>CM033475.1:120554334-123440609 GCA_019447015.1 Hymenochirus boettgeri | reverse complement strand
CTGCACTGCATATATGATGTCGCTTTTCTTGTGTTTTGGTATTTGGTTTCTTGTGTTTTGGTGTTTAAGGTATCTGCAGCCTTAGCCAGTGCTAAAACTCCTTCATCTAACCTGACTACACAGGAAAGAAGAGCCTTAACATCCCTCAAGAAAGATTCCAGTATCACCATTCTACCGGCAGATAAAGGAAGATGCACAGTGGTACTCAACACCTCAGACTACCATGATAAGGTGACCATGCTCCTGGCCGATAACAACACATATGAGGCTTTAACAAGGGATCCCACCAGCCGTTACAAGAAAAGAGTCATAGACTTACTACAACAGCTTCAAAAGGATAAAGCCATTGACCGAGCAATGTATCATCGCCTCTACCCTGGTGAGGCACATCCATGCATATATGGACTCCCAAAGATACATAAGGAAGGGGCCCCACTAAGACCTATAGTCAGCAGCATCAACTCTGTAACATACAAGGTGGCAAAATATCTAGCTAACATCTTAGGACCTTTGGTGGGAAGTTCTAAGCATCACATCCAGAACTCTCAGGATTTCACCAACAAGATTGAAGATATAGTACTCGGTGTAGAAGAAACTATGGTGTCCTATGATGTGACTTCTCTCTTCACTTGTATACCCACCAAGGAGGCTGTTGACATGGTGAGAAAACGGCTGGGCCAAGACAGCACTCTTACCAGCAGAACTGATCTCAACCCAGAACAGGTGTGTTCCTTGTTGGACTTGTGCCTGAATACCACCTATTTCAAATACAGTTTCTCTTCAACTTGGATACCCACCAAGGAGGCTGTTGACATGGTGAGAAACGGCTGGGCCAAGACAGCACTCTTACCAGCAGAACTGATCTCAACCCAGAACAGTGTGTTCCTTGTTGGACTTGTGCCTGAATACCACCTATTTCAAATACAGGGATAAGTTCTATAAGCAAAAACATGGATGTGCTATGGGATCTCCAGTTTCACCTATTGTGGCCAACCTTTACTGGAGAGGTAGAACACAGGCGCTTAATACCTTTAAGGGCATAGCACCCAGCCACTGGTTCAGATATGTTGATGACACCTGGGTTAAAATCCACCAGAAGGAAGTACAAGCTTTCACAGAACACATTAATGCGGTGGACCAAAACATTAAATTCAAGGGAAGAGGTACAAACAACAAACTGGCTTTCTTGGACTGCTGGTAGAAGTTAAGTTAGGAAAATGGTAAACTGGAAGTAGAGGTTTACAGAAAACCAACACACACAGATCAGTATTTGATGTTTGACTCCCACCACCCTTTAGATCACAAGCTGGGTGTCATCAGAACCCTGCAACACAGCCGAGAACTCCCCACTAGCACAAAGGCGAAGGCTAAAGAAATGAAACATCTCAGAGGAGCCCTTAAAACTTGTGGATATCCAGACGGGCCTTTGTCAAAAGAAGTAGAAGGAAAGAAAAGAACACAAATACCAACAGTGAAGGGGAAAAGCAAGAAGGAGGAAGAGCATGGTCATCCATATGTAGCAGGGGTCTCCGAGAAATTAAGAAGAATTTTCAAAAAACATCGTATCCCTGTCTGCTTTAACCGAACAACACACTGAGGCCGCAATTGGTACATCCAAAAGACCCAATACCAAAACACAAGAAAAGCGACATCATATATGCGGTGCAGTGCAGTGAAGAATGCTCTGATTTGTATGTGGGGGAGACCAAACAGCAACTGCATCAACGTATGGCCCAGCACAGAAGAGCCAATCCTTGGGTCAGGACTCAGCCGTGTATCTGCATCTTAAGGATAAAGGACATCCTTTGAAGATTGTAATGTTAACATACTGGCGAAGGAACGTGACTGGTTCAAGAGAGGTGTTAAGGAGGCCATTTATGTGAAAATAAAGAAACCAAGCCTAAATAGAGGTGGGGGGGTTCACACCAACTGTCTGCCATGTACAAGCTGCTGTTTTACACACCTTACTCTGGGCGTTCCTATAACACCTCTTAGCCACTATCTAATCACACACCCTAACACCTGCGTCTGTGATATGCTAATTGGGATTTTCCAGGGTACATAATTGCCACAGATTCTTGTACAAGTCATTCTGAATTGAGAAAGCCAGTCGGATGACTAGCGAAACGTCTTCAGAACTACATTTCAAGTCCAGTTGATCTAATTGAATACAACAGATATACCATGACCTGGATGAATGAGAACCTTCACAAGCATATAACCTAGTAATATTATAACCATATAATACCCTATATAATATTATATTAGTAGGTTTCATATGGTTATTATATTACTAGGTATTATATGGTTATTATATTACTAGGTTATAATGGTTATTATAATACCCTAGTAATATAATAACCTTGTAATATAATAACCTAGTAATATAATAACCATATAATAACCTAGTAAATAATAAACCATATGATAACCTAGTAATATAATAACAATATTATATTACTGTTATTATATGGTATTATATTACTAGGGTATATTAAAATCTAAACACTTGTATAGCTGACCTAGCCAGGATTTTAACCCTGTTCTCCCATGTCAAAGGCAGTGCCATTAACCACTACACTATCCAGCCACTACATTACACTATGCTACATTCTAGAGTTAGTGAATGGCGGAAACATCGAAAATCCGAGAAATCGGTCCGGGATAGTTCAGAAGTCCGAGTCCATTCGAACTCATAAAGTTTGACTCGAGCTCGAGTTCTAGTCCACCCTAATTGGTATAATAGACATTTTACTCAAGATTCGATAATTCAATATTTACTCGGTATTGGTTAATAGAACATATATCCGGGATATTTAGAGAAGTCCGAGTCCATTCAAACTCAAATAGTTTGGCTCAAACTCAGGTTCGAGTTCGAGTTCTAGTCCAACCTCTACTTAACAGCTTCCCAGCCTAGCCCAGCACCTGTTCCCACCAGTGATAAGGGAACTGGCACATTTTAATGTAATGGTGTCGGCATCTAATAGTCAAAAGTGCAAAACCACTGGATCAAGATTTGGGGCACTTGCATTTAAGTTCTGGAAGGAACTGTTTGGGGCACTATGTCATAGATCGGGGCACATGGACTGAATGTTTTAACATTGTTTTAACATTGTGAGGAACAGTACATTGCATGTTAATACAGTAGTATCGCATGACCCTCTGCATTTAGGTTAAAGGGACTGTCCACCCCTCTTTCCAAAAACTGATATAATGTAGTAACCCCCAAACCTTAACTGTTTTAGTCAAAATGTAGAAATCAGCTCCCACACAGAGGTATTATACTTACATGCTCCTCCCCGCTCACCAGCCGCGGCTCTGCACTTCTGGGTAAGGCAGTCAGTGCCGGCCATGACTGTGACGTCATGGCCAATCACTGACTGCCATTCCCAGAGCAGTCTCCTCTGCGGCTGCTCAAGAACACAAAAAGAACGAGCAGCCACAGTGGAGACTGGGAGAAGAACCCGGAAGCGGCGGTGGAGCGAGGAGCTTGTAAGTATAAACTCTGTGTGGGAGCTGATTTCTAAATTGTGACTAAAACAAGTTAAGGTTTTGGGGGGTTATCTACATATATCGATTTTGGAAGAGGGGTGGACAGTCCCTTTAAGGGGCATGCAGTATCCTAATCTTAGTCGAAATACCATCCGACTGCACCAGTGACATGGTCAATCCCACTTTTTCTGTCTTCTTACCTACCTATCGGTTCATCCATCTGTATGTAGCTCCTAAATATTTACTGGGTGTAGTTTAATTCGAAGGGTGGTGGTGGAGGGATGAGGTGGATGTGGCCTAAAATTTTGTGCAGCATGAGGTGTCCAAATGTACCCTGCATCTTCAAGACCTTAAAGATGCCCATGTTTTGGAATCCCATATACAACAGGGATATTTTCAAAATGGAAGAGTTTCAGAGAATGGCAAACTAATAAGGGTAATGGAGGGGCTTGACTAGCAGACAGATTAGACAAGTTAGAGCTGTTTACATTGGAGAAGCAGGGGGGATATGATCACTTTATACAAATATATTTAAAGGTCACTATACTCGCTCAAACAACTTTGTATATTGTAAAAATACAATGTAAAATTGTTACTTACATGTGTGTCTGTGCCTGCTTCGTTAGTGAATTTTCAATGTTTAGTTGTGCTCCTCATTGGCCCCCCCTTCCTTAGTTATTGCCCAATTGTAAATCCAGCCGAAACTTATACATTAGAAGAGCCTTCACAACCCGACACTATACGGCTCATTAACATATCTTCCTGTCACTGCTGATAGTGGGTCGGGGAGGAGGGGCTGCTGCTGGTAGACACCATTCCTCTCTTCTAACAGGCAGGCAGGCAGCTTGGAGTAGACATGCTGCTGAACGTAGGTGGGGGAGGGGGCTACTGCTGTGTCAGAACGACTCTTCTTCTGACAAGCAAGTAGGCATGCTTGGGGGGGGGGGCTCCTGTAAGTGACCTCCTGTGACACACTCCTGCAGCAGACTGGCTTGCATCTCTCACACTCTTACTGATGCCTGTGCATTTATACTACCAAACACCTTGAAATGCCATGATATATAGATTTATATATAGATAGTTAGATAGATAGAGATTAGAGAGATTAGAAGGAGACCAATATGATTAATCAGCTCATTATTTTTAGGGTTATATAATAAATGTTTTGGCATTTTTAGGGATCCTAGTAAAGGTTACTAAAGGGACACAAATTAGCATACCTGGTTTGAGTGACAGGTATTTCCCTGTATATACTGTTAATTAAAATTAAGATTTCTGGAAGTATTGATACCTTTAATGGGCCATTTAATAAACTCTCTGGTGATTGTTCACTAATAGGTCATATCAGAGGATTGTGGACACTTAAAAATAAGAAGAAAAGAAGTTTCATCTTCTTTACAGTGAGAACAGTGAAATTATGGAACTGTCTACCAGCAAATATGGTAATAGTAAGTTCATTAATAACTTTAAAACTGCACTGGTAGTTTCTAAAACTAAAAATTATTGATAATTACTGGTATTAATAATTATACTGTAGTTATGTTTGATTCAGACATCCCCCCCCCTTTTTTTCCCATCTAGCCCAACCTTCCAACCTTAAAGGTTGGCTAGATGAACATATGTCTTTATTCAAAATCCAATTAATATCTATCTTGGGAACCCTCAAAATCAGAATACTTACCTCTTTCCCAATGTCCTTAAACTAAATTATTCCTCTTGATCCTCAACAGCTACAGATTTATTGGTTCTTCTGGCTGCTCAAGCTCAGAATAACCTGCAGAGATGGTGTGGATCCTCTGGAAGGACAGCAGCAAAGATTAAGAAAATATTTTGATATGGTATTTTTGGGGGGGGGGGGGGCCTGCTGCTCAATATGAATTTGGACTTGCCCTGCCCTTGAGTTGCAATGAGTTGCCTGGAAATATGATGGCAATACAGAAAGTACTATTAAAGAGCTATCTTAAAAATAACCCTTAAGAATACGGCTGTATTCATAAAGACGCAGTATTAAAATTTTGTCATTTACAAACATAGCAATAAAATTAAGATTGCAGTCAAATAGTGATGATCGCAATCCTACATTTACAATTGCAATGTAATTGTACTATCACCTTTATAATACCTATTATATTAAGACCGCAGGCGTAAATTTATGATAACCCTGGTATCAGAAGTTCTCGATACTGTGGGTTATGAATTTGTCCTACAGTATACAGTAAAGAGGACAAAATTAATGGCTGCTTGCAAAACATGTATGCATGTTAATGTTTATGCTCATTAATTTAGAAGAGCTACATAATTAATACATGGCATGCTAGATACATGTCAACATATCCCTTTTAATCTACTTTCTTTGCTACTTGAAGAGAGTTAAATTATGCAATATGGTGGCAAAATAAAGAAACCAAACCTGAATAGAGGTGTGGTGTGTGTATGTGTGTGTGTGTGGTGTTTTGACATCAACTGTCTGCATGCACATGCTGTTTTGATGCCTTACATGGGCAGTTTTGATAACAATCTTCAATGCAATCAACACCTTGCATTTAGAAGGTCCCTAGTAGCAACGGATTCTTGTACAAGTCCTTCTGAAAAAGACAGTCAGATGATTAGCAAAACATCATCAAAAATTAAACTCTAGTCTACTTGATCTAACTGTATACAACAGATATGCTCAAAACCTTTGTTACGGGTTCCTTGACATGGTTTGAAGGCTTTTTATTTTTATGAAAACATGCAACTTAAACCCCCCATCTTTTTTTTCTGCATAAGTACTATAATGCTATTCAGGACCGGGAATATGGATTGATCTTTTTTTATTTGAACTTTTGGTTGTCAACTAGAGATGGACTAGAACTCGTAAAGTGTCCATTAAAACCTATACGCGGCATCGAATCCGCGAGTAAAATGTCCATGGTATCTAGGCGTGAACGGCTTGAAAATAGCACGAGTGAGATTAAAATAGATTTTTCGAATGTCCTGGATATTGGAAACATGTGCAGACCATTTCCCAAGTCCCACAAGCTATTCCCCGTAACTTACCATTCATATTTATTTGTATTTCATTAGAAACTTTTTGAACTATTTGACTCATTGACTTTAATGGGTCCGTTTTCGAACTTTCCATATAGTTCGAAAGTTCGAAAACGGACCGAACTTTCGAAATTTGGCATCTCTTAGCCACACGTAAATGTTATTGTAATTTTGCCTACATGTACTGCTCCCACAGGTTTCTTTTTATGTAGGTACTTTTTGTATGCAAAGTTGGCTACTAGGTCTTCTTTTCACTTTTAATGATATATGGATACATAAGACATAGTACCATATTTGTCAAGCTTGATTATCTATGTCAAGTTCAGCAATTACCCTACATATTTTGCCTCCTATCTATAATATTGATTAGAGATATCTAAAGCACTATCAGCTTGCACCAAAAACACCTGCTAAGATATTACACAGCTCATCATTTTTTTCATCTTTGCTTTTTTTTATCATTTATCTTACTTTCATCGTCTTTCCTTCTCTTTCATGTTTCTTTCATTTTTCTTTCATCTATCTTTCACCTCTTTTTAATCTTTCTTTCATCTCTTTATCTTTCCTTTTCTCTTTCATCTTTCTTTTCTTTTTCTTTATTCATAGATCTTTCATTCTCTCTTATCTCATGTTACTCTTGTCATCTCTAATTCATATTTATTTTAGCTTTCTTTCGTCTTCTTTATTTCTAATTCATATTTTTTTTTTCTTGTTCATCTATCTTTAACCTATCTTCTTTCCTCTCTTTAATCTTTTGTTATTCTCTTCATCTGTTTTTCTTCCTTTCATCTTTATCTTTCATCTTCATGTTTCTTCTTGCATCTATCTTTCATCTTTTTCATCTTTCTTTTCTCTCTTTTATCCCTTTCATTTTTCTTTCATTCTGTTTAATTTTTTTTCATCTTTCTTTCATCCTTTTTTAAAATATATTTGTTATCACTAATTCATCATTCTTCTTTCTTCTTTTAGCTTTTGTTCATCTATATAGCTATCTTTATTTTATTTTTCTTTTATTTTTTCTTTCTTTATTTCTTTTTTGAACTTTTATCTTTCTTTCATCTCTTTTAATCTCCTTTTTCTTTCATTTTGCTGTCTTTTATATTTTTTCTTTCAAATGTTTATCTTTTCTTTAACCTTTCTTCATCTTATTTCTCATCTTCTTTTATAGTAAGGCTATGTAGATTATAGTAAGGCTGGGTAGATTATAGTAGGGCTGGGTAGATTAAAGTAAGTCACATCATAGGACACCATAGTTTCTTCTACCACCGAGTACTATTCTTCAATCTTGTTGGTGAAATCCTGAGAGTTCTGATGTGATGCTTAGAACTTCCCACCAAAGGTCCTAAGATGTTAGCTAGATATTTTGCCACCTTGTATGTTACAGAGTTGATGCTGCTGACTATAGGTCTTAGTGGGGCC
Organism: Hymenochirus boettgeri; assembly: GCA_019447015.1. Lineage (NCBI taxonomy): Eukaryota > Metazoa > Chordata > Amphibia > Anura > Pipidae > Hymenochirus > Hymenochirus boettgeri. Next base: position 123,432,668 of record CM033475.1, on the reverse strand, counting down.
CCTTCCTTATGTATCTTTGGGAGTCCATATATGCATGGATGTGCCTCACCAGGGTAGAGGCGATGATACATTGCTCGGTCAATGGCTTTATCCTTTTGAAGCTGTTGTAGTAAGTCTATGACTCTTTTCTTGTAACGCTGTGGGATCCCTTGTTAAAGCCTCATATGTGTTGTTATCGGCCAGGAGCATGGTCACCTTATCATGGTAGTCTGAGGTGTTGAGTACACTGTGCATCTTCCTTTATCTGCCGGTAGAATGGTGATACTGGAATCTTTCTTGAGGGATGTTAAGCTCTTCTTTCCTGTGTAGTCAGGTTAGATGAAGGAGTTTTAGCACTGGCTAAGGCTGCAATACCTTAAGGCGAAGTTGTTCTGCCTCACTCTGTGATACCTTATTACTGTGGATAGAGGCTTCTGTGGCTGCTATAATATCCACCACAGGGATGGCTTTAGGGGTGATGGCAAAATTCAAGCCCTTACCAAGGACTTCCATTTCTGGCTGGGTCAGGGCCGCATCTGTAATGAGGCTCACTGAGTCATGTGACTCAGGCGGCACTCAGCCAAAGGCGCCAATTTAAAGAACAAAAAAAAAAATCATTGTACTAACCGGCGCCGCTCGCTGGCGGCGGCTAAAGCAAGCGCCGCGCATGCGCGACCGGCGCACATCTGGGACAGTCACTGGTGGGGTCCGTGGTCTGGTCAGCACAGCAAGCAACTGTTAGTAAGCCGCAGCGCCCGTGCCGCGCTGCCCGCGCGGCCGCGCGCGCAACTTCCGGGGATTGCGTGCCTGCGCCGGACTTTCCACGCGGCAAAACTGGAGGGAGTGGCCAGCCCAGCACCCAGCCCAGCACCTCACTCTGCACAGCCACAGACCATGCACTTCACATTCCTGACACTGTCTGTCACTCGGTCTCTGTGTGTGAGTGTGACAGTGGACGTGTGAAAAAACCTGCCTTGGAGTTGGAGGAGCTGCTCAGCAGACCGACCGAGCAGTTGCAGACCGGTCCGAGACCGTCCACGGTCCACCACAGCTGCCTGGTGCCTGCAAGTTGTAACTGTAAGTAAGTGTACAGTACTTTAAAAAAAAAACTACTATTAAACTCTAGTGTCTGACTTCTATTATTCTACTATAGACTCACAGGACAGCCAGCCAGGTCCCAAGCTTGGGGGGGGGGGGTTAGGGGGTTGGGGTTGGGGTTGGGGGGCTGGCTGGATTGATTCAGTGGCCTCAGAGTCAGCCCTCATGGCCTGTTATAATGTAAATGTAACCTCCCTGGGGTCTTTATCATGGGGGATGTCTCACGTCACGTGGCCCGGTATCATTGGCCTGTAACCTCCCTGTCCTGGACCCTGGGGACTGGGATGGGGGGGATGGGGGCTGATAGGAAGCTCAAAATCTTAAAATGTTAGCCACGCCCACCGACAAAGCCACGCCCACTTTAATTTGGCGGCGGCCGCAGTACGGTCAAGGGCGGCATTCTAAAGTTTGCCTCAGGCACCAAAAACCCTAGAAGTGCCCCTGGGCTGGGTCAGGGTCCTGTTAGACAAGTTTCTCACCCATTCCTCCTTGTTTGATGAAGTGACACTCCCTCCTTTTGTATCCAAGGAGTTTGTTCTCCTTTGGGGCTGTTCTGGGATGACAAAATAGAGAACTTGTTCTGTTGCCTTTGTTGCCCTTACAGTGCTGAGAAAGCTGTGCTGTTTGGTGAACCCCATCACTCTTTCCCAGATGGACACAGGTAGCTGTGAGGCCAGGTTCTGTTCTAGTTGACTAGATATGTTGTGCATTAAAGCATCGACTGTAAATGTGTTGTCGTACCCGTTCACTTAGGAGCTGTGTTTGAGCCTTTTGCAGTTATCTGTTTGCTCTGATGCCTTTAACCGTGGAATCCAGACGTATATACTGCATGGTACTACGCTTTGTTGTCTGCATCGGAGGTTTAAATCGCAGGTGGTTTCTGTAGTCTGCCAATTTCCTTGCTGTCTTTTCATATTGCCGTACAAGTTTGAGGGTTTCTCCCCAAAATGATTAGAAATATGCTTGTGAAGGTTCTCATTCATCCAGGTCATGGTATATCTGTTGTATTCAATTAGATCAACTGGACTTGAAATGTAGTTCTTGAAGACGTTTCGCTAGTCATCCGACTGGCTTTCTCAATTCAGAATGACTTGTAAAAGAATCTGTGGCAATTATGTACCCTGGAAAATCCCTTAGCATATCACACAGCCAGGTGTTAAGGGTGTGATTAGATAGTGTGTGTCCATCTGGGAAGAGTGATGGGGTTCACCAAACAAGCACAGCTTTCTCAGCACTGTAAGGGCAAACAAAGGCAACAGAACAAGTTCTCTATTTTGTCATCCCAGAACAGCCCCAAAGGAGAACAACTACCTTGGATACAAAAGGAGGAAGTGTCACTTCATCAAACAAGGAGGAATGGGTGAGAAACTTGTCTAACAGGACCCTGACCCCCAGAAATGGAAGTCCTTGGTAAGGGCTTGAATTTTGCCATCACCCCTAAAGCCATCCCTGTGGTGGATATTATAGCAGCCACAGAAGCCTCTATTCACAGTAATAAGGTATCACAGAGTGAGGCAGAACAACTTCGCCTTAAGGTATCTGCAGCCTTAGCCAGTGCTAAAACTCCTTCATCAACCTGACTACACAGGAAAAAGAGCCTTAACTCCCTCAAGAAAGATTCCAGTATCACCATTCTACCGGCAGATAAAGGAAGATGCACAGTGGTACTCAACACCTCAGACTACCTGATAAGGTGACCATGCTCCTGCCGATAAAACACATATGAGGCTTTAAAAAGGGATCCCACCAGCCGTTACAAGAAAAGAGTCATAGACTTACTACAACAGCTTCAAAAGGATAAAGCCATTGACCGAGCAATGTATCATCGCCTCTACCCTGGTGAGGCACATCCATGCATTATGGACCCCAAAGATACATAAGGAAGGGGCCCCCTAAACCTATAGTCAGCATCATCAACTCTGTAACATACAAGGTGCAAATATCTAGCTAACATCTTAGGACCTTGGTGGGAAGTTCTAGCATCACATCCAGAACTCTCAGGATTTCACCAACAAGATTGAAGATATAGTACTCGGTGTAAGAAACTATGGTGTCCTATGATGACTTCTCTCTTCATTGTATACCCACCAAGGAGGCTGTTGACATGGTGAGAAAACGGCTGGGCCAAGACAGCACTCTTACCACAGAACTGATCTCAACCCAGAACAGGTGTGTTCCTTGTTGGACTTGTGCCTGAATACCACCTATTTCAAATACAGGGATAAGTTCTATAAGCAAAAACATGGATGTGCTATGGGATCTCCAGTTTCACCTTTTGTGGCCAACCTTTACATGGAGGAGGTAGAAACACAGGCGCTTAATACCTTTAAGGCATAGCACCCAGCCACTGGTTCAGATAGTGATGACACCTGGGTTAAAATCCCACGAAGGAAGTACAAGCTTTCACAGAACACATTAATGCGTGGACCAAAACATTAAATTCACAAGGGAAGAGGTACAAAACAACAAACTGGCTTTCTTGGACTGCTTGGTAGAAGTTAGGAAATGGTAAACTGGAAGTAGAGGTTTACAGAAAACCAACACACACAGATCAGTATTTGATGTTTGACTCCCACCACCCTTTAGATCACAAGCTGGGTGTCATCAGAACCCTGCAACACAGAGCCGAGAACATCCCCACTAGCACAGAGGCGAAGGCTAAAAATGAAACATCTCAGAGGAGCCCTTAAACTTGTGGATACCAGACTGGGCCTTTGTCAAAAGAAGTAGAAGGAAAGAAAAGAACACAAATACCAACAGTGAAGGGGAAAAGCAAGACAGGAGAAGAGCATGGTCATCCCATATGTAGCAGGGGTCTCCGAGAAATTAAGAAGAATTTTCAAAAAACATCGTATCCCTGTCTGCTTTAAACCGAACAACACACTGAGGCAGCAATTGGTACATCCAAAAGACCCAATACCAAAACACAAGAAAAGCGACATCATATATGCGGTGCAGTGCAGTGAAGAATGCTCTGATTTGTATGTGGGGGAGACCAAACAGCAACTGCATCAACGTATGGCCCAGCACAGAAGAGCCAATTCCTTGGGTCAGGACTCAGCCGGTATCTGCATCTTAAGGATAAAGGACATACCTTTGAAGATTGTGTTAACATACTGGCGAAGGAACGTGACTGGTTCAAGAGAGGTGTTAAGGAGGCCATTTATGTGAAAATAAAGAAACCAAGCCTAAATAGAGGTGGGGGGTTCGACACCAACTGTCTGCCATGTACAATGCGTTTTAACACCTTACTCTGGGCGTTCCTATAACACCTCTTGCCACTATCTAATCACACCCTTAACACCTGGCTGTGATATGCTAATTGGGATTTTCCAGGGTACATAATTGCCACAGATTCTTGTACAAGTCATTCTGAATTGAGAAAGCCAGTCGGATGACTAGCGAAACGTCTTCAAGAACTACATTTCAAGTCCAGTTGATCTAATTGAATACAACAGATATACTAGGTTATTATAATAATCGAAAATTTGTATAGCTGTCCACCAGCCAGGATACGAACCCTGGTCTCCCATGTCAAATGTGGTGCCTTTAACCACTACACTATCCAGTCACTACATTCTATTGAAGATATATTACTAGGTTATATAGTAATATAATAACCATATAATAACCATATGATAACCTAGTAATATATTATCCATAAAGCAGTGGCAGTGTAGTGTAGTGGTTAAAGGCTCCACCTATGACATGGGAGACCAGGGTTCCTGGCTGGGGCAACTATACAAATTTTGGATATGGTGAGAAAACGGCTAGGCCAAGACACTCTTACACAGCAGAACTGATCTCAACCCAGAACAGGTGTGGTCCTTACTGGACTTGTGCCTGAATACCACCTATTTTCTAATCAGGGAAAGTTCTATAAGCAAAAACACATGGATGTGCTATGGGATCTCCAGTTTCACCCATTTGGCCAACCTTTACATGGAGGAGTTATAAAAACAGGCGCTTAATACTTTAAGGGCATAGCGCCCAGTCACTGGTTCAGATATCGGATGACACCTGGGTTAAAATACCAGAAGGAAGTACAAGCTTTCACAGACCAAAACATCAAATTTACAAGGGAAGAGGTACAAAACAACAAACTGGCTTTCTTGGACTGCTTGGAAGAAGTTAAGGAAAATGATAACTGGAAGTAGAGGTTTACAGAAAACCAACACACACAGATCAGTTTTTGATGTTTGACTCCCACCACCCTTTAGATCACAAGCTGGGTGTCATCAGAACCCTGCAACACAGAGAAAGAAAAGAACACAAATACCAACTTTGAAGGGGAAAAGCAAGACAGGAGAAAGACATGGTCATCCCATATGTAGCACGGGTTTCTGAGAAATTAAGAAGAATTTTCAAAAACACCGTATCCCTGTCTGCTTTAAACCGAACAACACACTGAGGCAGCAATTGGTACATCCGAAAGACCCAATACCCAAACACAAAAGCGACATCATATACCAGTGCATGAAGAATGCTCTGATTTGTGTACTTGTGTACTTTACCCACTACACTACCCTTTCCTAGATTGTTTGAATGTACTGTTTGCTAAGCCGAGAAAGGACTGTATGCTAACAGGAAGGATCGTTCGTTCGTACATTCGATAATCCCGACAATTGCCCTCTTGACTTGTTTTAAGAAGTTTTGGTGACAGTGACGTGTTCCCCAGACCATTTCCTAGGTGCCACAGCCATTTACAGTAAGTTACCACAGTTAGTTTTACTGTAATTCACTCTGATTTTCGAACTCTTTCTCCCCCATAGACTTGAATCGGTCCGAATTCGAACTTTCGAACTTTCTTTGAAGTTCGAAAGTTAAAAAATGGACCAAACTTTATATAGTTTGACCATCTCTAATACCAATACCAAGTAAGTATTGAATTATCGAATCTGGTGTCATTTATGGGCTAATTATCGAATGTTCGAACACGAGAGCTCAACATAGCACGCGAGAGCGTAAAATCAATTTTTCGAAAGTCCTGGATATTCGAACATGTTCCCCAGACCATTTCCTAGGTCCCACAGCCATTTACATTAAGTTACCATTGATATTTTAATTGTATTTCATTCGAATTGACTCCCATTAAAGTCAGTTTTTAACTTTCGAACTTTGCATATAGTTTGGCCATCTCTACTGTTAGGAAGAGAAAAAGTGCCTTGGGTTATGGTCTGAGCAGTGTCTGTCATCAACAGCATTGCAACATTGGCAAGTGTTAAAGTAGCAGGCCTGGTAGGGTGTGTATTAGCCAGAAGCACTGTGCCAAAAATCCGGCACGTGAACTGAATATTTTCAGACATGCCACTGTTTCACGTACTATTCTTCAGTTCATTCTAGTATCACACTATCCTCTGCATTTAGGTTAGGTTAAGGGGGCAGCTGAAATAAAGGGATTGGGAGCAACGAGATACGTCCGAAACGAAAATGTCCCAAATCGGTTACAAAGATAACTTCAGTTTTATTACAAAATGTTAAAAACAGCGAATAGTACTGCATGGAACCTCATGGACAGGGAAGACGCCAGGGGGGCGTGGCCTGACGCGTTTTGCGGTTACTTCCGCTTCATCGGAGAAGTAAGGGGGGCAGCTGAAATGATCTCTTTTTCAGAATGCTCAGGTCAAGTGCCTGTCTGTATAGTGATGAGTCTTGGTTTTGAAATACACTTGGTTCAATTCAGAACTCTCATTTTCGAAAAAATCCGTGAATCCAACATCATTTTCTAAATTAGAAAAGTTAAAAACTGAAATATTTGTGCACAAAGCAAAAAATTGTGATCGAAAATTTGAGAAAAAAAAATGCTGACAACCAAACATGCCGTTTTAGATCATTTCTAATAGTAAGACTTTGTGTTGGTAATTAGTGTTAGTATTTCAAACTAATTGGTAGATAGTATGCAATAAATAAATTAACAAAAACAACTAATGCAGGATGTACACTATTTGCAGCCATTGTAAAGATTCTGTTAAATAACTTAATAAACTCCTCTGAAATTGTGCTATTATAATGCTCAAGTCTTACCTTTCAGCAAAACTACCTTTGCCACCAAATGACATCAAAGAGTGTTGTCTCATTGTTCAAATGCGATTTATCCTCTGCCTAAATTACACCACACAGACAGACATTAGGAGTCATATATACAAAGCAGTGTTCAGAAATTGACCTTGAATTTAATGAATGATGGCATCACATTGTTTCTGATTTTTGCTAAATTAATAGGTTGTTTAAACAGTTTAACCGTGTTTTATTTTCTTGCTCATTATTTCATCTAAAATACATAATTACTAAAACAATGCTAGGAACAGTTTTCCACAGCAATTAAAGGACAATAGAAATTCCAATTATACTCTGTGGAGTCTGTTAAGCCTAATGTTTGATACAGTGACAGATGTACCACTTTTTAATGAACATTCATGACTAATTTTTAGCAGACATTTTTGTGAAGACCCAAGCAGTATAAGCAGTTGGAGTTAGCAAACTATAAAATGGACACCAAATTATAAGTCCTTTTCATTAGTTAAAAGCAGGTATGTTGTACAAACAGCCGTCGGTGTGTGCCATATGCATTTAGTGTCTGATGAGTTTAAATAACAGTTAATCACAATTCCTTTCTTGTAAAGTGCTTTGTATTGCTTGAGCTTAGCTAAAATGGTACCTAGAAAGCTGCTGTTTTACATAACCTGATCTCTCCTCCTGGACTTTGACACAAACTTTCTGGCTTCCTGGCCTCACTCAGTAAAACAGCTTTAGTTGTGCATTTGTGTTGAATGCGTCAAAGACTTGTGGCCTTCTAGGTTCACCGGTAAGAAATGACGGAGCTGCTTCAAAGGGATGTGGGGCACCGGGATCAGTGATACGATAACAGTGGGGCTTAGCATAACTATCATAGACCTGCAGCAAAAGAACTGAGCAGCCTTATAAGGAGGGAGTAGACATTATTCCATGTTTAATTGGCATGTTACTACTGTCGATTATAAAGATTTTTTTTAATGTTTTGCCCCATTGTAGTCAATGGAAGGGCTGGATTAATAAATGGTTTGTTATTTAGTGACATCGCATGTTTAAGAAAAAACTAATAAAAAAAAACTTCAAATGATCCCACAGGTGGAGGACCTAAAGGTCTGTCATTTTTATAAAAATACACCCAACATGAATCTTTATTATATTCAGAAAAATTACCCCATTTTGGCATTTATGAAGCTGTAAGGATTAAAACAGCGAAACGTGTAGGAACTACCTCACAAGTCATTATCAAGTGGATTATACCTACCACAAGACCACCACGATTTAAAGGGCCGCACCATAGCTGAGAGGTGAAAATTAAACAACTTCTAATGGACTGTTTCTGCAAGATTTTTAGTGCTTTTATTGCTTGTGAAGGTTTTCATTCATCCAGTCATGGTATATCTGTTATATTCAATTAGATCAACTGGACTGAAGTTTAGTTTCTGAAGATGTTTTGCTAGTCATCCGACTGGCTTTCTCAATTCAGAATGACTTGTACAAGAATCTGTGGCAATTATGTACCCTGGAAAATCCCAATTAGCATATCACATAGCCCTTAACACCTGGCTGTGATATGCTATTGGGATTTTCCAGGGTACATAATTGCCACAGTATTAAAGGATTCTTAACATCACTTCAATCTGCTTTTTTTGTCTTCTCTGGATTTCCTATCCCTTGTTTTTTTTAACTCTGGAGTTTTAAAAGTAAAGCTTTTTTCTCTGTCACTATATGGATAATTCTTTCAGCATTAAGATCAGAAAAGAATAAACATCTTGCTCTGTGCTCTAACACCCATTCTGCAGTTAGTTGCTGTCTGTGTTACTGAAGTTCCAATGTAGCACTGTACCTAAAGAATCAATTACACACACATCACACACACACCTTCAAACTTCTACAGCTAAAAAAAATCTTAATTGATTCATGCAGTGATAACAACTGCCAGAGATGCTTACCTTCCCATACAAGCAGATTCACTTTCACTATAACCAAAATTACTGGGTGAATGCTATTTGCTGTTTGAAGGCACAGATCATTTCCACTGCACATGTTCCACACTCAAGCACTATTCAACTAGCTGCGCCAGCTGCATGCTTCTTTTGCAAAACTTGCGCAGCCAGCATAATGAAGGATTTATATTGATTAGCATGATTAGCATGAATTTAACTAATTTAAATACTGCAGCGCCCATGGATAAATGAGCGTTCAAACGTTAATAGTGAACTCTGCAAGTGTGTGTTTGTGTGTGAATACATGGATTGTGGACAGTGTTTATTATATCAGTGTGTATGTGCCATATTTATTATGTAAGCACTTGGTTATATGTATACTGCTAGTTAGAATCCTGGAACTAGTTATTTAAACTTGTGTTTGTATTGCTGAACTGAACTTTTTTCAATTGCGCAATAAATGGTGTAAGTAATCTATTGGTGAACAATGCACCAATAAATATAGTAAGAAATACACAAGCTTATATTTTATATATATTAAATATAATATAAGGTAGGTATTCAAGGTGCACTCCAGGGTCTTAGAAAACGTGTACTTTATTCACACATATCACGACTATGAGATGGCCATGATATGTGTGAATAAAGTACACGTTTTCTGGAGTGCACCTTGAATACCTACCTTGTTATACCATTTAGTGGGTGGCACTTGGGCAAGTATTACAGCTTGGAGTGAGTGCCTGTGAAAACTATACAAATATATGTATATATATAGAACAAAAAAAAATCAAATGTAAAGAATATACCAAATATAAAATCTTACATCATAATCTAGTCAAACTGGTATACATACTTTAAAGTTATAGAAATATTGCAACTATCAAGCATGCTTCTCTTAAAGTCACCCCTAGTCTAATCTCATTATGGAATGAAGGCTGACCAGTGTTTTCTCTTCACACTTTGAAACTAATCGGTAAAAGCTGATCTCTGATATTAATCATACCCGAGGGGCCTTTTAAGTGTTTCTCACTCTGCCCTCCCTCCATTTATTTCCACAGAGTGAAGCTGGTGAGTTTAAAGCCGTTAATCCTGGCTTAAATCTTACTTTCCAAAGCATATGCTACTTGTAAGTCTGTCCAGCTGCTTTTAACTCAAGCTTAGTTTTGCTTCCAGCTGTATTACCCTCAGTATGAAAGCAAATATTAGTACATGTTGTAAAAAGTTAAAGTAATTAAACTACACTTCCTCATTCATAGTTATCTACAAAATATTTACGCAGCAAAATTTTATTGGTTTTTTTCATGCTATTGTCAATTTTTTATAGTCTTATGCTATTGTCTTAAAAATTGTATCCAGTGATGAAAAAATTTATAGAAATACTAGAAGAGAAATTTTAAGTTATAAACTTTATTGAAAAGCTGCACAAGCTCTATTAATGGCAGTGTCTGGGTTTTTTTCCATTACATTTTTATTGAATTATATAGTAACAATAAAATTGAACAACATTTTCAATACTTACTGAAAAATTAAATATATTATGCATTAAATGATACCTTGTGTTTACATCAGATAATACTTTTTTTTACCGTGTCCAAATATCCCAGTTTGTTTAGAAACCCATTAGCTAATTAGAGACCCATTGCCTAATGTATGTGTTTACGTATGTATATGTTTGTTTATAGCCACTTGGGGACGCAGCATTGTACAGTATTAAAATACAATAAAGTCATAACAAGTGGGATATCCTTTATCAAGCAGCACTTAATAAAGGAGCACACTAGCTTCGAACATGCAACCAAATGAATATTTGAATAGACGTGTACTTTTGAATAAAAAGTTAAATATTTTTCATTGATGTTTAGTGCCCTTCACCCATTGTATAAACTTCATTTGTAAGGAAAGAATTAAGTTGAGCTAGCACTCTAGCAGGGAGATTCAATAAAAATTCTTATCATTAAAAATGGTGCTAATTTTGCCCCAACCAATCAGATATTATTAACATTTGAAAGCTAACACTGATTGGTTGAGGCAAAATTACACCATTTTAAACGATAAGAACTTTTATTGAATAACCCTGCTTTTTTACTAGTAGTGACATTTTTAGTCTGTTTAAAGTCCATATGGTGCTTCTGGAATTTTTCAATCATTTTTTAATATACTTTCATACTTTTAGTGTGTGGGGCATATACTGAACAATCAAATATTTGACATTGTTGATTTTACATTGTAATATCAAAACCCTTCCACTTTTATCTTGAGTAACCTCATTTATCTTGGTTGCCAGTGTATTTTTAATGCAATCAATATTAAATGTTTTTTGCATGGACTATTGGTAATAATAGTGTAACTGTAATCTCTGTCCGGGAGGGAGGAAGGGTGTTGGTTGATCTTGAAATGTGTCTCTTGGGCACTCAGTATCTGGTTTGGTATATAGTCTAACATTGTATGACTTAACTTAAATAACTTTTTATATGTATTAATAGTGTTATATTTACGATAATGTATTTTCTAGCACTTTTCATTTGTGACTTAATATGTTTAGAAGCTATTTTCTTCTTTTCTTGGCTGATTGCTTTACTGTTTCATTACTGAAATGATCTTCATCATATAAACCATTTAATAACATTTTCATACATAACATTAGTGAGTAGTGGCGTATCTCTTATATGAGAGATAAATGCCTAAGTTAAGAGGTTCAGTATGTCCATACGTGTGACACGTATACTCTGTATGTGGAATATGTCAGAAACTTACATAGCGTTATACACATCCAGATATTTGTCGTTTTTGTTGTCTTTCCCATTCTTGGATAAATTAGAGGGATGGGTTTCCTTTTTGGAGGAGTGGGTTTGTTCCTTTTCTTATAATTGTAAGTTTGCTTTGTGGGGAACCCAATCTGTAGTTAATTTCATGTTGTCTAAGTATAAGGGTAATTGATAATATTTCTTTGTGACATTATCAGTGGAGAGAGGTCTGCAAATTTATGTATACCCAAATACAAGTTGGGTAGATTTGGATTATTCTGCCTGATGTTGACTTTAAATTTGCTACCTCTTAGTTGAATCAATATGTCTCTAGGTACTTGCTTGGGAGCTTTTAAAGATTTTGAAAATGGAGCGGATTCTTTGATCACCCTCTGATTTATTGTATCAGCACACTGTACATGTGTTGTAGGTAAAGGTGTTGTTTTTATCAGTTGAAATTGGAGGAGTTGCAGATTTAGCTTTGCCTTTGATTTTTCTGACAGTAGGGGTTGATAATGGTGCGGATTCCATGTTCACCCTCTGTTTTATCTATCATCACACACCGTACTTGGTGCTTTTTTAGGTGAAATAGGAGGAGTTGCAGATTTTAGCTTCCCCTTTATGTATTTGGTGTGAGTTACATTGGAGATGGGATTCATTTGTTGTCCCTGTTTCCATCAGTTTCTTTGCATCTGCACACTGCATGTAGTCTATGGATAAAGGTAAGCATTCAGTTTTTCTCTTCCTTTACGGGGTATTCTGGGCTGGAACATGTATTAAGCTGCTGGCGCCATTTTGAATCCTTTTTGTGTCTCCAAGAATACGACTTTTTTTTTTTTTTGTTTTGTTTTGCTTCCCCCCATCTGGTCATCTTTCAAAATCCTCCGGTACCTTTTGTGATGGTAAGTAGTCTCTTTTCTCCTTTTAGCTTACTTTCTGTGGCCTGATATGAAGCTCTGTTAGTGTGTGAATGCTCCTGGATGCCTGTCTTTACCCCCTGTGCTGTGGAGTTTTAAAACCTGCACCTGTGGTGCAGGTAATCAAAATGCAGCTTGTTGCTTTATTCCCAAAAATAACCACGTTCTTGTCTTCGCAATAAGGATATATGTATATATTTCCTTAACAGTAAACGGCATATATTGTGTTCCTTTACACACACATAACCTTACAGGGAATGTCCAAAACTAAAATTTTGTTAATCAAATCCCCCCAACCTAGTTTTCGCATTACTAATTATTCAAAGATGCTCCTGAAGTCTCTTACCTGACTATCCCTCGCCGCTCCTCCTCTGCTCTGTGGATGACAGCCGCTAACCTTCCTGTTTTTTTTTGAACCTCATTAAGGCCTTCCCATGAGCGATTAGCTCTGAGCGATTTCCTGTTTTAAAGAGATTTTTCTGTTTTTAAGAGAATTGACAGCGTTAAAAAACGAAAGCGTTTATTAACTGTGGTTGCAGCCTAGTAATGTACTAACCTAACACATTTATTTCTAGGAGGGTGCCTGTGTAAGTAATTAATCACTAGTGTATTTTTATTTTTTTTTTTACTACTTACTGCTTGAATAAGGTGGTAGGATTTGTTTGAGTAAACTCAAAGCACTGGATTACTAACAAATCTTGTGTTTAAAAACACTGTTAACTGTGGAGCGGGGCTGGTAGGAGACAAGGAAAGGTTTTTTTTTTTTTTCTCTCTCTCTCTGATTGGATGGGGGTGTAACTAATTGGTTAAATTGGCTGAGGCTGTTTGGCTCTGGTTGGTTTTGAACCTCATTTAAGGCCTTCCCATGAGCGATTAGCTCTGAGCGATTTCCTGTTTTAAAGAGATTTTTCTGTTTTTAAGAGAATTGACACGTTAAAAAACTAAAGCGTTTAAAACAGAAAGCGTTTAAGAACAACACTATTCTCTGCTGTGTATTGCTGTGTCTCTGCTGTGTATTGCTGTTTAGTATGGACAGTTTTGTTGGGGCCCCGCAATGTGCATCCTGCCGCATGTATGGGATCTTGGAGCAGCCGCCCCAGGGGACCTATGTATGTGTCAGATGTGATGGGTTGCCCATCTGAATCTGAGGTACAGAGTCTAAGGGGTAAACTTGCAGCATTGCAGGACTTGGCAAACCTGGGGAAATGCAGGTACTGGCAGGGGCCAGTAAACTGTGGGTGAGATGGGGCAGATAAGGTGGAGAAGGAAGATAGATTTGTAAGGGTCACCAGGGAAGTAGGGGACGGAAGGATAGGGGGGCTTCTTCCCAGCTGGTCGATCCAACAGATTTGCCATTTTAGGTGAAGATGTGGAGGACGATGGCTCGGAAGCAGCATGTATGGAGCGGGGCCTTTCCCTTAGCACCCAGGGGACGGCCATCTCCAATACAAGGGAGGGAGAACTGGGGGCTAGGAAGGATAGACAGGTGGTAGTGGTAGGGGATTCTATTATTAGAAGGGTAGATAGGGTAATCTGTCGCCAGGACCCTGCATGCCGCACGTGTGTTGTCTGCCTGGTGCTAGGGTTCGACATGTGGTGGATCGTGTAGACAGATTATTGGGTGGGGCTGGGAGTGACCCGGCGGTCTTGGTTCATCTGGTGCCAATGACAAAGTTAGGAGGTGGAGGTGAGGTCCTTAAAAATGATTTCCGAGAATTAGGGGCCAGTTAAAAGCAAGGACCTCCAGGGTAGTGATTTCAGAAATACTACCCGCAGCCACTGCTACGCATGGGGCAACGGGAGCTCAGGAGTATAATGCGTGGCTAAGAGAGTGGTGTAAGAGGATGGGTTTGGGTTTTTAGAGAACTGAGCTGACTTTTCTGTGGCTACAGGCTCTTTAGTAGTGACGGATTGCACCTCAATGGTGATGGTGCAACTGTTTTGGGGGAGAAGATGGCTAGGGGGTTGGAGGAGATTTTAACTAGGTATGGGGGGGGGGAAAGTTTAACTACACAGGGTAGATAGAGAAGTTAGGGTCTCTCTTCACTTGTATACCCACCAAGGAGGCTGTTGACATGGTGAGAAAACGGCTGGGCCAAGACAGCACTCTTACCAGCAGAACTGATCTCAACCCAGAACAGGTGTGTTCCTTGTTGGACTTGTGCCTGAATACCACCTATTTCAAATACAGGGATAAGTTCTATAAGCAAAAACATGGATGTGCTATGGGATCTCCAGTTTCACCTATTGTGGCCAACCTTTACATGGAGGAGGTAGAAACACAGGCGCTTAATACCTTTAAGGGCATAGCACCCAGCCACTGGTTCAGATATGTTGATGACACCTGGGTTAAAATCCACCAGAAGGAAGTACAAGCTTTCACAGAACACATTAATGCGGTGGACCAAAACATTAAATTCACAAGGGAAGAGGTACAAAACAACAAACTGGCTTTCTTGGACTGCTTGGTAGAAGTTAAGGAAAATGGTAAACTGGAAGTAGAGGTTTACAGAAAACCAACACACACAGATCAGTATTTGATGTTTGACTCCCACCACCCTTTAGATCACAAGCTGGGTGTCATCAGAACCCTGCAACACAGAGCCGAGAACATCCCCACTAGCACAAAGGCGAAGGCTAAAGAAATGAAACATCTCAGAGGAGCCCTTAAAACTTGTGGATATCCAGACTGGGCCTTTGTCAAAAGAAGTAGAAGGAAAGAAAAGAACACAAATACCAACAGTGAAGGGGAAAAGCAAGACAGGAGGAAGAGCATGGTCATCCCATATGTAGCAGGGGTCTCCGAGAAATTAAGAAGAATTTTCAAAAAACATCGTATCCCTGTCTGCTTTAAACCGAACAACACACTGAGGCAGCAATTGGTACATCCAAAAGACCCAATACCAAAACACAAGAAAAGCGACATCATATATGCGGTGCAGTGCAGTGAAGAATGCTCTGATTTGTATGTGGGGGAGACCAAACAGCAACTGCATCAACGTATGGCCCAGCACAGAAGAGCCAATTCCTTGGGTCAGGACTCAGCCGTGTATCTGCATCTTAAGGATAAAGGACATACCTTTGAAGATTGTAATGTTAACATACTGGCGAAGGAACGTGACTGGTTCAAGAGAGGTGTTAAGGAGGCCATTTATGTGAAAATAAAGAAACCAAGCCTAAATAGAGGTGGGGGGGTTCGACACCAACTGTCTGCCATGTACAATGCTGTTTTAACACCTTACTCTGGGCGTTCCTATAACACCTCTTAGCCACTATCTAATCACACCCTTAACACCTGGCTGTGATATGCTAATTGGGATTTTCCAGGGTACATAATTGCCACAGATTCTTGTACAAGTCATTCTGAATTGAGAAAGCCAGTCGGATGACTAGCGAAACGTCTTCAAGAACTACATTTCAAGTCCAGTTGATCTAATTGAATACAACAGATATACCATGACCTGGATGAATGAGAACCTTCACAAGCATAATAACCTAGTAATATTATAACCATATAATACCCTATATAATATTATATTAGTAGGTTATCATATGGTTATTATATTACTAGGTTATTATATGGTTATTATATTACTAGGTTATAATGGTTATTATAATACCCTAGTAATATAATAACCTTGTAATATAATAACCTAGTAATATAATAACCATATAATAACCTAGTAATATAATAACCATATGATAACCTAGTAATATAATAACAATATTATATTACTAGGTTATTATATGGTTATTATATTACTAGGGTATTATAAAAATCTAAACACTTGTATAGCTGACCTAGCCAGGATTTTAACCCTGTTCTCCCATGTCAAAGGCAGTGCCATTAACCACTACACTATCCAGCCACTACATTACACTATGCTACATTCTAGAGTTAGTGAATGGCGGAAACATCGAAAATCCGAGAAATCCGGGTCCGGGATAGTTCAAGAAGTCCGAGTCCATTCGAACTCATAAAGTTTGACTCGAGCTCGAGTTCTAGTCCATCCCTAATTGGTATAATAGACATTTTACTCACAGATTCGATAATTCAATATTTACTCGTGTATTGGTATAATAGACATATAGTCCGGGATATTTAGAGAAGTCCGAGTCCATTCAAACTCAAATAGTTTGGCTCAAACTCAGGTTCGAGTTCGAGTTCTAGTCCAACCTCTACTTAACAGCTTCCCAGCCTAGCCCAGCACCTGTTCCCACCAGTGATAAGGGAACTGGCACATTTTAATGTAATGGTGTCGGCATCTAATAGTCAAAAGTGCAAAACCACTGGATCAAGATTTGGGGCACTTGCATTTAAGTTCTGGAAGGAACTGTTTGGGGCACTATGTCATAGATCTGGGGCACATGGACTGAATGTTTTAACATTGTTTTAACATTGTGAGGAACAGTACATTGCATGTTAATACAGTAGTATCGCATGACCCTCTGCATTTAGGTTAAAGGGACTGTCCACCCCTCTTTCCAAAAACTGATATAATGTAGATAACCCCCCAAAACCTTAACTTTGTTTTAGTCAAAATGTAGAAATCAGCTCCCACACAGAGGTATTATACTTACATGCTCCTCCCCGCTCCACCGCCGCGGCTCTGCACTTCTGGGTAAGGCAGTCAGTGCCGGCCATGACTGTGACGTCATGGC
Source organism: Hymenochirus boettgeri (assembly GCA_019447015.1). NCBI lineage: Eukaryota > Metazoa > Chordata > Amphibia > Anura > Pipidae > Hymenochirus > Hymenochirus boettgeri. The sequence goes on along the minus strand of CM033475.1, from coordinate 123,415,313 downwards.
CAATCACTGACTGCCATTCCCAGAGCAGTCTCCTCTGCGGCTGCTCAAGAACACAAAAAGAACAGAGCAGCCACAGTGGAGACTGGGAGAAGAACCCGGAAGCGGCGGTGGAGCGAGGAGCTTGTAAGTATAATAACTCTGTGTGGGAGCTGATTTCTAAATTGTGACTAAAACAAAGTTAAGGTTTTGGGGGGTTATCTACATTATATCAGATTTTGGAAAGAGGGGTGGACAGTCCCTTTAAGGGGCATGCAGTATCCTAATCTTAGTCGAAATACCATCCGACTGCACCAGTGACCATGGTCAATCCCACTTTTTCTGTCTTCTTACCTACCTATCGGTTCATCCATCTGTATGTAGCTCCTAAATATTTACTGGGTGTAGTTTAATTCGAAGGGTGGTGGTGGAGAGGTCTGAGGTGGATGTGGCCTAAAATTTTGTGCAGCATGAGGTGTCCAAATGTACCCTGCATCTTTCAAGACCTTAAAGATGCCCATGTTTTGGAATCCCATATACAACAGGGATATTTTCAAAATGGAAGGATTTCAGAGAATGGCAAACTAATAAGGGTAATGGAGGGGCTTGACTATGCAGACAGATTAGACAAGTTAGAGCTGTTTACATTGGAGAAGCAGGGGGGATATGATCACTTTATACAAATATATTTAAAGGTCACTATACTCGCTCAAACAACTTTGTATATTGTAAAAATACAATGTAAAATTGTTACTTACATGTGTGTCTGTGCCTGCTTCGTTAGTGAATTTTCAATGTTTAGTTGCTGCTCCTCATTGGCCCCCTTCCCTTAGTTATTGCCCACTTGTAAATCCAGCCGAAACTTATACATTATGAAGAGCCTTCACAACCCGACACTATACGGCTCATTAACATATCTTCCTGCTGCACTGCTGATAGTGGGTCGGGGAGGAGGGGCTGCTGCTGTGTCAGACACACTTCCTCTCTTCTAACAGGCAGGCAGGCATGCTTGGAGTAGACATGCTGCTGAACGTAGGTGGGGGAGGGGGGCTACTGCTGTGTCAGACGCTACTCCCTTTCTTCTGACAAGCAAGTAGGCATGCTTGGGGGGGGGGGGGCTCCTGTAAGTGACCTCCTGTGACACACTCCTGCAGCAGACCTGGCTTGCATCTCTCACACTCTTACTGATGCCTGTGCATTTATACTACCAAACACCTTGAAATGCCATGATATATAGATTTATATATAGATAGTTAGATAGATAGAGATTAGAGAGATTAGATAGGAGACCAATATGATTAATCAGCTCATTATTTTTAGGGTTATATTAATAAATGTTTTGGCATTTTTAGGAGATCCTAGTAAGAGGTTACTAAAGGGACACAAATTAGCATACCTGGTTTGAGTGACAGGTATTTCCCTGTATATACTGTTATTTAAAATTAAGATTTCTGGAAGTATTGATACCCTTTAATGGGCCATTTAATAAACTCTCTGGTGCATTGTTCACTAATAGGTCATATCAGAGGATTTGTGGACACTTAAAAATAAGAAGAAAAGAAGTTTCATCTTCTTTACAGTGAGAACAGTGAAATTATGGAACTGTCTACCAGCAAATATGGTAATAGTAAGTTCATTAAATAACTTTAAAACTGCACTGGTAAGTTTCTAAAACTAAAAATTATTGATAATTACTGGTATTAATAATTATACTGTAGTTATGTTTGATTCAGACATCCCCCCCCCCTTTTTTTCCCATCTAGCCCAACCTTCCAACCTTAAAGGTTGGCTAGATGAACATATGTCTTTATTCAAAATCCAATTAATATCTATCTTTGGGAACCCTCAAAATCAGAATACTTACCTCTTTCCCCAATGTCCTTAAACTAAATTATTCCTCTTGATCCTCAACAGCTACAGATTCTTATTGGTTCTTCTGGCTGCTCAAGCTCAGAATACCTGCAGAGATGGTGTGGATCCTCTGGAAGGACAGCAGCAAAGATTAAGAAAAATATTTTGATATTGGTATTTTTTTGGGGGGGGGGGGGGTCCTGCTGCTCAATATGAATTTGGACTTGCCCTGCCCTTGAGTTGCAATGAGTTTGCCTGGAAATATTGATGGCAATTACAGAAAGTACTATTAAAGCAGCTATCTTAAAAATAACCCTTTAAGATACACGGCTGTATTCATAAAGACGCAGTATTAAAATTTTGTCATTTACAAACATAGCAATAAAATTAAGATTGCAGTCAAATAGTGATGATCGCAATCCTACATTTACAATTGCAATCGTAATTGTACTATCACCTTTATAATACCTATATATATTTAAGACCGCAGGCGTAAATTTATGATAACCCTGGTATCAGAAGTTTCCGATACTGTGGGTTAATGAATTTGTCCTACAGTATCAGTAAAGAGGACAAAATTAATGGCTGCTTGCAAAACATGTATGCATGTTAATGTTTATGCTCATTTAATTTAGAAGAGCTACATTAATTAATACATGGCATGCATAGATACATGTCAACATATCCCTTTTAATCTACTTTCTTTGCTACTTGAAGAGAGTTAAATTATGCAATATGGTGGCAAAATAAAGAAACCAAACCTGAATAGAGGTGTGTGTGTGTGTATGTGTGTGTGTGTGGTGTTTTGACATCAACTGTCTGCCATGCACAATGCTGTTTTGATGCCTTACCATGGGCAGTTTTGATAACACATCTTCAATGCAATCAACACCTTGCATTTAGAAGGTCCCTTAGTAGCAACGGATTCTTGTACAAGTCCTTCTGAAAAAAGACAGTCAGATGATTAGCAAAACATCATCAAAAATTAAACTTCAAGTCTACTTGATCTAACTGTATACAACAGATATGCTCAAAACCTTTGTTACGGGTTTCCTTGACATGGTTTGAAGGCTTTTTATTTTTATGATAAACATGCAACTTAAACCCCCCATCTTTTTTTCTGCATAAGTACTATAATGCTATTCAGGACCCGGGAATATGGATTGATCATCTTTTTTTATTTGAACTTTTGGTTGTCAACTAGAGATGGACTAGAACTCGTAAAGTGTCCATTAAAACCTATACGCGAGCATCGAATCCGCGAGTAAAATGTCCATGGTATCTAGGCGTGAACGAGCTTGAAAATAGCACGAGTGAGATTAAAATAGATTTTTCGAATGTCCTGGATATTGGAACATGTGCCCCAGACCATTTCCCAAGTCCCACAGCTATTCCCCGTAACTTACCATTCATATTTTATTTGTATTTCATTAGAACTTTTTGAACTATTTGACTCCCATTGACTTTAATGGGTCCGTTTTCGAACTTTCCATATAGTTCGAAAGTTCGAAAACGGACCGAACTTTCGAAATTTTGGCCATCTCTATAGTCAACACGTAAATGTTATTGTAATTTCCTACATTACTGCTCCCACAGGTTTTCTTTTATGTAGGTACTTTTTGTCATGCAAAGTATGGCTACTAGGTCTTCTTTTCACTTAATATATATGGATACATACAGTACATAGTACCATATTTGTCAAGCTTGATTATCTTAGTCAAGTTCAGCAATTACCCTACATATTTTGCCTACCTATCTTAATATTGATCTAGAGAATATCTAAAGGCATATCCAGCTTGCACCAAAAACACCTGGCTAAGATATTACACAGCTCATCATTTTTATTTCATCTTTGCTTTTTTTATCATTTATCTTACTTTCATCGTCTTTCCTTCTCTTTCATGTTTCTTTCATTTTTCTTTCATCTATCTTTCACCTCTTTTACATCTTTCTTTCATCTCTTTCATCTTTCCTTTTCTCTTTCATCTTTCTTTTCTTTTTCTTTTATTCATAGATCTTTCATCTCTCTTTATCTCATGTTTACTCTTGTTTCATCTCTAATTCATATTTATTTTAGCTTTCTTTCGTCTTTCTTTTATTTCTAATTCATATTTTTTTTCTTTCTTGTTCATCTATCTTTAACCTATCTTCTTTCCTCTCTTTAATCTTTTGTTATTCTCTTCCATCTGTTTTTCTTCCTTTCATCTTTTATCTTTCATCTTCCATGTTTTCTTCTTGCATCTATCTTTCATCTTTTTTCATCTTTCTTTTCTCTCTTTTATCCCTTTTCATTTTTCTTTCATTCTGTTTAATTTTTTTTCATCTTTCTTTCATCCTTTTTTAAAATATATTTTGTTATCACTAATTCATCATTCTTTTCTTTCTTTCTTTTAGCTTTTGTTCATCTATATAGCTATCTTTATTTTATTTTTCTTTTATTTTCTTTCTTTCATATTTCTTTCTTTGAACTTTTATCTTTCTTTCATCTCTTTTAAATCTCCTTTTTCTTTCATTTTGCTGTCTTTTATATTTTTTTCTTTCAAATGTTATCTTTCTTTAACCTTTCTTTCATCTTATTTCATCTCTTTATTTTCTTTCATCTCTTTCATCATCCATTTATCTCTTTCATCTATCTTAATTTTGCCTCTTTTTTGTATCTTTTTTCTTTTATCTGTCTTTCTTTTTGTTTTATCTTTATTTATTCTTTCATTCATCTTTTTTTTCATCTCCCATTTATCTTTTTCATCTTTCTTTCATCTCTTACATAATTCTTTCACTTTTCTTTCATTTATTTATTTCAACTTGTATCTTTCTTTTATCTTCTTTCATCTCTTTTAAATTTCTTTTTTTCTCAATCATTTTGCTTTTCTTTCTTTCAAATGTTCTTTTTCTTGTATCTTACTATCTTTCTTTAATCTCTTACATCTTTCTTTAATCTCTTTTATCTCTCTTTATTTGAGCTTTCTTTAATCTCTCTTTCATCCTGCTTTTAGATTTTATCTACTTTATTTTTGTTTTATCTGTTTCATCTTTTTTATCTCTTTTTATCATTCTTTTTTCATCTTTTCATCTTTATTTTTTGTTTTATCTTTGTTTTTATTTTCATTCATCTTTTTTTATATTTTTCATCTTTCATCCTTCTCTTTCATCTTTCCTTTATCTCTTATATATTTTTCTTTAATCTTTCTTTTATCTTTATTTCTTTTAGCTTTTATTTTTTAAACTATGCAATGTACCTACCATAACCATGTCTGCTGGAAGACAGTTACATGGTTTTACCATTCTTACTGTGAAAAAACATTTTTGAACCTGAAGACTAACCAAACACCTTTTCTCTTGTGTACATAACTGTAACTTATCCTATCTGTGTTCATATTCAACCTACCTTATTCCCTTTATTATTTTAGTTTCCCTTCTTTGAACCCTTTCCATCTCCAAGTTATGCTTTTTGTACACAGGATTTCAAAACTGCACTGCATATTCCAAATGAGGCCTTACCAATGTTTTGTAAAGAGGGAACATTTTTCTCCCTTGAATTCATACCTCTTTTTAAACTAGACAATATCTTGCTGGCTCTAGCTGTTGTTGCCTGGCACAGCTTGCTACCTTTTAGTTATCCACCAAAACTTCAAGAGCCTTTTCCAACAGGGATTCACTGAACACAGAGCCATTTAAAGTATAAGTAGCACAAGGATTGCACATCCTCTGAAGTTTTTAATGGAACATGGAAACCTTTCTGATAATACCCCTTCAAAATCATTAATAAACAAATTAAATAGAAGTGGCCCCAACACAGAACCCTGTGGCATCCCACTTATAAATTTACTCTGTATTGTTAAAGCCCCATTAACAACTACTCATTGCATCCTGTCCATCAACCAACTTTCTATCTATGTATAAATATGCTAACCCAGCCCAACAGACCTTAACTTACATTAGTCGCCAATGGGGGACTGTATCAAAAGCCTTAGCAAAATCTAAGTATACTGCATCTAATGCTATGCCAGAGTGACTTTCATCTTTTATACCATTATTGCTACTATACTCTATGCTACTGTATCTGTACTTGGATCTCTTCAGAAAAAAATAAATTGTTCAAGACATTTGTTTTAAGGCCATCCTAAAGCAAGGTGCAAATTTATTTTTTAACATTTATTTACCAAGGGTATAAATTTAGATATGAAATGGCTTACAATCCCCTTAAAAACATATATATATATATATATATATATATATAAATATTTGCTTTCCTGAAATTAAAAGTCTTTGTTAACCCAGTGCACTCCTCCATTTGATAACATACACTGCAACACTATATCATAATCACTAAGCCTCCAGTTTACCTTTATAATACGCTTCACAATGTTAGATATCACCAGATCCAACAGAGTCCTTTTTTAGTAGGAACTTCAACCACCTGTGAGAGAAAATGATCATGCAGCAAATTTAGGAACCCATCACCCTTTTCGGTGTTGGCGCTAGTCATCCGACTGGCTTTCTCAATTCAGAATGACTTGTACAAGAATCTGTTGTCAATAAAGCACCCTGAAAAGTCCCAATTAGCATATAACAGCCAGGTGTTAAAGACCTTCAGCCTAGGAGGCTCTTGATATGGTGAGATATGGTGGCTAGGCCAAGACAGCACCCTTACCAGCAAAACAGATCTTAACCCAGAAAAGGTGTGTTCCCTACTGGACTTATCCCTGTATTTGAAATAGGTGGTATTCAGACACAAGTTCTATAAGCATAAACATGGGTTTGCTATGGGATCTCCAGTTTCATCCATTGTAGTAACCACCAGAAGGAAGTACAAGCTTTCACAGAACACAATGCTGTAGACCAGAACATCAAATTTATAAGGGAAGAGGTACAAAACAACACACTGGCTTTATTGGACTTCTTGGTAGAAGTCAGGGAGAATGGTGATGGAACGGCTGGCTAGCCATTTCAGATACATAGGATGTGGGGCTGCAATTGTACTTAAGGGTATTGTCTTCAGTTTCCTCTGCCCAGGAATAGCTGACATCAGGTGATGTCCAGGAAGTCCTCTCCTATTGGTCAGGTCTGGCAAGAAACTTTGGACGGGAACAAGACTCAGCAGCTGAGGTAACAGCTGAGACCTGTGGAGAGAGAACAGTGATGAGCTATCTGGACAGGAAACAAGCATTTTATGAGCGGGTGTCAGGAGATTCAGTACATCATGTTGGACATACCAGAGGGTATGGAAAGGGTGCTGCACATTTCCCAGGCTCTGGTCCTGTCACAGGGGTGTGAAACAGTGTTGGAAGAGGCAGCCAGCATTTCTCAGTCAGTGTAAGGAAATGCTGAAGGAGTACAGTACTGGCAGAAAAGAGGCAAAAGGTAACTTAAAGGGTAAGGAAACAAATGTTGGAGGCAGCTGCAGTTAAGAAACTGACAGCAACAACAACTTTTTGGCCTGCAACCTCTCCAGAGCTTTCTGAGGCATGTTCAGTTCGATCAGTAGTCAGAAGCCAGGGTGCCACAAGAGCAGGTGTTAGCGCTGCTGTGGTCCATGTGGAAGATATACAAGGGGCTGGTGCAGATATTAATCTTTAAGGTGGATGTTCCGGTGTTAACACGGACGTATTTGGGTTTCATATGCCCAATTTGGTTAAAGGGCATGTCCACCCTTTAAATTTTTTTTTGATATGTTGTAGGGCTTCCTCCCCCAGCCCCAAACACATTATTATTATTTTCAGAAACAGAAGCAGGGGGCCGGACCGGCAGCTGCGTCTGTGATTGGTTGAGAGACAGCTAATCACGGACTCGGCTGCCAGTAGTTCAGAACAGGGGAGGATAGAGGGAAGGTAAGTAAAGATTGGGTGAGTTTCTGGGAGTATTGGGGCTGGGGGAGGAAGCCCTACAATATATCCAAAGGGTTTTTTGCTAGGGGGATATATTGATATTCTGTCATTTTTGCCTACAGCAAAAGATCATATTAAAAAAGCTGATCCTAGTGACAAAGAAAAGGATAAGAGGCGACCTGTGCCACATACATTCACTAATTGGTTGCAGGCCTTTTGCATATTTGTGAATATTTTATCTCAAAAATACCCAGAGTTTGCTCCAGGGTTGTTTAAGCACCTGGACACAGGGGCAGAGTAAAGAGATGAAATGGGGCTACAAAGATGTCGATCTGTGGTTATCAATGATGTCTAGCAGGACAAAATCCCTAGCCACAATTACCAAGTGTCAGACTCCTGCACTGAAAGGCAATCTTGTTGGGCTTTTAACAAGGCCACATGTAAATTGCCTAATACTTGTCATTTTTTACATGATACTGCGGAGCCCAGCATGCTGCCTTTTGATGCACAAGAAGAGGTTCATCTAGTGTCCAAAAACAGGGAACTAGGCCCATTCACTCAATTAGTTAACCCGGTGAAGTTAGCAGAAATGCTTCCATTTTTAAGGGAATATCCAAAGTGCCAGAAAGCCTTGATAATTGAAGCTGATTTCATGGTGGGTTTTTGGATACCTTTTAATCCTCAATTCAGTGCTAGTCTGCTTGCCAATAATCTGAGATTGGTTCAAGAGCACCCAAAGCCTAGTAATCCATTTAAATTTTGCTTTTAAAGTTTTAGCAATGGGCCAGGCATTTAATCGTAGGCTCATTAATAGAACAATTGGCATCAGCAATCCAACTTGGTATATCAGACTAGGTTGCGAGGTTAAACAGGAATTAAGGGTATGGAAAACAATTTAAAAAAATGTCAACAGTAATACCAGATGTCAGGTAAGTATTGAAGGTCACCTCGCACTCCAAGTACTGTGAAGCTTTAGTGGTGCTGTGTCCTCAAAGCTGCTTAACCACCAGCAGATATGAATTGGTAAGAAATGCTGAGTTAATTAAAAGAATCCAGAGGGATCTTGCCCATATTAAGTTCATGTTTCCTAAAGCAATTCTGGCTTGGTCGAAGATTATTACCTGGTTTACATGGTTGTAAGACCCAAATTTGTTGCTTTTAGATAAATGCTGCAAAAAGATAAATTGTAATTTATGTAAGTTTGCAAAGGAAATCTCTATACTGTCTTATTTTGATTTAGAAGGTGGAGGAGCTGGTCTCTATAGGGAAGATATATTTTGTGTTGGTTTGCAGAACCTAATAGAGTAATGTGTATTTCAGTGGAGGCTTACCATGGCCAATTGTTAAGCAATAGCCATGCCATGGAGGGAGCTTATATATAAATTTGGCTATGGGCTTTATGGTTATAGCCATATTGTATGGTCAAGTTATTAAGTCTGAGTTAAGTTATAAATAAGCAAGGTTTGATTGATGAACTTAAAACCTGTTACTGATGGTTAATTAATTAATTATTTAATTAATAAAATATTAAAACTGTGTCCAGTTTCCTCCAACCTAAAAATTGTTGTGGCGTGTAGTTATTGTGTTTGTTTTTTTTATGGTGCAGCTTAACATTCCCATGGTAAACTGGAAGTAGAGGTTTACAGAAAACCTACCCACACAGACCAGTATTTAATGTTTGACTCCCACCACCCTTTTGATCACAAGCTGGGTGTCATCAGAACCCTGTAACACAGAGCAGGGAACATCCCCACTAGCACAGAGGGGAAGGCTAAAGAAATAAATCATCTCATAGAGTATAGTAGCAATAAAGGTATACAAGATTCAAGTTCACTTTGGTTAACCGAGGATATGGTACAGAAAGAACTAAATAAGGTTAATATTAATAAATCTCCTGGACCGGATAAAATACATCCTCGGGTACTTAAGGAGCTAAGTTCAGTTTTATCTAGGCCATTGTTTCTTATTTTTGCTGATTCCCTCATGTCCGGTGGTGTGTCTCTGGATTGGAAAAAGGCTGATGTTATTCCAATATTCAAAAAGGGTAGTCGTTCACAGCCGGGTAATTACAGGCCTGTAAGTTTAACTTCAGTGGTGGGGAAGATACTGGAAAGTTTAATAAGGGAACATGTTCTAGAGTATGTTTCAAGGACTGACATTATAAGTAGTAACCAGCATGGATTTAGGAGGAATAGATCTTGTCAAACTAACTTGCTTGGCTTTTATGAGGAAGTAAGTAGAAATTTAGACTCTGGTATAGCAGTAGATGTAGTTTACTTGGATTTTGCAAAGGCTTTTGATACAGTCCCCCATAGGCGACTAATGAATAAGCTAAGGTCTGTTGGTCTGGGGAGTCACATTTGTACATGGATAGAAAATTGGTTAATGAATAGGATGCAGAGAGTAGTTGTTAATGGGGCTTCATCATTATGGACTAAAGTGCTAAGTGGGGTGCCACAGGGTTCTGTGTTGGGGCCGCTTCTATTTAATCTATTTATTAATGATTTGGAAGTGGGTATTGTCAGCAAGGTTTCTGTGTTTGCTGACGACACAAAACTTTGTCGACCATTAAATACTTCAGAGGATGTGCGATCTAGATATATTATCACATTGAGCTGCTAAGTGGCAGATGAAATTCAATGTTGATAAATGTAAGGTGATGCATTTTGGACTTAAAAATACTTGTGCTACTTATACTATAAATGGCTCTGTGTTAAGTGAATCCCTGTTGGAAAGGGATCTTGGAGTTTTGGTGGATAACAAACTTAACAGCCAGAGCCAGCATGGTATTGTCTTGTATAAAGAGAGGTATGGATTCAAGGGAGGAAAATGTAATTCTCCCTCTTTACAAAGCATTGGTAAGGCCTCATTTGGAATATGCAGTGCAATTTTGGAATCCTGTGTACAAAAAGGACATCTTTGAAATGGAAAGGGTTCAGAGAAGGGCAACTAAATTAATAAGGGGATTGGGGGAGCTTGAATATGAAGAGAGACTGGAAAAGTTACAATTATGTACGCTGGAGAAAAGGCGCTTGTGTGGGGATATGATTACTGTGTATAAATACATTAACGGGCCATACAATAAACTATCTGGGGCATTGTTCACCAATAGAACATGTCAAAGGACACGAGGACATCCCTTAAGACTTGAAGAAAAAAGGTTTAGGCTTCAAGCTCGGAAAGGGTTTTTCACTGTGAGAACGGTAAAAGTAGTGGACCTGTCTTCCAGTGGACGTTGTAATGGCAGGTTCATTGGTCAGTTTAAAAAAAAAGCTGGATGAGTTTCTGCAAACAAGGAATGTTGCAAGTTACTGGTATTGATACATAAAGTAGAGTTGATCCAGGGAAATTTCCGATTGCCACTTGGAGTCAGGAAGGAATTTTTCCCCCTTCATAAATTTGGTGGGTTTTTTTTTTCCTTCCTCTGGATCAACAGTTAGGCAGGAAATGAGGATATTGCTAGATGGGTTGGGCTGGATGGACGTATGTCTTTATTCAACCTCAAATACTATACTATACTATCTCAGAGGAGCCCTTTAAACTTGTGAATATCTAGACTGGGCATATGTCAAAATAAGTAGAAAGAAAGAAAAGAACACAAATACCAACAGTGAAGGGGGAAAAGCAAGACAGGAGAAAGAACTTGGTCATCCCAAACTGTATGTAGCAGAGTCTCTGAGAAATTAAGAAGAGTTTTCATAAAGCACCGTATCTCTGTCTGCTATAAACCAAACAATACACTGATGCAGCAATTGGTACATCTGAAAGACCCAATACCGAAACACAAGAAAAGCAACATTATATACGAAGTGCAGTGCAGTGCTCTAATTTGTATGTGGGGGAGACCAAGCAGAAACTGCACCAACGTATGGCCCAGCACAGAAGAGCAAATCCCTCGGGCCAGGACTCAGCTGTGTACCTGCATCTTAAGGAAAAAGGACATACATACATTGTAATGTCAAGATCAAGGAACAGACTGGTTCAAACACTTTTTCATCTTTCCTTCGGTTTTTTTCATTCATTGCTTTTATCGTTCTTTCCTCTCATCTTTCTTTAATCTCTCTTTTTTTATTTCATCTCTAATTTGTCTTTATTTTGTATTTCTTTCATATTTTATTTAACTTTTTCTTAATCTACTTTTATCTTTCTTTCATGTTTTATGCATCCTTCTTTCATTTATCTTTCATCTTTTTCATCTTTCCTTCTGTTTCATTTTTCATTTATCGCTTTTTATCGTTCTTCATCTCTAATTCATCTTTCTTTTATCTTTCCTTTTCATTTCTTTTGAATTTTTTTTTTAATGTTTATTTATTTGATCTTTCTTTTAAATTTTATCTTTTGTTTTATCTTTCTTTTATCTAATTTCAGCTCTTTTAGTTTTTTCCATTCTTTCTTCTTTATTTTATCTTTTTTAATTTTTCTTTTTATCTTTTATCTCTTTTTCATCTTTATTTTATCTTTCCCTTTTCTTTCTTCTTTCTTTCATTTTTCTATTTTCTTTCATCTTTCTTTTTGTTTTATATTTCTTTCTTTATTCATTCACCTTTCATCTCTTTTGAATTACCTTTTTGAAATTTTTTATTTATTTAATCTTTCTTTTAAATTTTATCTTTTTTTATCTTTTATCTAATTTCAGCTTTTTGTTTTTTTTCTTTCTTTCTTTCATCTTTTTTAATTTTTCTTTTTATCTTTTATCTTTACCTTTTCTTTCTTCTCTCTTTTGTTTTTCTTTTAAATTTTTTCTTTCATCTTTCTTTTTTGTTTTACATTTTGTTTCTTTATTCATTCACCTTTCATTTATCTTATTTTGATCTTTCATTTATCTTTCTTTCATTGCTCTTTCATCTTTCGGTTATATCTTTTATTCATCTGTCTTATTTTTCTTTCATCTTTCTTTCCTTCATAAGGTACGTCTTTCACCTCTCTTTATCCCATATTTGTTTTTCTTTCATCTGCAATTAATTTTTCTTTCATCTTCAATTCGTCTTTCTTTCATCTCTATATTATCTTTCTTTTATCTATCTTCTTTCATATCTCTTTTATTCATCTCTTTTATCTCTCCCATCATATCTCCTTTGTTCTCTTATATTTCTCTTATTACTTTCATCTTTCTTAATCTTTTTTTATCTATTATTCATCTTTCTTTGTTTTATCATTGTTTTTTCCATTTATCTTTCATTTATATTTCTTTCAAATTCTTTAAATTCTCTATTATCTACCTTTATCTTTCTTTAAACTTTCATTCATTCATTCATTCATTCACTTTCATTTGTCTTTCTTTAATCTATCTTTCATCTATATTTCTTTCATCTCTTTCATCTTTCTCTTATTTCTTCCATCTTTCTTCTTTTACCTTTCTTTCATATTTCTTTTATCTTTCATCTTTCTTTCTTTTTTCTTTTATATTTCATTTATAATTTTTTTTACCTTTCGTTCAAATATCTTTCTTAAACCTATCTTCTATCCCATCACTTCCATTATACTTTCATCTTTTATTGTCCATATATCCTTTTTTCCACCTATCTTGTTTTATCTTTGTTTTTTCTTTTATATTTCATTTACCTATTTTTCACCTCTCTTTCATCTCTCTTTTACCTTTCTTTCATCTTTATTTCTTTGATCTGTTCTACTATCTTTCATCTTTGTTTAATTTTTCTTTCATCTCAAAATGTATCTTTCTTTTACCTTTCTTTCAACTATCTTTAACCTATGTTCATTCCCATCTCTTTCATCTTTTGTTCATGTATTTCATCTCTTCTGTCATTCTTTTTTTTACTTTCATCTTCTTTTATCTTTTTTCCCTCTTTCATATATCTTTTTTCATCTTTCTATCATTTTTTTCATCTTTGTATCATCTTTCTTTTTGATCGATCTTTCTTCTTTCCTTCTGTTTTATTTTTGATTCATCTTTTATCTTTCTTTTAAATTCATGCCATCTCTAATTTATCTTTCTATTTTTCTTTCTTTTATCTTTTTTCTTTCTTTCATTTTTCTTTCATCTTATTTCATCTCTTGTCTTTTATCTCCCTATTATCTTTGTTTTTATCTCTTTTAGCACTTTTATATTTTATATTTCCTGTTTCCTTTTTCTTTCTTTTTCTTTTATTATTACTTATCTTTCTTTCATCTCTTTTAATCTTGCTTTAATCTATATTTCTTTTATCTATAGTTTTCTATCTTTATTCCATTTATTTTTCTCTGCTTTCCTCTATTTTCTTTTTTTAATTTGTCTTTCATCTTTTTTTAATCTCGTCTATAATTCTATCTTCCCTCTTTCATCTGTATTACTTTCATCTATTTTTTATCTTTCTTTTTTGTTTTATCTTTGTTTTCTATCAAAAGATTTTTGGCTTTCACAAATACTTTCACAAAAATTCTATTATTTCTTTTTTATCTCTTTCATCTTTCTTTTTTTTTCCTTTCTTGCTTTTATTAATCTCAACTTTCTCATTTGTTATTTCTTTGTTCCCTTTTTGATCTTGGGGGCATCTTTCATTTATCTTTCTTCCATCATCTTTTATTTCTGTTTTCTCTCTTTTCTCTTTTTTTATCTTTCCTTTTATTTCATCTTTTTTATTTTCTGTTTTTAATTCATCTTTCTTTCCTTTATTTTGTTTCTTTCAATTTTCATCTTTCTTTATTCTCTTTAAATTTCTTGATATTTCTTTCATCTTCCTTTCATCTTTCTTTTTATCTCTCTTATCTCTTTCATCTTTCTTTTATTTTTAATTTATTTTTATTTTACTTATGTCTTTCATCTCTCTTTTACTTATGATTGTTTCCTTTCATATATGCATATATAGTTTATAAAGCGCCATTAGGGATGCAGTGCTGTACAGTAACAAAATACAATAAAGTCATACAAGGGGAACAGATACATAGATAGTTCAGTGCATAAATATATAAATAGAAGTGCTAAAGCTTTGCCACAAGAGGTAAGGAGGTCCCTGCCCCATATAGATTACAACCCAGTGAGGTAGGTAACATACAGATACAATGGAATGGGTATAAGTGCTGGATAAGTACTGGAGTGAGACAAATGCAGTGCAAATAAAATCTTATAATCATATAATGTGCTAGTTACCAGAAAGGTAGGATGTAAGGCTAGATTTAAACCTGCTAATAGGGGTTTCTTGACATAGTGAGAGGGGAATAGAATTCCAGAGGATGGGAGCCACAAGTGCAAAAGGTTTAAGGTGAGAGGAAGCAGTACGAGTGGGGGGGTCTGTACAGGAGCTGGTTCTACAATGAGCGAAGGGTATGGGCATGAATATTTGGGGAAACTAGAGAGGAAACATAAGGAGCAGCAGAGCAAATGTATTTAAATGTTAGCAGAAGGATTTTGTATGCAATGCGTTGTTTAACAGGGAGCCAGGTTGTTGTCCGGTACTGAGGAAATTAACGCATGGCAGAATTAAGTATAGACTGAAGGGGTGAGAGGTGGGAAGCAGGAAGACCAGAAAACATTCAGTTGCAATAGTCCAGGTGCGATAGGATGATAGGAGAGCATGCATTAGCATAGCGGTATTTGGGGGAGAAAGGAACTTGCACATTTTGGCTATATTGCGAAGGAAAAATTGGCAGGTTTCACAACATAAGTAATGTGGTTAGAAAAGGAAATAGAGGAGTTAATAATTACCCCTAGGCAGCATGCTGGTTGTAAAGGGAAAATGGGCCAGGTTTAGTTAGAAAAATGATCAGTTCAGTTTTAGAAAGATTTAATTTGCGGTAGCGTTGCGATATCCAGGAGGAGATGTCAAGGAGGCAGTCAGAGACATGTGATTGGATTTCAGGAGTTAGCGTAGGTGTGGACAAGTAGATTAGTATATCGTCTGCATATAAATGATACTTGAAGCCAAAAGAGCTAATAACATGTCCCAAAGAAATAGTGTAGAGGGATAACAATACCGGGTCCAAGAACAGACCCCTGCAGTTCCCCCACATTAAGAGGAACAGGAGAAGAGTTGTTGCAAGCATAAAATACAGAGTAATTTCGGTCAGAGAGATAGGATAGAAACCAGGATGCCACTTCATTCTGAATGCCCAAAGAGTGAAGTATCTGCATTAGAAGAGAATGATCGACTGTGTCGAAAGCAGAGGAAAGGTCAAGGAGGATAAGAATAGAAAAATTACCATTGGCCTTTGCAACCTGCAGATCACTCACAACCTTACACAAAGCCATCTCAGTGGAATGCGCAGGACGGAATCCAGATTGCAAAGGATCCAATAGGTTATGAGCATGGAGGTAGTTAGCAATATGTGAGAAGACTAATAGTTCTAGCAGTTTAGAGGCTATTAGTAAGAGAGACCAGGCAGTTGTTGGCTAAACAAGAGGGGTCCAGCGAGGGTGTTTTAAGTATGGACTTAACATGGGCATGCTTAAAGATGGAAGGGAAAATTCCAGATGTAATGGAGGCATTGAATATGTGGGCGAGTATTGGGGTAAGCACATGATTACAGTGCTTCAGTAATCCAGAGGGCATGGGATCAAGAGGACAGGACATGAGTGGACATGATAGAAGCAGATGGAAATTTTCTGAATGGGTCACAGGAGCAAAAGATCCAAGAATAGCTGAGGGAGGAGAGGGCAACATAATCTAAGAGTCATCCCTAGGACCAGAGATCTGCACATGGATGGACTCCACTTTATGCCTGGGGAGAGTGGGGAGAAAGGAGAAGGGCGAGTTGAAGATGGAGAACAGGTGACGTGGGGTAGATTTGTTGTTATTTATAAGTTTCTGGTAGTAGTTCTATTTTGCCACTAGGTGCCCAGAGCCGAGAAAATCAGCCATTGTATGGGACTTTCTCCATGCATGTTCAGCAGCATGTGTGCATCTGTGTATAAAACGGGAAGTAGTGTTGAGCCACGGAAGAGGATTAGAGAGAGGTTCCTCATCTGAGGGAATGCAAGGGGGCAAAAAAGGCGATTGTGTTATTTAGGATAGAATTATAGAAATTAACAATTCAGTCAGGGTCATCAACTATCAAAAGGGAGGAGAGACTAGAGGACAGGGATGAAGTGAGTGCCGGGAGATCTATGGAAGATCTAGTATTACGGACAGACGCACAAGATGGAGAGACAGGAGGAAGAAGAGGGTGTTGAGCCTGAAAAGTGATAAGATAAGTGGGAAGGGCTTAGATTGAAAAGACGTGACAGAGAGATTTTTAGTGAACACTAGGACCAGGAAGTGGCCATCCTTGTGAGTACTAGCGTTTGTCCATTGCTGAAAATTATATGAGGATGTTAAATGTAGGAAGCGAGAGTGCCAGGAGAGGGAGGAGTCGTCAATGTGACAGTTAAAGGGGAACTGTGGTCTCCAAACAAGTTTAAATGAAAGGCCAGTTTCTTACCTTTAAAATGAGCCATCAACGAACTCTCTACGTGCTCCACAGCCCAAGATATACAGAAATGACTGACCAGAAAGTTAATGGGTGGGAGACTGACATGTGACATTCCTGAGGCTTCTCCTGCACAGTGCCCCCGGCGAGCACAGCCTCAGACTCCCTCAGTGTGTGAGGGAGACAGGAAGTCCCTCCTCTTCTGTGTGAAGTCTGGCCAGAGAAGGTAGAGGGGGGAGTGGGTCTGAGTAACCCACGTCACCCGTGAGTGGGCGGGGCTTAGGCACCCACAAGTGGGTGGGACCATGACACCCACAAGAGGGCGGGGCCATGGCAGCCATGAGTGGGCGAGGCCATGGCACCCACGAGTGGACGGGGACACATGGGGCTGTAAGATAATGGGTCATGGGTTGCCTGCAACTGGTCCATGAGTGGGAGGGACCAGGGGGGCTGCAAAGGGAAGGAAGAGACACAGGACAGATTGACTGACAGTTTCAGAGCAGGAAGCAGGAAGTGCAGGGGACCTGGTGATGCTGCTGCCATATCACACACAAAAATGTAAATATCTTCAAAACTATGCAAAATAAACAATGAAAATAAATTACTCAGGGGAGCAATTCCTATCAATTTACCTAAATTTACCTAAAGTCATTTTTGGACCACAATTCCCCTTTAAAGTCCCCAGGACAGTCAGCAGAGAGGAAGAAAGTAAGCCAAGTTTCAAAGACAGAGAGGAATGCGGCCGGAGTCACTGTAAAGGGTGGTCTGTACACCACAGCTACTCGTAGGGACAAGGGATGGGAGAGCTGAATTGAATAAGCCTCAAAAGATGTGAATGAAAGATCAGGTGGGGAGGTAATATTAGTAAATTTACAGAAGGAGGAAAGTAAAAGATTGACAACCCCACCACGAACTGAGGAACGAGGTAAATGGGAGAAGTGGAGCCCACCACGTCTCTTTCGATTCATCTTCATTTATCTCTAATTCATATTTCATTTATCCTTTTATCTATCTTTCTTTAACTTATCTTCTTTCCCCATCTCTTTCATCTTTCATTTATCTCTTTCATCTTTCTCTCTTCCTTTCATCTTTCTTAAATCTCTCCTTCATCTCTATTCCATCCTTCTTTCATCTCTTTCATCCCCCTTTCATCTTTTCTTTATCTTTATTTATCTTACATTTATTATTCTTTCTTTTATCTCTTGCTTCGTTCTTTCATATTTTATCTTTCTTCTTTTTCTATTATTTCTTTCTGATCTGTTTCATATATCTTTTATCTTTTTTTGTTTTATCTTTATTCTTTCTTTCATCTTTTATTTATCTTTCTTTCATCTCTTTTATTTTGCTTTAACATTGCAGTTACATAGTAATTAAGGTTGAATAAAGACATATGTCCATCTAGTCCAACTTTTATACCCTCCCCAGCTAAAACCTGTGGGTGGGGGGGGTGATTCCTTTCTGACTCGAAATGAGTCCAGAGTCCGGACTCAACAAAGATCTAAACTTTATGTGTCACTATGTTTTAATCTTAATGTCATGTAGAGTTAATCAGACTAAATTCCTCTAAACACCCAAACCCATAAATATCCTCATTTCTACCACCAGACCTCCATGGACACTAGAGGTGAAGTGTATCTAATTGTTTATTTAACCCCTGCTAATTCTTTTATACTGCCTGTGATCATTAATGTGTATTTACTGTTTTATTTACGACAGCCATTCCAATCAGCATGGGTGCAAAAGATAACATCTATGTATGTCAGAAAGTCTTTGTTCTAGTATGTATAAAGAGTGCTTTTTAAGATTCAGTATTGTATCATGCCTGAGGAAGAAGCCTAGTGCTTCGAAAGCTTGCATTTTTCATCATTTTAGTTAGCCATAAAAAGGTATTACTTTATATCCAAGATGTCTTCACTTTCATCTATGGCTAACACGGTACATTTCTCTACTACTAAATCTATAGTACTATAATATTTTTCAGGAATCTATGCACATAACTATTTTACTACCATGAACTAGTCTTTGGGAAAAAAACAAAGGTCATATAATGTCAAACTATAGAGGCATGTTTAAGTATGCAAGAAATGTTCTACTACCTGGCATTTCCTTATGCTCTTTTTTTGGAAATGTTTCAGCAGCTTCAGTCTTGGCTATATCATTACAGTCATCACAAATACTTGCTTAGCTTTAGAGCTTCTAGCAACATGGGTGATTTAACTGACCTCTTCCGGAACTATTAATAATTTATAGAAAGGCTTCCAAATACCATATATAAAAGCAATTGAGACCCTCTACAGACCATCTTTAAGCAATAATAACTAGATGGTAGTAAAACATCTTGAATTATTTGTGCACATGGATTCTGAACACCCTTCAAAGTGTTATTTTTTTTACACATCCTATTCCTGTTCTTCTATCACTTGAATAGCCATGGAACGGATTATATAAACCTTTAAATACAGTAATTTTCTGCTTACAGCATTCACACAGCACATTCTAGTGAGAACAATTTATACAAACCAGGGAGATTATTTCAGTGGTTGTTCCTGTTTTGTTGATGTGGGGAATGGGCACTATTCATGTAGGATATGCACAAAAAAATGATCTTGGGTAGCTACAGTCACTTTAGTGCTCTATTTTTAGTTTAAGAAGATATACTTATATTTAATTAAACAGTCTGAATTATTATTGTTTAATCAAAAATATGTAAAACAGACTTCCAAAAACACATTTACCTTCTTTATTATTTGAATGTTGTATATCATTAATTCCTCTTTTAGCAAATCCGTTGAAAGCAGGATCCATAGATTACCTCTGGCTTTTGTCAAGTAAACAGAAGGCCACAATAACTAACCATGACTTAGCCTTCTAAAGCTGCTTTTTGAATCCCTAAGTGCTGCTATCTCAGTTAGCTTTGGCATGATGTAGTTGTCAGAATAATTTAAAAAATGTTGGGCACACAGCAAGTTTATGTTTTTGACACTAAAATGCATGAATATGACTGTATTAAGAATCAAAATTGTATGATATCTTGGGTTTTTATTTAGATTCAAAATTATTTCATCAAGACTAAGATGAAATAGGGGTGTGTGGCTTAACTCCCAGTGCAGATGGCAGCTCACTGAAAGAGCTCCTCCACAAACTGAGGGTTTAACACAACAAAAAACTACTGGGGAAACTCCCAAAGCCAACCACCGGCCACCGGAACATACTGGCAACAAATATGGGCAAAAGGCAAGGAGAAAAAACAAAAATGCCAAACTTACAGACTTTTACACTGCAGAGACTGAGATGTGTGACAAAATCCAAGATGGCGCCGACACAACTCTGGATTCATCTCCAGCTCACAGCAGCAGACAAGAGACAGATTCACCTGGAAAAAAAAAAAGGTACAAACAAACAATTACTAAACAAAACACAAAACAAAAAAACTTACACAAGAAAGTACACTAAATGAAATATAGAAGAAAACACAGAAAGCCAAATTGACTTACAAACTCATCCCCTTACAAGCAAACAAAAAAACAGAAGAACCAAAACTTTCATTAACTGAAATAATGGCAAAAGTCCCAGTATCAGCCATGCCATATACAGATTCCATTCTAAAGGATGCTGATAAACACTCACAGGGCAATGATGTCAGATATAACAGAAATATTCTCCACAATCAAAAAAGATGTATTGAACTAGAACTACGTACAGCACTACTGAAAAAAAGATGGAGTAATTTACAGATGCATTCAACTCACTGGTGGGTGCACACAACAACTTAGACAAACACACTACAACACTAAAGCTAAAACTAGCTGATTTAGAAGACAGAAGCAGAAGAAATAACCTGAAAGTAAGAGGCATCCCAGAAACAGTCAAAACAAACGAACTAACGAACTACTTAACAGAACTATTCCAACTGCTAGTACCCAATGCCTCACCACAGGAATTACTAATGGATAGAGCACCCCGAATCTACAAGCCAAAATTAGCCCCCGAAATGCACCAAGGGACACAATATTAAGGATGCAATTTTTCACAATCAAAGAAAAAATATTATTTGCAATGAGAAAATAGATCCAATCCCAAAAAAATAATCAACAATACAGATATTCAACGACCTATCACCAGCCACAATGGCAGCAAGAAAAACATATATGGAAATTACAAAAACACTCAGAGAAAACCTTATCATATATAAATGGGGATTCCCAACAAAACTCCATATAATTAGGAGGAGGGGGAGAGGGGAGGGGAAAGAGAGAAAAAGGGAGGAAAAGAAAAAGAACAGGATGGACTATTATATGGAACTACACAGGAACAAAAACTTTAAAGGGAAAGCAAAACCCAACCAAAACTATAAATACTGCCCAGATGTGGCTCCTGTTATGCTTAACGCAAAAAATTAAGCAACATACTAATAAGAGGGAAAAACCCTTCTCTTCTCTCCCTCCACCTCCATATAAGTAGATATATAGCTTTTATGTTTTTGCTTAATATGACAAAAATAGTGAACATTGTTATTATCTCTAAATGTGAGAAATTGGAAATCTTTTTTTTTTTTTTTTTTGCTACTCACTCCCCTTTATGTGCACCCAGTGATAGTGTGAATACAACACACACGGAGATGATAACATGGCAAGTGGAAGGACAAAGGTAAAAGATATACCTTAAAAGAGGGGAGGGAGAGTGAGGAGAGATAAGGAAAAGTAGAGTTTGCTTAACAAAAGCAATAAACCAAATAATAAAAATAAATTAAAAAATTAATATCGCTACTTTACCAAATATGTTATTATTTAATATGCTAATAACTCTTGAGTGATTATAAGAAAACAAATGTGTGGGCGGCGGGGCAGCGCAGATGGGGAACCACCCTTCACAAACAACACCAGAGAGAAGAGATAGGAAGATAGAGAAAAAAGAGGGGAGGGGAAAAAGGATGAGATAAGATAAAAATACTTGAAATAAAACCGGGGCCTCATCTGCGCTGCTCAGTCGAAACTAAAATAATATGTTGGAGGTGTCAGATATGCTACTGTGGGTTTTTTTTGTCTCGTGTCGCTCACTCCCCTTCAGGTGAACCCTGTGATAGTGTGAATACAACACACACGGAGATGAAATCATTATTATTTTGAATGGGAAAACCGCCTTTTTCTTTTCGAATGTTAAGTGCCATGATAAAAATAACTAACGATATCTGTCTTAAATGCTTAAAATATCGAACAAAATTGTTTTTTTTTGTTTGTTTTCTCTCTATGTTATTACATAATATGCTGATAACTCCTGAGTGATAATGAGAGAACAACTGTATAGGCGGCGGGGAAGCGCGGGTGGGGAACCACCCCTCACAACCAACATAAAAGAGAGGGGATGGGAAAAAAGAGTAAAAAAGAGGGGAGAGGAAAAAAGATGAGATAAGATAAGATAAAAATACTTGAAATAAAAATGGGGCCCCATCCGCGCTGCTCAGGCGAAACTAAATTGATATGTTGATGATGTCATATATACAATTTATTTTTGTTTGTTTCTCCCTTTGAATATGTATATATGGTTATAAAAATGTTATTTGTTTGAATATATATGTATACAACACCTATGATATGATTAAAAATATAAGGTATATGCTAAACACATTTCCGGACACAACAAACACAAACTTCCTCAAAAAAAAAAACCCAACCATTAAAAAACCCACTAAAGACCACTACTAAACCCCCTAAACACTAGATAGCTCAGAGGAAACCCATGAAATGGGAACACCCAAGAGCTTATGAAGTAATAAAACTCAAAACCATATGAACCCGACAACACACAATTACCCCCCTCCCTCCCATACCCCATCCAAAGGTTCTAGCAGAGGAAATACGTTTTTTAGATATTCTCCGACTTTCCCCGGTAGTCACTTTTAGCTCCGGTATATATCTTTGTAAATTATCCATAAGCTTAGGATGCATTTGATAGCAAAAGCCAGTATATATATAAAGATGCTAAAGCTAATGCCATCCATTTAAAATAATATCATTTCAGATTTATATTTTTTTTAGAGATAGTCTTTTTTAGAATTGTCCACACATGCATTGTATATCCTCTTAGTACCTTATAGATTTGAGTGATGGCAAGCTTAAGTAGATTTTTTGATCCAAGGTATTTCCATATTTATTCAAGAAAAAGAGAGGTAGATCACACATCCAGGTAAGTATATCAATCATTGATGTCAGAATGAAATAAATTTTAATCCAAAATAATTCCATATAGAAAGAAGGCGGATTACATAGCCAGGTAAATTTATCCGTATGAAAAGCAGTAGTTGTTTGGAGCCAGTTGGGACCAGTTGGTACGATTCCTCTATGCTGTGAAATAGACAATCGGGATACGAAGAGAAATACAGTCAATAAACAGAAGATCAATTCAGTCAAAGTCATACATAAGGCATAAGGTCCAATTCCTCATTTAAACCCTTTGGGGCGAGGGTTCCTAGTTGATAAATCCAACGACTTTCTTTTCTCAGTAATTTAACATCTGAGTCGCCACCTCTCAGATTTAATTTAACTGAGTCAATTACAAAGCATTTGAGACCCTTTGCTTGCCCATCATGAGTATACAGAAAATGCTGTGCAACACTTGTCAAGTATTTACCTTCTTTACTATCTCTTAAGGCTAGCTTGATATTAGACAGATGGTTTGACAGCCTTAATTTTAATTTCTGAGTAGTTTTACCTACATATAGTTTTTTACATGTACATTGTATACCATAAACTACATTTTTTGAGTTGCAATTAAAGTAACCTCGTAATTTGTAGTTCTTAGAAAAGATAATCAATGCACATTCCTAGGCCCCATACAATATCATATTATCTGAACACCGGAATACTAAATTTTTTAAATTTCTTTTACTTCAATTACGATTAGCAACCTTTTGCATTTCTCATTCTTACACACTGGATCCATATAACAGGCTCTCTCACTTCCCCCCAGCCCTTTGGCTTTTTTAAAATGAGGGAAAAGGCCATCCAGTGCTTTACATTAAAGGCATAGGACCTCCCATAAAATATATAAATATGCAATTTTTCCTTATATGAATTGACTGACCAGAAGAGTTTGAATTAGGCTTCATTACCAGCATAATAATTAGAAAACCAGACAAAGGTGGAGGTATAGTGGTTCTTGATAAGGATAAGATTATATCACTGAAGCAACTATATGTAACTGAACACTAAGTTCTGAGTTCAGATCCAATGTGGATGTTATACTGACATTACCACTACCTTTCAACATCCACATGGAGACCCCTAAGTAGTCACAGGGGTGTGGTTTAACCTCCCATTTTGACTATCCCATATTAAAATAGGAATCTCGGCTCTGTAAGTAAGTTAATATATTTTGTTTATGTTGTATATTTTGTCTTGTATCTAATGTAAGTCAGTGCTATACTTTAAATACATTTATTGATGGTCATTTAAATGGTAATAGTGAGAGAGTACACGCATACATACACACCTTTCCTGTATGTAATATCATATACACCCCACATCATTGGTAGCTCCTGAAAACTGAAATGAAAAGAGAAGCTGACCAGCTGATTAAAAATGACACTATGTATAGTCTCAATATCAACATATACAGAATAAAATGTATCTTAAAAGGTATATTTATTCCAATTGTATGTGAGTTCATAATAAAGTTTCCACATCAACATAATAAAAAGTTTACATAAATCAAAAAATAATCAGAGCAGTTCAAATAGCATATAATTTTGGCAAAGTTGTAATAAGTAAGTAAAGCGCCTGAAACAGAAGGAATGTGCAGTATAATACTTATCCTCTCCGATGCAACCTCAGAGAGATATTTAAAATGCCCATAAAAGGGTAATTCACCTGGGAAAGTGATTCAGTTGTTCATGCCGTAAAATTCCCAATGTGGGACAAATTTTGCCAGCTTTTAAAGGTTATCTTTACTCTAAAAAATAAAAATTTCAAAAATACTACCTTTTTGCAAGATCCCACTGCTCCAAAACTTTTTTCAGATTTTAAATCTGAGCTGTAGATTCTGAGAAATAAGTATTTGAAAACACAGCATTTACAGGGAAAGACCTGTCACTCCAGAAGCAGAAATTGTAATATGTGACCCATGCTTGACATCTTTGCCTGCCTGCTAGCGCACTTTCTGCAACATTTAAGAGAATCAGCAGAGAAAAGAAAGCAGGGGGAGGGAGGGGTTAGATGTGTAAGCAAAGCAGTGTCCATGGTGAGGCTGTGCAGAACTTATAAGTTATCGCAGACACTACAAGAAGGCAGTGAGTAAGGGAGGGTGGGGGGAATTAGCAGCACTCACTAAACGTTAATAATTTAATGACAAAGCAAGCACAGATATATATGTGAGTACCATCATTTTACTTGTCTCAAATTGTAATTTCAGATAATGTAAAGTTGTTTCAGTGAGTACAGTGACCCATTAACGTAAGAATTAGGGAAGATACATTAGGAATTTCTTTAATAACAATTACAATCAAGCAAGCTTGAGGTGGCAAAGTACTTGCCATAACCACATCTGCTAGAAGACATTTCCACAATTTCACCGATCTCATTGTACAGAAACATTTTCTAACTTGAAGATGAAACAAATTTTCTGCTAAACTTAAAGGATGTCCACATGTCCTCTGAAATGATTTATTGGTTAAAGGGTATGTCCACCCTTTATAAAAACTTTTTATGTATAAAAGTTCTAGCTCCCCCAGCCCCAACCGCATTAGTATAATTTCAAGAAACGGCCCCAATAGTTACTTACTTTACCTCCCTCCTTTGCCACACAATCCCGGCCCTCTGCTTGCATAGAACTGCAAGCAGGGGGCAGCCACGTCTGTGATTGGCTGAGAGGCAGCCAATCACGGACGTGGTTGCCGGCTGCACAGAACGCCAGAGGATACAGGGAAGGTGAGTAACTATTGGGGCACTTTCTTGAAATTATACTAATGCAGTTGGGGATGGGGGAGCTAGAACTTTCATATGGGAAAGGGAATTTACACTAGGGGGAGGGAGACCAAAATGGGAGGTAGAGGGAGGGAGAGAATCAATTAGCACATAGCCATTTATGATATAGGCAACACAAGGATTAAAATGCATAACAATTATTATTAGAAGCACCCGTTAGAACTTTACTAATAATAGTATAGTATAATATTGAGGTTGAATAAAGACAGACATCCATCTAGTCCAAGCTACTCAGCAGCACACAAATTTCCAGTCCAACAGATCCAGAGGAAGGGAAAACATTTTTTTGGGAATCTGCAAGAAGAGGGCGTGATCCTCGAAACCCGCATAGGTCAAGCGTTGAAAGAATGGAGTCCTGAGACCCACACGTGCTTTGAACAGCAAGAGGTGGGGGAGACCAGCAGTTACTTGAGACCCAGCTACTTACTACAGGTTGTGTCAGATCGATTTTTAATGGTACTATAGAGATTAGGACAAACTTCACTACAGGTGCAGCTTACAGTGATCTATTAATAATCCAAATCAATAATAATAACACTGTTAAATGGCAAATCCAACACAGCTGTGAGTTGTCCTCTGGGGTAGCAAATTTAGGGACAGGACATCATTTACTCTGACCCTGAGTATAATTTATTCAATGTGGAACAACTAACTGTTTTATGATTTGTTGGATGATACTTGCTACGCACTCAGTATCATATTGTTTTATCCAGGATGGGAATTGGGCATATACATGTGTGATTTTTATAGCTTTTTACCATTTGGTGTTTATATTTCATATTTAATTACAAATAAATATGAATAAGTTATTAATATAATAATATATATATATTAATATATTATGAAACAGCCTTTCAGATTGCTTTTTTGAGGTATGTTATAACTGTAGTTCTTACCTCTTTTACAGTTAGAAGGATATGGCCACCTGAGTGCCTATGAGAAGTAATTCTCATGGAGGGTAAGGATATTTTACTCTCACTATATGTTTGATGGTAAGTTATTTTGTGATGGTATCTGTCTGTCTATGCTGGGTATATCCTGCTCACACAAATATACTTGGCTAGGGGTACTTGCATTTTATGGCACGATGGTCAGCTGTTCCCAGCTCTGGAGTGGATAATAACACTTTCATTCCACAAGGCCTTGGAGAGATGTCAGGACAGTTATAGGTAGTTCTATATAACATCAAATATTCATTGCAAAACAGCACTGGATAATTACCCATTTTTAGTTTGGTAATTTCTAGGTCAAAGGTACCTCTTACATCTCTTCCATCCATAACGTAATTTGCTCAGTCTTTCATCTGAATTCTCCCATTTTATATCAAGGTCAGCTGATGCTCCTCTGTGTGTACTAACTGCAGGGCCGTATTTAGGCATAGACCACTTAGGCAAAGTGCTAGGGCCCCTATGTTAAACCAGGGCACCCAGTGTTCTCCCTAGCATCTTCCTGCCAGCGTTTGCTTGTTGTGTGTGAACTGCTCTCCTTGTTCTGCTGTAATTTGCAACATTGTAGTGAGAAGAGAGGCTGAACTCAGCTTACTCTACTTGGAAACAATTTTGAAAAATGAACTGAAGGTGAAGGAAGGAGGGGGAGGATGAGCTCAGCTAAATGAACTGAGGAGAACAATTTTAAAATACCAGGTAAAAGCTGCTGCAGACTTTATAACAGTGGCCCCTGTGACTAGCAGCCATGAGATCACTATCCCTGCTTCTTTCTTCCTTCCACACAACTCTCCAATTAGAACTTAAGTAGGTGAGGAGTGAACAATTCAATGGAGGAGACATGGAAAGCAGGTACATACTGTATATCATGTCAATGCTGGCAGCTGAAAGGGTTAATGGTAATACTCTGCTGGCACTAAAAGTGGTAATGACAATTCTCTGAGGATGTCTGCTGGTACTAAAGGGCTAATGGTAATACTCTGGGAAAGTACTGGCACTTAAAGTGTTAATGCCAATACTCTTGGAGGGCCAGGCCACACTACTGCACTTTTAAGCACAATGGGATTATGATCTGATTACGCTAGGGTGGCCTGATGGCTAGAAATGGCCCTGACCAACTGGAGCTTTAAGTTGAGCTGCTAATTGACTAGATTGGAGGAAAGCTTTAAAGGGTTTGTCCACAATTAAAATTAAATATTGGTGACTTGTCTGTCATCTGTCCGCAACACCAACTACTATTTTTAAAAGTTAAAAAAAATTGCATAAAAAGGTACAGAAAAATGCAAGGGTAAATTATTAAACATAAAAGGTAGCATGCAGTTAAGGGTAAAGGGGATAAAGAAGAGAAAAATGAGGGTAAATGGCATCTGATAAGTCCATGAGCAATGTCCAGGAAAACTTGGTAACCCAATATGGGAAAATAAATGACAAAGTTCAATGCTGCAGACTTTATAACAGTGGCCCCTGTGACTAGTTAATTAATATTAATTAAAATTAAATATTGGTGACTTGTCTGTCATCTGTCCGCAACACCATCTACTATTTTTAAAAGTTAAAAAAAATTGCATAAAAAGGTACAGAAAAATATTTTAGGCAAAGTTAACAATGATGGAGGTGCACTCTCTCCAACACTGGGTGCAGACACCTCTATAGGTCTTCCTTAGGAACCGTAGACTCCGCAGGAAACAAAATACAACTGAGGGTCGCACTCCAAAGCTTTAGCAAATTTTATTGTGAACCACACAACAAATCACATCACAACGTTTCGGGGGGATGCCCCCTTCTTCAGGTGAAGAAGGGGGCATCCCCCCGAAACGTTGTGATGTGATGTTGTGTGGTTCACAATAAAATTTGCTAAAGCTTTGGAGTGCGACCCTCAGTTGTATTTTGTTTCCTACAGAAAAATATTTTCCCTCTAGTCCATACTATGAGTCCGTATATCTCACATACAAAATAAGAACGGTTTTGTGATCCAATAATTTTATACAAACCAAAGATATCAAGCATGATATAGTTATGAGGTTATATGACTGAGAATAAAAATATTAATATGATACAATCCTATATAAATTATGGACAAATACAGCTTAGTTCCAGTGTTCGCTGAAATTATTTAGGAAAATATTACATAACTCTTTACCCTGAATTATTGTCAAGTATTAACTAACTTTGAAATGGCATCTGTTCCTTTAGCATTGTTTTAGAGCTGGGCCTCCTGCTGTTATTGTGCCCAAAAGTCTGTAGTCATACTGGTTACTGGCAGACATCCTGCTGAGGTTAGATCCTCTGTAACAAACATATGGAGATGAAGGGAGAACACTTTTACAAATGGTCAGTCAAAGGCTTTTATCAACCTTTTGACTACCTCTGGGCTGACATAGGCGGGAACTGCCATATTGGTTGACCATGCTAATAAAGTGGGATCATTTGAAAATGAATGATGCAATTACAGATATTACATATGGGAGTTAAAATGCCACTCTTGTTTGTGACAGCCAGTGTTAGTCAGTCCTTCAGTTCATTAGCCAGAATAATCAGCCCTCCAGTTCATTTGCCAGTGCAGTCAGCCCTCCAATTCATTAGCCAGTGTAGTCAGCCTTGCAGTTCATTAGCCAGTGTAGCTAGCCCTCCTTTCCATTACCCGGTGTTAGACAGCCTTTCAGTTCATTATCCAGTATAATCAGCCCTCCAGTTAATTACCAGTGTAGTCAGCCCTCCAATTCATTAGCCAGTGTAGTCAGGCCTCCAGCTTATTAGCCAGTGTTAGTCAGTCCCCCAATTTATTAGCCAGTGTAGCCAGCTCTCCTGTTCATTTCCCAGTGTTAGACAGCCCTTCAGATCATTAGCCAGTATAGTCAGCCTTCCAGTTCATTAGCCAGTGTAGTCAGCTCAACAATGTAAAATGCCAGTAGTGGCCTACTGGATAAGTTTCTAAAATGGAAAAATATTGAGAATTACTGATATTAAAGGTCATCTATAGTGAAATGTATATATTGCTCCAATCCAGTCATAATAAAAGTTTAGTGTATTCTGCCTTATCCTTACCTTCCTCTGTAGCTCCGTGTTTGCACACTGTCTGTTTTACTGCATGGCACCCCACACCCTCTCCCCTCTCTGGTGATTCCCCCATTTATTTCGTCCGGCTGTAAATTAAGCCTGTGAAACAAGCCGCTCATGCGCATTAATCCTCCTACACATAAATAGAGATGGCAGAACTTTCGAAAGTTCGGTCCATTTTCGAACTTTCGAACTATATGGAAAGTTCGAAAGTTCGAAAACGGACCCATTAAAGTCAATAATAGTCAATACAATACAATTAAAATATCAATGGTAACTTAATGTAAATGACTGTGGGACCTGGGAAATAGTCTGGGGAACATGTTCAAATATCCAGGACATTCGAAAATCAATTTTACTCTCACTCGCGCTATTTTTGAGCTCGTTCGTGCCTAGGTACCATGTACATTTTACTCACTAATTCGATGCTTGCGTATAGGCTTTTGAACCTCATTTAAGTCATTTCTCCGGAGCGATCAGCTCTTGATCGATTTTCTTTCAAAGGGATTTTCTGTTTTAAAGGGGTTTCTGTATTTAAGGGGAGAGAGTGTTAAGAAACAAGAGCGTTTATTAACTGTGGTTTGCAGCCTAGTAAATGTACTAACCTATCACTATTTATTTCTAGGAGTGTGCCTGTGTAAGTAATTAATCACTGGTGTGTTTTTTTTTTTTTTTTACTACTTACTGCTTGAATAAGGTAGTAGGAATTGTTTAAGTAAACATAAAGCACTGGGTTACTAAAATAAATACTGGTATTTAAACAGCACAGTTACCTGCAAGGTGGGGGCTGGTAAGAGACAAAGGAAAGGCATTTTTTCCCCTTTTCTCTGATTAGATGGGGGTGTAGCTAATTGGTTTAAATTGGCTGAGGGCTGTTGGCTCTTTGGTTTTGAACCTCATTTAAGTCATTTCTCGAGAGTGATCAGCTCTTGAGCGATTTTCTTTCAAAGGGATTTTCTGTTTCTGTTATTGCTGTGTCTCTGCTGTGTATTTCTGTGTCTCTGCTGTGTATTGCTGTGTATTGCTGTGCCTCTGCTGTGTATTGCTGTGTATTGCTGTGTCTCTGCTGTGTATTGCTGTGTAGGAACCACACCATTGAGTTACAGCAGGCCCACTGCAGTTTGCCACCATTGTTGAAGAGCCAGGCAGGCTTGGCCCCACTGGACATACCCCTCACCCCATTGGCTTCTCTCCCTCAGAGTATGATTCGTGCAAGGGAAAGCGCGTGAACGGGTAAGGCTTTGTAGGAACCGCACCATTGAGTTACAGCAGGCCCACACTTTGTAATATGGAGTACCGCTCTAGTGCCAGGCAGGATTGACCCAGAGCTGAAAACATTAGCCACAGAGTAGCTGTTGCGGCTGTATGAGATGGTCAGAGTAGGTGACACCACAAAGGTGCCTCGTGGAGAGAGAAGGAAGAACAAAGTACTGCTCTCAGGCCAAGTAGGATCGACCCAATCTTAGAAAAATTAGCCACAAAGTAGCTGTTGTTGCAGAGCATTTGTTATTTCACAACTTGAATGCAGTAGAGCAAGGTAGGACCATATATGGCCCTGCCAATAAGAAAAATTTGCCATTTGCCAGCTAAGCTGGCATAAGCTAAGCCTCTAGGCGGAAAATGAGGCGGAAGGAGCAGTACGGGTTGCCAGGGGCAGGAGGCCTTCAGTCACGGGCATCAGCATTAGCAATAGGGGTGCTGTACTAAGATGTGATCCACGCCTCATTCATCTTGATGAATGTAAGGCGGTCCACATTCTCAGTGGAGAGACGGGTCCTCCTCTCCGTTACAACAAGGTTAGTCCTTAAAAGGACTGTTGGGTCTCAAGATGTGTGAATATAGGGGTGGTTAACAACAAGTGCTAAACCACCATACTGAAATCCACACACAGAAAGCTCAAAAAAAGCTCAAAAAGCACAAAAAACTCTCTCCAACTCCTACACTGTCAGGTCTCCACTAAACACACTCCAACACACTGACAAAATGGTGCCTGTGAAGCAGCCTTTTATACCCAGGGGGCTGGCAATAATCATGTTAGCTGCCATTGGATAATTTGGGACATGTGGCTTGCTCCGTCTTCAAAATAATCCCCAAAATGCAGAAATTCCGCAAATTTACAAGAATTTCTTGTTTTTTCGAAAATTTTCGAAATTCCGAAAATTTTCGAAAAAAAAAAATCCGAGGTTTGGAAGTTCGGAAGGCGGAAAATCCGGAATAATCCGCCATTCGTGGACGGGATAAATCCGCGGCGGATCAGGGTTCGGGTCCGCGAACCGGCCATCTCTACTCAGGAGCAAGTACTGTAGTACACAGATCCTGGTTTCTTGAAATAAATCCTTGTGGGTAATATTTAACTGGGGTGGCAAATGTTGGATCTGCTGAAATGGGTGTCTATATAACCTGTTAAAAGGAAACTTAAGGCCCAAAGTTTTTTAAAAAAATTTTTAAGAAGAGTAAAACAAAATAAAAGGTGTTATTGTATATAGCTTAGCAGTAGAGATGTAATGTGGCTTCGAATTTCACTGAACCTGGATTTTTCAAATTTAAGATTTTTATCGAAAATCGAAAGTAGACGATTTTTGAAAATCGAAAGTAGATGATTTTTGAAAATCGAAAGTAGACGATTTTTGAAAATCGAAAATAGACGATTTTCGAAAATCAAAAGTAGGCGGTTTTCGAAAATCGAAAGTAGACGATTTTAGAAAATCGAAAGTAGATGATTTTCAAAAATCGAAAGTATACGATTTTGGAAAATCTAAAGTAGACGATTTTCAAAAATTTAAACTTGAATTTTCAAAATTTCAAACTTTCCAAAAATTTTGAAAATTCGAAAACGGAATGAAACTCATCAATTTCAAACATCTATACTTAGCAGTTTCAGTTACTTCTTTATATTGAGTACAATACTTCAATACTTCATAGAGAATATTAAATCCCATTTAAGAAAAATGGGATTTAATATTCTCTACAGAGTATAGTACTCAATATAAAAAGTAGCTGACATCCTTAAAAATAACTCTCTCCTTATTTTGAGGGGGGATGAGGACATCAGGGAGATTCTAAAAGATAATTACAAATGTGTGGCCTCCCAGTTTGCTCCATGAACATAGGAAGAAAAAGCAGGCAGCATGGTTAAAGGAAAAAGGGGATCTAGGAAATACTAGTATATAACATGTAATTATGTGAAAGTAAGTAGAACCTTTACATCCACAATTGCAGGGGGAGTATTTACCATTAAAGAATACATCGATTGCAATTCAAGGATGGTGGTGTACCTCCGGACATGAAAAAGGTGTCAGATACACTATGTTGGCTGCTTCATGCGTAAATTAAAAGATTGTGGAGACCTTGGATAAGGAACATTGGGGAGACAGTGTCCTTCTATGGCTGAGATATGTAGATGACATACTCGTGCTATGGAAGGGCACTGTTGAGGAGCTGGAGCTGGTGTACTTCTTCAAAAGTCTAAATAGAAATAACCTTAACATCAAGTTAACAATGGAGTGGAACAAAGAGATTATTAGTTTTTTGAATATTAAAATTCAAAAGAAGAATGGTAAATTACTAACAAGAGGTTATAGAAAGAATACCTCGATTAATGCAGTATTGAGAGATACCTGAGGGGGAATTCTTGAGATTACACAGAAATTGTAGCAGAGATGAGGAATTTTTGGAGCAGGCCACTGAAATGACCCTAAGATTTCAAGAAAGGGGATACTCAAATAACCTTATCAGAAAGGGGTTTAAAAGAGCATGGCACACACCTAGGAGTAGCCTCTTGTTCCCTACTAAGAAAATTAAGGAGAATAAATTAATCAGTTAAGAGTAATCACTACTTACAATCAACAATGGGATAGAGTTAAAGATATCTTGCAAATACATTGGCGTTGTTTGGACCAAGATAAGACCTTATGATCTAAAGTAGGAGCCCATCCGAATGTGACAGCTAAGAAATCAGTCAGTCTAAAGGACAAACTCAGCCCTAGTCACTTTACTAGGAGTGAGGGACCCTTGGATAATTGCCTGGGAGTAACTAAGAAACAAAGGAGGAAAGTGAGTTTTGTTTTTGGGGGTGTTTCGGACGACGATGCACCTATACACAGCATGATGGTCGGGTGAAAAGCATTTTCATACACATAATGCATCGGGGGTCGGCCCCCGCGATCGGACGTTTGTATGAACCTTAAGACCGAAACGTCGAGTGTGTTAATAAAGAGTTTTGTGGAAAAGACCCTAAAAGTGCACTGGACATGTATCCATCATTATTTAAATAAACAAATAAGCATCCACCAGCAGCACCGGGACAAGGAATATATATACATATATATGTGTGTGTGTGTGTGTACTTGTATATAAATAAACGGGTTTTAGTGTACATTACTGTGATCACATTAATGAAAAGCCTTGAATGAAAAACAAAATAATAATAACTTGGATCTTGCTCATTAGATTGAAAGTGAAACATTTTGTTTTAAGGGTCTCCTGAAAGTTTACTGTACTTCTGCATCAATTTTAGTTTTACCAAGCAGAAAGTAGCAATGATCCCTGCATTTTAGACTAGACGTTACATTTTTAGACCCATGTCCTTGATTACAGCTATTGGCTTATGGTAACCTAGTAACACTATAATGAGAATGAACATTAGTAGGCACATTTGTCAAATGCTCATTTCTCTGAAGATGCTTGATATCATTATAATCTTAATATTTTAGTTGAAAGCAAATGAATATCAGAATGCCAGTTCTTAAGCTGCGTTAACATGATTTTGGAAATAGACAGAGCCTGCTTGATAAAATTCATTTGCTGTCATTTCTGCAACGGAAGAGTTGAAAGGGCAATGTTATGAAGCTATTAAGAACCATTTCTGCCTTATCACAGCCTTGTTTGAAATTTTGTTGGGATCAGATTTTAACAAGATGCATTAATAGTGATACTGAAAACTTATATCTTATAGACTGATGTATTTGAGTTTATAATATTTTTGTCATTTTTAAAAAATAGAACGAGGATAAAAGTTCAGATTTCATATGAGATTCTTACAATATGTGATTGCATATCCTTTTGCTTTATAGTTTGCCATTATTTGTGTTAATGTTGCTCTTTGATTCTATACAACATGGAGGTTGAACAATTCAGCCTCTAGGAAAAGTGTATTTTCACCACATTTGGACACAAAGGAATAATGCACCCCATAACATATCACTTAATTCAAACATGTCACTGTACTAAAGGGAATAAACATTATCACTTTGTACCTTAGAGGCTTTAAAGAATGCTGTTCTGATTATTAATGAATATTATAAGGGATATATCCAAAGGTTATGTCAGGCAGATGACTACTTTGCCTATTGGCAGGTTGATGGTTTTTTTTTTGTTTTTTTGATTCCCATAAACAGCCCTATAGATAATTCCACAGTCAGCCCCATAGAAAGCCTCAAACACAGCCCCATAAAAAGTCCAATACACTGCCCCATAGAAAGCCTCATACACAGCCACATAGAAAGTCCAATACCATACAAAGTCCCATACACAGCCCATTGAAAGTCCAATAAACAGCCCATGAAAAGCCTCATACACAGCCCCATAGAAAGTCCCATCCACAGCCCCATAAAAGTCCCATCCACAGCCCCATAAAAGTCCCATACACAGCCCCATATGAAGTCTCATACACAGCCCCATATGAAGTCTCATACACAGCCCCATAGAAAGTCCCATACACAGCTCCGTAGAAAGTTAAATACACAGTCCTATAGAAAGCCTCATACACAGCCCCATAGAAAGTCCAGTACACAGTACCATAGAAAGCCTTATACGTAGCCCCATGGAAAGTCCAATACATAGTACCATAGAACGTGTAATACAAAGCCCCATCGAAAGTCCCATACATAGCCCCATACAAAGGGCTATATTTATAAAGGTGAGGTATCACTAGGTATCGGTTTAACAATCGCTAAAATGATTATTAACTTACAAACGTTGTAACAATCGTAAATGTACAACAATGATCATATATCTACGACCGTGATTGTAGATTTATGTTCCCCAAAGAATACTATTGCGATAGTTTATGACATGGTATTCTATGTCTGAATGTACGTAAATGAATGAACATTCTATGCAAATAAATGCCATACATTTATTGAAAACACGAGGTATCACTAATGTGCGATACTGCATGTTTATAATTATGGCCCAAAGCCCCATACACAGATGTGCTTTGTTTTATTGCAGTGCTTTGTTCCCCATTTACATATATAAGAAGATAAATTAATTTTCTTTCTCATCTTTATCTTTTATAATGGTCCAAAAGCTTGCCTAAATTTTCTAGGAACTGTATCATAGTATAATGAGATTTTAGCTGTGATGTAAATTATTTTACCTATTTTCTACCAAAAAAAATCTGAGAAACAGTCATCTGATGTTTGTTACCATATTGGTTTGGCAGACAATGGCCCCTGCTTTGGGAAAAAAACTATAGGGCTCATTTACCAAGAGGTGCAAAATGTTTCTTAATCTGCAGCAACCAGATTTTATCAAATGTTTTCTAACTATAGAATCAGTAGCATTGTAACATAGTATTGGAAGGTGAATAAAGACATATATTCATCTAGTCCAACCTTTTAGCCTATTCCTGACCCCTACCAAACAGTTGTTCCAGAGGAAGGCAATATGTATTATTTCAGGTCATTTTCAATATTTTTTTATTTTAAAAACTTATCCAGTCCACTTTTGAAGCTAACATGTGATTGGCTGAGGGCAACTTGCACCTACTATTAAATAATTGTTTTGCAGTAATTAAAAAAATTCTCAAAATCTCAAAACTTTTGCCTTTTTTAAAATAGCATTATGATTTGCTTTCTGCGTTATGTGGCATCCCCCTGACTAGACTAAAAAACTCATTATTCCAGTTCCCAGTTTGTTATAATGTGTTTAGAAAAGCTGACAGCTGCACTAGTGAGAGAAAGGAGGAGTGTTGTATATTGCTGTTATGTGTTAAATTCAAATAAAAATTGTGTTTCATGTTTATTATGGCAACATTGTGCGGTGTTTATTGCAAAATTTTACATCCCATTGAGTTAAATAACTTTCCTACAAATAATTTTATTAAACCACTGCCGAATAATTTCATACACTTGTAGGGAACACTTTCTCTAACCTGAAAAAGATTACTGTACTTTCTTTCTATAATTGCTTTTATACAGATTAATTAGCTTTATAATAAAATACACATATATTTACATTGTGTCTGTTAAGCTGGGTACACACATCACAGATTTTTGAAAAATGATAGACAGGATCTGCAAGATCCGAATGTTCGGCGGCCGCCAGCTCGTTTGGGAAAGCCGCCACACACAGTGCTGACGGTATCAGGGCTTTATTTGTACTGTGTGTACCAATCTTTAGAAATCCCGTGGGAATAGATCATCCTGTCTGTATTTTAGAAGTGCTATATAGTAAAATGCCTGTTTTCCAGCTCAAGCACTGCAGGATATTTATATACACACAATATGCCATTTAAGTAAATGTTATACTTTTACAGTACATTCTGTTCTGACCCTTTCATGGAACAATCTGTCTGTACTTAATACACAAAGTGAACTGTGTACAGCATTGAGTCTACCTCTCGTGTCAGATTTGACCTTATCAATGACCTGAAACAATGGTAAGATACATCCTGTAAAGAGACAATGAATCATGTACAGAGCAAAAATACACATAGTAACTGTTTTAAAACACATATCACTGTAATTGTTTTATTACTTTATTATTATATTTATTGTCATTATTTTGCACTGTTGGTGTTATATATAAAGAAATATAGAAATTGATGTATTTTTAGAAAACTGGTAATAAAAGTTGCCCCACATAGTAAGAATCCCAAAACAGGTCAGTTTCTAGCCATCTAGTTGCCCTAGCGTGATCAGTGGCAATCCCATCCCAAGTGGAGTAGTGTGGCCTAGCCCTCCAATCCAGGAGTATTGGCATTAACACTTTCAGTGCCAGCAGACTTCCTCAGAGTATTGCCATTGCCACTTTCAGTGCCAGCAGTGTATTGCCATTAACACTTCAGTGCCAGCAGACTTTTCTATTAATACTTTCAGTGCCAGCACTTTCCCAGAGTATTACCATTAACCCTTCAGTTTCAGCACTTTCCCAGAGTATTGTTGCTATTAACACTTTTAATGCCAGCAGAGTATTACCTTTAACCCTTTCATCTGCCGGCATTGACATGCTTTACAGTATGTACCTGCTTTCCATTTCTCCTTCACTGAATTGTTCACTCCTCACCTATTCTAAGTTCAAATTGGAGAGATGAATGAAAGGAAGAAAGAGGCAGGGCTGGGATTTCATGGCTGCTAGTCACAGGGATGTTAAAAAGTCTGCAGCAGCTTTCACTTGCTGGAACTGCTCTCCTCAGTTATTTTAGCTGGGCTCATCCTCCCCCTTCCTTTCTTCACCTTCAGTTCATTTGCAACATTGTATCCAAGTATAGTAAGCTGATTCAGGTTCTCTACTCACCTCAGTATTACAAATGACAGCAGCAGAACAAGGAGAGCAGTTCTAAAACAGCAAGTAAAGGCTGACAGGGAGATGCTTGGGAGAACACAGGGTGTCATGGTTTAACATAGGCATCCTAGCTCTTTGCCTATGTGGTCTATGCTTAAAAACAGCCCTGCCCAAAAATGTTTAGTTGGAGCTGATCTTTGTTCATTAAAACTGGGGACAAAGGTAAGTATTCCCTTAGGGTTTGTGGAGGTCCTGCTCCAGAGGCATCACTCACATGAAGCAACCTGAAAATGCTGATCATGCCTCAGCCAGCATAACATAGTAGCTGCGGTCGAATAAAAACATACATCCATGTAGTCTAACCTTTATACCCTACTATTTAATCCTATTAAACGTTTGATCCACAGGAAGGCAAAAAAAAAAAAACAAGCTACAAATGGGGGAAAAAAATCCTTTCTGACTCCAAATGGCAATCGGAAAATATCCCTGGATAAACCAGACCTACAGTATATGTATTAATACCAATAATTCTTAATATTTTTAGTTTTAGAAACTTATCCAACTTTTGAAACTATTCAATGAACTTGCCATTACCACATATGCTGGAAGACAGTTCCACCATTCACACTGTTTAGAAACCATTCCTAACCAGAAGATGAAACTTGTCTAATATGTCAATACATAGTCAGGCC
This sequence comes from Hymenochirus boettgeri, assembly GCA_019447015.1. Classification (NCBI taxonomy): domain Eukaryota; kingdom Metazoa; phylum Chordata; class Amphibia; order Anura; family Pipidae; genus Hymenochirus; species Hymenochirus boettgeri. Next base: position 123,376,143 of record CM033475.1, on the reverse strand, counting down.
CCTCCATTCCCCTTATTAGTTAAGTTGTCCTTCTCTGAACTCCTTCTATTCCCAAGATGTCCATTTTGTATATGGGATTCCAAATCTGCCAGCCTATTCCAAATGAGGCCTTATCACTGCTTTCTAAAGAGGGAGAATAATGTTTTACTCCCTTGAATCTATTCCCCTCTTTATACAAGACAATATCTTGCTAGCTCGAGCCATGGCTGTCTGCCATTCTTTGCTACAGCTAAGTCTGTTATCTACTAGAATACCCCCAATTTTTTCCCATTAGAGATTCACTTAACACAGAGCTATTTATGGTGTAGGTGGCACAAGGATTGTTAAACCCCAAATGCATCACATTTATCAACATTGAATCTCATCTGCCATTCTGCTGCCCATTCTTGATAATCTAGCTAGTTCTGCTTGCAGGGTCATCAGCCTCTTTGTAAGTCATTTATAAACAGGTTAAAAAGTGAATGTAGCTCTATTGACCACTACTCTCTGTTTGCCATCCAACAACCTATTCTCTATCCACGTACAAATGTTTTTTTCTAGGCCAACAGTCCTCAGTTTATAGAGCGTCGCCTATGTGGCCAAAGCTTTAGCAAAATCCAAGTATACTTCCATCCATTGCTATGTCATAATCTACATTCTTACTCACTTCTTCATAAAAAACAAGTAGATATGTCTAACACAATCTATATCTCCTAAATCCATGCTGACTTTTACTAATAAGATCAGTTCTGGAGACAAGTCAAGGATATGATCCCATAACAAAATTATATTTACCACTCTGCATGGAAAATTTATATCTACCAGTCTGTGTGGGCAATTATATTTACCAAAAAGAAAACAGTGAGAGGTGGTACAAATGCAGGATGCATTTTATTGAAGTGAAGTGCATTTTATTGAGACATAATGCATAATATGTTCTCAAGAGAACACAATATGTTCTCAAAACATTCAAGACCCACCCACAAGTGCAAATAAAGAGCATAAATCCCAATGATTTCATTATAAAGGCTAGTTATTTAAATAAATCTAATATAGTACTGCCAGCTTTGTCTACCATAATAGTACATAGATAATAAGTTCATGAATTCTAGATTAGGCAAAATTGTAGAAAACAACATCCTCGCATGTTGAAGGCAACAAGACTAAATAATATGTAGGGTAAAAAAGTCTGCCATACTAAACAATATCTTAAATGCTAAACACAAGGCTTACCCAACCAGAAGGTATAAACCACCAAGTCAGACATTCAAATCAATAAAGCAACCAATACTTATAATTTCATTCAAGCCATATGGTTTAACATCATTTAATTTTTTTATCCAAATCACCTCTTTTTGTAGGAGGAATGTGGTTGCTATGTGGGGTAACCACTTCCAGTAACAGCAATCTGAGCTATAAGCCCATAAGAGTGCCATGGATATTGCCTGACTTACATTTGGCAATGAAAGCTTTAAGTGTGTAATAGGTTACTGTGGTCTAACGGTTTACGGTATAATTTGGTTTCTATGTGATCTGCTTGTATCATCAGTGTAACATCAAGGAAGTTAACTTGTTTACAAGGTTGTTTATAGGTGAATTTGATGGTAGGGTCAAATGTTTTTACCCTTTCCATCATGTCAGTAAATTCTTCTTCAGAGCCTCACCAGCGATTAAGGCAGTGCGATAGGTTGGATTCAAGGAAGGCCTGTTCTGAAGCATCACTGCCTTCCTGTTGGAGAAAAGAGGTGTATAAGCTTGGAATGACTATGGTGGCCAAGTGTAGTTTAGTGTCTAGGAGACTTAATTCTTGTAATTGGTGTAGATCAGTGGTGCAGGTACATATTCCTTTCACTATCGTTTAAAGGTATTGATACACAAATTTGGATAGGGGTTCTAAGGCAGACTATATACGCAACACAATGGGGTAACAAATAGTTTTATAGAATTTAGGTAACATGTACAATGTTGCTGTTCATGAGGTGGGTGTTGCAGGAATTCATGATTATCCTTAGAGATAATACCCATTTAAACAGACTTCCTTTACCATAAGATTTGTTTCTTTGTTTATGGTCCAGACTGGGTCATGTAGTGCAGGTAATTATTGTCAAAAGTGTGGATCGCACTCCAAATGCAAATAATGTGTTTATTTGTGACCACTAGAAATGGGCGAAATTCATAAAGTTCAGTGCATTTTTTAAGTTTCGAACTTCAGTAAAAGTTCGAAAGTTCGAAAATTAATCCATTAAAATCAATGGGGACAAATAGTTCAAAAACTTTGGACACCTGAGGAAGGGGGCACTTTGAACCCTCTAAACGCTGTGAAAGTATGTGTGGTCATCAATAAATTTTGAATTCACTTTGAAGTTAACCCAGTGTTAATCAATTCCTTTTGATTCCATACATTAACAATATGTATGGTCACATATAACAATATTTCATGGCCACTATACCCTAAGCTTCCAATTTCCTTTATATCTATTATACACTTCACAACGTTAGATATTACCAGATCCAACAGCGCTCCTTTTCTCAACCACCTGTGAGAGGAAATGATCATTAAGCAAATTTAGGAACCCATCACCCTTTTCTGTGCCATCTGCATATAAAGCTGACTTACCTCTTCCTAGCTTGCATTTGGTGGCTTGACACCTACAATGCCATTATTCCCCCTCCAATTCTCTCCATATTGCATCTGCTTTAACATCCATATTGATGTTATCTCTTCTTGTTTACCATAAATACATACCCCTCCCTCTTTTCTATTTTCTCTGTCCTGTCTGTACAAGGAGTATCCTTATTAATTTACAGCCCAGTAATGAGAATTGTTCCACTATGTTTCTGCAATACCTACTAAATTATACTTTTTAGTCAATGCCATTATCTCAATTCTCCCATTTTTTCAGCCAGGCTTCTCGCATTTCCAAACTTACATTTTAGATTATGATCCTGTAATTTATTTATGCATTTTAATGGTGGCTCAGTGGTTAGCACTGATGCCTTGCAGTGCTGAAGTCCTGAATTTGATTCCATCCTTGGACACATCTGCAAGGAGTTTGAATATTCTCCCCATGATTGTGTGGGTTTCCTCCAGGCACTCCGGTTTCCCCCACAATCATAAAGACATACTGATAGGTTGTATGTGTACATAAAGTGATTAGATCGTAACCTCTTCAGGGCAGGGTCTGATGTGAATTGAGTAAAAAATTGTAAAGCTCTGCGGAATATGTAGTAATATAAGAAATAAAATACATACATACATACATACATACAATACACACGCCTCCTTAATCCAATCCCTCCCCCCTTTCCTCCCACCCCCTTGCTTACCCCATGTGCTCTCTACTCCAGTGAGATTGACAGTACCCTCCACCCCAAACCTAGTTTAAAATTTCCTCTAACCCTCTAGCCACCTTCTCCCCAAAACAGCTGCACCACCATCACTTCTAAAGAGCCTGTAGCTTAGAGAAAATCTGCCTATTTCTATAAAACCCAAACCCCTGCTCCTTACACCAACCTCTTTGCCACACATTAATACTCCTAAACTACTGCGGTCTCCCTAGTATAGCACCTGGCTGCTGGGGTATTTTGGAAAATACTACCCTGGAATTCCTTGCTTTTATCTTGGCCCCTAGCTCTCGAAAATAATTTTTAAGGACCTCTCCTTCATTGACACCAATGTAAATCATTGGCATTTATAATTGACAATTGTGAACTGCCTTGTCACTCCCAGCCACACTTATTAATCTTTCCACATGATCCTCCACTTGAACTCTAGCACCAGGAAACCAACTCACTGTTTGGCTTGTAGGGTCTTGGCAGAGGATGACCTTATCCACCTGTCTAATAATGGAGTCCCCTAACACAACCACCTGCCTAGCATTCCTGGTGCTAAGTTCTTCCTCCCTTGTATTAGAGATGGCAGTCCCCTGGCTGCTCAAGGGATTGGCACGTTCCATACTTGGATGACGCCTGACCAAATGCATACACACGTGTGATTGTTGATTATCTGAAACGGCATTCGTTGCCCGTGTGCATTGGGCTCAGGCTTCGTTCATTGGCAATAAAATCATACTTGGGTGCGAAGCTTCAGACTATTTAACTAATTGGCCCAACCCCCACTAATCTACCAGTGCAAGGAAATAAAGGGGGGAGCCTTTTAACCCTTATTTAAAAGGCAATTATAGTAAGAAAAATAAATTATTCATTCTAATATATCCTATAAGTCATCCCAACCCCCCAGGGTACCTTTAGTTTTTTTTAAATTCTTCATAGTACCAGAGATATAAGCCTTTGAATATGCTTTGATTTGTAGGAGCTGCTACACCTCATCTGCCACTCAAAGGTCACTCACCCACACAATCCAAAGCTCTCAAGCAGTACTGTCAGGGGTGTCCCTAGGGTTTTTGAGACCTAAAACAACTCTTGATAGCTGTCTATAGGTGTGGCAGAGTGGGTGTGGTTTTGTTTTGGTCATGGCTTTTGTGTGTGTGTGTGGCTTCTTCGCTGAGTGTGGCAAAACATTTGATTATTTTGTATTTGAACACACATTTATAAAGTTGTCCATTGTTATAACACATAAAAACACGTTGGTGCAAGTGGTACAATACATTAGAAATCCCTACCATACTTTATGTAGAATAAAAGATTTTGACCAAAAGATTTGTAATTCTATACAAATATTGTAAAGCAGGGGACGCCGCACAGTATATTTACTGCAACACAAGTGCTGTTTATTGCCACATGTTTCGGACTAACACAGAGGCCTTTTTCAAGCTTGTTAGTCCGAAACATGTTACAATAAACGGTACTTGTGTTGCAGTAAATATACTGTGAGGTGTCCCCTCCTTTACAATATTTGTATAGAATTCTCTCGGTCACAGCTGGGTACGGAGCAGTCCGAAGGTGAGGACCCCCAAAATATACCTGGTACATCAGATGCCACTCTATTATGTGTACAAAAGATTTGTAAGCCTGCCGCCACGTCAAGCTACATTCTTGCTTAAATATCCAACATGCCTGGGTGGTGCAAACATTACCACTGATAAACCACTGATAAAGACACCCCAGGCTGGCGTCATGATCATGGTTCTCTTTTAATCTGCTACTTTACAGTGTCAGACACTCCCAACCCTGTGAGATGATACGTCACCAGAGTAAAAAGTAGGAAACGCTGTTTTATGGATGGTAATCGTGTTAGTACCCTGAAAAATAAAATGCAAGTGAAAATGTAACACAGACCCAAAAACAGCTAGTATTGTTTGGTATACAACTTCTCATTCAATATCTCTTGGTACTGAATAGAATTTTAATCAATGGCAAGGACATGTTTGACAGCCCTCTTTGGTGCTGCAGAGAGCATGATAGGGAATGATGGGAGCTGCAGCTTTTATCTGGAGAGATTCAAGTTGCATAAGCTGTTTTGCTGTAATACACACACACATTTACTAAAAACAATGCAAATTCTCTGACAGATATTTTTTGCCAAACTAATTTGATGAGGGTAGGTTTGTCATTTACATTCACCCAGCAACATGAGCATAACACATTAGAAAACAGAACCCAAAAATAAAATCTTATACACATACACATACAAAACTAGTGACACAAATCACTGCGAGGTCCCGCATAAACCTGGGATACAATCAAACAGATCTGCTATGCAAATCTCAGAAGTAGAAGTGGGACTCTCACGGAATTCCAGACATAACTGCCAGTCTCATGAGAGCTTGTCTGTGAACAGGAGCATAGTCAGATAAGTGTGTTGCATCAAGCACCGACCCTAAATATGAAAGGCAAGCAAACTCTCGCTAGAGTTTGGGTGTTCAACCTATGGAGACCCTGATCACGTGAGATTAAATGGTTAACATAAAAGTATACATATCCCATAATCACCAGTAATACACTATGATCTTAAGGTACATATACCTTACAAAACCAGAAGGAGAGATTATCACCATTAACAAGAAGAAATTTGCCAGAGATCAAGCAGATTTCCAATCAGGTTCCCCATATTGAGGGGGTCATAAAAACAATTCAAGGCAAAATAGAAGATATAGACATAAAACAAACAGACTATTCAGAAACAGACACTTCAGATAGTGATAATAGCCTTTTTTAGGGGAGGATTTAGAAGGAAAATCTGGAGGGGAGATCCAACAAAAAAGACAAAGACAGAAAATACCTACAGAGAGAACAGAGAGATATCAGAACCGACAGAAGGAGAGATTCTAGAAAATCAGCTTCAGGAAATTCATTTTTCAAATTATAAACTTACTGAATCACAGATAAAACTACTGTACTTTCTAAGGGTCTCTCTTTCTGTCCCTCCAGCAGTATGGATACATTTACGGTAGTGAAATATGTCTTTTTGTTTTGTAGAAAACTAGCCTTCAAGGCATTTTACAATGCCTTAAAGGCTACAGCCGCGTTCTACATGTTTCTGAAAATACGCAAGAACTGTAATAAGCCACCAGGTAGGCCCATAATTATTGGCATCAATAGTCTTAATGAAAAACATATGTTCATGCACTTGACTTCTATATTTGTGACACCATTGATTTCATCAACAAGATTGCACACATTCCAGTTGAGGACACGCATTTACTTATTACTTGTGATATCGAGTCTCTATACAGTATACTAACATTCATCTGGCATCAAAACATGTGCTTACTTCTTGGAGATGGATGGGTCACTGAATGTAGGTAGAAAGATTTTCACATTAAGTACATTTATATTCAGTCACAACTATTTCCTATTTGACCTGAAATATTATTTTATTGCCTGGTGGTGCTTTATTGATGACGTATTCATCCTGTGGAATGGGCCAAAAGAAATAGCGAAGACGTTTTTGGAACTTTTAAGTAAGAATACCCTAAACATTTTTCTGACAAAACATATTTCTAATAATCAGGGGGATTATTGGGATGTGACAGTAAAAAAGATAGAAGAGAGACAGTGAAAAAAAGGCTTCTTAGTGACTAACCTCTACAGAAAACCTACATCCACTAATGCATTGCTGCATTACCATAGTTCCCATCCGAGCGACCTCATTAAGAGCATTCCAGAAGGTCAGTTTCTTTAACTTAGGAGGAACTGTAGCTTAGATGGTTACTTTGAAAAGGCGGCAAATGCACTGGAACAGAGATTTACCAATAGAGGTTATCCAATAGAACTTGTTAAGAAACATAGAAAAACTGCTGGTAAACTTAGACAACAGGATCTCTTAGTAACTAGATCAAGATGCATAGATGAAACAGTTTAATTTATAGCAACTTGTAATAAGAGATAGATACAATAAGGCAAATCTTGTCAAAGAATTGGCATATTTTTAAAGAGGACCCTGTTTTTTATGACTTTATAGGCAAAGCACATTCCATTACAAGGAGAGCAAAAAATTTAGGAGACAGACTTGTCAGCTGTCACTTTCAAATAACTATGTATGCTTTACAACGTGGAATAAAACTGAGATGTACTTTCCCTTGTGTTAAATGTACATCTTGTCCCCACATGAGTAAAGAGACAATAGTGTGGGATTCACAACAGACTACTAAATTTGAGATATTATTTCAGTTGCCAAACTGATATTATAATTTATGCACTGGCTTGCCCTTGTAAGATATTACATGTAGGCATGACCACACAAAAGTTCAAAAGTAAACTTTCAAATCATATGTCTAATATCAAATTAGCCCAGCGAGACCTTGGGGAGGGCAAGACAGTTTCGAATGTAGCCCTGCATTTTTTGAAATACCTTAAGGTTCAGGCTCATTTGATAAGAGGCTTTGGGCTTCAGCATATTCCTAATAATATAAGAGGGGGTGACAAACAGGCCGCACTACTCAAATGCGAGACCCAATGGATCTTTAATCTACATACAAAGGCACCACATGGGATGAACGAAGAGTTGGATTTCATGCCAATTATCTAATTGTGTCATTTTTTTATCTCTCAGTTACTGCTCTGGAGACTTTTATCAATCCATGAGGACCTGTTATATATATATTTAAGCTAGACTCTCTTTTATATTTTGATTTGATATACCTGCATCCATGCTACTTTGTTGGAAACTATCATATTGATAAAACATTTAATGCATCACAAATCTGCAATCCAAAAAGATTATAAATTCAATTTTGGAGACAATATTCGGATGTGACTCCAAGAATATACTTATTATGTTCATCATATGTTTTATTGCAATTATTGAAATACACATTTCAGTTGACTTTCAATTAATGTCAGGATAAGAGAGAATCGTTTTTTTCCCCTTCTTATCTGGAATTGGCTATATCTACTTATATGGTTGGACACATCAACTACTTTTGGAACTTATCAGGACTTTTGGATATACCTGTTTAAAGTTATGGAGAGTATCTTATAATTAGTAATACTATTTAGCAAGTATGTCTTTCTATACATATATGACAGGGATGTTTGGTTACTATATATACTGCCTATACTGCCATTTATTTTTGCTTATATGCACAGCTTTATTGCCATATGTTCATAGGATGCTATGGTATATGTGTAATATGGTATATATATATATATATATATATATATATATATATATACTTTGCATTAGATTTATGATATTGAGAGATGCATAGTGTATAACTGGTGATCATGGGATATGTATACTATTATGTTAACCATTTAATCTCACAGGATTATCGTCTCTATAGGTTGAACACCAGAACACCAAAGTTCTGCTTGCTTTTCATATTTAGGGAGGGTGCCATTTGCAGCACACTTATCTAATTATGCTCCCGTTCACAGGCAAGCTCTCGCAAGACTTTCAGTTGTGTCTGGGATCCCATGAGAGTCCCACTTCTACAGTTGTGTTCAAAATTATTCAACCCCCAATGCTGTAATGGGTTTTAGTGAATTCAGTGTACATTTGTAATTGTGTTCAGAATGAAATCTTACAAGGACTTTTTGAAGAACCAAATGCAACTAAAATGACATTAATAGTTTTTGTAATACAGTATTAAATGTTTTTTTTTTATTTCTTCATTGACACAATTATTCAACCCCTTAAAGACTACCACTCTTAAGAACAGAGGTTCATTCAAGTGTTTTCGATCAGGTACCTGGTCGTGGCAGAAAGAAGATGCTGACTTGGACTGCTGTGGGCTACCTGAAGCGCAAAGTGGAGAAAAGTCCCCGTGTGACTGCTGAGGAACTGAAAAAAGATTTGTCAGATGCGGGTACTGAAGTTTCAGCTCAGACACTAAGGCGTAATGAAGGCCTCCATGCCAGAACTCCCAGGCGCATCCCCTTGCTGTCTCCAAAGAATAAGAAGAGTCGACTGCAGTATGCCAAAAGTCATGTGGACAAACCACAAAAGTGTTCTGCGGACTGATGAAACAAAATTAGAACTTTTTGGGCCCATGGATCAATGCTATGTTTGGAGGAGGAAGAACAAGGCCTATGTAGAAAAGAACACCTTGCCTACTGTGAAGCATGGCGGGGGGTCAATCATGCTTTGGGGCTGTTTTGCTTCTGCAGGTACAGGGAAGCTTCAGTGTGTGCAAGGTACCATGAATTCTCTTCAGTACCAGGAGATTTTGGAAAAAAATGTGATGCAGTCCGTCACAAACCTGAGGCTTCGGAGACGTTGGACCTTTCAACAGGACAATGATCCCAAGCAGACCTCCAAGTCCACTAGAGCATGGTTGCAGATTAAAGGCTGGAACATTTTGGAGTGGCCATCGCAGTCACCAGACTTAAATCCGATTGAGAACCTCTGGTGGGACTTAAAGAAAGCAGTTGCAGCGCGCAAGCCTAAGAATGTGACTGAACTGGAGGCTTTTACCCATGAAGAATGGGCTAAGATACCCGTAGATCGCTGCAAGACACTTGTGTCAAGCTATGCTTCATGTTTAAAAGCTGTTATAACTGGAAAAGGATGTTGTACTAAGTCCTAAGAATGTATGTAACTTGGGGGTTGAATAAAACTGATAATGAAAAAGACATTTGTGGTTATTTCATTATAAATGTTATGTTTTATTTGTCTGACTTACAAGTGTCTCTTTGATTTAATTGTAAACAAGATGACTAAAATGATCAAAATCACTGTCAAACTGGCCAAAACACTCAATTTCAGTGGGGGTTGAATAATTTTAAACACAACTGTACTTTTGAGGTTTGTGTAGCAGATCTGTTTGATTGTATCCCAGGTTACACACGATACCTTCCCATGATCGGAGAGGACTGCTTAGATATCCGTGTTCTCGCAAGAGTAAACAATGGTATTCCCCACAGTAGAGACTCCCATCTCCATTTTTGTGATTTAAACCTGGATTTCAGCACCAGTATCTCCGCCATTGTTGAAGTTAGTGGACTTACCTTGTGTTATTATCAATGCGCTGATTACTTTGTAAGATGCTTACCTAATGCTTACCTTTGTACATCTTGATACTTTATTTACAAGAACACTAATACTTTATCTACACTCTTTATCTACACTTGTAGCCACCGTGACAGACCACACTGCCCATATTTTTCAGTGATTTTAATAACATCATCCCTGTTATAATAAAGGATATTTTTATATTTATAATACTATATGAGTGAATCTGAATCCTTTTTCCTTCTTTGTGTTTCATTATATGTTTTTCAGATTGTACCTGCCCATTTGGATTCAAGTAGCTAGTGCCCTACAATCTTTTTTGCTATCTTTGCATATAATATATATAATATATAAATATATATATAAAATAAAACAAGCTAAACTAAAATGTATCAGGACAAAAAGCTGTTTCATTGTGTTTGTGAAGGTCTCTCACTACAGCTGCTGCTACTCTGCCTCTCTCTTAAGTGATTTATGATCTCAACTAAGCAGGGGAAGAAACGTGAACTTTAGGTACAAAAATAAATAACAGCAATCGTAGATAACAAGCAGAGTTGAGTAACTTACTTATAAAGAATATCTGGACCACTTGTCCTCCTCTCTCCCCCCTGCCCCTCCCTTCAGCACTCTGCTACTTTCTCCCACACTTTGCTTGCTTGCAGTCTATTAGCTCTGGAGGGGAGGGGGTGTGTTCAGTGGGGTTAACATGATGTCAGCACTTCATTTAAAGTACTTTCAACTGAGCATGCCTTGACTTTGTATACAGCCCTTTGCTGCTTGAGGGGGACTAGACTGAGAGGGAAGGGGGACTACACAGCAGGGGACAAACTTCTGCCAGTGGGAAGCTACAAAGCCACACAGCATAATGAAGGTAAGGCAACTTATGCTAAGTGATCTGTACATTGTATATAGACAAAGTTTTTTTCCACTATAGTTTCCATTTAACCTACACAGGTGCAATAAAAAATAAATTGAGTGAGGATAAATATTTGGTAATTGTGTTATTGGTAACAGAATAGCCCTTTAAAGGGTCACTAAACTCACTCAAACAACTTTACATTTTCTGAAACTACAATTTGAGAGAAGTTAAATGGTGGTACTCACATATTTATCTGTGCTTGCTTTGTCGTTAAATTATTAATGTTTAGTGAGTGCTCCTTATTGCCCCCACCCTTCCTTACTCACTGCCTTCTTGTTGTGTCTGCGACACTTATAAGCTCTGCACAGCCTCACCATGGACACAGATCTGCTTACACATCTCCCCCTCCCTCCCCCTGCTGTCTTTCCTCTGCTCATTCTCTTAAATATTGCAGAAAGTGTGCTGGCAGGCAGGCAAAGAGGTCAAGCATGGGTCACATATTACAATTTCTGCTTCTGGAGTGACAGGTCTTTCCCTGTAAATGCTGTGATTTCAAATGATGATTTCTCACAATCTACAGCTCAGATTTAGAATTCAAAAAACGTTTCGGAGCAGTGGGGTCTTGCTGTATCTAAAGGTACCATTTTTTAAAACTCCTAAGTGCAGTAAATAAACATAGTAAAAATCATTATCTAAATCAGGTAGTAAATTGTAACACACAGTCTCTTGAAAGATCCAGGAATCACAGTCCAAAATTTCCAATGGCACAGTGAAAATAATATCCATCAAGTTCCAGCACAATAGTAACAATAGAAGTTACCTGTACCTTCTGCTACCTCCCAAGGAGAAACAGCAGGTGTGCGGTATCACACCTTGGCAGCCGTCAGATGCCAAGCAACAAAGATATTTTTAGGAGACCGCTAAAGAAGCCCCCCCTCTGGCTCCTACTTCTGCACTTGCTCGTTGACTCTCCGGTAGTGTCTCTGCGGCGGCATCCACAGTTGTTCCCGACCTTCCTCCAATATCCCTGTACCCGGACCATGTGACACCAGTTGCCGGCTGCTCTGCACTGGTGGAACGCAGGGAGAAGGGTCCTTTCACACAAGATTTCTCCAAAAGGGACCAAAAGACAAGAAAAATATCTAACAATCACATTTATCACAGTGAATATAAAGTGCATTTTATATACAACACACTACAAAAATAGTATTAAAAAAATCAGTCTAGACTGAAGACATAAAACACACATGCTAAGTCTTTCTTTGTCATAGCAACTTCATCCGGCTTGAGGGAAGTGTGCTGTATAAGCAGCACTACCCATGACTGGTGTGGTGGGAACTCACCAGCCTCAGCCCCTGTTCTGGGTTCGGTGTTGCACCGCCGTTTCCAGTAATGTTTGCGAGTGGGGGGTGGGAGCACACCGAGTGGCGTCATATGCCTCAACGCGGACGTATAAATATAAGAAAGAAGCGGCACATTTAAAGGGCGCCGTTTTGGTTTTAGCTTCCCAGGGACATGCTTTCAGCATGTTTTTTTAGGAACAAGCAGTCAAACCAAGGAGTTGGCATGTCGGAGCTAGATCAACCGCAGAGGCAGGATTTGGAGCAGATGGGCAGGGAGACAGCTGTTGGGGACGTGATGAGCTCCCAAGGCCTACACCATTTGAGGTTCCAATGGAAGGGGCGAGAGCAGATAGGCCTACTACTAGGCAGGGGGGAGGCCAGCAAGGAAATCCCGCTCCCTTTTCCAGGCCCAGCCCTCCCTCCACATCTCACCGCAGAGGGGCAGCTGCCCCCAAAACCCAATAACCCCTAGCAAAGAAAAGGGTTAGAACCCCCCAAAAAAGCCCCAAACCTATCAATCACCATGGGTCAGGCTAAAGGGAGAGCAGTAGCAAGACAGGGAAGCCACCCTTGGGGCCTGTGGCTACGTGCCAGTTTCCCAAGACAGGGATAAATGGAGGGGAAACAATTCGAGGTCCACCGGGCTATACCCCTCCCTACAGGAGTTTATGGTACTAGATGAATTGAGGTCTGACGCTGAGCAGTCAAGACAGGCTAGAGCCTCATCAAGCTCGGCAGAGAAAGGTGACCTGGAGTTCATGGACGCACAATCCACCTAACGTTCTACCCCATCAGTTAGAAGGGAAATAGCTACAGTATGCCCAGGGGAGAGGGACAATAACAATAAGCGGTAAAGGCGAAATGAGCCTGAGAGGAGTGGGAGGAGAGCAAGGAAAAGATCATCTTCTCAGTCCTCAGGACAGGAACCCGATATAGCAAAAGGAAAGGGAGGCATGGAAAAGGCTATGATAGGCAAGTGGCTGCCTGGGGTAATAGGAGTGAAGGAAAGTGCTCTTGTCACCACTCCAGGGCATCAAGGAGGGACGCGCCTGTTGAAAAGAGATTCAGCTCAGACTCTTCCGAATCACCAAATTCTTGCCACCATACCAGCAGGCATCATCTCCTCCAGCACCAGAATGAATGCGAGTGATTGGCTATGTTAAAGGCCATGTTCAATAAGAACTGAAGGGTAAGATCAATAAGGGCCAGTATGTGGATATCTGGTCCCTAATATCTATAGATAGTCTATCAGTAGATAGGGAATGGAGGTGAAAAGGGGAAAGAGAAAGAGCCTAAAATAGCCAAAACATTTGACAATAGGATACAAGCTTTTTGTGTTATGGTAAACAGAAAAGGTTAAAAACACCCAGAGAAATGCTCGGGTCATTTTGTTTATTTTGATCAGATTTTCAGCACCTGTAAATTACACGGAGGTGCTGCCTGGTGGAAATATGACGAGGAGTTACGACAGCGGTTGACTCTGCGCCCAGAAGTAGGTTGGAATTCAATGGTCACGGACACCTGGTTAAGACTAATGAGGGCGCCTAAGTCGGCCTTTCCATCTGCCTTGTCTACATCTAGAATGAGCATACCTACAGGTAAGAAATTTGGTCCTTGTTGGCTCTTCAATGAAGGCTAATGCTAATGGCAACTCTTGCAGATTCAGGCACAAATACTAAGTATGCGGCGGCTCGGGGCATGCAGCCAGCTGCTGTATTTGACACTAATGCCCACAATTTAGACAACCGCCCACAGGCAACCAAGAGAGCACCAGTTACCAAGAGAGCACCAGTGTCATTAGAATACATTCTAATGACATCGGCTTAGACATTTTCCTTTTGGGTCTGCAAGAAGGGATTGAGAGAGCACTACACTTGTTGGGTGGTGGTTGATTAGAGGCGTATAAAAACTCCTAGTGGCAGTAGGATCCTTGCAAATGGACATGTTTGCACTTGTTAGAGTAACCTGGCTTAATGCCCAGGTTAAAAGGGAAATGGAAAAAAAAGGCATTTAAAATTTTGAAATCGGAGGGAAACGAACAAGCTTACAGGGAGTATAAAAGCTGTAATAAGGTGTGCAAGAAAGCAATTAACTAGCTAAAATAGAAACTGAAATACTGATAGCAGAACAAAGCAGGTTTTTTAAATAAATCAATAGTAAAAAGATTAGGACGAGAACGTGGTACCATTAAATAATGGGGCTGAGATGGTTATAGAGGATACCGAAAAGGCTAATTGGCTAAACCATTTTTCCCCTTCTGAATTAACTATAGAGAATCCTAGTCCTTATAATAGTGATTGTAATAAGATGAATGGTATAAATGAGGAATATTCACTCTGGCTGACAGAGGATATGGTACTGAAACAATCAGACAAATTTAATATCAATAAAGCCCCAGTACCGGATGGAATACATTCTCAGATCTTAAGAGAGCTTAGTCCAGTTAGACCAATATTTCTTATATTTTCAGATTTACTTTTGTCTGGTTATGTACCGCTAGATTGGAAAAAAGCCAATGTAATACCAATATTCAATAAAGGTAGTCATTCCCAACCTGGTACCTATAGATCTGTAAGCCTAACATCAATGGTAGGGAAGGTGCTGGAAACTTTGTTACGAGATCATCCTTGACTTTGTCTACCGAACTGATCTTATTAGTAGTAGTCAGCATGGATTTATGAGAAATAGATCATGCCAGACAAATTTAGTCGTCTTTTATGAAGAAGTGAGTAAGAATTTAGATTCTGGGTTTGAACCTAACAAAAGGAAGTTTCCTGTAAGTGGAAAGGAACTAGAGCGGAACGTGTACAAAGTCCCTTGTTCTAAAGGACCTTGCTCTCAAAAACATAGAAAAAGAAGGACATTTAATAATTTGATAGTTTTATGGTGTGTGTAAAAGTTTTAAAATAAGTTTGAAAATAAGGTGTTTGTGCTGATAGTGTGATGTTTTAAGAACTGCGTGTGCAGGAATGTGTGTGCAGTAAGCAGATTAATCTTTCTTTCTTCCAGTTAAAGGGGTGCACTGGGCTTCCATATTCTAGTATTGCACCTGTTGTAATTGCAAACAGGTTGTGAAAGGGTTAATAAATGTTTTGTTTTTCCCCTCTCTTCCTAGCTCTTGCACTAATTGGTGTGGGGGCTGGGGCCTATTAGTTACATAGGATTCACATTGGTTGGACTTGTGGTTTGAACCTAACAAAAGGAAGCTTCCTGTGAGTGGAAACGAACTAGAGTGGAACGTGTACAAAGTCCCTTGTTGTAAAGGACCTTGCTCTCAAGGACATAGAAAAAGAAGGACATTGAAACAAGAAGGACAATTAAGCAAGGTTGGCGCGTCACTGTGCTGGTGTTGTGTATTAGAAGGGACAGTGTTGTCGGTACCATGCAATGTGCATCCTGCCACATGTATAGGAACCTGGAGCAGATGTTCCAGGGGACATATGCCTGTGTCAGGTGTGAGTGGGTTGCCCATATGGAAGCTGAGGTGGAGAGTCTAAGAGGGCAGCTTGCAGCATTGCAAGGATTGGCAAATTTGGGGGACAGTAGGCACTGGCTGGGGCCAGTATAGCGGTGGGTGGAAATGGGACAGGGAAGGTTGAGGGGGGAGGTAGTTTTGTTAGGGTTACTAGGGGAAGTGGGGGATGGAAGGGTATTGTTGCTTCTTAGATTGCCCATCCCAACAGATTTGCCGCCTTAGGTGATGAAGTGGTGGAGGACAGCTCGGAATTAGCATGTATGGAGTGGGCTAATCCTTTGAGCACCCAGGGGACTGTCAACTCTAATACAAGGGAGGATGAAGTCAGGATCAGGAATGCTGGGCAGGTGGAAGGGGACTCCATTATAAGGAAGGTAGATAGGGTAATCTGCTGCCAAGGCCCTACATGCCGAACTGTGTGTTGGGGCATGTGGTGGATCGTGTAGACAGATTATTGGGTGGGACCGGGTGGGACCCGGCAGTCTTGGTTCACATTGGTGCCAATGACAAATTTAGAGGAGGAGGTGAGGTCCTTTAGCATGATTTCCGAGAGCTAGCGGCCAAGTTAAAAGTAAGGACCTCCAGGGTAGTGTATTCAGAAATACTACTGCAGCCATGTACTATGCCAGGGAGACAGCGGGAAGTTAGGAGCATTAATACATGGGTGGTGTTAGGAAAAAGTGTTTAGGTTTATAGAGAACTGGGCAGACTTTTCTGTCGGCTAAATGCTCTTTAGTAGGGATGGGTTGCACCTCACTGATGGCAGTGCAGCTGTTTTAGGGGAGAAGATAGCTAGAGGGTTGGAGGAGATATTAAACTAGGTTTGGGGGGGAAAGGGTATTAGCAGTCTAACTGGAATAGATAGCCCAGAAGGGAAGCTGGGTGTAAATAGGCCAGTGGTGAGTGGAAAGGGGGGCGGGGCAAGCATAGAGAGTTGGGAGGCATGTGTATTAAAGTGTATGAATAAATTACAGGATCATAATCTAAAATGTATGTTTGCAAATGCGAGAAGCCTGGCTGACAAAATGGGTGAATTGGAGATTATGGCGTTGAATGAAAAGTATGTAATAGGTATAGCAGTAATGTGGTTGAACAGTTCTCCCGACTGGGCTTTAAATTTAGAAGGATATTCCTTGTTTAGGCAGGTCAGAGAAAAAAGGAAAGGGGGATGAGTATGTGTTTATGTTAAAAAAGGATTGAAGACAAATTTAAAAGAAGAGATAACTGGCGATATGGATGTTAAAGCGGAGGAAATATGGGCGGAATAAGACAACAGGAAAGGGGGTAATGTCATTGTTGGTGTCTGCTATAAGCCACCAAATGCTAGCACGGAGGAAGTGAGTCAGCTTCATATGCAGTTGGCAAGAGCTGCCTGAGTTCCTGAATTTGCTGCAGGATAATTTTCTCTCAGAGGTGGTTGAAGACCATGAAATAGTGTCGTTTGGAGTATGTTATCAAAAGGAAAAGTGGGTTGGGTTAACAAAGACTTTTAATTTCGGGGAAAGCAAATTTTTTTAGGTTAAAAGTAACTCTTCAGAATGCCAACTGGGATAAGGTATTATCAGGTAAAGGACCTGAACAGAAGTTTGTTTTAGGCGATTTTAAGCCATTTCACGTCTAAATTATACTATATATATATATATATATATTATAATATAATATATATAGTATTAACAAAGAGGTCGGAGCACTCCTGGGAATCTTCTAAACATATAAATTTATTCCATTGGCGTAAGTGACGCGTTTCGGCCCGTGTGCGAGCCGTCTTGAGAACGGCTCGCACACGGGCCGAACGCGTCGACTTACGCCAATGGAATAAATTTATATGTTTAGAAGATTCCCAGGAGTGCTCCGACCTCTTTGTTAATACCATATCGTCCATTTATAGCGGAAGCACCCGGGCAGCTGTGGACACTGTTGAGGAGTGCCGCTCCATTTTTGTTACACTTTATATATAATATATATATATATAATATATATATTATATATATATTTGAAAATAATAAATCTGCGCCCATGTGGCTAAATCTGATGTTAAAGAGGCAAATGGAAAGGAAGAAAAAGGCATTTAAAACCTTTAAGTCAGAGGGAAAGGAAAGGGCCTTTAGGGATTACAAAAACTGTAACAAGGAGTGTAAGAAAGCAATCAAGCTAGCTAAAAGTAATTATGAAGTTAGGATAGCTGAACAAAGCATCACTAAGCCTAATTTTTTTTTAACTACTGTATATTAATAGTAGGAAAATGAGGACTGAAAATGTGGCACCATTAATTAATGGGGATAAGTTATTTACGTAGGATGGCGATAAAGCAAATATCTTGAATATTTTTTCTCTCTCTGTATACAACGTGGAGATCCAAGTACAGATATCATAGAGTATAGTAGCAATAATGGTATAAAGGATTCAAGTGCACTTTAGTTAACAGAGGATATGGTACAGAAAGAACTAAATAAGGTTAATATTAATAAATCTCCTGGACTGGATAAAATACATTCTCGGGTACTTAGAGAGTTTTATCTTGGCCATCGTTTCTTATTTTTGCAGATTCCCTCATGTCCGAATGTGTGCCTCTGGATTGGAAAAAGGCTGATGCTATTCCAATATTCAAAAAGGGTAGTCATTCACAGCCAGGTAATTACAGGCCTGTAAGTTTAACTTCAGTGGTGGGGAAGATACTGGAAAGTTTAATAAGTGAACATATTCTAGAGTATGTTTCAAGGACTGACAGTAGTAACTAGCATGGATTTAGGAGGAATAGATCTTTTCAAACTAACTTACTTGGCTTTTATGAGGAAGTAAGTAGAAGTTTAGACTCTGGCATAGCAGTAGGTGTAGTATACTTGGATTTTGATACACTCCCCCATAGGCGACTAATGTATAAGCTAAGGTCTTTTGGTATGGGGAGGCACATTTGTACATGGCTATAAAATTGGTTAATGAATAGGATGCAGAGAGTAGTCATTAATGGGGCTTCATCATTATGAACTAAAGTGCTAAGTGAGGTGCCACAGGGTTCTGTGTTGGGGCCGCTTCTATTTAATCTATTTATTAATGATTTGTAAGTGGGTATTGTCAGCAAGGTTTCTGTGCTGCTTATACTATACATGGCTCTGTGTTAAGTGAATCCCTGTTGGAAAGGGATCTTGGAGTTTTGGTGGATAACAAACTTAAAGGAAGCAAACAGTGCCAGGCGGAAACAGCCAGAGCCACCATGGTATTGTCTTGTATAAAGAGAGGTATGGATTCAAGGGAGGAAATGTAATTCTCCTTCTTTACAAAGCATTGGTAAGGCCTCATTTGGAATATGCAGTGCAATTTTGGAATCCTGTGTAAAAGAAGACTTCTTTGAAATGGAAAGGGTTCAGAGAAGGGTAACTAAATGGTTTTAGGGGATTGGGGGAGCTTGAACATTCCTTCTGCAAACAAGGAATGTTGAAAATTACTGGTATTGATAAATAAAGTTGATCCAGGAAAAGTTCCGATCGCCACATGGAGTCAGAAAGAAATTTTTGTTCCCCTTTAAAAATTTGGTGTTTGTTTTTTTGCCTTCCATTGGATCAACAGTTAGGCAGGAAATTAGGTTATTGCTAAATGGGTTGGACTGGATGGGCGTATGTCTTTATTCAACCTCAATTACTATACTATACTATAGCAGTAGATGTAGTATACTTGGATTTTGCTAAAGCTTTTGATACTTTGCCACATAGGCAGCTAATGTATAAACTGAGGACTGTTGGCCTAGAAAAAACATTTGTACATGGATAAAGAATTGGTTATTGGATTGCAAAAAGTGGGTGGTGGTCAATGGGGCTACATCTATGTGGGCTAAAGTTTTAAGTGGAGTGCCTCAGGGTTCTATACTGGGGCCACTTCTTTTTAATCTGTTTATAAATGACTTAGAAGGGGGCATTGAGAGCAATGTCTCTGTCTTTGCTGATGACATTGACAGAGCTTTGGAAACTTTAAATGATGTGTAAATGCTGCAAGCAGACCTAGATAGAATATCAAAATGGGCAACAGAATGGCAGATGAGATTCAATGTTCATAAATGTAAGGTGATGCATTTGGTGTTTAACAATCCTTGTGCCACCTACTCCATAAATAACTCTGCTTAGTTAATCTCTAATGGAAAAACGACTTGGGGGCTCTGGTAGATAACAGAACAATGACAGACAGCAATGGCTAGTGCTATCAAGATATTTTCTTGTAGTATAGTATAGTTTTTATGGCTGAATAAAGACATATGTCCATCCAGTCCAACCCATCTAGCAATAACCTCATTTCCTGCCTAACTGTTGATCCAGAGGAAGGCAAAAAAAACCCACCAAATTTATGAAGGGGAAAAAAATTCTTGACTTCAAGTGGCAATCGGAAATATCCCTGGATCAACTCTACTTTATATATCAATACCAGTAACTTGCAACATTCCTTGTTTGCAGAAACTCATCAAGCTTTTTTTTTTCAACTGACCAATGGACCTGCCATAACAACGTCCAATGGAAGACAGTTCTATAGCTTTACCGTTCTCACAGTGAAAAACCCTTTCCAAACTTGAAGCCTAAACTTCTTTTCTTCAAGTCTTAAGGGATGTCCGCGTGTCCTCTAACATGCTCAATTGGTTAATAATGCCCCAGATTATTTTATGGCACATTAATGGCATCAGCTGGTAGCTTAATCCAACCCTATGTTAATGGGGGGGACCACCTTCATTTAATGTCTTGAGGGTAGTGTGCTGATAAAGCGGCATTACCCATGACTAATGTGGTGGGAACTCACCAGCCTCAGCCCCTGTTCCCAGCCTCGGTGTTGCGTGCCCATTCCCAGTAATCCTTTGCAAGTGAGGGCAGGCAAGTATTTGAGGTTGAATAAAGACATATGTCCATCCAGTCCAACCCATCTAGCAATATCCTCATTTCCTGCATAACTGTTGATCCAGAGGAAGGTAAAAAAACCCCACCAAAATTATGAAGGGCAAAAAAATTCCTTCCTGACTCCAAGTGGCAATCGGAAATTTCCCTGGGTCAACTCTACTTTATGTATCAATACCAGTAACTTGCAACATTCCTTGTTTGCAGAAACTCATCCAGCTTGTTTTTTTAAACTGCCATAACAACATCCACTGGCAGACCATTCCATAGCTTAACCGGTCTCACAGTGAAAAACCCTTTCCGAACTTGAAGCCTAAACCTTTTTTCTTCAAGTCTAAAGGGATGTCCTTGTGTCCTCTGACATGCTCTGTTAGTGAACAATGCCCCAGATAGTTTATTGTATAGCCCGTTAATGTACTTACACACAGTAATCACATATTATATTTATAATTTATCCAGCCTCTCTTCATATTCAAGCTCCCCCAATCCCCTTATTAATTTAGTTGCCCTTCTCTGAACCATTTCCATTTAAAAGATGTCCTTTTTGTACACAGGATTCCAAAATTTCACTGCATATTCCAAATGAGGCCTTACCAATGCTTTGTAAAGAGGGAGAATTACATTTTCCTCCCTTGAATCCATACCTCTCTTTATACAAGACAATACCATGCTAGCTCTGACTGTTGCCGCCTGGCACTGCTTGCTTCCTTTAAGTTTGTTATCCACCAAAACTCCAAGATCCATTTCCAACAGGGATTCACTTAACACAGAGCCATTTATAGTATAAACATCACAAGGATTTTAAGTCCAAAATACATCACCTTACATTTATCAACATTGAATCTTATCTGCCCAATGTGACAATCTATCTAGATCCTCTAAAGTTTTTGCACATCCTCTAAAGTTTTTAATGGTCGACAAAGTTTTGTGTCATCAGCAAACACAGAAACCTTGCTGACAATACCCCTTCCAAATCATTAATAAACAGATTAAATAGAAGCGGCCCCAACACAGAACCCTTTGGCACCCCACTTAGCACTTTAGTCCATAATGATGTAGCCCCATTAACAACTACTCTCTGCATCCTATTCATTTAAAGGATAAGTGCACTGTAAAATCAAGTTATGTTCATTTGGAAGCTGCAGCTTTAAAAATACTGTTGCCATATTTATTTTTTACCTATGCCCCTCCAGAGCCAAGCTTTGTGCCTTGAAAGTTGCTGACATCTTGTTACTGATTTGCTGAATGTTAAGCTCCGCCCCTCTGAGATTACCTCTGCTTTTTCTTGCTTGAGCCTCAAACAGTAATGCCCGTGTGTTCCGTGCACTCTCCTGTTTGAGCCTCAAACAGTAATGCCTGTGAGTTCCGTGCACGTGTGTGTTTTTTTTTGCCTTCCTCTGGATCAACAGTTAGGCAGGAAATGAGGTTATTGCTAGATGGGTTGGACTGGATGGACATATGTTTTTATTCAGCCATAAAAACTATACTATACTACAAGAAAATATCTTGATAGCACTAGCCATTGCTGTCTGTCATTGTTCTGTTATCTACCAGAGCCCCCAAGTCGTTTTTCCATTAGAGATTAACTAAGCAGAGTTATTTATGGAGTAGGTGGCACAAGGATTGTTAAACACCAAAAACAGGCATTACTGTTTGAGGCTCAAGCAGAAAGCAGAGGAAATCTCAGAGGGGCGGAGCTTAACATTCAGCAAACCAGTAAAAAGATGTCAGCAACTTTCAAGGCACAAAGCTAGGCTCTGGAGGGGCATAGGTAAAAAATAAATATGGCAACAGTATTTTTAAAGCTGCAGCTTTTAAATGAACATAACTTGATTTTACAGTGCACTTATCCTTTAACAATTTTCTATCCATGTACAAATGTGCTTCCCCAGACCAACAGACCTTAGCTTATACATTAGTCGCCTATGAGGGTCTGTATCAAAAGCCTTTACAAAATCCAAGTATACTACATCTACTGCTATGCCAGAGTCTAAATTTCTACTTACTTCCTCATAAAAGCCAAGTAAGTTAGTTTGACAAGATCTATTCCTCCTAAATCCTGCTGGTTACTACTTATAATGTCAAGTCCTTTAAACATCATATAAAAGTCATCTATTTTGAAGAAATATCTTTCTTTTTGAACTGGTACATTCAAAATGGACTGCCTATGCCCTGACCCACTAAGAAAGCTCTGTGGTGTATTGTCTCAATTACTATGTCTTTAATAAAATAGAAACACATTGACATAGCACATGTGATTTAAAAGGCAGTGATATCAGTTATGAGCCCCGTTTCTAAATTTCAAATGTTTAGATTGGTTATGACCTAATGTGACCACAAGCAAATGATTAGCAGAAAAATATACTATTGGCTGGATTCAAATCCTGAAAGATCTGGAATGTAGTGAGTATGGCAGGTTTAGGGAAGGAAGTAGATAGCTTAAGATCACTCTTCAGCTATTTACTTAATGATGTGAAGTAAAAATGGAAAACTGGAGGGGCGTGGCTAGACACTGCACTGGATGGAAGCAAGCTGAAGTAGCTCCGTGTCACTGTAACTTGCAAATTGATAAAAATCAAACAAAGCCTGAAAAAGAGACATCCTCCTACTCACCACAAACTTGCCTAAGGAGTAAAATGGCCAAAGGTAAAAAAGGAAGAAAAATCTGTAAAAATGACGGAGTTTTACAAGTCTGGAAACTTACCGCGAAAAATCCAAGATGGCGCCGACCAGTCTCGGGAACAGACAGAGGACGGTAGGATGGCCACAGAGGAGACTGAGACTTCGGAGCTTCCTACAAACCCCGAAAAAAGTTGAAAACCCAAATTTTATTCAATCTACCTAATATGACGGATACATTAAGAGAACTAGCCGATCAAACACATAATAGCAAAAGACAACCTGAAAAGGAATCCATTGCTACCATCTCACTAGATGCAGACATACCTAGCCCTAAAAACATTTTAGAACCAGATCGCTCCTTAACAGTCTACATTTTAAAAGAACTGTTGGAATCACAAACAAAAGCTTTTATGAGAGATATAGCAGTACTAATGAAAGATTTTAGAAATGATCTGAATGACCTAGAAACCAGAGTTGATCACACTGAAAATAAAATGAAAGAATTTACAGATGTTTTCAACAATATGGTGGACTCACATAACAATTTAGATGAAACAGTCAACACTTAACAAAACAAAATACTGGATTTGGAAAATAGAAGCAGGCGCAATAATATTAAAATAAGAGGGATCGCAGAATCCATAAAACAACCTCAACTTCTAGAATACACTCCGAAATCTATTTAAATGTTTATTACCAGATGCCACAGAGCTGGATCTTGTGATCGACAGGATACATAGATTACCCAAGCCCAAACAGACTCCAGCTCAAGCACCAAGAGATGTTATATTAAGAATTCACTTTTATCAAATAAAAGAGAGACTGTTGAAAACAATGAGAGATAAAACAGCACTACCGATCAAATTTCAACATATACAACTATTCCCAGATCTGTCTCCTATAACCATAGCACAAAGAAGACAATTTAGTGAAATAACTAAAATTCTCCATGACAGAAACATAAATTACAGATAGGGATTTCCCACAAAACTAAACATACTATATGGAGACAAATGGTTCATAAGCACAGCAACGAAAGAAGCAGAATCTCTGCTAAGGGAGTGGAAAATCTGGAGACCCTCAACAGCTCCAATAACCACCCCACCAAAAAACAACTACGCTTCTCCTATAGGAATGCAGCAAGGGGAAAAACATTACTCCTGGATATTAAAATTCCATTAACAAAGAACAAACAGAACTGGACTCAGGAATTAACACAAAGTCTACAATAACCACTATAACAATAATCGAAATATGGAACTGTACAATACTATACAACTGAAACCATATCGAATAAAGAGATGAGAGAAATAACCGTATACAGGTTACTTAACACAAGCAAATGTATAAAATACTCAGGATTGTGTGTAAAAATTATATTGCTGAATGTTTAGAGATGGAACATATAGAAAAAATGTTGATGATATAGGACATATGTGTAACTAAATAGGGGTAAAGGGTCGATATAATATATACTTTGTAAAGGAGAGCGAGAAAAGAAGGAAAAGGGAAAGATTTTTTTTTTTTATCCCGGTGTATCTGACAGATTAGATATGCTCTATAAATCACTCTAACATAACATAAAAGATCCTAGTTAAACTAAAGAGGAAAAGAGGATTGAGAGATAGAGAAAGAGGGGGAGGGGGGGAGAGGGGGGAGGAGGAGGGGGGGAATGGGGGGGAAAACGTATTGTTGAATATATAACTATATGAATAGTTACTTGACACAAACTAATGTATAAAATACTCAGGATTGTTTACAAAGTTAAAGGAATATATAGGAAAAATATTACTGATTATTTATATATGGAAAATATGACAAAGATATAGGTTATATGTGTTACTGGATATGTGTATAAGGAATATACAGAGAATATGTTATTGATATGGGAGGGAAAGACAGTATTTAATAAAGGCCAACATTGCTAATAAATGTGTATTAACATATATGATGATTTCCAAAGTAAGAATTACCCACTCAAAAATTGTTTAAGGGGGAGAGGGAGGTTAAAACAGTTGATAATGTGACTGTAATTCTGGAGGGTGCCTCCCAGCAGCCTGGCAAACAACCCATACAACAACACAATTACAGAAATACAAAATACTAAACACATATAATTGAAGGAGGGGGGAGAGAGAGATGGGGAGATGAAAGAGAAGAGAGAGAAAATCTCTCATGAATAATAATATATCAACATATCGTATTGGTGGGCTGTGGGGGAGGTACCCGCTAGGAAACTAATTTGGAAAAACAAATAACTAATGTACAGGTTTGAAGCCTATCTGTAGATTGGAAAGGGAGGACGAGAGAAAG
This sequence comes from Hymenochirus boettgeri, assembly GCA_019447015.1. Classification (NCBI taxonomy): domain Eukaryota; kingdom Metazoa; phylum Chordata; class Amphibia; order Anura; family Pipidae; genus Hymenochirus; species Hymenochirus boettgeri. The sequence goes on along the minus strand of CM033475.1, from coordinate 123,350,327 downwards.
AGAAAAGTAAATTAACCACTCTTGGCAAAAATAACAATAAAAGAATATATTCTGACAATCCTTAAGATAAACGGTTATGCACAATTGAAATTACAGTTTAAAAGGATAACAATAAAAACTATGAATATATTCAGTGAAAAATTATAATTCTTAGACCAAAGAAAATGTATTAATATATACTCACCTATCGATACATGAGAAAAACGAGCCAATATATATAAAGGTAGACCCAATAGAGCAAATACGGAATACCTTAGGGAAAAAGAAAGAATATGAGATTAGTAAGATGGGAGAGAGAGGAAAAATAGGGAAGGGAGTAGGTGGGAAGAAAGAAAAAAAGGAAAGGAAAGAGGAAGGGAATAAGGTAAGAAGGGGAAAGAGAGAGGGAAAATAGGAAGAAAACGAAAAGGAAAGAACATATAAAATCCCCACACATAGAAAAGAACGAGAGAGGAAAGAGGAGAAAAAAGGTGAGGGGAGGAAAAAGGCAGGGGAAGATAGAACGAAGAGAAGAGGGGAAGAGTGGAGAGGAAAGGGACAGGTAAAGAAGAGAAAGGAAAGACATGAAATAGTATCACAATATTCAAATAATATATCCAAGAGAAAAGGATTGAGGAATAAAAATAAAACAACAAAATATATATCATAAAGGCAAATGTATACAGCAAGTTCAAGCAGAAAACACCCCAACAAAAATAATCTCAGAAGGGAATATATTAGAAGCCCTTCATATGAAGATTAAAAATTTTTACCTTGTAAATAGTTGGACCTGGTTTTGTCCCTCCAGTTATTTTTACTGTTTTGCCTTCAAATAAAAATGTCAATCCCCAGAACCTTCAAACAGAAAGAAATATCCAAATACAAAACAAATTCCCTAATAAATAAAATGAGAAATAAACTACAAAAAAACCTCTCAGAAAACAACATAGAAATATCATTCTTCCCAACAAATGGTTTTTAGTATTGTAACATATAATATCAGAGGCTTAAATTCTCCCTTTAAAAGATATAGCCTCTGGAAAGAAATTACACAACTAAAATGTGATATATTATGTCTACAAGAGACCCACCTACAAACTAAAGCAGCAAGATATATTATCATGGAATGTACAATTAATAACACTCCATACACAATAGTTAATTTATATGCTCCCAATACCGGACAATATAAATTCATAAAAAACTAATATACAAAATAAAAAATAACTCCCCCAAAAATCTAATAATCACCGGAGACTTTAACATGATAACAGATCACACAATAGACACCACAAGCATAAGAAGAGCCCAAAACAACTCAAATTTAAACTTAAATTAGAAGATTTATATGACTCATGGAGATCACTAAACCCACTAGAAAAAGACTTCTCCTACTATTCTAAAACACATAACACATTTTCAAGAATAGACATGACCATCACAGATAAATGGCTACTCCAGAAGATAATTAGATCCAAAATATTATCAAGAACTATATCGGATCATGCACCAGTTATCACAGAATTCACAGAAGACTACAACTTCCCATCACTAACTATATGGAAATTAAATCCTTTCCTACTAAGCTCTCAAAGTCACAAAGAAACGATCAGAAATTCACTAATCGAATACTTTAAATTTAACTACAATGATCTTGCGTCCCCGTTTTCAATTTGGAATGCCCATAAGGCAGTAATAAGAGGTCAATTAATTAAGATAGCTGCAGATCTTAAAAAACAAGAGCAAAAGAAAGACTAAACATATGTAACCACATCAAAACACAAGAAGACTTACACAAATATATCCCACAGAAAATAATTACCAAATGTTTGTACTACTTTGACAAACATCTTCGCAAAATGAACGCAACACATTACGCCCAAGGACCAGAAGCTAGCAAAATCTTAGCAAATAAATTCAAAAGAAAAATGTCCAAAAACAAAATATCATATATTATAAACTACAAATCAAATAAAATATATAATCCAAAACAAACAGCAGACCAATTTGCCAAATATTACGCAGCATTATACAACCTAAACAAAGATCCTAACGTAAATCATCCCACAACAGAAGAAATTAATAATTTTCTAGAAAATCTTAACCTAAACACCATAACAAATAACCAACTAAAAAAAATAAGCCAACCCATTCAAAAAATAGACAGAAAACAGTCAGTGACTCTAAACCTCCCGTTCCCCGCTCTCACCCACTCCAAAGCTGGTCTCTGCATCTCCAGCGTCTTGGTACATGGTCACGTGATGCAATTCTCGTGATAGTAGTCAGTACTCCTCAAAACTGTGCTCACTGCTTGGGGCTTGTCCACACCCCCCTTGAATAATCTCACAATGTTATCCTACGGACCTGGCTTGGCACCACTTTAGCACGATTCCTGATCCAACATTCAAGCAGCCCGTTTGATTAAAAACAGATTCTTTATTCGCACATCATATTAAAATCAATCAGATAGTATGGAGGAGAAAATTAGCACCAGAGTCTGATGCGTTTCGGGTCAGGTGACCCTTACTCATAAACTTAGTGTGTCATAGTAACCACCTCCTTAAAAAGGCATAACATTCAATCAGAGGTAAGTATAGTTTAATACTAGGTGTACCAATCAACAGTGAATATTGGCTAAGAAAATGGACAATATCAATTAACAATTAGTGTAACACACAACAACATACTGCCACCAGGTGAGTATGTATATCTTTCCATATGAGGCAGAACCTTACATATGGTATAATGATAATAATAAAAACCATTAAAAACATCTTAACGCATTCATTATTACTATGAGCAAAAAGGTAAAAGATTATTTAAATATATTAATCTCTCTTGATCCAGAGATATATGGCATTAAAGGTAAGAGACTCTTTCTAAAGATGAGGGAGAGAGAGGGAGAATTAATCTCAACATTAGAGTATAAAAAAAAAGAAAGAAACGGAACTAGACAACGGTGTCCTCTTTCCCACTGGTATTTGACCTAACCATCGAACCACTAGCGGAAGCCATTAGAAACAATAAAAATATCACAGTCAAAATAGGAAATACAGAACATAAATTAGGTCTATATGCAGACGATTTAATCCTCACTTTAACAAAACCAATAACAACTATGATCCACCTCCAAAATTTATTCCAGAACTTCGGAAATATATCATACTATAAAATAAACAATACTATAAAATAAACAAATCAAAATCCTTCATACTACCAATCAATATCTCATTTTCACTGGAACTTTTCCTGAAAGCAAAATATTCATATAGTTGGGCAGAAGACTCGATAACCTGTCTAGGATTTGAATTAACAAAATCAACATCCAAACTATTCAAAAAAAATTATATTCCTATGCTAAAAGAAATACAAAAAGAACTAAACTGGTGGTCATCAAAGTATCTATCCTGGCTTACAAAAGTAAATTTAATAAAAATGATGTTATTACCAAAACTATTATAAAAATTCCGCACTCTACCAATTATGATCCCAGATTCCTTTTTCCAATCAATTAACCGAATGATTAATGCATTCCTATGGGAAAACAAAAAAAAAAGAATCTCTATAAATATATCAGCAAAAACCAAAAAAATGGGTGGAATAGCATTCCCTATCTTTAAAGATCACTACAAGGCAGCAATTCTAGACCAATCTAGACCATACAATAAACTATCTGGGGCATTGTTCACCAATAGAACATGTCAAAGGACACGAGGACATCCCTTAAGACTTGAAGAAAAAAGGTTTAGGCTTCAAGCTCGGAAAGGGTGTTTCACTGTGAGAACAGTAAAGCTATGGAACTGTCTTCCAGTGGACGATGTTATGGCAGGTTCATTGGTCATTTTCAAAAAAAAGATGGATGAGTTTCTGCAAACAAGGAATGTTACAAGTTACTGGTATTGATACATAAAGTAGAGTTGATCCAGGGAAATTTCCGATTGCCACTTGGAGTCAGGAAGGAATTTTTCCCCCCTTCATAAATTTGGTGGGTTTTTTTTGCCTTCCTCTGGATCAACAGTTAGGCAGGAAATGAGGATATTGCTAGATGGGTTGGACTGGATGGACGTATGTCTTTATTCAACCTCAAATACTATACTATACTATATTACTGGACTGAGGAAAAACATTAAAAAAAAATGGGTTGAAATAGAAGAACACATCATTAAAAAGAACAAATTGGCAGAAATCCTGGGAGCACTAACTCTAAACCCCCATTTAACCCTCCCAAAATACCAAACCATCCAAACAACAACTAAAATTTGGAAAAAAAACCCAACAAAATACATAAACAAACAGCATCAATAATCCCATATATAACAATAAACAGCCTACATTTATGCAACCCAAATTCATACCTAAACAAATGGAACCTACCAAACACTACATATGTCAACGATATAATATCACAACAGAAGTTTCTTACATTCCAACAAGTAAACCAAAAATTTAGAATCCCACAAACAGAATACCTTAAATACTAACAAATTATAAGCTTTCTCTCCAAGCAAAATATACTATCAAACAATACAATAAACCCACTAACGGAAACACTACTAAAAACTAAACTACTAAATAACAAAAATGAATACTCTTATACAAACTTCTCAGAAAAATGGGAAACAGACCTAAATAAAATGTTCACTCCCGACCAATGGACCTCAGCCTTCCAACAACCCTATAAACTTTCTAGATGTATTTCCTTTTGGGAAACAGATAGAAAAATACTATTCAGATTCTACAGATCCCCAGAAACACTCCACATATGGTTCCCAAACTATTCTCCATTATGCTGGAGAAACTGCTCAACAAGAGGATCACTGCTACACCTATGGTGGACTTGCTCGAAGATAAGAAAAATTTGGTATAAACTCCTAAATTTCCTTAATAATCTACTAGAACTAAATATTCCCAGAACACCAGCCTTAGCTCTACTAAATATTGGACTAGAAATATCTGTTGTATTCAATTAGATCAACTGGACTTGAAATGTAGTTCTTGAAGATGTTTCGCTAGTCATCCGACTGGCTTTCTCAATTCAGAATGACTTGTACAAGAATCTGTGGCAATTATGTACCCTGGAAAATCCCAATTAGCATATCACAGCCAGGTGTTAAGGGTGTGATTAGATAGTGGCTAAGAGGTGTCATAGGAACGCCCAGAGTAAGGTGTTAAAACAGCATTGTACATGGCAGACAGTTGGTGTCGAACCCCCCCACCTCTATTTAGACTTGGTTTCTTTATTTTCACATAAATGGCCTCCTTAACACCTCTCTTGAACCAGTCACGTTCCTTCGCCAGTATGTTAACATTACAATCTTCAAAGGTATGTCCTTTATCCTTAACATGCAGGTACACGGCTGAGTCCTGACCCGAGGAATTGGCTCTTCTGTGCGGAGCCATACGTTGATGCAGTTGCTGTTTGGTCTCCCCCACATACAAATCAGAGCACTAGAAACTTATAACTCTAAACAAAGCACAATAATATACCATTCATTTATTGCAATGAAAAGGCTGATATTAAAATACTGGAGGATTGAAAAAGTTCCAACTATGAGGGAAATTATGAATTCATTAACACAAAATATGATATATGAAAAAACCTATGCTATTACACAACAAAAATTTACCACCTTCTATAGAAAATGTAAATGCAGGTATACAGATTTGAGATCATTCCCCAATATATAAAGAGAGGGGGGAAAGATAAAGAAAAGGGAAGTGAATAAAGGAGAGGGAAAACAAAAGAAAAAGGGAAGAGAAGAGAAGGGAAAAGGAATTACGACAATATTACAATAATTAAAATAACTCACGAAATGAAGGCAAACAAAAGTTTTACTGTTAAATATTAATTAAGATGTTAACTCTTATAAATAATTATGATATATATATCAAATGTCCAAAAGTTAATATACAATCGAATATGATAAAACACAATGTATAAGATAATAACAAATGTTATGTATTTTTTTTTTTTTTTTTTAAATGAAAAAATCTTAATAAAAATTATGATAATAATAAAAAAAAAAATGGAAAACTGAAGAACTGGGGAGAATTGCAAAGGACACTGCAATTTCATTTTAACGGTGGAACTGTTCTAATTTGTACTTTTGTTCTAAAGTTCTACCTCTTTTTGTTTGGTGTTGATACTTTTCAGTTCGGGTCATGTTCGTACAATTTAGTGAAACCAATAGCATTACACCTCAATGAAATCTATTAACATAGTCTGATTCGACAAGACAATTGGGTTCTCTTGGGTTGCTAAATTCTTTTAAGTTTTCTTTTTATATTTTTAATTCCAATGTAGTAATTATAATGAAACTACATTTTCCCCATAAAACAATAATAGTTAATGTACATGAACATTAAAAAACCATTGAATGTGCTTTAGGGGACTTCAGCAAAGCTATATTGTTTGGTAAATGTTAGTGGGCTAATGTGTTCTGTTGGATACTTTTTATCTTTTAAGCGATACATTTACTTTTGCTCAAGGCAATAAATGCAGTTCAACGAAATACTGTTAATTCCACAACTGCAGCAAAATATAGTAAATCAACTACTTCATAGACAGTTTTTAATGTAAAAAACAAGTTATCAGCTTGAGTACAGCAAATACTTAGCACTCTCTAAGGGCTAGGTCCCACTATGTGCGTTGCGTTTTGCGTAATGTGCACAAATTTGGATTCGCAATGTAAATAAAAAAAATAGATAATAAATAATAATCAGTTCCCACTACCTAATTTATGTTCCGAATGTAAGCAGGCCATTTTTTATCCACATGCGTGCACGTCTTGGTCCATGTGTGCCCGATTCACACACGAATAATAGTCTTTGAATACACACAAAAAAAAGCGGACACACGTGGGTAAACTTTTTTTGTGTGTGTTTTCCCAGTGAGAAGTAATTTCCTGTGATGTTCTTCCGTTTCCTTTGAGGTTGAAGTTTTGGGGCAGTAAGGAGCGTGGAGCAGAGTGGAGCAAACAATAAAAAAAATAGTTTTTTGGTTTGGGATCGGGTGTGTGGTAGAGGAATTGTGGGTGTATGGTTTGTCGGTACTGCAGGGGTGAGAGGAGTAGGCCTGAAGGAGGGTGAGTGTACACTTGCTTGGCTTTTATGAGGAAGTAAGTAGAAGTTTAGACTCTGGCATAGTAGTAGATGTAGTTTACTTGGATTTTGCAAAGGCTTTTGATACAGTCCCCCATAGGCGACTAATGTATAAGCTAAGGTCTGTTGGTCTGGGGAGGCACATTTGTACATGGATAGAAAATTGGTTAATGAATAGGATGCAGAGAGTAGTTGTTAATGGGGCTTCGTCATTATGGACTAAAGTGCTAAGTGAGGTGCCACAGGGTTCTGTGTTGGGGCCGCTTCTATTTAATCTATTTATTAATAGTTTAGAAGTGGGAATTGTCAGCAAGGTTTCTGTTGACCATTAAAAACTTAAGAGGATGTGCAATCATTGCAGGGGGATCTAGATAGATGTCACATCGGGTTCTAAGTGGCAAATGAAATTCAATGTTGATAAATAAAGGTGATGCATTTTGGACTAAAAATCTGTGCTGCTTATACTATAAATGGCTCTGTGTAAGTGAATCCCGTTGGAAAGGAATCTTGGAGTTTGGTGGATAACAAACTTAAGGGAAGCAAGCAGTGCCAGGCAGCAACAGCCAGAGCTAGCATGGTATTGTCTTGTATAAAGAGAGGTATGGATTCAAGAGAGGAAAATGTTATTCTCCCTCTTACAAGCATTGGTAAGGCCTTATTTGAAATATGCAGTGCAATTTTGAATCATGTGTGCATCAGCCATCAGTTGTGTGTTACACTTCCGAAAGGTAGTATCCTTCTTCTGCAGGAAACTTTCAACAATCATCAAAGCTGCGAAAAAAATTAAATAAAATAAGAATATTAATAATATCAGTACACAGTTACTAATCACATCAGGATAGACATATATACTGTATAAGGGAATTACCTCTGAATAGACTCCTGGTGTAGGAAAAAAACCTCTCTGGGTGCTGGCGTAGATCCCTATAACGGGTCCAGAATAGCCCTTCTGCTCCCTCTCTCTTAAAAGAGGATGAATCCAGAATCTCCGGGTAATCTTCTGTAATCCATCATAGCAGCTATAAGGTCAAAGCCAACATCTCCAGAATCATGCACATAAAATCATCATCTGAAAAAACGTTTTGGCAAGAATAGTCTAGCACTAGTCTAACCAAACTGCAAAACATGACTGCTCTCTCCAAAACGCACCAAGAAACCAACAGAGACAGGAAGTGACACAACAGGATGTTGAAAACGTGTTTTTTTCTAAAATCGTACAGAAATGCACACAGAGCAGAAACGCGGACACACGCGGTCAACGCGTAGAAAATCACATGTATTTTACCAGCGTACAGACTGGAATGTGGACAAAACGCATTGTCCGCAACACACTCAAAACAGACAACGCAACACACATAGTGGGACCTCTCCTAAAAAATGTAAAAATGTGCTGGTTAACTGGTATTTAAAGATCAAATAAATTTATACTATTTTAAAAATAGCACACTCACCTAAGTAAATTAATAGTCTCCTTATTTTATAGGGCAATGCAATATCAGTCATTCTAAATCAGATTAAACTGTTTGTGGCAATGTATTTAAGCATTAGCAAGAGAGATGTTAGAAACCAGTGAGTTTAGTTATGAAATCAGATTTTTTAAAATCTTCTAAAAGTTTATCTTCTAAAAATCTTCTATTTAATCTATTTATTAATAGTTTAGAAGTGGGAATTGTCAGATAGTTAATGTACATGAACATTAAAAACACCATTGAATGTGCTTTAGGGGACTTCAGCAAAGCTATATTGTTTGGTAAATGTTAGTGGGCATGTGTTCTGTTGGTACTTTTTATCTTTTAAGCTACATTTACTTTTGCTCAAGGCAATAAATGCAGTTCAACGAAATACTGTTAATTCCACAATGCAGCAAAATATAGTAATCACACTACTATAGACAGTTTTTAATAAAAAACAAGTTTATCAGCTTGAGTACAGCAAATACTTAGCACTCTCTAGGGGCTAGGTCCCACTATTGCGTTGCGTTTTGCGTAATGTGCACAAATTTGGATTCGCAATGTAAATAAAAAAAATAGATATAAATATATCAGTTCCCACTACCTAATTTATTCCGAATGTAAGCAGGCCATTTTTTATCCACATGCGTGCACGTCTTGGTCCATGTGTGCCCGATTCACACACGAATAATAGTCTTTGAATACACACAAAAAAAAAGCGGACACACGTGGTAAACTTTTTTTGTGTGTGTTTTCCCAGTGAGAAGTAATTTCCTGTGATGTTCTTCCGTTTCCTTTGAGGTTGAAGTTTTGGGGCTAAGGAGCGTGGACAAGTGGAGCAAACAATAAAAAAAATAGTTTTTTGGTTTGGGATCGGGTGTTGTGTAGAGGAATTGTGGGTGTATGGTTTGTCGGTACTGCAGGGGTGAGAGGAGTAGGCCTGAAGGAGGGTGAGTGTACACTTGCTTGGCTTTTATGAGGAAGGTAAAGTTTAGACTCTGGCATAGTAGTAGATGTAGTTTACTGTGATTTTGCAAAGGCTTTTGATACAGTCCCCCATAGGCGACTAATGTATAGCTAAGGTCTGTTGGTCTGGGGAGGCACATTTGTACATGGATAGAAAATTGGTTAATGAATAGGATGCAGAGAGTAGTTGTTAATGGGCTTCGTCATTATGGACTAAAGTGCTAAGTGAGGTGCACAGGTTCTGTGTTGGGCCGCTTCTATTAATCTATTTATTAATAGTTTAGAAGTGGGAATTGTCAGCAAGGTTTCTGTTGACCATTAAAAACTTAAGAGGATGTGCAATCATTGCAGGGGGATCTAGATAATTGTCACATCGGGTTCCTAAGTGGCAAATGAAATTCAATGTTGATAAATATAAGGTGATGCATTTTGGACTTAAAAATCCTTGTGCTGCTTATACTATAATGGCTCTGTGTTAAGTGAATCCCTGTTGGAAAGGAATCTTGGAGTTTTGGTGGATAACAAACTTAAGGGAAGCAAGCAGTGCCAGGCAGCACACCAGAGCTAGCGGTATTGTCTGGTATAAAGAGAGTAGGATTCAAGAGAGGAAAATGTTATTCTCCCTCTTTACAAACATTGGTAAGGCCTTATTTGAATATGCAGTGCAATTTTGGAATCATGTTTGCATCAGCCATCAGTTGGTGTGATACACTTCCGAAAGGTAGTACTTCTTCTGCAGGAAATCTTTCAACAAATCATCAAAGCTGCGAAAAAATTAAATAAAATAGTTATTATATTTCGTCCCAGTATACTATATCAATCAGGATAGACATATATACTGTATAAGTAATTACCTCTGAATAGACATCCTGGTGTAGGAAAAAAACCTCTCTGGGTGCTGGCGTAGTCCCTATACAGGGTCCAGAATAGCCCTTCTGCTCCCTCTCTCTTAACAGAGGATGAATCCAGAATCTCCGGGTAATCCTTCTGTAATCCATCATGCAGCTATAAGGATCAAAGCCAACATCTCCAGAATCATGCACATAAAATCATCATCTTGAAAAAAACGTTTTGGCAAGAATAGTCTACCCTAGTCAACCACACTGCAAAACATGACTGCTCTCTCCAAAACGCACCAAGAAACCAACAGAGACAGGAAGTGACACAACAGGATGTTGAAAACTGTGTTTTTTTTCAAATATCGTACAGAAATGCACCCAGAGCAAAACGCGGACACACGCGGATCAACGCGTAGAAATCACATGTATTTTACCAACGAACAGACTGGAATGTGGACAAAACGCATTGTCCGCAACACACTCAAAAACAGACAACGCAAACACATAGTGGGACCTCTCCCTAAAACCATGTAAAAAATGTGCTGGTTAACTGGATTTAAAGATCAAATAAATTTATACTATTTAAAAATAGCACACTCACCACTAAGTAATTTAGTCTCCTTATTTTATAGGGCAATGCAATATCAGTCATTCTAAATCAGATTAAACTGTTTGTGCACATGTATTTAAGCATTAGCAAGAGAGATGTTAGAAACCAGTGAGTTTAGTTATGAAATCAGATTTTTTAAAATCTTCTAAAAGTTTATCTTCTAAAAATCTTCTATTTAATCTATTTATTAATAGTTTAGAAGTGGGAATTGTCAGCAAGGTTTCTGTTGACCATTAAAAACTTAAGAGGATGTGCAATCATTGCAGGGGGATCTAGATAGATTGTCACATCGGGTTCCTAAGTGGCAAATGAAATTCAATGTTGATAAATATAAGGTGATGCATTTTGGACTTAAAAATCCTTGTGCTGCTTATACTATAAATGGCTCTGTGTTAAGTGAATCCCTGTTGGAAAGGAATCTTGGAGTTTTGGTGGATAACAAACTTAAGGGAAGCAAGCAGTGCCAGGCAGCAACAGCCAGAGCTAGCATGGTATTGTCTTGTATAAAGAGAGGTATGGATTCAAGAGAGGAAAATGTTATTCTCCCTCTTTACAAAGCATTGGTAAGGCCTTATTTGAAATATGCAGTGCAATTTTGGAATCCTGTGTGCATCAGCCATCAGTTGGTGTGATACACTTCCGAAAGGTAGTATCCTTCTTCTGCAGGAAATCTTTGAACAAATCATCAAAGCTGCGAAAAAAATTTAATAAAATAAGAATATTAATAATTATCAGTACACAGTATACTATATCACATCAGGATAGACATATATACTGTATAAGGTAATTACCTCTGAATAGACATCCTGGTGTAGGAAAAAAAACCTCTCTGGGTGCTGGCGTAGATCCCTATACAGGGTCCAGAATAGGCCCTTCTGCTCCCTCTCTCTTAACAGAGGATGAATCCAGAATCTCCGGGTAATCCTTCTGTAATCCATCATAGCAGCTATAAGGATCAAAGCCAACATCTCCAGAATCATGCACATAAAATCATCATCTTGAAAAAACGTTTTGGCAAGAATAGTCTAGCACTAGTCTAACCACACTGCAAAACATGACTGCTCTCTCCAAAACGCACCAAGAAACCAACAGAGACAGGAAGTGACACAACAGGATGTTGAAAACTGTGTTTTTTTCTAAATATCGTACAGAAATGCACACAGAGCAGAAACGCGGACACACGCGGATCAACGCGTAGAAAATCACATGTATTTTACCAAGCGTACAGACTGGAATGTGGACAAAACGCATTGTCCGCAACACACTCAAAACAGACAACGCAACACACATAGTGGGACCTCTCCCTAAAACCATGTAAAAAATGTGCTGGTTAACTGGTATTTAAAGATCAAATAAATTTATACTATTTATCAGTCATTCTAAATCAGATTAAACTGTTTGTGGCAATGTATTTAAGCATTAGCAAGAGAGATGTTAGAAACCAGTGAGTTTAGTTATGAAATCAGATTTTTTAAAATCTTCTAAAAGTTTATTTAAAATTCAGAAACACTATTCCAGGCACACTGGGTACTTTAATATCAAACAACTTTAATTAGTTTTAACGTTTCGCTGCTATGAGTACCTTTATCAGGATAAAAAACCTCACATTGACAAGCACCTCTATAAAATCTGCACCAACCTACTCCTGGAAAACTAAGAATAGAAGGCATAATTTGATATTAAAGGAGAACTAAACTTAACATTTTTAAATCTTATTGTGAAATCCTTTCTACCCAGAACACCTATACATTGTATTCTTCTCTAGTAAGTAGACTTTAATACATGTAAGTAATTGATGCTCTAACTAAGAAGGCTTCCATGATGTTGCCAGTACAACTGACATCCCATGTAGGCATCAAAGAGCCACGCCCACTGATCCCAGTATTAACTGTCTCTATGTACAGAGCTTTTAGCTTCAGCTTCTAGTGAAAGATAAAGTTTCTAAATGTACATGGTTTCTTTGTTGTATCTCTTGTTAAGGTAAAGTTCCTACTATCATATGCACTTATGCCATTGCATCCAAATTATACGAAAAAATATTGTCCCTTTATAAATACCAATGTGAAAATGTGGCAAAAAATAATGTTATAAGGGCCATATCTATAAACGCATGGTATCGCACATTAGCGATACAACGACTTATCTGTGACAACCTTCCCAAGAAAATGCAACCAAGCAAGGAGTTTCAGTCCAGATAAATGACCCAAGGTAAATTGTTAGGACCTTCCATACTGGGGTTACCTTGATGTGGTTGGAAGGCTTTTCACTTTTATGCATAAAATTGTAACTAAAACCCCCCATGTTTTAACTGTTTGCACTTGCATAGATATTATGATATATGGGGCCCAGGAATGTGCATTGATCATCTCTTGTCTTGTTTGTTCTAAAGTTTTGGTCAGATCAGTAGCACTTCCACTATTTGTTATAAAGTAACTTTGCCACAGGAGTGCTCCCACAGCCCACCTTTTGCGCAGTTGTAGATTTAGGATTGTTATCATAGATTTATGATCATTTTAACGAAGAATCATAAATTAAGAATCGTTTTAGTGCTTGTTAAACCGATCGTTAAAGGCGCAATATGTCTAATAAGTGATACTGTGCCTTTATAAATATAGCCCTAAGTGCAGATAACAAAAAAACCCAATATGCAGCATTAATTATGGCATATGTACAGGAAGCAAGAAAGCAAGAAAGTGGGTAAATTAATTGTTGGGGTATGTTATAAGCCGCCAAATGCCAGTGAGGATGTGGAAATGAATCTCAATATGCAGTTGGCGAAGGCTGCTGGTATGGGGCATGTTCTGGTTATGGGGGATTTCAATAAGTCTGACATAGACTGGAGTAAGGGAACTGCCAGCATCTCAAAAGGTACCAAGTTCTTTGTATTTCCTTTCACAGATGGTAGAAGTTCCTACTAGACAGGATGCGTTGTTGGATCTGGTGATATCTAATAACCCTGAGCTTTAAAGAATCCTAATCCTTATAGTAGGGGCTGTAATAATATGAAGGGTATAAATGAGGAATATTCTCTCTGGCTGACAGAGAATATGGTGCAGAAACAATTAGACAAATTAGACATTAGTTCAATTTTACCTTGACCACTGTTTCTTATCTTTTCAGATTCACTTTTGTCTGGTGATGTGCTGCTGGATTGGAAAAAAGCCAATGTAATACAAATTATTAAAAAAGGTAGTTATTCCCAACCTGGTAACTATAGACCTGTAAACCTAACATCAGTGGTAGGGAAGGGGATGAAAACTTTGTTACAGGATCATATCCTTTACTTCTGTCTCCAGAACTGATCTTATTAGTAGTAGTCAGCATGGATTTATGAGAAATAGATAGTGCCAGACAAATTTACTTTAAAAGAATTTAGATTCTGGCATAGCAGTAGATGTGGTATACTTGGATTTTGCGAAAGGTTTTGATACCTTTGTGCCACATAGGCGACTAATGTATAAATTGAGGACTGTTGGCCTAGAAAAAAACATTTGTACATGCATAGAGAATTGGTTATTGGATTGCAAACAGAGAGTGGTGGTCAATGTAGTTAATGTGCAAGTATCTTTTTTTTTAAATATGCGGTAAATAAATGGAGATTTAGATATGAATATTAAAAGTTAGTTTTAATTAAGATTGGTTATACCTAGCTTAACTTCCCCACTGAGTGTCGAAATACAGGAATAGGTTGTTTAATTTAATATATTTAATTTTATATATTTAATGTAATAATTTATTATTTTTGGTCACTTTTAGATAAATTGAAATGAATTTAATTAATTGCTTAGCACTTTATAAATAAAGTGTTTAACACTTATTTATCTATTTATATATTTCAGCTGCATGGGCAATTTTTATAGATTACATATGTAATGTACGTATAAATTTGTATGCTAGAAAGGGTTATTTATGGCACAGTAATGATGATGAGTCTTGTTATGCACAGATATCAGGGTACATGGATGGCAACTATGGTGTTTGAGCTTTTATTAAGATACAGGATGTGAGGTCACTGAACTAATGGTATTTAAGTGTATTTAAGTGCACTGTGAGCACTTTTTATAAGGCTTGAAAATGGCCCAACACAAGGGGCTGAAACGTTTTCTGCTTTCATTTACTGCCAATAAAAGTCAGGTTTTTTTTACAAATCCCGGGTGTGAACTCGACTTGTATACTACATATTTATTAAACATCTGGTAGCACCGGTTTCTATATGCAGTGAAATACATATACCTGTCAGTGAAAATTATGTGTGTGTGTGTTTTGCTATGTGTGGATACAGTGAATATAGAATCTTTAGTATATTTTAAGCTGTTACTAAGACAGAACTTAGACAGTCACTAGCATCCAGGGGAACCAAATAGGATAATACTGCAGGTCTGAGAATAGACCCAGGCAATCTTGCCAGACTATGTGGTTCAAATGAAACATATTATGTTTACACTTATTAGTATTTCCCACAGCAAGTTCCACATTTATAGCTGATTATGTTATGACTTGATAGCACAGGATACTGATTAGTTTTGTAGATTAAGGTGAGGTGGGGTTAAAGGTGCTAAATGCTCCCCACAGAGTATAAAATAAAATAGAGCCCTTTTATAACAGAAGGTAACTCACAACCTCATGTTAAAATAGCCTTAATAATCTAACATATAAACATGTATTTCTCGCTTACCTTTCACATGTTTAAAAACTACAACTCCCAGCATTATCTGGCTGCACAGAATGATGGAAAATTTTGTTTTCATACATTCAAGAATAAAGCAATTTTTCGTGCTTTAGCGATTCCTACCCAAGGTCTTGAATATGCAAGTGATCCATGTGCCCATCCCTTCCACATCCACATCTATAGCTATAACACTATTGGCCTAGGGAATGATTATTTATGTCACTTCAGACTGTAGGAGTTATGAACCTTACCAGACTTGCCCTCCCTTACCTATTGCATCTGCCTGCCAGCTAGAATCCAGGGGGTCTAAGTGTAATAAATCTGCAGGTCTGGAAATAGACCCAGACAATCAGGATACTTATTAGCTTTATAGCATAAGGTGAGGTGGGGTTAAAGGAGCTGAAAGCTCCCCACAGAGTATAAAATGAAATAGAACTTTCTTATAAGAGAAGATTCGTCACAGCCTCATTTTATTATAATTGCCCGAATAATTTAATATATAAACAAATATTTCTTATTCCCAGGCACCTTCACCCCAACCCTTAATAATGGCTGACAATTCAAATTGTTCTAGCCAATCAGTCCACTCCCTACCCTATCAAATGGATCAGGTTTAAAAATAGAGTCTAATTGGGGCATTTCATCTGCAGGTACAAGGACAGGAGGATTTAAATCAATACTATCAGTAGCAGCCTCCATAGCTTAATACAGACAACAAATATAAAGAGAAAACAGGGATAATAAATTGTATTACCAGCACTGCTGCCACCAATTTGTACCAGATCACTGCTTTATGGAATGATTATGGGTAGCATGGCACTCACAGTGTGTTACTCTGGTGGTCTTGCACAAAGCAGACAGTGCACTTACTTTCTTTAAACAATAAAAAAATGTTTTAATTACATTTAAGAGTAAGTATTGCAAGGATTTTATAACAAAACATAAACAGTTTCCCCACATAACATATTCAGTAATGGAGTAGTCCCTGATTATGGTACACCACTTTGAATATTGACCACGCTTGTATAGTGTGTGTCTTTGTAAGTTGTCTGTCCAACAATCTGTCCTCCCAACAGGTGGTAACAGGATCTTATACACAGGGTCTTGTGTTGCATTCAATATCACTACAAACAGATCAGTCCCATCAGGAGCTCATACCACACACTTCTATCTGCATTCACTTTCTCTCCTCCTAGACATGGAGAGCAGGGATGTCTTGTCTTTTATTACTCACTGATACCACTGCAGGCTGGAGGTGGTATATAAGGAGCCTTGGGGGGATATTTATAAATGATCGCTCTTTTAGCCATTTCGCTATCGTAGGACATCACAATGGCAAAGAGCGATATTTTTGCCATATTTATAGAAACACCCATTTTCTCAGCAAAAAGTCCCACCGCTGTGATTTGCAGCTGTAGTATCTTCTCTTTTCATTGTGATACAGGACTTAAAACAATGATTTTTTTGCGTTAAATCCTGTACTGCGGCGAAAAGCAAAATGGCAAATTTGATAAACCCGGAAATCATTGATCATATTACAGTAAACAATGTAAAAAGTCTAACACCCCTCCTGGACACTTCTTAGTATTTGGATAGACTCCACAAAGTACTGACACCTTTCTAGGACCCACTGACAGGCTACATATATGGGCACTTATGCCACCTCAGATTTGACAAATTTAAATGGCCAAACTTAACGCAAAAACACTTTTTGTAATTTTGTAAATATGCATCAATGTATGGCGAAATGCAAATGGTGAAAGGTAGCGGTAATGACTTTTCGCCACTGGTTATCGCCTCTTTATAAATTGCAAAGTCCAAATTTGGCAAAAAGGCGGCGATAATGATGGCAAAAAATCTAATGAATCTTTATAAATATGCCCCTTGGTGTATATGTCTATTACAATACACATTACGTCCATTGTAGAATACAGAAACTATTTTTGGATTGGCTATGACTGACGCATGTTTTACAAACAGCACATCGTTGGATGTTATATTGAAATTACTACTTCCTTCCAGTATTCGCACAGAGACCCCTTATCAGTCACAGGGGTGTGGTTTAATCTCCCATTTTGATTATCCCATATTAAAATAGGAATCTCAGCTTTTCAAGTAAGTTTATGTATTTTGTATATTTTATCTTGTACCTAATATAAGTCAGTGCTATATGTTATATACATTTATTTATGGTCATTTAAATGGTAATAGAGAGATAGTACACACATACATATACACCTTTCCTATATGTAATATCTTATGCCCCCCACCTTATTGGTAGCTCCTAAAAACTCAATGCAATCTCCTATGAAGATATAAATATATTTATATAATCTAATATAAAGGATATATATACACACACAAACAAAGAAAAGATAATCAATGCACATTCCTGGGCCCAATATAATATCATATTATCTGCACACTGGCATACGTTATTAACAAAGGGGTTTTAGTATACATTACTATGATCACATGAATGAAAAGCCTTCCAACCACGTCAAGGTAACCCCAGTCTGGAAGGTCCTAACTTCTAACCTTTTTTACTTTCATTATGATTACCAAACTTTTGCATTTCTTATACTTGCACACTGGATCAATATAGAGAATTTGTATGCAAATTCTCACAATTAGAATCCTGAGATCTAACAAAGGACCCAGACTGTCCCTACCCAATATGACATTTTATTTTTGAAAGCCCGGTTAGTGCTTTTTTGACCAATACCACTGTGAACACACAAAGTGCTTGTGCGGAAGTTGGACAGTCTTCCCCTCTCGGTCGCCCAAGCGTAACTGAACGGATGAAGGTACGTGTCTGTCCCGAAAGGTGCGTTGGTCTGGTGTGACTTTGTTGGTGCGCGGCTCCTGGTGGTATGGCTGCATCTACTACCTTTGGAACCTGGAGAGGATGCTTCCAAGTCAGGACATGTGGCTGGATATGAAAGTCGGAACAGCGACTGGAGGATACTTACTTTTTATCAGAGGCAGCTTTTGGTGAGACTGTGGTGTGCTTCCGGCACGGGGCCTAGAACATTGCATATCATTGGCTATATGCGGTGTATCTTATCTATTTACCTCCGCTTATGAGTAACTGTTGTTTCCTCAGCCACTTTGCTGTTTTTTTATGGTTATGGGTATGTTGTTATAATAAATATTTGCTGTTTGTTTATATATTTTAGTGTTCACCTTTGGTCCATAATCATTTAATGAGGTACATTTGCCCTCCCCACTTTTTTCATTTTCTTGCCCTATACACAGAGTGCTCCAGGGCTTTGTGCTCTTGTATTTACCTGGTCTAGATTTTCTTATCTATTTTTGTACTTTGGTATCCATTCTTATCTTATTCTACCCATCCTCTTTTCTATCTCTGTTATATATTAATCTTTGGTTTGGTGTGTCCCACACTTCTGGTTTGGCTTTATAGGTCTCTACTAAAGTCTGCCCCGGTCCCAGCAGTAGTTACAGAAATCAGAATAGGATTGGAAGGAGACTCCATGCAGTATTCCACTGCAAACAACTTTTATTTCAGTGTTCTTTGCAAAGATAAAAGTTGTTTTATCTTGTTGTCTGATCCCTGTTATATATTTGTTTGGTCATCTTTATTCCAGGTTGTGCACCCGCTTTATTAGCATTACTGTTGGCAACCATTTATGCCCCTAATACATTTTTATGTATTTATATACCTTTTTCTTTTAATTATTACCTATTTAGTATAGTATAGTAGTATAATATTTGATGACGAATAAAGACATATGTCCATCTAGTTCAACCTACTCAGCAATACCCACATTTCCTGCCTAACTGTTGATCCAGAGGAAGGTAAAAGAACATCACCAAAATTATGAAGGAGGGAAAAATTCTTTCTGATTTCAAATGCCAATCAGAAATATCCCTGGATCAACTCTACAATCATATCCCCACGCAAGCGCCTTTTCTCTAATGTACTGTAAATAATTTTAACTTATCCAATATTCATATCCAAGCTCCCCCATTCCCTTTTTTATTTTAGTTGCCCTTCTCTGAACCTTTTCATAGGATTCCAAAATTGCACTGCATATTCCAAATGAGGCCTTACCAATGCTATGTAAAGAGGGAGAATAACATTTTTCTCCCTTGAATCCATACTTCTCTTTATACAAGACAATACCATGCTGGCTCAAGCTGTTGCTGCCTGGCACTGCTTGCTACAGTTTGTTATCCACAAAACAAACAATAAAGATCCTTTATCAACAATGATTAACTTAACACAGAGCCATTTATAGTATAAGCAGAACAAGGATATTTAAGTCCAAAACGCATCACATTTATTAACATTGATTTGAATCTCATCTGCCACAGCCCAATTTGACAATCTATATAGATCCCCCTGCAACAATTGCACATCCTCTGAAGTTTTTAAAAAAACAACAAAGTTTTGTGTCATCGGCAAACACAGAAACCTTGATGACAATACCCACTTCCAAATCATTAATAAATAGATTAAAGGGCATGTCCACTCCCCAAACTATAATTTTACCCACTACTGGCCCCACTGTGTGGTGTAATAAAATCCTTACATCACATCCCAGCTCCGAATGGCTGCCCTGCTAAGCCCCTCCAAAGTCCCAAAAACTGGCCACCAGGAGCCTGGCAGAGTTAATATAGGACTCTGCCTCCTGTCTCTCCTCTGGGAGAATTTTGCCATGCACAGTGCAGCCCCCCCCCTCCCTCTCCTACCCATTTTGCTCTCCCTCCCCTAGCTACAAACCTCTTTGTTATATAGTAGGTTTCCCTCCCCCAGCCGCTATAATAGATTTTACAGAAAGTCCCCCGAACTCTACTTACCTTACCTTTCTCCCCCTGCGTTCTCCACTGCCGTCAGCCGTGTCCGTGATTGGCTGCCTCTCAGCCAATCACAGATGTGGCTGCCGGTCTGGCCCCTTGCTTGCAGTTTCATGCAAGCAGAGTGTCGGGACAGTACGCCAGAGGAAAGAGGTAAGGTTAGTAATAATCGGGGGAGTTTCTGAAAAATCTATTATAGTGGTTGGGGCTGGGGGAGGAAGCCCTACTGCATATCAAAAGTTTTTAAAAGGGGTGGACATGCCCTTTAAATAGATGTTTAATTATTGCAACATTAGAGTGAAGATGGTTACTGTTGCATCCATGATGTCTACAAATTTCAAATTGCCTTTATTAAATTAATGCACAATCAGGGTTATTCAATAAAAGTTCTTATTGTTTAAAATGGTGCTAAGTTTGCCTCAACCAATCAGATTTTATTTAACATTTGAAAGCTAACATCTGATTGGTTGGGGCAAATTTAGCACCATTTTAAACGATAAGAACTTTTATTGAATAACCCTGACTGTGTATTCTTAATGCACACTGTTTATTCTAAATGCAGAATGTTCTTATGTACACTGTTTATTCGAAATGAACACTGTTCATTTGAAATGCACACTGTTTATTCTAAATGTGCAGTTTTTTCTTAATGCACACTATTTCTAATGCACGCTGACTATTCTTAATGCTGTTTATTCTAAATGCACACTGCTTATTCTAAATGCACACTGTTTATTCTTAATGCACACTGTTTATTCTAAATGTTGCAGTTTATTCTTAATGCACACTAAGGTTTATCCAATAAAAGTTCTTATCGTTTAAAATGGTGCTAATTTTCCCCCAACCAATCAGATGTTAGCTTTCAAATGGTAAATAAGATCTTAATGGTTGGGGCAAAATTAGCACCATTTTAAACAATATGAACTTTTATTGAATCTCCCTATTTCTAATGCACACTCTGGGAGATTCAATAAAAGTTCTCATTGTTAAAAATGGTGCTAATTTTGCCCCAACCAATCAGATCTTATTTAACATTTGAAAGCTAACATCTGATTGGTTCCACCATTTTTAACAATAAGAACTTTTTTTTTAAATAAACCTGACTGTTTATTCTAACAGGGTTATTCAATAAAAGTTCTTATCGTTTAAAATGGTGCTAATGTTGCCACAACCAATCAGATGTAAGCTTTCAAATGTTAAATAAGATCTGATTGGTTGGGGCAAAATTAGCACCATTTTAAACGATAAGAACTTTTATTGAATCTCCCCGTAAATGTGCAGTTTATTCTTAATGCACACTATGGTTTATTTAATAAAAGTTTTTATCGTTTAAAATGGTGCTAATTTTGCCCCAACCAATCAGATGTTAGCTTTCAAATGGTAAATAAGATCTTACTGGTTGGGGCAAAATTAGCACCATTTTAAACGATAAGAACTTTTATTGAATCTCCCTATTTCTAATGCACACTGATTATTCTTACGGGGAGATACAATATCGCTTCTCCCGTTACTTACCTTAGCCCGATCCCGCGATACAATAACTGACGTAAGCGAGATTACGTCAGTTATTGCATCGCGGGATCGGGCAAAGGTAAGGAGCGGGACTTTAACGCTCCACAACCCGTAGAGTTAAGTTTCACGCTACAAAGGTTTTGGATCGTTAGCACAGCGCTATTTCCAAAAACATTCGGAAATGGCGCTGTGCTCCAAATTTTTTTAGGGTTAACGTGGGTTTTAGACGGAAAAGGGCCATATTGAATCTCCCCCTTAATGCACTGTTTATTCTAAATGGACACTGTTTATTCTAAATAGACACTGTTTATTCTAAATGCACACTGTTTATTCTAAATGGACACTGTTTATTCTAAATGCACACTGTTTATTCTAAATAGACACCGTTTATTCTAAATGGACACTGTTTATTCTTAATGCACACTGTTTATTCTAAATGCACTGTTTATTCTTAATGCACACTATTCTAAATACACACTGTTTATTCCAAATGTACACTGTTTATCATTAATGCAAAATGTTTATTTAAAATGTACACTGTTTATTCGAAATGTGCAGTTTATTCTTAATGCGCACTATTTCTAGTGCACGCTGTTCTAAATGCACAATATTGATTCTTAATGCACACTGTTTATCCTAAATGCACTGTTTATTCTTAATACACTCTGTTTATACTTAATACACATTGTTGATTCTTAATGCACACTGTTTATTCATAATGCACATTGTTTATTCTTAATGCACCCTGTTTATTCATAATGCACATTGTTTATTCTTAATGCACCCTGTTTATTCTTAATGCACCCTGTTTATTCTTAATGCACCCTGTTTATTCTTAATGCACACTGTTTATACTTAATGCACACTGTGATGCCTTACGCAGCAGCAAGAAAAATGTCATGCACAGAATGCACAGGGGGAGATGCAATATTGTCCGCAAAGGGCCGAAATTGAGTTCCACACTTCCCGGTGTAATATCAAGTTAACATGGATTTATTTGCAGGGCCTTTCCATTTTCTATTAACTAGAGATGGATGAACTTTCGAAAGCTCGATCCGTTTTCGAACTTTCGAACTGTATGGAATGTTTAAAAGTTCGAAAACGGACACATTAAAGTCAATAGGAGTCAAATAGTTCAAAAAGTTCGAATGAAATACAAATAAAATATCAATGGTAACTTAAAGAGGAACTGTGGTCCAAAAATGACTTTAGGTAAATTGATAGGAATTGCTCTCCTTAGAGTTTTTGCAATTTATTTCTATTGTTTATTTTACATAGTTTTGAAGATATTTACATTTTTCTGTGTGATATGGCAGCAGCATCACCAGGTCCCCTGCACTTCCTGCTTCCTGCTTTGAAACTGTCAGTCAGTCTTCCCTGTGTCTCCTCCCCTTTGCAGCCCACTGGTCCCTCATGGACCCCATGGTCCCTCCAGTTGCAGGCCCTCCTTGGCCCATTCCCTTACAGCCCCATGGGGCCCTGCCCACTCACAGGTGATGTGGCCCAGCCAACTCGTGGGTGCCTAAGCCCCACCCACCCGTTGGTGCCTAAGCCCTGCCCACTCGGTGCTGTTGGCCACTCTCACCCCCCCTACCCCCCCGAAAACTTTGTGGAAACAGCCTTTTCAGGCAGAGTGAGCCTGAAAAGGCTGTTTTCACACTATGAGAGAGAAGGACTGTAGATTCCCTTACCTTCTCTGCAGCTGCAGGTCCTTAACACAGCAGAGAGGAGGAGGGACTTCCTGTCTCCCTCACACACTGAGGGAGTCTGAGGCTGTGCTCACCGGTGGCACTGTGCAGGAAAAGCCTCAGGAATGTCACATGTCAGCCTCCCACCCATTAACTTTCTGGTCAGTCATTTCTGTGTATCTTGGGAGAGAGGTGGTTGATGGCTCATTTTAAAGGTAGGAAACTGGCCTTTCATTTAAACTCAACTTGTTTTGAGACCACAGTTCCCCTTTAATGTAAATGGCTTGTGGGACCTGGAAAATGGTTTGGTGAACATGTTCGAATATCCAGAACGTTCGAAAAAGCGATTTTACTCTCACGCGCAATACTTTCGAGCACTCGCGTTCGAACATTTGATAATTATCCCATAAACGACTCGCAGATTCGATAATTCAATATTTACTCGCGTATTGTTTTATAGACATTTTACTCTCGGATTTGATAATTCGGTATTTATGCATATTGTTATATAGACATTTTACTCGCGGATTCGATAATTCGATATTTACTTGCGTATTGTTATATAGACATTTTACTCGCAGATTCGATAATTCGATATTTACTCGCGTATTGGTATAATAGACACTTTACTCACATATTCGTGCACCTCGAACGTTCAAATATTCGATAACTATCGAAAGTCTGGGAAATATCGAAAGTCCGAGAAATCTGGGTCAGGGATAGTTCGAGAAGTCCAAGTCCGTTCGAACTTGAATAGTTCGGCTCGAACTTGGGTTCGAGTTCTAGCCCATCTCTACTATTAACAGCAGAGGCACCCGATTCAAAAGAGACAAAAACGTTTGTTTTGGCACTACTTAATAGTATCAGAGTACTGCATCACGAGAACCCGAAAGAAAGAGGAGAGCGGAAGGTAAGTATTACATCTCCCTCACAGTGGCCACTATTCATGGTATTACTAAGGTGAACTTTGGAGGAAAAATAATTTATATTATAATGAAATCAAAGTGTTTATTATAACACATAGTTTTCTATAAAACTAAGAGATGAACTTCTATACAGAACACATTCTTATCATGAAAAACAACACCAAAGAATACTTTTCTTTGCATTGGAACCGCTATTGCACTGGGAATTAAGAAAGAGCGACAATTTTAAAAAGTCAGCAAAATGGACCTTAGAGTATTTGGCCTGGTGTGAATTTATGTGCACAGATATTGCTTATTTTTCTCTTTATTTATAGTTCAGCTTAGTAGGCACTTTTCTTATGTTTGAATCTATTCCTATTTACTTTTTTACTCCATTAAGGCTTTATTGCAGAATAGTTGATCTAATGGGATTTCTTTTCAGACAGTTTTTTTTTCCAGATCTGCTCCTATTGATTGTGTATACAGATAGGGACAAGAGAACAATTCAAGAAGAAAGCCTCAAAAAGTGCAGCTATCATTAACCATTCAAAGTTATCTCTGTTTAATATCAGCTAGATCAAACCCTGATTTATATATTAAAGTAATCTGAGGAAGCTAAGATTAAAAATAAAGGTGCCTGGAAGTATATGGAATAAATGAATTACTTTATAGTTGTAGAGCCTGCAAGATCAATTTACCTCTATAAACATTCAAGTGTTTATTTAAATAATGAAGGTTTCTCCATATCCCATGTGCATTTGCAATGACAGTGACAGTATTGGATGTGCCTCTGACCTCATAAAACCATAATTTATTTTCAAATGTAACATTTGATAACAATCTTCTTTGTGTTTTAACTAGCTGTCACTTCATCGGCAAAAACTATTACTGTATATACCCGAGTATAAACCAAGGTATCTATTTTTACCTTTAAAAGTAATTGAATCGCATATAAACCGAGGGTAGAAAATATGACCACTACTGCCTTCTGATTCTGTATTGTTTTGAGGCTTTAGTTGTCCTATAAATATCAGATTTCCCATACAGTCCCATAATAGCCAAATCCAGTATTGGTATGTATGGGAATTCTGCTGTCAATTTAATGGTCAACTAAAGCATCAAAACAATACAGAATCAGAAGGCAACAATAGATACCACCCTCCTTCTGATTCTGTATTGTTTTGAGGCTTTAGTTGCCCTATAAATGGACAGCAGAATTACCATACAGTAATAGCCATACTGTATTTGGCTATTACTGTATGGTAATTCTTCTTTCTATTTAAAAGGCAACTAAAGACTCATTCCTTGGCACTCCAGATGTTTGGAAACTACAACTCCCAGCATTCTTTAGTTGCTGGTGGTTTCCAAACATCTGCAGTGGCAAGGAATTGCCACTGCAGGGATTACTGCCTCTCCTTCCCCCCTCCGAGAGCCCCCCAGTGGGAATTGTAGTGATGTCAGCCAGCAGAGGATGCGGAGCAGGTAAGTGACTGATTGGAGTATAAACCGAGGTTCGGTTGTTAGGCTATTATTTTAGCCTGTAAACCTCAGTTTATACTTGAGTATATACGGTACATGAAATTGTGTTAAAAATGTATTTGTTCTAGAGAATTCCAATGTCTTTCTGTTGTTCACAATAAATTATTGATTCTATACTTCTAGTGTGCTCCCTTGTTTGCATTTTCGTTCTGGAATTATTTAAGCTCGTGGAGTAGAGAGCTGAGGGATAGCACCTAGTGATTGTCTGGCAGCAAGCCAACAGCAGTGTGCTAGGGTGTTCTTGAACTGTATTGCTCTTTCTAAAGGACAACTCCACCCTCATATCTTTTTAGAAAGGGTATCTTTACTCTAAAAAAAAAAAAAAAACATTACTCTACAGCAAGATACCACTCCTTCAAAACTTTTTCCAGATTTTAAATCTGAGCTGTAGATTCTGAGAAATCATCATTTGAAATCACAGCATTTACAGGGAAAGACCTGTCACTCCAGAAGCAGAAATTGTAATATGTGACCCATGCTTGACCTCTTTGTCTGCCTGCCAGCACACTTTCTGCAACATTTTAGATAATCAGCAGAAAAAAGAAGGCAGAGGGGGTGGGGGGTGGAGATGTGTAAGCAGAGCAGTGTCCATGGTGAGGCTGTGCAGAACTTATAAGTGTCACAGACTCTACAAGAAGGCAGTGATTAAGGGAGGGTGATGTCCGAACTTCGCAAAATCCGGTCCGCTCGAGGATCCGCAAATTTTCGGAAAAATTTGAAAATCCGCAAGCGGACCCATTGAAATGAAAAAATCCTCGAAAATACGAGTAATCCTCGTAATTTAGAAAATTTTCGAAATTACGAGGATTTCTCGTATTTTCGAAAATACGTAAAACCTGCGTAATTTCGATATTTTTTGAAAATACGTATTTTCATGCATTTTCGAAAATATGTGAAATCCTTGTAATTTCGAAAATTTTCGAAAATACGGTTTGCAAAAGTTCGGAAAACCGGAAAATCCGCGATATCAGCCGTTCGCGAATGAGGTAAATCCGCGGATTTCGAAAAAGGTAAATCCGTGGATTCGGGTTTGGATCCGCGAACTGGGCCATCACTACTAGACATGCTGAGATCCTCTGTATATCCGGATATACAGAGGATATATAGAGGATAACCTGTATATATTACAGAGAGATCCATTATTTGATATACAGAATAGATTGTTTTCATTTGATGATAATGCCTTTTTGAATAATGTTATTGATGAACAACGTATGTGATATTTAAAGGTACAGAATCCGCTTACTCCACTTTTTTATGTCCTATCAAAGGCGCATAAAAATCCAATAAATCCGCTGGGAAGGCCCATTGTAGCGGGCACTCAATCTACATTTTTGGACCGTGTTATGAACCCTCTGGTGGCCACAAGTAGGTCATATGTCAGGGATATGAATGATTTTCTTGAAAATATTAGGACTTTAAATATTGATACCGCTGATGTTGTTATGGCCAGTTGTGACGTTGCTATACTCTACACCTCCATTCCACAGGAGGGTGGTATTAGAGGCTACTAGATCACTTCTGTATGACTATAAACTGTATGATGACTCTCAATTGGATTTCTTGATGGGCCTTCTCAGATTCATATTATATGACAATAACAGTATTTCCAGGGGCACTTTTACATTCAAATCCAGGGGTACGCGGTGGGTTCCAATGTAGGCCCGTCATATGCCAACGCTTGGCATACATACATTGACAACGTGTTTATCCCTTGGCAGGACCACATTGGATCCCTTCAGCGGTTCATTGATCAATTAAATACATAAGATGCTCATATAAAATTTTCCTCTGATATCATTCCTACTCATGATCTCATTTTTGGATGCTACTGTGTGAAATAGAAATGGAAGTCTACATACAGATTTACATACGAAAGGGTAATGGACTATTAAGTTATACAAGTTTCTATCCAGGTCATATAAAAAAGCCTATACCTCGTAGTCAGATAATAAGGGTCAAAAGAATAGTTTCTGATAAGGAAGTGTGTAATCTAAGGATACAGGAAATGAAAAGAACATGTTTACAATGGGGATACCCCAATAAACTGATGGATCAAGTGATCAGGGAGGTTGTAACCCACTGGATGATCATAAACAAAAAAGTAAACAGATACTTTATATCACTGAATATCCCACAGGTAGTGACCAATTGTCACATATTATTAATAAACATTGGGGCATATTAAAGGGGAGTTACCCTGAAGTGTTAGAAGGCCTGAAGGCCTCTTTTTTCTTATAGACGGGTTTATACAGACTAGTTAGGGCATCAAGTGGGATGCAGCAACCAAGTGGTCTAACTAGTAAAAGATTTGGAATGTTCCCTTGTTATTCCTGTGTCCAATGTAAATATGTTAATAAGGTTAGTTTGAAACACTTACAACTGGGGAAACTGTTAAATTACAAGGTTTTTACACGTGTAACACCGTTTTTTGTGTTTACCTTCTCATTGTCTGTTACCACTAATAAATCACATTATAAAGTCCTCTGTGAGTGGTCTATATATATATAGTAACGTGTAGATAGTCCTCAGCACACCCTTATGTGTTACGGCAGCCTCGGTGTGTCCGACAGGCAATCCTGACGACAGCTGTAAACAAGATGGCCGAAACGCGTTGATACACGCTAAATAAAGACCTGTTTTTTGTTTAAAAAGTCCTGCGAGTGCTCCGGTTTTCCTCTCTCTCTCTATATATATATATAAAATCATGAAGAATTGATCCTGAGCACACCTTGCTTCATTAATTTCAATTTTGTTTATTTAACGTTTCGGAACTACGCTGAACTCCTTCATCAGAGGAGCTCAGCGTAGTTCCGAAATGATAAAACGTTAAATGTTTATAGCAGAATGAGGCATCTGCATCCTTGGAAGCACCCATCGATTGGAAAAGACATGGACTGAGTGCAAGTTTTACTTTATGGTTTTTTATATATATATACTAGCAAAAGTGTGCACAATGGAAATTATGTGTGTGTATGTTTTGCTATGTGTGGATATAATGGATATAGAATCTTTACACAGGTATATTTTAAACTGTTACTCAGACAGTCACCAGATTCCAGAGGAACTAAATAGGATAATCCTGCATGTCTGAGAGTAGACCCAGGCAATCTTGCCACATTGTGTGGTTGAAACTAAACATGCTAGTTTAATACTTATTAGTATTCACCACGGCAAGTGGTGATGGTACCTCATATATTATAACAGAAGGTACCTCACAGCATCATGTTATTATAATAGCATTGCCCTAATAATCTAACGTATAAACAAAAATTTTTCATTCCCAGTTTACCTAAAGAAATTGATTTATCCTTTATATACTCTTTTATACAGATCTAATTGAAAAAAATTGCTTCAGAGCAATTTTTAATAACTGATAACTGCTTTTTATTTCAGTATTACAGTAAATCCTTGGTATACCTGCCTGGCTTTATCACTAAGCAAAAGGCTAAGGACTTGCTAGCGAGCACCTTCATCCCAACCATTAATAGTGGCTGCCAATTCCAATTGTTCTAGCCAATCAGTCCACTCCCTAGTTACCCCATCAAATGGGTCAGGTTTAAAAATAGGTTTGGCAATTGGGCCTGGTAGAGCTACGAGTCTAGAGTCTAATTGGGGAATTTCATCTGCAGGTACCAGGACAAGAGGATTTAAATCAATACTATCAGTAGCAGCCTCCATAGCTTAATACAGAGAACAACTATACAGAGAAAACATGGAGAATAAATGGTATTACCAGCACCGCTGCCACCAATTTGTACCAGATCACTGCTTTATGGTTCAATGGTTTAAGGATTATGGGTAGCATGGAACACAGTGGGTTATTCTGGTGGTCTGGCACAAAGCAGACAGTGCACATAAACAGGTTCCCCACATAAAATGTGCAGCAATCAAGGGTGTCCCTATCTATGGTGCACCACTTTGAATATTGACCAGGCCTGTATATTGTATGTCCTTGTAAGTGGGTGTACACTTATCTGTTGCCTTAGAGTTTGTATCCAATAAGGTAAATTGTCTGTCCAATAATCTGTCCTCCCAACAGGTGGTAAAATGATCTTTTACCCAGGATCTTGTGTTGCAGTCAATATCTCTCCAAAGCACACACCACAATCTACTTTCACTTTATGTCCTCTTAGCCATAGAGAGCAGGGATGTCTTGTCTTTTATTACTCACTGACATCACCTGCAGGGTGGAGATGTTATATAAGGATCCTTGGTGTATATGTCCATTACAATACACATCACATCCTGTATAGCAGACAGAAACTTTTTCTGGATTACACTTCCTTTCACATGGAGCAGACCCAGGAGTGTGGTTTTAGCTGCCATTTGACCATTCCATTTTGAAATAGGAATCTCAGCTCTGTAAGAAGGTTTATGTATTTTGTATATTTTGTGTTGTACCTACTATAAGTCAGTGCTATTCTTTATATACATTTACTGAAGGTCATTTAAATGGTAATAGTTAGATAGTACACACATACATATACACCTTTCCTATATGTAATATCCTATAACCCCCCACACACCACATTGGTAGCTCCACTCAATGCGATCTCCTATGAAGATATAAATATATTTATATTATATAAGGGAATATATATATATATATATATATATATATATATATATATAAAGTCACACATATATATATGAACATGAACAAAAGCAATTTATAATCCTTACACAGGAGGATCAAAGTGTTCAGCTGAGATTATTTTAGTAATGGATGATGAATTTGATCAACATCTAGAGATGAAGATCAAGAGCTGAAATCAAAAATAAATTAGAATCACAAATATATATGATCAAAAGGGAATTTTTTTTCTCAGAGATAAAAAATGATATGAACTGGATAGGGTCTGTGTCCGCTCAGAAGGTACCCCAGAAGGTGGGAATATGTATAAAAAAAACCCACCAAGATAGAATAGAAACACTTCTGGTTTCAAAGCATCATACCCAAAAAATAAAGTAACAACTAAACACAAAGATATAGACTACCATCAATCCAAACCTAATCTTGAAACAAGTACATTTTGATGACACAGAGGGGGGTTCGTCAGATGGTAATCTGTCCACCAGATCGGTTTCTTCATTTTTACAGTCAGACCCCTCACTGAGTGAGATTGACAAACTTGAGATCATGTGAAAGAAGAACTCTCGGGATTGTCTAGGAAGGAGACACAAGCCAGGAGGGGCAAACGCTATCATACAAAGGAAGATTCGGGAACAAAGGAGGTTCTAACCCCATCAAACTCTGACAACATGATCAATTTATCAAAACACACCCTTACTCAGCCTTCTAAACAATGGATTGAATTTTATACCTAAATGTAATAAATTTGATACAATAATTGACATTGATTGTTATATACAAAAATTGGTCTTGTTGCGACAATTCACAAATTACTCTATAGGCATTGTGGATGACATGGAAATAAGTCCTGAGCAAAAGTCTAAGGGGACTGTGGAATATAATATACATTGGAAATGGTCCTTTTTTGGATAATGTTACACTATTAAAATTGAACACACAAAATACCACACAAATACCGTTGTTATATTTTTTTTCCCTATGCCCCTCCAGAGCCTAGCTTTGTGCCTTGAAAGTTGCTGACATCTTGTTACTGGTTTGCTGAATGTTAAGCTCCGCCTCTCTGAAATTTCCTCTGCTTTCTCCTGCTTTAGCCTCAAACAGTAATGCTTGTGAGTTCCGTTCACACGCACGTGCACGGAACTCACAGGCATTACTGTTTGAGGCTCAAGCAGGAGAGTGCACGGAACTCACAGGCATTACTGTTTGAGGCTCAAGCAGGAGAAAGCAGAGGAAATCCCAGAGGGGCGGAGCTTAACATTCAGCAAACCAGTAACAAGATGTCAGCAACTTTCAAGACACAAAGCTAGGCTCTGGAGGGGCATAGGTAAAAAAAAATATGGCAACGGTATTTTTAAAGCTGCAGCTTCCAAATGAACATAACTTGATTTTACAGTGCACTTATCCTTTAATAAGGGCATGCATATTAGAGATGGCCGAACTTCCTAAAGTTCAGTTCTTGTCTGAACTTCAGTAAAAGTTTGGTTCTTGTCCAAACTTCAGTAAAAGTTCGGTTCTTGTCCAAACTTCAGTAAAAGTTTGGCAGTTTGGAAAATAACACATTAAGGTCAATGGGAGGAAATAGATAGAAAAGTTTGGATAAATTACAGTGAAAATAATAATTCTAACTTACCGTACTGTAAATGGCTGTGGCACCTGGGAAATGGCCTGGGGAACATGTATATATCATCAAAACACACTTAAACACCTCTTTTCC
Source organism: Hymenochirus boettgeri (assembly GCA_019447015.1). Lineage (NCBI taxonomy): Eukaryota > Metazoa > Chordata > Amphibia > Anura > Pipidae > Hymenochirus > Hymenochirus boettgeri. The sequence continues at coordinate 123,317,936 of CM033475.1, read as the reverse complement.
CCATGATCAGGCAATTGTCGGGTTTCTGCACACTACATTTGAGGGTTTCCGCACGCTACATTCAGAATTCATATGTGATTGTTAAAATCCGAACTAGTTCTAATAGAGTTTGGATAGCTCGAGTTCGTCCGAACTCGGGTCCATCACTAATGCCTATGGATTATAAGAATTTGACAATGGGAGAAAAAAAATAAAACTAAAAAAGTAATGAGTAAAAATGAGTAAGGATATTATAATTAGAGCCACTGACAAAGGGGGCTCAATTGTTGTTCTTGATAAGAACCAATATAATATTGATAATACCAATAATATTAAAGACAACTGGGAGATACAGAGACTTACATAGAGCTTATAGGAGATCCTACCAATAAGTTTAGAGCAAATTTGACCTCACCAATTGGGTGCAGGTTCTCATTAGCAGTCTTAAATGAAAAAGAATTTGCATTTTTACAAAACAGTGGAACTACTTTACACATTTTTTTTATTGGCTACCAAAAGTCCACAAATACTTAGAACAAGTGAAGGGGAGACCTGTTGTCTTAGGGCTCGGGTCCATCAATGAGAGACTGACCCAATATGTGGACCAGCTACTGATGCCACCAGGGCCGGCCTTAGGTTAAATAGCACCCTGTACAAGATTTGCTACTGGCGCCTAGCACCCCCTCCAAAACACCCCCCTTGGCACACATAATACACTGCTAAATGCTGCTTGCCTTGGCCTGCTTCAAATCAAGTCTGCCACCTGCGCTTACTGTATCTCAGTATCTGTAGTGCGTGCTTGTATATATCGTGCGTACATCATTGCGTAACACATAATGCACTAAATGCACAGACAGAACAGCACAGCATACTGGGGGGGGGGGGGGACTGTGGCACTGTGACTTAAGACTCCCAACTTCCGCCCATATCAAAGGCTGGCCCTGGATGCCACTAGTAGTCAAACTTCCTAGCTATATTAAGAATTCAACTGATGTGATTAGCAAAATTGCAGGGTTAGAGTACCCACGTATCTTTTGTTTACCCTCAATGTAACAGCCTTCTTTTCCTCCAAAAACCATGACATAGGCCCGAGGGCCATGAAATTTTGGCATGACAGGTCTATATGGTTGTGACCAGAATACATTTATACTGATGGCCATTGAATATTTGCTGACATTGAATTTCTTTATGTTTAATATGAAGGAGGGGGTCTCCAATGGGGGCAAAATTTCCCCCCTTGTATGCCAACATTCTTATGGGCCATTGGGAAAGAACCTATATGTAGTGTTAACCCATATTGTATCATATTATCATTACATTGACAATCTTATTTTGGTGTGGAAGGGTGATGCTAGTGCAGTAAATGAGTTTGATGAATATTGTAACAATACCTAATTGGGTTTGCAATTGACATTCCATACAGACCCACACATACAGAGTATTTGGGAATACTGTTTAAAAAAATGGGTCATATTTTAGCACAAACTTATAACATAAAACCAATTACACAGAATACCCTCTTACATGCTGGCTCTAACCATCCAAGGTCAGTTATAGAGGGTATCCCATATGGTCAATTTATCCATTTATAACATTTATGCTCTAATTGTGATTCTTTCCAAGGGCAAGCTATGACACTTTGGGACATACAGTATTCATAGAGCAAAGTACAAGCTGGAAAAAGTTACCTGCCATAAGAGAAACAGGGCCTGAACATGTAAGAACAAGGTCAAGGGAACTCCATATTTGACCCTAACTTATACCCAAGACTTAAACAAAATTTGTAGAGCAGTCAAGAGGCTATGGACAATTTTACAGGAGGATTCAATACTAATGAGAAGCTTACAAAACAGGTCCTAATTCTTTCAAAATCGCAAGAACAATTGGTTCTTACGTGGCCCCTAGCCATGTTAGATTTGAAAATCCCCAGAAAAGCACATGGCTTACCACACCAGGTAGCTATAGATTGTGGATACAATAGATATACAGTTTACAAGTATATAGAAATTTCCAAAGTGTTAAAAAGTACACACAATGGCCAAGAATTTACTACTATGCCAATTGTCGCACAACCCATATCTAGCTACCTGTGAGTGTGGGGCACAGTATGTGGGAAAAATAATAAGGAGAGTCGACCAAAGGATCGCTGAGCATATCAATGTTGTACCTAAGGGGGATACCATTTCAGCCATCACCAAACATCTTATTGAAAATGAATTATTTGGTACAACAGAGTATTTCATGGTTTTAACCCTCCCTTTTGCTTATCTGCCTCTCTTATCTCCTTTGCTTATCTGCCCCTCTTATCTCCTAATAAATTATCCTGCCACTGATAGTATAAAGATAGGTACACACACTGCCAATAAACCCTGATACTGTCTGATGGTAATGGGGCTTTATCATCAGTGTGTGTGAAGTCTTTCCAGAACAAGCAGTCCTGAATGTTCTCCCTATGCTGTGCAGATCCTGTCTGTCATCTTTCAAAGGTCTGCCATGTGTGTACCCAGCTTTAGGTATTACTATCATAAGATTATGCCCAAGAATGGTGTTAGACTTGCCATTTACAGCAGAAACGATTGATGTATATTTCCTCTCATGTTCAGACTCTCCCAGGTTACATGATGTTATACTTCTTTAATCAAACCAGTGACTTCTGTCAGTGTATCACAGCATTTTTGTTTCTATTCCATGATAGTGATAGAGTGTAAGAGATGAAGTTTAGCTACATTTTGTATCCATAATCTGTTTACCTATATTTGTATCTATTGTCTGTCAAAAATGCTTTAAGTAGTTATACTTAGTAAATGTGTATATACCCCTTTCTGTCTAGTTTCTCGATGTTTAGAATTTACAACCAGAGCATCTTATAACTTTATTATCATGTTGTATAACTTACTTTAGCATGCATGTACTAATTGTTATTAACAGATTTTAATTGAGTTGTAAATAATGTTCCCAATCCCCTTAATGTACAAGGGGATACCCGGGATGAGGATCTCAGCCTCTGAGGAAGTGACTGAAGTCACAAAACACACCGGGCTGATACTTATCTGCACACACCCTCTCCTTTCTCCCGGCACTCTTTATGTTTGTGAGCATGTGCTTTTACTTATGATTTTATGAGACAGAATAAAGGTGAAGTTTTATCGACCTGTTGCAGTGAGATGCCCATTCTTTGTAAGTATTTGATTATTTTAGTAATAAAGTATTGTAAGTTGAAAAATGATAGACACCTATCCAGTTTTTAACTTTTTATTGTGCTGATCAGGTTTTACCCACAGCTGCAAGCAAGTTAATGTAAGGCCGGGTACACACAAGAAAATCTTTCTGGCTGAACAACCGATGTTTCTGTGTATTGCTCTGTTGGGAAATACAACAAAGCAATACAATGATGAACCATTGGTCAGGATAAACATTTGTTGATGTGTACCGTCCCTAACAAAGCACTTGCAACTCTCGATAAATGTTCTTCCTTGATGTAGCTGTATGGTACTGTTTGGTACATCTAAAGCATCATACACATGTATGTGTGTCCAAGGAAAACTTTATCAGGGAGATTCAATAAAAGTTCTTATTGTTAAAAATGTTGCTAATTTTTCCTCAACCAATCAGATATTATTTAACATTTGAAATATCTGATTGGTTGGGGCAAAATTAGCAACTTTTTAACAATAAAAACTTTTATTAAATAACCCTTTATGTGTCTACAAGTCTGCAGTCTGTTATCTACTGGAACTCCCAAGATCCTTTTGCAACAGTGAATAACTTACCGCAGACTTAATTATAGTATAAGCAGCAGTTTATAGAACTCCAAATGTCCTTATCCCATTTATCAACACTTAATCTCATCTGCACTTAAATGCCCATTTTTTGACAATCTGTCTAGATCTGCCTGTAACAATTACACATCATTTGTTACAAAGGCCTTGCTGACAATACCCACTTCCAAATCATTAATAAATAGATTAAAAAGAAGCGGCCCCAACACAGAACCCTGTGGCACCACACTTAGAATTTTAGTCCACATTTATGAAGCCCTATTAACAACTACTCTCTACATCATTTGTTGTAGAACATTTGTTGATGGATCGGATGCAGAGAGTAGTCGTTAATAGGACTTCATCAATATGGACTAAAATTCTTAGTGGGGTGTCACAGAGTTCTGTGTTTGCGGACTACACAAAACTTTGTCAACCATTAAAAGCTACATATGTTGTGCAATCGTTGCAGGATGATTAAGATAGATTGTCACATTGGGCTGCTAAGTGGCAGATTAGATTCAATGTTGATAAATGTAAGGTGATGTGTTTTGGGTTTTAAGATCCTTGTGCTGCCTCTACTATAAATGGCTCTGTGTTAAGTGAATTTCTGTTGGTAAAGGATCTTGGAGTTTTGGTGGATAACAAATTTAAAGGTAACAAGCAGTGCCAGGCGGGAACAGCTACAGCCGGCAAGATATTATTATCTACTATATAAAGCAGAAATCTTGTATGTATGTATGTATGTATTTGCTCACCACACAGCCACACCCCTAAATGCATCCACATAACGGCGACGCCTTCTGGAAGGGACAACGCCAATGAAGTCCAGTTTGAACAATAAAAAGCCTGCACGTCACTTGCAGGGTGTTATTCCCCAATTCAGGCCTGGGATCCGTGCACTGCCCGACTTCAACTACACAGACACAGAGTCCAATTTAGTGACACAACAACAGCGTAATGTATGGCTACACAACTCAGAGAGCTGCACACACAGAACAACAGCTTCTATAACAGAGGGAATGAGACATTTCCCTTAAGGTCTGTAACACATTACAATTTGCTCCTGGAAGGTTTCAAATATTAATCATGGAAAGGCTATTGGTGATATGAATCACATTTGCGGTTATTGTCGTGCTAAGAACTTTAAAGCAGATCGAGCCTCCTGGAATGTGATGTAGCAATGGAAAACAACCAAAGACATCATGACCACACCCCCAAACATCATGTTCACGGTCATACTCCAACCGTCAAGCCCAGGCCCTCAAAGATAACTGCCTGCCCCCAAATGTTGTGACCACGCCCCCCAGAAATCATGGTCCGCCCCCAAACATCACAGGTATGCTCCCCAATCATGCCCACATCCACAAACATCATGTCCATGCCCCCAAACACCACGCCCACACCTCCAAACTTGACATTCACACCCCAAAACATCATACCCATGCCCTCAAATGTCACGGCCATGCCCATGCTTTCAAACAGCATGGTCCTGCACAGACATTGTGACCACGATACTAAATGTCATGTCCACGTCTCCTGGACACAACATCAGACACGTCCCCAAACTGTCCACACCCTGGAATGCCATGCGCCAGCCCACCGCAACATCACAGACATGTCCACATCCACCTACTCAAACTGGGACAGTTGTGGGGTATGGTGGGATGCATTAATTGTCACACACTTTACATACAATTACAACTAAAAGAACAAAGACATCATGGCACTTTCAATTCAGACTAGAAACTAACTTTATTGATTGGGATCTAATAATCAATATAAAGTGGTCCTTGAGCAAGGATAAAGTGTTAAAGTGCAAACAAAGAGACATACTGTTAACTAATGTGCAATAAATAGAGCACACTTAATAAAAACACACAGAGCTCAGACAGTGCAACAGAATGAAGCCCGACTTAAACAACACAGACAAACAGCCCACACACACATGCTTCAGAGACACAGGAAAAGCTTAAAGCCCGTCAGTCACTCACTCAAGTGCTGCGGTATTTAGTTGCAATCAACATGTTTTTTGTATATTAATGCTCTAAGTGTAAAAACTGATAATGTTGTATATAAAGTTTTGCCATAAACATATGTGCTATACGTCCCTCAAACAATGTCACCTCCTCAACTCATTTTAGTTGGTAATTACATTACTAACTGTGCACTTTCTTTCCCCCGTTTCTTCCATCTAAGCCAAATACACACCTGCACGTAACAGATACTTCCATTTTCGAACTTTTTGTATTTGTCAATGGGAATCAAATAGTTCGAAAAGTTCTAATAAAATACAATTAAAATATCAATGGTAACTTAATGTAAATGGCTCTGGGACCTGGGAAATGGTCGGGGGAACACGCTTGAATATCCAGAACTTTCAAAAAAAAAATCGATTTTATTCTCAGGCGCGGTACTTTCAAGCTCCCGCGTTCGAACATTCGATGATTATTCCATAAAAAGTTCGAACATTCGATGATTATGCCATAAATGATTCGAAGATCGTTTGATTTTCGAATTCGATAATTCTTGAAAGTCTGAGAAATCCGGGTCCTAGAAGTCATGTAAATGAGTATTTCCCACTTGCAGCTCAGTTGTGATTTAATGCATACCCTCCATCTGTACCGATTTGCCCGGTATTGGACAATTTTAATAGTGCAATGCTCAATAAAGCTTTTACTTTAGGATAAGGTATAAAATATAAATACCTTCTACCATCTTGATGGCAGAATTTTTTTCAAGAGATTTTGTACCAGAATGATTAGTTCCATCATGTTTTGTTTCATGTATGAAAACAGAGAATATTATTAATATATAAAACACTTATCAGGTAGATTAGAATCCACCCCAAATCTATCTTTGACAGATATGTTAATCACCCATCCAAACCCCATCTTTAATATACTTACCTTTACCTGAAAGGACTTACAGACCGCAATCTCTCACCAACTGGTTTTCACCTCCCCTGCTGTACCGTGCTGGTTATGAGCATGCAAAGCAGCACAGAAAACAGCATTTATCTGTCAGCCATTGGATTAATGGAAGATACCTAGAAACTGCAGGACTGAAGTGTCGGGAAGGGGTCTGTAAATCCTAGGGAAAGGTAAGTATAACAAAGTTGGGGTCATATATGTGGCCGATACTTAACAAATCTCTTTGGGCATGTGGTCGGTCTAGACAGACAATAATATTTTGTCTTACGTTATTGCCTCCCTTTTCTTTGAGTCGAGGGAGCCAAGACAATCTTCCTGCATATGGCCACTTAACCAACCGATCCCCATACTGAGATTAGTAAACCACACACACACGCAGCTTAGGCAATTCTCTCATCACCAAACAGAACAGAAATGTTGTAACCCTCTTGAGACTCTGATGTGTGTGTCCTGTTTATTTCAGTGTTAATCAGACATTTGCTCTGCATGTTGTGCAAAAATCTTCTAAAGCTGGAATAAACACAGGTATCAGTTTTCCAGAGCTCCCACATTTGTTTTTTGATGATTATCCCATAAACGATTCAAACATTCGATAAAATGATTGAAAGTTTGAAAGTCCAAGAAATCCGGGTCCGGGATAGTTCGAGAAGTCCGAGTCTGTTCGAACAAGATAAGTTTGGCTCGAACTAGGGTTCAAGTTCAAGTTCTAGTCCATCTCTAGTGTTGATATAAAGTTGGAGTTGTCATTGGTGTAGATAGCATGAGGGTAAGCAGGATGTAGATGGGAGTGGGAGGAAAGGGGGTAACATAGAAATTGAGGTTGAATAAAGACATACGTCCATCGAGTCCAACCTATTCACCATCTTTTTTTTTTAACCCTACCTAACAGTTGATCCAGAGGAAGGCAAAAAAACAGCTAAAAAAGGGGGAAATATTCCTTCCTGACTCCAAACGGCAATCGGAAAATATCCCTGGATCAACCAGATCTATATGCATTAATACCAGTAATTCTCAATATTTTTTAGTTTTAGAAACTTATCCAGGCCTTTTTTAAAGCTATTCAATGAACTTGCCATTACCACATCTGCTGGAAGACAGTTCCACAATTTTACCGTTCTCACTGTAAAGAAACCTTTCCTAACCTGAAGATGATACTTCTTTTCTTTCAACCTTAAAGGATGTCCATGAGTCCTCTGATATGACCTGTTAGTAAACAATGCACCAGAGAGTTCATTGTATGGCCCATTAATATATTTGTATATTTGTAAGGTTATCATGTCCCCACGCAAATGTCGCTTCTCCAATGTAAACAGGCCTAACTTGTCTAATCTGCCTGCATATTCAAGTCCCTCCATTCACCTTATTAATTTAGTTGCCCTTCTCTGAATTGTTTGAATTTCCAAGATGTCCCTTTTCTATATGGGATTCCAAAACTGCACCGCATATTCCAAATGAGGCCTTACCAGTGCCTTGTAAAGAGGGAGAATAATATTTTTCTCTCTTGAATCTATCCCCCTCTTTATACAAGACAATATCTTGCTAGCTCTAGCCGTTGCTACCTGGCATTGTTTGCTATAGCTGTTTGCTGTTATCTACCAGAACCCCTAAATCTTTTTCCATTACAGATGCACTTAACACAGAGTTACTTATGGTGTAGGTGGCCATAGTTACTGCCATGTGTTTATATCAATTTGTGGATGGTTTAGGATTTTGATTTTCTTTCCTCATGTTTTAGTAGTATTAAGTTTATTCCAGACAGTAAGGACATAGCTGCAAACTACTGATACTTTATGGCTGGATGTCCAACAATACCACCTTGGTCCTTAAGGATGGCTGTTTTAGCGAATGGGTGATACGGCGCAGTAGCAATATACCGCACGGTATTGGTATATTGCACTGCAGTCCAGCGTGTTAAGACTAGTTGTGCTCTGTGCTATTTTTTATCTCACTCACACTATTATTTAATAGAAATTCTAGCAGGGTTTAGATTTCTGACTCGGCCACCTAGGCCATGGTCTGGAAGAGGCATTTTTTATGTGTTGTGCCCACTCCGACCCTGTTATAGTTTGACTTTTGCTTTTGTGAGCTGTAGAATGAGCCTGCTGGGAATAGCTGGAGCAGGAAAATAAGAATTACCAGCTGTTTCCCTTCCCCGTTGCCATCTCTTGCACTGCTGCTGCCTTGATGGTTACTGAGATTAGTAGGGGACTCATGGAGAATCTGCACATTAAAGGTCAAAAACAAAAGAGTTTTTAACTCTTTACAGCCTGTGGCTTAAGTACTATGTATGTGAATGTGTGTAGCAGTGTGTATTTGTACTTGTGTATAAGTGTCAAAGCAGAGTATATATGTGTAGTAGAGTGTGTCAGTGTAAGTATGTGTTTAAGAGCAGCAAGGTAGCTCAGTAGTTAGCACTAATGCCTTGCAGCGCTGAAATCCTGAGTTAGATTCCACCTTTGCACACATGTGCACCGGGCACTCTGGTTTCCCCCACAATCATAAAGACATACTGATTGTTTGTATGTGTCAATAAATGTGCTTAGATTGTAAGTTCTTCGGGGCAGGGCCTGGTGGGAATGTATACATGTAATTGTAAAGCGCTACAGAAGATGTTGGCGCTATATAAATTCACAATAGTAATATTGTTCTGGATCATGATGCAAAATTTGTAGAAGCTGCTGATGACATCAGGTTGTTTTTGAATTGTTGCCGAAACAACTTGTGTCAACCCTTTCTGTAACTGAGAATGGAGCAAGTTGCCATTGCTGGTTAGTCAGACCATGGGTTACCTCCATTATGTATGAAACATGAATACAAATATATATTTAAAATAATAGATATATAATCTTATCTAAAAATGTCCACCCTTGCCAGCAAGGTACCCAATCTCAAACTGTCTCAAATTTTTACTCTCTGGTCAGAGTAATAGTTGCTTATAAAATACATTTACTAAACCAATGTCAAATGTTATTGAAAGATGTTAACTGGAAGTATAAACAATAAAGGGTAGAACTAGAAAGAAAAAAGTATAAATGATTTTGGCTTGAAGGGATGCATTTTAAAGTCAACACTCCATAGATGCACAAAGCTCTATAAATGTATACCAAAGAGGAAGAAGCATTAAAAGCTACTATAAAACAAATAATTGTTAGAGCAAATGAATATCACAAACTTTTCTCCCATTTTTGGATGTTTTTTCACTGTGGGAACGGTAAAGCTATGGAACTGTCTTCCGGTGGACACTGTTATGGCAGGTTCATTGGTCAGTTTAAAAAAAAGCTGGATGAGTTTCTGCAAACAAGGAATGTTGCAAGTTACTGGTATTGATACATAAAGTAGAGTTGGTCCAGGGAAATTTCCGATTGCCACTTGGAGTCAGGAAGGAATTTTTTCCCCCTTCATAAATTTGGTGTTTTTTTTTGCCTTCCTCTGGATCAACAGTTAGGCAGGAAATGAGGATATTGCTAGATGGGTTGGACTGGATGGTCATATGTCTTTATTCAACTTTAAATACTATACTATACTACTATACTATACTATACTTTACTATAAGTGCACTTAAACGGGTACAACTCAACTTGTGGCACTTACTGTGCCAGTTTAACAACATGCAATCATATGCTGTATTCTTCGTGTTTTTATTTAGTTTTTACATCTAACAACATATAATAACATTTTAATAGCCCCTAAATATTGTTTCTTTAAAGTAAATTCTGTGTTATGTAAAATGTTCAGTTTTGCCATATTGAAATCCATGTGGAGAAGGACTGTCCTCTGCATATAATCTGTTTCATTGTTAAGAACTCAGATGATAAAACACACCAAGTGTCCTTGAGTGAACAATGTATTCATCAGTAATGCACCCCAACACATGTATCTTTGGCTCTTTTATAATTATATTTCTTCCTTTTGTCTGTTCATTTATTAGAGGAATTATACAATCATTCTTATGTAGGACATTTAGCAGTGTAGGAAGGTCAGAGAGAGGTACAGTATACTTCTATTATCTAATGTACAAGTCATCAAGAGAATGTAAAAAAGGAGTGAGCAAGAATAATGAATGAAATGCATTTAAGATCATTGATGGTGTTCTACCATTTGTAACAAGAATTTTCCATGTGATGATAATAAATACTGGAGTAACATTGCAGAATATAGAAGTGCCTTAAAGGTTAAAAAGGTTAAAAAAAGCTAAAAATATTTTAATTTAAATTAAGAGCAGTTGTTTAAAGGGCAACTGTGATCCAAAAAATGACTTTAGGTAAATTGACAGGAATTACTTCCCTGAGTGTTTTAGCAATTTACTTTTGTTTACTAACAATTTTGAAGATATTTAGATTTTTATGTGTGATATGGTAGCAGCATTATCAGATGCTCTAAAACTATGTGATAATCCCTCTTCCCTGTATCTCCTCCTTCTCTTGAGGCCCATTGCCCCTCCCCTTGCAGCCCCCCTTGTCCCCATCCCCTTGCATCCACCTGTGGCCCCTTCCACTTATGGGCCCCAGAAAGTTAGAGGGTGGGAGTTTCTGAATCTGTGGTCACAAATTCTAGTTCTTCCTTCTAATCCGCGGTTGGCACATGCTCACTGCAAGAGAAAGCAGAAGAAACCAGGAAGAGATTGTGTTACACTGACTGATAGAGGAATGAAGGGGAGGAGGGGGAGGTGAAATAACGACACACAAACTGAGGTCTCATCATCAAGTTCTCCCTTAGATCTCTCTAGAGGTCCTTTTATTAAGTTCAGACTTTTATGGATGTACAGAATTGCAGGGATGGGATAATAGATACATGTGTTATTGGAGAATATAAGACAGTCAACGCCCTCCTCTTGATTAGAGATGGCCAAACTTCATTAAAAGTTCGGAAGTTTGTAAACGAATCCTTTAAAGTCAATGGGAGATAATACTTTGAAAAGTTTGGATAAATAACAGATAAACTAACAATGGTGACTTACTGTAAATGGATGTGGCACCTGTGAAATGGTCTGGAGAATATTCACCTATCACCAAAACGCATTTAAACACTTCTTCTTCAAGGCCGGGGAATTGTGGGGTTTCCGCATGCTACATTCGAGGGCTACCGAAAATCAAACAAAACTTTTGATGGTTATCGAAAATCGAACAAAACTTTCGAGGGTTATCTAAAATCAAACAAAACATTTGAGGGTTATTGAACATTATATTCAAGGGTTACCGAATTCGAAGGTTACATTCGAGGGTTATCAAAAATCAATCATAACATCTGAGGGTTACCGAATTCGAATGCTACATTCGAGGGATATCCAAAATCGAATGATGAGGGTTATCGAATGATACATTCGAGGGTTTCAGAAATCGAAGCCTACATTCAGGGGTTACCGAAATCAAAGGCTTCATTTGAGTGTTATCAAAATCGAAAGCTACATTCAAGGGTTACCGAATTCGAAGGCTTCATTCAAAGGGTTATCGAAAATCGAACATTACATTCGAGGGTTCGAGAGTTACTGACCATTACATTCGAGGGCTACAGAAATTAAAGCCTACATTCGACGTTTACTGAATTTGAACGTTGCATTCGATAGTTATCAAATTCCGATAATTATTAAAAATAAGTCCACAAATTCGGAAAACTGAAATAGTTCAGATAGTTTGAGTTCTCATAAAGTTCGGCCCAAAAGCAAGACAGGAGAAAGAACATGGTCATCCCATATGTAGCAGGGGTCTCCGAGAAATTAAGAATAGTTTTCAAAAAACACCGTATCCCTGTCTGCCTTAAACTGAGCAACATGCTGAGGCAGCAATTGGTACATCCGAAAGACCCAATACCGAAACACAAGAAAAGCGACATCATATACGCAGTGCAGTGCAGTGAAGAATGCTCTGATTTGTATGTGGGGGAGACCAAATAACAACTGCATCAACGTATGGCCCAGCACAGAAGAGCCAATTCCTCGGGTCAGGACTCAGCCGTGTACCTGCATCTTAAGGATAAAGGACATACCTTTGAAGATTGTAATGTTAACATATTAGCAAAGGAACGTGACTGGTTCAAGAGAGGTGTTAAGGAGGCCATTTATGTGAAAATAAAGAAACCAAGCCTAAATAGAGGTGGGGGGGGGGGTTCGACACCATCTGTCTGCCATGTACAATGCTGTTTTGACACCTTACTCTGGGCGTTCCTATAATACCTCTTAGCCACTATCTAATCATGCCCTTAACACCTGGCTGTGATATGCTAATTGGGATTTTCCAGGGTACTTAATTGCCACAGATTCTTGTACAAGTCATTCTGAATTGAGAAAGCCAGTTGGATGACTAGCGAAACGTCTTCAAGAACTAAACTCCAAGTCCAGTTGATCTAATTGAATACAACAGAAATAGATGCTTAGCTAAATTTCACAATTTTAATTAATTAATATGGATCTACATTACCAACATTTATTAAATAACTTACCAAACATTTGTAGAAACAGGGTTTAACTAAGTTTGTGATTCCTTTCTACTTTACAAAGAATAACTTCTTGCAGTATCTGCCTCTGTGGTCTATTCATGGGCAATTGAGTTATAACATAGTAGTATAGTATAAAATTCTTGTTATTCTGTTCATCTGTATTATTACTAGTAACACGAGCTGTCTGTACTCTAAAAACTTTTTTTCCTGGTGATGGCAAACATGATTACTGAAATAGCAAACAGAAAATGTATAAGGTGTCTCCTTAATCATCCCTATCTCAGGTCCATGTTCCTGTTCCTTAGTAATCACAGAGACCTTTTGTAATTCCTAAAGTTGCAGGATTGATTCCAACTGTGTAAGTCTTACATTGTGCTTCTTAATTTCCTCTGGTAACAATCTAACTTTCTATTATACATCTGTGTAACTTTTCTTCTGTTTCATACTACACATCACATACTACATCCCAGTTAATCGATTTTACTGTTTCATCAAAGGTTTTATCAGAATACACACCCTTATCCTTGCATACACAATTTTCATCCTTATCTGAAGTTTCCATCAGTAACTGACAGTTCTGGCACCTGCAACAATATTTTCTTAAACGTGATTCTGTTTTATTCTCGGATCCATAATGAAAAATATTCTGCTTTCAGAACTGAACTTCCAAATATCCAAAGAATAAGACACTGAGGATAGTTCAATCACATAGTATCACTTTTGACACAGGCTACCCTGTTTTCCTTAATAAATAAGTTAACTTTTGCATGCGCTTTTTGCTACCTGAATTGGGATCCTACGATTTTAGGATGAGGAGGTGCACCTATGAAGTCTATGCCAAAGAGAATAAGAAGGGATGAAGGGTCCTGGGTAAGGTCCTTGTCCAGGGTTCATGTCCCTGTTCGGGCACCATATGAAGTTACAACAAACACAACGAGGTTTCAGATCATCATTCTCTCAACGTTCTCCCTCAGATCTCTCAGAGAGGTCCTTTTATTAGTTCAGACTTTTAGGGATGTACAGAGTTGCAGGGATGGGATAATAGATACACGTGTACACTTGTTATTGGAGAATATCCTACATGTGGTATGATGCAGTCACCGCCTTCCTCTTGACCACTTGTTATTGCCAAGTGTATTGTTAACAGAAGGCTAAGTCAAAATAAACTAAATACCCTATAAACAAGAAACGATCCTTGCTGAAGGAACATATTGTTCATGGTTTACCAACAGAACTAGTTCAGTAAACAAGTTCCTCAGTAATATTCCTAAAGGGGAGGGGCAACACAGCACAGCCCATAGCAGTGAGTGTGTAAAGTGTATACATTTTTGTCTTTTTTTAATGCCTCCCGCTTACAGGCCCATGTGGCCCCTCCCTTGCCAGCCCCCTTGCAGACCCTTTTGCCCCTTCCCATGTGCCCCCCCACTCACAGGCCCCGTGGCCCCTCAGACCCTTACCCCTCTATCCCTATAGAAAATTGTGTAAAAAATGCGTTTTCAGGCAGAGGCAGAATCAGGGACGCTTCTTTTTAATCTGTTTACAAATGACTTAGAAGGGGCATTGAGAGCAAGATTTCTGCATTTGCAGAGAACACTAAGCTATGCAGAGCTTAGGAAACTTCAAATGATGTGCAATTGCAGCAAGCAGACCTAGTTAGATTAACAAAATGGGCAGCAGTATGGCAGATGAGATTCAGTATTGATAAATGTAAGGTGATGCATTTGGAACAAAGGTCCTTTTCTCAAGTCCTTGAGAAAGGACCTTTGTCTGAAACATGTAGCACACATGTTTATTCATGATCCCTTCTAGAAAATATGCTTTGCTGGATAAAGTTATATTTATAATTATAGATATGGAAATAAGACAAAGCTTCGGGAATAGTGACCATGATATGTATGCTACCAAAACGAAAAAAAGTGCAACGGATAAACAAAGATATATATCTACAGAAAGCACATTTTTGTCTGTTAAAAAAAATCCTCTCAGCACTTAGAAGGGGGGGGGGGTCATTTTCTCAAACAAAGATACTAAACAAAAGTGAACTGAATTTAACCCTTTATGTGTCCACAGAATTTTCCACTTTTCACTTCCCTGCATTCAGTATAGAAAAGTTAGGTTTACACACAGATAGGGCAATGCACCAACGGGCGCATTGCTCCTGATTTGGAGTTTAATTCACACTAACCAATGTTATATCGGTTAGTGTGACTTTAACTCCTTCCTTGAGGCGGCTGCGTGGCCAACGCGAAAGTTAACAGCGCAGCCACCGCAAGTGATGTTATATGCCGAAATCGGCATTTTATTGCGGCAACGCTAGCTAATAGCTGGCGTTGAAAGTGCCGAAATAGAACAGCGCCAGGTAGAGCTGTTCCGAACGCCGCTATCGGCATATAACATCACCGGGCTGTTTGCACCGGGCACCGTGCATCCCCCTGAAAATTGTATTGTTTCTAAAAGTATACACTAGACATATACTGCATACGTATCAAATTTTTCATGACCTAGATCAAATTGGAATTATTTTTCTCATATATTCTTTATTACAAAATTGTACTACAAAGTGCAAAAGAAGCACAGATTTGAAAGCCTAATTCCCTTAAAACACTATGCCACATGCAAGAGTAAGCACAGAGATATAGCAAATGTTAGTCAGCTCTTTATTTCAAAGGGCAAGTCCAGCATCAAAAAAACTTAACATGGTTTAAAGTATCCCCAAAACCCCAGTTTCATTATATTCTTAACTTCTCCCGACTTTCCCACGTGAAAAAATAGACCTTACAGAACCACAGTCCCTTAGAAGTTCCTTCTCCTCTGCTTCTGTTGTGATCTGGTTACAAGGGAAAAGGAAATATCATGTCCTAAATCAAACTATATGTTACTCCAAAGATGAGTAATGCATAAGAGCCACATTACTTAGTTACACAGTACTAGAAGATGAATAAAGACATCCATCTAATCCAACCCTTTCAGACTACCCCTAAACCCTACCTACATAGTAACAAAGTAATTGAGGTTCAATAAAGACATATGTCCATCAAGTCTTCTTTTTAACCCTACCCAACAGTTGATCCAGAGGAAGGCAAAAAAAAACCCCTGATGAAAAGGTGAGGAATAATTCCTTCCTGACTCCAAATGGCAATCAGAGTATCCCTGGATTAACCAGAACTACAGTATATGTATTAATATCAGTAATTATCAATATCATTTTTATGGAGTTTACCTCCACCTCCAACTTTGTCATTAGCACCAACCTGAACCAAGACTGCCAGGTCACCCCCAGCACCACACAATAATCTTTCTACACAATCCACACCAGGCAGGCAACACACTGTTTGGCATGTAGAGTCGTGGCGGCAGACTACCCTATCTACCTTTCTAATAATGGAGTCCCCTACCACTAGCACCTGACTATCCTTCCAAGCCCCCAGTTCTCCCATCCTTGTATTAGAGATGGTGATCTCCTGGGTGTTCAAGGGAACGGCCCGCTCCATATATGCTACTTCTGAGATGTCGTCCTTCGCATCTTCACTTAAAACGGCAAATCTGTTGGGATCAAATCGATATTCTATATTCCTTAACCAACTTCAACACCTTATCTGCCCCATTTCCACCCTCCAATTTACTGGCACCTGCATTTTCCCCAGGTTTGCCAAGCCCTGCAATGCTGCAAGTTTCCCCTTTAGATTCTGAATCTTCGATTCTAAATGGTCAACCCCACCTACTTCTTTTTAAGGATATGGGACTAAAAGAAGTAGGAAATAATAAGTAATATGTCTGATGAAGTCATTGAACGATGAAACGCGTAGCATTGTTTTGGTTTGCTAGTTATATATATATATATATATATATTCTGGGCCCCAAATATATTGTTTTTTTTTTGCACTATTTACGGCTTTTTGTCATTTTTCTATACTGGGACTATTTTTACTTACCTAACAATGCTCCGCGAAGTGCTTTCTCCAGCAGTAGACAGCCCTCTCTCCCTATTGGTACTATTGGTGTCCTCTGAAGGGATCCTCTGAAGCTGAACCTCTGGAGATTGTACACTACGAGGTGCAGGGGGTGTACATTTAGGTCCTGGACACTTGTATATTGTTGGAGGACTATACATTCCAGCTCGAATTCAGCACTGCTATTCTGCATTTTAGATTTATCACGGTTTTAGCAGTTTTTTGACAAGGAACCCGTCCAGGATAGGGCATTCCCTTTTGAGGAACTTCCCTGTCTTCTGTTGTTAATGTATGTACCAGTCACTGTGGGCAAACATGTATGTACCAGTCACTGATGTTTAAAACATATGGTATGCATAGATTGCAATAAAAAAGAAAAAAACAGTGATAAGTCTAAAATGCAGAATAGCAGTGCTGAATTCGAGCTGGAATGTATAGTCCTCCAACAATATACAATGTCCAGGACCTAAATGTACACCCCCTGCACCTCGTAGTGTACAATCTCCAGAGGTTCAGCTTCAGAGGATCCCTTCAGAGGACACCATAGTACCAATAGGGAGAGAGGGCTGTCTACTGCTGGAGAAAGCACTTCGCGGAGCATTGTTAGGTAGTAAAAATAGTCCCAGTATAGAAAAATGACAAAAAGCCGTAAATAGTGCAAAAAAAAAACATATATTTGGGGCCCAGAATATATATATATATATATATATAACTAGCAAACCAAAACAATGCTACGCGTTTCATCGTTCAATACTTCATCAGACATATTACTTATTATTTCCTACTCTTTTAGTCCCATATCCTTAAAAAGAAGTAGGTGGGGTTGACCATTTAGAATCGAAGATTCAGAATCTAAAGGGGAAACTTGCAGCATTGCAGGGCTTGGCAAACCTGGGGAAAATGCAGGTGGCCAGTAAATTGGAGGGTGGAAATGGGGCAGATAAGGTGTTGAAGTTGGTTAAGGAATATAGAATATCGATTTGATCCCAACAGATTTGCCGTTTAAGTGAAGATGCGAAGGACGACACTCCAGAAGTGCATATATGGAGCGGGCCGTTCCCTTGAACACCCAGGAGATCACCATCTCTAATACAAGGATGGGAAACTGGGGCTTGGAAGGATAGTCAGGTGCGTGGTAGGGACTCCATTATTAGAAAGGTGATAGGTAGTCTGCCGCCACGACCTACATGCCAAACGTGTGTTGCCTGCCGGGTGTGGATTGTGTAGAAAGATTATTGTGTGTTGCTGGGGGTGACCTGGCAGTCTTGGTTCAGGTTGGTGCTAATGACAAAGTTGGAGGTGAGTAAACTCCATAAAAATGATATTGATAATTACTGAATTAATACATATACTGTAGTTCTGGTTAATCAGGGATTCTTGATTGCCATTTGGAGTCGAAGGAATTATTCCTCACCTTTTCATCAGGGGTTTTTTTTTGCCTTCCTCTGGATCAACTGTTGGGTAGGGTTAAAAAGAAGACTTGATGGACATTGTCTTTATTGAACCTCAATTACTTTGTTACTATGTAGGTAGGGTTTAGGGTAGTCTGAAGGGTTGGATTAGATGGATGTCTTTATTCATCTTCTAGTACTGTGTAACAGTAATGGGCTCTTATGCATTACTCATCTTTGAGTACATATAGTTTGATTTAGGACATGATATTTCCTTTTCCCTTGTAACCAGATCACAACAGAAGCAGAGGAAAGAACTTCTAAGGGACTGTGGTTCTGTAAGGTCTATTTTTTCACGTGGGAAAGTCGGGAGAAGTTAAGAATATAATGAAACTGGGGTTTTGGGGATACTTTAAACCATGTTAGTTTTTTTGATGCTGGACTTGCCCTTTGAAATAAAGAGCTGACTAACATTTGCTATATCTCTGTGCTTACTCTTGCATGTGGCATAGTGTTTTAAGATTAGGCTTTCAAATCTGTGCTTCTTTTGCACTTTGTAGTACAATTTTGTAATAAAGAATATATGAGAAAAATATTCCAATTGATCTAGGTCATGAAAAATTTGATACGTATGCAGTAATGTTTCTATTGTATACTTTTAGAAACAATACAATTTTCAGGGGGATGCACGGTGCCCTGCAAACAGCCCGTGATGTTATATGCCGATAGCGGCGTTCGGAACAGCTCTACCTGGCGCTGTTCTATTCGGCACTTTCAACGCCAGCTATTAGCTAGCGTTGCCGCAATAAATGCCGATTTCGGCATATAACATCACTGCGGTGGCTGCGCTGTTACTTTCGCGTTGGCCACGCAGCCGCCTCAAGGAAGGAGTTAAAGTCACACTAACCGATATAACATTGGTTAGTGTGAATTAAACTCAAAATCAGGACAATGCGCCCGTTGGTCATGCCCTATCTGTGTGTAAACCTAACTTTTCTATACTGAATGCAGGGAAGTGAAAAGTGGAAAATTCTGTGACACATAAAGGGTTAAATTCAGTTCACTTTTGTTTAGTATCTTTGTTTGAAAAATGACCCCCCCCCCTCTAAGTGCTGAGAGGATTTTTTTTAACAGACAAAAATGTGCTTTCTGTAGATATATATCTTTGTTTATCCGTTGCACTTTTTTTCGTTTTGGTAGCATACATATCATGGTCACTATTCCCGAAGCTTTGTCTTATTTCCATATCTATAATTATATATAACTTTATCCAGCAAAGCATATTTTCTAGAAGGGATCATGAATAAACATGTGTGCTACATGTTTCAGACAAAGGTCCTTTCTCAAGGACTTGAGAAAAGGACCTTGTCCAAATGCATCACCTTACATTTATCAATACTGAATCTCATCTGCATATACTGCTGCCCATTTTGTTAATCTAACTAGGTCTGCTTGCTGCAATTGCACATCATTTGAAGTTTCCAAGCTCTGCAGCTAGTTGTTCTCTGCAAATGCAGAAATCTTGCTCTCAATGCCCCTTCTAAGTCATTTGTAAACAGATTAAAAAGAAGCGTCCCTGATCTGCTCGCCTGAAAACGCATTTTTACACAATTTTCTATAGGGATAGGGGGTAAGGGTCTGGGGGCCACGGGCCTGTGAGTGGGGGGGCACATGGGAAGGGCAAAAGGGTCTGCAAGGGGGCTGGCAAGGGGGGGCCACATGGGCCTGTAAGCGGGAGGCATTAAAAAAAGACAAAAATGTATACACTTTACACACTCACTGCTATGGGCTGTGCTGTGTTGCCCCTCCCCTTTAGGAATATTACTGAGGAACTTGTTTACTGAACTAGTTCTGTTGGTAAACCATGAACAATATGTTCCTTCAGCAAGGATCGTTTCTTGTTTATAGGGTATTTAGTTTATTTTGACTTAGCTTCTGTTAACATCACTTGGCAATAACAATGGTCAGAGGAAGGCGGTGACTGCATCATACCACATGTAGATATTCTCCATAACAAGTGTACACGTGTATCTATTCCCATCCCTGCAACTCTGTACATCCCTAAAAGTCTGAACTAATAAAAGGCCCCTCTGAGAGATCTGAGGAGAGACGTGTAGAAATGATGATCTGAAACCTCGTGTGTTTTGTTGTAACTTCATATGGTGCCCGAAAGGGACATGAACCCTGGACAAGGACCTTACCCAGGACCCTTCATCCCTTCTTATTCTCTTTGGCAAGACTTCTAGGTGCACCTCCTCATCCTAAAATCGTAGGATCCCAATTCAGGTAGCAAAAAGCGCATGCAAAAGTTAACTTATTTATTAAGGAAAACAGGGTAGCCTGTGTCAAAAGTGATACTATGTGATTGAACTATCCTCAGTGTCTTATTCTTTGGATATTGGAAGTTCAGTTCTGAAAGCAGAATATTTTTCATTAGGATCCGAGAATAAAACAGAATCACGTTTAAAATATTGTTAGGTGCCAGAACTGTCAGTTACTGATGGAAACTTCAGATAAGGATGAAAATGGTGTATGCAAGGATAAGGGTGTGTATTCTGATAAAACCTTTGATGAAACAGTAAATCGATTAACTGGGATGTAGTATGTGATGTGTAGTATGAAACAGAAGAAAAGTTACACAGATGTATAATAGAAAGTTAGATTGTTACCAGAGGAAATTAAGAAGCAAATGTAAGACTTACAACGTTGAATCAATCCTGCAACTTTAGGAATTACAAAAGGTCTCTGTGATTACTAAGGAACAGGAACATGGACCTGAGATAGGGATGATTAAGGAGACACCTTATACATTTTCTGTTTGCTATTTCAGTTAATCATGTTTGCCATCACCAGGAAAAAAAGTTTTTAGAGTACGACAGCTCGTGTTACTAGTAATAATACAGATGAACAGAATACAAAATTTATACTATACTACTATGTTATAAACTCAATTGCCATGAATAGACCACAGAGGCAGAACTGCAAGAAGTTATTCTTTGTAAAGTAGAAAGGAATCACAAACAGTTAAACCCTGTTCTACAAATGTTTGGTAAGTTTATTAATAATGTTGGTAATGTAGATCCATATTAATTAATTAAATTTTGAAATTTAGCTAAGCATCTATTTCTGTTGTATTCAATTAGATCTGGACTGGAGTTTAGTTCTTGAAGACGTTTCGCTAGTCATCCAACTGGCTTTCTCAATTCAGAATGACTTGTACAAGAATCTGTGGCAATTAAGTACCCTGGAAAATCCCATTAGCATATCACAGCCAGGTGTTAAGGGCAGATTAGATATAGGCTTAGGTTTACAAAGAAGAAGTTCTTAAACAGCATTGTACATGGCAGACAGATGGTGTCGAACCCCCCCCCCCACTCTATTTAGGCTTGGTTTCTTTATTTTCACATAAATGGCCTCCTTAACCCCTCTCTTGAACCAGTCGTTCCTTTGCTAATATGTTAACATTACAATCTTCAAGGTATGTCCTTTATCCTTAAGAGCAGGTACACGGCTGAGTCCTGACCGAGGAATTGGCTCTTCTGTGCTGGCCATACGTTGATGCAGTTGTTATTTGTCTCCCCCACAATACAAATCAGAGCATTCTTCACTGCACTGCACTGCGTATATGATGTCGCTTTTCTGTGTTTCGGTATTGGGTCTTTCGGATGTACCATTGCTGCCTCAGCATGTTGCTCAGTTTAAGGCAGACAGGGATACGGGTTTTTGAAAACTATTCTTAATTTCTCGGAGACCCCTGCTACATATGGGATGACCATGTTCTTTCTCCTGTCTTGCTTTTGGGCCGAACTTTATGAGAACTCAAACTATCTGAACTATTTCAGTTTTCCAATTTGTGGACTTATTTTAATAATTATCGGAATTTGATACTATCGAATGCAACTTCAAATTCAGTAAACGTCGAATGTAGGCTTTAATTTCTGTAGCCCTCGAATGTAATGGTCAGTAACTCTCGAACCCTCGAATGTAATGTTCGATTTTCGATAACCCTTTGAATAGCCTTCGAATTCGGTAACCCTTGAATGTAGCTTTCGATTTTGATAACACTCAAATGAAGCCTTTGATTCGGTAACCCCTGAATGTAGGCTTCGATTTCTGAAACCCTCGAATGTATCATTCGATAACCCTCATCATTCGATTTTGGATATCCCTCGAATGTAGCATTCGAATTCGGTAACCCTCAATGTTTGATTGATTTTTGATAACCCTCGAATGTAACCTTCGAATCGGTAACCCTTGAATATAATGTTCAATAACCCTCAATGTTTTGTTTGATTTTAGATAACCCTCGAAAGTTTTGTTCGATTTTCGATAACCATCAAAAGTTTTGTTTGATTTTCGGTAGCCCTCGATGTAGCATGCGGAAACCCCACAATTCCCCGGCCTTGAAGAAGAAGTGTTTAAATGCGTTTTGGTGATAGGTGAATATCTCCAGACCATTCACAGGTGCCACATCCATTACAGTATCACCATTGTTAGTTTATCTGTTATTTATCCAAACTTTTCAAAGTATTATCTCCCATTGACTTTAAAGGATCGTTTACAAACTTCCGAACTTTTAATGAAGTTTGGCCATCTCTAATCAAGAGAGGGGCGTTGACTGTCTTAATCTCCAATAACACATGTATCTATTATCCCATCCCTGCAATTCTGTACATCCATAAAGTCTGAACTTATAAAAAGGACCCTAGAGAGATCTAAGGGAGAACTTGATGATGAGACCTCAGTTTGTGTGTCGTTTATTTCACCCCCCCTCCTCCCCTTCATTCCTCTATCAGTCAGTTTAACACAATCTCTTCCTGGTTTCTTCTGCTTTCTCTTGCAGTGAGCATGTGCCAACCGCGGTTAGAAGGAAGAACTAGAATTTGTGACCACAGATTCAGAAACTCCCACCCTCTAACTTTCTGGGGCCCATAAGTGGAAGGGGCCACAGGTGGATGCAAGGATGGGGACAAGGGGGGCTGCAAGGGAGGGGCAATGGGCCTAAGAGAAGGAGGAGATACAGGGAAGAGGGATTATCACATAGTTTTAGAGCATCTGATAATGCTGCTACCATATCACACATAAAAATCTAAATATCTTCAAAATTGTTAGTACACAAAGTAAATTGCTAAAAACACTCAGAAGTAATTCCTGTCAATTTACCTAAAGTCATTTTTTGATCACAGTTGCCCTTAAAAACACTGCTCTTAATTTAAATAAATATTTTTAGCTTTTTTTAACCTTTTTAACCTTTAAGGCACTTCTATATTCTGCAATGTTATCCAGTATTATTATCATCACATGGAAAATTCTTGTTACAAATGGTAGAACACCATCAATGATCTTAAATGCATTTCATTCATTATTCTTGCTCACTCCTTTTTTACATTCTCTTGATGACTTGTACATTAGATATAGAAGTATACTGTACCTCTCTCTGACCTTCCTACACTGCTAAATGTCCTACATAAGAATGATTGTATAATCCCTAATAAATGAACAGAAACAAAGAGAAAATATAATTTAAAAAAGCCAAGATACATGTGTTGGGGTGCATTACTGATGAATACATTTTCATCAAGGACACTTGGTGTGTTTTATCATCTGAGTTTCTTAACAATGAAACAGATTATATGCAGAGGACAGTCCTTCTCCACATGGATTTCAATATGGCAAAACTGAACATTTTACATAACACAGAATTTACTTTAAAGAAACATATTTAGGGGCTATTAAAAGTTATTATATGTGTTAGATGAAAACTAAATAAAAACACGAAGAATACAGCATATGATTGCATGTTGTTAAACTGGCACAGTAAGTGCCACAAGTTAGTTGTCCCCGTTTAAGTGCACTTATAGTAAAGTATAGTATAGTATAGTATAGTAGTATAGTATTAAAGTTGAATAAAGACATATGACCATCCAGTCCAACCCATCTAGCAATATCCTCATTTCCTGCCTACTGTTGATCCAGAGGAGGCAAAAAAAACACCAAATTTATGAGGGAAAAAATTCCTTCCTGACTCCAAGTGGCAATCGGAAATTTCCCTGGACCAACTCTACTTTATGTATCAATACCAGTAACTTGCAACATTCCTTGTTTGCAGAAACTCATCCAGCTTTTTTTAAACTGACCAATGACCTGCCATACAAGTGTCCACCGAAGACAGTTCCTAGCTTTACCGTTCCCACAGTGAAAAAACATCCAAAAATGGGAAGAAAGTTTGTGATATTCATTGCTCTAACAATTATTGTTTTTATAGTAGCTTTAAATGCTTCTTCCCTTTGGTATACATTTATAGAGCTTTGTGCATCTATGGAGTGTTGACTTTAAAATGCATCCCTTCAAGCCAAAATCATTTATACTTTTTTCTTTCTAGTTCTACCCTTTATTGTTTATACTTCCAGTTAACATCTTTCAATAACATTTACATTGGTTTAGTAAATGTATTTTATAAGCAACTATTACTCTGACCAGAGAGTAAAATTTGAGACAGTTTGAGATTGGTACCTTGCTGGCAAGGGTGGACATTTTTAGATAAGATTAATCTATATTTTAAATATATATTTGTATTCATGTTTCATACATAATGGAGGTAACCCATGGTCTGACTAACCAGCAATGGCAACTTGCTCCATTCTCAGTTACAGAAGGGTTGACACAAGTTGTTTCGGCAACAATTCAAAAACAACCTGATGTCACAGCAGCTTCTACAAATTTTGCATCATGATCCAGAACAATATTACTATTGTGAATTTATATACGCCAACATCTTCTGTAGCGCTTTACAATTACATGTATACATTCCCACCAGCCCTCCCGACCCCGAAACTTACAATCTAAGCACATTTATTGACACATACAAACAATCAGTATGTCTTATGATTGTGGGGGAAACCAGAGTGCCCGGTGCACATGTGTGCAAAGGTGGAATCTAACTCAGATTTCAGCGCTGCAAGGCATTAGTGCTAACTACTGAGCTACCTTGCTGCTCTTAAACACATACTTACACTGACACACTCTACTACACATATATACTCTGCTTTGACACTTATACACAAGTACAAATACACACTGCTACACACATTCCATACTAGTACTTAAGCCACAGGCTGTAAAGAGTTAAAACCTTTTGTTTTTGACCTTTAATGTGCAGATTCTCCATGAGTCCCCTACTAACTCAGTAACCATCAAGGCAGCAGCAGTGCAAAGAATGGCAACGGGGAAGGGAAACAGCTGGTAATTCTTATTTTCCTGCTCCAGCTATTCCCAGCGGCTCATTCTACAGCTCACAAAAGCAAAAGTCAAACTATAACAGGGTCGGAGTGGGCACAACACATAAAAATGCCTCTTCCAGACCATGGCCTAGGGGGCCGAGTCAGAAATCTAAACCCTGCTAGAATTTCTATTAAATAATAGTGTGAGTGAGATAAAAAATAGCACAGAGCACAACAGTCTTAACACGCTGGACTGCAGTGCAATATACCAATACCGTGCGGTATATTGCTACTGCGCCGTATCACCCATTCGCTAACAGCCATCCTTGGACCAAGGTGGTATTGTTGGACATCCAGCCATAAAGTATCAGTAGTTTGCAGCTATGTCCTACTGTCTGGAATAAACTTAATACTACTAAAACATGAGGAAAGAAAATCAAAATCCTAAACCATCCACAAATGATATAAACACATGGCAGTAACTATGGCCACCTACACCATAAGTAACTCTGTGTTAGTGCATCTGTAATGGAAAAAGATTTAGGGGTTTCTGGTAGATAACAGCAAACAGCTATAGCAAACAATGCCGTAGCAACGGCTAGAGCTAGCAAGATATTGTCTTGTATAAAGAGGGGGATAGATTCAAGAGAGAAAAATATTTCTCCCTCTTTACAAGGCACTGGTAAGGCCTCATTTGGAATATGCGGTGCAGTTTTGGAATCCCATATAGAAAAGGGACATCTTGGAAATTCAAACAATTCAGAGAAGGGCAACTAAATTAATAAGGTGAATGGAGGGACTTGAATATGCAGGCAGATTAGACAAGTTAGGCCTGTTTACATTGGAGAAAGCGACATTTGCGTGGGGACATGATACCTTACAAATATACAAATATATTAATGGGCCATACAATGAACTCTCTGGTGCATTGTTTACTAACAGGTCATATCAGAGGACTCATGACTCCTTTAAGGTTGAAAGAAAAGAAGTATCATCTTCAGGTTAGGAAAGGTTTCTTTACAGTGAAACGGTAAAATGTGGAACTGTCCCAGCAGATGTGGTAATGGCAAGTTCATTGAATAGCTTTAAAAAGGCCTGGATAGTTTCTAAAACTAAAAAATATGAGAATTACTGGTATTAATGCATATAGATCTGGTGAGATCCAGGATATTTTCCGATGCCGTTTGGAGTCAGGAAGGAATATTTCCCCCTTTTTTAGCTGTTTTTTTGCCTTCTCTGGATCAACTGTTAGGTAGGGTTAAAAAAAAAGAGTGGTGAATAGGTTGGACTCGATGGACGTATGTCTTTATTCAACCTCATTTTCTATGTACCCCCTTTCCTCCACTCCCATCTACATCCTGCTTACCCTCATGCTATCTACACCATGCAACTCCAACTTTATATCAACACTAGAGATGGACTAGAACTTGAACTTGAACCCTATTCGAGCCAAACTTATCTTGTTCGAACAGACTCGGACTTCTCGAACTATCCCGGACCCGGATTTCTGGACTTTCAAACTTTCAATCATTTTATCGAATGTTGAATCGTTTATGGGATAATCATCAAAAAACAAATGTGGGAGCTCTGGAAAACTGATACCTGTGTTTATTCCAGCTTAGAAGATTTTTGCACAACATGCAGAGCAAATGTCTGATTAACACTGATAAACAGGACACACACATCAGAGTCTCAAGAGGGTTCAACATTTCTGTTCTGTTTGGTGATGAGAGAATTGCCTAAGCTGCGTGTGTGTGTGGTTTCTAATCTCATTAGGGGATCGGTTGGTTAAGTGGCCATATGCAGGAAGATTGTCTTGGCTCCCTCGACTCAAAGAAAGGGAGGCAATAACGTAAGACAAAATATTATTGTCTGTCTAGACCGACCACATGCCCAAAGAGATTTGTTAAGTATCGGCCACATATATGACCCAACTTTGTTATACTTACTTTCCCTAGGATTTACAGACCCCTTCCCGACACTTCAGTCCTGCAGTTTCTAGGTATCTTCCATTATCCAATGGCTGACAGATAATCTGTTTTCTGTGCTGCTTTGCATGCTCATAACCACACGGTACAGCAGGGGAGGTGAAAACCAGTTGGTGAGAGATTGCGGTCTGTAAGTCCTTTCGGTAAAGTATATATAAAGATGGGGTTTGGATGGTTGATAACATATCTGTCAAAGATAGATTTGGGGTGGATTCTAATCTACCTGATAAGTGTTTTATATATTAATAATATTCTCTGTTTTCATACATGAAACAAAACATGATGGAACTAATCATTCTGTACAAAATCTCTTGAAAAAATTCTGCCATCAAGATGGTAGAAGGTATTATATTTATACCTATCCTAAAGTAAAAGCTTTATTGAGCATTGCACTTTAAAATTGTCCAATACGCGGCAAATCGGTACAGATGGAGGGTATTGCATTATCACAACTGAGCTGCAAGTGGGAAATACTCATTTCATGACTTCTAGGACCCGGATTTCTCAGACTTCAAGAATTATCGAATTCGAAAATCAAACATCTTCGAATCATTTATGGCATAATCATCGAATGTTCGAACTTTTATGGAATAATCATCGATGTTCGAACGCGGGAGCTGAAATACCGCGCTCCTGAGAATAAAATCGATTTTTTTTTTGAAAGTTCTGGATATTCAAGCGTGTTCCCCCGACCATTCCCAGGTCCCAGAGCCATTTACATTAAGTTACCATTGATATTTAATTGTATTTTATTAGAACTTTCGAACTATTGATTCCCATTGACAAATCAAAAAGTTCGAAAATGGAAGTATCTGTTACGTGCAGGTGTGTATTTGGCTTAGATGAGAAAACGGGGAAAGAAAGTGCACAGTTAGTAATGTAATTACCAACTAAATGAGTTGAGGAGGTGACATTGTTTGAGGGACGTATAGCACATATGTTTATGGCAAAACTTTAATACAACATTAACAGTTTTACACTTAGAGCATTAATATACAAAAAACATGTTGAGCAACTAA
Organism: Hymenochirus boettgeri; assembly: GCA_019447015.1. NCBI lineage: Eukaryota > Metazoa > Chordata > Amphibia > Anura > Pipidae > Hymenochirus > Hymenochirus boettgeri. Next base: position 123,289,266 of record CM033475.1, on the reverse strand, counting down.
ATACCGCAGCACTTGAGTGAGTGACTGACGGGCTTTAAGCTTTCCGGTGTCTCTGAAGCATGTGTGTGTGGCTGTTTGTCTGTGGTTGTTTAAGTCGGGCTTCATTCTGTTGCACTGTCTGAGCTCTGTGTGTTTTTATTAAGTGCTCTATTTATTGCACATTAGTTAACAGTATGTCTCTTGTTTGCACTTTACACTTTATCCTTGCTCAAGGACCACTTTAATATTGATTATTAGATCCCAATCAATAAAGTTAGTTTCAGTCTGAATTGAAAGTGCCATGATGTCTTTGTTCTTTAGTTGTAATTGTATGTAAAGTGTGGTGACAATTAATGCATCCCACCATAACCCCACAACTGTCCCAGTTTGAGTAGGTGGATGTGGACTGTCTGTGATGTTGCGGTGGGCTGCGCATGGCATTCAGGGTGTGGACATTTTGGGGACGTGTCTGATGTTGTGTCCAGGAGACTGGACATGACATTTAGTATCGTGGTCACAATGTCTGTGCAGGACCATGCTTTGTGAAAGCATGGGCATGGCCGTGACATTTGAGGGCATGGGTATGAGTTTTGGGGTGTGAAGTCAGTTTGGAGGTGTGTGGCGTGGTGTTTGGGGGCATGGACATGATGTTTGTGGATGTGGGCATGATTGGGGAGCATACCTGTGATGTTTTGGGGGCGGACCATGATTTCTGGGGGGCGTGGTCAACACTTTGGGGGCAGGCAGTTATCTTGAGGGCCTGGGCTTGACGGTTGGAGTATGACCGTGAACATATGTTTGGGGGTGTGGTCATGATGTCTTTGGTTGTTTTCCATTGCTACATCACATTCCAGGAGGCTCGATCTGCTTTAAAGTTCTTACACGACAATAACCGCAAATGTGATTCATATCACCAATACCTTTCCATGATTAATATTTGAAACCTTCAGGAGCAAATTGTAATGTGTTACAGACCTTAAGGGAAATGTCTCATTCCCTCTGTTATAGAAGCTGTTGTTCGGTGTGTGCAGCTCTCTGAGTTGTGTAGCCATACATTACGCTGTTGTTGTGTCACTAAATTGGACTCTGTGTCTGTGTAGTTGAAGTCGGGCATTGCACGGATCCCAGGCCTGAATTGGGGAATACACCACCCTGCAAGTGACGTGCAGGTTTTTTGTTCAAACTGGACTTCATTGGCGTTGTCCCTTCCAGAAGGCGTCGCCGTATGTGGATGCATTTAGGGGTGTGCGTGTGGTGAGCAAATACATAATACATCCATACAAGATTTCTGCTTTATATAGTAGATAATAATATCTTGCCGGCTGTAGCTGTTCCCCGCCTGGCACTGCTTGTTACCTTTAAATTTGTTATCCACCAAAACTCCAAGATCCTTTACCAACAGAAATTCACTTACACAGAGCCATTTATAGTAGAGGCAGCACAAGGATCTTAAAACCCAAAACACATCACCTTACATTTTACAACATTGAATCTAATCTGCCACTTAGCAGCCCAATGTGACAATCTATCTTAATCACCTGCAACGATTGCACAACATATGTAGCTTTTAATGGTTGACAAAGTTTTGTGTAGTCCGCAAACACAGAACTCTGTGACACCCCACAAGATTTTTAGTCCATATTGATGAGTCCTATTCGACTACTCTCTGCATCCGATCCATCAACAAATGTTCTACAACAAATGATGTAGAGAGTAGTTGTTAATAGGCTTCATAAATGTGGACTAAAATTCTAAGTGTGGTGCCACAGGGTTCTGTGTTTGGGGCCGCTTCTTTTTTAATCTATTTATTAATGATTTGGAAGTGGTATTGTCCAGCAAGGCCTTTGTAACAAATGATGTGTATTTGTTACAGGCAATCTGACAGATTGTCAAAAAATGGGCATTTAGGTGCAGATGAGATTAAGTGTTGATAAATGGGGATAAGGACATTTGGAGTTCTATAAACTGCTGCTTATACTATAATTAAGTCTGCGGTAAGTTATTCACTGTTGCAAAAGGATCTTGGGAGTTCCAGTAGATAACAGACTGCAGACTTGTAGACACTAAGGGTTATTTAATAAAAGTTTTTATTGTTAAAAGTTTGCTAATTTTGCCCCAACCAATCAGATATTTCAAATGTTAATAAATATCTGATTGGTTGAGGAAAAATTAGCAACATTTTAACAAGAAGAACTTTTATTGAATCTCCCTGATAAAGTTTTCCTTGGACACACATACATGTGTATGATGCTTTAGATGTACCAAAAACGTACCATACAGCTACATCAAGGAAGAACCTTTATCGAGAGTTGCAAGTGCTTTGTTAGGGACGGTACACATCAACAAATGTTTATCTGACCAATGGTTCATCATTGTATTGCTTGTTGATTTTCCCAACAGGCAATACACAGAAACATCGTTTGTTCAGCCAGAAAGATTTCTTGTGTGTACCCGGCCTTACTTAACTTGCTTGCAGCTGTGGGTAAAACCTGATCAGCAAAAAAAGTTAAAAACTGGATAGGTGTCTATCATTTTTCAACTTACAATACTTTATTACTAAAATAATCAAATACTTACAAAGAATGGGCATCTCACTGCAACAGTCGATAAACTTCACCTTTATTCTGTCTCATAAAATCATAAATAAAAGCACATGCCACAACATAAGAGTGCCGGGAGAAAGGAGAGGGTGTGTGCAGATAGTATCAGCCCGGTGTGTTTTGTGACTTCAGTCACTTCCTCAGAGGCTGAGATCCTCATCCCGGGTATCCCCTTGTACTTAAGGGGATTGGGACTATTATTTACAACTCAATTAAAATCTGTTAATAACAATTAGTACATGCATGCTAAAGTAAGTTATACAACAGGATAATACAGTTATAAGATGCTCTGGTTGTAAATTCTAAACATCGAGAACTAGACAGAAGGGGTTATTACACATTTACTAAGTTATAACTCTTAAAGCATTTTTGACAGACAATGATACAATATAGGTAAACAGATTATGGAACAAAATGTAGCTAAACTTCATCTCTTACACTCTACACTATCATGGAATAGAAACAAAAATGCTGTGATACCTGACAGAAGTCACTGGTTTGATTAAGAAGTAATAACATCATGTAACCTGGGAGAGTCTGAACATGAAGGAAATATACATCAATCGTTTCTGCTGTAAATGGCAAGTCTACACCATTCTTGGGCATAATCTTATGATAGTAATACCTAAAGCTGGGTACCACATGGCAGACTTTGAAAGATGACAGACAGGATCTCAGCACATAAGGGAGAACATTCAGGACGCTTGTTCTGAAAGACTTCACACCACTGATGATAAAGCCCCATACCATAGACAGACAGTACAGGGTTTATTGGCAGTGTGTGTACCTATCTTTATACATCAGTGGCAGGATAATTTATTAGGATAAGAGGGCAGATAAGCAAAGGAGATAAAGAGGCAGATAAGCAAAGGGAGGGTTAAAAACCATGAAATACTCTGTTGTACCAAATAATTCATTTTCAATAAATGTTTGGTGATGGCTGAAATGGTATCCCCCTTAGGTACAACATTGATATGCTCAGCGATCCTTTGGTCGACCCTCCTTATTATTTTTCCCACATACTGTGCCCCCACACCACAGGTAGCTAGATTATGGGTTGTGCGACATTGGCATAGTAGTAAATTCTCTTGGCCATTGTGGTACTTTTTTAACACTTTGGAAATTTCTATATACTTGTAAACTGTATATCTATTGTATCCACAATCTATAGCACCTGTGTGGTAAGCCATGTGCTTTTCTGGGATTTTCAAATCTAACATGGCTAGGGGCCACGTAAGAACCAATTGTTCTTGCGATTTTGAAGAATTAGGACCTGTTTTTGTAAGCTTCTCATTAGTATTGAATCCTCCTGTAAAATTGTCCATAGCCTCTTGACTGCTCTACAATTTTGTTTAGTCTTGGGTATAGTTAGGGTCAATATGGAGTTCCCTTGACCTTGTTCTTACATGTTCAGGCGCCTGTTTCTCTTATGGCAGGTACTTTTTCCAGCTTGTACTTTGCTCTATGATACTGTATTCCCAAAGTGTCTAGCTTGCCCTTGGAAAGAATCCAATTAGAGCATAAATGTTATAAATGGATAAATTGACCATATGGATACCCTCTATAACTGACCTTGGATGGTTAAGACCAGCATGTAAGAGGGTATTCTGTGTAATTGGTTTTATGTTATAAGTTTGTGCTAAAATATGACCCATTTTTTTAAACAGTATTCCCATACTCTGTATGTGTGGGTCTGTATGGAATGTCAATTGCAAACCCATTAGGTATGTTCCAATATTCATCAAACTCATTTACTGCACTAGCATCACCCTTCCCACCAAAATAAGATTGTCAATGTAATGATAATATGATACAATATGGGTTAACACTACATTAGGTTCTTTCCCAATGGCCCATAAGAATGTTGGCATACAGGGGGAAATTTTGCCCCCATTATGAGACCCCCCCTCCTTCATATTAAACATAAAAGAAATTCAATGTCAAGCAAATATTCAATGGCCATCAGTATAATGTATTCTGGTCACAACCATATAGACCTGTCATGCCAAAATTTCATGGCCCTCGGGCCTATGTCATGGTTTTTGGAGAAAAGAAGGCTGTTACATTGAGGGTAAACAAAAGATACTTGGGTACTCTAACCCTGCATTTTGCTAATCACATCAGTTGAATTCTTAATATAGCTAGGAAGTTTGACTACTAGTGGCAATCCAGGGCAGCCTTTGATATGGGCGGAAGTTGGGATCTTAAGTCACAGTGCCACATCCCCCCCCCCCCCCAGTATGCTGTGCTGTTCTGTCTGTGCATTTAGTGCATTATGTGTTACGCAATGATGTACGCACGATATATACAGCACGCACTACAGATACTGAGATCAGTCAGCGCAGGTGGCAGACTTGATTTGAAGCAGGCCAGGAAGCAGCATTTAGCAGTGTATTATGTGTGTGCCAAGGGGGTGTTTTGGAGGGGTGCTAGGCGCCAGTAGCAAATCTTGTACAGGGGTGCTATTTAACCTAAGGCCGGCCCTGGTGGCATCAGTAGCTGGTCCACATATTGGGTCAGTTCTCCATTGATGGACCCGAGCCCTAAGACAACAGGTCTCCCCTTCACTTGTTTCTAAGTATTTGTGGACTTTTTGGTAGCCAATAAAAAAAATGTGTAAAGTAGTTCCACTGTTTGTGTAAAAGCAAATTCTTTTTCATTTAAGACTGCTAATGAGAACCTGCACCCAATTGGTGAGGTCAAATTTGCTCTAAACTTATTGGTAGGATCTCCTATAAGCTCTATGTAGTCTCTGTATCTCCCAGTTGTCTTTAATATATTGGTATTATCACTATTATATTGGTTCTTATCAAGACAACAATTGAGCCCCCTTTGTCAGTGGCTCTAATTATAATATCCTTACTCATTTTTACTCATTACTTTTTTAGTTTTATTTTTTTTCTCCCATTGGTCAATTCTTATAATCCATAGGCATTATGATGGACCCATTCGGACGAACTCGAGCTATCCCAACTCTATTAGAACTAGTTCGGATTTTAACAATCACATATGAATTCTGAATGTACGTGCGAAACCCTCAAATGTGAGTGTCAGACCCCCAATTGCCTGATCATGGGGAAAAGAGGTGTTTAAAGTGTGTTTGATGAATAATACACATGTTCCCCAGGCCATTTCCCAGGTGCCACAGCCATTTACAGTACGGTAAGTTATAATTATTATTTTCACTGTAATTTATCCAAACTTTTCTATCTATTCCTCCCATGACCTTAATGTGTTATTTTCCAAACTGCCAAACTTTTACTGAAGTTTGGACAAGAACCGAACTTTACTGAAGTTTGACAAGAACCAAACTTTTACTGAAGTTCAGACAGAACTGAACTTTAGGAAGTTCGGCCATCTCTATTATGCATGCCCTTATTAAAGGATAAGTGCACTGTAAAATCAAGTTATGTTCATTGGGAGCTGCAGCTTTAAAAATACCGTTGCCATATTTTTTTTACCTATGGCCCTAGCCCTCCAAGCCTAGCTTTGTGTCTTGAAAGTTGCTGACATCTTGTTACTGGTTTGCTGATGTTAAGCTCCGCCCCTCTGGGTTTCCTCTGCTTTCTCCTGCTTGAGAGCCTCAAACATAATGCCTTGAGTTCCGTGCACTCTCCTGCTTGAGCCTCAAACAGTAAGCCTGTGAGTTCCGTGCACGTGCGTGTGAACGAACTCACAAGCATTACTGTTTGAGGCTAAGCAGGAGAAACAGAGGAATTTCAGAGAGGCGGAGCTTAACATTCAGCAAACCAGTAACAAGATGTCAGCAAACTTTCAAGGCACAAGCTAGGCTCTGGGGGGCAATGGAAAAAAAATATAACAACGGTATTTGTGTGGTATTTGTGTGTTCAATTTTAATGTGTAACATTATCCAACTAAGGACACTTTCCAATGTATATTATATTCCACAGTCCCCTTATACTTTTGCTCAGGACTTATTTCCTGTCATCACCACAATGCCTATAGGTAATTTTGTGAATTGTCGCAACAAGACCATTTTTTGTATATAACAATCAATGTCATTATTGTATCAAATTTATTACATTAGGTATAATTCAATCCATTGTTTAGAAGGCTGGAGTAAGGGTGTGTTTTGATAAATTGATCATGTTGTCAGAGTTTGATGGGGTTAGAACCTCCTTTGTTCCCGAATCTTCCTTTGTATGATAGCGTTTGCCCCTCCTGCTTGTGTCTCCTTCCTAACAATCCCGAGAGTTTCTTCTTCACATGATCTCAGTTTGTCAATCTCACTCAGTGAGGGGTCTGAACTGTAAAAATGAAGAAACGATACTGGTGGACAGATTACCATCTGACGAACCCCCTCTGTTTCATCAATTGTACTTGTTTCAAGATTAGGTTTGGATTGATGGTAGTCTATATCTTTGTGTTTAGTTGTTACTTATTTTTTTGGGTATGATCTTGAAACAGAATGTTGTTTCATTCATCTTGGTGGGTTTTTTTATCATTTCCCACCTTCTGGGGTACCTTCTGAGCGGACACAGACCCTATCGCATTCATATCATTTTTTTACTCTGAGAAAAAAATTCCCTTTTGATCATATATATTTGTGATTCTAATTTTTTTTGATTTCAGCTCTTGATCTTCATCTCTAGATGTTGATCAAATTCATCATCCTTACTAAATAATCTCAGCTGAACACTTTGATCCTCCTGTGTAAGGATTATAATGCTTTTGTTCATGTTCATATATATATTGTGTGACTTTATATATATATAATATATATATATATATATATATATATTCCCTTATATAATATAATATATATTATATCTTCAAGGAGATCGCATTGAGTGGAGCTACACATGTGGTTTGGGGTTAGGATATTACATAAGGAAGGTGTATATGTTATGTGTGTACTATCTAACTATTACCATTTAAATGACCTCATAAATGTTATAAAGAATAGCCTGACTTATAGTAGGTACAACACAAAATATACAAAATACATAACCTTCTTACAGGACTGAGATTCCTATTAAAATGGAATGGTCAAATGCAGCTAAAACCACACTCCTGGTCTGCTCCTGTGAAAGGAAGTGTAAATCCAAAAAAGTTTTTCTGTCTCTATACAGGGATGGTTATTGTATTGTAATGGACTATCCACAAGGATCCTTCTATAAGCATCTCACCCTGCAGTGATGTCTATGAGTAATAAACCAAGACATCCCTGCTCTCTATGGCTAAAGGACATAAAGTGAAAGTAGATTGTGGTGTGTGCTTTGAGAGCTTATTGACTGCAACACACAGATCCTGGGTAAAAGATCATTTTACCACCTGTTGGGAGACAGATATTGGACAAATTTACCTTATTGGATACCACCTCATATATATATATATATATATATATATATATATATATATATATATAATATTATATTAAAGGGATATTCTTTCAATTTTATATGGTCTCCCCTATATATTTATTTTATTATTATATGGACTGATTTACCTAGAGTAGATCAGTTTTTTCCTAGGACAAAGAACCCGTCCAGGATAAGGGACCCCCTTTTGAGGAACTTCTCTATCTTCTGTGTTAGTATTGCCGTTAACCCTTCAGTGCCAGCAGTCTTCTCCAGAGTATTGCCATTACCACTTTCAGTGCCAGCAGAACTTTACCATTAACTCTTTATTGCCAGCAGACTTTACTATTAACACTTTCTGTGCCAACACTTCCAGAGTATTGCCATTAACCCTTCAGTGCCAGCTGATTTCCCCAAAATATTGTTATTAACACTTTCAGTGGCTGATAGTCACTGGGGCCACTGTTAAAAAGTTCGAATCAGCTTTTACCTGACATTTTAGAACTGTTCTCCTTACTATTAGCTGAGCACATCCTCCCCCCTCCTTTCTTCACCTTCAGTTCATTTGTAACATTTGTTGCTAAATAGTGTGTGGAGTTCAGGCTCTGTACTAGATACAATGTTACAAATTACAGCAGAACAAGGAGAGCAGTTCTGAAACTGAAAGTAAAAGCTGACAGGGAGATGCTAGGGAGAACATTGGGTGCCCTGGATCAACATAGGCGAAAGTGGCAATATCCGTGAGAGCAAACTCATGCCACCAAGCATCGAACTCCAAGGGAGTTAATAGGACAAAGATTAAATTTATTAATACATACAAATACCGACAAAGCTACACATGTCTGACTCGTTTCTTGCCAAAATGGAACTTCATCAGAGACACAGATAAGCTACACCGATCAATCTTACAGTATATAGGTGCACTCTAAATTGTTTTTTTTTTAAATAGGCCCCTCCTCTCAACATAGGCACCCTAGTTCTTTGCCTAGGTGGCCTATACCTAAAAATGGCCCTGGTTAAAGCTGACAGGATAGCTAGCTGCAGACTAAGAGGCTTGGTGTAAAGCTAGCACACTAACTGTACATAAACCTCTGAAATTACAACGTGAGCAACAGTGGAATATATCCTTATAAACTGAGAGGCTCAGATAAAGAAAATTATTTATCCCAAATATAAGTTGTTAAGGAAGTTAGTTTTTTTTAATTATACTTTAAAAAAAAAGGTTATTATTAAAAAAAAATACTTTTTTTTGAAAAATTTTGAAACAAGCAAAAATTAAAGCTATACACACAAAAATAAACAAAACTATTAAACTACATTAAACAAAAAACATTCAGGGAGATGTAATAAACATTAATAATGGTGCTAATTTTGACCCAACCAATCAGATGTTAGCTTTCAAATGATAAATAACATCTGATTGGTTGGGGCAAAATTAGAACCATTTTTAAAGATAAGAACTTTTATTAGATCTTCCTGATAATGTATTATAAACAATATTGTGCCCTTAACACAGAGTCACCTCAGAGTTCCCTGACATGCATAAAAGAACCCAGCCTTTAGCATTGTGCCTTTATATGGTAAGGGACACCTTGCTGACTTAAAGTAATATCCTTATATTACACTGTAAGGGGCCCATTATCCCTTATATAATACACTGTAAGGGGCACATTTCCCCTTACAAATTAACTGAATGCAAACTATTCAGAAGATTTAGTGTTAGTATCAGCTTTAGCATTCCTTAAAGGGATATTTCACTTTTCAAGTGAACGATTCCTTTAATGGAGGTTAAGGTGCTATGCCTTACCTTCCATTCTTCAATCAATACCTCAGGAGCCAGGGAATGAAGATAGCAGAAACTTACCTTCCGGGTGATCCACTGCAGCAGCAATGAAAATTCCTGAATGCATCCTTGTTCTTATCAACTATAGTTATATTAGGACCAGGAAGCGGTCGAGACCTGTCAGTTCTGCTGCTGTGGATCGCGCGAAAGGTAAGTTTCTGCTTTTTTCGTCCTTGGCTCCTGACATGTTGATTGAAGAACGGAAGGTAAGGCATAACTCCTTAACCTCCTGGTCTTCAATCAATACATTAATAATTTGTGTACCTTTTAAGTACACGTTAATAGAATATTTGTATTGGTTCAAACAGGAGTGAACAAAAAAACAAGAGAGATGAAAATGGTTCTTCACTGCAAAGACAGTAAGGTTATGGAATGCTCTGCCTGGTAATGTTGTGCTAGCAGACTCTCTAAATACATTAAAAAGACTTTGGAGACTTGGAGAGACTGACAAATTTAAGAGGGGGTGATATTTGTCTAATATCAAACTGGGGGTTAGTGTGGGTTTTGCGTGAAACATATGACAGCTAAATGAAAACCAATAGTTTTTTATGTACAGTAAGCACGTCACAAGCGAGGTTATGGTTATGTTTTGGAATATTGGGACTCCTAAAATACTAACATCTTTAGGGTTGAATGCCCTAACACACATTATACACATTATCAGGAAAAAGTGATGCTCACTTATTGTTAGGTGCTCTGGCTCGAACCCTTCATACCTGGGATCCTCTTCTAAAAATGTGATAACATATATCAAGGCAAAAACACAAGGAAATACTCTGATGCCCCCTTCTTCACCTGAAGGGAGCTGACTCATAAGTAAAAAACTCCTTGCTGCCTAAAGTGTTTCAATCACCTTAGCACTCTTACTCATAGGCTCTCACACAGCTCTACATGTAACTGCCTCAGTACTAGAAAGTTTAACCTTTAAAAGGATACACTAAAACAGGGCCGCCATCAGAGTTTTCTGGGCCCCATACTGGGTACATTTCTGGGCCCCCAATAGCACAAACCAACTTAGACACGTCAAACATACCTCCCAACATTTTAAAATGCAAAAGAAGGACACATGGGGAGAAGAGAAGCTCACGCTCACTTCGATAAGACCACGCCCACTTTGTTAAGGTTACACACATTATTCACATTTTACATTGTTGCCTGCAATATTATTTATCAACTAGACATTAAGCCTGTTACATTAACGGGCGCTAGACATGCTCCACCTCCCTGACGCACACACAGACCGGTAAATATAAAATGTACCCATGTCCAGTACACACTCTTAAGATGCCCTCATGCCCAGAGGGCACAGACTGGTCAATATAACATATCGTTAAGCTAAGCCCACACAGACTAGATCCCATATTAGACCCCATATTATATTCTGCCTCAGTGTTGCTTAAAACGTATTTTATTCATATTGACTATTGATATATTCACCCCATTCTCCATGCTCAAATCCTTACACCTACCCATTTGTGCACTGTCTGGAAAAAGGCTGCCACTATTGCCACACAGCATGGCAGCTCCACACTCTGTCCTGCCTATATCCATATTTCTATCTCTGTGTCGGATTGAAGCTTCACACCATCTCTATCCTGTCTATATCCTGATAATAGAGATGGTGTGGAGCTGCCATGCTGCAATGTGACACAGAGATAGAAATTTGGATATAGGCAGGATAGGGATGGTGTGAAGTTGCCATACTGCTATGTGACACAATCTTTATCCTGCTTATATCCATCCATCTCCATCTCAGTGTGGAGCTGCCATACTGCTATGTGACAGAGATGGAGATATGTACAGTATATAGGCAGGGTAGGGATGGTGTGAAGTTGCCATACTGCTATGTGACACAATCTCTATCCTGCTTATATCCATCCATCTCCATCTCCATCAGCCATACTGCTATGTGACAGAGATGGAAATATGTATATAAGCAGGATATAGATGGTGTGGATCTGCCATGCTGCCTCCATAGGGTAGGTAATAGCCCAGTATTAGGCTATTACCTACCCCATGTGCAGTGCATGCCTTGGTAGGAGAATGCAATCAAGTAGTTTAACATCTGAACTTACAAGGTTGTCCATCACTGCTATATAGGTTTGGTCCCAGCAGCCCCATAGAGGAAGTTTGTCAGTCCCTGTACACAGCAGTGAGACAGAGGGCAACAATGCACCCTCCATGGACTCTCACAAGTAGAAATGGGTTCAGTATAACTTACAGTTACTCCCTCCTGCTCTCTATGGAGATCACAGCACAGAAGAGCTTCAAGTTCAGGGAAGGGGTGGGAGAGGGCGGAGCCACATAAACAGTAAAGCCACCTACTGACTAAGTCATGGGGCCATGCAGCAGACACACGCCCTGTTTATCTTCACTATCTAGGAATGAAGTTCACCTAGTGGCTGAATGCAGCATTGCAGGAAAAAAATTCCCCTCTCACTCTCTGGACCCCTTCCAAGTCCAGGCCCCATACTGGAGTACCCCCCCCGATGGTAGCCCTGCACTGAAAACAACATTAGTTCATTGACGAGATACATTAAAAACAATTATTTACATTTTGTTACATTAAGTTATATTTATGTGAGTTCTACATGTGCGATAGAATGGACCTGACTAACTAAGGAAACAATTTATGTACATATGTATATATACATATGTATATATTCTATTAACATTCATATACCGGATATTAATGGATTAATAATGTATTTTAAATTCAGAACTGTAATAAATGATAGAGGTATTTGGGATGTTTAAGTTATATAGTCAGCAAAAATGTGAAGGATCGCACACCTTATAGAAGTGAACCAGCTTTTATTGAACCATCAACATAACACACACGTTTTGGGGGGCTCCTCCCTCTTCATCGCCTGAAACGTTGTGTGTGTTATGTTGATGGTTTAGTAAAAGTTGGTTCACTTTTATAAGGTGTGCAATCCCCCCTCTTGGATATGCTGAAGACACTATTGGTTCGAGTCTTGATGTTTAAGTTATATACAGATTTAACATTTTAGAGTGGTTATGTTTTTCAAACAAAATATATTGTTAACTTACCGGTATTTGGTGAAAGTAATTTAGTTTTTATGCTCACACAATGCAGTACAAGTTCCTGCATTGCAAGATATGTTAACATTGCAGCCATTCCTGTATGTTTCCCAGAGTATACTGGATGTTAATTTTGTAAATAGGTGTGTGTATATGATTGTGCAGGGTTGAGTATTTGAATACATCTCTAAACTGGCCTAATAAGTCTTCTTTAAAAAAAAATACTTTGAAGTCCACTCGAACCTTCCATATTTTACCTTGTCTTTTTTTCCTTGCCATTATTTAGCAGATGCATTATTATATTTATTATCTTTAATGGCATTCTAGTTTGTTACATTAGAACACTTTGTTCCACTACCACTCTGCCTGACTTGGCCTCTCTTATATCTTTGTTAGGAACCCAGGCATATTTCTTACCTGTTTTTTCAGGTTCTTCTCTATTTGAGGGAGATTTTTCAGGACACAAGAAAAATGGGGTATAAGTGTTACAAAATGGTGCTGTACATTCTTGCAATACATAAACAATGCAACAATCTTTTTTTTTTTACAGAATTTTTAAAATTCATTTTATTCCTTTCTTTGGACTTTTGAAGAAATACGAGAAAACTTTCTTCCAAGCAAATAACATTGTATTTTCCTTTCACCATATTTGACACAATGTATTGAGCATTGACTACAAGTACATTCTTTTATCGTTGGGCTTTGTTGATGAAAAATAAATGTCTCTGAGTCCCTTTTCAGCACCATTTGAAAGGATAAAGTGGTTTATAAATTCTTTAAAAACATATTTGGAACTCTCTGAATGGTCATTATGATGCATTATTCAGTTGGTTAGGAATACTTTGCGAAATAAACATACATATATCTTCATTTTGGATACATCTGCTGTTTCCAGCAACAATTACCATCCTTAGGAATCATACATTTACCTTGTTGTAAAGCCACGGATATCTTTTCTAATTAGAAAGCAGCTATTTGTCTGAGAAGTGACTTTTTACTATCCTTTAGTTTAAAAAAAATGTTTTCTGTGCCAGCCTATAAAGGTTGCAGCTATGAATGCTAATGAACTGTTTAGTGTATAAACAATGTTTTAGTTTTGAAATTCTAAATTCCTTAAAGGGAAAATATCCATCTACATTTGTAGAAGAATACTGCATTACTATAATTAATATGAAGACAGGTGAAACTCATTTTATGTAAAAATAATCTTTCTCTCAGTGGCGTCACTATTTTAAAACATTAGGACCCCAATCAGATACTTTGAAATGTCCCCCTAATACTTTTCTGGTTCTTTAATAGTGCCCAGAAGCTGAAGCCAGAAGAGTGCACTTCCCCCTCTCCCCCCTGTACATAGCAAACTGACATAATATTGGTAGTTGTACATCAAACTGGCATGATTTGGGTACTTGTACACTATAGAAATACCAATATTATGCAAGTTTGCTGTACAAGTACCAGTATCATGCCAGTTTACTGTACACAGTAAAAATATGATGTAAAATAAAATTACACACTGTACAAGTACCAATATTATACCCGTTTATTGTACACAGTAAACTGGCATGATATTGGTACTTTTACAGAAAACTAACATGATATTGGTACTTGCCCCAGCTTGCCAGTTTGCTCTACAACTATTAATATCATGCCAGTTTTCTGTAAAATTATTAATATCATGCTAGTTTGCTGTACAACTATCACTATTATGCTGGTTTGCTGTAAAATTACCAATATCATGCAAGTTTGCTGTACATGCCTTACCTCACCTTACTCGCGATCCACCAAAGCAGCAGTATAGATACTCTGAACAGGAAGCAGTCCGGAATTTCAACTGCTACTGTGGTAGATAGTGAGTAAGGTGAGTAGTGAGTAAGTTTCTTCATTGTTCGTTCATCTCTGGCTGGGGAATTGATTGAAGAACAGGAGGTAAGGCATAGCTCCTTAACCTCACGGTCTTCAATCAATACATTAAAGGAATAGGTAACTTTTTTAGTAAACTATTCCTTTAACCAGTTTGCTGTTCACTGAAAACTGGTATAATACTGGTACTTGTACAGCAAAATGGCATGATATTGTTGTACACATGTAAAATATTGGGTAAACCTTATGTTACCTAATGGGGGTTTGGCTTAATTGTGGCATATAAACAAGCGTGGCATAAAATTTCTAGCGGTGGACTGCTGCACCTCTTATGGTGCCCAAGAGTGCCCCATATCTTTTTGATACCCTAGAAACGCCCCTGCCTTCCTTGCTCTAATGCTGAGCATACACAGGTTCAAAAAGGCAATGTCGTCCTAATGTTTAACTACAGAGTTGTTATTACCTGCGACGTTCCCTAGTAGGATAAAGTGATGCTGTACCTGTAAAATAATTTGTAAAGTTGGTGGGCCAGGCATTTTTTTTGGAACATCGCAAAATGTCTGTAAGGTAAGCAGAAGTGTAAAGAGTCCCAACTGTAAAGAAACTTTATTGCAGCAGAAGATACAGTAGAATCACTTTTCTTGAAATTCCAAATAGACGCCCACAGATCCTGTGAGATGATTTATTATAAACTGTCCACCAGTGAGCTTATTTTAGGAACATTCATTTATTTGTGCAGTTACCTGGCAGAGTGCATTTGTTGTAATGTGAATAACCCTTATACTTTTAATCGCAATAGCTGAGCACCTCAATTCTACTTATAGAATTTAGAATGTATTTTTGTATACCGGATACCTAAACTGCCTATTCTAACCACTTTCTATTAGTTATCGTATGGAGCATAGAGTAGTGATGGGAATGAAAGAACTGAGGATAAAATGGAATAATGTGTAATTTTAAAAAAGTAATTACGAATGTACTTTATGAGTTATGAGTAGGTGAGTTGAAAGATCATAGGAAGAGCAGGTACAATATAGGAACAAACACTCATCCTATTCCTTACATCTTTTTTTAAGATAGGTGTTACATATTTTGCTTAGCTCAATATTCCATTTTGCTGGACAGCAGGGTCTGGTTGTCAAAAAAAATAATGGTCAATGTTGTGAAATACTGGTAGCATGGGTTTTATGCTAATTTTGCTTGTAAACACACCCTGATAATTTATTTTGTGATACGCAGTTCTTTCTTTAGATGAGGCTGTAATTGATTTCTTTTTTAGCTGGTTTCTTCAAGGAAAAATGTAGATCAGAACAACTCTAAAGTCAAGTATCCTAGCAATACCGGCAGTTGTGGGAGTCTCCCGGATTCTACGGTGGTCTCCTGCACTCCCACAAGACCATCCCCCAAAATTCTGCGACCGCAAGCACCTATATTCTCCACCCCAGAATGCCCCCTTTATTTTCACAACACCCCCAGAATGCCCTCCCTCTACGCCCTAATTCCGCCTCTGCCCGACCCAGGATGACCTCACTTACACCATGCTACACCCTTGTCCTGTCTTCCCACCACGACCCCTCCCTCCACCATGCCCAGAAGCCACATTTGGCAGAGTGGGATGTCTGTAAAGTAAAGAGATGAAAAAAAATATGGACTGTGCCATTTAGTAGTCTTTCCTTACAGCAGAAATTAAAGGAAACATATTCCATTTACCAGATTTTATTTTATTTTTGCCAGAATGCAACTGAAAAAGCAATTTAACCATATTTACTTGCAGATATTAAAGGTAAAGTGTGCAATATACAAGCCTTTTTTTCCTGCAGAGATTAAAGGGCAATGTGTCATGTACTACTCTTATTTCATTATAGTAATGAATGGAAAAATGTGTTTAGAGTTTTCTACTTTACAAATATTTTATTATTATTGAGTTAAAGGGGATGCATGGCAATTACCATTTTTAAAGAGGAAGCGTATCATATACCAGATATTCCTTATTAAAGAGTTTAAAGGGAAATATATTATAGGCAAGAAAGTCATTACGTGTATACATTTTTCTGAAGGAATTAAAGGGAAAGTAAACAATTTACCAGTTTATACTATTTTTTTTAATAAAGATTAAAGGCAAGCTTGCCATTTACCATTTTTTGCCACTTACCATTACCATTACAAAGCATAAATCTTGTACACAAAATTTAATTTTTAGGACAAAAAGTATGCTTGTTTTTCCTTTTTGTGTACTAAAACATACACTTATGCTACAAGATGTATTTGGTTTACAGAATTTACTTTTTGCCAGCATAATGTTTCTTCTCACCACTTTTTGTATACAAAAAAATATTCTTTTTCAATCCACTGTACATTTTGTTCACCAAAATAGGTTTTGGTCATATATATACATACATACAATAAAAGGATTGTGGAAGCACTCCAATTAGGCTAATTTACAACTACATTTAGCAGAAGTGCTACTGATCTGGTCAAACATTTATACAAACATAGAAAAGATAATCAATGCACATTCCTAGGCCCCATACAATATCATATTATCTGCACACTGGCATACTTTATAAACAAAGGGGTTTTAGTATACATTACTGTTATCACATGAATGAAAAGCCTTCTAACTATGTCAAGGTAACCCCAGTCTGGAAGGTCCTAACTTCTAACCTTTTTACATTTCTTTTACTTCAATTACGATTAGCAAACTTTTGCATTTCTCATTCTTACACACTGGATCCATATAACAGGCTCTCTCACTTCCCCCAGCCCTTTGGCTTTTTAAAATGAGGGAAGAGGCCATCCAGTGCTTTATATTAAATGCATAGAACCTCCCATAAAAGGGGCATGTTGGGGGTGCTATTACCACATGGAGGCTTGACCAGACCTCCCAATAAATACATACAATACAAGGATTGTGGAAGCATTCCAATTAGGCTAATTTACAACTACATTTAGCGGAAGTGCTACCAATCTGGTCAAACATTTATACAAACATAGAAAAGATCAATGCACATTCCTAGGCCCCATAAAATATCATATTATCTGTACACTGGCATACTTTATAAACAAAGGGGTAACCCCAGTCTGGAAGGTCCTAACTTCTAACCTTTTTAAATTTGCTAATCGTAATTGAAGTAAAATAAATGTAAAAAGGTTAGACGTTAGGACCTTCCAGAATGGGGTTACCTTGACATGGTTGGAAGGCTTTTTCTTCATGTGATCACACGATTAGTTTGCTAATCGTAATTGAAGTAAAATAAATGTAAAAAGGTTAGAAGTTAGGACCTTCCAGACTGGGGTTACCTTGACGTGGTTGGAAGGCTTTTCATTCATGTGATCACAGTAATGTATACTAAAACCCCTTTGTTTATAAAGTATGCCAGTGTGCAGATAATATAATATTGTATGGGGCTAGGAATGTGCATTGATTATCTTTTCTATGTTTGTATATATATATATATATATATATATATATATATATATATATAATCCAAGAAAAAATGGCAGGCACACTCCCAGCGGAAACAGGTAAGTGGAAACAAGGTACCCTGGTGCTACAAGCAGATCAAATAGATAAATATAATAAGAGAGTCCCGTATACTCAGGGATTTTCCAAATGAAATAACTTTATTGTGTTACTTAAATTGTGTTAGTTAATTCGTTTTGAAAATCCCTGAGTGCACGGGACTCTCTTATTATATATATATATATATATATATATATATATATAATATATATATATATGAGAAGAAACAGAGGCACTCACGGCTCAGATAGATCCAAGATTTTATTAATACATAAAAATAAAAAAGATAGCGTCAATCTACGCTTGGATCTTGGATCTATCCGAGCCGCGGGTGCCTCTGTTTCTTCTCCTATGTATCCAGTTGTGGATGGCACCCGGACAGTACACATTATAGTTATGGAGTGCGGATCGCTGATTCCAGTCTGTATTTACCTTGTTTGAGCCTGCACCCACCTGTTTTGCTTCATACATTTCACTTCCACAGCGGGATTGACACGAAGGAGTTATCCTATTCCCAAGCGGACGCCGTCCGCATTCTTTGCACTGACTCGGCGGCAAAATTGGAAATTCCGCCCAAGGATTTATATATACTGCTACTGAGACTTAAGAAAAAAGGAGATTGATTTTCACCTACATGCACTTTATTTATCTGAACTACAGATCCAGACGCATCCCTAGAGGTTTTCGGGTACGGAATACCCCCACAATTGGCAGATTAGATCGTGAATTTTGTAGCAAGTGGTGTAGCATTCTGAACAAGTGCTCCTATGATTGATGCTACTAGTGATTGAACAATCTACCAAGAACTAACCGCTATAAAAGAGGAGATACTGAATTCGGGTCCAAACATCTGCAAGTTTGGCCACTGATACACCCCAAACTGGAGTGACAAACTTAACAATCAAATCGATACATACAGAAAGGATTTAATAGCCTTTAAGCAGAACAAGGTCATCAATGTCGATATAATTGGATTATAAGAAAAGAGGGTATA
Organism: Hymenochirus boettgeri; assembly: GCA_019447015.1. Lineage (NCBI taxonomy): Eukaryota > Metazoa > Chordata > Amphibia > Anura > Pipidae > Hymenochirus > Hymenochirus boettgeri. The sequence continues at coordinate 123,270,101 of CM033475.1, read as the reverse complement.
TGGATGGTGGGTTGGTAAGAATGAGACCCAACCGGTGGCCTAGACGCCAGACCATCAGAAAACCGAGGGACGATTGATACCTCTGGAGACTCAGCACATATGGATAGTGATGAGCCCGCATTTTCTCGTAGCAATCTGTATACTCATTCTGACACATGCGCCTCTTCTTCTTCTTCTTTTCGGGGTCACTACACGATCTGCCAACTCCTCAGGCGGAGATCACACACTCGCAGGGGGGGGCGCAACCGTAAAAGGACGCCCACCGAAACAAGGAGACTATAGTATATAATCTTAGTAGCCACACTCTTTCCCCGGAGAATTCTCCTTGTTGCAAAAAGGTCTCACATTTGTTCCTACTCCGAACTCCAACTTGTTTGATTCAGAACTGATCTATTTCGTCTTCAAAAACAGTTAAAATTAAAGGATTACTTCAAGGATGATAACAAGAAAGTTGCACCTGAGGCTCATAGTTTTTCTAAAAAAGTAACTTTGATCTCCCAAATACACCTGCCACCATTAAAACGTTTCATAGTATTGTCACAGTTCTTTCAGAAGCATTTACAAACAGCATATGCCTTATACTTTCAATAATCTCATCACCTCAGAACAAAATGGACTTACATCTGAGAGCTGATGACAGTATAGTCATACGTGCTGCGACAAGGGGGGAGCCATTGTGCTCCTGGACAGACAGTATTACGAGAATGAAATACAGCAACAATTATCGGATCCCAAACTTACATTAAAATGGACACAGATCCTACTACATCTTTCAAAAAGGAATTGGATTCCAAATTGAATTTTGGTCACATTATGGGCTGGATTTCATCTAAAACTTTAGATTTTCTTAAACTCAATATCCTCGATGCCCACTGTTTTACACCCTACCTAAAATCCATAAGGACTTAACTAAACCACCTGACGTCCTATTGTTTCATCATATGGTCGTTATTCAAACCTTTGCCCAATTTATTGACAGCTTTTTGCAATCTGCTTGTAAATTGATGCCCTCATATTTGAGAGACAGCCAGCATTTGTTGCAACTATTGAAATCTTTTCCCATATCCACTCATAATGTGTGGCTTATACGTGCGACGTCAAGAGTCTATATACGGTTATCCCACAGATGAAAGGTGTAATGGCGTGCCAAGAGGCACTAGTTCACCATAAACACACGGTCCTCCCATTGACTTTTTGATGGACTTACTGTTGTTTATACTATTTAAAAATTATTTTCGATTTAAGTCAGATTACTATGTGCAATGTTCCGGGTTCTATGGGATCTAATGTGGCACCTACTGTAGCTAACCTCTATATGAAATGGTTTGAGGAGACTTACATACTTCCCTCTGCCCGAGATGAATTCTGTTTTACAGAAGATACATTGACGATCTGTTTTTCCTTTGGGGGGACACTAAAGAAGTGCTGAGTGCTTCATAGAGTCTTTGAATCAACTCAGCACCCTGATTAAACTTACCTGCCATCTCGATTACAATTCCATAGAGTTCTTAGACTTATGTTCTTTAAAACTGAGAATGTTCTAGGAACCGCACTCTATAAAAAGCTACTGACAAAATTCTGTCCTTCATGCTTCCAGTTGCCACCCTTACAAGACCAAATGTGGACTGATTTACAGTCAATTTTTGCGAGTTTTACGCAATAACACTGATATGGACTTGGCTGATAAACAACTGGATGACAGTTTACCAGGTTTATTGAGAGGGGCTACAACATCTTTACTATCTCTTGAGCTCGAGAAAGCTAAAAAATACTTACTATCAAAACTAAGAATGAAATTCTAGGATAGATTTTTGTACCACATATACCCCCTTGAGTAAAGACATGCGCACAGTGACTGACCGTTATTGGGAATTGGTCCAAAATGATCACAGCTTCCCTTTCAACAAACCCGTCTTAGACATACCTATAGGCGGGGACGTAATCTAGCTAGTCTTCTGGTGCGCACTGATATGGCAGCTCCCTCAGACACACATTCCTTTTCTAAAACGTTTTTAGGGGCTTCTAACTTGAAAGTGGGCTGTTACCGTTGCCCCAATTGCATCACCTGTCGCTCGATGTTGACAGGTAGAGATTTTGCTCACCCACACAACGGCAAACGCATATCCATCAAACAAAGATTCACCTGTGAGAGCAAATTTATTATCTATTTCATAATTTGTCCATGTGGGTTGTATATTGGCAAAACTAGAACCACATTCAAAGAAAGAATGGTGAATCATCACTCTTCTATACGAACTGCCCTTAATACCCATAAAACCATGCCTGTGATTCAAAATTTGGTGATCTAGCTGTGGCTCGACACTTTAAAAATTTCAGCCACCCACTCTCTTCTTTAAGATGTATGGTATTTGAGAGATCAGATCCAATGTGGATCATAACAAGCTGTTACTTCAAAAGGAAGCACGATGGATTCACTATTTAAATACTGTGACACAGGGGGCCTTAATGAGCAATGGTCTCTACATTGTTACTTATAGATTTTCTTATTAGACTATATGTAGCTATGTCATACCTCAACACAGTGAACAAGCTCTTATTGTTCTATTGAGCTACTTATTTTGTAATTCATATGTGTCTCTATAATTGTCAACATATTATCCCTTCTGTGCCTCCGGTTATGTTTACTTGGTTTGACCTTATGCTATTTACAGTTTATGGCCATCCAATGGGTTTTTTTGACACTCAGTGTTTTAGTTTTTAAATGTTCTTAATGGGTTAACATTTTCACATCCAGGTGATCTGTCATTATGTGTGTTTAAATGTTGGTCTTTTGCATGGTACATCATATCCTAAACGGCTTGTGTTGAGCCGAAACGCGTAGATTGACGCTACTTTTTTATTTTTATGTATTAATAAAATCTTGGATCTATCCGAGCCGTGAGTGCCTCCGTTTCGTCTCCTATTTATCCAGTTGTGGATGGCACCCGGACAGTACACATTATAGTTATGGAGTACGGATCGCTGATTCCAGTCTGTATTTACCTTGTTTGAGCCTGCACCCACCTGTTTTGCTTCATACATTTCACTTATTACAAAAATATATTTACACATATATTGCACATAGGAAAGGTGTATATGTATGAGTGTACTATCTCACTATTACCATTTAAATGACCATCAGTAAATGTATATAAAATTTAGCACTGACTTATATTAGTTACTACACAAAATATACAAAATACATAAACTTAGATATACAAAATACATAAAGAGCTGAGATCCCTATTTTAAAATGGAATAGTCAAATGGCAGCTTAAACCACACCCCTGTGTCTGCTCCATATGAAAGGAAGTATAATCCAAAAAAAGTTTCTGTCTGCTACACAGGATATGATGTGTATTGTAATGGACATATACACCAAGGCTCCTTATATACCACCTCCAGCCTGCAGGTGGTGTCAGTGAGTAACAAAATACAAGATATCCCTGCTCTCTATTGTAGGAGGAGAGAAAGTGAAAGTGGATTGTGGTGTGTTCTTTGGAGTGATATTGACTGCAACACAAGATCCTGTGTAAAAGATCCTGTGTATAAGAACCTGTCCTGATTACTGGGCAGAGAATTTACCTTATTGGATAAAAACTCTGAGGCAACAGATAAGTGTACACAAACTTAGAAGGACACACAATATACAGGCCTGGTCAATATTCAAAGTGGTGCACCATAGACAGGGACACCCCTGTTTACTGCACATGTTATGTGGGGAACCTGTTTATGTGCACTGTCTGCTTTGTGCCAGACCACCAGAGTAACCCACTGTGTGCCATGCTACCAACAATACTTCCATAAAGCAGTGATCTGGTACAAATTAGTGGCAGCGGTGCTGGTAGTATCATTTATTATCCCAGTTTTCTTTGTATATTTGTTTTCTGTATTAAGCTATGGAGGCTGCTACTGATTGTATTGATTTAAATCCTTCTGTCCTTATTCCTGCAGATGGAATTCCCCAATTAGACTCATTAGCTCTACCAGGCCCAATTGCCAAACCTGTTTTTAAATCTGATCCATTTGATGGGGTAACTAGGGAGTGGACTGATTGGCTAGAACAATTGGAATTGGCAGCCACTATTATGGTTGGGATAAGGTGCTCGCTTGCAAGTCCTAGCCTTTTGCTTAGTGTAGCCAGGCAGGTATACCAGGATTTACTGTAATTGAAATAAACGTTATCAGTTATTAAAAAATGCTCTGAAGCACTTTTTTTCAATTAGATCTGTAAGAGTATATAAAGGATAAATCCTTTTCTTTAGGTAAACTGGGATAAGAAATGTTTCTATATACGTTAGATTATTAGGGCAATGCTATAACAATACATGATGCTGTGAGGTACCTTCTGTTTATATATATGAGGTACCATCACAACTTGCCATGGTGAATACTAATAAGTATTAACCTAGCATGTTTAGTTTCAACCACACAGTGTAGCAGATTGCCTGTGTCTACTCTCAGATCGCAGGATTATCCTATTTGGTTCCTCTGGAATCTGGTGACTGTCTGAGTACACTTTAAAAAATACCTGTGTAAAGATTCTATATCCACTATATCCACACATAGCAAAACATACACACACATAATGTCCATTGTACACCAACGGGCACACCACTTTTTTGTGTATATAATATATATTATATATAATATATTATATATATATATATATATAATATACACATATAAATATATATATATATTATATATAATATAATATATATATATATAGGTGCTACACTTGTTTTTTTGTTGTCTTAAGTATATTTTGTTACCAATATAGTTTTCTCACCAAAATATGTTTTTTGTCGAATTAATATAGTTGGTCACCAAGTGTTGTTTTTTGTTTTTGTTCGTAAATGTGTTTTTGTTCCCATGAATTTCTTTCAGTCAACAACATTTATTGTTGTCACCAAAGTTGGTTTTATTGTTACAAAATGATCAGGGAACAAACGGCACCCCATAGTCAGGAAGGAAGTGGCAGAGGAGCCCCATTTTCAGGTAAGTTAGCTGTTTTCCCTCCTGTCTCCTGAGGGTTTAAATGAAGAATGGAACGTAATACATGTAAGACATAGCTCACTAAACTCCTATTCTTCCATTTAGGTTACCGTAATTCATATATTTTGGTGGATATACCTTTAAATTCTTTAGTTGCCTCTTTCCAGTGGCAGGATTCAGGAAGACATAAAAGTGAAACATAAATACATCTATATGATATTGCAGATTAAAGGAGAACTAAACTTTTTTTAATGCTAACTTGAAAGCTTTTCTCCCCAAAACACCTATATATTGTAAGATTCTTCTACATGTAAGTAATAGATTCTGTGTCAAAGGGCTTCCATGTTGATGCCAGTACAGCCCCTGGCACATGTAGGCTTCAAAGGCTAACGTAAACTTTTCTCCCCAAAACACCTATACATTGTAAGATTCTCTATACAGTAAGTTGCATTTAGTACATGTAAGTAATAGATTATCAGGGTATTCAATAAAAGTTCTTATTGTTTAAAATGGTGCTAATTTTGCACCAACCAATCAGATGTAAGCTTACAAATGTTAAATAAGATCTGTTTGGTTTGGGGAAAATTAGCACCATTCTAACGATAAGAACTTTATTGAATCTCCCTGTCTGTGTCTAAGAAGGCTTCCATGTTGATGCCAGTACAGCCCCTGCACATGTGGCTTCAGAGCCATGCTGCCTGACCCCAGGATTCACTGTCTCTATGCACATTGTAGTTTCTATACTGGTCTCCACACCAATATAGAAGTCCTTGATAAGACTTTGAAATCTGCTTGTTACCTTGCAGGTTATTAACCAACACTGTGAATTACATACAGCTTTCATCATGGGGCAATATAATAACTGGATTTTTATGCATCTGCATGGTGTTTACTGGTGCTCCTCATAGAAATACAAAGAGTCGGGTCTCTACGCTGTTATATGATTGTCTGTCAGCTTCTAGAAAGCAATGCTGCAGCTCCCTTGTTTGGATCTGTAGAGCTTAACAAGCATGTAAGTTTCTGCTTACATTTACCTGGGAGTCAGCAAGCTAATTTCATAAATTACCCACAGCCACAGTTACGAGAGGTGAGACACAGCTTGTTGTATCTTTTGAAAGTACCCTGTCTTAGTACAATGTTGTCTGGGGATTTTAGTTCCCTTTAAGTTCAAAGTTAGACCAATTTCCAGTCAAGGGATTTATTTCCTGAAGCTCATTAGATGTGGTGTTAAATGGAGTTTATCATATTTTCAAACATGGGAATTAAATAGCAATTTAATTAAGATCTATGTAACCATGTATGTTTCAATGGCTCCTTATCATGTAATGAAATGCAATTATTGTTTTACTTTTTTATGGCAGCTGAATTGGGAAAAAAGCTTCTTAGTTTAATTATTTACAACACCAAACTTTGGTGTTACATAAGGCATCATACAAAGGTTTTGATGTTACAATTTTAGAAATACAGGTAGAGAAGGGTAGACAATCATTTTTTTGAGACTTAACTTAAGGAATTAGTGATGAAATTGATAATTTCATGCCACTTGTAAATCTTCTGAAACCTCTTCATGCATGAACGGCTCCTGAATTGATTTTATGAGAAGTGAATAGAGTGGATAAAAATCAATAGTCATAACAAAGACCTAAACAGATATAGACGAAAGAAAAGGGGGATAACAACCTTCTTCTGGTACTGCATGTGTCCTATCCATAAAAACTTTATAATAAAACAGTGAAAATGTTTTCAATGAACCTTCTATATAATATGCTGACGCTAGAGATCTGGGTCCGACTCTGGTCCCCCTTGTCCAAAAATCTGAACATTCCATCCAAAACCAGGTGGATCGTTCAGATTTTGGAAAGCATTTTTAAGGGTAACCGAATGTACAAAGTTATATTCGGTAACCCTCGAAAATAACCTCAAATGTTCGATAACCCCTGAAAATATAATCAGAAACTAAAGAGTAGTTTCTGATCATATTTTTGAGGGTTTTCGAATGTTCAAGGTTATTTTCAAAGTTTACATTAAAATAAATAAGTATAAGAATAGGAGGGGGTGGGGAAGAAACATAGAGTGAGGACCTTTTTATTTCTTATAACAGTTTCTGCATGAATTTATGGTAACCCTCGAAAATACGTTCTAAACCTTTGAAAGTTCTGTTTTCAGATATTCAGGTTTTTCCAGAGTTCCGAAAATGAAATGAAACTTCAGAGTATCACCATTTCTACTAACCAGCATTGAGGCAATCCTCCATGTGAAATAATATAGTGCGTTTCTGGCCTTAAGGTCAGAGAAATGTGTTTCAGATGACCTTCTCCTCCTAAGTGATCATATACTTCTGTAAGTACCTTTTCAAATGTAAAAAAACCTATACCTTACCTAGTACACACTTGTCCATATCACAGTAATTTAGTTGCCTTTCCCTGAACCCTCACTATTAAATACTAAACCTGTATATTCTACCAATGATTTGTAAAAGTCTCCCTTTAGTATTGTTTGAACTATTTTTGCTGTTTACTAGTACTTCTGTGGTCCATCTCATCCATTTCGAACAATACATTCGAGGCTACCAAAATTAAAGGCTACATTTGAGGGTTACCGAAATCGAAGGATACTGTATATACTCGAATATAAGTCGACCCGATTATAATGGAGGTACCAATTTTTACCTCAAAAATGAGTAAAAACCAATTGACTGAGTATAATTCGAGGGTAGAGTAGTAGAAGGGAGTAGTAGTTTACAAACATCATGAGTGGAACTGCACACACTAACCCCAAAACACACTACCCTGTCCCTGACTCCTTACTCTCCCCCAGCCCCAGGAATAAAACCCCTACCCTGTCCCTGACTCCTTACTCTCCCCCCAGCCCCAGGAATAAAACCCTATTTCCCTGCACCCATCTTCTCTCACTACAAGTAAAGCTGCAGCCTTACCTTTTCCATAGTTGCAGAAGAGTCCGGGCACCGACATCATTCCCTTGATGGAGGAATCCGGCTGCCGCATGCACTGATGGTCGCATCCACTGACGTCAGTACTCGGCGCCGGGAAATGAGACTCAGTGGACATGAGTCTCATTTCCCGGCGCCGAGTAGTGACGTCAGTGGATGCGACCATCAGTGGACGCGGCAGTGGATTCCTCCATCGGTAAGTGACTGACTTGAGTATAAGTCGAGGTTCAGTTTTTAGGCTGTTTTCACAGCCTTAAAACCTCGACTTATACTCGGGTATATACAGTACATTGGCGGGTTACCAAGTTCTAACGTTACATTTAAGGATTACTAATTTGAGAATTAGATAATTACCGTATATACTTGAGTATAAGCCAAATTTTTCAGGCTTTAAAATTAGCCTGAAAACCTAACCTTGACTTATACTCGAGTCAAGTCCTAATTTAGATCCAAATTCTGCAATTACAGATAGTAACCAGTAGGTGGCGCTGTGGTAACCTGTATAGAATTTACAGGAGCTGATCTGCCTTTACACTTCCTGCTTCCTGTATTCTGCCTGCTGGACCACTTAGCACTGTCACTGGATGCTGTAATCTGATGGGTCTCCTCAGTTTGGGGTAGAAAACACTGCTAGTTCAGTCCAAATGACAGCTTGAAACTACAACTCTCAGGTGACATTTTAACTATTGGGGTCAGAGAATCCTTTACTATATGGGGGTCAGAGTTCCCTTTACTATATGGGGTTCAGAGGACCCTTTACTATAGGGGGTTCAGGAGAATTGTAAATGATGGTAAGCTTAATTAAAAGTTTACTGAACCTTGCCACTCCACATGTTTAGAACTGAAACTCCCAGCAACAAAGCATGCTGGGAGTTGTAGTTTCCAATCATCTGAGTGCCAAAGAATTGGAGGTTACTGGTACTGGATTTGGCTATTACTGTATGGGATTCATGTATGGGAATTCTGCTGTCCATTTAAAGGCAACTAAAGCCTAAAAACAACACAGAATCAGAAGGCAGTAGTGGTGATAATTTCTACCCTCGACTTATACTCGAGTCATAAGTTTTTACAATTTTTCAGGTAAAAATAGGTACCTCACTTATACTCGGATCGACTTATACTCGAGTATACACGGTAATGAATTTTTTGATAATTAGCAAAATAAATTTGCGAGTTCCGAACCAGTTCGGATAGAGTTCAGATCAGTTCTCAGTTCGAAAACTCATAAAGTTCGCCCTGGACTCAGGTTCGGGTTCAATTTATCACTACTGGGAACCTATACTATCTGTCTCCCATATCCTCATCTACTCAATTCTCAACCAGTAGACTGTCCCTTTCAGTGCCTAAAACTTCTCACTTGTTTGAAAAGTCTTTACACTACAAAAATTCTGAAAATAATTTTCCAAGTGTATTTTAACCTGTTAAAGGTATTTGTACATGGAACTGTTTGTTGCCTCATTAATAGAACTTTCTGAAAATAATCCTAGCGAAAATATACAGAATGCTGACAATAAGCCATAAAACAGTATATATGTTATATATACTATCACCTGGGTGAGTTTTAGAGAGATAAATATTATTGCTGAATATGGAAGCATGATCATGGTGCTGTTTGTTCTAACAGCGTGTTTGTGATTATTTTTGACTAGTTATTGAAGTATCCCTTCAGCACAGTATTACCCATTTATTATTTTCCAACATACTATACACACCTCTCTGTGCTTCAGCAAAAACTGGGCATGGCTTGTGGAGGTGGGAATGGCTTGTGGAGATTGGTGTCGTGGGCTTAAACTGCGGGTGAACTGAAACTGGAGGGCTGACCTAACAGTGATTGCTGAATCCTCCAGCCCTCCAGTTCAACAGACACTTTTGTGCCACTGTCCAGTTCAGCAAACACTGTTAGGCCACTCCTTTAGTTTAGCAACACTGTTAGATCAGGCGTCCAGTTTCACTAGAAATTGTTAGGTCCCTCCCTGTCCAGGTCACCAACACTTTTAGCTCAACCCTCCATTTCAGCAGACACTGTTAGGTCAGTCATTTAGTTAATTGACACAAAAGTTCACAAGTTAACTCTGGGCACACGGTGGCTTGGCGCTATATAAATCCACAATTATAATAATAATAATTCTGCTGGCACGAAATTGTTAATGGCAATATCTGGAAAGTGCTGGCACTGAAAGTATTAATAGAAAATCTGTTGGCACTGAAGGGTTAATGGTATACTCTCTGACACTAAAAGTGTAATGGCATTGCTCTGGGAAGTCAGCTGGCACTGAAGGATAGGGCATGTCCACCCCAAAAAATAAACTTTAGTATAAGATAGGTACCTCCTGCCAGCCCACCCCCAACAACACACACAAGTTTGCCCACAGTGACTGCACAGCCATGGTTCTAATGTTCTTCCTCTTCCAAGCGGGCCCCAGGCACTTGATTAGGTTGCCTTGTGGATAATCCGACCCTGCTTAAAATGCAAGGTATCGATGCAGAGGATGGGAATACTCAAGAAAGTCAAACAAAACTTAGGCAGAACAGGTGTAGTAAACCAACTGGACAGCTGGAAAAGGAGAACTTATAACACAGTACAGAGGGAAAGACGAGACAAAGCAGGAACAGAGTCAAGCTCATACACGAATGTCAGTCAGCCAAAAAAGGTACCATGGACGAAAAATGAGACAAAGTCATGGGCAGATGTCAGACAAGCAGTAACGAATCATACTCAGGACAACAAAAAAGTGGTCAGAACTCAGAAAATCACATCACGAGCAATAAGAAAACTGCATACTATAATGGGCAATCCAAGAAGGGAGCTGCAGTTATTTACATGCAGAAACTTCAAGATAGAAGGAAAAATGGAACATTTGCACCCCCAATGTTTGCACGCACACTTAAGCGAGGTGACTGCACTTGGAAGAGGGACACCACGGAACAGGATTCAGGTAAGCAGACTCTAACGCAGTAGTGTTTAAATAACGAAGATAAATAACAGTATGTTTTAACATTTTTACATCAGAGTGTCTTACCTGTTAATGGCCCTAATCTGGTTGTACGATATGTTTTTAGTTGTTAAATTCGCTACCTTAATCTGACATTTTCCTAAATTTTCAGCCAGTGTTTTTCCCATATGCAGTAATAGTGCCACTATTTACAGCCAGCTGTTAGCTGAAGTTAATCCCTTCTGGGATTCACCCACATGCATAAAGCTCATAATGAATTTTGAAAAAGAGATTTACGCGGAGCTATTGCTTCTCTGCCTAAATCTCCCTGTCTATGATCAATTTATATTTTAAACTGTCATTGCAAGTACTGTATGTCCATTATGTTTATGTGTGTTCAGGCCAAAAAGGCTAAAGTAAGATAATGTTTTCCTTGATTTCCTACCAATCATGCAACATGCTGTCTTTCTGTCATATATTAAAACTTTTCTTTGATAAATGGCCATGACCAAAAAAATCCTACCTAACCGGAATGCGTGATGCTTTAAAGTCTCTCACAAGACTCACGCATCACAGGATCCCGGACTGTAAGACAGGACATTTTTAGTTCTACATAAATCCCATACTCCACTGCAGGAATAGGGTAAGGTTAGCGCAAAATTGTGGCGCTAATCTTAATTTAGCCAACGTGAAATTGCTGCAAAACCCTTGCTAACCCTATATTACATCTGTTAACATTGGTTCTGCACTAATTTAGCCAAAAAACAGCTAATACAGCATCGGCTAAGTGTACTAAAGTATGCTTTTTTTCTATTTCCTTGGTTCCACACAAAATAACTGTAAAAAAATCTGTGTAAGCAAAACCATATATGTGCTAAAAAGTGTTTTATCTTTTGTATTTATAGAGAAAATAAGAGGCTAACAAGTTGATAACAACATAGTCTGCACGGAACACAGCAGTTTTTTTTTTTGTGCCTTCCTAAATAAAACCATGCAATATAATATTTTGATTAGTTTATCTGAATGAACTGGTGCTGCATAACCTGTGACCGTTAAGAAAATTTACTGTCCTTGGATTTCAGGAGCATAGTAAATCAATTATCTTGGAAGAGGTGACCTTTGCATAAAACCCTCATTTTCTTTCCTATATTTCTTTTCTAACAGATTATATTCCCTTAGCTGTTCTATCATAAAGAGATATAGTTCACAATAAATGACAAGATTTTTATGGATCAGTGGATTTATTAAAATACTTGCTTTATCACTGCATAAAAAAACAAAGCATTGATTGTTGAATTTTAGCCTGCATTCGTGTGAAAGACTTCCCTGTGCTCTCTCAATGAAAATTCCAAAAATTCCTAACTAAGATGTGCAAAGTTTGGTGTTTGGTGAAATTGTATTTCATAGAATTTGTGTGAAACAGTCAAGAAACTAAATCAACCACAGAAGTGACCCAACCACTCAAAAATCTGACAATCATTTAATATGTACGCATAATTTAATAATTCACGCATTGCTGATGCAAGCTATAACAGAACACAGGAACCCTCAGTTAACCCTTTAAATGCTGAATATTGTATGGTATATGATCTTCACCTTACTGTAGTAAGCCATTGTTAAAAACTGGCTTATTAAAGTATCTGTGCATAGACCAAATACATTCATTACACTAAAGTTTTCTAGATCTTTATAAAGAAAAAAATGGGAGCACAGACCAATATAAAGTGATCAGTACTGATCACTTAAATATTAATCTGTGCACATGCTTTCCAGCAAGTGATTTTTCCATTGGAATTTTTGCTTGAAAATAAGCATTTATGCTCATATTACTAGTTTAATCATTCCTAAATGTGAACACACACAGGGAGATTCAATATATGAAAAATATATTGCAAAATCCACGCAACCCAAAGTAATATTAGGTTAGTGTGAATTTTACACTTATTTAGTGCCCTTAGAGAAAAGCCACAATGTTATTTGGGGCTATTTGCTGACCATGGACTTTTTCTGCACCCATGCCTGTGGCATACTATTTTATTCAGGATGTGGAAAATTGTATGGAATGGAAGGTTTCCATTTCAAAGTCTACAGAAAAATTAGAAAATGATGTCATATTTTTAAAGGGCAACTCCACCCATCATAAGAACATCTTTTAGAGAGAATGGCCTCTTTAAATATGTTGATATTCATAGTTTTTCTATGAATTCATTACTGTATGTTCATTACTGTATGCCTGCTATGCTCTGGATGCCTCATGGAAACAGAGCAATTTAGAAACCTGTACTGAGCCTCTACTGAGCCTGGGCATGCTCAGTGAGGCAGACAGGGGATTAACATTTAGTCATTGGCTGTGATGTCAACTTTCAAATCCATAACTGACAGTTGCTAATTGGAAGAACCGGAAGCAGAAACAGCGGAAACAGACATTGTTCAGGATTTCAGGTTAGACTTATATATTTCAGATATAAAACTATTACCGACAGACCGTTTAGGGTTTTGGGGGTTGATTTACCTGTATGTAGTTTTCATTATGGGTTGGACTTGCCCTTTAAAGTACACATTGTGCTGAAAAAAAAGATGTATAGCATTCCCTATTTACTGGGGGTTTCCTACTGTAAAAAATCTGTCTAAACTGATTGAGGGCAAAATCCTGAAAATTCTTGTAAAGAACAGAGACACTGAAGAAGTTGATGGTGCCCTATTTCGCCATCAAGTTTTTTACCTTGGGGATGAACCCAAAAATAATCCACAGGTATACTTACAAATTGAGCTTAAATAGTACAGAAGTTTTTGAAAAATACTTACAGAATAAACAGCTTATTCATGCAAGGTAGAGAACACATGTCTTACCTACTCGGGTGTGCTATGTATATTGGGTAAGATACTACATTTTAACATTATTGGAGTATCCATTTGTTACGTGACAACACATTATTGGCTTACATACTATTAGCATAGCATAATCCCATACATCTCATTACTTTAATTATTATACGTCACCAATTTCATTTCACAAGTTACTGTAAATTACCCCTAAATAAGTTGTATTACCTTATATGGGAAAACACCACTTCAAGTAAACATATACATTAACTGGCTCAATATAAACATATGTAACTAGATGAAATCAGGAATATTGTACATCATTTTTTCAGCACAAAGTGTACCTTAACAAGGAAAATAATTTTGTTGTATTACTATTACTGCATTTATGGGGAAATATGGGGAAAAAAGGCGAAATGTGCAAATTTTCATGGATTTTTCCAATTTTTAGTTATAGTTATCTTAAGGTTAACACACATTTGTTGTGCATAATGGCCATTTTCGAAATCCAATCGGAAAAATTACATTCTGGGAAATCATTTTCCAGGAAGTGATTTTTCATTCATTGTCAAAGATCAATAATTAGGTAGCAATTAGAAGACTTAGGAAAAGTGTATTTGAGAATGGAACTCTGAGCTCATTCACAAATATTAGTTTAAGCTGTCACACGTGACAGCTTACTATATACCAGGTACTGCACTTCTATCTGAATGGAGATCGCAGTGCAGTACCTCCACTTCACCACCAGGGGGAAGACGATTGCGCAATCAGGTAGAAAGCAGGCTATTTACTTATACGGTCATGGCATTTTATGGGTTAAATCATGGATCCCATCATGCGCGTGTCCAGTTGTGGATGGCACCCGGACAGTACACATTATAGTTATGGAGTGCGGATCGCTGATTCCAGTCTGTATTTACCTTGTTTGAGCCTGCACCCACCTGTTTTGCTTCATACATTTCACTTCCACAGCGGAGATTGACACAGAAGGGGAGTTATCCTATTCCCAAGCGGACGCCGTCCGCATTCTTTGCACTGACTCGGCGGCAAAATTGGAAATTCCGCCCAAGGATTTATATATACTGCTACTGAGACTTAAGAAAAAAGGAGATTGATTTTCACCTACATGCACTTTATTTATCTGATTACTACAGATCCAGACGCATCCCTAGAGGTTTTCGGGTACGGAATACCCCCACAATTGGCAGATTAGATCGTGAATTTTGTAGCAAGTGGTGTAGCATTCTGAACAAGTGCTCCTATGATTTGATGCTACTAGTGATTGAACAATCTACCAAAGAACTAACCGCTATAAAGAAGGAGATTACTGAATTCGGGTCCAAACATCTGCAAAGTTTGGCCACTGATAACACCCAAAACTGGAGTGACAAACTTAACAATCAAATCGATACATACAGAAAGGATTTAATAGCCTTTAAGCAGAACAAGGTCATCAATGTCGGATATAATTGGATTATAAAGAAAAGAGGGTATATGGATGGTTGGTTGGTAAGAATGAGAGACCCAACCGGTGGCCTAGACGCCAGACCATCAGAAAACCGAGGGGCACGATTGATACCTCTGGAGACTCAGCACATATGGATAGTGATGAGCCCGCATTTTCTCGTGAGCAATCTGTTAATACTCATTCTGACACATGCGCCTCTTCTTCTTCTTCTTTTCGGGGGGTCACTACACGATCTGCCAACTCCTCAGGCGGAGATCACACACTCGCAGGGGGGGGCGCAACCGTAAAAGGACGCCCACCGAGAAACAAGGAGACTATAGTATATAATCTTAGTAGCCACACTCTTTCCCCTGGAGAATTCTCCTTGTTGCAAAAAGGTCTCACATTTGTTCCTACTCCGAACTCCAACTTGTTTGATTCAGAACTGGATCTATTTCGTCTTCAAAAACAGTTAAAATTAAAGGATTACTTCAAGGATGATAACAAGAAAGTTGCACCTGAGGCTCATAAGTTTCTTAAAAAAAGTAACTTTGATCTCCCAAATACACCTGCCACCATTAAAACGTTTCATAGTATTGTCAGCAGTTCTTTCAGAAGCATTTACAAACAGCATATGCCTTATACTTTCAATAATCTCATCGACTCAGAACAAAATGGACTTACATCATTGAGAGCTGATGACAGTATAGTCATACGTGCTGCGGACAAGGGGGGAGCCATTGTGCTCCTGGACAGACAGTATTACGAGAATGAAATACAGCAACAATTATCGGATCCCAATACTTACATTAAAATGGACACAGATCCTACTACATCTTTCAAAAAGGAATTGGATTCCAAATTGAATTTTGGTCACATTATGGGCTGGATTTCATCTAAAACTTTAGATTTTCTTATAACTCAATATCCTCGATGCCCACTGTTTTACACCCTACCTAAAATCCATAAGGACTTAACTAAACCACCTGGACGTCCTATTGTTTCATCATATGGGTCGTTATTCAAACCTATTGCCCAATTTATTGACAGCTTTTTGCAATCTGCTGTTAAATTGATGCCCTCATATTTGAGAGACAGCCAGCATTTGTTGCAACTATTGAAATCTTTTCCCATATCCACTCATAATGTGTGGCTTATGACGTGCGACGTCAAGAGTCTATATACGGTTATCCCACAGATGAAAGGTGTAATGGCGTGCCAAGAGGCACTAGTTCACCATAAACACACCGGTCCTCCCATTGACTTTTTGATGGACTTACTGTTGTTTATACTATTTAAAAATTATTTTCGATTTAAGTCAGATTACTATGTGCAATGTTCCGGGGTTGCTATGGGATCTAATGTGGCACCTACTGTAGCTAACCTCTATATGAAATGGTTTGAGGAGACTTACATACTTCCCTCTGCCCGAGATGAGATTCTGTTTTACAGAAGATACATTGACGATCTGTTTTTCCTTTGGGGGGACACTAAAGAAAGTGCTGAGTGCTTCATAGAGTCTTTGAATCAACTCAGCACCCTGATTAAACTTACCTGCCATCTCGATTACAATTCCATAGAGTTCTTAGACTTATGTGTCTTTAAAACTGAGAATGGTCTAGGAACCGCACTCTATAAAAAGGCTACTGACAAAAATTCTGTCCTTCATGCTTCCAGTTGCCACCCTTACAAGACCAAATGTGGACTGATTTACAGTCAATTTTTGCGAGTTTTACGCAATAACACTGATATGGACTTGGCTGATAAACAACTGGATGACATGTTTACCAGGTTTATTGAGAGGGGCTACAACAGTCTTTACTATCTCTTGAGCTCGAGAAAGCTAAAAAATACTTACTATCAAAACTAAGAATGAAAATTCTAGGATAGATTTTTGTACCACATATACCCCCTTGAGTAAAGACATGCGCACAGTGACTGACCGTTATTGGGAATTGGTCCAAAATGATCAACAGCTTCCCTTTCAACAAACCCGTCTTAGACATACCTATAGGCGGGGACGTAATCTAGCTAGTCTTCTGGTGCGCACTGATATGGCAGCTCCCTCAGACACACATTCCTTTTCTAAAACGTTTTTAGGGGCTTCTAACTTGAAAGTGGGCTGTTACCGTTGCCCCAATTGCATCACCTGTCGCTCGATGTTGACAGGTAGAGATTTTGCTCACCCACACAACGGCAAACGCATATCCATCAAACAAAGATTCACCTGTGAGAGCAAATTTATTATCTATTTCATAATTTGTCCATGTGGGTTGTATATTGGCAAAACTAGAACCACATTCAAAGAAAGAATGGTGAATCATCACTCTTCTATACGAACTGCCCTTAATACCCATAAAACCATAGCCTGTGATTCAAAATTTGGTGATCTAGCTGTGGCTCGACACTTTAAAAATTTCAGCCACCCACTCTCTTCTTTAAGATGTATGGTATTTGAGAGATCAGATCCAATGTGGATCATAACAAGCTGTTACTTCAAAAGGAAGCACGATGGATTCACTATTTAAATACTGTGACACCAGGGGGCCTTAATGAGCAATGGTCTCTACATTGTTACTTATAGATTTTCTTATTAGACTAATATGTAGCTATGTCATACCTCAACACAGTGTAACAAGCTCTTATTGTTCTATTGAGCTACTTATTTTGTAATTCATATGTGTCTCTATAATTGTCAACATATTATCCCTTCTGTGCTCTCCGGGTTATGTTTACTTGGTTTGACCTTACTGCTATTTTACAGTTTATGGCCATCCAATGGGTTTTTTTGACACTCAGTGTTTTTAGTTTTTAAATGTTCTTAATGGGTTAACATTTTTCACTCCAGGTGATCTGTCATTATGTGTGTTTAAATGTTGGTCTTTTGCATGGTACATCATATCCTGAAGACGGCTTGTGTTTGAGCCGAAACGCGTAGATTGACGCTATCTTTTTTATTTTTATGTATTAATAAAATCTTGGATCTATCCGAGCCGTGAGTGCCTCCGTTTCGTCTCCTATTTATCCAGTTGTGGATGGCACCCGGACAGTACACATTATAGTTATGGAGTTCCAGTTGTGGATGGCACCCGGACAGTACACATTATAGTTATGGAGTACGGATCGCTGATTCCAGTCTGTATTTACCTTGTTTGAGCCTGCACCCTTGTATATAAATTGTTTTGTAATTCAGTAGTAGGTAGTAGTACTATTTGCACAGACCTGCAGACTCAGTCCTCACAGCCCCTCCTCTCCCAGGGGAACAGCTCACAACCTCTTACCCAGGTTCTCTCTGCTGATCCTAATCAGACCAAAAAAGAAAACCCGGTTTCCTTAAGGAATTGGGAATGCACCCCACCCTACACTAGTGAATTCCTAGTCAAAAAACAGACCTTAATTGATTTAACTATATAAAGAACTACTTTCACATTTAAGAGTAAACTGAGTAATGGGGGTGTCAGGGGCACTGAATGTGAGTGGAGCCAGGTAACAGTCTTTCCTTTAAGTGCTCCTATAAAAACAAAAATCATTTTAAAATAAATTCAATTATTTAATATTTTCACCTCTCTATAAATGGTTCACAATGCTTAAAGTAAAACATGAAATAAACCATGCATGGCAAAAATATTCAGGAAGATAATTTACTGTACCTGCAAGTAACGCACAATTTTGCAAACAATATCGGGGGCCATGAAATTTCCTGTAAATCGCCATATTATATCAGTACTGATGCTTATTATTCCTGTAAGGTAGTCTAGAAAAAAAAAAAAGAAATTCAATATATATATCTATTACACACATGCTTGTGAAAGGTTCTCATTCATCCAGGTCATGCTATATCTGTTCAATTAGATCAACTGGACTTGAAGTTTAGTTCTTGAAGACGTTTTGCTAGTCATCAGACTGGGTTTCTCAATTCAGAATGACTTGTACAAGAATCTGTGGCAATTATGTACCCTGGAAAATCCCAATTAGCATATCACAGCCAGGTGTTAAGGGCGTGATTGCATAGTGGCTAAGAAGTGTTATAGGAACGCCAAGAGTAAGGTATCAAAACAGCATTGTACATGGCAGACAGTTGGTTTCAAACCCCCCCACCTCTATTTTCACATAAATGGCCTCCTTGACACCTCTCTTGAACCAGTCACCAGTCATTGGCAAAGAAATGTGACCGGTTCAAGTGGCTGGTTCAAGAAGAACTAAACTTCAAGTCCAGTTGATCTAATTGAATACAACAGAAATATCTATTACAGACATATTATTTTTATATTTGCAGTTATACTTTTCTTTGTTTTAATTAATTCTGCTTATCTGTAAATAACAATCAGCGATTAAAGGAAATACAAAACCTAGGGGTATATTTATATAGGTTTGCTAACTTTTTCTTTTGGAATATTGACCAATTATATTTGTATTTGGTATTTCAGCAATCATATATAAAGCGGTGCAAAGAGGTGCAAACCTTAGCAGAGTTTAGAAGATGTTGGGATGTTGAAGACAGAAGACCCCGAGATCAAGAAGGCGACAAGAGGGGGCCACCCAACATGCATATCTCCCCTGCTATTTGCTTGCACGCAATTTCTCTTTTCGCTGCAATAACGGAGTTAGAGCAATGAATATGGAGATGTTGCCAGCGCACATGGCTGCGGCATTACTTTTCATGGCAAAAGGATCAGCTTTAAAAATACAGCAAAAATAACGATCTTTGCCATTGCAATATCGTGTGATAGTAAAATGGTGTAAATAACGACCTTTCATAAGTATCCCCCCCCCCATTTGTTAAATGAGCAGACAAAATAGCAATTCCTGAATGCCATAAAAAATAATTTACTGGTCACAGCACAGTCATGCACTATATACCAGTGTTTGTATATTGATCCCTAATATGGAATTGAGACTTCTGGGGATTTTCCTGTAAGACAATGTGTACAAGTAGCCAGAGTGACTCGATATGTTGCCTAGACATTTAATGATTATTATTAATTTGGCTTGAAAAAGCCAAATTCCTGTTCTTTCTATTTCTTCTTCTTCTTCCGCTTTTTTGGACTGTATCTCCTACCACAGTTTTTGAGCTAGAGACATGAAATTCGGTACAGGCTTGCGGGGCATATAGGAGAAGTGTGCTATCTTCTAGCTAAGGAATCTGCGGAAGCGTTACGGCGTTATAGGCAAATTTCGGGACATTTTTCCCCATAGACTATAATGGTAACAATCCTCAAATGTGGATATTTCAAAACAGTTTGTTTCATGGTCATAAATACAAACGGTGATACCCCCAACCCCCCACACAGACACAGGTACACCCACCTACTGACCTACCTTTCCATTCCCATGGAAGCCATACTTAAAGGGTAACTATAGTCAAAAAACTAATTTTGATCAATCATCAATGAAAGTTAGTTGTATAATCATACATGCAAAAACACATACCCCCAACCTCATATCGGTACACACACCTACCGACCTACACTTCCATTCCTGTGGCAGCCATACTTAAAGGGTAAATAAAGTCAAAAAAACTAATTTTGATAAATCCTAAATAAAAGTTTTATGGTTTTAAACACAAAAAAGACATACCCCCTCAACCAGACACAGGTACACACACCTACCAATCTACTTATCCATTACTGTGGCAGCCATACTTAAAGGGTAACTAAAGTCAACATTTTTTTTTGTTTTTTTAACCCCCCACGGAGCATTGGTACACACACCTACTGACCTACCCCTCCATTACTGTTGCAGCCATACTTAAACGGTAACTAAGATCAAAAAAAACGAATTTTAACCAATCATCAAAAAAGTTTGTTTTTTAACTTTCAACCTGATCCAGGTACACATTTTCATGGCAGCCATATTTAAAGGGTAACTATAGTCAAAAAAACTATTTTGACAAATCATCAACAAATTTTTTTCTTTAACCCCCAATCTTACCCAGATACACACTACTGACCTACCCTTCCATTACTGTGGCAGCCATACTTAAAGGGTAAACAAAGTAAAAAAAACTAATTTTGACCAATCATCAATTTGTTTTGTTTTTTTAACCCCCAACCTGAGACAGGTACACATACCTACTGACCTACTCTTCTATTTCTGTGGCAGACATACTTAAAGGGTAACTATAGTCAAAAATACATTTTAATCAATAATCAAAAAAGTTTGTTTTTTTAACTTCCAAACTAACACAGGTACATAAACCAACTGAGGTACCATTCATTCATGTGGCAATGATATTTAAAGGGTAAGTATAGTAAAAAAACACAAACATTGTGACCAATCATCAAAAAAGTTAGTCTTTTATCCACCAACCAGACACGAGTACACACACCAACTGACCTGCCTTTAATTCATGTGACAGCCATATTTAAAGGGTAAGTAAAAAACAACAATGTCCTCATCATTGACATTATTGAGTTTTTAAAATCTGCAGCACAAACACACACATTCCCTTCCAAAATGCAAATTCAAAGTTTATACTTAAACTTTCACTTTCTAGTTTATTAATAATTCTCTAATAATAATTATTATTATATTAGTATTGTGATAAAAAGTATAATTTACAATTATAATATAGTGTATATCTTTATTTGTTTGATCAATGTTACATGGAAGCTTATAATTTCCTTATCATATATAATCATTGTAATTACATCCACACCCATATACTATGGCAATTAATTCATGTGATGCAGATCACATTCTTCTGGAACTAGAGAACAAAACATTACAAAGTGCAAAGAAATGCTGAGTTTCTAAGAAAACTGATCAATTTTCTTTTATTTGTTGTTGTTGTTATAGATCCTGCAATAAAGGAGGTAGGCTGCACCTCAATGGGAAATGTACAGTTGTACAGTTGTGTTTGCAAAAAGGCTGGTGAAACAGCTGAAGGGGAAATCACAGTTGGGATCATGCTATTGTGTAGAAAGACAGAAACAGTAGATGAAAGAATAACCAAAGAACAGGAATATTAAAAATAGAAAAGCGGGAGGATGGGTTATGAACACAACTAATGAGGTCCAGGAAACTAAAATTACTAAAATAAAACCAGTGGAGAGAAAGTATAGAAACCATTCCATGAATAAGGGTAATAATGAGAATTATAATATAGTAGAAGGTAAATAGAAGGGAAAGTCTGCTTAGAGATCTTTCCAATTTTCATTACTGGAGCAAGCACACAACAAAACTATTGAATAAAACAAAAGCGCAATGCAGTTGAGAAAAATGCCTGATGCCTTAAAGGGAAAAAATAAAAAAGTAACAGTAAAAGTGAAAAGATTACCATATCTGCTAATGAAATACTTGGTCCATTGTCAAGCAGATTTAATTTTTTTATCTCTTTTTATCATCATGTGTTGAACACTTAACAGTTATTATGGGAAAAACAAATTACCCCTGCAGTTGTTAAATTCCAGCATTCAACCAATACATAGATATCGTAATGGGCCACACATGACTTTCTCAGTAGGTAGTCAATAAGGCTTTGCAGCTTCCCTTCAGTATAAGTGGGGTGTGGTTGGTTCAAAAGTGGGAGGGGCTTTATAGACATTCATTTAAAGGATCACTATACTCACTGAAACAACTTAACATTTTCTGAAACTACAATTTGAGAGAAGTAAAATGGTGGTACTCACATATTTATCTGTGCTTGATTTGTCATTAAATTATTAATGTTTAGTGAGTACTCCTAATTCCCCCCACCGTCCCTTACTCACAGTCTTCTTGTAGTGTCTGTGACACTTATAAGTTCTGCACAGCCTCACCATGGACAGTGCTCTGCTTACATATCTCCCCCTCCCCCTCTACCTTATTTTCTCTGCTGATTCTATTAAATGTTGCAGAAAGTATGCTAGTTGGCAAGTAAAGAGGTCAAGCATGGGTCACATATTACAATTTCTGCTTCTGTAGTGACAGGTCTTTCCCTGTAAATGCTGTGATTTCAAATTATGATTTCTCAGAATCTACAGCTCAGATCTAAAATACGAAAAAAGGTTTGGATGAGTGGGATCTTGCTGTATCTATAGGTACTATTTTTAAAAATTAGTGTCATTATCATTGTATGTACATAATAATCCTCCATTTATTTACAATACATTAAAGGATCCACCCTCTAGAATAGTTTTCCACCCCAGACCCACCATACTTCCTGTGGAATAAAAGGTTTTGACCAAAAGATTTGTAAGCCTGCCATTACGTCAAGGTAGACACTTTCATACAGCAGGGCCCTAACTAACCTAACTAATCTAACCTAGTTTAACCTAACACACTCTATCTACTGGTAGCCATGGAAATTTCATTACATACTGATAGCCATGTGTTTTTCATTACATATTAGTAGCCATGGGAATTTCATTACATTTTGTTAGTGGTAGCCATGAGATTTACTGACAGCAAACTGGCAATTTAGCCATATACTGTCAGCCATGGGAATTTCATCACATACTGGTAGCCATGGGTTTTTCATTTAATACTGGTACCCATATCATTATATACTGGTAGCCATGGGGATTTCATTACATACTGGTAGCAATGGAGATTTCATTACATACTAGTAGCCATGGCAATCACATTACATACTGGTAAAACAGAAATATTTTACTAGAAAACAGTTCTAATGCTAAGCAAAAGAAAAACCCAGCAGTTGGTGTATGGATAATTTACCTTTCTACCATGGGTTTTGTGTTTTATTTTTGTGTTCTTTGCACATGCCCAACTCTAAAATACTGCATGAGCTTTTAACAGCAGGTCACACCTTCTTGTAGTCTATAGCCAATCCTGGTACAATTCCTATTAGACAGGGGAGTATGGGAGCTGTGCACATATACACAGTTATCTTCACAATTTAATGGTGGTGTTGGGGGTGTGCTTTCAGATTTTGTAATATAAACATTTTGGTTTTGGTTTTGGTTTAGGCATTAAAAAAGGTTGCACAAAATTGCTTGTATCAGATTGCTTGCTGCAGCTTTTTAGAAATTGCTGTAACTACTACATTTTCAGCTATGCTAATCCTATGTACATCATCACACACTGATTGGCTATTAAATTGGGTAAACAGCCAATGAACAGTCCAACAAAATAATTTTTGGCCTTTTTAAAAAATTTTTTTTTAGAAATTTCCAGTATGAGAAACCATGGTGAAAGAAATGAAATTACAATTTTGTCCCTTTAGGACAAAGGGTTAGAACCTAACCATAAATATCAGGTTCAGATCTGAGCAGCTGTATACCAAAATTGTAATTTCTTTAGGTAAATAGCAGCCTTAGTGTGGATATGAATGCTATTGTTGCGAATGAAAAGAGGCTATTAGACCTATGAACTGCATAAACTTTAGCAATAGTAATGAGTGACCTGCAGTCAGTTAATAATGTGAATAAGAAACACATCAATAAATAATTAAATAACATCTAAGAAACTGTATGACTCGTTATATGAAGAATGCAGTTGCAAGAATACAGTTTTTTTTCATAGTGGGAAGTAGGACAAAATATATAGTAGGAATGGATAATCCTCTTTTATCTTCCTAATATGGATTGCTAATGGCAAAGTAAAACTACATTCCAGAATGTGACAGTTTTACATGGAGGAGAATCTCTAATTGTCAATACAGAAATATCTTGCTAGTCCCATCAATCACTTGCCAATTAAGTTAAATTAAAACCAGTGCTGAAACTATTAATAAAAAATTATTGGTGAAATTACTAACGTTGAAAAAACTGGACTATTAATGATTTTCCACATAATGTAATCTTCATTGACAGATAATATACAATGTATAATTAAAAAAACATCTCACTAGACAACCAACTTCTGACCTTTGCTTCTTAAATATATACAGAAAGAGAGAAGATAGCATTCAGAAAAGAATATTGAATAGATTTATAGAATCCAGGTATGCAGATTAACAATTGTGTATAAGAATGCAAAATAAAAGCCTGAGAGCAAACAAATCAATTTATGTCATCATAAATCAACGTTCTTCAAAACTACTGTATGAATGCAGATTTTTTTTACTCTATGGAATAACATTAATAAGTTAACGGGTTCTTTGAGAATTCCTTGGTTAGTAATAGTTTTTTTAAAGATAAAAAAAAGTGAGGCCAGGTGCATCTTTGCCTTTAGTCATCAAAATCTTGCCACATAGATTTAATTGGGGGAGCATTAACAGAGCGTGGCAACAAAGGCAGCTCATCATATCTAACCATCAAAACATCAAAAAAACGGGGGATTCAATACAGTGTTAAAAAAAATCCACAGATACAGGTGGTTGTTAGTTTTTAAGATAAACACTCACTCAGACATGAGCATGGTCCAGGTGCCATGCCTCAGACCCGTCTCTATATACGTTTGTCCAACATAGAGTATATGAGTATATCGAATTCCACTGAAACATATAGTGCAATAAAAAAATCACCAGCTTCCAATAAATGGTCCAGGTGCAGCAGCCCCAGACCCACTGCTCCCCATGGTGCAATGCACAAACTTTCCACAAAGCGAGACACTGGCGCACACTGGAAAGAAAGCACACACCAACAGGGAGATTCAATAAAAGTTCTTATCTTTTAAAATGGTGCTAATTTTGCCACAACCAATCAGATCTTATTTAACATTTGAAAGCTAACATCTGATTGGTTGGGGCAAAATTAGCACCATTTTAAACGATAAGAACTTTTATTGAATAACCCTGTAAGTCTTCAAATCAAGCAGGTGAACACAATTTTACCGTATAACTAAAACATATCCAGGACTCCCTGACATGTTTTAAGTTTGCTGTTCTTAGTCACAGTGGTCCCTATGACTTTTTTTTAATGTACAGCGCTGCATACCCAAGTGGCGCTTTATAAATTAAATTATACATACATACAAGCTTGATACACATCATGGGACCCCAATGACTAAGAGCAGCAAGCTCAATACGTGTCAGGGTGTCCTGGGTATGTTTTAGTTAGACAGTAAAATTGTGTTCACCTGCTGGATTAGAAGACTTGGTTTGTGCTTTCTTTCCAGTGTGCACCAGTGTCTCGCTTTGTGGAAAAGTTTAGCTCATCATAAAGGCCACTGACCTGAGAAACAGATGAGGTCCTAATAACATTAAAAGTCACCTAAACATAATTTGCTATTAGTTCTATTGATGCTTGGAATAATATGATTGTTGAATCATGATCAGTACAATACTATTAAATTTGGTCTATGTTATATTATTTATAGGAATAATATATGGTAAGTACAAGTATGGTAAATACTTTTTTTTCCAGTTCATTGATGTTGGCTAAGAAAATGATACATCAGAAAATTATGTTGATGTACTCTCTAGTCTCCTTTTCTCATGTGTTTCAAGAAACACAATGACATTTTCTCTGCTTCATTCCTGAAAAATATCTATATTCTATGAGTCATCCCTATACAGTAAGCCTTCTTTCCCTGTTGACACAGTTATTTGTTTATTTTTTTTTCCTCTCTCCATCACAACACAATCAGGGAGATTCAGTAAAAGTTCTTATTGCTAAAAATGGTGCTAATTTTGCCCCAACCAATCAGATCTTTTTTAACATTTGAAAGCTAACATCTGATTGGTTGGGACAAAATTAGCACCATTTTTAACAATAAGAACTTGTATTGAATAACCCTGAAGTCCTAAATATTTCTTCTCAGACAAGCCCTATTTAGCAGTGTCCCATACAGTACTTCTGGTTTTTACCTTTTTCTAAACAGCTGAATCCGTCATATTTACACTGCATTTCGATAAGAACACAGGACCATTTAACCGATTGTACAGCATCAGCATTGGTCTCTTTAATTTTTCTACTTACATTTTGAGGCAAGTAGCTCAAATGTAACATTAATATGAATATAATTCATTAAAAACCTATTAAAAACTCTAATAAAGCATAAAAAATAAAATGACCAAATCACATTTAAGGCATTTTTATTCAGCTTTTTTTTGCCATTAACTGTCTGCAAAACTAGAATCTGTAGCATTACTTTAAGTGAAAGCACTTCAAACCTATGTTGCACCTTTTCACAAAATAAAACTCAGTATCTGTATTTTGTGACCATGTTGGCTTATTGCTAAAATACTCCATTTAGTTTTGGCTCATAATTGCAATATTTTATGTCCTTGTAATAAGATATTGCACTGGTATTCACCAAAAACCCTGCAGGTCCAATGCCAATGGTATACAGTTAGATAACATCTGATTGGCTACTGAAGATTAATACCACAGGCAAACGCTCGCACCTCATTTTGTGGCTGATGCAATAGAAGTTGTAAAACTTTGCCCATGCTTTTTATCTGCAGCAACTAATCAGATGTTTTCTAACACACAGTACACTACAATAATCCAGTAAACATCAAATTATTAACATCTGCAAATTAATAGCGCTGGTAAATTTTTGTTGCATCAGACCCTTTAATTCCCCACAGACTGCACTTTCTATATACAAATTTGCCACATATTTATAAACACCCACATATGACTGAGGTATCTGTAATCATCATAGTATTATATTATTGTGATTTTATTGTGTGTTAAATAACAGTGAAGGATGTAAATGTGGCCATATACAAGGAACTTGCTTCTGACTTTCCTGTAACATCAGGAAATGTAAAAATTGTCCAGAGAAACCGCTTGGCACTATCCTTTTTCCAATCACAAAATGATTGGGCCAGGAGGGAAATGTCCTTGGAAAGTCACAAAGGTAAAACCACCGGGCAGCAGACACTCTCTTTAGACATTTAATAGATTCTGCAATCGATAAGCCTATTGTTGTCAAATAGATCAACATTTTTCTTACAAAGGGCCCATTTATGTTGCGGTTTTCTCATTTATGTACATTAACTTCAGCTGAAATGAATGGAATATAAATTATAGGTAAGGAGGGGAAATAAACCCTTTTTTGCCAGATATTTTTTAATCTTGTGAAAAGAAATGATGATGATAGAGAATGCAGTGATATATACATTAGAATTTCCCATATGTTTAGTCAGCACCTTTAGTATGCACTACATGGATAGCTACACAAGAACCCTTTAAAAGAAAAAAACTCGTCATTAATCTGCTATAGGCATATGGTCAAGGTTATATAATTACTTTTAATGTTTAATTTAACGGGATATCTTTTCTGCTGTAAAAGCAATATGGTGTAAATATAAAACTTTAATATGCCAGCACATTGATTCAAAATGCTAATATTTTTTAGTTCAGTTTTGTAAGCAATTAATTTTAATTAGTGATATATAACTCATTTAATTATGTCTACTTTATCATTTTATCATGTACTGGAGGTTTAAATTTAGAGAGAAGATAATCACGTGCTATGCCTTTGCCCAGAGACCAGAAAAAGTGCGTCTGTTTATTATAGATGTAAATAGGTGATTTGTTTACTGCATGGAAGGTTTAACACTGAATTTGCATAACAATAAATGAAGATACCTATATACCCATCCATCCATCCATCTACATATCTATTAATACCAAGATGTGCGCACTCAGCCACGATGAAAATATATAATGCTTGGGTGCTACTGATTTATATTCATCCAAACAAAGAAAGGTTAAGACTGAGCACTCTCAGGTCCTGTAAATCAAATTTATTCCAAAACAGATAGCAACGTTGGCTTGATAAGGGTCTGAGATGTAGACCGAAGCGTTTCTATCTGTACCTTTCTATGTTTGGATATCTATCTATGTATCTATCTATCTATCTATCTATCTATCTATCTATCTATCTATCTATCTATCTCTCTCTCTCTCTCTCTCTCTCTCTCTCTCTCTCTCTCTCTATCTATCTATCTATCTATCTTTCTATCTTTCTATCTATTTATCCTGAATATTCACAACCTGATTGCACTACTACTGGTTGCAACTGCAATTGCACTCTATTATGCAAACATATCTATTTATTGCATTTCTACATATTAAAAAAAAAAGGTTGCAAAGAGCTAATTAAAGTTATATTGAAATATTGCCATTTCTTAGGAAAGCACATCCAAATCTTGCAAAAAAGTGCCACAAATAAATCTCTTATTGTAAAGGAGGTGCAACTAGGAGATACAAAATATCTCATTTGGGTCTACGTTGCATGGACATGTTCCCCTGTCATGCTCAGTGCATTTATGTACATTAGAGTTTGCCATTAGTGCACCCTCATATTGGTTCCTTTTATGACATTAGGGGAAAGTGCACATGCAACACTAAGTTTGTCATTTTCATATTATGGATACACCAATTTCAGACTTTACACCCTGATGGCCTAAATTGGGTTTATGATCTGTTGCTTAGAATTGATCTATTGGATCTATTGGATCAAAAATCTCTGTTTTACTTTTTTTGTATTATTATTTGTCACTTCTGCAGGGAAGAAGAAAACCCACACAATGTATTTTCTAGTGGCACTAGTATGGGAGGTCACGGGAAGTGAGGCCGGCGCAGAGTAGTGACGTCAGCCAGCAGAGGAATGTGGAGCATGCGGCCACCGGACCTTAGAAGATGATCCAGAGCAGCCTGAAGGGGGAACACGTGGAGCAGGTAGGAGAAGGCAACTGTGGGGATTCAGAAGGGGGGGGGGGTGGCACAGTAATTCCTGCAGTGGATATTCCTTGCCACTGCAGATGTTTGGAAACTACAGCTCCCAGCAACTAAAGCATGCTGAGAGTTGTAGTTTCCAAACATCTGGAGTGCCAAGGAATGAGGCTTTAATTGCCTTTTAAATGGACATAAGAATTCCCATACAGTAATAGCCAAATACAGTATGGGACTTCTGATGTTCATTTAAAGGGCAACTAAAGCCTAAAAACAATACAGAATCAGAAGGAGAATGTTATCTATTGCTGCCTTCTGTATTTTTTTGAGGCTTTAGTTACCCTTTAAATGGACAGCAGAATTCCCATACAGTAGTCCCATACAGTAATATCCATACTGAATTTGGCTATTACTGTATGGGAATTCTGCTGTCCATTTAAAGGGAAACTAAAGCCTCAAAACAATACAGAATCAGAAGGCAGTTGTGGTCATAATTTCTACCCTCGGTTTATACTCGAGTCAATCACTTTTACTCTTTTTAGAGGCAAAAGTCGGTGCCTCGGTTTATACTCGGGTCAGTTTATACTCGAGTATATACGGTACTTCATTTAATTAATTATTCAATAAATATTTTAATTGACTCATATTACACTTTTATATTTTTACAGTAGGATAAATCATGGATTTTAATGCTACAATGGTAGCTTTTTCTTTGAGGGAACTGTCTACTAGAGATGGACTGGATTGTGGATCCGAATTTGGTTCCGCTGTGGATTTCCGAGATCCGCAGATCGCAGATCTGGGTGTATTTTCCGGAATACTGCTTTACAGATTTTTCTCGAATCCTCGAAAATTAGAGGATTTTTCATATTTTCTGGGGGGGTTTGCAAATTTTTGACAAATGATTCAGCCACATATCCCAAATTTACCAATTGCAGCTATTTTCATAAGTGCCATTTTGTCAGTATTGGGACCTATCAGGCAAAATCGAAAAATTCCCTAAGGCCTAGGCCCCACTAGGCCTAGGCGTTTTGCGTTGCGTTAGCATTTCTACTAGATACATACAATACAAGGATTGTGGAAGCACTCCAATTAGGCTAATTTACAACTAGATTTAGCGGAAGTGCTACTGATCTGGTCAAACATTTATACAAACACAGAAAAGATAATCAATGCACATTCCTGGGCCCCATACAATATCATATTATCTGCACACTGGCATACTTTATAAACAAAGGGGTTTTAGTATACATTACTGTGATCACATGAATGAAAAGCCTTCCAACCACGTCAAGGTAACCCCAGTCTGGAAGGTCCTAACTTCTAACCTTTTTTACTTCAATTACCATTAGCAAACTTTTGCATTTCTCATAGTTGTGCACTGGATCTATACAACAGGCTTTCTCACTCCCCCCCAGCCTTGGCTTTTTAAAATGAGGGAAGGGGCCATCCATGCAGCATTTCCACTAGCACACACCAATGTTACTCAATGTTTGAGGCCTGGAGACCCCAATATCTCCGCTGCCTTGTGCTGTGCTTCGGGACATTTTCGCAGTGCACGCAATCACCGTTTTTGGTGCACAATGCATGCACTGTGATAGGCCAACATCAAAGGAAGCATATCAAAAGCACGCAGAAGCATGCATAAATCACGCGACATCACGCTTGCACGATTCATTTGCACCTCCATGCGCTGTATAGGGGGGCCAGGGCTTTACGGGCTCCCTTTACAACAGTAGAGGAAGCCAATAACATCATACCCTGTATGGGCACATTGAACAATCCTTCTGTCTAAATAATATATGGAACAATCTCTCCTGTGTATATATAATATATGTATAATACAATGTTGACAGTCAGATATACAACCTTCTTTCTTAATGTCCCCTATTCCTGCTCACTAAGCTCCATCACAGTGTAGCAGGTACAGTAAGTAAGTTAGCAGGGTTAATATTGATACAGTTCTGTATCAATTATTATTAGTTATGCTGCTGTCAATCACAGGTCAGACTGAATACATTTTTTAAATAAATACAAATGCTGCTTCTTCCTCACAGCTCAACTGACAATGTTACAATCTATGTAACATAGAGATTGGTGTCTAAGGACACCAGAAGTGAAACAGCAGACTGCACTGAGCAGGCAGAAAGGGGGGATTCCAACACGTTCTTTTCTAAAAATCTTGTATTCTTGAAACATCTGGTATTTACAACGAATGCCCAAAACACGGGATTGCGTGAAATTTCCGGTACTGGACTGTGAGCATTGATTGTGAGCAAGATTGTGAGCATTGATACATGTTCCCCAGAACATGTCCCGGGTCCCTGAGCCATTTACAGTAAGTTACCATTGCTATATAAACCATTATTTGGTGAAAATTTCCAATTTTTTTCCCCACTGACTTTAATGGTTCCACTCGCGGATTTTTGAATTTTTGCAAATCCCCAACCGGGATGGATTTTCAGAAGTTCAGCCATCTCTACTGTCTGCCAGCTCCACATTAGGCATGCACACAGAAATAAACTATTTTTAATCATATTAAGGAACATTGACCTTTTCTTTAGAAAAAAGCTGGAATCAATAGGAAACAACAAATCAGTACTTGCTGAAAAGCAAATGTATCCAGCCTGTTGTGGTTATTTAAAGCAGAATGCAGCCATGTGCAGGTAAAGGAAAAGCAGGGCTACAGCTTTTGTTTTAAGTTTATGTTTAAGCGCCAGTCTTTGGCTAAATATAACAGGCAATTTAAAATTCAAGAAGTATTTACTGACAAAACATCACAACAATACTGAAGGGGTAATAAAAGCAACAATGCATAATGCTACAAACAATACGTCTGGTTATATTTTATGCCAGGTGTGTGCAGACTTCAGTCCCCCCTGATTTTTGAAAACTGCAACTCCCAGCATTCCTTGGTTGTAGAGCAGGGGACCTGTTACTGAGAGCAGGATCACTCCAACTGTTCATCATATAGAATCCCTGCCTACTGTTCTTATAATAAAATCCCTTACCGCTACCACCAGCCTAGTTACCATTGCACTTGCTCATCCCCCTAGGGCATGAATGTTGCTGGACTCAGTGCTCAGAGTCTTCTCCATAAACAATACCTCTGAGCTGTTTTCCTCAGCATCTTTATCTAGCTGGGAAAAGTCATGATGTTCTTCCATCTCCTAATTCCCACGTTTACACTTTTCCTGTTTTCCTTATTCTCCTCACCTGCCCCACCGTGTTAGTGGTCCATCTTACTGCCTGCTCATTAAGCACCACACCTTTTGAAACTCCGCTATGTGTTCCCTGTACACTTAACAGGAAGCTGCAAGCCTTGCTTTCTACACACCAATCCTGTAACAGCACAGAAATTCTCCAGGGATTGCAGTGTAGTTTGTTTGTAAACATATTTGCATGCTCTTGTCTAAGTAAGAATGATATATTCATTTGCTTTTCATACAAAAAAGAAAAGTGATCTTTGCAGTTTGTTTCTTAACTAGCATAGATGTAACAGAATATTAACATAAAATAAAAGTACATCAGAGAAATTGAACCTGCAATTATACCACTTTCTCAACAGAATTACCATATAAATTATCAGTATATCTAAAAATGTTATTTTTTGCTAGGAAGATAATGAAAATAATAAAAAAGCCAGTAAAATCAGTTTACTTTTAATATTCAGGGTTATTCAATAAAAGTCCTTATCGTTTTAAAAGTTCTTATCAGTTGTAAGCTTTCAAATGTTAAATAAGATCTGATTGGTTGTGGCAAAATTAGCACCATTTTAAACGACAAGAACTTTTATTGAATCTCCCTGATTGTTTTTTTAAGTAAGCCTGGGAATTTGAACTTGTAACCTCATTTTTTTAAAATGTAGTTTTTGTATGCTGAGCTACCAGAGCTACCACAAAGAAAACAGGTATATTTAGAAACGTTCAGAGAGATTTACACATAGCCTCAGCAACTCTGGGTTGATAACCTAATGAGATTCCTCAGAGGGTGTGCAGTTCTAGGTAAATTAAATAATATTTGTATTTAAAGGGTATCTCCACCTCTCATACACACTTTTGCTGTAGTGTAGTGGACCCCATCCAACCCCCAATCACCATATTAGCTTGCCCAAAAAAAAATCAGAAAGGTACTTACTGAGCTCCGTTCCCCATGCATTCCGACCCTGCCCTCTGCTTGCAGCTAATCACAGATGCGGCAGCCGGCAGTACAGAACTCCAGGGGATTGAGGGTCTGTAAGGACATTACAGATAATTTTTTTGCAAACAAATATGGCTGTTGGGGGTGAGGTAGGTGCTACTACACTAGAGAGAAATGATTTAATGCTATGGCACACGGCAGCACACAGGGATCAAGAGGGAGGGAAGGAGGGAGGGGAAGGACTGCAGTGGACAAGCCAGAAAACTTGCAGAGGAAAAGTAAGAGGTGGAAACCTTTTCACTCACTGCCAGGCTCCTACTCTTCACTTTCTGGGACTTTGGACAGAAATTGCAGGATAACCATTTGAAGCAGAGAATTAAGGTAAAGATTTTTAATAAATGAACAGTGGGGCCAGCAGTGGGGGAAATTTTAGTTTTGAGGGTGGACATGCCCTTTAATACCTACAATTTGCTACATTAACCAATATTGATATTACCCTGGTTCCCCATGTAGTGGCCATCAATGAATGTGGCTGTCTTTTTTTTTTTGCTTCTTTTTCTTGCAAAAAATACTGTCAGTAAAATCAGTTGACTATTTTGTATTGCTTCTGGAAGGCTGTCAGCAATGCATGCTGGCTGGAAAATAAACTGCAGTGTAACAAGCAGCTTTCTAAGTTTTATTAGAGCTCTATATGATAGAGATCAGTATTAACTCTTCTGTTCTGACAAAGGATACATAAATACATGTTTAAGGAAGTAGGAAAGAAAAAAAAATAATCCCCAGATAGTTAACTTGTAGTCAATTCTAAGGCTTCCTTTTATACCTACCAGTGTGTTAGTCACCTGCTACCAGCTCTGTTGTTTTCTAAAAGAACCCACAAAGCTAATAACTAGAAAGGGAAAGCTAGGTTAAAAAAATATTATAGTTTGAAAGGCCACAAAGGCACCATAGCTGCTGAAAGATTTTTTTTTTTTTTAAATAATCATTAAATTTTTTAATTAAATTGTACAGTATACAGTTGAATAAATATGCATAAAAAGAAATCGATATAGTTAAATAAGTTAAATTTAAAATGAAAAATAAAAAACAATAAAATTACCATTTCTATGTATACTTGTATACCATCATAAATTCAACAATGTAAACGTATTACTTTTCAGTAGGGATAGGATCCAGGTCCGATTCGGACATAATTTTGATACAGAACTCCCAGTTCCTAAGGTCCGACATCCGATCGTAACTTTCAGATCTTGGAACTTCCGTATTTTGGATAATTCTCGAAAACACAGAACTATTTTGAGGGTTACTGAATCAACTTTTAAGGGTTACTAAATCTAATTTCAAATCTAGTTTCGAGGGCTACAAAATATTCAAGGCTTTTTTCAACAAGGGTTACCAAATATACAAGGTTACTTTCGAGGGTTACCGAATATGCAGAAACTAAAAAATAGCTCATGTGTAAAGGAAGTTTGTTTTAATAACAGGTCCCTGTGTCATTTACTCTAACTTAC
Source organism: Hymenochirus boettgeri (assembly GCA_019447015.1). Taxonomy (NCBI): domain Eukaryota; kingdom Metazoa; phylum Chordata; class Amphibia; order Anura; family Pipidae; genus Hymenochirus; species Hymenochirus boettgeri. The sequence continues at coordinate 123,234,783 of CM033475.1, read as the reverse complement.
TATTACTTGGTATTTCTACCTTAAATCTTTCAGATTTTTTACTCCCATTGACTTCTATGGACCCGTTTTCGAATTTTGAAATTTTTCCAAAAATGGAACGGAACTTGTTTGTTTCAAACATCAGATTTTTAGTTCATTTCTACTTTTCAATTGTTTTATGATTTGAAAGTTTTAATGTTTAATGTTTTAATGTTTAATGATTTGGAATCTACTAGCCAGCATTTCCATTGTTTATAGAACTTTCCAAATTTTGAGTTTCTCCAATTTTTGAAGTTTTTTTTACATGGCCGGTTTGTATTGAGGCATTATTATTTTAATAATAAGGTTAGGTTGGGACATTTTGTATAGAGCCAATTTCTTGTTTATAAACTCTAAAGTGATCATTATAAAAAAATAAATAAATGATAGTACTTTTGTTGAGTAGGAAAATATCTAAAATGGGGGGTTCTATAGAATCTAAGAGAAAACTTTTCCGAAATTTCTTATTGTTGAGCACCAAGATAGCAAACACATGGTATGATTTTAACCATAGCGTCTTTGTTGATAATCATAATGAAAAAAGTTGTTATACCTTTAGTTGGACTGGTGGATTTTAGAAACCGTAAGGGCTTGTTCATCCTAGACATGTTTTATTGATTTTTCGTGCATGCGTTAGGAAAATAAGCAAGGACATAATTTTTTTTTTATTATCATTATTTTTTATTGAGATTTTTCTAAATTAGCATTATAATACAAAACATTCTCTAAATTGTGTTCTACAATTGTTAGTTGTTTAACATTACAGTCGTTATTTTTAAATAAAATAAGAAAATATTTTAACTTTTACATATTGCATTTAGCAAATTATAACATAACAGTAACTTGTGGTACCTTAAATTAATATATATAAAATATTCTGTTCTATCGTGGATGTTATCTATTAGACTGGATGCGAAGGTCTTGTTTGGGATCTGTTGTCTATATACCAGTGTTCCCAGTTTTTATATAACCTGGGAAAATTGTTATTCACCATGTAAAACATTTTTTCATATTGCATATTGGTTGTAAGGTTGTAAGGTTAGTTATATCTTGTAGTTTTGGGATATTAGTGGATAGCCAGTTTTTGGCTATTTTGAGTTATAATTATAGTATGAAAAGTTATTGTTCAATGGGTAATCAGTTGAGGTTGATTAGTAGCAATGATAGTTCCGGTTTCATTGGGAATGGTTGTTGGAATAAATCTGCCAGGAAGTTCTGTATTTGTTTCCACAGTTTTTGTATCTTTGTGCAGGACCATCAAATATGCATAAATGTTTCTATGTCCTTTTGGCATCTCCAACATAGGAGTGAATATATAGGAAACCATTTTGCTAAGGTTTCTGGAGTTCTGTGATATCTGTAGGTAATTTTTCTTGAGGTTTCCCAATGTGATACACATTTAGATAGCTGGAAAGGTATTGATAGGGCATTTTGCCATTGTTCATTCGTGAATGATTGGTTAAGTTCAGATTCCCATTTTTGTGACCAATTCATAGATTCTATTACATCTTTCTTTTCTATGGCAATATAAAATACTTTGATTGTTTTAGGTTTCAACAGTAGTTCCAAAGGGTAGTTTATATGTTCTGGTTCGAAGTTTACATTGTACATTCCTGGACAGAAAAGATAGTATCTGTGTATGTTTATAGAATTCTGTTTTGGGCCTGTTATATTTTTCTCTTAATTTCAAGAATGGTATATATTGGCCTCTCTCGAATAATTGGTTTAAGGTTGTTAAATTATATTTATCCCATAAGATTTTTAGGTTAGGGATGCAAAGTTCAATGCTGGAAATATCAACATCATTACAATAATCTGTAAATATCTGAAAATTTTTTGAGAGATTTTCCCATGTAGTTATGGTTGTTTGTATTGGAGGAGCCCATAGCATTTTATTTCTAGGTTTATAGCCTAGTAAGATTGCTCCCAAAATTTGTTTTAGGGTTGAAGGTTATACCTCTTCTTGTTCTATATGGTACCATTCCTGAGCATTTGACCTCTGCTGTCACCACACTCTTGATTGGTTTATTATCACTGCCTGATAGTAATCTTTAAGTATGGGTAATGTCATACCTCCTGTTTCTTTTGTTTTAGCTAATGTTTTTCTGTTAATTCTTGGAATTTTATTATTCCAAATGAATTTTGTTATTATGTTTTGAGCTTGTATAAAGTATGTTGGTGGGACTGGTATTGGCACTGCTCTGAATATGTATAGGAATTGTGGTAAGATCATCATTTTAAGGTGTTTATTCTACCTATTAATGTTAAGGAGGCATGTTTCCATTCTATTAGTTGTTTCTGGATTTTATTGAGAAGTGGTATATAGTTATTTTGATATAGGTTGGAGTTGTCCTCTGTTATAATTATTCCTAGATATGTAGTTTTGTTTATTTTCCAGTTGTATTGGTATTTACTTGTGAGAAATAGTTTGAGGGTTATGGATATATTAATTGGTATTACTTGTGACTTTGTGTCGTTTATTTTGTAGTAGGATACTTTGTTGAATTTTTCCATGTTTTTGGATGTGTGGTAGTGATTGGATTGGGTTTCTTATTGTGCGAATGATATCGTCTGCAAATAGGGCTATTTTATGAGTTGAATTGTTGTAGTGGATGCCAAGAATATTGTTGTCTTGTCTTATAATATCATATGTAGAAGGAGAAGTTTGCTTACTTTTGCTGGTCATGGATTCATCTGATGAGATTGAGCAATCCTCCTCACTGCTAGTGTTTTCTTGCATTTGTTTTATGTCTTTGTCTTTATTTGCTGGTTGTATGTTGTCCGGTCATTTTGTTTGTCTGTTTTAGTGTCCCAAGATGGTCTGGATGGTGATTCAGGCACGCACGTGGCTTTTTCATGGGTGTCGCCATTTTGGATTTTCAGAGGCTTCCCTTTCTCCTCCGAGAAGTACTGATTAAGCGTCTTTGGATTTATTGTCAAACCTATTAAAGCTGATCCATTTGATGGGGTAACTAGGGAGTAGACTGATTGGCTAGAACAATTTGAATTGGCAGCCACTATTAATGGTTGGGATGAAGGTGCTCGCTTGCAAGTCCTTAGCCTTTTGCTTAGTGGTAAAGCCAGGCAGGTATACCAAGGATTTACTGTAATACTGAAATAAAAAGCAGTTATCAGTTATTAAAAAATTGCTCTGAAGCAATTTTTTTTCAAATTGGATCTGTATAAAAGAGTATATAAAGGATAAATCCATTTCTTTAGTTAAACTGGGAATGAGAAATGTTTGTTTATACGTTAGATTATTAGGGCACTGCTATTATAATAACATGATGCTGTGAGGTACCTTCTGTTATAATATATGAGGTACCATCACCACTTGCCGTGGTGAATACTAATAAGTATTAACCTAGCATGTTTAGTTTCAACCACACAGTGTGGCAGGATTGCCTGGGTCTACTCTCAGACCTGCAGGATTATCCCATTTGGTTCCTCTGGAAACTGGTGACTGTCTGAGTAAAAGTTTAAAATATACCTGTGTTATATCCGCTATATCCACACATAGCAAAACATAAAACACACATCATTTCCATTGTGCACCAACGGGCACAATTTTGCTAGTATATATATATAATATATATATAAAATCATATAATGGAGCCAGGAATGCTGTGGTTTTTTGGGAGATCACACAATTATTGATTGTCACCATAGAAACAATAAACCACACCATGACCCTAATTTCTTTTTATTGGGCTTGTAATAAGGTGTACAGCTAACCTGCGTAAGGTGTTTTTGAGTGTTTATCAGTAAAATTATCAGATTAGTCAATATAAACATAAAATCATCTGCAAATAAATTTGATGCCTGAGATGATCGACTATTTACTGATTGTTTCAGCTAGTGGTTCCATAGCTAAGGCAGAAATAAGTGAAGATGGGGCAGCCTTGTCTGGTGCTTTTTGTTATGTTGAAGGGCAAAAAGAGCATATTAGATATAAATGGATCTGCATAGAGGGCTTTCTTCAAATAATTCTGGATAGCAAATTTATCTAAAATCCTATATTCAAATTTTTCCAATTGAGCGTTATAAATAGAACTGTATTTTTTTTTTCTTGGACCACTAAATTAAATCTTTAAATACAGTAAATGATTCCTCTCTCTTGTATTATTTACCAGTTGTAATTTTTTATTAATCCAACTTGATCTTGGTGTATAAGATGGGAAGTGATTAGTTTAAGTCTATTTGCTAGAATTTTGGGGTGCATTTTTAAATTCAAATTTAGTAAAGAGATTGGTCTATAATTATTGGTTAATGAAATATCTTTCTCTTGATTTGGAAGGGGAACTATAATAACTTTGAGCATTTCAGGATGGAATGATTGTTTTTCAGTTGCTAAATTAAAGACCTTTTAAAGAAAGGGAGTAAGAGTTTGTGAGACGGTTTTGTAATATTCATTGTTAAAGCAATCTTCTCCAGGAAATGTATTAAGATTTAGGGAGTTAATAGTTGTTTAAATTTCTTCTTGAGATATTGGGTTGTTATATTTATTTTGTTCAGTAGTTGTTGAAGGTAGAGTTAAAGGACAATTATACTCACCTTCCCTCCACTCCTCTTCCTTGTTCCTTAGCTTTTACCAAGGGTGAGGACCTGAACCGCTAAGTCCTCACCCCTGGGTTCGCGCAGCCTACAGCAGAGTTTCAGAGCAACGCTGCTCTGGTAGGCTCTGCCCCCTCCTCCCCGTCGGCGACAAGGCCAATAGGAAGGCACGCTCTGCAACAAGCGTGCAATCAAAAAATAAAAATCAAAAAAATCTTTAATTGCTTCTGTTGTGGGTTGGTTTGTATCAGTTGACGTGTTAAGGCTAAATAGGTTTAAGTACTATTTGCTGACTTAATTGGCTATGTGTTGGGGATCTTTTGTCTGATTTCTTTTATTTCTTCAATTATTTGTGGTGAAGGGGTTTGCTTATTTTTTTCTCTTTTAGGTCTTCTATCATTTAAATTAACGTACATGGAGATTCAATAAAATTTCCTCTCATTTAAAATGGGGCTAATTTTACCCCAACCAATCAGATCTTACTTCACCATCGAAATCTAACATCAGATTGGGGCAAAATTAGCACCATTTTTAACGATAATAACTGTTATTGAATAACCCTAATTGTTTCTTGTGTAATCTAGTTTTAGGATTACTGTGGTCTCAATACAAGTGCCCTCATACCCAGGGGTATTCCTAGGGTTTTTGAAACAGTTTTAAATGCTGCCTATTGGCAGACAGGTGGCGGCATGTGAAGTGGGTGTGGCTTCATCAGGGAACATAGGAGTAGTTTGTGGAGGTGGGTGTGGTGGTCTGACTAACACTGATTGGTGGACCAGAGTGCTGACTTAACAATGATTGGTGGACTGGTGCTGAAATGCAGTATTGCAGGACAAAGTTGTTTTTTTTAACTGCTGCCTTTTGATTGTTCCGTAGGGGCCCATCCTGAGCAAATGTTTCAGTTTGCTTCATGGTAGGGGCACCCCTGCTCATACCTTTTAAACAAGCCTAAAGGTGGCCCTACATCTATATGATTTTACTTACCCTTACTTATTTTAAAATTGTATATGTATGGCCACTTTAAGATTATGTTTCTAGCTTATCAGGTATATGTTAATTTATACGCTTGTAAATTTACACTTCCTGGTTTGTCCTGTTGTTCTGAATCTGGCCAAAACGCGATCAGTAAAATTCATGATTACTGTAGGTATAAATAAAAGTTTTAGCAAACAGTACTGTATGTTACATAGATTTTCCCTTAATATGGTACACCTGTAGATCTGTATACACAATAAAACAAGGTTAGCTATGGGAATTAAATACATCATAACAGTCAATTACTAAAAGCAGAAAAATGTTTAATGTACCCCTGGGTGCTTAATCCTTTTATGTACACATGTAATAGCTATAAAAACATAATCTTCATAGAAAACACCTGAGAATTAGATTACTGAATAAAACAAAATATTAAGGTAAGAAGCCTTTAAGTGTTTCATTTCTAAAAAAAAAAAGATAGTCCAGTCTTTCAATATTTGTTTTTAAAATGAATTAATAGAACATGTTTAAAAATAGTAGCGAGCACCTGGTTAGGACAAAAATTTGGATGGTGCGTTCCCAGCCTAAGATGTCAAATCTGTTGGGATGGGATCGCTACAGTAGGAACAAATCATCATGCTCTTCTGTCCTTTTCTTTTTTCTGGCACCTCTTATGAATCTGTCATCCTTTGTAAGAATTTGGAATATCTGCTGTGTTCAATGGTTCGTAACTAGTTAAATGATGAATACTGTTTCTAGCATAAAGGAACAAACAAATTATTAAAATGTATTTAAAGTATTTGATGGGTATTTTTTAAGACACTAATGCCTTACATACTGTACGCAAGAGTATGACTGGTACATGAAAATGTCTCTACTAAAATGTAATTTTGTTACAAAAACAATTGGTTTGCAAATGCTTTGTGTTTAGTAAAATAGAAAATTTAATCAGATGCTGCAACACAGAGAATGGATATAATCCGAGTTAGGGCAAGGCCACACTGCTACATTTTTTTGCATTTGCGCTTGCGTTTGAGCTTGCGTTTTTTCAGATCATTGAAAACGCAGCAACGCACCGCGGATTTTAGGGTGCGTTGTGATTTGCGCTCCGCATTTTAAATCGCAATTGCATGAGTTTTTCAATACTTAATAAAAAAACGCATGCGCAAATGCAAGGAAATCGCACATGAAATAGCATGCGATTGCGTTGCAGTGTGGCTGTGCCCTTAATGGTATTAAAATAAGGGGCTGGATGTGGGAAGTGAGAAGAACCGAAACATGTATCCCAGGTCTATCCCAAGTCTAAGAAAGAAAGACTTGCAAGAAAATGGTGATCACAGAAAAAGCAAGGAAGATTTCTATTTACTTTGTCTTTATAATGGGACCTATTCGTTACTTATATACAAGGGGGCAGCCTCTTAATACACGAAATGAAGTCTCAAATCTTTATTAGTATTTATAATGCAGGGAGGTCCAATCTGGATTTTTCCTTTATTTCTGAGTTCTGCTTTTTTTAATTGCAAGTAGCAACAACCTATTTTCCATTTCTTCCATTTTCATTAGATTGCATGAACTGAACAATGATCAAAATATGTTTGTTAGGGTTAGGCCACACTGCTGCGATTTTTCTGCGTTTGCGCTTTTTTCAAATCATTGGAATCGTGGCAACGCACCGAAAACGCACATTTTCGGGTGCGATTGGGATTTGCGTTCCGAATTTTTAATCGCAATCATTTTCCAATCCTTAATGAAAAAAATGCATGCGCAAATGCAACGAAATCACACATGAAATCGAATGCGATTCCATGTGCAATTGCGTTTATGTTGCAGTGTGGCCGTGCCCTTACAAGAAACATTCCATTTACATTTATTCCATCTATATTTTGTGCAGTTGCAAAGTTACTTGAAACTTAATATGTTTTGGGTAATTAGACATGGAAACATACAGACATTTCACTAGTCGTTTGATCAAGATGACACTGACACCTCTCCATTAACTGATAAATAAACACCAGCAGTGGAGCACAAAAGGTGCAAAAGCAGATTAACCTTACCTATAGAGCATATAATAAACAATGTTTTCCTGTGTATTCTCTTTCATATAACAATTATGGTAAAAAGAAATGTGTGGTTGAGGTAGTGGGGTTACTTGGCAATGGGTTAAGAGAAACACCTTCAAAATCATCTCATACAATGATTAGAAATAGAGCCTTACAAGTACAGCTCATCTAATCCAATCATGCTAATCGTTATTACTGTACATTATTGGCGTGGGTTCCAGATTTATTTGAAAGGGTCTCTTCTGTAAGATTTCATCTCCTTCTATTTAGGGATTTAAGAAACTGTGATTATAACAAGGTTTCCAACCTCTCTTCTTTCATTTAAATTTTTCTCAATTGATATAAAACAAAATTTCCACAGAAACTTCCATTTCTTACATATACAACATAGTATATCAATTCCCCTAGAAACTAGAAATGTGACACTGACACTCTCTCTTCAGATTCATTGCCTGTGTGCCTCTGAGCAATAAAACAATACAGTTCCCAATGTATATGTATGTATGTATATGTTTATTTATATAGTGCCACATGGCGCTGTACGATATAGAATACAAAAAGCCTGACAAAGGGGACAATAAGTAAATACACAAGTACCGTATATACTCGAGTATAAGTCGATCCGAGTATAAACCGAGGTACCTATTTTTAACTGAAAAATTTGTAAAAACTGATTGACTTGAGTATAAGTCGAGGGTTGAAATTTTGACCACAACTGCCTTCTGATTCAGTATTGTTTTGAGGCTTTAGTTGCCCTTTAAATGGACAGCAGAATTCCCATACAGTAATAGCCAAATCCAGTACCAGTAACCTCCAATTCCTTGGCACTCCAGATGTTTTGAAACTACAACTCCCAGCATGCTTTGTTGCTGGGAGTTTCAGTTTCTAAACAAGGAGTGGCAAGGTTCAGTAAACTTTTAATTAAGCTTACCATCATTTACAATTCTCCTGAACCCCAAATTGTAAAGGGCCCTCTGACCCCATATAGTAAAGGACTCTCTGAACCCCAGATTGTAAAGGGCCCTCTGACCTACATAAAGTAAAGGGCCCTCTGACCCCATATAGTAAAGGACTCTCTGACCCCAATAGTTAAAAATGTCTCCTAAGAGTTGTAGTTTCAAGCTGTCATTTGCACTGAACTAGCAGCTGTAATGGAGTAGAAGGGGGTGTGGGTAAAATAATATGAGAGCTATGCTGAGAACTAGGAATCTGCATATGGATAGATTTTATTTATGAAGTAGTCAGCAAAGTCTTGGGGAGAGTGTGGAGAGAGAAGAGAGTTAGTGGGCGAGGAACAGAGAAGGGAGTTAAAGATGGAGAACAGGTGGGTGGGTTTGATTTGTAATTAAGCGTCTTATAGTATTTTTGTTTTGCTACCGAAAGTGCGGTTTTGAAGCATAGTAGCATAAACTTGTAATGGAGAAAGTCAGCTTGCATAAGAGACTTTCTCCACATCCACAACAGCATGTGTGCAGCTACACCTACGGTGGTAGGACTGAGCCAAGGGCAAGGATTTGAAAGACGGCAGTTGCGGGGGTTGTAAGGGGGCAAGGAAATCAATAGCATTAGTCAGGACAGAGTTATAGGAGTTACGAAGCAAGTCAAAGTCAGAGTTGGACATAAAGGTAGAGAGACAAAAGGAGGGAGAAGAAGACAGCACCAGTAGATCTATGGCTCGGGTATTACGGACACAAAAGAAGGTTGGGCAAGAAAAGTAATAAGACAGTGATATGAAAGCAGGAAGGGGTTAGTTTCAAAAGATGAGAGAGTTTTTTTAGTGAAGACAAGATCCAAGAAGTAGCTATCCTTATGCATTTGTCCACTGATAAAGATCAAAAGCGGATGTTAAGTGAAGGAAACAATGTTAAGTGAAGGGCCAGGATAAAGAAGAGTTGTAAATATAACAGAGCACTCCAAGGACTTGCAAATAGGGTGAGTTTATTGATAAAATACAAGTGTCAATGTTTCGGTCCCTGGTCTTAACATTATTAGTTTTGCTTTGGCTAAAGGTCCAAGAACAGGTAAAGAAATGCTACTTTAAAAGTCACTTTAGAGTTCTGTTACCATATAAAAGGGAACAGAACTCAAAGGTAACTTAAAATATATTCTTAATATACAGCTGGGGGTACATTATACATTATAACCCACCCCTTTCAGAGCTTTTTCCCCAGACATTCCATGCTTTTGACCCCACAGCCCTCTGTGTGAAACAGATTACACACTTTTCCTTCCCTTTCTTAGATTAACCTTGTTTGACAACATATTGAACAGATACACACTCCCCCCCAGACACATTCCATGCTAACAGATTCTAAACACAGAACTGTGACTGTGCTCCCCTTCTTCAAACACCCCCTTTTTACCCTTCATGCACACAATAGTCTAGCAAAGATCTTTGTGTCCCTCCCCTATTGTCATCAAAGACCGGAATTCACTACCTCACACACATCTCCTCTCTGACACCTCTGGTTCTGGTTCTACACAGTAAAGCTTAATCCTGGCTAAGTTGATGTGACTGAAACACCATGTGAGAATCACACCCCACCTGAACATTAAAAGAATGGAAGGGTTTGCTATTAAGATACACTTCCATTCTCTGTTTAGTTGGTGCGAGCGCAATATGCGTACAATCAACGGCTCCTAGGCACTTGATTTCGAGCTTTTATTTTCGCACGCAACACATGCTCATGCATTTGTATATGTGCCTTAGGAAGGTGGACAACTAGGTGGTCCTTGTTTTTTTCTGGATCCATTAAACTGTAAGATCTGCCTCATCCTGTGCTCAAACAAATCGCCCATTTTGCTATAAAGCTCCAGTATGGCTGGGCAATTTAGTGTAAAGTGACGAACAACCTCGTCATCAGACAGCTCGTACAGATGACTAAATCTCCTTTTAAAAAATGAGGCTGTCTGATCCTGACACATGTTCCCTGTCCTGTCCTCTATGTAGCCTCTCTGCAGCCTCCACATAGAGCACTGCAGCTGCTGCAAGCTTTGGAAAGTGCCCCTAAAATAACACCTCCCCCTCAGACATGTTCTCTACTCACAATGATAAGCTGGTTTAAATAGTGTTTCCATTCAATTCTAGTTCATTGTTGATGCTTTTTAATTCGGTCCAATTTGGAGCACAAGAAGTGAAAAAAAGACACACAATCATAGTTACCGCCTAGTAAGCTGTTCAATGTAATTGATACTATATTTGAAATAAAACCACATTGGATTGGGAGAATGAAGAGAAAAACAAATTGGCAAGAAAACTCTTTTGCCTAATGAGCTGATGAAAGCGCGTTAATACGAACGCATATTACGAAGGCAAACACACATTAGAAAGGTGAATATGCATTAGAAAGCAAACGCGCATTAGAAAGGCGACTGTGCATTAGAAAAGTGAATGTGCATTAGAAAGTGCACGCACATTAGAAAGGCGACTGCGCATTAGAAAGGTGAATGTGCATTAGAAAGTGAACGCACATTAGAAAAGCGATCGTGCATTAGAAAGGCGAACGCACATTAGAAAGGTGATTGCGCATTATAATGGTGAATATGCCTTGGAAAAGTGATTGCGCATTAGAAAGGCGAACACACATTAGAAAGGCGATTGCGCATTATAAAGGCGATCACGCATTATAATGGTGGATATCCCTTTGGAAAAGCGATCGCGCATTGGAAAGGCGAACGCGAATTAGAAAGGCGAACGTGCATTATAAAGGCAAACGCGCATTATAATGGGGAATATGCCTTGGAAAATCGAACGTGCATTAGAAAGGCGAATGCACATTGGAAAGGCGACCACGCATGAGGAAGGCGAATGTGCGGTGGAAAATTGAATTGTATTCAAATTAGAATTTATAAATGGTTTGGATAAATAAGACATGGGTTACTTATTTGTAAATGTGAGGTGGACATTTTTGGGTTTAGATTGTGTTATAGTGGCCTTTTCGCGTTTCGAATGGTTTTCGCAATGCAGTCATCTTAGATGCGTTAAGTTTTCGCTGTGATACTTTTCGCTCTTTATTGTGCCCGTTTGCCTTTTTCAGACGCGAAGCGTTTTTTCCCGCTTTTTTATAAATAAGGCGAAACGAAGCCCCAAACGGCGCTATTTTTGCTGCAATGTTCGGCGTTAATTATTTGGCGAAAAAGTCAGATTTTTAGAAATATGCCCCTAAATCTCTACTCACTTCCTCATAAAAGCCAAGCAAGTTAGTTTGACAAGATCTATTCCTCCTAAATCCATGCAGGTTACTTACTATTTATAATGTCAGTCATTGAAACATACTCTAGAACATGTTCCCTTATTAAACTTTTCAGTATCTTCCCCACCACTGAAGCTAAACTTACAGGCCTGTAATTACCCGGCTGTGAACGACTACCCTTTTTGAATATTGCAATAACATCAGTCTTTTTCCAATCCAGAGGCACACATCCGGACACAAGGGAATCTGCAAAAATAATAAACAATGGCCTAGATAAAACTGGACACCTGAGGATGTATTTTATCTGGTCCAGGAGATTTATTAATATTAACCTTTTGTTCTTTCTGAACCATATCCTCGGTTAACCAAAGTGCACTTGCATGTTTTATACCATTATTGTTTTTATACTCTATGATATCTGTACTTGGATCTTCTATAGTATATACAGAGGGGAAAAAAAAACATTTAAGACATTTGCTTTATCACCATCCTCCGTAACTAATTAATTAATGGAGCCACATTTTCAGTTCTTATCTTCTTACTATTAATATACTTACAGGGTTATTCAATAAAAGGTCTTATCGTGTAAAATGGTGCTAATTTTGCCCCAACCAATCAGATGTTAGTTTTTAAATGTTAAATAAGATCTGATTGGTTGGAGCAAAATTAGCACCATTTTAAACGATAAGACCTTTTATTGAATCTCCCTGTTAAATTTTTTTTTAGGTTTAGTGATGCTTTGTTCAGCTACACTCCTTGTTACAATTTTTATAATCCCTAAAGGCCTTTTCCGTTCCCTCGGACTTAAAGGTTTTAAAGCCTTTTTCTTCCTTTCCATTTGCCTCTTAAAGGATAAGGACACTCAAAAAAACAATGAAGTTTAAATGGAAGCTGTATGCCTAACTTACCTTGTCCCTTTTTTTTTCCTAGGGGCCTTCAGAGCCTTACTGTGCCTCAGTAAAGTGCTGGCCATCTTGGGTTATGTCTGCAGTCAGGTAAGCTACTCCCCTTGAGAATTGGTGGACTTCGTTCCAGGCTTTGGTCCATAAATCATGTAGCAGTTTCCTCCACGCTTGCGCGCACTACTTGATGTCAGCACATGCATGAAGTCGTGCGCGCATGACGTCATCACGCCGCACGGTTACAAGCATGCCGTGATGACGTCACGAGCACACTACGTGCACGCGCTGATGTCATCATCAATGTCAGGGTAATTAAAGTCCCCCATAATGAGTACACTCCCCAAACTTGCAGCCCTTGCCAACTGCATATGCAGCTGACTCACTTCATCCCTGCTAGCATTTGGCGGCTTATAGCAGACACCAACAATGACATTACCCCCTTTCCTGTTGACTAATTCCACCCATATTGCCTCTGCTTTAACATCCATATCGCTAGTTATCTGCTTTAAAAATTGGCATCAATTCTTTTTTAACATAAACACATACTCCTCCCCCTTTCTTTTTTTATCTATCCTGCCTAAACAAGGCGTATCCTTCTAAATGTACAGCCCAGTCGTGAGAACTGTTCAACCATGTTTCTGCTATACCTATTACATTATACTTTTCATTCAACGCCATTTTCTCCAATTCACCCATTGTCAGCCAGGCTTATTGCATTTGCAAACATACATTTTAGATTATGTTCCTGTAATTTATTCATACACTTTAATACACATGCCTCCCTATCCCCTATGCTAGCACCACCCCCTTTCCACACACCACTGGCCAATCTACATCCTGCTTTTCTCCTGGGCTATCTATCCCAGTGAGACTGATAATACCCCCCAATCTAGTTTAAAATTTCCTTCAACTCTCTAGCCATCTTCTCCCCTCAAACAGCTGCACCACCATTAGTGAGGTGCAACCCATCCCTACTAAAGAGCCAGCAAAGTCTTCCCAGTTCTTTATAAACCCAAACCCTTCTTCCTTACACCACCCTCTTAGCCATGCATTAATGCTCCTAAGCTCCCGTTGTCTCCCTAGCGTAGCACGTGGCTGCAGTAGTATTTCTGAAAACACTATCCTGGAGGTCCTTACTTTTAATTTGGCCCCTAGCTCTCGGAAATCATGTTTAAGCACCTCTCCTCCTCCTCTAACTTTGTCATTGGCACCAATGTGAACCAAGACCACCGGGTCACCCACCATATAATCTGTCTACACAATCCACCACATGCCGAACCCTAGCACTAGGCAGGCAACACCCAGTTCGGCATGTAGGGTCTTGGCAGCAGATTACCCTATCAACCTTTCTTATAATGGAGTCCCCTACCACTACCACCTGCCTAGCATTCCTGATCCTAACATCATCCTCCCTTGTATTAGAGGTGGCAGTCCCCTGGATGCTCAAGGGATTAGCCAGCTCCATACATGCTAATTCCTAGCTGTCTTCCTCCACTCACCTAAAGTGGCAAATCTGTTGGAATGTGCAAGCTGGGAAGAAGCAACCCTACCGTTCCATCACCCACTTTTCCTAGTAACCCTAACAAAACTACCTCCCCCCTCAACCTTCCCTGTCCCACTTCCACCCACCTCTATACTGGCCCCAGCCAGTGCTTGCTGTCCCTCCAGATTTGACAATCCCTGCTGCAAACTACCCCCTTAGACTCTCCACCTCTCCGCTTCCAAACCGGTAACCCCCTCACACCTGACACAGACATAGGTCGCCCGGAATGTCTTCTCCAGGTTCCTATACATGTGGCAGGATGCACATTGCATGGTACCGACAAAACTGTCCCTTCTAATACACAACATCAGCACAGTGACACACCAACCTTGTTTAATTGCCCATCTTGTTTTAATGTCTTTTTTTGCTATGTCTTTAAGAGCAAGGTCCTTTAGAACAAGAGACTTTGTACACGTTCCACTCAAGTTCGTTTCCACTCACAGGAAACTTTTTGTTAGGTCCGCACACCAATTAGTGCAAGAGCCAGTAAGAAAGGGAAAAATCAAAACACTTATTAACCCTCACAACCTGTTTGTGATTACAACATGTGCAATTCTAGAATATAGAAGCCCAGTGCACCCCTTGAACTGAAAAGAAAGATTAATCTTCTTACTGCACAAACAGTCCTACACACAGTCCTTATTACAGCACAGTATCAGCACAAACAATTCTTATTTTCAAACTTTCACACAAACCATACAACCATCAAATTAATAAATTCCTTCTTTTTCTGTGTCCTTAAGAGCAAGGTCCTTTATATGTATATATGTATGAAAAAAATCACAATATTGTTAGACTAATGATGGCCATATGCTGACTCAATGTTATGCCAATTTGATATCTAATGGGTGTAATTCCTGGTGCAGTGGCAGTTCTTACCTTCTGTCATTCCTGCAATGATTTCCAGAGGGATCATGGGTAACAATTGTCATTACAGCTGTAATAAACAGGGAACTTTGTAAGGTATGGCCAGCTTGATTGACAGCTTTGTTTGCACAATCAGGTGATTGTCAGTGGTACATGGTTATATGTTTTCCTGTTTTATAATCCAATTCAGTAAGAGCTGAGTTACTGACTCATTTAAATGTACCTATGCTAATTATCATACAAGATTTTTCATAATAAATGTCTGTACCCTGTGGATAGTAATATATGGCCAAAATTAAAGTTCAGTAGCTCCACAAAACACAATTTGTAATAATTGTCTCAGCAGTTACAATGACCAAACATTCTTATTTTATTTTACAAAATGATTTTACAAAATGATTTTTGAAAAAACATGATCACCTAAATTTTTCCAGGGTTATGGGAATTAAACAGTCATTTATTAAAAGCGTGGGAAATAGAATTATGTGCCCTTGGGTGCTTAATCCTGATTTGTGCAGATGTGGCAGCAATTAAAACATTATCAGTCTCATTTACCGAGAGCCACTGTGCTCTTTTATGGAGTCACACTAATAGCTTTACTATCGGTTAGCGTGACTTTAACTCCTTAACTTCCTTGTGCCAGCTGCATGGGAATCAGAAAAGACACCCGTGCAGCCTGCACTCGCAATTCAATATTGCATTTGCGCTACTTTTAGGTTTATATGAGTAGGAAGTTTCTAGTGAGGTATTGTAGGGTATGCAGCTGAGCCTGACTGTTCGCCAAATTGTGTAACCTGTTTGTTTCCCCCTATGGTATCGTCTGCTTGACAGGTTTGGCACCCAAGACATCTAAAGCACCCTGGTTTAATCGATGGAAGTTTTGAATGGAGCTTTTTTGACTTCTCTGTCAGTCTGTACAAGGAGATTACGTATATTCCTGAAGCCAAAACCCCCCAGTTTGACACTATTTTTAGTGCTGTTGAACAAGTGGGCGTTATTACATAATATACGGAATCGATTTGATATTGTTTTGGCAGGGGACATGTTCAGTAATATTTGTTAGGCTGTTAATTGTCCTATCCCAGTTTCTATCCCAGAGTTCTTCGGAACAATAGTGCTCAAACAAAGTGTAATATAACAACAAAAATTAAGAAGAATTTTCAATAAACACCGTATCCCTGCCTGCTTTAAACCGAACAACACACTGAGGCAACAATTGGTACAACCGTAAGACCCAATACCGAAACACAAGAAAAGCGAGGCATCATATTATAGGAACTCTGGGCGTTCCTATAACACCTCTTAGCCACTATGCAATCCCGCCCTTAACACTTGGCTGTGATATGCTAATTGGGATTTTCCAGGGTACATAATTGCCACAGATTCTTGTACAAGTCATTCTGAATTGAGAAAGCCAGTTGGATGAATAGCGAAACGTCTTCAAGAACTAAACTTCAAGTCCAGTTGATCTAATTGAATACATCATATAAAGTGTAATATACAATTGGAGGAAATGACTAACAAGTTTTTGGAATGGGGATACCCAATTAAAGGGCATGTCCACCCACAAATCTACATTTTAACCCACTGCTGGCCCCAGTATAGCAAAATCCTTACCTTACATCCCTGCTCCAAATGGTTCTCCTGTAATGTCCCTCCAAAGTCCTAAAAAGTGAACAGCAGGAGCCTTTCTGTGTTCATATAGGTCTCTGCCTCCTATCTCTCCTCCGGGGAGAAGTTTACCATGTGCAGTGCAGCCTTCTCCCACTCCCCCTACCTCTCGTTAACTCTCCCGATCACTACTTACTTTGCCTATTTCCCCCGGCTTTCTGTACTGCCGGAAGCCGCGTTTGTGATTGGCTGCCTCTCCAATCACGGACGCGGATGCTGGTTCGGCCTTCTGCTTGCAGTTTCATGCAAGCAGAGGGCCGTGACAGAACATCGGGGAAAGTGGCAAAGTAAGTAGTGATCGGGAGAGTTATTTTACAAAGTACTAAAGCAGTTGGGGGGGGGGGGGTGCGGGAGCCCTACACTACAGTAAATTTTTAAAAAAGGGGTGGACATGTCCTTTAATGATATTCTTGCCCAAAAGGATATCTGATGATGGCCGTTACCAAAATGGCCAAAATGCATTGATCTTGCTGCATGTAATAAAAGTGCAAATCTCCAAAATAGGGAGCTGTATCCCCAATTTTTATCCAAAACACCAAGAAAGGAGCAGCGCTCAGTTTTCAGTAGCACAAGTTATATTTCATATAATCAAACTTCTCATAATAGCAACGTTTCAGGTCCATATTACCCTTCATCACGCATGAGAACAAAAGAGTGAATAGCCAACAAGGCCCTATTTATAGATCATAGACAGGATATGACATCACCCATATGATTAAAGTAGCCATTTTAATTTCAATCGGTGTTCCCTATTCAGAACATAGTTCAAGGGTATAGATTCCAGTACCTTGAACCTCATTTCAGTGGCTAAATGTCCCTTGTCTATATAATGTTTGGGCAAGGGTAAGTGCGTCTGTTTGGTATTAACTGAGATATATATATATAGGTGCTACACTTGTTTTTTTGTTGTCTTAATGTATATTTTGTTACCAATATAGTTTTCTCACCAAAATTATGTTTTTTGTCGAATTAATATAGTTTTGTCACCAAAGTGTTGTTTTTTGTTTTTGTTCAGTAAATGTGTTTTGTTCCCACTGAATTTCTTTCAGTCAACAACATTTATTGTTGTCACCAAAGTTGGTTTTATTGTTACAAAATGATCAGGGAACAAACGGCACCCCATAGTCAGGAGAGGAAGTGGCAGAGGAGCCCATTTTCAGGTAAGTTAGCTGTTTTCCCTCCTGTCTCCTGAGGGTTTAAATGAAGAATGGAACGTAATACATGTAAGACATAGCTCACTAAACTCCTATTCTTCCATTTAGGTTACCGTAAGTCATATATTTTGGTGGATATACCTTTAAATTCTTTAGTTGCCTCTTTTCCAGTGGCAGGATTCAGGAAGACATAAAAGTGAAACTATAAATACATCTATATGATATGCAGATTAAAGGAGAACTAAACTTTTTTTTAATGCTAACTTGAAAGCTTTTCTCCCCAAAACACCTATATATTGTAAGATTCTTCTACATGTAAGTAATAGATTCTGTGTCAAAGAAGGCTTCCATGTTGATGCCAGTACAGCCCCTGGCACATGTAGGCTTCAAAGAGCTAACGTGAAAGCTTTTCTCCCCAAAACACCTATACATTGTAAGATTCTTCTATACAGTAAGTTGCATTTAGTACATGTAAGTAATAGATTATCAGGGTTATTCAATAAAAGTTCTTATTGTTTAAAATGGTGCTAATTTTGCACCAACCAATCAGATGTAAGCTTACAAATGTTAAATAAGATCTGTTTGGTTTGGGGAAAATTAGCACCATTCTAACGATAAGAACTTTTATTGAATCTCCCTGTCTGTGTCTAAGAAGGCTTCCATGTTGATGCCAGTACAGCCCCTGGCACATGTAGGCTTCAAAGAGCCATGCTGCCTGACCCCAGGATTCACTGTCTCTATGCACATTGTAGTTTCTATACATGGTCTCCACACCAATATAGAAGTCCTTGATAAGACTTTGAAATCTGCTTGTTACCTTGCAGGTTATTAACCAGACACTGTGAATTACATACAGCTTTCATCATGGGGCAATATAATAACTGGATTTTTATGCATCTGCATGGTGTTTACTGGTGCTCCTCATAGAAATACAAAGAGTCGGGTCTCTACGCTGTTATATGATTGTCTGTCAGCTTCTAGAAAGCAATGCTGCAGCTCCCTTGTTTTGATCTGTAGAGCTTAACAGAGCATGTGAAGGGTTCTGCTTACATTTACCTGGGAGTCAGCAAGCTAATTTCATAAATTACCCAGCAGCCACAGTTAAGCGAGAGGTGAGACACAGCTTGTTGTATCTTTGTGAAAGTACCCTGTCTATTAGTACAATGTTGTCTGGGGATTTTAGTTCCCCTTTAAGTTCAAAGTTAGACCAATTTCCAGTCAAGGGATTTATTTCCTGAAGCTCATTAGATGTGGTGTTAAATGGAGTTTATCATATTTTTCAAACATGGGAATTAAATAGCAATTTAATATTAAGATCTATGTAACCATGTATGTTTCAATGGCTCCCTTATCATGTAATGAAATGCAATTATTGTTTTACTTTTTTATGGCAGCTGAATTGGGAAAAAAGCTTCATTAAAGTTTAATTATTTACAACACCAAACTTTGGTGTTACATAAGGCATCATACAGAAGGTTTGATGTTACATATTTAGAAATACAGGTAGAGAAGGGTAGACAATCATTTTTTTGAGACTTAACTTAAGGAATTAGTGATGAAATTGATAATTTCATGCCACTTGTAAATCTTCTAGAAACCTCTTCATGCATGAACTGCTCCTGAAAATTGATTATTATGAGAAGTGAATAGAGTGGATAAAAATCAATAGTCATAACAAAGACCTAAACAGATAGTAGACGAGAAGAAAAGGGGGATAAACAACCATTCTTCTGGTACTGCTATGTCCTATCCAAATAAAAACTTTATAATAAAACAGTGAAAAATGTTTTCAATGAACCTTCTAAATATATATGCTGACCAGTAGAGATCTGGGTCCGACTCTGGGTCCCCCTTGTCCAAAAATCTGAACATTCCATCCAAAACCAGGTGGATCGTTCAGATTTTGGAAAGCATTTTTAAGGGTAACCGAATGTACAAAGTTATATTCGGTAACCCTCGAAAATAACCTCAAATGTTCGATAACCCCTGAAAATATAATCAGAAACTTAAAAGTAGTTTCTGATCATATTTTTGAGGGTTTTCGAATGTTCAAGGTTATTTTCAAAGTTTACATTAAAATAAATAAGTATAAAGAATAGGAGGGGGTGGGGAAGAAACATAGAGTGAAGGACCTTTTTATTTCTTATAACAGTTTCTGCATGAATTTATGGTAACCCTCGAAAATACGTTCTAAACCTTTGAAAGTTCTGTTTTCAGATATTCAGGTTTTTCCAGAGTTCCGAAAATGAAATGAAACTTCAGAGTATCAGCCATTTCTACTAACCAGCATTGAGGCAAGTCCTCCATGTGAAATAATATAGTGCGTTTCTGGCCTTAAGGTCAGAGAAAATGTGTTTCAGATTGACCTTCTCCTCCTAAGTGATCATATACTTCTGTAAGTACCTTTTCAAATGTAAAAAAAACCTATACCTTACCTAGTACACACTTGTCCATATCACAGTAATTTAGTTGCCTTTCCCTGAACCCTCACTATTAAATACTAAACCTGTATATTCTACCAATGATTTGTAAAAGTCTCCCTTTAGTATTGTTTGAACTATTTTTGCTGTTTACTAGTACTTCTGTGGTCCATCTCATCCATTTCGAACAATACATTCGAGGGCTACCAAAATTAAAGGCTACATTTGAGGGTTACCGAAATCGAAGGATACTGTATATACTCGAATATAAGTCGACCCGATTATAAGTGGAGGTACCAATTTTTACCTCAAAAATGAGTAAAAACCAATTGACTCGAGTATAAGTCGAGGGTAGAGTAGTAGAAGGGAGTAGTAGTTTACAAACATCATGAGTGGAACTGCACACACTAACCCCAAAACACACTACCCTGTCCCTGACTCCTTACTCTCCCCCCAGCCCCAGGAATAAAACCCCTACCCTGTCCCTGACTCCTTACTCTCCCCCCAGCCCCAGGAATAAAACCCTATTTCCCTGCACCCATCTTCTCTCACTACAAGTAAAGCTGCAGCCTTACCTTTTCCATAGTTGCAGAAGAGTCCGGGCACCGACATCATTCCCTTGATGGAGGAATCCGGCTGCCGCATGCACTGATGGTCGCATCCACTGACGTCAGTACTCGGCGCCGGGAAATGAGACTCAGTGGACATGAGTTCTCATTCCCGGCGCCGAGTAGTGACGTCAGTGGATGCGCCATCGTGAACCGGCAGTGGATTCCTCCATCGGTAAGTGACTGACTTGAGTATAAGTCGAGGTTCAGTTTTTAGGCTGTTTTCACAGCCTAAACCTCGACTTTACTCGGGTATATACAGTACATTGGCGGGTTACCAAGTTCTAACGTTACTTTAGATTACTAATTTGAGAATTAGATAATTACCGTATATACTTGAGTATAAGCCAAATTTTTCAGGCTTTAAAATTAGCCTGAAAACCTAACCTTGACTTATACTCGAGTCAAGTCCTAATTTAGATCCAAATTCTGCAATTACAGATAGTAACCAGTAGGTGGCGCTGTGGTAACCTGTATAGAAAGTTACAGGAGCTGATCTGCCTTTACACTTCCTGCTTCCTGTATTCTGCCGGCTGGACTCACTTAGCACTGTCACTGGATGCTGTAAATCTGATGGGTCTCCTCAGTTTGGGGTAGAAAACAGCTGCTAGTTCAGTCCAAATGACGCTTGAAACTACAACTCTCAGGTGACTTTTAACTATTGGGTCAGAGAATCCTTTACTATATGGGGGTCAGAGTTCCCTTTACTATATGGGGTTCAGAGGACCCTTACTATATGGGGTTCAGGAGAATTGTAAATGATGGTAAGCTTAATTAAAAGTTTACTGAACCTTGCCACTCCACATGTTTAGAAACTGAAACTCCCAGCAACAAAGCATGCTGGGAGTTGTTTTTCCAATCTTCTGGAGTGCCAAAGAATTGGAGGTTACTGGTACTGGATTTGGCTATTACTGTATGGGATTCATGTATGGGAATTCTGCTGTCCATTTAAAGGGCAACTAAAGCCTAAAAACAACACAGAATCAGAAGGCAGTAGTGGTGATAATTTCTACCCTCGACTTATACTCGAGTCAATAAGTTTTTACAAATTTTTCAGGTAAAAATAGGTACCTCGACTTATACTCGGATCGACTTATACTCGAGTATACACGGTAATGAATTTTTTGATAATTAGCAAAAATAAATTTGCGAGTTCCGAACCAGTTCGGATAGAGTTCAGATCAGTTCTCAGTTCGAAAACTCATAAAGTTCGCCCTGGACTCAGGTTCGGGTTCAATTTATCACTACTGGGAACCTATACATATCTGTCTCCCATATCCTCATCTACTCAATTCTCAACCAGTAGACTGTCCCTTTCAGTGCCTAAAACTTCTCACTTGTTTGGAAAAGTCTTTACACTACAAAAATTCTGAAAATAATTTTCCAAGTGTATTTTAACCTGTTAAAAGGTATTTGTACATGGAACTGTTTGTTGCCTCATTAATAGAACTTTGCTGAAAATAATCCTAGCTGAAAATATACAGAATGCTGACAATAAGCCATAAAACAGTATATATGTTATATATACTATCACCTGGGTGAGTTTTAGAGAGATAAATAATTATTGCTGAATATGGAAGCATGATCATGGTGCTGTTTGTTCTAACAGCGTGTTTGTGATTATTTTTGACTAGTTATTGAAGTATCCCTTCAGCACAGTATTACCCATATTATTATTTTCCATACATACTATACACACCTCTCTGTGCTTCAGCAAAAACTGGGCATGGCTTGTGGAGGTGGGAATGGCTTGTGGAGATTGGTGTCGTGGGCTTAAACTGGCTGGTGAACTGAAACTGGAGGGCTGACCTAACAGTGATTGCTGAATCCTCCAGCCCTCCAGTTCAACAGACACTTTTGTGTCACCTGTCCAGTTCAGCAAACACTGTTAGGCCACTCCTTTAGTTTAGCAGACACTGTTAGATCAGGCGTCCAGTTCACTAGAAATTGTTAGGTCCCTCCCTGTGCCAGGTCACCAACACTTTTAGCTCAACCCTCCAGTTCAGCAGACACTGTTAGGTCAGTCATTTAGTTTAATTGACACAAAAGTTCACAAGTTAACTCTGGGCAGCACGGTGGCTTGGCGCTATATAAATCCACAATTATAATAATAATAATTCTGCTGGCACTGAAATTGTTAATGGCAATAATCTGGGAAAGTGCTGGCACTGAAAGTATTAATAGAAAAGTCTGTTGGCACTGAAGGGTTAATGGTAATACTCTGCTGACACTAAAAGTGTTAATGGCAATGCTCTGGGGAAGTCAGCTGGCACTGAAGGGATAAAGGGCATGTCCACCCCAAAAATAAACTTTTAGTATAAGATAGGTACCTCCTGCCAGCCCACCCCCAACAAGTACACACAAGTTTGCCCACAGTGACTGCACAGCCATGGTTCTAATGTTCTTCCTCTTCCAAGCGGGCCCCAGGCACTTGATTAGGTTGCCTTGTGGATAATCCGACCCTGCTTAAAATGCAAGGTATCGATGCAGAGGATGGGAATACTCAAGAAAGTCAAAACAAAACTTAGGCAGAACAGGTGTAGTAAACCAACTGGACAGCTGGAAAAGGAGAACTTATAACACAGTACAGAGGGAAAGACAGAGACAAAGCCAGGAACAGAGTCAAGGCTCATACACGGAATGTCAGTCAGCCAAAAAAGGTACCATGGACGAAAAATGAGACAAAGTCATGGGCAGATGTCAGGACAAGCAGTAACGAATCATACTCAGGAACAAACAAAAGTGGTCAGAACTCAGAAAATCACATCACGAGCAATAAGAAAACTGCATACTATAATGGGCAATCCAAGAAGTGAGCTGCAGTTATTTACATGCAGAAACTTCAAGATAGAAGGAAAAATGGAACATTTGCACCCCCAATGTTTGCACGCACACTTAAGCGAGGTGACTGCACTTGGAAGAGGGACACCACGGGAACAGGATTCAGGTAAGCAGACTCTAACGCAGTAGTGTTTAAATAACGAAGATAAGATAACAGTATGTTTTAACATTTTTTACATCAGAGTGTCTTACCTGTTAATGTGCCCTAATCTGGTTGTACGATATGTTTTTAGTTGTTAAATTCGCTACCTTAATCTGACATTTTCCTAAATTTTCAGCCAGTGTGTTTTTCCCATATGCAGGTAATAGTGCAACTATTTACAGCCAGCTGTTAGCTGAAGTTAATCCCTTCTGGGATTCACCCACATGCATAAAGCTCATAATGAATTTTGAAAAAGAGATTTACGCGGAGCTATTGCTTCTCTGCCTAAATCTCCCTGTCTATGATCAATATTATATTTTAAACTGTCATTGCAAGTACTGTATGTCACATTATGTTTATGTGTGTTCAGGCCAAAAAGGCTAAAGTAAGATAATGTTTTCCTTGAATTTCCTACCAAATCATGCAACATGCTGTCTTTCTGTCATATATTAAAATCTTTTCTTTGATAAATGGCCATGACCAAAAAAAAATCCTACCTAACCGGAATGCCGTGATGCTTTAAAGTCTCTCACAAGACTCACTGCATCACAGGATCCCGGACATGTAAGACAGGACATTTTTAGTTCTACATAAATCCCATACTCCACTGCAGGAATAGGGTAAGGTTAGCGCAAAATTGTTGCGCTAATCTTAATTTAGCCAACGTGAAATTGCTGCAAAACCCTTGCTAACCCTATATTACATCTGTTAACATTGGTTCTGCACTAATTTAGCCAGAAAACAGCTAATACAGCATCGGCTAAGTGTACTAAAGTATGCCTTTTTTTCTATTTTCCTTGGTTCCACACAAAATAACTGTAAAAAAATCTAGTGTAAGCAAAACCAATATATGTGCTAAAAAGTGTTTTAGCTTTTTGTATTTATAGAGAAAATAAGAGGCTAACAAAGTTGATAACAACATAGTCTGCACGGAACACAGCAGTGTTTTTTTTTGTGCCTTCCTAATAAAACCATGCAATAATAATATTTTGATTAGTTTATCTGAATGAACTGGTGCTGCATAACCTGTAGACCGTTAAGAAAATTTACTGTCCTTGGATTTCAGGAGCATAGTAAATCAAATTTATCTTGGAAGAGGTGACCTTTGGCTATAAAACCCTCATTTTCTTTCCTATATTTCTTTTCTAACAGATTATATTCCCTTAGCTGTTCTATCATAAAGAGATATAGTTCACAATAAATGACAAGATTTTTATGGATCAGTGGATTTATTAAAATACTTGCTTTATCACTGCATATAAAAAACAAAGCATTGATTGTTGAATTTTAGCCTGCATTCGTGTGAAAGACTTCCCTGTGGCTCTCTCAATGAAAATTCCAATAAATTCCTAACTAGAGATGTGCAAAGTTTGGTGTTTGGTGAAATTGTATTTCATAGAATTTGTGTGAAACAGTCAGGAGAACTAAATCAACCACAGAAGTGACCCAACCACTCAAAAATCTGACAATCATTTAATATGTACGCATAATTTAATAATTCACGCATTGCTGATGCAAGCTATAAACAGAAACACAGGAAACCTCAGTTAACCCTTTAAATGCTGAATATTGTATGGTATATGATCTTCACTTACTGCTGTAGTAAGCCATTGTTAAAAACTGGCTTATTAAAGTATCTGTGCATAGACCAAATACATTCATTAACAAATAAAGTTTTCTAGATCTTTGATACTAAGAAAAAAAATGGGAGCACAGACCAATATAAAGTGATCAGTACTGATCACTTAAATATTAATCTGTGACAATGCTTTCCAGCAAGTGATTTTTCCATTGGAATTTTTGCTTGAAAAATAAGCATTTATGCTCATATTACTAGTTTAATAACATTCCTAAATGTGAAACACACACAGGGAGATTCAATATATGAAAAATATAGTGCAAAATCCACGCAACCCAAAGTAATATTAGGTTAGTGTGAATTTTACACTTAATTTAGCTGCCCTTAGAGAAAAGCCACAATGTTATTTGGGGCTATTTGCTGACCATGGACTTTTCTGCACCCATGCCTGTGGCATACTATTTTATTCAGGACATGTGGGAAAATTGTATGGAATGGAAGGTTTCCATTTCAAAGTCTACAGAAAAATTAGAAAATGATGTCATATTTTTAAAGGGCAACTCCACCCTCATAAGAACATCTTTTAGAGAGAATGGCCTCTTTAAAATATGTTGATATATCATAGTTTTTCTATGAATTCATTACTGTATGTTCATTACTGTATGCCTGCTATGCTTCTGGATGCCTCATGGAAACAGAGCAATTTAGAAACCTGTACTGAGCCTCTACTGAGCCTGGGCATGCTCAGATGAGGCAGACAGGGGATTAACATTTAGTCATTGGCTGTGATGTCAACTTTCAAATCCATAACTGACAGTTGCTAATTGGAAGAACCAGGAAGCAGAAACAGCGGAAACAGGACATTGTTCAGGATTTCAGGTTAGACTTATATATTTCAGATATAAAACTATTACCGACAGACCGTTTAGGGTTTTGGGGGTTGATTTACCTGTATGTAAGTTTTCATTATGGGGTTGGACTTGCCCTTTAAAGTACACATTGTGCTGAAAAAAAAGATGTATAGCATTCCCTATTTACTGGGGGTTTCCTACTGTAAAAAATCTGTCTAAACTGATTGAGGGCAAAATCCTGAAAATTCTTGTAAAGAACAGAGACTACTGAAGAAGTTGATGGTGCCCTATTTCGCCATCAAGTTTTTACCTTGGGGATGAACCCCAAAATAATCCACAGGTATACTTACAAAATTGAGCTTAAATAGTACAGAAGTTTATTGAAAAATACTTACAGAATAAACAGCTTATTCATGCAAGGTGAGAACACATGTCTTACCTTACATCTGGTGTGCAGTGTATATTGGGTAAGATACTACATTTTAACATTAATTGGAGTATCCATTTGTTACGTGACAACACATTATTGGCTTACATACTATTGCATAGCATAATCCCATAACATCTCATTACATATTAATTATTATACGTCACCAATTTCATTTCACAAGTTACTGTAAATTACCCCTAAATAAGTTGTATTACCTTATATGGGAAAAACACCATTCAAGTAAACATATACATTAACTGGCTCAATATAAACATATTGAAACTAGATGAAATCAGGAATATTGTACATCATTTTTTCAGCACAAAGTGTACCTTAACAAGGTAAAATAATTTTGTTGTATTACTATTACTGCATTTATGGGGAAAATATGGGGAAAAAAAGGCGAAATGTGCAAATTTTCATGGATTTTTCCAATTTTTAGTTATAGTTATCTTAAGGTTACACACAATTTGTTGTGCATAAATGGCCATTTTCGAAATCCAATCGGAAAAATTACATTCTGGGAAATCATTTTCCAGGAAGTGATTTTTCATTCATTGTCAAAGATCAATAATTAGGTAGCAAATTAGGAAAGACTTAGGAAAAAGTGTATTTGAGAATGGAACTCTGAGCTCATTCACAAATAGTATAGTAAGCTGTCACACAGTGACAGCTTACTATATACCAGGTACTGCACTTCTATCTGAATGGAGATCGCAGTGCAGTACCTCCACTTCACCACCAGGGGGGAAGACTGATTGCGCAATCAGGTAAGAAAGCAGGCGCTATTTACTTATACGGTCATGGCATTTTATGGGTTAAATCATGGGATCCCAGCATCGGTTTCGAACAAAACCAATGGGGGATCAGGGGGAACAGGAGGGGACTTGAATGGTGCCCTCCGATTGAAGATACAGCCATTTTTTTGCCTGGAAACAGCAATGTGCTGCAGAACGTACAGTGTACGATCTGTGGCACTTTGGTCCTTATAAGTGGAGATCATACACCAAACGATCTGTGGCACTTAAAGGGTTAATAAAGCTGAAATCGGCCTGTAATTGTCTCTTTTCTTTTGCATTTAGCTTATTGAATACTGTTAAAGCCTTTTAGAAGGTATAGCATTTTCTAAAAGGATACCATAGGTGGTAACATAGAAATTACCCAGAAAACCCAGTTCCCTATTTGCATATGAGAAAGGGGTACTCCAAAGCCTTATACTCACCCTATCTTATTTGATTCCTTATGCCTTCTGCTAATTGCTACTTCATATTTGCAAAATATATTATTTTAATAAAAAATGAAGATGGCTCATTAAAATCGAAAGCAGTCTGCAACTGTCCCTTTGGTTTTACTTTTAGTTTGTTGATTGCTTAAACTGGCCTGTAATCTTCTCTTTTATTTTGCATTTAGCTCATGGAATGCTGTTAAAATTTCTTAAAAGGTATAGCATTTTCTAAAGGGCTACCAAGGTATCATGCAGGGGTCCTCGCAAGAGGAAAGAGGAGGGGGGCACAGCCCCTCTCTGGCACACCAAAGGTCCGTGATTAGCAGTTTTTAAACAGCTGATCAAACGTATGAAGTAAACATATGAGCGATCAGCTGTTTAAGAGTCCGGAACTGGTCTGGACTTTTAAACAGCTGATTGAGCATGCGGTTACTTCATACGCGCAATCAGCCGTTTAAAAACAGCTCATCACGGACCTTTGGTGCATGACTTCCTACCTTCCAGGCCCCCCCACGGTCACATGGTGGCAAGGGGTGGTAGTTAGGCCACTGGTATCATGGAAATCACCCTGATGTCTCTGTTTCTTATTTGCAGATGAGAAAGTGGAACTTAAAACCCTAATACTATCCCTATCTTATTTGATTCATCAGTAATGGAAATTCTTGTGGCACTGAATGCAGCAAAAGTGTGAAATTCAGAATACTACCTGTGCTCTGGGGTTTAGTATCCCCAGTGGATTTAACATAAGACATTTTCAGTGTGCTAGTGCTTACCCAGCCATCCTGTTTACGACTGTAGAGCTGGCAACAGAATTTACAGTTATATATCTTGTTATCTGTGTAGCATCTATTGGCTCCATTTATACACTTTGTAGATTTAACTTTTACATGTACATTTTTTGTTTTGTAAGCAGCAAATAATAAAATAAAAACACACATAAGAATGTATAAAGTAGAAAATGACAGATTTTCACTTTAATGCAACATCTGAAACAATATCCCTAAGTATTATTTTAATGCACAATATTAAGAGTATTTAGAGCTGCCTTGGTAAATACTGTTTTGCATCATTTTAATAATTTAATACCCTGTAGACTGAAAAGGTTTTTGATGTATGCAAATTTAAACAAAATTAGATCTTTTTTATATAAATTAATATAAATTATAAATCATCTCACAATTTATTTAAATGTAATCATTAAAGTAGGAATTGTCCACAATAAGATATTAAGACATAATGCAAACATATGGATGATAATATAATTTACCGTAAGAAGAATTTTTTTTTTAAATGTTGTCACTAAAAGAAAACAGATAGGAACCACAAATTAGTATAAACTTTAAATATATCTTGAAAAGCCACATTTTGAAAGGCCACATTCCATAGCTGCACAAACCTCTATAAAAGAGTATCAGGGTTATTCAATAAAAGCTCTTATGTTGCTAATTTTGTCCCAACCAATCAGATGTTAGCTTTCAAATGTTAAACTAGAAAGGGAAAGTTTAATTATAAACTTTGAGTTTGACCTCATTTTGGAAGGGAATGTGTGTTTTTGTGCTGTGGATTTTAAAACTCAATAATGGCAATGATAAGGACATTGTTGTTTTTTACTTACCCTTTATGGATGTCACATGAATGATTGGGTAGATCAGTTGGTGTGTGTACTCGTGTCAGGTAAGGGGACAAAAGAGTAACTTTTTTGATGATAGGTCAAAATGTGTTTTTTGACTATACTTACCCTTCAAATATGGTTGCAACATGAATGAATAGGTATCTCAGTTGGTATGTGTACCTGTGTCAGGTTGGGGGTTAAAAAAAAAACTTTTTTGATGATTCAAATGATGAGTCAAAATTAGTTTTTTTTTCTACTTTAGTTACCCTTTAAGTATGCTGCCACGGAAATGGAAGGGTAGGTCAGTAGGTGTGTGTACCTGGGTCAGGTTAGGGGTTAAAAAAAACTTTGTTGATGATTAGTCAAAATAGTTTTTTTGACTATAGTTACCCATTAAATATGGCTGCCATGGAAATGGAAGGGTAGGTCAGTAGATGTGTGTACCTGGGTCAGGTTGGTTGAGTTAAAAAAAAAAAACATTTTTGATTATTGATTAAAAATTTTTTTTTAGTTTAGTTACCGTTTAAGTATGGCTGCCACAATAATGGAGGGTTGGGGGTTAAAAAAATTATTGTTTTTGATGATTGGTCAAAATTTGTTTTTTGACTATAGTTATCCTTTAGGTATGGCTGCTACAGAAATGGAAGGGTGGATCAGTAAGTTTCTGTACCTGGGTCTATTTGAGGGGGTATGTCTTTTTTTGTGTTAACAACCATAAAAATAACTTTTATTGAGCATATTGGGGGTTAAAAATTCAAACTTTTTAATCATTAGACAATTTTTTTTTTGTCACAGGTTTTGGATCGTTAGCACAGCGCTATTTCCAAAAACATTCGGAAATGGCGCTGTGCTCTAAAAGCCGTCTAAAACCGACGTTAACCCAAAATTTTTTGGGTTAACGTGGGTTTTAGATGGAAATGGGCTATATTGTATCTCCCCCTTAGTTTTTTATTTTAACTTTAAGTATGGCTGCCACAGGAATGGAAGGGTAGGTCAGTAGGTGTGTGTACCTGGCTCAGAGAGGTTGTTTGTTCTTAAGATCCTGACCTAAAGAATCTGCTTGCTTATTTTGGCCTCCTGTTTTGGGCCTACTGTTTTAGGCCAGCATGGCCTCCAAGAGCTCCAGATTTCCTGCAGAGCCTGGGCCTTCTGTGGCTGCCCCTGGGCTTGTAAAACAACTAGAGCCTGGGGAGCCTGGCTTCGCAGAGGACTTGGTGGAAAACCTAAAGAAATACGTTGCAGTTAGTATAGCATAGCATAGTATAGTATAGTATAGTATAGTATAGTATTTGAGGTTGAATAAAGACATAAGTCCATCCAGTCCAACCCATCTAGCAATACCCTCATTACCTGCCTAACTGTTGATCCAGAGGAAGGCACACAAAACAACCCCCACCAAATTTATGAAGGGGAAAAAATTCCTTCCTGACTCCAAGTGGCAATCGGAAACAACTCCCTGGATCAACTCTACTTTATGTATCAATACCAGTAACTTACAACAGTTAAGGAGGAATTGAGATCACTACAGTTTTGAATAGAGCATAAGAAAGATCTACATAAAAAGGCTCATTCTACTGCCAAACCAAAAATCATGGCACTGATTAAAATATTGGAAAAAAGACTGGACGTTACTTACATCAGAGGAGAAAGCCCTAGAAGCAAGGATTGGTCCGATGCAAGAAGCTTACACTAACAAGGAGCATCTCAAGAGGGACCAGGAGGGTAAGAGCAGTGGGTTGAAGATCGCAGCAGAGGCCAAGCCTTCTCCTTTAGCAGCAAGTCCATCTGCACAAAGTGTGGTGAAGGCGGCTGGAGTGCCTCAAAAGTGTCCCAGTCACTGGAATTCCCTATAACACCTGGACAAGAAGGTAAAGAGGATGAGTGGGCTGCTGGTATCCTTAAGTCCCCTGGTTTGCTCAAAGATATAATTTACCTGGAACCCCCAATTAAAGAGCAGGTGTTTTCCTCTGATGCTGAGTCACATGAGGAGTATCTGAGGGAGAGAAGGAAAAGGAGAAAGAGAGGGAAAAGAAAGTGGCAGTTTCTACCTTTGTGTTTCAGCCATTTGATGTTACAGCAAATTCCCCTGTAGCCTCATTTTCCAATGTCATCAGGAGCCCAGCTGTAACACCTGTGTCCATAAAGGATCTCATGCCTGTGGAAGATGCCAGTGCTGGAGTCTGGTTCAGTTCGGGGAGCCCTGTATGCTGTGCAAAGCCTGTGTGTGATAACAAGCAGCCAGTAGTTACGGCTAAGGAGAAGGCAGCCCATCTTGGGGTGGGTTTGGTGGATCCTGCTGTGGTGTCCATCAATTCCCCAGCTACAGTCACTAGGAGCGTGTTGGTGGTGGTGTCTGAGGAGGGCAGGCCCGCAAGGGTATTTCGTGGCCATATTGGAAAATTTTTATTCAAAATTAAATGGAAAGTCTGTACACCATTATCCCCCTCAGCATCTGGAGAAGTAGCAGCAGAGCCTATTGGTAGTAAATTACAACACCCTGTCCCTGGCCCATCATCTGTCTCCCCTTCCCTTTCTCCTGCTGTGTCTGCTCCTTAACCCCCTTCTGTGTCAGCCCCTGTGTCTGTGCCCAATAAAGCTCAGCCTTTTTGTTTTCCCCTGTCCCAGTCTGGTCCACCAGAACAAAATGTTGTATCTTATGCTGGTGTAATCAGAAATGTTCCTGTATCTACTTCTACACAGCAGCCCCCCAGTTTTTCTACAGGGCCCAGGTCTTATGCAGCTGCTGCAGGAACATCTTCTGCACAAAAACCTGTTTCTCGTAACATCTGTCAGGGCACTGGGTATGGTAATATGTCTAGCACTGTCCCAGGTAGGAGGAATGTTGAAAATCTGAAGTGGGTGGGGGAGGGTTCCTCTCCTGATAGGGAATGTGTAAAGGTTAATTTGTTTTCTGCAGGTTTTCTTGCCAGCAACCTTTTTACCTTCATCTCAGGAACTAACCCTAGGGATTTTATAATTAGTTTTACCTCACCCCAGGGTTTAGATGAATTCTGGAAATGTTATAGCTGTGAATTGGCTTTAGGGTGGTGGCAGTCTCCTGGCCAGGTGTCTTTAGAGTTACCATCAAGGTTTTCAACGAGAGCATCCCACCTTCGTATCTTTATACCTGGCTGTCCAGAGCACCCTGCATAAGAACCTGGATGACGGCAGGATTTGTGGAAGTGCAGTATTAAGTTACATTCCATCCGTAACATGACCCAGCACATCACAGAACTCCGCTTATATTGGTAAGGACAGGATTCAATGTTTTTACCTGGGCCAGCCTGGTCAGTGCTGGAAGTGCGGGTCATTTAGACATTTATCTATGTACTGTGATAAGTTAAAATGTGCCCTGTGCCTGGAGCTGTGGCATGCTGCGAAAGACTGCTCAAACAGCATTTGCTGTAACCTCTGTGGCGTTAAGGAGCACACTTACACCTCATGCCCTGTCTCATGGCAACATATTGAGAATGAGTATGTTGAGGCCATGGAGGAAACAGTGGATGCTAGGGAAGCAGTGGAAGATGTAGATGTGTCAGATTCACAGAGCTCATATGTTCAAACAGTTACTGTACAGCCTGCAGTGGCCTGTTCCTGTGACTCCACAGGTGGAATTCAGAGCTAAGAACAGCATATAAAATCCAGGTAAGCCAGACCTGTATTGAAGCCTGAAGGGAGGATCACAAGATCCAGGATGAAAGGGTTGTTTCTTCAGAAGGGCCCCAGCTTTCAAGTCTCCTTCTACAGTTGAGAATGTAAGACCACCATAGGTGCTGATGGCTGGTGCCAAGTACAAGGTAAAAATGGTAAGAAAGGCAAGCCAGTCCCCAAAATGTCAATCTTTCTTTATGATTCTTATGCTGCATTAGGCTAGGAAACTTTAGAAGAGGAGATGGGAGAGGGAAGTAGCTAGGGAGAGTAATACCTCTCCATCTTCTGCTCCTAACCTCATTTTAATCAGTCCTGGTGCACGTAGTATAGCATTATTTTTTCTCACCCGAATTGAGGCAGAGATTTTCTTTTTTGCAGGAGACCTGCCTCCAGGTCCTGTGGACTGTCCTTTTGGTCTCTTGCAGCCGAGCCTTAGAGTGGAGTTGCTGTCCTTTTTAATACCTCTAACTTTGTCATTGACCAATGTGAACCAAGACTGCCGGGTCACTCCCAGCCCCACCCCTCTACACAATCCACCACATGTCGAACCCTAGCACCAGGCAGACAACACACTGTTCGGCATGTAGGGTCTTGGCGACAGATTACCCTTATCTACCCTTCTAATAATGGAGTCCCCTACCACTACCACCTGCATATCCTTCCTAGCCCCCAATTCTCCCTCCCTTGTACTGGAGATTGCCGTCCCCTGGGTGCTCAAAGGCTCCATACATGCTACTTCTGAGTCATCATCCTCCACATTTTCACCTAACATGGCAAATCTGTTGGGATCGACCAACTGGGAAGAAGCGACCCTACCCTTCCGTCCCCTACTTCCCCTGGTGACCCTTACAAATCTATCTTCCTTTACCACCTTTTCTGCCCCATTTCCACCCTCCAGTTTACTGGCCCCTGTCAGTACCTGCAATTCCCCAAGATTTGTCAAGCCCTGCAATGCTACAAGTTTCCCCTTAAATTCTGGACCTCCAATTCCAAATGGGCAACCCACTCACATCTAACACATACATAGGTCCCTTGGTGCAGCCCATATATGCGTCAGGATGCACATTGCATGGCCCCAACAAAACTGTCCATACTAAATATGGACACTAAATACTAAATAAAAGAGAAAAAGCAATACACACAAGATAAAAAGCAGTCTTGTTCTTAAACCATTTCTTGTTCTAAACGCTTTTGTTTCTTAACGCACCCCCTTAAAAACAGACAAACCCCTTTAAAACAGAAAAAATCCCTTTGAAAGAAAATCGCTCAAGAGCTGATCGCTCTGGAGAAATGACTTAAATAAGGTTCAAAACCAAACAGCCCTTAGCCAATTTAAACCAATTAGCTACACCCCCATCCAATCAGAGAAAAATGCCTTTCCTTTGTCTCTTACCAGTCCCCACCCTACAGGTAACAATGCAGTTGAACACAAGTATTTATTTTAGTAATCCAGTGAATTGATTACAAAAAAACAAAACACACAAGTGATTAATTACTACACAGGCACACTCCTAGAAATAAATAGTGCTAGGTTAGTACATTTACTAGACTGCAAACCACAGTTAATTTTGAATGGGAAAAGAATGTGAGCCTGCCTTTAATCTCCCAGAAATCTTCCCTAAGCCTTCCCCTAAAATCAAGATCTTAAAGGAGAACTAAAGTCTCCAGACAACATTGTCCCAATAGACAGAGCACATTCACAAACATACAACAATCTGTGTCTCACCTCTCCCTTTGCTGTGGCCTTTGGGTGATTTATAAAAACAACCTGTGAGTACTAGGGGTCAGCTCCCACAATCCACCTTAGCTGGGTAAACCCCCAGCAAAGTGTCTGCGTACAGGCACATGCTCTGTAGTGCTCAATAGATCGAAACAAGGAAGTTGCAGCCTTGCTTCCTAGAAGCTAACAGCCAATCACAGTACATCACAGAGATCCTCCTTCTCCCTGACACAGAACAGAGATTTCAGTTGTTTATTTTCAAACACATTCAATGCTCCTGTCCTAACAGTGATATAATCCTTTACTATACAAGTATTTCATAGATAGCATGCATGTAAGAAACGGAATACTAACATTTCAGCAAAAATAAAAATAAATAAATGTACGGTAAGTCTGGGGAATAGAACCTGCAACCTGTACATTTACTGTGTCTTGCTAAAAGCAGAGTTCTTACCTCTAGGTTAATAGAGATAATTTATAGATAAGTAGTACATGTAGAATCTTTTACTATGAAGATAATGGAAACAAAAGTAAAGGAAACTATGGGGATTAGAACTTGCAACCTTCTGGACTGTGTGTTTCTATAACTGCCATCTTACAAGGTGAGCCATGACTGGGTAAGCTGAACACTTAGGTACATTTCGGAGGTTCATCTTTTGCTTTCATCTTTTGCTTGGGACATAATAGAAACAAAAAAAAGAAGTCTGGGGTATTGAACTTGTGACTAGAGATGTTCGAAACTGATGAGTTTTGTCCCGTTTTTGAACGGACCCATAGAAGTCTATGGGAGAAAAAAATTTGAAAGTTTCTATCAATTTGAAGCGTGAAATAGTAATAGTAGGTTGCTGTAAATAACACAGGGACCTAGGGAATGGTCTGGGGAACCCGTAAATATAAGTAAAATTCATTTGAAATCTATCTTTCCTCATGATCGGGCTGCTTTCGAGCTTTCGCGGGCCATTTTCGAGGGTTACCGAAATCGAACATTACTTTCGAGGGTTACCGATATCACAAATACGAGGGTTACCGAAATAAGCTTGTACATTCGAGGGTTGGCGAAATCAGCACATACATTCGAGGGTTACCGAAATCGATCGCTACTTTTCGAGGGTTGACGGACTTACGATTTCGAGTGTTACCTGGATTCATACAATTATCGAGGGTTACCGAAATCGATCCCCACTTATGATACAATTTTTTGATGGTTACCGAAATCGATCCATGCTTTCGAGGGTTACCAAAATCAATAACTGTTTTCGAGGGTTGCGGGCGCTGTACATTCGGTGATTACCGAAATCGGCGTGCGGTTTCGCGGATTACCGAAAGCGGACGTTCTGCTTTCGCGGATTACCGAAAGCGGATGTTCTGCTTTCGGAATCTACTTCCTGTTTTCGGCAGCTTGTTCCTGTTTGCCCCACTATATAAGAATCTGCATCACAGCCTCACTTTCAGCCAGGATGCCTAGTATGGAATGGAAGCGTTATATGGTGGCCTACCAGGCCAAGAAAAAGTATGACGGGATGCCGACTGGCACCCCACATATTAAGTTGTGCAAATTGCGCATCATGCGCAGTTTGCAGCAGAAGCTGCAAACTAAATTTGAAATCACCCAGACCATCTTCCAGCTGCAGAAGAGATGGTCTGACCTGAAGAGGCAGAGGGACAGCTAAGTTGCTGACATAGCAAAGAGAGCAGAAGGCAAATATCACAGTTTTAGCCATTTTTTTCTGCTTTCATTGTTATATAAAATGTTTATATAAAATATTATCTCATTTATTTGTACTTTTTTGTAAACCACATAAATAATTGTCAGAGAAACTTTTTTTACAAGTTTATATTTGTGTAAAGCATTTCTTATTACTAGTGATGGCCCAGTTCGCGGATCCGAACCCGGATCCGCTGCGGATTTACCGCATTCGCGAACGGTGGATATCGCGGATTTTCTGGTTTTCCACCTTCCGAACTTTTCGAAATTACGAGGATTTCTTGTATTTTCGAGGATTTTTTCTTTTTAATGCGTTTTAATAGGTCCACTCACAGATTTTCGAATTTTCAAATTTTTTCAAAAATTTGCGGATCGTCGAGCCGACCGGTGGGTGAAAGGCTGGAAAGGATGGAGAGGGCCATATATATACTAAAACAAATTTACCCTCAAAAATGTTGTCTTTATAATTTACTGCACACATATATCACACCGCACACAGTTTTCATTGTTTAGAGGAAAGTGGGTGATGGGGTACCATTTTTTACAGAGCCACAGAGTACAGGAGCAGGCCCAGTGTAGTACAGGAGCAGGCCCAGTGTAGTACAGGAGCAGGCCCAGTGTAGTACAGGAGCAGGCCCACTGTAGTTTGTTACCATTGTTGCTGAGACAGGCAGGTTTGCCTTGGTAGAATGACCCAATGCTTTAAGTAGCAACTCTCCCTCAGGGTATTTATAGTGCAAGGGAAAGTGAGTAATGGGGTAGCGGTCCTTTGAAGTGTCACAGGCCCACAGTGACTTAGCATTGTGGATGAGCCAGGTAGGCAGCCAGATAAGCAAATGTAGACTGTTGGTTTGGGCCAGGCAGGTAGAAACATTAGCCACAGAGTAGCTGGTGAGGCTGTACAAAATAGTCAGAACAGGTGACACCACAAGGGTGTAAACATTTGGCATGGGCCATGCAGGATTGACCCACAGGTAAGAAACATTAGCCACAAAGTAGCTGGTGCGGCTGTATATAATGGTCAGAACAGGTGACACCACAGGGCCAGGCAGGATTGACCTACAGGTAAGAAACATTAGCCACAGAGTAGCTGGTGCAGCAGTATATAATGGTCAGAACAGGTGACACCACAAGGGTGTAAACATTTGGCATGGGCCAGGCAGGATTGACCCACAGGTACAAACATTAGCCACAGAGTAGCTGGGTTTAAAACATTTGGCATGGGCCAAGCAGGATTGACACACAGGTACAAACATTAGCCACAGAGTAGCTGGTGCAGCTGTATAACATGGTCAGATCAGGTGACACCACAAGGTGTAAACATTTGGCATGGGCCAACATTTGGCATGGGCCAGGCAGTATTGGGTGACACCACAAGGTGTAAACATTTGGCATGGGCCAACATTTGGCATGGGCCAGGCAGTATTGACCCACAGGTAAGAAACATTAGCCACAGAGCAGCTGTTCTTAACTTAGTGACCATGAAAGATTATCTTTAGTATAGCTTAGTCAGCCATGATAATAAAGCCACACATAACTGACCCTACACTGGAAAAATTAGCCGTTACACAGCTTAAATGAGGTAGAGTGAGGTAGGACCATACATGACCCAACCAAATAGAAAAATTAGCCACTTGTCAGCTGAGCTGGCATTAGCTAGGCCTCAAGCAATACTGCAGTGGGAAGGAGCAGTATGGGTAGCAAGGGGCAACAGGCCTTCAGTCACAGACATCAGCAACAGGGATGCTGTACTGAGATGTGATCCACGCCTCATTCATCTTAATGAATGTCAGATGGTCCACATTCTCAGTAGAGAGCCGAGTCCTCCTCTCCGTAACAACACCCCCTGCTGCACTGAAGGTCCTCTCCAAAAGGACACTTGATGCCGGGCAGGACAGGACCTCAATGGCATGCTGTGCCAACTCAGGCCAGATGTCAAGCCTTGCCACCCAATAGTCCAGTGGATCCTCAGTCTCTGATGAGTCTACACCGGCCCTGGATCCGATGTAGTCAGTGACCTGGTGACTGAGGTATTGCCTTTTTGAGCTGCCAGTAGATGGTCCTGGCAACTGCGGCTGGAAGAATTGGCTGAGAGACCGCCTCCAGTACTGCTCCTCCTCTCAGGCACAGGGGGACGTGAGCCCTGTGCATCCCCAACATTGGGTGCTGTCGGCCTGCTAGCACTTGGGAAGGCAGAACAGAGGTGACGCAACAGCAACGCCTCATAGTTCTGCATTCTCCCTTCCCTCTGAGATGCGGGGATGAACTCAGACATTTTACCCTTGCAGCGTGGATCTACAAGGGTGGCCACCTAGTACTGCTCCTTCTCCTTGATCTGGGGTCCTTGCACAGGCATTGCAACATAAAGGAGCACAATGCAAATTGCCTGCCTCAGAGGATCCCATGTCCTCTGTGTCACTGAGGAATACAGTGTCGGATTCAACCTCTCCCCAACCACGTATGACATGTGGTACTTGGGAGGGTGGAAGTGTCCCCCTAGAAAAATGCCCCATTTCCACTGGTTCCAGGTCAACAAAATCCTCCTCAGACGGCTGCTCTGTACTGTGATCCATGGGCTCAGAAAGAGCCATAGTATCGTCATCCTCCTCTTCACGTAGCTGCTGCTCTGTGGCTAGTGCCCTGTCAAGGATGCCATGTAGAGTGTGCTCGAGGAAGAATACCAGAGGGATGGTATCCGAGATGGTGGCATCATCACGGCTTACCATCTTGGTGGCCTCCACAAATGGCGCAAGCACACGACAAGCATCCCTAAGCAGCCGCCACTGCCTGGGTAACAGGAAACCCAGGTTCCCAGAGCCTGATCTTGTACTGTAATGGTATAAATAGTCCATGATGGCTCGCCTTTGCTGGAGCAGCCTCAGGATCATCATGAGACTAGAGTTCCAGCGGGAACAATGACTGGATACAATAGATGAATAGATAAAGCAGGAACAATGGAACAATGGCTGGATACAATGGCTGGGTAGATGGTAACAGGAACAATGGCTGGAGACAATAGCTGGATTTGAACAGGAACAATGACTGGATACAATGGCTGGGTAGATGGTAACAGGAACAAAGGCTGGAGACATTAGCTGGACTTGAACAGGAACAATGGCTGGATACAATGGCTGGGTAGATGGTAACAGGAACAAAGGCTGGAGACAATAGCTGGACTTGAACAGGAACAATGGCTGGATACAATGGCTGGGTAGATGGTAACAGGAACAAAAGCTGGAGACAATAGCTGGACTTGAACAGGAACAATGGCTGGATACAAGGGCTGGGTAGAGGGTAACAGGAACAATGGCTGGATTCAGGGAGGCAGAACAACGGCAGAGGCTGGAGCAAGAGGGAAGGAAGCGCTACTAGGCTGACAACCAGTCAGTCCAGTAGCGAGGACTACGAATAGGCACTCGCTCCCTCTGCGAGTGCCTATTTGAATCTTCGCGCCAATCGGCGTCCGGATGTGGTGACGTCATGACGCCGACATCCGGTGCCAGCGACATCACCAGTCCCGGAACGGCGAGGGAGCGCGGCAGGTACCGTACCCCCCCTTCCACAGGGGGCCTCAGGACCACTTGAAGCAGGTTTGTCAGGAAATCTTCTATGAAAGGTTTTGATTAACTGGGGTGCATGTAAATCAGAATGTTTAACCCAGGACCTTTCTTCTGGTCCAAATCCTTTCCAATGGACCAAATATTGAAGAGAACTTCTGACGAATCTAGAATCCAAGACTTTCTCAACCTCAAATTCTTGTGACCGGTGAATATTATAGGATCAGGTGACTGAAGAGGAGAAGAAAATCGATTCAGTACCACCGGCTTGATTAGAGAGACATGGAAAACATTAGGGATTCTCATGATGGTGGGCAATTGAAGTCGTACTGCCGTAGGACCCACCAATTCTAATATAGGAAATGGGCCAATAAATTTAGGACCCAATTTAGGAGAAGGAACACATAAATTAATGTGAGTTGATGATAACCAAACTTTATCTCCCACCGAATATAATGGAGGTTTACGTCTTCGTCTATCAGCTGCAGTCTTTTGTACAAGGGCAGATTTCAGATTTAGTAGCCTGCCAGATGGCTGACATTTCTGCTACTAGTGTGTTAGTTGCAGGAACTGGTCCAGAAGAAAAAAAATCCTGTGGAAACCCTTTGGGGTTTAAGCCAAAAACACAAAAAAAAGGCGATTTTCCGGTAGAAGAGTGGACGACATTGTTATGGGCATATTCCGCCCATGGTAGAAGATCAGTCCAATTGTCTTGAGAATAAGAAATGTAGCATCGAAGGAATTGTTCCAGACATTGGTTGGTGCGTTCTGCGGCTCCGTTAGACTGAGGATGGTAAGCTGATGAAAATTGAAGTTTAATTCCAAGTAATTTGCAAAGTGCCCGCCAGAATTTGGAGATGAATTGGGGCCACCATACAGAACGATTAAGAAGATTGAAAGTCTTGTGGATGCCAGGGTGACCTGCTTGTTTGGACTCATGAGTCAGTTGTAATATTTCTTTCCGAAGGGAGAGGGGAACGAAGGTCTTATTAGGGGGTAAGGCAGCAGAAGCAGAATCCTGAGCAGATAGAATCCTATGGCAAAGTTGAGGGGTAATAGTGGCTAGGATCTTGGAGGAGGGAATGATGGGGCCTTTATCTTTATCAGTAGAATCGGCTGCAAGAAAAGACCTGGAGAGGGCGTCGGCTTTTTTATTCTTGGAACCAGGATAAAAGAAATGATGAAATTGAAACGAGAGAAAACAGAGCCCAACGGGCTTGACGAGGATTCAATCTCTTTAGGTTTTGGATGTATTCAAGATTTTTGTGATCGGTGAGGATGGTGATAGGATGTACTGCCCTTTCCAGCAAGTGTCACCATTCTTCTAGTGCGAGTTTGATAGCTAGAAGTTCACATTTCCAATATCATATTTAGTTCATTGGGAAGAAATTTCTTAGAAAGAATCCACATGGGTGGAGTTTACCACTCTCATTGCCTTGGGAAAGGACGGCACCTGCTCCAAGATTAGAGAGTCAACCTTGATGATGAATGGCAGACTAGGGTTGGGGTGCAGAAGTACTGGGGCTTGAAGAAAAATAATTTTTTAATTTCTTGAAGGCTTCTAAGGCGGCCGGAGACCAGATTCTGGGTTTGCCTCCTTTCCTGATAAGGGCTAAGATAGGATCAATGATGGAAGAAAACCCTTTTCCCTATTTTCCCTTTTGCCTATAATAATTGGCGAAACCAAGGAATCGTTGGATAGCCTTAGTGCCAATGGGAAGAGTCCAGTTGAGAATAGCTGAGACTTTGGTTGGATCCATCTTGAAGCCTTGAGCCGAAACCAGGTAGCCCAGAAAAGGTACTTGCGGGCATTCAAAGAGACATTTCTCCAGTTTAGTGTACAGTTGGTTGGCTCGTAGTCGGGACTAGACTTGACGTACATGGCGACGATGAGAAGAAAGAGAAGATTAAGATGTCATCCAAGTAAACTACTACTGAAATACCTAAGAGATCTCGAAAAATGTCATTGACAAATTCTTGGAAAACTGCTGGAGCATTACAGAGACCGAAGGGCATCACCAGATATTCATAATGTCCAGTTCTGGTATTGAAGGCCATTTTCCATTCATCTTCTTCCCAGATGCAAGCCAGATTATAGGCTCCACGGAGATCAAGCTTGGAGAATACTTTAGCCCCTTTTAATTGGTCAAAGAGTTCAGAGATGAGAAGTAGAGGATAGCGGTTCTTGATAGTGATTTTATTGAGGCCACGATAGTCGATGCATGGACATAGCCCTCCGTCTTTCTTTCCCACAAAAAAGAACCCAGCACCGGCAGGAGAAGTGAAGGGTCTGATAAAGCCCCAAGACAGGTTCTCTTTGATGTAATCTTCCATAGAGGTGGTTTCAGCAGGAGATAGAGGATAGGTGCGACCTCGGGGTGGAGAGGTACCGGTCAACAAATCAATGGGACAATCATAGGGTCGGTGGGGAGGCAGAATTTCAGCAGATTTTTTGTCAAAGACATCCTTAAAGTCAAGGTACTGATGAGGCAGAAAATTAAGATTTTTGTTTTCACAGGAAACAGAGGAACAAGAGATTTTGGGATGGAAAAGACATCTGGAAAAGCAGGATGAACTCCAAGAGACAAGTTTGTTGTTAGTCCAGTTGATGATGGGGTTATGAAGTCGAAGCCAAGAGAGTCCTAGAATAAGAGGGGTCGTGGGGCTTTGTATAACCAAGAAGGAAATTGATTCACGATGAAGACAGCCAATTTGAAGAAGAATTTCTGCAGAAGACATGGAAATAAATTCTGTAGTTAACGGTTGATTGTCAATAGCCAGCACTCGGAGGGGATGAGGGTAGGGAAAATAATGGAATGCCTAGAAGAGAAGCAAAGGTGGCATCAATAAAATTACCGGCTGCTCCAGAGTCTAGGAAGGCTTGGGTAGAGAAGGTTTGAGATTTGAAAATGAGGGTTGCTGGCAGAAATGATTTGAGAGAATTCTTGTGGAAAGGAGATTTGAATTTACCTAGAGAAGACTCCTTATTCAGGTCTAGGGTTGTCAGTTTCCCGGCTTGGAAGGGCAAACTTTAGCGAAGTGCCCCAGGGTGGCACAGTACAGGCAGAGCCCATGAGTCCTTCTCCTAAGTTTTTCTTCAGCAGAAATGTGTTTACCCCCAATCTGCATGGGTTCGGTTATTGGATTATTTGGCTTTTTTGGCTATTGGATTTTTTGGCTTGCCTTTCCCTGATACGAGTATCCACCCATATACACATGGAAATAATTTCTTCCAACGTTGTGGGAAGCTCCCGGGACATCAATATGTCGTCCTTGATATGATGAGACAGGCCCTGCCAAAAGACTGCTAACAGGGCCTCATTGTTCCAGGCAGTCTCGGCAGCCTGTATTCAATAGCATACTGCCCTACCGAACGGGAGCCTTGTCGCAATTGCATCAGCCGGGAGGAAGCAGCAATAGTTCTGCCTGGAGCGTCGAAGATTTTTCGGAAAGTTTACAGAAATAAGGAGATATCGTTAACCACTGGGTCATTTTTCTCCCACAGGGGGGATGTCCAGGCCAAGGCATTGCCTCCCAACAAGGCACTGACATATCCAACTTTGGCACGGTCCGAGACAAAATGGGAAGGTTGCAATTCAAAATGTATAAGGTATTGGTTAATGAACCCCCGACAGGCTTGAGCGTCCCCTTCATACCGCACAGGAGGTGGTATTC
Organism: Hymenochirus boettgeri; assembly: GCA_019447015.1. Taxonomy (NCBI): domain Eukaryota; kingdom Metazoa; phylum Chordata; class Amphibia; order Anura; family Pipidae; genus Hymenochirus; species Hymenochirus boettgeri. The sequence continues at coordinate 123,190,830 of CM033475.1, read as the reverse complement.
GTGGCTCTCTGTGGGGAACGGGTTCTCTAGGCAGAACAGGAGGAGCAGGAGGAGCAGGGCCCGGGGATAAGCGAGCAGAAATGGAGTCCAGAAATTGAGCTAGTTGATTCTGCTGGTGCTCAAGGGCATCCATGCGGAGGGAAATAGTCTGAAGAGTCTTGCCCAAACTTGCCGCAGCTTCCTCAGGTACTTCCATGGTCTATTCGTACTGTAATGAATTGAGTCCCGAAGGGACGAAGTTCACTGTACCTCTAGGAGGAGGTCTGACAGAAGGCTGGATAGAGCAACTAGTGGGAGCAGACAGGTCACTGGAGACTATGAGTACTTCCCAATGGAGCCGTTGCAATGAAGTCGGATACAATGGCAGGATATAACAGATGAAGCGGGAACAATGACTGGATACAATAGATGAATAGATGAAGCAGGAACAATGGCTGGATACAATAGCTGGACAGATGAACAGAACAATGGTTTGATACCATAGCTGGACTGATGAAAGGAACCATTGCTGGATACAATAGCTGGACAGATGAAACAGGAACAATGGTTGGATACAATAGCTGGATTGATGAAACAGGAACAATGGCTGAATACAGTAAATTATAACCCCTAATAAGTTTTATTACCTTCTATGGGACAAACACCATTCAAGTAAACATATCATAACTGCTCAATTCAACCATATTCAACTAGATGAAATCGGAATATTGTACATCATTTGTTTCCAGCACACTGTACCTTCACAAGTCAAGATAAATTTTTGTTGTACATTACTATTCCTTTGCATTTATGGGGAAAATCTGGGGAAAAAAAGGCGAAATGTTGCAAAATTTTTCATTGGATTTGTCCAATTTTTTAGTTTATATTATCTTAAGGTTACAACACATTTGTTGTGCTCATGCCAATTTTTCGCAATCCAATCGTAAAAAATTGACATTCTTCTGGGAAATCAATTTCCCGGAAGTGATTTTTCAATTCATTGTCAAAAGATCATAATTAGTTAGCAATTCAATGAAAACTTAGGACAAAGTGTATTTGAGAATGGAACTCTCCTGATCTCATTCACAAATGTATAGTACGCTGTTCAAACATGACAGCTTATCTATATACCAGGTAACTTCACTTCTTCTGAATGGAGATCGCGTGCAGTACCTCCACTTCCACCACCGGGGGGAAGACTGGTTTTCGCAATCAGGTAAAGAAAGCAGGCGCTATTTACTTATACGTCATGGCATTTTTATGGGTTCAATCATGGGATCCCAGCATCCGGTTTTCGAACACCCAATGGGGATCAGGGGGAAAGCAGGAGAGTGACTTGAATGTGCCCTCCGATGAAGATACAACACCATTTTTTTTTTTGCCTGGAAACAGCAATGTGCTCAGAACTACAGTGTACGTCTGTGGCGCCTTTGGTCCTTATAGTGGAGATCATAACACCAAACGATCTGTGCACTTAAAGGGTTAATAAAGCTGAAATCGGCCTGTCATTGTCCCTCTTTTCTTTGCAGTTAGCTTATTGAAATACTGTTAAAAGCCTTTTTAAAGGAATACAATTGTCAAAAGGATACCATAGGTGGTACCATAGAAATTACCCAGAAAACCCAGTGTTCCCTATTTGCACTATGAAAAGGGGTACCTCCAAAGCATTAGACGCCCCTATCTTTTTTGATTCCTTATGCCTTCTGCCCTAATTGCTACTTCATATTTGCAAAAAGATATTATATTAATAAAAAATGAGATGGCTCATTAAAATCCGAAAGCATTCTGCACTGTCCCTTTGGTTTTTACTTTTCGTTTGTTTTATTCTTAACTGGCCGTTAATCTTCTCTTTAGTTTGCCTTTAGCTCATGGATTCTGTAAAATTTTCTTAAAGGTTAGCATTTTCTAAAGGGCTACCAATGGGTTCTGCAGGGGTCCTCTCAGGTAAGAGGAGGGGGGCACAGCCCCTCTCTGTCAACACCAAAGTTACGTGATTAGCGTTTTTAAACAGGCTGATCAAACGTATGAAGTAAACATGAGCGCTGCCGCTTTTAAGAGTCCGGAACTGGTCTGGACTTTATTTAACAGCTGAGTGAGCATGCGTTACTCATCCGCGAATCGCCTTTTAAAACAGCTCATCACGGACTCTTTGGCTGGGCCAATGACTTCCTACCTTCCAGGCCCCCACACGGTCACCTTGTGCAAGGGGTGGTAGTTAAGGTAGGCACTTGTATCAGGGAAATATCACCCGGATGTCTCTGTTTCTATTTGCAGATGGAGAAGTGGACTTAAAAACCCGATACTATCCCGATCTTATTTGATTGCAATCCGTAATAGGCAATTCTTGTGGCACTGAATCAGCAAAAGTGTTGAAATTCAGATACTAACTGTGCTCTTGGGTTAGTACCCCAGTGGATTTAAAACATAAGACATTTTCAGTGTGCTAGTGCTTACCCATCCATCGCTGTTTACAACTGTATAGTGGCACAACAGCATTTACAGTTTAATATCTTTTTACTGTGAGCATCTAGTTGGCTCCATTTATCACTTTGTATATTTAACTTTTACATGTACATTTGTTGTTTTGTAAAGCAGCAAATAATAAAATACAAACCCACATAAGAAATATAAGTAGAAAATGACAGATTTTCACTTTAAAATGCAACATCTGAAGAATCAATATCCCCTAAGTATTATTTGAATGCACAATATTAAGATATTTATATCCTGCCTTGGTAAATACTGTGTTGCAAATCATTTTAAATATTAATAACCCTGTAGACTGAAAAGGTTTTTGATGTATGCAAATTTTAAACAAAATTAGACTTTTTTCTATAATTATATAAATTATAAATCATCTCACAATGTCTTTAAATGTAATCATTAAAAGTAGGAATTGTCCCAAATCAGATATTAAGACCTATGCCAAACTTTGATGATAATATACTTTACCGTAAGAAGAATTTTTTTTTTAAATGTTGGTCACTAAACGAACCAGATAGGAAAACCACAAATTACTTAAAACTTTAAATATATCTTGAAAAGCCACATTTTGAAAGGCCACTTCCATAGCTGCACAAACCTCTATAAGATATCAGGGATTCTTCAATAAAGCTCTTATGTTGCTAATTTTGTCCCACGTCAAGATTTAGCTTTCAAATGTTCAACAGAAAGGGAAAGTTTAAATATAAACTTTGAGTTTGACCCTCAATTTTGGAAGGGAATTTGTGTTTTTGGCTTGGATTTTAACTCAATAATGGCAATGATATGACCATTGTTTGTTTTACTTACCCTTGTAATGGATGTCACTGAATGAGTGGGTAGATCAGTTGGGTGTGTACACTCCGTGTCGGTAAGGGGACAAAAGAAGTAACTTTTTTGATGAATAGGTCAAAAGGGTTTTTTTTTGACTATACTTAACCCCCTCACATAATTGTGGCAACTGAATGAATAGGTATCCTCAGTTGGTATTTTTTACCTGTGTCAGGTTGGGGGTTTAAAAAAAACAACTGTTTGATGATTCAAATGATGATTCAAAATTATTTTTTTTATTTTTCTACTTTAGTTACCCTTTAATAGGCTGCCACGGAATGAAGGGTTAGGTCATGGTGTGTGTACCTGGGTCATTTAAGGGGTTAAAAAAAAACTTTGTTGATGATATAGTCAAAATATTTTTTTTTGACTAATAGTTTTACGCCACCCATTTTACATATGGCTGCCATGGAAATGGCAGGGTAGGTCAGTAGATGTGTGTACTCTGGGTCAGGTTGGTTGAGGTTAAAAAAAAAAAAACATTTTTGATTATTGATTGAAAAAGTTTGTTTTTAGTTTAGTTACCGTTTTTAGTATGGCTGCCACAATAAATGGGAGGGTTGGGGGTTAAAAAAATTATTGTTTTTGATTGATTGGTCAAAATTTGTTTTTTGACAGTAGTTAATCCTTTAGTATGGCTGCTACAGAATGGACGGGTGGGTATTCAGTCCGGTTTTCTGTACCTGGGTCATTTGAGGGGGTATGTCTTTTTGTGTTAACAAACCATAAAATCCTTTTTATTTGGCTATTGGTGGTTAAATTCGAAACTTTTGAATCATTAGACAATTTTTGTTTTTTGGTCACAACAGGTTTTTGGAATCGTTAGCACAGGCGCATATTTCCAAAACATTACGGAAAATGGGCGCTGTGCTCTAAAAGCCTCTAAAACCAGACTTTAACCAACATTTTTGGGTTAACCGTGGGTTTGAGATGGAACTGGGGCTAATATTGTATCTCCCCCCTTAGTTTTTTTTTTCCTTAAGTATGCTGCCAACAGGAATGAAGGGTAGGAGGTTCCTTAGGTGTGTGTACCCCTTGCCAAGAGGTTTTTGTTCTTAAAGCCTGACCTAAAGAATCTCTTGCTTAGGTTTGCCTCCTGTTTTGGGCCTCTGTTTTAGCCATCCCCCGCATGGCCTCCAGAGCTCCATATTTCCTGCAGAGGCCTGGGCCCTTCTGTGGCTGCCCCTGGGCCTTGTAAAACAACTAGAGCCTGGGGAGCCCTGGCTTCGCAGAAGGACTTGGTGAAAACCTAAATAAATACTTATGCCGTTAGTATAAGCATAGCATAGTATCGTATTTGATAGTATAGTATATTATTTGAAGGTTGAATAAAGACATAAGTCCATCCAGTTCCAACCCATCTATCAATAAACCCCTCATTAACCGCTGCACTAACTGTTGACCAGAGGAAGGCACCAAACAACCCGCCACCAAATTATGAAGGGAAAAAATTCCTTCCTGGAGCTCCAGTGGCAATCGGAAACAACTCCCTGGTAACTCTGCTACGTTATGTATCAATCAGGGAGAAAAACATCAAGTAAAAAAAAGAATCTAAAGAATAATACATAAGGAAAATCAATAAAATTATAGAAAGCAAAAAATACAATAGAAATAAACAATACAAAATAATATAATAGTAACAATATTAATAATAATAAAATAGTTCAAATAAAAATAAAATAATAAAATCAATAATTAATAATAATAGCCAAAAAAAATAAATAAAATAATAAATTAAATAACTCAATTATAAATTAAACAAATAACATACAATATCAATTTATAACAACAATAATAAATAAAAATAAAAAATAAAAAATAAAAAAATAGATAAATCAATACAATACAAAAAACAATACAAAAATTAAAAAAAAAAAAAATAAAATAAAAATCAATAAGATCTGAAAAATAATAATCATCAAATGAAATAAATTATACATAATGAAACAAATAATATCAATAACAAAAAAAAATCAATAAATAATAAATAAACATAAATAATATCAATATCAATAATACAATAATAATCACAAAGAAACAATTAATAGATAAAATAAAATCAATACAAAAAAAATAAATAATATAAAAACAAATAAAAATAAAAGACAATAAAAATAAAAATCCAATACTAAAATACAATAAAAACAAATAAAAAACAAAATAATAAAAAAAGTATCATAAAATAAAATAACTATTAAAAAAGTAATAAAAAAAAAAATAATAAAATATCAATTATAAAATCAATAAATCAATATATCATTATCAATAATACATACAATAAAAAAAAAAATAATTCAATAATATAATAAATAATATAATCTAAATCAGAAATATCAATAAATAACAATAAAATAAACTAAAAAAAAATTAAACTACATTAAAATAAATAACCCGCCACAGTAAAAGAAACTTACAACAGTAGGAGGAATTGAGATCACTACATTTTTGAATAGAGCATAAGAAAGATCTACATAAAAAGGCTCATTTCTACTGTTTCATCTCGCCAACCAAAAATCATGGCACTGATTAAAATATTTGGAAGACAAGACTGGACAGTTCCTACTTACAATCAGGGAGAAAGCCCTAGAAGAAGGATTGTCCGATGCAAGAAGCTTCACTAACACGGAGGCATCTCAAGATGGACCAGGAGGGTAAAGAGCGTGTGTTAAGATCGCAGCATGAGGCCAAGCCTTTCTCTCCTTTAGAGCAGCAAGTCCTCTGCACAAAGTGTGGTGGAAGGCGGCCTGGAGTGCCCTCAAAAGTGTCCGCAGTTCACTGGATTCCCTATAACCCTGGACAGAAGGTAAGAGGATGAGTGGCTTGCTGGTATCCTTAGGTCCCCTGGTTTTGCTCAAAGATATAATTTACCCTGGACCCCATTAAAGAGCAGGTGTTTTTTCCTCTGAGGCTGAGTCACCTGAGGAGTACTCCTGACGGGAGAGAAGGAAAAGGAGAAGAAGGGAAGCAGAAGTGGCAGTTTCTAAATTTGTGTTTCAGCCATTGGGGGATGTTACAGCAACTTTCTCCCTGTACCTCATTTTCCAATGTCAATCATGAGCCCAGCTGTCACACCGTGTCCATAAAGGAGCTCCATGCCTTTGAAGATGCCAGTGCTGGAGTCTGGTTCAGTTCGGCGTGGAGCCCGTATGGCTGTGCAAATAGCCTGTGTGTTGATACACAAGCACCAGTAGTTACGGCTAAGGATAAGGCAGCCCATCTTGGGTTTGGTTTTGGTGGATACTGCTGTGGTGGCCATCATTCCCCAGCTACAGCACTAGGGAGCGTGTTGGTGGTGGTGTCTGAGGAGGGGCAGGCCCGCAAGGGTATTCGTGGCTATTGGAAATTTTATTCAAATTAAATTGAAAGTCTTGTACACCATTATCATCTATACATTCAAGATCATCCTCTTATATCATCTTATCATTCTCTCAGTATCTCATCCATCCCCATCCCTCTCTCCATCAATCTTATCATCAGTCACAAATTAACATCCATCCCAATCTAATCGCATCATCTCCTATCTCCCTCATCCATCCTCCCATCCTCATCCATCCCTCCCCCTCATCATCCACCCATTCCAATCTATCACCTCCATCTCATCCAATCATCATCATGCCCTCTATCCCTCATCCACCTTATCCATCCCTCTCCCATCCCTTATCCTCCCCCTCTCATCTATCCCCATCCATTCCGTATCATCTCGACCCATCATCTCCATCAACATTCTCATCTCCCCTCATCATCTCCCCCATCATCATCATCACCACACCCCCCTCATCTTATCATATCTCCCCCATCATCCCATCTATCTCATCTCCTCCTCCATCATCATCCATCTATCATCCTCTCCATCATCCATCTCTCCATCTCAATCCAGCCATCCCTCATCCCCCCCTCCATCCTATCTCCCAGCTCATCCCTCTTCATATATCCATATCAATCCATTATATCCCCCATCTTATCTCCTCTCCATCCCATATCTCCCCCATATCCCCCCATCATCTCCATCTCATATCATCCCATCTCATCTTCATCCCATCAGCAATCATCATCCTCTCTCCAATCTCTCATCATCTCCTATTCATCATCCCCAAATCATCCTCATCTCCCCAAATTCATCCATCATCATCTTTCCCATTCCCCATCATCATCTCATCCCCTACCTCGGATCTATCCCCTCCATCATCCACATTATCCTAACCATCTCCCCCGCCATCCTCCATCTCCTCCATCCCCTCCATCATCTCCATCCCTCCCCATCCCATCCTCTTATCATCATCAATCATCATCATCATCATCCATTCCTCCTCTTAATCCCCCCTCCCCATCCATCATCCTCTCTTATCATCAAAAGCCCCCATCCACCGATTATCCCTAATCCATCCATCTATCTCCCATTTCCCTCATTCCATCCATCTCCCTCCCTCCCCTGATCATCACATCCTATCCATCATCTCATCCATCTCTCCCTATTCTCGCATCAGCATCACCAATCCCATCCCATCCCACCCCACATCCTCCCCCTATGATCTCTCATCATAATCGATCTCCTAATACCCCCATCCCCATATCTATCCCCCCTCCATCCTTATCATCTCCATATCATCCATCTCCATCTCCATCCCTCCCCATCCTCTCACTCCCTCCATCATCCATCTTCCCATCTCCCTTATCCTCTAGCCAATATCTCATCTCCCATCATCCATCCCATATCTTATCCTGCAATCCATCATATCATCCATCATCATCATCCCCAAACATTCCATCGATCCCCCATCCCTAATCCATCTCTCATCCTAGCTCATCTCCATCCCCATTCATCATCATCATCTCGTCTCATCCTCTCTCTATCATCCATCATCAATCTCCAATCCTCCAATCCCCATCATCCATCTCCATATCCCTCCATGCATCATTAATCATTTCATCCCCTCAATCATCCCCTCCTTATCTCTCCCCCATCATCTCCATCCATTCCTAGCCCATTATCATCCCATCTCTATTCAACATCATCATCTCATCCATCATCCCCCCATTATCTTATCCCCTCATCTCATATATCCCTCCATCTCACATCAGCCCCATCCATCCATTCATCATCTCCCAACATTATTCTCTCCACATCTATCTCTCCCTCATCATCATCCTCTCTATCCCATCCCCTCCCCAGCATCTCCATCTCATCCTCCATATCTCATCTCCCCTATCATCACAGCTCATCATCTCCCCATCATCCTCACCCTCCATCCCCATCCATCTCCCCCCTTTTTTATCCCATCCATCATCATCCATGCCATCCTTCATTCCCATCACAATCCCATCCCAATCATCTCCTTCCCTCCCCCCCCTCAGAGCATCTGGAGAAGTAGCAGCAGAGCCTATTGGTAGTAAATTACAACACTGTCCCTGCCCATCATCTGTCTCCCCTTCCCTTTCTCTGCTGTGTCTGCTCCTTAACCCCCTTCTGTGCAGCCCCTGTGTCTGTGCCCAATAAGCTCAGCCTTTTTGTTTCCCCTGTCCCAGTCTGTCCACCAGAACAAAATGTTGTATCTTATGCTGGTGTAATCAGAAATGTTCCTGTATCTACTTCTACACAGCAGCCCCCAGTTTTCTACAGGGCCCAGGTCTTTGCAGCTGCTGCAGGAACATCTTCTGCACAAAACCTGTTTCTCGTAACATCTGTCAGGGCACTGGGTATGGTAATATGTCTACACTGTCCCAGGTAGGAGGAATGTTGAAAATCTGAAGTGGGTGGGGGAGGGTTCCTCTCCTGATAGGAATGTTGTAAGGTTAATTTGTTTTCTGCAGGTTTTCTGCCAGCAACCTTTTTTACCTTCATCTCAGAACTAACCCTAGGGATTTATAATAGTTTTACCTCACCCCAGGTTTAGATGAATTCTGGAAATGTTATAGCTGTGAATTGGCTTTAGGGTGGTGGCAGTCTCCTGGCCGGTGTCTTTAGATTACCATCAAGGTTTTCAACGAGAGCATCCCACCTTCGTATCTTTATACCTGGCTGTCCAGAGCACCCTGCATAAGAACCTGGATGACGGCAGGATTTGTGGAAGTGCGTATTAAGTACATTCCATCCGTAACATGACCCGCAATCACAGACTCCCGCTTATATTGGTAGGACAGGATTCAATGTTTTTACCTGGGCCAGCCTGGTCAGTGCTGGAAGTGCGGGTCATTAGACATTTATCTATGTACTGTGATAAGTTAAAATGTGCCCTGTGCCTGGAGCTGTGGCATGCTGCTGCGAAAGACTGCAAAACAGCATTTGCTGTAACCTCTGTGGCGTTAAGGACACACTTACACCCTCATGCCCTGTCTCATGGCAACATATTGAGAATGAGTATGTTGAGGCCATGGAGGAAACAGTGGATGCTAGGGAAGCAGTGGAAATGTAGATGTGTCGATTCACAGAGCTCATATGTTCAAACAGTTACTGTACAGCCTGCAGTGGCCTGTTCCTGTGACTCCACAGGTGGAATTCAGAGCTAAGAACAGCATATAAAATCCAGGTAAGCCAGACCTGTATTGAAGCCTGAAGGGAGGATCACAAGATCCAGGATGAAAGGGTTGTTTCTTCAGAAGGGCCCCAGCTTTCAAGTCTCTCTTCTACAGTTGAGAATGTAAGACCACCATAGGTGCTGATGGCTGGTGCCAGTACAAGGTAAAAATGTAAGAAAGCAAGCCGTCCCCAAAAATGTCAATCTTTCTTTATGATTTCTTATGCTGCATTAGGCTAGGAAACTTTAGAAGAGGAGATGGGAGGGAAGTAGCTAGGGAGAGTAATACCTCTCCATCTTCTGCTCCTAACCTCATTTTAATCAGTCCTGGTGCACGTAGTATAGCATTATTTTTTCTCACCCGAATTGAGGCAGAGATTTTCTTTTTTGCAGGAGACCTGCCTCCAGTCCTGTGGACTGTCCTTTTGGTCTCTGCAGCCGAGCCTTAGAGTGGAGTTTGCTGTCCTTTTTAATACCTCTAACTTTGTCATTGACCAATGTGAACCAAGACTGCGGGTCACTCCCAGCCCCACCCCTCTACACAATCCACCACTTTCGAACCCTAGCACCAGCAGACAACACACTGTTCGCATGTGGGGTCTTGGCGACAGATTACCCTTATCTACCCTTCTAATAATGGAGTCCCCTACCACTACCACCTGCATATCCTTCCTAGCCCCCAATTCTCCCTCCCTTGTACTGGAGATTGCCGTCCCCTGGGTGCTCAAAGGCTCCATACAGCTACTTCTGAGTCATCATCCTCCACATTTTCACCTAACATGGCAAATCTGTTGGATCGACCAACTGGGAAGAAGCGACCCTACCCTTCCGTCCCCTACTTCCCCTGGTGACCCTTACAAATCTATCTTCCTTTACCACCTTTTCTGCCCCATTTCCACCCTCCGTTACTGGCCCCTGTCAGTACCTGCAATTCCCCAAGATTTGTCAAGCCCTGCAATGCTACAATTTTCCCCTTAAATTCTGGCCCTCCATTCCAAATGGGCAACCCACTCACATCTAACCTTACATAGGTCCCTTGGTGCAGCCCATATATGCGTCAGGATGCACATTGCATGGCCCCAACAAAACTGTCCATACTAATATGACACTAAATACTAATAAAAGAGAAAAAGCAATACACACAAGATAAAAAGCAGTCTTGTTCTTAAACCATTTCTTGTTCTAAAACGCTTTTTTTTCTTAACGCACCCCCTTAAAAACAGACAAACCCCTTTAAAACAGAAAAAATCCCTTTGAAAGAAAATCGCTCAAGAGCTGATCGCTCTGGAGAAATGACTTAAATAAGGTTCAAACCAAACAGCCCTTAGCCAATTTAAACCAATTAGCTACACCCCCATCCAATCAGAGAAAAATGCCTTTCCTTTGTCTCTTACCAGTCCCCACCCACGTAACAATGCAGTTGAACACAAGTATTTATTTAGTAATCCAGTGAATTGATTACAAAAAAACAAACCACACAAGTGATTAATTACTACACAGGCACACTCCTAGAAATAAATAGTGCTAGGTTAGTACATTTACTAGACTGCAAACCACAGTTTTATTTTGAATGGGAAAAGAATGTGAGCCTGCCTTTAATCTCCCAGAAATCTTCCCTAAGCCTTCCCCTAAAATCAAATCTTAAAGGAGAACTAAAGTCTCCAGACAACATTGTCCCAATAGACAGAGCACATTCCACAACATACAACAATCTGTGTCTCACCTCTCCCTTTGCTGGGCCTTTGGGTGATTTATAAACAACCTGTGAGTACTAGGGGTCAGCTCCCACAATCCACCTAGTCTGGTAAACCCCCAGCAAAGTGTCTGCGTACAGGCAATGCTCTGTAGTGCTCAATAGATCGAAACAAGGAAGTTGCAGCCTTGCTTCCTAGAAGCTAACAGCCAATCACAGTACATCACAGAGATCCTCCTCTCCCTGACAAGAACAGAGATTTCAGTTGTTTTATTTTCAAACACATTCAATGCTCCTGTCCTAACAGTGATATAATCCTTTACTATACAAGTATTCATAGATAGCATGCATGTAAGAAACGGAATACTAACATTTCAGCAAAAATAAAATAAATAAATGTACGGTAATCTGGGGAATAGAACCTGCAACCTGTACATTTACTGTGTCTTGCTAAAAGCAGAGTTCTTACCTCTAGGTTATAAGATAATTTATAGATAAGTAGTACATGTAGATCTTTTACTATGAAGATAATGGAAACAAAAGTAAAGGAAACTATGGGGATTAGAACTTGCAACCTTCTGGACTGTGTGTTTTCTATAACTGCCATCTTACAAGGTGAGCCAGGACTGGGTAAGCTAAAACACTTAGGTACATTTCGGAGGTTCATCTTTTGCTTTCATCTTTTGCTTGGGACATAATAGAAACAAAAAAAAGAAGTCTGGGGTATTGAACTTGTGACTAGAGATGTTCGAAACTGATGAGTTTTGTCCCGTTTTTGAACGGACCCATAGAGTTCTATGGGAGAAAAAATTTGAAAGTTTCTATCAATTTGAAGCTTGAAATAGTAATAGTAGTTGCTGTAAATAACACAGGGACCTAGGGAATGGTCTGGGGAACCCGTAAATATAAGTAAAATTCATTTGAAATCTATCTTTCCTCATGATCGGGCTGCTTTCGAGCTTTCGCGGGCCATTTTCGAGGGTTACCGAAATCGAACATTACTTTCGAGGGTTACCGATATCACAAATACAGGTTACCGAAATAAGCTTGTACATTCGAGGGTTGCGAATCACAACATACATTCGAGGGTTACCGAAATCGATCGCTACTTTTCGAGGGTTGACGGACTTACGATTTCGAGTGTTACCTGGATTCATCACATTATCGAGGTTGTCCGAAATCGATCCCCACTTGAATACAATTTTTTGATGGTTACCGAAATCGATCCATGCTTTCGAGGGTTACCAAAATCAATAACTGTTTTCGAGGTTGCGGGCGCTGTACATTCGGTGATTACCGAAATCGGCGTGCGGTTTCGCGGATTACCGAAGCGGACGTTCTGCTTTCGCGGATTACCGAAAGCGGATTTTTCTGCTTTCGGAATCTACTTCCTGTTTTCGGCAGCTTTTTCCTGTTTGCCCCACTATATAAGATTCTGCATCACAGCCTCACTTCAGCCAGGATGCCTAGTATGGAGGGCAGCGTTATATGGTGGCCTACCTGGCCAGAAAAAGTATACGGGATGCCGACTGGCACCCCACATATTAAGTTGTGGCAAATTGCGCATCATGCGCAGTTTGCAGCAGAAGCTGCAAACTAAATTTGAAATCACCCAGACATCTTCCCCTGCAGAAGAGATGGTCTGACCTGAAGAGGCAGAGGCCAGCTAAGTTGCTGACATAGCAAAGAGAGCAGAAGGCAAATATCACAGTTTTAGCCATTTTTTTCTGCTTTCATTGTTTATAAATGTTTATATAAAATATTATCTCATTTATTTGTACTTTTTTGTAAACCACATAAATAATTGTCAGAGAAACTTTTTTTACAAGTTTATATTTTGTGTAAAGCATTTCTTATTACTAGTGATGGCCCAGTTCGCGGATCCGAACCCGGATCCGCTGCGGATTTCGCATTCGCGAACGGTGGATATCGCGATTTTCTGGTTTTCCACCTTCCGAACTTTTCGAAATTACGAGGATTTCTTGTATTTTCGAGGATTTTTCTTTTTATGCGTTTTATAGGTCCACTCACAGATTTTCGAATTTTCAAATTTTTCAAAAATTTGCGGATCGTCGAGCCACCGGTGGGTGAAAGGCTGGAAAGGATGGAGAGGGCCATATATATACTAAAACAAATTTACCCTCAAAATGTTGTCTTTATAATTTACTGCACACATATATCACACCGCACACAGTTTTCATTGTTTAGAGGAAAGTGGGTGATGGGGTACACCATTTTTACAGACCACAGAGTACAGGAGCAGGCCCAGTGTAGTACAGGAGCAGGCCCAGTGTAGTACAGGAGCAGGCCCAGTTAGTACAGGAGCAGGCCCACTGAGTTTGTTACCATTGTTGCTGAGACAGGCAGGTTTGCCTTGGTAGAATGACCCAATGCTTTAAGTAGCAACTCTCCCTCAGGTATTATATCAAGAAAGTGAGTAATGGGTTAGCGGTCCTTTGAAGTGTCACAGGCCCACAGTGACTTAGCATTGTGGATGAGCCAGGTAGGCAGCCAGATAAGCAAATGTAGACTGTTGGTTTGGCCAGGCAGGTAGAAACATTAGCCACAGAGTAGCTGGTGAGGCTGTACAAATAGTCAGACAGGTGACACCACAAGGGTGTAAACTTTGCAATGGGCCATGCAGGATTGACCCACAGGTAGAAACATTAGCCACAAAGTAGCTGGTGCGGCTGTAATATTGGTCAGAACAGGTGACCCACAGGCCAGGCAGGATTGACCTACAGTAAGAAACATTAGCCACAGAGTAGCTGGTGCAGCAGTATATATGGTCAGAACAGTGACACCCAAGGGTGTAAACATTTGGCATGGGCCAGGCAGGATGACCCACAGGTACAAACATAGCCACAAGTAGCTGGGTTTAAAACATTTGGCATGGGCCAAGCAGGATTGACACACAGGTACAAACATTAGCCACGAGTAGCTGGTGCAGCTGTATAACATGGTCAGATCAGGTGACACCACAAGGTGTAAACATTTGGCATGGCCAACATTTGGCATGGGCCAGCTATTGGGTGACACCACAAGGTGTAAACATTTGGCATGGCCACATTTGGCATGGGCCAGGCAGTATTGACCCACAGGTAAGAACATAGCCACAGAGCAGCTGTTCTTAACTTAGTGACCATGAAAGATTATCTTTAGTATGCTTAGTCAGCCATGATAATAAAGCCACACATAACGACCCTACACTGGAAAAATTAGCCGTTACACAGCTTAATGAGGTAGAGTGAGGTAGGACCATACATGACCCACCAAATAGAAATTAGCCACTTGTCAGCTGACTGGCATTAGCTAGGCCTCGCAATACTGCAGTGGGAAGGAGCAGTTAGGGTAGCAAGGGGCAACAGGCCTTCAGTCACAGACACCACACCAGGATGCTGTACTGAGATGTGATCCACGCCTCATTCATCTTAATGAATGTCAGATGGTCCACATTCTCAGTAGAGAGCCGAGTCCTCCTCTCCGTAACAACACCCCCTGCTGCACTGAAGGTCCTCTCCAAAAGGACACTTGATGCCGGGCAGGACAGGACCTCAATGGCATGCTGTGCCAACTCAGGCCAGATGTCAAGCCTTGCCACCCAATAGTCCAGTGGATCCTCAGTCTCTGATAGTCTAACCGGCCCTGGATCCGATGTAGTCAGTGACCTGGTGACTGAGGTATTGCCTTTTTGAGCTGCCAGTAGATGGTCCTGGCAACTGCGGCTGGAAGAATTGGCTGAGAGACCGCCTCCAGTACTGCTCCTCCTCTCAGGCACAGGGGGACGTGAGCCCTGTGCATCCCCAACTGGGTGCTGTCGGCCTGCTAGCACTTGGGAAGGCAGAACAGAGGTGACGCAACAGCAACGCTCATAGTTCTGCATTCTCCCTTCCCTCTGAGATGCGGGGATGAACTCAGACATTTTACCTTGCAGCGTGGATCTCAAGGGTGGCCACCTAGTACTGCTCCTTCTCCTGATCTGGGGTCCTTGCACAGGCATTGCAACAAAGGAGCACAATGCAAATTGCCTGCCTCAGAGGATCCCATGTCCTCTGTGTCACTGAGGAATACAGTGTCGGATTCAACCTCTCCCACACCACGTATGACATGTGGTACTGGAGGGTGGAAGTGTCCCCCTAGAAAAATGCCCCATTTCCACTGTTCCAGGTCAACAAATCCTCCTCAGACGGCTGCTCTGTACTGTGATCATGGGCTCAGAAAGAGCCATAGTATCGTCATCCTCCTCTTCACGTAGCTGCTGCTCTGTGGCTAGTGCCCTGTCAAGGATGCCATGTAGAGTGTGCTCGAGGAAGAATACCAGAGGGATGGTATCCGAGATGGTGGCATCATCACGGCTTACCATCTTGGTGGCCTCCACATGGCGCAACAGCACGACAAGCATCCCTAAGCAGCCGCCACTCCTGGGTAACGAAACCCAGGTTCCCAGAGCCTGATCTTGTACTGTAATGGTATAAATAGTCCATGATGGCTCCCTTTGCTGGAGCACCTCAGGATCATCATGAGACTAGAGTTCCAGCGGACAATGACTGGATACAATAGATGAATAGATAAAGCAGGAACAATGAACAATGGCTGGATACAATGGCTGGGTAGATGGTAACAGGAACAATGGCTGGAGACAATAGCTGGATTTGAACAGGAACAATGACTGGATACAATGGCTGGGTAGATGGTAACAGAACAAAGGCTGGAGACATTAGCTGGACTTGAACAGAAACAATGGCTGGATACAATGGCTGGGTAGATGGTAACAGGAACAAAGGCTGGAGACAATAGCGGACTTGAACGGAACAATGGCTGGATACAATGGCTGGGTAGATGGTAACAGGAACAAAAGCTGGAGACAATACTGGACTTGACAGAACTGGCTGGATACAGGGCTGGGTAGAGGGTCAGGAACAATGGCTGGATTCAGGGAGGCAGAACACGGCAGAGGCTGGAGCAAGAGGGAAGGAAGCGCTACTAGGCTGACAACCAGTCAGTCCAGTAGCGAGGACTACGAATAGGCACTCGCTCCCTCTGCGAGTGCCTATTTGAATCTTCGCGCCAATCGGCGTCCGGATGTGGTGACGTCATGACGCCGACATCCGGTGCCAGCGACATCACCAGTCCCGGAACGGCGAGGGAGCGCGGCAGGTACCGTACCCCCCTTCCACAGGGGGCCTCAGACCACTTGAAGCAGGTTTGTCAGGAAATCTTCTTGAAAGGTTTTGATTAACTGGGGTGCATGTAAATCAGAATGTTTAACCCAGGACCTTTCTTCTGGTCCAAATCCTTTCCAATGGACCAAATATTGAAGAGAACTTCTGACGAATCTAGAATCCAAGACTTTCTCAACCTCAAATTCTTGTGACTGTTGATCATTATAGGATCAGGTGACTGAAGAGGAGAAGAAAATCGATTCAGTACCACCGGCTTGATTAGAGAGACATGGAAAACATTAGGGATTCTCATGATGGTGGGCATTGAAGTCGTACTGCCGTAGACCCACCAATTCTAATATAGGAAATGGGCCAATAAATTTAGGACCCAATTTAGGAGAAGGAACACATAAATTAATGTGAGTTGATGATAACCAAACTTTTCTCCCACCGAATATAATGGAGGTTTACGTCTTCGTCTATCAGCTGCATTCTTTTGTACAAGGGCAGATTTCAGATTTAGTAGCCTGCCAGATGGCTGACATTTCTGCTACTAGTGTGTTAGTTGCAGGAACTGGTCCAGAAGAAAAAAAATCCTGTGGAAACCCTTGGGGTTTAAGCCAAAAACACAAAAAAAAGGCGATTTTCCGGTAGAAGAGTGGACGACATTGTTATGGGCATATTCCGCCCATGGTAGAAGATCATCCAATTGTCTTGAGAATAAGAAATGTAGCATCGAAGGAATTGTTCCAGACATTGGTTGGTGCGTTCTGCGGCTCCGTTAGACTGAGATGGTAAGCTGATGAAAATTGAAGTTTAATTCCAAGTAATTTGCAAAGTGCCCGCCAGAATTTGGAGATGATATTGGGCCACCATACAGAACGATTAAGAAGATTGAAAGTCTTGTGGATGCCAGGGTGACCTGCTTGTTTGGACTCATGAGTCAGTTGTATATTCTTTCCGAAGGGAGAGGGGAACGAGGTCTTATTAGGGGGTAAGGCAGCAAAGCAGAATCCTGAGCAGATGAATCCTATGGCAAAGTTGAGGGGAATAGTGGCTAGGATCTTGGAGGAGGGAATGATGGGGCCTTTATCTTTATAGTAGAATCGGCTGCAAGAAAAGACCTGGAGAGGGCGTCGGCTTTTTTATTCTTGGAACCAGGATAAAGGAAATGATGAAATTGAAACGAGAGAAAACAGAGCCCAACGGGCTTGACGAGTTCAATCTCTTTAGGTTTTGGATGTATTCAAGATTTTTGTGATCGGTGAGGATGGTGATAGGATGTACTGCCCTTTCCAGCAAGTGTCACCATTCTTCTAGTGCGAGTTTGATAGCTAGAAGTTCACGATTTCCAATATCTAATTTAGTTCATTGGAAGAAATTTCTTAGAGAAGAATCCACATGGGTGGAGTTTACCACTCTCGATTTGCCTTTGGGAAAGGACGGCACCTGCTCCAAGATTAGAGGAGTCAACCTTGATGATGAATGGCAGACTAGGGTTGGGGTGCAGAAGTACTGGGGCTGAAGAAAAATAATTTTTTAATTTCTTGAGGCTTCTAAGGCGGCCGGAGACCAGATTCTGGGTTTGCCTCCTTTCCTGATAGGGCTAGATAGGATCAATGATGGAAGAAAACCCTTTTCCCTATTTTCCCTTTTGCCTATATAATTGGCAACCAAGAATCGTTGGTAGCCTTATGCCAATGGGAAGAGTCCAGTTGAGAATAGCTGAGACTTTGGTTGGATCCATCTTGAAGCCTTGAGCCGAAACCAGGTAGCCCAAAAAAGGTACTTGCGGGCATTCAAAGAGACATTTCTCCAGTTTAGTGTACAGTTTGGTTGGCTCGTAGTCGGGACTAGACTTGACGTACATGGCGACGATGAGAAGAAAGAGAAGATTAAGATGTCATCCAAGTAAACTACTACTGAAATACCTAAGAGATCTCGAAAAATGTCATTGACAAATTCTTGGAAAACTGCTGGAGCATTACGAGACCGAAGGGCATCACCAGATATTCATAATGTCCAGTTCTGGTATTGAAGGCCATTTTCCATTCATCTTCTTCCCAGATGCAACCAGATTATAGGCTCCACGGAATCAAGCTTGGAGATACTTTAGCCCCTTTTAATTGGTCAAAGAGTTCAAGATAGAAGTAGAGGATAGCGGTTCTTGATAGTGATTTTATTGAGGCCACGATAGTCGATGCATGGACATAGCCCTCCGTCTTTCTTTCCCACAAAAAAGAACCCAGCACCGGCAGGAGAAGTGAAGGGTCTGATAAAGCCCCAAGACAGGTTCTCTTTGATGTAATCTTCCATAGAGGGTGTTTCAGCAGGAGATAGAGGTAGGTGCGACCTCGGGGTGGAGAGTGTACCGGTCAACAAATCAATGGGACAATCATAGGGTCGGTGGGGAGGCAGAATTTCAGCAGATTTTTTGTCAAAGACATCCTTAAGTCAAGGTACTGATGAGGGCAAAATTAAATTTTTGTTTTCACAGGAAACAGAGGAACAAGAGATTTTGGGATGGAAAAGACATCTGGAAAAGCAGGATGAACTCCAAGAGACAAGTTTGTTGTTAGTCCAGTTGATGATGGGGTTATGAGTCGAAGCCAAGAGAGTCCTAGAATAAAGGGGTCGTGGGGCTTTGTATAACCAAGAAGGAAATTGATTCACGATGAAGACAGCCAATTTGAAGAAGAATTTCTGCAGAGACTGGAAATAAATTCTGTAGTTAACGGTTGATTGTCAATAGCCAGCACTCGGAGGGGATGAGGGTAGGGAAAATAATGGAATCCTAGAAGAGAAGCAAAGGTGGCATCAATAAAATTACCGGCTGCTCCAGAGTCTAGGAGGCTTGGGTAGAGAAGTTTGAGATTTGAAAATGAGGTTGCTGGCAGAAATGATTTGAGAGATTCTTGTGGAAAGGAGATTTGAATTTACCTAGAGAAGACTCCTTATTCAGGTCTAGGGTTGTCAGTTTCCCGGCTTGGAAGGGCAAACTTTAGCGAAGTGCCCCAGGTGGGCACAGTACAGGCAAGCCCATGGTCCTTCTCCTAAGTTTTTCTTCACAGAAATGGTTTACCCCCAATCTGCATGGTTTTCGTATTGGATTATTTGGCTTTTTTGGCTATGGATTTTTTGGCTTGCCTTTCCCTGATACGAGTATCCACCCATATACACATGGAAATAATTTCTTCCAACGTTGTGGGAAGCTCCCGGACATCAATATGTCGTCCTTGATATGATGAGACAGGCCCTGCCAAAAGACTGCTAACAGGGCCTCATTGTTCCAGGCAGTCTCGGCAGCCTGTATTCAATAGCATACTGCCCTACCGACGGAGCCTTGTCGCAATTGCATCAGCCGGAGGAAGCAGCAATAGTTCTGCCTGGAGCTCGAAGATTTTTCGGAAAGTTTACAGAAATAAGATATCGTTAACCACTGGGTCATTTTTCTCCCACAGGGGGATGTCCAGGCCAGCATTGCCTCCCAACAAGGCACTGACATATCCAACTTGGCACGTCCGAGACAAAATGGGAAGGTTGCAATTCAAAATGTATAATATTGGTTAATGAACCCCCGACAGGCTTGAGCGTCCCCTTCATACCGACAGGGGTGGTATTCGTGGCTCTCTGTGGGGAACGGGTTCTCTAGGCAGAACAGGAGGAGCAGGAGGAGCAGCCCGGATAAGCGAGGCAAATGGAGTCCAGAAATTGAGCTAGTTGATTCTGCTGGTGCTCAAGGGCATCCATGCGGAGGGAAATAGTCTGAAGAGTCTTGCCCAAACTTGCCGCAGCTTCCTCAGGTACTTCCATGGTCTATTCGTACTGTAATGAATTGAGTCCCGAAGGGACGAAGTTCACTGTACCTCATGAGGAGGTCTGACAGAAGGCTGGATAGAGCAACTAGTGGGAGCAGACAGGTCACTGGAGACTATGAGTACTTCCCAATGAGCCGTTGCAATGAAGTCGGATACAATGGCAGGATATACCAGATGAAGCGGGAACAATGACTGGATACAATAGATGAATAGATGAAGCAGGAACAATGGCTGGATACAATAGCGGGACAGATAAACAGGAACAATGGTTGATACAATAGCTGGACTGATGAAGGAACAATGGCTGGATACAATAGCTGGACTTGAACAGGACAATCTGTAACAATGGCTGGGTAGATGGTAACAGGAACAATGGCTGGAGACAATAGCTGGACTTAAACAGGAACAATGGCTGTATACAATGGCTGGGTAGATGGTAACAGGAACAAGGCTGGAGACAATAGCTGGACTTGAACAGGAACAATGGCTGGATACATGGCTGGGTAGATGGTAACAAGAAACAAGGCTGGAGACAATAGCTGGACTTGAACAGGAACAATGGCTGGATACAAGGGCTGGGTAGAGGGTAACAGGAACAATGGCTGGATTCAGGGAGGCAGAACAACGGCAGAGGCTGGAGCAAGAGGGAAGGAAGCGCTACTAGGCTGACAGGTAAGATCCTTACACCAAGGCACAGAAGCTGCAAAACTGCATGGCACCTTCTCACATGGCAGGAAGAATAGGCTCTAGGGGGGCACAGGGCTGTCTGAGAGGAGGACTCACCAGATAAGGAGGAGGTGGTGGAGACTGGCATATCACCAATATGTGGTGGTACCACCATCTCCCCACTTGTGCCCCATGCTGCATCTCTGCCGGCTAGCAGCGTGACCCACTGGGCTGTAAAAGACAGATACCGCCCCTGGCCATACTTGCTGGACCACGAGTCCATAGTAAGGTGGACACGCTTGCCCACACTGTGGTCCAGCGAAGCAGCTATATTGCCCTGCAGGTGGTCGTGCAGGGCTGGTACTGGTAATTACGGCCAGGGACTTGCCACTGTGGTGTGCCAATAGCCACAAACTCCCTGAACGCTGCACTCTCAAGGCACCTCTTAACACCGCCTGCTGGGGCAAAAGGCTGTCTCTCCTCGCTAACTTCCACTGGTGAAGCATCTGAAGAAGCTGGAGGCTGGAGGAGTGGTGGCTCCTTGGGCATGAGGAAGGGAACGTGCAGGTGCCTGTACAATCTTTGTATGTTGCTCCCACCGAGCTCTGTGGTGCAGCACCATATGCTTCCTCATAGATGTCGTGCCCAAGTTAGAGGTGGTCTTCCCACGGCTAACACGTTGCAGGCAAAGACTGAACACTGCAACCGTGGCATCACCTGGAGCCAAGGTGAAAAAGTCCCACACTGCTGAGCCACTGGCCCGCCTTGGAGCAGAGGTCACCTGCTGTTGTGGAGCACTGGCACCAGATGAGTATGGTGTCCTGCCTCCACGCGCAGTACTAGGTGCGCTGCTGCTGCCTCTGCCTCTGCCCCTGACCCCAGTCCTGCTTCTGTGTTCAGGCACGTGCTCTGAGCACTCTCCCTCAGACACACTCTCCTGCTCCTCCTCTCCCACTTGTGGCACCCATGAACGGTCCGTGACATTATCGTCCACGATCACCTCCTCATCACTGGAGACTGTGTCACTAAAATGAGCAGCTTCAGCTGGAACCTCACCCCCTATATTAGTTCCCTGGCTGCTATCTCTGGATTGCTGCATGATAAGCTCAGCCTCCTGTCCCCCAATGCACTGAACACTTTCTTCCTCTGCCACAGGCGTCAGGAAGGACTGTGCGTCAGTACAACGCTCCTCCTCGACCACACTAGCGCCACACATGGTGTGGGAAAACATTTCCTGTGACTCCTCCTCCGGATCCCCGAAGGTTCGGACCATGTCGTCAATAAACTCCTGATAGACAGGATCAGGGTCCATGCCCACAGTAGGAGCCACAGGGGAGGGAGGGGCAGGCACATTATCAGTGGTGGCAGCTCGGCTGTCCTGTGCCTGTGAGGGGGAAGGCTGAGTAATCCAGTCGACTACCTGCCTTCCTTGATCAGGATTGATAGCCCTAGCCCGGCTACCCCAGAACATATCGGGCAGTGTTGCCCTCCCTGTGAAGAGCCAGGTGGCTCCTGCCCAGCAGCAGCACACTGCATGGGCCCACCTCTGCCTCTAACATCACGTGCAGAGGCACCTCTTTCTCTGCCTCTGCCTCGTCCTCTTGCCCTGCCTGGCATTTTGCTCTCCTTATATATCTGTATGTATATATATTGTATACTGTAGACAGAGAGAAATAAAACTCGCAAAGCCCTCTTAAAGGACTCACAGAAAATTGTCCAAAGGACTTAAAAGGATGGGTTAGTCCTTAAAAGGACTTTTGGTTTCACAGTAGTCCTTAAAAGGTCTTTTGGTTTCACAGTAGTCCTTAAAAGGACTTTTGGTTTTATCAATGTGTGAACACGGGGGGATAACAGCAAGTGTTAACCCACCACACTGAAATCCACACAATCAAAGCTCAAGTTCGAAAAAAACAAAAAAAATCTCTCCAAACTCCAACACAATCAGCTCTCCAACTAAACTCTCCAACACACTGACAAAATGGTGTCTGAAAGGTTGCCTTTTATACCCAGGGGGTTGGCACTACTGTGGTTGGTGAATTTAGGTCATGTGAGTCATTTCCATAAATTCGATGATTATTGCGTTTTCATTTTCGATAATCATCTACTTTCGATTTCGATAATCATCTACTTTCGATTTCGATAATCATCTACTTTCGATTTCGATAATTATCAAAGAGCCACACCCCCTGACCCCAGTATTTACTGTCTCTATGCAGATGTTTATACACCAATATGGAAGTCCCTGAAAAGAAAAGCTAATTGTTACCATAACAACAAAAGGACTTACATTCTGTGAGTCCTTTTAGAGGGCTTTGCCAGTTTTATTTCTTTCTGTCTACAGTATACAGTATATATACATACAGATATATAGGTAGAGCAAAATGCCAGGCAGGGCAAGAGGACGAGGCAGAGAAAGAGGTGCCTCTGCACGTGATGTTAGAGGCAGAGGTGGGCCCATGCAGTGTGCTGCTGCTGGGCAGGAAAAAAAATCCGGGGGTTCCGAAAGTTTTGTCGGGACTTTGAAACCGCCGGTTTCGATTCGAAGCTGGGTTCTATTAGAACCCAAAGTACATCCCTACTTGTGACCTTCTGAATTGTGTATTATTAAACCTGGAGCCTTACCCGATGCACCACCACTGAACAAGCAAAGTACTCTGGTACATTTGGAAGCTTTTTTTTTTTTTTTGCTAAATGATTCCTAAAGAAAATGGAATATGGAATCCCTGATAAGACTTTGAAAGTTGCTTGTTACCCTGCAGTTTATTTTCCAGCAACTCACACTGAATGGTTAATAGATTATGGTAACAATCAGCTTTTCCTTTCAGGGACTTCCATATTGGTGTATAAACATCTGCATAGAGACAGTAAATACTGGGGTCAGGGGGCGTGGCTCTTTGATGACTTCATGGGCTGTGGGTTGTACTGGCAACAATATGGAAGCCTTTTTATATACAAAATCTATTTCTTACATGTATTAAATGCAACTTACTAGAGAAGAATCTTACAATGTATGGGTGTTCTGGGGAGAAAAACATTAGGTTTTAAAAATGTTAAGTTTAGTTCTCCTTTAAGGACAAATTGGGGGTCTTAGTTGGGTCTTGCATGTTCCAAGGTGGATCAGTGGAAAGGAGATCATTCATTCTGAGTGAAAGTGTTTCTCTGATCAAGACTTACCTGGCCCCAATTTTTCTATATGTTAGTACTGTGTGCCTTCTGCTAGTAAAATACTATAGAAGGATTAATAATTTGTTTTTCCTGCTTCTGTGGGATCAAAAGGAGTGTCGCCTACCGACAAAGGATGGAGGGGGGGGGGTTGTTTGAATATGCTCAACCTTGTGGTGTTCTTCGCAAACATCTTTATTAAATACAACTTCTTGAACCTCTTTGAAGAGAAGCCTCCTTTTTGGGTAGGGATTTCTAAGACCCGGTTTGCTCCTTTTCTTAAGGATTGGATTAAAGGTGGCCTAGTAAAGAGTCTATGGATTTTTCATGGTTCTCTCCCCTCCTATGTGGCAGGAGCCCTGAAAGCTATGAGTAGAAATGAGAATGGAAAAATTAGATCCTCACCTAGGAGGGCCATAGATCAGAGGGTCTTATCTTCCCTTTTCCACAAGCCATTGGTCTTAAAGGACTGCCCAAGCAATGTATTAAGTATAGGGCTCTCTTTAGTGGTGTCCCCCAGGGTATCCCCAAAGTTTAGGGATATTGCTTGGTGTTTCTTCCATGGAAAACTCTATGTGAGAGGCAATGTGAAAAGTATCAGGCATCCTAATAAACGCATGTGTCCCCGGGTTGCAGTGGTTTTGAGGAGAACATGGACCACTTCCTGCTCCTCACTTCCTGTCCTTTTAACATAAGAGTTTAGAAAAAGGTGTCCAGAAGGCTGGTTATTCCCTGCCTTTCAGGTATGTCATAAAAGGGGGAACTTTTTAAGGTGAAGGCTCTTGAGATGCAGAAGATGAGTGAAGGGAGGTGGTCTACTCTTTGGAGAGGTCTGTATCTCGAGCATCCTTGAATACTCCTGATCTTCCTTGGGGGTGTTTTTTTCTATACTCACTCACATTTTTGCCCCCGGCCCCGCCCCATAGTTTTTTAGGGTTTTTTTTATGTCTGGGTTCATGCTTTTCAGGGTGTGTAATTTGCACTTGGCCCTTCTAGGTGTCTAAGTGATATTGTATTGTATGTTATGTCAGCTGTGTTTTTTTTTTTTTAACAATATGATGTATAATATTTATTTTATTTTTGGCCTTTCTGATTGATTGGGCCAAAATTAGCACCATTTTTAACGATAAGAACTGTTATTGAATCTCCCTGATTATGTTATTTCTGATAAAAAGATGTTTTAGGGATGTTTATTTTTCTGAGAGTTTGTGTGCTTGGTTGTCTGACCTCATCATCAATTTGTGTTGGTAGGTAATAGGGTCAGTTATTTTAGGAGCCAGGTAGGCTCCTTTTATTTTCAATTATTTTTTTTATTCTGAATTAAGACATTTATGTTGTATCTCAGCTGAGATTATTTTTAGTTTTCTTAATATGAAGTCAAGTTTGTTTATTCCTATGTAAGACTTGTTTTCTTTGTTGCTAATTTTTTTCTCGGAAAAGAGAATTTCCTTTATTTTGTTTTATTGTTTATATTTGTTATTGTTTTCTCGTGAGTCGTTTTGATTGTATTTTATTGTGAGTAAACCTTTGTAGCTTGTTCAATTAATTCTTTATAATGTCAGTAGGTGTGTGTACCCATGAGAGGTTGGGGGTATGTGTTTTGCATGTATGACCATATAACTAAATTTTATGGATGATTGATCAAAACTAGTTTTTTTTACTATAGTTACCCTTTAAGTATGGTTTCCATGGAAATGGAAAGGAAGGTCAGTAGGTGAGTGTACCTGTGTCTGTGTGTGGGTTGGTGGGTATCAGCGTTTGTGTTTATGACCATGAAACAAACTGTTTTGATCTCATGAACCTTAAGCCTTGAAATATCCACATTTGTGGATTGTTACCATTATAGTCTATGGGAAAAAATGTCCCGAAATTCACACATAACGTCATAACACTTCCACGGATTCCTTAGCTAGGTAATAGAGCACTTATCCTATATGCCCTGCAGGTCTGTTCCGAATTTTATGTCTCTAGTTCAAAAACTGTGGGAGGAGATACAGTCCAAAAAAAGCGGAAGAATAAAACTGAAGAAGAGGAAGAAAAAGATAGAACAGTAATATGGTTCTTTAAGCCAAACTGATAAGATCTGATTGGATGGGGCAAAATTAGCACCATTTTTAACAATAAGAACTTTTATTGAATCTCCAGTTATGTCTGCTCAAAACAATTGAAAGAGAGATAATCACATACTGTGTGTGGCACAACTAAACACACTCAAGAGACAGGTAATTGTCACTGATTATACCTGTGATATGTCTATTAAAGTCTGTGCGCAAAATATGTCGCAGAGAAGAAGTTTAAGCCAAATTAAACCATGTGTAATTGCGTTTAGAGATAAATAAAACTGGTGAGTTTTGTTACCCCAGCAAACCCAATTGAAGCAGATTACTCTACATTGAACTTTTCAACTTCTCTACCAAAATTTCAAAAATGTTTCAAAACCTGTATTCATTACTAATTCCAGCATGGTTAGTGAAAGCCTGTTGTGGTCTGAACTGTGCCATCATTACCAATTCAATACAATCTGATGGTGTTTTCACATATTTGTTATTGTATTATCATTTTTAGAGTTCTCTTATGGCTGGTACATACTGGCCAATAAAAAAAAATTGTGGCCATTATTTGTGTTGATTGAGAGGAAATATTGGTCAAATTTCCAATAATAATGATGGCTTCTGACCAAAATGTATGCAAAACCAGATGGTTCAAGTGATCGGTTTAATTATCAGTAGGTCTGATGGTCGGAATGTTGGGTTCTGTGTTCCAGGCTTTGGAGTTATATTGTCTGAATCTGCAAAAATAGATTTCCCATCAGTGAGTATCTAGCCTATAAGAATAATTATAAACATGTAAGCACCTAAAAGGAGTACACAAAAGAAAATTAATTCTATTTCATTGAAATATAAGATCAAATAATTTAATAAAAAGAATTGAATTACTGTAGGTGAAACAGAAATCCAGCAAACATGCAAATCTTTTTAGTAGTGTTTGACTTTTTATTTATTAAAAGATATTTACAGTATATGTTGCAAAATAACAATGAATACTGTATGTGGATACAATCTGAAGACCATGGCAGAATTTTGAGTTACCAACTCTAGCAAATTTAAAAATGATAAACATGACATCAAAAGTTTTTTTTTAATCCATGCATGACACTAATAGTAAACAATGAATAAGGCTACCAATCATGTTCGTATTGAACTTTGAACTGGCACTCAATAACTGAATTAATATCCAGAATTGAAGTCAATTGATACTTCTAAACCAAGTGTAGCTATAAATTGATTGAAAAGGCTTCTATTTTAAAACCTTCAGTCATGTGCATGTCAAAGGTATGACATGTAAAATCAAAGTAATAGTTGAGGTTTGTACCGTGTTAGCCATAAGTAAGAGAAGAAAAGTAGAGCTGTAAAACCTTTTATTGGCTAACTAGATTAAAAAAAAATTATTGTTAATATTAAAAACATTCCCATGCTTAATGTAAAATCAAGAAATCGTCTAAATATAATAGACTAGCAGAGCCCTTTTTTCTAAAGATCCGACCCAAACCTGCATCTGAAATTCAACAGTCTTGCACTTGCAGCTTTCTAACTAAACCTGACTCATTCAAACTCACTGTGGGTTAGCTGAGCTGCAAATATGGTAAACCTCGGATACCCCACAAACATACCTCCCAAAATTTTAAAATGTAAAAAAGGACATATCGGGAGAAGCATGCAAAAGATGTTCGGCCACACTCGCTTTAAGTCCACGCACACTTTGTTTAGGTTACACCAATTTTAAAGACTATTATTGCCTGCAATTTTGCAAGTGAATGATGTGGTAAAAAGATTAATTCACTCAGAAAGTGAACTATTACATTTTTGCATTAATTGAAGAATGGGATGTAAAGGAGCTATGTCCTTCTTCGACATGTAACAGGAGCCTGGAACGAAGATAGAAAACTAACTAACTAACTAACTGGCTCCTTTTACATGAATTGAAGAATGGGAGGAAAGACATAGCTCCCTTAACTCCTGTTCTTTTACCTATCCTTTAAGAGTACAGTAACAGACTAATGAACTGGAGGGCTGACAACACTGGCTACTGATCTGGAGGGCTGACAACACTGGTTAATGAACTGGAGGGCTGGCTAAC
This sequence comes from Hymenochirus boettgeri, assembly GCA_019447015.1. Classification (NCBI taxonomy): domain Eukaryota; kingdom Metazoa; phylum Chordata; class Amphibia; order Anura; family Pipidae; genus Hymenochirus; species Hymenochirus boettgeri. The sequence continues at coordinate 123,162,389 of CM033475.1, read as the reverse complement.
ACTGTCTAATGATTTGGAGGGCTGACAATACTGGCTAATGAACTGGAGGGATGACTACACTGGGTAATGAACTGGAATGCTGACAACACTAGCTAATGAACTGGAGGTCTAACCAACACTGGCTAATAAACTGCAGGGCTGACAACACTGGCTAATAAACTAGAGGGCTGACAACACTGGCAGATAAACTGGAGGGCTGAAAACACTGGCTAATAAACTGGAGGGCTGACAACGCTGGTTAATGAACTTAGTACACATACTCTTAAACACACTGACAGTGACTGCTAAACTTTCTCTTGGGGGTCTGCTGGGGCCAAACCTTGTAAGTTCAGATGTTAGGAAACTACCACTCCCAGCATGCCTTGGTAGGAGAATGCAACCATGCACAAGGTTTGCCATCACTGCTATATAGGGACTAGCACCACCTGCTTCTAAGATGAAGTTTAGCAATGACTGTCAGTACCTGTACTGTGAAATAGATGGTAAAAATACCTCCCCCCATGGACTCTTACAAGCACAAATGGATTAATGTATAACTTACAGTTACTCCATCCTGCACTTCTATGGAGGATCACAGCACAAAAGAGCTCAAAAAGTTCAGGCAAGGGGTGGGAGGGGGTGGAGCTCTACCTCTAACCTCTTACAGTGCAGCTGTATTTTAGTGTGACAGTGCCATCCCACCCATAGCTCTTATCAGCTTTCCTTATCTAAAGTATGATTTATTATCTTGTGCTGCACATACACATTCATGGCTCTCAGCACCCTACAATGGGAAACTACACATTTCCTTAGCTACCTTCTTTGATCTCTGCACCAGACTACTGCAAACTGTGATCTCTATGAGAGACGTATCTTATATTGGCCAGGTTACCTCTCAATGTTGACTCTGGGTGAACCACAAGTTAGAGGAAGAGACTGAGTGTGTGGTCACATGACATTGTGACATCACATGTTCTGCTGCTCATTATAATTGACAGCTCTAACCTCCTATCACAGCAATAACAGAAAAAAATTAAGCAAAGCATAGTACTGTCCTGAATAAAGATGGCTGAAACTCACTAGGTTCATTCTGTTTTCAGATTCCCAGCTCTTGGGAAAACCCCGAAGATCCAAAAATCCCAAACCGGAATGAATTTTTGATAATTTTTGAAAGTACGGAGCTATTTTCGATAATTTTTGAAAATAGCCTTGAACATTCGAAAAATTATCAAAATAGGAATGGAGACCATCTTCGAGTTTCCAAAGAGGATTTTTTGAGTATTTTCAAACGTTTGATGCTATTTTCGTGTTCGTGTCGGACCTGGATCCCATCTCTAGTCCTGAACAATTTGTGAAATTTAGATGTCATTCAATTAACTTAGGTAATTACTCGATTCACCACCAGTTGGCAGCACAAAGGTTAATTAACTTAAAAAATGATGAAAAAAAAGGGGGTACAGAGGGATTTTTAATAGTTATAAAGTAGACTGTTTTTTTCAGGTTCTTTAAACATAGTTATAGCAAGTCTTTTGAAAATTGCCCCAGCTGTTTGGAAGTACATACTTACATACATTGACTTACAGTATATATATTACGGTATACAGTGCTCTGTAAAATATGAGCTGATATTTTTTAATGGGCCCTCTAAAAATCCTTTGGCTTATACATCACAGAAAATCAGTGAGTACAACCTAAACATGTCGTGCATAAAACACAGGGTCTACCAGGAAGAGCTTGGACGCTTGGATGAAGGAGAAATTTGAACAATCATTGGAAAATATTATGACTCGCCATTTACCCCCTCAAAATAGACTTGGCATCACAATCAAAACTCACAAAGCAAAAAGATTTGAAAATATTGCCATGATTAACTTAGTGGAGGATTATATTCCTAGAAGGAAGAAGTATCAATAATGATACTGCAATGTAAATGTACAGTGTCCAGAAATGAACAGTCCTGTTAGGCTCAGTAGCCACCACCATTAAATCAGAAGTAAACACAGGAAGAGTCATGAGGTCAAAATACAGAGCCGCAATGTTGGATGAAAGCACCAGCAAAAGGAAACCTTTCAACAGCAACACTGGATTCTTCCTTCACATCCTTTGCTTCAGCTTTCTTTTTTAATTGTAGACTTGGTTTTGAGAAACTTGAGAAACCTTTGAGGCTGCCAGACACTCCTTTGAGATGGCCTTCCTTAATTGCTCGGGATGTTGACCCAGTCCTGATAAAATTGGCATTTATGCTTTGAATCAATCAGTGCTTGAGAGGACGCTGTTATGGCAGCTTTTAAATATCTTTCCATTGTTGCTTTTAAAATAACCTTCCCTCTTTGTGCTCCAGCAGAGAATTAAACAATCTTTTGCATTGTACCATCGAAAAACAAGAGATTACACATCTTTTTTAATCTAGTTCATGAATTCTTTTATTCATCAATGGTTGGGATAAGGACAGAAAGCAGGTACACGAAAAGTTATGTTTTATAAAAGTTCTGCAAAACCTCAAAAATGGCAGTTTCGAATTGGAACCAGGTTCGAAACCCCCACATATGTGATACCAAAATGATTGAAATCCGTTTCTCTTTACTTCTTAGAACTCCTTAACAAGTTCTGATGGTGATTTTTTAGGACTAAATCAAGTCTTTTTTTTCCCTTTTTCTTTCAGTTTTTTTTTTTTTTTTTTTTAGAAATCTCAGAAACATCTACAGTATTTCACAAGGATTTGCATCAAGGCATCTGTACCATGGACAAATACCATGCCAAATCTACTAGGGGGGGGGGGGTTCCAAAGGTTCTTGTGGTCGAAAATCACAAATGTACCCATTTTAGTTTCAGCTTACAAATTTTGCTTTGTAAATGCCCTACTGTACACCCTTAAATTAGAGTTGTTTGTCAGCTGCCCTCTCTATTGTACACATATGTGGTAACAGAATGCTCCAAAAAAGTTGCTCTTCATAATTTAGAATGCTTTGAAAAGTTATGACTGTAAATTTTACGGAAAAAATAGCGAGACAATGCTATATCAGCCATTTTTTGGGCTGAAAACGCTAACCCAATAGTACATTAGGTAGAAAGGGTTTTACACTAATTTTAGAATGGCTGCACCATTTTGTTAACCAAGTTCACTTTGTTTTTTTGCAGCCTATATTAAATGACACTATATCATGATCACTATTCCCTAAACTTCCCATTACCTTCATTTCCAAAATGAGCTCAAAGTTATTATCACCAGATCCAACAACGCATTCTGTCTAGTAGGAACTTCTACCATCTATGAAATAAAATGCTCATATAGGAAATTTAAGAACTTTATACCTTTTGAGGTGCTGGCAGTTCCCCTACTCCAATCTATGTCAGGGTAGTTAAAATCCCCCATAACCAAAACATGCCCCATACCAGCAGCCTTCGCCAACTGCATATGGAGATTCATTTCCACCTCCTCACCGGCATTTGGCGGCTTATATCATAGACTCCAAAGAAATAAACAGTACTTCCGGTTCTGGTAAAACCAACTTTTTGCATTAGACACATAACAGAGTCATCATCCGACATGTTTCGGGGAACACCCCCTTAGTCATGGCGGTTTGGGACCGCGTAGACGCGCACTCCGGGACAGGTTATATGCTGCCTGCCGTCTAGGAGCGGGGCTTCTTGCTATGGTGGCTTATAACATACCCCAACAATTAATTTACCCACCATCTTGCTTCCTGTACACAGCTGTACACATATTGTTTCTGCCATATCGTTTATACCCCCATCTATTCTCATCTTTTAGATTTGGCTTCAATTCCTGTTTAACATACATACATACTCCAGTCGTGTGAATCATATAGCCATGTTTTTGCTATACCGATCACATCATACCTTACCTTTAAAGCTATAAGTTCTAGTTCCCCAATTTTTCCAGCCAGACTTCTTGCATTTGTAAACATACATTTTATATTATCTTCTTTGCTGTCCCCTCCCTGTCTCCTCCCTCCGTTGTGTCATTAGCCCCTGATCCCTAACTTCTCTATCTATCTCTGTGTAGTTCAACCCTCCCCCTATACTTAGTTTAAAATCTCCTCCAACCCCCTAGCCATTTTCTCCCCCAAAACAGCTGCACCATTATCATTAAGGTGCAATCCGTTTCTACTAAAGAGCCTGTAGCCAACAAAAAAGTCAGCCCAGTTCTCTAAAAACCCAGCCCCTTCTTCTTACACCACCCTCTTAACCACGCATTTATACTCCTGAGCTCCCGTTACCTCCCTAGCCTAGCAAGTGGCTGCAGTAGTATTCCTGAAAGCTCTACCCTTGAGGTCCTAACTTTTAACTTGGCCCCTAACTCTCAGAAATAATTTTTAAGGACCTCACCTCCACCTCTATCTTTGTCATTGGCACAAATGTGAACCAAGATCGCCAGGTCACTCCCAGGCCCACCCAATAATCTCATCATGATCCACCACAGCACCTGGCAGGCAACACAATAAAATTACTTATTTCAATATGTGTGATCTGTTATATTCAGAAACACAAGTTACAAATGGATTTGTCATATTAGGATATGTTTACACTCATTTAAGCGGTGTATTTTATGATGATGGTGCTGGACTTGTCTGGATCCTGTGTTGAAGATGCACTAGCTGGCAGAAGCTGAACCAGGTGCTTGCGCTGTAGGTGCGCAGCATTCAGTTCAACCTAAAAGCTTTGCATACAGGCCAATTGGTTGTTAGTGCAAAGTTTCAGAACTTTTAGTGCCACGGCCTCCCCCTGTACGTGGCTCGCTAAATCGAACAGAACCCTCCCGAGCCCAGAGGTTCTATGAGTGGAACCTGCTCCTTGTGTATACTGCACTAAGAGAAGCGGGGTGAAAGGAGGCAGCGGCGGTAAGTGCAGTGTGTGGAGAGGAGACTGTCCAGCTTATGGGGAGGGTTTAGTAGTAGGGGGCTGCTGCAAGGTGGTAACTTAATAGAAGGAGACAGGTCCCTAGGAAGGAAGTGATTAACAGGGATGGGTGATGGCATGGCACTTACGGAAATCTGCTCTGTGCAAATACAGACAATACAAATTAATAGACCGCTGGATAATATTGGAAAGCTGTTGTTATTGTCATAAAGCAGTGCGCAGTTTACAGCGCAAAATTTCTGTAAGAGCCATGCTATGCACACTCCTTGATGTTAAAGACGTTGTGTTATTGGCATACATAAGATATTGTAAATATTTTTACAACTATACGATTACTGTTTATTGCACTATACATTTATTATATAATGTTTGCAGGCTATAGTAACAAGTTAGTTGTATACTTGTAGATATACTTTCTATAATAGTTAGGAAATGTTACTTTTTTGGCAAAAAAAATGAACTAAATGAATGGTTGTTCAAATATATATTATAACAGCAAAAAAATTCATACTTTATTGAGTGTTGTACTTTTCTTTCTTTTATTATTTCTCTTAATACTTAGCATTTTACTTTTGTTTTAGCTTTAGATTAGCTTAAGTGGTTAGGTTAAGTTAGATAGATTAGGTTAGTTAAGGCCCTGCTGAAAGACCTTGACATGTTAGCTTACAAATCTTTTGGCCAAAGATTTTTACTTGTGCAGGAAGGCAATCGTGATGTCGGGGGGCCTTGAAAATTCTGATGGCGGCCCTGGATCGAGATAACCAGTGAGCAGTCAGTCATCAGCAGTCAAACATTGTTTGTGATGTCAGCAGTCACATCTTTGATTGACTGCAGGGAGGGAGGGGGCACTTACTCTTCCATAATGAGGGAAATAAGTATCATAAAACAACTTTTTAGTAATGCATCTAATAATGTGCTGAATATATCAGTTGGAGTTCGGGGAAGTTAATGGACATATGGACAGTTTTTTGTTTTAAGCCATTCAATATGTTCTCTTTCGCAGGGGGGGGGGACTTCACAAAACTTTACTAAAAACATGAAACTGTACGCTTATTGTTCTTTGTAAATTATGTTTTATTTTTGTATTTACCAATTTTTGCCCAATAAAAAATATTTAGAAGAAATACATTTTCTCAGTAGTTTTGTCCATTACAATTTCATCAACCAAAGCAGAAATTTTGCCCCCAACCCAGGTTTAGAACAAAACATCCCTATTTAACAGCCAACCAGATTTTTGCTTTTTACTGGTCTATTGCAGTTAATAAACATCTCCTTGACTGCTGCATATTAATTATGCTGGGTGACTTTTGTACCTCTTATTGCCCAAGTCCATAATATCTTTATAGAGTAAAGTAAACAAATTCTTACCATATATAGATTAAATAATTCTATGTGTATAAGACATAGAACATTTGGAAACTGTTTAATTAATATCACCTTTTTCAAATAAAGGGGGTTATTCAATAAAAGCTCTTATTGTTTAAAATTATGTTAATTTTGCCCCAACCAATCAGATGTTAGCTTTTAAATGTTACATAAGTTCTGATTGGTTGGGGCAAAATTATCACCATTTTAAATGCTAAGAACTTTTATTGAATCTCCCTGATAATCCTTTAACAGCAGTAGCTGTTATTTACATGTCTTTTGTCCAAAATGGGGGGGGGGGGGGGGGGAATCTATTGAAGGAGTAAATGCCTATAAGATGAGAGCTGAATAGAGCTGTAACAATCTGAACACAAGTCCTCAGGCATGTGTTCTGTCCTTCTGTGAATATTGTTTCCAAAGAATACATTTTTTTTTGTATAGAGATTCAAGACTTTGAGTATAGAGCATTCTGAGATGATTTTATATCAAGATGATCAATATATAACTAAAGATACTAAAGCTTAAAGTGCTTAAAGGGCATGTCCACCCTTTATAGAAACTTTTAATATATTATAGTCCATGTTCCCCCAGCCCCAACTGCTATAATTATAGTCTCAGAAAGTCCCTTGATCATTACTTACCTTATCTCTCTCCTTCACCGCAAAGCCCCAGCCCTCTGCGTGCACAGAACTGCAAGCAGGGAGCGGGACCGGCAGTCGTGTCTGTGATTGGCTGAGAGGCACTCAATCATGGACGTGGCTGCCGGCTGCTCAGAAAAACGAAGGAGAGAGGTAAGGTAAGTAATGATCGGGGGACTTTCTGAATCTATAATTATAGCGGTTGGGACTGGGGGAACACAGACTATAATATACAGAAAGGGATTTACGCTAGGGGGAGGGAGACCAAAGCGGGTGGGAGAGGGAGGGAGAGGGAGGGGGAGAAGGGCTGCAGTGCGCATGCCAAACTTCTCCCGGAGGGGGAGAAGCAGAGTCCTATATGGACTCTGCTATCCTCCTGGTGACCAGTTTTTGGGACTTTGGGGAGGATTACAGGAGAACCATTTGGAGCTGGGATGTAAGGTAAGCATTTTATTACACTACAGAGTGGGGCCAGTAGTGGGGGGAATTATAGTTTTGGGGGTGGACATGCCCCTTAATACTTTACTGACAGATTAGCTTCTCTCAAGATGTCATATTGCATATAGACACTCACAAGGTGATGTAATAAAGTGTGCTATTGTCTACCCTCTGTGCCTGCACATTTCTGAAAAATATCTGGAAACAGTGCAGAAGAACCAATTCAAGATTTAAGTGAAGTATTTTGCGACCCTACTATATATCACAAAACTTAAAGGACATCTATGCTGAAAAAATATTAACAAATATTTAGTTTGTCCAGCTATATAGGAATGTGATTTTTAAAAGGTTAAAAAGGTTTAAAAGGTTTATTCTGCTTTAATATAAGGAGATTTCTCCTTAGTTGGGTGAAAAATCACCTGTACCTTTAATTGTACCTGTAAGGCGTAAAATAGTATAGTTTTGGACCTTTGAAGCAGTTTTCTGCTTTGAACTGGCTTCTTGGGCCTAGGAGGGGATATAATAGTAAAATAAGGTATAGGCAGTGTCCATGTGGCACATGGTGAGGGTCTGCAGGGTGTAATGATGAAACAAAGTAGGATTAGACTTGGAACGAGACACAGGAGAGACAAAAAGTAGAAAAAGAGAATAAACATCACCTTTATTGCTAACTTGCTCTTTCCAGACCAGATGAAATAAGATACTTTATGTAAGCCAAATACTATTTTTTATTTATTTTTATATATGTGTGAAGGAAGACTTAATAAACTGTTTGCGATATAATAAAAGGAAAGCTGCAGCTACTTCTGTTGAAAGGTGTTTATCACCTCATTAAACAATAGACAATTAATTAATTGCACGTCCCAATATTCCTCTGTACTTTTTTGTTAAAATGTTCCCTATTTCTTTAGATATCCATTCTGAAGTATCTTACATTTCAGCTGCCAAGTGTCTTGTTATAATAAACTCTTTTGCTTTGTGCAGTTAAATTTTTTTTGCATTAACTGAAATAGTGACAGTTGGAACGTGGGAGTTGTATGGTGGGAAATTCTTCCTCCCAGTGCTGACTCGTTGTTATTACCGAGCATGCTTGACTTCATAGAAAGTCATGTCAGATAGAATAAGGCATATGAGTAAGAGGTGGAATACTTGCAGCAACACACATGCTTTAAAGTAAGAGCTACTTACAAGTATTTATTTATAGATTAAGATGAGGGAAAATCATTTTCTCAGTATAATTTTCCTTTAACATCACACTAGAAATTTTCACAGAGCACACCTTTACCTTTCATATGCCTGCTATGCAGCAGTTGTTATAAAATGATTACTATATCAAAGGAACCAGAAAGTTAAGAGGATTGGTGCGCTCAGGGTAGGTAGCTAGGGTTATAGCATTCAGTCATTAGCTGTGATGTCAACTGTCAAATCCATAACTCACAGTTGCTACCTGAAAGAACCAGGAACAGAAACAGGGGCAGCAGTATATTGTGCTTCAAAAGTAAAGCATATTTGTGCTTTTATTGTGACATTAAAGGGCATCTCCACCCTCCATAGAAACATTTATTTACTGTATACTGTAGGGCATACCCTCCCACGCCCAACCGCTAAGTTAAGATCTTAAAAATCGATCCCATACTGAGAGGCAGCCAATCACAGCCGCGGCTGCCAGCAATGGAGAAGACACTGGCACCCGGGAGCTGTAACTACAGTTTGGAAAAGATTTTTAAACTTTTAACTTAGCGGTTGGGAGTGGGAAGGTTTTCCCTACAATATGCATGAATGTTTTAACGCTAGGGAAGTTATTTGCAGAGAGGGATCGGGAGGGAGGGGGGTGAAAGGGCTCCTGTGCGCATGTCACCATCCCTCTCGAGGGCAAGACAGAAGGCAAAATTTGGACAGGAAAACAGCCACTACTCTTCACTTTCCTGGACTTTGGACATGGATTGCAGGAGAACCATATGGAGCAGGATTGTAAGGTTAGTCTTACTGGACTTGCCCTTTATATGTTAATCATTCCAGTTTTCTTTTCAATTCTTTTTTTTTTTTTCAATTATAAACTAAATGACTGAAAAGAATGTTTTAAATTGGACTTTCTGGATAAAAAGAAAAACAAGATATGTACACCAAATGCATTTCATTTCTTTCTGGGTACAAGAAAAGATGAAGGTATAAGCCTGTGGCTTACTCTGACAGTATTACTACAAATATTCAGGGAGGCATTGGTTTCATTCGTTTTTAATAAATCCAGGATTTATTCTAAGTCTGATATGGTTTGCTATGAGAAGGATTTGACTAGGTGTCATTTTTCTTTTGTCTATCCTCACATAGCTGTCCAATTATCCACCTGACAATGTAGAAATGTATCCCATGCTCTCCGGCTTCCTATCAGCACTGTAAAGAAGCTGTTGCCTAGCAACTTAGTTCATAATGGTGGTTGCAGAAACTGTCCTGATTAAACCATTGAGAGTCAATAGACCCTTTTGCATAGATTTTTTCCATTCGTCAAAGTGCTCTGCATAAGAAAATCATTATTAGGGTCTCTCTGGTGGCATTTCGTTTTTTCAAAAAGGAAATTGGCCAATTATGTATATACTGTAAGCAAGTTCAAAGCTGCTCTGTGTTTAAGATTTCAGAATGTTTTGTAATGGTCAGCGATATAATGCAGAGTAGACACAGCGGATGCAGTACTATAATGTTAAAACTGGTTATTTTTTATTTTAAAGGAGCATTACAGCTGAAATCTAAATGAGCCCAATTCAGTTTTATTATTCTTAATAAGCAGATAGTTAAATTGTAAATTATATTGTAGAAAATGTTATTGAAAAATCATATATTTTTCTGCAGGCTCATGATATTTTATAGTGAGTAACAATTGGTTTTCTGACTGCTCATTTTTGACAGGGATGAGAGGTAAGGAGGCATAAGAACTTGATCTTGATGTTTTCTCCAAAGTGTTAGGGTCATTCATATTTTAGATTTAGTCGTACTTTAACACTGATTCAGGACCAATCTTTTGTTTTAATGCCTTTCTGGCAAGCAATCCACCAACCTCTTCCTGCCTCCAATTTATAGACCAGCTAACCATTATTATTAACACCATTTTTATAGAGAAAGTTCCAGGCATCCACCCATTCATATGTTTTACTTGCATGTACTCATTTTAGCTCTGTAATCCCTAGCAGGCCTCTAGTATCTCCTACAAAAAAAAACTTAGACAATGCTTTAAATTATATTACCCAGGAGCTAATGACAAAAGTACATATTGTGCTTAAAGGGCATGTCCACCCCCAAAACTATAATCCCCCCAACTACTGGCCCGACCATGTAGTGTAGTTTAATCCTTACCTCACATCCCAACTCCATCTGGTTCTCCTGTAGTCCCCCCCCCAACGTTTTCCAACACACTGCCCCACCAGGAGCTAGCAGGTCCATATAGGACACTGCCTGCTAGTGCCTCAGGTAATTTTTGCCATGCGTACTGCAGCCCTTCTCCCCCCTCCCTCCCCCTCCCTCTCCCTCCCTCTCCCTCCCGTTCTACTATCCCTCCCCCTAGCTCATATCCCCCTTAATATTGTGCTCCCCCATGTCCCCCAGCCCCAACCGCATGTTTTTTTTTTTAAAAAAGCTCCCCAAACTCTTACTTACCTCTCCGCTTTCCTCCGCTGCATTGAAGACCGCAGCCGCGTCCGTGATTGGCTGCCGCTCAGCCAATCACAGACGCGACTGCCGGTCCCACCCCTCTGCTTGCATTCTCGCAAGCAGAGGGCCGGCAGTGCGGCGGAGGATCGAGGGGAGGTAAGTAAGAGTTTGGGGGGCTTTTTAAAAAAAAAAAAACATGCGGTTGGGGCTGGGGGACATGGGGGAGCATAATATTAAAAGTGTAATTTAGGGGTGGACATAGCCTTTAAAGAACTGTGGCCTCCATACAAATGTCCTCTATTGAAAAGAGCTGTCTCAAATATTTCAACAAACCTACGAAAATGTCTCTAGCTGACAGTCCAAATTAAGTTACAGTATAGAGTCTCTCTCTTCCTTCTTAAAATAGAACTAAACCCAATTTTTTATACTCCAGAATCTGAAAACAATCCCCCTAAAAACCCCAATAAGCTATAAAATCCCACTTCAGTAAATTGTATTAAAGTAAATGTAAGCCTGTTAAGAACTGGATGAAGTATCTGTTTGTATGTGCAGTGTCAGACCACACCTCCTGACCTCTGTCACCAACAGTGTGTGGGTGTGACCAACTGTAACAAGTTTCCGCCATAGCTAAGAACTGAGCATGTGCAGAACATAATGGTAATTAACCAAACTGTGTGATACTAGAATGCTGTGAAGTAAAGAGCAAACCATATGTTATTTAGGTAAATTTTCCTCACCCGTATCAAAATGAGAGGTAAGACACAGATCACTGGTTTTATATCAAGGTGTTCTGCCCTCTGATGTTCTGTGGCTTTAATTGTCCTTTAAACAAGGAACGGAGACTTCTGGGTAATTTCCATGTTTCCATGGTAGCCCTTATTGAAGGGGAGCTGCGAAGCCTAATTCTCTCTTATTTAATTTGTTAGTGAAGTCTCTTCTTACTTTGCACCGTCTTTGTGACAGGCATGTGACAGGTGCTCCCACATTCCTTCTATTGTAGGTATTTTTTAGGAAGCATGGTCAAGCTTCCATGTGGTAGTAGCACTCCAAATTTGGCCCTATTGGGGGCCCTATGCCTTTAATATATAGCACTGGATGGATTGCCCCTTCCCTCACTATAGAAAGCCAAATGTAATTAAAGTAAAGAGGTTAAAAGTTTGGACCTTCCAGACTGCGGCTACCCTGAAGTGGTTGTAAGTCAACCCCTTTTTTTATAAGGTATGTGAGAGGTGTTCTGGTTTACCAACTTAGGGTGGAGGCCCTTTAGACTGGTTTTTAATGTTTGATATATTTTTAAATATTATTTTTTAGTATACATAAAAGCTATATTTTAACTAAAGAGTTAATTTTATTTCTATTTCCAATCTTATATTATTATGATGTGTTAGAAGCTGTGCCATAAATAAATTATGAGCTGTAGCACATATAAGACTCGTTATTGTCACCACAGATTTTAATGTATGGGATTAATGAATATTAAGATGATACTATTGTGTATATGGAAATAACTAAACACCTGTTTACAGTCAGATTTTAGTTAGCGACAGTCCCATTAAAGAAATGCGAATATTTCAACAATTGGTCTTTTACATTTTGTAAATGTTTTTGTATGTATATCCCTAAGGCCATAGCATAACATAGTAACATAACATAGTAATTAAGGTTGAATAAATACGTCCATCAAGTCCAACCTATTCACCCTTTTTTTTTTTTTTAACCCTACCTAACAGTTGATCCAGAGGAAGGCAAAAAAACCAGCTAAAAAGGGGGAAAAAATTCCTTCCTGACTCCAAACGGCAATCGGAAAGTATCCCTGGATCAACCAGATCTATATGTATTAATACCAGTAATTCTCAATATTTTTTAGATTTTGAAACTTATCCAGGCCTTTTTTTTATAGCAGTTTTATACCAATCTAATCTTTTTTGAATTAAGGGCTGATTCCTAGAATGATACACGATTAGAAAGCATGGATTCATTTTCATTTGCCAAATTTATCCAGAGCCGCGGGAGCTGCAAACATGGGTTAATGTCACGGTAACCGATTGAATAACAGTTAGCTAATCTTTAACCCATTGCTTGTTGCCGGTGTCACTCAAGTGATATCCCTTTGTGGCCATTACTTCATGGTTATTTAACAACACCACCTAGATGGCTTCTAATATAATATAATTTAATATAATATATATAATTTTGTTGTTGGTTAGGTATTTTATTTTTCAATGTTGTTATATTGAACAAGTAATTCCCATTCCCTTACAGTATATATTGTTAATACATATTTTTAAAGATGTCATGGGCCCACCCCTATTAGTACTGCAAAGCTTTTATCAGCCGTAATTGTTTCAAGTAATAATTCTATATATGCTTTCAATGTGGATACTTCAAAAATGTATTAACATTTAAATTTACTATTTTACTATTTATAATTTCACTATAATTGTGCTCAGGGGTTGTTTTATCAGGGATTTGTTTCCCTCAGAACTAGTTCTAGCTTTACTCAAGATTTAGTTCTTTTTTGATTGATTCCAGCAGAATTGGAATTGGTTAACATTGTAATAATTTAATATTTTAGGTCATCAGACACCCCATATCTTGAGATTTGTACATTCGTTTTTGTATATTCTGGGTCTCTGGCTGGACCAAACAAAAAATTAAGCATCCCTTGGATTTGAGAAAATAAATATTTGGGCAAATTAAAACCTATCCTCCTTCAGAGTTTAATTGTTAACTGCTCTCTTGGGATTATGAAAGGTTAATGCATGCACTGCACAGGCTGCTCTATATTGCATACAAAAGACAAAAGTGCAGGGGCATGTTAACAGTACTGTTCTAGGTGTGCAGGAGTAAAGAAAACCTCTGGGGGAGGTGAGCACTATTTCTTTGATGGCCGTTATGTCTCTTATATATAGAAAAAAGTGTCAGATTTACATCTCAGGAGACTGTAGGCAGACATATTGATAGTGGACAGATTGACGGTGCATTAAGGTAAATCAGGTAAATGTGTACGGTGCCTAAAGATAAACCAGGCTCTGCTACAAATATATATATAAAAAACGAGCATCTGCAGAGGAAAGGAAAAAATAATAAAATCATAACTTGTGCTTCTTCAGTAATTTAGTGCTTCTTCAGTAATTCCACCCTTAAAAATCCACCTATGACCACATTTCATGTCTGTTTGACTGATGTAACAGTTGGAACTTCAGCTACATGTGAGAGAAAAGTCTCATGTAACAAATTTAGGAGTGCTAACTAGTATTAGGTGGCCTGTAATTTACAGTAAATCTACCTAACTTATTGTGCAAAGTTTCACACATTCAGAGGCATAACTATCATTAAAGAGTATCTATACTAAAAAATCAAATTTTCAAATAAATGTAAATATACATTTAGATACAGATACAGATCCCACTACTTCAAAACTTTTTCAGGATTTTAAATCTGAGCTGTAGATTCTGAGAAATCCTCATCTGAAACCACAGCATTTACAGGGAAAGACCTGTGACTCCATAAGTAGAAATTATTATATGTGACCCATTTCTGGCCTCTTGGTCTGCCAGCACACTTTCTGCTACATTTAAGAGAATCAGCAGAGAAAAGAAAGAAGGGGGGAGGAGGGGGAGATGTGTAAGTAGAGCAGTGACCATAGTGAGACTGTGCAGAACGTATAAGTGTAAAAGACATTACGAGAAGGCAGTGAGTAAGAGAGGGTGAGGGCAATTATGAGCACTCACTAAACATTAATAATTTAATGACAAAGCAAGCAAAGATAAATATTTCAGTACCACTATTTTACTTCTCTCAAATTGTAGTTTCAGAAAAAGTTGTTTGAGTATAGTGACCTTTTAAAGCAGACCCTGCAAACAGAGGTGGGCCCAGGAGATGGGGGGTTGGCAAACTTCTTCTTTTCCCAATGGCAAAAACAGCCTCCTCCAGGAAAATCACCGTTGGTAAAGGAAGAAGGGGGCCCCATCATTGTTTTGCTGGGGAGCACAGTGATTCTTAGTTACACCACTGCACACAGTTATTTCATCTTTTAAATTTAAACATTAAAACTGGAAAAACATTCCATTGGGGGACACGTTTTATTACTTGTTTTCATATGGTATATATTCCAAATAATGTCATTGATTAATTGGTATTTTTAAAACCTAGTAATATTAAATGTAAAAAAAAAAAGTAGAATTGCAAGATGAATTTGGTTTACAGAACAATCTGGTGTCAAATAAACTCCATGTATTCTGAATAAAATAATGAATAAAATATGAACTGGGACCATCTGCTTTTCATTTTGCAATGAAGTGAATATGTGAAATGAAAAATTAAATGCACATAAATAGCAAGGTAAGGAAATAATGTGAGTTATTTAAACACATGGAGTGACGTACAAATTACAGAATTGCTTAGTGCAACAAGATTTGATATTCTTTAGAATTCCCAGTTGCTTTATGTATATGACCTTTTTATTATACATTAGTTATTTAAGCAATAATATAGGTTAAACACAATGTACTGTAATGTGTGTAAAACCCAGGTGCAAAAAGGGAATGTCAGAAGAAAGAAGTTACTGATTAGTTTGATGGAGCTGAATATAGTATTACAGCAGTAAATATGATTTAGAAAAAAAATCTAGTGGATGCAAAAAAGAAGAAAATATGTAACAAAATTAGCATTATGCTTTTTTTTCCTTTACATTTTGTTTAAAATGCATTGTATTTTTTCTGTTTATACTCGTATTACAAAATTGAACTTTACCCCTGCTTCAAATGGCAAATTTTTTCCTCAAACATGAACCTCTAAAAGGAGGACAAAATTACATTTTCTTTTTCAGCATAATATTTAGTTTTCCAAGCAATGAAAATTCCCTATTCCACTGACAAATCTTTTTTTATGCAAAGGATGGCATTGGGAACATTTAAAAAAGCCAGAGAGCCTCAGGAGCAAAGAGAACCATTTCATTACAGCTTGTTGTCGGATACAGTTCACCCTGCAGCAGCATGTGGGAAATTTACTAAACTAGACAGAAATTGGAGAGTTCATAATAAATTGCCTATGAATAAAATAAAGGGACAGGCAAATATACTTAACTACAGTAAATATACTTAACTACATTTGATATACTAAATTATGGATTTTCCCTGCTTTATTAGAAAAAAAAGCGATAGTAGCAAATTAAAAAAAGCAGTATGACAAAATTATTCCTTTGTATAAGGGGTTCACTGGATTGATCGGTAAAGGGAAGCTTGGAAAACAACCCTGAACAGAGTAATTTGATAGCCTTTTTGTTAAATAATTACTAACTCAATAATTCCTTCCTGAAAACACTGTCACGGTGACGTTGCCACGAGCCAGGCTGTGCTCGGCCGTGGCGCAATGACATCATGCATGCAACGTGAAGAGCACGTACATTGATGTTATGCCATGTGCACGCAATGATGTCACACGCGCGCTATGCAAACGGCTGCAAACTAACCTGACAAAGTAAAGGACAAAGTGAAGGAGGGGAGTAGAACAAAAAAAAAATTACACACCTTTATATTTAAAGCCACAGCTATCCAGTAAGCTAAAGTTGTTTTTACAGTGTACATATCCTTTAAGTAAAAAGAGGCATTACATGAAAAATACCATCAATCCTTTTATGTGATGGATTCACTGGATTGTTCAGCAATAAGTAAGGGACACTGCTGCCACAAAATAGGCAATATAGTGAGTATGGAGGACACTAACCTTAAGGATGTTGGGAGGTGGGGTTAGGGCGGGTGGAGGGTGTTTCTAGGGGGTGTGGTCTGTAAAATAGGCGTGACATTAGGAAAACCCCAAGACTTTATTGTTTTGGGTTTTTTTTTTTTTAGAACAAATTGTGCTTCAACACAGAAAGATTTAGTAATGCTCTGTAGAATTTTCTGCATATTTGGGTTAAAAATGTGATAATATGCAGCACAGTTTTGGAATCCCATTAATAAAAGGGACACCTTGGAAACAGTTCAGAGTAGACATGGTTAGGAGTAGAGATGGCTACCTTAAATATGGTTAATTTTCGAACATAAGTAAAAATATAAATAAAAAATAATTTGAAATGTTCTAGCTAAAATACAGATAAAATAGCAATGGTAACTGTAAATCTCTCTGGGACCTGGGAAATGGTCTGGGGAACATGTACATATCACCAAACTTGTTTAAAGGGCAAGTCCAGCCCCAAAATTAAAACTTACATACAGGTAAATCACCCCCCAAAACCCTAAAGGGTAATAGTTTGAAGTGTGAAATATATAAGTCTAACCTGAAAATCTGCACAAATGTCCTGTTTCCCTGTTTCTGCTTCCTGGTTCTTCCAGTTAGTAACTGTCAGTTATGGATTTGACAGTTGACATCACAGCCAATGACTGAATGTTAATCCCCTGTCTGCCTTTTCTGAGCATGCCCAGGCTTAGTAAAGGCTCAGTACTGGTTTCTAAAAGGGTCAGTTTCCATGAGACATCCAGAAGCATAGCAGGCATACAGTAATGAATTCATAGTACAAAGTAGGATATATCAACATATTTTAAAGAGGCCATTCTTTCTAAAAGATGTTCTTATGAGGTTGGAGTTGCCCTTTAAAGGGAATGTTCAGTGGAAAATATCAATATTTTAAAATGTATTAGGTTATATTATACATACCTACAGTAGTTATTCTAGATATTCTCTCCCATTTTGAAAAATCAGTTAAATTTCTAACCCTTGCTATTCCCTGCTGTTGACATAAGTGAGCTGACATTTCAGGTTTTAACAGTCCTTCTTCTTCCCAGGATGCACCACTTCCTTGGAATGTTCCTAACAGTAATTTCTACTGATTGGCTGTTGGATGAGTCATACATGCTCAGATCGCTACTGAGCAACTGAATCAACCCAGGCACTTGGTCAAGAGCAAAACCATAACGGTCTCAATTAGGGGTTCTGCAAACAGGAAGTTAGTATTTATTTATACACAGACAAAATGCTGAATGGGCGGATTAAGACCATTGGGATGGAAAAATACTGCTCTTTTTTCTTAAAAGCAAACTGAATCTCCCCTTTAAATATTAACTATTCACGATCAGGCTATTTTCATGCTTGCATTGTGCTTTCACAAACACAATAGCAGTAAGCAACAATTCAGAACCAATTTGTTCTTTTTTTCAAGCCAGTAAGCTTTCGGTGTGTGGGACCTTTACTAATTGCACCCCCACCTCCACCCCCACCCCCCCACCCCCCTATGGGGTCTTTGGTGACTAATTTTACTTTATAGGTTGTAAATGATGAGGATCAGTGAGCCTTGTTAATTAAGGGGTGTCCCATGTTTATTTTTACAAGCAATAAAAGGATTAAGCCTTTACCATGTGTTCAAAGAGACTATTTGGGCAGAAACCTTTTATGAACATAGATAGTGACATCTAGTGGTACCATTAAAAACTTACACAAAATGTAAAGTTATATTGCCCTCTACTAGCAAAAATCTACCTAAATAGTCAACATTTCTGACTCAAGAAAGGAATTTCTTACACTTAGAATATCAAAAAAATACTAGTGTGGTCAGGAGTGGGGAATTGCAGGCTTTTTCTTTATTCTTTATATTAATTTAAAATGCCTCCAACCTATCCAATTGGATTGTGACTGTGCACTTAACCTCCAGGAAAGACAGAAATTCTGGGGTTTCACAGAATGATCCCAGTTCACTGGGCCAGGTTAGAGAGGAGTGTTACAAACAATTATGGGCAGCACGGTGGCTCAGTGGTTAGCACTGATGCCTTGCAGCGCTAAGGTCCTGAGTTTGATTCTACCCTTGGACACATCTGCTAGGAGTTTGTATGTTCTCCCCGTGCTTGCGTGGGTTCCCTCCGGGCACTCACGTTTCCCCCACAATCATAAAGACATACTGATAGGTTGTATGTGGACATAATGTGATTAGATTGTAAGCTCTTTGGGGGAGGGCCTGATGTGAATTGAGTAAATAATTGTAAACCCCTGCGGAATATGTAGCGTTATATAAGAAATAAAATACATACATACATTCAATTATCTTGTCCATTATTTCAGGGGGTTATTTTTATATTAATGCCATTTGGAGTAGTACTGTATAGTTTATTGGTGGGTTTTTTTGGGGGGGGGGCAAGTTTTCATATTATAGAGTATAACAGTTTGGGTTTAGTTTTCCTTTAAGGGAAAAGTCCAAAAGTTTTGGCAGTGAAGTTAAGAAGGTGCAGCCCTAAATAGTGTCAGTAACAGTTCTCTGATGATTGACATAGAATAGCCCCCTGCTGGTTCATAATGAACATTTAGCAGCAGGTGGAAACAGTACTGAATGGATATAAAAACAAATATGTATAGCGATGGATTATTATTATTTTTTTTAATCTAACCAATTTTTTATTCTTTAAAGTATTTGCTTTCAAAAACCTAATGGTGCCCTTAAATCATACACACTGATAGAAGGCATTAAATTGAGCACAGATTATTTTGGCAGGTTACTGTTCCTGCAAATAGATTCCTTCATGTGGCATGGTAGTGATAAATAGCTAAAAGTTTCAGTGTTCCTAATGGTAAAGCATTCGTAAAGTAATTGACCTGTAGTATGCACTTGAAGCACAGCCCCAAGGCATTGGCTCCCTTTGGGGCTATTTAGATGTCTCTGTGGGCATTGATGCAAATGGGGAACTGTTTTATTTGAGACATATAGAATATGTCTATTTGTGCTGGAGGTTTGGACAAGTGTGAACCTTCTTTACCACATTTAAAAAGTGCACATTTCTAAAGAGAACTGTGTGCAGAACTCAGCATTAGAGATGTCCGAACTTCGCAAAATCCGGTCCGCTCGAGGATCCGCGAATTTTCGAAAAAATTCGAAAATCCGCGAGCGGACCCATTAAAATGAAAAATACCTTCAAAATTACGAGATTTTCGAAAATTTTCGAATTTACGAGTTTTCACGTATTTTCGATAATTTTCGAAAATTCGAGAAAACTAGTATTTTCGGAAATATGTTTTTTCAAAAATACGAGTAATCCTCGTAATTTTGAAAATTTTCAAAAATACGTATTAATGAAAATAAGAGAAATCCTTGTATTTTCGAAAATTTTCAAAATTACATGTTTTCTCGTATTTTCGAAAATTTTCGAAATTACGAGGATTACTCGTATTTTTGAAAAAACATATTTCAGAAAATACTAGTTTTCTCCGAACTTCCGCGAATCGGAAGTTCGGAAGGCGGAAAATCCAGAAAATCCAGAAAAATCCGCCGTTCGCGAACGGGATAAATCCGCGGCGGATCCGGGTTCGGATCCGCAAACCGGCCATCCCTACTCAGCATGTATGTATTAAAGAATTGCATTTTCACATACTGAATGTTGAAAGTTCTAAACTAATATAGTTTGTGGGGGGTATTTCCAAGTTTGAGGGTATTTAGTCTGAAACATGGAAGCTTTTTTTCTAATAATTACTCTTCTAGTGACCATGTCTCTGTATCCATCCATGCAGTAGGCAATGTATGTATGTATGTAGAAAATAAATATGGGCCGATGTAGTAAAATCCTGTAATCCCGTTATGCTCCCTTGCGAGACTTACTGCATCGGCCCCATAAACCTCAATAGTAAAGGCGTTAATATATGCACAAAATTGTTGTGCAAACCTTAACATTTACTACATAGGCAATGCCACTCTATTTCCAAAAATATATGTGAAATTTTTGCAAAACCGATGCTAACCCAATAGTACATCAGGTAGCGTGGGGTTTGCACAAATATGGCCAATAAAACATCGCCCCAATAATATCTTTGGAGTAGGATCATTTTATAAGATAAATTCTACCAAATATAACTAGACATAGAAATGAACCGAACCTGGTTCCGAAATTGATTTAGCGGATCCGGTGTAACGTTGACTTTGCGTATCGGTGACTTTTTTGATTTTTCCAAACCGTGGAGCTATTTTCAAAAATTCTCAAACGTTAAAGAATTTCCAAATTTAAAAAAAATTTCAAGAGATTTCAAAAATACTACACGGAATGCCAAAACAGGAGGCACATGAAATTTCCGGTACTCAATGGTGTTTTTTCAAAGATTTTGGGCATTGGTAAACCAGACCCAGGTCCCTGAGCCATTTACAATAAATTACCATTGCTTTTTTATCTTAATTTTAGGCAGATTTTTTACCTCCCAAAGACTTCTATGGGTCTGCTTGCAGATTTTTGAATTTTCAGATTTTTTTCTAAAATCTGTGAATGGATTGGATTTCCATGAGTTTGGCCATCTCTACTTATTATTATTAGTTTAGACCGAACTTTGTCGTTTAGACCGAACTTTGTCTTTGGCCTTATTCACACTAATGATGGGTTCAATCTTCAACAAAGTAAAAACCTGGGGAGTGTTAGATTCGTATATACCCAAATATTTGACCACATGGGAAAGAAAAAGGGGTGTTGTGTGGGGAACTGTCAATTGGTAAAATCTGAAATTTAAACCAGTAGATCACAAGGCCTGTATATGATCTGTATTCACTGAGAAGATCCCTGATCAGGAACATAAAGAGTAGGTAATCTGCATAAAGCCCCATCACCTCACTGAGCCTGCCAATCTGAACCTTATACAAACAGATTAATGGGCCATACAATAAACTCTCTGGTGCATTGTTCACTAATAGGCCAAATCAGATGACTTGTGGATATCATTTAAGGTTGGAAGAAAAGAAGTTTTATCTTCAGTTTAGGAAAGGTTCCTTTACAGTGAGAACGGTGAAACTGTGGAACTGTCTTCCAACAGATGTAGTAATGGCAAGTTCATTGAATAGCTTTAAAAATGGCCTGTTTAAGTTTCTAAAACTAAAAAATATTGAGAATTACTGGTATTAATGTTTCCTGTGAGTGAAACGAACTAGAGTGGAACGTGTACAACGTCCCTTGCTCTAAAGGACCTTGATCTCAAGGACATAGAAAAAGAAGGACATTTAATCATTTGATGGTTGTATGGTGTGTGTGAAAATTTGAAAATAAGGATTGTTTGTGCTGTGTTAAGTAAGGACTGTGTGTGCAGTAAGCAGATTAATCTTTCTTTCTTACAGTTAAAGGGGTGCACTGGGCTTCTATATTCTAGTATTGCACCTGTTGTAATCACAAACAGGTTGTGAAAGGGTTAATAGGTGTTTTGTTTTTTCTCTCTCTTCCTGGCTCTTGCACTAATTGGTGGGGGGGGGGATAGGGCCTATTAGTTACATAGGATTCACATTGGTTAGACCTGTGGTTTGGACCTAACAAAAGGAAGTTTCCTGAGAGTGAAACGAACTAGAGTATACAAAGTCCCTTGCTCTAAAGGAGCTTGATCTCAAGGACATAAAAAAAGAAGGACATTTAAACAAGAAGGGCAATTAAACAAGGTTTGTGTGTCACTGTGCTGATGTTGTTTATTAGAAGGGACAGCAATGTGCATCCTGCCACATATATAGGAACCTGGAGCAGACGTTCCAGGGGACCTATGTCTGTGTCAAGTGTAAGTGGGTTGCCCGTTTGGAAGCTGAGGTGGAGAGTCTAAGGGGGCAGCTTTTTTTGTTAGGGTTACTAGGGGAAGTGGGGGATGGAAGGGTAGGGTGGCTTCCCAGATTGCTTCCCAGATTGCCCATCCCAACAGATTTGCCACCTTAGGTGATGAAGTGGAGGAGGACACCTCTGAATTAGCATGTATGGAAGGGGCTAGTCCCTTGAGCAGCCAGGAGACTGCCATCTCTGAACAGTGGAGGAGGAACTAAAAATCAGGAATGCTAGGCAGGTGATAGGGGACTCTATTATAAGAAAGGTAGATAGGGTAATCTGCTGCCAAGACCCAACATGCCGAACTGTGTGTTGCCTGCCTGGTGCTAGGGTTCGGCATGTGGTGGACTATTGGGTGGGGCCGGGTGTGACCTGGTGTTCTGGGTTTACATTGGTGCCAATGACAAAGTTAGAGGAGGAGGTGAGGTCCTTAAACATGATTTCCGAGAGCTAGGGGCCAAGTTAAAAGCAAGGGCCTCCAAGGTAGTGTATTCAGAAATACTACCGCAGCCACATGCTAAGCCAGGGAGACAGCAGGAGCTTAGGAGCATTAATGCATGGCTAAGAGGGTGGTGTAAAGAAGAAGGGGTTGGGTTTATAGAGAACTGTCAGCTACAGGCTCTTTAGTTGGGATGGGTTGCACCTCACTGATGGTGGTGCAGCTGTTTTAAGGGAGAAGATGGTTAGAGGGTTGGAGGAGATTTTAAACTAGGTTTGGGAGGGAGGGTATTAGCAGTCTCACTGGGATAGATAGCCCAGGAGGAAAGCAAGGTGTAGATAGGCCAGTGGTAGGTGGAAAGGGGGTGGGGCTAGCATAGGGAATATGGAGGCATGTGTATTAAAGTGTATAAATAAATTACAGGATCATAATCTAAAATGTATGTTTGCAAATGTGAGAAGCCTGGCTGACAAAATGTGTGAATTGGAAATTGAATTGGCGTTGAATGAAAAATATGATGTAATAGGTATAGCAGAAATGTGGTTGAACAGTTCTCATGACTGGGCTGTAAATTTAGCAGGATATGCCTTGTTTAGACAGGACAGAGAAAAAAGGAAAGGAGGAAGAGTATGTGTTTGTTAAAAAAGAATTGATGCCACATTTAAAGTGATAACTGGCGATATAGTTAAAGTGGAGGCAATATAGGTGGAATTAGGCAACAGAAAAGGGGGATAATGTCATTGTTGGCTAGCAGAGAGGAGGTGAGTCAGCTTCATATGTAGTTGGCAAGGGCTGCAAGTTTGGGGAGTGTGCTCATTATGGGGGACTTTAATTACCCTGACATTGATTGGTGTAGTGGAACTGCCATCACAGAAAAAGGTGATGAGTTCCTGAATTTGCTGCAGGATAATTTTCTCTCACAAGTGGTTTAAGTTCCTACTAGAAAAGGAGCTCTATTGGATCTGGTCTATCTAACATTGTGGAGCGCATTATAGATATAAAGGTAACTGGAGGCTTAGGGAATAGTGACCATGAAATAGTGTCGTTTGGAGTATGTTAGTGAAAGCAAAAGTGGGGGGGGGGGCATGGCCTGCATGTGAACCTGGAAGGGAGCAGAGAGTATGAGCTCCAGCACCACCAGCCCAGCTTACCTTATCCAGAGGCACAAGCGACTCTCAAACAGTCCGACCTAGGGGAGGAAAACAAGCCAGGATGACTAAAAACAAAAGCAAAAAAAATAAAATCCACAAACTCACAGATTACTACCCACAACAGTCCCACTCACCAGAAATCCAAGATGGCACCGGCACCATGAGGTTCTCCCCAGACAGGGAGCTCCTTGCAACACCCAAACCTAAAAGAGGGAAAAAGGAACAAACAAATAAAAACCAAACTAAAGACACTGGCTACCCTGAAAGCCCTTCACCCCCTGAACTACAAAACATGGAGGACTCCAGCCAGACTCCCCCAGCTAAAAGTAAGTGTAACTTACATAATCAAAGAGAAATATGTCAGACTATATAGAAGGCATTTTTGAAGAACTACAACAAATCACAAAGGATCCTATAGATAAAACTACTTACCAAATAACAAATGACTCAACATAATTCTCCACACCATTCTGACAACTCAGAATGTGATATACCCTCAGCACAAATGCAGAGATATACAGTTGCACAGACAGTTGCACAGATACACTCTCCAAAAACCTCAATATTGGAACTAAATGAAACAAGTCCCAATGAGGAAAACATGGAGCAAGAAGGAATACAATCCTTAATATCTACCAGAGACATATCTATACAAAAATATTCTTTGTCAGAATTCCCTGCTTCTGACTCCCCAGTGACTGAAACCACACTTACAAATATGCTACTAACACAGAACAAATCTTTTAAAAAGGACATAATAGAACTACTACATCCTATACAAAAATACATTACAGAACTTATGCAAAGGACAGATCATGTTGAAAATAAAATGATGGAATTTACTGTTTCTTTTAATGATTTACTAGATGAGCACTATGAGTTAACAGACACAGTCCATTTACTGAAAAACAAACTGGCTGACCTAGAGGACAGATCCAGGAGAATCAACCTTAAGATAAGAGGAATCCCAGAGACAGTAAAGCAAGAAGATTTGGAAAATTATATCAAAACATTAATCAAGGACTTAATACCCTCTATATCAGAAATAAATTCCACTCTGGACAGAACTCATAGCGTACCCAAACTTAGATCTGCTCCACCCTCAGTACCAAGGGATGTGATTACTAGGTTTCACTACCAGATTAAAGACCAAATAACCTTAATTACAAGACAAAAGAATTCCATACCAAAGAAATACAAAAATCTGCAATTCTTTCAAGATCTTTCAGCAACCACCATACAAGCAAAGAAGACTTTTCAACCAATCACCAAGAGAAAACAATATAAACTACAAATGGGGATTTCCAGTGAAACTTATAACCAACAAAGATGGCAAAACATATATCTTTAACACAATAAAAGAAGCTGGAAACTAACAAACAATCAAAACTATACGGACAAAACAAAATCAACGTCACCCAAAAAAATACCCAAAGACTGGCAGAAATCTTCACCTAAACGATAAATTCACCATTTATACCTAGGTTTGGACACAATAACTAAAATTCAACAAATTGATGTTTGGAAGGGAGGGGCGGACGAAAACAGAAAAATCCATTACCTATGGAAAACTTCTAAGGTTATGCTGAACCAGTATAAATATATAGAAGAAATGTGATGATACTGTACTATACAAATGATTCATATGTATTTAGCAGGGAGGGGAGGGGGGGGAAGAGAGAGAAAAGGTGGTTAACTTTTAATAAACCAAGTTACTATGTGATAGCTAACTAAAACTGATCATATCTGTCAAAGCTGCTGGGATACCCTACTGGAATTGTATAAGAAACATGATTGCTATATGCTTGTGAAGGTTCTCATTCATCCAGGCGATGGTATATCTGTTGTATTCCATTAGATCAACTGGACTTGAAGTTTAGTTCTTGAAGACGTTTCGCTAGTCATCCGACTGGCTTTCTCAATTCAGAATGACTTGTACAAGAATCTGTGGCAATGGGAATCTGATTTGAAACAACAATTCAGCACAGAAGATTAATGGAATAAAGCACTACTCCTACCTTTTAAGCTATCAAAATGTGTCAGCCACTGGGAAATGTCCAGAATTTACAGATATCACAGGATACCCACACAACAAGCAAAATGGTACCCATCAGTCTCACCAATATGTTGGAGATGTGAAAGAGTACCAGGGAATAGGCTACATATATGGTAGAATTGTATAAAGTTGAGGAAACTGTGGATGAAGATGCAGAGCTTTCTACAGAACCTATTTAAGATAAAATTCCCACTCAACCCACAACTTACCTTACTGCTTATGGATCTCCACAATCTACCTGTGGAACAAAAAAACAATAGTTTATCATATAATTATAATAATCCAAACAACAATAGCCAAATACTGGCTAACCAACAAAATTCCAAATTTAACACAAATACTAAAACAATTAACAACAAACATGCATTATGAAAAAATGTATGCAATATCTCAAAACAAATTTGAAAAATTCTACCATAACTGGGAATTCTGGTATACAGATGCTAGAGCCATGATTTGAAGACACGGCCTATTCATCAACATCGTGCTTCTGTCCTATAACAGATCAGAAAAATATACTATATTGGCTTAAATCAAAATGTACCTGTATGCAAATATACCCAATTCTTTCCCTTTAAATTCTTTAAGTTAAATTTCAAAATGTGTTTCGAATATGAGTATGGAAGTGTATGAAAGAAACAATGTTAACTGTAACAACTCTATAACAGAAACAAAAGATGTTAAACTGTATAGATATGTGAAATCTTATGTAAAAACCAACTCATGATTTTGTACTATTTTATTGCAATAAAAATTATGTTTATAAAAAAAAGAAAGGAAAAGTGCACTAGGTTAAGAAAGACTTTTAATTTCGTGAAGACAGATTTTCCCAGGTTAAAAGTAGCTCTTCAGAATGTCAAATGGGATAATTTATTATCAGGTAAAGGTACTGAACAGAAGTGGACTGTGTTTAAGGGGATTTTAAGCCAGTTCACATCTAAATTTATACCCTTGGGAAATAAATGTAAAAAAATAAATCAGCGCCCATGTGGCTGAATTCTTATGTAAAGAGGCAAATGGAAAGGAAGAAAAAGGCATTTAAAACCTTTAAGCCAGAGGGAACGGAAAGGGCCTTTAGGGATTATAAAAACTGTAACAAGGAGTGTAAGAAAGCAATCAAACTAGCTAAGATCAATAATAAAGTTAGGATAGCTGAACAAAGCATCACTAAGCCTAAAATTATTTAAAAGTACATTAATAGTAAGAAGATGAGGACTGAGAATGTGGCACCATTAAACTAAATAAGGTTAATATTAATAAATCTCCTGGACCAGATAAAATACATCCTTAGGGAGCTAAGTTCAGTCTTATCTAGGCCATTGTTTCTTATTTTTGCAGATTCACTCATGTCTGGAGGTGTGCCTCTGGATTGGGAGAAGGCTGATGTTATTCCAATATTCAAAAAGGGTAGTCGTTCACAGCCGGGTAATTACAGGCCTGTAAGTTTAACTTCAGTGGTGGGGAAGATACTGGAAAGTTTAATAATAGAACATGTTCTAGAGTATGTTTGAAGGACTGACATTATAAGTAGTAACCAGCATGGATTTAGAAGGAATAGATCTTGTCAAACTAATTTGCTTGGCTTTTATGAGAAAGTAAGTAGAAATTTAAACTCTGGCATAGCAGTAGTTGTAGTTTACTTGGATTTTGCAAAGTGCTTTTTTACAAGTCCCCCATAGGCGACTAATGTATAAGCAAAGGTCTGTTGGTCTGGGGAGTCACATTTGTATATGGATAGAAAATTGGTTAATGAATAGGATGCAGAGAGTAAGTGGGGTGCCACAGGATTCTGTGTTGGGGCTACTTCGATTTAATCTATTTATTAATGATTTGGAAGTGGGTATTGTCAGCAAGGTTTCTGTGTTTGCTGACGACACAAAACTTTGTCGACCATTAAAAACTTGGCAGATGGGGGGCGTGGCCTGCAAGGAAGGAGAGCGGATGCTGCTGATCTGAGCTCCGGAGTCCTCTCTACTAAAATACCGTGACAAACAGCCCAGAAATACAAATCGATGAGCACAAACAAGGAGGAAAGCACAGAGGGAAAGATGGCAAGAGGGAAAGCCGATAAAAACAAAGACAAACCCAAAAAACTAACCTCGTTCTTCACTGCAGGAGAAAGACCCGGGAAAGCGCCCCAAGATGGCGCCGGCGCACATGATGGTACTCGCGCCTCCCGAGCAAGTCCAGCACCGGACCCCATAGAGGCTCTGACACCTGTAAAAAAGGGAAACCAAAAGGTTAGTGAATCTGAACAAACAAACAAAAATAAAACACATATTAGAGACTCACAAACCAATACAAAGGTTCCAAAAACGGACATGGAATATTTATCAGATAGCCCACAATCCTCAGTACCTGAGATACTAGAGCAAGAGGATATAACTGAAGATGCAGTAAATAACATAGGGGAGAGGAAATATACTAATGACTGTTTTAACACCACTTCCCAAACATGATGAAATAATAACAATAACAACTTTGAAAGAGCTGTTTACTTCACAGCATAAAGCATTAATAACTGACTTTACCATTCTAATGAATGATCTCAAAAAAGATATATCAGACATTGGGGAAAGGACAACTCACATTGAAAACAAATTTGAACAATATGTGGAATCATACAACGAACTGGTTGATTCACACGGACAATTATCTGACACTGTGACAGAACTCCAAAATAAAATCACAGATCTAGAAAATAGATCCCGTAGAAACAACCTTAAAATAAGAGGTGTCCCGGAGCTGGTGAAAAATAGCCAGCTCATGGAATACACGCAAAACTTGTTTAAGGCACTTCTACCAGATGCTACGGAGCTGGACTTGGTGGTGGACCGTATACATAGACTGCCTAAATCTAAATATGCTCCAACACAGGCACCACGAGATGTGATATTAAGATTACACTTCTTTCAGATAAAAGACAGATTAGTTAAAGAAATGAGAAACCCCACATCACTACCACTGGAATATCAAAAACTAATATTCTTGGCAGACTTAGCCCCACACACCATTGCCCAGAGAAGGCAATTTACAGAAGTAACTAATATCCTAAGAGCAAGGAAAATACAATATTCATGGGGATTCCCATTACGCCTTACTATTAAATATGAAGAAAATTATCACACAATAAACTCAGTGGAACCAGCCATTTCTTTACTTAAAAAATGGGGAATATGGGGAAACCAACCTGAGAATAACAACAGCACAAGCAAATCTCAGAAGTCTCGCAGGAAAAAAGGCAATAGAGGGTCGCACTCCAAGAAATTATAACAATTTTATTGTGATCCACACATCACACGTCACAACGTTTCGGGGGAATACCCCCTTCTTCAGGTGATGAAGAAGTCCCCACAAAAACTACTCAAGGAATGGAACGAATCCAAACCGTAAAAGGAAAGGGAAAAAGAGAAAAAGCAATGCCAAAACTGAAACAAAAAAACACCAGAAATATGGAGAAGGGGAAAGGAATAAGATGAAAAGTAAAGGTCCAAAGTGACTCAAAAGCGACAAAACAAAGTTTGAAAGTAATGTTATATATGAGACGAAATAAAATATCCCTAAAAGAGAGAAAAACAATGCATCTGTATTTAAGAAGGAAAGGGAATGAATCGGGAGGAGGGAGGAGAAATGAAAAAGGAAAAAGGGAAAGAAGGGGTACAAAATACAAGTGCACTAAGTGAACTGAATCTCACTGCCCTTTACCGTCATAAGGGAAAAGAAAGGGAAAGGGGATACTGTCATTGAATGTATATTTGTGTATGAGATAAAATTCAAATCGCTTATATTAAGTAACGTGGGATTGCTTATGTGTTTATACCTTAAAACAAAAAGGAAAAGAAGGGGTACAAAATAAAAATACAAGTGCACTAATTGAATCAAATCTCTCTGCCCCTCACCGTTGTAAGGGAAGAGAAGGGGAAAGAGAATACTGTCATTGAATGTATATATATGTACGTGCTAAAATTCAAATCGCCTATACAAAGAAACATGGGACTGTTCTAAACAATTTATGTATGGGAATGTTTATATGAATTTTTTTTTTTTTTTTTCTCCCCAATGTATATAATTTCTATAACAAAGGAAGATAAGTATATGTAGGTACGGAACTCCGTGTTATTTACATGTAAGAATGATGTCCTAAAAAATGGGTATAACCACAAATATCCAAAAGTTGGATAACAAAACATAATATCTATAGATTCATAGATAAAAAATATATAGATAAAAGGAAATAAATAAAACGAAAAACTGTGGCATGGGGTTCCTATGCCTATATGGGGTGGGAATGTCTATAAGTACAGGAAGAAAGAGGAAATTTTCATGTGTAAAGAAAATTGGAAATGTATATAATTTCTATAACAAAGGAGGATAAGTATATATATGTACGTGCTAAAATTCAAAAATACAAAGAAACGTGGGATTGTCTAAACAGCTTATGTATGTTTTTTTTTTTCTTTCCCACACGCATAGAAGGAGAGGAAAGGTTATGTATGTGGGTACGGAACTCCATGTCATTTACATGTAAGAATGATGTATTAAAATGATTATAACCACACATATCCAAACGTTGAATAACAAAACATAATATCTACAGTTTTATAGATAAAAAATATATAGAGAAACGGAAATGAAGAAAACGAAAACTGTGACATGGGGTTCCTATGCCTATAAGGGCTGGGAATGTTTATAAGTAAGAAAAGAAGGAGGAAATTTTCAAATGTAAGGAAAATTGGAAATGCATATAATTTCTATAACATAGGAGGACAAGGACTTAAGATAAAAGTGCTTAACACCAAGAGATGGGCCAAAGATCACACATCAAAGAAATAGTAGGGAATCAATGCCCTATACTATTAAAGAAAGAATCACATTGGGAGTGAAGAAACTATCCCAAGCAAATGTGATGCTCTTTCATACTAGTTTTTATTATATTGTAAATAGTTTAATTAAAATTTTACTGTTTAAGTTTATATTAATAGATAAAGATGTCAAGGTCTATAAACTGTCATATAGAATTCCTATAAGAACTAAATCCACAAATACCACAGAATACAATGGTCCTTAAGATAATATCATATAATACAAGAGGACTTAATACACCATATAAACGTCACTCCTTATGGAAAGAGATAACCCAAACAAAACCAGATATAGTATGTCTACAGGAAACCCATCTATTATCACAACACACCCAATTACTACATCATAAAGAATACACAAATATCTACCATGCAACCTTTCAAAAGAAAAAAAGAGGAGTTTCTATAGCAATTAAAAAT
This sequence comes from Hymenochirus boettgeri, assembly GCA_019447015.1. NCBI lineage: Eukaryota > Metazoa > Chordata > Amphibia > Anura > Pipidae > Hymenochirus > Hymenochirus boettgeri. The sequence continues at coordinate 123,130,990 of CM033475.1, read as the reverse complement.
ACAGTAGCCTTTCAAGAAATAAAAAAGACAATAGATAAAGCAGGTAGATACATCATTCTAGAATGCAAAATCAACAACACACATTACCTTATAACAAACATATATGCACCAAATTCAAGACAAATAAGATTTCTACAAAAAATTATCAACAAAACCCAAGAATACCCCAAACAAAATACATTGATATGTGGAGACTTCAACCTCATATTAGACAATACAATTGATACAACAAGCCAGAACAAATCCAAGACAGATATTGAATTAAGAAAGATTTTAAGATCAGAAGAACTATATGACTCATGGAGAGTGTTACACCCATTAGACCAAGATTTCACGTACTACTCAAAATCTCACAACACTTTTTCCAGAATAGATATGATTGTCACAGATAAATGGTTACTACAAAGAATAAAAAAAGCGAAGATAGGAAACAGAACTATCTCAGACCATGCACCACTAATAATTGAAATTACAGAAAAAAACTCCTCTCCCAATTTCAACTTATGGAGATTGAATCCCTACCTGTTAAGTATACCAAAAATAAAGGAACAAATAAAACTCAATCTTACAGAATACTTTACCTTGAATGATATAGATCCAATCTCCCCTTTCTCATTATGGAACGCGCACAAAGCCTACATGAGAGGACTAAAAAGAGGAAAAAAGAAAGAAATAAAGAAAGATTACAACTTTGCACCCAACTAAATAAACAAGAAGAATTACATAAAAAAAACCCAACAACAGAAAATTACGCACACCTACAACAAATAAAACAAAAATTGCATCAACACAATATGTATGAATTTGACAAATTCATACGCAGACTTAAAATCAACCATTACACACAAGGTCCTAAAACAAATAAACTACTAGCCAACAAACTGAAAAAACATATCTCTAAAACAAAAATATCCTACATACTAAATAAAAACAATGGGAAAATTTACAACCCACAACAAATAGCGGATCAATTTGCACATTACTACTCGTCACACTATAACATAAAAAACGACACCACCATTAAACATCCAACTAAGTCAGATATTAATAAATTTTTAGAAAAAATCCAACTAAAGAAAATAACACAAGACCAACTTAAACAAATAAACAACCCTATCCAAACATCAGAAATAAATAAGCCTATTCAATCTTCCAAATAACAAAACTCCAGGTCAAGACGGATTCATAAACGAATACTATAAACTTATCTAGACATACTACTCCACACTTACAAAAAGTATACAACACAGCAATAGAATTGGGGACTTTTCCAGAAGAAATGACCCAACAATCACAATACCAATACCCAAACAAGACAAAGATACAGACCAAATCACAAACTTCAGACCATCACTATTAAATCGGATATAAAGATCTATTCTAGATCATAGCACTAAGAATACAACCTACCTACCAGAACTAATTTCACCAGATCAAGTAGGCTTTATCCAAGGAAGACAACCAGGTGACAACACCAGAAAACTAATCAACATCATAAACTGGGCAAACAACCAAAAATACCAACTTTACTAATCTCATTAGATGCCGAAAAGGCCTTTGACCGTATCAACTGGACATTTCTAGATAACATATTAGAAAAATATAATATAACAGGATGGATTAAAAAAGCAATAATGACTCTTTATGACAATCCCACAGCAAAAGTATTTTAGCAACATAATATCATCCCTTAAATTAACCAACGGAACAAGACAGGGCTGCCCATTACTCCATTAATTTTCGATTTAGCTATAGAACCATTAGCAGAAACTATAAGACAAAATAAATATTAACGGGATCTAAAATAGGAAATTCAGAACATAAAAATTGGACTATACGCCGATGATGTTATCATTATAAACCGACCCAATTAATCTCTACCACACCTCCAGGAAATACTGAACAATTTGGAATATTTCTTACATAAACCAATGAAAATAAATCGTCAATATTACCAATACATATCCCAAACACACTTAAAATCTTTCTGAAAGCGAAATATCCATATAGAATAGAACAAGAAAAATTTTATATTGGGAATACAGCTAACGAATGAAACCACATCTCTATATAAGAAAAATTTTGAACCACTAATAGAACAATTTAAAAAAGATCTAGAGGGGTGGAACACCAAATATATATCCTGGATCAACAAAGTAACCATATTGAAATGTTGTACTTCCCAAACTCCTATACAAATACATATACCAAATAACTTTTAAAACACTAATAAAAATAAAACAATTTTATGTGGCCCAATGGCAAACCCAGAATCAACGCTTATCAATGACTAAAACAAAAAAAACAGGAGGAATAGCCTACCCACATTTTAAAGATTATTACTACGCAGCCATAATGGACCAATCTAGATATTATTGGTCAGAAAAAAACAACCAAAAAAGTGGGTAGAAATAGAAGAAGAAAGTATAACACAGGAATCCATGACCTCATTAATTGGAGCATTAATATTTAACCCTAAACTAAAAACCTTCCAATTAGACAGAGAGCAACACAATTAAAATTTGGAAGGAAATTATCAAAACACATCAGCTAAAACAAACACTAACAAGATATGTAGACATATCAAGTATACCATTATGTATCCCAGACCAACAATTAAAAAATGGCAAGAAAGAGGAAAATATATATTGAAGACTCTTTGAGGGGGAAAAAATTATTACATTTAATAAATTCAGGGAGAAATTCGGAATTCACAAAAACAGCTTCCTAAAATTTTACCAAATAACCAGCCTCATTAAGAAACACATCAAAGAAATAAAATAAACTCCAAATCCAATTATAGAGCATTTCCTAGACTCCACAAACCCAAAAAAATCAATCTCTAAATTTTACAACCTACTAAACAACAAAGACAAATATATCACTCTTCCATGAATGAAAAGATGGGAAAAGGAATTACAATTACATATAACGACAGAAGAAGGAACAATTCCCTAAAAATCCATTAAATTAACAAGATGTCTCTCAGCATGGGAAACAGATAGGAAACTATTACTCAAATATTACAGAACACCTTATGAGATATCAACATGGTTCAAAGAAAGTTCCCCCACTTGCTGGAGGAATTGCACAGCTATTGGCTCATATATACACATTTGGTGGTCATGTAGCAAAATAAGAAAATGTTGGTATACTCTTTTCAAGTTCCTAAACCACATGTTTAATGCAACAATACCAATCAAGCCAACATTAGCTTTATTAAATATAGGTTTAACTACTTACCCACAGTATATGGCAACCATAATGTATCATGCCTGCATGGCTCTCAAAAGACTGATCCTTCAATATTGGAAGACTCACAATATACCTACGATAAAAGAAATTACATACTTATTATCAGAATATATGTCATATGAAAAAGCTTATGCTATATCACAACAAAACTTTCCAGCTTTTTATAGGAAATGGGAATACTGGTATGTGGACGACAGATCAGGAAAGAAATAAGAAAATATCTGTATGAGTAACAAATATAATAATGAAGGTATCTAACAATTGTTGAATCCGGACAATATGACAAAAGACCTCAAAATTGATATATTAAAAACCTTGATATCTGTTTAATTATTGTTTTATAAATTGTTTATAAAGGTTATCATTGTATATTCAATAAGATGCTTAATTTATGAGATATCTTGTGTACTATTGGACATAATTATTATAATGTGATAAACGCACTGAATGTAAAATTACAAAATATTTCAATAAAAAACCAATGTTATAAAAAAAAAAAAAACTTGGCAGATGAGATTCAATGTTGATTAATGTAAGGTGATGCATTTTGGACTTAAAAATCCTTGTGCTGCTTATACTATAAATGGCTCTTTGTTAAGTGAATCCCTGTTGGAAAGGAATCTTGGAGTTTTGGTGGATAACAAACTTAAAGGAAGCACACAGTGCCAGGCGGCAACAGCCAGAGCCAGCATGGTATTGTCTTGTATAAATAGAGGTATGGATTCAAGAAAATGTTATTCTCCCTCTTTACAAAGCATTGGTAAGGCCTCATTTGGAATATGCAGTGCAATTTTGGAATACTGTGTACAAAAAGGACATCTTTGAAATGGAAAGGGTTCAGAGAAAGGCAACTAAATTAATAAGGGGATGGGGGAGCTTGAATATGAAGACTGGAAAAGTTACAATTATGTACACTGGAGAAAAGACGCTTGTGCGGGGATATGATAACTGTGTATAAAATATATTAATGGGCCCTACAATAAACTATCTGGGGCATTGTTCACCAATAGAACATGTCAGAGGACACGAGGACATCCCTTAAGACTTGAAGAAAAAAGGTTTAGGCTTCAAGTTCAGAAAGGGTTTTTCACTGTGAGAACAGTAAAGCTATGGAACTGTCTTCCAGTGTACGTTGTTATGGCAGGTTCATTGGTCAGTTTCAATAAAAAGCTGGATGAGTTTCTGCAAACAAGGAATGTTGCAATTTACTGGTATTGATACATGAAGTAGAGTTGATCCAGGTTAATTTCCTATTGCCACTTGGAGTCAGGAAGGAATTTTTTTCCCCTTCATAAATTTGGTGGGTTTTTTTTTGCCTTCCTCTGGATCAACAGTTAGGCAGGAAATGAGGATATTGCTAGATTGGTTGGACTGGATGAACATATGTGTTTATTCAACCTTAAATACTATACTTAATACATACTGTATAGTATATGTACTGTAGATCTGGTTGATCCAGAGATACTTTCCAATTGCCATTTGGAGTCCAGAAGGAATCCCCCCCCCCCTTTTTAGCTGTTTTTTATTTATTTTTTTGCCTTCCTCTGGATCAACTGTTAGGCAGGGTTAAAAAATAATAAAAGGAGGATGAATAGGTTGGACTTGATGGACGTATGTCTTTATTCAACCTCAATTACTATGTTACTATGCTACTTAATCTTCAATCCCTGTATGTTTATGCAGGTGGGAAGCCAGTGGTTCGATGACCAGAGCACAAAAAACTGGGGACAGGGAAACCCTAATGGGTGCCTCTGCAGAGTGTAGTCAATATGTAGCCAATGGACGGGCCAGAGAAATTTTTTTAGAAAATCCCCTAAAAACATGAAGTTCGAATAAAGTGGAGCTTTTTTTCTTTTTTTTTTTTTCATTTACTTAAAAATCCAGACAGATCTAGAGAGGGCCGAACTTCAGTAAAAGTTCGAAAGTTCGAATTCAGACCCATTAAAGCTAATGGGAGAGTAATAGTTCAAAAAGTGCAGGTGATTTACAGCTAAACTAACAATGGTAACTTACTGTAAATGGCTGTAGCACCTGGGAAATGGTCTGGGGAACATGTCACTATCACCAAAACTTGTTAAAACACTTTTTTGCGCAAGCTACATTCGAGGGTTCCGGACAATTCGAGGGTTACCGAACGATACTTTTGAGGGTTAGCGCAAACAGAACCATAAATTTGAGGGTTACTGAAATCAAACGATACGTTTGAGGGTTAGCGAAAACGAACGATACTTTCCAGGGTTAGTAAACGATACATTCAAGGGTTAGCGAACGGCTTGTAAATTCGATAATTCTCAAAGTAGCATCAACGAACGTTTGATAATTATCGAAAGTCCGAGAAATCTGGGTTTGGGATAGTATGAGAAGTAAAAGTCCGTTCAAACTCAATAAGTTTGGCTCCAATTCGGGCTCGAGTTCTAGTCCATCTCTAGTCAGATCCCAAGAAGTTACAAAATTCTAGAATCTTTTGAAAGTACACTTTGTGCTAAAAAAAAAAAAAATAAATAAATAATAAAAGAATAATAATAATAAATAATAATCTCTGTTTCCTGTAAGTTTTCCAACTGTAAACTGTAAGCCTAAACTGATTGAAGGCAAAATTCTAAAAAATTATTTTGTCACTAAATGCAACATAAGTGGGAAATTCTGCTGGCACTGAAATGGTTAATTGACTGCAACTTCTTACCTGAAAGAGGAGCTTAATAAAAATGTTCTTCACTGTTCTGTTCATCTACCTGTAGCTTGTGGCACAAGACATAATCACTCTGTTTTCTTTCCCACTTTTGGGACTGTTGGGGTTTCAATTCTCATTTTGCAACTGCTGTGCATATAAATTGTGTCATTGGTCACCTTCTGTGCTAATTGGTGAACAACAATTCTCTTCTGAAATAATCCTTAGTGTTCGGAATAGAAAAGCAAACTCCCCTGCCTGTTTTCCACTAAGATTTCATAATGATGAACAGATTTACTGCAGAGATAAAGCACAGGTTGTACCCTGGTACATCTAAAATGCAGGTATTAGGATGTGGCCAAGCATGTCTCATGTTACAAATTACCCCATGTTTTTATTTGTATTTGAAATAAAAGAGCTCATCAATTTTCTTTTAGCTTTTTACCAAACTTTTTTACCCTCCAAAACAGTTTAACGTTTAATCTACAAATATCAGCATGATGGGAATTTTTTTAATTTGAATTTTAAACTTGGCATAATGTTTCCATTGTGTTTCTTTATCTTAGGATATATGCAAGATATGCAAGATATGTTTAGTTGCATGTTTGAAAGGAAGGGGTTTCAAACATGCAACTAAACATGTTTAATAGAGGGAGCCATGAAACTTCTTCATAGGCTAGAGATGTTAGGGGCTCTTGTTGTAACACCGACAATCAGCTGTGCATTCTTTATGCATACGTTTAAAGGGTAACTGTGGTCCAAAAATGACTTTAGGTTAATTGACAGGACTTTTGCAATTTACTTTCATTATTTATTTTATTGAAGATATTTACTTTATTATTATTTTGAAGATATTTAAATTTATATGTGATATGGTAGCACCAGATCCCCTGCACTTCCTGCTCTGAAACCATGTGAAAGTCCCTCTTCCATGTGTCTCCCCCTCATGGGCCCCCATAACCTCTCCCCTTGCAGGCCCTCTTAACCAATTCCCTTACAGCCCCTCATGGCTCCTCCTACTAGTGGGCCCAATGGACACTTGCCTTGCAGGCCCAACCTGGTCCCTTTCCTTGCAGCCCCCTTGGCCCTTTGCCTTGCAGCCTCCCGTGGCCCCTCCCAATCAGGCTCTGTGGGCCCTCCCCTTGCAGACCCACCCTGGCCCCTTTCCGTGCAGCCGCCTTGGGTTTTCCCTTGCAGCCTCCTTCTGTAGCCCCTTCTACTCATGTACCCCGTGGCACCTCCCACTTTCAGACCCATCCTAGCCCCTCCCTTTGCAGTCTTCTGTGGCCCCTCCAACTCGTGGGCCCCATGGCCTCTCCCCCTAATGGGCTTCCCATTGCCCCTCCCCCACCTCAGACCAATACCCCCCCTACACGGGTCTGCAAGGAAAGGGGCCAGGTTGGGTCTGCAAGGGGAGGGGCCACAGGGCTTGCAAGTGGGAGGCATTAAAAAAAGCAGTGCTGTGGGCTTTACTGTTCTCCCGACCCTCCCTCCTACCCTTCAGTCATGAACTGAGCATGTGCCAACCACAAATTAGAGGAGGAAGTAGTATCTCTGACAGCAGATTTAGAGTCTGCCAACCTCCAACTTTCTGATTTGTCAGTGATCAGTGAATCAGAAATCAGTGATTTCTTCATATCTTGGGCTGTGCAGCACGTAGAGAGGTGGTTAATAGCCTTTCATTTAAAATAAATGTGTGCAGGTCCACAGTACAACTTGATGCCTTGTTTTTTGTTTTTCTTTAATAGTTGCATTGAAAGTTATGTAATATACTGCTCTGACCTGATGAAGAGGGTTTAGCCCTCGAAAGCTTGTCAACTAAATAAACTGTTAGTCCATAGAAAAGGTATCACAGTACTCTTATTATTTTTTCACATCTATATATTGGACTAATACGGCCCTACAATAATTTTCTATACCTTGACGTGGTGGCTTACCAATCTTTTGGCCGAAATCTTTTTATTCTATAGAATGTTTAGTAGAGATTTCTAATGTTATGTACCAGTTGCACAAGCATATGTTTGTATGTGTTATAACAATGGAGAACTGTATAAAAAACTGTTTTTAAATACAAATTCATCAAAAATGTTGATAAACCCAGCAAAGAAACCATGCCCACTCTTTAGTTTCCTGGACTTTGGGTGGTAAAATACTCTTTTATTTAAAATTAATAGATCTTTTAACAGCTATTTTGTGGATTCTGACTCCTGCATTTTTATGAACTGCTATCTGAGTTTGCATGCCTCCTCCTAAGATTCCCTAGCATTTAAGTGATTATTTTTGGTTTCACAAATATTGACCTTTATATTGTCATTACAGGGGAGATAAGTAGCTGCTATTGCATATTCATCCCCACATGCAAAATTCACTGACTTCTCCGTTTAGTGCAGAGGAAAGGGGGTTGAATAAGACAGCTTTAAGCTGTGGCTACACTACAATGCGTGGTAACTAACGCACATGAAATGCGCAAACGCATTTTTATATTCTCACTCCAGGGCTTTAGGGGTTAGAATAGAGAGTTTCTGTTGCTACCACACTTTTATTTGCCCTGTACCACTAGGAACAACTAGAACCTTCCAAATCCCTTTTCTTGTGGGAGTTATGTTTATGTTGGATTAAAAAAGTGAAAAGTTAGTAAATTATTAAGCAATGTCTCATTGTTTATAAATGTTTTATTTTGCTTGGAACTGTCCAATCATATAATGAGTTTATTTGATTTAGACAGATCTTTTTCATGGGTTTAAATCCTCCTGAAATCAAATCAACAGCATTAAACCAATCAAACAGTTAAGTTTTTCTTCACCAAAAATATTATTTAATATAATGCAATTGACAGTATATGTATCTATATGATTACTTTGAATGTCATTTACATGACATTTATATTTTGCATGTGCTGGTCAGATAATCAGAAAATCAGGAAAAAAAACTGCACCTGTCTTCCAGCAGATGTGGTAATGGCAAGTTCATTGAACAGCTTTAAAAATGGCCTGGATAAGTTTCTAGAGCTAAAAAATATTGAGAATTACTGGTATTAATACATTTACTGTAGATCTGGTTGATCCAGGGATACTTTCCGATGTTTCGAGTCAGGTAAGAATCCCCCCCCCTCCTTTTTAGCTGTTTTTCTTTTTTGCCTTCCTCTGGATCAACTGGTTAAAAAAGGAAGGGTTAAAAAAAAAGTGAATAGGTTAGACTTGATAGACGTATATCTTTATTCAAACTCAATTACTATGTATGCATCGTGAATAATTAATTACCAGTGAAAATAATGTAAAACAAAATCATTAGTCTGTGTTTTTTGATTTTCCATATGTAAAATGGTCACAGTTACACTATACTTCCTTTACTGGAAGGGCATAATTAGCACATAACTTGAATTTGGTTTTAAATTGTGACTTTTTTTTGTTGCCCATCTCTCCCCAAAGTACAATATTGTTCTTTTGTAACTGATTTGCGGGCTGCAGATGTCTGATGTGTCATATTGCAAGACCTGTCATTTTATAATAATTTAATAGGAGTCTTGTTTGTGTAAGCTTCTAGGAAATTTGAAATGAGATTTATTTTCAAAGGGAAATAGAGCAGAAAAAAGAAACTGCTGGTGCATAAACAGAACATGTGAAGGTTACTTCTTGTCTTGTGCCTGTTGGAATTTAAACCACAATAAATAAAAAGTGTAGCAGACAAATTAAAACACTCCATGAAATAAGAGTGGATATTTGATTCAAGAATAGACTACAAGACACAGATGAATCACTCCTTGCCTGGCAGTCTTTTTTTTTTTATTTCTATGGGATGCCGTTTGTTCCCAGATCATTTAGTCAACAAAAAACAATACTTTGGGGACAAAACTATATTTAGTTGACCAAAAGAAATTCTGTGGTAGGAAAACATACATTTAGTCCGTAAAACAAAAACTTTGGAGACAAAACTATATTTAGTTGACCAAAATGAAATCTGTGGTAACAAACCTACAGTCACAAGATTTTGGTGAGAAAACTATATTTAGTCGAACAAAATATACATTTTGTCAACAAAAAAACAACTGTAGCATCAACAAAAATCTATTTTGGGGAACAAAATATACAGTGGATTTAAACAGAATATTTTTTGTATACAACAATGGTGAAGAGTAAAATAATTTTTTAGACCAAACACATCTTGTAGCGTATGTGTATGTTTTTAGCACACAAAAAACAAGCAGCTGTGTCTTACCTCCCATTTTTCTATAAAACCTACAGTTGCCGGGAACGAAGGTAAGGTACCTGATCTCTCACTCCTCTGCCACACAGTCTGACAGGTCCCAGTGGATGCTGTATGCATCAAACTTGCACATAGAATACTAACAGGGTAATTCAATGAAAGTTCTTATCGTTTAAAACGGTGCGTATTTTGCCCCAACCAATCAGATGTTAGCTTTCAAATGCTAAATAACATCTGATTGGTTGGGGCAAAATTAGCACCATTTTAAACGATAAGAACTTTTATTGAATAACTCTGCAAGTCCATCAGAGGTGCATGGCAATTACCATTTTTAAAGGAAACGTGTATCATATACCAGATATTCCTTATTAAAGAGTTTAAAGGAAAATATATTATAGGCAAGAGAGTCATTACATGTACATTTTTCTGAAGGGATTAAAGGGAAAGTAAACAATTTACTAGTTTGTGTTTTTTTTAATAAAGAATAAAGGGGAAGTTTGCCATTTACCATTACCATTACAAAACATAAACATATCTTGGTGCACAAAATTACACTTTTAAGACAAAAAGTATGCTTCTTTTTCTTTAGTGCATTTTGTGAACTAAAAACATACACTTCTGCTACAATATGTATTTAGTCTAGAAAATTTTCTTTTTGCCAGCAATGTTACTTTACACCACTTTTTGTGTACAAAAAAATATTCTGTTTCAATCCACTGTACATTTTGTTCACCAATTTTGCTCATCAAAATTTTTGCATTTTGGTGCTACCGTTGTTTTTTGTTGATATATTTTGTTTATACGGAATTTCATTTGGTTGGCTAAATATAGTTTTGTCACCAAAGTGTTGTATTTTGGTGACTAATAGGGATGGCTGGTTCGCGGATCCGAACCCGGATCCGCCGCGGATTTATCCCATTCGCGAACGGCGGATTTTTCCGGATTTTCCGCCTTCCGAACTTCCGATTCGTGGATTTTTAGTATTTTCAATTACGAGTTTTCACGTATTTTCGGGAATTTTCGAAAATACGAGAAAACACGTAATTTCGGAAATTTTCGAAAATACAAGGATTTCTCTTATTTCCATAAATACGTATTTTCGAAAATTTTCGAAATTACGAGGATTACTCGTATTTTCGAAAATACGAATTTTCGAAAATTTTCGAAAATGCTAGTTTTCTCGTATTTTTCATTTTAATGGGTCCGCTCGCAGATTTTAAAATTTTCGGATTTTTTCGAAAATTCACGGATCCTCGAGCAGACCGGATTGTGCGAAGTTCAATCTCTAGTGACTAAATGTGTTTTGCTACCATAGAACTTCTTTTGGTCGACTAAATATAGTTTTTCACCAAAGTTTTGGTTTTTGTTCACTAAATGTATTTTGTTACCACTGAATTTATTTTTGTCAACAACATTTATTGTAGTCACCAAAGTGTGTTTTTTTTTGTTACAAAATGATCTCCGAAGAAAAGACATCCCATACATTTGCATCTTTTCTTTTGTACAAGCTGCTTAAGGCTAATAAATGTCTAAAGTTTAAACTGCTGTATGAGGATTTTTTATTGGCAATCCTTAGAGATAAAGCTGTTAATGTTTATTTTAATTATAATGATTTTAATAGCATTTAACAGTAACTTTTGACAAAATATCCAAAGCATGAAGATTCTCAACATACAGTAACACAACATAATGAAATATACCCTTTATGTAGCACACCACACTATCAGGGAGTTAGTGAATCTTACAGCTGGGTGAGATTCCACCCCTTCTACAATAGCACCCCCCAAAACCGCAGTTGCATTGTACTCACATGCTCCCTGGCTAAGGAATTAAACTTACCAGCTTCACAATCCACCTCCACGTCTCACTCCTACTTCCTGGTAAGGCAGTCAGTTACAGCCAATGGCTGATGGCCATTAATGATTGAGCCTCCACTGCTACTGCTCATGAATGTAAATGGCACATTGCAGCAGCAGTGTAGCAAGTGGCGGTGGGTCGTGGAGCTGGTAAGTTTTATTCCTCAGCCTGGGAGCATTATTAAAACATGTGAATACAATAGCAACTGGAGTTTTTGGGGGCGCTCCATAAAAGTCACGCTAGCCAAAATTCAGTTTGTGTAAATTAAACCCTAAAAAAGAGCAATATGGCCACCTGTAAATTCACCCAAATTTTCCTTTTAATATACTGTTGCATGTATATCTGTTTCTGACATTTATATCCAGAGAAACAAGCTATTGTTCTGGTCTGGATCTCCATTTTTAGTCATCTGCTCCTTCATAGAAAAAGGCGATGAGTTCCTGAATTTGCTGCAGGATAATTTTCTCTCACAGGTGGTTGAGGTTCCTACTAGAAAAGGAACTCTGTTGGATCTGGTAATATCTAACATTGTGGAGCGCATTATAGATATAATGGTAACTGGAGGCTTAGGGAATAGTGACCATGAAATAGTGGCATTTGAACTTTGTTATCGAAAGGAAAAGTGTGCTGGGTTAACAAAGACATTTAATTTCAGGAAAGCAAATTTTCCCAGGTTAAAAGCAGCTCTTCAGAATGTCAACTGGGATAATGTATTAACAGGTAAAGGTACTGAACAGAAGTGGACTGTGTTCAAGGGGATTTTAAGCCAGTTCACATCTAAATTTATACCCTTGGGAAATAAATGTAAAAAAAATAAATCCGCGCCCATGTGGCTGAATTGATGTAAAGAGGCAAATGGTAAGGAAGAAAAAGGCATTTAAAACCTTTAAGGCCGAGGGAACGGAAAGGGCCTTTAGGGAGTATAAAAACTGTAACAAGGAGTGTAAGAAAGCAATCAAACTAGCTAAAATTAATAATGAAGTTAGGATAGCTGAAGAAAGCATCACTAAGCCTAAACATTTTTTTAAGTATATTAATAGTAAGAAGATGAGGACTGAGAATGTGGCACCATTAATTAATGGGGATAAGTTAGTTACGGAGGATGGCGATAAAGCAAATGTCTTGAATAATTTTTTTTCCTCTGTATACACTATAGAAGATCCAAGTACAGATATCATAGAGTATAGTAGCAATAAAGGTATACAAGATTCAAGTTCACTTTGGTTAACCGAGGATATGGTACAGAAAGAACTAAATAAGGTTAATATTAGTAAATCTCCTGGACCGGATAAAATACATCCTCGGGTACTTAGGGAGCTAAGTTCAGTTTTATCTAGGCCATTGTTTCTTATTTTTGCTGATTCCCTCATGTCCGGTGGTGTGCCTCTGGATTGGAAAAAGGCTGATGTTATTCCAATATTCAAAAAGGGTAGTCGTTCACAGCCGGGTAATTACAGGCCTGTAAGTTTAACTTCAGTGGTGGGGAAGATCCTGGAAAGTTTAATAAGGGAACATGTTCTAGAGTATGTTTCAAGGACTGACATTATAAGTAGTAACCAGCATGGATTTAGGAGGAATAGATCTTGTCAAACTAACTTGCTTGGCTTTTATGAGGAAGTAAGTAGAAATTTAGACTCTGGTATTTGCTTGGCTTTTATGAGGAAGTAAGTAGAAATTTAGACTCTGGTATCGCAGTAGATGTAGTTTACTTGAATTTTGCAAAGGCTTTTGATACAGTCCCCCATAGGCGACTAATGAATAAAGGCGCTTGCGTGGGGATATGATTACTGTGTATAAATACATTAACAGGCCATACAATAAACTATCTGGGGCATTGTTCACCAATAGAACATGTCAAAGGACACGAGGACATCCCTTAAGACTTGAAGAAAAAAGGTTTAGGCTTCAAGCTCGGAAAGGGTTTTTCACTGTGAGAACGGTAAGGCTATGGAACTGTCTTCCAGTGGATGTTGTAATGGCAGGTTCATTGGTCAGTTTCAAAATAAAGCTGGATGAGTTTCTGCAGACAAGGAATGTTGCAAGCTACTGGTATTGATACATAAATTAGAGTTGATCCAGGGAAATTTCCGATTGCCCCTTCATAAATTTGGTGGGTTTTTTTTGCCTTCCTCTTGATCAACAGTTAGGCAGGAAATGAGGATATTGCTAGATGGGTTGGACTGGATGGACGTATGTCTTTATTCAACCTCAAATACTATACTATACTATACTATACTATGTAGGGTAATCAGGTTTCAAATACTTTAGCATGCAGATCAGCAGTGGACATCACATCATTTAGGCTATTACACCCCTGCTCCACCACTCCAGCACACTTTCAGGGAGATTGAATAAAAGTTCTTATCGTTAAAAATTGTGTTAATTTTGCCCCACCCAATCAGATCTTATTTAACATTTGAAAGCTATCATCTGATTGGTTGGGGCAAAATAAGCACCATTTTTAATTATAAGAGCTTTAATCTCCCTGTTCTTTTTAATCTAATTTTAAATTAGGTTGTTTTTTTATTGAGTTAAAAAAAGTACATTTTGCCTGTCTGTTCAACTTGCTACTACCCCCTGCAGGTTGGAAGTTGTTCATTAACAGCACTGTTTTATTTGCCCATTGCAATCAACAACTGCATTTTGCGGGCACTAGTAAAAACGTTATTATTACAACAGACATTCCATCTCTTACAGAAGTTCTGTGATACTTTTATTATGAACTATTCATTTTTTTAGCAGAAAAGCATTTGAGAGTTCTACCCTCTTCTTCAGGTCAAACAAAGTGTCCAACTTATTCCATCAAGATTACTGGTAATTGAGGAATCAGATAACCAGTTTTAGACAATGAGTGGGGGGGGAAACTGGCTGGTAACCAATAGCTGCTGGTAGATGGAGATAGGATCAGGGTCTGACATGGAACCCCTTGGTTCTGAAATCTGTACGTTCAGTCCCAAAACCAGGCAGACCATTTGAATTTCAGGGAAATGCCGAATGTATGAGGTTATTTTCTGTAACCCTCGAAAATAACATTGAATGTTCGATAACCCTCAAAAATATGATTGGAATCTCAAAAGTAGTTTCCAATTGCATTATCAAGGGTTACCGAACGTTTGAGATTATTTTCTAGGGTTACAGAAAATAACCACATATATTCAGTAACCCTCGAATATGCGGTCCGAATCCTTGAAATTACATTTCCTTTTTGGATTTTTGGATCTTCGAGTTTTTCCAGAGATCCATAAATCCAAAAATGGAATGAAGCTTACAAGTTTCGACCATCTCTAGTGGTAGAAGGAAATGCTGGGGAATGTAAGTCATTCATTGGAATGTAGATTGATGTGTGTGTTGATATAGCCCAGTTAATAGTGTAACAGAAGTGTTACAAACCACACATATTATAAAATATTTATTTATACTATTAAGTTAGATAGATTGTTAAACTGCTTTTCAGGATTTCCTGGCTACCAGGGATTTCTTGGTGTTAAAGTTTACCAGAGCTAGAAGTGGGATAATTATTTAGTCTGAGGATGCAGGTTTGTTTATGGTGTATGGTAACTGCCAGGGAAAAATTTCTATAACAGTTATGCTGTCTACAAACATCTATAAATGTTTATGGATATATTAATTGTTTTAGGTGGTAAAATACTCTTTACTTTAAAATTGATAGATCTCCTAACATCGATTGTGCCGATTCGAACTCCTGTTGATGCATTTTTAACAACAGCCATTTTTTTTGCATGCCTCCTCCTAGAATTCCCTGAGATTCAAGTGATGTTTCTTGGTTCCGCAATATTGACTTTATTTTGTGTAATGTGTTTTTTAGGTTTTATCATTTCTTTAGAGCATTTTCTTGTTATTCAATGACTAATTCAATGCACGGCTACTGGCTACATGGCCTCCCTAAAAAGCTTTAGAGGAATAGCCGGAGAAGCTAAATGGCCTGGAATGGATGGCCTAGACTTGGTAGGCTGGTTGGCTTTGAGTTAACAGTCTGGGTTCTATAGCTTGGCATGGGGATTGATACATTGTTTGTTCTGAGATAGATCTGGTTTTAACTGGATGGTTTGGCTAGATTGCCTGTCATGACATGTTTGCTCTGTGTTTGGCTAGCTGCATTTCAGTGGAATAGCAAATTAAACTAAATGACCTGGATTGGTTGAATGGTCAGTAGTGGATAGGTCTGGGCTTAGCTGGCTTATTTTCAGTGGCCTAAGAGGTCCCGTGAACTCAAGTATGAAAAAAAAAAACTTTGTTCATGCCTATTTAGGATTATATCTTAATTTGAGTACTAATGTATACATGATAAATATAATAAAGTGCTATCAGGGATTGGCAAATAAAGAAAAAAATAATATACAAACTATTTTCCAATATATTTGTAGCGCGACTTATGTACAAATGGGCCAACAGAGATGTTCAACTGAGTTACAAATCAAGACTAGGTTCCACCTAGATAATTAGTTTTGCCGCCAGAACTTCGATTTAAAGAAACCCTCTCTGTCAGAGTAAACACACGCTGCAACATCAAAGCATAACTCTCTGAGCATTTCAGAAGTTTGTAACCCTCCCTAGTGAAACAAAATATGATAGTTTTTTTCAGTCTCTTGCTTTTTATGTCCAAGCTCAATCATTGGATAAATCTAATAAATCTGTATAATTTACTGAAATGTCTCACCAGAAAACACGGATAGGAAAGCTCTTGCAACAAAAATCCTTTTTTTCTAATCATTTACATTTTAAAGCAAAAAGCCTTAGTATCAAAATAAGAAATAAACAAAGATTTTAGTTGCATTCCACTGGTTACATTTTTCCACCACAGCATGTCTTGCACATTATTAAGTTTGACACCATGATGGCAGGTCAGGTAATTGAACCCACATTTATTTGAAAAAGCAGACAATCTCAATGACCTTGCTGGAAAGTGTTTAGCACCCCCACCCTTTCCTCTTTTCAGCTGTTCCCCTGAATCAAATTGAAAGCAATTGGGTTTCTACATATCTATGTGATATATATATATATATATATATATTACACCAAAAGTCTCCAGCACTCAACTGTGTAGTTGAGTGCTGGAGACTTTTGTGTAATGTTAAATTGCCGTTCCTCCGTTGCAATGCACCAGAAAGTGTTTTTGAATTAAGATTTAAGCTGCATATCCTTGGATTTGTATATATATATATTATATATATTATATATATAATATATAATATATATATATATATATATATAATATTGATGGTAAGCCTAGCAAATCCTCTTATAATATCATCATAATAAACACCATTAAACTGTTTAGTTTATTGAAGCAAACATAACAGTTTTCCTCAAAAAAGTGAAGCATTCATTGTAAGAATCACATAAAATGTGCTGGTACAAAATAGAGAGGAACATTAATAGATGTGGGATTTTCTCTAAACTTTAATTGCACACTATGAAAAGAGCAATGTTTGTGAGGTGTAATTACAAAATAAACATAAAAAATGTATTAAAGGAAAGAAGAAGTAGGATATTCAACAAAACAAAATGGTATAAGAAATGTCGTCTAAAACCTTGATATTTGTTGTATTGTAAAAGAAATCTCTAATGAAGCAATATGAGCAAAGGCATTAGGGCACGTTAAATGTACCTATCTGTGTAATCTGGGCATTAGGGCATGTTATATATACCTATCTACGTGATCTGAGCATTAGGGCATGTTATATGTAACTATCTGTGTAAGCTGAATGTGAGGGCAACTTGGTTAGGTTAGTTAAGTCCCTGCTTAAAGAATCTACATTGACGTGATGGCAAACTTACAAGTCTTTTGAAAACAAATCTTTTATTGTACAGGAATTATGGTGGGGATAAATGTCTTTTTTGAGGAATTGTATAAATACATGCCCATTTCTGGAAGCCACGCGCACATAATCTTGGTTGCGCATTTCATGGTGCCTAGTTGTACATAGGGGTGGCATTCAAAAGTTTGGCTCAGGTGGCAAAAACCCTAGTGATGCCCCTGATACTGTAAAAAAACCATCCATGCAACCTTTCTAAGAAAAGCTTCCATTAAAGGGCATGTCCAGTCAAAAAATAACTTTAGCTATTATCTCCACCCCCCAAACCCCACTTTGGCATTATGAATAATTTTCAAATATGCCCCTGAAGGGACTTACCTGACCCGGTCCTTCAACGCCTAGGTTGCAAGCTTATTTCGAACAAACACAGCAGCAGAGGGCTTGTGCGCTTCCTGATAGCAGCTGTCGGGCAATTGGGCATGACATCACAGTGCGCCTTTGCTGACAGCCGCAACCAGGAAGTGGATACTTGGATAATTGGATAATAATGTGATATTTCAACGATATTTTATGGATCTTCATATAGTATAGGGAATCAATAGCAGCAGCCGTTTTATGTGACTACCTGAACAATTACCTATACAGTTCATAGAAAAACACATGGGAAATATGTATTATCTCATGTTATGCATTGTTATACAAACAGAGAATGTCCTTTTAAAAAATATTATATAATTATTATTAGAATAAACATTTAATAGAGGTGCAAATTTACGACTTTGCTATTAATCTACAACCAATCAGATGTTCCAAATGTTTGTAAATTGTAAATTGTAGTAGAGCAGTAAAAATCTCAAATCTGATTGATTGCTGCACAACACAGGAATTATTTGCAGCTCGTAATGAATAAATATGCCCAATTGTGTCTAAAACTATTTCCAGAAAAGGTTAAAATATTAAATAGTTAATTATATATTAACTATATATTAGCTCAATTGTTTATGATTGTGTTTGATCCCTCTCTTTCTAATTTTGGCATTCAACTATTAAATATCTTAAGTGGGTGGATTTCCTTCTATTATGATAAAGATTTCAGAGCTTGCACAGATGCATTTTAAAATCTGTCAATGTTAAGAAGAAAGAGAAACATTTAATCAAGATGTGGCATGTTCTCAGAATTTGTACTCACAACTGACAGGAGCTTGTTATATTTTAACTTTAAGTAGCGGGTGTACAATCCTGCCCAATATTCAGCATAATGTGATTAGATTTTAGTGTTCAATAGATTTTTATTTATTTTTTCATTGCAAGTAACATTAAACATAAAACCTTTTAACTTTTTGACTCCACTGTGGCAGATTAGTAGTCGAAAATTGTAAGCTTACATTTGGTTACTTTTAATTTTGTTCCCATTTCTATTATTTTATATAACAAGATTCATACAAGTTTTTAATAAAAACTCCATATATAACCTTGGTTATATGTGTCACGTTTAAGCTGTAAAAGGTGGAGTTAGCCCCCCCCCCTCTTTTCCTTAATTAGATTAGCTGTATTTCAACCTGTATATTCCATTGCTTGTCTTCTTGAATAGATCTTGTTATATTGTTACCCTTTTGCAATTATTCCATTTAACAACATTCCTGTTTTTTCTTGTCTTCTAAAACTGTGACAACCAGGGAGGGGACCCCATTTTGTTGTTAGTTGAAGCCTGAGGGCAGGTATAGACAATTTCATATTATTTGCTATATCTCAGTT
Source organism: Hymenochirus boettgeri (assembly GCA_019447015.1). Taxonomy (NCBI): domain Eukaryota; kingdom Metazoa; phylum Chordata; class Amphibia; order Anura; family Pipidae; genus Hymenochirus; species Hymenochirus boettgeri. The sequence goes on along the minus strand of CM033475.1, from coordinate 123,111,475 downwards.
GGCATTATCACTTTGTTAAAACTTTAGCTTATCCCTGGTAACAATACCTGTATTGTCCAGTAACTCCAGTTATATCACTGTGTCCCTGGCCACCCCAATATTGGCCGTGTGTGAGTGTAGTTATTGAAATAGATCATGAGACTTTAGTAGGGTCATGTGAAATGACTAGGGAGATGTTGGGTCCTCTCTCTAGCTATCAGTCCCAGCTTATAGTGTAACCTTCACATAAGAGAATAAGAAGGAAACTTTTCAGAATATTAAAATTATTAACTTTTCATGCAATTTTCATTAGTGAATATCCAGCCAAGGTTAAGTCCTAGCCTTAATGCTTTGTTTCATAGTGGTATGAGGAAAGGTACTGCTTTTTTACTTTTAGGTCATATAGCATATAAGCTTAGTTGCCATCTTGCCCAGACATTTTCAAATGATTTAATTTCATCTTGAACTGTATGATAAAGGCGTTCATTCACCATTATTTCATTAACTCTTGATATAGTTTGAGGGATTGATAAATTCTGAGTTCTCGAATTTGCTCCTATGTGTATCTTAGCTGCTAGCATTAGGTATTGCACCCATTTGTTTTCATAAGAGCTAAATGTTGGTATTGGGTTCTCAAGAAGGGCAACATCTGGGATTTTTGGTATTCTTGTTGCTGTGAGGTCTGATATAATTTTAAACCGGTTTTCCCAGAATTGTTGGAAAATAAGTTCCCTGGTTTCCACAATTTCTGAAGTAACATCTGGGATATGCGGGTACATTTTATGAACTTTGTCCGGTGTTTGATATGCTCTGTATAAAATTTTCATTGCAGTTTCTCTTATGGAATATTAAGGCTTCCTTTATTGAGTGTTTCAAATTTGGATAGTCGTTTGACTTCTGTTCTATATTTGGGAGATCTTATAGTATAGTATTTGAGGTTGAATAAGAAATACCTCCATCCAGTCCAACCCATCTAGCAATATCCTAATTTACTGCCTAACTGTTGATCCAGAGGAAGGCAAAAAAAACCACCAAATTTATGAAGGGGGAAAAATTCCTTCCTGACTCCAAGTGGCAATCGGAAATTTCCCTGGATCAACTCTACTTTATGTATCAATACCAGTAACTTGCAACATTCCTGTTTGCAGAAACTCATCCAGCTTTTTTTTTGAAACTGACCAATGAACCTGCCATTACAACGTCCACTGGAAGACAGTTCCATAGCTTTACCATTCCCACAGTGAAAAACCCTTTCCGAGTTTGAAGCCTAAACCTTTTTTCTTCAAGTCTTAAGGGATGTCCTCGTGTCCTTTGACATGTTCTATTGGTGAACAATGCCCCAGATAGTTTATTGTATGGCCCGTTTAAGGGTATCTCCACTGCTAAAAGTCACCTGGGTTGTAAGGATAGATATGTGTAAGGTGGATATGTACCTGCAGTATCCTGTGTCTTTGAGCAGTAGTTTAGAAGAAATCCAATGAGTTTGTCCCAGAACGCTGTGGATGGTGCAGGTCCGCCCACTTTCATTGACTGCCTGCATGTAAAAATGGAGGAATAATCACATGACCATCACAGCAGCTTGCTGACCTCACTAATTAATGGAGGAGTAATCAGGTACTTCCTTTTTCTCTCTCCCACTCCCTCCCATACCAGATTGCCTCATGTTCCCAGCATCCCTATGAAATCAATCTTAGAGTTAGACACAAACAAATCTTTATTAAAAACAACACAAGTTCCCCTGTATTTGTTACAGTAGTGGAAAAATGAACAGCAGCTGGAAAAATGAACTTAGAGAGTCAGGGAGGAAAGGATTTCTTACTGCAGCCAAGTGGGTGTGTCTGCTACCATGATGATGCACATTGAGTGACAGCACTCCCAGCACAGGGGAAGACACACCCCCAGGAACCTGCACAACTTTCCCATGCTGCTGCAATCAAACGAAAGGGAATTCTGGGAAAAAAAGGTAGGGGGAGGGTTGGGGGATGGTGTACTTTAAAATAAACCAAAAAAAAAAAATGCTTTTTCCTCAGTGGAGATACCCTTTAATGTATTTATACACAGCAAGCGCCTTTTCTCCAGCGTACATAATTGTAACTTTTCCAGTCTCTCTTCATATTCAAGCTCCCCCAATCCCCTTGTTAATTTAGTTGCCCTTCTCTGAAACCTTTCCATTTCAAAGATGTCCTTTTTGTACACAGGATTCCAAAATTGCACTGCATATTCCAAATGAGGCCTTACCAATGCTTTGTAAAGAGGGAGAATTACATTTTCCTCCCTTGAATCCATACCTCTCTTTATACAAGACAATACCATGCTGGCTCTGGCTGTTGCCGCCTGGCACTGCTTGCTACCTTTAAGTTTGTTATAGGTATATACTACATCTACTGTTATGCCAGAGTCTAAATTTCTACTTACTTCCTCATAAAAGCCAAGCAAGTTAGTTTGACAAGATCTATTCCTCCTAAATCCATGCTGGTTACTACTTATAATGTCAGTCCTTGAAACATACTCTAGAACATGTTCATCTTGATTCCAATGTTGTACAAATTTGTAATCCATTGGTTCTGTTTGTGGTAGCAGGTTTTTATAGAAAGTTAAAATAAATCCCTTTTTGGATGGATGATGGAGACACCAATGTTCCAGTGTTGTTAAGGTGGGAATATAGATGTAACATAGTGGCAAATTTGTTTATATACAAATAGAATCATTGGAGTAATTGTTTGTTGACCCAAGGCATCTTGTATTGGTATTATTTGGCCTCCTTTAATATAATGGTAAACAAAAATACCTTTTTGATTTAACAATTTAATTAATCTTGATCCTTGTAAACCTGGTTGAAATGCTGGGTTTCCCCATATTGGGAGTAAGGGGGGAGGTTGGTTTCTCAGGGGGGGGGGGTAGTTTTTTAATAAGCCATTCCATAGTTTCAAAGTATGTTTGGTGGTCAGGCTCATTTTATTGGTAATTTCCCTATATAGGATGTTTGACCAAGTTATGGTTGTTAATGAGATTGGATAGGTTAAAGCATTGTAATCTAATTGTACCCATTTGGGTGTATCTGTTAAGTTATGCCATGTAGGAATGGCATTTAATTGTGCTACTTGGTAATAAAGATAGAGGTCTGGGACTGCCATTCCACCTCTTGGTTTTGTTTGAAACAGGTATGATTTATTCACTCTGGTTTTTTTATATGACCATATAAATTGGAATATAGTTTTTTGGAGTGGGAGTAAAGTTTGTTTGGTTAGTGTGAGTGGTAGGCACCTGAATAAATACAGAATTTTTGGTAATACAATCATTTTTATAACATTTATTAGTCCGATCCATGATATATGTTATTTATGGCATTTTTCCAGATGGTCTATTAAAGGGCATGTCCACTCCCAAAACTGAATTTTAACCCCACACTGGCCACATTCTGTAGTTTAAAAAAATCATTACCTTACATTTCTGCTCCAAATGGTTCTCCTGCAGTGCCTTTTCTAAGTCCAGGAAACTGCAGTGTAGAAGCTGTCAGTGACTCATCTGGTGCCTGTCTCTGCCTCAAACTCATCAAGGTCTGAGGCATGCGCAGGGGAGCCCTCCCTCCCACCATCCGGATCCATCCTCTGAGGCCGTGGCACCTAGCGTGAAATCCGCTCCAGGTAAGGTAAGTAACAGCTCCCCAACCCTAACCGCCATTATATATTTTTTTAAAAATGCCCTGATAGTTACTTACAAAGCCTTCTCTCCCGCGGAGTCTTCGATGACGTCAGCCGCGTCTGTGATTGGCCGCGTCTTAGCCAGTCACAGACGCACATGGCGGACCAGACCCTGCTTGCATAGGAGAATGGCGCGGGAGAGAAGGGGCTGTAAGTAAACATCTGGGCATATTTTTAAAAATATATTATTGTGGTTGGGGTTGGGCAGCTGCTACCTACCATATGTAAAAAGTTAAATTTCAGGGTGGACATGCCTTTTATTGATTTTATTAATGGGGGTAATTTACTTTGTATAAGTTTTGCCATGTAAGATGGATCCCTAAATAAGATAATTTTTTCCTATTTTGGGTTAATTGAATATTGGTTTATATTATTTGTTTTTGCAGTTCTCTATATTTAAATATAATACTTCTGATTTCTTTGTATTTAATGCTTAAACCTGTTAATGGTGAGGCCAAATAAGGTAAATAGATTGGGTATAAGTTTTGCCATGTAAGATGGATCCCTAAATAAGATAATTTTTTCCTATTTTGGGTTAATTGAATATTGGTTTATATTATTTGTTTTTTGCAGTTCTCTATATTTAAATATAATACTTCTGATTTCTTTGTATTTAATCTTAAACCTGTTAATGGTGAGGCCAAATAAGGTAAATAGATTGGGAAGTGATGTTAAAGGATCTGGTAACATCTTCAGCATTTCATCTGCAAATAGGCAGACCCTGTGCTCAGTGCTCAGTTTGTATTCCTGTTAACCCTGAGTGTTCCCTTAGCATCTGTGCTATTTGTTCTATTATCAGTACAAATAATCCCGAGGATAGGGGGCACCCCTGTCTAGTGCCTCTGTGTACTGTTAGGGGTTTTGGTAGATGTGTGGGTAGTTTAAGGAACGCTTGTGGGGAATTGTAGTATATATAGTAAATTTAGGAAGGGGGGTGGAAATTTATATTTTTCCAATACTGCGAACAGGTATTCCCAATGGATGCTATCAAAAGCTTTTTCGATATCGAGGGACAGCAAGCAGCCCTTAAAGTTGTTTCTGGAGGCTTGATCTATAATATTGCAGACCATTCTTATGTTATCGGTTGCCTGCCGCCCCCGATAAATTCAACCTGATCGGCGTTAATTAGCTCTGGGAGAATTCCCTTTAATCTATTTATTTTAGTTATTATTTTGATGTCTTGATTTAATAAAGATATCGGTTTAGAGTTTGAGACCATTAGTGTTTTTTTGTCTGTTTTTTCCAGGACTGTTATTGAAGCTTGGAAAAGTTCAATGGGAGTGGGTCTTCTGGTTATCATATGATCTGCTAGTCATTGGATGTGTGGCATGAGTATCTCACAGAAATTTTTATAATAGATACCGGATAGACCGTCTGGCCCCAAGGCTTTATATGTTGGCAGGGTTTTGATGACATAGTGTCATTTAATATAGGTTGCAGAAAACTAAAGTGCACTGGCTTAACAAAAACTTTTAACTTTAGGAAAGCTAATTTTATGCTTTTAAAGGAATCGCTCCTGCTCATAGACTGGGGGGAACTGTTTCTAGGTAAAGATACTGAGCAGATGTGGACCACTTTTAAAGGGATATTAAACTATAACATTTCCAAATCCGTACCTTTAGGAAACAAGTGTAAAAAAATTAGGTCCACTCCTGCATGGCTTAATGCTCAGGTAAAAAGGGAAATGGAAAAAAAGAAAAGGGCTTTTAAAATTTTGAAAGCAGAAGGCACAGAACAGGCTTACAGGGACTTCAAAAGTTGTAATAAAGAGTGCAAGAAAGCAATTAAACTAGCTAAAATAGAAAATGAAATACGGATTGCCGAACAAAGCAAGTCCAACCCCAAGATGTTTTTTAAGTATATAAATGGTAAAAAAATGAGGACTGAGAATGTGGGACCATTAAATAATGGAGCTGAGGTGGTTGTAGAGGATGCCGAAAAGGCTAATCTGCTAAACCGTTTTTTTACATCGGTTTTTACTGTTGAGAATCCTTACAGTAGGGATTGTAACAATGTGCAGGGAGGAAATGAAGAGTTTTCACATTGGATAACAGAGGATATGGTACGGAATCAATTAGACAAAGTTAATATCAATAAAGCGCCAGGACCAGATGGATTGCATCCTAGGATTTTAAAAGAGCTTAGTTCAGTTCTAGCAAGACCACTGTGTCTCATCTTTTCAAATTCGCTTTTGTCTGGGGATGTGCCGCTGGATTGGAAAAAAGCCAATGTAATACCAATATTCAAAAAAGGTAGTCGTTCACAGCCTGGTAACTATAGACCTGTAAGCCTAACATCAGTGGTAGGGAAGGTGATGGAAACTTTGTTAAGGGATCATATCCTTGACTTTGTCTCCAGAGATCATCTTATTAGTAGTAGTCAGCATGGATTTATGAGAAATAGATCATGCCAGACAAATTTAATTGGTTTTTATGAAGAAGTGAGTAAGAAGTTAGATTCAGGCACAGCTGTGGATGTGGTATATTTGGATTTTGCAAAAGCCTTTGATACTGTGCCACATAGGCGACTAATGTATAAACTGAGGACTGTTGGCCTTGAAGAAAACATTTGTTCATGGATAGAGAACTGGTTATTGGACCGCAAACAGAGAGTGGTGGTTAATGGAGCTACATCTATGTGGGCTAAAGTTCTAAGCGGAGTTCCTCAGGGTTCTGTACTGGGGCCGCTTCTGTTTAATCTGTTTATAAATGACTTAGAAGGGGGCATTGAGAGCATTGATGACACTAAATTATGCAGAGCTTTGGAAACTTCCAATGATGTGCAAGTGCTGCAAGCAAACCTAGATAGATTATCAAAATGGGCAGCAGAATGGCAGATGAGATTCAATGTTGATAAATGTAAGGTGATGCATTTGGGATTTAATAATCCCTGTGCCACCTACACCATAAATAACTCTGTGTTAGGTGCATCTGAAATGGAAAAAGATTTGGGGGTTCTGGTAGATAACAGACTTAGCTGTAGCAAACAATGCCAGGTAGCAACAGCTAGAGCTAGCAAGATATTGTCTTGTATAAAGAGGGGAATAGATTCAAGAGAGAAAAATATTATTCTCCCTCTTTACAAGGCACTGGTAAGGCCTCATTTGGAATATGCGGTGCAGTTTTGGAATCCCATATACAAAAGGGACATCTTGGAAATGGAAGCAGTCCAGAGAAGGGCAACTAAATTAATAAGGGGAATGGAGGGGCTTGAATATGCAGGCAGATTAGACAAGTTAGGGCTGTTTACATTGGAGAAGCGGCGGTTGCGTGGGGACATGATAACCTTATACAAATATATTAATGGCCCATACAGTGAACTCTCTGGTGCATTGTTCACTAATAGGTCATATCAGAGGACTCGTGGACATCCTTTAAGGTTGGAAGAAAAGAAGTTTCATCTTCAAGTTAGGAGAGGTTTCTTTACAGTGAGAACGGTGAAACTGTGGAACTGTCTTCCAGCAGAGGTGGTAATGGCAAGTTCATTGAATAACTTTAAAAAAGGCCTGGATAAGTTTCTAAAACTAAAAAATATTGAGAATTACTGGTATTAATGCATATAGATCTGGTTGATCCAGGGATACTTTCCGATTGCCGTTTGGAGTCAGGAAGGAATTTTTCCCCCCCCTTTTTAGCTGGGGTTTTTTGCCTTCCTCTGGATCAACTGTTAGGTAGGGTTAAAAAAAAAAAAAAAAAAAAAGGGAATAGGTTGGACTTGATGGACGAATGTCTTTATTCAACCTTAATTACTATGTTACTATGTTACTATGTTACTATGACTTGCAAGATTTTTTCTGGAGTGACAGGGTTGGATAATGTTTGACTCATTTGGGGTGTTAATATGACTAGAGAGAGGGAGTCTAAAAGAGTTTAATTTTGTTCAGTGAGTCAGGTGGGTTATTATCTGTATAGAGGTTCAAAGGAGTGGAAAGATTTGTAAATTTTGGATTGGTCGGTTGTTGTTCTTCCGTTAGGGAGTCTTATTTTTTTAACTGAGCCTGTGGATTTTTGACCCTTGAGTAATCATGCCAAGGATGAGTCTGGTTTATTCCGTTTGGAATAAACATGCATTTTTGACCATCTTAATTTTTTTTCTACCTGTGAGGATAGCAGAGATAGCATTTGTTGTTTTTTAGTTTTTAGTAGGGACAGGGTGGTGAGATCTTTTGTGGTAGAGTCTTGGTTAGTTAGAGTATGGAGTTCCCTTTCTAGTTGGTGTAATTGTTGTTGATATGCTTTTTTCTCCTTAGTTGCTAATTTTATAATGATCCCTCTTATATAGGCCTTATGGGCTATCCATTGCCATGGTGGTGTTGAGTCTGTGGTGTCATTAAGTTGAAAGTATTCACTTAGATTCTTTGCAATTTCATCTCTAACTTGTTTTATTATAGCAGGGATTCATTTAATCTCCATGTGAATGGTTTGGGCACAGGATTGTCTCTTAGTGTTTTCATCATAACTATTTCATGATCTGACCATGGGCTGTGTATGATTGTGACCTCTACTATTCTTGCTTGAATACTCTGGGATATGTATATACAATCTAATCTAAAGTAAGAGTTATGAGCAGTGGAATAAAATGTATTTTCCCTATCATTTTAGTGTTGTTCTCTACAGCATTTAAGTTCAACAACCTATTTGCAATTTTACGGTAACATTGTTGTTTGTGTCACCAGACAAGTTGGATTTATCCCACCTGGGATAAGTCCATGGGTATATTAAAATCACCTGCAATGATTAATTCTCCTTGGCCGATTTGTTGCAATTTTTGGCAAACTGTAGTTATGAATTTTGATTGATTAATATTAGGAGCATATAGGTTGGTTAGTGTATACAATTTTTTTTCTATAATACATTTTATAATTTGGACCCGGCCCTCTTGGTCTTCCCAAATAGATTGGACTTCTAGAGTGTAATCACTCCATTTTTTTTGTAGTGCCTGATGTGGTATAGAATCTATGGTATTGTGGGTTTAAATATTGTTTGAGTTGAGTTTTTAGGGAAATGGGATTCCTGTATAAAAATAATACCCGGGTGTAGGCTTTTGTAGTGTGTGAATGCTTTTGTTCTTTTGTTTGGAGAATTAAAGCCTCGGACATTATATCAGAGATCGTCCATCTCATCTGGTGTGTGCCATATCTTAAAATAAAGTAAAAGATTGTACATATCTTATACTCCAGACAATATTTGTTAGAAGATCCTGGTAAGTAAATACTGTAAGCATTGGTTACTTTAAATAACTGCTGGGTATGGCTACCTAACACAGTGGAGCATTTAACAGTGAGGTTATAATAACAGTAAATATATATTATAAACAATGGATATAACATAAAGTAAGTATAAAAGAGAAAAGAAGAAAGGGTAGTTATATCCAATTACCATTTTGGGAAGGTTTTTATTCCTCTTGAGTCTGAGGATCCTTTCCAATGGGGTGGCTCGGTTTCCCCACCCGAGGAAAATATATAACTTGTTGGTTTCCAAGATAAAAATAAAAATAGTAGGTAGTTCGGTAAATTATTAAACAGTTAATTTAAGTGTGTATTAAATGAAGGTGTAGCAATTACATATATACAGTTTATACTTCACCCTGCGTCTTCGAATATGTTCCTGTGTTTTCTGGGTGTTCGTTTTTCTTTAGGGGAGATCATATTCCATTGCCTTCGGAGTCTTTTCCTTGGGGTGCGGGTATCTGATTGAGATGTGGAGACTTCAATTGGTAGGGATAATGATTCCAATATTTGAATTCCTTCCGTGAGGGAATTTATGGTATGTTGGTAATTTTGATGTGTGAATTGAAGCTTAAAAGGATAGCCCCATTTGTATTTGATGTTCGCTTTTGTTAAGGCTGAAGTAATGGGTTTCATTTCTCCCTGCTTGTCTAGCATTAGAGAGGATATGTCCGCAAATATCTGAATTTTGTGGCCTTCAAATTTTATATCTGATGTCGATCTGGATTCTCTAAGGACTTTTTCTTTTGTTGTATAATAGTGGAATTTAACCACAATGTCTCTGGGTTGATCCTCTCTGATCGATTTTGAGAAAGTTCTATGGGCTCTATCCAATTTGAGTCTTTCTTTAGGTTCATTTGGCAGGAGCTGATGTAGTATATTGGTTATAGTATCCATGGGATTTGTGAATCGGGCATTATCCCTGCGTGAACGATTCTCCATATCTTGCAAAGCGTTTTGGAGTTTCTGGGTTTGGGATTTCAGGTATGTAATGTCATCTTGGTTGGCTTGTATGGTGTCCATGTGTTCGTTGCAGCGCTTTTCTAGTCCATGTAGACGGTTTCTAATTTCCAGTATGTCAGTTCTTGGAGGTCCCACTGCATCAGCTAACTCCTGTTTCATTATTGCTCTGAAACTGTTCAGTAGATTGATGTATCTTGAGGGGTTATGCTTTCCGAGGGTTTAGGCCCTGAGGCCTTTTCCCCTGGTGCGGCGCCCTTCATTGATTGATGTGGAGCTGGCCTTTGAAAGATCTGAAAGCTTTTGGATTTTTGAGATTTCTGACACTTCATCAGGGTAATCCGTGCTTCCCATTGGTCTCAGGGTGTTTGTAGCGTCTTGGTTGCCTGTTTTCTGTGCTTGGTTTTTGGATTGTCCTCAGGAGGGTAGAGGGAGGACACTGGAATCATGCATCCTCCATGTTCCTCTGATCACGAGCGCCCCATGTGATTCGATTTTAAGCCCTAGACTTTACCAGTATACTGTAGACCTGTTCTAAAAGTCTGTTGGCACTATGGATGCCAGTAAACACCAGAGATGGACGAAACTCAGAACTTTTGTTCTGTTTTCGGATTCACGGATCTCGGGAAAAAACGTACTATTGAGGGTTTGGGCTGCATTTTTGAGGGTAACCGAATATACAAGGTTATTTTCAGAATGTTCGGATTTAGGAACCGAGGTATTCCGTAACACGGATCCGAAACCTATCTCTAGTACTCACTACTTTAGAGTTTAAATTAATATTTATTGTATCCAACTCTAAATGAAGCTACGTTTCAGGGTAGAAAAATCTCTTTACTGGTCTACTAGAGTTAGAAAACATTTCATATGATTGGTTGTTGTAGACTAACACCACAGGCAACATTGTACACCTCTTATTAAATAAGCCCCAAAGAGTCCAAATTATATTTAAACAGGATTTGACTATTCAGATACTGTAGCTGCTTAGAAAAAAAAAGAGTTCTATAATAGTACAAAGTCTCAGATGCATTTGCTAGAGTGTGTAACCCATCATGCTACAGTATGTCACAATGAATCACCTAGATTAAAGGGCATGTCCACCCTTAAAACAAAAATCGGTTCAATAGACAGTTATCAATTGATTGTTCCTTTGAACCATACTGACTTTTGTCCTGACCTTTCGATACTGTATGTTTAAAACTTTGCTTGATATTTACTGGTTTATGCTGCTAATGAACATAAGGAAACAATTTTAGATCCTTTGGGCTACCCGGATATATCTAAGGAAGATTTTAGCTTTTATGATAAATGTCTCTTAAGTGATCTCTAGACATTGGAGGATTAGGGAGACCAAATGATCTACCACACAAATAGACAACCTAATAGGGACCTAATCAGATTATCTTCTCAGATCTCTGAATGAGAGATAAGTAGTTAGAATTTATCGAAAAAGGAGTGGCAAGCTCTAAAACAAATCCAGAGAAATTAAAAGCCCATCCAAATATAAGCCAAAGTACTTATTTTTACCTGAAAAACTAGTAAAACTAATTGACTCGAGTATAAGCTGAGGGTTGACAGCCCCATAGATAGTTCCACAGACAGTCCTATAGAATGCCTCATACACGGCCCCATAGAAAATCTAATACACAGCCCCATAAAAAGTCCCATACATAGCCCCATACACAGATATGCCCTGCATACCTTTCTGTGCAGCCTGTTGAATCCTGTCATTCTATAATAGTGTCATTCCTATCCTGTCATTCTATATAATAATAATGTTTTCCCTTTCACTTGCTATCTGGGCTCATCTGCAGGCATCAATTGCCTAACCCACCTAAATTAAGAGGATTCTGTGTTTTCCCAGGACTATGTAATTTTGCCCAGCCACTCATTCAAGTTTCCAGATCAGCCTGACCTGAGTATAAGCCAAGGAGAGACTTTCAGGATAAGTTTAAAAGGTAAAAATTCTTGGCTTATACTCAAGTATATATGATATACAAAATACTGAAGATTGAGTGAAATTTACTGCCAATTAGGAGATACAAATACCTATATAAAATTGACAGGTATTCCTAAAAAAAAGCACAAAACAATAATGGATGGATAAATCGCTAGTTATTATGTGAAAAATAATTTTTTTATAATTTTTATATGTAACTTGTGAAAACCCAGTGATACGCAATTTTTCACCACTTGCAAAAGGTCCACAAAACTCCACTCGAAGTAAGACCTATCATTACCAGTATAGGTTCCTTAGGAGAGAATCTTGCACGCCTAGTGGACTTTTATGACAAAAATGAAACAGCCTTTGGCCCCAGCATGCGGTGTTAAGAGGCCTCTTGTCACTGCTGCTGGGTCATCAGATAAAAGGCAGGTCTCTCTTCTCCAGTTGTTGGAGCGGAGGCAGAAATTGTCCCCCAGTCACCCCCAAGCTCAGCGTCTCACAGCCGGCTTAGCCAAACTCCTGGCAATGCAGCTGCTACCATTCAACCTGGTAGACAGTGCAGTGTTCAGTGAGTTTGTGGCCATTGGCACACCACAGTGGCAGGTGCCTGGCCGTAGGTACTTTGCCCAGAAGGCAGTATCAGCCCTGTATGACCATCTGCAGGGCAATATATTTGCTTCACTGGACCACAGTGTGGGCAAGTGTGTCCACATTGCTATGGACGCATGGTTGAGCAAGTACGGCCAGGGGCGGTATGTCTCATTTACCGTCCAGTGGGCCATTCTTCTAGCCATCAGAGATGTGGCATGGGGCAGAAATGGTGAGATGGTGATACCACCACGTATTGGTGATACACCAGTCTCCACCTCCCCTCATCCGGTGAGTCCTCTTCCCAGACAGCCCGTGCCCCTCCAGAGCCTATGCTTCATGCCAGGTGAGACGGTGCCATGCAGTGTTGCAGCTTCTGTGTCTCTGTGATAGGAGCCACACCGGGGCAGAGTTGCTGGCAGCACTGCAAGGACAGGCTTAGAGGTGGCTGACTCCACACCACCTCTCAATAGGCATGGAAGTGTGTGACAATGCCACGTACATCCTGTCTGCCCTTCACTTGGGCAGAGTCACACATTTTCATTGCCTGGCACACGTTTTCAACCTGGTTGTCCAGCAGTTCCTCACCAAATACCCTGGTCTGCAGGAGGTACTGAGGATGGCTAAGAGGGTGTCCAGTCACTTCAGGGGGTCATACACGGCCACAGCTCATCTGGCCGAGTTCCAGCAGCAGAAATGTCTGCCGCATAACCGCTTGATTTGTGACACCCACTGGAACGCTAGTCTTATGGTGCTGCTGAGGCTGCTCCAGCAGAGGCAAGCCATCCTGGACTACTTGTATGAGTATGAGGCTAGATCAGGATCTGGGGACCTGGGATTTCTGTTACCCAGGCAGTGGCTGCTGATTCAGGATGCCTGCCGTGTGCTTGCGCCATTTGAGGAGGCCACCAGGATGCTAAGCCGTGATTTGGCCACCATAGCGGATACCATCCCACTGGTGTTTCTCCTTGAGCACACCCTGCATGGTGGCATACTCGACAGGGCACTAGCTGCTGAGCAGCAGCTACTGGAAGCTACCGACACTATGGTGCTTTATGAGCCCAGGCATCACAGTGCAGAGCAGCCATCCGATGATGAGGAGGGGGATTTAGGTGATATGGACTGAGAGAAAATGGGGCATTCCTCTAGGGGGACATCTCAACCCGCCCAAGTACCACATGTCATTCGTGGTTGGGAAGTGGTTGTCAGTGACAATGAGGACATGGAGTCCTCTGCCTTCAGCACTTTGCGGCATATGGGTATGCATATGCTGCAATGCCTGCGCAAGGTCCCCAGGATTAAGGCCATCAAAGAGAAGGAGCAGTGCTGGGTGGCCACCCTTATAGATCCCCACCATAAGGGTAAAGTATTGGAGTTCATTTCTGCATCTCAGAGGGAAAGAATGCAGAATGCAGCAGTACGAGGCGACACTACTACGTTGCCTCTGTTCTGCTTTCCCAGGTGCTGGCAGGCCTACAGCATCTGATTTTGGGAATGAGCAGGGATCATGTCCCCCTGTGGCTGAGAGGAGGAGCAGCAGCTCTGGAGGCGGCCTTGCGACTAACTTCAGGCTGTTCTTCCAACCACAGTTGCCAGGCACATCTACTGGCAACTCTACCAGGCAATACCTCAATCGCCAGGTCACCGACTACATCGGATCCAGGGCTGATTTAGTCACCTCAGAGACTGAGGATCCACTGGACTACTGGGTTGTGAGGCTGGATATATGGCCCGAGTTGGCACAGTACGCCTTTCATTAAGGTCCTTTCATGCCCGGCATCTAGTGTCCTTTCAGAGAGGGCCTTCAGGGGGTGTTGTAACGGAAAAGAGGACCCGTCTCTCCACTGAGAATGCGGATCGCCTTACATTCATCAAGATGAATGAGGCGTGGATCACATCTCAGTACAGCACCCCTATTGCTGATGCCCGTGACTGAAGGCCTCTTGCTGAAGGCCACCCGTACTGCTCCTTCTGCCTCATTTTCCACCTCGAGGCTTAGCTGATGCCAGCTTAGCTGGCAAACGGCTAATTTTTCCTATTGGTAGGGCCATTTATTACAAATGCTCTAGAGCTACTCTGTGGCTAATTTTTCAATATTTGGGTTGATCCTACTTGGCCCAATGCAAAAATACATACTTGCTCTCCTGTCTCTCTCTCCACGAGGCACCTTTGTGGTGTCAATGAAAATAGGTCATCTACTTACTGTGGGGAGCTACACCGCAGGTGTTAACGCTAGCGCCAGGATCTCCAGATGCTCCCAGGTCCGTCCGACCTCTTCAAAGCACACCTTGAGTCGGTAAGACGGATAAAACTTCACATTTATTGATAAGCATTAAGATTGTAGATAGTAAAGCATAGGACATCCATGGACGGGGAAGACATCAAGGGGAAGGGGCGTGGCCTGAAGCGTTTCGCGGTTACTTCCGCTTCATCAGAGACCACAGGGGGAGACTCTCAGAGGATTATATACAGGTAAGTAACCAATGAATGGCTCAAACCTGCTAACAATCCAGCTGGAAACATTAAATCGATACATACAAGGAGGCTAGTTACAATACAATGTAATGATTCACCATGAAAAGTTACACACAGAAGCATAAATAGCAAATGTGAGGGATACAATATAAAAGCAGTATAAATAGACTTATAAGGATGTCTGTGAAGAACCCACACATATATAAAACATAAAATCACAGTAATGTGCTACAACATCGTATGCAGCATGATGACATAAAGACATAATAGAAATATACAATATAAAATATGACAGGATAACATATAGAAAGTATGGGGATGTCAGGAGCGGAACCCTAAATGACAGGAGCAGATCAATCCACAAAACAATTCAATTCAAGGTCTGCATTAAGGCCCAGTGGTGTGACGGTTTTCAAATGGTACATCCAGAAAGCTTCTTTACGAAGTAATTCTCGATGCCAATCACCCTTTCTAACAGACATTCTAATTTTGTCAATAAGTTGGAACTTAATACATAAAGATTCACCATGTTGTGTCAGAAGGTGGGCCGCTATAGGTGATTTGTAATCATGCCTTTTGGTCGCGTTAATATGTTCCATTATTCTTCTCGTGGCCAGCCTTGTGGTTTTACCCACATATTGGCTACCACATTGGCAAGTGGCAAGATAAATCACGTTATATGATTTCAGGTTCAGGTATCTGTTAATTTTATATTTGCGGCCCATCTGACTGCTAACAAAGTCTGTGGATAATGAAATATATTGACACAACATGCATCTAGGGGCTCCACACTTGTGTGACCCCTTATGTTCCAACCAAGTAGTAGTAGTACTGCTGGTTGAGTTCTTAAAAAGGGATGGAGATAAATAAGTCCCAATATTATGAGCTTTTCTGTAGCAAAATCTGGGACCCTCTCTCAGAATGTCCCTGAGTTTAGGATCCGCTTCCAACACATTCCAATGTTTTCTCAGAATATTGTTAATCTTGATTCTTTGTTTAGTAAACGTGCTTACAAAAGACAGATCATTACCCTGTGTGGATATAGTGGTATTATTATTTCCTGTTTTGTTATTTCTGATATACCTATATCTGTTGCTATACTTGTTCTAATCTCTGTTATTAGTATTAGTGAGGAGTGTGTCTCGATTCAGCAATACTGCCTTGTCATATGCATTTTTTACGTTATGTATTTGATATCCTCTCATTACTAGAAGATCCCACAGGTCCATTGCCTGAATATTAAAGGTATCCCAGTTCTTACAAATGCAACGCAATCTGATAAATTGGCCATGTGGTATAGAATTGATAACAGTATAATGGTGTGCTGAGTCTGCATGTAAAACAGCATTTTTTGTAATGGCCTTTCTGTATAGATCCGTGGCCACTTTGTCATGTTCTACATTGAGAGATACATCCAAAAATTCCATATGGGTTTTGTGTATATGTGTGGTGAGTCTGATGTTGTAGCTATTGTTCTTACAAAAATCTGTACACCTATTTTTCATATGTTCCCCAAGGTGCATAAGTCCATAGTAGATGTTAAAGCTAGACCGATTGTATCCGGGATAGGATCACTTAATGAGCGTTTAGCCGAATATGTTGATAACTTTCTCTTACCTATGGTTACCAAACTGCCTAGCTATTTGAGAGATACTACCGCATTATTAACGTGTTTTGATAACTTCATATGGGACCCCAAATACTGTTGGGTATCCATGGACGTTATGTCCTTATATACATGCATCGAACACCTTACAGGTCTTTCAGCGGTCAAATATTGGCTAAGATTTTTTAATATATACTGTGACAAACAAAATTGCTATATTTTGGAAATACTTGAATACCTACTCACTACCAATTATTTTATGTTTGCTAACAGATACTATCTACAACAGAGAGGGACGGCTATGGGGGCGAAATTTTCGCCCTCATATGCCAACATTCTCATGGGTAAGTGGGAACAAGACATTATATATGGACCCAAAAATCCATATAGATCAAATATCGTAATATATGTAAGGTCCATAGATGATCTACTTCTAGTTTGGAATGGGGACCCTACATACGTTCATGACTTTATCAGCTATTGTAACAACAATAGCTAAAACATCAGACTCACCACACATATACACAAAACCCATATGGAATTTTTGGATGTATCTCTCAATGTAGAACATGACAAAGTGGCCACGGATCTATACAGAAAGGCCATTACAAAAAATGCTATTTTACATGCAGACTCAGCACACCATTATATTGCTATCAATTCTATACCATATGGCCAATTTATCAGATTGCATATCTATGAACAGAAGATTAGAGAGACACTGCACACGATATTAGTTGTAAAAGAGTTGTATATACATACCCTTTATTTAAAGGCAATACCCGGGGTATAGACAGTGAACAAATCATTAAAAACAATTAAAAACAATATATACAAGCAGATCCATGATAGAAAGTAAAGATACTGTTGTAAATACAACCCATCCTAAACCTATCCCCCTGATAACAGTTGTAAGTGCAGTCACAAACTTATCTGTCCAGTCGACAGGTACACAAGAGGTCACACCATGGGGGTAACAGTGTATGTAGGTTAGGGAGTTCCACATGGAAGAATAACAGCCATCCGAACGCTATACGCGTTACGCCTCCACTCGAGGCTTTCTCAATTGATGCTATTGAGAAAGCCTCGAGTGGAGGTACCTTTAATATTCAGGCAATGGACCTGTGGGATCTTCTAGTAATGAGAGGATATCAAATACATAACGTATAAAATGCATATGACAAGGCAGTATTGCTGAATCGAGACACACTCCTCACTAATACTAATAACAGAGATTAGAACAAGTATAGCAACAGATATAGGTATATCAGAAATAACAAAACAGGAAATAATAATACCACTATATCCACACGGGGTAATGATCTGTCTTTTGTAAGCACGTTTACTAAACAAAGAATCAAGATTAACAATATTCTGAGAAAACATTGGAATGTGTTGGAAGCGGATCCTAAGCTCAGGGACATTCTGGGAGAGGGACCCAGATTTTGCTACAGAAAAGCTCGTAATATTGGGACTTATTTATCTTCATCCCTTTTAAAGAACTCAACCAGCAGTACTACTACTACTTGGTTGGAACATAAGGGGTCACACAAGTGTGGAGCCCTTAGATGCATGTTGTGTCAATATATTTCAGTATCCATAGACTTTGTTAGCAGTCAGACGGGCCGCAAATATAAAATTAACAGATACCTGAATTGTCGCTCATTAACGTGATTTATCTTGCCACTTGCCAATGTGGCAAGTGGCATCCTTTTAAGTCTATTTATACTGCTTTTATATTGTATCCCTCACATTTGCTATTTATGCATCTGTGTGTAACTTTTCATGGTGAATCGTTACATTGTATTGTAACTAGCCTCCTTGTTTGTATCGATTTAATGTTTCCAGGTGGATTGTTAGCAGGTTTGAGCCCATTCATTGGTTACTCACCTGTATAAAATCCTCTGAGAGTCTCCCCCTGTGGTCTCTGATGAAGCGGAAGTAACCGCGAAACGCGTCAGGCCACGCCCCTTCCCCTTGATGTCTTCCCCGTTCATGGATGTCCTATGCTTTACTATCTACAATCTTAACGCTTATCAATAAATGTGAAGTTTTATCCGTCTTACCGACTCAAGGTGTGCTTCGCTTTGGTTGTATCTCGCTGCTCCCTATGTATCGTGCTTCACCTTTGTTGTGTCACCTACTCTGACCATGTCATGCAGAGCAACAGCTTCTCTGTGGCTAATTTTTCTATGTTTGGGTTGATCCTACTTGGCCCAATGAAAAAACCCATACTTGCTCTCCTGTCTTTCTCTCCACGAGGCACCTTTGTGGTGGCACCTACTCAGACCATGTCTTACATACTAGCTCATACAGGCCTTTTCATGAAGCGTACCCCTTCCCCTTGCACAAACCATACTCTGGAGGGAGATAAGCCAATTGGTCGTGGGCTCTGTCCAGTGGGGCCAAGCCTGCCTTTCTCTGCAATAATAGCAACAAAGAGCAAAGATACACAGCACACTATTAAGTATACAAAAAGTGTATATACACTCCCTTTAATAAGGTGGTACCCAGGGGATAGACAGTGATAGCATATAAAACATTAAAACCATATATACAAAATTACTAAAACCTCCATATGTAGAAATTAGTTGTAAGTACAACTAATTTCTACATATGGAGGTTTTAGTAATTTTGTATATATGGTTTTAATGTTTTATATGCTATCACTGTCTATCCCCTGGGTACCACCTTATTAAAGGGAGTGTATATACACTTTTTGTATACTTAATAGTGTGCTGTGTATCTTTGCTCTTTGTTGCTGTTTTGATATTTACATACACATGCACCTTTGCCTATGGTGGCCAGTTTAATGCCCTGTAGCCTGTCTCCATTGTTTTCTCTGCAATAATGTTTTCAAACTGCAGTGGGTCTACTGTTACTCAATGGTGCTGTTCCTATGAAGCATACCCCCTTCCCCGCTTTCCCTTGCATGAAGCATACTCTGGAGGGAGAGAAACCAATGGGGTATGGGGTCTGTCCAGTGGGGCCAAGCCTGCCTGGGTCCGCAATAATGTTGTCAAACTTCAGTGGGTCTACTGTTACTCATTGGTGCTGTTCCTACAAAGCGTAACCCCTTCCCCGCTTTCCCTTGCAAAAAGCATTCTATGAGGGAGAGAAGCCAATAGGGTATGGGGTCTGTCCAGTGGGTCCAAGCCTGCCTGACTCCGCAATAATGTTGTCAAATTGCAGTGGGTCTACTGTTACTCAATGGTGCTGTTCCTACGAAGCGTAACCCCTTCCCCGCTTTCCCTTGCACGAAGCATACTCTAAAGGGAGAGAAGCCAATGGGGTATGGGGTCTTTCCAGTGGGGCCAAGCCTGCCTGGTTAGGCAATAATGCATACCCTCCAACATTTCAAAGACAAAAAAAAGGTACATTTGGCACGCCCCTTGTACCACCTAAACTCCTCCCACAGCCCACCCCCCAAATTATATATGGCTCCTCCCCAAATCTGGATATTAATATCACCAATTATTTCTAAATGTAAATAAGTAGTTAAAAGTTGTTGCTGGCAGACATGTATATTTAATGAAGTGTTAATGATAGCAGTTACTGGCCCCCTATAAATAGAGCTAGACAGATAGAGTTAGATTGATCGATAGATAGATAGAATTAGATAGACAGATAGATAGAATTAGATAGATAGATGATAGATAGATAGATAGATAGATAGAGTAAGATTTATAGATAGACAGATAGAGTAAGATAGATAGAGATAGATAGATGGACAGATAGCAATTAGATAGATAGATAGCAGAGTTAGATAGATAGATAGATAGATGATAGATAGATAGCAGAGTTAGATAGATAGATAATAGATAGATGGATAGGTAGCAGAGTTAGATAGATAGATAATAGATAGATGGATAGATAGCAGAGTTAGATAGATAGCAGAGGCAGGGCTGCGTGCTGCTCTGCCTGCACAGCTCCTTTAGAGTGAGTCCCGCCCGACACAGTGTAGTTACGAAAGTCACGTGCACTGCAGTGACTGATCGCACGCTGTGTTCTCATTGGACCAGCCAGCCATATGCTCACACAGTTCCTCCTCCACCGCTCTCGGCCGCTCACTCTGGTGGGTGAGTGACTCTCTCCCCCCCCATGGCAAATTAGAAATTCAGAGCAACCGAGCTGCAGCAATCATAACTTTTTCATTGCACTGCAGCCCAATTTACCGCTGGCACACATAATCTGGCGGTACACATCCCAGGCACCCGGTACAAGCTGGTACTTCTGTTTTGCAAGGTACTGCCGTTTCAAAAACAGTACAATACCGGAAAAATCGGTACACTTGGAGGGTATGAATAATGTTGTCAAACTGCAGTGGGTCTACTGTTACTCAATGGTGCTGTTCCTATGAAGCATACCCCCTTCCCCGCTTTCCCTTGCACTAAGCATACTCTGAGGGAGAGAAGCCAATGGGGTGGGGGGTCTGTCCAGTGGGGCCAAGCCTGCCTGGCTCCGCAATAATGTTGTCAAACTGCAGTGGGTCTACTGTTATTCAATGGTGCTGTTCCTACAAACCCTATCTCCTTCCACGCTTTCCCTTGCACGAAGCATACACTGAGGGAGAGAAGCCAATGGGGTATGGGGTCTGTCCAGTGGGGCCAAGCCTGCCTGGCTCTACAATAATGTTGTCAAACTGCAATGGGTCTACTGTTACTCAATGGTGCTGTTCCTACGAAGTGTGGGGCCAAGCCTACCTGTTTGTGTAAAGAAGGAGGAAGCCGTGGGAACAGGAGCAAGGTAAGTGAACTCTGACAGGTGGAGTACAGATAGGAAGACAGAGACAAAGTTAGGAATGGAGCCAATGGGTCATACACAGGAGGTCAGTCAGCCAAACATCCTAACTGGGATAAAGAGAGGGGCATAGTCAAAAAATAGGCAGAGGGCAGGACTTGCAGTAAAATCTGACACCTAAAACAAGAGAACCAATCAGAAGATGTAAGTATCCGAAGATGCAGAAGAACAAGCAGCAGAAATGCATTATTATTCAATGTTTACAGTAAGAAAGAAAAATATATTTTCCAGATTATTGATGGATACTGGGGATGTAAATGCTTATCATTCCATTTTCTTCTATATAATGAGCTGTTAAAGGGCATGTCCACCCCTTTTTTTATATTTTGCTGTAGTGTAGGGCTCCCTCCCCCAGCCCCAATCACTATAGTTATTTGTGCAGAAACTTACCCGATTATTCCTTACATTACCTCTTTCCTCTGACGTTCTGTCCTGGCCCTCTGCTTGTATGAATCTGCAAGCAGGGGGTCAGACCAGGAGCCGCATCCGTGATTGGCTGAGAGGCAGCCAATCACAGACACAGCTTCCGGCTATCCAGCACGCTGGGGGAAACAGGTAATGTAAGTACAGTTCGTGGGAGTTTTTGCACAAATACCTATAGCAGTTGGTGCTGAGGGGAGGGAGCCCTACACTACAGAAAAGCGATTAAACACTAGGGGCAGAGGGAAAATTACAGGGATTGGGAGGGAGGGAAGGGGGGAGGGCTGCACTGAGCAAGCCACAAACCTCTGAGAGGACGCCTCAGAGGTGGAAACAATTTCCCTCCCTGCAAGGCTCCCTGTGTTCACCATTTGGAGCTGAGAGGTAAGGTAAGGATTTTTACACATTACACATTGGGGCCAGCAGTGGCCAGGTATAAATCTACACTACTACATGAAACCTTATTTTTTGCTACTGTTTAGTATAAAAATAGAGGATACCCTACAAAATTCAATAAAAAAAGTCTGGGGAATATGGTGTGAATCACTTGATACTGTTAACTGTATAAATACTGAACACCCTATACAAGTGTAACATAAATGCAAGAAACGTGACATACTATTCATTGAAGCCAATTGTTAATCTGTTAATTTGTTATTGTTTATCACTTTTAAAAAGGGAAAAATCGCTAAATATCTTAAATGTCAATAAATAAGACAAGATCACTCCATATGAATGCAATATAATTTTATTATGCATATAAACAATACAAAAGAAAACATAGCTAAAACAAATATACTATATAATTAACAAATGTAAACGTATATATATGTCTTATTTAATAAAACTAATAAAAAAAAAATCCCAACCTCACAAATGTTACCTCCCAGCATTCCTAGACTGAAATACTCACCATGCACTTCACTTTCCTCTTCACTGGCGTCTCCCCTGGCACAGCAATTAATCACGACTATGACTGCTGCTACATTTTCTTGCGAGGGGTGTTCTTGCCCTTTAATTGAAAGATAAACTATTTTTACATGAACAAACAGTGTACAATTTCTATAATACAGGAACTCCAAGGTTCTCATCCAAATTAAAAATTCTGCATTTGCTTTCCTACACCACACAACAATTCTAGAGATGCTCTGTGGTGGCATCAAACAGCCGCCTGTTACTGCTACCACAACTGTGCAAACAGACCCTGTAAATAGATTAAGTGTTTTTTTTAACATGCCTTTTGGCGTCAGACACACTTCCTTGATGCCTTGATGGTAGCTATATTTATGCCAAACATAAACTGATTGGTTTGATTCAAGTAGAAGACTTTATATAGATTATTCCTATCTATATAACAGTCAACTATTGCCATGGTAATTCAACTCTCATGCATATACACAGGTAAGATGCTGAAAATGCTTAGGATGAAATCAGACAAATTGCTGCTATTTACTGGTGATGAATTCAGTATAATGTGCATCCATTAATTATCCACCTATTTACTTGTGGCACAAACATCACAATTTTTTTTTAAGCAAAACTAAATTAGCTGATTTTTCAGAATTACATAAGATTCTGTTCCACTTTAATCAGAAGGGAAAGGAATTGCTATAAAAACTAAATTGAAATAAACCATATATAAAAGGAAAAGTTCAACAGAGTTACTGTAAAGGAACTAAAAATATCAAAATACGCCACAATCACAACCGAAGATTGGGAAGATCTAGCTGAATTCCATCTGCTGGTATCCCCATCTGCACCTAATAAACAGATGCAGTACTACATACTTCAACAAGCATATCTTTCACTCTACAGTGAGTGCCCAAAATTACTCCAGCAGATTTTTATCACTTTCTATGGGACTTCCCACACATTGCCAGATTCTGGCATAAAGTATCCCACTACCTCTCCACAATCCTGCCTTATTCCGTCCCCAAGGAACCAAAACTCTGTCTATTGGGGATACCAGGGGAGGAGATCTGGAACCGATATGAACTGAAATTTTTACATGAAACACTATTTTACGCCAAAAGGGCTATTGTGCTCTCTTGGATGGCACCCACTTCACCTACAATGACATCTTGGAAGACAATGGTGACTCATATGTTGCCCTACCTTAGACTCATTTATATACAACAAGGTTGCCCCTTCAATAAAATCTGGTCTCTATGGCTAGTAGGAACTCTATAAATAATTCATGAACAGACCCCTCTAGTAACTGAGGCCACCTGTTTCACCTCATCATATTACCGAATTGAACCCTTGGCTGTGGTTGTTTCCTTGCTATGTATTCTGTTTTATCATCCTGTTTGTAGACATACTACAGAACTGGTTATACCCCTTTCTTTCTTCGTTATAATCTTGTGTACCCAAAGAATAAAGTAGAGTTAAAGTTCTGCTACATCTCATGTGTGGTGTTTGGACAGGCATCAGGTACCCAGCGTAGTTTAGTGTGAGGATACTTATTCTAACACTGAATGTGCTTGGACTACATAGCCTCCTGAAAGTGAATGCTGTAATTACCAGATCTCTGGGTCTGATTCATTACACTACAATGCCATCAAGTTTAACAAGATCTGTTTCTCATAAATCCATGTTGATCACTGCTTATAAGGTTAGTCCTTGTAACATACTATAGCCAGGTCTGTAATATTACCAGGCTGTGAATGACTACCTTTTTTGAATATTGGAATTACATCAGCTTTTTTTCAATCCAGAGGCAAGCTTCCGAACATGAGGGAATCTGAGAAAATAAGAAACAATGGCATGGATAAAACTTGCAGGGTTATTTAATAAAAGTTCTTATTGTTTAAAATGGTGCTAATTTTGCCCCAACCAATCAGATATCATTTAACATTTAAAATTCTAACATCTGATTGGTTGGGGCAAAATTAGCACCATTTTAAACGATAAGAACTTTTATTGAATCTCCCTGTTAGTTCCCTAAAGACCTGAGGGCATGTCCAGCCATAAAATGAAATTTTACCAGTAAGTGCAGAACCCCCCCTAAACCCCATTTTCTTTTTACTTACCTTTCCCAAAGATACCCCTGATGATACTTATATGACCAAGACCCTCACCAATTCGGTGCTGCCTCCTGCTGCTATTGCAAGCTGCTTTTGAGCAAGCACAGCATCACTGTGGTGCTTCCTGGTTGGGGCTGTAATCTATTGACTGTGACACCATCGGCCCACCTTAGACTGACAGCCATGACAAGGGATCAGAGCAGCAAAGTGCAGCAGAGCAGCAAAGGACCAGGTCTTCTTTAGGGTCATCTTTGGAGAAGGTAAGTGAAATGAAAATAGGTTTTAGGGGGGTGCTGCCCCTTCAGTATGGGTAAAATCTAATTTTATTGCTGGACATGCCCTTTAAGCTTATTTAGTTGTTTCTAAACCTTATCCTTAGTTAGCCAAAGTGCAATTGCATCCTTTTACCATTATTGCTACTATACTCTATGCTATCTTCCTCTTTTTACATCCGAATTAAGCCACATGGGTGTGAAATTGTTTTGTTTTTTTTTAAATTTATTTCCAAAGGGTATAAATATAAATGTTAATTGTTTAAAAACAGTCCACTTCTGTTCAGTATCATAATCTGATCTTAACCTTATACCAGTTGATATGCTGAAGAGTTATTTTTTATCCAGGGAAAATTTGCTTTACTAAAAATTAAGTCTTTGTTAAACCAGTGCACTTTCCCTTTTTTATAACATACATCAATGAATTAAATTAATTAATTAATTAATTAATTAATTAATTAATTAATATTATTTGACAATATTTCATGGCCACTATTCCCTAAGCTTCCAGTTACCTTCATATCTATACAATGCTCTGGGTGAGTAATTAAAGTCCCCAATAATCAGAATGTGCTCCAAATTTGCAGCCCTTGCATAAAAAGCTGACTCATTTGGTGGCTTGTAGCAGACACCAAGAATAACTACCTCCCTGTTGCCCAATTCCATCCATATTGCCTCTGCATTAGGGCAAGGTCCCACTCTGTGCATTTTGTCTGTGTTCCGGTCCGTTTGCAGGCCAAGGAAGCAGAGCTGCAGATGCCATTATCCAGGAGGAGAAAGCCAGCAAGTTTAAAGAAATAAAGGTAAGCTCGGGGGGGTGCACATATGCTTTAAACGACATTTTCTTCCTTTCCATTTTCCTCCTTACATCAGATCAGACTTTATTTACATTTATTTACCAAGGGTATAAATTTAGATTTAAAATGGTTTAAAACCCCTTTAAAAACAGTCCACTTCTGTTATTTTACCTGAGAATGTATAAGCAATTTTAATTCAGGGAACCTTTGCTTTTCATATAACCCAATGCACTTCACCTTTTTATAACATATTAAAGGACAATATTTCATGGTCTCTTTTGCCTAATATTCCAATTACATTCATATCTATACTATCCTCTTTGTGGTAAGATATTACCAGATCAAACAGAGTGCATGTTCTAGTAGGTTAACAAATATACAACACTGATCAAAACAAGGACGTTGCAGCCTTGTTTCCTGAAAGTTGAGAGTCAATCATATAACAGCACAGATGTCCCCCCTCTTTGAACTTGTAACCTTGTGGGCTTAGTGTTTCAAAAACAAGTGTTTCAGCAGGTCAGCCACCATAGCACATGCAAGGTACAGAAGTACATTTAAAAACTTTATCTTTTTCTAGAAACAGAATTAAATAAAAAGGTTAGTAAAATTAGCTGAATATATTATATTGCCATAGGAAGCCTCTATGCAATTAATGCTGGCTGGTTAACAAACTACAGGTTAACAAGCAGTTTTCAACTTACGTGGGACTTTCATATTAGTGTGGAGACATCTGTACAGAAAACACTGTGCATAGAGACAGCGAATACTGGGGCCAGGGGGTGTGGCAATATAGGTGCAAATGCTCTAAAGGCTCTTTGGACACTACACGAGTTGTGAGTTGTACTGCCAACAACATGGAAACCTTTTTAGATACGGAAGATATTTTGTTAAGATGTACATGAAAAAAACTTGCCAGAGAAGAATCTTCAAATTAAGTTTATTTCTCTATTAAATATTTGGTAAGAAATGCATCTAATAATGTGCTAAATGTGTTGATGGAATTGTGAGCAGGTTTTTTTTTAAAGGATGGACATGCCCTTTAATGTAAATGTATTCTACTTGGATAAATTGCTCTGATGTAATCTCAGAACTCATAGTTATACACATGGCGTTCCTAATGGATTCTATATATTCCATAAACCTAAATTGCAGTATTTATTTGCAGTAGTTTTCACCAAGTTTTGCAGTTTAAAATATCCTATTCCTGTTCTTGTTTATAGCTACAGAGACAATTATTTTTTTCTGTGCTGCAAAATGTCACTTTATATAAGGATGAATTGGGTAGTGAGACAACATTTCCATTAAAGATCAATACAGTTAGGTACACTGTGTCAGTTTTCCTATTACAGTATTTCTTTTGGAATTACAAATGTATGCTGCAAGAAGAAAGAAACACGCAGAGAAGGATACCATGCTATCATTATGCTATTTCCTATATGTACTTGTAAAATGCTGAATAAGAAAAAATATTGAACGTGACTTTAAAAAGGTAATAATAACAGAAAACGTTATTTATATGTATTTCAGAAGTGCAGGCCTTTATAACAAATAGAAACGTCCGAACTTCGAAAAATCCGGGCCGCACGAGGATCCGTGGATTTTCAGAAAAATCCGTAAATTCGAAAATCCACGAGCGGACCCGTTAAAACGTATTAAAATGAAAGTTCGGCAAAATCCGCATTAAAAGTGGTCTAAATAGCCTTGATAACGTACACTTAATCACTCAGGGACCTGGGTAATGACCTTAAGAACACGTATCAATGCCTACAATACCTAAAAATTACAGTCCGCTAGCGTGAATTTAAAAAACGGTATTTTTCGAAAATACGAGGATTTCCATAAAAACGAGAATTTTCGTAAAACCGAGGATTTTCGTAAAAACGAGGAACCGGAACTTCCTGCCTGCACAATGGCGAGTTCTGTAAGGCAGATGTATGCCACAGAGTACCTCCTGGCCAGGGGGTACGATGATTTCCCCCCTGGCACCTATCATGTGCGGCGCCGAAAGCGCAGGATTATGGAGGGGCTCCAGCGCCGGCTCCTGCGCCGCTTCGGCTACCAGACCACTGTCTCTACGCTCCAGAGACAGTGGTCTGATCTAAAGAGGAAGAAGCCTCATTATGTTCGTGCCATGCGGCAACTTATGGAAGGCAAGTATACTTTTTATTATATTACTGTATTGTAATAAGTAGTAAAATATTTTAATTCACTTCTGACAAAAACATATTTATTGTATATACCTTACCATTAATGCCATTACACACACCACATTGGCCACATTCCCCTATATAGTAGTTTGCACACAACAAGGGAAAGAAGGCGATGGGGGTACTGGGTTACATAATGTCCACTGCGGTTTGCCACCATTGTTGTGGGGCCAGGCAGGCTTGGCCCCACTGGACATACCCCTCACCCCATTGGCTTCTCTCCCTCAGAGTATGCTTCGTGCAAGGGAAAGTGGGTGAACGGGTAGGAACAGCACCATTGAGTTACAGCAGGCCCACTGCAGTTTGCCACCATTGTTGAAGAGTCAGGCAGGCTTGGCCCCACTGGACATACCCCTCACCCCATTGGCTTCTCTCCCTCAGAGTATGCTTCGTGCAAGGGAAAGCGGGTGAACGGGTAAGGCTTTGTAGGAACCACACCATTGAGTTAGAGCAGGCCCACTGCAGTTTGCCACCATTGTTGAAGAGCCAGGCAAATGGCAAAATGGCGCCTTTGAAGCAGCCTTTTATACCCAGGGGGCTGGCAATAATCATGTTAGCCGCCATTAGATAATTTGGGACATGGGGCTTGCTCCGTCTTCAAAATAACCCCCAAAATGCAGAAATTCCGCAAATTTACAAGAATTACGAAGACCTCCGTTTTCTCCATATTTCGAAAATAAAAAAAATCCGGAATAATCCACCGTTCGCGGACGGGATAAATCGGGTCCGCGAACCAGTCATCTCTAATAACAAACAAGTTCACTCAAAAAACAATAACGATACAGTTAATTGCCAATTTTTAGATTAGCATAATGGTATGCCACCCAGATATTCCAGTGAAATACAGGATTATACATTTTAAAAAAGAAGCGCTTGGGGCAATGAGTTACTGCTTCTCAGTCTTACCCAGTGGGTTAATATTTGCATCTACACACTTTCATTTAAATCATGTGTATCTTTCTTAATAAGTCTACCACTCCCTTTTGCATAAACACTGACAATTTAAGACAAACGTAGTCCACCTGTAATGCATTTTTACATGTTTCCTCTCTTAACCACTGCAAAGCTACAGGATTTAATACAGGATTAAAAATGCATTTTTTACCTTCACAATTACATAGCAGAAAGTGTCATTGTCTTAACAAGTCTAACAAATCTAAACAGATTCTTGATAAGGCTTTCATTTCCCAGCATGCACGATGACATTGTACAAACAAACTTAAAGGGACACGATACTGAAAAAATTAATTTTCCTTATCTTAATCTATAATTGAATACATGTAAGTAGCACTTACTCTGATTTGCATGTGTTGCTACATGCCTTCAATAGAGCACACATTTTGTTTAGGAGCAGTATCCCCGCTCCCTCTTTTAACCAGTCCCACTTCCATCTGACCTGATTCCCCCCCCACAAACCAACTGTCAAGCCTGCACACAGCATTCCAACTGTCAAAACTCTGTCACCAATCCAGCTACAGTAAAACTACTCACGGAAGAATAGTTTTTGAGAGCAAGGAACTTGATTGACAACTGAAATATAAGAAGTTTTAGATTGGATATCTAAAGAAATAGGGGGCAGATCAACAAAAAAATGATACAGTGGTGGTTGGGAAGAAATATAGTTTCCAGTTATGGTCAATTTAAAACAACTTATTTTTCAGTATACAGTAGATTCCCTTTAACCTTACCCTCCTTAATTATACATGTTGTAAATATTCAAAGGATAAGTTACATTGTAACATCAGGTGGATGCACAGAAACCAGTAAAACACTGCTCGGAGAACACTCTCTTCTAAAAGGTTAGCATTTATTCAAGGTATCACTTGACATGTTTAGGACTGCAAGAAGTCTTTAAACATCACCCTTTATACAGCTATAAGTTTAATGCAGCTAAAAGTATTATGCTGGAGTCACGTGATCCAGGAGACACTATAATTGTAGGAGTGTACTCTTTTTAATAAAAGTGGTTTGTTTTGAGATTAAAGTTTGTCTTTAAACTAGGTACAGACGTACGATATGCCTGACCCACAACTGCATGGCAGATCATCCGCGAAACATGACCAAACATTCTAGAGTAGTAAATGATCCTTTTACAGCAAAGAACAACATCACACTTAAATGTAGCAGAAGTGCTTGGGGGAACAAATTACTGCTTCTCAGTCTTACCCAGTGGGTTAATATTTGCATGTACACACCTTTTAAACCATATGTATCTTTCATAATAAGGCTACCACTCCCCTTGCATTAACACTGGCAATTTAAGACAAATCTAGTCTACCTGTTAGCTAATACATTTTAACATGTGTTCTCTCTTTATTCATTGCAAAGCTGCAAATACATAAAACACAATCCTTAAAGGGCATGTCCAGCTTAAAAAAGCCTTTTTATAGTCATGTACAGTACCCCCACCAAACCCCATTTTTGCATTATGTATAATGCCAAAGTTGCCTCTGAAGGGATTTACTTGACCCGGACCCTTGCCCCCTGGGCGCTGCCCCCTGCTCCAGTTTCAAGCAAAAACAGGAGTAGTGAGGCTCTTTGCTGACAGCCGCTCTTCTTCCTGGTCGTGGCTGTCAGGTAATTGGGCGTGACATCACATTGCGCCTTAACTGACGGCTGCGACCATGAAGAAGCACCGCAGAGGAGGAGCAGCAAGGGACCAGATCAGGTAAGTCCATTCAGAGGCATCTTTGGCAGTTATACATAATGCAAAAATGGGGTTTTGGGGGGGTGCTCTACATGACTATAAAAAGTTTTTTTATGCTGGACATGCACTTTAACAGAGCATACAGATTCCAGCATGGACAAGTGTCCAACACAAGTAAACTAAAAGCACAGCAACACATATAGTATAGTATAAGCATCAAATAAGCATCACTGATTTGACTGATGGTCAGGCCCAGAAGCAGCAGAAGAAAGAGCTGTGGCAATAATGTTGTGTAGATAAATCTGTTGTATTCAATTAGATCAACTGGACTTGAAGTTTAGTTCTTGAAGACGTTTCGCTAGTCATCCGACTGGCTTTCTCAATTCAGAATGACTTGTACAAGTATCTGTGGCAATTATGTACCCTGGAAAATCCCAATTAGCATATCACAGCCAAGTGTTAAGGGCGTGACTAGATAGTGGCTAAGAGGTGTTATAGGAACGCCCAGAGTAAGGTGTTAAAACAGCATTGTACATGGCAGACAGTTGGTGTCGAGCCCCCCCACCTCTATTCAGGCTTGGTTTCTTTATTTTCACATAAATGGCCTCCTTAACACCTTAACACTTGGCTGTGATATGCTAATTGGGATTTTCCAGGGTACATAATTGCCACAGATTCTTGTACAAGTCATTCTGAATTGAGAAAGCCAGTCGGATAACTAGCGAAACGTCTTCAAGAACTTAACTTCAAGTCCAGTTGATCTAATTGAATACAACAGATATACCATGACCTGGATAAATTAGAACCTTCACAAGCGTTGTGTAGATAAGGTTGATCTTGTCAAAGAAACTTGCTTGTTCTGTACAATATGATATGAGTTGTGAGTAAGAATTTAGATTTTGGCATAGCAGTGATGATGTTTACTTTATTTTGCTAAAGCTTTTGATACTATGCCACATAGGTGACTGAACTAAGGTCAGTTGGCCATGAAAAACACATTTGTACAAACTGTAGAATTGGTTAAAGGATCTCATACAGAAAGTTTTTGTCGTATGGGCTTTTACCCTTTTTTATGTTTTCCCAATTCATTCTGTGCCTGGAGAATTTTTGTGAATCTGCCTTAACTGTATTGTATTGTATTTTATTTCTTATATAGTGCTACATATTCTGCAGCACTTTACAATTATTTACTCAATTGAAACCAGGCCCTGCCCCGAAGAGCTTACAATCTAATCACTTTATGTACACATACAACCTATCAGTATGTCTTTATGATTGTGGGGGAAAGCGAAGTGCCCGAAGGAAACCCACACAAGCACGGGGAGAACATACAAACTCCTGTGTCCAAGGGTGGAATCGAACTCAGGACCTCAGCGCTGTAAGGCATTGGTGCTCACCACTGAGCCACTGTGCTGCCCTCTGAGTCACCATGCTGCCTAAATCAATAACAATAAATATTGGATGTTATACAGAAAGTAAATTTGCTACAGTACATTCATTTTTTTATTTTTTTGCATTTATATTTTTAGAAAGCTTAAATTTACCTACAAAAATCTTATTGTTTCTAAAAAGCACTTTCTAGAATTTGACACTAATTTGAAATGTATGACCTTCTGATGGTAAACATGGGATAACCTGAAAATTAACTAAAATACCCCACATGTGAGTGTTTTTTAGAAAATCTTTCCCCCAGGACTTTAGGAGTGGGGCAAGTTTTTATGAAAACTATACTTTGACACAGATTGGAAGTTTTTTTCTAATACCCCCCCCCCCCTTTTTAACATGTAAAATACTGTAACTGACTGAAATATCGATCTCCTGAATAAAGCATTTCAAAGCATAAAAGGGGGAACAGAGCTGTGGCCAGCAAATAGCCCCAAATGAACCAATGAACACAGAGAAAATGGATCTAATTGTAAATATTCCTTCATTTCAGGGTAAACACTTATTTACCTTAAACACCAACCCCAACAGATTCTTGTATTTGTATATAATAACTGTATATAATAAATGACAGAAGCAGCTAAGCTCTATTTTATTATTGGTCTTTGTGTCTTTTGCCACATGCATAGTTAAATTGTAGCAGGAAGCGGTCGGAACCTGTCAGGGCAGCTGGCGGTAGATAGCGAGTAAGGAAAATTACAAAAACAAAGAGATCCTGCACACCTAAACTGGATATTTCAAAAAGTTACTTGCTGGGTCTTCCCAGGATTGCAGCCAAAAGTGACATACAGAAAAATGGAAAAAAGCTGGGCACACCAGCTTTAGCAAAACAACTAATTTATTAGTGACGTATCAGTACCATGTGGTACCTTCCTCAGACAAACTATTAACTATTAAGATAAATTACCTCTCTTTGTTTCTGGCTCCTGTGAAATTGAAGAACGGAAGGTAAGGCATAGCTTTTGCCTCCCATTCTTCAATCAATGTATTAAAGTAATAGTTATCTTTTTTAGTGAACTATTCCTTTAAACTTACATGGTTCTCTGGAAAATGTTTTACTAAAGAAAGAGACAAGCAGATATGGTCCTGCGCCCCCCAGGGATTATACTTTTCTCACTAGATTAGGATTGATGGCTGGATACTTCCTTGAAGTTTAAAGGGCATCTCCACCCTTAAAACAAAAACCTGGTCACTTGGCAGTTACCTGCCCCCAAACCAAATTGATATATTCAGCACATTGTTAGATGTATTACTAACCAGATATTTAAGGATAATAATTGCCTCCACATGCTCTCTGAGCAGTGGGAGGAGGCAGAAACCTTTTCCAAAATGGAAAAGAAGTTATTAAATATCTGGTTATAAATTCATGTAATAACTGGTAAAAATAGTTAGTGGTTGCAGGAAGATAACTAACAAGTCACCATTTTTTTTGTTTTAAGGGTGGACATGTCCTGCATGTTTGTGCAAAATAAAAAAAATACAAAAGGTATCTATTTAAAGGGCATCTATAGTTAAATTTATACATTGCTCCAATCCAGACATAAAAAAGATAAGTGTATTCTGCCTTATTCTTACTTTCCTCTGTGGCTCTGTGTTTGCACACTGGGGGAGTTTGGAGAGACCGAGTCCTAAATCACTGTAACCCGGCCTCCCTTTGGAGGGAAAGCTTGATAATAAATCGGTGAAAGCTTGCGGAGGAGGGGGACTTCTCCTTCCCTTTACTTCTGTTTTTAACCCAGTATTTGTCAAGCATTTTTGAGAAGGAAGGAGTCATTGGAAGACTTGCTGTAAATGCTGTGTAAGCCTACACACTATACAGGCATGCTGTTAGGAAATTTGATTGACAGCTCAAGCAGGAATGGTGTATTGAAATCTTCACTTCTTTTAACTTGTATATCTCAGGACAGAGGTGGAATCTGAAGAAAATAAGAATAAGAAGGTACTCTGTGGGTTGGGGGGAATTATAGAACACATAGAAAGAAGAAAAAAAAAAATTCCGCTATAGATGTCCTTTAACCTTAGTTCAGATGATTACCAATTATTGCTTGCATGTATGTTTGAAGCATATGTGAAGTGTGTTCCGGGTTTCCAGATTTTGATGTAGAAAATATAGAACAAATCCAAGAAGAGCGAGTGCGTGCGTAAGCGCATCCCGTTTTTTTTTTAGCCATGCCAGCTTTTCCAAAGCCATGCTGACTTTTGAGGTAATGCCCACTTTGAGGTAACCATCTGGTACGCTGTAAACATAGTATTAGGCCTTGTTCACACTAGGATGGACAAAAATCGACAAAATGTTTTTGGTACATTTTCGTCCATTTTCTTTGTCAGTTTCACATCCTGAAGGAGTTTCACACACACATTCCCATTTATAAAAACCTTGGGTGAGGGCCCCTGGGTTAAGCATCTTACCCCTGCACTTATCTCTTAAACTTGCGTGCTCTTCTCTGCCTCCTTCTTCCGGTCTGATACCAGTAAGTTGTCAGCCTGTGCCACGGAAGTAGGAAGTGAAGAGAAGAGCATGCAGGCAACAGCAACTTTAATTGCAGGAGTTAGATGCTTAACCCAGGGGTGAGGAACTAGAAGTATAGGTCCTTTCCATAGATTCTTTCAAATGGGTGTGTGTGTGTGAGATACTCCTTAAGTATAGGTTTTTACCCTGATAATGAGGAATTCATTGTTAGTGCCCAAATCCTGCATTTAAAGGGCAACTATAGCAGATATACAGTATAGTATAGTATAGTATTTGAGGTTGAATAAAGACATATGTCCATCCAGTCCAACCCATCTAGCAATATCCTTATTTCCCGCCTAATTGCTGATCCAGAGGAAGGCAACCCCCCCCCCCAAAAAAAAAATATCCCTGGATCAACTCTACTTTATGTATCAATACCAGTAACTTGCAACATTCCTTGTTTGCAGAAACTCATCCAGCTTTTTTTTTAAACTGACCAATGAACCTGCCATAACAACGTCCCCTGGAAGACATTTCCATAGCTTTACCTTTCTCACAGTGAAAAACCCTTTCCGAAGTTGAAGCCTAAACCTTTTTTCTTCAAGTCTTAAGGGATGTCCTTGTGACATGTTCTATTGGTGAACAATGCCCCAGTTTATTGTATGGCCCATATAGTCTATTGTATTGCCCATTAATGTATTTATACACAGTAATCATATCCCCACGCAAGCGCCTTTTCTCTAGTGTACATAATTGTAACTTTTGCAGTTTCTCTTCATATTCAAGCTCCCCCAATCCCCTTATTAATTTCGTTGCCCTTCTCTGAACCCTTTCCATTTCAAAGATGTCCTTTTTGTACACAGGATTCCAAAATTGCACTGCATATTCCAAAAGAGGCCTTACCAATGCTTTGTAAAGAGGGAGAATTACATTTTCCTCCCTTGAATCCATACCTCTCTTTATACATGACAATACCATGCTGGCTCTGGCTGTTGCCGCCTGGCACTGCTTGCTACCTTTAAGTTTGTTATCCACCAAAACTCCAAGATCCCTTTCCAACAGGGATTCACTTAACACAGAGCCATTTATAGTATAAGCAGCACAAGGATTTTTAAGCCCAAAATGCATCACCTTACATTTATCAACATTGAATCTCATCTGCCACTTAGCAGCGCAATGTGACAATCTATCTAAATCCCCTTGCAAGGATTGCACATCCTCTGAAGTTTTTAATGGTCGACAAAGTTTTATGTCGTCAGCAAACACAGAAACCTTGCTGACAATACCCACTTCCAAATCATTAATAAATAGATAAATAGAAGCGTCCCCAACACAGAACACTGGGGCACCCCACTTAGCACTATGTGCATAATGATGAAGCCCCATTTACAACTACTCTCTGCATCCTATTCATTAACCAATTTTCTATCCATGTACAAATGTAATATATAAATAATAGCTTATATATTAGTCGCCTATGGGGGACTGTATTAAAAGCCTTTGCAAAATCCAAGTAAACTACATCTATTGCTATACCAGAGTCTAAATTTCTACTTACTTCCTCATAAAAGCCATGCAAGTTAGTTTGACAAGATCTATTCCTCCTAAATCCATGCTGGTTACTACTTATAATGTCAGTCCTTGAAACATACTCTAGATCATGTTCCCTTATCAAACTTTCCAGGATCTTCCCCACCACTGAAGTTAAACTTACAGGCCTGTAATTTCCCGGCTGTGAACGACTACCCTTTTTGAATATTGGAATAATATCAGCCTTTTTCCAATCCAGAGGCACACCTCCAGACATGAGGGAATCTGCAAAAATAAGAAACAATGGCCTAGATAAAATTGAACTTAGCTTCCTAAGTACACGAGGATGTATTTTATCCGATCCAGGAGATTTATAAATATTAACCTTATTTAGTTCTTTCTGTACCATATCCTCGGTTAACCAAAGTGCACTTAAATCTTTTATACCATTATTGCTACTATATGATATCTGTACTTGGATCTTCTACAGCTAAATAATAAACACATTTATTTCAAATGAATGGAGAAGAGGATCGGGCTGAGGTGAGCAAATTTTCCTTTAAAGTGTATCTCCACTGGGGAAAATTATATTTTGGGCTGCTTGTGAAGGTTCCCATTCATCCAGGTCATGGTATATCTGTTGTATTCAATTAGATCAACTGGACTTGAAGTTAAGTTCTTGAAAACATTTCGCTAGTGATCCGACTGGCTTTCTCAATTCAGAATGACTTGTACAAGAATCTGTGGAAATTATGTACCCTGGAAAGTCCCAATTAGCATATCACAGCCAGGTGTTGATTGCATAGTGGCTAAGAGGTGTTATAGGAATGCCCAGGTTAAGGTGTCAAAACAGCATTGTAAATGGCAGACAGTTGGTGTCAAGCCCACCTCTATTTAGGCTTGGTTTCTTTATTTTCACATAAATGGCCTCCTTGACACCTCTCTTGAACCAGTCACATTCCTTTGCCAATATGTTAAGATTACAATCTTCAAAGGTATGTCCTTTATCCTTAAGATGCAGGTACATAGCAGTTGCTGTTTGGTCTCCCCCACATACAAATCAGAACATTCTTCACTGCACCTAGGAAATGGTCTGGGGAACATGTCACTGTGACCAAAACTTGTCAAAACACTTCCTGAAGTCAGGCAAGCAATTGATGATACATTCGAGGATTATCGAAGGAACGAATGGTCCTTCCTGTTAGCAAACGGTCCTTCCTAGGCTTAGCGAATGGTACATTCAAGGGTTTGATAGTGTACTGGTTAAAGCCACCACCTTTGACATGGGAAACCAGGGTTTGAATCCTGGCTAGGGGCAGCTATACAAATGTTTGGATTATTATAATAACCATATATTAACCTAGTAATTTAATAACTAGAGATGTCTGAACTTTGCAAAATCCGGTCAGCTTGAGGATCCGCGGATTTTCGAAAAAATCCAAAAATCCGCGAGCGGACCCGTTAAAACGTATTAAAATTAAAGTTTGGCAAAATCCGCATTAAAAGTGGTCTAAATAGCCTTGGTAACGTACACTAAATCACTCAGGGACCTGGGTAATGACCTTGGAAACACGTATCAATGCCTACAATACCTAAAAATTGCAGTCCGCTAGCGTGAATTTAAAAAAACGATATTCTTCGAAAATACGAGGATTTCTGTAAATACGAGGATTTACGAAAAAATGAGGATTTTCGTAAAAACGAAGATTTCTGTAAATACGAGGATTCTTCAGAAATACGGACCCGAACCAGAACTTCGATGATTCATTGCTTTTTACTACATCCTGCCTGTGTTACAGCAAAATGTCCAGCTTTGCCAGGCAGCTGTATCCTACCAAATACCTCCTGGCTAGGGGGTATGACGATATGCCTTTAGGCATAAGGCATGTGCGGCGCAGGAAGCACGCAATAATGGAGGCCCTGCAGCACCGGCTGGCACGCCGCTTTCGCTTCCAGACCACAGTCTCTACCCTCCTGAGACAGTGGTCTGATCTTAAGAGGCAAAGGCCTCATTATGTTGATGCCGTGAGGCAACTTATGGAAGACAAGTATACTTTTTATTATATTACTGTATTGTAATAAGTAGTAAAATATTTTAATTCACTTCTGACAAAAAACACATTTATATATCAATAATCCATAAATTTGGCTTGAGAGAGAGAGAGAGATCCAAGTTCTTTGTATTTCTCATTCACTGGTTATTATTAGATTATTATTATTCTTATATTATTCAATATCAGCCCTATTTAAAGGGTAAGTAAAGTCAAAAAATAAAAAGTGACTTTATTTAACATAACACCTATAAATTCAAAATGATACCCACACATAGACACAGGTGAACACACTTGGTGGCCCACCCTTCCATTTCCATGGCAGCCTTATTTAAAGGCTAAGTAAAGTTAAAAATGAAATTGATCATTAAAAATTGATTTCTTTTTACCTTATAAATGCACACTGATACCCACACATAGACACAGTTAAACACACTTTACTAACCCACCCTTTTAGTTACATGGCAGCCCTATTTAAAGGGAAAGTAAAGTCAAAAATGAAATTTTGATCAATTATTAAAAATTGATTTTTACACTCCAAAATTAAAAATGTTGTTACCCACAAAATCTACACAGATACAAGTACACACAGCTACTGATGCTCCCCTACACCCAACCAACTTTTCCCTTTCCATGGCTACAATACACACAATAAAAATATAAGTACTTAGCCAGAATAAGGTATGAAATCATTGCCATAGAAATATGATTGACTTTTAAAGCAACTATAACATTTTGCCTTATTTAAGCTGTATTTTCAAGCAGAATATCCTTTAGATATATCATTCATTATGTATTTTTTTATTTTAATTTGCAGCTGAATCATCCTCTGACACGCCACCACCGCCACCGTCCCCGCCAGAGGAAGAATGTAAGTGCAGCCTATTGAAAAAAAATTTTTTTTCGAAATTTTTCATTTGTCCAAGGCCACATTACAGCGCACACGAGCGCTCCAGAAACAAGCATACAAGTGCGTTTCCGGTGCGCTCATGTGTATTGCCGTGCGAGTGCAGTACGATTGCACAATTGTGCAAAAATTGAGGGTCACATTAATTGTGCCACACTAGTGTGTGCTTTTTAACACGTTGATGTGGCCAAGCCCTTTATCCAAATGTTTATATTTTTTGACAACATATTTTTTGACAACTTCTCCGAGAATTGTTTTAGTAAATGTATTCGAACATTTAATGACAGTGAGAGTTAAAATAAATTTCCTTTTTTTTTAGCACTACCACCAACTAGCCCTCAGGCTACGGGCAGCCCATTGCCCCCTCCAGGCAGTCCATCGCCCCTAGAGGCACCTGGCATCAGCCAGACACGTAAGTGCATCCTAAGCAATTTTTTTATCTTTTTATTGACCTTGATTGTCAGCAAATAATTAGTGAAATTATCAGTCATAATTAAGTGAATTTTCTTATTTCACTGATAAAAATTTTTGTAAAAAAAAAAATGCAAATCTATTAATTTGGCTTGAGAGACAGATCACAGTTCTTCTCATTTCTCATTCCCATTTATTGTCCCCGACTCCCCATTGTTTGGGCTGTATCTTGTCCCTCAGAAGTCATGAAATTCGGTCCAAACATGCAGTACAAGTGCGATTATCTTAAGTATCCTTTCCAACATTGTCCAACAAACACATACCCATGAACCCCACACAGCTATTCACACCTACTGGGGCAACTAAAGTCAAAATGAAATGTTGATTAATCATCTGAAAAGGTTATTATTATAAATGGTAAATGATACCCACTAAACCTAAACAGATACAGGTAAACACAACACAACTACAACCTTCCCTTTCATTTTTTTGGTCTGAAGAAATACCTTCAGATATATCATTGTCTTTTTTTTTATTTTAACCTTCAGATGATGACTCTTCCACCCCCACCTCCCTACCCCTGCATGAAGATGAGGGTGCTTCCTGCAGCCAACAACGTAAGTGTATCCTAGTGAAGTTAATGTTTTTAAAATCTTTCATTAAACCAGTTTTTCATTGCATTTTTGTGGTTCAAAAATTATCCAAGAAATGTTCACTATGTAGCCTTTTAGGAAATGTTCTTATACATGTAATATTACTAATGGATTGGACAATGATTGTTGAAATAAAACATTTTTTTTTCTAGAAGCAAGACCAGCCTCTCCAGCCCCTCCAGCCCCTCCACCCTCTCCAGGCCCTCCACCCTCTCCAGCCCCTCCAGGCTCTCCACCCTCTCCATCCACTCCAGCCGCTCCAGCCCCTCCAGCTGCTCCAGCCCCTTCAGCCTCTCCAGTCCCTCTATAGGCCATGATTCAAAATTGTAAGTAAATCATATGCAACGTTAATGAAATGTTATATACACGACTATTAATATCTGTATTTTCCCAGTGTAAAATCCACACTACATGATGCAACATTGGGTACTGTGGGTTTGACAATGCTTTTATGGGGGCTGCAAATTACAATTTCGCAGTAAACGTAATGTTTTATGCCAGCATTACCTACTGCTGTTTATCAGTGATCCCCCATGATGCAATAATATTGCTTTAAGTGGAAGTTCAGTGAAAATACATAAACTTTTAAGAAAAAAGAGCAGTATTTTTCCATCTGAATGACCTTAACCTGTCAAATCAGCATTGTGTCTGTGTATAAAGAAATACTGACTTCCTGTTTGCAGGACCCCTAATAGAAATTGTTATGGTATTGCCCTTGACCCAGTCCCTGTGTTGATTCAGTTCCTCAGTAGAGATCTGAGAATGTGTGACCCATCCAACAGCCAATCAGTAGAAATCACTGTTACCATAACTAGGTATGCACAATATAAACTAAGAATTTTAGAAATAATGATATTTTATACTGAGCTTTCCTTTTTATGACATACCGCAACATTATTTCTTTGCAGTACCATGTATGTGTAAGTAGCTGTCAGGTGCAAAATTGCAAGAACTACATATGAAGCCTATATTTATATATATATATATATATAGCCCCCCATTTGAAATAATACTATGGGGTTATAAGTAAAAGGTCCCTCACAGTAAGCCTGACTCGTAAGACTCCATCCCAGTTTATGTGTATATAGGTTTTTATGTGTTTGATCTGTATGTTGTGGCACATCCCTGTATGGGCATGTGAAAATAAGTTGGAGGGGCGTCCAAGGGTTTGCTACAAGGCACGTTTTGTAACTTATAAGTCACCTAATTAAGGTGCATAAAATAAAGTCAGTAAAATGATAATACGGTGCCGATTTACACAAGTAGAGCACGTTGTGTAGGCACCACCCTAAAGATATATATATATCATCAGGGTGAGAGATCTGAACTGACGTTAATTAAGAAACTTGTGTGTGGTGCCATATACTTAGTTATAATAAGTTTGTTGTATTGGTGCTTTTTTTTGGCACTATTACATTTTTTATTTTTCTCTTTTGGTTTATTATATTTTTTTGTTTGTAGTTACATTAATCTCCCATGTCAAAGGCAGTGCCCTTAACCTGTACACTATCCAGTACATTCAATAATTAACAAATTTACGATCAAAAGTCTGAGAAATCCAGGTTCGGGATAATTCGAGAAGTCCGAATCCGTTTGAACTCGGGCACGAATTCTAGTCCATGGCTAGCACAGTATCAAAAGCTTTAGCAAAATCCAAGTATGCCACATCTACTGCTATGCCTGAAAGTAAATGTGTCGGGCATGATCTATTTCTCATAAATCCATGCTGACTACTATTAATAAGATCAGTTCTATAGTTATCTGGCTGGTTACAAATAGGTTTTTTGAATATTGGTATTACATTGGTATTACATTTTCCAATCCAGCGGCACATCCCCAGACAAAAGTCAATCTGAAAAGATGAGAAAAAGTGGTCTAGATAGAACTGAACTAAGCTCTTTTAAGCTTGTGAAGGTTCTCATTCATCCAGGTCATGGTATATCTGTTGTATTCAATTAGATCAACTGGACTTGAAATGTAGTTCTTGAAGACGTTTCGCTAGTCATCCGACTGGCTTTCTCAATTCAGAATGACTTGTACAAGAATCTGTGGCAATTATGTACCCTGGAAAATCCTAATTAGCATATCATAGGAATGCCCAGAGTAAGGTGTTAAAACAGCATTGTACATGGCAGACAGTTGGTGGTCGGGGGGGTTCGACACCAACTGTCTGCCATGTACAATGCTGTTTTAACACCTTACTCTGGGCGTTCCTATAACACCTCTTAGCCACTATCTCTGGTCTCTGCTGGTCTCTGCTGCACACTAGAAGGCCGGAAGAAACTATCATGTGGAGGGAGGTCGGAGCTCTAAAAGTGAAAGTAGCATTGGAGAGTTCAGGTGACTGGTCCGGTATGTCAACAGGCTCTGTCTGCGGTGTCCTCACTCCTCCTGGCTGCCTGAGAGGAGAGTGAGACTGTGTCTGTCTTGTAGGCTGTTGCCTACCTGTCATCTGCCTGCTGCTGCTTATTGTGAATATTTCATTACTTTGGTCACGGTAAATAATTATAATACCAGGGGGTTATTCAATAAAAGTTCTTATCGTTTAAAATGGTGGTAATTTTGCCCCAACCAATCAGATGTTAGCTTTCAAATGTTACATAAGTTCTGATTGGTTGGGGCAAAATTAGCACCATTTTAAACAATAAGAACATTTATTGAATCTCCCTGCAGGTGTTTAATGGGACTTTTGTTTTATTTGTTATTGAATTTGTGCAGAGGCTTTGCAGATTGCAGTGATCAGGTATCTATGTCTATCAATAAATAGATAGTATGTGATGGATTGATAGATAGATCGATAGTATGTGATAGATCGATAGTATGTGATAGATCGATAGATCGATACAGGTAGATAGATATAGGAGGTAGATAGATACAGGTAGATAGATAGATAGATAGATAGATACAGGTAGATAGGCACAGATAGATAGATAGATAGAGAGAGAGATACAGACATATAATAGATAGATAAATAGACACAGATAGATACAGCCTTTTTCACAGTTTTTTTTACTACTTCATATATGGTTGTTTTTATGGTAATTATAACCAAGGAGGTCGTGTCAGGGGGAGGAGGAAGTTGTGGTTGGGTGGTGTGGGGGGCCCCATCCAAAATTTTTCTGGGGGCCCCACTGATTTCTAGTTACACCCCTAGATTTGTTCCATTTTTTCTATGCATCTATCCAACTGCACAGCAACAATTCAAAATAATGTAAAACGTGAGGAAGGAACCAAGGAAAACGCAGAGATTTAGCTGCAACACAGACTGAATAAAACAAAGCCTGTGTTGCAGCTAAATTTCTGGATTTGCCTTGATTCCTTCCTCACATTTTACATTATTTTGAATTTTTGTTTTTTGCAACCTATATTAAATGACACTTTATTAAGATCACTAATCCCTAAGCTTCCCATTACCTTCATCTCCAAAATGAGCTCAGGGTTATTAGATATCATCAGATCCAACAACGCATCCTGCCCTGTAGGAACTTCTACCATCTGTGAAAGAAAATGTTCATATACAAGATTTTAGAACTTAATACCTTTTCAGGTGCTGGCAGTTCCCTTACTCCAATCTATTTCAGGGTAATTGAAATCCCCAATAACCAGAACATGCCCCATACCAGCAGCCTTCGCCAAATGCATTTGTAGATTCAGTTCCACCTCCTCACTGGCATTTGGTGGCTTATAACATACACCAACAATTAATTTACCCACCTTCTTGCTTTCTGTACACAGCTCCACCCATATTGATTCTGCAATCAACAAACATTCATTTGTTTATTACCCCCGATCTGTCTCATCTTTTAAATTTGGCTTCAATTCTTTTTTAACATACATGCATACATACTCATCCTCTCTTATTAACTCTGTCAAGTCTAAATAAGGAGCATCCTTCAATATATACCTTTTATATGGTTAGGTTAGCTTTAGTAGTTTGTTAGGCTAGGTTAGACTAGTTAGGTTAGTTGGGTGCCTGCTGAAAAAGTCCACCTTGATGGGGTGGCAGGCTTACAAATCTTTTGGCTTAACAATAGTTCTAGTTCCCCAGTTTTTCTAGCCAGACTTATTGCATTTATAAACATTCATTTTAGATTATCAATTAATTTACTTCAATACTTGGAAGTACATGCCTCCTTATCCTCTATGATCCCCCCTCTCCCATCTCTTCCCTCCATTATTTTAGTACCTCCCTGATCCCTTACTCCTTTATCTAACCCCTGTGTACATATGTATTTTATTTGTTATATAGCGCTACAGTACATATTC
Organism: Hymenochirus boettgeri; assembly: GCA_019447015.1. Taxonomy (NCBI): domain Eukaryota; kingdom Metazoa; phylum Chordata; class Amphibia; order Anura; family Pipidae; genus Hymenochirus; species Hymenochirus boettgeri. Next base: position 123,067,112 of record CM033475.1, on the reverse strand, counting down.
CGCAGCGCTTCACAAATATTTACTCAATTCACATTAGGCCCTGCCCCGAAGAGTTTACAATCTAATTACTTTATGTACATATACAACCTATCAGTATACCTTTATGATTGTGGGGAAACCGGAGTGCCCGGAGGAAACCCACGCAAGCATGGGGAGAACATACAAACTCCTTGCAGATGAGTTCAAGGGTGGAATCGAACTCAGGACCTCAGTGATGCAAGGCATCAGTGCTTACCACTGAGCCACTGTGCTGCCCTAGTCCAACATAGTGTAGTCCAACATACCTCCCCAATACCTAGTTTAAAATCTCCTCCAAACAATCTATCTTCATCTACATGGGTACAAGCCCAATGTTGAAATTTAACTATAGAGCTGAAATTCATCCAATAACATGGTTATAATCATTTCCCACTTAAATTAGACATCCCCTTATCCCCATATCAACAGAAAGCCAACAACTACATAGATTCCTTTCTTTTATGGCTCTGCAGATATTATTATGTAGGTAATAAAGCCAATGCCTTACTGGTTTGACGGCTCATTCACAAACATCTTGAAAACACCCCACATAAAAAACTCACTCAAGATGGACAAGAATTCGCGAACAAAATTACCAAATACCAGACACCACCCCATAACCTGGCAACCCAGATTTTCTTTAAAGAAGCAGAATCGCCCAAGGCTCCAAGCCTCTGATCAAGATTACCTTAACTCTCTATTCACAGCAGAAGAATTGCACATAGTCCTTAAGAACATAATACCCAAGAAATCCCCCTAAGGGGTACAGATATTCCTATTACAAAACCTTCCAAATCACGTTCCTTTGGTGCTTCTTTTGACAGGTGCCGATATCATCCACACTCCCTTGCAGTTTTTGCACATGTGTGTACAGTGCAATTGAGCATGGATGTAGTTGGCGCCTGTCAGAGGAAGCCCTGGAAAAGTGCAATTGTGGGTAAGTTGTAAGGCATCATTTGTGGCTCCTGATGCATTAATTGAAAAATGGGGGGTAAGATATAGCTCCTTTACTTCCCTTTCTTCAATAAAAGGGAATAAGAATTATTCATTTTGGGCAGGGAAGATACACTTTGATCTTACACATCAGGAGGGGTTGCTTCTTACTAAGGGGCACTTCTTGGGTTTTTGCTGCCCGAGACAAACTTTTTATTACTTCTCTTTCTTGCACCGCCAGCATGTTAAAGTGGGTGTAGCTTTGTGCATTGGAGTAGCTAAATTTTTTGGATTTTGAACTTCGTATCACATTTATTTATTTAAACAGTTCCTCAGACAGTCAATTAACAATAATGTAAATTACTAGAAACAGATATTACATCCCTTTCTCAAACAGCTTGTGTTGCCACTACCATATTGCTCAAATCAAAATAACTTATTTTATAGCCTGTTCTATGGTTCAGCAGTTACAATACATTGGAAATGCCATACTTTCTGTAGAATAAAATATTTAAGCCGAAAGATTTGTGAGCCTGCCACCACGTTAAGATTTGTAAGCCTGCCACCACATCAATGTAGACTCTTTCAGCAGGGCCCTAACTAACCTAACTAGTCTAACCTAGCCTAACAAACTAACTAAAGCTAACCTAACCATATAAAAGGATTTTAACAACATCATATAAAATATTTTTTTCCACCACTGCCTGTATGCCACCGTTCTTCTTTAGTGCAGCGTTGCCACCTGAGACAAATGTCCCCGGCCCTGTTCTTACTCTAGGCGCGGAGATGGCATTTGTCCACATTGATTGGTGCTTCCTTTGTTTTATCCTACAGGAATGTGGAATTGCCAGGAATCTTTGCAAAGCAATAGCCAACATATGTTTAATGCCCACAGCCTTATTCCCTTCTTCTCATGCTAAATCACACACTTCCGCTCTATAATGGTACACGTAAGGTTTGCTCTATTTCCCCTCTTTTATTAATCATGTGCATGGAACTGTTAGCTGTTAACATTAGAGATGTTTGAAACTGATTTTCGAAAAAATCATCTACTTTTGATTTTCATAAATCGGCTACTTTCGATTTTTGAAAACCATCTTCTTTCGATTTTCAAAAATCGTCTACTTTTGATTTTCAATTTTTCCGGAATTACGCTTTCCGAATTTTTCCCAACACAGTAACATAGTAATTGAGGTTGAATAAAAATCCAACATTTTTACCCTCCTTTTTAACTGTACCTAACAGTGGATTCAGAGGAAGGCCCAAAAAAACAGCTAGAATGGGGAAAAAAATCCTTCCTGACTCCAAATGGCAATCGGAAAGTATCACTAATAGCAGTTGTTTTTATAACTGCCAACCCCCTGGGTATAAAAGGCAGTTAGACAGGCGCCATTTTGTCAGTGTGTTAAAGTGAGTTTAGTGAACCTGACAGTGTAGGAGTTGGAAAGTTTTCTTTCTGCTTTCTGAGCTTTCTGTGTGTGAATTTCAGTGTGGTGGACTAGCACTTTAACCATCCCTTTGCACAAGTTTAGTGTTAAGCCTTTTAGAGGTCTAGGGGCCCTATTTAAAAAAAACACATGGTACCGCAATTTAGCGATACTGCTCATTATTGATGTACAAACAGCCGCGGTTGAACATTTACGCCGAACGTTTGTTAATTAACAAAAATTCTTTCAGAAATAATCTGATTGGTATGCTAACCAATCAAATTATTTTGGTGAATTTTCAAATTACGTGGCAAAAAATAGCACTAATAATGCTGAAAATGTGGTGAAAAGTTAAGTTCAGCGCATATGATGGAAAGTAGGTAACACTCCCTGGTGGCTTTTCAAAGTAGTGTCAAATTGGTTAATACACATTAAACACCTAGGAGCCAATTTTTGCCTGCAGCTCTGGTCTGGTTATGGCCAACGCTATAAAGCAATTTCTCTTTTCACCAGAGTTAACGTAATGAATAATGCGAAGTTGTCAGTGCACATAGCTGATACTACCGGCACACACCAACGCATCAAAACCTTTCGCAGTTTTATAAATAAGGCAAAAATAACGCTCTTTGCCATTGCAAATATGCAATACAGTTCTAGACTCCTGTATGCAAAAATTAAATCTTGGAACTGGAGAGGGTTTAAAGTAGAGATGAACAAAGCTGGCAAAATTATTTTCGATAGTGATTCTGAGGAACCTATTGAAGCTCCAAAAATTTGTTTGAATCGGAATTTTTCAAATTTTCCATAGAAATATTCTATTATTTGCCCGAAATTATTTTTGAATGGAATTCTCGAAGTTTTGATTTTCTAATTTAAATTGTACGATGAAAAGTTGAGTTTCGAAAATTTTAAAAAGATGTTGGATTTACAGATTACATAGTAACATACAGTAGTAATTGAGGTTGAATAAAGACATATGACCATCAAGTCCAGCCTTTTCACCCTCCCAACAGTTGACTAAGTTTTTGAAACTGACATGTCCAAATGGAAACCAGGTTAGTTTCGAAACTGGAATTCATTCAATGTAGAAAGGTTAGATAAAGATAACATTATACATATTGATCACATTTAGAGGTATTAGATTAGAATTAGATTAAGATATATTAAGGTTAAACTTAGAAACTGTCTAGTAGATGTGGTAATGATATGTTAATTGGATAGTTTCACAAGAAGGCTGGTTTAGGACTAAAATTAAAGGGTATCTCCACCCCCAAAATAAGATTTTTCTGTTGTGTAGGATTTTGCGATCACATGTCGGTCGCATAGAAGAACGGGAGAGGCAGTTCCAGCAGGATCGGGTCGAAGGTCGCGGGAAAAAAAATTGTATATATGTATGGCCAACTTTAGCCATGGAGGACTGCACAATCAGCCTTGGTTTTCTGACGATTGCTCATTTGTCCAAATAAGTTGAATGGTCGGATGACAGTCAATGGCTGCTGCAAATCCATACAATTTGCATGGTGTATAATCCTCCTCAAAGGAGAATCTTTTGATCAGTCTGTCTTTACATTGGGTTGGTTTATATTCCCTTTATAAATATATATTCTATTATGTTATACTGTATATATTTAGAATATAAAACTTTTTTAAAAATAGGAAAAAAAAAGTTTTTTTGTTTTTTCCTCAAATTGTTTCCTTGTCGATATGTTCTTGAATTATTAATCAGAAGATCCATTTACTGCTGGATTGTGCAGATTACTAGTAAATACACCATCTCCCTGAGCACTGAAATAAACAATAACTGCAGCTCCAATTAGTCTAATATTGACAGTGCAACAATAATTTCTACTATGTTCTGCATCTATTATTTATTTAACAGAATGGAAACCCTGTTAGATTTTTATAGCTACATTTTATAGATATAAATACGCATTAATTGACTCATACAGCTCGGCACTCAAAACACACAAATACAACTGTGTAAAGGCATATATTTGCAAACAAGTGCATGCATGTTTTTCTTACGATATTGGGCAAAAAATGATAGAAATACAATCCCATTACAGAGATTTTCATTAAACCTAGCTAACATGTAGTACTGCAATTTGACAATATTTGTTATATGGCAGTAAAGATTACACCAGAAATGCTGGTAATGGCATACTGTATTGAAGAATGACTAATAAGAAAAATAACTTGTTAATGTGTAAAAAGTGTGATTGCATTAGTGTGCTTCACGTGTGTTCACACGTGGTGATAGCATGCACTCCGAAAAAGGATTGCGGTGCATACAATGAAATGTATGCAAATTACTGTAAAATCCATGTTTACCGAAGTAATATGGGGTTAGTGCAGTTTCATAGGGGGCTGCGACATCTTTAAATTTTTTGATAGATAGCGTCATGGATTCAATATAGTATTTGATGTTGAATAAAGACATACGTCTATCCAGTTTAACCTACTAAGCAATACCCCCACTTCTTGCCAAATTGTGATCAAGAAGAAGGCAAAAAAAACCCACAAGAATTATAAAGGGAGGGTGAAATCCTTCCTGACTCCAATTGGCAATCGAAAATATCCTTGGATCAACTCTACTTTATGTATCAATACCAGTAACTTGCAACATTCCTTGTTTGCAGAAACTCATCCAGCTTTCTTTTGAAACTATTCCTATGAACCTGTCATCACAACTTCCAATGAAAGATGGTTCCATAGTTTTACAGTTCTCACAGTGAAAACCCCTTTCTTAACTTGAAGACTAAATTTCTTTACTTCAAGTCTTAAGGGATGTCAGCGTGTCATCTGACATGTTCTTTTGGTGAATGATGACCCAGATAGTTTAACGTATGACCCGTTAATGTATTTATAAAATGTAATCATATCCCTGCGCAAGTGCCATTTCTCTAGTGTACATACTTGTAACTTACCCAATCTGTCTTCATATTCAAGCTCCCCCATTCCATTTATTATTTTAGTTCTCTTCTCTGAGCCCTTTCTATTTCCAAGATATCCTTTTTGTATAAAGGATTTCAAAATTGCAATGCATATTCCAAATGAGGCCTTACCAATGCTTTGTAAAGAGGGAAAATAATTTTTTTCTCCCTTGAATCCATACCTCTCTTTATATAAGACAATATCTTGCTGGCTCTAGCTGTTGCTGCCTGGCACTGCTTGCTGTATTCAAGTTTGCTATCCACCGACGCTCCAAGATTCTTTTCCAACAGGGATTCACTTAACACAGAGCCATTTATAGTATAAGCAGCACAAGGATTTCTTAGTCCAAAATGCATTACCTTACATTTATCAACATTGAATCTCATCTGCCACTTTTTAATGCTGACAATACCCATTTCCAAATCATTAATAAACAGATCAAATAGAAGTGTGCCCAACACAGAACCCGTGGCACCCCACATAGAACATTAGTCCATATTGATGAACCCCCTGTTAAAAACTACTCTGCATCCTATCCATTAACCGACTTTCTATCCATGTACAAATGTGCCAACCCAGCCCAACATTAGTTTATATATTAGTGGTCTATGGGAGACTGTAAAAAAAGCCATAGCCAAATCCAAGTATTCTACATCTACCGCTATGCCAGAGTCTACATTTTTACTCACTTCCTCATAAAAACCAAGCAAGTCAGTTTGACATCAACACATTGCCACATTACAATGTGCCACCATCTTGGAATTGTCTTTGCGATTCACTTTGACTTACAGGCTATTGGACGTGTGCAATACAGGTTGGCTGGTAAAAATGGTGGCCACCATCATGGGACCATATTAAGGCCTGTAGCCTTAAAGTCAGTGTGCTACTGTGACTCTGCATTGGTATAGCATGCCCTAAGCATTTATTTTTTCAACCTCTTTCAGATTTAACTTTTTTTAGTTCTAATAACTAAATGATAATAACTAATAATTTAACTTCTAATAATTACCTTTGTCAATGAATCAAAACACTATAGCAATTTGCATTTTAGTATTTTTACAAATAGTTTAATTGAAGCATACCAATTTAAATTATATTTTCTATAGCAAAAGCAACACCTGTACTGCGTTTTTATAGATTCATTGTACCAGTTTAATACACTTGAAATAAAATCTCATTTGTTCATTCATTAGGATTATTTCATCATTTTTTTGCATTTTATTCAAATAAAAAGTTTTCAAAATGACCTATATCTGTGCAATTGCTTGTAGTGTTCCCCCAAGACTGCCACTGGCTCTTTTTTAGCCAGTGCAATTTAAAAGCCTATTTGAATTTATACTGCTTAGGGTGAAATTAGTCTAAATTAACTCCACAAATAATAATGATTCAATTTCCCCATTGCTAATTAGCTGCAATAATATAATGACTTTTTCGTAAGAAAAATAAGTTACTTAACTGTGCAATTATTCAGTCAGCTATTTTAAGCTTATAAATATGTATGACTCCTTTAGATTCTGAAAGAAACATATGCAAATGCAATTAGCATTTTTACAATAGTCCATCGCTGATGCTTTTTAATAATTTATTGTACTGTTTACTGGAATGTTTATAACAGGAATAAATATCTAATATTCCTTCAATATTAATATAAATTAAATATTTCTTCATTGTATTCAAATATAACTGCATATCTTTTCAGCTTTTAAGTTTTTGTTTAAAAAGTAATTTATGCAGTATTTGTGAACACATTCTTTATCTTATAAATATAATATGCATGATACAAATAGCATTATTTACAGTATCCTTTCTTCAAGCCAAAGAGATAAATCATAATTATGCCCCGGAGAGGCCAGTAAATCCCAAATATGGAACCGTGTGATGAGGGGGTTTTGTGTGGTAGCGGTTTTGTCATTCTTTATATATATTGGCACAGCACTACCAATTTACTTTTAAAAATATTTCTATTTTTACTGATGCATGTAGTCAAAAAATAAGCAATGTTTTAGCCATATGCTCCTTTGTCAAGCTCAGACTATCAAATGTACATACACCATTTTAGCTCTATATATTAATACATATAGGTAGTGACATACTGTAGATTTTTACATGAAATTACTCTATCACGTAAAAAATATACACATTCTCTATCCAATATATATATATTGGATAGAGTATTGGGATGGATTTGTTACATACGAAAATTAAAACAAGAGATGATTTTTGCAAGGCCAACACTTGGATAAGTGGACAAAATAAGGGTATGTATCCCTGTATGAGTTGTGTAAACTGTAAGTTGATTTGTAAGGGTAACTCCTTTGTACATCCCCAAACAGGCCAAATTTTTCCTTTAAGAGGCACTTTTACATGTAATACTGATTATGTAGTAATATAATGTAGTAATAATAAATATATATATATATATATATATAAAACATAGAAAAGATGATCAATGCACATTCCTAATCCCCATACAATATCATATTATCTGCACACTGGCATACTTTATAAACAAAGGGGTTTTAGTATACATTACTGTGATCACATGAATGAAAAGCCTTCCAACCACGTCAAGGTAACCCCAGTCTGGAAGGTCCTAACTTCTAACCTTTTTTACTTCAATTACCATTATCAAACTTTTGCATTTCTCATAATTGTGCACTGGATCCATATAGCAGGCTTAAAAGGCATAGGACCTCCCATAAAAGGGACCAGATCAGTAGCACTTCTGCTAAATGTAGTTGTAAATGAGCCTAATTGTAGTGCTTCCACAATCCTTGTATATATATATATATATATTCTATATATTTTATTCTATATACTACCCCATAGACTCGGTATATCATATCATACACTTCATTGTTTAATCCCCAATTTTATTCTTATTAATATCTGCAAAGAAAAAAGTGGAAATAAATATTATATCCTGCAACCTGTTTAATACATAGTAATACATACAATTTGTTATCAACATTTAAACCATGAAGTGTCAATGAGTTTAACCTCTTAATCCACATCACCTCCCTTCTTTTCAGTAACAACTCTGTCACCCCCTCTGCTAGGGTGATCTACTGAATCCAACACCATGAACCTCAACTGAAATTCAGAGTGACCTGATTCTACAAAACGTCTTGATAGAGACAACTTTTTTTAATGCCTGTCTGAATAGACAATAGGGGATATCCTTGATTTTATTGCCTGTGTGGTCTCACCAACATAGATGAGACCACATGGGCACCACAATACATAAACAACATATGTGGAATTACATGTGTAGTAACTCCGAATATGATATTCTTGTCCAGTCTAACACTCCCACACTGGACACAGGATAACAGGGAAACATACCCTTAGATTTTAAACCAAAAATACCACGTTCTTAACCTTGAAGCCTGTATAGATACTCTTCTTCAGGGTACACTTCTTGTAACACGTGCCAGTGCTTTTTAATCATTTGCTCAATAGCCCTACTGCTAGATCAAAATTGAGTAACAAACGGGATACATCTCTTTTTTATTTTCTTTTTCCTTATTTTACTTGGATCACCAAGCGTTTTCTTGAATGCTTGCTCCAAAACTCTGTCGGGATAACCTCTCTTCTGAAACTGTGTACATGTCCCTAATTGTTCAATTTTCCTTCCCTTAGAGTTAACCACTCTATCCACCATTATAAACTGACTAATGGGCATTGGATTTTTCACATGTAAAGGATGGCCACTATCATAACGTAGGAGTTGATTTCGGTCAGTAGGCCTGGAAAATAACTCTGTAATCCAACCCCCTGACCATCCAAAAATATCCAAAAAATTAACACTGTTAGTCATATACCAAAGTAAACTTAATATTTTTTATGGATACTCTCTAGGTACTCATGAAAAGCTTGTAGGGATCAAATGTGATGACACCAGATAACAAAAATGTCATCTATATACCTCCACCAGGCCATACAATGGCTGGTGAAGGATATATGACAATATACAAACTCATCCTCCAACCACCTCATGAAGGAGTTTGCATAGGCAGTGGCAACGTTTGATCCCATGACAGTACCCCTCAACTGGAGATAATACTTGTCCTTAAATCTAAAATAGTTCTAAGTGAGGACAATTTCCAAAAGTGTCATAAAAAATGCAGTCTGAGTTGGACTATATTTGCCACTTTCAACCAGAAGTCTCCGACTGGCTGCAATCCGCTCGCTATGGGTTATTGAGGTATATAGGCTGGCCACATAAAGAGTGGCCAGCACTATATCCTCATTTTTATCCAATATCCATTATGTAATGGACCAAGGGTATAAGGATTCTGTCTAGCATGGATGTCATCGGGCAAAAATGGAGCCTACTCCTGCCACAATATGATGCCCTTGTAGCTGGACAGGATCCTTGTGAATCTTGGGCAGGATATATAGAACAGGCACCACAGGTTTCTCAACTGGCAAAAAAGAAAACAAATTGTTAGTAATCACATTATTACCCAACATCTCTGATAAATAAGTATCAATCACTTTTTTATTCTCCCTCACCAAATCCTTAGATAGTGGGCAATAAGCAGAGACATCAGCTATTTGTTTTATTGTTTCATCTTAATACTGCATAGCTTCCATAATTACTATAGCGCATCCTTATCAGAAGAACAATGCCATTCCTCCTCCCCAATTCATCCAACAACTTTTTTTGTGTCACAGAGAAATTAAATCTCAATGGTGTCTCAGTTAAACTTTGTACATTTGCCTGTACTTCCACTTTACCAAGTCAATATGTGTCTTTACTGCTGGATTAGTTATGGGAGGAACAAATCGACATTTCTTATCATCACAGGATAAGTCTGTACATTCAGATGCAATTTCTTAAATTAGATTCAGATGAAAATGAGTTTTAAATCTTATCCTCCTAAAAATGTATACAAATCAATATCGAGATCAAGAGAATTCAATTTATTAACTGGATAAAAACCTAGTCCATTGTTCAGTAGAGTAATTTCATCAGTAGGTAGACATACCTTAGCCAGTAGACATACCAGATAATTTGGCCAATATATTCCAGGCCAAATTATAAAATGGATCTCAGTGTTTATTCCTTTGGGATATTTCATCTCTAATTCAAATATCCATTTCAACTCACTTTGCAACATTTTTTTGTTCAGATTACCCCCTCTTTGATTCATTTTGATTGACTGGATCCCATAAAAGTGTAAACCCACCATATTGCCAGTATGGCTTTGAAAAAGATGTTGAGCAACAGCACTTCCCTGTACATCTTTTTTTATAGCAGGCCCTTCTTCTCACGTTGTCATACCCACATACCTCATGTGGCAGCTGCATTCTACCACATAGATCACTTGTGTAGATTTACATGTTATGAAATCTTTTATTTGCCACTTTTTTCCATCCCCTAACTGTTTTTTTCTTTGTCATCCCTTCTCTCTCTTTTTTAGAAACCCCATATAGAAGGTCTTCCCTTTTAGCATTTTTTGCTTTCATAAAGCCCTTTCTAATACATTTTTGGGGTATCCCATATCCTTTAATCAATCAGCTAGTTCTTTCAACTGTGTAATGAATTGTTCTTCTGTAGAATTATTTCTTTCCATTCTTAAAAACTGACAGAAGGAATGCTATTCCTTAAGTTTTGTAAATTATGGCTTTCATACCTAAGCAAGGAGTTAACTGCAGTATCCATTCTATAACTTTTTGTTGTTATCCTACCTTCTTGGATACTAAGTTAACTTATTCTTTACTCCATTCTAAGGTTAACACTATGTTTTTGTTATTTACATTCAGTTTGTCAACACACTTTTTAAGATCTGCCTCTCCAACCTTCCACACTACAAACATGTTGTCCACATACCATATCCACAGGAGGATATTATTATTACACCTCCCCCGGATAGGTTATCAGCGACATCTGTTTGTTCCCACCACCCCAGGTGGAGGCACGCATAAGTGGGAGCACAGGTTGCACTCATAGCAGTGCTTCTCACCGGGAGGTAGTACTTATCAAACAAGAACATTTTTTTCGAAGAACTATTTCTAATAGTTCAATGGTGAATTCAGATTGTTCCCGATACTTATCTCCCCTGGACATCAGGAAGTGTTTACACGCCTCCACTCCTACTTTATGCGGGATGGAGGAATACAGCCCCTCCACATCCATGGTAGCCATATCATTATCCACCATTAGACCTTCAATTTTTTTAAGAACATCCTTAGTATCTTGGACATAGGATGACAGTGTGTACAGGAAAGGCCTCAGTGTAGTCGACATATTTTCTTATTTTTTTCTGTGGGGCCCTGTATTATTAACCTCACAGATAAATCCACAGATGAAATCACAATGGGACTTTTACAAAAAGGGTTACATTTTGCACCATTGACACAAATAAATTTGAGGCTATAAAAGATTTACAATTATTTGCAAGAAAATGTGTAACATAAGTAACATTTCATGATACTAATAATCTGGAAGTATTAAAAGAACTTAATACTGAAGTAGAGAGTGAGGAGGTACATCTTGTGGGGTATTCAGATTTACAAGATAAGTCTATGTGGTTTCCCTCTTTGTCAGTATGTCCTAATATAGTGATTTTTGCTAAAGAAGTGGAACGTGAAATAATGGCAATAGAAAACAAGGAAAGATTACAGTGGAATTTAAGGAAAGAGGAGTGCAAAGCTCTTGAGAGCTTAAAAGCTAAAGATGACATTGTGGTACGGAATGCCGACAAGGGGGGGTAACAAAGTTATTATGGACAAGACATATTATGTATGGACAAGAGATATTATGTAAAAGATGCTTTGATATTATTGAGAAATAGTGATCAGTTAGATTACAATGCAACCCTATGAGTGAGATTCAAAAATAAAAAAGACAGTAGAGAGAGCATGCGTGAAATGTATTATCAATCATAAAGAAAGGCAATTTTGTTTAATGACCATCACATCATACCTACATTTTATACTATCCCTAATAATAATAAACAACACTCCCCAGGGAGAACCATAGTAGCGGGATACAGGGCCCCACGGAAAAAAAAAACAAATATATAGACAACACTTTGAGGCCTTTCCTGTACACACTGTCATCTTATGTCCAAGATACTAAGGATGTTCTTTAAAACATTGAAGGTCTAATGGTGGATAATGACGTAATTTTGGCTACCATGGATGTGGAGGGGCTGTATTACTCCATCCCGCATGAAGTAGGGGCAAAGGTGTGTAAACACTTCCTGATGTCCATGGGAGATAAGTATCATGAACAATCTGAATTCACCATTGAACTATTGGAAATAGTTCCTCAAAACATTTTTTTCTTGTTTGATAATAAGTACTACCTCCAAGTGAGAGGCACTGCTATGGGTGTGACCTGTGCTCCCACCTATGCGTGCCTCCACCTGGGGTGGTGGGAACAAACAGATGTAGCTGCTACAGTATCCGGGGGGATTTAAAGATAATATCCTCCTGTGGATTCGGTATGTGGACGACATCTTTGTAGTGTGGAAGGGTGGAGAGGCAGATCTTAAAAAGTGTGTTGACAAACTGGATGTAAATAACAAATACATAGTGTTAACCTTAGAATGGAGTAAAGAATACGTTTTTGGATCTACAAGTTAGTATTCAAGAAGGTAGAAAGTTAGTATCCAAGAAGGTAGGATAACAACAAAAAGTTATAGAAAGGATACTGCAGTTAACTCCTTGCTTAGGTATGAAAGCCATCACTTACAAAACACGAGGAACAGCATTCCTATCAGTCAGTTTTTAAGAATGAAAATAAATAATTCTACAGAAGAACAATTCATTTCACAGTCGAAATGACTAGCTGATCAATTAAAGGATAGGGGATACCCCAAAAAATGTATTAAAAAAAGGCTTTATGAAAGCAAATAATGCTAAAAGGGAAGACCTTCTATATGGGGTTTCCAAAAAAGAGATGAAGAAAGAAAGTAAGTTAAGGTTTATAACAAAATACAATGATGATTGGTATGATATTAGAAATATACTTCAAAGACATTGGCATAGGCAAGTGATGACACTAAATTAAGAGAAAAGGTTGGGTTATACCCCAGATGGTAGCCAAAAAGGCAAGAAATGTGAAAGATATGCAGAAGCCATTATAAAGCCCCCAGGAGTGATATTAAGAAATGGTTGGTAGTAACCAATGAGGAAACACGTCCAAGAGGCAACCACAAATGTGGCAGATGTACGTCATGTAAATGGATGACAGAGAAAAAAGAGATAGAGTTAGGGGATGGGAATTAGTGACAAATAAAAGATTTCATAACTTGTAAATCTACACAAGTGATCTATGTGGTAGAATGCAGCTGCCACATGAGGTATGTGGGTATGACAACAAGAGAGCTGGCAACTCGTATCCAGGAGCATATAAAGGCCTGCTATAAAAAAGATGTACAGAGAAGTGCAGTTGCACAACATCTTTTTGAAAGCCATAATGGCAATATGGTGGGTTTACACTTTTATGGGATCCAGTTAATCAAAATGAATCTTAGAGGGGGTAATCTGAACAAAAAAAAATTGCAAAGTGAGTTGAAAGGGATATTTGAATTAGGGAAGAAATATCCCAAAGGAATGAACACTGAGATCCAGTAAATGTAATTATATGAACAAACCGGAATGTGTACCAATAGAATAGGTCTAAGTATAAGATGTATGAACTGAATTATAGAAAAGCAGGATGTATAATATGTTTGATATAAATAGCCCTTTAAGAAACTCTCCTTTAAGAGAGAGGGTTAACAGAGGATCATGTGTAACAAGGGGGAGGAGCCCTGATGAAGCCCGGTGTGTGCTGGTGAAATGCGTGTCCGCAGTGAGAGGAGAGGTTGTTTGGACAGACGGCATGTTTTTGTATAATAACCTGTAAGGAGCTCAGGAGCGATCTTTGTTGTGGCAGTACGACTAACCAAGTGCAACCCGGAGTTGAGCGGTCCTTCTTACCAAGTCCTGCAGAGTGCGTGGGTGAAGACACGCCTTTGAGATAAGGAGTTCCGTGACCGGGTGTTAGTCTCTGGGAGGCCATGGTGAGATGGTATGTGAAGTTCCAGTAAGGAAGGAGAGCGGTCCGTTAAGTGAAGTCCTGCAGTGTGCGCGGGTGAAGACAGGTTTGGAGGACCAGGATCTCCGTGATTGTAAAGTTTGTGCTGTCTCAGGGAGGCCATGAGTACTGCATATCTATATCTGCTTGTGAAGGTTCTCATTCATCCAGGTCATGGTATATCTGTTGTATTCAATTAGATCAACTGGACTTGAAATGTAGTTCTTGAAGACGTTTCGCTAGTCATCCGACTGGCTTCTCATTCAGAATGACTTGTACAAGAATCTGTGGCAATTATGTACCCTGGAAAATCCCAATTAGCATATCACAGCCAGGGTTAAAGGTGTGATTGGATAGTGGCTAAGAGGTGTTATAGGAACGCCCAGAGTAAGGTGTTAAAACAGCATTGTATATGGCAGAAAGTTGGTGTCGAACCCCCCCACCTCTATTTAGGCTGGTTTCTTATTTTCACATAATGGCTTCCTTACAACCTCCTGAACCAGTCACGTTCCTTCACCAGTTAGTTAACATTACAATCTTCAAAGGTATTCCTTTATCCTTAAGATGCAGGTACACGGCTGAGTCCTGACCCGAGGAATTGGCTCTTCTGTGCTGGGCCATACGTTGATGCAGTTGCTGTTTGGTCTCCCCCACATACAAACAGAGCATTCTTCACTGCACTGCACTGCATATATGATGTCGCTTTTCTTGTGTTTAGGTATTGGGTCTTTCGGATGTACCAATTGTCGCCTCAGTGTGTTGTTCGGTTTAAGCAGACAGGGATACCTGTTTTTTGAAAATTCTCTTAATTTCTCGGAGACCCCTGCTAATATATGGGATGCCATGTTCTTCCTCCTGTCTTGCTTTTCCCCTCACTGTTGGTATTTGTGTTCTTTTCTTTCCTTCTACTTCTTTTGACAAAGGCCCAGTCTGGATATCCACAAGTTTAAGGGCTCTTTTGAGATGTTTCATTTCTTTAGCCTTCGCCTCTGTGCTAGTGGGGATGGTCTCGGCTCTGTGTTGCAGGGTTCTGATCACACCCAGCTTGTGATCTAAAGGGTGGTGGGAGTCAAACATCAAATACTGATCTGTGTGTGTTGGTTTTCTGTAAACCTCTACTTCCAGTTTACCATTTTCCTTAACTTCTACCAAGCAGTCCAAGAAAGCCAGTTTGTTGTTTGTACCTCTTCCCTTGTGAATTTAATGTTTTGGTCTACCGCATTAATGTGTTCTGTGAAAGCTTGTACTTCCTTCGGTGGATTTTAACCCAGGTGTCATCAACATATCTGAACCAGTGGCTGGGTGCTATGCCCTTAAAGGTATTAAGCGCCTGTGTTTCACTCCTCCATGTAAAGGTTGGCCACAATGGGTGAAACTGGAGATCCCATAGCACATCCATGTTTTGCTTATAGAACTTATCCCTGTATTTGAAATAGGTGGTATTCAGGCACAAGTCCAACAAGGAACACACCTGTTTGGGTTGAGATCAGTTCTGCTGGTAAGAGTGGTCTTGGCCACGCCGTTTTCTCACCATGTTAACAGCCTCCTTGGTGGGTACACAAGTGAAGAGAGATGTCACATCATAGGACACCATAGTTTCTTCTACACCGAGTACTATATCTTCAATCTTGTGGTGAAATCCTGAGAGTTCTGGATGTGATGCTTAGAACTTCCCACCAAAGGTCCTAAGATGTTAGCTAGATATTTTGCCACCTTGTATGTTACAGAGTTGATGTGCTGACTATAGGTCTTAGTGGGGGCCCCTTCTTATGTATCTTTGGTAGTCCATATATGCATGGATGTGCCTCACCAGGGTAGAGGCGATGATACATTGCTCAGTCAATGGCTTATCCTTTTATAGCTGTTGTAGTAAGTCTATGACTCTTTTTTTGTAACGGCTGGTGGGATCCCTTGTTAGAGCCTCATATGTTGTTGTATCGGCCAGGAGCATGGTCACCTATCATGGTAGTCTGAGGTGTTGAGTACCACTGTGCATCTTCCTTTATCTGTCGTAGAATGGTGATACTGGAATCTTTCTTGAGGGATGTTAAGTCTCTTCTTTCCTGTGTAGTCAGGTTAGAGAAGGAGGAGTTTTGCACTGGCTAAGGCTGCAGATACCTTAAGGCGAAGTTGTTCTGCCACTCTGTGATACCTTATTACTGTGGATAGAGGCTTATGGTGGCGCTATAATATCCACCACAGGGATGGCTTTAGGGGTGATGGCAAAATTCAAGCCCTTACCAAGGACTTCCATTTGGCTGGGTCAGGGTCCTGTTAGACAAGTTTCTCACCCATTCCTCCTGTTTGATGAAGTGACACTTCCCTCCTTTTGTATCCGAGGTAGTTGTTCTCCTTTGGGGGTGTTCTGGGATGACAGAATAGAGAACTTGTTCTGTTGCCTTTGTTTGCCCTTACAGTGTGAGAAAGCTGTGCTTGTTGGTGAACTCCATCACTCTTTCCCAGATGGACACAGGTAGCTGTGAGGCCAGGTTCTGTTCTAGTTGACTAATGTTGTGCATTAAAGCATCAACTGTAAAATGTGTCTCTGTCGTAACATTAAATTCACAAGGGAAGAGGTACAAAACAACAAACTGGCTTTCTTGGACTGCTTGGTAGAAGTTAAGGAAAATGGTAAACTGGAAGTAAAGGTTTACAGAAAACCAACACACACAGATCAGTATTTGATGTTTGACCCCCACCACCTTTAGATCACAAGCTGGGTGTCATCAGAACCCTGCAACACAGAGCGAGAGAACATCCCCACTAGCACAGAGGCGAAGGCTAAAGAAATGAAACATCTCAGAGGAGCCCTTAAAACTTGTGGATATCCAGACTGGGCCTTTGTCAAAAGAAGTAGAAGGAAAGAAAAGAACACAAATACCAACAGTGAAGGGGAAAAGCAAGACAGGAGGAAGAACATGGTTCCCATATGTCAGGGTCTCCGAGAAATTAAGAAGATTTTCAAAAAACATTGTATCCCTGTCTGCTTTAAACCGAACAACACAATGAGGCAGCAATTGGTACATCCGAAAGACCCAATAACTAAACACAAGAAAAGCGAAATCATATATGCAGTGCAGTGCAGTGAAGTGCTCTGATTGATGTGGAGAGACCAAACAGCAACTGCATCAACGTATGGCCCAGCACAGAAGAGCCCATTCCTCGGGTGAGGACTCAGCCGTGTACCTGCATCTTAAGGATAAAGGACATACCTTTGAAGATTGTAATGTTAACATACTGGCGAAGGAAAGTGACTGGTTCAAGAGAGGTGGAGGAGGCCATTATGTGAAAATAAAGAAACCAGGCCTAAATAGAGGTGGGGGGGTTCGACACCAACTGTCTGCCATATACATGCTGTTTTAACACCTTACTCTGGGCGTTCCTATAACACCTCTTAGCCACTATCAATCACACCCTTAAAACCTGGCTGTGATATGCTAATTGGGATTTTCCAGGGTACATAATTGCCACAGATTCTTGTACAAGTCATCTGAATTGAGAAAGCCAGTCGGATGACTAGCGAAACGTCTTCAAGAACTACATTTCAAGTCCAGTTGATCTAATTGAATACAACAGACATATCTATATCGTTCAGAGTGACTAAAATAATATCTTTTTTTCCTTACTGACCTCAGTCATTTTAAGTTTATATTGTATTTTTATTCACTTATTGGGTGATGGTTATACAGGTTCATGTAAGGGTTTGAGCAATAAACTTTGTGTGATTTAGCCATTAATTTTGGTTATGTCATTTTCTAATTATTATAGGTCGGTGTGCTGATTCTGGGTCTTTCTTGGCTCTTATTGGGTGAGTTTGTTTTTGAACTGTAGGGCTAACCTAATAGTGTCTGCTAGACTGGAGGGCTGACCCCCATTTTCTTCTTTACACCCTGATTACTTACTCTGGTATATACCCCAGTGATGCCTCACACACACACCCTTACCTAGTTTGAAGTTTCCTCCACCCTTCTAGCCATCTTCTACCCAAAAAACCTGCACCATCATTAGTAAGGTGCTGCCAATCTCTACTAAGGAGCCTTTAGCAGAGGTCTTCTCAGTTCTCAAACCCTCCCTTGTTACACCAACCTCTTAGCCACTCATCAATACTTCTAAGCTTTTGTTGCCTTACTAACATAGCATGTGACTGCGGTAGTGTTAGTGAAAATACTTTTGTGGAGGTCTATGCTTTTCACTTGGCCCCTAACTCTCATAGTAATTTTTAAGGACCTCTCCTACTCCTCTAGCTTTATCACTGGCACCAATGAGAACCAAGACAGCTAGTTCACTCCCAGCCCCACCCCATAATTTGTCTACATGCCGAACCCTAGGACAAGGTAGGCAACACACAGTTTGGCATGTAGGGTCTTGGCAGCAGATAACCTTATTGTATGTTTGTAAATGTACTCTCTCTAATGGGACAATGTTGTCTGGAGACTTTAGTTCTCCTTTAATGTCCATTTAATGTCCAATTAAAAATCTATATCGCAGAAGCAAAATACATTTTCTATATATATTATATTTTCATCCACACAAAGATGAAAAGTCCTCTATTACCATATTAGGTACGGATAACTGTTTCAAGGGTAAGGTAAATATAGAGGTGTACTGTATGTTAATAAATGTATCAAATACCTTTTGGTATTCAAAATTAATATTGAAGTATCCAAAAGGCTTCCCCTGCTGTTTCTAAATGGTAGGATATTACTACCTCTAATACCCCTTTTAATTTTTTTCAATCCCTTTTCAATCTCTTTTACCACGCAACTCTTAACATCTCCATTATTATATTGAAAAAAGTGTCTATCTTCATGGGACAATAAATCCCAATTTGCTATGCTTTACAAATGTTCCATAACACATTCCTTTAATTATCCTGTAGTTCTCCCTACATATTGTTTTTGACATTTTGACCTGGACACCAAATAGACAATAGACCTAGCATTACAATAACCATAACCAAAAATCTCATATTCCTTCTAAGTTACAGTAAAATAAAAGGGTTTTCCCAATTCCAGGGTTTCACATCTTACAAATCCGTGCACCACATTTGTGCTTCCTTTTGTTTCTAACCAGTTAGCCTTATTGTTTTTCCTCTCCTAATACCCCTCTAATAAATAAATCCTCTATGCCTTGACCATTCTTTAATACATATACTGTAGTTTTGTTTGATCCAGGGAACCTTTCCAATTGCCATTTGGAGTTTTTCCCCTTTTCAGCTGTTTATTTATTTATTTTGCTTTCCTCTGGATCAACTTTTAGGTAGGGTTAATGAGTAGGGTATAAAGGTTGGATTAGATAGACAAATGTCTTTATTCAACCTCCATTACTATACTTGCAGTGTTTACACCATCAGATTTGATAGTGTTTTACATTTAAGCTGATTTGACACTGTAAGAGAACTGCAAGAGAATGTAAAAACAAGAACAATATGTTTTCTAATCTTATGTGAATTATGACATTATGACATTATTTCTTCATATACATTTCTTTCTAACAAGATATACTTTATGTTGAGCACATATTCGTTGAGCATTTTAACAGCCTACTTACTATGTTTGCCAAAGAACAAAAGTTCCTTTTGGGCTTTGAAATGGACAAAGCATTTTCAGTTATGTCACAGGTGTGCTATTGGGCTTCATTCCAAGTGCATTGACATCCATTATATTGCAGTGAAAACATTTTATACACAAGACATTACAATGTTTAGTTATTGTTTTAAAACCTTTAGAGCGTTTGTAAGGAATTTGTAAAAGATCTGGTAATAATCCAGCATATACAGAGAGCTGCTATTGGCGTTAACCGAACCAATGGTTAATGCAGCTTTGAGTCAGAAATAATGGCAGTAGTGGCAGTGCCTAAAAACAGGGTCATGCAACCACCTCAACCTATGTTGCCCTTTAAATTGAAGTTTAAATTAGAGGCATGATAAAACATTTCAGTGCAGCCAGTATTGAAGTTGTTTATTTCTATTGTTGCATGTTGTCTGGCAAACCTTAAGAATGACAACAAAACATTTGTTAGACACTTTACCTTGTTGGGCAGTATCCTGTATAGTATGAAAACAGCAAATCTTACCATTATAAATGTCCAAAAAAATCATAAAATGCACTGATCCCAAAAGAAACCCATCTTTGCACACTTTCAAAATGAATACTATTATCAGTCCTAAAATGGACACGGTACATTACAGTTTCTCAAAATCATAGCTGTAGTGACAAAAGTAATTTTACAAAAGAACCCAGATCTATAGTTCACTATATTCCATAGATATCATAATAAGCTGTTTTTATTCTGACCATAAATGTATTCGGGCTATTTATGGGGTATGTCCACCCCCAAAACTATCTTTTACCGGTGAGTAATAACCCCAACCCTTACGGACACTGGATCAGCACCTTACCAAAAATATTCTCACTGGTCCTGGATTTGCCTGCATAGTCCTGGTTGTGTGTCCATTCAGTGCTGGTAAAATATTGTTTTGGGGGTAACATGCCCTTTAACCCTTTCAGTGTCAGCAGATTTTCATTTTTTTTTGCGTTAAGTGCCAGAAGAATTTTCAGGATTTTGCCCTTAATCGCTTTAGACTAATTTTACAGTAAGAAACCTTGCAGTAAATCAGGAATATTATACATTGTTTTTTTTCAGCACAAAGTGTACTTTAACATGTAAACAGAATTTTGTAACTTTTCTGGAAATTTTACTGGAATTATGGGTAAAATATGTAAAAAAATAAATAAAAAATTTGCAATTTTTCATGGATTTTTCCCATTTTTACTTATAGTTATCTTAAGGTTACACACAAAAATCTTAATGTTTCTAAAAGATCTGATACTCCCGAGTACAACGATACCAGATATATGTAGGTACCCGACTTTTCCTGTACAGGAGACCCCCCCAAACTAAAACTGCACCTTCAAGAATATTACACCAAATTGAAATGTATAATCACTACTGACAGTTAACATAGAATATCTACCAAATGAACTAAAATATCCCCACAAGTTAGATATTTTTAGAAACTACACACCCGCAGGATTTTATGAGTGAGGTAAGTTTCAATCAAAATGCAGATACCCGGACGCAGCTCTTCGTCCAATTGTAAGTTATTTTCTCACTTTTCCCTTTTTTTCCTCAACTGTAAAATCAGAGACAAAATCAAATGCGAATTTCAGCTAAACGTATCTCAAATATGAAAGCCTAACCCCTCCCGAATAAAACGGTATGCCACATTCATGGGTGTACCCAGAGACATGGCTACCAACTAACCCAGAGCGTGACCAGTGCCAAATGCCAAATGTCAGTAGCAGCAAGAAAAAATTAGCCAGTTTTGTATTTGAACAGTCTGCAGTTTTTCCACAAAACACCCCCCCAACTCAGAAATACCCCCCACAAACTATATATTCCTGAAATCTACTCACCTTCATGTATTTAACGCTGTAGTTCGTTTCATACCATCAATGGTGTGGGCGCAGTTCTTTGTAGAAGTTTGCACTTTTACCAGATTTTCAAAAGAAATGAACTTCAAACAACATTCAAAAAGGTAGAAATCATGCCAAAACCTCACGTAATGTAAAAAAAAGTTACCAAATAGCAATCTCCCAAATGTCCTGAATCAAACGGTATGCCATATGTGTGGTTACACACGCAGACGTGGAAGCAAATAGCCACGAAGTGAGACAATGCATAATGGCTCACAATAAGCTAAAATATTTAGCCAACTCCGAATTTGAACAGTCTGCAGTTTTATTCCACAAAACACACTCGTAACTCGGAAATACCCCACACAAACTATATATTCCTAAAATTTACACACCTTCAGCTATGTAACGCTGTAGTTTGTTCATTCATACCATCAATGGTGTGGGTGCAGTTCTTCGTAGAAATTCACATTTGTCTGAAAAAATGAACAAAAAACAACTTCAAAAGGTAGAAATCATGCCAAAACCTCATGGAATGTAAAAAAAGTTACTAAATATCAGTGTCCCAAATGTCCTGAATCAAACGGTATGCCATATGTGTGGTACACACGCGGACTTGGAAGCGAAAAGCCACAAAGTGGGACAACGCATGATGGCTTAGAAACAGCGAAAATATTTAGCCAACTCTGAATTTGAACAGTCTGCAGTTTTTTCCACAAAACACCCCCATAACTTGGAAATAACCCCCATTAACAATATATTCCAGAAATTTACACACCTTCAGCTATGTAATGCTGTAGTTTGTTCATTCATACCATCAATGGTGTTGGCGCAGTTCTTCGAAGAAGTTTGCACTTTTCTGAAAAAATTAACAAAAACGACTTCAAAAGATGCCAAAACCTGATGGAATGTAAAAAAAAGTTACTGAATATCAATCTCCCAAATGTCCTGAATCAAACAGTATGCCATATGCATGGTTACATACGCGGACGTGGAAGCGAATAGCCACGAAGTGAGACAATGCACAATGGCTCAGAAAGAGCAAAAATATTCAGCCAAATCTGAATTTGAACAGTCTGCAGTTTTTCCCCACAAAACAACCCCCACAAACCATATATTTCTTGAAGCTACACACCTTTATCTACGTAATTCTTTAGTTTGTTCATTCATACCATCAATGGTGTGGGCGCAGTTCTTCGTAGAAGTTCACATTTGTCTGAAAAAATGAACAAAAAACAACTTCAAAAGGTAGAAATCATGCCAAAACCTCATGGAATGTAAAAAAAGTTACTAAATATCAATCTCTCAAATGTCCCCAAATGTCCTGAATCAAACGGTATGCCATATGTGTGGTTACACATGCGGACGTGGAAGCAAAAAGCCACAAAGTGAGACAACGCACGATGGCTTAGAAACAGGGAAAATATTTAGCCAACTCTGAATTTGAACAGTCTGCAGTTTTTTCCACAAAACACCCCCATAACTTGGAAATAACCCCCACAAACAATATATTCCTGAAATTTACACACCTTCAGCTATGTAATGCTGTAGTTTGTTCATTCATTCCATCAATGGTGTTGGCGCTGTTTGCACTTTTCTGAAAAAATTAACAGAAACAACTTCAAAAGATGCCAAAACCTGATGGAATGTAAAAAAAAGTTACTGAATATCAATCTCCCAAATGTTTTGAATCAAACAGTATGCCATATGCGTGGTTACATATGCGGACGTGGAAGCAAATAGCCACGAAGTAAGACAATGCACAATGGCTCAGAAACAGCAAAAATATTCAGTCAAATCTGAATTTCAACAGTCTGCAGTTTTTCCCCACAAAACAACCCCCACAAACCATATATTTCTTGAAGCTTCACACCTTTATTTATGTAATTCTGTAGTTTGTTCATTCATACCATCAATGGTGTGGGCGCAGTTCTTCGTAGAAGTTTGCAGTTTTAGCAGATTTTCTAAAAAATTAGAAAAAAAATACTCTCAAATGGTAGAAATCATGCCAAAATCCCTAGTAATGTAAAAAAAAGTTACCAAATATCAATCTCCCAAATGTCCTGAATCAAACGGTATGCCATATGTGTGGTTACACAGGCAGACGGGGAATCAACTAGCCAATGAACAATGGCCCATTTACAGCAACTTTTCAGATTTGTCAGACTAAACAGCCCTCTATATTAGAAATACCTCCCAAAACTATATATTCTTGGAATCTACACACCTTCAGCTACACAATGGTGGGATTCCTTTATGCATACCATCAATGGATTTTCAGGAAAAATTTATGAAAATACAATTCAAGTTAAAAATCATGGCAAATTTCCATGTCATGTAAAAAAAAACTTGTCAATTATCAATCTTCCAAATGCCCTGAATGTATGCCATATGCATGGTTACACACGGACATGAAAGCCCCTAGTCACAAAGTGAGCCAATGCGTAGTGGCCCAATAACAGCAACTTTTAAGATTTTACAACCTAAACACCCCTCTAACTCAAAAATACCCCCCAAAAATATATATTCTCAGAATCTACATACCTTCAGCTAAGCAACTGTGCCATTTTTTCATTCATACCATCAATTGTGTGTGTGCAGATCTTCGTAGAATTTTGCACTTTTAGCATATTTTCTGAAAAAAAATAAAGAAACAACAAGTTTCAAAGTTAAAAACCCTGCCAAAACCCCAAGTAATGAAAAAAAACTCACTAAACATCAATATCCCAAATGTCCTGAATCAAACGGTATGCCATATGCATGGGTGCACACAGATACATGGCCACCAACTAACTCAAATGGGAAGCATGCATAAGTGCAAATACAAGAAAAAAATCAAAGTGCTCTGTAATTTCAAACAGCCCCAAAACTTGGAAATGCCCCCACAAATAACCCCCCCACTAAATATCAATCTCCCACATGTCCTGAATCAAATGGTATGCCATGTGCGTGGATGTACACAGAGACGTGGCCACCAACTAGCTCAAATTGGACGCATGCACAAATGCAATTACAAGAAAAAATCAAAGTGCTCTGTAATTTGAACAGCCAAACTTTTTCTAAGGAAACAGTCCCAAAACTTGGAAATTCCCCCACAAACTATATATTTTTGAAATCTACACACCTTCAGCTACGTTACGGTGCCATGCTTTCATACATACATGAAGAATTCCAGACCCAGTGATCCATAGAACTCCATATTTTTAGGAGGTTTTGTGAAAATTAAAATAAATCGATTCAAGGGTTCAAATCCCACCTAAACCCACTTGACAAGCAAAAAAACTCACTAAATGTCAATCTCCCACATATCCTGCATCAAACGGTATGCTATATGTGTGGGTGCACACAGAGACGTGACCACCAACTAGCTCAAATGGGATGCATGCACAAGAAAAAATCAAAGTGCTCTGTTTTTTGAACAGCCTACTCTTTTTCAAAGGAAACAGCCCTAAAATTGGAAATACCCCCACAAACTATATATTTTTGGAATTTACACACCTTCAGCTACATACCAGTGCCATGATTTCATGCATACATGAAAAATTCCAGACGCTGTCATCCATAGAACTCCGTGCTTTTAGAAGATTTTGTGAAAAATAAAATAAGATGATTCAAAGGTTGAAATACTACCTAAACCCACTTGACAAGCAAAAAAACCCACTAAATAGCAATCTCCCACATGTCCTGAATCAAACGGTATGCCATTTGTGTGGGTGCAAATAGAGACAAGGCCACCAGCTAGCTCAAATGGGATGCATGTAGAAGTGCAGTTACAAGAAAAAAAATTAAAAATGCCACAACCCACCCCCCACACACACACTCTCCCCCTTTTAGTGGTATTTTAGTGAAAACCGGTTAGTACGGAGAGTCACACATGTTTTTGCACACTTTACTGATCCTAAAAATTCAATCCGGTCTTTTTTTGGTACCTCTGCAGAATTTCCTTATAAAATAGGCTTAGTTTCCCTTGAAATCGTATAAATTAGTATCTGCATTTACTTTACCGATATCACCGGGGACATTGGGAAGCTTGGAGAAGACAAAGTTTTTTGCTAATTTATGGCTTTAGTCCCGTTTTCCAATTCGAAATCCGATCGGAAAAATCACTTCCCGGAAATCATTTTCCAGGAAGTGATTTTTCATTCATTGGCAAAGATCAATAATTTGGTGATCAGACATGATCACCAAATTTTGATCTCTGTCCCCATTTTTTTCCTATGTCTTTACTAAGTCCTATAAAATCCTATTTGTGAATGCAACTTTGAGTTCCATTCCCAAGTGTCACATTGACAGCTTTACTATACCAGGTACTGCACTGTGATCTGAATGGAGATCGCAGTGCAGTACCTCCACTACCCCACCAGGGGCATCTAGGGGGAAGCCTAAGGGAAGACCCCGGTGAAGAAGGAAATCCTGTGATGTTACCGGGGTCTCCCTTATCGCAGGACTTCCTCCTTCCTCCTGCTCCCGGCAATAGGCTGCCAGCTCTGAAGAAAAGGGCTGCTATCTCCCGATCCCCCCCTCAGATTTGGACAAAACTGAGGGGGGATCGAGGGGGCTTGGTTGGGCAGTTGAATGCTGCCCACCGATCGCCCCTAGCTCGGGGCAATTTTATTTTTTTAAAGGGGAAGCCACAGATCGTATATTCACGATCTGTGGCAGTTTAAGGCTTTTCTGCACAGAACGTGAATATATGATCTGTGGCAATGAAAGGGTTAAAGGGTATCTATAGTGAAATATTCTTTTCTTTCTTTCTATGTGTTCTATAATTCCCCCCAACCCCCAGAGTACCTTTATTTTCTTCAGATTCCTCCTCTGTCCTGAGGATTAATGTGCATGAGTGGCTTGTTTCACAGGCTTAATTTATAGCCGGACTACTTAAATGGGGGAATGACCAGAGAGGGTAGGGGGAGTACGGAGCCCTGCAGTAAATCAAACAGTTTGCAAACACGGAGTTAAAGAGGAAGGGAAGAATAAGGCAGAATACAATAACCTTTTTTATGTCTGGATGTAAAAATGTAATTAAAGATGCCCTTTAAATTAGCACTTACCGTATATACTCGAGTATAAGCCGACCCAAGTATAAGCCGAGGTACCTATTTTGCCTCCAAAATCAGAAAAAAACTGATTGACTCGAGTATAAACCGAGGGTAGACATTATGACCTTCTATATTGTTTTAGGGCATTAGTTGCCCTTTGAATGTACAGTAATCCCATACAGTAACCCCAATACCTTTCCACTGTAAATGTTTGGAAACTACAACTCCCAGCATGCTTTAGTCACTGGGAGTTGTAATTTCCACACACCTATAGTGGAAAGGTATTGGGGGTAACTGTATGTCACACTGTCCCCCACAATAGAGCCCCCCACTTCAGTGTTCACTTACCAGTCTTCACTCTTCACCTCTCTGCATGCTGCCGCTACCTCTGTGCAGAGCCGGTTCCCAGTGCTGCTTCACGGCTGTGCGATGACGTCATCCCGCCAGCGTGCGCGATGACATCATCGCACACCCGTGAAGTACTACTGGGAACTGCCTGCTTTCCTTCCCGACTCGCGGCTGCTTCTGGAATTAAGGTAAGTTTGCTATTGACTCGAGTATAAGCCGATGCAAGGTTTTTAGGTTGATTTTTTAAACCTAAAAACCTCAGCTTATACTCGGGTATATACAGTATAATACATGGGCAGATACAGGTTTTTTTTAATACCAAATGTCCAATATATTTCCACGTATTGTACTAAAATGGCTTGATGGCAATAGAAATCCTGTGGAAAACAATACAATATCATGTTACATGCAGGGAAATCTATTTAGCAAGTCTCATTTAGCTAATATGTTTATTTTTTTAACAATGTTTACATCAATGGACAAAGTTAATTTCTCTAATAGCATTTTTAAGTGGGGCAAATTACATTACATATCCCTTAGTTTAATAAATATAACTTGCTCAAGTGCTCTTCACCCAAATGTTACTCCAAATATTGTAGTTACACAACTGAATTGCATACAATAGGGAGATAGGGAAATCATCATGTTGCTTAACATTCTGTTCACTGCACCATAAGAAAGATAGTTTAAAAAGTATAGGTTTTTTTGCAGCAATCCATGTCTTTGCTGTTTTTATTTTTCTATGGCAGGTGCAAGGAAAAGGCAGAGTTTTGAGGTTTATACTAAACATGTCCCCCAGCCATTACAAACATTTATAGGCACCTACCTTCCATTCAGAGAAATTGTTACAAACATAAAATTTGCTGTTCTTTCCATGTCAAGGCCAAGTGTTGGACTGGCCTACTTGGGCCCATATGGAAATGTAAAGCCAAGTGCCTACCATCTACTAATACAAGCCTTTTTCTACTAGTTATAAATATTATACAGTAATAATATGTATTATAACCCACCCCTTCCATGGTTCCCTATGGGGATAAACTGTAAATAATATCCCTATAATAACACGGAAGTACCTCAAAGCCGTTACCCTTTCATCTTCAGCCGGTGTGTGTGTGAGGGAATCCAGGAGGAAGCAGGAGAGGTGCGGTCTAAGCTGTCCGGAGCACTGAAAGAAGCAGGTGGGTGGTCTATAATCAGGTCCCGTGACTGCCAGGAGGAGAAGGGGTTAGCTGACCTTCTAATGCCTGTGCAGAAACAACACACTGACACGAGGCAGGAGAGGAAAGAAGGTGTGTGTGTGTGTGTGTGTGTGTGTTGTTTTTTTTTTTTAGCCTGTGAACTTATACAGCAGCCTGTGGACTGCACAATAACCATGGGTTTGTTTATAAATGGGGGAGGGGTGGGTTATAATGGATAATGTACCCCCTACTGTAAATTCATATGGATATTAGAAGGCACCTCGGAGTTCTGTGTCCTGTATAAAAGACACTCGGCCTCCGGCCTCGTGCTTTTATATGGTCACGGAACTCCTCGTGAATTCTAATATCCTTATAATTTACAGTAGGGGGTACATTATCCACTATATTATTTTATATATTATTAATATTTATTATTATTTTATATATTATTTTAATAATAATATATAGTAAAACTGGTCTATTAATGAGCACATTAGCTTATTGGAAACTTACCTTAGAGACAAATATACTGGCACTATTATGTGTCCTTGCTGCCCCTCAGCATGTATTTGTGAAAAATGTAATTTCCTTAACTCCAGGGAGTTAACCATGTGGAGGCGAGATAAAACCAATTACAGCTCAAGGCATTCCTAGTTGTAAAGGAAGGAGACAGATTATGGCCAATGCTGATATTATGAAGGTCTGGTAAACAAGGGGAGATTTAACCAGCTCTTTAATGGACAATTATAGTTCTAAAGTCTACCCCTCCCCCTACAAGTACCCAGGTTGAGGACCTAAATCGCTAAGTCCTCACCATTGGCTTTCTAAGTCAAATAATACTTCCAAAAAATTCCCTTGTTCACCTGGTGAAACTCCGCTTCCAGGCTGTGAGTGACAGAATCAATGGGAAGACACGCTATGCAAGAAGCACGTCTTCCTTGGCCGGACAGTCTACAAACCAGGAAATAGAGCAGAGGGTTAGTATTACTTGTCTTAGATGGTGTTCCAATGGGTGAGCGATTAAGGTCCTCACCTTGGGTACATAAGGTAGTGAGAAGAGAGTAAGAGAAGGTGAGTATATTTGTCCTTACAGGGTATCTCCACTGGAAATAAACATTTTTACCATTTAGTTTTATTGAAGTATGGGAGGTAAAAGAGCTGTCTATTAAGCTCCTGCAGGAGCCAGGAGAGAAGGTAAGCTACTCATCCCATCGATCGCTCCTCCGCCACCTAGTCTGACATGTCCCGACGGTAAGACATAGCTCCTTTACCTCCCGTTCTTCAATAAAACTAAATGGCAATTTTTTTTTTATTTCCAGTGGAGATCCCCTTTAAGAGAGATGCTTCCACAGGAGATGGAACATATATATGAATTTGAATTGTGAAAAACAGGCCAATGAGGGAAGCACATGTTTGTAATAACTGATGTAAATATGGTTAGAAAATAAAACTAAAAACATTTTTTAACAATTATAAACAATAATAGACATGTGCTAAACTGCACAAAAACATAGAAAATAAAATAATTAGTGCTGACTATTTTTACATTGCAATTAAAGTTTTTTGTCATTAGTAAAATGGTCCTAGGGTGTAGGAAAGCTTAGATATGCACTTACTTGTCCATTAATTAAGCTTTTTAGCAGGCACTATTCCAGATGAATAACTATGTTAATCTAGCTGAGTGGATTTAATGAATATGTAACTTAAGCAATTGATGTTGCTGAAACAATATATATAGATTATTGAAATGTATTGGACACTACCACTCAACAGGCTTTTTAAATACTGCAAACATAAGGAGCTCAACAAAGGGTGAAGAAATTGCTACAATACGAGATAACTCATAACAGACATTTTGAAAGAATGTCACAAAAGGATGCTAATCCACAAGTAACCCACCAATATGCTGTCTGTAGTAAGGCAATACAAGTTGTAATTGTAAATATTCTATTTGTACTGCCAGAAGACATTTCAATTCTGCCATTCAATTAATACTTTGGTAAATATATAGTATAGTATAGTATTGAGGTTCCTTCCTGACTCAATTGAAGTGGCAATCGGAAATTTCCCTGGATCAACTCTACTTTATGTATCAATACCAGTAACTTGCAACATTCCTTGTTTGCAGAAACTCATCCAGCTTTTTTTTGAAACTGACCAATGAACCTGCCATTACAACGTCCACTGGAAGACAGTTCCATAGCTTTACCATTCCCACAGTGAAAAACCCTTTCCGAGTTTGAAGCCTAAACCTTTTTTCTTCAAGTCTTAAGGGATGTCCTCGTGTCCTTTGACATGTTCCTATGGTGGGAACAATGCCCCAATAGTTTATTGTATGGCCCGTTAATGTATTTATACACAGTAATCATATCCCCGCAACCCTTTTCTCCACGTACATAATTGTAACTTTTCCAGTCTCTCTTCATATTCAAACTTCCCCAATGCCCTTATTAATTTAGTTGCCCTTCTCTAAACCCTTTCCATTTTAAAGATGTCCTTTTTGTACACAGGTCCAAAATTGGCCTTACAATCTTTGTAAAGAGGGAGAATAATTTTCCTAAATGTAATTTTTTTTATATATATTTATTATATATATATATAATTATTTTAATATATATATTATTTATATATATATATACACACATATATATACATCTCTCTCTATATATATTTATCATCTCTAACTATATATATATCTATATTTCTATATATACACTGTCTACGCAAGCGTATTTTCGCAGCTAATCACTTTTTGCACATTTTATGTTACAGCCTTATTCCAAAATGGATTAAATGCATTTGTCTTTCTCAGAATTCTTCACACAACACCCCATAATGACAACATTAAAAGAGCTTTTAGCAAATTAAAGGGTATCTTCACTGATGGAAAATCATTTTTTTAAATCTGAAAGTGTCTCTTTCCCCAAGCCTCCTCTTACCTTTTTTTTCAAAAAATCTCATATGTTCCTTTGCAGCAGCCTGGGAAAGTTGTGCTAGTTCCTGGGGGTGTGTCTCCTCCTGTTCTATGCAGGCTGTCAGTCAATTATCATGATGCTGGCATGCCCACTTGGCCATGGTGGAGGGAGGGTATGCGTGATCAAATAAAGTAATAAGAGGGGTGTGTGTGAGTGTGTAGGCCAGCACAGCAGTAACCAAGTCAGAGCTTCCCGACAGATTCTGCACATATCTGCACATGCGCTAAGGGTGAATACACGCTGGCAGGTATGAGATCGGGGGTGGAGTTTAATTCGCACAGCAATCGGAACAGAGGGGCAGCCATTACTTCCACAAGAAGGCACATAATTGCTTCATTTTGCAGGTACAGGTGTCTCATACTTGTGGGAATCCATACAAACTGTTTTGTTTTTAGGAGTGAAAATACCCTTTAATTAAATATAAAAAAACCGCTGAGAAATCACATATACTCAAGTATTCACAAGTATTCTAATCAGGTTTGATAGAAAGCATCTGTGCACAGCCATTTTAAGATCTTTCCAGAGATGTTCAATCAAATTCAAGTCTGGGCTATGTTTGGGCCACTCCAGAACATTTACAGAGCTGTCCTGAAGCCACACATTTGAAATATTGGCTGTGTGCTTAAAGTCGTTATCCTGCTAAAAGATGAACCGTCACTCCCCCAAACAATGGTGGAAGCCAGTCTATATAAAAATATTGACATTTTTATGGATATTGTATTGAGTTTTTAAGAGCTACTATTGAGATGAGGGGTATATAATATTACATATAGGAAGAGAGTATGTGTGGCATTTCTCACTGTTACTATCTAAATGACCATAAATATATGTATATGAAGTATAGCAAGAATTGCCTCATCTTATAATGGAATACATGTAAGTAGCACTTCCCCTGATTTGTGTGTGTTGCTGCATGCATTCAAAACAGCACACATTTTGTTCAGGAGCAGTATTCCCCCTCCCTCTTTTAACCACTCCCACTTCCATCCGACCTGACTTTTTCCCACAAACCGTATGTCAAGCCTGCCACAAGTAACACTTACTCTGAGGTGTGCGTGTTGCTGCATGCCTTCAATACTTCATTAAAGTACTTTTTTGGCTCAGGCTCAGGCTGACCACTGACCTGACTATTTTCCCCATATCATCTGTCAATACTGCATGCAGAAACGCTGAAATGTAAGATGTTTCAGATTGTAAATCTAAAGAAATAGGGGGCAAATCAACAAAAAATTATTGAATTTGCCAGTAAACATACCCATTAAATCAGAGAAATGGGCATGCAAATGTTTTCCTTTCAGTCCCCCTATCATATATAGATATCACTTCCTGTCCAGCAAACAGCATCTCTTCTTTTTTTTCTATTGAGAGGGGAGGGGGGAGGTGAGGTAAGAGTGAGACTGTCACACAGAATGTTTGGATTTGCTAAGACTGTCACATGTTTTACAAACAGCACATAATTGGGTGAAATACAGGAACTTCCCTCACCTTCTTTCAGTGTAACACATGCAGAGGCTGTAGCAGTGACAGAGGTGTGGCTAAACCATCCATTTTGACTATACCATATTAAAATAGGGGTATCAGCAATGTAAGTACATTTATAAACTTTATACATTTTGCCATGTACCTAATATAATTGAGTATTATAATTTATATGCATATATTTATGGTCATTTAGATGGTCATAGTGAGAAATGCTACCCATACAGATACACTTTTCTTTTGTGTAATATTATATTTCTTTTCTTATGTGTAATATAAGAAAAGTATGTGTAATATATAATTTCTTATGTGTAATATAGTGTTATGTACCCCCACCTAATAAGTCGCTCCTAAAAACTCAATGCAATCTCCGTAAAAAAAAAAAACTTTATTCCAACAATCAACGTGTTTCCGCAACAGATTGCGGCCATCGCCAGGATCCTGGGTAGACTTGCTAAAGTAACGTAAGTGCAAGTATATAAAACATGTAGAATACGGAGTACTCCTTGGTCTTTAGCAAATAATCTTTATTGCTAACATCACGCCATTATTCTACGCTTTTCGGTCTCCACATTAGAAACGTAGAATACTGGCGTGATGTTACAAATAAAGATTGATTATTTACTAAAGACTATGGAGTGCTCCATATTCTACTTGATTTACATATGTTTATGACGAAGAATAGCACCTGGGCTTCATCTATCCCAGAGTATGGTGCGTGACTTCCTCTACTAACTCAAAAATACTAGCTCAAGTGCACGATCTTAGTATGCGATTAGTACAAACAAAGAAAAGATAATTAGTGCACATTCCTAAGCCCCATACAAAATTATATTATAAACAAAGGGGTTTCAGTATACATCCATAGTCCTTCTATTGTATATATGTATCAGGAAGCATGGTAGTCAAGCTTCCATGTGGCAATAGCACCCCCAACACGTCCCTTTTATGGGAGGTCCTATACCTTTAATATAAAGCACTGGATGGACAGCCTCTTCCCTCATTTTAAAAAGCCAAAGGGCTGGGGGGAAGTGAGAAAGCCTGCTATATTGATCCACTGCACTAGTTTGAGAAATGCAAAAGTTTGCTAATCGTTATTGAAGTAAAAAGGTTAGAAGTTAGGACCTTCCAGACTGGGGTTACCTTGATGTGGTTGGAAGACTTTTTATTTATGTGATCACAGTAATGTAAACTAAAACCCCATTGTTTATAAAGTATGCCAGTGTGCAGATAATATGATATTGTATAGGACCTAGGAATGTGTATTGATTATCTTTTGTTTGTTTGTATAAATATTTTACCAGATCAGTTGCAGTTCCACAAAATGTAGTTGTAATTTAGAGTGCTTTCACAGTTCTTCTATTGTCAGTATGTGATTAGTGCTAGGGTAAAGACCACACGTATACATGACATCATGTTAAGTGACAGTGCTTAATTTATATACATAAATTACCTTTGAAAAGACAAAACCTGCCTTTAAAGGGCATCTATAGTGAAATGTATACATTTGCAAATAGTAATTTACTG
Source organism: Hymenochirus boettgeri (assembly GCA_019447015.1). Lineage (NCBI taxonomy): Eukaryota > Metazoa > Chordata > Amphibia > Anura > Pipidae > Hymenochirus > Hymenochirus boettgeri. The sequence continues at coordinate 123,032,799 of CM033475.1, read as the reverse complement.
CAGAGATCCCCACTCCCCTTTCCCCTCTCCGGTCATTCCCCTGTTTATATAATCCAGCTGTGAACCAAGACGCTCATGCGATTTAATCCTCCTACACGTCACTCTAACCTTTGTAAACGACCCCCCCCCACCTCTGTATGTAAGTCTTGCTACATTAGGAGCAGGAGAGCAATGAGTTAGGAGAGATCTGAGTCCTGTCTTATCACTGCAGCCCGATCTCATTTTGACAGACAATAAGTGGGTGAAAGCTTGGGAGGAGGGAGACCCAGTTCTGCTCTTTCTGCTTCATTCTCCTTCCCTTTACTTCTGTTTTTAACCCAGTATTTGCCAACTGTTTTAGTGAGAAGGAAGGAGTCATTGGGAGACTTGCTGTAAAACTTGCGTAATCCTACACAATACACCGGCATGCTATTATGAGATTTGATTGATAGCTCAAGCAGGAGTGGTGTATTGAAATCTTGACTTCTTTTAACTTATGCATCTTGCAACAGAGGAGGAAACTGTAGAAAATTAACGTACTCTGGGGGTTCCTACTATAGATGCCCTTTAAGGCAAATAGAAAAGTATATTTAAACAGGTGGTATAAGAAGTGCTAAAATAAAGTGCTAAAAACAGTGCTAAGATTAAGATTTAAAGAATGTACTATATTAAATATACTAAATATTAAAAAGGGGGCAACCCACAGTTTTTTTTTAAATTTAATCTAAACAGCTACTTACCTTGTAGCCTACATAGAACAAATAGGGTTACACAGTTTCTATCTGTAGAATCTGTAAAATGAATGTCCAGTTCTATTTAGGGAACAGGCAGAGCTAGCTGCAATCTAGGTCATGAAAGTTTGAACCTAACAAAAGTAAGTTTCCTGTGAGTGAAACAAACTAGAGTGAAATGTGTACAAAGTCCTTTGTTCTAAAGGACCTTGCTCTCAAGGACATAGAAAAAGAAGGACAGATTAATCTTTCTTTCTTCCAGTTAAAGGGGTGCACTGGGCTTCTATATTCTAGAATTTCACTTGTTGTAATCTCAAACAGGTTGTGAAAGGGTTACTAAGTGTTTTGTTTTTTCCCTGTCATCCTGGCTCTTGCACTAATTGGTGTGCGGGCTGGCACCTATTAGTTAAATAGGATCACATTGGTTGGACCTGTGATTTGAACCTAACAAAAGGAAGTTTCCTGTGAGTGAAACAAACGAGTGAAACGTGTACAAAGACCCGTGTTCTAAAGGACCTTGCTCTTAAGGACATAGAAAAAAAAGGACATTAAAACAAGAAGGGCAATTAAACAATGTTGGTGTGTCACTGTGCTGTGTTATTATTGTGTATTAGAAGGCACAGTTTTGTTGGTACCATGCAACGTGCATCCTGCCACATGTATAGGAACCTGGAGCAGATGTTCCAGGGGACCTATGTCTCGGTTAGGTGTGAGTGGGTTGCCCGTTTGGAAGCTGAGGTGGAGAGTCTAAGAGGGCAGCTTGCAGCATTGCAAGGATTGGCAAATCTGGGGGAACAGCAGGCACTGGCTGGGGCCAGTATAGAGGTGGGTGGAAGTAAGACAGGGAAGTGTGTAGGTAGTTTTGTTAGGGTTACTAGAGGAAGTAGGGACGGAAGGGTAGGGTTGCTTATTCCCAGATTGGCCATCCCAACAGATTTGCCACCTTAGGTGATGAAGTGGAGGAGGACAGCTCGGAATTAGCATGTATGGATCGGGCTAATCCCCCAGTGGACTGCCATCTCTAATACAAGGGAGGGTGAACTTAGGATCAGGAATGTTAGGCAGGTGGTAGTGGAAGGGGACTCCATTGTAAGGAAGGTAGGTAATCTGCCGCCAAGACCCTACATGCCAAACTGTGTGTTGCCTGCCTGGTGCTAGGGTTCGGCATGTGGTGGATCATGTAGACAGATTATTGGTGGGGTCTTGGTTCACATTTGTGCCAATGACAAAGTTAGAGTAGAAGGTGAGTTCCTTAAACATGATTTCCAAGAGTTAAGGGCCAAGTTAAAAGCAAGGACCTCCAGGGTAGTGTTTTCAGAAATATGACCGCAGCCACGTGCTACGCTAGGGAGACAGCGAGAGCTTATGAGCATTAATGCGTGGCTAAGAGGTTGGTGTAAGGAAGAAGAGTTTGGGTTTATAAAGAACTGGGCAGACTTTGCTGTCGGCTACAGGCTCTTTTGTAGGGATGGGTTGCACCTCACTGATGGTGGCGCAGCTGTTTTAGGGGAGAAGATGGCTAGAGGGTTGGAGGAGATTTTAAACTAGGATGGGGGGGATATTAGCAGTTTCACTGGGATAGATAGCCCAGGAGAAAAGAAGGGTGTAGATAGGCCACTGGTGGGTGGAAAGGGGGGTGGGGCTAGCATAGGGAGTAGGGAGGCATGTGTATTAAAGTGTATGAATAAATTACGGATCATAATCTAAAATGTATGTTTGCAAATGCAAAGCCTGGCTGACAAAATGGGTGAATTGGAGTTACATCATTGGGTATGATGTAATAGGTATAGCAGAAACATGGTTGAACAGTTCTCATGACTGGGCTGTAAATTTAGAAGGATATGCCTTTTTCGGCAGGACAGAGAAAAAGGAAAGGGGGAGGAGTATGTGTTTATGTTAAAAAAAATTGAAGCCATATTTAAAAGAAGAGATAACTGACGATATGGATGTTAAAGTGAGGCTATATTGGTGAATTAGGCAACAGTAAGGGGGTAATGTCATTGTTGGTGTCTGTTATAAGCCAGCTTCATATGCAGTTGACAGGGCTGCAAGTTTGGGGAGTGTACTTATTATCGGGGACTTTAATTACCTGGCATTGAGTTGGTGTAGTTGAACTGCCAACACAGAAAAAGGCGATGAGATCCTGAATTTGCTGTAGGATAATTTTTTTCTCACAGGTGGTTGAAGTTCCTACTAAAAAGGAGCTCTGTAGGATCTGGTATATCTAACATCATGGAGCGCATTATGATATAAAGGTAACTGGAGGCTTAGGGAATAGTGACCATGAAATAGTGTCATTAGGAAATGTTATCAAAAGGAAAAGTGCGCTGGGTTACAAAGACTTTTAATTTCGGGAAGACAATTTTCCCAGGTTAAAAGTAGCTCTTCAGAATGTCAACTGGGATAAGATATTATCATGTAATTTACTGAACAGAAGTGGACTGTGTTGAAGGGGTTTTAAGCCATTTCACATCTAAATTTATACCGTTGGGAAATAAATGTAAGAAAAATAAATCCACGCCCATGTGACTGAATTCCGATGTAAAGATGCAAATGGAAGGAAGAAAAAAACATTTAAAACCTTTAAGTCAGAGAGAACGGAAAGGGCCTTTAGGGATTATAAAAACTGTAACAAGGAGTGTAAGAAAGCAATAAAACTAGCTAAAATTAATAATGAGGTTAGGATAGCTGAACAAAGCATTACAAGCCTAAAGTATATTAATAGTAGAAGATGAGGACTGAAAATGTGGCAACATTAATTTGGGATTAAAGCCAATTATACTTACCATTTCCCCACATCCATTCCTGCAAAGTACCCAGGGTGAGGACCTAAAATGCTAAGTCCCCACCTCTGGGTACTTTACAAAAGTCCTGCACTACTTACTTGTAATCTCCCCTCGTCAGTCCGATCCTCCCCACTGGAACTGTCAGTGACAGTCCGGGAGGCAGCCAATGTGAAGACACGCCTCCTTGTAGAGCACATCTTCCCATTGGCTGCCTCGTGACCTGTCACTCAAAGTGCCAGTGGGGAGGATCGGACCAGAGCGGCGGGGGAGATTACAATTAAGTGGTGCAGGACTTTTGTAAAGTACCCAGAGATGAGGACTTAGCGTTTTAGGTCCTCACCCTGGGTCTTTGCAGAGTGGGGGAAAGGAACGAGGGGAAGATGAGTATAATTGTCCTTTAAGTTAGTTATGGAGGATGGCGATAAAGCAAATGTCTTGAATATTTTTTTTCCCCTCTGTATACACTATAGAAGATCCAAGTACAGATATCATAGATTATAGTACCAATAATGGAATAAAAGATTCAAGTGCACTTTGGTTAATCGCGTACGGTACAGAAAGAACTTAATAAGGTTAATATTAATAATCTTCTTGAACGTATAATCCTCGAGTACTTAGGGAGCTAAGTTAAGTTTATCTAGGCCATTGTTTCTTATTTTTGCAGATTGCCTCATGTCGATGTGTGCCTCTGGATTGGAAAAAGTCTGATGTTATTCCAATATTCTAAAAGGGTAGTCGTTCACAGCCGGGTAATTACAGGCCTGTAAGTTAAACTTCAGTGGTGGGGAAGATACTGGAAAGTTTATAAAGGAACATATCTAGAATATGTTTCAAGGACTGACATTATAAGTAGAGATGTCCGAACTTCGAAAATCCGGTCCGCGCGAGGATCCGCGGATTTTCGAAAAAATCCGAAAATTCGAAAATCCGCGAGCGGACCCGTTAAAAACGTATTAAAATGAAAGTTCGGCAAAATCCCATTAAAAGTGGTCTAAATAGCCTTGGTAACGTACACTTAACCCCTCAGGGACCTGGGTAATGGCCTTAGAAGCACGTATAAATGCCACAATACCTAAAAAGTACAGTCCGCTAGCGTGACTTTAAAAAAACGGTATTTTTCGAAAATACCAGGATTCCCGTAAAAACGAAGATTTCCGTAAAAAACGAGGCTTTCTGTAACTATGATAGCTGCCATTGGCTAATTTGGATCATGTGGCTTGCTCCGTCTTGAAAATTTACACGAATTACTCGTTTTTACGAGTATTCTCGTAATTACGAGAATACTCGCAATTACGTTAATCCCGTACTAATTACGTGAATCCTCGTAATTACGAGGATCTTCGGTTTTTCCGTATCCCGAAAGTATCGTAGATCCTCGAATTACGGAGATACTCGTATTTCGAAAATTTTCGTAAAAAAAAAAAAATCCGCAGTTCGAAGTTCGGAAGTCCAGAAAGTCCGGAATAATCCGTCGTTCGCGGACGGGAAGAAATCCGCGGTGGATCCGGGTTCGGGTCCGCGAACCGGCCATCTCTAATTATAAGTGTAAGCACATGGTTTTAGGAGGAATAGATCTTGTCAAACTAACTTGCATGGCTTTTATGAGGAAGTAAGTGAAATTTACAGGGTAATTCTATAAAATCAGACCAACCAATCAACCAATTTACAGGGGAATTCAATAAAATCAGACCAACCAATCAGATGTTAGCTTTCAAATGTTAAATAGTTTTGATTGGTTGGGGCAAAATTAGCACCATTTTAAACAATAGAACTTTTATGGAATCTCCCTGTTAGACTCTGGCATAGCAGTAGATTAGTATACTTGGATTTTGCAAAGGCTTTTGATACAGTCCCGCATAGGCGACTAATGTATAAGCTAAGTGCTGTTTATCTGGGGAGTCCCTTTTGTACATGGATAGAAAATTGGTTAATGAATGGATACAAAGAGTAGTTGTTAATAGGGCTTCATCATTATTGACAAAAGTGCTAAGTGGGGTGACACAGGGTTCTGTGTTGTGACCACTTGTGACCACTTCTATTTAATCTATTTATTAATGATTTAGAAGTGGGTGTTGTCAACAAGGTTTCTGTGTTTGCTGATGACACAAAACTTTGTTGACCAATAAAACCTTCAGAGGATGTGCAATTGTTGCAGGGGATCTAGATAGATTGTCACATTGGGCTGATGAGATTCAATGTTGAGAAATGTAAGGTGATGCATTTTGGACTTAAATATCCTTGTGCTGCTTATACTATAAATGGCTCTGTGTTAAGTGAATCACTGTTGGAAAGGGATCTTGGAGTTTTGGTGGATAACAAACTTAAAGGTAGCAGCATTGCCAGCCGGCAACAGCCAGAGCCAGCATGGTATTGTCTTGTATAAAGAGAGGTATGGGGATTTAAGGGAGGAAAATATTATTCTCCCTCTTTACAAAGCATTGGCAAGGCCTCATTTGGAATATGCAGTGCATTTTTGAAATCCTGTGTACAAAAAGGACATCTTTGAAATGGAAAGGGTTCAGAGAAGGTCAACTAAATTAATATGGGATTGGGGGAGCTTGAATATGAAGAGTTACAATTATTTATGCTGGAGAAAAGATTACGGTGTATAAATACATTAACGGGCCATACAATAAACTATCTGGGGCATTGTTCACAATAGAGCATGTCAGAGGACAGTGGATATCTCATAAGGTTTAGGCTTCAATTTCAGAAAGGGTTTTTCACTGTGAAGCGGTGAAGCTATGGAACTGTCTTCCAGTGGACGTTGTTATGGCAGTTCACTGGTCAGTTTAAAAAAAAGCTGGATGAGTTTCTGCAAACAAGGAATGTTGCAAGTTGCTGGTATTGATACATAAAGTAGAGTTGATCCAGGAAATTTCGATTGCCAGGAGGAATTTTTTTCCCCTGCATAAATTTGTGGGGTTTTTTTGCCTTCCTCTGGATTAACAGGCAGGAATGAGGGTATTGCTAGATGGTTTTGGACTTGATGAACGTATATCTTTATTCAACCTCAAATACTAAATATAATATTTGATATGTGTTGTTAGTATATATAAATGCTAATCACCAATAGAATGTTACCAACATTTTTATATTTATTCACTAAATATGTTATTATTTTTCTGTAAAATGTACTGACATTTAGACTTTTCAAGTCATAATTTTCTTTAAAGCATGTAGTTTAGAGAATTGCATTATCTACCTGTTTTCACCAACCTATCTAAAATTTTAAAGAGATTTATGTTTCTCTGCATACAGGTCCCTTCCACTGATTCATTTGACACCATTTTAAGTACAACACATAATCGAATATTATATTTACTTTCATGACCTAGATTGCAGCCAGCTTTGCCTCTTCCCTAAATAGCACTGGACATCCATTCAACAGATTCTACAGACAAAATTAAATGAAATATAATGATATATTGAAATATAAAGACCATAGAAATTTTTTTATAATCTTTTAAAATATTTAGCTTATTATGTCCTGTAGATGAATGAAAAGCGCACTTAAAATTTAAAAGAACACTAACCTACATAAGTAATTTAAAGGATAGATCTCAATTACTTAAAGGATAAGTACACAAATTAAGTGTAACTGGAAGCTGTAGATTTAACTAACCATCTTCCTTTTTTACTTTTCTTCTAGGTCCCTTCTAAACCTACCTGTGCTCATGTTAAGTTCTTGATATCTTGGATTTTGATTGCAGTTATCTAAGCTCCTCCCCCGCCCTTCCACATAACTTTATGGTAACCTTCCCACCCGGAATACCCTAACTTTGTAAACCTTACAAACCTCTCTGGCATTTCTGAACTGAGATAATTACACTGCACTCCACTGTCCTCTGTGTTGAATAATTTGTAGTCTGTCTCATTGAAACAGCGCTGCGGAAACTTTGCCAGAATCGATTAAATGGCCCATTTAAATCCATGTGTTCAACTGAAAAGTTAATGCTGCGTCCAAAAAATCAGACAAATTGCTTAAATATGATATTAAAAGAAGTACATTCTAAAAAAAATTAAGTGTAATTGGAAGCTGTAGCTTTAACTAACCATCTCCTTTTTATTTTTCTTCTAGGCCTACCTGTGCTCATGTAAACTTCCTTACATCTTGGATATTGATTGCAGTCATCTAAGCTCCCCCCCTGAGACTTGCAAGATCTCCTTCCACAGTGTGTCAGAAAATGCACGGTTAGCTTGCTCCGTGCACGCGCTCGCCCCCACCGTAACAGCACGGCGCAGCGTGATGACATCACGCGTGCATGCGTCCATGCATGAACTGATGTCACTTTGCGTGCGCCGTAACATCACACGCACACATGGTGGGAGCATGGAACAATTTTTGTTCTAATATAACCGTTCTCAGATGTTACTGGCTTATATTCTTCACTTCTGTCATCATTATCCTTCACAATTATTGTGTTTGAAACTTCTGCTCTCTGTGGACCCTAAGATGAGTGTGTTCACAGATAAGAGTATTGGCCTGTACCCTAGAGTCAATGAGAAAAGCAAAGCAACTGATAAAGTGCCAGTTTCCAGCATTATTGGATACTCTCCTTTGTTTCTATTGTATTTAAATATCTTTGCTTTTCAGAAAACATGGATGTGCGAATTAGCTCCACTTATGTGGGTTATTCACAGTAAAATGTCAAATATAATTTTAATCATTTTAAATACTTTTGACCATAAAAGTCCATTAAAAAAAAACATGATTTGAATTTTAACTCTAAAAAATAAAACATTATTAACATATCTTTATTGCATAATTCTTTCTAATTAGGATCAATTTTTTCAGAACTTCTCTCAGTGCAGATTATAGTAAGGCTGGGCAGATTATAGTAAGGCTGGGCATTATATTAAGGCTGGGCAGATTATAGTAAGGCTGGGAAGATTATAGTAAGGCTGGGTAGATTATAGTAAGGCTGGCTAGATTATAGTAAGGCTGGCTAGATTATAGTTAGGCAGGGTAGATTATATATGGCTGGCTTAGATTATGTAAGGCTGGCAGATTAAAGTAAGACTGGGTAGATTTATATAAGGCGGGTAGATTATAGAAGGCTGGTAGATTATAGTACTGCTGGTCAGATTATAGTAAGGCTGGGTAGGTTATAGTAAGGCTGGCTAGATTATTGTTAGGATGGCTAGATTATAGCTGGGCTGGGTAGATTTAGTAAGGCTGGGTAGATTATAGTAAGGCTGGGCAGATATAGTAAGGCTGGTAGATTATAGTAAGGCTGGACAGATTATTGTAAGGCGGGCAGATTATAGTAAGGCCGGGTAGATTAAAGTAAGGCTGGGTAGATTATAGCAAGGCTAGGTAGATTATAGTAAGGCTGGGTAGGTTATAGAAGAGACGGGTAGATTATAGTTGGGCTGGGTAGATTATAGTAAGGCTGGGCAGATAATAGTAGGCTGGGCAGATAATAGTAAGGCTGGTGATTATAGTAAGGCTGGGCAGATTATAGGTAATTAAATAGTGGGCTGGGTAGATTATAGTAAGGCTGGGCAGATTATAGTAAGGCTGGGCAGACTATAGTAAGGCTGGGTAGATTATTAGGCTGGGTAGATTATAGTAAGGCTGGGCAGAATATAGTAAGGCTGGGCAGATTATAGGTATATTATAATAAGGCTGGGAAGATTATAGTAAGGCTGGGCAGATTATAGTAAGCCTGGGCAGATTATAGTAAGGCTATGTAGATTATGTAAGGCTGGGTAGATTATAGTAGGGCTGGGTAGATTAATTAAGGCTGGGTAGATATAGTAAGGCTAGGTAGATTATAGTAAGGCTGGGCAAACTATACTAAGGCTGGGTAGATTATAGTAAGGCTGGTCAGATTATAGTAAGGCTGGGTAGACTATAGTAAGGCTGGGTAACTATAGTAAGGCTGGTAGATTATAGTAAGGCTGAGTAGATTATAGTAGCTGGGCAGTTAAGGTAGATTAATAGTAAGGCTGGTTAGATTATAGTAAGGCTGGGCAGATTATAGGTAGATTATAGTAAGGCTGGGTAGATTATAGTAAAGATGGGCAGATTATATTAAGGCTGGCCAGATTATAGTAAGGCTGGTAGATTATATTAAGGCTGGGCAGATTATAGTAAGCTGGGCAGATTATAGTAAGGCTGGGCAGATTATAGTAGGCTGGCATATAGTAGGCTGGGTAGAATATAGTACGGCTGGGTAGATTATAGTAAGGCTGGGCAGATAATAGTAGTAAGGCTGGCGATTATAGTAAGGCTGGGTAGATTATATTAAGGCGGGCAGATATGGTAGATTATAATAAGCTGGGTAGATTATATTAAGGCTGGGCAATATAGTAAGGCTGGGCAGACTATATGCTGGGTGATTAAGTAAGGCTGGGTAGATTATAGTAAGGCTGGTAGTATTAAGTAATGGCTGGTAGATTAAAGTAGGCTAGGTAGATTATAGTAAGGCTAGGTAGATTATAGTAAGTAGTAGATATGTAGCTGGCAAACTATACTAAGGCTGGGTAGATTATAGTAAAGCTGGGTAGATTATAGTAAGGCTGGTCAGATTATATAAGGCTGGGTAGACTATAGTAAGGCTGGGTAGACTATAGTAAGGCTGGGTAGATTATAGTAGGCTGGTAGATATAGTAAGGCTGGCAGGTTAAAGGTAGATTATAGTAAGGCTGGTTAGATATAGTAAGGCTGGGCAGATTATAGGTAGATTAGTAAGGCGGGTAGATTATAGTAAAGATGGGCAGATTATAGTAAGGCTGGGCAGATTATAGTAAGGCTTTGTAGATTATAGTAAGGCTGGGCAGATTATAGTAAGCTGGCAGATTATATAGGCTGGGCGATTAGTAGCTGGGTAGTTATTACGCTGGGAATTATGTGGCTGGGAGATATAGTAAGGCTGGCAGTATGTAAGGCTGGAAGCTTATAGTAAGGCTGGCAGATTTAGTAAGGCTGGGCGATTGTAGTAGGCTGGGTTCCCACTAAGAGCTTCGGAGAACATCGCAATGTGATGTTGTGTGATGTTCTCGATGTTTCCCCACATTCTGCTATGTGATAACACAGCAAAAAAAAAAGCTGGTGTGAACAGTGCAGTTGACTCCTATGAGCACAGCGTTATGGTGCGATGTCAACACTCACCTAGTGTGAACGAGCCCTAAGAAAGAGCTGATCTAGGGAGTGGTTGGATTTTTATTTGAAGTTTGGATTTTTCTTCTATTTTTGTGTCAAACTGGATGTAGATTTTTTTTGAGGGGGGGGGTTTGGAAGTCGTGAAAGGCATGAAAAAACTGTTGAACTGATTCAAACCCAATTTTTCAAATGCTATTTTGATTTTTTCCCATAATTTTCCGAATTTACCGATAAGTTCCGATTTTTGGAAAATCTAGAAAAATTTTTATTGGATCTGCAGATTTTCAAAACTCTTAGTTCCGAATGAAAACCAAATTCCTTTGGAAACCAGGACTCATCACTAATTATTAGTTGGTTGAGCTTGATGGGCATAAATCTTGTTAGGGTCTGCTTATGTGCTCAGCAATCCTCTTCTGCTTCAGTTTAGGCCTCCCTCTCAGGCAGGTCCTAGCCTACACCCAGTTGGCTGGTGAGTCCAACCTCCTTCCCATTATCTAGCTTTTTCAGTTTCCTATCCTCTCTTTGGTTTCACTCTCGTGAATGCCCCCCTGTGCTGTTTTGGCCAAGAAGAGCACACGTGTATGCTTCCGGTCAGACGTCGTTCGGCAATCTGTCATGATGGATCAACAATAATGCCCGACGAACACATACACACATGCAATTCTGTAGAGTGATCAGATCACAATCCCATCGCATAATAGTGGGGCCTAGCCCTCCAAAAGTATTGGACCCAACACTTTCAGTGCAACACTTTCCCAGTATTGACATTAACCCTTCAGTGCCAGCAGACTTCCCAGAATATTGTGATTTCCACTTTCAGTGCCAGCAGAGTATTGTCATTAACCCTTCAGTGCCAGCAGACTTTCTTACTTATAATTTCAGTGCCAGCACTTTCCCAGAGTATTGGCATTAAAACTTTCAGGGCCAGCACAGTATTACTTTATCTGTACCTGCTTTCCATGTCTTCTCCATTGAATTGTTCACTCCTCACCTACTCCGAGTTCTGGAGAGTTGGATGGAAGGAGAAAGAGGCAGGGATAGGGATCTCATGGCTGCTAGTCACTGGGGCCACTGTTACAAAGTCTGCAGCAGCTTTTACCTGGCATTTTAGAACTGCCTTCTCAGTACTATTAGCTGAGCTCATCCTCCCCCTCCCCCCCTCCTTCCTTCACCTTCAGTTCATTTACAACATTGTTTCCAAGTAGAATGAACTGAGTCCAGGCTCCACTCACTACAATGTTACAAATTACAGCAGAACAAGGAGAGCAGTTCTAACACACAAGTAAAAGCTGACAGGGAGATGCTAGGGAGGACAGTGGGCGCCCTGGTTTAACATAGACACCCTAGCACTTACCTAGGTGGCCTATGCCTAAAATCAGCCCTGCACACCACAGTACACATATTCCAGCAGAGTATTGTGCCCATGTCTGAACTTTCTTCTTGAACGGACCATTCACTCGCTACTGATAAAGCTATTGTTTAACTCTTCTGTACTTTGCCTGGTCTTACTGTCTTCTGTGTATGACCTTTGGCTACAATTTTATCCTTTGGGCATATTTACAATATTTTTAAAGCAGGGGTATTCTTAGATATGACCAGTTGTTAATAACACTACTCATCCAAAATAATTAACTTAATTACTGATTCTTAAATAAAATACCTTAAATAGGAGTGTTATTTTACAACAATTGTTATTTAGTATACCTTCAAGTTTATCCTTCTGTGCTTTGTTTCTTTTTCTTCACTCTTAGCAACTTTAGACTGTTGGACAATTCTACTGTTCTGTACAGGTTCTATATGTTCTGTTTCTTTTAAGTATTTTCATCCTCAATACAGATACACAGTATTGGACATTAGAGTGTCCTGTGAGGTGTTGCTAGCATCACAGCAAACTCAGCCGTGGCTGTTGCAGGGCTACCGTCGCCGTGTTACTCCATAAAACGCTTTCAAATGGACGGTATGTGGGCAGTTTTTCTTAACAAATTTAGGTGTTTTAAAGAGAGAAAGAGAGGCAAACAGACAGGTGTACAAAGACTAGAGAAAAATAAACAAACAGAGGGACACTCACTGGTCTGAATGGAACTAGTACAATGACTGGCATTTTAATTGCACTGGTACTGTGCTGAAACTGGAATTTTATTTGCCAAATTTTAAAGACCAAACAAAAGTGCTCAGCTATGATCATATTTAAGCCATATCAATGTCACATATTAAACCAATGCTCACACCATGCCATGTCATGCCCTTCCATGCCAAATAAAACCATCCAATTTCCAATTCAGTGATGGCCCGATAGGTAAGATCAGAGGTGTGCTTCCTATAACCTGTGCCACTGCAGTAAGATAATCAGTCTATAAAGTTTGTAGGTAGGCACACTTGATATGGTATTCAAACAATACTCATTTATTAAGGTGCTGAAAACAACAAATGCCAATACACACAATGTTTCAGGGGGTCCAACCCCCTTCCTCAGGTGTAACCAGTGACCACAGAGTGCAAGTGTATATAGGAAGTGACATCATAAGCACAATTAGTTAACTCCGCCTTCTTAATGAGGTCAAATTCAAAGTGAACTTGTGCAATTATAAAGTGCTAAGTGCTTACAATACATGGCAGTGCATATAAATTACAATATAGAGTTTCATGGTTCAAATAAAACCATTCCTGTTGCATACTTTATTGAGATTGATACACGAACAGACAGATAGAAAGCCAGGAGGAAAAAAACAGACAGATAGTGAGAGATAGATTCAGATTCCAAATACAGTTAATCCATTTACCCCTGAATTACCACGCAGCAGTTTAAGTTCCAAAATCACAACCAATTAACCCCTACATTAACACCCAGGAGTTTGAGATCTAAATCAATGGGCTATTAACCCTACAGTAATCAGCTGTCCCCTACTACTGGCAGCAGCACATATAGAAGAGGCTGAATATGCACTGTAAAATTTATTTTTAACTAAGGCAATAAACCTCATCTCTCCCTAGCTTTGCCTTAAATGCAAACAGGCTAGGAGCCCCCTCAATCCTCATCCTCCCTCATTGTCTAACATGGCTTCTCTTTCCCTCCCTTTAAAGATACAGGCTCAGGGATAAGTGCAGTTCTGCCCTTGGCACCTGTTCTTGTCCTCGGGGCCCCAATAAGTTTTGGCCCTATACAGGAGTACTCCTGTACCCCCCTGATGGCGGTCCTGGCTATATGTGAAGCTAGAGGTGAAATTGAAGATATCAGTACTATAAAGATTCTCGGAAACTACCTCAGCATTGCATGTCTTTATTTAATCTAGACACATGTGGAATTGCTCTCTATTGTCTCCACTAGGCAATGCACTGAGCCGATAATGGCTCTCAGAGTATAGCGAATAGGGTTCATCCATTTCAAATCTTTAATGCCAGCTCTCTGCCGTTATCAGCTCTGTACATACTTTGCGTGGTTTTGTGACAGTTTTCGCGTACCGCATTATGTCTTAAATACACAATAACCGTTGGTACATGGGTTTACAGTTCTTCGCCAGTATAGAGGTGGGTGGAAGAGGGACAAGAAAGGATAAGGAAGGAGGTAGTTTTGTTAGGGTTACTAGGGGAAGTGGGGGACGGAAGAGTAGGGGGGCTTCTTCCCAGATTGTCCATCCCAACAGATTTGCCGCCTTAGGTAATGAAGTGGAGGAGGACACCTCGGAATTAGCGTGTATGGAGGGGGCTAGTCCCTTGAGCACCCAGGGGACTGCCATCTCTGATACAAGGGAGGAGGAACGAAGGGTCAGGAATGCAAGGCAGGTGGTAGTGGTAGGGGACTCCATTATAAGGAAGGTAGATAGGGTAATCTGCCGCCAAGACCCTACATGCCGAACTGTGTGTTGCCTGCCTGGTGCTAGGGTTCGGCATGTGGTGGATCGTGTAGACAGATTATTGGGTGGGGCCGGGTGTGACCCGGCGGTCTTGGTTCACATTGGTGCCAACGACAAAGTTAGAGGTGGAGGTGAGGTCCTTAAACATGATTTCCGAGAACTAGGGGCCAAGATAAAAGCAAGGACCTCCAGGGTAGTGTTTTCAGAAATACTAAGTCAGGGAGACAGCGGGAGCTTAGGAGCATTAATGCGTGGCTAAGAGAGTGGTGTAAGGAAGAAGGGTTTGGGTTTATTGAGAACTGGGCAGACTTTGCTGTCGGCTACAGGCTCTTTAGTAGGGATGGGTTGCACCTCACTGATGGTGGTGCAGCTGTTTTAGGGGAGAAGATGGCTAGAGGGTTGGAGGAGATTTTAAACTAGGATGGGGGGGATATTAGCAGTTTCACTGGGATAGATAGCCCAGGAGAAAAGAAGGGTGTAGATAGGCCACTGGTGGGTGGAAAGGGGGGTGGGGCTAGCATAGGGAGTAGGGAGGCATGTGTATTAAAGTGTATGAATAAATTACAGGATCATAATCTAAAATGTATGTTTGCAAATGCAAAGCCTGGCTGACAAAATGGGTGAATTGGAGTTACATCATTGGGTATGATGTAATAGGTATAGCAGAAACATGGTTGAACAGTTCTCATGACTGGGCTGTAAATTTAGAAGGATATGCCTTGTTTCGGCAGGACAGAGAAAAAAGGAAAGGGGGAGGAGTATGTGTTTATGTTAAAAAAGAATTGAAGCCATATTTAAAAGAAGAGATAACTGACGATATGGATGTTAAAGTGGAGGCTATATTGGTGGAATTAGGCAACAGTAAAGGGGGTAATGTCATTGTTGGTGTCTGTTATAAGCCAGCTTCATATGCAGTTGACAAGGGCTGCAAGTTTGGGGAGTGTACTTATTATCGGGGACTTTAATTACCTTGGCATTGATTGGTGTAGTTGAACTGCCAACACAGAAAAAGGCGATGAGATCCTGAATTTGCTGTAGGATAATTTTTTTCTCACAGGTGGTTGAAGTTCCTACTAAAAAAGGAGCTCTGTAGGATCTGGTAATATCTAACATCATGGAGCGCATTATAGATATAAAGGTAACTGGAGGCTTAGGGAATAGTGACCATGAAATAGTGTCATTAGGAATATGTTATCAAAAGGAAAAGTGCGCTGGGTTAACAAAGACTTTTAATTTCGGGAAGACAAATTTTCCCAGGTTAAAAGTAGCTCTTCAGAATGTCAACTGGGATAAGATATTATCATGTAAAGTTACTGAACAGAAGTGGACTGTGTTGAAGGGGTTTTTAAGCCATTTCACATCTAAATTTATACCGTTGGGAAATAAATGTAAGAAAAATAAATCCACGCCCATGTGACTGAATTCCGATGTAAAGATGCAAATGGAAAGGAAGAAAAAAAGCATTTAAAACCTTTAAGTCAGAGAGAACGGAAAGGGCCTTTAGGGATTATAAAAACTGTAACAAGGAGTGTAAGAAAGCAATAAAACTAGCTAAAATTAATAATGAGGTTAGGATAGCTGAACAAAGCATTACTAAGCCTAAAGTATATTAATAGTAAGAAGATGAGGACTGAAAATGTGGCAACATTAATTAATGGGATTAAAGGACAATTATACTTACCATTTCCCCAATCCATTCCTGCAAAGTACCCAGGGTGAGGACCTAAAATGCTAAGTCCCCACCTCTGGGTACTTTACAAAAGTCCTGCACTACTTACTTGTAATCTCCCTCGTCAGTCCGATCCTCCCCACTGGAACTGTCAGTGACAGTCCGGGAGGCAGCCAATGTGAAGACACGCCTCCTTGTAGAGCACATCTTCCCATTGGCTGCCTCGTGACCTGTCACTCAAAGTGCCAGTGGGGAGGATCGGACCAGAGCGGCGGGGGAGATTACAATTAAGTGGTGCAGGACTTTTGTAAAGTACCCAGAGATGAGGACTTAGCGTTTTAGGTCCTCACCCTGGGTACTTTGCAGGAGTGGGGGGAAAGGAACGAGGGGAAGATGAGTATAATTGTCCTTTAAGTTAGTTATGGAGGATGGCGATAAAGCAAATGTCTTGAATATTTTTTTTCCCCTCTGTATACACTATAGAAGATCCAAGTACAGATATCATAGATTATAGTAACAATAATGGAATAAAAGATTCAAGTGCACTTTGGTTAATCGCGGATACGGTACAGAAAGAACTTAATAAGGTTAATATTAATAAATCTTCTTGAACGTATAATCCTCGAGTACTTAGGGAGCTAAGTTAAGTTTATCTAGGCCATTGTTTCTTATTTTTGCAGATTGCCTCATGTCGATGTGTGCCTCTGGATTGGAAAAAGTCTGATGTTATTCCAATATTCTAAAAGGGTAGTCGTTCACAGCCGGGTAATTACAGGCCTGTAAGTTTAACTTCAGTGGTGGGGAAGATACTGGAAAGTTTAATAAAGGAACATATTCTAGAATATGTTTCAAGGACTGACATTATAAGTAGAGATGTCCGAACTTCGAAAAATCCGGTCCGCGCGAGGATCCGCGGATTTTCGAAAAAATCCGAAAATTCGAAAATCCGCGAGCGGACCCGTTAAAACGTATTAAAATGAAAGTTCGGCAAAATCCGCATTAAAAGTGGTCTAAATAGCCTTGGTAACGTACACTTAACCCCTCAGGGACCTGGGTAATGGCCTTAGAAGCACGTATAAATGCCAACAATACCTAAAAAGTACAGTCCGCTAGCGTGACTTTAAAAAAACGGTATTTTTCGAAAATACCAGGATTCCCGTAAAAACGAAGATTTCCGTAAAAAAACGAGGCTTTCTGTAACTATGATAGCTGCCATTGGCTAATTTGGATCATGTGGCTTGCTCCGTCTTGAAAATTTACACGAATTACTCGTTTTTACGAGTATTCTCGTAATTACGAGAATACTCGCAATTACGTTAATCCTCGTAATTACGTGAATCCTCGTAATTACGAGGATCTTCGGTTTTTCCGTATCCCGAAAGTATCGTAGATCCTCGTAATTACGGAGATACTCGTATTTTCGAAAATTTTCGTAAAAAAAAAAAAATCCGCAGTTCGGAAGTTCGGAAGTCCAGAAAGTCCGGAATAATCCGTCGTTCGCGGACGGGAGAAATCCGCGGTGGATCCGGGTTCGGGTCCGCGAACCGGCCATCTCTAATTATAAGTAGTAAGCAGCATGGGTTTAGGAGGAATAGATCTTGTCAAACTAACTTGCATGGCTTTTATGAGGAAGTAAGTAGAAATTTACAGGGTAATTCTATAAAATCAGACCAACCAATCAACCAATTTACAGGGGAATTCAATAAAATCAGACCAACCAATCAGATGTTAGCTTTCAAATGTTAAATAAGTTTTGATTGGTTGGGGCAAAATTAGCACCATTTTAAACAATAAGAACTTTTATTGAATCTCCCTGTTAGACTCTGGCATAGCAGTAGATGTAGTATACTTGGATTTTGCAAAGGCTTTTGATACAGTCCCGCATAGGCGACTAATGTATAAGCTAAGTGCTGTTTATCTGGGGAGTCACTTTTGTACATGGATAGAAAATTGGTTAATGAATAGGATACAAAGAGTAGTTGTTAATAGGGCTTCATCATTATTGACAAAAGTGCTAAGTGGGGTGACACAGGGTTCTGTGTTGTGACCACTTGTGACCACTTCTATTTAATCTATTTATTAATGATTTAGAAGTGGGTGTTGTCAACAAGGTTTCTGTGTTTGCTGATGACACAAAACTTTGTTGACCAATAAAAACTTCAGAGGATGTGCAATTGTTGCAGGGGATCTAGATAGATTGTCACATTGGGCTGATGAGATTCAATGTTGAGAAATGTAAGGTGATGCATTTTGGACTTAAATATCCTTGTGCTGCTTATACTATAAATGGCTCTGTGTTAAGTGAATCACTGTTGGAAAGGGATCTTGGAGTTTTGGTGGATAACAAACTTAAAGGTAGCAAGCAGTGCCAGGCGGCAACAGCCAGAGCCAGCATGGTATTGTCTTGTATAAAGAGAGGTATGGATGGATTTAAGGGAGGAAAATATTATTCTCCCTCTTTACAAAGCATTGGCAAGGCCTCATTTGGAATATGCAGTGCAATTTTGAAATCCTGTGTACAAAAAGGACATCTTTGAAATGGAAAGGGTTCAGAGAAGGTCAACTAAATTAATAATGGGATTGGGGGAGCTTGAATATGAAGAGTTACAATTATGTATGCTGGAGAAAAGATTACGGTGTATAAATACATTAACGGGCCATACAATAAACTATCTGGGGCATTGTTCACCAATAGAGCATGTCAGAGGACACGTGGATATCTCATAAGGTTTAGGCTTCAATTTCAGAAAGGGTTTTTCACTGTGGAACGGTGAAGCTATGGAACTGTCTTCCAGTGGACGTTGTTATGGCAGGTTCACTGGTCAGTTTCAAAAAAAAGCTGGATGAGTTTCTGCAAACAAGGAATGTTGCAAGTTGCTGGTATTGATACATAAAGTAGAGTTGATCCAGGGAAATTTCCGATTGCCAGGAAGGAATTTTTTTCCCCTGCATAAATTTGGTGGGTTTTTTTGCCTTCCTCTGGATTAACAGGCAGGAAATGAGGGTATTGCTAGATGGGTTGGACTTGATGAACGTATATCTTTATTCAACCTCAAATACTAAATATAATATTTGAGTATGTGTTGTATAGTATATATAAATGCTAATCACCAATAGAATGTTACCAACATTTTTATATTTATTCACTAAATATGTTATTATTTTTCTGTAAAATGTACTGACATTTAGACTTTTCAAGTCATAATTTTCTTTAAAGCATGTAGGGTTAGAGAATTGCATTATCTACCTGTTTTCACCAACCTATCTAAAATTTTAAAGAGATTTATGTTTCTCTGCATACAGGTCCCTTCCACTGATTCATTTGACACCATTTTAAGTACAACACATAATCGAATATTATATTTACTTTCATGACCTAGATTGCAGCCAGCTTTGCCTCTTCCCTAAATAGCACTGGACATCCATTCAACAGATTCTACAGACAAAATTAAATGAAATATAATGATCATAGATTGAAATATAAAGACCATAGAAATTTTTTTATAATCTTTTAAAATATTTAGCTTATTATGTCCTGTAGATGAATGAAAAAGCGCACTTTAAAATTTAAAAAGAACACTAACCTACATAAGTAATTTAAAGGATAGATCTCAATTACTTAAAGGATAAGTACACAAATTAAGTGTAACTGGAAGCTGTAGATTTAACTAACCATCTTCCTTTTTTACTTTTCTTCTAGGTCCCTTCTAAACCTACCTGTGCTCATGTTAAGTTCTTGATATCTTGGATTTTGATTGCAGTTATCTAAGCTCCTCCCCCGCGGCCCTTCCACATAACTTTATGGTAACCTTCCCACCCAGGAATACCCTAACTTTGTAAACCTTACAAACCTCTCTGGCATTTCTGAACTGAGATAATTACACTGCACTCCACTGTCCTCTGTGTTGAATAATTTGTAGTCTGTCTCATTGAAACAGCGCTGCTGAAACTTTGCCAGAATCGATTAAATGGCCCATTTAAATCCATGTGTTCAACTGAAAAGTTAATGCTGCGTCCAAAAAAATCAGACAAATTGCTTAAATATGATATTAAAAGATAAGTACATTCTAAAAAAAATTAAGTGTAATTGGAAGCTGTAGCTTTAACTAACCATCTCCTTTTTTATTTTTCTTCTAGGCCTACCTGTGCTCATGTAAACTTCCTTACATCTTGGATATTGATTGCAGTCATCTAAGCTCCGCCCCCTGAGACTTGCAAGATCTCCTTCCACAGTGTGTCAGAAAATGCACGGTTAGCTTGCTCCGTGCACGCGCTCGCCCCCACCGTAACAGCACGGCGCAGCGTGATGACATCACGCGTGCATGCGTCCATGCATGAACTGATGTCACTTTGCGTGCGCCGTAACATCACACGCACACATGGTGGGAGCATGGAACAATTTTTGTTCTAATATAACCGTTCTCAGATGTTACTGGCTTATATTCTTCACTTCTGTCATCATTATCCTTCACAATTATTGTGTTTGAAACTTCTGCTCTCTGTGGACCCTAAGATGAGTGTGTTCCACAGATAAGAGTATTGGCCTGTACCCTAGAGTCAATGAGAAAAGCAAAGCAACTGATAAAGTGCCAGTTTCCAGCATTATTGGATACTCTCCTTTGTTTCTATTGTATTTAAATATCTTTGCTTTTCAGAAAACATGGATGTGCGAATTAGCTCCACTTTATGTGGGTTATTCACAGTAAAATGTCAAATATAATTTTAATCATTTTAAATACTTTTGACCATAAAAGTCCATTAAAAAAAAACATGATTTGAATTTTAACTCTAAAAAATAAAACATTATTAAACATAATCTTTATTGCATAATTCTTTCTAATATAGGATCTAATTTTTTCAGAACTTCTCTCAGTGCAGATTATAGTAAGGCTGGGCAGATTATAGTAAGGCTGGGCAGATTATAGTAAGGCTGGGCAGATTATAGTAAGGCTGGGAAAGATTATGGTAAGGCTGGGTAAGATTATAGTAAGCTGGCTAGATTATAGTAAGGCTGGCTAGATTATAGTTAGGGCAGGGTAGATTATAATATGGCTGGCTAGATTATAGTAAGGCTGGGCAGATTAAAGTAAGACTGGGTAGATTTATATGTCTGGGTAGATTATAGAGAGGCTGGGTAGATTATAGTACTGCTGGTCAGATTATAGTAAGGCTGGGTAGGTTATAGTAGCTGGCTAGATTATTGTTAGGATGGCTAGATTATAGCTGGGCTGGGTAGATTATAGTAAGGCTGGGTAGATTATAGTAAGGCTGGGCAGATTATAGTAGGCTGTGTAGATTATAGTAAGGCTGGACAGATTATTGTAAGGCTGGGCAGATTATAGTAAGGCCGGGTAGATTAAAGTAAGGCTGGGTAGATTATAGCAAGGCTAGGTAGATTATAGTAAGGCTGGGTAGGTTATAGAAAGACTGGGTAGATTATAGTTGGGCTGGGTAGATTATAGTAAGGCTGGGCAGATAATAGTAGGCTGGGCAGATAATAGTAAGGCTGGGTAGATTATAGTAGGCTGGGCAGATTATAGGTAGATTAAAATAGGCTGGTAGATTATAGTAAGGCTGGGCAGATTATAGTAAGGCTGGGCAGACTATAGTAAGGCTGGGTAGATTATATAAGGCTGGGTAGATTATAGTAAGGCTGGGCAGAATATAGTAGGCTGGGCAGATTATAGGTATATTATAATAAGGCTGGGAAGATTATAGTAAGGCGGGCAATTATGTAAGCCTGGGCAGATTATAGTAAGGCTATTTAGATTATAGTAAGGCTGGGTAGATATAAGTAGGGCTGGGTAGATTAAGTAGGCTGGGTAGATTATAGTAAGGCTAGGTAGATTATAGTAAGGCTGGGCAAACTATACTAAGGCTGGGTAGATTATAGTAAGGCGGTCAGATTATAGTAAGGCTGGGTAGACTATAGTAGAGTGGGTAGACTATAGTAAGGCTGGGTAGATTATAGTAAGGCTGAGTAGATTATAGTAAGGCTGGGCAGTTAAAGGTAATTAAGTGAGCTGGTTAGATTATAGTAAGGCTGGGCAGATTATAGGTAGATTATAGTAAGGCTGGTGATTATAGTAAAGATGGGCAGATTATAGTAAGGCTGGGCAGATTATAGTAGGCTTGGTAGATTATAGTAAGGCTGGGCAGTTATTAAGGTGGGCAGATTATAGTAAGGCTGGGCAGATTATAGTAAGGCTGGGCAGATTATAGTAAGGCTGGGTAGAATATAGTACGGCTGGGTAGATTATAGTAAGGCTGGGCAGATAATAGTAAGGCTGGGCAGATATAGTAAGGCTGGGTAGATTATAGTAAGGCTGGGCAGATTATAGGTTGATTATAATAAGGCTGGGTAGATTATAGTAAGGCTGGGCAGATTATAGTAAGGCTGGGCAGAACTAAGTAAGGCTGGGTAGATTATAGTAGGCTGGTAGATTATAGTAAGCTGGGTAATTAAAGTAAGGCTGGGTAGATTATAGTAAGGCTAGGTAGATTATAGTAAGGCTAGGTAGATTATGTAGGTAGTAATATAGTAAGGCTGGGCAAACTATACTAAGGCTGGGTAGATTATAGTAAAGCTGGGTAGATTATAGTAAGGCTGGTCAGATTATGTAAGGCTGGGTAGACTATAGTAAGGCTGGGTAGACTATAGTAAGGCTGGGTAGATTATAGTAAGGCTGGGTAGATTATAGTAAGGCTGGGCAGGTTAAAGGTAGATTATAGTAAGGCTGGTTAGATTATAGTAAGGCTGGGCAGATTATAGGTAGATTATAGTAAGGCTGGGTAGATTATAGTAAGGCTGGGCAGATTATAGTAGGCTGGGTAGATTATAGTAAGGCTTGGTAGATTATGTAAGGCTGGGCAGATTATAGTAGGCTGGGCAGATTATAGTAAGGCTGGGCAGTTATAGAAGGCTGGTAGTTATAGTACGCTGGGTAGATTATAGTAAGGCTGGGCAGATAATAGTAGGCTGGAGATTATAGTAAGGCTGGGTAGAGCTATATGTAGCTGGCAGATTGTAGTAAGGCTGGGTTCCCACTAAGAGCTTCGAGAACATCGCAATGTGATGTTGTGTGATGTTCTGCGATTTTTCCCCACATTCTGCTATGTGATAACACAGCAAAAAAAAAGCTGTGTGTGAACAGTGCAGTTGACTCCTATGAGCACAGCGTTATGGTGCGATGTCAACACTCACCTATGTGAACGAGCCCTAAGAAAGAGCTGATCTAGGGAGTGGTGGATTTTTATTTGAAGTTTGGATTTTTTCTTCTATTTGGTGCAAACTGGATGTAGATTTTTTTTGAGGGGGGGGGGGTTGGAAGTCGTGAAAGGCATGAAAAACTGTTGAACTGATTCAAACCCAATTTTTCAAATGCTATTTTGATTTTTTCCATAATTTTCCGAATTTCCGATAATTCCGATTTTGGAAAATCTAGAAAATTTTTATTGGATCTGCAGATTTTCAAAACTCTTAGTTCCGAATGAAAACCAAATTCCTTTGGAAACCAGGACTCATCACTAATTATTAGTTGGTTAGAGCTTGATGGGCATAAATCTTGTTAGGGTCTGCTTATGTGCTCAGCAATCCTCTTCTGCTTCAGTTTAGGCCTCCCTCTCAGGCAGGTCCTAGCCTACACCCAGTTGGCTGGTGAGTCCAACCTCCTTCCCATTATCTAGCTTTTTAGTTTCCTATCCTCTCTTTGGTTTCACTCTCGTGAATGCCCCCCTGTGCTGTTTTGGCCAAGAAGAGCACACGTGTATGCTTCCGGTCAGACGTCGTTCGGCAATCTGTCATGATGGATCAACAAATGATGCCGACAGAACACATACACACATGCAATTCTGTAGAGTGATCAGATCACAATCCCATCGCATAATAGTGGGGCCTAGCCCTCCAAAAGTATTGGACCCAACACTTTCAGTGCAACACTTTCCCAGAGTATTGACATTACCCCTTCAGTGCCAGCAGACTTCCCAGAATATTTGTGATTTCCACTTTCAGTGCCAGCAGAGTATTGTCATTAACCCTTCAGTGCCAGCAGACTTTCTTACTTATAATTTCAGTGCCAGCACTTTCCCAGAGTATTGGCATTAAAACTTTCAGGGCCAGCACAGTATTATCTTTATCTGTACCTGCTTTCCATGTCTTCTCCATTGAATTGTTCACTCCTCACCTACTCCGAGTTCTGAGAGTTGGATGGAAGGAAGAAAGAGGCAGGGATAGGATCTCATGGCTGCTAGTCACTGGGGCCACTGTTACAAAGTCTGCAGCAGCTTTTACCTGGCATTTTAGAACTGCTCTTCTCAGTACTATTAGCTGAGCTCATCCTCCCCCTCCCCCCCCTCCTTCCTTCACCTTCAGTTCATTTACAACATTGTTTCCAAGTAAATGAACTGAGTCCAGGCTCCACTCACTACAATGTTACAAATTACAGCAGAACAAGGAGAGCAGTTCTAACACAGCAAGTAAAAGCTGACAGGGAGATGCTAGGGAGGACAGTGGGCGCCCTGGTTTAACAAGACACCCTAGCACTTAGCCTAGGTGGCCTATGCCTAAAATCAGCCCTGCACACCACAGTACACATATTCCAGCAGAGTATTGTGCCCATGTCTGAACTTTCCTTCTTGAACGGACCATTCACTCGCTACTGATAAAGCTATTGTTTAACTCTTCTGTACTTTGCGCTGGTCTTACTGTCTTCTGTGTATGACCTTTGGCTACAATTTTATCCTTTGGGCATATTTACATATTTTTTAAAGCAGGGTATTCTTAGATAATGACCAGTTGTTAATAACACACTACTCAATCCAAAATAATTAGACTTAATTACTGATTCTTAAATAAAATACCTTAAATAGGAGTGTTTATTTACAACAATTGTTATTTAAGTATACCTTCAAGTTTATCCTTCTGTGCTTTGTTTCTTTTTCTTCACTCTTAGCAACTTTAGACTGTTGGACAATTCTACTGTTCTGTACAGGTTCTATATGTTCTGTTTCTTTTAAGTATTTTCATCCTCAATACAGATACACAGTATTGGACATTAGAGTGTCCTGTGAGGTGTGTGCTAGCATCACAGCAAACTCAGCCGTGGCTGTATGCAGGGCTACCGTCGCCGTGTTACTCCATAAAACGCTTTCAAATGGACGGTATGTGGGCAGTTTTCTTAACAAATTTAGGTGTTTTAAGAGAGAAAAGATAGGCAAACAGACAGGTGTACAAAGACTAAGAGAAAAATAAACAAACAGAGGGACACTCACTGGTCTGAATGGAACTAGTACAATGACTGGCATTTTAATTGCACTGGTACTGTGCTGAAACTGGAATTTTATTTGCCAAATTTTAAAGACCAAACAAAAGTGCTCAGAGCTATGATCATATTTAAGCCATATCAAGTGTCACATATTTAACCAATGCTCACACCATGCCATGTCATGCCCTTCCATGCCAAATAAAACCATCCAATTTCCAATTCATGTGATGGCCCGATAGGTAAGATCAGAGGTGTGCTTCCTATAACCTGTGCCACTGCAGGTAGAATAATCAGTCATATAAAGTTTGTAGGTAGCACACTTGATATGGTATTCAACAATACTCATTTATTAAGGTGCTGAAAACACCAAATGCCAAATACACACAATGTTTCAGGGGGTCCAACCCCCTTCCAGGTGTAACCAGTGACCACAGAGTGCAAGGTATTATAGGAATGACATCATAAGCACTTAGTTAACTCCGCCTTCTTAATGAGGTCAATTCAAAGTGAACTTGTGCAATATATAAAGTGCTAAGTGCTTACAATACATGGCAGTGCATATAAATTACAATAAGAGTTTCATGGTTCAAATAAAACCATTCCTGTTGCATACTTTATTGAGATTGATACACGAACAGACAGATAGAAAGCCAGGAGGAAAAAAGACAGACAGATAGTGAGAGATAGATTCAGATTCCAAATACAGTTAATCCATTTACCCCTGAATTACCACGCAGCAGTTTAAGTTCCAAAATCACCAACCAATTAACCCCTACATTAACACCCAGGAGTTTGAGATCTAAATCAATGGGCTATTAACCCTACAGTAAATCAGCTGTCCCCTACTACTGGCAGCAGCACATATAGAAGAGGCTGAATATGCACTGTAAAATATTATTTTTAACTAAGGCAATAACCCTCATCTCTCCCTAGCTTTGCCTTAAATGCAAACAGGCTAGGAGCCCCCTCAATCCTCATCCTCCCTCATTGTCTAACATGGCTTCTCTTTCCCTCCTTTTAAAGATACAGGCTCAGGGATAAGTGCAGTTCTGCCCTTGGCACCTGTTCTTGTCCTCGGGGCCCCAGATAAGTTTTGGCCCTATACAGAGTAACTCCTGTACCCCCCTGATGGCGGTCCTGGCTATATGTGAAGCTAGAGTGAAATTGAAGATATCAGTACTATAAAGATTCTCGAAACTACCTCAGCATTGCATGTCTTTATTTAATCTAGACACATGTGGAATTGCTCTCTATTGTCTCCACTAGGCAATGCACTGAGCCGATAATGGCTCTCAGAGTATAGCGAATAGGGTTCATCCATTTCAAATCTTTAATGCCAGCTCTCTGCCGTTATCAGCTCTGTACATACTTTGCGTGGTTTTGTGCAGTTTTTCGCGTACCGCATTATGTCTTAAATACACAATAACCGTTGGTACATGGGTTTACAGTTCTCCATACATAGCCCTAATGGTGTTTTATAGTAGTATTTGAGGTTGTATAAAGACATACGTCCATCCATCCAACCCATCTCAATATCCTTATTTCCGGCCTAACTGTTGTTCCAGAGAAGGCAAAAAACACCCCACCAAATTATGAAGGGGGAAAAATTCCTTCCTGACTCCAAGTGGCAATCAGAAATTTCCCTGGATCTTTATGTATCAATACCATTTTTTTTTTTAAAACCAATGAACCTGCCATAACAACGTCCACTGGAAACAGTTCCATAGCTTTACCGTTCTCACAGTGAAAAACCCTTTCCGAGCTTGAAGCCTAAACCTTTTTTCTTCATGCCTTAGGGATCTCCTTGTGTCCTTTGACATGTTCTATTGGTGAACAATGCCCCAGATAGTTTATTGTATGGCCCGTTAATGTATTAATACACAGTAATCATATCCCAACTTTTCCTGTCTCTCTTCCTATTCAAGCTCCCCCAATCTCCTTATTAATTTAGTTGCCCTTCTCTGAACCCTTTCCATTTTAAAGATGTCCTTTTTGTACACAGGATTCCAAAATTGCACTGCATATTCCAAATGAGGCCTTACCAATGCTTTGTAAAGAGGGAGAATTACTTTTTCCTCCCTTGAATCCATACCTCTCTTTATACAAGACAATACCATGCTGGCTCTGACTGTTGCCGCCTGGCACTGCTTGCTACTTTTAAGTTTGTTATCCACCAAAACTCCAAGATCCCTTTCCAACAGGATTCACTTACCACAGAGTCATTTATAGTATATTAGCACAAGTATTTTTAAGTCCAAAATGCATCACCTTACATTTATCAACATTGAATTTCATCTGCCACTTAGCCAGCCCAATGTGACAATCTATCTAGATCCCCCTGCAACGATTGCACATCCTCTGAAGTTTTTAATGGTCGACAAAGTTTGTGTTTGTCAGCAAACACAGAAACCTTGCTGACAATACCCACTTCCAAATCATTAATAAATAGATTAAATAGAAGTGGCCCCAACACGGAACACTGTGGCACCCCACTTAGCACTTTAGTCCATAATGATGAAGCCCCAACTACTCTCTGCATCCTATTCATTAATCAATTTTTTATCTATGTACAAATGTGACTCCCCAGATTAACAACCTTAGCTTATACATTAGTCGCCTTTGGGGGACTGTATTAAAAGCCTTTGCAAAATCCAAGTAAGCTACATGTACTGCTATGCCAGAGTCTAAATTTCTACTTACTTCCTCATAAAAGCCAAGCAATTTAGTTTGACAAGATCTATTCCTCCTAAATCCATATTGGTTACTACTTATAATGTCAGTCCTTGAAACATACTCTAGAACATGTTCCCTTATTAAACTTTCCAGGATCTTCCCCACCACTGAAGTTAAACTTACAGGCCTGTAATTACCCGGCTGTGAATGACTACACTTTTTGAATATTGAATAACATCAGCCTTTTTCCAATCCAGAGGCACACCACCGGACATGAGGGAATCTGCAAAAATAAGAAAAATGGCCTAGATAAAACTGAACTAGCTCCCTAAGTACCCGAGGATGTATTTTATCCGGTCCAGAAGATTATTAATATTAACCTTATTTAGTTATTTCTATACCATATACTCGGTTAACCAAAGTGCACTTGAATCTTTTATACCATTATTGCTACTATACTTTATGATATCTGTACTTGATCTTCTATAGTAATGTAACATAGTAACATAGTAATAAGGTTGAATAAATAAAGTCCAACCTATTCATCCCTTTTTTTTTTTTTTTTACCCTACCTAACAGTTGATCCAGAGGAAGGCAAAAAAAAACAGCTAAAAAGGGGGGGGGAAATTCCTTCCTGACTCCAAACGGTAATCGGAAAGTATCCCTGGATCAACCAGAAACTTATACAGGCCTTTTTTAAAGCTATTCAATGAACTTGCCATTACCACAATCTGCTGGAAGACAGTTCCACAGTTTGAGAATGAATAGTATAGTATTTGAGGTTGAATAAAGACATACGTCCATCCAGTTCAACCCATCTAGCAATATCCTCATTTCCTGCCTAACTTTTGATCCAGAGGAAGGCAAAAAAAACCCACCAAATTTATGAAGGGGGAAAAATTCCTTCCTGACTAAAAGTGGCAATCGGAAATTTCCCTGGATCAACTCTACTTTATGTATCAATCCCAGTAACTTGTAACATTCCTTGTTTGCAGAAACTCATCCAGCTTTTTTTTTAAAATGACCAATGAACCTGCCATAACAATGTCCACTGGAAGACAGTTCCATAGCTTTACTGTTCTCACAGTGAAAAACCCTTTCTGAGCTGGAAGCCTAAACCTTTTTTCTTCAAGTCTTAGGGACGTCCTCGTGTCCTTTGACATGTTCTATTGGTGAACAATGCCCCAGAATAGTTTATTGTATGGCTTTTTAATGTATTTATACAAGTAATCTATCCCCCCCGCAAGCACCTTTAACCGTTTCACACTTCACGTTCTCACTGTAAAGAAACCTTTCCTAACCTGAATATGAAACTTCTTTTTCTCAACCTTAAAGGATGTCCTTGAGTCCTCTGAATGACCTATTAGTAAACAATGCACCAAGATTTCATTGTATGACCCATTAATATATTTGTATAAAGTTAGCATGTCCCTATGCAAACGTCGCTTCTCCCAATGTAACAGCCCTAACTTATCTAATCTGCCTGCATATTATATATATATATATAATCGAGGGGAAAAATGATTCAAGACATTTGCTTTATCGCCATCCTCCGTAACTAACTTATCCCCATTAATTAATGGTGCCACATTCTCAGTCCTCATCTTCTTACTATTAATATCCTTAATAAAATTTAGCTTAGTGATGCTTTGTTCAGCTATCCTAACTTCAATATTAATCTTAGCTAGTTTGATTGCTTTCTTACATTCCTTGTTACAGTTTTTATAACCCCTAAAGGCCCTTTCTGTTCCCTCTGCCTTAAAGGTTTTAAATGACTGTTTCTTCTTCCTTCCATTTGCCTCTTTACATTAGAATTCAGCCACATCAGAATGGATTTATTTCTTTTTACATTATTCCCAAGGGTATAAATTTAGATATGAACTGGCTTAAAATCCCCTTGAACACTGTCCACTTCTGTTCAGTGCCTTTTCCTGATAATACATTATCGCAGTTGACATTCTGAAGGCTGCTTTTAACCTGGGAAAATTTGCCTTCCCGAAATTAAAAGTCTTTGTTAACCCAGCGCACTTTTCCTTTCGATAACAAAGTCCAAACGCCACTATTTCATGGTCACTATTCCCTAAGCCTCCAGTTACCTTTATATCTATAATGTGCTCCATGATGTTAGATATTACTAATCCAACAAAGCTCCTTTACTAGTAGGAACCTAAACCACCTGTGAGAGAAAATTATCCTGCAGCATTCAGGAACTCATCGCCTTTTTTTGTGATGGCAGTTCCACTACACCCATGAATGTCAGGGTAATTAAAGACCTCCATAATTAGCACACTCCCAAAACTTGCAGCCCTTGCCAACTGCATATGAAGTTGACTCACCTCCTCTCTTCTAGATTTGGCGCCTTATAGCAACCCAACAATGACATTACCCCCTTTCCTGTTGCCTAATTCCCACCTATTGCCTCCACTGTAACATCCATATCGCCATTTATCTCTTCTTTTAAATTTGGCTTGAATTCTTTTTAAACATAAACCATACTCCTACCCCTTTCCTTTTTTCTCTATCCTGCCTAACAAGGCATATCCTTCCAAATTTACAGCCCAGTTGTGAGAACTGTTCAACCACGTTTCTGCTATACCTATTACATCATACTTTTCATTTAATGCAATCATTTCCAATTCACCCATTTTGTCAGCCAGGCTTCTCGCATTTGCAAACATACATTTTAGATTATGATCCTGTAATTTATTCGTACACTTTAATAAACATGCCTCCCTATCCCCTATGTCGTACCCCACCCCCCTTTCCGCCCACCCCTGGCCTATCTACACCCCTGCTTTCTTTCTGGGCTATCTCTCCAGTGAGACTGCTAATACCCTCTCCCCCCAAACCTAGTTTAAAATCTCCTCCAACCCTCTAGCCATCTTCTCCCTCAAACAGCTGCACCGCCATCAGTGAGGTGCAACCCATCCTTACTAAAGAGCCTATAGCTGTAGCAAAGTCTGCCCAGTTCTCAATAAACCAAACCCTTCTTCCTTACACCACTCTTACCCACGCATTAATGCTCCTAAACTCCCGCTGTCTCCCTGGCTTAGCACGTGGCTGAGGTAGTATTTCTGAAAACCTATCCTGGAGGCCCTTGCTTTTAACTTGGCCCCTAGTTCTCGGAAATCATGTTTAAGGACCTCACCTCCTCCTCTAACTTTGTCATTGGCACCAATGTGAACCAGGACCACCGGGTAAAACCCGGACACACCCAATGATCTGTCTACATGATCCACCACATGCCAACCCCTAGCACCAGGCAGGCAACACAAGTTCGGCATGTAGGGTCTTGGCGGCAGATTACCCTATCTACCTTCCTTATAATGGAGTCCCCTACCACTACACCTGCCTTGCATTCCTGATCCTTCGTTCCTCGTCCCTTGTCCCTCTCCACTTCATTACCTAGGTGGCAAATCTGTTGGGATGGACACCCTACCCTTCCGTCCCCACTTCCCTAGTAACCCTACAAACTACTCCTCCCCTCAACCTTCCCTGTCCCACTTTCATCCACCTCTATACTGGCCCCAGCTAGTGCCTGCTGACCCCCAGGTTCTGCCAATCCCCACAATGCTGCAAGCTGCCCCCTTAGACTCTCCACCTAATCTTCCAAACGGGCACCCCACTCACACCTGACACGACATAGGTTTGCCGAAACTACTCTGCTCCAGTTTCCTATACATGTGGCAGGATGCACATTGCATGTACCGACAAACTGTCCCTTCTAATACACCACAACAGCACAGTGAGGCACTGTGTCCTTGAGATCAAGGTCCTTTCACACAAGGGACACTTTCACTCTAGTTCGTTTCACTCACAGGAACCTTCCTTTTGTTAGGTCCAAACCACAGGTACAACCAATGTGAATCCTATTTAACAATAGGCCCCAGCCCCAACACCCAATTAGTGCAAGAGCCAGAAAGAGAGGGGAAAAAAACACTTATTAACCCTTTCACACCTGTTTGTGATTACAACAGTGCAATACTAGAATAGAAGCCCAGCGCCCCCCTTTAACTGAAAAGAAAGATTAGTCTGCTTACTGCACACACAGTCCTGCACACACAGGGGGTTATTCATAAAAGTTCTTATCGTTTAAATGGTGCTAATTTTGCCCCAACCAATCAGATTTTACTTTCAAATGTTACATAAGTTCTGATTGGCTGGGGCAAAATTAGCACCATTTTAAACGATAAGTACTTTTATTGATTCTCCCTGACAGTCCTTAACACATGCAAACAATCCTTATAACTTATTTTCAAACTTTCACACACACTATAACAACCATCAAATGATTAATGTCCTTCTTTTTCTATGTCTTTGAGATCAAGGTCCTTAAGAGCAGGGACACTTTCACTCTAGTTCGTTTCACTCACAGGAAACATCCTTTTGTTAGGTCCAAACCCTTGCTGAAGTGTGGCCATCAGTTGACTCTAATGCCTTCCTATGGTCCCAACCAAATACTGTGACATATGTACACAGTTGTGTCTTTATAACTATGAAAAAAAAATAGGCAACCACACATGTGTATTTTATTGTGTGGCAAAGTAACTCCATTTAGTAACAACTAGCTGGCAAGTTTTTATCCAGGAATGAATTTTTTATTATAAGTAGAGTATCTAGGGTAGGGAAAAGGTTAAAGAGGTAAAATGTAAACTGCTTCCAACAGAGTGGGCCTTACACCCAGTGGTAATAAGGTCTGAATACACAGCCTCACAAATAAATTTATAAATACAATAAATAAATACCTTTGTTTCGTTTTATGCATCTAGGGTATTTCATGGGCAGGTAAGTTTTTTTTCGTTTGTCTGAAACCTTCTTAATAGGAAGTGATGAATTTTTCTGTACAAAAAAAGAAATAAGGGGAACATTTAACATGCTTAGCGCAACCAGGCACCGATTAAAGATTGTCAATCCATTGATTGATTAAAGGGGAATGTAAACTGTGCTAAATAATATTCTCAATAATCACACACCTCACACTAAGCATTAATTGCCACCAGTCTTAAATGTGCTTTGTTTCATTCTCCCTTGCATTTTACTCATCAGGGGGTGGGACACGGCCAGGCAGTAAACACCCACTCACTTTGCATATGCTAGCCATTTCCTCTAACCTCACTGTTTGTAAAAATGTTAAACTTTCTATGAAAGCAAAGCCTAATTCTCTGTCATTGCATGGCTAATTGATTCAGCAAAAAGCTCATAAACACACCCCATGGTATATATATATCCCAAAATAAGCACACAAAAGACTCCACCACTCAACTACACATATAAGCATAAATTAATTAGATATAATAATCAAACATATATGCAAATAATGAAGGAAAATTACCCGCACTAAGTTAAAATGGATACATTTAGTTACATAGTTTGTACAAACTTGCATCAGCTGATGTGCCACTCCAAGGCAGTATCCCAGCATCAGTTCTAACCTAAAGAGTAATTTACAGTCCCTGGGGGAACAAGACCATACCAGCTTCTCTCTTTATTTAGTATGACCTATTCCAGGGAATCATGGAGCTTACAGTGCTCCCATGATTCCCTGAATAGGTCATAATAAATAATATCTGCGTATATGTTTAACTTCTGTATACATGTGCATTTAAGTGCTGGGGATTGTTATGTTGTAAATTGCCTAGCCCCATTTGCACTAATCAATTTAGAATACAGGTGTGAGCTACCATTTTTTGTATTTGTATATAATTTGGAGGGAATTGGCTATATCCGATATATATTATTATATATATATATATATATATATATAATTTGCTAGCCCCCTGTGTATAATTACCGCCTCTTTAAGGCAATCCACCTGAAAAACTATAAGCTTGAAACTTCACATGGTTCCCTGGAAGAGATCATACTAAACAAAGAGAGAAGCAGGTATGGTCTTTCACCTCCCAGGGAGTATACCCTTTTCACATTAGGTTAGGACTGACGCAAAGAATGCTGCCTTGAAGTGGCGCATCAGCTCAGCATGTTTGTACAAACAATATAACCAAAGGTGTCCATTTTGACTTTAGTATAAGTGGTTATTTTTTTAATTCTGCGTATATGTTTAACTTTTGTACATGTGCATTTAGTGCTGGGGATTCTTTGAAGTATGTGAAGATGGAAGTATGCGATGGAGCACCATCCTGCTGCAGAATTTGGCCTTTTTTATGGTTGGGATATATGAGGTACTAAGATTTCTTGGTATTTTACACTATTGATGTTGCCTTCCACCCTGCAGGTCCCTCGCACCACCCATACTGGATGTAACCCCAGACCATGATTTTGCCTCCACCAACTTTACTTTGTTTTCCAGGTAAATCTTGGCTCATGCGGGTTCCATTAGATCTCCTGCAATATTTGCGGCGACTGTGGTGTAATTCAACAGAAGATTCATCTGCAAAATCCACCTTTTGCCACTTTTCCAGTGTCCATGCTTTTAGCAGGCTGTGGGACTTGGCAAATGCCACATGGTTTTTCAATTGCTTTTGTTTAGTGCTGGCTTATGGGCACTGATTCGACCATGGAGGCCATTTCGAGACAGAACTTTCTGGTTGACACAGGGATTTCAGGTGACCAGGTCTCCTGGAGCTCTGCTGCAGTTAAAAATGGGCTTGCCTTGGATTTTCGAGCCAGCAAACTGTCCTCTCGAGCAGTTGTCTCTCTCTCAAATCTTTTCTTTATCCTCTGAACTTAACGCTGAGAGACATTGAAGGTGTGCGGCACATCAGCAGTGGATTTGGTCTTCAGCCTCTTGATAATCAACACTTTTTAGTCTCAGGGTGAAACTTAGGCATGTTTGCAGAGGTCTATTTGCAGTTGATGTGAAGGTCTAATGTACTGGGTTTCTTTTATACACCCTACACCACTAATTAATCCATTATTAGTCACAGGTGAAGCCCAATATGCAAGGCGACAACACTTATGTCTTTGCAAAAATTTACTCAATGGGCTTTACCAAGCTGTGAATATTAGAATACTTTTTGTTAGTTTCGTTTTGCATTGAAACATTATTACAAAAGCTGTTTGGGGTAAAATGAACCATTTCTTGAAACAAATCTGCATTGAATGATTGTTGTTGCTTAGATTTTTGTTGCTTAGAGCTAGAGCTGGAACTGCTACTTAAAGCCACAATTACAAAGTGGAAATCACTTATACCTGATTTAGATAGAGAGGATGAACAGGAGATTTCTTATTCTCATATGACAGGTTCACCAGCTGCTAACATAAGTTAATCCAATTTTATATTTTCCATCGAGCTTCTCTTACTCCACATAAACTGCAACATATCCACAGACTATCTTTGGCCCAATGACCTAAATGTGGCACCCAGGAAGCCAACTTCTAATTTGGATGTTCACAGTTTTGGAGAAAGGTAACTGATTTCCCTTACTACTTTACTACAAAATACAGTGTCCCTAGAGCCCGCTATATGTCCTTTTGACTTGACCCCAGAGAAAAGGTGGACACACCACAAACCACCTTACTCTGTTATGTTTTTTTCTATGCAAGAAAATGTGTGGTGCTCAATAGATGGCTTCTAGTACACCCGATTTTAAGATGTGGATCTTATAAGTAAATAGAGATGTGGCATATTATAAACTTGTAAATACTCATAGGGGATTCCCAGATCCAGTATTTGCCAAGTTTTTCTGACATACATTATGGCACAGGGGCATTTTAAATGTGATTCTTGGGAATCACAATTACAGTATTGATGTAACTTAAATTCTCTCAAGTGTAGACTATCACAAGCAATGTTCTTCTTATCCATACATTTTCAAAATGCAGTCCCCATGTGGAAAGCAGTGTCCCAGCACCCCTGCAGCTTTGTGTCCAAGCCCCTGAAACACACCCCTCCCCAGCACCAGGCTACATAGTAACATAGTAATTAGGTTGAGTAAAGACATACGTCCATCATGTCCAACCTATCGCCCTCTTTTTTTTAACCCTATCTAACAGTTGATCCAGAGGAAGGCAAAAAAAAAAAAAACAGCTAAAAAGAGGGGGAAATTCCTTCCTGACTCCAAACGACAATCGGAAAGTATCCCTGGATCAACCAGATCTATAAGTATTAATACCATATTCTCAATATTTTTTAGTTTTAGGAACTTATCCAGGCCTTTTTTAAAGCTATTCAATGAACTTGCCATTACCCACATCTGCTGGAAACAGTTCCACAGTTTCACTTTTCTCACGGTAAAGAAACCTTTCCTAACCTGAAGATAAAACTTCTTTTCTTCCAACCTTAAGGATGTCCACTAGTCCTCTGATATGACCTATTAGTGAACAATGCACCAGAGAGTTCATTGTATGGCCCATTAATATATTGTATAAGGTTATCATGTCCCCAAGCAAACGTCGCTTCTCCAATGTAAACACCCTAACTTGTCTAATCTGCCTGCATAGTCAAGCCCCTCCATTCCCCTTATTATTTAGTTGCCCCTCTCTAAACTGCCTCAATTTCCAAGAT
The DNA here is from genome assembly GCA_019447015.1 of Hymenochirus boettgeri. NCBI lineage: Eukaryota > Metazoa > Chordata > Amphibia > Anura > Pipidae > Hymenochirus > Hymenochirus boettgeri. The sequence goes on along the minus strand of CM033475.1, from coordinate 122,996,272 downwards.
GTCCCTTTTTTATATGGGGTTCCAAAACTGCACCGCATATTCCAAATGAGGCCTTACCATTGCCTTGTAAAGAGGGAGAACAATATTTTTCTCTCTTGAATCTATCCCCGTCTTTATACAAGACAATATCTTGCTAACTCTAGCCGTTGCTACCTGGCATTATTTGCTAAAGCTAAGTCTGTTATCTACCAGAACCCCCAATCTTTTTCCATTACAGATGCACTTACACAGAGTTATTTATGGTGTAGGTGGCACAGGGATTATTAAATCCCAAATGCAACAGTATCAAAAGCTTTCGCAAAATCCAAATATACCACATCCACTGCTGTCCTGAATCTAACTTCTTACTCGCTTCTTCATAAAAAACCAATTAAATTTGTCTGGCATGATCTATTTCTCATAAATCCACCTGACTCTACTACTATAAGATGATCTCTGGAGACAAAGTTTCCAGCACCTTCCCTCCATTGATGTTAGGCTTACAGGTCTATAGTTACCAGGCTGTGAACGACTACCTTTTTTGAATATTGGTATTACAGTGGCTTTTTTCCAATCCAGCGGCACATCCCCAGAAACAAAACAAATTAAGAAATGAGTAAACAGCCTCAGATATACGCAGCTTAGTATCTCAAGCATCACGTTTTAACATCCCGACACATGTTAGTAAAGGTACACGTGACAGCAAGTGTACCTTACTAACATTTAAAACACTGATACCGGATTGGCAATAGTTTTATGCACACGTGATTAGCAGCCCTTAGCCCCCGACCATTGCAAGGCTATTGTTACACCAGTGGCTGAAGCTTCCAACAATCCCTTAAGCCTTATCAATGTTTGCTTAGATCTGTAAAGTGATTATGGGCAATTCTGTCACCTAGAGTAACTCTTCTTTTGGTGGTAAGTTGGGTATGTGGGTCTACAATATTCAGGTAGAGAGGTTACACACATTAAATGAAATATAGGCATACTGCAGAACACAAGAATTTCAGTGCAGTAAAATCGCAATGTTGTGAGATTTATGTGTGCTATGCGGCGCATGCGTTGCAATTTCTTTGGTATTAACCATTGCAACCGCATGCAATGCGCACCAATAATGGTAATCACGTGTGCTGTGTAAAGGGTCATCAGCACAGGGTAGTGGAGACAGTGGGCCATCACCATCCTTCTCTATTGGTGGGAACTGCACTAACCAGCGCACGTGCACCTAAAATAGCCGTGTGTGCCGTCAGCCGCCTTACAGTCTCGTCCCCTGCAATGAAAAACCTTGCACCCCAAGTCAAAGGTATTTAAACACCTTTGTTTACAGAAATGCTGACCAGATTGTTATTCTCTCAACATTTCATTCCTTCTGCCTGGGGCTGCTCCCAGGGACCTTTCACAATTATAGAGCTTTCACACTTTATTTTTTTAGAATCAAAGTGATATTTTATTCAACAAGAGATAATAATTACCTGAGAATTAGTTTAACTTAAAGTTAAAGCCATGATTAGATGTATGAACGTTTGCTGAAATGCTATTACATTTTATGCAAATCATTATTATAAAAACGTTTATGAAGTGGAGAGCTAATTGGAAAAAGGCAGAATTCCAATTGACCAGATTCACTGCTAGAGATCATACAACTGCCATAGTCTGGGTAGATGGAAGGAATCCTACGATTTATGGTAATATGTAATTACATTTTTACCAATCAATAAATGTATTTCATAGTCTTTCAAGTGAACGAAACAGACTTAAGTATACAGTAGGAAGTAAACAGGTATTGCTATCCAGAACGGAAGTTAGCCTGACTGGCTGCTCATTCAAAACAGCTGAGAGAAAATTGGTAAACATCCAGTGGATTTCTCTTAAATGTATATTTATATTTCAAACTTGGCATGATAGATTTCCCGATATTCTCAAACTACAGTAAATACATATGTTTTATAAATATAACCATTATATTTGTCCGGATAGGTCATCTAAGACAAAACAATCCCACAGAATAAATGAACATAGAAATGCTTTGAAATCTAACTATACTGTAGGCTTTATCTATCCGCAGGATGCTGAAAGAACAAGGTCAGAATGACAGTATGGGGGAATAAGGGAACAGTAGATGTGCATCATAACAACAAACCATTCACCAATGTTATCACTGCATTTGCTCCAGAGGTTTCTTTCTAAATAAATCAGCTTAATCAGTGCCAGGTGCTCTGTGCTTTGTGAGTCGCTGATTAAATTGGCATAATAAAGTACAGGTTTAGCTATTATGCTAATCCATAGGGGGGGAAAAAGCCTTCACCTGATCCAAAGCTGAGCAGCACTTCACCCTACCAAATTAAAATCCTCCTTTATGCAATTGCTTTGTTTTGCTTAAATTTGTTGTCCGCCCTCATTGTTATAACTGAGCCTACACAGACAGGAATGTATTTTGTGCAGGGTCTGTAATGAGCTGAACTGCATAGATAAAAGAGTGGGTTAAAAGCATGACCTAAAAGGGAGATTACTGTTGTTTATAAGACATTCCTAAGATAGAAATCAGAGCAAATATGTTTTAGTCAAAATTTTCTTATATTTGGAACATAAAGTGTGTATCCAAAAATAAAAAGTACATTTTATTAGGCCGTGTAAAAGAAGTTGTATAAAGAAACAAAAAAAACCCTAGGGTATCATTAGTATGCTGGGAAATGTGTTTCATGCCTGTAAGAAAGTCAATTCATCAGTTGGAGGTCCTTGCGAATATGTCGTCTTACAACCCAATATTAAACTTGCTTGTGATCAGGGCCAAATTCACATAAGGCCACCTTGCCATGGCCTAGAGTGTCAGGATCTATAGGGGCGGCATGTCTAAAGTCTCCAGTTTTTATTAAAACATGAATAGAGAGCAAATGTATCTCCTAATCTTGTACACCTCTATCTCACAGGATGAGGGGATTAAATATGTGGAGGAATTACTTCTGTTAACCAGCCATTCACTTAATTTTTAATGCAACCCTAGAGACAATTATAAGGCGGATCTCCTTAAAACGATAACAATATATGGAGGCGTACTGTATTAATTAATAAGTTCCTGGAAAAAGGGAATTGCAAACGTAAGCTGTTGAGATATACTACACAAAGTAAGATGCATTCCATGTGCAATCTACTTATATATAAAGTACGGCAATTAAAAGAGAGATTACCATTTGTGAGTTATTTCAGTATCAGTAGAGTAAGGAGACAGAGAAGGTATTTCGGAAATATCCAACCAATTATCCAACAGGATGGGAAAATGGGACACCTGTTTAAAGAAACTTCCCTTTTCAGCTACCAGAGAGTAGAACAATTAAGGACAGACTATGCCCAGCGGATGTATACATTCTACCGAAGAGGTTTTTAACAAACCTAAAATAGGTACATTCCCATGTGTAAATTGCATATGCTGCACTCTATATACAAGGAGCAATGGTGACACATCCATTAAGGGCACACTTATTAAACTAAAGAGGATATGCACCTGCAATACATCACAGGTAGTCTACCTACTAAAATGCCTGTGCACTTTGGTTATGTAGGGCAGACACATTGACCAGTTAGAGAACACATAAAGGGATAGAAGTATGAACCAGTTATGACACCTCATTGGCCAGGCATTATAATGATAAAATACATGCTCACAACTAGGCTACGCTTGCAGAAGGAATGCTACTGGATCTGGTATCTGGATACTCTAATACCTAAAGGGTTAAATGAATCCTGGTCACTAAAATGCCATTTATAGATTAGCAGCCATTAAAGTATGGTGCATTCTTCCTCATTATGTGGTGTTCTGTTCTCTTTACAGATATCAGTCTGCCTTTACTATAGATCTGGTTACGAATGCATCTAAGGTAAAGTTACCTACAAAGTAGCTATGGCGACCGTATGTATTTATATGTATCCTTGTCATTGTTTCAGTCCTTAGGAAACCCAATTAAAGGGGAGCACCTGTTGGAACTGTGCACCATATAGAAGGACTTTATTGAACTGTATTCCAAACTCTATATGCCAGAGGTGTATAGTGGACATTTTAAAGACTTTCTTTGGACTGTGTGATGCAACAAAGCACAACGTATGGGGTGTTATGAGGGTAAAGAATGGTGATGTGTAAAATGTACTGTATTTATTTAGTTACACTCTTCCTCCTAGCAAGGAAGCTAAGGGGTAGTTTTTTTGTTTACAGGGGTTTCTGTACCTATAAAGTTGTGGGGATGCACTTTTGTTTCTATACTTGATAACGGAACACGAAGTCCAAACATGTCGTTCAATATAAGAAAAGCCATTTCATAAATTTATTTGTGTGAATTCCTTGCGAGGGTACCTCACCTTTATTTATACTACAAGTATCAACTGGTAAAGGCTGAACCTGTAATGGGATCGAAAAAGAAACAAAAGTAACTATCTTCCAACTGGTTACACTGTCACCTCCTAATGTGAGAGAAGGAATAAATTAACCTGTCTCGTACCCACCGCACAGCACTTTATGGAGGTGACTTATTTATTACATTGGGACATGGTAAATGGCTCATTATAATACAATCCCATATATTAGCAGATTATTTAATTTGGTCTGAACTAGAAAATACCATTTTGTATAATATATATATACATTAATTGTTCTCGGAATGCAGTTTCTCACTATTAACTGTGTATCTCCCCTACATTTTAGAGTAAGTGCACTGGTTATAGTTTGTCTTTTAAATCTATGAAATGTGTTTGTTGTCCTTGTTGTGTGCTAAGAATTAAAAAAAGAGAATACTGTATGACGCTGCAAGCTATTTCTCTAATTGCCGCGTGCTACTAGTACATTTTTTTAGCTTCAGCTAAACATAATGGAAATCATGGAGGTGATGAGGGTAAATCTCTCCAATATGGTACCGATAGCAGGAGCATAACAACCATGGGAGCAGTCCCTGCAATTACTGATACATCCCCTTCAGACAACCACTATATATGACAGGAATGAGGGCCTCATTATAATTTTGCTGGGGCGCCAGGGATTTCTAGTTACATCTATAACGATTATGGTTATGCAGGGGCATAACTGCAGGGGCCTCAGCCCCTGCTAATTCGCGGTTGGGACACTGACCCCCCCCTCCACAATCACTGTTAAACAGCTGATAGCCTTATGAATGAAACATATGCGCAATCTGCTGTTTAAAAGACTAGACCCCACTTCCGGTTCGGTTCTGGAAGCTCGGGTCTGGTCTTTTAAACTGCGGATTGCGCATATGAAGGCAACATGCACAAGACCAGCTTTTAAAAAGACAGGACCTGAAGTTTGGAACCGCGAAGTTCAGAACCAAAGTTTGGGTCTGATATTTTAAACAGCTTATTGCGTGAATGTTTCATTCATATGTGTGATCAGCTGTTTTAAAGCAGTAATAAAAGCTTGTGTGCAGCCCTCCACCCTATGGGGCCCTCCAATGGCCGTGGGGTGGCGGGGGCGGTAGTTACGCCACTGAGGTTATAAGTGTGAAATAAAGTGCTTGATTAAATAATTTTAAGTTGCTGTGTTATATGTTCAAATATATATATATATATATACTGTATATCAATATATGCAACATAAAGGTGTCATCTCTTATTTTCTTAAAGGGAATGTCCACCCTAGTGTAGGGCTCCCTCACCCACCCCCAACTGCCATAGTTATTTGTAGAAAAACTCTTCTGATCTCTACTTACTTTGCCTGTTTCCCCCAGCAATTTGCAACGGCCCTCTGCTTTGCATGAAACTGCAAGGAGGGGCCGGACCAGCAGCCGCGTCCATGATTGGCTAAGGTGCAGCCAATCGTGGCCCCGGCTTCCAGCTGTACAGAACACCGTGGGAAACAGGTAAAGTATAGATTGGGAGAATTTTTCTGCAAATAACTATAGTGTTGGGGGTGGAAGAGGGAGCCCTACACTACAGAATTGGATTTGGAGCTAGGGGAGGGAAAGAGAAAGGGGAGGGAGAGGGAGGGGCTGCATGCACATGTCCAAATTCTCCCAGAGGAGAGACAGAGCAGGCACAGAATGGAGCACAGGCAGGCTCCTGGTCTTTACTTTTTAGGTCTTTTGGAACATTGCAGGGCAGCCATTTGGAGCAGGGATTAGTAAGATTTTACTACACTACACAGTGGGGCCAATAGTGGGTTAAAATGTAGATTTGGGGGTGGACATGCCCTTTTAATAAGCAAATATACTGTATAGACTATTCACTGCTAACTGTGATAGCAAGCTGCTCTGGCTTCCTACAGAGCAAAGTTGTACACAGCTGATTTGATTAGTAATCATTCCGGATGCTAGATTTTATTTCTGTTTCTTTTTAACCTTTCATTGTCTACATAATTGCCACAATAGGAGAGACATTTTCAGATTTTTGCATTTAATTTGTTTTACAGTAGGGAGACTTTAATGCACAAAATCTGTACTGTGACAGGCAAGCCACTTTCCCTTGCCAGGATACACCAGCACTTGGTAATATTTTAATTCTACCAGTTAGTAAATACAGTGTATACTTGAGTATAAGCCGAGTTACCCATTTTTACCTGAAAAATCAGGAGTGATTGACTCGAGTATAATTCGAGGGTAGAAAATATGACCACTACTGCCCTGATTCTGTATTGTTTTGAGGCTTCAGTTGCCCTTTAAATGGACAGCAGAATTCCCATACAGTGTCAGTGTATTCATCTGTATGCTGCTACCTCCAATTATTGGCAACTAGTAATACAGTTTGTAAGGTTCTTAATAAAATTTAAACCTACAAGACCAGAAGCAAGGTCATCCTCCATGTTGGTGATCATTCCTCATAGTGTACCAAACATCTAATCTTAAGCCTTAGAGATAACTTGTCGTAAGCAAATGTGTATATTTGACAGTTACAGACACCACACTGTCTGCCATGTACAATGCTGTTTTGACACCTTACCCTGGGCAGTTTCTATAACACCCCTTAGCCACAATGCAATCACGCCTTGCATTTAGAAGGTCCTTAACACCTGGCTGTCATATTCTAATTGGGACTTTCCAGGGTACTTAAATCCTCCAACAGATTCTTGTACAAGTCTTTCTGAATTGAGAACCAGTCGGATGACTAGCAAAACGTCTTCAAAGACTAAACTTTAAGTCCAGTTGATCCAACTGATGACCTGGATGAATGAGAACCTTCATAAGCATTATGAGACATATATTTGTAATATGCCACAGAACTATGTGAAGGTGAATGCATCCTTACCATAGCCACTTATTTCCACTTATATTTCATTCATTGTTCTTTCTCAGTTAGTAAACTATGCAAATCCATATTTATTACTTCATTATGCAAACAGGTGCATTATTTCTGAAGCTGTCAGTCCTGTTCCTATGTTAAAGTGTGTTTTTTTTAAAAATATTTATTTATGGAACTGTGAAAGCAAATAAGTAATTAGGCGAAAGCTTGAAATTCACAATACTATACTGAGGTGAAATCACAGATGCTTATGCTTTGGGCATTTGTTATCTCTGGTCTAATGAGTGCTGGAAGTCTTCTATTAGCTCTTTGTCACTTGAGTCAACTCTTAAAATGTATATGTCAATGAAACCATGGATATATAATTGGACCTATGTTTGTTAATTAGAGTTTTTTTTAAAGCTTTTTCCTTGGCCCTGATTCCTGTGTCAACAGACTGCAGAAATTTGCCTGGGATCAGCCTTTTTAATGAGCTGTTCAGGATAAGCACCAATTAAATTATTAACAGCAAGCACATCATCAGCAGTTAGAAGTTTTACAGTATTAGTCATTGCATTGGCAACTCAATTTGGAAGCAAACAATTTGTAATTTGTCATTGTTATTTAATCAGAAAAATAACTGAATGTGTGTATATATTAAGGATATTTCATGTAATCAATATAGTTAATAGGGCTTTTCCATCAGCATCTCGCCACAGTAAGGCAAACAATCATTAATATGCCGTGTTTTAATGGTGAACGTTCCCGTAAAGTCCTTTGACTTACATTTTCTATGATGCACCATTGGCTTCTTCACCAACTTCTTGAAGGAATAGCAATATTTGAGTACCGTGTTAGCCATAAGTAAGAATAAAAGTAGAGTTGTGATTCCTTTTATTAGCTATCTATCCAGCCTGGTGAAGGGGGCTTAGGACTCCCCGAAAGCTTGCTATTTTTGTTGTCTAGTTAGGCAATAAAAAGGTAATCAACTTTTTATTCTCTTGAAGGAATACAGAAGTTTTGGAGCTCCAAAGTTTTGATGAAACAATCGCTCCTTCACCCAACAGTGCATTTTTATGTCTATACCATCCCTCTCCTGTTGGGGCTGTCATGCCCTATTTCTTCCTAAACATGAAGAATCAGTGGTGCATGCCTACAATGCAGGGAGAGACCAGAGCAGCTCTGGCAATGACAGAATGAAGAAGCTGTTACTACAAAACTTCAGTCTTCAGAAATGTATATATGCATAAACAAAAGGATTTCAATTTGTAGAAAATAAAATCAATATGCAAAGATGACAGGCAGCTTAAAGTGCATATGAGGCCATATTGATGGAAGGTATGGGCTATAGTTTCATTTAAAAAAACTTGTACTGTAAAAAAAAAACTTAACAAAAGTATGTCAAGAGGTAACCAACAAAGAGGGCATTCACTAAACAAATTTAAAAGCACAGCAAGCCTGCATTTTCAACACTCGTTAAGAATCCCTCTTCCCACCAACTGCATACAACTAATTCAAAAGTTCACAGTTGTAACTGACCCAATTATATTTTGCCAGTCCCTGTAGATACCACGATACAATATATCCAATGGCTACCAACATCAGGGCTTAGACTGTCCTTATTTTAATGGTGTTGACTTTGACGTTTAAAATATTTTGAAGACTCGCAGGGATAGTTGACCCATCCATTCTTCATTGTGCCCAACAAGCAAAAATACCTGTTCAAAAGCCCATTGCAGACTAGTAAGACTAAAGCACTACACTCCTGGGTCTTTCTATCAGTCCATATATCAGCATCATATGCATGTAGGATCTAGATGTAAGGCCTGATATTTCCACTAACAGATCTAGTGATCAATGTACAACTTGGTATTTTGCTGTTCTAGAACTAGCGGCCACATTCATCAGTCAGACTGATCTTGCAGTCATTCATTATTGGTCCTGGTGGTTGTGTCGTCTTGCAATATGAATGGTGTATACTAGTCATAAAAGAAATGGCCAATTTTAGGTCTAAATATCTCCTACAAAATTAGAATTTTATGTAAATGGCACACATGGCAAAACAACTTACATATTTGGAGGTTTTGTCCCTTATTTACTCTTCTATTGCTTCTTTGTCCAGTGTAAGAACACATAAGGAAACACTTGGAACCCCTGATACCTAATAACAGTAGATGGTCCAATACAATTACCTGGGAGTACTGCTGGACCTGATGAAATACAGAGACTTAGGTCCCTATCAAATTGGTGCCCACAGATCTCATTGGTATCTGTCGACACACGTGGGGCACCACACACACACGACCTGACCTTTATGATATTGGGATGATCGGTTGGGTGTATGGCCATACAGGGACCGAAAGTAATCGTCTTTCTTTACTTAAAGTAAGACCGACAGAAATTTTAATGTTGACTATTGTCATTCATCGACATTGCGGTCTGTCAGTTTCAGCCACTTCACACTGCTGATATTGGGTAAATGTACCCATATGAGCAATGTATTTGGCTACCTTAAATTAAATTTTGTCTAGACAACTGTTCCTTATCTTTTCAATCCCACTTTTGTCTGGCTATGTGCCTGGAAAAAAGGTGATATAATAACAAATTTGTAAGTCTAACTTAAGTGGTGGGGGAAATATTGGAAACTTTGTTTTCAGGAACATATTCTGGACTTTGTCTCCAGAACTAATGTAGTAATCAGTACGGATTCGTAAGAAATAGATCTCGTCAGACTAACTTATTTTTTTTTTTTTTTGAAGAGGTAAGAATTTAAATTCTGGCATAGAGTGATTTAGTATATTTCTATGATTTTCTTACTTGATACTATGATACATCATTTATCTAGTGCCCCTACTTTCATGTAATTATATATTTAACTGTATGGGCTAGCCCTTACAGTCATATAAATCCAATATATAATAATAATATATACTTGTTTAAATAAGATTTTTTCGAAGTCCATGGAGTGCTCCATTGATTGGTATTATATATATTAAGCTAAATAAGGATTATGATCTATATTTGTTCTTCTTGTAGTTACACTTTGGTTCTTCCTGTGGGCTAAACTGTTGGCGTCCAGTTTTGTGGATTTATATATAGAAATATGTGTGTGAAGTCTTATCTAATATATTAGAAACATGTATAGGATGTCTTCTTTTGATATGATATTTATGACAATTAATAATCAAAAAGGATAATATGCTGATATAATGGGTGATATGTTAGTGATGATGGTGTAAGGGGTTAATGGATATCTAACTAGATGTTGAGTATGATGTCATTTCTCTCCCTGTTTGGACATTTAAATTTGGGTGTGGGAAATGTAAGTTTATAACAGTCAATTACAGAGCTTGAAGAAGGGAGGAAGCTACTCCCGAAATGTCGCCTAGATGAATGATGACTGTGTAACAATAAAATTACGGCAATTGAAATAGAGTCGTCCAGAGTGCTGCCTTTACAACTGCTATGTTTATATGGGATACATACAGCCATGTGTCCATAGCATTGCACCGGACCATGTGAAGTGGTGGAGTGCTGTAAGTATACCAAATTATATATATTATTATATATATATATATATATATATATATATATATATATCCCTTATATTATATAATAAATTTATATTTTTAAGTAAATTCATTGAGTTTTTTAGGAGCAACTAACTAGTGGGGGTATATAGCATTATTACACATAAGAAAGTCCATATATATGTGTGTAATTAGCACTATTTAATTCAAATCACCATAAGAAATAACACCATACAAAGTATAGTACTACTACCTACTACTACGAATTACAAAACATTTATATACAATAATAAAACTAAACTTACTTTACTGAACACCCTAAGTTTGAATGGAAAACTCAATATGATAGGTTAAGAACACACCTCCAGGATTTCTACAGGGTCTCCATGTAGACACTAAAAGGAAGTGGAATTTTACTAACATCCATGAGAGGTTCTAAACTCTCACTGTTAGCAATCAAAAATTCTCTTAGGCACTGTCCATGATAAGACAGAAGTGTAAGGAAGTTCCTGTATTACACCCATTTAATGTGCTGTTTGTAACCATGTGACATTCTTCAGACTCTCACATTTACTTCCCCCTCCCCTCCTCTAGAAGTAATAGAGACAATGCCAGTTTCTGTTTGCTAGACAGGAAGTGTCTGTTTATGATAAAATGACTCTACTTTCATTTTATATACCGTGGGGAGCTTTAGCTCCTTTATTTCAAACCTCTCTATAACTTGTCAACTATCAGAATCCTGTGTTTCCTAACCCAATATGACTGTAAATGTGGAACTTGCTGTGTATAATTACCATAAGTATGAACCTAGCATGTTATTCTGGATCCTGTATAGGGTCTCAGGTGTCCATGAGCTGTTCAGATTGAATTGCACTATTGGCAGAACTGAGCATCTGCTTTGTGTGAGAGCCCGCCAGGACAGGTGACTGTTGGTCACAGTAACGTGGCTGGCAGCAGCAGGCGCATGTGACAGACTGATCATGTTGTCCCATAGGGAACTGCATGATTGGCCGTGATTTACTAACTGACCACTATTTGTCTGATAAGGACGACCGAACTCGGTCGCGGCTGGCTGCCCCACACCATCACATATTTCCAGCTCTACTAATTAAGATATCCTGGGGCACTATTGGTTCGTTACTGGTGTTTGCCCAGCCTTAAGGTTCGTACACACATGACGCACGATTGTGTATGAACGAGAGGCCGATAATCGTGCCATGTCTCTCTTGGCACTTAATCAGCTAAAATGGCCGTTCTGTCGACACAGCAATTGAGCGCTAAGCAGAAAGCTCGACCCTGATCGATGGTGTATTAATTCGACACCATGTCAAAAATATGATCAGACAATGTAGGGTGCTATCTAGGAACACGAGTGGTATCTTCACTATCTCTCCTCTACTCCGTCAAGATGATTTTTCTAAAGCAGGTGGCTGAGGGTAATATGTGGTTTCATGAGCACGGTGTATACTGAAGCTGGAGTATCCTTTTGGTAAGGTAACAGGGGGCTGGGTGGAAGGTGGAGAATTACGATCTCAAGCAGAGTATTGATTCCACGTTAGGGAGGGGGCGGGGAAGAGGCCCAGGGGCGGAGCACAAAGAAGGGTCACAAGGTAACACGCCCGGCCAAACCAGAGGCTGTAGAAGGTCAGAGACACAGAGTGCCTGGGGCCCACAGGCAAGATAAAAGAGTACTTGCAGTCCGCCACCCAGTTCAGGAGGGGAGAAAATGTGTTAGTAGAGAGATAGAGGCAATGCTATTTAATAACATGATCTATGAGGTAGCCTATCTGTTATAAGGCGCTCTATTTCATTTTATAACTGCTGTGTGGGAGCTTTTAGCTCCTCTATCGCACACTCTCTCGCCTACATGTATATTCAACAGTACCTGTGTCTCGCCCAGTCGCTACCCGCATAGGTTGAGTTTACTTGTTTTGTGCAAATGATTAATAAATATGAACGCTGCTGTTAACTCCAGGATCTGTATCAGGATTGGTAAGGTGGTATACTATATATCCGATTTTACTTATCCAATCTCAAGCGCTCATTGCAATATTAGTTTGATCTTGCCAGGAACCACCTTTCCCATTCTGTCTATACTACAAGACAAGGCGGTTCTTGCAGGACGGATCTAATGTCGCGGAGCACTCGTGTCGGGAAGTCAAATATCATTTATAAAAAATATATATAAATCCGATATATGTTGGGCTGGCTTGTTGTATTGCCCAAAGTGTGCGTTTTAGATTGTGCCTGGGGTCGAGTTTCAGACCTGCAGGTTTATTCCACAGTAGACGCCTCTTATATTCTAGCGGGCAGGTAGTAGGTAAGGAGGATATATCATTGTGTATTTGTTCAATTTAATATGATGCAATTATTTGTGTTGGTTTAGATTTTTAGACCTGAGAACTAGAATGTTTTCCTGATGGTTCCTGTGAGCACTTGCAACGTAGCACATAGCAAAAAATACACACATAATTTCAACTGTCGACCACCGGCTACACAGAGTTTTGCTAGTATATATAATATAACTAGTGTGGCGTCGTCCGCACTCCGAGCTAGGACCATTGCTGCCCGGGTGGCTCCGTGTGGAAATACCATAAACAAAAGAGGACAGAACGGAGCACTCCCTGGGGATCTTGGAAAAGAATTTATTAATGCTTAAGAGGGTGGCCATGACTAACCTGCATTTCAAGCCCTCTATCAGTAGGGCCCTTTCTCGAAGGGTTACAGATCTGGTGTCATAACTCGCAATAAATCTACACCAACCACTCTGCTCCCCCGCCCGCCTCCCTCCCAGCGTATATAATTAAAAGTGCTAGCTGTGTGATAAAGAAAGTGCTGTGCATGTTAACCCCACATTAGCCGAAAATTCAGACTAAGCCAGTTAAAGTGCTAAGTGACAATGTGGGCTGAAAAACGAAGTGCATAATCACCGGGACAAGGTTCGCCACTACAGACTTGCCTGTACCAAACGCGACGTGGAGAGAGAGAGGAGGCAGGGAACTCGCTTGCCCGTCCTCCCTTTAGAGCTCTAGAGTAGCTAAAGTGCCATAGTTAATGAAATATGATAGTCAAATTGTCATAGTGCAAGTGTCTAAAGCTACATGCTGCAGGGACTACCAAGTGTCAGTGCTGCTAGTTATAAGACGCTACTAGAGATTATAGTAAGGCTGGGAAGATTATAGTAAGGCTGGGCAGATTATAGTAAGGCTGGGCAGATTGTAGTAAGGCTGGGTTCCCACTAAGAGCTTCGGAGAACATCGCAATGTGATGTTGTGTGATGTTCTGCGATGTTTCCCCACATTCTGCTATGTGATAACACAGCAAAAAAAAAAGCTGGTGTGAACAGTGCAGTTGACTCCTATGAGCACAGCGTTATGGTGCGATGTCAACACTCACCTAGTGTGAACGAGCCCTAAGAAAGAGCTGATCTAGGGAGTGGTTGGATTTTTATTTGAAGTTTGGATTTTTTCTTCTATTTTTGGTGCAAACTGGATGTAGATTTTTTTTGAGGGGGGGGGGGTTGGAAGTCGTGAAAGGCATGAAAAAAACTGTTGAACTGATTCAAACCCAATTTTTCAAATGCTATTTTGATTTTTTCCCATAATTTTCCGAATTTCCGATAAGTTCCGATTTTTGGAAAATCTAGAAAATTTTATTGGATCTGCAGATTTTCAAAACTCTTAGTTCCGAATGAAAACCAAATTCCTTTGGAAACCAGGACTCATCACTAATTATTAGTTGGTTAGAGCTTGATGGGCATAAATCTTGTTAGGGTCTGCTTATGTGCTCAGCAATCCTCTTCTGCTTCAGTTTAGGCCTCCCTCTCAGGCAGGTCCTAGCCTACACCCAGTTGGCTGGTGAGTCCAACCTCCTTCCCATTATCTAGCTTTTTCAGTTTCCTATCCTCTCTTTGGTTTCACTCTCGTGAATGCCCCCCTGTGCTGTTTTGGCCAAGAAGAGCACACGTGTATGCTTCCGGTCAGACGTCGTTCGGCAATCTGTCATGATGGATCAACAAATGATGCCCGACAGAACACATACACACATGCAATTCTGTAGAGTGATCAGATCACAATCCCATCGCATAATAGTGGGGCCTAGCCCTCCAAAAGTATTGGACCCAACACTTTCAGTGCTAACACTTTCCCAGAGTATTGACATTAACCCTTCAGTGCCAGCAGACTTCCCCAGAATATTGTGATTTCCACTTTCAGTGCCAGCAGAGTATTGTCATTAACCCTTCAGTGCCAGCAGACTTTCTTACTTATAATTTCAGTGCCAGCACTTTCCCAGAGTATTGGCATTAAAACTTTCAGGGCCAGCACAGTATTATCTTTATCTGTACCTGCTTTCCATGTCTTCTCCATTGAATTGTTCACTCCTCACCTACTCCGAGTTCTGGAGAGTTGGATGGAAGGAAGAAAGAGGCAGGGATAGGGATCTCATGGCTGCTAGTCACTGGGGCCACTGTTACAAAGTCTGCAGCAGCTTTTACCTGGCATTTTAGAACTGCTCTTCTCAGTACTATTAGCTGAGCTCATCCTCCCCCTCCCCCCCTCCTTCCTTCACCTTCAGTTCATTTACAACATTGTTTCCAAGTAGAATGAACTGAGTCCAGGCTCCACTCACTACAATGTTACAAATTACAGCAGAACAAGGAGAGCAGTTCTAACACAGCAAGTAAAAGCTGACAGGGAGATGCTAGGGAGGACAGTGGGCGCCCTGGTTTAACATAGACACCCTAGCACTTAGCCTAGGTGGCCTATGCCTAAAATCAGCCCTGCACACCACAGTACACATATTCCAGCAGAGTATTGTGCCCATGTCTGAACTTTTCCTTCTTGAACGGACCATTCACTCGCTACTGATAAAGCTATTGTTTAACTCTTCTGTACTTTGCCTGGTCTTACTGTCTTCTGTGTATGACCTTTGGCTACAATTTTATCCTTTGGGCATATTTACAATATTTTTAAAGCAGGGGTATTCTTAGATAATGACCAGTTGTTAATAACACTACTCAATCCAAAATAATTAGACTTAATTACTGATTCTTAAATAAAAATACCTTAAATAGGAGTGTTATTTTACAACAATTGTTATTTAAGTATACCTTCAAGTTTATCCTTCTGTGCTTTGTTTCTTTTTCTTCACTCTTAGCAACTTTAGACTGTTGGACAATTCTACTGTTCTGTACAGGTTCTATATGTTCTGTTTCTTTTAAGTATTTTCATCCTCAATACAGATACACAGTATTGGACATTAGAGTGTCCTGTGAGGTGTTGCTAGCATCACAGCAAACTCAGCCGTGGCTGTATGCAGGGCTACCGTCGCCGTGTTACTCCATAAAACGCTTTCAAATGGACGGTATGTGGGCAGTTTTCTTAACAAATTTAGGTGTTTTAAAGAGAGAAAGAGATAGGCAAACAGACAGGTGTACAAAGACTAAGAGAAAAATAAACAAACAGAGGGACACTCACTGGTCTGAATGGAACTAGTACAATGACTGGCATTTTAATTGCACTGGTACTGTGCTGAAACTGGAATTTTATTTGCCAAATTTTAAAGACCAAACAAAAGTGCTCAGAGCTATGATCATATTTAAGCCATATCAAGTGTCACATATTTAAACCAATGCTCACACCATGCCATGTCATGCCCTTCCATGCCAAATAAAACCATCCAATTTCCAAATTCATGTGATGGCCCGATAGGTAAGATCAGAGGTGTGCTTCCTATAACCTGTGCCACTGCAGGTAAGAATAATCAGTCATATAAAGTTTGTAGGTAGGCACACTTGATATGGTATTCAAACAATACTCATTTATTAAGGTGCTGAAAACAACAAATGCCAAATACACACAATGTTTCAGGGGGTCCAACCCCCTTCCTCAGGTGTAACCAGTGACCACAGAGTGCAAGGTATATATAGGAAGTGACATCATAAGCACAATTAGTTAACTCCGCCTTCTTAATGAGGTCAAATTCAAAGTGAACTTGTGCAATATATAAAGTGCTAAGTGCTTACAATACATGGCAGTGCATATAAATTACAATATAGAGTTTCATGGTTCAAATAAAACCATTCCTGTTGCATACTTTATTGAGATTGATACACGAACAGACAGATAGAAAGCCAGGAGGAAAAAAGACAGACAGATAGTGAGAGATAGATTCAGATTCCAAATACAGTTAATCCATTTACCCCTGAATTACCACGCAGCAGTTTAAGTTCCAAAATCACAACCAATTAACCCCTACATTAACACCCAGGAGTTTGAGATCTAAATCAATGGGCTATTAACCCTACAGTAAATCAGCTGTCCCCTACTACTGGCAGCAGCACATATAGAAGAGGCTGAATATGCACTGTAAAATATTATTTTTAACTAAGGCAATAAACCTCATCTCTCCCTAGCTTTGCCTTAAATGCAAACAGGCTAGGAGCCCCCTCAATCCTCATCCTCCCTCATTGTCTAACATGGCTTCTCTTTCCCTCCCTTTTAAAGATACAGGCTCAGGGATAAGTGCAGTTCTGCCCTTGGCACCTGTTCTTGTCCTCGGGGCCCCAGATAAGTTTTGGCCCTATACAGGAGTAACTCCTGTACCCCCCTGATGGCGGTCCTGGCTATATGTGAAGCTAGAGGTGAAAATTGAAGATATCAGTACTATAAAGATTCTCGGAAACTACCTCAGCATTGCATGTCTTTATTTAATCTAGACACATGTGGAATTGCTCTCTATTGTCTCCACTAGGCAATGCACTGAGCCGATAATGGCTCTCAGAGTATAGCGAATAGGGTTCATCCATTTCAAATCTTTAATGCCAGCTCTCTGCCGTTATCAGCTCTGTACATACTTTGCGTGGTTTTGTGACAGTTTTCGCGTACCGCATTATGTCTTAAATACACAATAACCGTTGGTACATGGGTTTACAGTTCTCCATACATAGCCCTAATGGTGTTTTATAGTAGTATTTGAGGTTGTATAAAGACATACGTCCATCCAGTCCAACCCATCTAGCAATATCCTTATTTCCTGCCTAACTGTTGTTCCAGAGGAAGGCAAAAAAACCCCACCAAATTTATGAAGGGGGAAAAAATTCCTTCCTGACTCCAAGTGGCAATCAGAAATTTCCCTGGATCTTTATGTATCAATACCAGTTTTTTTTTTAAAACCAATGAACCTGCCATAACAACGTCCACTGGAAGACAGTTCCATAGCTTTACCGTTCTCACAGTGAAAAACCCTTTCCGAGCTTGAAGCCTAAACCTTTTTTCTTCATGCCTTAAGGGATCTCCTTGTGTCCTTTGACATGTTCTATTGGTGAACAATGCCCCAGATAGTTTATTGTATGGCCCGTTAATGTATTAATACACAGTAATCATATCCCAACTTTTCCTGTCTCTCTTCCTATTCAAGCTCCCCCAATCTCCTTATTAATTTAGTTGCCCTTCTCTGAACCCTTTCCATTTTAAAGATGTCCTTTTTGTACACAGGATTCCAAAATTGCACTGCATATTCCAAATGAGGCCTTACCAATGCTTTGTAAAGAGGGAGAATTACATTTTCCTCCCTTGAATCCATACCTCTCTTTATACAAGACAATACCATGCTGGCTCTGACTGTTGCCGCCTGGCACTGCTTGCTACTTTTAAGTTTGTTATCCACCAAAACTCCAAGATCCCTTTCCAACAGGGATTCACTTACCACAGAGTCATTTATTATAAGTTATATTAAAGGCACAAGTATTTTTAAGTCCAAAATGCATCACCTTACATTTATCAACATTGAATTTCATCTGCCACTTAGCAGCCCAATGTGACAATCTATCTAGATCCCCCTGCAACGATTGCACATCCTCTGAAGTTTTTAATGGTCGACAAAGTTTTGTGTTGTCAGCAAACACAGAAACCTTGCTGACAATACCCACTTCCAAATCATTAATAAATAGATTAAATAGAAGTGGCCCCAACACGGAACACTGTGGCACCCCACTTAGCACTTTAGTCCATAATGATGAAGCCCCAACTACTCTCTGCATCCTATTCATTAATCAATTTTTTTATCTATGTACAAATGTGACTCCCCAGATTAACAGACCTTAGCTTATACATTAGTCGCCTTTGGGGGACTGTATTAAAAGCCTTTGCAAAATCCAAGTAAGCTACATGTACTGCTATGCCAGAGTCTAAATTTCTACTTACTTCCTCATAAAAGCCAAGCAAGTTAGTTTGACAAGATCTATTCCTCCTAAATCCATATTGGTTACTACTTATAATGTCAGTCCTTGAAACATACTCTAGAACATGTTCCCTTATTAAACTTTCCAGGATCTTCCCCACCACTGAAGTTAAACTTACAGGCCTGTAATTACCCGGCTGTGAATGACTACACTTTTTGAATATTGAATAACATCAGCCTTTTTCCAATCCAGAGGCACACCACCGGACATGAGGGAATCTGCAAAAATAAGAAAAAATGGCCTAGATAAAACTGAACTTAGCTCCCTAAGTACCCGAGGATGTATTTTATCCGGTCCAGAAGATTTATTAATATTAACCTTATTTAGTTATTTCTATACCATATACTCGGTTAACCAAAGTGCACTTGAATCTTTTATACCATTATTGCTACTATACTTTATGATATCTGTACTTGGATCTTCTATAGTATATAGTAACATAGTAACATAGTAATTAAGGTTGAATAAATAAAGTCCAACCTATTCATCCTCTTTTTTTTTTTTTTTTACCCTACCTAACAGTTGATCCAGAGGAAGGCAAAAAAAAACAGCTAAAAAGGGGGGGGGAAATTCCTTCCTGACTCCAAACGGTAATCGGAAAGTATCCCTGGATCAACCAGAAACTTATACAGGCCTTTTTTAAAGCTATTCAATGAACTTGCCATTACCACATCTGCTGGAAGACAGTTCCACAGTTTGAGAATGAATAGTATAGTATTTGAGGTTGAATAAAGACATACGTCCATCCAGTTCAACCCATCTAGCAATATCCTCATTTCCTGCCTAACTTTTGATCCAGAGGAAGGCAAAAAAAACCCACCAAATTTATGAAGGGGGAAAAAATTCCTTCCTGACTAAAAGTGGCAATCGGAAATTTCCCTGGATCAACTCTACTTTATGTATCAATACCAGTAACTTGTAACATTCCTTGTTTGCAGAAACTCATCCAGCTTTTTTTTTAAAATGACCAATGAACCTGCCATAACAATGTCCACTGGAAGACAGTTCCATAGCTTTACTGTTCTCACAGTGAAAAACCCTTTCTGAGCTGGAAGCCTAAACCTTTTTTCTTCAAGTCTTAAGGGACGTCCTCGTGTCCTTTGACATGTTCTATTGGTGAACAATGCCCCAGATAGTTTATTGTATGGCTTGTTAATGTATTTATACACAGTAATCATATCCCCCGCAAGCACCTTTAAACCGTTTCACCGTTCTCACTGTAAAGAAACCTTTCCTAACCTGAATATGAAACTTCTTTTCTTCCAACCTTAAAGGATGTCCTTGAGTCCTCTGATATGACCTATTAGTAAACAATGCACCAGAGAGTTCATTGTATGACCCATTAATATATTTGTATAAAGTTAGCATGTCCCTATGCAAACGTCGCTTCTCCAATGTAAACAGCCCTAACTTATCTAATCTGCCTGCATATATATATATATATATATATATCGAGGGGGAAAAATGATTCAAGACATTTGCTTTATCGCCATCCTCCGTAACTAACTTATCCCCATTAATTAATGGTGCCACATTCTCAGTCCTCATCTTCTTACTATTAATATACTTAATAAAATTTAGGCTTAGTGATGCTTTGTTCAGCTATCCTAACTTCAATATTAATCTTAGCTAGTTTGATTGCTTTCTTACATTCCTTGTTACAGTTTTTATAACCCCTAAAGGCCCTTTCTGTTCCCTCTGCCTTAAAGGTTTTAAATGACTGTTTCTTCCTTTCCATTTGCCTCTTTACATTAGAATTCAGCCACATCAGAATGGATTTATTTCTTTTTACATTTATTTCCCAAGGGTATAAATTTAGATATGAACTGGCTTAAAATCCCCTTGAACACTGTCCACTTCTGTTCAGTGCCTTTTCCTGATAATACATTATCGCAGTTGACATTCTGAAGAGCTGCTTTTAACCTGGGAAAATTTGCCTTCCCGAAATTAAAAGTCTTTGTTAACCCAGCGCACTTTTCCTTTCGATAACAAAGTCCAAACGCCACTATTTCATGGTCACTATTCCCTAAGCCTCCAGTTACCTTTATATCTATAATGTGCTCCATGATGTTAGATATTACTAGATCCAACAAAGCTCCTTTACTAGTAGGAACCTAAACCACCTGTGAGAGAAAATTATCCTGCAGCAAATTCAGGAACTCATCGCCTTTTTTTGTGATGGCAGTTCCACTACACCCATGAATGTCAGGGTAATTAAAGACCTCCATAATTAGCACACTCCCAAAACTTGCAGCCCTTGCCAACTGCATATGAAGTTGACTCACCTCCTCTCTTCTAGAATTTGGCGCCTTATAGCAGACACCAACAATGACATTACCCCCTTTCCTGTTGCCTAATTCCACCCATATTGCCTCCACTGTAACATCCATATCGCCAGTTATCTCTTCTTTTAAATTTGGCTTGAATTCTTTTTTAACATAAACACATACTCCTACCCCTTTCCTTTTTTCTCTATCCTGCCTAAACAAGGCATATCCTTCCAAATTTACAGCCCAGTTGTGAGAACTGTTCAACCACGTTTCTGCTATACCTATTACATCATACTTTTCATTTAATGCAATCATTTCCAATTCACCCATTTTGTCAGCCAGGCTTCTCGCATTTGCAAACATACATTTTAGATTATGATCCTGTAATTTATTCGTACACTTTAATAAACATGCCTCCCTATCCCCTATGCTAGCCCCACCCCCCTTTCCGCCCACCCCTGGCCTATCTACACCCTGCTTTCTTTCTGGGCTATCTATCCCAGTGAGACTGCTAATACCCTCTCCCCCCAAACCTAGTTTAAAATCTCCTCCAACCCTCTAGCCATCTTCTCCCCTAAAACAGCTGCACCGCCATCAGTGAGGTGCAACCCATCCTTACTAAAGAGCCTATAGCTGATAGCAAAGTCTGCCCAGTTCTCAATAAACCCAAACCCTTCTTCCTTACACCACTCTTACCCACGCATTAATGCTCCTAAACTCCCGCTGTCTCCCTGGCTTAGCACGTGGCTGAGGTAGTATTTCTGAAAACACTATCCTGGAGGCCCTTGCTTTTAACTTGGCCCCTAGTTCTCGGAAATCATGTTTAAGGACCTCACCTCCTCCTCTAACTTTGTCATTGGCACCAATGTGAACCAGGACCACCGGGTAAAACCCGGACACACCCAATGATCTGTCTACATGATCCACCACATGCCAAACCCTAGCACCAGGCAGGCAACACAGAGTTCGGCATGTAGGGTCTTGGCGGCAGATTACCCTATCTACCTTCCTTATAATGGAGTCCCCTACCACTACCACCTGCCTTGCATTCCTGATCCTTCGTTCCTCGTCCCTTGTCCTCCTCCACTTCATTACCTAAGGTGGCAAATCTGTTGGGATGGACACCCTACCCTTCCGTCCCCCACTTCCCCTAGTAACCCTAACAAAACTACCTCCCCCTCAACCTTCCCTGTCCCACTTTCATCCACCTCTATACTGGCCCCAGCTAGTGCCTGCTGACCCCCAGGTTCTGCCAATCCCCACAATGCTGCAAGCTGCCCCCTTAGACTCTCCACCTAATCTTCCAAACGGGCAACCCACTCACACCTGACACAGACATAGGTTTGCCGGAACTACTGCTCCAGGTTCCTATACATGTGGCAGGATGCACATTGCATGTACCGACAAAACTGTCCCTTCTAATACACCACAACAGCACAGTGAGGCACTGTGTCCTTGAGATCAAGGTCCTTTACAACAAGGGACACTTTCACTCTAGTTCGTTTCACTCACAGGAAACTTCCTTTTGTTAGGTCCAAACCACAGGTACAACCAATGTGAATCCTATTTAACAAATAGGCCCCAGCCCCAACACCCAATTAGTGCAAGAGCCAGAAAGAGAGGGGAAAAAAACACTTATTAACCCTTTCACAACCTGTTTGTGATTACAACAGGTGCAATACTAGAATATAGAAGCCCAGCGCACCCCTTTAACTGGAAGAAGAAAGATTAGTCTGCTTACTGCACACACAGTCCTGCACACACAGGGGGTTATTCAATAAAAGTTCTTATCGTTTAAAATGGTGCTAATTTTGCCCCAACCAATCAGATGTTAGCTTTCAAATGTTACATAAGTTCTGATTGGCTGGGGCAAAATTAGCACCATTTTAAACGATAAGTACTTTTATTGATTCTCCCTGACAGTCCTTAACACAGTGCAAACAATCCTTATAACTTATTTTCAAACTTTCACACACACTATACAACCATCAAATGATTAAATGTCCTTCTTTTTCTATGTCTTTGAGATCAAGGTCCTTAAGAGCAAGGGACACTTTCACTCTAGTTCGTTTCACTCACAGGAAACATCCTTTTGTTAGGTCCAAACCCTTGCTGAAGTGTGGCCATCAGTTGACTCTAATGCCTTCCTATGGTCCCAACCAAATACTGTGACATATGTACACAGTTGTGTCTTTATAACTATGAAAAAAAAATAGGCAACCACACATGTGTATTTTATTGTGTGGCAAAGTAACTCCATTTAGTAACAACTAGCTGGCAAGGTTTTATCCAGGAATGAATTTTTATTATAAGTAGATGTATCTAGGGTAGGGAAAAGGTTAAAGAGGTAAAATGTAAACTGCTTCCAACAGAGTGGGCCTTACACCCAGTGGTAATAAGGTCTGAATACACAGGCCTCACAAATAAATTTATAAATACAATAAATAAATACCTTTGTTTCGTTTTATGCATCTAGGGTATTTCATGGGCAGGTAATGTTTTTTCGTTTGTCTGAAACCTTCTTAATATGAAGTGATGAATTTTTCTGTACAAAAAAAGAAAATAGAGGGGAACAATTTAACATGCTTAGCGCAACCAGGCACCAGATTAAAGATTGTCAATCCATTGATTGATTAAAGGGGAATGTAAACTGTGCTAAATAATATTCTCAATAATCACACCTCACACTAAGCATTAATTGCCACCAGTCTTAAATGTGCTTTGTTTCATTCTCCCTTGCATTTTACTCATGCAGGGGGTGGGACACGGCCAGGCAGTAAACACCCACTCACTTTGCATATGCTAGCCATTTCCTCTAACCTCACTGTTTGTAAAAATGTTAAACTTTCTATGAAAGCAAAGCCTAATTCTCTGTCATTGCATGGCTAATTGATTCAGCAAAAAGCTCATAAACACACCCCATGGTATATATATATCCCAAATATAAGCACACAAAAGACTCCACCACTCAACTACACATATAAGCATAAATTAATTAGATATAATAATCAAACATATATGCAAATAATGAAGGAAAATTACCCGCACTAAAGTTAAAATGGATACATTTAGTTACATAGTTTGTACAAACTTGCATCAGCTGATGTGCCACTCCAAGGCAGTATCCCAGCATCAGTTCTAACCTAAAGAGTAATTTACAGTCCCTGGGGGAACAAGACCATACCAGCTTCTCTCTTTATTTAGTATGACCTATTCCAGGGAATCATGGGAGCTTACAGTGCTCCCATGATTCCCTGAAATAGGTCATAATAAATAATATCTGCGTATATGTTTAACTTCTGTATACATGTGCATTTAAGTGCTGGGGATTGTTATGTTGTAAATTGCCTAGCCCCATTTGCACTAATCAATTTAGAATACAGGTGTGAGCTACCATTTTTTGTATTTGTATATAATTTGGAGGGAATTGGCTATATCCGATATATATATATATATATATATATATATATATATATATATATATTTGCTAGCCCCCTGTGTATAATTACCGCCTCTTTAAGGCAATCCAGCTGAAAAACTTATAAGCTTGAAACTTACATGGTTCCCTGGAAGAGATCATACTAAACAAAGAGAGAAGCAGGTATGGTCTTTCACCTCCCAGGGAGTATACCCTTTTTCATTAGGTTAGGACTGACGCAAAGAATGCTGCCTTGAAGTGGCGCATCAGCTCAGCATGTTTGTACAAACAATATAACCAAAGGTGTCCATTTTGACTTTAGTATAAGTGGTTATTTTTTTAATATCTGCGTATATGTTTAACTTTTGTATACATGTGCATTTAAGTGCTGGGGATTCTTTGAAGTATGTGAAGATGGAAGTATGCGATGGAGCACCATCCTGCTGCAGAATTTGGCCTTTTTTATGGTTGGGAATATATGAGGTAGCTAAGATTTCTTGGTATTTTACACTATTGATGTTGCCTTCCACCCTGCAGGTCCCTCGCACACCCCCATACTGGATGTAACCCCAGACCATGATTTTGCCTCCACCAAACTTTACTGTTTTCCAGGTAAATCTTGGCTCCATGCGGGTTCCAGTAGATCTCCTGCAATATTTGCGGCGACTGTGGTGTAATTCAACAGAAGATTCATCTGCAAAATCCACCTTTTGCCACTTTTCCAGTGTCCATGCTTTTAGCAGGCTGTGGGACTTGGCAAATGCCACATGGTTTTTCAATTGTCTTTTGTTTAGTGCTGGCTTATGGGCACTGATTCGACCATGGAGGCCATTTCGAGACAGAACTTTTCTGGTTGACACAGGGATTTCAGGTGACCAGGTCTCCTGGAGCTCTGCTGCAGTTAAAAATGGGCTTGCCTTGGATTTTCGAGCCAGCAAACTGTCCTCTCGAGCAGTTGTCTCTTCAAATCTTTTCTTTATCCTCTGAACTTAACGCTGAGAGACATTGAAGGTGTGCGGCACATCAGCAGTGGATTTGGTCTTCAGCCTCTTGATAATCAACACTTTTTAGTCTCAGGGTGAAACTTAGGCATGTTTGCAGAGGTCTATTTGCAGTTGATGTGAAGGTCTAATGTACTGGGGTTCTTTTTATACACACCTGACACCTAATTAATCCATTATTAGTCACAGGTGAAGCCCATATGACAAGGCGACAACACTTATGTCTTTGCAAAAATTTACTCAATGGGCTTTACCAAGCTGTGAATATTAGAATACTTTTTGTTAGTTTCGTTTTGCATTGAAACATTATTACAAAAGCTGTTTGGGGTAAAATGAACCATTTCTTGAAACAAAATCTGCATTAGAATGATTGTTGTTGCTTAGATTTTTGTTGCTTAGAGCTAGAGCTGGAACTGCTACTTAAAGCCACAATTACAAAGTGGAAATCACTTATACCTGATTTAGATAGAGAGGATGAACAGGAGATTTCTTATTCTCATATGACAGGTTCACCAGCTGCTAACAATAAGTTAATCCAATTTTATATTTTCCATCGAGCTTCTCTTACTCCACATAAACTGCAACATATCCACAGACTATCTTTGGCCCAATGACCTAAATGTGGCACCCAGGAAGCCAACTTCTAATTTGGATGTTCAACAGTTTTGGAGAAAGGTAACTGATTTCCCTTACTACTTTACTACAAAATACAGTGTCCCTAGAGCCCGCTATATGTCTCTTTGACTTGACCCCAGAGAAAAGGTGGACACACCACAAACCACCTTACTCTGTTATGTTTTTTTCTATGCAAGAAAATGTGTGGTGCTCAAATAGATGGCTTCTAGTACACCCGATTTTAAGATGTGGATCTTATAAGTAAATAGAGATGTGGCATATTATAAACTTGTAAATACTCATAGGGGATTCCCAGATCCAGTATTTGCCAAGTTTTTCTGACATACATTATGGCACAGGGGCATTTTAAATGTGATTCTTGGGAATCACAATTACAGTAATGATGTAACTTAAATTCTCTCAAGTGTAGACTATCACAAGCAATGTTCTTCTTATCCATACATTTTCAAAAGATGCAGTCCCCATGTGGAAAGCAGTGTCCCAGCACCCCTGCAGCTTTGGTGCCAAGCCCCTGAAACACACCCCTCCCCAGCACCAGGCTACATAGTAACATAGTAATTAAGGTTGAGTAAAGACATACGTCCATCATGTCCAACCTATTCGCCCTCTTTTTTTTTAACCCTATCTAACAGTTGATCCAGAGGAAGGCAAAAAAAAAAAAAACAGCTAAAAAGAGGGGGAAAATTCCTTCCTGACTCCAAACGACAATCGGAAAGTATCCCTGGATCAACCAGATCTATAAGTATTAATACCAGTAATTCTCAATATTTTTTAGTTTTAGGAACTTATCCAGGCCTTTTTTAAAGCTATTCAATGAACTTGCCATTACCACATCTGCTGGAAGACAGTTCCACAGTTTCACTGTTCTCACGGTAAAGAAACCTTTCCTAACCTGAAGATAAAACTTCTTTTCTTCCAACCTTAAAGGATGTCCACTAGTCCTCTGATATGACCTATTAGTGAACAATGCACCAGAGAGTTCATTGTATGGCCCATTAATATATTTGTATAAGGTTATCATGTCCCCAAGCAAACGTCGCTTCTCCAATGTAAACAGCCCTAACTTGTCTAATCTGCCTGCATAGTCAAGCCCCTCCATTCCCCTTATTAATTTAGTTGCCCCTCTCTAAACTGCCTCAATTTCCAAGATGTCCCTTTTTTATATGGGGTTCCAAAACTGCACCGCATATTCCAAATGAGGCCTTACCAGTGCCTTGTAAAGAGGGAGAACAATATTTTTCTCTCTTGAATCTATCCCCGTCTTTATACAAGACAATATCTTGCTAACTCTAGCCGTTGCTACCTGGCATTATTTGCTAAAGCTAAGTCTGTTATCTACCAGAACCCCCAAATCTTTTTCCATTACAGATGCACTTAACACAGAGTTATTTATGGTGTAGGTGGCACAGGGATTATTAAATCCCAAATGCAACAGTATCAAAAGCTTTCGCAAAATCCAAATATACCACATCCACTGCTGTGCCTGAATCTAACTTCTTACTCGCTTCTTCATAAAAACCAATTAAATTTGTCTGGCATGATCTATTTCTCATAAATCCACGCTGACTACTACTAATAAGATGATCTCTGGAGACAAAGTTTCCAGCACCTTCCCTACCATTGATGTTAGGCTTACAGGTCTATAGTTACCAGGCTGTGAACGACTACCTTTTTTGAATATTGGTATTACAGTGGCTTTTTTCCAATCCAGCGGCACATCCCCAGACCAAAGCAAATCTGAAAAGATGAGAAACAGCTGATACCACAGTCCGCTGTTTTTAAACAGTTCATCCCGCACATGTTAGTAAAGGTACACGTGATCAGCAAGTGTACCTTTACTAACATTTAAAACACTGATACCGGATTGGCAATAGTTTTATGCACACGTGATTAGCAGGCCCTCTTAGCCCCCCGACCATTGCAGAGGCTATTGTTACACCAGTGGCTGAAAGCTTCCAACAATCCTCTTAAGCCTTATCAATGTTTGCTTAGATCTTGTAAAGTGATTATGGGCAATTCTGTCACCTAGAGTAACTCTTCTTTTGGTGGTAAGTTGGGTATGTGGGTCTACAATATTCAGGTAGAGAGGTTACACACATTAAAATGAAATATAGGCCATACTAGGCAGCACACAAGAATTTCAGTGCAGTAAAATCGCAATGTTGTGAGATTTATGTGTGCTATGCTGCGCATGCGTTGCAATTTCTTTGGTATTAACCTATTGCACCGCATGCAATGCGCACCAATAATGGTAATCACGTGTGCTGTGTAAAGGGTCATCAGCACAGGGTAGTGGAGACAGTGGGGCCATCACCATCCTTCTCTATTGGTGGGAACTGCACTAACCCAGCGCACAGTGCACACTAAAATAGCCTTGTGGTGCCCAGCCCTTACAGTCTCGTCCCCTGCAATGAAAAACCTTGCACCCCAAGTCAAAGGTATTTAAACACCTTTGTTTACAGAAATGCTGACCAGATTGTTATTCTCTCTGAACATTTCATTTCCTTCTGCCTGGGGGCTGCTCCCAGGGACCTTTCACAATTGATGAGCTTTCACACTTTAATTTTTTAGAATCAAAGTGATATTTTATTCAACAAGAGATAAATAATTTACCTGAGAATTAGTTTAACTTTAAAGTTAAAGCCATGATTAGATGTATGAACGTTTGCTGAAATGCTATTACATTTTTATGCAAATCATTATTATAAAAACGATTTATGAAGTGGAGAGCTAATTGGAAAAAGGCAGAATTCCAATTGACCAGATTCACTGCTAGGCAGATCATACAACTGACATAGTCTGGGTAGATGGAAGGAATCCTACGATTTATGGTAATATGTAATTACATTTTTACCAATCAATAAATGTATTTCATAGTCTTTCAAGTGAACGAAACAGACTTAAGTATACAGTAGGAAGTAAAACAGGTATTGCTATCCAGAACGGAAAGGTAGCCTGACTGGCTGCTCATTCAGAACAGCTGAGAGAAAATTGGTAAACATCCAGTGGATTTCTCTTAAATGTATATTTATATTTCAAACTTGGCATGATAGATTTCCCAGATATTCTCAAACTACAGTAAATACATATGTTTTATAAATATAACCATTATATTTGTCCGGATAGGTCAATCTAAGACAAAAACATCCCACAGAATAAATGAACATAGAAATGCTTTGAAATCTAACTATACTGTAGGCTTTATCTATCCGCAGGATGCTGAAAGAACAAGGTCAGAATGACAGTATGGGGGAATAAGGGAACAGGTAGATGTGCATCATAACAACAAACCAATTCACCAATGTTATCACTGCATTTGCTCCAGAGGTTTCTTTCTAAATAAATCAGCTTAATCAGTGCCAGGTGCTCTGGTGCTTTGTGAGTCGCTGAATTAAATTGGCATAATAAAGTACAGGTTTAGCTATTATGCTAATCCATAGGGGGGGAAAAAGCCTTCACCTGATCCAAAGCTGAGCAGCAACTTCACCCTACCAAATTAAAATCCTCCTTTATGCAATTGCTTTGTTTTGCTTAAATTTGTTGTCCGCCCTCATTGTTAATAACTGAGCCTACACAGACAGGGAATGATTTTAGTGCAGGGTCTGTAATGAGCTGAACTGCATAGATAAAAGAGTGGGTGTAAAAGCATGACTCTAGAAAGGGAGATTACTGATTGTTTAATAAGACATTCCTAAGATAGAAATCAGAGCAAATATGTTTTAGTCAAAATTTTCTTATATTTTGGAACATAAAGTGTGTATCCAAAAATAAAAAGTACATTTTATTAGGCCGTGTAAAAGAAAGTTGTATAAAGAAACAAAAAAAACCCTAGGGTATCAATTAGTATGCTGGGAAATGTGTTTCATGCCTGTAAGAAAGTCAATTCATCAGTTTGAGGTCCTTGCGAATATGTCGTCTTACAACCCCAAATATTAAACTTGCTTGTGATCAGGGCCAAATTCACATAAGGCCACCTTGCCATGGCCTAGAGTGTCAGGATCTATAGGGGCGGCATGTCTAAAGTCTCCAGTTTTTATTAAAACATGAATAGCAGAGAGCAAATGTATCTCCTAAATCTTGTACACCTCTATCTCACAGGATGAGGGGATTAAATATGTGGAGGAATTACTTCTGTTAACCAGCCATTCACTTAATTATTTAATGCCAACCCTAGAGCACAATTCATAAGGCGGATCTCCTTAAACGATAAACAATATATGGAGGCAGGTACTGTATTAATTAATAAGTTCCTGGAAAAAGGGAATTGCAAACGTAAGCTGGTGAGAATACTACACAAAGTAAGATGCATTCCATGTGCAGATCTACTTATATATAAAGTACGGCAATTAAAAGAGAGATTACCATTTGTGAGTTATTTCAGTATCAGTAGAGTAAGGAGACAGAGAAGGTATTTCGGAAATATCCAACCAATTATCCAACAGGATGGGAAAATGGGACACCTGTTTAAAGAAACTTCCCTTTTCAGCTACCAGAGAGGTAGAACAATTAAGGACAGACTATGCCCAGCAGATGTATACATTCTACCGAAGAGGTTTTTAAACAAACCTAAAATAGGTACATTCCCATGTGTAAATTGCATATGCTGCACATCTATAATACAAGGAGCAATGGTGACACATCCATTAAAGGGCACACTTATTAAACTAAAAGGATATGCCACCTGCAATACATCACAGGTAGTCTACCTACTAAAATGCCTGTGCAACTTTGGTTATGTAGGGCAGACACATTGACCAGTTAGAGAACACATAAAGGGATAGAAGTATGAACCAGTTATGACACCTCATTGGCCAGGCATTATAAATGATAAAATACATGCTCACAACTAGGCTACGCTTGCAGAAGGAATGCTACTGGATCTGGTATCTGGATACTCTAATACCTAAAGGGTTAAATGAATCCTGGTCACTAAAATGCCATTTATAGATTAGCAGCCATTAAAGTATGGTGCATTCTTCTCTCATTATGTGGTGTTCTGTTCTCTTTACAGATATCAGTCTGCCTTTACTATAGATCTGGTTACGAATGCATCTAAGGTAAAGTTACCTACAAAGTAAGCTATGGCAGACCGTATGTATTTATATGTATCCTTGTCATTGTTTCAGTCCTTTAGGAAACCCAATTAAAGGGGAGCACCTGTTGGAACTGTGCACCATATAGAAAGGACTTTATTGAACTGTATTCCAAACTCTATATGCCAGAGGTGTATAGTGGACATTTTAAAGACTTTCTTTGGACTTGTGTGTATGCAACAAAGCACAACGTATGGGGTGTTATGAGGGTAAAGAATGGTGATGTTGTAAAATGTACTGGTATTTATTTAGTTACACTCTTCCTCCTAGCAATGGAAGCTAAGGGGTAGGTTTTTGTTTACAGGGGTTTCCTGTACCTATAAAGTTGTGGGGATGCACTTTGTTTTCTATACTTGATAACGGAACACGAAGTCCAAAACATGTCGTTCAATAATAAGAAAAGCCATTTCATAAATTTAGTTGTGTGAAGTCCTTGCGAGGGTACCTCACCTTTATTTATACTACAAGTATCAACTGGTAAAGGCTGAACCTGTAATGGGATCGAAAAAGAAACAAAAGTAACTAATCTTCCAACTGGTTACACTGTCACCTCCTAATGTAGAGAGAAGGAAATAAATTAACCTGTCTCGTACCTCACCGCACAGCACTTTATGGAGGTGACTTATTTATTACATTGGGACATGGTAAATGGCTCATTATAATACAATCCCATATATTAGCAGATTATTTAATTTGGTCTGAACTAGAAAAATCCATTTTGTATATATATATATATACATTAATTGTTCTCGGAATGCAGTTCTCACTATTTAACTGTGTATCTCCCCTACAATTTTAGAGTAAGTGCACTTGGTTATAGTTTGTCTTTTAAATCTATGAAAATGTGTTGTTGTCCTTGTTGTGTGCTAAGAATTAAAAAAAAGAGAATACTGTATGACGCTGCAAGCTATTCTCTAATTGCCGCGTGCTACTAGTACATTTTTTTAGCTTCAGCTAAACATAATGGAAAATCATGGAGGTGATGAGGGTAAATCTCTCCAATATGGTACCGATAGCAGGAGCATAACAACCATGGGAGCAGTCCCTGCAATTACTGATACATCCCCTTCAGACAACCACTATATATGAAGCAGGAATGAGGGCCTCATTATAATTTTGCTGGGGGCCCAGGGATTTCTAGTTACATCTATAACTGATTATGGTTATGCAGGGGCATAACTGCAGGGGCCTCAGCCCCCTGCTAGATTCGCGGTTGGGACACTGACCCCCCCCTCCACAATCAGCTGTTAAACAGCTGATAGCGCTTATGAATGAAACATATGCGCAATCTGCTGTTTAAAAGACTAGACCCCAACTTCCGGTTCGGTTCTGGAAGCTCGGGTCTGGTCTTTTAAACTGCGGATTGCGCATATGAAGGCAACATGCACAAGACCAGCTTTTTAAAAGACAGGACCTGAAGTTTGGAACCCGAAGTTCAGAACCCAAAGTTTGGGTCTGATATTTTAAACAGCTTATTGCGTGAATGTTTCATTCATATGTGTGATCAGCTGTTTTAAAGCAGGTAATAGAAGCTTGTGGCAGGCCCTCCTACCCTATGGGGCCCTCCAATGGCCGTGGGGTGGCGGGGGCGGTAGTTACGCCACTGAGGTTATAAGTGTGAAATAAAGTGCTTGATTAAATAATTTTAAGTTGCTGTGTTATATGTTCAAATATATATATATATATATACTGTATATCAATATATGCAACATAAAGGTGTCATCTCTTATTTTCTTAAAGGGAATGTCCACCCTAGTGTAGGGCTCCCTCACCCACCCCCAACTGCCATAGTTATTTGTAGAAAAACTCTTCTGATCTCTACTTACTTTGCCTGTTTCCCCCAGCAATTTGACACGGCCCTCTGCTTGCATGAAACTGCAAGCAGGGGGCCGGACCAGCAGCCGCGTCCATGATTGGCTAAGGTGCAGCCAATCGTGGCCCCGGCTTCCAGCTGTACAGAACACCGTGGGAAACAGGTAAAGTATAGATTGGGAGAATTTTTCTGCAAATAACTATAGTGGTTGGGGGTGGAAGAGGGAGCCCTACACTACAGAAATTGGATTTGGAGCTAGGGGGAGGGAAAGAGAAAGGGGAGGGAGAGGGAGGGGCTGCACTGCACATGTCCAAATTCTCCCAGAGGAGAGACAGGAGACAGGCACAGAATGGGACACAGGCAGGCTCCTGGTCTTTACTTTTTAGGTCTTTTGGAACATTGCAGGGCAGCCATTTGGAGCAGGGATTAAGGTAAAGATTTTACTACACTACACAGTGGGGCCAATAGTGGGTTAAAATGTAGATTTGGGGGTGGACATGCCCTTTTAATAAGCAAATATACTGTATAGACTATTCACTGCTAACTGTGATAGCAAGCTGCTCTGGCTTCCTACAGAGCAAAGTTGTACACAGCTGATTTGATTAGTAATCATTCCGGATGCTAGATTTTATTTCTGTTTCTTTTTAACCCTTTCATTGTCTACATAATTGCCACAAAGTAGGAGAGACATTTTCAGATTTTTGCATTTAATTTGTTTTACAGTAGGGAGACTTTAATGCACAAAAATCTGTACTGTGACAGGCAAGCCACTTTCCCTTGCCAGGATACACCAGCACTTGGTAATATTTTAATTCTACCAAGTTAGTAGAATACAGTGTATACTTGAGTATAAGCCGAGGTACCCATTTTTACCTGAAAAATCAGGAGTGATTGACTCGAGTATAATTCGAGGGTAGAAAATATGACCACTACTGCCTTCTGATTCTGTATTGTTTTGAGGCTTCAGTTGCCCTTTAAATGGACAGCAGAATTCCCATACAGTGTCAGTGTATTCATCTGTATGCTGCTACCTCCAATTATTGCAACTAGGTAATACAGTTTGTAAGGTTCTTAATAAAATTTAAACCTACAAGACCAGGAAGCAAGGTCATCCTCCATGTTGGTGATCATTCCTCATAGTGTACCAAACATCTTATCTTAAGCCTTAGAGATAACTTGTCTGTAAGCAAATGTGTATATTTGACAGTTACAGACACCAACTGTCTGCCATGTACAATGCTGTTTTGACACCTTACCCTGGGCAGTTTCTATAACACCCCTTAGCCACAATGCAATCACGCCTTGCATTTAGAAGGTCCTTAACACCTGGCTGTCATATTCTAATTGGGACTTTCCAGGGTACTTAAATGCCAACAGATTCTTGTACAAGTCTTTCTGAATTGAGAAAGCCAGTCGGATGACTAGCAAAACGTCTTCAAGAACTAAACTTTAAGTCCAGTTGATCCAACTGAATGACCTGGATGAATGAGAACCTTCATAAGCATTATGAGACATATATTTGTAATATGCCCACAGAACTATGTGAAGGTGAATGCATCCTTACATAGCCACTTATATTTCCACTTATATTTCATTCATTGTTCTTTCTCAGTTAGTAAACTATGCAAATCCATATTTATTACTTCATTATGCAAACAGGTGCATTATTTCTGAAGCTGTCAGTCCTGTTCCTATGTTAAAGTGTGTTTTTTTTTAAAAATATTTATTTATGGAACTGTGAAAGCAAATAAGTAATTAGGCAGAAAGCTTTGAAATTCACAATACTATACTGAGGTGAAATCACAGATGCTTATGCTTTGGGCATTTGTTATCTCTGGTCTAATGAGTGGACTGGAAAGTCTTCTATTAGCTCTTTGTCACTTGAGTCAACTCTTAAAATGTATATGTCAATGAAACCATGGATATATAATTGGACCTATGTTTGTTAATTAGAGTTTTTTTTAAAGCTTTTTCCTTGGCCCTGATTCCTGTGTCAAACAGACTGCAGAAATTTGCCTGGGGATCAGCCTTTTTAATGAGCTGTTCAGGATAAGCACCAATTAAATTATTAACAGCAAGCACATCATCAGCAGTTAGAAGTTTTACAGTATTAGTCATTGCATTGGCAACTCAATTTGGAAGCAAACAATTTGTAATTTGTCATTGTTATTTAATCAGAAAAATAACTGAATGTGTGTATATATTAAGGATATTATCATGTAATCAATATAGTTAATAGGGCTTTTCCATCAGCATCTCGCCACAGTAAGGCAAAACAATCATTAATATGCCGTGTTTTAATGGTGAACGTTCCCGTAAAGTCCTTTGACTTACATTTTCTATGATGCACCATTGGCTTCTTCACCAACTTCTTGAAGGAATAGCAATAGTTGAGGTACCGTGTTAGCCATAAGTAAGAGAATAAAAGTAGAGTTGTGATTCCTTTTATTAGCTTACTATCCAGCCTGGTGAAGGGGGCTTAGGACTCCCGAAAGCTTGCTATTTTTGTTGTCTAGTTAGGCAATAAAAAGGTATCACAACTTTTATTCTCTTGAAGGAATACAGAAGTTTTGGAGCTCCAAAGTTTTGATGAAACAATCGCTCCTTCACCCAACAATGTCATTTTTATGTCTATACCATCCCTCTCCTGTTGGGGCTGTCATGCCCTATTTCTTCCTAAAAACATGAAAGAATCAGTGGTGCATGCCTACAATGCAGGGAGAGACCAGAGCAGCTCTGGCAATGACAGAATGAAGAAGCTGTTACTACAAACTTCAGATCTTCAGAAATGTATTATATGCATAAACAAAAGGATTTTCAATTTGTAGAAAATAAAATCAATTATGCAAAGATGACAAGGCAGCTTAAAGTGCATATGAGGCCATATATGATGGAAGGTATGGGCTATAGTTTCATTTAAAAAAAACTTGTACTGTAAAAAAAAAACTTAACAAAAGTATGTCAAGAGGTAACCAACAAAGAGGGCATTCACTAAACAAATTTAAAGCAGCAGCAAGCCTGCATTTTCAACACTCAGTTAAGAATGCCCTCTTCCCCACCAACTGCATACAACTAATTCAAAAGTTCACAGTTGTAACTGACCCAATTATATTTTGCCAGTCCCTGTAGATACCACGATACAATATATCCAATGGCTACCAACATCAGGGCTTAGACCTGTCCTTATTTTAATGGTGTTGACTTTGACGTTTAAAATATTTTGAAGACTCGCAGGGATAGTTGACCCATCCATTCTTCATTGTGCCCAAAGCAAAAATACCTGTTCAAAAGCCCATTGCAGACTAGTAAGACTAAAGCACTACACTCCTGGGTCTTTCTATCAGTCCATATAATCAGCATCATATGCATGTAGGATCTAGATGTAAGGCCTGATATTTCCACTAACAGATCTAGTGATCAATGTACAACTTGGTATTTTGCTGTTCTAGAACTAGCGGCCACATTCATCAGTCAGACTGATCTTGCAGTCAATTCATTATTGGTCCTGGTGGTTGGTCGTCTTGCAATATTGAATGGTGTATACTAGTCATAAAAGAAATGGCCAATTTTAGGTCTAAATATCTCCTACAAAATTAGAATTTTATGTAAATGGCACACATGGCAAAACAACTTACATATTTGGAGGTTTTGCCCCTTATTTACTCTTCTATTGCTTCTTTGTCCAGTGTAAGAAACACATAGGAAACACTTGGAACCCCTGATACCTAATAACAGTAGATGGTCCAATACAATTACCTGGGAGTACTGCTGGACCTGATGAAATACAGAGACTTAGGTCCCTATCAAATTGTGCCCACAGATCTCATTGGTATCTGTCGACACACAGGTGGGCACCACACACACACGGACCTGACCTTTATGCGATATGGGGATCGGTTGGGTGTATGGCCATACAGGGACCGAAAGTATCGTCTTTCTTTACTTAAAGTAAGACCGACAGAAATTTTAATGTTGACTATTGTCATTCATCGACATTGCGGTCTGTCAGTTTCAGCCACTTCACACTGCTGATATTGGGTAAATGTACCCATTATGAGCAATGTATTTGGCTACCTTAAATTAAATTTTGTCTAGACAACTGTTCCTTATCTTTTCAATCTCACTTTTGTCTGGCTATGTGCCTGGAAAAAAGGTGATATAATACAAATTTGTAAGTCTAACTTAAGTGGTGGGGGAAATATTGGAAACTTTGTTTCAGGAACATATTCTGGACTTTGTCTCCAGAACTAATGTAGTAATCAGTACGGATTCGTAAGAAATAGATCTCGTCAGACTAACTTTATTTTTTTTTTTTTTTGAAGAGGTAAGAATTTAAATTCTGGCATAGCAGTGGATGTAGTATATATTTCTATGATTTTCTTTACTTGATACTATGATACATCATTTATCTAGTGCCCCTACTTTCATGTAATTATATATTTAACTGTATGGGCTTAGCCCTTACAGTCATATAAATCCAATATATAAGAATAATATATATACCTTGTTTAAATAAAGATTTTTTCGAAAGTCCATGGAGTGCTCCATTGATTGGTATATATATATATTAAGCTAAATAAGGATTATGATCTATATTTGTTCTTGTAGTTACACTTTGGTTCTTCCTGTGGGCTAAACTGTTGGCGTCCAGTTTGTGGATTTATATATAGAAATATGTGTGTGAAGTCTTATCTAATATATTAGAAACATGTATAGGATGTCTTTTTGATATGATATTTATGACAATTAATAATACAAAAAGGATAAATATGCTGATTATAATGGGTGATATGTATGTGATGATGGTGTAAGGGGTTAATGGATATCTAACTAGATGTTGAGATGATGTCATTTCCTGTTTGGACATTTAAATTTGGGTGTGGGAAATGTAAGTTTATAACAGTCAATTACAGAGCTTGAAGAAGGGAGGAAGCTACTCCCGAAATGTCGCCTTATGAAATGATGACTGTGTAACAATAAAATTACGGCAATTGAAATAAGAGTCCAGAGTGCTGCCTTTACAACTGCTATGTTATATGGGATACAATACAGCCATGTGTCCATAGGCATTGCACCGGACCATGTGAAGTGGTGGAGTGCTGTAAGTATACAAATTATATATATATATATATATATATATATATATATATATATCCCGTAGATTATATTATATAAATATATTTATATTTTTAAGTAGAATGCATTGAGTTTTTAGGAGCAACTAACTAGGTGGGGGTATATAGCATTATTACACATAAGAAAGGTCCATATATATGTGTGTAATTAGCACTATTTAATTCAAATCACCATAAGAAATAACACCATACAAAGTATAGTACTACTACCTACTACTGAATTACAAAACAATTTATATACAATAAATAAACTAAACTTACTTTACTGAACACCCCTAAGTTTGAATGGAAAACTCAAAATGATAGGTTAAGACACACCTCCAGGATTTCTACAGGGTCTCCATGTAGACACTAAAAGGAAGTGGAATTTTACTAACATCCAATGAGAGGTTCTAAACTTCCACTGTTAGCAAATCAAAAAATTCTCTTAGGCACTGTCCATGATAAGACAGGAAGTGTAAGGAAGTTCCTGTATTACACCCAGTTATGTGCTGTTTGTAAAACATGTGACATTCTTCAGACTCTCACATTTACTCCCCCTCCCCTCTCTATAGAAAGTAATGAGACAAGCCAGTTTCTGTTTGCTAGACAGGAAGTGTCTGTTTATGATAAAATGACTCTACTTCATTTTATACCGTGGGGAGCTTTTAGCTCCTTTATTCAAACCTCTCTATAACTTGTCAAACTAATCAGAATCCTGTGTTTCCTAACCCAATAGTGACTGTAAATGTGGAACTTGCTGTGATAATTACCAGTAAGTATGAACCTAGCATGTTATTCTGGATCCTGTATAGGGTCTCAGGATGTCCAATGGAGCTGTTCAGATTGAATTGCACATTGCAGAACTGAGCATCTGCTTTGTGTGAGAGCCCTGCCAGGACAGGTGACTGTTGGTCACAGTAACAGTGGCTGCAGCCAGCAGCGCATGTGACAGACTGATCATGTGGTCCCATAGGGAACTGCATGATTGGCCGTGATTTACTAACTGACCTATTTGTCTGATAAGGACGACCGAACTCGGTCGCGGCTGGCTGCCCCACACCATCACATATTTCCAGCCGACTAATCCGTGGCACTATTGGTTCGTTACTGGTGTTTGCCCAGCCTTAAGGTTCGTACACACATGACGCACGATGTGTATGAACGGCCGATAATCGTGCCATGTATGGCACTTTATCAGCTAAAATGGCCGTTCTGTCGACACACGCCACGAATAAGGTCACAAGCTGTATTAGATCTAGACAGATTAGATCTAGGCTGTATTAGATCTAGACAGATGCCATTTCTTTAAGTGAGAAATATGTGTTTATATGTTAGATTATTAAGGCTGTGGAAGTGGAATTTTACTAACATCCAATGAGAGGTTCTGATCTTCCACTGTTAGCAAATCAAAAGGTCACAAGTTAAACACGCCTGCTCTATACCATTAGGCTGTATTATATCTAGACACATGCCTTTGCCACAGGCAATAAAAAAGATACTTTGCATGTCCCCACCCATTTCTTTAAGTGAGAAATATGTGTTTATATGTTAGATTATTAAGGCAATGCTATTATAATAACATGATTCTATGAGGTACCTTCTGTTATAAGAAGGCTCTATTTCATTTTATACTCTGTGTGGAGCTTTTAGCTCCTCTATCCACACCTCTCCCTAACATGTATATTCAATCAGTATCCTGTGCTCCCAAGTCCTAACCCATAGGTTAGTTAAACTTGTTGTGGCAAATATTAATAAATATGAACCTTGCATGTTAATCAGGATACTGTATAGGATTTAAGGTGGCTATACATATATCCGATTTTACTTATCCAACCAAGCGCTCATGCAATATTAGTTTGATCTTGCCAGAACCACCTTTCCCATTCTTCTATACCACAGACAGGCGGTTCTTGCAGGATCGGTCTAATGTCGCGGGAGCACTCGGTCGGGAAAGTCAAATATATTTATAAAAAAATATATAAATCGGATATATGTATGGGCTGCTTTTGATTGCCCAAAGGTGCTGTTTAGATTGCCTGGGTCAGTTCTCAGACCTGCAGGTTTATTCCACATAGACCCTCTATATTCTAGCTGGCAGGTAGTATAGGTAAGGGAGGATATATAAGTGTGTATTTGTTCATTTAATATGATGCAATTATTTGTTTGTTTTTTTTAGGACCTTCAGACTAGATGTTTCCTGATGGTTCCTGTGAGCACTGCAACTACACATAGCAAAACATACACACATAATTTCAACTGTGCACCACCGGGCACACTTTTGCTAGTATATATATATATAATAGTGTGCTCGTCCGCACTCCGAGCTAGGACCATCTGCCCGGGTGCTGCCGTGTGGAAATACACATAAACAAAGAAGCAAGCGGAGCACTCCTGGGTCTTGGAAAAGATTTATTAATGCTTAAGGGGTAGGCAGATAACCTATGCATTTCAGCCCCTATCAGTAGGGCCGTTCTCAGGGTTACAGATCTGCGTGTCAAACTCCAATAAATACAACACAACCACCCTCCCCCCGCCCCCCTCCCTCCCCACGTAATAAATTAAAAGGCAGCTGTGTGGATAAAGAAAGTGCTGTGCATGTTAACCCCACACTAGCCGAAATTCAGACTAAGCCAGGTAAAGTGCTAAAGTGACAAGTGGCTGAAAAAGAAGTGCAATAAAGCCGGGACAGGTTCGCCACTACAGACTTGCCTGTACCAACGCGACGTGGGAGAGAGAAGAGCAGGGAACTCCGTGCCGTCTCCCTTAGAGCTCTAGAGAGCTAAAGTGCCATAGTTAATGAAATAGATACAAAGTGTCATAGTGCAAAGTGTCTAATAGCACTGCTGCAGGAATACAAAGTGTCAGTGCTCTAGTTATAAGACCATAGATAAAACCATATAGTGTCTAAAAGATGGGAAAAGCCAATTAGGATAAAACGAGAACAGTAGCCAGGTAGGGACTGCTACTAAGGGTACAGGATACCTAAAAGACCTCCCTGTGGTAGGGGAATAAATAATGATCGCATCAGCTACGTGGTCAAGGGAAAATTATCTGGGATCTTACGAAAGGGGGGTCTGCAGCCCCAAAGTCATCCACTAAATGACAAACCAACTCTAGGGAAAGAAAGAGATACTGGGGGCCCAAGATATTATAAGAGTACTCTATAGAAAGCATGACAAGGCCAATTGTTCGTTAAGTCCTTTTGGCGACATTGTGTCCAATCTTTTAATCCACCGGACTTCTCGAGGTAAGAGGGCCCTTTTTCTGTCAATGCCTTCACGTTGGGGTTCGTGGTCAATGGCCATCCACCTCAACATTGCTACCGAATGCGCTTTTAGTCTAAAATGCTTGGCTACCGATTGTTCGCAAAATCTCTCTGCTGAATTCTCCTGTTTAGATTTCACTGTATTCCTAATAGCTATTCTGTGGTTGGCCAGTCTTTCACGTAAGGTGGTTGTGGTTTTGCCAATTTAATATTTGCCACAAGGGCATACTATATAATAGATGGTATATTGGCTCATGCAATTAAGCCTGTGTTGTATTTTTATCCGATTTCCATTAATGGGATGGGGAAAATGGGGCCCGTCACCGTCAGTACACTTCTACAAGCTAGACAACCAGAGCATTTGTAAAAACCTTTTTTACCAGATGTTAGCCACGTGTTAGAGGTGGTAGTGTCAGAGATTTTTCTAAGATCCGTTTTTACCAAGTAATTTTGGAGATTTTTGCCTCGTTGATAAGCAAATAGTGGTATGGAGTTTTGAAATGGTAAATGCTTATCGCCTTTTAATAGGTCCCATCTGTCTCTGATGCTACTTTTTAATACATTACTGTAAGTAGAGTATGTACTAATAAATGGGATCTTATCAACACAGGAATTCCTAGTGCTTTTAGGGGTAGACATTTTTCCTTGCCATTTTTTAGTAGCTCGGTTGGTTTGTGTTATAACTTGGTCAATGGGGTATACCCTGTCCGTAAATTTGTTCCTCAACTCCAACAATTGTGCCTCAGCTCTCTCAGTTTCTGTATTATTTCTAAGTACTCGAAGGCTTTGGGAAAAAATTATCCCATTTTTTTGTGGGGGTGGGTAAAAGCTGTTGGCATGCATCAGAGTGTTACGGTCCGTGTCTTTGGTGAATAGTGTAGAGCCCCATGCGTCTCCTCCCTTGTATATGCGGAGGTCCAAGAAATCAACAGTCTCACAATTGGCATTCATAGTCAATCTGACAGGAGACTCCAAATTATTAAGTTCGTCCACAAATTGTGTGGCCTCTTCTACTGTGCCTCCCCATAGTATCAGTAAGTCGTCTATATATTGACGATATAGGAGGATTTTTCTGCCTCCCTTTGGAATGATATGTTGTAATTCATAGTCCTCCATGAATAGATTGGCAAAGGAGGGTCCTATATTGGATCCCATAGCCGTTCCGGCTATTTGCTGATAGAATTCATTCCCAAACCAAAAATAGTTTTGCTCTAATGAGGCTGATAAGAGTTCCATGAGGAATTATATTGGGGGAGATTTGTGCCCAGATCTCACTAGGGCTTGTCTACAAATCTCCACCCCTAGTTGTTGAGGAATGATGGTGTACAGATTTTTTACGTCACACGTCATCAACACTACTTCCTTTATAGGAACCCTGTATTGGTTCAGAATCTCTAGCAGGTGTTGGCTGTCCCTTAACTATCATTAACTATGGCACTTTAGCTCTCTAAAGCTCTAAGGAAGACGTCACGGAGTTCCCTGCTCTTCTATCTCCCACGTCACGTTGGTACAGGCAAGTCTGTAGTGGCGAACCTGTCCCGGCTTTATTGCACTTCTTTTTCAGCCACTTGTCACTTTAGCACTTTACCTGGCTTAGTCTGAATTTCGGCTAGTGTGGGCTTAACATGCATGGCACTTTCTTTATCCACACAGCTGCCTTTTAATTTATTACGCGGGGAGGGAGGGGGCAGGGGGAGGGAGGTTGTGTTGTATTTATTGGAGTTTGACACGCAGATCTGTAACCCTGAGGACGGCCTTACTGATAGGGCTGAAATGCGTAGGTTATCTGCCTACCCCTTAAGCATTAATAAATCTTTTCCAAGACCCAGGAGTGCTCCGCTTATATATATATCCTTTATTGGGTAATAATAATAATAAGGCCAGTATGCAGTCAGTTAAAAATAAAAATAATGTACTTTATATGTTTTTTTTTCTTTTTCTCTATATTTGGATTATCAGGAGCACAAGGGCAATTAAAGGAAATTGTGCTGTAGTGCCTGCTACATACAGAGTTATATATATA
This sequence comes from Hymenochirus boettgeri, assembly GCA_019447015.1. Classification (NCBI taxonomy): domain Eukaryota; kingdom Metazoa; phylum Chordata; class Amphibia; order Anura; family Pipidae; genus Hymenochirus; species Hymenochirus boettgeri. Next base: position 122,952,676 of record CM033475.1, on the reverse strand, counting down.
AACAGGGGGTTGCAGTTGTAAGAACGAGACCCCTGAGAAGCCAACGGTGGATGTAATTTTTAATCTGAGCCAATATATACTGTCAAGGGATGAAAGGTGGATCTCTTTAAATTACAGAGAACATTGAAATTAAAAGATTATTTTAAACACAATCAGACTGTTCCAAGGGATAGGTTTACTAAAAGAAGCAAAAAAGATCTACCCAATATGCCCCCAGTGACTAAGGTGTTCCAGAATTTAGTGACACATGACATTAGGGAGATTACTACAAATAAAACTAAGGTTTATTCCAACTTAATTGATGGTGAAATAAGAGCGATTCGACTACTGAAAGATGATAAAGATGATAATTTGCCCCACGGGTTAAGGGGGGGGGGGGTATTGTCCTGTTGGATAAGTCCTTTAATAGGAATAAACTCCTAATCCAACTCAGTGATATTAAGACTTATGAAAGACTTGATAGGGACCAAACAGAGCTGTATAAAGTAAAACTGAGGGAGAGATTGGATTGTGCGGAGGTCAATGGATGGATTATGGCGGAACAGAAGCAATTTCTCACTACCTTGAATCTGAAGCTTCCAGATATTTACACCCTGCCTAAGGTCCATAAGTCCATAGAGGCCCCACCTGTCTGACCTATTATGTCAGCTGTGGGCTCCCTTTTTTGTCCTGTAGCTCAGTTCATTGATTTCTTCCTTCAGGATAATGTTAAACGAATGTCCTCCTATATCAAAGACAGCGGACAACTGATGGAGAAGTTGAAATCTATGGAATGCCCAGAGGAATGTATTTTGATGACTTGTGACATGGGAAGCCTCTATACTTTCATACCACAAATAGAAGGGATAATAGCATGTAGAGAAGCATTTATCCACAATGGACACAAGGGTCCACCAGTTTAATTTTTTTATGGATCTTCTTCAGTTCATTTAATCAAATAATTACTTTCATTTTGCAGGCCAGTTTTATTGTCAAATTGCTGGGACAGCAATGGGGTCCAATGTGGCCCCATCCTTTGCAATTCTATATATGGATATAGATCCATATATAGAATTGCAAAGGATAGGGCCACATTGGCCACATTGGACCTGCATTCAGGACTTTACTCATGCTGCCGCTCTGCTCTGGAACTCCCTTCCTCCATCTGTCTGTCACTCACTGTCCCTTAACACCTTCAAACGTAACCTTAAAACCCATCTCTTTAGGCCTGGCCTAAATATTACCCTTCTTACTACCCAATATGATCCAACCCGCCTTTCATGCTCCACTGCCAATCTATTTACATCCTGCCAATTCGCGTCACCTTAAGTCTCACCCCCATATCCTCCAGTCTGTAAGCTCTTTGGGCAGGGTCCTCTTTCCTATTGTATCACGGTATTTCTGTAAGAAACTCCACACTGTTTACTTATAGAGTATTATGTATTACCTGTGTATGTAATAAGTATTAATTTGTATAACATGTATTACCTTGTATGTAATGTATGACTATGTAATTGTAAAACGCCACAGAAGATGTTGGTGCTATGTAAATCAATGATAATAATAATTTGGAAACTTGATAAAGAACATATTGTATCTCAATATGAATCGGATATTTTATTATATGCCCATTATATTGATGATATGTTTTTTACTTGGAAAGGGGGATGGGATACTGCCCACCGATTTGTAACAGAGATTAATGCACTTGATAACCCCATAAAATTAACAGCCAACATACAAGAATCCAGCTTAGAGTTCTTAGATCTTAGAATCTTTAAGATTGGGAATCAATTTGGTATGGCCCTTTACTAGGAAGCCTATTGATAAGAATGCCCTTCTACATAATTAGATTGGCCACCCTGCCCTCATAAACAAAGGGTCCCAGTCTCTCAATTATTGAGAATTTATCATAACAATACTGACACTCAGGTAAGGGAAGCGGTGAATAGGTTTCTTGAGAGGGGATATCATATGTCTGAGATTAATTTGGAAATTACTAAGGTTGAAGCTGTGGTGAAGGGTAAACCCACTGGTCCAAGAAAGGTCCCAGGTGATAATATTAATTTTATTTTGAGCTTCCATCCCCTTAAGTAGGGAACTTAAAACAATTGTGAATAACCATTGGGAAATTGTGAGATTTGACAGGTAGTTGCCCATTTGAGGCTTGTTTATAAGAGGGGCTTAAATTAATGGAACATGCTAGTGTGCATGCTAGTGTTCAATAGCACCCCAGACAAGAGACCTCTACTGTGAAAGGTGGGGTGCTATAAATGTCCTAATTGCCGGTGTATGATGACGGGGAACAGTTTTGCACATCCCCAGCAATGTTCCCTCTAATTTTTCATACCCTGTGTGCGCACTAAAATTTCCTGTGTGCAAAATTTTTCAAGTGAAATTAAATTTTGTGCGCTACATTATAGAAGAGCTAAGTTATGGCGAGCTTTATAATACATAATAGAAAGGCACACAGTATACAAGAATGTCTATATATACATTATATTTATATAAAAAGACTTAAAATGTTTTTCCTAAATTATAACTATAAATTATATCAAAAGAATTTGGATAAGACACAATGACAAGTAAAGCATGGTTCTTTTCACAACAGCACTGCCAGACTACTAGGGCCACCATTTTTTTAAACAATTATTTTAAATATGGAGATTACTTTATTATATATCACTGACATCACTACCTTATACCAATCTTTTGTTGGTTGTATGCCTTGCCATAACGTATGAAGCAAACTTAATATAGTACCATACACCCCCAATATAATATTGGTGCTCCTCACTCACCAGTATAAAATGTATTTTCCTCCCCCTTCCCTAGTATAAAATGAATTCTCCCCCTCACCCACAGTAAACGTATATCAGTATGAATATGGTTTTCAAGTACCAGTAGGTATGTTGTATACTTTATCACCTGCCCATACAGTTTGGTATATATTGGGATGGCCACCACCATGTTTCATGAAAGGATATCCAATCATAGGGCATCCATCAGAAACGTGGTGAGATAAGCAGTACATTTGGGGATATGGCTGTTGCGAGGCATTTTAAACAACAGAATAACCCCCTATCCACATTGAGGTGCATGATTATTGATGGGGTGAGTGAAAATCGAGGGGGTATTGATAGGGAAACAGCTCTGTTATGTCTAGAACCTAGGTGAATCTATAATATGGAGACACTCTCCCCCAAGGGTCTCCATGAACAGTGGGCTCTTCAGTGCTTTTTGTAATGAATACATATGGACATGGTTTATGTGGGATTGGGATATACATATTGAACATCTATATATAAAAAAGGTCCAAGAAGTGTTCCTAATATGGGAAGGAGAACATATGAGTGATTTTTGGGCGACTAATCACCCTTAATATAAGGTCCCTTAGATGATAACTTCTGTAAATTCTGTAACTTCTTAGATGATTTCCTGTAATGGCTCTGAGTTGCCTATTTATAATTGGCCTTTTATCTTACTTTTTCTCGTTTTTTTCAGGATAGTCTACTGACTTAAGGTTTGCACCATCTTTTACAAAGTTATAAATCCATAGCCCAGAGATAGGCCTTTCATTTGTCCATGATGGATTATCTATAATATCCATTCCCCTGATCCTGTGTTCAACTTTTTGGATCGTTCTAGAATGAACCTCCTTGAGCTGCTGTCCCTACTTATCCCTGAGTAAAAAAGTCTGTGTTCTGCTTTGTTTATGATTGTAACATTGTTTATGTATATGATTTGTAACAGGATCCAATTTTAACTTTTATAATGTGGGGAACATGGTAAATTCATAGAGTGCAACGTTGTTGCAATGTTTTTTGATATTTCTCTTATGCAGGTTTTAGCCTTATACAGCTAAATTTCACAGTTTTTTTTAATACTATTGATGAACACTGTTTTTATTTCGCACTGCTTTTATTACATATATTGTTTTATTAAGGCACTAGAGCACTTTTGGAATAAGGCATATTATGTATGGGTTTGATATGTTGTACATTGAAGCACTGATTGTGGTACAGTATGTACACTGTTGTTCTTTTAATATTACTTCACAATGGGTTAATGCTTGAATACAGAGGAGAAGTGTTGCCAACGAGGAAGGGAACAAACCTTATCAATTTTCATACCACCTATGTTGTCACATCCTGAGGATGGCTAGCACCTTAGTCGAAACGTGTTGATGAATTCAATAAATGTTTACTGAGGAAAAAGACCCATGAGTGCTTTCAATTTGCTGTTTATAGTAACTATTTTCAGAATAGATAGATAAATATATATACTGAGTACTGATCACCTAATATTGATCTGTACTTTGATCTGTACTAGCAAAGACTTTTCAATTTGTGTATGGATATCACAAATCCATTCACAAAAACTAAAGCAAGCTGTCAGTGCATGACAGCTTGCTATAGCAGGTAATGAACTGTAATCTTACTGGCAGGTTAGTGCCTCCCTTGACCACAAACGAGAGCCAGGGGAAGACTAAGGGAAGATCCAGATGCAAAGAGGGAGTCCTCTGCACTCCCTAGTGGAACCGACCGGGTCATGGCTTTCAAGGGGTTAAATCTCCTGATCTTTACATCGGTTTTGTCCAATCGAGAGGGCAAAGTTGGCCATTGAATTGTGCCTCATGGTCACCCCTAGCTAGCATGTTTTTTTAAGGGAACATTCTGTGGCACTTTGGTCCTTTTTAATACAAAATGTTAAAGGGTTAAAGCCAATTGGAATTGGTTTAATGTCTATTACATTATTAACCCAAATGGTTGAATGCTTTCATTAATCTAATAAAGAGGGGTTTCCCATATTGCACCTTTTCATCCGAGTAGTGTATCTCTCTGTTTTATATTACTGCTTCAGTTGGCACTTTGGAATATGTTCTTTGAGTTACAACACAGAAGATCTCTACAGGGGAGTGAGTCCTTAACATTGGATTTTATGGGAGCTTTGCTTTCCCTTTAATAACACACAGAATAAGTCATAGTTTAAATTCATGACATCTTATACATAAATAATAAACGTTTGTTTACATAACCCATATGTTCATCATTTGCAATTTGTGTTTTCTGCAATGACAATGTATCATATTTTCATTTTGGAATGCTGTTGCAGTGTTTAATATGACACTAGATATGTTATCTGTTCTAATAGCTCTGTAACCTATTACATATAAAAATATACCAAAATCAAAATAAAAAGTCTGCCATGGAATGAAACTGAAGCTACTGAATTCGTTGTTCTTTTCACTCAGTGATTTTCTTGTCATGAGCCAAGCAGCCTCTTATTGCTAAGTGTAATGTAGAATTTCTATGGTAACTGCCTCATCAGCTATGTCAGATTTTACTGATTCTGCAGCTTATGGATGCTAAGCAGCAGTTTTGTATTGGAAAACGTACAATTTCCGCCGCCAGATTTTTCCCCAAGCCTTTTAAAAACTCTGATTGATTGTCATTTGTTTGCCATCTCATCAGGGCATTGAAAGCATACATTTTGTGTTAGAAAGCTAGTAGAGAGTTTCTGCTGGGAAGAGAGCACTTCTACCTCCCTATTCAATATGCTAATAAGAACAAAGAAAGAAAAAGTAATCTCCCAAATCACATGAATCACATTTCCTACTTGTTTTCTAATTCAGTTAGTAATTCCCATTACAAATCCAAACACAATTAGTACAACCAAATAATGTGTTGTCATATAGGTGAGGTATATTCCGTAGTTCTATAATATCCATAATTAGCCATTCAGTGTGTGATTTGTGTTAGAAATACATGGTTTAAAGTTTTTTATTATGCACACTGTAAAACTATTTGATTAGTAATAATATGATCTTTAGGCTGGATACCACACATGATTTATCAGCATAGCAGTCCTGCAGTCCTGTGATGAATGTCTGCTGCAGGTGACAACTGCTTATATGTGGCCATTTTGTTATGTGTCATTGGTGGTCCAATTTTTCAGGAAAATTTAGAGTTGGAGGGAAGTCAGTGTTGACGATTGTAAAGCAAGATATGAAGCAAAAATTGGTAAAAAGTGTGAAAATGCATTTTTTTGTCATATCAGGTGATGAATTTATAACTAGGGAAGAGTAAAAGCATAGTCAGGGTCAGGCAAAGGGTCAGAACAGGCGGCAAACAGAAGGGAAAATATTCAGGAACCGAAGAACCAATATTACAAATCAGATCACACCATGAGCAAGGGATAAACCACAGGCTATAACTAGTGATGGATCCGAAGCTGAAACTCGAGTTTGGACCGAGTCTGGACAAACTCGAACTATCAGAACTGTATCCAAACTATCTGACCTTTGAACTTGTTCTGGTTTTCAAAGCATGCAAACTTATTTTTGATAATTATCGAATTTGCAAATATGTAAATATTCGCTAACCCTCCAATGTATCATTTGATTTCTTTAACCCTTGAATGTAGCCTTTGATTTCTGTAAAGCTCGAATGTATCAGTCGATTTCGGTATCCCCCGAATGTATCGTTCGGTAACCCTCAAAAGTAGTGGTCAATTTCGGTAACCATGGAATGTATCGCTCGGTAACCTTAGAATGAAGCGTTCAAGTTCGGTAACCCTCAAAGGTAGCAGTCGATTTCAGTAACCCTCAAATGTATCGTTTGGTAATCCTCGAATATAGCATTTGAGTTCAGCAACCCTCAAATGTAGCGGTCAACTTTGTAACCCTCGGATTTATTTTCTTTAAACCTCGAAAATAGCATTGGGTAACCCTTGAATGTAGCATTCGAGTTCAGTAACCCTCAACTTAATTTCGGAAACCAACCGAACCTCAGGAAGTTTGTCCATCTCGAAAAAGATTTGAATCTGCTGCCAAACTATGACAGATAATGTTCATGCAAAGTGCCAGAAGAGAAGAGAGAGGACTGGTGTGGGACTGGAGGTGAGGTAAGGAGCTCTGACACTGACACCATTCCTACGAAAGAATGATGAAGGAGTAGAGGAGTAATGCCCTATCTCTGACTCTGGTTGATTCCATTTGTTAATTATTGATATCTGTCTATATGGAGATGTATTTAAAAGCACTGTTTCCAGCACAGGCTCTTACAGTATCTCTCCTGCAAATCAGATCAAAGCAGTAAAGATGTAGTTTGTCCTTCCCCCTAAAAGCTAACAGATAATCCTTTTATAGCACACACCTTCCTCTTCCCTCTCAGGAAAAGAACTGAGCTTTCACTGTAAACAGATTATTTCTCCTTTCTTTGTTGGAGGGTAAAACTAATTTCCAGCAAACATTGTATTAGGCTTCTGATGGATTCAACGATCAAAATTTGAATCTATCAAATGTCTATTATGTATGGCCTGCATTAGTTTATTTAAATATTATTTTATGTTAAATTCAACATGAAATTCTGCCCTATGCCATGTTTGGCCATAGAAACTAGGGATGTGATGGATTTTCAAACCAAATCTAGTTTCTGGTCAAAACTACTAGTTTCAGAATTTACCCAGTCAACACTACCTTTGGAAATTTCCTAGTAAAGCTTGATTGTGTGAATTTCTCTACAAGGATGAAGTAGGTTTTGTTTAAAAGACAAATGTTTTTTTAACAAACATAGTACTAATCCAAGATCATGTAGTATTATGTATCTCCCTTACGGGTTCCTGCTTTTTTTAATAATGAAGATATTCACTTATTATTAACTGGAAATAGGAACAAAGCAGATGCAAGGAGATACCTGCGTTTTTAATGAGGGGAATTAAATGATGATGCAGAAACAGAAGGCTTGAGTTGTTCTCCTTTAAAACAAATTTAATTGTGACACCAAGCTAATTATATGTCTGTAATTAGAAACCTACTGGAATTCTTTAATTCCTCACTATTCCCAAAAGTTCCAGAGTACTGCTTAGACAGATAGGTAATGTAAACTTTGAAAAGATCTCCAATACTCTGGACTTGTGATTGCTTTCAAAGGTTTCCTCAGTAAGGATGGCCGGTTCGCGGATCCGAACCCAGATCCGCCGCGGATTTATCCCGTTCGCTAACGGTGGATTTTTCCGGATTTTCCGCCTTCCGAACTTCCGATTTGCGGATTTTTAGTATTTTCAAAAATACAAGGATTTATTTTATTTCCATAACTACGTATTTTCGAAAATTTTCGAAATTACGAGGATTACTTGTATTTTCGAAAATACAAGTTTTCTCGTATTTTCGAAAATTTTCGAAAATATGCAAAACCCCGTAATTTTAAAAATTTTCGAAAATACGAAAAATCTCGTAATTTCAAAGGTATTTTTTATTTTAATGGGTCCGCTCACGGATTTTCTGTAGTATTCAAGATCGCAAGATATATTCTACCATTACAAAGTAAAACATTAATATTTAATATTTAAGTGATAAATAAGATAAGAAAGCTGTAGCTAGACTAGTGCAATTGTTGTCACATACAGAAAAAGAAATGCAAGATTTAAACTGGGGGATTTGATATTTTAGATGAAAAAGTGCTCAACATGAAATATAAAGTAGCAGCTGTGTAAGACAGGAGTAGATGCAAGATCACAGAAATTTCTGAATCTGTCAAAATTAATGAGCTCATGGAATATGTTTTAGAGTTAATTAAATCCTTAATTCCAGGAACAACTTAAAACTATCTAGTAAGAGAATCCTTAAACTGAAAGTTGCACCTGCAATATCCCCTAGAGATGAACTGCTTTGCAGGTTCTTTTTTTTTCTTGCATAAAAATAATTAAATACACAACAATTACAGGAAAGATTCTAAAACATTCTATTTATAAGGCATATAAAAAACAGCACCAACCAATAAATGTATTTTTATTGTTTTAAAGAAGACAGAAAATGATTCCAATGCATTTACTTGGAATACCTAGGAAAAGGAGGTGTACCGTGTTAGCCTGTCAAAATATTTACAGGGTAACCCTTTTAAAATAAAAAAAAGAGTTATTTTTTTATTTCAAAAGGGTTACCCTGTAAACACTTGGAATACCTGAAGTACTGCTAGAGCACGAGGAACTAATGTTTTAGTTCTGGCAGGGAATATTTGTTAGTTACACCTACGGTTTTCAGGTGTCTTTGGATGGGATTGCCTAGACTGCAGGGAGCGCAAGCAAAGGAATTGTGAGGGGCACACTTAAAGGAGAACTAAACCCAATTTTTTATACTCCAGAATCTGAAAACAAACTCCCTAAAAATAACTAGCGAAACGTCTTCAAGAACTAAACTTCAAGTCCAGTTGATCTAATTGAATACAACAGATATACCATGACCTGGATGAATGAGAACCTTCACATGGTTACACCAGAGTTTTACCAGAGACAATTTTCATCCAGAACTGTAAAGGTGTTAAATTTTGTGTCAAATACATTTCAGTTTAATAGGTAGCCATTAAGCATTGCATGATGATTATAAGCACACTGAGTTAACAAATATTTATCCCAGTAATAGCATTGCTATGTCAAGTAATAGATACATGTGCTATGTGTTAGTTGTGTCAAGTAACATACAATATACATGCACTTTAAATTTTTTAATTCTAGTTTTCAGTGTAAATCCCCATTGTTACCATAGCTATTTTAGTAAGTTATATAATGTTTGTTAGATGCACCATAGCTTGTTACAGATGTGTACCTTTCACCTACCCTTTGTGTACTATTGTGTTTCTGCTAGCATATGTGCAACATATTTGGTCCAGATATACCAGTTGACAAATCTTCTTTTCAAAAGCCCTCTATAAAGCAGCTAAAATACGAGAACATACTATGCAATACAGTTAAATAATTTATGGCTATGTAATATGACAGTTACTTGCAAATTACTTAAAATGTGTGAAGAGTCATCTAGCAGATGGGGTAGCAGCAAGTTGAAGGAAAGAGTGGGTTGGAAAAGATTAAAGATTACTGGTATTAATACATATAGTTCTTGTTGATCCAGAGATCCTTTGGATCAACTGTTAGGTAGGGTTCATTGGTAGGTTGGACTAGATGGACACATGTCTTTACTCAACCTCCAATACTATGTAAAAATACGATTTGTGAATGGGGAGAAATACCCCATGTTCCCTAATTGTGACAATAACTAGTGGTATTCTTCAAAATAGAAAAAGAGGATCACACTATTAGGCTGTAAAATGGCTGCCTCCAGTAGTGCTGCTTGCTCTGTCCAGGCAAAAGGTACATAAGGAAGATGAAGTATGCAGATACTTCATGAGAGGTCTTGAAAGAAGCAACACCTAAGGTAATTGCAATACAGAGCTTTTTAATAGAGCAAAACACACAACATGTTTCGGTCTCAGGGTCTGTATTGCATTTACTTTCAGTGTTGCCCCTTTCAAGACCATCTCATGAAGTAGCTGTGTTCTTTATCTTCTTTAGTGCGATTGTTCGTATGTCTGAACTAAGGGATAGGGTAGCAAGATAAAAGCCTTTACACCAAAGAAAAACATCCAAGCAAGACTAAACTTTGCAAAAAGGCATATCCAAGCTCCTACAGCAATCTTGAAGCATGGTGATGATGAAACCAATGTTGAATTTACAAGAGGGCATCTTCAAAAGAACACCATACATACAATGATGGTGGAGGCAGAATCATGCCTTGTTACTACTTTTTTTAATTCAAGGTTGATTAGTGGATAGCCATCAAGCAATGGGTCTAACAAAGAAGGATCAATGGAATGACTTAAACAGAGTCCACAGTTCTGCCCAAGATCTGTAGAACAACCTAAATACAACTATGCACGGGAGATTTCTTTATAATTTGACATTTTTTCAAAGATAGATATATTAAACAAACTGTAATGTAATGATTCCTGTAATAAAATTAAAAAAATCTTCAACCAACTAAGTATTAGTTTAGAACTTAGAAGGTGAGCACAATAAAAAGGTACATAAATGTAGTTTTAGAACTGCAAACAGTATTTGCTTTGAAGCACACATTCCATAAAATATAGTAACATACATTCCATTTTTTTACTATTATGTTCATATCCACAACATAATAGTAAAACTCCCAGCAAGACCATCCAAGGAAAAGACTCAGCAGTCCAAAACAATGGAACAAGAGCCCCGAAATGGATCTGTCATGGAAAACACAAGATTCTTGGGAGGTATGTCAGGTAATTGCAATACTTCAGTTATAAATTCTACATGTTTTAAATACAACTGCATTTGATAAAGTTTAAAGAACCTCAAAACAGTAATAGCTATTGGATCTGATTAGTCAAAATTTAGCAAAAGGTTGCACCAGCCAAACATCTTCTACACTAAAGTTACTGACTAGTCCGAAACAGGGTTTTTTAGTCTTCTCTACATGATCAACATACTATAAAGGCAGTAGCCGTGGAAGTAAAAAGCAATTTGAAACAGTATCTGCAAAATCTCAGTTTATGGCTTCTTAATATAAACAGCAGAACAGCTTCTGTATTTAAAATGATCTTTACCATTTTATTTCTATAAGTCTAAAGAAGCATAGAAATTGTATTAGTAGTGGGAAAATTGGATGTGACATTCCCATATTCATCTAAAATCTTTTTGAGAAAAAGTAAACATTTATTCCAAATACAGAGAAACCAAGCTCTTGGCACTTTTGGCCAAATGAAATACCCTATAAACATGTACAAAGCAGTTTGTTTTGTTTTTCATATTTTTATTATAAACATATATAAAATAGGAAAAAAAAACTTTACAAAATTGGAATTAGTTAGAGAGAGAGGAAATTAAGGAAATAATATTATGCTCCTATTTGTTTATAAATGGAATATTTCTATTTATGTGGTAAACAGCCTGAACATGTACTGGACTAGTTTAATTTCCAGATAAAGTGCTCTTGATTTTGATAAACGTCTGCATAATTCGCTTTGATTGAGCGTGTCTTTGAAAGTGACTTTGTTTTAAAGCACAGAACATTTTATGCTTTTTTAGGAAATGATCTGTAGAGAAAGAATATATAGTCATTGCCACAGAGACAGGATTGAAATCAAGAGAACAATCTGCCTGTAAACACTATGTACAGATGCAAATTGTCATAGGAAATAATAATGTTCCACTTGAAATGTTAAATGTTTAGCATACATCAGCAACCATTGATTCCTATTAGTCTTACCTCCCTAGGAATTAGAGAATTATTGGAAAGAAAACCAAAAATGTTACATTAAATGTTCATGTAGGACAGGAAATACAGTACCTGGAATATCAGATCAGGACAAATTAAAGAACATCAGACCTCAAACCAAAAAAATTAGACTCTAATTGGTTAAAAATTATTGTGTACAAATACCATTTCATTATTAATAACAATATATATATATTTTTTTTGGGGGGGACACGCGGACTGGGCCAGTGGGCAGAGGGGCAAATGCTTGGCCAGACATCAGGGGCGTGCCTACCATGAAGCAAACCAAAATGTTTGCTCACGGAACACCCCTGTAATACATTGGACGGCTGGGGGTAAAGAAAAAAAACAAAACATTTGCATGTGCGCGCATGAGCAGGGAATGCTTGCTGCTCCTGTAGTTCTTTACAGCTGCCACTAGGCCCGGCTTCCTGTGACTAAGTAATTGCCTTTACTGACTATGGGTCATTTATAAATACAAGTCTGTGCTGCTGGCATGGGCTGGGCATTGGAGGCATTTAATATATACATGTCTGTGCTGCTGCTGGCATGCGTTGGGCATTGGGGATATTTTATATATAAAAGTCTGCTGCTGCATGGACTGGGGGCATTTTATATAGACAAGTCTGTGCTTCGGTGTGTGTGTGTGGGTGGGGGGAAATTTTATAATGAAGTCTGTGTGCTGCTTGGCATGGGGGCATTTTATAATATTTACCAGTGTGAAAGATTCTGGGCATGGGGCATTTTATAATAGTTACCAGTCTGTGTGCTGCTGGGAATGGGTGCATTTTATATATACATCTTAAGTGTGTTCTGCTGGGTATGGGGGCATTTCATAGTTACAAGTCTGTGTGTGCTGGGCGCAATGGGGGAATTTTATATTTACAAGTCTGTGTGCTTCTTGGCATGGAGGAATTTTATATTTATCAATCAATGATAGTTTGCTGCTACCTTCTCCTCTTTATAATCGTTTGAGTCTCTATTCCACTTGCACACAATAATTTTTTTTAGTTTTTCACTGTTTGAGGCTCGTCTGCAAACTTTGATTCTTTGACAGGAATTTTATATTTACAAGTATGTATGGGTTGGGCAATGGGCATGAGTACATCTTATATTTACCAGCCTTTGTGGGCATATCTTATATTTTCAAGTCTGTGTGGGCTGGGCATCTTATATTTAAAAGGCTGTGTTGTGGTTCCTTATATTTACCTATCTGAGTTGTGGGCATAGTACGCCCTCCAGTTCATCAGCCACTGTAAAGCTGGCCTTCCAGTACACAAGCCAGTGTAAGGTCAGCCTTCCAATAAAATAAAATACAGAAATAAAGTAGAGAGAATTTAATTGATGAGCATGCCTGTAGATCTGTGACCTTAATAAATAATATATGGTTGTGAAGAAACCAAACCCCAAATAAATTCTAATGTATTAATTATTTACTGTAGATCCCTACAGACTTCCCTCTATTTTTAGGGGCAGTTGACATCCCTTTCAGTAATTGAAATTTTGCTATGAAACAGACAATATTGAAAAAAATTTTAACAAAAAGAGAACCTTATTTCAGAGAAGGAAATTATATTGTGGAGAAGTAAAAACAATTAAAATGTCAACTCTAAAAATGGCTATTTTAAAGCTGGAGAAGTAGTTCCTAATCATTTATGGAACCATGGTTTCTAATGGGCAGAACTGTTGAGTTGTGTTTAAAGTTACATAGTAAAAGAACAGCTTAGGTGTATATAAGGTGTATATAAAAAAATCAATTTTAAATAGAACTAAAGTCTTAGCTGGGTAAACCTCCAGCTAAGTGTCTGTGTACAGACACATGCTCTGTAGTGCTCTGTAGTGCTCTGTAGTTGCAACCTTGCTTCCTAGAAGCTGACAGCCAATCACATAACAGCACAGAGATCCTCCGTCTCCCTGACACAGAACAGAGATTTCAGTTTTTTGTTTACAAACACATTTAATGCTCCTGTCCTAACAATGATATAATCCTTTACTTTTCACAGTTTACTTTACAAAAAGAAAAGTAATATTTGCAGTCTATTTTATAGATAGCATGAATGTAAGAAATGGAATACTAACATTTCAGCAAAAATAAAAAATAAATAAAAGTAAGCCTGGGGAATAGAACCGGCAACTTGTACATTTACTGTCTTTGTAAAAGCAGAGCTCTTAACTCCAGGCTAACAGAGACCACTGGTACATGTGCAATCTTTTATTAGGAACATAATGGAATCAAAAAAGAAAGGTAAGTCTGGAGATTTGAATTTGTGACCTTCTAAAGTGTGTGTGTTTCTGAAAGAGGCATCTTACTATTAGGGATTGCCGGTTCGCGGATCCGAACCCGGATCCGCCGTGGATTTATCCCGTTCACGAACGGCGGATTTTTCCGGATTTTCCAGATTTTCTGCCTTCTGAACTTCCAATTTGCGGATTTTTAGTATTTTCGAAAATACAAGGATTTCACTTATCTCCATAAATACGTAAATATGAGGATTGCTCGTATTTTCGAAAATACATATTTTTGAAAATACTTGTTTCTCGTATTTTCGAAAATTTTTGAAAATACGCGGAAACCCGTAATTTCAAAAATTTCCAAAAATACGGGAAATCTCGTAATTTCGAGGGTATTTTTCATTTTAATGGGTCCGCTGGCGGATTTTCGAACTTTCGAATTTTTGCGAAAATTCGCTAATCCTCGAGCGGGACCGGATTTTGCGATGTTCGGACCTCTCTACTTACTATGTGAGCCACCACTGAAGATGCTGAATGCTCAGGTATATTTAGAAGTGTTATATTTTGCTTGAAACACAATAGAAGCAAAAAACCCCACAAAAAACAGTAAGTCTGGGGTATGTAACTTGTGGCCTCCTAAACTGTGGACTTTTAAAAAAACCTGGTGCCTTACCCATTGCACCAGCACTGAATAAGCAGAGAATCCTGGTGCATTTGGAACCTTTATCTTTTGCTAGGAAAATAATAATTTAAAAATATTGGAATATGGAAATATGATAAAACTTTGAAGTCTGCTTGTTACCCTGCAGTTTATTTACCAGCAACTTACACTGACTGGAAGATAAACTGCAGTTTAACAAGCTGCTTTCAAAGTCTTTTCAGGGACTTCCATATTGGTGTGTAGACATCTGTATAGAAAAAACTCTGTGAATACTGGGGTCAGGGGCGTGGCTCTTTGATGACTTCATGGTCTGTGGGTTGTACTAACAACAACATGAAAGCCTTCTTAAGAATTCATTTCTCACACGTACTAAAAGCAACTTGTTAAAGAAGAATCTTACAATGTATAGGTGTTCTGGGGAGAAAACTTTTACATTAGGTTTTAAAAAATGTAAGTTTAGTTCTCCTTTAAACTGCAGATTTGAAAATAAATGATTCCTGGACATCGGTAAATACATATTTGGTAATTCTGTCAATATTAGTGGATTGTCTGTGTTAGGGAGGATTAAATGTTGATAGTTTTAAAAAGTTGGCAAATTTCTTTGATCTATACCACATACATATTGCCAGATAATATATTTCAGGTGGACTTTATGCAAAGCTCTAAATGATTCTGAAGTTAGGTCTCCTGGTGGATTTAAAAGAAATCATAGCATGCAAAGAATAACCATCTCTATTGTTTGGACTCTCAGTCACGATAGATAACTTTTCCACTAAATCTTTCTCATTGCAAAAATAGATTCAATATAATAGAGAGGCAATATACAGTAGAACTTAATAGGCATTGTACAATTATTCTTTGTATTAATAGATATGAATACAGTATGTGAATATTCTCTTTCCTGACCTACACAGCTGAGCTACCAATACCTTCTAAGCAACTGTTTTCAATAGACCAATCCGCAACAGAGATGGCCGAACTTCCTAAAGTTTGGTTTGTTTCCGAACTGGTATACAACTTTAGTAAAAGTTGTATAGTTCAAAAAATGAACCATTAAAAATCAATGGGGCGAAATAGTTAAAAAAGTTCTAATAAAATAGCAATGGTAACTTGCTGTAAATGGCTCTGGGACATGGCAAATGGTCTGGGGAACATGTCCATATCACCAAAACTTGTTTCCAAATGATCAGGCAATTGTCGGGTTTCCGCAAAAAGTTTTTGCTACATTTGAGGGTTATCAATGAATTTGAAGGTTATTAAACAATACTTCAAGGGTTACCGAATGATACATTTGGGGGTTATCGCTGAAACGCTACATTCAAGGGTTAGTCAAGTCTTACCGAATGATACATTCTTGGGTTACCGAACGATACAGGGTTACATAGCTACATAGTAATTTAGGTTGAATAAAGACATATGTCCATCAAGTCCAACCTATTCACCTTATTTTTTTTTAACCCTACCTAACAGTTGATCCAGAGGAAGGAAAAAAAACAGCTAAAAAGGGGGAAAAAATTCCTTCCTGACTCCAAACGGTTCCACAGTTTCACCGTTCTCACTGTAAAGAAACCTTTCCTAACCTGAAGATGAAACTTCTTTTCTTCCAACCTTAAAGGATGTCCACGAGTCCTCTGATATGAAATATTAATGAACAAAGCACCAGATTCATTGTAAGGCCCATTAATATATTTGTATAAGGTTATCTTATCCCCATGCAAATGTTGCTCCTCCAATGTAAACAGCCTTAACCTGTCTAATCTGCCTGCATATTCAAGCCCCTCCATTCCCCTTATTAATTTAGTTGCCAAGATGTCCCTTTTGCATATGGGATTCCAAAACTGCACTGCATATTCCAAATGAGGTCCTTACCAGTCCCTGTCAAGAGGGAGAATAATATCTTTCTCTCTAAAATCTATTCCCCTCTTTATACAAGACAATATCTTGCTAGCTCTAGCTGTTGCTACCTGGCATTGTTTGCTACAGCTAAGTCTGTTATATACCAGAACCCCCAAATCTGTTTCCATTACAGATGCACTTAACACAGAGTTATTTTTGGTGTAGGTGGCATAGGGATTATTTAATCCCAAATGCATCACCTTCCATTTACCAAGATTGAATCACATCTGCCATTCTGCTGCCCATTTTGATAATCTATCTAGGTCTGCTTCCAAAACTTGCACATCATTTGAAGTTTCCAAAGCTCTGCATAGTTAAATCTCATCTGCAAACACAGAGACCTTGCTCTCAATGCCCCCTTTTAAGTCATTTATAAACAGATTAAACAGAAGCGGCCCCAGTAGAGAACTCTGAGGCACTCCGCTTATAACTTTAGCCCATTAACCACCACTCTATGCGATCCAATAACCAATTCTCTATCCAAACTGAGGCCAACAGTCCTCAGTTTATATATTAGTTGCCTATGTGCTACAGTATCAAAAGCTTTCCCAAATTCAAGTATACCATACTGCTGTGCCTGAATCCAAATTCTTACTTGCTTCTTCATAAAAAAACAATTAAATTTGTCTGGCATGATCTATTTCTTATAAATCCATGCTGACTACTACTAATAAGAGAGTTATTGCTGCTTTCCAGGGTTATCACTGATCCATTCAAAGGTTATCACTGAAACGCTATATTCGAGGATTATCGCCTAAAAACTACATTCGAGGGATATCGCTAAAATTTTACATTTGATGGTTATCGCGAACCAGTGCATTTGAGGGTTATCACAGAAATGCTACATTTCAAGGGTTATAGCCGAAATCGAGGATTAGCAAGCGGTACATTCAAGGGTTATCAATTAAAAAAATCAAAAAATATGTCCTCGAGTTCAGAAACCCTCGAAAGTTCGCAGTTCAGAAAGTTCTAAAAAGTCGGAGTTCACTCAAACTATTAAAGTTCAGGTCAAACTCAGGTTTGAGTTCTAGCCCATCACTAATCAGCTAAATTGTTAGAGGAAACAAAGATTAGGCAACATTTTCCATTGACCCCATCTTTGGTCCTTCCGATTGAATTTTCAAATGTTTTGGACAATTGGAAATCCTATCAGAAAACCATCAGCCCAGTGTATGGCTAGCTTAAGACTCTTTTCTCCAGGACATTGCAGTGGCAAAGCCCATTATTTCCAAGGTATTTATAAAACCGATCATTCTCGCTGCAGTAAGTTTTGCTGAAGCAATGTGCAACAGTAGTATTGTAGATGTGCGCTGGCGACATGACCATATTCATTGTCCGGTATTGTGGCAAAAAGAAAAAAGCGAAGGTAAAAAAGTGATCTTATTAAAACCAGAAATCAGCTTAACAAGCATTTAAAAATATGCCCCCTAGTATAAAATATAAGGAGTCTTGATCTTGATCTCTATATTTTAATTTCCTAATTTTGGGTACACACCAGCAGATACTTTGGGCCAGCTGAGCAATATTTCCATATACCCGTTGGTAGGCCAGAAATATCTTTTTTAGGTGCCTAAACCAATGTCAGTTGTCCGTTCATCTGGATCGGACAAACAGATGATTGGACATTCTGTAAATTATAGGGGCGGCCATGTGGTCTTCTATGGATGGATAGATAGCGGAGAATGGTTGGCCAGAACGAGTACTCTTACTGTATGTACCAGCCCTTAATATCAGCAAATGCTTCCAAAGATGTTAAGCATCTGTGACCATACATTGAGCTGAGAAATTTAGATAGGACTGTACATATTAGGTTAGAGGGAACCTTTTTGTGTGTGTGTGTATTCTTTTCTCTTTTTTTTGCCTTCCTCTTGATCAACTGTTGGGTAGGGTTAATGAGTAGGCTATAAAGGTTGGATTTAATGGATGTATGTCTTTAAACAACCTCCATTAATAAGTTACCATGTCCTAAAAGACAAAGCACATTCACAAAATATAAAAAGCTGTGTCTTACTTACTTACTTTGCTATGGCTGTACTTTTGGTCAGCTATCATAATCCAAGTCTAAGGGTCATATTTAGTGCTAATATCATATTTTTAATGTCACTGGACTTCGAAAACAAAATGTGTGCTATTATTTATTAAAATGGCCATATACATAGATAATATTGCTGAAATTCATCGTGTTAAGTGTAATATTGCAGCAAAATACCCAATACCTGACCAGGTCTGTAACTGATAATTAGTTAACATTACAGGGGGTCTTCAGAAGTTAATACAATAGGGTTAAACAATCAGGGGACTATTATGTATATGTGGAAATAAGACCCCCAGTGGATTTTATAGTAAAATAGCAAAAAAAACAAAAGCAGTAAAATCAGCAGACTATTTTGTATTATTCCTGATAGTCTGTCTGTAATTCATGCTGGATGAAAAATAAACTGCAGTGTAAAAGTAAATACTGGGTGTGAGTTGTGTGACCAATAGGTTCACATGTTTACAAGGCTTTTTGAAGACACAATGGAATATGAATTATACTGGCATATGATGGAAGAATTCTTAGTTACAAATTCTACTTCTTACATATACTTACTAGAGAAGTATCTCACAATATATAGGTGTTCTGAAGGGAATTATTAGGGAAATATTATTCTCCCTCTTTACAAGGCACTGGTAAGGCCTCATTTGGAATATGCGGTGCAGTTTTGGAATCTCATATACAAAAGGGACATCTTGGAAATGGAAGCAGTTCATAGAAGGGCAACTAAAATAATAAGGGGAATGTAGAGGGTTGACTATGCAGGCAGATTAGACAAGTTAGGGATGTTTACATTACAGAAGCGACATTTGCATGGGTATTTGCATGGGGATATGATTACTTTATACAAATATATTAATGGGCCATACAATAAACTCTCTGGTGCATTGTTCATTAATAGGTCATATCAGAGGACATGTGGACATACTTTGTAAGATTGGAAGAGAATTATTTTCATCTTCAGGTTAGGAAAGGCTTCTTTACAGTGAGAATGGTGAAATTGTGGAACTGTCTTCCAGCAGATGTGGTAATGGCAAGTTCATTGAATACCTTTTAAAGTGTCCTGGATAAGTTTCCAAAACTAAAATATATTGAGAATTACAGTTATTAATACATATACTGTAGTTCTGGTTGATCCAGGGATACTTTCCGATTTCCGTTTGTAGTCAGGGGTGAATACCGCCCCCCACCCTTTTTTTTTTAAGGTTGGACTAGAGGGATGTCTTTATTCAACCTCAAAATATAAAAATGAATACAATTTAAAATAATAAAATTCAATCAGGTTTTGTATGGCAGGGTAATTTTGCCCATTTTTTGTATACCACTGTTGCATACTGAAAAGTTTGTTATGGGAAATATTCTAAATAATATCTCAAGGACTGTCATTAAGTAACAATAATCATTCAGTAGTAGTATGAGGAATAGATAAAACAAACTTGTTTAGTTTTTATAAGAAAAGGAATACAAGTGTGGAATCTGGCATATCAGTAAATTATATATAGATATGCTGTAAGACTTTTAATACTGGGTAGCATTGGCAACTTAAGCAAAACTAAGGCCTGTTGGTCTTGAAAAACACATTTGTACCTGGATAGAGAATTGCTTGATAGATAGTGGACAGAAAGTAGCTGTCAATTGAGATTTGTCCGTGTGGACTACAGTGGGGTGCTACAGGGGGCCACTTCTATTTAATTTATGTATGAATGATTTAGAAGAAGTGGTTATTAGAAGCACGGTCTGTATGCTAATGTAGAACATTGAAAATTCCAGGTTATATGCAATTATAGCAGTCAGATCTAGACAGATTGTCAAAATGGGCAGCTAAGCAACAAATTATATTAATTTTTAATACATGTAAGTTTATGTATTTTGGGTGGAAAATAAATTTGTGCTGTATACTGTAACTGTGTATGTGCTGAGTGAATCTCTATTTAAAAAGGATGTAGGAGTTCTAGTTGTAGTGGCAACAGGCAGTAACAGATAGACCAAGCAAGATATTGTCTTGCAAAAGAGGGGTATGGATTCCACAGAAAAACATATTAATCTTGTATACAGAAAGGCAACTGGACAGGGATCAGAGAAGATAGATTTCCAGGAAGGGGGGTTCTGAAAGGGTATAGCATTGAGCGCAGAGTACCAATATTTTCACAAACTTTCTGTTTAAAGCCCCCTCCATGATTAAATATACCTTTATGATATATTCATTGCTCCTACATTTTTTTTTGCTGCATATTTTAAAATATAATGTATGTTATTAAATGTTTCCAAGGTATCCCACAACCATATTAAAATCTGCATTTATAATATGTCAAAATTAAACATTTTCCAATCTTTTGTTACAGGTGCAAACCTCATTATGGTAAAAACAATATTGTCATATAAATCCTTGCTCCTTGCTGTCCTTGTAAAAATAGTTAGTGTGTGCAAGCTCAGTGGTCAGTACTGTGGAAAGCAGCTGTTCTATTATATTTAAAGGGTATTTCCACTGCTAAAAGAAATGTGCTATTCAGTTTTATTGAAGAATGGGAGGTAAAGGAGCTGTGTCTTATCTCCCATTCTTCAATAAAGTCTGCAGGAGCTGAGAGTGAAGGTAAGGTACTTGGCCTATGATTAAGAGCGTGTTGTTAAGCTCGAAACGCGTCAGGCGTTCGGATTTTTTATCTGTTTTGATGTGATAAAGTCTTACCTTTTATCCTAACTCAAGTATTGGGGTCCTGGTTATTGGCGTGCTTACGGAACCTGGAACGGCCTTTCCTCACGATGTGAGTTTATTTTCTACAGTGTCTGCGGATTTTAGTGAAGGGTTCGGGGCTGTCCCAGCACCCAGACCACACGATTTCAGGGGTGAGTTCAGTGTGTATATGCTCCGTTTATTCCATTCTTCTTAAAGAAGTATTTCAATATATAAAAGCAGTTTGCCTTAAAATATTCAAGATTTAATGAAGCGATCGATCTGGGGTTTATAAACCCAGATCACAAAGTGAAACTGAGTGAGTTTTATACTATTCATAGATATGACATGTTTGGATATATTGTGAGCCGTATAACCGGGGATGTTTGTTTCCCCCATGTTGTAAATAGTTGCTGTTGCTTTCATGTTTTGCACTTAAAGGTAAGGTACTTGCTCTTCGTCTGACAGGTCCTGACGGAACTGCACATAGAGCCCGTCAGGGCCTGTCAGACTATGCGGCAGAGGAGCGAGCAATCGGGTAAGTACCTTATCTTCTCTCCCTGCTCCTGCAGGCTTTTTTGAAGAACGGGAAGTAAGACAGAGCTCCGTTACCTCCCGTTTTTCAATAAAACTGAATAGCAAAAATTTTTTTTAGCAGTGGAGATACCATTTAACTAATGTATCACACAGGATTTACACAATAACCAACAAGTACAAGTTCCTATTTGTGTTACTGCCATTGTTTATGTGATCAGTTTTATCTCTTTTCACCTGGACTGGTGAGAGAAAATGGAGGGAGGAAAATCAGCTAAACTACTATAAAGCCAGAGGTAATATTTAGGTCTTCCCTCTTCACCCTGGGGAATTGTATTAGGAGGGGTTGCCTGGCAGGAGTATAGTTGCTCTGTGCATCCTCACAAAAAAGCTGATCAGCATTTTTTAGTACACTGCAAAATCTTGTTTTGTTTTGAAAAAATTAGTTTTATTAGTAATAAACAAATTAACAAATGTGTAAAAAGTATTCTGTGTATTAAAAAGAACAGTTCTAGAGTTTCACTAATCTTTCTGCTAACATACATAATTTATAACTCTGAAATATTTGGATGGATCTAATGTCTGTAGATTGCTTTATCAGCAGAAAACTGATCCACTTACTTTCTTTTGCTTGTTCTACTTTACAGCTCAAATGATTTCACTGTGAAGAAAATTTGGGATTTGGTTACAGCTGGTTATATGCAAGATAAAACGCAGGTTTCATTACCCCTAAATGCAAAGCTTTACTGCATTTGGTCCTTTTCAGAAAACAAGCTAATATCTCCTATACAGTTTTTTAATGCACCCAGATGTCCATAATTTGCAATTTCTTTCACTTTTAACTCAGTAATGACTAAGGAAGAAAGAACCAGACTTCTATTTTATTTCTTGAATTTCATTGTTCATGGTAAGTGTCACTTGTTTTTGGTGTGGAAAAGAGTGTAAATGTGAGTAAACAAAAGCGAAGGTAACAGTGTGACGGTTTATAATGTGGGCAGAAAATATTTCAATGGGTGAAATCAGGAGGATGTTATTTAATAGTATAGAGTTTATCTTGTTTACTTCTTTATTTTGCCATCAAATGAAGAAATGACTTCTCTAATACATTAGAATACTATGTATTTCTGCTGCAGCTTGTAGATTATGCTAATTATTTTGGTAATAACAGAAAGCACATTATTTACTAGGTGAATTTACATAAACTAAATATAATAAACTAATGAAAGAAATCTGATATTGAAAAGATCAGTCTTTCCAAAACTCATTGATGTATATAAACGATTAACCTTAAAATAAAGGGAACTCACTTGAATTTAATCTGCTTTTTATTTCTGAAAGGTATTTTTTACCTGTATTAGATCCACTGCTCAAACCCTGGAAACCAATACAAATAAGGATGCTATTGCTAGATAATATGGTTGCCATTGTGACATAACAATAGTGTCATCAAAGTGACATAACAATAAGTTTGTCTTTATGATGTAAGAGTAGATTTGCAATTTTGACATAAAAATACATTTGTTATTGAGACATAAGAGTAGAGTTGTTATATAGTAATGTGGTTGTCCTTGTGACATAACAATAGGGTTGCAATTGTTGCATAACAATTGGTTTGATCTTAAATCACAAATTAAGGGGCCCATATGATCTGCTGATTTTTCCCCCTCTCACAGAAACTGCTAGAAAATTTTAATAAGACCAATAACAATCATGCCATACAAGGATCCTACAATTAGTATTGTTGTGTGTATGGGAAATCATTCAAATACTCAGTGAGAGGTATGAGGAATTTATATTACATTTTTTTCGTAGAATTTTCATTGTTGTGTTGAAACCTATTAATTAAAAACTTTTCTTCATTGGCAGTTTGGCTATTGAGGATGTTTTTTGACCTTACATTAGGTGAGCCTGAAGTAGTTAAATGCATTAGCAGGATTACTTATACATTTAGGAGGATTAGTCATATTTGGGTTTAAGTGATCTATTAATAGATATTTTTTTAACCTAATTTAAATATAGGCAGTGTCTGCATCAGCAGCTAATGCACAACAAACAAAAGTATGATGCAAAATTATATGTGTGTGGCAAATCCTCCAAATATCCTCCCTGGCAAATCAACAAATGGCATCTGACCTAGCAGCCATACTCCTTGGCTACTTGGCCACTTGAGACTGACACATCACATATGTACAGGCCTTAAGACATAAAGGTGTTTTAAATAACATTACATTTGCAGGGAGATGTAAAATCAGGGGCGCTTCTAGAACTTTTGGCACCTGAGCCAAACTTTTTTAAAGCTGCCCCCTGAAACTTCCTGACCTAAAACTTCTCTCCAGTTCAGCAGACACTGTTAGGTCAGCCCTTCAGTTTAGCAACAATTGTTCACCAGCTACTGTTAGGTCAGCCCTTCGTGTTCACCAGCCAGTGTTAACTTAACAGTGGATGGTTAACTGGAGGGCTGACTTCACAGTGGCTGGTGAACTGGAGGGCTGACAGTTCACAGTGACTGGTAAACTGGAGGGCTGCCCTAGCAGTTACTGTTTAGTAACCACTTATAAGTCAGCCCTCAAGTTGCCCACAGTGACTGGTATATACAAATTGTCCACAGTAACTATACATAAAAGTTGTCCACAGTGATTAATACGTATAAGTTGTCCACCGTGACTGGTACATACAAGTTGTCCACAGTTACTGTGGCTGGAGGAGATGTGATGCCAAGCAGAGGCAGGGTGAGAGCACAGTTACTACAGTGGAGGTCTGAGATCAGAGTGAGATCAGAGTGGCTGGTGAGCTGGAAGGCTGGCTTACAGTAACTGTTGAAACCTCCAGTTCAGCAGCCACTGATAGGTCAGCCCTCCAGTTCCCCAGCCACTGTTAGGTAAGCCCTCCAGCCCCCCAGCCATTGTTAGGTCTGCTTTTCAGTTTACCAGCCAGTGTCGACTTAACAGTAGCTGTTGAACTGGAGGGCTGACTTAATAGTGGCTGGAGGGATGACCCAACAGTGACTGAGGAACTGTAGAGGTGACATATATATGCCACATGGAGGTTGATAATACAAATGCCAAACAGTGTCCCCAAACAGAGGCTGGTATATACAGATTTCCCAGTGACTGGTACATACAAGTTTCCGACAGTGACTGGTACATATAAGTTGCACACGGTGGCTGGTACATACAAGTTGCTCACAGTCACTAATAAATACAAGTTACCCACAGTGACTGATACATACAAGTTGCTCAAAGTGACTGGTACATACAAATTCAGTCACTGTTGACTTAACAGTAGCTGATGAACTGGAGGGCTGACTTAACACTGGTTGGGGAGTGATAATATGTGTGCCAGAGTGCCCCCAAACAGAGACTGGCACATACAAGTTTTCCACAGTGACTCGTAAACGCAAGTTTTCCACAGTGACTTTTACATATAAGTTGTCCACAGTGACTGTACATACAAGTTGCCCACAGTGACATAATCCCTTATGTATTGTTAATTATTATTTCCTGATCATTAGGAAAAGTGCTAAAATATTTTAAATGAAGCAGAGCAATATTAATATGCAGACAGTATCTGCTTGATTTAGTTCTCCCTGGTGGTTGTTTTTATGGTCATGCTATGCCCCTTTGAATTCTTTCTGTCTTTTGTTGTGGTGTTAGTGTCCACTATGTTTCTAAAAAGACTCACTAAAGGTAGAGGTATCACAGCCCCCCCCCCTACTGCTTTATTCCTTTAATTCTGGGCAGTAAATAAGGCTTTAGGGGCATTACAACCAAGTAGAGTATAGGAAGGGCCTGCAGCTAAAGGTTAGCATTAGCACTTCCGTGTGAAATTTCCTATCATTTGTTGTACGTGTGTGTTTCATATATAGAGTGATGCTCTTAATAGGAAATGGATTGAAGGGAATATAAATTGATATTGAACACCTAAAAATTTTGTGCTTTTTTTAAGCTACTACATTATAATAAAAACTGTATGAGCTATATTTTAACTGATTATTGTTATTGTGATATGATAATAGTTTTGCCTTTAAAACATAACAGTAGCTTTGTAATATTACAATTCTATAGTCAGTGTTCATATGTGACATAACAATAGGGCTATCATTTTTAGATAATAAAGTTGTTACCATTATAACATAACAAAAAGGTTCTGTTGTGCCATTGATTGCCCTACAGGGTTTCATTGTGGCAAAACAATAGGTTTTCAAAAATGACATAAGAGTAGGTTTATTCAATCTATAAATGTGTGTTTTCTAGAAAAATGTACATTGTCCACTATGCTTCTGCTCCCTGGTCCTCATCTGCTCTGTAAGCTCAAAGTGTGTTTAAGTATTTGTATTGATTATGCATAAGTCAATGGTAAGTTGACAATGTATATTATGTTGTTTAATCACAAGATATTAGTGGCAGTACATGTGGAACTTTATTGAATCTACAAATGTGTGTTTTATTGAAAAATGTTATATTTTTTTATAATATAAAAGGGATTTACAGAAATAAACCAAGGTTATTGTGAGTTAAGAACAGATATTGCTTGTCCACCAAATACCCTACCCCAGTAATTTGATTGGCTTACAGTCATGTGGTACATCAATCACATGGCTTCAGGGGTATCCTTACACTGTCATGAGGATTCCTAATGGTTTTTATGGTACTTAAAGCTAACCCTGATTCTCTAGGTTTATTAAAATACTAAGGCTCTTTTACCCCCATCCGCTACATAAATTTTATGAGATTCATCCGGAGTGATAGTGGCTCCGGGTAAATCCCCCCAAATGTGTTCTCTAAAAAGTTTAGAAGTTTGCAAACCTATTGGGGAAACTAACTTGGGAGAGTTTACCCATCACTAGTGATTTATAGAAGTTTCAAGACATTTATAAAATCTCTTAATGTCTTTTTTTCAATAGGTGTTTTGTGCTTATGCCCTGAGTGTAAGCTGAACTGTGAGACTGACTGCCTTACTCAGTGTCCAGTGGGTACTTTTTATGGTCATGGCAGATGTTGGGAGTGCCATGCTGGATTTTAGTAAGTGTGAAGTATTTACTGTTCTTATTCTTGTTTGCAACACTTTTTTCTTATTATTTTTACCTCTTTTTTTTTATAATTTATCATTTTTTCTGGAAAAAAAGTTAATATGGAGTGAATGTTCAATTTGAACTCCTAAATGTTTTGGGCTGTATATAGTAGGTTACATTCAGTCAGTTCTTATCAGTTCTTATCCCAAAAAAAGGATTTATATCTGTTACCTAAGAACTAATTGCAGCTGTGGCAGAAAAAAAAATATATAAAAAGTATTAGTCCAGAATTTACATTTTGGTAATTGATTTAGCCTTTCCTCAGTTTTAAATTGAAGTGAATTAGCCAACTGTCCCTTTGAATGCTAGGATGCTATGAACAGTCTATGCCACTTACAAGATACTGTAATAGCCACAGTGCTATTGTTGTGTGTGAATTTGCTTTGTAGTGTGGGTACACACTGTAGATATGGTTCTTTATAATGGCAAATGTAGCTTTAGGCTAATGTTTATTCTGTCCTAATTTACATTTCCATTAATAAATAGTATTAAAATCCACCACAATTATCCCTCATAAGAGCTCATAGAGCTCATAATGTTGAAGTTGATTCAGGAATATTTCACACTAGAAGTCAGGTAGAATTCCCCCCCCCCCCTCCCCTTCATACTGCCTTCTTCTGGTTCAACATTTAGACAGGAAATGTGGGTATTGCTGAGTAGGTTGGACTAGATGGACATCTGTCTTTATTCAAACTTTATTCAATCATGCAAGCACAGAGATACCATACAAACTCCTTGCAAATGTGTCCAAGGGTGGATTTGAACTCAGGACTTCAGCACTGCAAGGCATCAGTGCTAACCACTGAGCCACCATGCTGCTTATTAAGAGGTTCTATTATGATGAATGTTATAAGTCAAATAGACTCTAACGTTTAATATGAGTAAGCTGAAATCAGGGACTTAAATGAGGATCAATAGTTTGATAGGAACTTGTGCAACTAACACTTAAGACAGGTTACAATGGTTCCTTTTCACAGACGCATCTGGTACTGAATGCAGGGGAAATTTGTCCTCTGTGCAATATATTTGCATTATGTTACTGAAGACAATCAACAGGGGGCTATCTATATTCAGCATTCTTTACACATACCTTGAAAATTAGTTACACAATATAGAAATACCAGTCAATCATGCAAAAGTATATGAAGGATTAGCATATCACCTTTGTACCTTTGAACTTTCCATTTTATTATACAGTATGTATTTCATGTAGGAGTTATGTAATAAATAATTCATTAGAATCACATAGGATACGCCTAGTGGATCACTGTAATTTAATAAGACATTTTAAAAATAATTCATGTTGTTACATGTTTATATTAGGGCGGGATCCCTAGTAAAATTTGCATAAGTCTGTTTAATTCAATCAAAGAAAATAAATGTCTCTGCTCATCTGTAGTAGATTGTACAATCACAGATCTGAAAAAAAATGTATGTACTGTACTGTCGTAAACAGCAGAATGAATCATAGCAATGTGGTCATAGTAACTAATGTTTATGTCTGTTCGGCTTGATCAGAGCAGTTGTACAGAGGAAACACATTTAATTAAAGTTAATAGTGTTGTAGAGTATTACATGAATTAACAAATATGGTACATTAATTAATAAATATGGTAATTTTTAGCCTTTTTATTTGTGAGACAACTGTAGTAAATTAAAGTAAATTCTAAAATATTCAGACTATACTTTACATTTAACAAACTAAATAATGTCTTTAGCATTTTAACTAGGAAAAATGAACTACATTTTTACAAACATATAATCTTCCATATTTTTTAACCTAAAAAATATACAGGGAGATTTAATAATAGTTCTTATTGTTCAAAATGGTGCTAATTTTGCCCCAACCAATCAGATTTTATTTAATATTTGAAAGCTAACATCTGATTGGTTGGGGCAAAATTAGCACCATTTTTAATGATAAGAACTTTTATTGAATAACCCTGATAATTTTTTTATACCTATACATTTTAAGATTTTTCTTTAGTAAGTTGCACACATGTGAGGTTTGAGAAATTAATAAATTCTATAACTAAGAAGAACCAATTCGCCTATTGGCAAACCCCCACCCCCCCCAATCCTAGTATTCCCTGTCTTTATTCAGAGTATTTTCTAGAAAGTTTTCTTATGCTTTACACACACTTTTCCAGTCTTCCAACTGATATATAAAAAATAACCAGCTGATTTTACTGCCATTTTTTGACTGTTAGTAGTAAAATATAAAAAGTTTCTAAAAGCAGTAAGATGTGGTGGCTCAGCAGTCTAAAGTGCTTATATAGAAACACTCTGTCTATCAGGTTACAGGTTCCAATCTCCATATCTACTTGTGATTTTTTTTTTTTTACCTCAGTGCTTGATAAAAAATAAACTGTAAAGATATTTTCTTTTTTTATATGCAAAGGAAGAATTTTGTGGGGAAACAGAGATTAACATTCCAATCTTAACAGAATTGAGAATCTGCAGACCAATAGAGGAAGGTCTCTGTGCTGTTATATGATTGGCTGTGAGCTTCTAGAAAGCAAGGCTGAAACTTCCTTGTTTTGATCTGTTCCGCACTACAGAGTTTGTGAAGAACACTGCATGGTAGATTATGGGAGCTTACCCATAGTACTTATAGGTTCATTTTATAAATCACCCAGCAGCCACAGCTAAGGGAGAGGTGAAACCCAGCTTGTTTTAGTTTTGTGAATGGACTGTGTTCATTGGGACAATGTCGTCTGGAGACATTAGTTCCCCCTTTAACAATAAAGAATGATGGCTAATTCAAAGAAAAACTGGACATTCAGTTGTAAACCTTGCTACCATATTCTAGACTTTGTCTTGAACTGATTTTCTAAGTGTTAGCCAGTATAGATTCATGAGAAATGGATATTGTCAAACTAACTTTGTTTTTATGAAGATTCTGGCATAGCAGTGGATGTGGTATAGTAAGATTTTGCTAAATAGACAAGTTAGGGCTCTTTACACTGGAGAAGCAGCACTTTTGTAGGGGTTTGCTCACTTTATACCAATATATTAATGGGACTTTGGGGTATATTGTCTACCAATACTGTAGGTCATCATATCTTCCCGAGATCCCGCGGTGCAGTAAATCCTTTTGTGAGATTTACTGCATTGAGTGACAGTTTGCACTTCCTTTTTAAAGTTGTCACAGGACAAATATATTTACCTCAGTCTCGATCTTTTTGTTCAGCACTTTGAAACTCTCCAGGGTGAGGACCTAAACTGCTAGAACCTTATCCTTGGGTTCAGCTTCTATCTCCTGTATTTACCTCTTGAAGTTACGATCACAAGTACTTTCAAAAGGGAGAGGGTTGTCCAAGACACTTTTGTTCTTCTTTTAGTAGCACAAAACAACGCTGCATATATTGCATAAGCTGCTTTATTAGAGTTACATGCTAACATGAGTAACATAACAAGATATTTATGGATAATTATTGTCCCCATTCTGACAGTAATCTGGCTCTTCTCTACATACAGTCAATCAGGGCTATGACAACTAACATCACAGCCAATGATTGACTGCTGTTTCATCTGCTGCCTCCTCTGCTCATGATCAAGCTTATTAAAAGTATAGATTTTTGAAAAAATGGTCTGGGGAAAGCATACATATAACCAAAACTAATTAAAAAACTATCCTTGAATATTTGAGGGTTCACAAATTTAAATTCGAGGGTCTTTCACTGCCTTTCATGAATCACGATGTCCTAGTCAGCTTAACATTCTGCAGCCAACTTTACATTCTGCTGAAGCAAAGCTCTAAAGCAATCACACTGCTTCTCCTAGAGCTGCTGGTAATCACAACATTGTATCTTCTACTGATTAGCAAGGTAAAAGTAAACTTAAAGTAAAAGATACAATATACTGTAGCTATTACCGGCAGCTCTGGGAGCTTTGCTTCATCATAATTTTAAGCAGAATACACATTGTAAAGAGCTTTAAAAAATGACAGACTTTACAATTGAGTAGCCCTGGCGCACATTAAATGTGAGCTACCATCAGTTTGTGCAGCGATCTGTGCAATTTTTCCCGAATCAAAGCGTTTTTAGAGTGCATGTGATCAGATTTTTTTGCGAATCGCATGTGCACCAAAAACAGATTGCAGGGCAGGAAATCTGTCCACTTACATTGACATGCACTGCTTTGCGCTTCTCACAAGCATGAGAAATTGTAATAATGAGGCTGAGGCCACACTGTCCCGGACAGCAACATGCAGTAATAGCATCTGCTTGTACTGAGCATCTCTGCGGGATATTGTCAGCGTGACGGAGAGTGCCAGCATTATACAATGTCTGTGTAAGGTGATTGTAAAATGGAGGATACTTAATTGCTCTGTCAGCCTTACCTAAATTCTAAGACTCTTATTTATCATTAGTGGGCCCTCGCATATGTTGGAGGCAGGGAGTTGCTGAACTACCACTCTAGGTAGAATGCAATAAATACCTGTTATTTAGGTCCCAGGCTCGTCCCTTCTCATCTGGGACCTAAACCTTCAACTCCATGAAGTGAGAAAGAGGCTGAGCACATGGTTACGCTCCCTTTTATACTTTTACACAGTGGTCCCTACTGGCCAAATCCTGCCAGAACTAAAGGGTTACTAGTTTATAGTTCCCTATATCTGCATGACAATGTCTGCGTGATTGAGATTGTCTGTGATTGAGCATGACTGCATGATAGTATTTGTGTGACTGAGCGTTACTGTGTGACTGAGCATGTCTGCATGACTGAGCTTGTCTGCGTGACTGAGCGTGTCTGCATAATACTGTCTGCATAATTGACAGTGCCTGCATTACAGGAGGATCGACAAATGACCCCCGACCGAACGCATACACACGGACGATTCTCGGCCGAAACGGTTCGTTGTGGGTAGTGGTCGTGTCGGGGGTCATTGCTCGGTGTGCACATTGTGCGTGTGTACAATCCTAATTGTTTTTTTATTAACTTATAATAAAAAGAATAAGAAAATATAATAAGAAGAAATAAAATATCAAGAAAATATAAGACCTTTTGTGAATATGACCAGCTACTTCCTACAAAGGCACATTTGACAATTACCCACATCCCTCACATCAGAATCTAAACACATGTATTTCAAAACTGTATCTGAAAGATACTTAAATGCAGTTAATAAGCCTGCGCAGTTTTGTTGTTTTCACCGTCATATTATATCTAGGTGCCAACACTCTTTCAGCAATGCAGATCAACATGTTAACGCTGAGGGCTAAGCTAATGCTAAAATATACATAGTAACATAGTAATGAAGGTAATGAAGGTTGAATAATGACATACAGTATGACTTATTCAGAGAAAGGCACAAAAAAAAAAACAGCTGAAGGGGGGGGGGGGAATCCAATAGGAAAGTATCCCTGGATCAACCAGATCTATATGTATTAATACCAGTAATTCTCAATATTTTTAGTTTTAGAAACTTATCCAGATGACCTTTAAAAGAATAGTTCACCGAAAAATGATCTATAACTATTCCTTTAACCCTCACAGTGACAGTAAAATGGAATTATTTTTTTTGCATTCAGTGCCAGCATTAAGGAGGGTATAAAGGTTGGACTTGATGGATGTATTGATGTATCTGTATTTGAACAGTCTGCAGTTTTTTTTACATAAAACACCCCTATAATTTAAATAAAAAAAACAATATATTTTTGGAATGAACAGACCTTTAGCTATGTAACGCTTTAATTCTTTCATTCATACCATCAATGGTGTGGGCGCCGTTCTTCACAGAAATTTGCACTTTTAGCAGATTTTCTAAAAAAATGAATAGGTTCTTGGAGTTCTTTGGATGACAAACTTAAATGTACTGCAGCAAGGGGAGCTTGCTGGGTGGCAATAGCTACAGCCAGTAAGATATTGTGTTGTATAAAGGTGGAGGCATGGTTTCAGGGGAAAA
Organism: Hymenochirus boettgeri; assembly: GCA_019447015.1. Taxonomy (NCBI): domain Eukaryota; kingdom Metazoa; phylum Chordata; class Amphibia; order Anura; family Pipidae; genus Hymenochirus; species Hymenochirus boettgeri. The sequence continues at coordinate 122,919,607 of CM033475.1, read as the reverse complement.
AAATATTTTTATCCCTCCTTTCACTGGTAATGCCTCATTTGGAATATGCAGTAGAGTTTTCGAATCCTGTGTACAAAAAGGACTTCTTAGAAATGGAATGGGTTCAGAGAAGGGCAACTAAATTAATAAGGGGACTGGGGAACCTGGAATATAAAGACAGATTGGATAAGTTATCACACTAGAGAAAGGGCGCTTGCCTTTAAAGGGCATGTCCACCCTTCAAAATTTTTTTTGATATAATATTCCCCCTGTCCACCCAGCCCCAACCGCTATATTTTTATTATTCAGTTAGATCAAAGGTGTATTCAGCCAATGGAAATTTTTCGTGTTCTATCCTTGTCCGCTGCGTACACAGCGGTCAGCAACTACAACATCAAAGAATAGAAAGGGAGCACCACACAGCACTCAACAATAAAGCAATAACTTTAATGGCGACATGTTTTGGACCACACAGGGTCCTTTCTCAAGCAAATGTGCAAACAGGTGAATAGGGTTAAATAGACGACAGGCTCCACCCCTGTTCAAAGGTTTCGTCCTCTATCTACTAGGTGTAGCTTCTTATTCATCAGTGACCAACTTCCTAATTAAAAAGAAAACAGTGCAATTCACTATCAAGTTAAAAAGTGCGATCAGTGGAAATCCATTATACAATACATTATAAAATACATAAAGTGCATGATACTAGATTTAAGTGTAATAGAACTTTCAGTCCATAAAGTGCATAATGTACATTCTTGACATAGATTTCTAAAATATACTACCATAAAACATACTTATCTATCAGTTGTGTTGACATAAATACAGGTTAATATCGAAATGCTCTGTAAAAACAAAAACATATACACATTCTTTTTATAAAAAGGCTTTGATTGACCAAGTGTCATTTAGTCCATTAGGTTTTATACTCCCTAACTGTTTCATCCATTTTGCTTCATTTCTTAACAACAAGGTTTTGATGTCACCCCCTCTCTGTGGTAGATATACCTTTTCTAGAATGCACCACTTTAGCTGTGTAACTTGGTGTCTTTTATCATAAAAAAGGCCCTGCTACAGATGTATCAGTTTGTGTATCACTTTTAAAATTCCTGATGTTACCTTTATGCTCTTGAATCCTGATTTTTATAGGTCTGCTGGTTTGTCCCACATACGCCATCCCACAAGGGCATTTCAACATGTATACAACATTTTTCGTGTCACAATTTGACATATGTTTCAGTGGAATAGAGTACCCATTTACGGGATGATTAATCTTATCCCCTTTGATTATCGAGCTGCAGCAATTGCAGCTCATACATGGAAAAGTGCCTTTCTTTTTAGCACGTTCTCTATTCACTTTCAAAGAGGTGTCAGAGGGGCAAAACATATCTCTAAGAGATCTCCCTCTTTTATAGCAGAATCTAGGTAATTCTTTGAACAGGTAACCATATTTAGGATCCTGTTTCAAGATAGGCCAGCAGTTTTTAATTACACCCTCTATTTTGTTACTCTTTTCATATTTATTCAGCACGCAAAGTTCGGAAAATATATATATAAAAAAAAGATAATCAATGTACATACCTAGGCCCCATGCAATATCATATTATCTGCATACTGGCATACATATAAACAAAGGGGTTTTAGTATACATTACTGTGATCACATTAATGAAAAGCCTTCCAACCACGTCAAGGTAACCCCAGTCTGGAAGTTCCTAACTTCTAACCTTTTTTACTTCAATAACGATTAGCAAACTTTTGTATTTGCTACATAGTTGTGCACTGGATCCATATAGCAGGCTTTATCACTTCCCCCCAGCCCTTTGGCTTTTTAAAATGAGGGAAGAGGCCATCCATCCAGTGCTTTATATTAAAGGCATAGGACCTCCCATAAAAGGGGCGGGTTGTGGGTGCTATAACCACATGGAAGCTTGACCAGGCCTTCCAATAAATACACTCCAATAAGGCTAATTTACAACTACATTTAGCGGAAGTGCTACTGACATTTAGGGGAATAGAATTCTAGAGAATGGGAGTCATAAGAGAAAAAGATTAATGGTGAGAGGAGGCGGGGTTAGTGGGGGGTCTGTATATGAGAGGGTTCCGTGATGACATGAGAGAAGAAATATAAGAAGGAGCAGCAGAGCGAAGTGATTTAAAAGTGAAAGGGTATCTCCACCCCCAAAATAAGTTGTAGTGTAGGGAACCCCCCTCCCAACCTTAATTGCCAGATTTATAAGTTAAACAAAGGCCAGAAATTGGCTTACCCACATTTGTTCCCTCGGCTCTCTACCTCTATTGCTCATCAGTTGTCACTTCCTGGTTCTGTTTAATTATAGCGATATAACCTTATCGCGCATGCACCCAGAGTCAGGAAGGAATTTTTTCTCCTTCACAATTTTTTGCCTTGCTCTGGTTCAACAGTTAGGCAGAAAATGTGGGTATTGCTGAGTGGGTGAAACTGGATGGACGTATGTCTTTATTCAACCTCAAATACTATACTATACTAGTAACTGTATATAGAGTCTTCTTATTCTCTGTTTTTCTTTAATGGCTCCTTAGTGGGTAGCACAGAAGCTTTGCAGTGCTGGATTCCTGGGTTCCTGCATACCAATATGACACACAATTGTTTTATTTATTTATTTAGTTATGTTCTCAGTGTGTGTTTCATATTTATTTGATTTAAGGATCATTTTTTGCTGCAGTTATTCACCACCATGAAATTGCTAACTTTGAGGTGGCAATAATGTATTACAGATTGCTATTTTAATTAGAATTTTAGTTCATTTTCAGAAAAAAATTATCATCAATTCACGTTTCCTTTTGAGTTTTTCAAGTTTTCAATTTTCCTTATTCTACAATGCAGTCAAATGTGTTTCTTATTACCACATGTACAGAATTGTCCCCCTAGTATTTAACCCCTATTGTTTTAACTGCTAAAGACCCCTCATGTAATATTACCTAATTATCATCTACAGCCCTGCTCTGGTATTGGGAGAGATTCTGGTGATATCACTCTATTTTACTGCATTATTAGGCTTACTACAATAAATTTGGAGATATTACCACCGCATATCACCATGCCAAAAATCTTTATGGCAATAATAATTTTTTATAAATATGATATTAACATAAATCGGCAATGCAAATTATGCCATATTAGTGCACCTTTATAAACATGCCCCTATATTGTATCTCTGCAAAGAAACAATATATATTGTAAATTGAATTGTCATTAGGCTGATATTGTTGTCCAACAGAATTAATTTTCTAATACCAATTTTTTTTTTAGTTGTCCAGGAGGTAGTAAAGCACCAAGAAAATGCCCAACTGGCACAGTAAATCCCTTTCCAGCTAAAGGCAACATCAGTGACTGCCAGGTAAATCCTAAACATTTTTTATGTACTGTTGATACTATTTGCATTTTATTCTTTTCTAGAGATGAACACCTCAAGGCACAATTTTTGCCCATTGCTTAGACAACCTTAAACAGTACATAAAAAGTTGTTGTTGAATTTTTTAGTTTGTCCTTTAGTACGTTCATAAGAACAAATAATTTAGCTGGAGAAAGAGTTTAATTTCTCTACTTATTTATTGATTGTGTTGGCATGTGTCCTTCTGGCTTCATAAGCATAGACATTGGATCTCCTTTAGACCATCAAGGATATTTCATTAAGTTCTGGAAATATAATTTTAAAGAAGGGGAATTGCAGTGTCACAAATGCAATGATGGATACATGTGTCCAGATCAATGTAATTAAAAGGTGGGCAGATTTTAAGATCCTGTGCTAGGACAATCACTGTCCTTATTCAATAGAGTTAACATCAGGCCCTTTGGTAAATAACTTTGTATTAAATGTCAAATACTTTTTGATACTGCTTAAGAGTTATTCAAGTTCAAACTGGGTTCGTTGCTACTAAATTAATTGTGCTTAATGTGTTATCCAGGATTAAATCACACTTAAAAGAGAACTAAACCCAAAAACATCAAAGTTAAGAAAGTTAAGAAAGTACTTGCTTCAACATGCTTCTCAGCATGGAAGATTCCACTCAGGGGCCTTTTCTTTACCTCTATGAGCTCATTTTAGGTTCTGTTTGTTCCCCAAATCTGAAGCTGACATTTTCCCTTGCCTGCCAGTACTTTTGCCTTGATTACATTTTCAGCACCTGTGTGATTTCCACTCCCACCTCTTAACCCCTATGATGTAGGAATATATTAAATCAGCAATATTCAAATTGGTGGTGCAGCTGATTAACACTTTCCTAGTAGCAGTGTTGTAGTGTGATGTATATAGGTCTGGGTATCTAGTGTGTCTGGATCTGAATTAATGTGTGTCTCACCTATGGCTTTCACTCCACCAAATCCGATATATAAACAATACAAAAGATAAAGGTCTGTAGCTGTGATTATTGAAAGTTTATTGCGTGCTACATGTTTCAGACGCACTCAAGCACTTGAGGGACCCGAACACATATACACATGTACACATATAATATCTACACAACAAATGGTTGTTAGTGCTTTCTTTAGAAGCATGATGCAGGCTGATACAGTTTGTAGTTAATACAATGGTACTTAGCACTGCAACACAGTGTAGATTTAATGTGTTTGGGTCTTAAAGGCAAAGGTGGCCTGTGCTAGTGCTAGTGGGAGTGCAGGCATGTAATTGCCTATGGGACCAGCCCCTCTACATGCAATGCGTTTCCATGTGCTATTGGAGTGCATGCGATCACCATATTTGGTCTGTATTGCATGCGCTCTGCTAGGGTCCAATAGTGGAAGCGCAACACCCATGCAGGGAAGCGAGCATGATCACGCATTATTACGAACGTGCGTCCTCCCTTTCATTGCATTTAATACATGCTGTATAGCTAAACTGAAATCAATGCAGCTTGCATTACACTTCTAAGGGCTAGGCCACACAAACGTGTTTTTCAGGCGATTTCGAATTTCCAATCTTATTAAAAATGCAGCAACACACCAAAATCTTGCAATTTCAGGTATGTTGTGATTCGCACATGAGTCAGCAATTTGGTAACGTACCCGTTTTTTGTGCAATCGCATGCGTTTTCTTAATAAAAATGGACAAATCTCAAGCGCAAACACATATTAATGGTGTGCAATTGTGTGTTCGATTCAGGTGCATTGCAGTGTGGCCCTGCCCAGTGTACATTGCAGCAATACACACACTAATATAAATGGTAGAGTGCAGAAATAAACACATAAAAACACACAGTCTTGCAGAAATGCTCACAAATATAAAGGGTTTACAAGTTGCTTCCTAAATACACATGAAAAGGTTTAACACCTTCCCCCACTCTGTTTTAGCAGGAAAAACAGCTAATAATATTCACTGCTATCTTTGATAATTGGCTGGGAGACACTGCAGGTGGGGACTCTGAGTTCAACTCTTACATGCAGCTTAGCATAAGGGGAGTGGGAACCAAACACAAGGTAGCTAGTTCCCATGTGCAGAAGGAGTTTTGTGTCCAGGACCACCAGGAAGAGGCAACACAAGAAGCCACCTATGACATCATAGATTGCCAGTACTCAGAAATGTTCTATAAATAATTTCTACACTAAGAGGCTGAATTTAGAGGTGAGAGACAAATGGTTTTACAAAGTGACAGTTATAGAGTCTGTGGAGCTGCCTTTGTATTTTGGGTTTAGTTCTCCTTTAAGATAACTTAATATATTTAACATATTTATTTGTTAAATTAGTACCCAAGATCCTTCACAGTTATATTTATAGGAAGTTTGTGCCTATTTTCCATCACCACACTTCATTTCTATAAATCATAATTAATGAAGGCAAAACTGCAAACCCCAAGATTAATAAGTTGTGTATATAATGTGTGTATAATGTTGGTGTCTTAACACTTAAACATCACACAATAAATAAAAGGAATGCAACTGCTCTCATACTGTGATCAAATAACTGCATATTCAAATAAATGCACATTAATTGTTCATCCTGCCTTAATATGATCTTTTCTATTTCCCATTGCTTAGTCACCTAATTTAGTATTTCTAATCTATAAATAAGTTTATCATTACTGGAGTTACAGAAATGTAAATTTATCTGTAACAGATTTTATCTGTAAATTTTTTATATAGTAGCCCTGGCTTCCCAATACTAAATAGTTTAGTAATGCAAATATGCTACTTTCTGAATCTTCTATAAGTGTTACTATTAATATAACCAATGATGGATTACCTTTGGTGGGAGCATACTGTAAATCACAAGTGAAGGGTTCGGGGCAGATGCACCCGAACCAGTATACATCTTGTGTGAGTGTCTAATCCGATATACATACATATGTAATAATTGTAACCCAGTGACATCAGTATTCCCCCGCATGGGGAATCCGTTTTTTCCATACTTACACTAGCGCGTTTTTTCTGCATTTGCGCATGCGATTGCACTTGCATTTTTTTCAGGTCATTGGAAATGTGGCAATGCACCGAAAACGCGTGTTTCCAGGTGTGTTGCGATTGCGATTTGTGTTCCGCATTTTTAATCGCAATCACATGCGTTTTCCTATACCTAATGAAGAAAATGTATGTGCAAACGCAACAAAATCGCACATGAAATCGCATGCGATTCCGTGTGCGATTCCATTTGCTACGCAGTGTGGCCTTGCCCTTACTCTATTTGTTATGCATGGTGTTGTACTTTTTACAATGATGGATGTAATCAATCAGTTTAAATTTTGCTGGGAAAACCTTTAATTATTTCAAAGGCAATAGTCATTAAAAGTCATTAAAACTATATAAACTCATATTTTTATAAACGTTTGTGAATATTTGGTTTATTCCCCTTATTTTCTTACCTATTTTGTTATGCTGAAACTATTTCTATATGAATAGAGGAAATACTTTTCGTCCTACATTTGGTGGAGGATGCGGGTAGGTAATGCTTGCTGTTAAAGGGAGTAAGTAAAACAAATTGTACAGACACATGTTTACTAGCAGCAGGTCAATATCGTAGACTGTAAGTCAGCTAAAAATATTAAACTAGTCAGTCTGATGGCATGATTGGGGTGGGATAGGAATTGGGAATCATCTCCCCTATTTCAGTCTGATTTCTACACAAAACCAGAACCAGAAAACTTTTGCTAAAACCAGGAGAAATATAATCCTCTATCCATATATAACTGGATGCAACTTATCAAATATAGGTTAGAAGCCTAGAGGAAATGTACCGAGCATCCACAACTTTTCTACGTGCTGCTGTCTCATGGTTTTGCTGAAGTCATTAGAAAGCATTTTCCTCCATACAGTATATACATTTCTGGTTTCAGCTTACCAAATATATATTAGAAACCTAGGGGAAATATACCGAACATTCTAAACTTTTTCAAGTTTAGCATTCAAGCATATTTTCTCCTGCTTTGAAAATTCAAATCAATTTTATTTTAACTTCAGTTACATTTCTATGGATTAATAAGTTAAAAGTACTTTATAAGGGAAATCAACCTTAAACCAGTCAGTAACTTAAATAGAAGTTCTCTCTATCTACATATTTGCATGAGACTCTGATACTTTAAACATGTTAAACTAAATTATCATTTTACCACCTTTATAGATGTGCCCGTCTGGACAAGAGCCCACAGATGATCATTTAAGTTGTGTCAACTGCCCTCCTGGATTCTTCTCTGAAACTGGTTCACCTAAATGCCGGCCATGTCTAGAAGGTGGCACAACATTACCTTGCATTATAGAAAGTTAATATTTAAAAAAAAAAATCATTAGATCAGTAGACTATATGTTTCTTTTCATTATTTCTTATGTGTGGCAATCAAATTGGATTAAGGACAACCTGCTTTTTCTTTAGGCAAAAAAACTATGACCTTCCTGTAAGGTGACGTATTCAAAATAAATGTAACTTGGGAAAATATGCTGTAGGATGTCTAGATAATTTAATTCAGAGGTTTGTGTCAGACAGTGCCTCTGTCTATGATAGAGAATGATTGATTATTATTATTAGTAAAAGTAATATAATTAGTATTATTAATGGAGACTAAATATTTAATTCATATACCGGTATTTTATTACTCCTAGTTAAAAAAAACATATATAGACCTACTGTTTAGGTTCCCCTAAATTGAGGACATTTAATGAGAAAATAAAGTAGTTACATTACAAGGCCAGGCAATTAGATACTTGGTAATTAGACCCTCTCATTAAATAATGAAGCGTTACTTCAGAGAATGAAAAACACAAACTGTCAGGAAGAAGAAAACGATCTGATGCGTGGAAAGGTTCTCATTAAAACTGACTTTCCTGGATCATAGTCAAAGCAAATGCACCACATGATTCTCTGCATATAAACTGCCAACAGTGTAACCCTTTCCCTTCTTAAGCAATACTAATTAAACTATTAAAATGTTGTGGCATAAGGGCCTCCATCAGAACTTTGTGGACCCCATCCTAGATACATTTCTGCCCCCCCCCACAAAATACTTCCACCATGCTGTACCCACAGTTTAAGTGACTACTCTCCCCTAAACCACCCAATATAATAAGATACCACCCTCGCAGTATATTGGAGTCTCACCAAAACCCAGCCACTTTCCCCACCCTATATAACTAAGATCTGAAAAAATCCTCCACCCCCAAGAGGCTCAATACAGTAAGAACACTCACAGTACATATACCTCTTTCAGAGTGTATTAAGAAGCCGCTCAATACAGCAGTAAATGGTCACTGGAAGTTATACTGCAGTAACTGTCCCCTTAACATTATACAGTAATTACTGGGCCCCTATACTTTATACAGCAGTTACTGTCCCCCTTTATACAGTGATTTATGCTGGGATGCTTTGCAGGAAACATTTTTTTTTAAATGATAAAAAAAATGCTAGTCTCTTAATTCCCAATCTATTTCTGCTAATGCAAAGCAGCTCTAAGCACTCACATACAATCCTCTCCTAAAACTGCCGGTAATAGCAAACATTGTATCTTCCACTTCAGGAACGGACCTTGCTAATCATCACCTGAAGTTGCTATTACCAGCAGTTCTGGGAGCTCTACTGCTTAGAGCTGCTGTGCTTTAGCAGAATATCAAGCTGTACAGATCAGGACAGGCAGTGGAAAACAATACAAAAAGCTACAGTTGCATGATATACTAAAACCTTCATACCCTAGGATTCTAGGGCCCGGTCTAAAAGTACCTTCTGTACCCCCCTTATTGCGGCCCTGGTGTGACCTTTGGTCACATGCTCTTGCTTAGGTTTTTTTTTAGGTATTTTTATTGTGCTTCATTTTCAGATAATCCTAAACAAAAGCAAAAGATAGTAACACAACACTAAAGTTTTAACGCCATGTTTATTTTTACCCCACAACCAGAACAATAATAATGTTACAATATGATATTTACCTTAAAGTCCACCAGTCCTTTGCTACCCTGCCTTCTATATGGCTTTCCAAGCTTTTCACAAGTTCACAAAGCCATGAAAAAGGCAGCATGTGCATGTGGGAATATTCAGGTCAAGAATTTGCTCTTGATTTAGAGGTTAATGTCCTTTTTTCTTTTCAAACATCTACAGCAAAGAGACACCCCAAAAGTCAATCACAGTACTATATAGAAGCTAATGTGTAATTATTTGTTGAGAAGAGAGCTGTACTGTAGTTTCATCCTGAACCTAGTTATAGGGAGGAACCAGGACTCCCATCAGGGGGGTACAGAAGGAAACCTGTACCAGGCCCGAGCATCCTAAGGGCCTAAAATTTTTGGCATACCCTGCAACCAAGGGCACTTCTAGGATTTCTGCTGCCTGAGCCAAACTTGTGAATGCCCCCCTAGGTTATTTGCAATGCCGCATTAAAGTCGGTGTGTGGCTTTGTTGGTGGGAGTGGTTTTGACAATGGACGTGACTAAAATGTTACAATTTCGAACTTCATATCACATAGGTATTTAAACACATCCTAAGACAGTAATTAGCAGTCAAGTTGGCTCTTACCTCCCTTAGATACATTTAGGGCGATGCACCACTCCTGTTGTGGAGTTTATGTCACACTAACTATATGCTGAGAGCCGGCATCGGCATATAGCATTGCCATTTGTTTGCACCAGGTCCATCATGCTGATAGAATGTAACACTTAAGTTTTAACACTTAATGACACATAAATCTCAATATATATAAATATTCTGAGATGGAAACACAGGCATCCAGCAATGCCCAGGCCACCCAGCAAGGAACAGCTCTTGCAGTATATATCCTTTGATGAATAGTTTATTGTGTTTCATCATCACCGTAGATATTAATATATCACATGAAATTTACTAATTTTACTACAGTATCAACACCCTAAATGTTATAAGTTTTATTGTTTTTTATTTATTTTTAGGGAGTTACTGCCCACGCATGGGTAAAATTCAATCTGCTAATGTATCTAACAATCAAAATGCAGAAAACTATTCCTGTATTTGCCTTAATGGATTTATTGGCTTAGAAATGTCAGAAGTTCTACAATCAAATGGTAAAGTTGTTTCTTGTCCACCAGGATTTTACATTAAACCGGGTGATTACCAAGAATGTCATCCTTGTCCTTCAGGTATATCCTTTAGCAACAATTTTAAAATGTAGTCCCCTTGTTTTATGTTTTTCATGCTGACTAGTAAAAAACAAATAGCACAGGAAAATGTAATATTAAAACATGCTTTGCATTGTGATAACAGTATCTGTTATGAGAAAATGCTGCAGCTTTGCAGAAAATAATTTTGCAGCACCCTCCATTCTGCTTGCAACCCTGGACATGTAGCAGACCTTACCTTAAAACTGCAGCTCAAATCATGCTTCCTCCCTTGTGCCAGTAAACCAGGGCATGTGATACCTATAGGGAAGAACAGCTTCTTGCATAGCTAACCTTGCCATAGGTTGGCCCTTTAATAAAAGAGGAAATGGCTGGACCAGACTGGAGCTGCAGATTTGAGGTATTATTTTTCCTAGTTTGATTATTTCCAGCAGGGGCACTTCTAGGGTTTTTGCTGCCTGATCCAAAATTTTGAATGGCGCCCTTGATTATTTCCAGGTGTGGTGCAAAGGGTGCCGCCGATGTGTTAAAGTGGGTGTGGCTTGGGCTGTGGGCATGGTTTTGTTGATGGGCATGGCTAAAATTTTACAATATAAAACTCCAATCTCATAGGATTTAAACAGTTCCTTAGACAGTCAATTAACAATAATATAAATTACTAGAAACAGATATTAGATCCCTTTCTCAAACAGCTTGTGTTGCCACTACCATATTTCTCCTTTCAGGGTTTTTTTTGATCAAAATAACTTATTTTATAGCCTGTGCTATACATGTTGGTTCAACTGTTACAATACATTAGAAATGCCATACTTTCTGTATTATAAAAGATTTTAGCCAAAAGATTTGTAAGCCTGCCACCATGTCAAGGTAGACTCTTTCAGCAGGGCCCTAACTAATCCAACTAGTCTAACCTAGCAAACAAACTAAAGCTAACTAAGCTAATGTCCGAACTTCGCAAAATCCGGTCCGCTCGAGGATCTGCGAAAAAAAAAAAATTCGAAAATCCGCGAGCGGACGCGTTAAAATTAAAAATACCCTTAAAATGACGAGTTTTTTCGTATTTTCGAAAATTTTCAAAATTACGAGTTTCACATATTTTCGTGAATTTCCGAAATTACGAGTTTTCATGTATTTTCGAAAATATGTATTTTCGAAAATACAAGTAATCCTCGTAATTTCGAAAATTTTCGAAAATACGTATGTATGGAATTAAGAGAAACCCCTGTATTTTCGAAAATTTTCGAAAATACGTGTTTTCCCGTATTTTCGAAAATTCCCGAAAATATGTGAAACCTCGTAATTTCGAAAATTTTCGAAAATACGAAAAGTCCGCGAATCGCAAGTTCGGAAGGCGGAAAATCCAGAAAAATCCGCCGTTCGCGAACGGGATAACTCCGCGGCGGATCCGGATTCGGATCCGCGAACCGGCCATCCCTAAAGCTAACCTAACCATATAAAATGAATTTAACAACATCATATCTGTTACTAGGGAAACACCACTGCCTGTCTGCCACCTTTCTTCTTCAGTGCAGTGGTGCCACCTGAGACAGATGTCACACTCTGCCTCATGGTAGAAGTGTCCCGGGTTGAGGGCATAGCATTTTAGGTTCAGCAGAACAGGGGGGGTTGCATTCACTTTTATTTCCTCTTTACTACTGATACTCTTTGCCAATTCATGGACGTATTGGGACATTTTGAACTGTTGCAGTGTTTAGGTTTCTTTTTTTCTCTTTTTTTTTAGCATTTATTGTTTAGTATTGTGTTGTGATATCCTGTTCTTATAGAAACAGAACATTGGAGCAAATTTACTAGTTACCCATATCAACCAGGTGCTGATCATTTTGACACAGAAAAATTTGGACAAATAAAACTGTAACACAAAACCCAATTTACAGAACTATACACAGAAGAATTCCTTCATGGCACTGCTTTTACTTCGTATAGAGATCTTGATAAATATGTCAGGTTCTTTTAAATGAATGATTCTCTGCAGAACCATGCAATCTTGGAAGTGGTGGTCATACTCTTTTTAGCTACTAGTAAATGAATTACAATAAATTAATCATCTAATATTCATAACAAAGTTTTTATTTTATACAGATTTATATTAAATCTGCCGTTTTATTTTAAATCCTGGGACATTCGTTTGAGTGTTGTGTTCGAACATTTATTCTGGATTGGCAGTTTGGGTTTTGGCAGAAATTTTAATTTTATTTTGCCGTATCTTGTTCTTACTGGTCACTCTACTCCATGCTGATTGATTTCTTGTGCCTTTTTAAGCTTCCTTTCTCCCTTCCTTGATTGGCCTTTATAATTATTTGTTTGCCCTGACTTGTGGTATGTTTTTTGTGATATTCCTATTCTGACTTCTGCCTGTATCCTGTTTTTATCTGCCTGCTGCATGCCCTGACCTTTGCTATCCTTTGACTACGATTATTCTTCATTCCTTGGTACCTTGCTCTGCTGACCGGCCTCCTGTGCTTTGACCTTCATCCCTGACTTTGGCTTTTCATAATTCTCCTGTACCATGCTTAGATCCAGTTATCAATTTGAAGTGCCCTGTCTACCAGTATTCTCAAGTTTCCCCAGCCTCAGCGTAGATAACTTTAAATCCAGGGGGCAACCATGTCTATTGAGGCGCTACTTTCCTCCCGGCAAACTGCGGCTAGGTTATTGGTAAAGCATGTGGTTATAGATTGGGGTATCTGCACTGAGCATTACATTAGATCAGGTCCCTACCATTTTTCTATGGAAAAATAACCAGAGCAACTTTTCCTACTGACGGGAGACGTCAACCAGTTGACCGACAGAGTGGCCGTTGAGGAGAATCATCAACTTATCTAGGCCTCTGCTTGAATTCAAGTTCCTGCTTCACTTTTCTGGGGATCATCACAAATTTTCTAATTTCATGAATTCATGAAAGTTGTACTTCCACCTACTGCCATCTTCCTCGGGTTTCAAACTGCAGCAAGACTGATCATCTCTCTTCTCCAAGGGAATCCTCAGACATGGGCCTTGATGGATGAGCTCTTTTAAGCTATGTCTGTTCTGTATGACGATCCAAATCACGTCATACAGAACAGACATAGCTTTAAAAAAACACCACAGCTGAAGCTAAACTGAGAACCCTGTGTCAGGAAAAGCAAACTGTCAAGGAGCCTTTTATTAGGATCAGAGAGGGAGACAATTGGAAGACTGCCAGTAACACTAAGGATGGCCATTATAAGTACCTGGTAATGTTGTTTGGCCTAAGTAATGCCCCAGCAGTCTTCCAAGAGTTTATTAATGAGGTTTTCCGGGTGTACCTCGGTAATTTGTAGTCGTTTTGAACTCCAAAAGGTCTCTTTCTTAGGCTACATCATCTCCAACATAGGTCTCCCTATGGACCCTGGGAAGCAGCAGTCCTTGAGTGGGTACCTCTTATCACATTTAAATAACTCCAAAGGTTCCTGGGCTTTGCCAATTTTTGTAGAAGATTTATTAGAAGTTTCTCTTCTATAGTTTGCACGACTGACAAATCTGACACCACAGATCACAGACGTGGTCAGCAAAAGCTCATGCAGCCTTTGTAAGTTTAAAGCTTGCCTTTTGTTCGGCTCATATACTTATCTACTTGAACATTAGATTCCCTTGAAATTAAAGTTGATGTTTCTGAAGCGGGAGTGGGGATATTAATGTCTCAGTACTCTGGTTACCCTGAAAAACTTTACCCCTGTGCTTTCTTTTCTCTCATCTCTCCAGAGAAATTATTATATCAGTAATATAGACTTATTAGTGGTGAATTTAACCTTTGAGGAGTGGAGACACTGGTTTGAGGGTACTGCCCATCCTGTTAAGATACTCACAGACCATAAGAACCTAAAGTACATTGAAGGAACTAAAAATTCCATGTAGGCATGATGGTCACTCTTTTTCTCCTGAGGTCCAACTTCAGGAACACCTATAGGCCGAGGTCAAAAAATACCAAGGCCAGTGCCTTGTCCCAAAACTTTCCAGAATCCATTTCTCGTTATAAGGGACTACGTAAAAACCGGAACAGTCGCCGGAACCGGAACAGAAAATGAACAGCGCCACCTATCGTAAGGCATTAAAATTACACCACTTTATTATAGATGCCGGAATAAGGTTTTACACCCTTTTAGATCTGTTTTGGCAGCAGGAAGAGGGGTCTGGATACTTTTGGCTTTGTTCTGGCCGCCGGAATGGGGGTCTGGACCCCTTTGGCTCTGTTCTGGCCGCCGGAACGGGGGTCTGGATGCTTTTGGCTCTGTTCTGGCCGCCGGAATGGGGGTCTGGACCCCTTTGGCTCTGTTCTGGCTGCCGGAACAGGGTGCTGCATGCTTTGGCTCTGTTCTGGGCCGCCGGAACGGGGTCTGGATCTTTTGGCTCTGTTCTGGCGCCGCCGGAACGGGGGTCTGGACCCCTTTGGCTCTGTTCTGGCTGGCCGGAACGGGTCTGGATGCTTTTGGCTCTGTTCTGGCGGCCGAACGGGGGTCTGGATGCTTTGGCTCTGTTCTGCTGCTGAAACGGGGGTCTGGATGCTTTAGCACTGTGATGGCTGCCCGAATGGGGGTCTGGATACTTTTGGCTCTGTTCTGGCTGCCGGAATGGGGGTCTGGACCCCTTTGGCTCTGTTCTGGCCACCTGAACGGGGGTCTGGATGCTTTTGGTTCTGTTCTGGCTGCCGGAACGGGGGTCTGGATGCTTTTGGGTCTGTTCTGGCTGCCGGAACGGGGGTCTGGATGCTTTTGGCTCTGTCTGTCGGGCCGCCGGAACGGGGGTCTGGACCCCTTTGGCTCTGTTCTGGCCGCCGGAACGGGGGTCTGGATGCTTTTGGGTCTGTTCTGGCTGCCGGAACGGGGGTCTGGATGCTTTTGGCTCTGTTCTGGCTGCCAGAACGGGGGTCTGGACCCCTTTGGCTCGGTTCTGGCTGCCAGAACGGGGGTCTGGACCCCTTTGGCTCTGTTCTGGCTGCCGGAACGGGGGTCTGGATGCTTTTGGCACTGTTATGGCTGCTGGAATGGGTGTCTGTATGCTTTTGGCTCTGTTCTGGCTGCCGAACAGGGTTGTGGACCCCTTTGGCTCTGTTCTGCTGCTGCCGGCGGGGTCTGGATGCTTTTGGCTCTGTTCTGGCTGCCGGAACGGGGGTCTGGATGCTTTTGGCTCTGTTCTGGCCGCCGGAACGGGGGTCTGGACCCCTTTGGCTCTGTTCTGGCTGCCGGAACGGGGGTCTGGATGCTTTTGGCTCTGTTCTGGCGGCCGGAACGGGGGTCTGGACCCCTTTGGCTCTGTTCTGGCTGCCGAAACGGGGGTCTGGATGCTTTTAGCACTGTGATGGCTGCCCGAATGGGTGTCTGGATACTTTTGGCTCTGTTCTGGCTGCCGGAACGGGGGTCTGGACCCCTTTGGCTCTGTTCTGGCCACCGAACGGGGGTCTGGATGCTTTTGGGTCTGTTCTGGCTGCCGAAACGGGGGTCTGGATGCTTTTGGCTCTGTTTCTGGCCGCCGGAACGGGGGTCTGGACCCCTTTGGCTCTGTTCTGGCCGCCGGAACGGGGTTCTGATGCTTTGGTTGTTCTGTTCTGGCTGCCGGAACGGGGCTGGATCTTTTGGCTCTGTTCTGGCTGCCAGAACGGGGGTCTGGACCCCTTTGGCTCTGTTCTGCTGCTGCGGAACGGGGGTCTGGATGCTTTTGGCACTGTTATGGCTGCTGGAATGGGTGTCTGTAGGCTTTTGGCTCTGTTCTGGCTGCCAGAACAGGGTTGTGGACCCCTTTGGCTCTGTTCTGGCTGCTGGAACGGGGGTCTGGATGCTTTTGGCTCTGTTCTGGCTGCCGGAACGGGGGTCTGGATGCTTTTGGCTCTGTTCTGGCCGCCGGAACGGGGTCTGGACCCTTTGGCTCTGTTCTGGCTGCCGGAACGGGGGTCTGGATGCTTTTGCTCTGTTCCGGCTGCCGGAACGGGGTCTGGATGCTTTTGGCTCTGTTCTGGCTGCCGGAACGGGGGTCTGGATGCTTTTGGCTCTGTTCTGGCCGCCGACGGGGGTCTGGACCCCTTTGGCTCTGTTCTGGCTGCGGAACGGGGTCTGGATGCTTTTGCTCTGTTCCGGCTGCCGAACGGGGGTCTGGATGCTTTTGGCTCTGTTCTGGCGGCCGGAAAAGGGGTCTGGATGCTTTTGGCTCTGTTCTGGCTGCCGGAACGGGGGTCTGGATGCTTTTAGTACTGTGATGGCTGCCCGAATCGGTGTCTGGATACTTTTGGCTCTGTTCTGGCTGCCGGAACGGGGGTCTGGACCCCTTTGGCTCTGTTCTGGCCACCGAACGGGGGTCTGGATGCTTTTGGGTCTGTTCTGGCTGCCGGAAAAAGGGGTCTGGATGCTTTTGGCTCTGTTCTGGCCGCCGGAACGGGGGTCTGGACCCCTTTGGCTCTGTTCTGGCCGCCGGAACGGGGGTCTGGATGCTTTTGGGTCTGTTCTGGCTGCCGGAACGGGGTCTGGATGCTTTTGGCTCTGTTCTGGCTGCCGGAACGGGGGTCTGGATGCTTTTGGCTCTGTTCTGGCCACCGGAACGTGGGTCTGAACCCCTTTGGCTCTGTTCTGGCAGCCGGGAACGGGGGTCTGGATACTTTTGACTATGTTGTGGCCACCGGAACGGGGGTCTGGATGCTTTTTGCTCTGTTACAGCTGCCGGAACGGGGACTGGACCCCTTTGGCTCTGTTTGGCCGCCGGAACGGGGGTCTGGATGCTTTTGGCTACTTCTCTGGCTGCCAGAACGGGGGTCTGGACCCCTTTGGCTCTGTTCTGGCTGCCGGAACATGGGTTTGGACCCCTTTGGCTCTGTTCTGGCCGCCGGTACGTGGGTCTGGGCCCATTTGGCTCTTTTCTGGCTGCCAGAACGGGGGTCTGGATGCTTTTGGCTCTGTTCTGGCCACCGGAACGTGGGTCTGGACCCCTTTGGCTCTGTTCTGGCAGCCGGGAACGGGGGTCTGGATACTTTTGACTATGTTGTGGCCACCGGAACGGGGGTCTGGATGCTTTTTGCTCTGTTACAGCTGCCGGAACGGGGATCTGGACCCCTTTGGCTCTGTTCTGGCCGCCGGAACGGGGGTCTGGATGCTTTTGGCTACTTTCTGGCTGCCAGAACGGGGGTCTGGACCCCTTTGGCTCTGTTCTGGCTGCCGGAACATGGGTTTGGACCCCTTGGCTCTGTTCTGGCCGCCGGTACGTGGGTCTGGGCCCATTTGGCTCTTTTCTGGCTGCCAGAACGGGGGTCTGGATGCTTTTGGCTCTGTTCTGGCCACCGGAACGTGGGTCTGGACCCCTTTGGCTCTGTTCTGGCAGCCGGGAACGGGGGTCTGGATACTTTTGACTATGTTGTGGCCACCGGAACGGGGGTCTGGATGCTTTTTGCTGTTACAGCTGCCGGAACGGGGATCTGGACCCCTTTGGCTCTGTTCTGGCTGCCGGAACGGGGGTCTGGACCCCTTTGGCTCTGTTCTGGCTGCCAGAACGGGGGTCTGGACCCCTTTGGCTCTGTTCTGGCTGCCGGAACATGGGTTTGGACCCCTTTGGCTCTGTTCTGGCTGCTGAACACGGGGGTCTGGATGCTTTTAGCACTGTGATGGCTGCCCGATGGGGGTCTGGATACTTTTGGCTCTGTTCTGGCTGCCGGAATGTGGGTCTGGACCCCTTTGGCTCTGTCCTGGCCACCAGAATGGGGGTCTGGATGCTTTTGGTTCTGTTCTGGCTGCCGGAACGGGGGTCTGGATGCTTTGGGTCTGTTCTGGCTGCCGGAACGGGGGTCTGGATGCTTTTGGCTCTGTTCTGGCCGCCGGAACGGGTCTGGACCCCTTTGGCTCTGTTCTGGCCGCCGGAACGGGGGTCTGGATGCTTTTGGGTCTGTTCTGGCTGCGGAACGGGGTCTGGATGCTTTGGCTCGGTTCTGGCTGCCAGAACGGGGGTCTGGACCCCTTTGGCTCGGTTCTGGCTGCCAGAACGGGGGTCTGGACCCCTTTGGCTCTGTTCTGGCTGCCGGAACGGGGGTCTGGATGCTTTGGCACTGTTATGCTGCTGGAATGGGTGTCTGTATGCTTTTGGCTCTGTTCTGGCTGCCAGAACAGGGTTGTGGACCCCTTTGGCTCTGTTCTGGCTGCCGGAACGGGGGTCTGGATGCTTTTGGCTCTGTTCTGGCTGCCGGAACGGGGTCTGGATGCTTTTGGCTCTGTTCTGGCCGCCGGAACGGGGGTCTGGACCCCTTTGGCTCGGTTCTGCTGGCTGCCGGAACGGGGGTCTGGATGCTTTTGGCTCTGTTCTGGCGGCCGGAACGGGGGTCTGGACCCCTTTGGCTCTGTTCTGGCTGCCGAAACGGGGGTCTGGATGCTTTTAGCACTGTGATGGCTGCCCGAATGGGTGTCTGGATACTTTTGGCTCTGTTCTGGCTGCCGGAACGGGGGTCTGGACCCCTTTGGCTCTGTTCTGGCCACCGGAACGGGGGTCTGGATGCTTTTGGGTCTGTTCTGGCTGCCGGAACGGGGGTCTGGATGCTTTTGGCTCTGTTCTGGCCGCCGGAACGGGGGTCTGGACCCCTTTGGCTCTGTTCTGGCCGCCGGAACGGGGTCTGGATGCTTTGGGTCTGTTCTTCTGGCTGGCCCGGAACGGGGGTCTGGGTGCTTTGGCTCTGTTCTGGCTGCCAGAACGGGGGTCTGGACCCCTTGGCTCTGTTCTGGCTGCCGGAACGGGGGTCTGGATGCTTTTGGCACTGTTATGGCTGCTGGAATGGGTGTCTGTAGGCTTTTGGCTCTGTTCTGGCTGCCAGAACAGGGTTGTGGACCCCTTTGGCTCTGTTCTGGCTGCTGGAACGGGGATCTGGATGCTTTTGGCTCTGTTCTGGCTGCCGGAACGGGGGTCTGGATGCTTTTGGCTCTGTTCTGGCCGCCGGAACGGGGTCTGGACCCCTTTGGCTCTGTTCTGGCTGCCGGAACGGGGTCTGGATGCTTTGGCTCTGTTCCGGCTGCCGGAACGGGGGTCTGGATGCTTTTGGCTCTGTCTTCTGCCGGAACGGGGGTCTGGATGCTTTTGGCTCTGTTCTGGCCGCCGGAACGGGGGTCTGGACCCCTTTGGCTCTGTTCTGGCTGCCGGAACGGGGGTCTGGATGCTTTTGGCTCTGTTCCGGCTGCCGGAACGGGGGTCTGGATGCTTTTGGCTCTGTTCTGGGGCCGGAAAAGGGGTCTGGATGCTTTTGGCTCTGTTCTGGCTGCCGGAACGGGGGTCTGGATGCTTTTAGTACTGTGATGGCTGCCCGAATCGGTGTCTGGATATTTTGGCTCTGTTCTGGCTGCCGGAACGGGGGTCTGGACCCCTTTGGCTCTGTTCGTCCACCGGAACGGGGGTCTGGATGCTTTTGGGTCTGTTCTGGCTGCCGGAACAGGGTCTGGATGCTTTTGGCTCTGTTCTGGCCGCCGGAACGGGGGTCTGACCCCTTTGGCTCTGTTCTGCTGGCCGCCGGAACGGGTCTGGATGCTTTGGGTCTGTTCTGGCTGCCGGAACGGGGTCTGGATGCTTTTGGCTCTGTTCTGTGCCGGAACGGGGTCTGGATGCTTTTGGCTCTGTTCTGGCCACCGGAACGTGGGTCTGAACCCCTTTGGCTCTGTTCTGGCAGCGGGGAACGGGGGTCTGGATACTTTTGACTATGTTTGGCCACCGGAACGGGGGTCTGGATGCTTTTTGCCTGTTACAGCTGCCGGAACGGGGATCTGGACCCTTGGCTCTGTTCTGGCCGCCGGAACGGGGGTCTGGATGCTTTTGGCTACTTTCTGGCTGCCAAACGGGGGTCTGGACCCCTTGGGCTCTGTTCTGGCTGCCGGAACATGGGTTTGGACCCCTTTGGCTCTGTTTCTGGCCGCCGGTACGTGGGTCTGCCCATTTGGCTCTTTTCTGGCTGCCAGAACGGGGTCTGGATGCTTTTGGCTCTGTTCTGGCCACCGGAACGTGGGTCTGGACCCCTTTGGCTCTGTTCTGGCAGCCGGGAACGGGTCTGGATACTTTTGACTATGTGTGGCCACCGGAACGGGGGTCTGGATGCTTTTTGCTCTGTTACAGCTGCCGAACGGGGATCTGGACCCCTTTGGCTCTGTTCTGGCCGCCGGAACGGGGGTCTGGATGCTTTTGGCTACTTCTGGCTGCCAGAACGGGGTCTGACCCCTTTGGCTCTGTTCTGGCTGCCCGGAACATGGGTTTGGACCCCTTTGGCTCTGTTCTGGCCGCCGGTACGTGGTCTGGGCCCATTTGGCTCTTTTCTGGCTGCCAGAACGGGGTCTGGATGCTTTTGGCTCTGTTCTGGCCACCGGAACGTGGTCTGGACCCCTTTGGCTCTGTTCTGGCAGCCGGGAACGGGGGGTCTGGATACTTTTGACTATGTTGTGGCCACCGGAACGGGGGTCTGGATGCTTTTTGCTGTTACAGCTGCCGGAACGGGGATCTGGACCCCTTTGGCTCTGTTCTGGCCGCCGGAACGGGGGTCTGGATGCTTTTGGCTACTTTCTGGCTGCCAGAACGGGGGTCTGGACCCCTTTGGCTCTGTTCTGGCTGCCGGAACATGGGTTTGGACCCCTTTGGCTCTGTTCTGGCTGCTGGAACGTTGGTCTTGACCCCTTTGGCTCTGTTCTGGCCACCGGAATGGGGGCCTGGAAGCTTTAGGCTCTGTTCTAAATGCCGGAACGGGGGCTTTTGCTCTGTTCTTGACGCTGGAACGGAGTTTTGAACCCTGGGAACTATATTTTGACTGCCGGAATGGGGGTCTGCACCCTGGGAACTCTATTCTGGCAGCCATAACAGGGTTTTACACCATGAAAATTCTGTTCTGGCAGCTGGAAAGAGGATTTTCACCCTTTGAACTTTGTTCTTGCGACCAGAACGGGGGTTTGCACACTGAGAACTCTGTTTTGGTGGCCGGAATAGGGGTCTGCACCCTGGGAACTCTGTTCTGGCTGCTGGAATGGGGGTTTGCACCCTAGAAACTCTGTTCTGGTGGCCAGAACAGGGGTCTGCACCCTGGGAACTTTGTTCTGGCGGACGGAACAAGGATTTGCATCCTGGGAACTCAGTTCTGGCTACCGAAATGGGGGTTTGCACCCTAGAAACTTTGTTCTGTGGCCAGAACAGGGGTCTGCACCCTGGGAACTCTGTTCTGGTGGCTGGAACGGGGGTCTGCACCATTGGAACTTCTATTCTATCTGCCAGAATGGGGGTCTGCACCCTGGTAATGCTGTTTTGGTGGTTGGAACAGGGGTCTGCACTCTGGGAACTCTCTTTTGGCTCAAGGAACGGGGGTTTGTACCATGGAAACTCTGTTTTTGTGGGCAGAACGGGGGTCTGCACCCTAGGAACTTTGTTCAGGAGGCCGGAATAGGGGTCTACACTGTAGGATCTCTGTTTTGGCAGCTGGAACAGGGTTCTGCACTCTGGGAACTTTATTCTGGATGCCAGAAAGGGGGGTCTGCACCCTTAGAACTTTGTTTTGATGACCGGAATGGGGTCTGCACCCTGGGAACTCTGTTAGAAATCTGAGAGATGTAAGTCTAGCCTGAAATGCTGCCTGATATTCTGTTACTTCTCTTTCTTCTTCCTGGTTCTTCCAGTTATCAGCTGTCAGTTATGGATGTGCCAATATCATATCAGCCAATGACATAAAGGGCAAAAACACCACCTGAATGAACTTTTAACCCCATCCCAGTCTCCACCCAACCCTTCTTTTGTAATACTAACCTTACCATGCACAGCAAATTTTCACTCTCTCAGGAACTAGATATTCTCGCTCACACTGAACGTACAGTACACACACATTCTGTCTCACTTTCTCTCACACATCGAACATACACACTCGCACACTGAGCCATTGTTGAAATCTTTAGGATGAAATGTGTCTGGTGTTTGGCAGTGGTCTTGGCTTCCGTGTGGATACTGGCATCTGCTCCTGTGATTGGCTAAGGCACGATGCCTTAGCCAGTCATAGGAGCTGATGGTGGTCGAGCCCCATCTGCTTGTCTTCCGTTCACTGAAAAGGCACGAAAGAAAGGCAGAACGCGGTGAGGGAACGATGTCTGGTAAGTACATTTGGGTAAGTCTTTGAATGCTATAAACCTCACAAGGTTGAGCTATTTCCTGCAGGATACCAAATTTTAGTTGGAGGGTGGACATACCCTTTAAGGCTAGAAGAAAATAAGTGTCATCTTCTTCTCCACTGAGAACAGTGGAACTGGAACTAACTTCCACCAGATGTGGTAATGGCAAGTTCATTGAATGGCTTTAAAAGTGATCTGGATAAGTTTCTAAAACTAAAACATATTGAGAATTACTGATATTATTACATATACTGTAGTTCTGGTTGATCTAGGGATACTTTTCAAGACTTTTTAACGTTTTTCCCTTCCTCTGGATCAACTGTTAGGTAGGGTTAAAAAAGAGGGTTTAAAAGTTGGACTGGATGGACATATGTCTTTATTCAACCTCAATTACTATGTTACTATGTAACTGTTAGACAGACATTATGGGTAGGGTATAATAAAGGTTGGACAAGATGGACGTATGTCTTTATACAACCTCCAATACTATGTTACTATGTAACTGTTATACAGACATTATGGGTAGGCTATAAAGGTCGGACTAGATGGACGTATGTCTTTATACAACCTCGATTACTATGTAATTATTTTGTTACTATGGGCCATATTTGTAAAGGTGTGGTATTATTTTTAATCAATACCGTGCCTAACATTTGTTAAAACGATCATTAATTTACAATTACTAATGTAAATAAATGATAGCAATGGTAAATGTACGATTATGATAGTAAATCTACGACCGTGATCGTAGATTTACATTCCTTCATAGAATACCATTGCGGTATTTTACTACCACATGGTATTCTATGGCCGAACGGACGTACATTATGGCCACTGTCGTACATTAGCTATAACGTGCGTTTATGAATATGGCCCAATGTCCACCATCATCATTAAAAAAAAAAAAATGCAAACTCATTCTTTGCTGTAATTACCTTTTCCAAATATGCTTCATAACTTGCTCACACAGGCCAATCCCTTCTGTGGCTCTGCTCTCTCACATCTTTCCTATGTGTTTGGGGGGCCTTAAGCAGAATAGTCATGACATTAAGGTATCATAGTGGACATGTCCTTTAAAGAGGATTTCTCAGTAAGGAAATCCAAATGAATGTAGGAATGGGTATACTACAGTAAGGCAGCTACAGTATATAGCTTAAGGTGAGGTGATCTAAAAGGAGCAAAAACCATCCACAGAACATAAAATGAAGCAGAGATTTTTTTTAAGACAGAAGGTATTTTGCAGTTTCATGCTATATGAACTGCATTGCCTAAAAAAAACAAGGAGTAAGTTCTCAACTCCCAGGATTCCCAGAGTAAGCATATTATAACCACCGGTTTATAATATGCAACACAGCCCCATAGAGCCATCAATCTGTATCTTGTACTGACGAGATCTAACAAGATCGAAACCTGTCATGTCTGCAGGTCAGATGAATGGCTCTATTCCACAGGCTATATTGCATGTTATAAGCCAGTGGTTCTGGTGACATGCTTTAACCGAAGGACATAAAGGGGAAGTTTTGCATATATCCATCCCTTGGGAGTGAAAAAATTACTACTTGTTTTTTAGATTTTTTTGGGCAATGCTATTTATATAGCACGGGACTGCAAAATACCTTTTGTTGTAAGAAGGCTCTGTTTCATTATACTATAGTTAGACAATAGATACAGTTGTTCACTGCTGCACAGGGCAGATACTTTTCTGAAACAAAATTGCAGCTTCATACTTGTGGCTCTATTAACACTTTAACAATTGATGTAGCAATCTATATAACAACGTAACAATCTATGGTACAGGCTTCTGCACATGGAGATACGGAGAAGCAGACTGAAAAAGCAGAAAGAGGGGTTCTGGGCACCAGTAAAATACCCTTTAAAAGCAACACAACTTCCAGATGCCCAAGTGCAGCTGGTAAAAAAAAAAAAAAAAAAGTCATGGACAAAACACACAAAGATTCACTCGAAGCAGTGTTTTGTTTTTTGGGGGCTGCGGCTTTGTGTGTTCGGCCATGGTGACACGATGCAACAGGCACTACACCCACGGCATGTGCCCCTTAAGTGCAACTAGCCACCTGTTTCCCCTGTACTACATGGCTCTGTTACCCATTCCTACTCTTTCCCCTATATCCCTTGCAATAATACCAGCGCACTGTCACACTTTGCTTATCCACGTACTCTAATAACTCCTTACCAATGCACCCAGTAACCATCCCTGTAATGCTATGTGCACCCACCCTTCCCCTGTCCTTCTTTACAACACATTCATTTCTGTACCCTGATTTACCTAAATAATAATGCACCCAGTTTTCTCCCAGCACCCCCATAGCTCTCTATAATCTCTATTATACTAAAGGAGTCACAATGTCCCATATTATCTCTACCCTGCACAGCAGGTATATATATAACATGTCAATGGTGGCAGCTGAAATAGTCAAAGGTAATACTCTGCTGGCACTGAAAGTGTTAATGGCAATACTCTGGGAAACTGCTGGCACTGAAAGGATTAATAGGGAAGTCTGTTGGCACTGAAGGGTTAATGGTAATACTCTGCTGGCACTGAAAGTGTTAATGGCAATACTCTGGAAAAGTGCCGGCACTTAAAGTATTAATAGTAAAATCGGCTGGCACTAAAGGATTAATGGTAATACTCGGCTGTCACTGAAAGTCGTAAAAGCAATACTCTGGAAAAGTGCTGGCACTAAAAGAGTTAAACTACTCAGATTTCACCAAATTTCCGTGTTCTGCCCTATCCGGCTACTTTTTCATGCCACCCAGCTGGAAACACATACTGCGCATCCACTGAAACCTAACCTGTCCTTTCAATTAGTAATTCATTGATGGACAGTGACGCTGCATACGCACAAATGTACTCCAATCATAAAGGTAACAAATCTGGAGAGGTGGAGATCCTGGCGGTTCAAAGACACTATACAATATGCCAAAAAATGTGCTTTATTATACCATCCGCACTACATGTTTCAGAGTGTGATAAAGTGTGTTCAAGTGTGATAAAGGATCAGTTGATCTGAAACATGCAGTGCGGATGGTATAATAAAGCACGTTTTTGGCATATTGTATGGTGTCTTTGAACTGCCAGGATCTCCACCTCTTCAGATTTCTTACCCATCTGCAGTCTGGTTGGTCAAGTTTGGTGGGTCGTATGGGAGGGAGAGTGCTTAGGGCACTAAGATGGCTAGAAGATGCACAAGACCACTTGATGTTCCAGTTTTACATTTATCCAATCCGTTTTTTAATATAGCACAAGCCAGAACATTAACTTAACAGCCAATGTTACAACATATCCGGAATTTCTGGTCCTGTTACAATTTCTATTTTTACACAGAGATGGACACTGAAACACACAGAGAGTTCCACCCCACTCAGAGACAGGCACTTCCACACAGAGATTGGGACTTCCACACACAAGAGGCACTCCTCCCAAACTCACCAACAGGCACCACGCACGATAGGCACTACTCCCACACACTCACTGGCACTACTCTCATGCACACCGGCAGGCACTACTCCCCCACACACCGACAGGCACTACTCCCACACACACCAACAGTCACTACTCCCACGCACACCGAACTGGCACTACTCTCATGCACACCGGCAGGTGCACCAATACACACTGACAGGTACTACTCCCACGCACACCCAGACACTACTCACACACTCTTGCACACACACACTGATGCAGACACTTACAAACACTCATACAGACCGACTCATTCAGACACCCATACAGACACTCATACTGACACACTGATGCAGACACACATAGACACACTTATGCACTCACACACACCGATGCACTCACACGCACACACTCATACAGACACAATCATGTAGACACACACACACACACACACACAGACACACTGATGCAGACACTCACAGACATGCACACAGACACTCACGCAGACACACACAGATGCACTCACACTCATGCAGACACTCATGCTGACACACATGCAGACACACACTCATGCAGACGCACACACACACACACACACACTTATGCTGACACACACACTCATGCAGACACAGACACACTCATGCTGACACACACATACTGACACACACACAGACACACTCATGCTAACAGACACACTGACCTGTCCCCCCTTAAGATGAGGAAGGAGAGGGGTTGCAGTTATGAGCACCGAACCAGAACACTCCCGGAATGACACACTCATGCATGCACACACACACTCATACAGACACACTCATGCAGACATACACACATGCACTCACACACTCATACAGACACACACACACTCATGCTGACACACACACATGCGGACACACTCATGCAGGCACACACACTCATGCTGACACACACACATGCTGACACACATGCGGACACACTCATGCAGGCACACACACACATGCGGACACACTCATGCAGGCACACTCACGCAGACACACTCATGCTGACACAGACACACACTCATGCAGACACACACACACTCATGCAGACACACACACACTCATGCAGACACACACACACTCATGCTAACAGACACACTGACCTGTCTCCCCTTAAGACGAGGAAGGAGAGGGGTTGCAGTTGTGAGCACTGAACCGGAACACTCCCGGAATGACACTCATGCAGACACACACACACACACACTCGTGCTGACACACACATGCACTCATACTCATGCAGACACACACACACACTCATACAGACACACATGCACTCACACAGACACACACACACACACACTCATGCGGACACACTCATGCAGGCACACACACATACAGACACCCTCATGCACTCACACAGACACACTCATGCTGACACACACACTCATGCTGACACACACACATGCTGACACACACACATGCTGACACTCACACACACAGACACACTCATGCTGACACACAGACTCATGCAGACACACACACTCATGCTGACAGACACACTGACCTGTCCCCCCTTAAGAACAGGAAGGAGAGTTGTTGCAGTTGTGAGCACTGAACCGGAACATTCCCGGAATGAAGACCAGTGATGTGTTGGTTCCGGTTTGTACATTACTGTATAGAGACAAGTTAAGTCCCTGCTGCAGTGCTGGGTCAGTGGCTGAGATGGAACTTAATAGCTGAACTGTCCACTGTGCGATCCTCTCCCTCCACCTGCATGGAAACCCCCAGTCTGATTACACTGGTAAATCCTGTACAGAGGTCCGTGTCCGGGGTTTCCATGCAGGTGGAGTGAAGGGAGGTGATCGCACAGTGGACAGTTCAGCTATTAAGTTCCATCTCACTGACCCAGCACTGCAGCAGGGACTTAACTTACCTGTACAGCAATGTACAAACCGGAACCAACACATCACTGGGCTTCATTCCGGGAATGTTCCGGTTTTTAGCTTTAGCTTGTGTTCCGGTTCCGCAATTATTTAAGTAAAAGTCGGAACACTGCCGGAAGGGTAGATTTTTCATGTAATTAGCCCTCCCTTGCGCAAGAGGGCAGTGGACTTAATGCGGTTCCGGTCCGGTTCCGGTTCCGTTTTTTATTTTTACCTTCGTTATAAGGTTCTTCCAGAGCCCATTCTGGCTGCAGATTGTGTCATTGGGGCTCTCACGCCCGCTAAGGTATCTTCCGACCTAATTGAAAGTTTA
This sequence comes from Hymenochirus boettgeri, assembly GCA_019447015.1. NCBI lineage: Eukaryota > Metazoa > Chordata > Amphibia > Anura > Pipidae > Hymenochirus > Hymenochirus boettgeri. The sequence goes on along the minus strand of CM033475.1, from coordinate 122,891,345 downwards.
AAACCTTTCCAGGTTGATGTTCTCCCTAGGAAACCATCTAACTCTCTTTTTTCCCCATTAACAGGTCCTCCAGCAGTTCCACAACTGTCCGGGCACCATGGGGAAGTAAAACCTTGGCCCTTTTAACCCGGCATGTATGGTGGCCATCCCTCTCTAAGGATACTAAATCCTAAGTTAATGTATACTCCATCTGGCACTCTTGTGCCACTTTCTATTCCTGAGATCCTGGAATTGGCTCATTTTATTCTCCTTCACAAACTTCTATCTGCTAAAGAGTTATCCCAGCTATTAATTTCGCATATTTTCCATCTCCATGGCTTTCCTGAAAATTTTTATTCTAATCTCGGTATTTCCTCAGGTTTTCAAAATTTAATGGTCAGACCGTCAGAATCAATCAGTATTTGGAGCAGTACCTTAGATAATTTGTGTCTGATGAAAATGGACAGAATTCTTGCCACTCATTCATCTAGCCTTTAGGAGTAATCAGGGATCTCACTTTTGGTGTAATCATGGGCATTCCAAACTTTCTTCATATGTCTGAAATCTGGTGCCAGGTTCAATCAAACTTAAAACAAGCTATAACACAACAACAGCAAAATTGCTAACCGCTATTGCTTGAAGAAACCAAAGAAATCTAGTCTTAATATCCACACTCAACTGATCTCTACGGCAGCCATCTTTAAATTTAGGTCTATATGCTATTCTTCAAAAGATCAACAGAGTGACCTTTAGGTTAACATTACCTCCATCTGTCAAATTTGTTCACACTTTTAGGTTTCTTTGCTAAGACCTGCAGCCAATGAGGCTTCCACCTCAGATCCTCCACCTCCTATGGTTTCTTAGGGGGAACCAGAATATGAGGTTGAGAAAATCTTGGATTCTTTATGGGTACAAAAATCACTTTAATTTCTCTTTGACTAGAAAGGATATGTACCAGAGGAGAGATGTATCCCCTGCCCTGACCTTCACTATCCCTTTGCTACGCATATTCTTTACCCCTTGGTACCTTGCTCCGCTGACGATCTACTTGGTTACATCCCTGACTATGGCTTTTTGTTATCCTCTTGTACCCCCCCTTTTGTCCAGGGCGCAACTGTTCCAGTACTTGGGGACTCCAGGCCATTACATTGTATTAGTATTTTTAATAAAGTTTGCTGGATGTTCCTTTAGCGACTGCTTATTAAAGCAAAAACACTTAATCAAACAAATAGCCAAGTTGAGAATTTAGTTACAAAACTGAGCAAGTGCATAGTCTAGCTTTATTCAAAGTCTAGCATATTTGCAAAAAACATATTATTTAGACAATGATGATAATAGTCCACTGGTACATGAAACAGTTAAAATAAAACAGAATGAAATAAAGATCAAATGGTACAGAAGAAATGTGTTTTTTAAACACATTCACTGTTTAGTCTACCACACATTAATATCATTTGATTAATATATTCTTCCTAAAGCTGGAACAATAGATACTCATTATTTTGTAAGTTTGTAGGCAAAAAAGTAGCATAACCAATGTAGTAACCTATGCTGTTGCTTCTGGCTGGGAGTTTCACCAGGGACAGTTCCTGTACAATATCTGTGATATTCAGTTAGATCACTGACTTGAAGTTTAGTTCTTGAAGAAGTTTCGTTGTCATCCAATTGTGAATTGAGAAAGCCAGTCAGATGACTAGCAAAACTTCTTCAAGAACTAAACTTCAAGTCCAGTTGATCTAACTGAATAACAAAGATATGAACCTTCACAAGCTTCATGGAGAATTAATTTCCCCCTTGAATTTTCTAATTTTTAAGAAAATCTAACAGAGGGATTCAATAAAGTTCTTATTGTTTAAAATAGTGCTAATTTTGCACCAACCAATCAATCTTATTTAACATTTGTAAGCTTACATCTGATTGGTTGGGGCAAAATTAGCATAATTTTAAATGATAAGAACTTTTATTGAATAACCCTTTTATTTCCTTATTAGCTTTGCTGAAATGGTTAGTATTATTCGATGCCCAGATTTCTATATTATAGCAATTTCTTGCAGCACATCAAATTACTAAATGCTGCCTTGATCTCAAACTTCTCAACTACATCAGAAAGGGTCACAAACATAAGATATGTTGTTCCAGCTTAAAGGTTCTGTGGTAACCCCTCTAATGTCTAGAGTGGCTGTGTGAAAACATAGTGAACATCCGCATAACAAGCAAAATGAAAGGGCAGTGACTTGTCTAGCAAAAAAACGATCTCTATTCCTATTTAACACACTAGGAAGGCTATACATGAAAAGAACATTCATACAGTTTCTGTATCCTCAAAATACATTATTGCTATCTAATTACATGATTTTAACGGCAAAAATGTTTAGCAATCTTCACCCGTCCAAAAAAGCAGCTATAGAAAATAATAACTTAATATACTATTCATCAGTTGCCGACAAATTATCAGACTTTCATGAAAGATACAGTGTATGAGAATTTTACAGCCCTTGTGTTTTTAATAAAACAAGCATAATAAAGGGGATAAGCAAGTGGTAACTGCAAAATTAGAATCTGTCTGGTAGAGAAACACAGTTTCTATGGAAACTCTGTTTTGACTTATCTGTGTCACCATCTCAATACTGTAAGCCAGATTTATGACTGTACAGCCAGAACTTTTTTCATGCACACATTTAAATCTTACAATTGTAAGGGAACATTTCAGCCACGCTACAGTTAATTTAGGTGCAGTGTAGGGGCTCATGATTCTACCAGTTGTGATAAAAAATGGGCAGATTATTGGTGCTTGAGTCAGGGTATCTGCTTCTATCCTTTAGCATACTGTAGTACATAGCAGTAGCATTATCGTTCCATATTCCGGATTAGTGAGTAAATGTAAAATCTTTAAAGATTTATGAAATATGTATAAATATTGAGCTTCTACAAAGTTTATGATCTGCTTAGAGGGTATCCTTAAAGGGACACTAAACTGAAAAAAAAATGACTTGCTTTAATACTTTTCTATATTTTTAGTGCTGCCAGGAACCTGATCTCTTTTTGCTCTCAGTGCTCCCTGTCACTAGATCTCCTTATGTCCTCTTCATCTCACTCCTATTTAGCATGTATGCCTCCTCTCTATGTATCCACCCCCTCCCTAAACTGAGGCACAGCGTGTGAGTGTGGAGTGAAAATGATCTGTGCCCCCCTGTAGCCAGTAGTATTCACTCAGGGATTTTGTGTTATAGTGAAAGTAAAACTGCTTTGCTATGGGAAGGGAAGCAGCACTGGGAGCTGTAATCACTGCTTGAATCAAGTAAGATTTTCTTTAAGCTGTAGGAGTTTGAAGGTGTGTGTGTGAGAGTGAGTGTGTGTGTGTGTGGGGAATTTGTAATTGATTTCTTTAGGTACAGTGCTATATCGGGACTTAAGTAACACAGACAGCAGCTACAGTAACTGCAGGATTGAGTGTTATCTGCACAGAAAGAGCACAGAGAAACAGATAATGCTTATTACTTTTCCTGATCTTAATGCTGAATCATAAGCCATGTGACAGAGAAATAACCTTTACTTTTATAGAATGGAGTTTCTACATGTAGTGTGACTGGGGGAGGGGCTGGGTGATTGACCGTTCTTTACTGACTAGCTGTGTCCGCCCTCTTTAAAAAGTAAAATTCCCAGAGCTAAAAAACTAGAGATAGGAAGGTCAGAGAAGAAAAGAAAAAAAAGAAGCAGATTAAACATTGGTGGTAATTAATCCTAATTACTGTATGATTAGTTAAAAAAATATTTCCCACATTTTACAAGTCCTTTAAGCCATGTGAGACAATTTGGTTAGTGGTTCAGGTTGTACCGACCTTTGAGACATAATATTGGCTCATGGTTATGTGAACCACTAATCGGTTAAGCTTAAAGGGCTTTAGGGGCAGCCCCTGAGCCAAGGGCACCTAACTAACCTAACTAGTATTGCAAGAGGGTCAGTGGCAGAGGTTGCTTTGCAGCTTCACTTCATATACTTTATTTACAACAGTGACATAACAACAAAACTTCCGTAGCCTTACGCGTTTCGAGCGTCCCCTCCGTCTCTTAGTCATAGGCCTATGACTAAGAGCGGAGGGGACGCTCGAAACGCGTAAGGCTACGGAAGTTTTGTTGTCATGTCACTGTTGTAAATAAAGTATATTGAAGTGAAGAGTCACGGGTTTCTTACATTCCGGTGTGCGCCATATTCCCTCCTGGTTTGCTAGTAGAATACAATGGAGGACGAGTAGCGACGGGTCGTGCAGCACCCGGACAACAGACCCACTAGGGTAAGTTTAACCCGTGGCTGTCTGTGAGTATCTGAACCGGATAAAGTGGAGAGATGAGTGCTGTTTTTGTGAAGGACTCAGGGCAGGCTTGCACCCGGGTCACCACACTGACGCTGTAAGTCAGATAGTATACAGAGCACAGTTACATGCCTTATATCTGGTTCAGAGTTGATTATTAGAGGATTTGAGCACTGTGATTTATGTGTTTTTTGTCATGCTTTGCAGCTTGTCAAGTTGCATATAGTAACTGTAACAAAAAAGTTTTGCAGTGAAGAAACGAAAAGTATAAAGCGTTGAAGTCAGTGGTGTAGCTAAGAATCACTAGGCCCCCCAATAAAACTATAATGGGGCCCCCTATCTGTGCTTTCTCTACAGTACTTTCTTGGGAGGAGGCTATACTGTATCTATCATAGGAAAAATTAATAAGATGAGGCCCCCTTGGCTCCTATTCCTCCAAACCCCTCTCTCCCCTGGTATTTATGCCACTGTTTGAAGTTGAAAAGTTATAATGTGGCAAATTTCTGTTTTTTTCAACACTTTTTCCATCTGGCCACCACATTTATTACCACAAAATGTTAAGACACCTTCGTTAGGATAAATTGTGCAAAAACCCTTGCAGTATTTAACTGTAGCCAATTCTATTTTCAGCAAAACCTTATCAAGAATATTTTGCTATTTGTGTTAATTTTGAAGACATTCCTAGCCTGGAAATAGATTTTTAACTTACTTCTTATATATTCCATTACTATTGTTAGACATTCCCTGTGATGTCTAACTGTGTTTCCCATGGCCATGTGTATGGGCCTTTAGACCTTTATACACGTGTTTGCTGAACATTCGTCTGGGGATGTTAGACTCATTTTCATATGTACACAAATGCCTTCTGTGTGTTTAATACCAATTGTATTGACATATAAATCAGAGTTTTTATCTTAATGCCTGGCTGAAATAATAAAAGAGGAAGCTAATAGCAGTGAATTTGTTGCTCATTGTTTTTCCAGTGATATTTAAACAATTATCGGTAATACTGGTTTTCTAATTCTTCTATTTCCGCAACTAAATATTGCATTGATGTGTAAAATACATTGGGAGAGATCATTTACCTCCTAACATATTTTGCATCCATTTGTCCAATTGAAAATTTCAAAAAAACTTCCAAGTTCCCTTAGGAAATTTTTCCAATTCTAGGCAGGAATATTAAGTGCAGGGAAATGCATGGAATTGTAACTTTAAATTCCATTTGTCTCTTTAAAATTAGGATTAACCATTTCATTTTTAAAAGTGTGTAAATGGGAGTGGCCTGGATGGGGTGGTACATTAGAAATAAGAAATGTGGGCAAAATACATTTCCAACATTCTTATTCTGTGAAAACTTCTATATATCTTTAGGGCACTTTTGTTTCAATGGCATAACTGCCACACCTTGTCCAGCAGGCACCTATTCAGAAAGGGAAGGACTTTACCAACAGAGTCAATGCAACCTATGCCCAGCAGGTCAGTTCATCTTTTTTGTTGATGTAAATTATTATCAGTAACCAAACATATTTAGTGCAGCTTTTTTCCCAATTATTTGGCTTTTATTTCTATAGGGTACTATTGCTTAGAAGGGACAATACAGCAACCAGCAGCAGAAGCTTTATGCCCAGCTGGATTTTACTGCCCTAATGGAACAGAAAGCTCTCATGCTTATCCCTGCCCTCCTGGAACATACAATGATCAGCTTGGGCAAGGGCATAGGAGCAGCTGCAAAATATGCTCTGAAGGATTGTTCTGCCAGGAAGGTAATTGTGCTCGTGTGATATTATTTTCTAATTTTTAAAGATTTGTTCAAAGGAAAAACCAAAGAAAAATCTAAGATTAGAAATTAATTATTTACTTTTTATGTAAGTTCAGGTACCCAGGGCTAGAGATGTCCGAACTTCGCAAAATCTGGTCCGCTCGAGGATCTGCGAATTTTCGAAAAATTTGCGAGCGTACCCGTTAAAATGAAAAGTATTCTCGAAATTACATGATTTCTCGTAATTTCGAAAATTTTCGAAAACGTAATTCCTGAAAATACGAGTAATCCTCGTAATTTCGAAAATTTTCGAAAATACGTATTTACGGAAATAAGAGACATCCTCGTATTTTTGAAAATTTTCGAAAATATGTATCCGCGGTTCGGAAGTTCGGAAGGCGGAAAATCCAGAAAAATCCACCGTTCGCGAACGGGATAAATCCGCGGCGGATCCGGATCCGCGAACCGGCCATCCCTACCCAGGGCCAACTTTAGGCCAATATCATGACTGATAGCACTTGGAGATTTAAAGATTAGCACACAATTGTAAAAATTATTATTATTTTTTTTTTTTGCCATTTGTTGTTTTTTCATTATAAAAAAAAATGCAATCAATATTAGAGACAATTCCTATAAATAAATATTCCCTAAATTTCCACATAATATTAAATGTCAATATAAAACACCTTTTTTGATAAACTTTATATAAGGTAGCACAATGGATTGGAGTTTTTTCCTTGCTAAACTTTTCCAATACTTTCTGGAGCACCAGCATCACCCCCCTATAATTGGGCATGCATTGAAGAGATGTCATTCATCCCTGTTTGGAGCTCAATTTAGCTAAGACATTGGTTTTACCCCAGTTTCTGGGGTGAAAGGTGCTTCAATCTTGATTACATAACCTTTCCAGTGCTGTCTATATTTTTTTAACTTCAATTTTAAAAGGCAATTATACTGAAAAAAGGACTTTGCCACATCTTAATCTATAAATAAATACCTACATATAAAAAAAGATACCAGAAACTGTTCTGTTGCTGGCTCTCTGCTTTTGCATTTAGCTTGTGGAATGCTATAAAAATGTCTTAGAAGGTGTGACATTACCTAAAGGGCTATCATGGAAACATGGAAATTACCCAGAAGTCTATATTCCATATTTAGACATGAGTGAAGGGGAGCACTAATGCCTTTACTCTCCCTATCTTATTTAATTTCTTACTGACATCTGTTAATAGGTGCTTCACCTTGCAAAGCCGGAGTCCGATGCTACACAGATGGCGGCTCAAGATATGGCTGTCTCTTTGGTTTTGCATTTTTTTTCATGGAATTCTATAAAAACGTCTTAGAAGGTGTTGCATTACCTAAATGGCTACCACGGAAACATGACAATTACCCAGAAGTCTATATTCCTTATTTAAAGTTTTATTAAACGACAATTATACTTACCTTACCAAGGGTAATGACCTAAGTCGCTAAGTACTCACCCCTGGGCTGTTTGCACTTACAGGGAGATTCAATGAAAGTTCTTCTTATTAAAAATGGTGCTAATTTTGCCCCAACCACTCAGATGTTAGCTTTCAAATGTTAAATAATATCTGATTGGTTAGGAAGATTTGTTCTGCAAGGAGTGTGTCTTCCTATTGGACCCATTGCGGAAGCAGATGAGGGAGCAGAGCAGCACTGTGTAAGTATAACAGAGTAAGTGCAAACAGCCCAGGTGTGAGGACCTAGTGACTTAAGTTCTCACCCTTGGTAGAAAGCGGTAGGAGTAGGGAGGAGGTAAGTATAATTGTCCTTTAAAGGGCAAGTCCAGCCCCAAAATGAAAACTTACATACAGGTAAATCGTCCCCCAAAACCCTAAACGGTAATAGTTTGAAATCTGAAATATACAAGTCTAACCTGAAATCCTGCACAATGTCCTGTTTCCCCTGTTTCTGCTTCCTGGTTCTTCCAGTTAGCAACTGTCAGTTATGAATTTGACAGTTGACATCACAGCCAAAGACTGAATGTTAATCCCCTGTCTGCCTCTCCTGAGCATGCCCAGGCTCAGTACAGGCTCAGTACAGGTTTCTAAATTGCTCAGTTTCCAAGAGGCATCCAGAAGTATAGCAGGCATACAGTAATGAATTCATAGGACAAACTATGATATATCAACATACTTTAAAGAGGCCGTTCTTTCTAAAAGATGTTTTTATGAGGGTGGAGTTGCAGTTGCACTTTAAGGAGCTTCATTCGCCTATAATAGAAAACTAACTTTAATCTAGCTATTCTAACTTTTAAATCTAGCTATTCCATACCTCCTAAAAAGTAATTTAATAAGAAACTCATTTTTGGTTTTTTTTGGCTCGGATGTGCAGGCCCAATATGAAAAAGAGCAGTAACACACATGAAATGAGTTCTGTTATTTGGTATGTCTTTTCAGTAGTACAGTTCATTCACCCATAACTCAAACAAAGTTCTTAAGATATCATAAACTACAACAAGGAAATGAAAAATGATTGTTAGGTATCAAGGGTTGTTCTTAACCATTTTTTACAAGATTGAATTTGGGTGAGAGTAGGTTCTCCATTTTAAGGGGTAATACTTATTACACATAACTGTTCAGAAATGGTAAAAAGTTAGGAAAATATAAGATCAAGGAGCTAAATTTAATTTCATTTGACAGAGGAAAAAGAATCTGAAGGAAAATAATCTAAAATAGAAATATGCCCACAATTAATAATTAGTACATGCATTTATTTTTTCCTTTAATTTAGCAGATAAATCTGTTGCTGTTTTTATTTACCTAGAATAAAAATGGCAGAACCCATAATTAGAGATGGCAGAAATTCCTAAAGTTAAGCTCGATTTCGAACTTCTGAACTTCAGTAAAAGTTCGAAAAAGAACCCATTTAAGATATTAAAAAAGCAAGTTGAAATAGCAATTGAAACTTTCTTTAAATGGCTGTGGAACCTGGGAAATGTCAATGAAATAATAGTGCACCTACTGCAGGGAGCTGTAACCTCGTATCGTCCAAAGACCCAAACTTCTGTTCAGCGAGCCTCTCACTATACCAATCTGGTCCGACCTCCGGACTCAAATCAACAATAATACTCAACACAGGTAGGGCTCCAGCCCCCAGATAGGAACGATGCCAAGGTAAGTACCATGAAATTTATTGTTCACATAATGTACAACACAAATACAATCCTCCTACACATGGACACAGATCATGGGGGAAAGATCTGTGTCCATGTTAGGAGAATTGTGCCATTCTTTTTTCATTTCATGTTAATCATTAGAGATTGTAAATACGTTATCTGCTGATTTTGAAATACTTGATATTATTATAATGCTCATTAATCTTTCTTTCTTCAGGTTCCTTACATCCGGGGTATCCTTGTACCAGGGGTAAATTTTGCCCTTCCGGGACCAGTCAAGAGCAAGACTGCCCTCTCGGGACATTTACCAATTATATTGGTGCTTCAAGTAAGTTATAAACAGTGGTATGCATGAATATGTAATTTTAAATTGTTATTTATCGAAATCTAAGCCTTTAAAAAAAAAAAAAGTAACATACCAATTGTAAAATTTTCTGCAATGTGCAGTAGGGTGAATTAGCAACCTTCTTGGAAGAAAAAAATAATTAGAAATTATACAAACTACCTAGCTTTATGTGTTAAAATGCAGTAATTACAGTTAAACTGCAAAGTAAGAGTTTGAATAAAACATTACATTTGACTGCAGAGAGCATAGTGGCGATAATGTGCAATACAATGTTTCATTCCTTGTGAGCTTTATTGAATTTAATAAATGCTAATGTTATTTACAATGTCTGTAAACATACTAATGCTCAGAGCTCACATAATGAAAGGAGAAACAGCACCACCTTGTGATTTGTTTAAGAAATTGTTTTGAATAGCATCTTTATTATAATTCATTTTATTCTCTACACACCTAAACATAAAGGGATTAATAGGGCAGAAAAAAACATATGTAAAATAGTGAGCCATTTTACACATATAGGAAGATGTAAGTCTATAATTCAGGGCACGGGCACACTGCGCTGCAAACGCAATCACACACGGAATTGATTGCGATTTCGTTCCATTTGCGCATGCATTTTTTTCAATTGCGCTAAAAAGCAGAACGCAAATCGCAAAGTTTTCAGTGTGCGTTGCCGTGATTGCAATAATAGAGAAAAACACATGCGCAAACGCAGCAAAATTGCACTAGTGTGGCCTAGCCCTTTAGGACTCTTTAAGAGCTGAAAGAGTCCTTTTAACGGTCACAGTGGCTCTAATAAGGGCCACAACAGCTCTTATACGTGCCAACTGACTCATTCTAAGGGCCAAAAGGGCTCATATAAGAGCAGTAGAGGGGGTCCTTGTTTGGTCTGCAGGACCGCTAAGCCTTAAATGGCCCTCTTAGTGTAAAAAATAGCCCTTTAAAAGGCCAGGGAAGGGCTTAGCACTGGTTTTGAGCTTGATACTTCCCTATTTCACTGCTGCTGAGGTCACTGTCTCCCCCCCTAATTCTACTGATGGCAACCTTACATCACCAACTTGACATATTTGTAGCTATTGTTAGCTTGTTAGCGTTAGAGACATTTTTGCTATTTTATAAATTCTGCCAGTAAATATTCATGCCTTTTTCCATGGATAAAAGCTAAGGTACTAGAGCGAACAGAAAGCTCAAACATTCAACACAAATGCTATTTATTATGTATTTATGGAAAAAATCATATAACCAGGCAAGAAAAGTCCCCTAGAATTACATTATTGCCACTTCAGACGTTTTGATAAAAAAAAAAGGTAACGCTTTATAAATACCATTTAGTAAGTTATACAAAAAGTGAATGTGCAATATATGAAATATATCTGAAAATATTATCAACCAGTACAAAATGTATCAAAAAGAGGAACATAGGGCCATAGTTATAAAGGCGTGGAATCTCTTTTTAGTGATCATTAAACCGATTATTCATTTCTGATTGTAAATCTATCATCATAATCACAGATTTACAATCTCCATATTATTGTATTTTATTACTGTACAGCGCTGCTGTGCCCAAGTGGTGCTTTATAAATAAAATATACATACACACATACATAGAATAGAAATTTACTACCACATGGTATTCTACTACCGAACGTTCAGTAATTAACAAACGTTTGGCGCAAATGTATAACCGTGGTCGTACATTATTAATAACGCACAGTATCGGTAAATTGCGCTTTATAAATATCGCCCATATCACTGTAAAAAAAAAAGTCATGTCATGTCTCTTATTTCATGGACATAAGGTTAGATGCAGCAATGTGTGCCACAGCTACTGTACCAAGTATAAAGAACAACAAAATGTCAGGAACAAAAAAAGTATTGCAATAGCATTTGCGCCAATACACCCATACAGCCACCTATTTGCTGTCTAAATCACAGTATGAATTTATAATTGCTTCATTTACACATTATTCTTTACATTCATTATAAGGATGTGTCTGTAGCCAAATAGAGAAGAATTTTTTTTATTTGTGTTAAATCAGCCATTAGGCAGTGTATGTGTACTTTGACCTTTACTATTTTTGACTTTTACTTCTATTGATTACATCTTTAGGGATTGAGCAGTGTGTTTTGTGCCCTGTTGGATTTTACTGTCTATCAAACAGCAGCCAACCCATCCCATGCCCATCAGGGACATTTAACCCTCTTGAAGGACAAGATGATCCTGGAGACTGCATTCCTTGTTCTGCAGGAAGAGCCTGCACTCGGACAGGGTTATCTCAGCCAGACACCGAATGCTTCCCAGGGTGTGTATGACATTGGTAAAAATTTACATTGTGCTTTGACAAAATCAACATGCAGCAAGGCATTCATTCTTTTACCTGTCTGTACTGATTTCTATTTCTTTACTGTGGTAGGTTTATCTGTCCAGTTGGGTCTCAATCACCTAGTGCTTCTGAAAATTCTTGTCCAGCAGGATCCTTTAGTGACAGCTATAACCTTTTCCACAAATCTCAGTGTGATATGTGTCCTGCCAGATTTTATTGTACTACAGGTAAGTCAAGAAACCAGGAACAGTTCTAAGGATCATTTTTATGGCAGTATTATTTAATAGACAGACAGACAGACAGACAATTCTTTGATTATAAATACATTCCTTGCATTTAAGACAGGTGTTGTGTGTATGTAAAGAGTGTATATGTGATGTGTGTGTGTGTGCTTTACATACACACACGTATGTAAAGCAATTTGCAAAATGCATTAAACATTTAAGGATTTAGGGATGTAAAGTGCATCATATACTGTGACATCAACATACCACCCCAAGTATAAGAATCATCAAGCCCTGTATATACAGAGACATGTATAGCCCTTTAAGTATCAATTTGAAAAAAGATATTGTAAAAACATATTCCACGTTTGTACATTATGGCTGCATGTTGTCATACGGTATGAGCCTTACAAAACTGCTTCATTGTATTTTATAAAACAGGATTGTAATTTTACTTTATACTTACAATATTCTTACAATACAGTGAACTATGTATTTATTTCTTGTAGGAACAGGAGGAAGGCATCGTCCACCCATTCCGTGCCCCCGTGGGCATTACTGTCCTACAGGAACAAAACTTGGCACACAATACAAATGCCCTCCGGGGACATGGAGTGATAGGTCATCCCTGTCATTTGAAACAGAATGTTATCCATGTCCTGCTGGTTGGTTTTGCTTTGCTGGAGCTGAGACCCCTTCTGGGAAATGTAGTGCTGGATATTACTGTCCTGAAGGTGAAATAAAAATCTTAATAATTATCAAAACATAGAAATGAAGGATCATGTTAACAAAACACTATTTGTCTATATTGTATTGTATATTTGTATGCAATGTCTTTGGATTAACACTGTGCACTTCATTTACTGTACATACAGTAAGGCTGCAATGAATACAGAGGAGAGACATCACAATTATATCTAATTAGGGACAAAACAATTGTTTTTATTTACAGTAAACAACAATATTGTCTTAGTTCAACAAGACAAAAAGGGTATTTGATGACAATGGGTATGGTGTTATAACAAGAGTAACACCAGGGTCAGATTTTAGGCAAGGCCAGCTAGGCCATGAGCACCAGGGTCTTTAGGAGCGCCATGTCTGAAAATCTCAGTTTTTTCCAAAGCATGAATTACTGCATTGATACTGTAGCAGTAAGCAACTTTCAGGGAGATTCAATAAAAGTTCTTATTGTTAAAAATAGAGCTAAATTTGCCCCAACCAAACAGATCTTATTTAACATTTAAAAGCTAACAACTGATTGGTTGGGGCAAAATTAGCACCATTTTTAACGATAAGAACTTTTATTGAATAACCCTGTCAATCTTTTAAATCCAGGCAGAGGGTTAAAATGTAACATCTGGTAAAGGCTTAACCTGCCAAGGGATCGAAAAAGAAAAAAAGTAACTAACCAGTAAACTGGTTACACTGTCACCTCCTACTATAGAGAGAAGGAAAGCAAATGAACCTGCCTTGTACCTTACTGTTACAGCACTTTATTGTGGGGACTTATTCTTTGCATTTGGATGCGGTTAATGATTAATTGATTTTAATTCAATCCCATATAATAGTATATAATTTTAATTTGGTCTGAACCATATTCATATAAATCAACTTTGTATAAATATTACTCCTGTTTTTTGTTCTAGGAATGCAGTGCTCACTATTAAATAGAATCTCTCTGTGTTCCAATAAACAGACAGGGACAGTGACCTTGATTCACCCTGCCTCCCAAAATGGTCACGCATTCAGGGATTGGCAAATACCAGCAGAGTAATGCTGGATGGTGCTGGACACAAATGTTGCACTTTAGTTGTAAAATGGTTACGCTCATAAAAGTATAAAACAGATAAAAAAGATCAAGTTGTTTTAAAAGTATTAAATCCCATTAAAACATATATTAAATGGTTAAAATACACTTACTTTCTTTAAGTAAGGATGCAGGTCCAGTCAGTGGTATGATTAACCAAAGGTAGCTTTATTATAGTGCACCACCACACAATAATATAAAGTGCTTAGTGCAAAAATAAAAGAAACACAAAAACAGGTATAAAAACAGGAATCAAAAACACTTAGCAGTGTTTATGTAGGATCCCCTTGACTCTTTTAGTCAAGAGGGGCCAGGATTAGTATGTCTACGCATTTCACTGCTTGCTGCAGCTTTCTCAAGACAGTATAAACTTCCAATTTCCATTTTCGCTTTTTGAAACAGTCATTTTGCGCCTTTTTCGCTAATCTGCGAATGCGTTCCACCATGCGTTCCAGCGGCCATTTTTTCAATTCTTGTTTATGAATAAAGTTCGTTTTCGCCTTCCTTAAGGTGTTTTAACAAGTCGGGGCACTTACCTCTCTCCTTCACCGCACTGCCCCAGCCCTCTGCTTGCACGTAACTGCAAGCAGGGGGCGGGACCAGCAGCCGCATTTGTGATTGGCTGAGAGGCAGCCAATCATGGACACGGCTGCTGGCTGCTCAGAATGGCGAAGGAGAGAGGTAAGGTAAGTAATGATCGGGGGTCTTTCTGAGACTATAATTATAGCAGTTGGGGCTGGGGGAACATGGACTATAATATGCACAAAGGGATTTATGTAGACAAAGCGGGTGGGAGAGGGAGGGGGAGGGAGGGGGAGAAGGGCTGCAGTGCGCATGCCAAACTTCTCCTGGAGGTAAGGATTTTAGTACACTACAGAATGGGGCCAGTAGTGGGGGGATTATAGTTTTGGGGGTGGACATGCCCTTTCATTTTCTTTCCAAGTTCTCTAAAAATGTTTCTCTGTTTCTTTATTACTAATCTTTTCCAAAACAGGATCACAATATAGCACTCAGTTCCCATGTCCAGCTGGAACATTCAATCTAAAACTGGGGAGTGTCCGGGTGGGAGAATGCAGTGCTTGTCCTGTTGGATCATACTGCCCTCCAGGCACCTCAAAACCTGCCATGTGTCCAATGTAAATATAATGTTTTTATTACTTTTATATAATATATTTCTGTAAGATGGTATGAAATAAAATAAAGTTGTGATTGTGGCTATATATGTTATATGTCCAAACAGAAAATGAATGAAACAAAAGAAATATTTTTATATTGCTTATTTCAGAGGGACATATCGTGCAGAACAAGGTGCTCAGGATGTTGGAGAGTGTGATCTGTGCCCTGCTGGCTCATTGTGTTCCAACATTGGCTTGGGGTTTCCTGTGCCTTGTGGCGTTGGCTTCTTCTCAGTAAGTGGCATTAATAAATTATATTTCCTATAAAAATGTATTTTGAAATTAAAACATATAAACAAATTGAGAGGAATCTGTCATTTTCACTGTATATTTTTGATGCATATAACCCAGAAAAAGGATATTTTTTATGTTTTTAAATGATAAGTGGTAAATTAATTTATTTTAGATGATTCTGGATATACACAATAAAACTTAATGCTAATACACATGTGTGATCTTGGTCACCCAGCGACCGTGCCATGTATGGGCTCTTCACTGTCCGTAAAGGCCTTTAACATAGTAACATAGTACTTGAGGTTGAATAAAGGCATACGCCCATCTAGTCCAACCTTTCTCTAAACTGTAACAATAAAGAAAATGTCTATATCATCCTAGGGTAAAGATCTCGGAACTTGAATTGTAGCAATAAACAAACTGTGTATATCATCCTAGGGTAAAGATCTCTGAACTGTAACAATAAACAAACTGTGTATATCATCCTAGGGAAAGATCTCGGACTTAGCAATAACAAACTGTGTATATCATCCTAGGGTAAAGATCTCTGAACTGTAACAATAAACAAACTGTGTATATCATCATAGGGTAAAGATCTCTGAACTGGTAACAATAAACAAACTGTGTACCGTATATACTCGAGTATAAACCGACCCGAGTATAAACCGAGGTACCCAATTTCACCTAAAAAATCTAAAAAAAGTTGTTGACTCGAGTATAAACCGAGGGTGAAACTTGGCATTCAAATTTTTGGAAACTACAACTCCCACTGCTTTTTTAGCTGGGAATTGTAGTTTCCAAACATCTTGAATGCCAGTGAGGGTGGCATTCAAGATGTTTGGAAACTACAACTCCCAGCATGCTTTATTAGCTGGATGTGTTTCCAAACATCTTGAATGCCACCCTCACTTTGCATTCAAGATGTTTGGAAACTACAACTCCCAGCATAATAAGCATGCTGGGAGTTGTAGTTTCCAAACATCTTGAATGCCAAGTGAGGGTGGCATTCAAGATGTTTGGAACTACAACTCCCAGCTATAAAGCATGCTGGTTTGTAGTTTCCAAAACATCTTGATGCCACCCTCACCCTCCCACCCGTTCAGTTTGTTACCTGTGGGCTCTCTTCATCCAGGAGCTGTGGGCTCTCCTAAATCCAAGGGCTTCCTGGGACTGTGTGCTGGCATTGAAGGTAAGGTCCTCTCCATTCTGGCAGCAGCGTCCTCTCCATTCCGGCAGCCGCACGATCATTCCATGTACTGGCGTGCCGGCTGACGTCACTAATTGGCGCTGGGCAGTGACGTCGGCCGGCGTGCCAGTACATGGAATGATCGTGCGGCTGCCGGAATGGAGAGGACGCTGCTGCCGGAATGGAGAGGACGCTGATCTTCAATGGTGAGTGACTCGAGTATAAACCGAGTCCGAGTTTTCAGGCTGATTTTACAGCCTGAAAAAAACTCGGTTTATACTCGAGTATATACGGTATATCATTCTAGGGTAAAGATCTCTAAACTGTAATTCTCTTTTTAGAAACTGAAAAACAAATCTCTAAACTCTGCTGAATAAGAAATAACGGCAAAGTAGGGCAAATTTGCAACAAATATTGTGATTGGTAAATTAGACTTAAACCCATGCTTCCTGATGTAATACGAGGTTAAAGTGGCTTCAACTTTTTCTAAGGGCCTGTGCTGTTTTGAATGAATACTTCTTACTTGCCTGGTTCCCACAATTCACTAACTCACGCTAAGTGATTACTGCATCTGGTGAACCAGAAAGGAAGAAGTGCGTAGAGGGAAAGTAGTATATCTCCCAGAAAATGTTTCCAGCAGTGTTTATCATTACAGGTTCCTGAGTAGGGATGTTCAGAAGCGCCGTGTTCTGTTCCAGTTTCGGATTTTATAACAATCCGAAAACAGATTTATAGAAGTCAATGGGAGATAAAAATCAGAAAGATTAAATTCAAGGTATAAATAGCAATAGTATGTTAGTGTAAATGGCTCAGGGACCGGGGAAATAGTCTAGGTAACATACATATCAAAACTTATTAAGAAAACCTATCTTTCGTTAAGCTATTGTCGAGGTACGGCATTAAATATTCAAGGAGTTTTCACTGCCTGTTACAAATCACAATCTTGACAGTTTAACATTCTGCAGAAGCAAATCTCTAAGCAAGGTCAGCATCTGAAGTAAAAGATACAATGTTGCAAGTGCTTAAAGCTTTGCTTCAGCAGAATGTTAAGCTGCATACACTATATAAGGGTTAGGGGAGTGCATTGCATTTTCTGTTTTGAGTGTGTTTTGCGAATCGCAATGCAATTTAAAAAATAATAGAAAATCGCGAGAATCAGTTCCCTCTGTATAATTTGCATTTCAAATCTATGTGGTCCATTTTTTATCCGCATGCGTGCATGACTTTTAGTTAGTGTGCCAGAATCGCGCTTTAATAATAGTCTATGGGAACGCAAAAAAAACAGAGACACACTCAGACAAACTTATTTTTTGTGGGTTTTTTTGGACTTTCTCCGGTATTTCCTGTTGATTTTCCAAAAACAGAACGGAAAAGTGGACACACACAGAGAAATGCATACAAAAACACATGTCTGTAAAACTGTAAATGGACCAGAATGCAGAAAAAAATGCTTTGTCCTAAAGCACTCAAAACAGACAGTATCTACTGTCTGTCATTTTTAAAAAATCAGGCTATATACAGGAGCATCTTTAACGGTTGGTATTTTGACAACCACGATCATACAATCACGATCGTAGTCTTAAAATCGGTTTATTTATGATCATGATTGTATTTGTAGGATCACCTATACAATCCCATTGTGGTTCACTAGTTCCACATGATATTGTCTGCCTGCAGGTCCTTAGTGTACGTACGGCCTTGGTTACTGATACCGCAGGTTACTAAAATCCCCCTATATAAAGTATAGGAAAAGTAGGGACTGACACTTTCCCTTTAGCCCATGTCCCTTTATCTGTAAAGTCAAATTCAAATAGCACTTCGCAGCACCAGATACTACTACGTACCTCAAACTTTTATAAAATGTAACACTTTATATGAAACATGGTTTAAAACCATACATTCACAGCAGAAGATTATTGGGGAAGTAAAGGGGAGTTAATCTGATGCATTTCGGCCACTTACTTGACCTTAGTCATAGATTATATAGTGAATAATGCACCCCCTACTGTAAATTATAAGGATATTAGAAGTCACAGAGGCTTTCTGTGACCATATAAAAGCACGAGGCCGCAGGCCGAGTGCCTTTTATACAGGGCGCGGAACTCCAAGGTGACTTCTAATATCCGAATATTTTACTGTAGGGGGTGCATTATTTAGTATAATCCACCCCCTCATTTGAGTACCATCCAGGCCATTGCCTTGCCTTGTCCTCTCCTCTCCCCCTGTCTCACTTCCCCCAGCTCCATTTACTTTCCCCTTTAGGTTTACACTGCCTTACCCTCTACTCTCCCCCTTGCCTCACTTCCCCCACCTCCGTTTACTTTTCCATTTAGGCTTCCACTGCCTTAAGCTAGGTACACACTGTACAGATTTCTGAAAGATGACAGACAGGATCTGCAAGATCCTGTCTGCCATCTTTCAAAGATCTGCATACACACAGTCCCGAGCGTTCTCCTATGTGAGAACGCTCGGGACTGTTTCCATCGCCGCGCTAGACCCTCTATAGGGAGTCTAGCGCGGCCGATGGAAATTTTCTCCCGAACGAGCGTTCGGCCGACCCGATCGTTTGGCGGCCGCGCGCTCGTTCGGGAAACGAACGGACACACGTAACGATTAAGCCCCGATACCGTCGGATCCGGTAAAAGGAAAAGGTGGAGCCACACCATACACAGTGGTGCCGAAGCCGCGTAACTCCGTGAAACAGAACGCGAACACGGTAAGTGTAAAGGGAAAAGTAAACGGAGGTGGGGGAAGTGAGGCAGGGGGAGAAAAGAGGGTAAGGCAGTCCCGGAAAGTTATAATCGGCGCGCTACTACGTAGTAGCGCGCCGATTATAAGATTATTATTTACAGTTTGGCCCCATAGGAATCCATGGAAGGGGTGGATTATAAAATCTTAAGCTATCAGCCTCCTTTTAAAGACACAGCAGCCAATAAAAAAGAAGTTTGTATGGTATTCGCAAAATTCCAGGATGCCAAAAGGATTAAGTAAGAGATGGAATATTTCATATATTTTTTGATTTGTTGAAAAAGTTTGTTAACTTGTTTCTGATATATAGTGTATATTTTAACATTCATGATGCAGATGTTAGTCAGTATATGGTCTAATAACAGAAGATGTATCCGTGATCAGTCACATTTATACTTATTGAAACCTTTGTTTAGGTTATGTAATTTAAAATATTGGTAAAAATAAGAGTTTAATACTTATGCTTTTTTTTTTTTGTGCTTTTCTTTGGCTGCTGTGCCAAGAGGAGGTGACTAAGGACATGTAAGTGGTCTGAAATGTGTCAAATCAGCTGCCCTTCCCCTATAATCTTCTGCTATGACTGCTATATGGTTTTCAAAACAAAGTCTTACATTTTATACAAGTTTTACTACAATTGGAGTAGTACCTGATGCTGTGAAGTGCTATTTGGATTTGACTTTTACAGAGGGAGAGAGCTCCCTGAATGCTAATTGCACAGGAAATCTCTAAAGTATAGAATACCAACTCACAATCTAACCAGTATGGACCAGGTTCAGAGCCGCCACTACCTATGTGATCCTTTATCTTTAAATTGTGTACCCAGCTTTAAGGAAAATTATCAAAAATCTAAAAATTCCAAGTTCCGTGAGATCTAAGAGTTCCAAAGGTTTTGTCAGATCCTCTTCGGAACTGGGTTCAAAACGGACCCTCTATAAAGATGTAAATAAGAATACATCATTAGTCTTTCAGGTAGGGGGTCCCCAAAACATAAAAAAATGTTTCAAGGGTTCGGCACAGAAAAACGTGTTGAGAAACACTGGTTTAATGTAATGAAGACATATTCAGGGTTATTCAAAAAAATAATATCTGATTGGTTGGGGCAAAATTAGCACCATTTTTAACGTTAAGAGCTTTTATTGAATCTCCCCGATTATGTTCAACTTCTTTGGGTTGGTGAAGAGTTTTTATCTAATGTGTGTTGGTACAAATAATGTAACAGAATAATCTAGGATGTCATAATAATAAAACAACCATTAAATTCATACAGTATATCTCAACAAACCTTTAACTTTTTTAAAGGACACTGGCTCCTCTCTTTGTTTACCCTGCCCTGGTGGACACTACTGTAATGAAGATAGAACAAGCAGAACTCGTATGATGCAGTTAGTGTGTCCTGCTGGAAGACATTGTCCAAAAGGCATGTCTGTTTCTCCAGATGAGGATAACAGTATATGTCCCCATGGATATTACTGCCCTCAGGGAACTATTGTAAGGATTCCATACTATTATTATACCTGTTTTTCAATTCTCTTGTTACAATCACCAATAGAATACCATTGCGGTACTTATAAGGCACAAATTTCTTTTTTTCTTAGGATCCTAAACCATGTCCCAATGGAACATATGGAGACCAGCCAGGTCTAGGAAGAATAGAAGAATGTTTACTTTGCCCAGAAGGACGTTATTGCTACCATGAAGGGAAGAAACCTGGAGGAATAACACACCCTGTAAGTAATATGTACAATTGGATACAACTTCTGGCAATCTGGCCTATGCATATTGTAAACACTATTTGTTGTCCCAAATAGCATATATATATATATATATATATATATATATATATATATATATATACACACACATATATATATATATATATATATATAATTATATTTGACTACCTTTTCTTATTAAAAAATACCCAAACTCTCTTGAAAAACTGTTCAAGCCATTCGTTTACCCTAGAATGTATCGTTCGCTAACCCTTGAAAGTATTGTTTGTTATTGATAACCCCTTGAATGTCATCGAATATAGCCTTCAGTTTTCGGTAACCCTCGAAAGTATTGTTTGTTTTCGGTAACCCTTGAATGTATAAATTGTTTTCGCTAACCCTAGAATGTATCATTCGTTAATCCTCAAAAGTATCATTCAAACTTTAACTGAAGTTCGAAAGTTTGAAAACGGACCAAACTTTATGAAGTTCGGCCATCTCTACTAATAAATCATAATAATTTCCAGAATTATGAAAATGTGCAACAACTTAGGATGTATGTAGGCAAAGATGTCATTATGCTCTGAGAGGTGTACCTCTTAAACATACAATATCACAGATAGTGAATAATAGTACAGTTTAATTAAATTGATTACACTAATACTGCAACAAAAAAAATATTTCTATTGGTTTTCTTCTTGTTTCTATTCACAGACTGGCTCTTGTCCAGAAGGCTATTATTGTCCAATAGGAACTGGATTTCCATTGTCATATCCCTGCCAGCCAGGATTTTTTTGGAATAATTCCAAGACCAGTGCAGGGGTGGCACATTGTTGGCCCTGCCCCCCTGGTTTCTTTTGTGATGTTCCATCAATGTTGAATCCCAAGCCTTGCCCTTCTGTAAGTTATATACACTGCATTTTTTTTTCAGATAATAAACTAACAGGGAGATTCAATAAAAGTTCTTATCGTTAAAAAAATATGCTAATTTTGCCCCAACCAATCAGATCTTATTTAACATTTGAAAGTTAGCATCTGATTGGTTGGGGCAAAGTTAGCTGAAACAAAGTTTAGGTGTTTTGAAAGTAAAGGTAAACAGTGTTTGCGGTTCTTCTACATAAACACTCATAGTGTAATATTTACAGTAACAGATAAGTTCATTTTATTATTTGGATACTGATGGATGTGCTATTTATATTCATAGGGATTCTACTGTATGCTTAGCAGTTCTCATCCGCAACCATGTCCAGAGGGTACCTACAGCAGCCAGGGTGGCCTGTCTGCTGAGTCAGAATGTAAAGCATGTGAAGCTGGAAAGTTCTGTGCTGGAGTTGGACTCAGAAACACCAGTGGCAACTGCAGGGAAGGATATTATTGCCCAGGCAAATCTACAAGTGTGGTATAGCAAAAACATTTTTATGAGTTAAAGTATTTTAAACAAACACCCTGAAGATAGCAAAATACCCCAGCAAATAAATACATTGCCTCTTAATCAAGGAGGGAAATGGGCAGGGCTTACCAGCACCCCATCCAAATCATCCCCACTCCCACCCAATCCCCATATAGTCCAGGGTATGGCTTGGCAACCCTGGGTGGTGGACAGTCACTACCTGTTTTTATTGGGATAGTTACCTGGGAGTACAAGTTGGGTGTCTGCAGCTATTTGCCTAGATATGAAGAAAAAACCTAGTCTGATGAGACAGTACAGTGATTCATATGAACTATGTGGTATATTTAATTTTACATTTTTTGCAGTACTGTATGAAGAACTTTGCAAAGCGCTTATGGTGGCTGCGTGGGTTCTTCCTAAAAGACATTAACCCTTTTAAATGAGACTTTACTGAATCACTCTTCTGTAAATTCCCCCAACTTAATATTATATAACATATAATTATACACATTTAAAGTATATATAATTTTATTGTGAAGCCTAATTTAACATAATTGAAATGCAATTACTTCTAGAAAACTCATTACCTATCTACTTACTTGACATGCAAATATATTCTAACATTGTAAAATACCCAAAACTGCAGGTGTGCAAGAGCAAGAAGAGTTGTTTAGACTAAGGTTAAAATAAAAATTTGACCCAAGGACTGCAAATCCCAATTGATTTCGTAATTTAGACAAAACTGTAATATTTTAGCACTACAGGAGTAAGTGGTCCAGAAACATTAGTATTCTAAATGGCGTGGTCCACCCCCACTCCGAACCCCAATTCATGGCCAGCACTGTACACATGCACTGGGAAGTGGAAAATTAAGAGTCATTGTCAATGATTTTGCTATGACCCTTTGCAATATTGTAAATGTTTATTATTTTTCTTTCACAATCTTTTGCTTTCTTTTCTTTCACTATCTTTTGCTCTCGTATGTAGACTCCTGCTGATCATGTGTGCCCTGCAGGAAGTTTCTGTCCTGCTGGTTCTGGGATTCCAACCTTGTGCCCTCCTGGCACTTACAGTAGTGAGATTGGTTTGACAACAGTTAACCAGTGTCTGGCATGTCCCCCTGGGTAAGATACGCAATCACACAAGTACATTATGAACATCTATAAGAAGTTATAATTTGCTTATCAGTTTTGTACTATAGGATGTACTGTGATGGACACATAGGCCATTCCCCAAGTGGACCTTGCAATCCAGGATACTACTGCCCTCTAGGTTCCACCACCTCTATTCAAGAAGAAGTTATGGAAGGATTCTTTGCTTCAGAGGGTGCATTTAAACAAGAGCCTTGTCCTCCTGGAACATTTCAACCTGTTAGTATTATGATTTTGCACTTTTATTTTAGTAAGAGTTGATTTGTTATTTATAGTAAAACAGAGATAAACACAATGTACCAAAATGTAAGGAATATTCTTTAATTACACCTAAAAAAAAAAAAAAATGCATAAACCCACCAGGTTAGTTCCACTGATTGTTTTTCGAAAATGTCCTAGATTTTGATGCAGAATTTGACCATCAAAACTAAAATTCTTGTTGCAGCGGCACAATTTACATTTTTAATCTGGATTTAACAAACAGTTGGAATTTTTGAAATTCCATGTAGAAATTTTGACTGTAGTTTCATCCAATGTAATTTTTATGGCCGAAATAGTAGTAATAACTTAGAAATAGGTCAATGTGGTGTTGTTTTGGAATCCCATACATAAATAAGGGAGACATCTTGAAAAATGTATCAATTTAGAGTAGGCCAATTAAATTAAAAAAGGGAATGGAGGGGCTTGGCTATGCAGGCAGATTAGACAATTTAGGGCTGTTTACAATGTAGAAGTGGCTCTTTCGTGCGATGTGATCACTTATATAACTATATTATTATATAAATATAATAGATTCTCTGGTGCATTGCTCACCAGTAGGTAATTTCAGAGGACTTGTGGACATCCTTTAAGATATAAATAAGTTTCAGCTTCAGGTTAGGAAATGTTTCTTTACATTGAGAACAGATGTGGTAATGGCAAGTTCACTGAAGAGATTCAAGAGTGCTCTGGATATGTTTCTAAAGTTCAAAATTATTTAAAATTATTGGTGTTAATACATATAGTTCTTGTTCATCCACTGATCTTTTCAGATTGCCATGTAGAGTCAGGAAGGAGCATATAAATGTTCACATGTTGGCTGTCAATAATAGAAAGCCACACTGCAACACTCTACTTATTAGAAAATATAAAAATCCTTTAATAGTATATGCAGGGATAATATAATTAAAAACATATGTATTCTACCTTCAACAGTTATATATTATATAATACATGCAGTCACATAAAGGTAGGTCCCCTTGTGTATCACACACAACTATACCGTATCATCGTGCAACAAAGGTAAGTAAAGTCATAGTCACAGTGTCCAGTAACTTGCAGGTAAGGTATGGAGTATCTCCAAGCAATATGAAGGTAGAATGGCGGGCTGCCAAATTATAAGGATTAATAAAGGAATTGGCTATAGAACTATATTATGTCTATAGTGGCGAAACATCACTTTAGAACTACAATATAAAGTATAAACAGAACATTCATATATATTTACTTTTAATGATTGTCTTGTGTATAATAAGAATCTCTTCAATTTAGTGTAAAATACCCAACCGCACTTTCTTTCTATAGCTCATATATTTTTGTTCTACGTAACATTCTGCTCTTCAGGTCACCAGAAAATTATTTCCGGTACTATATTATTTAGCATTGGAAGGAGATACAAGAAGGAAACACATCAATCACTGTTGTAGTTTTCTACTGACATATGTTGATAAAGTTCATGTATGTTTACATATATCCTAACCGTAATATTTGTTCAATATTATTTTCATTTGCAGCTTCGTGGGCAATCCACCTGCAGGGAATGTCTGCCAGGGAATTTTTGTAATCAGAGCAGCTTGAGTGAATTTTTCCCTTGCCCACAGGGCCATTTCTGTCCTGCTGGAAGTATCATGCCTACTTCTTGTCCAGTGGTGAGACTATTAATTACTCTGCTGATGAAAGGAATCATTATTAGAAATATGCAATTATCATTTGTCATCACTGAGGATATTTATTAAAGGAACTCAGTACTATGAAATACATATTTCTGCACATATCTTAATAGAACAAGAACTATTGTTTCTAATTTGCAACCTAAAAAATGTTTGTTGTAGGGTTTTTGTTTTTTTAGCATTGAACTCTAAAATGTTATTTTTTTCTAAATCTGTCCAACCCCCAAATCTTGTAGCAGCACCAGTTTCAGATAATAACATCTATGCCCAATGTTCCATATTCAATCTCAATGTGATAAGGGTTGTCTAACTGAATCCAGTGTTTGGGAAGATAATCAGCCAAAACTTCAAGCCTAGTGTTGTCAAATATTTAGCAAGCAGGTGATAGCGTCACCACAATCATTTTAACAAGGAGAATTTTTTTTTTCTTAAAGGATTTTAAGATTAAAATCCTGTTATAGAAAACAATAGTAATGCCACTGAAACAACAAGTTAATGTATCTAATATTGCAATTATGCATGGATGTTCTGGTTAAACCTTTGTTTTAATGTTGCAGTCATTTACAACTCAGAATCCCTTTCCAGTAACAAACAAACGTATACATTATGATTTAATTTATATTATTTTGTGTTCATTTTAAATCACACCTAAGCACAAATAATGATCGCACATAGACCTTGATGAAGTTGATACCTTATCTTAGGGATGATGCATTGAGAGCCACTATTGCTCTGTATGATAGAGCTATAGCGGTGTAATAAAGCTATGACTTGAATGCCACTAACAAAAAGTGATGCTTGTAGCTTTCTTGAATTGGTTTTGGTGTCTATTGCCGCAAAATGATTATATGATTAAATGTGTCTTTAAGTATGTATATCAAAGTAAGTTTGTGTTGTAATAAAATAAATTAAGTAATAAGCTTTGTCCATTTTTCTTTAGGGTTCATTTTCCAATATGTCTGGAAATGCAGATATCCAGTCCTGTAAACCTTGTTTAGTAGGAATGTTTTGCAGTAGAATGGGGCTTTCACAGCCTGAAGGGTATTGCCAACAAGGGCATTATTGTGCTGAAGGTTCAAACACTTCAGTTCCTGTAAGTTTGTAAGCCAGAAAGTCTTACTAATTAAAATCTACAAGATTGTCCTGTGTAACACCTGTGAATTATGCATTAGGTAGGTTTGTTGTTTGGAGATCTTTGTCCACCTGGATATTTCTGTTTTAATGGAGTAAAATGGCCATGTCCACCTGGTAAATGGAATGAGCGTACTGCAGCTGAAGAAATGAACTGGTGTCGATTGTGTCCCCCAGGGAATTATTGTAACGCTCCTGCCTTAACTAAACCTACAGGAATGTGTCTTGCAGGTAATAAAGAAAGAATATTTGTAATGAATATATTGTTCCTACAACTGATGTTAATATCTTTATATGTAATCTATTAAATAGGATTTTATTGCATTTTGGGTGCTACAAATCCAAAGCCAGAAGATGGAATAACAGGACAAATCTGTCCCAAAAGGCATTTCTGTCCTATAGGATCATCCATGCCCATTTTATGCCCAGGTGGTATGTACAGCAATAGCACAGGTATTGTTATTCTTTAAATATTGTGTGCCAGACAATGCAGGGTAATAGTGGTATTTAAAGTAGAACTAATGAGAAAAAGACATTTAGTTGTAGGGGCCTGATCTACATTATTAAAAGTATTGAATATGCTTTAACATATATGCAATACAAATGTTTCCTGTTTTCCCCTAAAATCCTGTCATCTGGTCTTGTCACTGAAAATTACACCAACAATAGCGTGTAATCTTTCTAAAGACTGGGGTTATTTTGCGAATCCGCGGTTTGAAATTTAATTGTGTTTTTAAAATGGTAACAATTGTGGCTCAGGCTGCTTGTTGACTGGCTGGATAATCCTCAGAAGAAGGCTGGAATACACATGGTCCTAAACATCATTGTAAGGCTGAAGATACACATGGCTCCTGATTAGAGATGTCCAAACTTCGCAAAATCCGGTCCGCTCGAGGATCTGCGAATTTTCTAAAAAATTTGAAAATTCGAAAATCCGCGAGCGGGCCCATTAAAATGAAAAATAATCTCGAAATTACGAGATTTCTCGTTTTTTCGAAAATTTTCGAAATTATGAGTTTGCGTATTTTCGAAAATTTTCGAAAATGCGCGAAAACTCGTAATTTTGAAAATTTCCGAAAAACTTAATTTTCAATAAACGAGTGATCCTCGTAATTTCGAAAATTTTCGAAAATACGTTTTTAAGAAAATAAGAGATATCCTCGTATTTTCGAACATTTTCGAATTTACGGGTTTTCGCGTAATTTCAAAAGTTTGGAAGGCGGAAAATCAGGAAAAATCTGCCGTTCGCGAATGGGATAAATCCGCGGCGGATCCGGGTTCGGATCCGCGAACCGGCCATCCCTACTAGTGAACATCAAATTATCAGAATTACAAGTTCTGCAGAAAGGTAATTGAAAAAATAATATAAATAACAATTTGTGATGTCTAGAGATTGATTGATTGGGTTTGTTTCAGTGTCAGTTCTGCAGACAATGTCAATGAGGACAACATTTCTCAAGAACATTGTAGCCATGATAAAAGAGTGCACATTGCATAGGAAGATGGAAAGTGGCACTGGGAACATGTACCCATGGGGAACACATTTTTTAAAAAAAATAATATTTCCATGTACTGCCTAAGAGAAACAGTACAACAACTCCAAATCATATTATACAAATTCAAACATATAGAAAATAAATGCTGGCAAATGTACTGGCTAGCAAGCTGACTGGGGGAATGGTTGGGAGACTTGGTATTGGAATTCATACACAAGGGCAATATACAGCACTGTCTACTACTACTCCAACCCTCGACATACTCCACTGGGAGTGGAAACAGGAATATAAAAGTCAGGGTCTGGCTCAAAATAAATAGTAGTTTTTCCCTGTGCATGTTTGTATTTTGCATTTGTATCTATAGAATACAAGTGCAGGGTGTTTCTAATGTGTTTTTGTACTGCAAATGGATCCCATAAGTGGAAATGGTATTATGTCTTGAGAGTAGAAAAACTATGGATCTGTCTTCCAGTGAATGTGGTGATGGCAGGTTCATTGAATAGATTTTTAAATTTCCGATTGCCACTTGGATATAGGAAGGAATTTTATTCCCCTTCATAATTCTGGTGTTTTGGTGGTGGGGGGTTTGCCTTCCTCTGGATCAACAGTTAAGCAGGAAATGTGGGTATTGCTGGGTAGGTTGGACTGGATGTATATACTAAACTGTTCTCTATGCAAATGCTGTGCTGCCACATTTTTCATCTAGCAGTCCTACTGTGAATGAGCCATAAATCTGTTGTTATCTGCAGAGTACCACTTTATACAAACTGTAACCAGACTCATTATAATAGGAGAAGAGATAGATCCTGATGTATTATATAGTGTGTGGTATTATGTGTATTAGATAGACATTTAGACAAATAGATAGGTAGACAGACAGACAGACAGATACTGTAGATAGCAATGAAAGAAACACTATTGACTTTTCTTGCTACTTTTCATATTTTATTTATTCTTAGGTCAGCCCATCTGTTCCATTTGCCCAGCTGGGTACACATGCCCTAATGGTGATATCATTCCTTGTCCTTCGGGTTTCATCTGTCCAGGTGGTTTAGAGAACCAAATGTTTCCTTGCCCTCCAGGATCGTTTAATCCAAGCCCAGGCCTTAGCAGAATGGATGCATGTCAAGCATGCCCTCCAGGTGATATAATTAGAGCACAATACGTAAGATGCAAAATTCGAATTTTTATTTAAAAACACTCCACTGTTAATATCTAACCCCCCCGCCATAATCCCCCCTTATTCAATGGTCTTACTGTTTAAGACAAACAGCTTATGTTTTAGCATTTAATGGATGGACCACAATACCAACCCCCAGGCTACACATATGTAAATAAGAATAACGTAAAATGTATTCAAATTAGAGCATTTAAATTGTCTATAACTCATGGGTATGACAGCTGAAAATTGTGGATATTTCAGTTATTTATTTTTTCATGTAATGCATCACAGTCTACAGAATGTTAAACATCATATTGTATATCAGTTACATATGATTTACTGTGTCCTAATTTTAGTAATCAAAATATAAAATAGCAAACAGCTCTGTAATCCACTTGAATTACCTAGGGGGCAATCAGTGACACATATCCCAAAATACAATGGGACAAAAATGGGTAGATGGAATTTTAGGGACCAGAATTCTCATTCCCTGGAGTAACTTCAATATAGAAATACTTGTATGCATTCAACCACAATATTAAACTATGATAAAAAGATAGATAAGCATTCTCCTGTTCTTGTGGGGTTTTGTCTTTTAGGCATGTTCTGTAATGAATGGGGCTCTCCTGCTCCAAGTGGCCTATGTCAAGCTGGCTCTTTCTGTACAGCAGGTATTTAAATTGATTATTCATTTGTTTCTTTATGGATGTTAAACTTATTTAAGGATGTGTTTTAATCATCTTGACACTTTAAGGTTCCAGTGCTTATAATCCTGCTGGTAATAGGAGTATTGGTGGTCCTTGCCCTCTTGGCCACTTTTGCCCTATAGGCACAGGTGTTCCACTTCCATGCCCATCTGGCACTTTCTCTAACAGGTGAGAAATAAATAACCAACACTTGCTTTATATTTCTTTATATAGATAAGATTACTGTGCTTAATGAATCCTTCTCTTTAAAGGCTGTCACTTAACTCGAAGTCACAATGTAAACCATGCCCACCAGGATATTTCTGTGATTCCATCGCTCTTTCTTCACCTTCTGGACTTTGCCAGGAAGGTTACTATTGCACAGCTGGTGTTTCCACATCTGCCCCTTCTGAAAGTAAGATAATCGAAATTAGTTTTAATCTTAATGGACATTTAAACCAATTTTACAGCAGCAAACAAAACTTGATATACTTGTTGTCTAGTGCAAAATAACTTACACAACTATTCAAAAACTTTAATTAAATCACAAAAGTTTATGGGGATGCTAAGGACATATTTATACAGGCGAAGTATCACTATTTTGCGATACTACACACTTATCAATAGTTGCCATGATTGTAAATTTATTGTAGATTTTTGATTGCCCATTGCAGTATGGGCATGGTATTGTATACACTAACGTTTGTAAATGTACAAATGTTTGTCCCTACAATACCATGTGATACCAAGGTACCGCAATGGTGACTGTGCAATTGTCTGCTGGATGAAAAAAAGCCTATTATCAGCAATGAGCTCAGTGTTCCAAACACAAGCTATTGAGCTATTGATGCTTGATATTCCCCCAGACCCCACAATTCCATTCCCTGGAAGCAATGTGGAATTGTTGAGCAGACAATTCCACATTGCTTCCATATTGCTACAATATGTACTGCTCGCCATAAAAATATGTATAGGAGCACATCTATAGAAAAGGTCACACATTTTCATATCCTACAGGAATCTATTGCATTATTTGATAAAACATGGAGTTTATTGTATTACAGCCATTATGTAAATCTAGGGTTTACAGATTTTGAAATACAAAATAGAGAACAAACAAAAAGTGTGCACTGAAAAATTTACCACGCCTATTATGCCAAAACCACACCCACTTTTGAAAAAGGGGGGCTGACTTCCCTTAACATTGTCTAGTGAACTGGAAGGCTGACTTTACACATATAAGATGCCCTGCCCACATAATCTTGTAAATATAAAATACCCACCTGTTTAGTCCACACAAACTGGTACATATAAAATGCCCTTATTCCCAAGCCCACACATACTGGTACATATAAAATGCCCTTATTCCCAAGCCAAAACAGACTGGTACATAAAAGATGCCCTTATTCCCAACCCATACAGATACTGGTACATATAAGATGCCCTCATCCCAGCCCATACAGAGACTGGTACATATAAGATGTCCTCATGCCCATCCCACACAGGCTTGTAAATAAGATGCCCACACAGTCACAGAGGCACTTACCATGAGCAGGGCTTGAGGGGCCACATGAAAGGACTCCTCCGTGCCCCCGAAAATAGTTCAGCGAGTCTGGAAAATCGAACTAGTTCGAATAGTTTGAGTTCGTCCGAACTCATAAAGTTTGTCTCAAACTCGGGTTCGAGTTCGAGTTCTAGTCCATCCCTAGTGTTAAGCTATTTTAGTTCTGGCGTGGAAAAACAAACACAATACCAAGGTCTCTGTATTAAAAATCAAACTGTGTTCATTATTAATCAAATGCAAGCAGTCCAATCACAAAGATTAAATGGCAAAGAAACAATTTCTCACACTTATTCTTATACCACTCTGTCACATACACATTAGCTTTGGAAGATTTGTAATGTAATCAAAGAACTTACACCCCCTTAAGTTCTTACTTGGTTACCAGCCCATGTCTTTGGGTCAGGATAAACTTATTTCTGAGGCTCCAAGTATCAGTTTTTGTCTTCCAGCACCTGATTGTAGCCTTGCTACCCCTGGCTCCCATACTTAGTACCTAGTGACTAGCTACTTACCTAGCCTGCATCCTGTTGCTCTCCTTAAATTATCCAGCATCCAGTGTCCAGGCTACCTACCTGCTTCCGCCCCGCTACTTAGTAGGTTCCTTTTGACCACCTCCTAAAGTGAGTACTGTCAAGGCCATTGGGTTCAAAACCATTCCAACTGTTCAGCCATCTCAAACACCTTGTCCCTTGTCTTACAAGGCCACTGCTAAGGCAACACAAATGTTACAAAGATATTTGGCCCATCATGCTGAGCTGTATTCTTCTAGTTCTACTACTATTTCTATGAGCATTAATCATATGAAATTCAGTTATAATGATTCTCAGTATCATTATAAAAGACAATAAGTATATTGAACAACCTATAATACAATGTTAGAAGTGATTACATTACATTACCGTATGTACTCGATGAATAACGTCTCGAGTATAACCGAGGCACCTAGTTTAGGAAAAAAAGAGAAAAATACATTGACAGAGTATAAACAACCGAGGGGGTAGTATTTGCCACTTAAGATGTTTGAAAACTACAACTCCCAGCTTGCTTTATTGCTGGGATGTTGTAGTTTTCAAACATCTTAAGTGGCAAATACTTGCAAATAGGGGGTAAATCCTCCTTTATTTGTGCATACATGCACAAATAAAGAAGGTTTTACTCTTATTTGTATTTGCCACTGGTGTATAGTTCTCCTACCTTGTCCGGCAGCCGCTCGCTCCTCGCTCCGCATCCTCGGTGTGCATCCGGATGATGTCACTACTTGGCGCCGCAAAGTGAGAGGCGCTGGGTAGTGACATCATCCAGATGCGCACCGAGGATGCGGATCGGGCAGCCGGCGGACAAGGTATTAGATAGGCTGACTCGAGAATAAACTGAGGCAACATTTTCAGGCTTTTTTTAAAGCCTGAAAACCTCGGTTTATACTTGAGTATATACGGTACATTTAATGTTGTTTAATTGTATGTTGAATTATATGCTAATAATGAATTTTCCTCCACAGTTCCTTTACTAAAATACAATTGTCAATCTTAAAATTTTGTATTTCCCAATTTTTACATTCTACATTTTCACTTTTTTACATTAAACTTGATTGGGGGTCTTATTTCCTGGTATTGTTGGAAATTTTGGTGATACTCTTTGTTGCAAAATGATCAATGATCCAGTGTGTGTGTGTGTGTGTATATATATATATATATATATATATATATATATATATATATACATACATACATACATATATATACATATATCAGTCTTCTTCAAAGCCTCACTCTTGCTTAGGAATAATGTCAGTCCACGGGTGCATCGAATCAGCATACAGTGAGCACCTATATACAATACGAGGATTGTGGAATCTCTCCAATTAGGCTAATTTACAACTACATTTAGCGGAAGTGCTACTGATCTGGTCAAACATTTATACAAACATAGAAAGGATAATCAATGCACATTCCTAGGCCCCATACAATATCATATTATCTGCACACTGGCATACTTTATAAACAAAGCTTCCAAACTGGGGTTACCTTGATGTGGTTGGAAGGCTTTTCATTCATGTGATCACAGTAATGTATACTAAAGCCCCTTTGTTTATAAAGTATGCCAGTGTGCAGATATGATATTGTATGGGGTCTAGGAATGTGCATTGGTTATCTTTTCTATGTTTGTATAAGTGGGCACCTATAGCACAAGGTAAATGCACTCCAGCAGAGCTTTTTTAAGACAAGCATTGTTTATTCAAATATTAACATCTATCAACGTAAAGTGAGGTAATTAACCTAGAGAAGGCTTTACTTCAAAAGGAAGCCTGTTGGATTAATAATCTAAACATATTAAAAGGGCTTAATGAGCAATTAGTAATATGTTGCTTTCTGTAAACATTGTGACTAAAGATTATACCTCTGTAATATAAATATACGAAAGGGCCAACGTGATATTATGTTTGAAAGTATTTTTTTATATTTTTTAGAGCTTAATACATATTTTAGTTTTTTAACATTTTCTATTTTCATATTGTGCTTTTTAAAACAACTATTGTGGCACGTTTATCTTATTATCTTTTACACTTCTAATAGTATAGTATTTGAGATTGAATAAGGACATACACCCATCCAGTCCAACCCATCTAGCAATATCCTCACTTCCTGCCTAACTGTTGATCCAGAGGAAGGCAAAAAAAACCATCAAATTTATGAAGGTGAAAAAGTGTCAATCGGAAATTTCCCTGGATCAACTCTACTTTATGTATCAATACCAGTAACTTGCAACATTCCTTGTTTGCAGAAACTCATCCAGTTTTTTTTTTTAAACTGACCAATGTCCACTGGAAGACAATTCCATAGCTTTACCGTTCTCACAGTGAAAAACCCTTTCCAAACTTGAAGCCTGAACCTTTTTTCTTCAAGTCTTAAGGGATGTACACGTGTCTTCTGACATGCTCTATTGGTGAACACTGCCCCAGATAGTTTATTGTATGGCCCGTTGATGTATTAATACACAGTAATCATATACCCACGCAATTGCCTTTTCTCCATTGTACATAATTGTAACGTATCCAGTCTCTCTTCATATTCAAGCTCCACCAACCCCCTTATTAATTTAGTTGCCCTTCTCTGAACCTTTTCCATTTCAAATATGTCCTTGTGCATATTTCAAATGAGGCCTTACCAATGCTTTGTAAAGAGGGAGAATAACATTTTCCTCCCTTGAATTCATACCTCTCTTTATACAAGACAATACCATGCTGGCTCTGGCTGTTGCCATCTGGCACTGCTTGCTACCTTTAAGTTTGTTATCCACCAAAACTCCAAGATCCCTTTCCAACAGGGATTCACTTAACACAGAGCCATTTATAGTATAAGCAGCACAAGGATTTTTAAGTCCAAAATGCATCACCTTACATTTATCAACATTGAATCTCATCTGCCACTTAGCAGCCCAATGTGACAATCTATCTAGATCCCCCTGCAACGCTTGCACATCCTTGACAAAGTTTTGTGTCATCAGCAAACACAGAATCCTTGCTGACAATACCCATTGCCAAATCATTAATAAACAGATTAAATAGAAGCAGCCCCAACACAGAACCCTGTGGCACCCCACTTAGCACTTTAGTCCATATAGTCCATAATGATGAAGTCCCATTAACAACTACTCTCTGCATCCTATTCATTAACCAATTTCCTATCCATGTACAAATGTGACTCCCCAGAGAAACAGACCTTAGTTTATACATTAGTTGTCTATGGGGGACTGTATCAAAAGCCTTTGCAAAACTACATCTACTGCTATGCCAGAGTCTAAATTTCTACTTACTGCCTCATAAAAGCCAAGCAAGTTATCTTGACAAGATTTATTCCTCCTAAATCCATGCTGGTTACTACTTATAATGTCATGGTACCATATAATAATGTATGGTTTTATTTACACTTGTAGCAACAATGTATTATGTTATATGTATATATTCTATACATTCACACTGCAATAATTTACTGTATATATTTTTTGTTATTAGGTATAAGTTTTACTGTTATAGATAGGGATACTAGCATATTATTGAGACCTTACTACTTGGGAGACAAAGTGTTGATTTATTCTCTATGTAATTTTTTGCTAATAGGTTTTAGCACGTACCTTTATATTATTGGTCCATATGTATTACATCATCCTTATGAGAACATGTTGATAGATGTTAATGTTTGAATAAACAATACTTGTTGCTAGTGCATTTACCTTGTGCTATATATATATATATATATATATTATCATATTATAATTGATGCAGGGAAGGTAGCCACTCTCGCCCTCTGCTGTGGGATGCCCGGGTGCCTTCCGTAGGCTATATATGAAAATTAGACAAATGTGGTAGCACTCCTGGGTCTTAAGTCAACATTTAAATTTATTAAGTGTAACACGCCAACATCAACGCGTTTCGGCCACCATCTTGGCCGTCATCAGGATGGGGGCCAAGATGGCGGCCGAAACGCGTTGATGTTGGCGTGTTACACTTAATAAATTTAAACTGTTTGACTTAAACCCAGGAGTGCTACCACATTTGTCTAATTTTCGTATATATATAATATATATATATTAATAACAACAATGAGACACACACACAAAAATATCACCATGTCCATTGCCAGTATTGCTAGCATTCTACATGGTACAAATAAGTCTGAATAGCACTGCAAAACCTAGTGCATCATAGTACTACCTGCCATCTGAGTATCTGAGGAGGCATACTCACTTCAACACCCTCACATTCATTATATAAATTTTTTGGCTTGTGGTTTTTTATGCTTATATTCAAATGCTTACATTTATTATAGATGTTACTGGAGTTGGCGGGGAATGTCCAGTTGGTCATTTTTGCTCTCAAGGTTCTTCAAATCCAATAGCCTGCCCTGCAGGGGCCTATAACAACCTTAGCCGCCAGAAAAGTTGCTTTTCATGTCCTGCTGGACACTACTGTCCAGGGAACACAAGTGACTACAGTGTTTTCAGTTGTCCTTCAGGATTTTACTGCCCTAAAGGTAATAATTATATTTTAAATGCCATTTGTGATACATTTTACCTGTCTTTTTATCATTCATCATGCAGTGAAAACTCATGGCTTATTTTAATGGTGTAGTTTGTAATACCAATATTCTAAAAAGGTAGTCGTTCACAGCCTGGTAACTAAAGACCTGTAAGCCTAACATCAGTGGTAGGGAAGGTGATGGAAACTTGGTTACGAGATCATATCCTTGACTTTGTCTCCAGAACTGATCTTATTAGTAGTAGTCAGCATGGATTTATGAGAAATAGTTCATGCCAGACAAATTTAATTGGGTTTTATGAAGAAGTGAGTAAGAAGTTAGATTCAGGCACAGCAGTGGATGTGGTATACTTGGATTTTGCAAAAGCTTTTCATACTGTGCCACATAATGTGCGACTAATGTATAAACTGAGGACTGTTGGCTTAGAAGAAAACATTTGTTCATAGATAAAGAATTGGTTATTGGATTGCAAACAGAGCGTGGTGGTCAATGGAGCTACATCTATGTGGGCTAAAGTTCTAAGCGGAATGCCTCAGGGTTCTGTACTGGGGATGCCTTTGTTAAATCTGTTTATAAATGACTTAGAAGGGGCATTGAGAGCAAGGTCTCAGTGTTTGCTGATGACACTAAACTATGCAGAGCTTTGGAAACTTCAAATGATGTGCAAGTGCTGCAAGCAGACCTAAGGTTTGTACACACGTGCGATCGCAGGTCCCAACCTGCAACGCATGATTTGTACGAATGTTCGTTTCGGCCGATAATCGGCCCGTGTGTAGGGCCTTTATCAGCCGAAATGGACGGTCGTTCAGGGATCCGCCAAGTTCGGCCGATTATCAGGCTAAACGAACGTTCATACACATCGCGCGTCGCGGGTCGGGACCCGCGATTGCACGTGTGTACTAACCTTTTGTTAGATTATCAAAGGTGATGCATTTAGGATTTAATAATCCCTGTGCCCCCTACACCATAAATAACTCTGTGTTAAGTGAATCTGTAATAGAAAAAGATTTGGGGGTTCTGGTAGATAACAAACAATGCCAGGTGGCAACGGCTAGAGCTAGCAAGATATTTGTCTTGTATAAGGAGAGGAATAGATTCAAGAGAGAAAAATATTATTCTCCCTCTTTACAAGGCACTGGTAAGGCCTCATTTGGAATATGCGGTGCAGTTCATTGAATAGCTTTAAAAATGGCCTGAATATGTTTCTAAAACTAAAAAATATTGAGAACTACTGATATTAATACATTTACTGTAGATCTGGTTGATCCAGGGATACTTTCCGATTGCCGTTTGGAATCAGGAAGGAATTTCCACCCCCCCTTTTTTAGCTGGGTTTTTTGCCTTCCTCTGGATCAACTGTTTGGAAGGTTAAAAAAAAGTGAAGGTTGGACTTGATGGACGTATGTCTTTATTCAACCTCAATTACTATGTTACTATGTTATGTAGTCTGCCTTCATTATTATATGATTACCTTTTTCTTAGATTGTACTGACACTGATTGTGGAAGGAGCCATTGAACAGTTACTGCATGAATATACTCTCTTTATATGATTAGTGTTGAATAGTATTTAGTACTTTTCAATTAATATTGATTAATGATTAGCACTATGTGATTAGTGTTGATTAATGGGTCGCTCTACGTGATTAATATGCTTTTTATATTTCCTTCACATTTCCCTGGCCATTAAAACAGGACTGGGCTGGGCATTTTCTGCCTGTATATAATGACAGCCTGCTGTGGCCCCTAACTTAACAATTTAGAATAATATAATTTTTAACATTAATAAATGCAATTTATTAAGTGTCCAATATTTAGGCGTTACCGAAATTTACGACAAAAATTTAGGACAAAAAAGACAAAAAAAATTCAACATTTTCTGCCCCACCAAGTTTCTTTTTTTAAAATAAATTTTTGCATTAGTCAGAATCAGAATGAATCAGAAGAAAAATAGATTTCAATATATCAGTCTGGTTGTGCGGTGTTACTGAAATATCGGCTACATCACTTTGTTACACAGGCAGACTACCAAGTTTAAGAGTCATTAGTCTGTCTGATATAAAAATTGTAAGATATGCACCTAGCTCTAAGGTGCCCATATACTAGCAACTTACTTGTGCTATTCCCGTAACATTCCCTGAACAAGATTTCCCGACCCACTTTACAACCATTGTTACAGCTTTAATGTTGATAGTAAAGTATATTCTGGCTGTCACTGTTAAAAATGGATGTACAGTTTAATGTTAAAGCTAAACAAAACATCTAATCAGCTTTATCATCTAACAAGTATATGGTCAGTTTAAGTTGGACAAGGAGATTAGAGTCAATCAGTAACACAAATAGGGTGGAGTACTGTATGTACTTCCACAATGTAGGCAATGAGAGCAAGCAAACTAACTTACCTTCCAACGTTCCCTGCAACATTTGATCAACAAATCAGGAACTGCCTGATGGGTCCTTAAGAAATTAGATACATTAGATGTTTGTCTAATATCTTTTCAGTGTATGGGCACCTTTACTGTCTATAGTAAACTTTTTAAGAATTTTGTTTCTTTTAAGAATATACGTTTTTTTTATTTAGGGAAATCCTTATTACATACACTATAATAAAGAAGTAAGTTAATGAAAAAGCATCTTAAAAGAAATAAAAGTCGAAATAAAAGTACATTAATAAAGGTAAAGAAATCTCCCCAAAAAACTATAAAGGTTTTTTTTTGTGAATTTAAGAAAAATGTTTATTACAAGCTAATAAAAGCCACTGTGAAAAACAGTTGGCACAATGCAGGCTTCATCTTTTCAATTATGAGAATTTCTTGCCTAGTAATGCTGTTACGAATGATTATTGTGAGCAAATATAATTATATTCATTTATTTTTCATGAAGAGTAAATAAAATAGTGGAACAACTTGTAAAAATAAACCTTTATAGCAAGCTCTTAAACAAGATTAAATATATGTTAGAAAAAAAGCAGCATTTGTAAGTTTCTTACATTTCACCAATAATTTAATTAGGAAACAGAATGTTTTATGTTTATTTATGGGTTCTGCAACTCTTACTGCAATCTCCCAACAGGACGAGGGTAGAAGTTGATGACATCACTTTCCCAGATGCCTGGAAAAGGGAAAAAAAGTCACTTTTTATTTATTCACTTTTGGGGAAAATTATGAAAATAACCCAGGTCACTAAATTGCTACCTTATCTTCTCAAAAATAAATTTTATGTTTAGCTTTTTAATATTTCTTGATAAATGTTCCCCTACCTATGTTGTCTCTAAAAATTACAAAACTGAATATTATTATAATCCTTCATTTTAGGAACTAAATATGCTAATCAATTTCCCTGCCCTCGTGGCTACTATAATCCAGACACAAACACACAAAGCTTGGACAGCTGTCTGCCCTGCCCCCCAGGATACTATTGTGGCACTGAAGGACTAAACAGGGTGTCAGGAAAATGTGATCCCGGTGAGTCAATCACATGATTTGATAACAATTTTGTAAGACATACCAATACACTGTATATATATATATATATATATGTTTTTTTTAATTTACTTTGTAGTGTAAAGTACACACTTGCTTAAACTACAGTAGTTTTATTTTGCTTTTTGGATATATATTTAAAGTAGTATTTAGATTTTTAGAGATTTTAGCAATAGCCTTAAAGGGTTCAAATGAACCACATGTCTAACTGCTCTGGTCATTTTATAATTGATGCCAATTCTATAACTACTACCATTTTTTACCTTTTATTTCTATTTTTAATTGTTTATTGGAAATTAACTGCAAGTCTCTCAGGGAAAGTCGGGGGGGTTCTGCTTATTAATATATATTCCTCTTCTTTCCAAAACAATGAAAAACAAACAAGACCCTTTCGAATGTCTGTGAGATGTCAAAGTACTACAAAGGTCCAAAAGAAAAGATGATTAACTTTAGAACTGTTAATTTGTGATGTAGTTATAAAATTAGCATGTGTTAGTCCAGTGGATCTGTTTTTCTACATTCAAAAACCCAGGAACCCAAATGTTTTTTTTTTTTATAATTGAAGAGTAGGTAGTAATAAATACAATTCTTTTTGGTCCAGGGATCGTTCCCCATTGCTTTTTGGAGTCAGGAAGTATCTGGATCAACTGCTAAGTAGGGTTAATGAGTAGACTAAAAGAGGTGGACTTGATGGATATGTCTTTATTCAACCTCCTTTACTATGTATAAAAAACGACTTCATGCATGCAGCAAATTTGGTTTGTTTTGAACTTTCCATGTACCGTACAATGTCGGTTGCTCACCCATTTCTGTCCATATTGCTTTTGGAAGCTAAGGAGTGAGCCTTCTTCCAAAGACACAACCCTGGGCTACTGAAGCACCATTTAAACGCAATAATGTAAGGTGATGCATTAGTGGTTTAACAACCATTGTGCTGCCTATACTATAAATGGATCTGTTCTAAGTGAATCTCTGTTGGGGTTCTAGCAGAAAACAGACAGGCAGCAATAGCTAGAGCTAGCAAGATATTGTCTTGTAAAAAGAGGAGAATAGATTAAAAAAAAAACATTATTATTGTATTATTAAAATATTATTTTCCCTCTTCACAAAGTACTGGTAAGGCTTCATTTGGCATATGCAGTGCAGATTTGGAATCCCGTTTATAAAAAGGGACATCTTTCAAATGAAAAGCTTAGCAACTAAAATAAAAAGGGAAATGGATATGCTTTATTATGGTAAGAGATTAAACAACTGGAGAAGCCACGCTCGGGTGGAGATATGATTTACAAATTTTATTTATGGGCCATATAATAAACTCTCAAAGGCATTGTTAACCAATAGATCATTTTAGGCGACACAAGGACATCTGTTAAGCTTAGAAGAAAAGAGGTTCAGTTTCAATTTAATAAATGTCTGGTCTATTAGCACACAAGATATGCAGGTAACTGGAAGCTTTGGGAACAGTGACCATGAAATATTGTCATTTAATGTATGGTATCAAAACTGTTGCTGCAGGGGATTTAGCAGTGATAGCGGCTGATAGAAGAGGTGAGAGTCTTTTACAAATTGACAATTATAGGATTTATAGAACTGCCTTTGTATTTTATGTTTAGTTCTCCTTTAAGTAAAACTACAGTTTGGAGAATAAAGGGGAGCAAAAGGGCACCTGCAATGTGCCCTATAATTGCTTCCAGCCTGCACTTTTTTCAAAGATCAAAGGTATATTTATAAAGGTGTGGTATTGCTATTCTGTGATTCCTGCCTTTGACAATCACTATTTCACGATTTTTGTCATACAATTATAATCGCAATCATATGGGGCAGCACGGTGGCTCAGTGGTTAGCACTGATGTCTTGCATCGCTGAGGTCCTGAGTTTGATTCCACCCTTGGACACATCTGCAAGGAGTTTGTATGTTCTCCCCGTGCTTGTGTGGGTTTCCTCCAGGCACTCCGGTTTCCCCCAATCATAGACATACTGATAGGTTGTACATGCACATAACGTGATTAGATTGTAAGCTCTTTGGGGCAGGGCCT
Source organism: Hymenochirus boettgeri (assembly GCA_019447015.1). NCBI lineage: Eukaryota > Metazoa > Chordata > Amphibia > Anura > Pipidae > Hymenochirus > Hymenochirus boettgeri. Next base: position 122,849,342 of record CM033475.1, on the reverse strand, counting down.
GATGTGAATTGAGTTAATAATTGTAAAGTGCTGCGGAATATGTAGCACTATATAAGAAATAAAATATATATATATACTTAAGATTGCAATGGTAATTGTGTGATTGACTATACACTACAACTGTTGTAGTCTAACACTTTAGCCAAATGGGCTTAAATGTACGACCAGGTACATGTACATTTTATGATAACCATTTTTAAATTTGTCCCAAAGAACAAAGCTTGAAACATTTTTTAGGGAATATAAAGCAGCATTTCAGCAACCTTAATTGCTGCCTAGTACAGTACATTCTGAAAGTTATCTTTAAAGCTTATGGGTTTTACAGTTATTAAAGGGTTTGTGAAGGTTTAATTCTTGAAGGCGTTCTGTTAATCATCTGACTGGCTTTCTCAATAAAAGGATAAGTAAACTGTAAAATCAAGTTATGTTCATTTGGAAGCTGCAGCTTTAAAAATACTGTTGCCACTCTCCTGCTTGAGCCTCAAACAGTCATGCCTGTAGGTTCTGTGCACGTGAACTCACAGGCATTACTGTTTGAGGCTCAAGCAGCAAAAAGAAGATCAAATCTCTAAGGGGTGGAGCTTAACATTCAGCAAACCAGTAACAAGATGTCAGCAACTTCCAAGACACAAAGCTAGGCTCTGGAGGGGCTTAGGTAAAAAAAATATGGCAACGGTATCTTTAAAGCTGCAGCTATTAAATGAACATAACTTGATTTTACAGTGCACTTATCCTTTAGGATCACTCAATTCAGAAGTTCAGAATTGAAAAGCCAGTTGGATTTCTAGCGAAACGTCTTCAAGAACTAAACAAGGAGAGTTGATCTAACTGAATACTACAGACGTAAGTTAATAAAGTCCTTTTGGGATATTTGTTTAAAACAAATAATATGAAGACCAAACCTGTTGTTAACAACTACAAGCTGATGGTGCAGACAGGGAAGGTGGTTAGTAATCGTATTATTTTAGTTAGAAATGTAAATCTTTTGTTTTTTTCTTTAAAAGATGTATGTGGCAAACAATAGTACTCCTTAATATCATGCCCTGGGAGCAGAACCTTCATACTCCACACATTGGCTTGCAAACTACAGTATATTGATAGAAACCAGCAGTGAAAAATGACCATCTCAGATCACTTTATGGCAAACAAGCTCTTTTCCTGTGTCATGAAAGGGATTTACCTTACTAATTTGGAATAAAAGTTTGTTTGTCACATGCAGTCTCATTCTGGGGCAAAGCTTTGTCTCCCTAAGGAATCCAATAAACACTATGGGGTTGATTTACTGAGAATTAGCCATTTCCTTAGAAGCTAAAAAAACAATATATATATTGATGTCATACACATTCGTTTTCTTATCTATTTAGGATGGTTTTGTGTTTCTGCTGCTTGGACTTCCCAGCCATTTGATCTGGATAATTATACCAGTGCTAATTGTCTGTGTCCAGCTACTGCCACAGGTGGAAAATGTTTAACAGGATTTTACTGCCCTGCAGGAATTTCAGAGCCTCTCTCCTGCCCTCCTGGGTTCTACTGTGAGAGTGCAGGTAAGGAACAACAACAATTATTATAGCAATAAGTAATCAAATATATTTCAGGTTTTGGGTTTTAAAACATGGAAAATTTCCTGTAGGTTACTAGTACTTTAGTTTAGAATGAGCACCTCCGTTGTGATTAGAGATGAATCAGTAAACCAGTACCGAATGGCATCTGACATTTCAGAAGTTATAAGGGAACGTTCAGAACTTTACATTTTTCGATTGTCTAAAATTTTGGAAACAGAGAAACAACCCAGAAATCTACATTTCCTTGCAGAGATTTACAGCAGAGTAATAAACTAAATATCTTATTGCTTTACTTAATCACCCAGACCATTCCATTTTGCTTTTTAAATATATTTTAGGACTTTCAGCTCCAACTGGTAAATGTAGGCCTGGATTTTTCTGCACCCTTGAAGCTAGAAGTGCTAATCCTTTAAATGCCACCTATGGTGATATCTGTCCCCCAGGGTCATTCTGCAGTAAGTAAAACACAATAAAATGTAGACTACTTTTATTATTTTTCAATTATTAGGAAATTTTATTTTATTTCTAAATCTGTACTCCCTGTTTTTAGTTGCTGGCTCAGATCGTCCGCAGCTCTGCCCACCTGGCACTTTTTCTGCTGATTATGGTATAGAAAATGAGTCACAGTGCAAGTCATGTCCAGCAGGATACTATTGCTTTGACTTTGGACTAATTGCACCTACTGGACACTGCCCAGAAGGTAAATTAAAAAGATATAAAACAATTTGTTCATATAAAAAAATGTTATAAAGGGGAAGTTCAGTGGGAAAAAAATTAATTATTTACCTATATTACACGTACCTAGTTACGTAACATATTTTCATAATTTTTAAAAAATGGATTGCTTTTATCCCCTTTACTACTGTATATTTTACAATGGTCATTTGTGAACTGCCATTTTAGTTAATGCAATGGTTCTTTTACCTCCAGCATGCTTAATTCATAACAGTAATTCATATTGATTGGCTGCTGGATGGATTAAAGGACAATTATACTCTCTGCAACAAGCGTGCCTTCACCCAGGGGTGAGAACTCAGCGGTTCAGGTCCTCACCCTTGGTAAAAGCTAAGGAACAAGGAAGAGGAGCGGAGGTAAGGTGAGTATAATTGCCCTTAAAACATGCTCAGATCTCAACTGAGTCACTGAATCAACCCAGGGACTAAGGCCATAACAGATCATGGGATAAGAATATTATGTTAATTTCAATAAGAAAAGACTCATTTGAGATCTGAGCATCTAAGCCTTTTTCTTGAATGCATATGTATCTGTGCTGAATTTTCCTTTAAAAATGACAGAAAAGGAAAACTGCTGAAAGACCAATGTATACTAGGTACATGCATAACAACAAGCTTTCTAGCAGGGAGTTGACTAAAATGGGTTAATAGAAAGAACACACTAGGGCTCACTCTGCTAGTAGGTTTACAAAACAAACTTTAACAAGGAATTTTGATTTCGATATCAGTGGTGTAATTTCTGTAGTTTCAAAAATGTTTTGACCAATTTATTTCTACCCAAAAGTATTTTCTAATTGCTAGAAATCAAAACTATCAGCTTTAGAGCTGGGCTGCATTATAGAATTGTTCACAATATTTAACTATTGTTTTGCTGAAAGTTGCTGACATCTTGTAACTGGTTTTCTGAATGTTAAGCTCCGCCCCTCTGAGATTTCCTCTGCTTTCTCCTGCTTGAGCCTCAAATGATAATGTCTGAGAGTTCTGTGCACATGCACATGCACAGTACTCACAGGCATTACTGTTTGAGGCTGAAGCAGGAGGAAGCAGAGGAAATCTCAGAGGGGCGGAGCTTAACATTCAGCAAACCAGTAACAAGATGTCAGCAACTTTCAAGGCACAAGGTAGGCTCTGGAGGGGCATAGGTAAAAAAAATATGGCAACAGTATTTTTAAAGTTGCAGCCTTCAAATGAACATAACTTACAGTGCACTTATCCTTTAAGTCACACGTGTCAAACTCAAGGCCCGCGGGCCAAATCTGGCCCTTCTTGCAGTTGTTTGTGCCCCCCAGTGACTGTACAGCATCTAAGACGCTATCCATTTGTGCAGTCCCAAGTAATGGCATAACTATAGATCTGTCTACTAGATACCGCAATCAGCTCTTTTTAAACAGCTGATTGGGCTCATCTGATTGCAAAATCTAGCAGGCAGATTTATAGTAATGATGCTGCTTGGGACTGCACAAATGGATAGCAGCATAATAAGGCTTGGATGCAGTCACCGCTGTAACAACTGATCTAGCTCGGCACTGGGGAGTGGAAGGAGGTGTGACAAAGAATCTTCCATTGGAGTTGGCCATTACATTACCATGCCAGAAAAGTAAGGTGTGTGTTCCATGTTTGCATATGATTGCACCATAGGCAGAAGTCCCAGTCCAAAACAATGTGCTTCACACCCATTCCCTGCAGGATTGGGACTCTATCACGCTTGTGCCCAGTGCTTTTTTGCTTAGTGTCCTTCCTCTCTCTTTTAATCACTTCCCTTCCATCTTTCTAAGAAGGCAAGCATGCTCAGTAATCACTATGAGGCAGCACTAGGAGGAGAGTTTATAAAACTAATAAGATTGCACTTGATATGGATTAACAGCTGAAATGTAAGACTGCAAATCTACAGAAAATGGAATAGTGGTAGTAAAAATTATAGTTTCAATTATTGTTAATTAAAATATTTTTTTTTTTCCAATTTAGAGTAGGTAAATATATTTGTTCCTCCCTTACCATAATGTACATATTTATACAGTTTGTTTGGCCTTAATACACAGGATATTATTGTCCAGAAAGACAAATCAAAGAAAATGATTTTCCATGTCCAGTGGGACATCGGTGCCCAGAAGGTAGTTTTACACCCATTGTTTGTGAGCCTGGATCCTACCAAAATGAGGAGAGGAAGGGCCTGTGTCGGATATGCGAAGCTGGTAAGGGTACTGGTGGAACACTGCATGAGGCTCTCAAGGAAACAGCAGTTACAGTCTCTCACTATCATTCATTTGGAAAACGCAATGTTTTGTTATCTACATGTTTAACATTTATTAATTATTATTTTACTTTTATTTTTTATTTTATTGAAAAATGTTGGCTTTCAAATCTTGTTAAAAAACTAATGCGCTGCTGGGTGATAGAGAACAAATTGTAAAGCTAATTAACAGGCACAAAACATAGTCACAAAACATATGACTATAGAAATGTTAATATGGAAGCATATGACTATGGAAATATAAATTATATCACAATGTAAGAAATTTAAACATATAATTATATTACTAATATAGCGAATACAGCAAGTGACTAAAAATCTGTACATCTATGAAAGGAGGGGAACAAAAGCGGTACAGATGTGGTTCTTTCCACTGGTTTACAAGCCCACAGAGGATAAACCCGGTAGGCCAAACTTCCAAAGGGCCCTCAGCTCAAGGACCAGTGTTTTATTCTCTCCTTTTTCTAGTACAATTTTTCCAGTGGCTACTACAGGTGCCCATACACTCAATGACACAATATATAGATATGGACATGCTACTCACAGGCTGGAAAATGTCCTAGTCTTTATTAAACATAGTATGATATATAATAAAAACATGGAGAGGTCTCTCCTGTGACATTACATAAAAATTAAAGGTGAGTATAAAAGGTAGGTAGAAAAGGGGTAAGTATAAAAGTTAAGTAAATAGAAAAAAGTCTCCAACTAGAATGCATTCATAATAGAACATCCATTGAAAATTAAAAATGCCGCCCGATTCTTTCTGACATAGGGTTAGTCAATGAACATATGGCAAAATACATTGATATGTTATTACTTCCTATGATTTTAAACCTGCCATGCTAAATAAAGAATATCACACATGTTATGAATAAACTTCAGAATGTGGCATGGAAATCAAATTACATCTGGGTCACTTTAGACATAAATGCCCTTTATTTGTCTTTAAGACATGATAAGGGTATTGAAGCAGTATCTTTTTGGCTTAACAAATGTGGCCTCTACCCTAAGATCCAAGATGACTTTATCTTAAAGGACCTAGAAAATGTAATTAATACTAATTATTTCCTATTTGATGGGAACCTCTACCACAAAAGGAGGGGGGTTGCAATGGCGGTACATTTTGCCCAATCATATGCCAACCTCCTTTTTGGGGCATTGGGAAGCTTGCTACATATTCACACTATCAAATAGCTTCCACCAACATATTGTCAAATATAACAGGTATATTGATGATTTGATTGTGATTTGGAGGGGCAATGCTGTTTCAGCCCATTACTTTTCGGAAAACTGTTACAAAAATGATTGTTTTACGTTTTCCATGAACACAAACTATTGACTTTTTAGATAACCATATTATTCAAACTAATCTGTATTGCAAACCAATTACCAGAAATACCCTATTAAGGCAACTTCAACCATCCTAAACCAAAGAGTGTCCCTTATCGACAGTTTAATACGGATAATATATTACACATGGCAAAAATTCCAAGATGGAATTGTGGGACAGGTTGATAGAGTGGAGTTACCGTACTAATTTGATTTGGGAAGCATATGAGAGGGCAATTTTAAGAAATTGCAATTGATTAAGAAACAAGACCCACAAAAGATATTCCCCTTCAAGTGTCCAAAATGAGAACAGATCCCTTTATTAACTATGATTTACACTAAAGGGGTCAATAGAGTGTTCCAATTTTGAGAGGAAATATTGGCACATCTTACTACAGGACCCTATTCCGGGCAGAATTTTAACAATAGACCCAATTTTCCTTTCACAGGGTTAAAAAATTGCATCAATGGTATCCCCAGTTTGTTTACTAACAACAATAAATCATCTAATAATACATAACAAACACCGCTCATACACGGCTCACACCGAGATTTATGTGTATATATTTCTTGTTGTTTTACCCAACAAACTGAACTGTTGGTTCCTAGGAGGAGAATGGAACCTAGTTTAGTATAGTATTTGAGGTTGAATAAAGATATACGTCCATCCAGTTCAACCCATCTAGCAATATCCTCATTTCCTGCCTAACTGTTGATCCAGAGGAAGGCAAAAAAAAACCACCAAATTTATGAAGGGGGAAAAAATTCCTTCCTGACTCCAAGTGGCAATCGGAAATTTCCCTGGATCAACTCTACTTTATGTATCAATACCAGTAATTTGCAACATTCCTTGTTTGCAGAAACTGATCCAGCTTTTTTTTGACACTGACCAATGAACCTGCCATCACAACGCCCACTGGAAGACAGTTCCATAGCTTTACCATTCTCACAGTGAAAAACCCTTTCCGAGATTGAAGCCTAAATCTTTTTTCTTCAAGTCTTAAGGGATGTCCTTGTGTCCTTTGACATGTTCTATTTGTGAACAATGCCCCAGATAGTTTATTGTATGGCCCGTTAATGTATTTATACACAGTAATCATATCCCCACGCAAGCGCCTTTTCTCAAGCATACATAATTGTAACTTTTCCAATCTCTCTTCATATTCAAGCTCCCCCAATCCCCTTATTAATTTGTTTGCCCTTCTCTGAACCCTTTCCATTTCAAAGATGTCCCTTTTGTACACAGGATTCCAAAATTGCACTGCATATTCCAAATGAGGCCTTACCAATGCTTTGTAAAGAGGGAGAATTACATTTTCCTCCCTTGAATCCATACCTCTCTTTATACAAGACAATACGATGCTGGCTCTGGCTGTTGCCGCCTGGCACTGCTTGCTACCTTTAAGTTTGTTATTCACCAAAACTCCAAAATCCCTTTCCAACAGTGATTCACTTAACACAGAGCCATTTATAGTATAAGTAGCACAAGGATTTTTAAGTCCAAAATGCATCACTTTACATTTATCAACATTGAATTTCATCTGCCACTTAGCAGCCCAATGTGACAATCTATCTAGATCCCCTTGCAACGATTGCACATCCTCTGAAGTTTTTAATGGTCGACCAAGTTTTGTGTCGTCAGCAAACACAGAAACCTTGCTGACAATACCCACTTCCAAATCATTAATAAATAGATTAAATAGGAGCGGCCCCAGCACAGAACCCTGTGGCACCCCACTTAGCACTTTAGTCCATAATGATGAAGCCCCATTAACTACTTTCTGCATCCTATTCATTAACCAATTTTCTATCCATGTACAAATGTGACTTCCCAGACCAACAGACCTTAGCTTATACATTAGTCGCCTATGGGGGACTGTATCAAAAGCCTTTGCAAAATCCAAGTAAACTACATCTACTGCTATGCCAGAGTCCAAATTTCTACTTACTTCCTCATAAAAGCCAAGCAAGTTAGTTTGACATGATCTATTCCTCCTAAATCCATGCTGGTTACTACTTATAATGTCAGTCCTTGAAACATACTCTAGAACATGTTCCCTTATTAAACTTTCCAGGATCTTCCCCACCACTGAAGTTAAACTTACAGGCCTATAATTACCCGGCTGTGAACGACTACCCTTTTTGAATATTGGAATAACATCAGCCTTTTTCCAATCCAGAGGCACACCACCGGACATGAGGGAATAAGCAAAAATAAGAAACAATGGCCTAGATAAAACTGAACTTAGCTCCTTAAGTACCCGAGGATGTATTTTATCCGGTCCAATAGATTTATTAATATGAACCTAGTTCTTTCTGTACCATATCCTTGGTTAACCAAAGTGCACTTGAATCTTTTATACCATTATTGCTACTATACTCTATGATATCTGTACTTGCATCTTCTATAGTGTATATAGAGGGGAAAAAATTATTCAAGACATTTGCTTTATCGCCATCCTCCGTAACTAACTTATCCCCATTAATTAACGGTGCCACATTCTCAGTCCTCATCTTCTTACTATTAAACTGTAGCTATTGTTACAGTTTTTATAATCCCTAAAGTCCCTTTCCGTTCCCTTGGCCTTAAAGGTTTTAAATGCCTTTTTCTTCCTTTCCATTTGCCTCTTTACATCAGAATTCAGCCACATGGGAGCGGATTTATTTTTTTTACATTTATTTTCCAAGGGTATAAACTTAGCTGTGAAATGGCTTAAAATCCCCTTTAACACAGTCTACTTCTGTTCAGTACCTTTACCTGATAATACCTTATCCCAGTTGACATTCTGAAGAGCTGCTTTTAACCTGCGAAAATTTGCTTTCCTGAAATTAAATATCTTTGTTCAAGTCCAAATGCCACTCTTTCATGGTCACTATTCCCTAAGCCTCCAGTTACCTTTATATCTATAATGCACTCCACAATGTTAGATCCAACAGAGCTACTTTTCTAGTAGGAACCTCAACCACCTGTGAGAGAAAATTATCCTGCAGCAAATTCAGGAACTCATCGCCTTTTTCTGTGATGGCAGTTCCACCACACCAATCAATGTCAGGGTAATTGAAGTCCCCCATAATGAGCACACTCCCCAAACTTGCAGCCCTTGCCAACTGCATATGAAGTTGACTCACCTCCTCTCTGCTAGCATTTGGCGGCTTATAGCAGACACCAACAATGACATTACCCCCTTTCCTGTTGCCTAATTCCACCCATATTGCCTCCACTTTATCATCCATATCACCAGTTATCTCTTCTTTTAAATTTGGCTTCAATTCTTTTTTAACATAAACACATACTCCTCACCCTTTCCTTTTTTTTCTGTCCTGTCAAAACAAGGCATATCCTTCTATATTTACAGCCCAGTCGTAAGAACTGCTCAACCACGTTTCTGCTATACCTATTACATCATACTTTTCATTCAATGCCATCATTTCCAATTCACCCATTTTGTTAGCCAGGCTTCTCGCATTTGCAAACATACATTTTAGATTATGATCCTGTAATTTATTCGTACACTTTAATACACATGCCTCCCTATCCCCTATGCTTGCCCCACCCCCCTTTCCGCCCACCACTGGCCTATCTACACCCTGCTTTCCTCCTGGGCTATCTATCCCAGTGAGACTGCTAATACCCTCCCCCCCAAACCTAGTTTAAAATCTCCTCCAACTCTCTAGCCATCTTCTCCCTTAAAACAGCTGCACTGCCATCAGTGAGGTGTAACCCATCCCTACTAAAGAGCCTGTAGCCGACACCAAAGTCTGCCCAGTTCTCAATAAACCTGTCACGAACTTACCTGCTGCTCCGGTCCCGCGCCGCACTGCACTTAAAAACCGGCGTCCTCCTGGACCCGGTGCCCGATAGTAGCATTTGCTACCACCCTGGCTCCTGTACTCACCTGCCTCGGATCCGGTACCTACCTTTACCGCTCCAGCTACTTACCTATCCAGCATCCAGTCTCCAGTTACTTACCTAGCCTTCATCCAGTCTCAAGTTACTTACCTTGCCAGCATCCAGCCTACAGTTCCCAGCAGCACCATTGTTTCAGCATGCAGCCTACAGTTCCAAGCAGCACCATTGTTCCAGCATCCAGCCTACAGTTCCAAGCAGCACCATTGTTCCAGCATCCAGCCTACAGTTCCAAGCAGCACCATTGTTCCAGCATCCAGCCTACAGTTCCCAGCAGCACCATTGTTCCTGCATCCAATCTACAGTTCCCAGCAGCACCATTGTTCCTGCATCCAGTCTACAGTTCCCAGCAGCCTCTGTGTCCTGCAAATTCCCGGACTATATGCCTCCTCCTAAAGCATAATTGTAAGTACCCGGCCTCCTGGCCATTTATTACAGTACTATCGGGCCATGGAAACGCCTGAGGGGGCTATGGCAGAGTTGAGTAAAACTCTCCAAGCTTTGTCCAAATGCATGGACCTGTTTGAACACCATCAGGGCCAGTTCCGATATTTGCCCTCATCAGTAAAGGTGGTAAGCCTCATTCATGGACCCTTGCAGCCCTCGAAGCCTTCAAACGACTCAAGGAGGCCTTTGCTGATGCAAGGAGGCCTTTGCTGATGCTCCTGTTCTAGTACATCCAGATCCTAGTCTTCCCTTCTACATCGAAGTTGATGCCTTGGACATGGGCGCTGGAGCCGTCCTTTCCCAAAGACAAGGCCCTAAAAGGAAACTCCATCTCCGTGCTTATTTCTCTAAGAAGTTTCTACCCAACGAGAAGCTATGATGTTGGAAATAGGGAACTTCTTGCCATCAAGCTGGCCCTCGAGGAGTGGCGTCATCTATTGGAAGGCACCTCTGTACCTATCACCATCCTTACTGACCATAAAAACCTCGAATACATCCAGAATCTTAAAAGGTTAAATCCCCGTCAAGCACGGTGGTCTTTATTCTTTTCCCGATTCAACTTTGTTATCACTTACCAACCTGGTTCCAAAAACAAGAAAGCTGATGCCCTGTCCAGATCATTTGTTGCTTCCGACTGTATTAATGAAGATACGGGCTCCATTATTCAATCCACTAAAATCTTGGCCTCTATATCTCCTCAACTTTGTTCCAAGATCCAAGCCGCACAAGATTCTGCTCCTCCAGACACACCCTCTGGCAAAATCTTTGTTCCTGTTTCACTTCGGAAAGCTATGCTTCTTCATACTCACTGTTCCAAGCAAGCCGGGCATCCCGGTGTAAACAAAACTTTTAATATTCTTGCCCGTTCCCTTTGGTGGCTCAAAATGAGAAAAGATGTTAAAGACTTTATTCAAGTGTGTACCAGCTGTGCTCAATCCAAGTCTTCTAGAACCCTCCCCTGTGGTCTTCTTATTTCACATATCTTCCGCTTTCATGGACTCCCTTCTGAAATTGTATCTGACAGAGGTACTCAATTTGTTTCCAAATTTTGGAGAGCACTTTGTAAGTCCATGAACATCAAGTTACAATTTTCCTCGGCTTACCACCCACAGTCCAACGGGGCTACCGAACGCACTAACCAGTCTTTGGAACAATATCTTAATTGTTACATTTCCTATACTCAGGATGATTGGGCTGACCTTGGGCTGAGTTTGCCCATAACAATTCACCTCATGCTTCTACTGGGAAATCTCCTTTTTTATGTGTCTTTGGGACGAATCCTAGATGTTTCCTCAAGATTTTCTTACCACACATGTACCTGCTGCCAATGACTCTGCGGCTCAGATGACCGCTATCTGGCATGCTACGGAAATCTGCTCTGCTACAAAAAACTGCAGCAGATAGGAGACGTAGAGAACCCCCAGCTTATTCGGTTGGAGATAAAGTGTGGCTCTCCTCTGCTCATATTAATCTACGGGTTCCTTCCTCCAAACTGGGACCCAAATTTATTGGTCATTTTCCTATCCTGGAATTAGTCGGTCCAGTGGCCGTTCGCCTTCAACTTCCTTTCAGCATGCGGATTCCTAACGTGTTTCATATTTCTCTCATCAAACCAGCGTGCTATAATCAGTATTCCACATCTTTACTACCTTCCGTTCCAATTTCCGTTGATGGTCAGCAGGAGTTCGAGGTTGAGAAAATCTTGGACTCTAGATTCTTGAGGAGATCTCCTCAGTATTTGGTCCCCTGGAAAGGTTTTGGTCCGGAAGAAAGAGCTTGGATTAAACATTCAGATTTGCATGCTCCTCGTCTAGTCAGAGCTTTTCACAGGAGTTTTCCAGGGAAACCTGGCCCGTTGGGTCCTGTGGCCCCCCGTAAGGGGGGGGGGGTACTGTCCCGAACTTACCTGACGCTCTGGTCCCGTGCCGCACTGCACTTCCGGGTGGGCGGCGTCGTAGACGTCATGACGTCACGACGCCGACACCCCGGGCAGCGCGGAGGATTTAAAAACCGGCATCCTCCTGGACCCGGTGCCCGATAGTAGCATTTGCTACCACCCTGGCTCCTGTACTCACCTGCCTCGGATCTGGTACCTACCTTTACCGCTCCAGCTACTTACCTATCCAGCATCCAGTCTCCAGTTACTTACCTAGCCTGCATCCAGTCTCAAGTTACTTACCTTGCCAGCATCCAGCCTACAGTTCCCAGCAGCACCATTGTTCCAGCATCCAGCCTACAGTTCCCAGCAGCACCATTGTTCCAGCATCCAGCCTACATAGAGCACTAAGAATACCTGTCTGCTGTTATTCGGTGTAAATAATGCAAGCTGTAATCTGACTGCATAGTCTTAGTTTAATTGATTATTTGCTAAACCTGCAGGAGGAGTGTTTAAGATGTTTTGTTAGTTAATACAATATTCTGTTGTAACAGTCTTGATTGATCTTACAAACATTGTACAATTTCTTTTATACATGTGATGTACAGAAATGTTTATTTATACACAAGAACTATCTTACATTATTAAGGTAATGTGTCTTCAAAAGCTAAGGGTGCTGGGAAATCCACCCCGGCTGTAAAAGTTAGTGCAACTGATTATTCAGTGGGACTCCTGAAGTCAGAGCGATCAGTCTGACTGCAGTTTGTAACAAACTATGTTGTGTTTGGAGTTTACACACTATCCATAGTGTGAATCGCTGTTTCTTTTCTTGTATTTTGTTTTTACAATTAAACTGAACTTGCACCAAACACCAACGACTAAGTGAAAGATATTGTTTTATTTTTGATGCAAAACCCACCTCCTAACACACGCACCCGGGCAACTGCATCTATTTATATTTATTTGTGTGTATTTATATCTGGACATAGGAGGATCTAGATAGATTGTCACATTGGGCTGCTAAGTGGCAGATGAAATTCAATGTTGATAAATGTAAGGTGATGCATTTTGGACTTAAAAATCCTTGTGCTGCTTATACTATAAATGGCTCTGTGTTAAGTGGATCCCTGTTGGAAAGGGATCTTGGAGTTTTGGTGGATAACAAACTTAAAGGTAGCAAGCAGTGCCAGGCAGCAACAGCCAGAGCCAGCATGGTATTGTCTTGTATAAAGAGAAGTATGGATTCAAGGGAGGAAAATGTTATTCTCCCTCTTTACAAAGCATTGGTAAGGCCTCATTTGGAATATGCAGTGCAATTTTGGAATCCTGTGTACAAAAAGGACATCTTTGAAATGAAAAGGGTTCAGCGAAGGGCAATTAAATTAATAAGGGGATTTGGGGAGCTTGAATAAGAAGAGAGACTGGCAAAGTTACAATTATGTATGCTTGAGAAAAGGCGCTTGCGTGGGGATATGATTACTGTGTATAAATACATTAACGAGTCTTACAATAAACTATCTGGGGCATTGTTCACCAATAGAACATGTCAGTGGACACGAGGACATCCTTTAAGACTTGAAGAAAAAAGGCTTAGACTTCAGAAAGTGTTTTTCACTGTGAGAACAGTAAAACTATGGAACTGTCTTCCAGTGAACGTTGTTATGGCAGGTTCATTGGTCAGTTTAAAAAAAAAGCTGGATGAGTTTCTGCAAACAAGGAATGTTGCAAGTCACTGGTATTGATACATAAAGTAGAGTTGATCCAGGGAAATTTCCAATTGCTACTTGGAGTCAGGAAGGAATTTTTTCCCCCTATATAAATTTGGTGGGTTTTTTTTGCCTTCCTCTGGAACAGTTATGCAGGAAATGGGGATATTGCTAGATGGGTTGGACTGGATGGATGTATGTCTTTATTCAACTTCAAATACTATACTATACTATACTAACTATATATCGTCAACTATTAACTAGTGTTAAAATCATACTGTGGATAAATCCCATAGAGCACATATTGAATTAGGAGGGAGAGCTTTACCCAGAGCTGCTAAAAATGTGTAATACAACTTGAAAAGCTCCAGCCAGGTTTGTCTTTGTGCTAAAGTGTGAAAAGCTCTGAAAAGGATTCTCCAGTCTCCAGCAACAAACACAACACGCATTGCTAGAAAGTTGTTTATAGTTTCTATGGGCTATTCACCTTTACTTTACTTTATAAACATTATTTTCTATTACAGTGAAATTCTTTAACTAGCAATCTGATTTTATAGAGTATCTTCATAATGATTTAGGCAAAGAGTGGGCACAGCGATGGGCATGTCCTGATTAGAGATGGACTAGAACTCGAACTCAAACCCGAGTTCGAGCCGAAATATTTGAATTAGAACGAATTCGGACTTCTCGAACAATCCCGGACCCGGATTTTTGATATTTTTGGACTTTAAAAAAATATTGAATGTTCGACCGTTCGAATGTGCAAGTAAAATGCCTATTATACCTATACGTGAGCATCAAATCCACGAGTAAAGTGTCTATTAAAACCTATACGCGAGCATCAAATCCGCGAGTAAAGTGTCTATTAAAACCTATACGCGAGCATCGAATCCGCAAGTAAAGTGTCCATTAAAACCTATACGTGAGCATCAAATCCGCGAGTAAAATGTCCATGGTATCTAGGCGCGAACGTGAGCATCGATCCGCGAGTAAAGTTCCATTAAAACCTATACGAGCATTGAATCCGCAAGTAAAATGTCCATGGTATCTAGGCGCGAACGTGAGTAACAAATTTGTGAGTAAAGTGTCCATTAAAACCTGTACACGAGCATCGAATCTGCGAGTAAAATGTCCATGGTATCTAGGTGCGAACATCGAATCTACCAGTTGAGTGTCCATTAAAGCCTATACGCGAGCATCGAATCCGCGAGTAAAATGTACATGGTACCTAGGCGCGAACAAACTCGAAAATAGCGCGAGTGAGAGTAAAATTGATTTTTCTAATGTCCTGGATATTCAAACACGTTCCCCAGTCCATTTCCCAGGTCCCACAGCCATTTACATTAAGTTACCATTGATATTTTAATTGTATTTCATTAGAACTTTTCAAACTATTTGACTCCCATTGACTTTAATGGGTCCGTTTTTGAACTTTTGAACGTTCTATATAGTTCAAAAGTTCGAAAACGGACCGAACTTTTGAAAGTTTGGCCATCTCTAGTCCTGAGTTATGCTTGTCTGTTTGTAGGTGCGTGGAAGGAATGGTTCCTATACAAACATGAATCGTTCCAAATGTCAAATGGAATCAAGCCATAAAAGCATTGTTTTTTTGTATCTAAAAATTATGGTTAGTTGGGATAAATTGATAACAAAGAATTTTAAATCAGTTGATGCCAATTCGTCTATAAACTATGGAAGTTGCCACAAGATGGTATGGAAGGACAACGCCCCTTATGGGCAACTATTGCGAATAAAAAGAATGAGGATGAGGATTTTTTAAAAAGCAAGCTAGAGTGAACTTATGTTTTAAAGGGAGATAGTGAATTAACAGGGTGGGTTGGAGACAGACTCCGTGGATGCCGATTTGGATGCCCAGTGCCAAAATCAAATCAGTGCAGTGAGTGAGGCTGTGGGGTCAGTTTCCATGCGGAGTGGCAGTGCAGCGTAACAGAGCTAAAAAAAGTAACCACGGCTTCTCCCTACATAAAACACTGCCATGTGGTTGGGTCACCTGAGGATTTTCCTTTCCCATTCATAGGCAATACAATATGTGGAATAAGCTACAGGACCAATAAGTATTAAAAACCAACTTGTACATTGTTGCTGATTTTAAGAACAACCAGAAACATAAAAACAGCAAATGGATTTAGATACTAATACCACTGTAACTATAGACTTAAAGTGCAATAAGTTTTTTTAACACTGCGTGGTTTACAGGGACACAGCATTTAATTGGTTTTAAGATTTAGGGGCATATTTATAAACGGATGTTAACTCTTCACGATCGAGTTTCCCGCCGTTTTCGCCAAAATCGCGATTAACACGATTTATTAAAGAGCGAAACCCTGCCGCGAAAAGTTAACAAGGCGTTAACGTCGCATCAGTTACTGCTCGCTTCTATTTATAAAGCGGTGGTAACTGAGATAGCTGGGGGTCAGGTCAGGAGAGTACACCCACCTCGCTGCGTGTGTTTGCATTCACCACCCGTGTGACCCCTTCCCAGCAACCACTCCCAGACCCCTGCCCCGTACTCTCACGTGAGTGGAAGGGAGGGACCCGCTGGGAGGGTTGGAGTGACCCTCCAGTGGGGGCTCTGACAAGAGCCTTTTGGGGTTTAGGGGGTCCCACAGCTCGAACCGGGACCCCTCTTCCCTGACCTTATCAGGGCCCTTGCAGCACTTACAAGTGCCCTTGCGGCCCTGACAAGAGCCCTTTGGGGCTTAAGGGGTCCCACAACCCATACCAGGACCCTCCTCCCCGACCCTTGTAAGGACCCTTGCAGCACTGATAAGGGCCTTTGTTGGGGGTCCCGCAGCTCGAACCGGGATCCCCGTAGGCTCTTCAAAGAGCCCTTGGTTGGTGTCTTCTTTTTTCCATCCGACGACACCAGCTGTGCTGAGGCCACCAACCCAGAGAGGTACCCCTGAGGCTGCCAGGGGTACCCCTGGCGTCGGTGGCCTCAAAGAGGCCAATGTTGCTGGCGTCTTGATCTTCATCCTCTTTCTTCACAGCTGGCGACACCCGCCCCTAAATATGCCCCTTATACTGTATAATATATATTTTATAGGAAGAGTAGACTGGCCAACCCTTTATTTTATGTACATGTGTATATATTTTTAAAGAGGTTGCTTTTTATTGCTGGTGCAATTGAAGGTATTATATGGCTATTATGAATCCATTCTAGTTGGAGACTTTTTTCCATTTACTTATCTTTTATACTTACCTTATTTCAACTTACCGTTAATTTTTATGTAATGTCACAGGAGACACCTATTTATAGGGAGGTGTAGGAGGTTTTCACCCAGCCTGTGAGGAAGTGGGACACCCACGAAACGTGGCAGGCAGGTGACGCCCTAAGCGGTACCTATCTTTGTAATGTGCTATTCCATGTTTTTATGATATGTCATGCTATGTTTAATAAAAACAAGATAAATTTTCAGCCCGTGAGTAGCACATCCACAATCTACCCTCTGCACTTTAACAACACTATATCAGGGAGATTCAATAAAAGTTCTTATCGTTTAAAATGGTGCTAATTTTGCCCCAACCTATCAGATCTTATATAACATTGGAAAGCTAACATCTGATTGGTTGGGGCAAAATTAGCACTATTTTTAACAATAAGAACTTTTACTGAATAACCCTATATATATATTTTATATATACACAAAGTGGCAAAAAAATGCTGGTAAAATGGAAACCTATGAAAAATATATCACTCTTCTTTTGTGCCACTTTCTTTTTTCATTCTTTTTTTACAGGCTATTACTGTGATAGCAACCAAAGTCCTGTCAGTAATCTTACACCATTTATTTGCCCAAAGGGGTATTTTTGCCCTATGGGAACCAAATATGGAACTCAGTACAGCTGTCCTGCAGGGACTTATGGACCTATAACTGGTCTGAAAAATATCAATGATTGCATTACATGTCCTGCTGGGAAATATTGCAAAGAACAAGGGCAAGCTGAACCTACAGGTACAGTGATAAAGTTAAATTAGTAAACTATTATTTGAAGTTGAAGTGATGATTATTTATATATATAATTTAGGAGACTGCGCACCAGGTTATTGGTGTAAAGAGGGTACTAAAGAAGAGCAGCCAAAAGATGGAGTCTCTGGTGGTCTTTGTACTCCTGGGCACTATTGCCCTGCAGGTAAAGCCTGTAGCTATAAAAACTTCTTTATTTTTTGTATATGTGAACTTTATATGATACAGTCATTTTCCTAGGAACACATTTGCCACACCCTTGTCCCATTGGCACTTGGTCACACCTAGAAGGTTTTGGAAGTCTACTAGATTGTCTAGCCTGCCCAGGAGGATACTACTGCAATGCAACGGGACAAATCTCTCCTTCAGGCCTATGTGCTCCTGGGTAAATAAAACATACAGAGAATCAATTTGCTTTTTAATCAACTAAATTAACCTGTTTGACCTTTTAAAAAAGTAAAAATATTCAATATATACGTTTCTCTGCAATACTTCTTGTTTTTATTTTTAGATATTACTGTACCATTGGAGCTAGATCATCAACTCCAACCATGGATACTTCTGGCGCTATATGCCCACCAGGGCACTACTGCCCTTTGGGATCTGCCAGGCCAATACCATGTCCATCTGGAACATTTATGGAGCAGACTGGGGCAACTGAGTGTTTTCAATGTCCCAGTGGAAAATTCTGCATATCAGGCCAGGGAAGCCAACTGTGTCCTTCAGGTAAATAATGATACATTTGAATTTACAAGTGCATGCAGTAGTTGTGGATTCATACAAATAAGCAGTTTTAGAGGAAGTAAGCAAGAGCCTTGTATCTTAAGTTTGTTACTGTTAAGAATATGTAATTAATATTATGATCTAATCTCACAATGCAGCAGCAAGGCATATATATATATATATATTTTCACTACTTATCTGTGATGCTTTGTTTTGGCCCAAAAGGGTAATATAGTAAATTACAAGTCAGAATGCAACCCTTTCTGTAACTTAAAGGAGAACTAAGCCACATTATAAATGGATTCTAAAACTTGTATCTAACATATAGATGCAATTCTCATTTCAGTAGTTTTCACATTAATTATTACAGTAGCATTTACTTTTTACCAGTCTGTATGGGCACTTAAATTTACTATAAACCAGTCTGTATTACCACTTATATTTACTATATTCTAGTCTGTGTGGGCACTTATATTTACTATTTACCAGTCTGTATGGGCATGTATATTTACTTTTTCCCAGTCTAAGTGGGCACTTAAATTTACTATGTACTAGTCTGTGTGGGCACTTCAATTTACTTTATACCACTCTGCATGGGTACTTATATTTACTATATACCTTCCTGTGGGGGCAATTATATTTACTTTTTACCAATCTGTGTGGGCACTTATATTTACAATATAGCAGTCTGTGTGGACACTTATATTTACAGTATACCA
Source organism: Hymenochirus boettgeri (assembly GCA_019447015.1). Classification (NCBI taxonomy): domain Eukaryota; kingdom Metazoa; phylum Chordata; class Amphibia; order Anura; family Pipidae; genus Hymenochirus; species Hymenochirus boettgeri. The sequence goes on along the minus strand of CM033475.1, from coordinate 122,830,099 downwards.
ATCTATGTAGGCACTTATACTGAGGAAGGTAAAAAAAAATACAGCTAAAAAGAGGGGGGGGGGGGATTCCTCTCTGACTCCAAATGACAATCCAAATATATTTACATATTTTTACTTAATACCAGCCAGCCAATGTGGATGCTTATATTTACTATTAACCAGTCTGTGTGGGCACTTATTTTTACCAGTCATCCACCCACACAATCCATTCCTCCTTTTCCCAGCAGCACACAAATATGTTGCAGGCGGCTTTTAAAAGTTTGTCTCAGGTGCCAAAAGGTCTAGAAGACCCCACAATCTAAAGGTGGCCATACACATGCGATTTCTACAGCATGTGTGCCAACAGATCACATTGGTATCTGTCAGCACACATGCTGTGGAAAAAGCACACATGGACCTGATCGATCCCCATACGCGGTATGGCGATCGGTTGGCCGTGTGGCCATTCACAGTATGATCGGACTGGCTCCCTCTACTTAAAGTAAAGGGAGCCAATATTGATCAACAGAAATTTTCCATCATTTTCGACCAATCAGAATGCCGACTACGGTTGTTCGGAACAGCTAAAACACACTAACAATAATAGGTAAATCCTGTCATTCCCCACACAGGATTTACCCATTATCATTTGTGTGTATGACCCCCTTAAAAAGTAGAATCACTGCAATCAATTTTGTTAATGACCAGTCATAAAAAAAATCCACCCCCTTTTCAAAACTCTTCTCCTGGTCCTTTCATATAGCAGTTGTCAGTCACAGTCATGACAGTGATTTCATGGCTAATGTCTTGTGACTGCTTCCCAAGCTGATATTCAAGCTTGTAATCAGCTTTCAAATCAAGCAGAGGAGGTGTAAACCTCCAGAATGTGGACCAACAATGAGAGAGAAAGATATAAGTGTTCAGGATTGATTTGGCTAAAAGTAAGTTGTGTGATCTTTGCAGGTAGCCATTTTAAATAGAGGTTGGACTTGCCATTTAAAGTTCAAAAAAAAGACCAGTCTGCAGTTTGTTGATATTGTAAGTAACCAGCATATAAAATACAGTCTGCAAATATAGATCATTTTATCAAGCTTGAAATACAGGTTATGAAATTGTACAACATGACCCTTCATGAGACAATACATTTAATTAAAGGGTCACTATACTCACTCAAACAACTTTACATTTTCTGAAGCTACAATTTAAGCTACAAGTTGAATGGTGGTACTCACATATTTATCTGTGCTTGCTTTTATTGTTTAGTGTGTGCTCCTAATTCCCCCACTTTTCTTTATTCACTGCTTTCTTGTAGTGTCTGCGACACTTATAATCTCTGCACAGCTTACACATCTCCCCCTTCCTCCCCTCTGCCTTCTTTTCTCTGCTTATTCTCTTAATTATTGCAGAAAGTGTACTGCCAGGCAGCTAGTTAGGGGTCATGGATGGGACATATTATAATATCTGCTTATGGAGTGACAGGTCTTTCCCTGTAAATGCTGTGATTTCAATGATGATTTCTCAGTATCATTTTTAAAATCCCCAAAAAAGTTTTAAAGCAGTGTGCTTGTGAAGGTTCTCATTCATCCAGGTCATGGTATATCTGTTGTATTCAATTAGATCAACTGGACTTGAAACGAAAGACGTTTCGCTAGTCATCCGACTGGCTTTCTCAATTCAGAATGACTTGTACAAGAATCTGTGGCAATTATGTACCCTGATATGCTAATTGGGATTTTCCAGGGTACATAATTGCCACAGATTCTTGTACAAGTCATTCTGAATTGAGAAAGCCAGTCGGATGACTAGCGAAACGTCTTCAAGAACTACATTTCAAGTCCAGTTGATCTAATTGAATACAACAGATATTTTAAAGCAGTGCTGTATCTAAAGGTATATTTCTTGAAAATTTGATTATTTATGGTATAGATACCCTTTAAGCTTACATTACCCAAGGAAGTTGGATTGTATGACCTGATGGGAACAGATGGGGACCCTTCAAAGGCACTTGCATATACAGTAATTATTGTCAATGATTTAGTGTGACTTTGGGCTCTTAAATGTAACATATTAAGTTGGTCATTTCTACCTTACTTTAATGTTTTGTCTTTAGTTCCCTTTAAAGGATAACTGTATTGCTTTTTTTATAATTGCTTTAAGAAGAGTAAAGGTATGCAGCCCTCCCCATACATTTTTTTGTCCTGATTTCGAGCCTCTCTATGCCTTCAATTAGCCTTCAATTCACCATGCTGTGAAGGGGGCATAAAAATTTTGTATGCCTGTAACTGTCACTCAAAGCTAGCATGCGAGAAAACACCCTTGATCAGCTTGATTATGTATGCTGTATCCTAGCAATAGGACATTTCAAATTTGTTTAATTGGCAGAGGAGGAGGAGAAAGATTGTAACAGACATTCCCACCAGCCAATGACAAGTGTTATGTTAATCATGGCCCTGGGCCCTCTAGGAGGTGGGCTTTTAGCATTCATCTTTACTGTGTGATATCTAAGAGAGGACAGCACGGCTATAAATAAGTGATTTCAGCTGCTGGAAGTGTGGACATGTAATGGGGATGATGTTTTTTTTATATTGTTGTCCATGAATGTCATTTTGTAATGGGGGTTGTAATGGGATTGTTGCATTGAGAAATGCTTTCGCATGTAATTCATTCATTCCCTACAAGCTATACTTTATTGCAATGCATGTACTAAAGTTTCACATGTAAAGTCCATTTAACCAGCACTCGTCTCTCTGGGGTAAACCGGTGCACATGCCATCTAGTGGCTAAGCAATATAACAAGGTAACAAAGTAACAAAACATTAAAAACATGTTACTACAAGATAAAAAAGTTACAATTATATACAATTAAAAAGATATTATTTTATACCCAAGAACTCACATTATACTCCTTATATAGACCTATTGGTTGGAGGCTTTCTAATTTTGGATCCATCGTGCTTCACAAACTAAAAGATCTCTTTTTCCTTCACCCCTCTTTGTTTCATGGGCACAGATTCCAATATTTGAAATATAAACTGGGACAATGAATGTCCTTCTTTATTAAAATGTTATGCTACGAGGCTTGCTTGATTTTTATTTCTAATGTCTCATTTGTGCTTGCCTAAATGGACCTTCAGTTGCCTCGATGTCTCCCCCTCCGATGGCACTACAGCCCTGTTTGAGCCTTGGCCTCCTTCAGTTTTCTGCCCCATCCATCTCGGTCTATTACTGCCCGTTTCCAGTTGTGTATCTTAAGCAGTTCTTTGGCATCTTTGTCAACTTCATCTGCCCATCTCTTTCTAAGTCTTCCAGTTGGTCTTCGTCCATCCATGCTCCTTGTAAAGATTCTTTTTGGGATCCTATGGTCATCCATTCTAACCACATGTCCTGCCCATCTCAACTGTTGAACCCTAATAAAGTCTGATATTGGGAGATCTTTATATAGTTTATATAGCTCATGGTTGTATTTAATTCTCCATTCACCATTCTTGTGGGTGGGGCCATATACTTTGCATAATATCTTCCTTTCAAATGCATCCATTTTGCTTACTAGGTTTGGGTAAGTATCCATGTTTCACACCCATAGGCAAGTATAGGCCTGATTATGGTCTTGTATATCCAGATTTTTTTGTTCCTTTGGATATCCCGTGAGTGAAAGATGTGTGATATGGCAAAGTATGCTCTGTTGGTCTTAGTTATTCTTCCATGGATTTCTGCTGTTTCACTTCCATCACTGTCTAGGTTGACTTCCAGATATTTAAAATGTTTTACAGAATCTAAATTATCGTCTGTGGTGGTCCTCTCTTTCTTGACTGTCTTAGAAATTTTGTCTTATCAGTGTTTATTATCAGGCCTACCTCCTTGGCTTCATTATTTAGATTGATATAAGTTTCTCTTGTCATTGCCATAGTTCTGCCCATTACGTTGATATCATCTGCATAAGCTATTATCTGTACAGATTTATTTATTAAGATATTTGATGGATTTATTGTCATTTTTCTGATAACATATTCAAGGGCCACATTAAACAGTGCTGGGGCAAGCCTGTCTCCTTGCATGATTTTGTCTTTTGATAGAGTCATATGCCTGTCAAAAATCTACATAAATTTGATAAACATCAATATCATATTCCCATGTTTTCCTAAGAATCCCTTTGACACTAAAAATTTAGTCTATTGTGGACCTGCTTTGTCTAAATCCTGCCTTGTATTCCCCGATTATGCTTTCTGTTTTCTCCAATAGTCTTTTGTTTAAGATATATGTAAATATTTTATAGGCTGTACATAAGAGAGATAACCCGCGATAGTTTTTACACTGTAGTTTATTTCCCTTTTTGTAAATTGGATGTATGATACATTTCTTACAGTCTTCTAGCATAATCTTGTCTGTCCACACCTTAACTAGTAGTAGAGAATTGTACCGTGTTAGCCATAGATGAAAGTGAAGACATCTTGGATATAAAGTAATACCTTTTATTGGCTAACTAAAATGATTGAAAATGCAAGCTTTCGAAGCAATAGGCTTCTTCCTCAGGCATGACACAATTACAAGATTCAGTATTGTATCATGCCTGAGGAAGAAGCCTAGTGCTTCGAAAGCTTGCATTTTCAATCATTTTAGTCAGCCAATAAAAGGTATTACTTTATATCCAAGATGCCTTCACACCTTAACTATTAACTCAAATACATAGGTTTCCATTCATGTTTATAAAGCTCAGATGGAATATCATCAAAACCAAGTGCTTTTTTTTTCAATGCCTTAATAGCTTGGTCAAAATCTTCCAATGATGGTGGTTCTACTGCGGGATTATCATGTAGATCTGCTTGGTTCTCCTCCTGCAATTGTTGATTTAATGGATTAGAATCAATGATTTCTGATGTTCCTAGAAGTTCTTGGAAATAGTTCTTCCATATCTGTTTTATATTTTCTACTTCACTGATGATTTGGCCGTCCATTCCTTTGTAAAGGTTTGTGCATGGTTTATATCCCTCCCTTAGTCCTTTCAAAAATGTACATGCTTCTCTTACCTCATGTTTTTGAAAACTTTCTTCCATTTACTTAAGCCGTTCGTTCTCATGTTCGTTTCTTTTTTCTGCATATCTTATTGGCCTTTTTTCTGGCTTCTTCAAACTCTTCTTTTCTGTTTCCAGTCCTTCTATGGACAAGTTTGATGTGTAGGTTGTTTCTAAGGTCTATGGCTTTCCTGCATTCCTCGTCAAACCATCTCTCTCATTCCTAGTACTTCCTTTGCTGATTCTATTGTTGATGTTTTTAGTTTGTTCCAAAGTTCTTCGACCGTGGTTTCATTCCTAGGTTTTAGGATCTCCATTTTACAACATACTTCATCCTGAAATTCTTTTTGTGTGTTGGGTGCTTTTCATTTTTCGAGGTTAAGTTTTTCGTTACTTTGCGGTTTGCTTGGAGATTGCTTACTTATTCTACATCTGAATTTTATTTGTAAAATTTATATAAATTAATTTGTAAAAGTGGTCTGATTAGCATGATGCCTCTCTTCTTGATCTAACATCCAGGATGCTTGTGGCACCTCTTTTCTCCACCAGCAGGTGGTCAATTTGGTTGACTGTTGACCCGTCTGGTGATACCCAAGTACCTTTATGTATATCATGGTGTGGGAATTGGGTAGAACTTATTATGATGTTCTTACTTATTGAAAAATCTATCACCCTTTCTCCATTTTCATTTGTTTCATTGTGGAGACTATGGTTACCTATTGTTTCTCTGTATTCTTTCTCTTTTCTGATCTTGGCATTCATATCTCCAACTACCATTTTTAAATCATATTTAGGACTACTATCGTAGACCTGTTCAAGTTTTTCATAAAAGGAGTCTTTTTGGTCTTGGTCCTTATTTTCTGTAGGGGAGTGTATATTTATAATAGTTATGTTGCGAAATTTAGACATTATTCTGATCTTACAAATCTTCTAATTTCTCACTTATATTTGATTTTAATTTATTATCCACTACAAAGGCTACTCTAAACGCTTTACTTCCACTTTCCTTTCCGCTATATAATATTGTATGTGTTTTTGTATCTATGATGCACTTTACAATCCATCGAGTTTCTTGTATGACGGCAATCTGTATCTTGTATTTTTTAAGTTCTTTCAGTAAATTTATCTGTGGCGAATAAGGTTCTTATGTTCCATGATCCAATAGCAAATTCCATATTCCGTTTCTTAAGTCGACTTCCATTAATCCGTACCGATTTCCGAGGCTTCTCTGAAGGTTTCTTAATGGTTAGGTTTTTACAGGAACAGGTTGTTAGCCCATTGCCCAACCCCCAGACTTGGAGGGACAGGGTATCCAGTTTAGTCTGGAATATCACCTTTGACCTGTCCGGCTAGGGATGCCCTACCAGTAGCAAAGCTACTGCCGGCATACCTCTCAGGATCACTTATTCACGCAAGCCCCACCACTGTGACAAAGTAAGGATACCTTCAGTGGGTCCTCGATGTCTAACTATAAATTTTGCAACACAGGCATTTTAAAGCATATACTGCATAGTACATGTATAATAACCTTTTATCCTAAACTTGGTACCTTTCGTGGGGTGATAAATTGTATCCCCTTTTATACAATTTATTACAGTGGGAACAAGACAGACAAGAAAAGGTTCAGTGGTTAGCACTGATGCTTTGCAGCGCTGAGGTCTTGAGTTTGATTCCACCCTTGGACACATCTGCAAGGATTTTGTATGTTTTCCCGTGCTTGCGTGGGTTTCCTCTAGGCACTCAGGTTTCCCCCACAATGATAAAGACTTAATGATAGGTTGTATGTGTCAAATAAAATGTGCTTAGATTGTAAGCTCTTCAGGCAGGGCCTGATATAAATGTATACATGTAATTGTAAAGCGCTACGGAAGATGTTGGTACTATATAAATCCACAATAATAATAATAATAACAACCAGTAAGTGTCATCTGTGTATTGCCTTTTTCAGGCCCCAGATCCGCTTTAATTTCTCAAATTGTATGATATCGGGGGTGGGATGGTTCCTCAAAGGATTTAATGCCAGGTAAATTGGCTCCAAGGATTTTTCACAATACCTGCCAATCTTTTTGATAGGCCATTGTATCTTTTTTATTTTCTTTATCTTTTTGTCTATTTTTTTGTAGAATATCTTCCCTGCTTTTTCTTAAGAGGTCTATTGGATAGCCCCTATTTTTAAATGTTACTTCCATCTTATCCAGTCTCTGTTGGACTTTACCCTTATCAGTTACTATCCTCTTTACGCTCACTAACTGCGATTTGAGTATTGCAAAGGAAAAATCCAGCAAGGTATTCGAGACAAACTGGTAAAAGTGGCTCTGGGCCTGAAAAAGGCAATACACAGATTACACTTACTGGTCATTAGTGATGGCCCAGTTCGCGGATCCGAACTCGAATCCGCGGCGGATTTACCTTGTTCGCGAGCGGCGGATATCGCGGATTTTCCGGTTTTCTGCCTTCCGAACATTTCCGAACCGTGTTTTCGAAAATTTTAGAAATTAAGAGGATTTTATGTATTTTCAAAAACGCGGGAAAATACGCATTTTCGAAAATTTTAGAAATTATGAGGATTTCTCGTATTTTTGAGGATTTTTTCCTTTTAATGGGTTTTGGCGGCTCACAGATTTTTGAATTTTCGAATTTTTTCGAAAATTCACGGATCCTCGAGCAGACCGGATTTTGCGAAGTTCGGACATCTCTACTGGTCATCAAAAAGAAGGAACCTTTCCTTGTCTGTCTTGTTCCCACTGTAAAAAGGGGATACAATTTATCACCCCACGAAAGGAACAAAGTTTAAGACAAAAGGTTATCATACATGTACTATGCAGTATATGCTTTAAAGTGCCCGTGTTGCAAAATTTATGTGGGTCAGACATCGAGACAACTGAAGGTCCATTTAGGCGAGCACAAACGGGACATTAGAAATAAAAATCAAGCAAGCCTCATAGCAGAACATTTTAATGGGCATTCATTGTCCCAGTTTAGATTTCAAGTATTGGAACCTGTGCCCAGGAAACAAAGGGGGGGTGACAGATCTTTTAGTTTGTGAAGCACAATGGATCTGAAAATTAGAAAGCCTCTGACCAATAGGTCTAAATAAGGATTATAATGTGAGGTCTTGGGTAGAGATGGCCGAAAATCCGTTCCGCCTGTGGATTCGCAGATTTTTTCGGAAAAATGCGATAATCCATGTAAAAACCCATTAAAGTCAATGGGAGAAAAAAATCCACACAGATCCGCCTAAATATAAGGTAAAACAGCAATGGTAACTTACTGTACATGGCTGTGGGACCTGGGAAATGGTCTGGGGAACACATACATTAAAGTGAACTAATCAAGAGGATATTTTGCTTGCCTTGTGAATTATGTACTAAAGTTTGCCTAAACATTTACAGTATGTTGACATGAAAGGTGATTTTAAGAGTGCACCAATAATGTATTTAAACTTGCCTGTTGTACACCTGAAGGTACTTTTATTCAGTTACCGTAAAGTATATAATCAAATAACATAGATCTCAAACTTAGAAAGTGCATGACTAGGTATTGAATCATTACTTTCTATAGTGTTTTTATTCACTAGGCCATCTTTATTTTCCCATAAATAATGGCAGTGTCATGTGGTGGGAGTAACTTTTAATGATACACTTAAATTGCACTCCCCAGGTTCTGGGATAGTTCTGGGAGTATTTGTGCAAACATTATTCCTCCGGTCCCAGAAATATTTATTTTAAATGGTGTTACAGATTCTGTAGATCTGCTTTTAATGGTGCTACTTATAGGGACATAGTATTTAAGGCTGAATAAAGATATATATTCTTCTAGTCCAATCTTTTTTACTCATTTTCTTTTAGGATTTTATTGCCCTCAGGGTACAGGATTCGACATGAAACCTTGCCCTCCAGGAACCTATAATCCAGAACAGGGAGTAGACAGTGTCACAGGCTGCCGAATCTGTGATGGTGGAAAATTCTGCATTTACTATAATGCCACCGATGTAACAGGAGAGTGCTATGAAGGATATTATTGTACAATGGGATCACAGATACCAAATCCAGAGCAAGATATTCCTGGTAAGCTCATATTCTCATAGCTGCTTGTTGATTTGTATTTTATTGCTAGAAATGAAGCATAGTTGATAGACACTCTTCTTACCTTGCATGACTTGGGTCATTTGAGATCTGGTAATGTCATTATGTTCCATTGATGGACCTTTGATTTTTTTTTTTTTTGAAGCACCTTTTTATGTAATAGCATATTTGTTATTTGACCAAGATTGGGTCATTATTTTATTAGCTGAAGTTGTGTTTAGGTGTGGCTTTATTAATTTGAAGCTAACTATTCTTAAAGTCTAGACTTGGGTTTGGATTCCATATTTTTTCTGGATCTTTCCATTTTGACTTGTGTACAGTAGGTGAGAAATTTCCATAAACCTATAAATATCTGGTTGTGATATGTTTAAGAAACAATGGTAATTTTATCTTTATGCAAAATATTTTTTTTATTTTTTTCTTTCATATTTATAGCCCATACCTTTTAGACATTTAACACACTCCCCAAATTAGTTGGAATAGTAGCATAGGGAAATGATTCTCATTTGGTGTGCCTCCAGATGTATGAAAATCCCTTTGCTCTTGAGGAATGCTGGAAGTTGTAGTTTTCAAACATCTGGAGACACTATTTTAGAATCCCTGGCATAGGGTACAAAATCCCAACAAGTAGTTAACAATATATCAGCTAGTGCAAGTATAAACATATTAGAAAAATGTGTATACACTACAGTATTGGATTTGGCTAATCAATAATAAGGTTGTTATATTTATACTTTTGCAAATGCAGATAAAAATAATGTCTTGTTATTCACTTTACAATTTCTCAGGTCTCCTCCAGAGAATTTCTCCAGTTCCTGATAAACTGATTTTCCCCCCTTCTTATTTTATTGAGTTATCTTTTTTATATATAATTAACCATATACTGGAACAATCCTGGTCTCAACCCCATATGGGGTTTCCTAATCAAAATAATATTTTTTACTTAGAAAAAATGGTTGTCCGGGTGTATATAACCCTGGACCCATCACCTGATAAGCTGTGCACACCTCTAATGAGCCTCATAAGCTTACCCAATTTCCCAAGTGACCCGGGTGCTGGTGGCCCCAGGCCCATCGCAAGGCCCCAAACTTCTAAGGGTATAAAAGGTAACAAGGGATGGCACCATCCGATGTCGCACGGGAAGGAAAAACCAAGCTGCAGTAAATTTAATCACCAAGTTTATTGTGTTACACCTAACTCAATAAACTTGGTGATCATATTTACTGCAGCTTGGTTTTTCCTTCCTGTGCGACGTCGGATGGTGCGGATCCCTTATTACCATATATATCTTTTTTATATAGCAGTCAATAGTGCATATTAAAGGGGAACTGTGGTCTCCATACAAGTTGATTTTAAGTGAAAGCCCGGTTTTCTACCTTTAAAACGGGCAACCACCTCTCCATGTGCTCCACAGTCCAAGATATAAAGACTTTATAGACCAGAAAGTTAATGGGTGAGAGGATGACATGAGACATTCCTAAGGCTGCTCCTCCATCTCGCCACCGGCAAGCACAGCCTCAGGCTTCAGGGTGTGAGAGAGACAGGAAGTCATTCCCCCTCCCTGTTGTTATGAAGATCCCCACAAAGAAGGTAAGGGAACCTACAGCCCTACCCTCCCACAATGCAAAAACACCCACTCTACCTGAAAAGGCAGTTTTCACACAGTTTTCTGTAGGGGGGGGGGTCTGGGGTGTTTGGGTGGGGAGGGGCCAAATGGGGCTGTAAGGGAAGGGGCCAAGGAGGGCCTGCAAAGGAGGTGCCATTGGGTCCATGAGTGGGAGGGACCAGGGGGGCTGCAAGGGCAGGAGGAGACATAGGGCAGAGTGACTGTCACATGGTTTTAGAGCAGGAAGCAGGAAGTACAGGGGACCCGGTGATGTTGCTTTACACACAAAAATGTAAATATCTCCCAAACTATGCAAAATAAACAATGAAAAAAAATTCTCAGGAGAGCAATTCGTAGCAATTTACGTAAAGTCATTTTTGGACCACAGTTCCCTTTTATTAAGCCAAAGTACACCATTTTTGTACATTATTTACCGCCATTTGCAACAAAAGAGAAAGTCAGAAAGTTAAGTAGAAAAAAGTAGTTGGGTATGCAATAAGAGGTTAAGGAGAGAGGGAAGGGAGTTGGAGGGGGGCGGGCATTAATTGCATATGCAAAATTCTATGTATTACTTTTCATTTCTTTTATCTAGTTTGCTGTGCAATTCATATAAAGTAATAATTCATATTCATATTAATAACTATGTAATCAGTTGCTTATAATCAGTGTCCAATAAAATAATCCATAGGCTCATAGTGAAGCAAATTTTTCTGGGGTTTCTTGTATTATTGAGGTTATTTCCATCATTGTTAGACATCTCTAGTATCCAGTTCTTAATGGCCTACCATTAAGAACTGGATACTAGAGATGTCTAACAATGATGTAGCGATTGTTTTCCAATACATTGGCAGGACTGCTCTTCCCTCTGCTATGAAGATACTGAGTAGGATTTTGTTGTTGCAGATGTCACTGATCCAGGTAGCATTGATAGAAATATAATCCACCCCCTAATGGGTCACAATGGGAAGCATCAATACAATAATATGCTTAAAATTGCTGTGTTATTACGTGTCCTGTATAAAAGCACTCAGCCGCACTTCTCTGTATCCTTATAATTTACAATAGGGGGTATATTATTCACTATATAATATCCAGTTCACAGGGGACAGTAATAAGGGTAAGGGGTTGATAAATCTTCAAGATTTTAGACAAGAATGTTATATTTTTTGGGCATGTCATCCAAACAAGACACACAGCACCAGGTGTGTTTAGACATCTTCAACATAAATTAGATGTAAATGGAAAAATCTTGTGTAGTTTTGTGGGACATCTATACCATCGGGTTGGAAGTTTGTAACTTTTTTCTTGTATTTTACATGGTATTGATAATTTATGTGATAGCACAAAGCTTTTTTCCCCCGTTGATTCTGAGTGTGTGTGTTATTGAGTTCTTTCTCCCAGCTATTAGTATATGAAGGTAGGTTTTGTTCTTCTTTACTTAATAGTTTGTATAGAGTTGATATTAAGTGAGTTAGAGGAGTATTTACTGTAGCAAGAATATGGTGTTAAAAGCAGGAGCAGTCCCTGAGTAGGTTGCGTCTTTGATGATTTTTTTGGTATCTATTATCTGAACCTGGATGGACCTAAGAAAGGCAATAGCTGCACCTTTTGTCTATCCAGGTGAGGGTATAAAGCTCAGCTGTATAAGGTATATTGCAGGAGCTCTCTTAAGATGTGGCTGTCCGAGAAGTCTGCCAGGCCATACTCCCTCATAAACTGTGTTTTTAATTACAAATCTGCAACCAGTCATTAACAGCACAGTTGACCCAATGCAGTATAAGAAATGAAGGGAACAAGACACATGTCTGTCTGTGAAGTAACCAGGTTTTTTTTTTTTATATATAAATGAGGCTTTTATTTTCTTTAAGGCATCATGATAGTAAGGGAGATTTATACATGACTTTCTTTATCTCTCGTTAGATACAGGTGGGCCCTGTCCTCCGGGCTATTATTGTTTAGTGGGCAGTAGTAAACCCATACCATGCCCACTTGGAACCTTCAGCTCTAAACTAAAGCTGCGCAATGAGGTAGGATCTTAAAATCTGTCATTTAATTTTTGTCTTTGCAAACATAAAACACAATATGAATAAAGGTGCATTCAGTATTGTAAAATGTATTTTATTTGGAAAACTAACCATAGTAAAATTTCCTTGAATTCCTGATTTTGTAGGAGTTGTAGGCATGCAGTGTAAAGCCCACACATGTATTTCTGTTGAAATGTGTGGCTCTGGGGCAAATTAAAAGCTGCTTTGTTGTTGGGGCTTTTGCCTTTTCCTGGTTTGTGACCACATGTGTCCAATGGTTATAGTATTTAACTATGTAATTTATGGCCACATTTATAAAACCGTTTTATGGCAATTTTCGGTAATGTACGGCATCAGACGTACATGTATGGCCGTGTTCGTACATTTATGGTGAAGTTTGTTGACTTATGAATGTTTGTTTGTAGAATACCATGTTGTAGTAGAATACCGCAATGGTATTCTATGGACGGTCGTAGATTTATGATTGCTATCGTACATTTACAATAGCGGTCATATATTTATGATAGCGATTGTAGATTTACAATAACAATCACAGATTTAAGATAGCGAATGTAAATCTAAGATGTTTTTAACAATCGTTAAAGGCGCAGTAACGCTATAAAGAGAGACCGCGCCATTATAAATATAGCACTTATAAATCATAAGAGAAATCTAATCTTTAAAAGGCAAGTTTACCTCTCAAATGAAAAATTATATATAGGCAAATCATGCCCCCAAACCCAAAACTACAATAGTTAGAAGCTGACCGATGAAGGGCTAATCTGTTATTTAGCAAAGTGATGTCCCCTTTGCCTCTCAGTAGTTATTGCCTCCTATTCAAGCACTCCAAACTATTTATTACAAGCTTTTCAATGCTTTGAGGATGCAGCTAGGAGAAAAGCATTCATTCGTTGGCTTTGATGTCATCTATTTCACCCATGACTGCCAGTTGCTAACTGCATTTCTAACTTTTGCATTTTTTTTTTTAGGTTTGGGCATGATTAACTTATATTAAATACCATTTTTAATTTAATGGATGAACTTGCCCTTTAATGAGTTTTGAAAAAACTAAATGACTCACCTTCATATTGTTTTTTTTCTTCATTTAAGTCTGAGTGTAACCCATGTCCTCCTGGACATTACTGCAATGCTTCTGGTCTTACATTGCCAAGTGGGCCATGTTCAGAAGGTTTTTACTGCACATTATTATCAACATCTCCTGAAAAGGTTGTTGCAGACCATAGCGGTGGGCCATGTCCTAAAGGTACATATAAAATGTATATCACTGAATATATATCACTAGATCTTTCATTGCACTGACCAACATTTAAATTATGCTTAACCTCAGGACATTATTGTCTCTTGGGCTCAATTGTTCCTCAGCCCTGTCCTTCTGGAACATTTAACTCATTTGAAAGACAAAGCATTTGTCAACCTTGCATTAAAGGGTAAGAATTAAATAGTCTACATAAAAGTAATTTGAGCATGAATCATTGTTTTCAAAATATATATGTGCATTATACATGTTCTTTCTTTATTATACAGATTCTATTGCCCAATAATGACTTCTGCTTTACATGAGAACGAGTGTCCTGCTGGATACTATTGTCCACCAGGGACCCTTTCTTCAGAACAGTTTCCTTGCCCTATAGGCACGTACAATCCTCAAAAAGGAAGATATCTTGTAGAACATTGTTTGCCATGTGACCCAGGTAACTAGAGATGTCCGAACTTCGCAAAATCCGGTCCGCTCGAGGATCCGCGAATTTTAAATTTTCGAAAATACGTGTTTTCCCGTATTTTCGAAAATTCTCGAAAATACGTGAAAACTCGTAATTTCAAAAATTTTCGAAAATACGAAAAATCCGCGAATCGGAAGTTCGGAAGGCGGAAAATCCGAAAAAATCCGCCGTTCACGAATGGGATAAATCCGCGGCGGATCCGGGTTCGGATCCGCGAACCGGCCATCCCTACAGGTAACCAAACCAAACAGTTAATCATTGAATTTGTCAGGCTGCTTAGTGGGACTGCCACTAGTGACTGCCTCTTTGCTTCTTTATTGTATACTATAGTCTGATGGTGTGAGGGAACAATTGTACCTCCAATGTAATAAGCTGATATGCAGTCCCCACTGCATTGTGATCCACTGTAAAACATTTCAGAAGCATAAGGCAGCAATTAGCTTGCATTAAAATGTCCTTCAAAAGTTTCCACTATTAGCAAGTTACATCACTCTTACACTAAGAGTGATACACTAAGGTACACTAAGCTTTATAACAAGACCAGTATTTAGCGTAGTGGCCAGAGGTGCATTGCCCTGTAAGTAACTTTTTGTATTTTTTTTTGTATATTGTCGTTTATATGGGATTAGGACCTCATATCTAGAGGCTAAGTTTGTCACACAGTGCAATATTTTTGTACAACACAATCCAGCATTGCTCTACATCTCTACATCTACATAGGATCACACTCCTTGCCTATTCACTGGAACACAGATGGGTTGTGTAAAAGGGCATGTCCATCCTAAAAATATTTTTTTAATATTTGGTAGATACCCCTGTGCACCCCAAACCGCCATGTTATTTCTTTAAAAATTATTAAAATATTTTAAAATTATTAGAACTGTACTTACAGCCCTTCGCTCCAGTGGCGCACGGAACCGGCTCCCTACTTGCCGGAACTTGCAAGCAGGGGGTTGGATCAGCAGCCACATCTGATGAGATGCAGGGCTGTAAGTACAGATCTGATTGTTTTTTTGTTTTATTTTTAAATAACTCGCCGCTTAGGGGTGGACAGGGTTTAATGGTAGGTGGAAGAACAAACATGAATGAATCTGGATGATGGGAGGGAGAGGGTAAAGGGCTCCCCTGCGCATGTCATACTACCTCCCGGAGGCTGCAGAAGAGGCAGAAACCTCTTAACTCTTAAATTTCCTGGACTTTGGACAAGCACTTCAGGAATGCCATAAGTAGCAGAGATGTAAGGTAAGGATTTTTTTTTTTTAATTTCACAGTGGGGCCATTAGTGGATTAAATTTTTGTTTTAGGGGTGGAAATGACCTTAAAATAGTGAGTAGTGCAGAAAATAAATAGGAGTAATATTTATTCAAAAAGGATTTAGGCTCAGATCAAATTAAAGGAAAACTAAACTTAATTTTTTAAAATCCTAATGTAAAATCCTAATGTATAGAACACCTAGTTATTTGCATTTAGTAGATATAAGTAATAGATTCTGTAACAAAGGAGGCTTCCATGTTGTTGCCAGTACAACTCATAGCCCATGTTGGCTTCAAAGAGCCATGCCCCTTGACCCCAGGATTCACTGTCTCTATGCACACAATTTCTAGCTTCTCTTTCTAGCAAAAGATAAAGTTTCTAAATGTAGCTGTGATCACAGTTGAGTTGCTGGTGGAGCACCATGTAAATGCAGCGTTTTTAGGACAAGCACACCAAAATCCCCGACTTTACTTATGAAACAATAATACACAGTCTACTGCCTGATTTTATTGCTTTTTTTGGTTTGTTTGTTTCTGTTTCTAGAAAAATAGAAAGTTTCTACATATGTACAAACTTTATATATAGCAGCTCTGTTATTTATGTACCAACCTGCGTGAATTGCTGACAGCCTTCCAGTAGCAATACAAACAGTGAACTGATTTTACTGCCATTTACTGAAATGTAGTTCACTGTTGCTGTGTTCTGATAAAGTGCTGGGTTAGTTAAAAAATAGACTATTGGGGCACAGGTTTGATTCCCCATGCTCCCTTTGTTTTTGTTTTTATTATGTGTCTTGCAAAAGATAAAGACTCCACATGTACTAGTCAATTACTTATTAGCCATTGTGGCATAGCGGTAGAAAGCTTTGCTTTTAGAAAGACACAGTATAGAAGGTTGCTGGTTCGATTCTCCCATACTGAGCTGTAACATGATTGGCTGTCAGCTTCCAGGAAGCAAGACTGCAGTTTCCTGTAAATGTGTACTGTGCAAACTTAGCGGGGTGTTCCCAGATAAGGTGAATTATGGGAGCTGACCCCTTGTACTCACAGGTTATTTTCATAAATCACCCAGCATCCACAGCAAAGGGAGAGATGAGACACAGCTTGTTGTGTGTTTCTGAATGTGCTCTGTCTATTGGGACAATGTTGTCTGGGGACTTTAGTTCTCCTTTAAATAACCTACTACTATATGAGATTGTATAAATGGGGAAGTTCAGTGCAAAAACACATACAAAAAAAGAGCAGTATTTTTCCATCCTAATTACCTTAACCTGATCATTCAATATTTTGTATAAATTAGTATAAATAAATGCTTCTGAAAATACTGACTTTCAGTACTGGCCCTTTATTCAGCACCTAAGTTGATTCAGTTGCTCAGTAGAGATTTGAGCACGTTTGACCCATCTAACAGTCAATCAGTAGAAATTACTGTTAGGAACATTCCAAGGTAGTGTGCATTCTGGAAAGAAGGACCGGTAGAGAACCTGAAATCTTAGCTCACTAATGTGAGCAGCAGGGAATGGCAGGGATACAAATTCAACTGATTTTTCAAAACAGAAGAGAATATGTAGAATAACTATTTATGCATAATATATAAGAATTTTAAAAAATAATGATTATTTCCACTCAACTTTTCCTTTCAAAATCATTTAAATATTAACCATGTCCAAATGCAAAGAATAAGTCATAATGTGCTGTGACAGGAAGGTACAAGGCAGGTTTCTTCATCCTACAGAAGGAGGTGACAGTGTAACCAGTTGAAAGATTAGTTACTTTTGTTCCTTTTTGAATACCTTGGCAGGTTCAGCCTTTACCAGTTGTTGCATTTTAGTTATTTGCTTTCTTTGGCTGGCTGCCCAGATTTAAGGGATACATTTGGTCTCTGCTGTTAATGCAGTAAATAAGGAATTCATGTTTAATTCGGCCCTGAGTAAATTAGCAAACAATTAGAAAATCAGTAACTGTTAAAGGGACACTAAACTAAAGATTAAGTATGTACATTGCATCTGAATTTATTATTCCCAGGGAGGTGAGAACGCTTATTCCCACCTCCCTGTGGATAATAGAATGCTGCACTCACTTACTTTACCGGCTCTCCATTCACGGCTCCTTTAAAGCTGACAGGCGCGCTGTCCCGATTGCGTGCCTAGCTTTTGAATTGATGCTCAGTTGGGACAGCACACTTGACAACTGAGAAGGAGCCAGGTAAAGCTCCGGTATGGTAAGTCTTGTACTGTTCCCCGTGTTTTCTATTATTTACAAGGAGGTGGGAATAAGCGTTCTCACCTCCTTGTGAATAATAGATACAGATTTCATGTACATTGTTAAATACATGAAATCTGTTTAGTGTCCCTTTAAGTTATTGTTGCACTAAAAAAATCCAATTCTAATAATGGCCATGGGCAAGGGCGTAGTGATCACCACAGCAACCATAGCAGTTGCTATGGGGCCCAGAGCAAATGGGGGCCCTACTAAGTCCCCTGCAAGCATGTCCACCCTCCTAAGAATTTTAATACCTAATATAGTTGAGTCCCTCATTTTACTTCCAAAGATACTCCCAGGCTTGGATATTCCACTTACAAAACTGCGACTCCTCTCTTCATCCTGATAATGGCCATTAGCCGCAGCCGTGATGGTGACATTACAGCCAATGCCTGGCGACCATTACAGAAAGAGCTTCCTCTGCTAACCAGCTCGCAACAGCAGCTGGCCTATTTATACTGTATGTATATGGAGGTTGGGAACATTGTATTTCCCTCTGCTGCTTATATTTCTTTTGTTTGCCTCATGACTCCAGGTGTCTTATTTTCACAGGATATTATTGTGACAAGCCTGGACAGAAGCAAGTTACAGGTCCTTGCTTTGCTGGATATTACTGCAGCGGCTCTCTGGGAACATCAACTCAAGGGATATATGGAGATATTTGTCCTCTGGGAAATTATTGCCCTAATAGTTCTTTCAGCCCTCTTCCTTGCCCTCTGGGTTCATACAGCAACACATCTGGGAATAAAGGACTTAAAGACTGCATATTATGTGAACCAGGTGATATAAAGATAAAAACATATGGAAGCTACACATATTTTCATTATTTTCATGTTAAAAATGTTTTAATTTTGTCTGAAATGCACTAAATACGTTTAAATCTTCAGGACACTTTTGTAATAGATCAGGATTATCCTCTCCAAGTGGAATTTGTGATGATGGGTATTTCTGTATTCAAGGTTCCGTTTCTGCACAACCCGCTATGGTAAAATAAAATTTACTAAAGTAAAGTTTGTTGTTTTACATTCTTTAGGCTTATTTATTAAGTTTTATTCTAAAGGTTTCCTAACCTCTGTTTTACTGCAAATGCAGTCTTGGTTGTCACATGAAATCTTCCTAATGCAGCAAAATCATGGAAAGGGATAAAACTGTCTGCTAGGATGAAACTCTCTACTAAATAGAAACATGAATATATATATATTTCTATGTAGCAAAGATCTGCACTCCCCTCCATTACAAGTGCCCTGGTGCCGTCCATTGGATATCTATCTATCTGTCTGTCTGTCTGTCTATCTATCTATCTATCTATCTATCTATCTATCTATCTATCTATCTATCTATATATATATATATATATATATATACAGTGTAACGCACCTTCCACTGAACATTTTTACATCATATGTTGAGTCTATTTTTCTCTTTTATTCTAGGAGGCTGGTATTGGTGGGCCCTGCCCACCAGGATATTTCTGCCCTAGAGGAAGTCGCAATCCCCATCTTTGCGAAGCGGGTTCATTCTCTGAGTCACAAAGGCAGAAACATTGTTCTGAATGTCCTGAGGGATTCTACTGTCCATCAGGAGCATCACAAAAACACAAGTGCCCCCTTGGTAAAAAGAAGCATCCGCCTTTATGTACTATAAATAAAGTCTTTTTTCCCCCCTTCAAAAAAGTTTTTTTTAAAATAAGTAATCCTTTTATACTGAAAATCTACGTTTCTTGAGTTTTCTCCTGAAAGCTCAAGAACTCATTTAAAAAATATTATAATTAGCCATGGTTACATGATCACAACAGATTAGATCTTTGTTTTGAGCATCTTTGCAACAAATTGGTAGCGTGATAGTGATTGAGCAGAATTTCTCTTCTTAACAGTATAGGGGGATAAGGGGAGCTATGCAGGCAGATTTAAAAAATTAGAGCTGTTTACATTGGAGAAAGGGCAAAATGTGCAGGGATATGATCACTTTATACAAATACATTAATGGGCCATATTAAAAAGTCTCTGATGTATTGTTCATCAGAGGACTTGTAGACATCCTTTAAGATTAGAAGAAAATAGGTTTCATCTTAAACGGCATGTCCACCCCTAAAATTATAATTAAACCTAATACTGGCCCCATTGTGTACTTAAACATTATCATTATCTTACATCCCATTTCCTTAGGGTTCTTCTGCAATGTCCATCCAAAGTCCAGGAAATCAAGGAGTAGTAGCTGTATTCCTGTGGGAAAGGTTTCTGCCTCTACAGCGTCCCCTCAGTAGTTTTTGACATGCTCAATGAAGCCCTCCCTCTCTCTTCCATTTTCTCTCCTTCCCCCTAACTCCAAGCTCATTTTCTGTAGTGTAAGGCTCCCTCTCCCACCCCCAAATGCTATAGTTATTTGTTAAAAAATTGCTTCTTACAATACTTACTACTTACTTTACTTCATTCTCCCGGCATCTAGTAATGCCTGCAGCCACGTCTGTGATTGGCTGCCTCTCAGCCAATCACAGATGCAGGTCCGGCCTGCTTGCAGTTCCAGCAAGAAGAAGGCCGGGTTTACAGCGCCGGGGGAATGAAGCAAAGTAAGTACTGTTAGAAGCGATTTTTTAACAAATAACTATAAAACTATAATATTTGGGGATGGGACAGGGAGCCCTATAACATATGAAAACATTTTTCTGAGGGTGGATATGCCCTTTAAGGCTAGGAAAGGTTTCTTTACAGTGAGAATGATAAAACTGTGGAATTGTCTTCCAGCAGATGTGGTAATGGCAAGTTCACTGAATAGCTTTAAAAGTAGACTGGATACGTTTCTAAAACAAAAAATGATTTAAAATTACCGGTATAATACATATAGTTAGTTAATCCAGGCATTCTTCCCAGTTGCCATTTAGGGTCAAGAACGAATTCAATCCTTGGATCCAGCCCAATAGAATTGAAAGAATTACAGTACTAGAACCATGAAACCATGGGGAATATGAAAAGAGGTTTCATTAATGATTAGATATTTGCTTGATTTCAGAAATGAAAAATAGAGCAGTTCAATTTCTCATTAGACAGAAAATCTCTTGAACAAAATGTATTATTAAATTTGAATTATTTATTAAAAGCTAAGGGGGGCGTCTATGGCTCTGACAATGTTATATGTATGTTTGTACATGTTTATTTATATAGTGCCACTTGGGTACATAGTGCTGTACAATATTAAAATACAAAAAGCAGTGCAAGGGGGACAAAAAATATAAATAAATACATAAATATATAAATAAGTATGAGCATCAAACAGTATGCAAGTTCCTGAACCATGTAACATCAGGAAAAGACGTCCCTGCCCCATTAAAAAGTGCTGCAATAGTTTGCCAGTTTTGGCATATAACATTGTTTGTGGTGGCTGTATGGTTAACTTCCATAGTTGTCACGAAGATTAAATTGTCAACAGGAAAAAAATGGCCATCTTAAGTATTTCAATCTTTGATGCTCCTGGCCGTACTACCACACCTTCCTCTCTCCAAATGCATGTAGGCCAGAGGAATTTTAGTGCTCACGTCTACATATAAATAAAGCAAATTAGTTTGATAAGATTTCTAATGAATCCATGTTGATTACTACTTGTAAATTTAAATTTCCAGTATCTCACTCATTTTAAACTTACAGATCTATAATTATCTGGCTGTGAATGACAACTCTTTTTGAATATGGATATTACAGTGGCTTTTGGTCAATATTTTTACACAACCAATCTCAGTCGATCCTGAGTTTGGACAAAAGTTTAACTGAAGATTTCTGTAATTACATTCTTCTAAGGATTACATTATTGGTGATTTTTGCTGTGCTTGAAGACATTGTGTTCTTGGTCCACTGTTCGATTGGGTCAAAATATTGAACCCTGTATACATAGCCTTATCTTATTTCAGTCACAATCTTTTAACTTTTTATATCTAGGTCATTATTGTCCAAAGAGAACGCAATATGCTTCCCAGTTTCCATGCCCTCAAGGAACTTTCAGTGAAAGGGAAGGAGCCACAAATATGAGCACTTGTTTGATATGCCCCCCAGGGATGTTTTGTTCGAAATTTGGTTTAGAGAAACCAGATGGCCCCTGTGCTCCAGGATGGTTTTGTCCTGCAGGGTCTTTAGCTGAGAAGCCTGTATACTCTACAAATGTACAAGGTAACATTAAATTAAAAATATGAACTAATATGTATGTGTTTTATTACAATGAAAGAATCCATCACTAACTAAAAAGAGTGGTTTGTACTTAATCAGATTAACTTTTTGACTTTTAATACTATTAACTCATATTTTTAGGCCAACAATTGGTAGGAATGTATTCTGTAAATAGTGGAATTTGTCCAATAGGATCGTTTTGTCCCCAAGGATCATCTTTGCCTCAACCATGCACTCCAGGTGAGAATAATCTATTTTCTTGTCTATTTTATTTCTAAGGGAAACAAGATTAATGTTTTATTTGTGAGATAGAAAGAAACCGTTTTACATGAACAGGAGCAGGAGACATTACTTTAGCTAATATAACGCATTTAGTGCTACAACTATACATTTCCTAACTCTGGCTTCGCCATGTATACAGGGGAGATTTAGGAGAATAATCACTTTTCCTTTCTACGTTGTTCATCTTATCCTTTAAATCACATGCCTTAATACCAGTACATAAAAAGTTAAGGAATGCAACAATTTACCTATACCCAGCTGAAAATCTTATTACTATGCTGCAATTTTTATTAGTTTCTTTGTGCTGTAAGGTTATTACTGTGAGAAAGCTGAGCTGTCTCTTGAGTCTGGGCAATGTGATGCTGGATATTATTGTTTACAAGGCTCAGCCTTGCGGAATCCAGAAGATGGGATGATGGGAAATGTTTGTCCCACTGGACACTTCTGTGTTCAAGGTAGTTCATCACCATACCCGTGTCCACCAGGTCAGTTTACGCACTGTGTATAAAAAAGCAATACGCTGTATATGAGGGGAAACATTTTTAACACTAATAAATCTTTTATTACTCTAAGGAACTTTTGCGCCTTATCAAGGAGCCCAGACTGCTAATGATTGCCTGCCATGCTTTGCAGGAAAATACTGTTCGCATTGGGGAAGTAGTTTTCCTGAGGATTTTTGTGATGAGGGATGGTTTTGTCCTCCAGGCACTATACATTCACAGCCTCCTGGTAAAAGACTTTTTCTTTATTTTTTGAAAAAAAGATAAAGGTTTTGACAAAAAAATAATAAATAAATAAAAAAAGTGGAGGTGGCTAAATATTTTTTAATTTTCATTTTGAATGACATTTTTGTCTTCAACAAAACCTGTGTATTAAATTGTTTGGTTTTTTTGCTTCCCATTTCAGAATTTATTTGTCCAGTTGGCTATTACTGTCCCACTGGCAGCTCTGATCCAAAACCTTGCCCTTTTGGATATTACCAAGACAAAACTGGGCAAAGTCACTGCATGATCTGTCCAGCAGGAAAGTAAGTATAATAAACATATCAGCAAAACGATGAGGTGTTCTTGATTTTATATTCAAATAGAAAAGGGGTGTATTAAAAGAAATAAAATGGTTAGAAAGGATAATGAATTGGTGGCATGTTCCTAATACAACTACAGGGATTGTCTGTTTGCTCCCACAAAAATATTACTGTGGTTTGTAAAATCATAAAATAACGGTAGGTGCCTCCTGGCAAAGGCTATTGAACACCCCCCAAAAAGAACATTTAAGACAGGGAGAAAGTCACCACCACAAAATTGCAAAAATAAAAAGGTGAAATTATTACCCATGTATTAAATTTTATATAAGTCATAATATTTGGAATTTACAAGTATTTTTGTATGCTTTATTACTGACACAGGGCTCCTTTAATGGGGGAGAATTTAACTGGATGTCCTCTAACTGTGTTAAGGTAGCTGGGTGAAATTGAAAAGGTATGTCCACCCCCCCCAACTAAATTTTTATATCTTGTAGGAAATTGCTATAAATCTCGACCTCGCGAGGTTTACAGCACTTAAAGATCTCCCCAAATGTACGTACCAGCCTTCATTTCCTCCCCTGCCTTCTGCTTCACTTCCACGCCATTTCTGTGCACGGAAGTCAAGCAGGAGGGGCTCAACCGGCATCTGCTCCAGTAATTGGCTATGGCACGATTGATGGAATTCTTTCCTCACTCCAAACGGCAATCGGAAAGTATCCCTGGATCAACCAGAACTACAGTGTATAACAATATAACATAAATAATTAATATTAATATTTGCTGCACTGGATCCACAAATTTCAGAATTTATTTTGCCCTTTTGTGGTGGTGGTATTTGTAAGTGTGCTGTGTTTGGTACTTGCCCCCTGTCTTAAAGGTTTTCTTTGGGGGTGGCCATGCTCCAGATATCTTGCAGGATAAAATTTTGGTAGCTGCGCTGTCCTGATCTCACCCAAAAAGCAAGACCAAAATAAATAGTATTACCAACCTATCAGTATAATAAATGTATACATACCATATAGAATAAACATAAAAGACTTATGTGTCCCAAGATTCCAGGTATAAAACACAGCTTTATTTTTTCTTCAACAAAAAATCTAAAATATCCAGCAATAAAGTGCAATGTGCAAATTGCAGATGAACAATATTAAAAATATTTAAAAGATAACAGAAGTGGGGGGTCCTCTCTTGTTCCTTTTCCTAAAGTGCTATAGGTGTATAACCTCTAGGGTCAAGGCTCTTATTTAGAGATCCTGAGGGTACTATCCTCCTCCTTCTGTCTATGCTCAACGCGTTTCGCTATCTTAGTATAGCTTTTTCAAGGGTCTATTAATTATCTGCTCCTTTCCTTTTTAAATCCACTTACATTAGCGGGGTTTCTTCATTACGTTCTGATGTCATATCTCCATTGCGCCTGCGTGAAGTCTGCGCATGCGCGCTAATATTTTCGCACATGCGCACTCCGGGCGTATCGCGAGTTGAATCTATTTGGTTTTCTTATGCTTATCGCTCATGCACAGGCTGTGCGCAAGCGCGATGCTGTTCTTCTGTTACGCCTGCACGCTATTAGCATATTCGTACAGCTCCTGATCTTATGGGTACATTTTAGCCTCAGTTTCCCACAAGCCTTTGTGGTTCCTATTTCAAATCTTATTATTGTGGGGATATTAAGCTATATTGTATTATATTCACAACTCTGTCTTATACTATGGTCATATGTAACTAAAAAGCAATATAGAGGAAATAAATAGGGTGTTAAAATAGTATATATCTATACATCTATATATATATGCATACCTAATAAACGGGAGATATTTAAAGGGAGATTCTCTTAACATAAATAATGTTCAAAAGATCTCTATAATCTCAATTACTAAAATACCAATTATTTTTAAAAAGGAACTGCTCACAGAGGGTTACTCAAGGGATGCTACTTTAGTAGTAACTCGATATATATCAATATAAAAATATAAAAATTTGAAAATATATATAGCAAAAAACCTATATAGGTGCTCCTAAATTACTATCTGGAGAACATATGTATTTCAAAACAAAAACATCATGGTTATTATTATAAAAAACTCCATATGTCAATATCTCTGTTTAGTCCTTCTGGGGCTATTGTGTTTAGTTTATATATCCAATTGGTTTCCAGTCTTGACAGACCTGCTTGTATATTCCCCCTTCTTTCCGGTAGCCTATAAATGTCTGTTCCATAAAATTTTTAAATCCTGAACATTAAAGAATTCACAGTTTCTGAAATGAACATACGTATATTGGATATCTATTGCTGGATATGTTAGATTTTTTTGTTGGAGAAAAAATAAAGCTGTGTTTTATACCTGGAATCTTGGGACACGTAAGTCTTTTATGTTTATTCTATATGGTATGTATACATTTATTATACTGATAGGTTGGTAATACTATTTATTTTGGTCTTGCTTTTTGGGTGAGAGGAGGACAGCGCAGCTACCAAACTTTTATCCTGCAAGATTTTCAAGAGATAGTGGAACTGGGTAGTCTAGCAGCAATCCAAGAATCACCAACATCACCTTTTCTAACCATAAGCGCCAAGGACATTTTGTAAACTTTCCATGCTCCAGATATCCTGGTCTATGTACCATTGTTTACATATATACTTTTTTGGGTACTACATCCTATATTTAACCTAAACCTTATCCTTTGCCATTTTACCAGCTCCAGACAATGTCTCAGTCACCTGGAACATTTCCTGAAATTTGCATGTCCCTGTACAAATCATAATATTTAGTGTATGCTGTTAGAAAACAATACATCATTACTGTAAATCAGGAAATTAAATGAAAAATAAATGGAAGAATGATGATGTGGGGATAGTACCCATTTATACTAAAACCTATCACTAGAAGCCTTGATCTGAATTCACTCTGTTATTTACCATTATGTTTGTAACTTTCACTCCGAGTTATATTTAGTGGAATTATTTTGACCAGAATAAATTCCCATCTGCATACCAAACCAACACCATGCAAAGTGGAGTTAGGATTTAAAGAACTGTTTTTTCTTAAGTAGAAGAACATGTTTGACTTTTTTTTAATAGATTTTGTGGGCCATTGGCTTTTGGACTGGAATCAGAAGATATACTAAGGCCAATAGACTGCCCTGTTGGATATTTCTGCATGCTTGGAACAGAATATGGATACCAGAATCCCTGTCCATTAGGCACATTTAGCAATAAGACAGGCATTACAAGCAAAGATGGGTGCTTTCCTTGTCCCAGTGGCAGGTTTTGCTCTAATACAGGTCATTATTTATTTTATTATTTATACCATATTTTCCCCTTTGTATTGCTGATCTGTTACCCTTGCAAACCGTTGCAAAATACATAAAAAAGCTTGCAAACATGCCCATGCAAAAGCTACCAATAGTTCACCATTTTGTAAAAAGCCAAACATTTGCTGTGTGAAAGCCAAGGGGACCATATTTTCTTTTGTTTTGCTGTCTTTCTGTATTCTTAGGTCTTTCAGAACCATCAGGACTCTGCTTGGAAGGATTTTACTGCACCCTTAAGGCTACAGTTCCAAATCCTGTAAATGATGAGGCCGGAGATCAATGTCCTCCTGGTTATTTTTGTGGGCGTGGAAGTGGTCATCCTTTCCCTTGTCCACCGGGGACATTTCAACCATATCCTGGAATGTCTTCTTATAATTCTTGTTTGGCCTGTCCTGGCGGCAGGTTTTGCAGAGGAGAAGGATTATCATCAATGTCAGGTCTGCTTCAATTACAAATATTTTCTGTTGTAATAGTTTAAAAAAAATGTTTTAACTGAAAATATGAATTGACAATTTTTGTAGGCAATTGCTCTTCTGGATTTTACTGTACTTTAAAAGCTACAGAAGAGACTCCTTATGATGGAATTATGGGAGCTCCCTGTCCAAAAGGGAATTATTGCCCTACTGGTGCTGCTTTCCCTATACCATGTAGTAGTGGTAAGTCTATGTGTGTAGGTGTGTGCATACATTTTGGATTATTTGTGCTTAATGCCAGGTAAATTTTCTGCCTTACTTGTAGGTTACTTTCAAGATCAGGATAGAGGGTCCAGCTGTAAAATGTGCCCCCCTGGATTTTATTGTGATTCATCATTATACCAAGGAGTTATTATTCCCCTGCCATGCTTGAAAGGACACTTCTGTCCCAAGGGTAGTGGATCTGGACATAGTCACAAGTGCCCACTTGGCACATATAATCCAAAAAAACAGTTAGTGTCTATAGGTATGTAAACATTTTAACATGTTCTTTATGGCATGCTAAGAATAAACTGCATGGTACAGAAAAATAATCTAGTTTATCAATGATTGTCAAAAATGGCACAAGTTAGTAAAAGGGTTGAAAAGCACAAAAAAACAGCAATTAAAATTTAAAAACTGGGGAAATTCATATGCAATTCAATGAGAATAAAAGGGGACGATTTTTAGGGGTTTAGCTAGAGATTATGTTAGAAGAAGACAGAAGAGGAAAAGGAAGAATCTTTGAAAAACTGTGAATGGGAGCAAGTTTGAAAGGAGCTGCTGTAAGGTATTGAAAGAAACTGAAATTCTAAGAACAGAGGGAATCTGGGAGTGTAAGTATACTGGACAGCTATATAGCTTAAGAAGAGGTGGACCAAAAGGAGCAAAAAGCCCTCAACAGAGTATTAAATTGGAGCACAACCTTCTTATAACAGAAGGTATTGTGCAGTCTCATGCTATACGAATAGCTTTGCTCACAAAATCTTAGAAACAAGAAGTAATTTCTCACTCCCAGGTGCCCCAGTGTAAGGGGCAGAAATATGCAAAATGTATCCTTTATGTCCTATTGCTTATGCATAGGACATGTACAATAACATTGTATCTATAAAACAAGAAGAACGAGGCAGGCTACCGGATTCCCATCAGAATAAAACTTCTCTTTATTTCAAAAGTTAAAGTAACATTCACAGCGGTGCAACACAGTTCATAGCATATCCCTCCTAGCTCCGCCCAACATATTTCATGGCTACCCTGTCACTTCCTCAGGGTCTCAGAGCATACACTCTACTTCCTCCTTAAGACAGGTAAGTATTTAACCCCTCTAGCCCAGAATAAAAACAAGTTAAATACTGGACACATTAAAAACAAATAGATGCAGGGAATGGATATACATGAATAGCTGGCTATACAAACCCTGCCAACTATATCACTAGGACACATATAATAACCCATTACTAAATAGCTCCCCACACCCCAAATTATATAGAGGTCACTTTTACAAAGGAGAACCACGTCATAGACCCAAGTTATAACAATAAAGAAACTCATCACGTTGTAACCCAAATCCCAGACCATATATATATATATACAAACATATAGAGTACCAGTACCCCACTATCCAAATACTTACATAATATCTACATCTTATTGGTAGAGAAGGGAACACATAGTATTAGAAGCACATCAAATGACATGCATCAAATAGATATCATTCGAGCCAGGATGCAAAGTGAGCTCATTCATAGAATAAGAATACTTCATTTTAAATTCATTTTTAACAGGTATGTCAAACCTGAAATATAACATAAATGTATAAATGTATATCTTCAACTCGTGTATATATTCTAAGGGCAATAAATTACATAGACTAAAAACCTATCTAGTCACAGAAACAGTTGACTTCAAAATCCCTATTTAGACCCTGGGGAGATATCGTTTCTAAAGTATATACCCAAAACGCTTCTTTCTTCAATAGCGCTCTATTCCTATCACCTTTCCTCAATGCCCTTTCCACATGATCTATAACCTGAAAGCTTACTTTCATATTTCCTTCATGATTCTCCAACATATGGGTTGAAATAGCTGTAGTAGATAGACCCTGCAAGGTAGCATTAACATGTTCTGCCACCCTTTTAAATGCAGGTCTAATCGTCTTCCCCACATACTGTTTCCCACAGCTACAGGTTGCAAAATAAACGACATTGAATGTCCTACATTTCAAAAAATATTTGATACCATACTCCCTACCATTCACTGTGTAAATATTCCACAGAAATATTTACACATCTTACACCTGGCCATTCCACATTTGAAACGGCCCTTACATGTAAGCCAAGTCTCAGATCTGGGAGTCATACATGTATTAAATAAACTGGGGGATATTATAGATCCTATGGTCCGATTTTTACGAAAGACCATTTGTGTTTTTTTGATCAATTCCCCTCCAAATATTGGATCCAACTTCAATATAGGCCAGTGTTTATATATAATCTTTCTCAGCTGATTACTGACTTAATAAAAAGTATTTAACCTTTCATTCATGTTCTCTACACCCAAATTTTAATTTCTCTCACAAGCTTTCTTGTTCTCATTTGGTTTATTTTGTGACTTCTTAGTCAACAGCGTATGGCGATCTGCTCTTACCGCCCTCTCATATGCCCTCTTAATCATCTCCATTTCATGTATTAATCATCTTGCTGCCAAACGGTCCTATAACATCATGGCCTTTTCATGGAAACCATCCCAGGTAGAACATACCCTCCTATATCTCAAAAACTGGCCATATGGAATGGCCCGTATCACAGCTGGAGGATGGCAACAATCTGCCCTCAAAAGTGTTTTTCTAGATATGGGCTTCCTGTAGATGTCTGTATTTATGCTACCATCCTTTATCTTAAATTCAACATCCAGGAACTCTATTACCTCATAACTCCTATTGTGTGTAAAGTGCACCCCCAATTGGAAGAATTGCAATATTCCACAAATTTATATAAATCATTAGTCCCTCTGAATATCTTCCCAGATGATTATTATATCATCTATATACCGATACATCTGGACAATGTTCTTCTCAAACACATTGGTGTCACCCAATATGAATTCAGATTTCCAATGTCCCATGAAAAGATAAGCATAGGATGGAGAGAAGCATGCACCCATGGATGCTCCTCTCCTCTGTAAAAATGATTTCCATCAAAAAGGAAATAGTTGGTATTTAATAAAAACTCTATTGCCCTCATAATAAACAATTTCTGGGCTCTTGGATAAAGATCCCCTTGATCCAGCCAAAATTGTATAGCTCTCATTCCCAAATCATGGGGTATTGACGAATATAATGATGTCACATCCAATGTCAACTAACTATAAGTTCCCTTCCAAGGTACATTTGACAGTAAATTAATGATGTGGGTAGAATCACATATATAAGTAAAGGGGAACTAAAGTGCATATAATTTTTTTTTTTAATTGTTAAAATATATCAGGGTCAGGGAGGTAGGGTTGATAATTCATACCTCCCAACCAGCATGAAGAAAACTGCTTCTGCCTGGTCCTACTGGTTTCAGAATTATCTTTGATACTGGAATGCTTAGGACACTAACCTGGCAGATATAAACTGCTGGACAAAAAATATTGGGAGGTAGGTATACTCAACCCTACCTCCCTGTTCCTGGTATTTTTTATTTTTAAAGAAGTGCATTTTTACAGTGTAGTTGTCTTTTAAGAGGGAAGAGTTAGAGAGATAAAAAAATACCAGGGGAAAGGTAAAGGGGAGGAAATTAGCAAAATGGGGGAGATAAGAAAGAAAGCTTGGGGATTTAAGCATTTCTTAGGATATTTTACTGGAACTGCTTTTCTAAATGTATGAAAAGAAAAGAAATTTTAGAGAATTAGAGGATTAAATATGGGCACAAATATATAGTAAAAATTAGTTTGTAATTCTCATTATATTGCATATTTAGTATTTTTATTGGGCACTCAACGTGGTATTATAATTTCAGATGAATGTTTACCCTGTCCAGCTGGTTTTTACTGTGCTGAAAAAGGACTAATGGAGCCAACTGGTCAGTGCCTTCCTGGGTACTGGTGCATTAAGGGATCAAAGGTTTCCAATCCAACAGATGGAGTTTCTGGAAACATCTGCCCAAAGGGAAAGTTCTGTGTGTCAGGGAACATTACTGGTACATAGCTATTTGGCTTTATTCTATTTATGTTTATTCCAACAACAAAAAAATGTTAGCTGAAGGAAAAAGTGTTTTCTTCCCTAGGTGATTGCTATGCTGGTTACTACTGTGATTTATTTTCAACAAGACCTGATGAAAAGATATGCCCTCCTGGGTTCTATTGTCCATCAGGCTCAGAATCTCCTGTCCCTTGTGACAGTGGCACCTATGCACCACTAAGTGGAAGCAAAGGTCCTAAAGACTGTTATCCTTGTCCATCTGGTCATTTTTGTAATGGTAAGTAATTCTGGATTGGCAATAAGACCTTGTTGGATTTATAATTCATGGATGTAATCATACCAATTTATGCTGGCATGATTTATAACAATAACAGAAATAAGAAAATGGAATAATGCTATTGTATTGTAATCTGACAAATCTGACAATTCAAGCACAAATAAAAACTCATTAAAGTAATATAATGAACTAGAAAGTGAAAGGTTAAGTATAAACTTGAGTTTGGCTGGAAAGTCTGCAAGTTAGAATGGTGTGCTGCTAGCTTTAAAACTCAATAACATTTCTATGGTGATGAATGTGGGTATGTAACTGTACAGGAGTGTAACTACAGGGGCCTGCCCCCCCACCCCCTGCAAAGAGGCCAGGCCCCTGACACACTCCCTCCCCTCCTTAGAAGATCCACAATCAGCTGTTTTTAAACAGCTGATCATGGGTATTAAGTAAAGATACATGCAATCAGCTGTTTAAAAGAACCGTAGAAAGTTTTAAACTGTTTAAAACTTACACCAGTTCTTTTAAACAGCTGATTGCACGTATCTTTACTTCATACGTGTGATCAGCTGTTTAAAAAGTTCTGGAAGGGATCGTGGATTGTCTGGAGGGGATCACAAGCCCTCTTGCCTCCAGGGGGCCCAAGACTGTAACTGTATTAATTTAGGACTATGATTAACTAGGGCTATGATTATGTCTCATATGCAGGAACTTTTAACCAATAAAGTGGTAATACGCCTTTAAATATGCACTGAAACATGCCTTTGATGGAAATGGCATTTTAGAAATTATATAATTCATTTTAAAAAGAAACTGTTTCATAACACTACTCAAACATGCAATGACAAATCGTTTCTTCAATCAAACCATGTCACATTTTATTATGAGTACTATTGCTCTATTGTGCTTTAGATTCCAAGCAATTATTTAAGTACACAAATAAAAGTAGATATGAAAACAAACACTCCCAACTGCCATGTTATTTTTATAGAAGTGTCCCTATTTACAATTTACATAACCCCTCAGGCATTTGTCTTAGTTTTATACATTCATCGTGTATACACATACCCTCTGTGTATATAAAGTATTTACAGTATCATAGCAAATGTATGCTTCCTGTATTGTTTAAACTGAAAGATATTGCATGCTTTATGTATTAATTTATTTTTTAGTTTAGTTATAAATCTTGTGATTAAATTATATTTATATATATATATATATATATATATATATATATATATAAACATATAATATCATATTATCTGCACACTGGCATACTTTATAAACAAAGGGGTTTTAGTATACATTACTGTGATCACATGAATGAAAAGCCTTCCAACCACGTCAAGGTAACCCCAATCTGGAAGGTCCTAACTTCTAACCTTTTTACATTTCTTTTACTTCAATTACGATTAGCAAACTTTGCATTTCTCATTCTAACACACTGGATCCATATAACAGGCTCTTTCACTCCCCCCCCCCCAGCCCTTTGACTTTTTAAAATGAGGGAAGAGGCCATCCAGTGCTTTATATTAAAGGCATAGGACCGCCCATAAAAGGGGCATGTTGGGGGTGCTATTACCACATGGAGGCTTGACCAAGCCATATAACCATATTATAAATTATATTATATATTGAGCACGTATATTTGCTGTTAATGAGAAAATACAAAATATAGGGACATATTTATTAAGGAGCAGTATTTTTACCATATCACTGACACCAGACTTTACAATGGAAATTAGCAATAATTTTGTTGGATTTTTACAGGCTCATTTACCCAGAGCCGCTTTTGCGTCTGGGTAAATGTCCTGAATGTGATTCAATATCTTGTTTGTGAAAGTGGGTAAATCCTGAAAAGGGATTTACTCACTGCAGGATTTTAATGCCAGCTATCTGCTGGCGTTAAAATCCAGTGGTAAAACTAGCGTAATATTGAATTGCAATCGTGTCTTTTGTGTAACCCGCACATCTGATGCTAATATGGAGTAGCGAACCGGTTTGCGCGACTTTAACTTTCATCAACCCCATAGAAGCTTAACTTAATGCAAAAATTTTCCCTATTTTATAAATATGATAGAGCAGCTACCACCCCTATATGTGGCAATATATAAGGACAAAATGGAAGTGGTGATTTTTGTCAGTGGTTATCGCTGCTTTATAAATTTGCCGGTAATGAATTGCGAAAAATATGTCCCAAAGTACTTTATCGATTTGCTTACTCTACAATATCCTCCATATCTTGATTCTGAGATGTAATCCCGTTGTACAAATCTCACGGATTTTCTGGAATTTTGCTTTCCGAATTTTTTCCGAACTGCGTTCGAAAATTTTCCAAATTATAGAAATTTAGAAAATTCTATAAAGTTCGAATTTTCAAGGAATTTTTTAAATATTTTTGTAAAAATTATACAGTAACTTACTTTAAATGGCTCTAGGACCTGGGGAATTGTCTGGGGAACAGACAATTAGATTCTTTGTTACTGGTTACAATCAAATTCTTTTAGAATCAGAATTTTCAGAAAGAATCTAATTGGTATTCTAACCAATCACATTCTTTTTCCAGTCAGAATTGGTTACAATTCAGATTCTAATCTGATTGTAACCCAATTTTGATTGGTTAAAATGAGATTCTTCCAGAAAGTATTCTGAAAGTATCTGATTGTAATTCGAATGGATACAATCTGATTGGTATACTATGGACCAAACCGCGATCCGAACCCGGTTCCACAGCGGATTGCCGAGATCTGCAAATCCGTTTTTTTTCTGGAATTTTCTGAACCCACATTCGAAAATTTTAGAAGATTTTCATGTACCAAATTCACCAATGGCTGCTATTTTTATCAGTGCCAACCCCCTGTGTATAAAAGGCAGCTAGACAGGCGCCATTTTGTCATTGTGTTAAAGTGATTTCAGTATCCCAATTAAGTGATACCACGTGTTATCTATAATGTACGACCATGACAGTATTTTTACAATTTACAATTTATTATTTCATGAATGTTCATTCTCAAAACAAAAATGAATAAATTGTTATTACCTGCATTACTAATCAAATATTTAAGGATTATTATTGTCCCTATTCTAGCAGAGTAAGATGGATACTCCCTCCATGCAGTCAATCAAGGCTGTGACTGTTGGCATCTCAATCAATGATTGGCTGCTATTTCAGGAAGCCATTTGAGTGGGTGGTCTGTATAGGAAATTGTTCTGTGATAAGCAGAATCCGGATGGGTGTGATAATTTTTAGTATACTTTTAAAACAGATTTATATGTTCCTGTGATTAATAGGTACTGGGAAGACTATTTGGCAAGGACTATGTTCGCCAGGTTTTTTTTGCCCACCTGGTCAAATGTCATCTCGGCCTTCTGAGTATAGGTGTCCTAGCGGCTTCTTTTGTCCTGTTGGATCGTCATTTGCTACACCTTGTGAGAGTGGAACCTATCAGACACAGGAGGGAAAGGAGACTTGCAATACTTGCCCAATAGGATTTTACTGTGGTGGTATAGGCAATGAAAGTAAGTTAACACTGTTTTTAAACATTAAAAAAGCTTAAACAAACCATAAATTGCAGACACAAATGCTAACAAACAAATTCTAATGCCAAGTGATATATTGTATTATAAAAGAGCTGAGAATGACTCATACATCCCCACATGAGTTGTTTTAAATGCGGTTGTTTTAAGCCACTGGCCCAAAGATAACGCTCCTTGAGTATTGTGACCTGACCCCTCATTTCCCTGCAATCACTTACAATCAGCAACAGCATGTGTAAGTAGAGCTTGATCCTTACCCAGACAAATCAATTGGCAGAGGCTTGCCTTTACCGGGGGATTATGTATGTGAATCACACTTCAGGTATTTATACAGATAATAATTAGTATGGGAACACTTCCACAGCCATTCCATTAGCATACACTGCTAGATGGTAATGTTCAAATTTGACTTCCCATAATGTATAATATCAGCAACTTTTTTTTGTTTTAGAAACCGATACCAACAGTGAGGATCTTCTATACCTGCATGTAGTAATGCTGATATCAGTTCAAACTTTGTTACTAAAATATAATAATTCATTATAAATAAATAAAAACTGCTCTGCCTATTACAATTTTTTATTTGCAGGCTCTGGAATTTCAATGCCTAATCTTTGTCCTCCTGGCAACTTTTGTCCACCTGGTGCAAGTTTCATCACCATATACCCATGTCCAGCAGGGACATATGGACCGAAGCCTGGAGCTTCAAGCAAATTAGATTGTGAACCTTGCCCAGCTGGTAAGAGAATTACAGGGTTATTCAATAAAAGTTCTTATCGTTTAAAATGGTGCTAATTTTGCCCCAACCAATCAGATGTCAGCTTTCAAATGTTACGTAAGATCTGATGGGTTGGGGCAAAATGAGTACAATTTTAAACGATAAGAACTTTTATTGAATCTCCCTGTTAGTTTATAGCGTACTTGTAAAATGGAGAAACAGGCCAAAATACTGTGTTTCCCTGACTTGTAACCTACTAACTGTGGATTAAAATTAAATATCACTTATTTCTAGTTGTTGTATACATAAAGATACATATTTGTTATATTAACGTCTCTATAGCAATACATGCTTAATGGTGATGATTGCCATCTTTGACAAAATTTCACATTAAAATACAGACTGGGTTTGTACCTGCCTTTAAACTGGTGTCCCTGTGAGTGGAACAAACTTTGTAGAAAGTCCTTTGTTATAAAGGACTTTTGATATTAAATGGGAACTGTGGTCTCCAAACAAGTTGATTTTAAATAAAACGAGCCATCATCCACCACTCTGTGTGCTGCACAGCACAAGATATAAAGAAATCACTGATCAGAAAGTTAGTGGGTGGGAGATTATGAATCTGCAAGTCA
This sequence comes from Hymenochirus boettgeri, assembly GCA_019447015.1. Lineage (NCBI taxonomy): Eukaryota > Metazoa > Chordata > Amphibia > Anura > Pipidae > Hymenochirus > Hymenochirus boettgeri. Next base: position 122,793,580 of record CM033475.1, on the reverse strand, counting down.
CAAATACTATATCCTCTTCTAATCTGTGGTTAGCATATGCTCAGTGCAGGATAAATCAGAAGAAACCAGGAAGAGATCGAGTTACAGTCACTAAAGGAGGATTGGGAGGGGCCACAGGGGGTTTCAAGGGGACTGCAAGTGGAGGGGCCATGGGGGCCCATGAGGAGGAGACACAGGGAAGGAATGTCATGTGGTTTCAGATCAGGAAGCAGGGGATCTGGTCATCCTGCTACCATATCACACATAAAAATGTAAATATCTTTAAAACTATGTAAAAAGAAATAATGAAAGTAGATTGCAAAAATAATCAGGAAATCAATTCCTGTCAGTTTACCTAAAGTCATTTTTGGATTGAAGTTACCCTTACATACAATACATCTGATGGTTGCATGGTCTGTGTGAAAGATTTAACCTAATGATTGTTTGTGCTAGGGGTGTATTCTTTGTAGAAGTTTGGGTGTAAGTTCCTTCCTTGCTGATCCTATGAGAGTAACTTTGTAGAAAGTTCACTCATATTAATGAAGATGAAGATGAAGACATGGGGACATTAATTAATGGGGATATGTTAATTAGAGAGGATGGCGATAAAACAATCATCTTGAACATTTTTTCCCTCTGTATACATAGTAACATAGTAACATAGTAATTAAGGTTGAATAAAGACATACGTCCATCAAGTCCAACCTATTAACCCATCCTAACAGTTGATCCAGAGGAAGGCAAAAAAAACCCAGCTAAAAAGGGGGGAAAACTTCCTTCCTGACTCCAAACGGCATTCGGAAAGTATCCCTGGATCAACCAGATCTATATTCATTAAAACCAGTAATTCTCAATATTATTTAGTTTTAGGAACTTATCCAGGCCTTTTTTAAAGCTATTCAATGAACTTGCCATTACCACATCTGCTGGAAGAAGTTTCACCGTTCTCACTGTAAAAAAAACCTTTCCTAACCTGAAGATGAAACTTCTTTTCTTCCAACCTTAAAGGATGTCCACGAGTCCTCTGATATGACCTATTAGTAAACAATGCACCAAAGAGTTCATTGTATGACCCATTAATATATTTCTATAAAGTTATCATGTCCCCACGCAAACGTCGTTTCTCCAATGTAAACAGCCCTAACTTGTCTAATCTGCCGGCATATTCAAGCCTCTCCATTCCTCTTATTATTTTAGTTGCCCTTCTCTGAACTGCCTCAATTTCCAAGATGTCCCTTTTAGAGATGGTCGAACTATTGAAAGTTCGGTCCGTTTTCGAACTTTCGAACTATTGTCAAAGTTCGAAAGTTCGAAAATGGACCCATTAAAGTCTATGGGAGGCAAATAGTTCGAAAAGTTCGAGTCAAATACAACTAAAATATTAATGGTAACTTAATGTAAATGGCTGTGGGACCTGGGAAATGGTCTGGGGAGCATGTTCCAATATCCAGGACTTAAGTAAAATCGATTTTACTCTCACGCACGCTACTTTCGAACTTTCGCGTTTGAACGTTCGAGGTAACATGGACATTTTACTCGCAGATTCGATACTCGCGTATAGGCTGTAATGGAGACTTTACTCGCATATTCGATGTTCGCGCCTAGATACCATGTACATTTTACTCGTGGATTCGATACTCGAACATTCGAACATTCGATAAATCATCGAAAGTCCGGGAAATATCGAAAGTCCGCGTCCAAGATAGTTCGAAAAGTCCGGGTCCGTTCGAACTCGAACAATTCGGCTCGAACTCGGGTTCGAGTTCGAGTTCTATGCCATCCCTAGTCCCTTTTGTATATGGGATTCCAAACCTGCACCGCATATTCCAAATGAGGCCTTACCAGTGCCTTTTAAAGAGGGAGAATAATATTTTTCTCTCTTGAATCTATTCCTCTCTTTATACAAGACAATATCTTGCTAGCTCTAGCCGTTGGCATTGTTTGCTATAGGTAAGTCTGTTATCAACCAGAACCCCCAAATCTTTTTCCATTACAGATGCACTCAACACAGAGTTATTTATGGTGTAGGTGGCACAGGGATTATTAAATCCCAAACGCATCACCTTACATTTATCAACATTGAATCTCATCTGCCATTCTGCTGCCCATTTTGATAATCTATCTAGGTCTGCTTGCAGCACTTGCACATCACTTGAAGTTTCCAAAGCTATGCATAGTTTAGTGTCATCAGCAAACACTGAGACCTTGCTCTCAATGCCCCCTTCTAAGTAATTTATAAACAGATTAAACAGGAGCGGCCCCAGTACAGAACCCTGAGGCACTCCGCTTAGAACTTTAGCCCACATAGATGTAGCTCCATTTACCACCACTCTCTGTTTGCGATCCAATAACCAGTTCTCTATCCATGAACAAATGTTTTCTTCAAGGCCAACAGTCCTCAGTTTATACATTAGTCACCTATGTGACACAATAGAAGGTCCCATTGGGCTGGAGTGGCACGTTTGTACGTGAATAGAAAATTGGTTGATAGACCAGATATAGACTGTAGTTGTTAATTGCGCTTTGTCAAAATGGACTAAAGTTTTAAGTGGGGTGCCACAGGGTTCTCTGTTCCACTTCTATTTAATCTGTTTACATATAATTTGGAAACGGGTATTGTCAGCAAGGTCTCTGTGTTTGTGGACAACACAAAACTTTGTCGACCATTAAAAGCCAGCAAGATATTGTATTGTATATAGAGGGGTATGGATTAAAAGGGAGAAAATATTGTTCTCCCACTTTACAAATCAATGATAAGGCCTCATTTGGAGTATGTGATTCAGTTTTAGAATCCTGTGTACAAAAGGACATCTTGTAAATGGAAAGTGTTCATAGAAGGGCAACTAAATAAGGGCTGTAAGTAAGAGGTATACTGCTGATGGTCCCGGATAATAAACCTTCAGCGCTGCCAGTCTAGATAAAAACCCAATCTTTATTTATCCATCACTTCACGGCATACATAAGAAACAACAGTAAAAAGCCTTACTCGTTTCGGACACCTCTGCGTCCTTAATCATAGACATGTATCTTTCACCTTACGTAGCTTCCTTATCTAGGTGAATAGGGAGTTGGGTAACGCCCATCACCCATTACCTTAACCCTAATGGATAACAGGTGAACAGAGGGAGAGATACTACAACAGCTAGAACTCCTTAACGGAATCCATACCAACACATACGATATAAAAAACATATAAAGTATATACATCCCATAAAAGCAACATGTATCCTGTCTCTGTTTGCCAGACAGTGTCCCCCTAGTTCATAAAATCAAAAATGACAATAAGATTCAATCCACAAAGCATGATATATCCCCTACTTGAATTAAACCTTTGGGGGAATCTGGTGTCCATAAAAAAATATCCATTGTGCCTCTACTTTAAGTAGTGGAGTTATACAATCTTTGCTCCTTTTTAAAGGCAATACTAGTGTGATACCTTGTATCTGAATGCTTTCTGTGTTTGTGCTACCCCGTCTCATAATTGTATAAGGCGAGCTATATGGCTCCTAACATTATCTCGGACATACCTTCCTCCTAGGACTTAGCGAGAGGAATGTGGAGATCTCTCCTTACCCTGGGTCCCACGGTGGCCAGATTTCCTGAAGGGACACGCAGTCATTCACGCACACGATATCCTGTGGGCATGCGTGTGGGTGTTTGTGCGCACGCCAAACTTTTAAAAACCAGGAACTAGAGAAGAAGTTAGTTTCCACACCGGCTCCCTAGTCTTACCTGCCCCTAGCCCTGTTCCTGAGTTTTGTCCTGTGTTCTGTTCCTGTGACCTCTGTCCTGCTGATGTGCCTCGTTCCTTGCCTTGTACCTGAGGTTTGTCCCTTGCCTCGTTCCTGTGCCTCATTCCTGTGCCTTGTTCTGGTGCGCTGTTCCCGTGTCTCCATTTTTGTGTCTCAGTCTGTGCATCGGTTCCTGTGCTTCATTTCTTCGCCTACAGGTGCTGGGGGCCGCAACCTGGTGTTTATCAGCAGCGCAACATCCCCACCATCAGGCAGCTCTCATGAAAACCTGGTCATACTTAGACCCTGTGCCCCAGTACCTGTGGGTAGCTACTAGTCTCCGCCACGCAATCAAGGTAATTACTGACATTATATACAGCCATGGATTGCAGCGGAGGCAAAGTAATTGCTACACTAGATCAAAAACTAACTGCACTCTCTGAGGCTGTCTGAACTCTTCATATGGGCCTCCAGCAACTCCAAGGTCGTATGGATGCAATCCAGGCTAGCCGAACTCCACTCTCTTAGGATCAGTCGGCCAATAGTACCTCTGCATCTACAGCCATTCTACAACCCCAACCTCCTCTTCCTGCCTTCCTCAGTTTGGGAGCAACCATGCTAATTTTCAGACGTTCCGTCATAGCTGCTGAATATTTTTTGAGCTTCAAACTTCAAACAAAGACGTATTCTAACGATCACGTGAGGGTTATGCTGTTTAACGCTCTTCTCCAAGGAGCACCTCAATCCTGGGTTCATCTCTTGCTGGAGCAGCAAAGTCCGCTGGTGAATTTGTTGGATTCTTTTTTTCAAGGCATTGGCTGCCTTGTATGATGATCCTACCAGGACCCAGTCCGCTGTATTGGCCATCTGTGTTCTCCAACAGGGGAATAGACCAACAGAGGATTACATTGCTGACTTTCGAGCTATAGCCCTGGACATTGGTTGGAACAATGCCGCCCTTAAACACCTGTTTAGATTGGGGCTCTCCGACTCTCTCAAGGATGAGTTAGCTCATGTGAGGGTTCCATCTTCCTTAGAAGAGCTAATAACGCAGAAGGTGCAGATCCACTGCCATCTCCTGGAATGCCATCTGGAATGGTGCTCCTCCTGAGCCATACAGTGCTCATTCCCGATGCCCTACTCGCATCCTGCAATGGGTCCAAATGATTCCTCATCCAACTAAACCCATGTAGATTGGGGTGATTCGCTCTCCTCTCTCTGTGGAAGAAAGTTCCCAAAGAAAGAAGTTAGGCTTGTGTCTTTACTGTGGGGAGGCCGGTCATCTCCTGAAATCTTGCCCAATCCGTCTCCAGGGTAGAGCATGTTCGGTTAAAAAGGCCGGAGTAATTTCTTTTCTCTTCCAAACTCCTCACTTCTCTATACCTATTTTATTTTACAGTTCCCCGGAAGACAAGTTGAAGTCAATCCAATCCTGGACTCTGGGGCTTGTAAGAATTTAATTGATGCCAGTTTCATTAATGAACTGTCCATTCCATCCCAAGAAAGACCTTCTCCACTCTCACTTGGTTTGGCAGATGGCTCTCCCATTGCTTCAAGCACTGTTCTCCATGAGACTTTCCATTTGGAAGTTGTGATAACCAATATGAACAAATAAAGTTTAATGTGCTTTCATCACCCTTCTTCTCCATCATTTTGGGGCTACCATGGCTTAAGTTTCACTCCCCAGAAATATCCTGGTCTACTGGAACCCTATCCTTTCATTCACTCTATCTATTGCACCAATAATTTTCTCAAGCCAGTTGGTAATCTATCACTTTCTTCTACCTCATGTGATAGACCACTCATACTTCCTCATTACACTAGTTTCGCCGGCGTGTTTGACAAGAAAGAGTCGACTTTCTGCCTTACGATTGCCTAATTGACTCACAGCCCTTAGGGATGCGATCTTAGTTAAGGGGTTTATTTGCCCACTGGTGCAGGAATATTCTTTGGAAGAAGAAGGATGGAGATCTCCGGACATGTATCGACTATCGGGAGTTACATAAAGTGACCATTAAGAACCGCTTTCCATTACCACTCATCCCTGAACTCTACAGTGTTTCCGTTCAGCTAAGATATTCTCAAAATTGACTTCATGGGGGTTCTACAACCTTATTCGAATCAGAGAAGGAGATGAATGGAAGAACGCCTTTCGTTCCCATTATGCTCACTTCGAGTACCTGGTCATGCCCTTTGGGTTATGCATGGCGCCAATGACATTTTCCAAGACTTCCTTGATGACCTTATAATCGTATATCTTGACAACATCTTAATCTTTTCCTCTGATCCCACTATACATCACTTCCATATTTCCAAAGTTCTTCTTCATCTTCGTTTGCTTCCTTCTCCTGAAAATTGTCACCCACAGAGAGGAACTATGATGTCGCTGACAAAGATTAAAGCTGCATTCGAAGAGTGGCATTACCTTCTGGAGGGGACAATTCACCCAATTTTGGTCTATACGGACCATAATAATTTAGAGCATCTCAGAACAGCTCAACGGCTAAAACCCAGACAAGCTAGATGGGCGCTGTTCTGTGCCCATTTTAATTTTCATATAACATACCATCCTGGCTCAAAAAATGAAAAACCTGACACCCTTTTCTGGATGTTTCCTTCTGACTTTTCTGGAGATCATACTTCTGAAACTATTCTCAATCAGCACCATTTTCTTCTTATGGAGTCTGAAATCCTTGGCTGCATCTGATCTAGCCCTGTTTTTTCTTCCGTTTTGACATCCCTGGGCTAACAGCTCCCTGGGCTCCCTGTTTTATAAGGATAAAATCTTTGTCCTGAAAACCACCGCCGGCAAGTGCTACAGATCACCCACGATCATCCTCTTGTGGGTCACTTTGGGTCCAAACGAACTCACAACAATTCTGGTGGCCAGACCTGCCCTGTAAAGATTATGTTCTTACCTGTGATACTTGTTTGTGAAACAAGTCTCTGCACAGTAAACCTGCTGGATTGCTTCTGCCCTTGTCCCTTCCTTGACGACTGTGGAGCCATATTTCTGTAGACTTTATTGTCGAACTCCCTTTGGTACATGCATTTGACACTATACTAGTGGTGGTGGACAGGTTTTCAAAGATGGCACACATAATTTCTCTTGCTGGGCTCCCACCTTCCTCAAAATTATCATCAGTTTTCATCAAAGAGGTTATTAGACTTGTCACTCTTCCGCATTCCACCCTCAGTCCAAAGGCTAAATGGAAAGGACAAATCTGACCATAGAGCAATACATTCAATGTTTCTCGACTGCTGCACAAGATAATTGGCCTTCTCTCCTCCCAATAGCGGAGTTTGCCTACAACAACTCTGTCCATTCATCCATTTTGTTTACTCCTTTTCAAGTAAATTATGGCCTTCACCCAAGTTCCATTCCAGATTCAACTAAGTCTGCATCTTCTTCTACTCCTGCAGTTCAAGAATTGATGGACCAGAATAACCAGTTTTAAGATCAGGTTCACATGTTCACATCTTGAGAAGACTCGTCAGACTCAGAAAAGTTTTTCATATCACAACAGAGCCAAGCCTACCATTTATTCCATTGGAGATCTAGTATATCTTTCCACAGCAAATTTAAGACTCTGCTGTCACTCTAAGAAATTAGGGCCCAAGTTTGTTGGCCCATTTCCGATTATTGGAAATATTAATGAAGTCGCCAACAAGCTTAAATTGCCTCCTACCTTCAGAATTCATCCTGTCTTTCATGTTTGCCTCTTTATACCGGCTCCAATGGGGGTCCAACTTCCTCCAGTAGGATCTCCAGTCATCATAGATGGCCAGGAGGAATTTGAGATTGAGTCAATCTTAGATGTTCGCCATAGAGGAAGGGGTTTGCAGTTTCTCATCAAGTGGAAGGATTTTGAACAGTAAAAAATATTTTGGGAACTAGCAAGGAATCTTCCTCCTCTAATTCAAGACTTCTTTAAGACTTACACAGAAAAGTCTTTATTGAAGCTCATCCAGAGGCCGCCGGCATGGCGCCAAACAAAAAACCAGGAACGAGAGAAGACTGGTGCTGGATGTTCCCCCACCTGCTTCCTATTCTTTCCTGCCCCTAGTCCTGTTCCTGAGTCTTGTCCTGTTCCTGTGACTTGTGTCCTGTTCCTGTGCCTCATTCCTTGCCTTGTTCCTGAGCCTCATCCCTTGCCTCTTTCCTGTGCCTTGTTCTGGTGCCCTGTGTCTCAGTCAGTGAATCGGTTCTACAGGTGCTGGGGGCCGCAACCTGGTGTTTCTCAGCAGCGCAGCATGCCACCATCAGGGGCTCTTGTGAAAATGTTGTCACACTTAAACCCTGCACCCAGTACCTGTGGGTAAGTATTGGTCTCCTGCACGGAATCAAGGTAAATACTTATAGAGAGCCAGACTTGACTCCCCTGTTTGCCTCCCCGGGAGTGGAAGGCACTCATTCTTGTCATTTTTTATATTACGTACTAAGGGGGACACTGTCCAGAAAACAGAGACAGGATACATGTTGCTTTTATGGGATGTATATACTTTATATGTTTTTATATCGTATGTGTGGGTAAGGATTCTGTTCTAGGAGTTCTAGCCTTTGTAGGATCTCTCCCAATGGATCCATAGTTTTACCATTCTCACAGTGATAAACCCTTTTCCGAACTTGAAGACTAAATTTGTTTTTTCAAGTCTTAAGGGATGTCTGCATGTCCTCTGACATATATTTTTAGAGAATAATGACCCAGATAGTTTAATGTATGTTCTGTTAATGTATTTATACACAGTTATTATATCCCCATGCAAGTGCCTTTTCCCCCGTTCCCTTTATTATTTTAGTCTCCCCTTCTCTGAACCCTTTCAATTTCCAAGATTTTCTTTTTGTATACAGGGTTCCAAAACTGCACTGCCTTACCAGGGCCTTACCAATGCTTTGTAAAGAGGGAGAATAACATTTATCCCCCTTGAATCCATACATCTCTTTATACAGGACAATTGCTGCCTGGCACTGCTTGCTACCTTAAAGTTATCCACCAAAACACCTAGATACTTTTATAACAGGGATTCACTTAACACAGAGTCATTTATAATATAAGCAGCACAAAGATATTTGAATCCAAAATGCATCACTTTAAATTTATCAACATTGATTCTCATCTGCCACTTAGCAACCCAATGTGACAATCTAGATCCACCTGCAACGATTGCACATCCTCTGAAGTTATATCTGTTGTATTCAATTAGATCAACTGGACTTGAAATGTAGTTCTTGAAGACGTTTCGCTAGTCATCCGACTGGCTTTCTCAATTCAAGAACTACATTTCAAGTCCAGTTGATCTAATTGAATACAACAGATATACCATGACCTGGATGAATGAGAACCTTCACAAGCATCCTCTGAAGTTTTTAGTGGTCCACTAAGGTTTGTGTGTCATCAGCAAACACAGAAACCTTGCTGACAATACCCACTTCCAAATCATTAATAAACAGATTAAGTAGAAGTGGCTCCAACACAGAACCCTGTGGCACCCCACTTAGAACCTTAGTCCACATTGATGAAGCCCCATTAACAACTACTCTCTGCATTCTATTCATCAACTAATTTTTTATCCATGTACAAATGTGCCAACCCAGCCCAACAGATCTTAGCTTATGAGGGACTGTATCAAAAGCCTTAGAAAAAAAGCAAGAATGCTTCATCTAATGCTATGCCAGAGTCTAAATTTCTACTCACTTCCTCATAAAAAACAAAAAAGTTAGTTTGACACGATCTGTTGCTCCTAAATCCATGTTGATTACTGCTTATAAAGTCCTTATAAGCAGTAATCATTGTAGAATATGTTACCGTATCAAACTTTCCAGTATCTTCCCCACCACTGAAGTTAAAAATCTGCAAAAATAAGAAACAAACTTGTATGCCTTATTAATGGATCCTCTCTGGAGGATAATGATGCAGCTTCCCAAAGATTGATGGAATACTTTACCATCAACTAAGAAAAATGCCGTTTTGCAGAAAAAGAAGATATTTATAGTCCAACATTGATGTTGCACATAAATTACCTGAGCCATAAAATAAGAGGCAGCTTGCTTAATTTCTACTCATTAACTCATTACCTATAACTTGTGGTTTGTAGCAGCATTAACCTGTCTTTTGTATCAATTTCTATAGGGTAGAAAGTTTACTCTGAGAATTGACCATCAAGCCCATACTTCTTTACTGTCTACATCAGGGTCTGATCACCAATGCATCCTTTGTATCAGATTTTCACTAAAGGCTGGAAACTTTACATCACCTGAAACCAAAATTTCAGTGTTGCAATGTTGTAACTCTTACTGTAGAATACTTGCATTATTTTACGGTGATAAGGGGAGGTTGTCAAATGTACTGATGTAAGTGATAGGTGTTTTAATTTCATCATTTATAGCTAAATTTTTACATATGGACAGTACTCCCTCTCCCCTATACATAACACACTTACCATATGCAGCCCCTACATACAATAGAAGGACTGTGGAAGCACTCCTTAGGCTAAATTACAACTATATTTTGTGGAAGTGTGACTGATCTGGTCAAACATTTATACAAACACAAAAAAGATAATCAATGCACATTCCTAGGCCCCATACAATATAATATTGTCTGCACACTGGCATGCTTTATAAACAAAGGGGTTTTAGTATACATTACTGTGATCACATGAATGAAAAGTCTTCCAACCACGTCAAGGTAACCCCAGTCTGAAAGGTCCTAACTTTTTTTACTATAATTATGACTAGTAAACTTTTGCATTACTCATACTTGCACACTTGATCAATATAGCATGCTTTCTCACTTCCCCCAGCCCTTTGGCAGCCCCTAGTCCATATATTATACATGTAGCCAGACCAGAACGTCTCAGCACAAACCCGTTGGGATAAAACGTTCATTATGCTAGCAGCTTTCAGTAGTAGCTGTTATCTATTGTACAAATAGTCGGGTTTTAACAATTGGATATTACCACTCCCTTGCATATGGCACTTAATTACAGACAATGTCTGTTGTGAATCCTGCCTGATATTAGTACCTGATACCTCCCACCTTTGCCTGGATTAACTTTCTAAATGCTAACCAAGATTTATGTTATATACACAATACCAGTTGTCTTTATCAAAACCCACATATGCAGAATGATGTGTCATCTGTAATGCAAACAAAATGGGCTGCCCAGGACAAACTAATCCAGTTTACACTTCATAATTGTGAGTTCAGCTTGAAAAAAAGCTAGACCCTATAACATGTCTATGAATTGCTATATGAATCTATTTATCTATCTATCGATTCAATATTTTTCAGCAGCTTTTGTTTGCAGATAATTGGTTGGTTGCTTGTTAATGTAATGTAAGTACCTGATCTCTGGAGCCCAAGCAGAGAGAGAAGGTCTGGACTCAGGTCATACAGCAATACTAGGCACCCGAGCTACAGTAAATCAGACAGCAGCACTACCTAGCAGGCAGAGCCAGAAGAGAACAACTGAGGCGGCAGCAGTGTTGTGAGCAATAGTCTTTCTCACCTAACCCAGCTTATTTCTGGCCAACATCCAAGTACAGAACAAGTACCTGGTAACAGAGGCATTCTTTCCCGAGCACAGCCCCCCTGCCACAACCACTCAGCATTCAGTTTTAAATTAATTACATTTCAATACATTTCAAGACTGCATTTTGTTTTGGTCCAGGCAGGGACAGAGAAAAATAAGTGGAAAGAAATGATATCCTTTCAGCTGAACTTGTCACATGCCACATAATGCCAGTCACAGGGTTTACTAGGGGAAGTAGTTACGCCATTGGTTCTGTGGAACCTACTGAAGTTCCAAAAATCTTATATGAACCCATTGAAGTTTTTGAACTTTCAATTCCAATTTTCTAATACTTGGTTTTTCAGTCACAAGGTCTGAGTTTTGAAAATTTTCAAAAATGCCTTCAGATCTGCATATTTTCAAAACCAGCACTTCTAAAACTGAAAGCAGGTCAAACTGGAACTCATTACTAGTGATGATAAATATTCTGAAGTACTTTATATGAATAAAATTATTAGCAAATATTTTCTTAATATTTTCTCTCTGTTCAATTCAGGAATGTATTGCTCTTCTGAAGGACTTCAGAAACCTACAGGATATTGCTATGCAGGTTATTACTGTTCACAAGGAGCTGTAAACCCCACTCCAATTACACCAAGGGTAAGAACTAAGAAGGCATCACATAGAAATAAAGAGACCTAACATCAGCGAGAATGTTACAATATTTTTTGGAAATACAAATAAAAAAAAAAAACTAATTGAGGATTCTAAAACTTTTTTAAATGATTCTTTTTATTTTGTTGGTGATATATTGTACCCCATGTTACAAACTATGTTTAAGCTCCTTTAGTAGTTTTATAGTATAGTATTTGAGGTTGAATAAAGATATACGTCCATCCAGTCCAACCCATCTAGCAATATCCTCATTTCCTGCCTAACTGTTGATCCAGAGGAAAGCAAAAAAACACCAAATTTATGAAGGGGAAAAAAGTCCTTCCTGACTCCAAGTGGCAATCGGAAATTTCCCTGGATCAACTCTACTTTATGTATCAATACCAGTAACTTGCCACATTCCTTGTTTGCAGAAACTCATCCAGCTTTTTTTTTAAACTGACCAATGAACCCGCCATAACAACTTCCACTGGAAGACATTTCCATAGCTTAACTGTTCTCACAGTGAAAAACCCTTTCCCAGCTTGAAGCCTAAACCTTTTTTCTTCAAGTCTTAAGGGATGTCCTCTGACATGTTCTATTAGTGAACAATGCCCCAGATAGTTTATTGTATGGCCCATTAATGTATTTATACACAGTAATCATATCCCCACAAAAGCGCCTTTTCTCCAGCATACATAATTGTAACTTTTCCAGTCTCTCTACATATTCAAGCTCCCCCAATCCCCTTATTAATTTAGTTGCCCTTCTCTGAACCCTTTCCATTTCAAAGATGTCCTTTTTGTACACAGGATTCCAAAATTGCACTGCATATTCCAAATGAGGCCTTACCAATGCTTTGTAAAGAGGGACAATTACATTTTCCTCCCTTGAATCCATACCTCTCCTTATACAAGACAATACCATGCTGGCTCTGGTTGTTGCCGCCTGCCACTGCTTGCTACCTTTAAGTTTGTTATTCACCAAAACTCCAAGATCCCTTTCCAACAGGGATTCACTTACCACGGAGCCATTTATAGTATAAGTAGCACAAGGATTTTTAAGTCCAAAATGCATACAAACGATGGGATAGTATGCATTCACACAGAGTGCAAATAGAGACCAAAACTTTCAAATATATACAAACAATAGAAGCCTAGTGCAAATCCAACTAATTTGCTTACATTTAACGTTATCATTGAATTGCGACCTAAAAAGCCTGCCAGTGAATTAAAGCAATTAGTTCAATAACTTAGCCAAATTATTTTAAGCCCAGCAACCACGTCACAGTTTGCTTTATTCTGCTGGGTCCTAACCTTTAATCTTAGTAAATATTAATTTACTAAGATTAAAGGTTAGGACCCAGCAGAATAATCCACTGGCAGGCTTTTTAGGTCACAATTCACTGATAACGTTAAATGTAAGCAAATTAGTTGGATGTGCACTAGGCTTCTATTGTTTGTAAGTCCAAAATGCATCACCTTACATTTATCAACATTGAATTTCATCTGCCACTTAGCAGCCCAATGTGACAATCTATCTAGATCCCCTTGCAACGATTGCACATCCTCTGAAGTTTTTAATGGTCGACACAGAAACCTTGCTGACAATACCCACTTTCAAATCATTAATAAATAGATTAAATTAAAGCGGCCCAACACAGAACCCTGTGGCACCCCATTTAGCACTTTAGTCCATAATGATGAAGCCCCATTTACAACTACTCTCTGCATCCTATTCATTAACCAATTTTCTATCCATGTACAAATGTGACTCCCCAGACCAACAGACCTTAGCTTATAAATTAGTGGCCTATGGGGGACTGTATCAAAAGCCTTTGCAAAATCCAAGTAAACTACATCTACTGCTATGCCAGAGTCTGCAAGTTAGTTGGACAAGATCTATTCCTCCTAAATCCATGCTGGTTACTACTAATAATGTCAGTCCTTGAAACATAGTAAACACCTTTTTTACAATTACAATTCAAAATTATTTTTTACCCCCCAAAATTTTAGAATTAGACTTTCTTCCTGTCTTGCCATGAAGATATATTGAAATTAATGTGAGAAAAAAATAAATTTGAACCACTTTTCATGGTTATTTTCACTGACTTGTGCCTGTTGTTATGTTAATATCCTAATACACCTACTCTAAACACCTTACGTTCTTATAATTTCTTCTCTTCCAGGTGCCTTTTGATATATATTCTTTTCCTCAAAATGACATCTGCCCTGTAGGGCATTATTGTCCCAATGGAACCACTTCACCAATTCCCTGTCCTCCTGGAACTTTTTCAATGGCAGCTGGAATTAGTACTGAGGATGCATGCCAGCTATGCCCTGCAGGACACTATTGTTCTCAATCTGGATTGACAGATATATCTCAAGCCCTTCCCTGTTCTCCAGGGTAAATTATTATTATTATGCCTGTGGTATAAATTCTGCAGGATTACATATACGTACAGTATGTATAGACGATTAGGCAACAATACAGTACTGTCTTTTTTATGACTTCGATTAGGGCTGCTTAACAAATTTCACCAGCGCAATTGACAGTCCTACACTTATTCCATAATTGATAATTATGGAATAAATTTATCCTGCAGATAGAGAAGCTAGTCTTCACATAAACCTGCTACCCTTGGTGTGGAAACTGAGGAGAGAGGATAAGGCACTTTAATAATCCTTTAAGTAATAAATATTATTGTAAATTTCACTCATCTACTACTACAATATATAAGTCAAGCTGCATTATTTTGTTTTTATTGATTATTATGTACTAAGCACTTTATTTATTCAACACATTTTTAAAAATCATACAATGCTAACACTTTTTTTTAGTAGTAAGAATATCATATTTTATACTTGCAATTGGCTAGATCATCCACTGAAATGTCAAGAATTTTTTGTAATGCTTTAACAAATTTTAGGTCTGTATATAAAAAAAATAAAATAACAATAATAATAATAAGTCTAATTAAACAATTTATATAATATTTTCTTAATTGAAAACCATGAAGTTACTGTAACATTTAGAACAAAATAAATATAATATACATTACATAAAGATTCCTAAATCACATATGGCATATGATTCTGAAACAAACTTTTATGCTAAGAATGTAAGAATTTAAACAGCTTCTCTTTTTATTCTTAGGTATGTTTGTAAAGAGGGGAGTTCTGTTCCCTGCCCCACTGATGAGATTCATGGCAATCGATGCTCTGTTGGCTTCTACTGTCCTAGTGGATCCAGTATAGAACTGCCTTGTGCACCTGGCACCTTCAGCCCTATAACTGGGGCAAGCTCATGTCTACCATGTCCAGCAGGGAGGAGCTGTATGCATTTGTCTACAGTTGAGCCAGTCAGTTGCCCTCGAGGTACATAATAATTACTATTAATCCTGTCAGAAATACTACTTGATGTGACTATAACGCAAAATACAGGTGCAATTGTAACATATGGATACCATGCACTATTTGGCATTAAAGTTACAGTATTGAAATTTGTTATGCCACACCTTAATAAATATGCCCTGTAATTTTCTAAAAAAACCTTTAAAAGACACCGAACTCAGACCAAAAAAGTACAACCAATGAACACCCATGGTTATACTTGCTACTAGTAAGTGCTTGAACCCACTCTGGAGCTACAGACTATCTGTAATAGAGACTGTTGTATATGAAATACAGGTATACAAGTTCAGGTGATTTCCTCTGGAGAGCAGTAGCCAAAATCCTTCTTTAAGATGTGCATTTCATAACAGATTTTTAAGAATGGCAAAACATGATAGATTTTAACCTGTTTGAATGTTTTTTATAGCTAACTATATTTAGAATTTCACATATTTTATCAATGATTGAATTCTAAGGAAAACAAATTATTCATTAACATATTTGGTGCTAACAGAGCTAGTTAAAAGTTCTTAAAACATCACAATATTTTCAAAATTAAGCTGTATCTTCACAGGTAATTACTGTCCACCTATGACTGAAGCACCTGTTCCTTGTCCTGAAGGCACATTTAACCCTTCCGAAGGGTCTCTATCAACTGATTCATGTAAAACATGTCCAGCAGGGCAATTCTGCAGAGGGGAAGCAAACTGGGAACCAGATGGTAAGTCCTCAATATATTTTATTTATACCTACTTATATTTAAGTAAAAGGGCTGCCACACCCATTAGACAGGTTAAAAATTCTGCTTAGGGCATGGCGTCCCCATTTAATACCTATTGACAGGTGAGTAGCACCAAAGACTATTTGCTCCGGGCGCCGCTCATCCTAGTGATGCTACTGTTAAGTGAACATTAATATCCTCTACAATAGTTTTTGCAGAGGCATGGGGATATATCCAGGATATTTCCTAACTCACTTGGGAATGTGCAATGTAATATATATAAAGACTTTTCAAGACTTTGCTTTTTAGCAATATTATTGAATTAATCTGATGTGATATACAAACATTTATTTAACTTGTTTTGGCAAGTAAGTACATTTTATACATAGAACTGTTAATAATAGATAACAAAGAAAGAAGATATTTACCATACATGCGATCCTCCGCTGCAAAAGTGACAGGTCCTGACTGCTTCTACTATAATGCACACGATAATGCACGCTATAGTTACTCTGAACAAGAAGTGATCAGGAATTTTCACTGCTGCAACGGTGGATCGCGTGTAAGGAAAATAACTACTTTCTTCGTCCGTCGCTCCTTGATCAACGGGGGGAAAGGCATAGCTCCTTAACCTCCCAGTCTTCAATCAATACATTAAAGGAAAAGTTCATTTTTCAAGTGAACTATTTCTTTAAAGGTTACAGTAGGTAAGTGTTCAGGTGCCTGAGTGTGGGTCAGTTAGGTTATTGTAAATCATATGACCTAGATGATTAGGTCCTCCCTAAACTTCTTACAGGTATATAAGTGCAATGTAACAAAGAAGTACCTTATAAAGTAAAGATGTTCTTGTAAAGGAGAACTAAAGTTAATTTTAATCCTAATGTATAAAGCTTTACTCTCTAGGACACCTATACATTCTAATATACTTCTTTGATACATTGCATTTAGGTACGGAATATAAAAATTATATTCTGTAACTAAGAAGTCTTCAATGTTGTTGCCAGTACAACTCACAACCCGAGTTCGACCCGAACTTTAATACTTTAATACGGATGTACTTGACTTCTAGAACTTTCCGAACAACGAACTAGTTAGTTCTTCCAAACTTGCGGACATATTTTTGCTAATTATCGAAAATTCAATACTTATCTAATTTTTTTACCATTCGCTAACCCTCCATTGTGGCCAAAACCCTCGAATGCAACGTGTCAGCGATATCTCTTGAATGTCCATTTGGGCGATAACCCTTGAATGTATAGTTCAGTGACCCTTGAATATATCATTTGATTTCGGTAGCCTTCAAATGTATTGTTCGATTTTTGGTAACCCTTGAATGTATTGTTAGTATTCGGGAACCCTCGAATGTAACGTTCGGTAATCCTTGAATTGACGATTACCCTCAAATGTAGTAAGCAGAACCCCAATTGCCTGATCATGGGGGGAGGAGGTAGTGTTTAAACAAGTGTTTGTGGTATGGACATGTTCCCCAGACCATTTCCCTGGTGCCAGAGACAATTACAGTAAGTTACATTGCTATTTTATTTGTAATTAACTAGAACTTTTTGAACTATTTTCTTCCATTGACTTTAATGAGTTTGTTTCTGAACTATAGAACTTTTACTAACTTTCTATAGTTCGGAAACAAACCGAACTTCAGGAAGTTCGGCCATCTCTACTCACAATCCAAGGAGTCATTGAAGATATTGGCCATGCCCCTTGAATCTACTATTCACTGTCTCTAGTCACATATCTTTTAACAAGCTGATTGTTATCCTGTACTTTATTTTCCAGCCAGCATGAATTGCAGACACCTACCAGGGACAACACAAAATAATCAGCTGATTTCACTGTCCTTTTACTTTTTTTCTTTTATTCTTTTCCTAGCAAAATATAACATTTCTAAATGTAGCTGTTATCTTTGTGTTAGCTCTGGGGGCTAAGTGGCTTCTGCTCTACTTTTAGAAATACACAGCCTGTGAGGTTATAGGTTCAATCCCCAGGCTTACTTATGATATTTTTCCCTTATTTCTTCCTTAATGCTTCAAAATAAATAAATTACAAAGATTACTATTGTTTTTTGTATTAAAAGCAAGGTAATGTTTGGGAAAACAAAGATTGTTTTCAAAAACAATTGTATAATGTTAAAGCGCCATTCTATGTCTGAGAAGCAGGGTCTGCTGTAACATGGTCTGTCCCTAACAGTGGTAGGTCTCTGTGCTTTAATATAATTGGATGTCAGCTTCTAGGGTTCAAGGATGCAGATTCTTTTTTTTAATGTGCTGTATACTAATGAGCGTGTGAAGTGCACTCAGTACACTTAGACTTTCACCAATGGATTATGAAAGATGTCCCCTAGTACTCATACTGTAGGTTGATTTAATAAATCATCCAACAGCAACAGCAAATAGACAGCCAAGAAAGAGAATGTGCTGTATTGGGAGAATGTTGCCAGGATATTTCTTAGCATCCCAAAGACACAAAAAACAACAATTGCAATTGAATTTGATTTACTAAAACAGATTATCTAATAACCTGGTTGAATAGAAACGTATATAGCCATTGACACTCACTTGCTGTATCCTTGGTTGAGGACACGGCAAAGAAATCAACTGTGGCCTTTTTGATAGAAGAAGTTGTATGTGTTTTATTTGGGGGTGGCAGTTTTTCATGGAATTAAATGATAAATGGACTATCACTGCCATGGGTAATGCTGCATTTCAATAACACACTTCTGTATGTGAAGCTTTATTTTTTGGAACTTTCCAATACTGTACATATTAAATGTCAATATCTGGCTAAAACAGAAATCTGAAAGGAATCTTGGGAAGATATATTCTTTAATACACAGTTCTGCACATAATTCCTACCTCTTCATTAAGCAATTGGATATTAAGCAGGGAAATGTAGCAAATATTTCCATTTAGCATTTTGCATTAAATAGTATAAACCCCACAGTTAAAAGATTTGTATTGTTTTTTGACTGTTGACTATTAAAGGATAACTGTATTGCCTCAATACAATTTTTTATGTTGCTTTAAAAAGAGTAAAGGTATGCAGCCCTCCCAATACATTTTTTCCTGATTTCGAGCCCCTCTCTGCCTTCAATTAGCCTTCAATTAGCCATGCCATGAAGGGGGTGTAACAATTCTGTCTGCCTCTGTCACTCAAAGCTAGCATGCGAGAAAACCCACCCTTGATCAGCTTGATTACATAGGCTGTATCCTAGCAACAGGACATTTCAAGTTTGTTAGACTGGCAGAGGAGGAGGAGAGAGGTTGTAACAGACATTCCCACCAGCCAATGACAAGTGTTATATTAACCATGACCCTGGGCTGTCTAGGAGGAGGGATTTTAGCACTCATCTATGGGAGGGCAGCACAGTTGTTAATATGAGTAAGCAATTTCAGCTGCTGGAAGAGTGGACATGTAATGGGGTGATGTTATTTTTTTTTGATATTGTTGTCCTTTAATGCCTCTGCAGGTTTATGCTCAGCTGGTTTTTACTGTGAAGGGGAGGCAGCAGACTCTATTCCCCAGAAAACCCCCCGTTTTCTCATGAATGGACCCTGTCCCATTGGACATTATTGTCCAGAAGGAACACTGTCACCAAAACCATGTCCAATGGGCACACTGAAAAACACATCAGGTATTAACATCTGTTGATTTTGCAGTAATTAGTGTGTGTGTTTCATTGTAAAAACTGTTGACTGAACCTGTATCTGTGTTATTAAGCTGGTAGTTTTTGATGCAGGTTTGCTACATTGAAACAATTTATCCGCTCACAATTCTGATATAAAAGGATTATTTCAGGATTTCCCAATGTAGCAAATGAATTAGGGACTTCTTCAAGTTGAAGTGGCTACCAATAGAACACTATTAACGTTGTCAATTCTGAAATTTCACTGCAACATTCTCTTCATTTGTTTCATTCTGAATGTTAATATTCTATATGTTAATTTTTCTCTTATTAAGAACTAAGTAATTCTGTGAAAACAAAAAAGGCTTTATTGGTTATCAAAACTAGAATCAAGGAGAAAAACTCTTGAATTAGAGATGGACAAATCTGAAATTCTGAAAATCCATTTTGAACCCAATTGAATTGGAATTTATCAAAAAAATGTATCATAATTTTCAAATTTTAGATTATTAAACATAAATCTAATGTTTGCATTTTAATTTGCAAACATACATTTTTCATTTTCCAATGATAAGTTTTGAGTTTAGAAAATTTCAAAAATTCAGTCAGATCCATGGATTTTTGAAACTGCCAGTTCCGATTTAAAAACCAGGTTTGTTTCAAAACTAGGACTCATAATTACTCTTGACTTTAGTTTATTTTTCTAACTCTGCAAATAAACCTCATGAAGGATGAGCATGGGATCTGGGAAATTATACAACCGCAATTGTACTTTTATGATCACGGTGACGATCGTTAAAGGCATGGTATTGCACCTTTAAAAATACAAGCAAAGATTTTGTACTGCATTTAGCTTTTGAAGGGCAACTAAAGCCACAGAACAACACTTAACCAGAAGGCAGAACACTTTGATATAAAACCAGTAATCTGTGTCTTACATCTCATTTTGATATGGGCACTGGGAAATTTACCTAAATAACATATGGTTTGTGCTTTACTTCTCAGCATTCTAGTATCACACAGTTTGGTCAACGACTATTATGTTCTGCTCATGCTCAGTCCTTAGCTATGGCACAAACTTGTTACAGTTGGTCACACCCATTAATAATCTCTAGCCAATCCTTTTACAGGACAGATAAATCAAGGAAGCATGTGACTGAGGTCAGGAGGTGTGGTCTGACACTGCACATACACACAGATACTTCATCCAGTTCTTAACAGGCTTTGATTTACTTTAACAGAGTTTTATTGTTTATTGGTGTTTTTAGGGGGTTGTTTTCAGATTCTGGAGTATAAAAAATTGGGTTAAGTTCTCCTGCTGATTTTGCATAGAGATTGCCCAAGTTTTACTATAAAGTTGATAAAGTGCACTTTTTATCGCAAACCACTAGCAGAACAGCTATATTAACATTTTATAGCTCCCATAGGCAGTGCCTTTAAAAACTTTTCATTGGTTCATGATCCCTGAATCATTTCCCAGCTCCCAATGCATTTTTTATGCTCTTCGAAAAAGTTGTAAAATAATATGGTATTGAAATCTTGTCTTCCATAAACTTCAATAAATTTCACTTTAAAATATTTATTATTTATTATTAATTTGATTTTTTTTTTTAATTCCCTTTGAGACCTCACATATACTGTAAATAAATCTTAAGTACATAACTATTATTGTAATATACCTTAGTTTGTTTTATTCATTAAAGGTGGGTCTTCTTTGGATAGTTGTGTTGCTTGCTATGCTGGATATTTCTGTGCTGGGGTTGGTTTGAGCTCCCCAACAGGCGAGTGTGCTGCAGGATTCTACTGCCCAGCAAATTTCACTTCTGCCAGCCCTGCTGCTTTTCTGTGTCCAAAGGTAACAACATTTAATTTACATTTGGTGTATTATATTGTGGTTAATTTCAGAGGCAGTGCTGTATCTACATGGGTCCCAGCAAGGTGGATAAAAATCAATGATTTAAAAAAAAAAAAAGATTTAAATCGGATTTTCTTGATTAAAATCGGATTTTTTTTTAAATAAAATGCTTTTTGAGGAAAATATATTACCATCCAAAGGTTATTCCATCATGAAATAAAGATTTGTTTTTAATTATGTAGAATAAGGCTGTATACCATGTATACTTGAATATAAGTCGACCCGAGTATAAGCCGAGGTACCAATTTTTACTTGAAAAAGGAGTAAAAACTGTTTGACTCATGTATAAGCTGAGGGTAGAAATGATGACCACTACTGCCTTCTGATTCAGTATTGTTTTGAGGCTTAAGTTTCCCTTTAAATGGATAGCAGAATTCCCATACAGTAATCCCATACAGTAGTCCCATACTGTAATAGCCATATCCAGTATGGCTATTAATGTATGGGACTACTGTATGGGAATTCTGCTGTTCATTTAAGGGAAACTAAAGCTTCAAAACAATACAGAATCAGAAGGCAATCTTTTCATCAACAATAGATACCATCCTCCTGATTCTGTATTGTTTTGAGGCTTAAGTTTTCCTTTAAATGGACAGCAGAATTCCCATACAGTAATCCCATATAGTAGCACCATCCAGTAATAGCCAAATCCAGTATGGGTATTATTGTATGGGACTACAGTATGGGAATTCTGCTGTTCATTTAAGGGAAACTAAAGCTTCAAAACAACACAGAATCAGAAGGCAATCCTTTCAACAACAATAGAAACCATCCTCCTGATTCTGTATTGATGAGGCATTAGTTGCCCTTTAAATGGACAGTAATCCCAATTCCTTGGCACTCCAGATGTTTGGAAACTACAACTACCAGCATGCTTTAGTTGCTGGTATTGTGTAGTTTCCAATATCTGCAGTGGTAAGCACCCTCGGCAGGCCAGGTCACTACTCGGCACCAGATGAGACCGCAGTGGATGCAGATTCGAGCAGAAGCCGGATTGCAATAACTGATTGACCTGAGTATAAGCCAAAGTCGATTTTTAAAGCCTGAAAACCTCTGCTTATATTCAAGTATATCGGTATGTTTAATTTTTTGGTAAATATGCCTTTCTTCACAGCAAAAATGTTATATCGTGCACAGAGTTGAGAGAAAGACCTTAATCCTATTGTTCTACAAACCTATGAATACAGATCCAACCCCTTCAGTGCTAAGTTTCAAGAAGTTCAGTGAATAAATGCTGTAAGGTTATTGTTTCAGTTGAGTAAATCTATTTAAATTGTTATTATTCTAAAAATCTTGCATTTTTAGAAGTTGAAGTTATACCAGCAAGATTGCTTGCTGGTATAATGATATGATTAAATCAAGCCTTACTGACTAGTGATTTAAATTGTGATTTATCAAATCCACCCTGGGTTCCAAGTGTGGGTTTGAACCTACATCCTAGTACATATCACCCCCTACACCTTCCCAGCTATGCTGCATTCTCATAAAGTCGTCTATGCTGCATTCTCATAGTCGTCCCTAGAGAATTTTGGTTTGGAGAATGTTGATAACTTTCACAAAAATACATCATCCTTTTCATAAACTGGACTATAAACTTGGATAGTAAATCCGCACTGGTAGAGAAATAGAGCAAATCTTGCTCTGCATCTCTTTTTTTATTTTTTTCATAGCAAGGTGTCATGTAACTACAGTACCTCAATGGAGTGTCTTACCACTGTCCCAAATTAAAGCACATTGAACATGCCTTTTCCAGTCCTATATATTTGTTTAATGATACTGTACATATACTGCAGTTCTGGATGATCCAGGGATACTTGTGCCATTTGGAGTCAGGAAAAAAAAAAAATTTGCCTTCCTCTGGTCAGCTGTAGGTAGGGTTAAAAAAGAGGGGGAAAGGTTGGGTTTGATGGGGCACGTCTTTATTCAACCTCAATTACTATGTTACTATGTTTTTTTGGGGCACTATTGTCCGCTGGCACTTCTTATCCCACACCCGTCCTACAGGCCAATATCACCAAATAGTGGGGCTCATTTTTGCCTTCCATGTCAGCCTGGATTCTACTGCAGGAAGCATTACCAGGAGACCACAAAAATGTCCTCCATATTCATATTGCCCTGCAGGTATTATACATTTTCAGAATGTTATATTAAGCTTATTTTAAAATCACACAGAATTTCCCCACACACAGATTTTACCCAGAGCAAAACATTGATTCACATGCTTGTTTTTAAAATGCTCACAATGCCTGGATAGTCATGTGCAATGCATATGTCTTAAATAATAATGTACTATCTTTGTACAATATTTTCTCATTATCCTACTGGATTTGGCTATTACTGGATGGTGCTACTATATGGGATTACTGTATGGGAATTCTGCTGTCCATTTAAAGGAAAACTTAAGCCTCAAAACAATACAGAATCAGGAGGATGGTATCTATTGTTGATGAAAAATTGCCTTCTGATTCTGTATTGTTTTGAAGCTTTAGTTTCCCTTAAATGAACAGCAGAATTCCCATACAGTAGTCCCATACATTAATAGCCATACTGGATATGGCTATTACAGTATGGGACTACTGTATGGGATTACTGTATGGGAATTCTGCTATCCATTTAAAGGGAAACTTAAGCCTCAAAACAATACTGAATCAGAAGGCAGTAGTGGTCATCATTTCTACCCTCAGCTTATACATGAGTCAAACAGTTTTTACTCCTTTTTCAAGTAAAAATTGGTACCTCGGCTTATACTCGGTCGACTTTATTCAAGTATACATGGTATACAGCCTTATTTTTTTTTTTTTCGTGTAATTTTTATAATTTCCGCCCTATGTTTGTCTTTTTGTTTTTGTTTGTGTTTTTTTTTTTTTTTTTTCCTTGCTGGGCCTGTAGTCCACTGCCTCTGAATTAACCACAATATAATACCCAAATGTAAATTAAATGTTGTTACCTTTGGACACAGAAAAGCAGCAGGCTGGCAGAAGTGAAATTTGCTGGGCAGTAGAATCCTGCAGCACACTCGCCTGTTGGGGAGCTCAAACCAACCCCAGCACAGAAATATCCACTAGCAAGCAACCAACTATCCAAAGAAGACCCACCTTAATGAATAAAACAAACAGGTTATTACAATAATAGTTATGTACTTAAGATTTATTTACAGTATATGTGAGGTCTCAAAGGGAATTAAAAAAAAAATCAAATTATAATAAAATAAATATTTTTAAAGTGATTTATTGAAGTTTATGGAAGACAGATTTCAATACCATATTATTTTACAACTTTTTCGAAGAGCATAAAAAATGCATTGGGAGCTGGGAAATGATCAGGGATCTGAACCAATGAAAAGTTTTTAAAGGCACTGCCTATGGGAGCTATAAAATGTTAATATAGCTGTTCTGCTATTGGTTTGCGATAAAATTGCACTTTCAACTTTATAGTAAAACTTGGGCAATCTCTATGCAAAATCAGCAGGAACTTAACCCAATTTTTTATACTCCAGAATCTGAAAACAACCCCCTAAAAACACCAATAAACAATAAAACTCTGTTAAAGTAAATCAAAGCCTGTTAAGAACTGGATGAAGTATCTGTGTGTATGTGCAGTGTCAGACCACACTCCTGACCTCAGTCACATGCTTCCTTGATTTATCTGTCCTGTAAAAGGATTGGCTAGAGATTATTAATGGGTGTGACCAACTGTAACAAGTTTGTGCCATAGCTAAGACTGAGCTGAGCAGAACATAATAGTCGTTGACCAAACTGTGTATACTAGAAGGCTAGAAGTAAAGCACAAACCATATGTTATTTAGGTAAATTTCCCAGTGCCCATATCAAAATGAAGTGTAGACACAGATTACTGGTTTTATATCAAAGTGTTCTGCCTTCTGGTTAAGTGTTGTTCTGTGGCTTTAGTTGCCCTTCAAAAGCTAAATGCAGTACAAATCTTTGCTTGTATTTTTAAAGGTGCAATGTATTATTGTATGGGACTACAGTATGGGAATTCTGCTGTTCATTTAAGGGAAACTAAAGCTTCAAAACAACACAGAATCAGAAGGCAATCCTTTCAACAACAATAGAAACCATCCTCCTGATTCTGTATTGATGAGGCATTAGTTGCCCTTTAAATGGACAGTAATCCCAATTCCTTGGCACTCCAGATGTTTGGAAACTACAACTACCAGCATGCTTTAGTTGCTGGGATTTGTAGTTTCCAAATATCTGCAGTGGTAAGCACCCTCAGGGCAGGCCAGGTCACTACTCGGCACCAGGAAGTGAGACCGGCAGTGGATGCAGATTGCGGAGCAGAAGCCGGATTGCAATAACTGATTGACCTGAGTATAAGCCAAAGTTCGATTTTTAAAGCCTGAAAACCTCTGCTTATATTCAAGTATATACGGTATGTTTAATTTTTTGGTAAATAAATGCCTCTTCTTCACAGCAAAAATGTTATATCGTGCACAGAGTTGAGAGAAAGACCTTAATCCTATTGTTCTACAAACCTATGAATACAGATCCAACCCCTTCAGTGCTAAGTTTCAAGAAGTTCAGTGAATAGAAATGCTGTAAGGTTATTGTTTCAGTTGAGTAAATCTATTTAAATTGTTATTATTCTAAAAATCTTGCATTTTTAGAAGTTGAAGTTATACCAGCAAGAATTAGCTTGCTGGTATAATGATATGATTAAAATCAAGCCTTACTGACTAGTGATTTAAATTGTGATTTAAATCAAATCCACCCTGGGTTCCAAGTGTGGGTTTGAACCTACATCCTAGTACATATCACCCCCTACACCTTCCCAGCTATGCTGCATTCTCATAAAGTCGTCTATGCTGCATTCTCATAAAGTCGTCCCTAGAGAATTTTGGTTTGGAGAATGTTGATAACTTTCACAAAAATACATCATCCTTTTCATAAACTTGGACTATAAACTTGGATAGTAAATCCGCACTGGTAGAGAAATAGAGCAAATCTTGCTCTGCATCTCTTTTTTTTATTTTTTTCATAGCAAGGTGTCAAATGTAACTACAGTACCTCAATGGAGTGTCTTACCACTGTCCCAAATTAAAGCACATTGAACATGCCTGTTCCAGTCCTATATATTTGTTTAAGATGATACTGTACATATACTGCAGTTCTGGATGATCCAGGGATACTTGTGCCATTTGGAGTCAGGAAAAAAAAAAAATTTGCCTTCCTCTGGATCAGCTGTAGGTAGGGTTAAAAAAGAGGGGGGAAAGGTTGGGTTTGATGGGCGCACGTCTTTATTCAACCTCAATTACTATGTTACTATGTTTTATTTTAGGGGCACTATTGTTCCGCTGGCACTTCTTATCCCACACCCTGTCCTACAGGCCAATATCAGCCAAATAGTGGGGCTCATTTTTGCCTTCCATGTCAGCCTGGATTCTACTGCCAGGAAGCATTACCAGGAGACCCACAAAAATGTCCTCCATATTCATATTGCCCTGCAGGTATGTATACATTTTCAGAATGTTATATTAAGCTTATTTTAAAATCACACAGAATTTCCCCACACACAGATTTTACCCAGAGCAAAACATTGATTCACATGCTTGTTTTTAAAATGCTCACAATGCCTGGATAGTCATGTGCAATGCATATGTCTTAAATAAAATAATGTACTATCTTTGTACAATATTTTCTCAATTATTCTCAAGATCAACTAAATGAATATTTAAAGATATCTACAGAGCAGTAAAGCATCACAAAATTAACACGAGTTGCTGTAAAAAGAATGTGCTGTAGGTTACAATTAAGAGCATGTATGAAAAGCAGTTAATTGGCTTATATGTGTAAATTAAAACTCTTTTAAACTTGATTTATCTTCTGAATCTCATATTTTATATATTTACAACTCTAAAATTACCAACAGGCTGTAAAGCAGATTCCACTAGTCTCGTTTGGTAATTCACTGCCTGGTTCTGAATGGGCCATCAGGAAGAGGAGCCAGTCTGTGCATATATAATTTCCCCAGCTAATGTAGAGAGAAATACATTGCTGAAAGGGGGGTTCACGGTGTCATCTAACCCAAACCAATAATTAGCTGCCTATTTTACATTAAAATTTGGACCTGATGGTCTGATGCTTTTATTAGACTTACTGTTAACATAGAACTTTCTTACTATTAGGAGCACTTTTGCCAATACCCTGTCCTAATGGAACATTTACTCCTGAGGAAGTAATGGGTCTTAGAGAGAAAGGTGAATGTCAGCCCTGCCCTCCTGGTCAATATTGCAGGTAATAATTATTTCACAAGTTTCAAAATTGTTAAAAGTAATAATTTGTCCATTTATAGCACTGTATTAATAAAATTATACCTTTCATTCAGAGGAGGAAAACTTAAGGGCCCATGTGCTGCTGGACACTTCTGCTTGGCTGGTAGCTCGGAATACACACCTTACAAGCTAAACTTTAGCCGGAACTCTTTGAGTGAATGCAGTTGGGGTCAGACATGTGCAGGCATCTGTCCAGCAGGTATCAGAGTAAAACCATGGTTTTCCATAGTTTAAGTGCAGACATTTTGAAAAAGTCAATATATATTGAGGTACATCCTTATAACCATAGTTTGCCTGATCATAAGTTTAAAGTCCACCTATCTGGTGGTTCACAAAAATCACATGACCAGACAACCACACAATGTTACTAATACATGATTCATTAATCAATTAATCCATTACATAGGTAAAAAGAGTGCATTTATTCCCCCTACTACTTACTCTGATGTGGAAACTTTTATTTCTAAAAGTACTACATGATAAGAAACAGTTAATAAACACTGAATTTAAAAGGGGAGGTGGGACTTAAAAATAAGAATAATCTCACAGCTAAACAAAATACGTAATTGAGAGACTTAATGAACACTGATTCAATTACCATTAAACCTGCTGTTGTTATAATGGACATCCCCCTATATACAGCAAAGGTGGTGTCTTAATTAAATAACAATAAGATAATATACAATCAAAGATCAGGAGACATCTTGATCAGGATAAAAGGATGGATATTATAGATAATGACCTTTATGAATATCTGTTGGTTATTCATCCTAATGCCCCTTTATTCTACGCCCTTCCTAAGATACATAAGGATCCTGTCCAGCCACCAGGGCGGCCCATTGTGGCAGGCATGAATTCTGTATTTTGCCCTATGGCAACATTTTTGGACATCATCCTTAATCCTATTGTATCTCAAACTAGGTCTTATATAGGATATATACAGAAGATCTGTTAAAATTTCTTATGACCCTTTTTTAAAATGTATTCTGTATGATAACTATTTTATGTTTGATAAACAATATTTTCTTCAAAGGGTGCTTCTATGGTGTCGAATGTTTCCCCCTCATATACTAACACATATACTCTATTTCAGGACTTTGGACTGGCATAGTGGTGCTTCATAAGCGACGTGCTCCTCATATGGGGGGGGGGGTGACATTCGATCCTCTTAATAATGTAACCCAGACCATACAGTATACATATGTTGCAGACTATGAACAGGTGTCATTCCTTGATGTTCTTGTATATAAAAAGAGGGCAAATTGGTTACAGATTTATAAAGAAAGAAAACAGAATGTAACTCAGTTTTATCATACAATAGTTTACATCTGGATCACAATAAAACATCTATTCCACGTATTCAATTTACTAGAGTTAACCATATTGTAGGGGGAAACACAACGGTGTGTAAAGAGACTTAATGAGAACAACGATCAGAAAGTATGGGATACCCTAGGCACCTTCTTGAAAGTGAAAAGAGAAAAGTCTTTGGTGAGCAAAATACACATAGAGATATGAAGGGATAAGAAAACAGAATAGCCTTTGTTAGCCAATACACTAAAGCGAGCAAGGATTTGTCACACATCATACGTAGACATTGTCACATCCTAAAACAAAACTATCCACAGATCATAGAATTCCAAACTCTTCCTTTATTTTCATATACTAAACCGCAAACACTACGTAATAAACTGGTTAGAGCAGAAACAAAAAGGAAAGTAAAAACAAAATTTTTAGGCGATATACAGAGAGGAATGTTTAAAGTAAAAAATGTGTACAATGTCCACTTGTGAATGAAATCAAGACCTATGTACACCTGAGAACCAAGAAGGAGTATAAAATATGTGGATACTATAACTGTGACACAGAAAACTGTGTTTATGATTTACAGTGTCCATGTGGGTTGATCTATGCTGGAGAAACTACACAAAAAGTTAAATATCGGTTTTCCCAACATAGATCCTCAATTAAGAATAGTTATGTTTCGGTACCTGTTCCAAAACACTATCAAGAAAAGGGTCATAAACCAGATGATATAGTATTTTTTGTACTTGAGAAAGTTAACAAATCTGAGAGAGAAAGGGACAGACAAATTAGACCTAAACGAAAAGAAATATCTTGGATACATAGGCTGGATAGCCTTTGGCCTAATGGCCTGAATAAAGTTTATGATCTTTATGTATTTTTATGATTATACTGTACTTGTAATATAAATTTATTTATTCGGATGACTCTAGATAACTCTTATACTAGTATATTGGATACCTATTATACCTACAGTATGTAATTGATTAATTGATTAATGGATTATGTATTAGCAACATTGTGTGGTTGTCTGGTCATGTGATTTTTTTTGAACCACCAGATAGGTGGACATTGAACATGTGATCAGGCAAACTATGGTTATAAGGATGTACCTCATTGTGGCATGTTCATTGTTTGTTGCATGAGAAAGGGGATGGACAACCCCGAAACATTCCAGCCACAGCTATCATTTATGATGATTTGAAAATAAATAATAACATGAAGAGAGTGCTGTGCCTATTATCCGTCATTCTACAGTATATACATTTTAAGGGACGTAGACTTCCCCTTTAAGGTCTGTGCACCTATACTCTACTATGGATATTATACTTACCTGGAAGTGCTGACCCAATACCCCTATTGTGAACTATATACATATATATACATATATATAGAAAAAGTAAAGTTGTGCAGCACTCAATGAAATTATGCAAAAAACATCTTCACAAACAGGCGACGTTTCGGTAACATCCACTACCTTTCTCAAGCCATAAAAAATGGATGTTACTGAAACATTCCTTGTTTGTGAAGATGTTTTTTGCAAAGAAATTTCATTGAGTGTTGCACAACTTTACTTTTTCTATTTCTAATTGGAGGATTACAGGCTGTCCTCACCTGTGCATGCACCAACCCTACACCTTACATGTAGCGAAGTGTTGTTGTTTTATCTACTTCTGTTTGTTTATTTCTATCTATCTATATCTATCTATATATAGATCTATTGAGTCGACAGAAAACTGATATAATTAGTAATGATGATGGAATACTAATAACCCATGCAATTCTTTACAGCAACCAAACAAATGTTAGCTTTATTAACACCTTTGTCTTTTGTTTGGGATGAAATATCTGTAGAACCAGGGTTGAAGTGGTAGTACCACAAAATGCATCAAACCATGTACCCTTTTGGATGGGTTGCTCACTAATTCGAGTATGTTTCAATAAAGACGGTATTGCTTTTCTTCGATATGTAGCCACTTCCATGTACTCCCTCTTTGAATACGTTTAGAGATTAAGCGAACACAATATTTTTAAAGGGCAATTATTTTTTTATTCACTCTAATATATCCTATAAGTCATCCCAGTTATCCCAGCCACCAGGGTACCTTTAGTTTCTTTAAATTCTTTATAGTCCAAGATATAAGCCTTTCAATATGCTGTGATTTGTAGGAGCTGCTACACCTCATCTGCCACTCAAAGGCACACACCCACACAATCCAAAGCTCCCATGCAGTACTGACCCACTCTCCTTCACTCATTGACGTAAATGGCGGATTCACAAATTTTCGAATTTTCAGATTTTTCCGAAAATCTGCGAATCCTCAAGCGAAATGGATTTTTCGGAAGTTTGGCCATCTCTACTGTATGCCACAGATACTCTTAATAAGAAAAAAGAAAAAAAAGTTTGTGTTATGCATGGTGCTCTCTTAAAAAGATAATGTAAATCTGGGAGAAATAGATAGTATAGGAAGTGTGTATAAATGATATACCTAGGTGTCTTGCCTTTATTGTGCTAAATCTAATATGGCTGGTGACTTTTTCTTGTGTATATCTTTTACCATTGCTGCTGCTTAAAATGTAATTTTTGAGAGATGGCTTCAACTGTACCCCAGGTTTACAGATTTCAGTACCTAGTTACTAGTATGCAGTTTTAATTTACTCGCGTTTGCTTTTCCTTAAATTGTAGCCATACATAATAAAGATTATGCACTAATCTTGATTCTAGGTTTTTACTGTGTTGAGGGCAGTTCGTCGCCCATTCCATGTCCAGTCAATACCCTAAGGACTTCACCAGGAGCAAGGTGCAGAGAAGATTGCTTACCATGCCCTCATGGTCACTGGTGTAAAGAAGGTATATGTTATTCTGCCATTGAATAATTTAAATCATGTTTATAATACTGACAGGTTCATAATTTAAAACTTTTAGGTATCCCAACACCAACACTTTGCCCTGCAGGCCATTATTGTCTTGGAATAAATGAAAGTAGTCCTTCTGAAGTTACGGGGCCTCAACAATGCCCTATTCATACATTTAGATTTCTTCCTGGAGCAGAAAAAGTTGGTGAATGCCAGCCATGTCCACCTGGATATTTTTGCAGAATGCCAGGTTTGAATTTAAACATGTAAATCACAATAAGACCATTTCGCTTATGTATATTTAGTATGTATATGAATTACAAATTTTACGTAAAATAAATTTTACTTAAACAGTACACACTAAACAAAAGGTAATTATAGCAATTTACATTTCTTCTAGGAACAGTCATGTATAAAGATTATCCATGCCCACCAGGATATTGGTGCCCAGGTTTAAGTGATCCTTTGACCTGTCCTGCTGGGACCTTGAGAACAGAGCCGGGAGCAGCATCTGTGCAGGACTGTGAATTTTGCCCGAATGGATATTATTGCCCAGATCCATTTTTGACTATACAAGCAAATATTATGGGAATTCCCTGCAGACATGGATATGAATGCCCACTTGGTGAGCATAGGGACTCTATGTTCCCTTGGCCGCAGCCGACTCCCCTATAGGGAGTCTACCATGGCCAAGAGGAATTTTCCCTCTTTTCCGAACGAGTGTACGGCCAACCCGATCTTTTGGTGGCTGCGCGCTCATTCGGAAAAGTAAGGTATACACAGTACCGATATAGCCCTGATACTGTCAAGTCCAGCATTATCAGGGCTTTATCGGTACTGTGTGTAGCCAGCTTGAGATTCTCAGGAATACCAGATACATTCTGTAGCTTGTTGGCATCATGTCATATGTGTTAGCATTTCTTTTTAAATCTTCATTAATACATCAAAATAATACATTTATATAAAATATTGGTTTTGAAACAAGCTCTTAATTTTCTTTTACATATTACATTTTCAGTGCATAAGATATCTCTACCTTGTAGGCAACTGCTTATGGAATACAAACCTTTAATTGATTGCCAAATTTAAAGACATAGCTCAAATGTGTTCATTCATACCATGCAGCAATGCCCTGGGTATCCTATAATGTATGCATGCATTACTTTTCTTTCATATTGCTGAGCATATTTATCAGTTTTACAATTAATTTGTACATTAAAATCAGGCCTTGACCAATACTTCCTATTTATTTACCCTATTAAATAAATTCACAACCTCTATTGCAATGATATTCATTTGTATTTGTTTAGGTGTTTATTTCTTGCTCAAGAGCACTGTTAGTTTTGTCCTGCCAAAATGCCAATTGGAAAAACATTATTGTCTTTAATATGTCCAAATTATTTTATTTATTGCAGGGTCAATCAATGAAACTGTTTGCAGAAGTGGTTCCTATTGCATAGCTCGCACAGGAGTACCTCCCCTTTGTCCTGGTGGATATGTATGTCCAGAGGGATCATCAACTTATAACAGCACTAGGCAGCTGTATGTATTAGAGAATTCCCTAGAATGTTTATTTAACAGGGCTTTTACTACCATGTAAGTGGGGACATTTTTGTTTCATTATTGTACATACTGACATGCCCCTCCAAGGCAGTGTGTCCAAGCGTCTGTCCTAATATTAAAATAAGTATAACTCTGAAGAAAAGGGCAGAGGGTCGAACCTGCTTGCCTCTTTTATTCAATCTTTCCCAGGAAAAACATAGTGGTATAGGATTTAACCTATGCTGCTCAATCCCTAATTCAAGAAGCTTTGATTTGTGGTGTGCGGAGAATACATATATAGCATTAGCTATAGTTGAAAACAATGTTTAAAGGGACACTAAATTATTAAAGGGACACTGAATTATTCACAGGGAGGTGAGATCGCTTATTTCTACTTTCCTGTGAATAATAGAACGCCTGGATTCTGTAGTTAAAACTTACCTTCCGGCACTTCTCCCCAGCAGATATCACGCAGTTCCGACCAGATTCTATCTTTGGCACATGCACACCTTTAATAACATGATCGGGACAGCGTAGTGATCAGTTTGTGAGAAGCTGTGAGTATTGTTTCACTCCAAAACCCAGGTGTCCTATAATTCATAGGAAGGTGGGAATAAGTGACCTCACATTACCATGAATAAGAGATGACATACATTTACCAGTAATGTGTCCCTTTAGAGAGTAAGAATACATACCGTTCATGCAAGAATTTTTTTCTGTTTGAATACATCGAAAAAGGAAAATACCTGTAGCTATATTCATGTGGAAAATATTAACTTTAGACTGATCAATTTGATAGCATTTGATTATATACCACTAATCCATATTTTCCCTTGTGCTTTATCTTTAAAATAATATATTCTGCACCTGAAGACGCGCCTACTACTCAAGGGGATATCCTTGAGTAGACAGGGAAGAACTCGTGGCAACCATGTACCCAATTCATTTAGATGTGTTAAAAGGTTTAAAAAAAACATACAAATCTATACTTTTATTTAATACAGATGCAATTTTCCATATTACTGTCCCCCTGGAAGTATACACATGAAGTTATGCACAGGAGGTAATACAGCAGTTCAATTGACAGGACTCCGAGACTCTGCAGAGAAATCCTGCAGAAGCTGTGAAGCCGGAACATTTCGTAGCAGCAATGCCACAGACATCTCATGCCAACCCTGTCCTGCTGGATTTAGCTGCCCCCTTGGTAAATTATTATTAAGAATTTATCTATTAAGTCTTTTGCCATTTGAAAATGATGCCCTGAGAGTTTTTGGTCATCAATCTAAACGTTTTTTTTTGTAAGATTATGTCAAAATGTATGCAGCATAAAACATTTGAGGCCCTTGTTCGACCCCCCCCCCCCCATGTTTATTGAAAAAATGGCTAGCAATTGTCGTAATGGCTTTATTCTCACAGACATGCTTTTCTGCCAGTCTAATATCATAGAGGTGCTTAGACAGTCAGCTTTTTAGTTTTTAGGTAGTTTTTCCCATATATGTTAGTTCACATGGGCAAGTTATACCATAGACCACATACTCACTTCTGCAGTTAAGGTAATGTGTGTAAATAATGAGTGTAAGTGTCCTTTTTCTCGATGTCTTTTATATGATCCACCTTGTACATAAATGCACAAAAGGAACAGTTCCCACAGGCATAGGTTTCTTGAAGGCGTTCACTACCTGTACATCCAACCGTTGACTGTTTAAAATGATTGTCAAGTTATCAGCTAGATTCTGATTTCTTCTGCCAACTACTCCTGGTTTCTCTGCAATACATTTACCAAGCTGTGAGTCATTTGTGTGGAGATGCCAATTTTAAATCAAAGTTGTTCTTAAACCTTCCCACTCAGCATTGTATGTTGAAATATAACTGATGGTACTCATAGTTGTATTTCTAACTCTTGGTTTGACAAGTTCTGCTTGTAACAATCCTGATGCTCTTGTCACCAGTTTTTTACAAAGTGTTTTAGGGTAGCCTCTGTCAACTAATCTGGTGGCCAAGGCAAAAGATTCAGCCCAATAATCCTTATCAAAGGTGCAATTTCTGCGTATTGATCGTCGGAGAGCATCTGGGTGTGCAGACTCAAAGTGCAGGAGTGTATTTGTAGCTGTTGCTGCTCTTCAGCATGTGAACTTGGATAGGGTATTATCAGGTAAAGGTACTGAACAGAAGTGGACTGTGTTTAAGGGGATTTTGAGCCATTTCGCATCTAAATTTATACCTTTGGGAAATAAATGTAAAAAAAAAAATCTGCGCCCATGTTGCTGAATTCTGATGTAAAGAGGGAAACGGAAAGGAAGACGCAACCAGACGCAACCAGACGCAACCTCCGCTCTGCAAATGATCTCCTCCTCTCATCTACCCTTGTCACCTCTTCCCATGCCCGTATTCAGGACTTTGCTTGTGCTGCCCTCTGCTATGGAACTTCCCTTCCTCTGTCTGTCCGTCACTCACCATTCCTATTAAGGTATTAACCTTCAAAATAAACCTTAAAACCCAACTCTTCAGGCAAGCATATAACCTGGCCTAGACATTACCCATCTGACTACCCAATATGATCCAAACTACCTTTCACGCTCCACTGCCAATCTATTTACAGCCTATTGATTCCTGCAACCTTATGTCTCACCCTCATATCCTGTAGACTGTAAGCTCTTTGGGCAGGCCCCTCTCTCCTATTGTATCACGGTATTGCTTTAAGAAACTCATCACTCTGTTTACTTATATTATGTATTACCTGTGTATGTAATATGTATGACTTTGTATAACCTGTATTACCCTGTATGTAATGTATGACTATGTAATTGTAAAGCACCACGCAAGATGTTGGCGCTATATAAATCCATAATAATAATAATAATAGCATTATGCTTTGAAGAATCCTCTGTTTAATTAACATTCCATTTTATGCTCTGAGAAGGGATTTTTGCTCCTTTAAGCCATACATATGTTTGATCTTACTTACCCGACCAAGTGTTCACGCTATGTTTGTGCGATCCTGCCGGAACCGTCTCTCCCGATCTTATATTCGACCGACATGCAATCGCAAAATCTCATTCATTTTGCGATCACATGTCGGTCACATATAAGATTGGGAGAGACGGTTCCGGCAGGATCGCACAAACATAGCGTGAACGCTTGGTCGGGTAAGTAATATCAAACATATGTATGGCCACCTTTAGTGATTAATCTGCCTCTGAAATTGACACAATCAAATATAATTGAAACATGTATCGTGAAATATGCTTGTGAAGGTTCTCATTCATCCAGGTATTGGTATATCTGTTGTATTCAATTAGATCAATTCAATTGAATCTACCATTGTCTGCCATGTACAATGCTGTTTTGACACCTTACCCTGGGCTTTCCTATAACACCTCTTAGCCCCTATCCAATCACGCCCTTAACACTTGGCTGTGATATGCTAATTGGGATTTTCCAGGGTACATAATTGCCACAGATTCTTATACAAGTCATTCTAAATTGAGAAAGCCAGTCAGATGACTAGCGAAACGTCTTCAAGAACTAAACTTCAAGTCCAGTTGATCTAATTGAATACAACAGATATATGTATTGTGGAAGAAAAGTCTGAGCCCTATTGGTGACCACAGATTTCTACATGTGAAAATATACATACAGATTTCCTATTGACAGTTGGGAATTGACAGGGAGGATAACTAATTATGGATTCCCCATAGCCTCTCATTTAGAAGGATATCTAATGGAACTCCTATTGATTGGACATTAGCCAGACGATTGAGAGGAAAAGAAGGTCTTGACCACTCCATGGAACATGTGCTTCACTATGGTGTTAAACATGAAACCACTGACATTTCATTTCTCCACTCAAACAATCTCTGGTGCCTTTATAATGCCCATACATTAGTTAACATTTCTCAAAATATTTCTATGAATAGTAGTCAACATTTGCAAAGTCCAGATATGCCCCAAAAAAATTACCAAATGTTATTCTGTTATTCCCGTCAGCAAAACACATTTTATTATTTTACAACTGGGAGAAAAATTCACTTGGTTAGTTTTAACTGAATTGTTCGCCTATTTTTTCACTGTTGCTGTTCTGATTTTTGTTGACGGATTTATGGGTTAAGGTTCTATTTACGTCCCAGTAGACTCAAGAAAATTATTTTTTATTTAAATATATGTAGATTTGCCTGAAGCAATTTTTTACCAAATTACATCCAGATAATTGCCTGGTAATTAGATATTTGCACACCTGCAGATATGACCTATTCCACCTGTGCAGAATTTAGATTATGAATTTTATCATAGATTTATCTGTGTTCCTTAGCCTAGCATGATTGCATATACAGTAAAACCTTCTAACTATTTTTTTTTTACAATATTACAGGTGTTGAAAGCTATCTTCAGCATCCCTGCAGTTTAGGATATTACTGTCCACCTAGTACAATTTCTCCTGTACCATGTTCGCCTGGAACATACGGAAACAGCACTTATGCAACAGATCAGGAACACTGTCACCCATGCCCTTCCGGAACCTACAATCACTTATTTGCTCAGGTGGCATGTTTCCCCTGTGGGAGTTCTTCTTATTCAGAATCAGGTTTGTCAATGAAAGAAATACACTTAATGAACAGTCAGGTCTATTTTACTTAAAAAAAAGTGTATCCTCCTTTAAAAGAAACAGCACCCTCCTTTGGCATTTATAAAAAAATAGCACTGTGCTTCCATGTTTTAACATATATATATAACTCCAGAAGTGATAGAGCACTCGTAGGACTTTCCGTTTAGTTCAGAAAAACAATCATTTATTGAATCACGCTAACATCTACGCGTTTCGGCTGGAACAATTCAGCTGTCCTCAGGATGTGACGTGCAAAGTGATAACATACTTTTAAAACCTGTGAACCCTTCTTCGGTGGCTGACCACTCCCCTATTACCTATCGTTAACCCTCTCAGTGCATGTCCTGCGTCCCACATTCTTAATACCGGGGACCCACATATCTCATAGCCCATAATTTAAACTTCTAAACCATATACAAAATCCAGTGAGATGGGGTAAATTCCCCACTTCTATAAATAGTGCTAAAAAGTGCATTATCAATAAAATATTATAAATACATAAAAAAGATATAATACAAATGTCATAAAAACAGCCCCACTCAGTACATTATAAAAATCTCAGTTACACCAGTAAAACATCAAACAAGTATTACAGTACTTTTCTATGAGAACTCCAGGCTAATACTCATTTTAAGAAAAAGTTACATTTTATCCCATTATCCTAGACACACATATTTGTAACAGCAGTATCAAACATGTAGGTATATGGGCCGCATTCTGAACGTGAGTAGATCCAAGGTGAAGCTCGAGGTAGTGTAAGCCTAGCTCGTGGCATGTTAATCTAAATCAACAATACAAGACCTTTTCAAGAGAACCACTATACAAGATATTATGAGTCATGATAATGTAGAACGCTTACATCTATCAAGCATCCCCATATTTCCCAAAGGATAAGATGATCATCTTAACCTACATAAAACTAATAGAGATAGACATAGATTACAAGAAGCATGATAGTAGCAACTGCTCATTGAGACCCCTAGGAGTGAGTGTCCCCAATTCCTTAATCCAGAAAGCCTCCCTTTGAAGGAGCTTTCTACCCCTTTCTTGGGCATTTTTAATCCCAGTTACCTGATCGATAGCCATCCATTTCATCACTGCGAGGGAATGGCCCTGTTCTTTAAAGTGTTTGGGGACGGATTGTTCCCCATACTTGGTTACTAATGGTTTGTCACCCTTGTTACACAGTGTCGCTCTTATTGCTGACCTATGGTTCGCCAATCTGTCTCTGAGGGTGGTAGTGGTTTTACCCACATAATAAACCCCACAGGGGTATGTTATAAAGTAGATGGCGTCCGTGCTCATACATGAGAGTTTAGCTCGTATTTTATATCGATGGCCTGACCTGGGATGGGGGAACTCAGTTCCTGCTATCATGTAACTACATGCCTGGCACCCGGTGCATTTAAAACATCCCTCTTTTTTATGGGAGAGCCAAGTCGAAGGGAGACTCTTATTTGGGGGCAATAGATCTGTTTTAACAAGCAAGTTTTTTAACGTGCGTCCCCTTTTGTATGCAAACCTAGGTTTACTATGGCTAAATGGGAGAGAGCTATCGCTAGTGATTATTTCCCAGTGTCGATTCACACTATTTCTTATGTTTCTACTGATACTTGAATATTGTAACGTATACGGCATATGTTCATTCACTTTCCCTTTAGTTGTCTCCTGTTTTATTACTCCTCCCTGATATTGAGCTAATGCTTTATTCTTCTCTTGATTTACCATCTTACAATCAAACCCCCTATCAATAAATTTATTAGCCATGGCTTCCAATTGATCACCTGCCATATTGGGGGGGGAATTATTTCTAAGTACCCTATTGAATTGGGACACTATAATGCCCTTCTTTTGATATGGGGGATGATGGCTACGGGCGTGAAGAAGAGTGTTCTTGTCAGTGGGTTTGGAGTATAAGCAGGTTTGTAGTGATTGGGAGTCCTTCATTATCCTTAGGTCCAAAAAGTCAATTACAGATTCGTTTGTAGTCACTGTGAATTTGATTGTAGTGTCCAATTGATTTAGACCCTGAACAAACCGCTGACACTCTTCCTCAGGACCCTTCCATAATATAAATAAATCATCTATATAACGATGGTATATAAGCAGCTTGTTAGCATAGGCAGGGAAAATGTGTGTCTCTTCAAAGGATTCCATGAATAAATTAGCAAATGATGGGTCCACACAAGAACCCATCGCTGTTTCTTCTATTTGATTATAGAAGCGATCCTCGAACCTGAAATAATTGTTCTCTAGCGTGAACTGTAATAAGTCCATTAGGAACTCAATCGGGGGATTTTTTTGTCCTTCCTTTATCAATGCCTGTCTGCATGCCTCCACTCCTCCAGAGTGGGGTATAATGGTGTATAGACTCTGTACATCCAGAGTCATAAGTGTGGTGTTTTCCAGAGGGCCCTGGTATGTCTTAAGGATCTCCAATAGTTTTAAACTGTCACGTAGATATGATTTCATTTTCTTAACAAGGGGTTGGAGGAAATAGTACACGAAACTTGATATTGGTTTAAGGATGGATCCACATAGAGACACTATGGGTCTTCCTGGGGGCTCCTTGATGCATTTATGTATTTTTGGGACTGAATAGATAATCGGGACTCTCGGTGTCTCCGTTATCAGATATCTTTTTTCTTGGTCACTGATCCACCCCTTATAAAGGGCCATGGAAATTATGTTATCCAATTTGTTTTTCAGCTTATCTGTGGGATCCTCAGAAAGTTGTACATATGTCGTTGGGCTGCTTAATTGTTTGAGTAATTCCATCCTATAGTATTTTCGATCCAACAGGACTATTCCCCCTCCCTTGTCTGCCGGCCTTATTATCAAGTTCACATCATTTTGTAGAGACTTGAGTGCGATTTGTTCTCCTTTGGTAAGGTTTTGTCTAATATCATTCCTAGTGATCTGTCTCTCCCTGTTTGCCTGTTCAATATCCCTTCTTATCATAGAGGAAAATACCTTTATGGCTGGAGCTGTATTAGGTGGTTCATAGGTACTAGGTGCTCTAAAAGGGGATGGAGATGAAAATTCATAACGAAATTGATCTTTGAGTTTTAAACGCCTTTGAAATTTAAATAAATCAATATCATCTTCCAAATGATTGCGCCTCGGAGTAGGTATAAATGATAGTCCTTTATTTAGCAAAGCAAACTCAGCCTTAGTAAGAACGTGATTGCTTAAATTAAATATTAGATTTGATGTCATCAATGTCGTAATCGAGGGGGCTACAAAGGTAGCGGGAAAACCACCACGATTACGACATCGATGACATCAAATCTAATATTTAATTTAAGCAATCACGTCCTTACTAAGGATGAGTTTGCTTTGCTAAATAAAGGACTATCATTTATACCTACTCCGAGGCACAATCGTTTTACCATTTTTTGAGATGGGGGAATTTACCCCATCTCACTGGATTTTGTATATGGTTTAGAAGTTTAAATTATGGGCTATGAGATGTGTGGGTCCCCGGTCTTAAGAATGTGGGACGCAGGACATGCACTGAGAGGGTTAACGATAGGTAATAGGGGAGTGGTCAGCCACCGAAGGAGGATTCACAGGTTTTAAAAGTATGTTATCACTTTGCACATCACATCCTGAGGACAGCTGAATTGGTCCAGCCGAAACGCGTAGATGTTAGCGTGATTCAATAAATGATTGTTTTTCTGAACTAAACGGAAAGTCCTACGAGTGCTCTATCACTTCTGGTGTGCTGCTACACCAGGCTCAGGACCAGTATATATATATATATACTGTATACAACAATAATAAAAAGGTTTTGGTTTTTGATTGGTTAAAGTATCTTATAGCAGCACCGGGGCAACTGGAACTTGCAGGCGTGAGTGTGGGACATTGGGGATGTTATTGTGTATTTATATATATATATATATATATATATATATATATATATAAAAGACTCCAACAAAATGTAGCAGCACACCCAAGCCAATTCCAATATATATTTGTGCATGTTGGTGCAACTCTCCAATATAGGGAGCTGTATCCCCAATTCTATCCAAAAATGCACAGGAAGGAGCAGCACTCAATTTTCAATAATATCAGTTATATTTCATATAATCAAACATTCTCATAATAGCAATGTTTCGGGTACATATTACCCTTCATCAGGCATGAGAACAAGACAATGAATGGCCAACAGGGCCCATCCTATTTATAAGTCATGAACAGGACAGGACATCACATATTAATTAAGGCAACCATTTTGGTTCCATTTTACAATGTAAACCCCTTATACACTCCAGTAAATATATTCTGTGGAAATTCCCCTGGACCAGGGACCAAAGAAGTCTACAAAAACAAATATAAATTATAATCCCTATTCAATCCATTGGGATATAGGGAACCCAACCTTTTAATCCACCAAACTTCCCTACATTTCAGTTGATGTTCCCTATTCCCAACATAGTTCAAGGGTATGGATTCCAGTATCATAAACCTCATTTCAGTGGCTAAATGTCCCGTCCACATAATGTTTAGGCAAGGGTAAATGTGTCTGTTTAGTATTAACTGAGGACCTATGCTGGATCATCCTCATTTTAATCTTTTGTGTCGTTTTACCTACATATAGTAGGCCGCATGGACATACAATTACATATATTACAAATTTGGTGTCACATGTGTGACTACCTTTCACATGAATGAGCTCTCCTGTCTGGGGTATAGTGAACGTATTACCCTGCAATGTTAGGGGACAATAGATGCAATTATAACATGGTCGCATTCCATCTCGGCCCTTAGTCAACCATGTAATTCCCCTCTTTATCCCAGAATGTACATCCCTGTTGGAACTAGAGCTAACTACTCTGGAACCTATTGTCTTATTCCTTTTATACAACATCATGGGGGGGGGGGTGAAGCTCAATTATATCAGGACAAGCATTTCTCAAAATACTCCAATGTTTCCTTAATATATTAGAAATCCCACCACTCATTTCATTAAAATTGGTAATAAACATCAATCTGGGTTTTGTTTCCCGTTTTGCTCGTTTATCCACTTTATTCTGTACTTTATTCCTAGCTTCCTTGATAATATCCATGGGGTAACCCCTCCTTCTAAATTTATTTTCCATTATGTGCATCTGATCAATTTTAACTTGCTCTTTACTAACTAACCTGTCTATTCTAGTGAACTGACTTATCGGTTTGGTGTCAGCTACTTTATGTTCATGGACGAATACTATCTTCAACTACATGGGACTGCTATGGGTCCAATGTGGCCCCCGCCTATGCCAATGCCTTTATGGCATGGTTGGAGGACTGCCACATCTTTACTGATGATCTCTACCGGTCGCATGTTGTGTGCTGGTGGAGATACATTGAAGATGTGGTAGTCCTCTGGCGGGGGTCCACAGAGGGCCTCGTACAGTTCCACGAGAGGTTAAACTAATTATATCCTACCATCAAGTTTGACTTGTCATTTAGTTATACTGAGCTCAATGTTTTAGATGTCTGTATATATAAGGAGAATGGAGTACAGACCAGACTATTTAGGAAGTCTACAGATAGAAATCAGCTATTACATTTTTCAAGCGGCCATCCCCCACATACCAAAAAAGCTATTCCTTATAGTCTGCTAAAAAGAGTAGATAGGATTGTCAGTAATGAATGTGTCAAACAGACACAGATGTTAGAAATGGAGAAACGCTTTAAGGTGCCGGGTTATCCTGCTAACATTGTTCGGGAAGCGAAGGAAAAGGTGATACAACCCCATCGAAAAAGGACTGAAATAACCGAATTTGAGAGATTGTCCTTTGTCACTACTTTCAATGCGTGGAATGGGGAAATTTCTAGGATCATTAGGAGACACTGGCATCTTTTACAGTTTGCCTACCCTGACATAAAAGAATTTGTTAATTCTCCTCTTATATCTTATTCAAAAGGGAGGACAATAGGTACAGACCTGGTCTATACTAAAATGGAGGGAGAAAGTAGAAAAAAAGCCAGCACATGGTTATGTGGGCGTAATAAAGGAATGTATCCTTGTATGAATTGTGTAAATTGTGGATTGGTGCAAAAGGGCCAGTCCTTTGTTCATCCCCAGACAGGCTTATCATTTCCCCTAAGAGGCACATATACATGCAAAACAGATTTTGTTATTTATGTTATTATTTGTCCATGTGGTCTCCTATATGTTGGGGAGACCATACAGAAAATAAAATCCCGAATAATCCAACATAGGTCTTCTATTCAGAAAAAATATACACATTTGCCTGTGCCTAGCCATTTCTGTGAAATGGGACATCGTCCAGACCAATTGAAATTTATGGTCCTGGAGCACATCCCTATGGGTGGAAGGGTAAGGATACAAGAGAAAATCATCTAAAAAAAAAAAAAATTGACCTGATGTATTATCAATAAAGTGAATTGCAATATAGTATAGTATAGTATAGTAAAGTGTTTGAGGTTGAATAAAGACATATGTCCATCCAGTTCAACCCATCTAGCAATATCCTCATTTCCTGCCTAACTGTTGATCCAGTTAGGGGGAAAAAATTCCTTCCTGACTCCAAGTGGCAATCGGAAATTTCCCTGGATCAACTCTACTTTATGAATCAATACCAGTAACTTGCAACATT
Source organism: Hymenochirus boettgeri (assembly GCA_019447015.1). Taxonomy (NCBI): domain Eukaryota; kingdom Metazoa; phylum Chordata; class Amphibia; order Anura; family Pipidae; genus Hymenochirus; species Hymenochirus boettgeri. The sequence goes on along the minus strand of CM033475.1, from coordinate 122,748,830 downwards.
CCTTGCTTGCAGAAACTCATCCAGCTTTTTTTTAAACTGACCAATGAACCTGCCATAACAACGTCCACTGGAAGACAGTTCCATAGCTTTACCGTTCTCACGGTGAAAAACCCTTTCCGAGCTTGAAGCCTAAACCTTTTTTCTTCAAGTCTTTCTTCCAGTCTCTCTTCATATTCAAGCTCCCCCAATCCCCTTGTTAATTTAGTTGCCCTTCTCTGAACCCTTTCCATTTCAAAGATGTCCTTTTTGTACACAGGATTCCAAAATTGCACTGCATATTCCAAATGAGGCCTTACCAATGCTTTGTAGAGAGGGAGAATTACATTTTCCTCCCTTGAATCCATACCTCTCTTTATACAAGACAATACCATGCTGGCTCTGGCTGTTGCCGCCTGGCACTGCTTGCTACCTTTAAGTTTGTTATACACCAAAACTTCAAGATCCCTTTCCAACAGGGATTCACTTAACACATAGCCATTTATAGAATAAGTAGCACAAGTATTTTTAAGTCCAAAATGCATCACCTTACATTTATCAACATTGAATTTCATCGGCCACTTAGCAGCCCAATGTGACAATATATCTAGATCCCCTTGCAACGATTGCACATCCTCTGAAGTTTTTAATGGTCGACAAAGTTTTGTGTCGTCAGCAAACACAGAAACCTTGCTGACAATACCCACTTCCAAATCATTAATAAATAGATTAAATAGAAGCAGCCCCAGCACAGAACCCTGTGGTACCCCACTTAGCACTTTAGTCCATAATGATGAAGCCCCATTAACAACTACTCTCTGCATCCTATTCATTAACCAATTTTCTATCCATGTACAAATGTGACTCCCCAGACCAACAGACCTTAGCTTATACATTAGTCGCCTATGGGGGACTGTATCAAAAGACTTTGCAAAATCCAAGTAAACTACATCTACTGCTATGCCAGAGTCTAAATTTCTACTTACTTCCTCATAAAAGCCAAGCAAGTTAGTTTGACAAGATCTATTCCTCCTAAATCCATGCTGGTTACTACTTATAATGTCAGTCCTTGAAACATAATCTAGAACATGTTCCCTTATTAAACCTTCCAGGATCTTCCCCACCACTGAAGTTAAACTTACAGGCCTGCAATTACCCGGCTGTGAACGACTACCCTTTTTGAATATTGGAATAACATCAGGCTTTTTCCAATTCAGAGGCACACCACTGGACATGAGGGAATCAGCAAAAATAAGAAACAATGGCCTAGATAAAACTGTACTTATCTCCTTAAGTACCCGAGGATGTATTTTATCCGGTCCAGGAAATTTATTAATATTAACCTTATTTAGTTCTTTCTGTACCATATCCTCGGTTAACCAAAGTGCACTTGAATCTTTTATACCATTATTGCTACTATACTCTATGATATCTGTACTTGGATCGTCTATAGTGTATACAGAGGGAAAAAAATTATTCAAGACATTTGCTTTATCGCCATCCTCCGTAACTATCTTATCCCCATTAATAAATGGTGCCACATTCTCAGTCCTCATCTTCTTACTATTAATATACTTAAAAAAATGTTTAGGTTTAGTGATGCTTTGTTCAGCTATCCTAACTTCATTATTAATTTTAGCTAGTTTGATTACTTTCTTACACTCCTTGTTACAGTTTTTATAATCCCTAAAGGCCCTTTCCGTTCCCTCGGCCTTAAAGGTTTTAAATGCCTTTTTCTTCCTTTCCATTTGCCTCTTTACATCAGAATTCAGCCACATGGGCGCTGATTTATTTTTTTTACATTTATTTCCCAAGGGTATACATTTAGATGTGAACTGGCTTACAAAACCCCTTGAACACAGTCCACTTCTGTTCAGTACCTTTACCTGATAATACATTATCCCAGTTGACATTCTGAAGAGCTGCTTTTAATCTGGGAAAATTTGCCTTCCCGAAATTAAATGTCTTTGTTAACTAGGGATGGCCGGTTCGCGGATCCGAACCCGGATCCGCCGCGGATTTATCCCGTTCACGAACGGCGGATTTTTCTGGATTTTCCGCCTTCCGAACTTCCGATTCGTAGATTTACGTATTTCGAAAATTTTCGAAATTACGAGGATGGCTCGTATTTTCGAAAATACATATTTTTGAAAATTTTCGAAAATACTAGTTTCTCGTATTTTCGAAAATTTTCGAAAATACGCGGAAACCCGTAATTTAGAAAATTTCCGAAAATACTCGTAATTTCGAGGGTATTTTTCATTTTAATGGGTCCGCTCGCGGATTTTTTCGAAAATTCGTGGATCCTCGAGCGGACCGGATTTTGCGAAGTTCGGACCTCTCTATTGTTAACCCAGCGCACTTTTCCTTTCGATAACAAAGTCCAAACGCCACTATTTCATGGTCACTATTCCCTAAGCCTCCAGTTACCTTTATATCTATAATGCGCTCCACAATGTTAGATATTACCAGATCCAACAGAGCTCCTTTTCTAGTAGGAACCTCAACCACCTGTGAGAGAAAATTATCCTGCAGCAAATTCAGGAACTCATCGCCTTTTACTGTGATGGCAGTTCCACCACACCAATCAATGTCAGGGTAATTAAAGCCCCATAATGAGCACACTCCCCAAACTTGCAGCCCTTGCCAACTGCATATGAAGTTGACTCACCTTGAGACACCAACAATGACATTACCCCCTTTCCTGTTTCCTAATTCCAGCCCAGTCGTGAGAACTGTTCAACCACGTTTCTGCTATACCTATTACATCATACTTTTCATTCAATGCCATAATTTCCAATTCACCCATTTTGTCAGCCAGGCTTCTTGCATTTGCAAACATACATTTTAGATTATGATCCTGTAATTTATTTGTACACTTTAATACACATGCCTCCCTATCCCCTATGCTAGCCCCACCCCCCTTTCCACCCACCACTGGCCTATCTACACCCTGCTTTCCTCCTGGGTTTTCTATCCCAGTGAGACTGCTAATACCCCCCCCCCCAAACCTAGTTTAAAATCTCCTCCAACCCTCTAGCCATCTTCTCCCTCCACTTAGCACGTGGCTGTGGTAGTATTTCTGAAAACACTACCCTGGAGGTCCTTGCTTTTATCTTGGCCCCTAGCTCTCGGAAATCACGTTTAAGGATCTCACCTCCTCCTCTAACTTTGTCATTGGCACCAATGTAAACCAAGACCGCCGGGTCACACCCGGCCCCACCCGGCCCCACCCAATAATCTGTCTACACGATCCACCACATGCCGAACCCTAGCACCAGGCAGGCAACACACAGTTCGGCATGTAGGGTCTTGGCGGCAGATTACCCTATCTACCTTCCTTATAATGGAGTCCCCTACTACTACCACCTGCCTTGCATTCCTGATCCTTCGTTCCTCCTCCCTTGTATCAGAGATGGCAGTCCCCTGGGTGCTCAAAGGACTAGCCCCCTCTATACACGCTAATTCCGAGGTGTCCTCCTCCACTTCATTACCTAAGGCGACAAATCTGTTGGGATGGACAATCTGGGAAGAAGCCCACCTACTCCATCCCCCACTTTCCCTAGTAACCCTAACAAAACTACCTCCCCCCTCAACCTTCCCTGTCCCACTTCCACCCATCTCTATACTGGTGCCAGCCAGTGCCTGCTGACCCCCCAGTTCTGCCAATCCCTGCAATGCTGCAAGCTGCCCCCTTAGACTCTCCACCTCAGCTTCCAAACTGGCAGCCCACTTACACCTGACACAGACATAGGTTCCCCGGAACGTCTGCTCCAGGTTCCTAAATATGTGGCAGGATGCACACTGCATGGTACCGACAAAAGTGTCCCTTCTAATACACCACAACAGCACAGTGACGCACAAACCTTGTTTAATTGCCCTTCTTGTTTCAATGTCCTTTTTCTATGTCCTTGAGATCAAGGTCCTTAAGAGAGGAAAACATCCTTTGTTAGGTCCAAACCACAGACCCAACAACTGTGAATCCTATTTAACTAATAGGCCCCAACCCCCACACCAATTAGTGCAAGAGCCAGGAAGAGAGGGAAAAAAACACTTATTAACCTTTTCACAGCCTGTTTGTGATTACAACAGGTGCAATACTAGAATATAGATGCCCAGCGCACATCTTTAACTGGAAGAAAGAAAAATTAATCTGCTCACTGCACACACAGTCCTGCACACACAGTCCTTAACACAGTACAAACAATCCTTATTTTCAAACTTATTTTCAAACCTTCACACACACCGTACAACCATCAAATGATTAAATGTCCTTCTTTTTCTATGTCCTTGAGATCAAGGTCCTTAAGAGAAAGGGACACTCACTCTAGTTCGTTTCACTCACAGGAAACTATATCTTTGAGTGCGGCTGATCGAATTGGAGATATATATATATATATATATATATATATATATATATATATATAAAAAACAAGAATCCAGGTAAGTGTGCACTCTCATTCCAGTCCTCATGCCTGGTGTGACGAACCAGGGAATACTTGAATCAACAAAAGTTAGGTGCACTCCAAGGACTTCTGTTAATGACCTTTATTGGGTAAACATATTAGCAACGTATTGGTCGTGTATCTGTGACCTTTATCAAGCTTGAAACTGCTAATGCCAAGTGCAAACCAAATAATACTTTATTTGAATTAATGTTTTAAATTTGCTTTTTGTTTTCTTTCTTTAAATCAACCTGTATTTTTGTTTTGTTTTGTCATTGACTGCTGTAATATATATAGCACAGATTCTCAAATAGTGTGTTTTCAGATGTTTGAAAACTACAACCCCCAGCAAGGGAATGCTGGCAGTAGAAGTTAAGAATCTGTGATATTTAGAATATAGAGGGGGTTGTTCAATAAAAGTTCTTTCAAATGTTTCATAAGTTTTGATTCGTTGGGGCAAGATTAGCACCATTTTAAACGATAAGAACTTTTATTGAATCTCCCTGAATGTGTTTTTGGTGTATTAAAATTGCACCGTGTGTTTGAATCATTATGGTATCATTATGACCTCTCCAATTTTAGCAACATTTTTTATGTTTCCCTAATACCTGATCTACTTCCTACAGGTGCTAAAAGCTGCATTTGCCGTGGTCTTAAACGCGCTTTCCAAGAATCAGATGGGTCATGCATTTGCCAGGCAGGATATGTATTCTATGATGAAAGGACACAGATACGATCAGACATTAACAGTGACATAGATTGTCAGGCACAGGTAATTATGATTAAATTAATCAATATTTGTACCCTTTTTCAGTCTAGTGTAAAGGCTGGAAATTTGGAAAACAGTTTACAAATGCAATTTGAACAATCAGACTGAGTTCCAGTAGTTTTGAAAGATTATTCACACACCTTCAAGAGAACTTGGCCTATGGTTTTCTTTACTGTATCATTGTCTTTGCAAGGTGCTTACTATCACCTGGCAAAGTTCATTAATATTTGAGATTCAAAGATATAGGTTCAGAAAGTTATTGTTGGGTCATATTAGTCCAATCCCTTGAAAGCTTGTCAACTAAATAAACTGTTAGTCCTTGGCCAAGCACAGAAGAGCCAATTCCTCGGGTCAGAACTCAGCCGTGTACCTGCATCTTAAGGATAAAGGACATACCTTTGAAGATTGTAATGTTAACATATTGGCAAAGGAACATGACTGGTTCAAGAGAGGTGTCAACGAGGCCATTTATGTGAAAATAAAGAAACAAACCTGAATAGAGGTGGGGGGGTTCGACACCAACTGTCTGCCATTAGTGATGGCCCAGTTCGCGGATCCGAACCCGGATCCGCTGCGGATTTACCTCATTCGCGAACGGTGGATATCGCGGATTTTCCGCTTTTTTGCCTTCCGAACTTTTCCGAATCGCGTTTTCAAAAATTTTCGAAATTACGAGGATTTCACGTATTTTCGAAAATGCGTGAAAATCCGTATTTCCGAAAAATTTCGAAATTACGAAGATTTCTCGTATTTTCGAGATTGCGGGAAAATACGTATTTTTGAAGAATCCTCGTATTTTCGAAGAATCCTCGTATTTTCGAGGATTTTTTCATTTTAATGGGTCCGCTCGCAGATTTTTGAATTTTCGAATTTTTTCGAAAATTCACGGATCCTCGAGCGGACCGGATTTTGCGAAGTTCGGACATCTCTATCTGCCATGTACAATGCTGTTTTTGACACCTTACCCTGGGAAGTTCCTATAACAACTCTTAGCCACAATGCAATCACACCTTGCATTCAAAAGGTCTTTAACACCTGGCTGTGATATGCCAATTGGGACTTTCGAGGGTACTTAATTTCTAACAGGTTGTTCTACAAGTCATTCTTAATTGAGAAAGCCAATCGGATGACTAGCGAAATGTCCTCAAGAACTAAACTAACTGAATACAACAGATATACCATGACCTGGATGAATGAGAAACTTCACAAGCATTTCTCCACAATTGTCCTTTATATTCCCATATACGCATATACAGGGTTATTCGGGTTATATAGTTTAAAATGGTGCTAATTTTGCCCCAACCAATCAGATGTTAGCTTTAAATGTTAGAGGTTAAATTAGATCTGATTGGTTGGTGCAAAAGTAGCACCATTTTAAACGATAAGAACTTTTATTGAATCTCCCTGAAAATTTGTTAATCAAGAATAAGAACTGCATGAGTAATTATCCAAGATTTTTTTGACAGAAATTGGGAAAAATGCTGGAGAATGATTTAGCATTTGTTGAGCATTGTTCATTATCACTAGTTACAAAATTACAATATACACATCTTGTCACACTAACTTGCATGGCTTTTATGGAAGTGAGTAGGAATTTGGACTTTGGCATAGCAGTAGATGTAGTATACAGTAGACAGTACTGTATTTTGCTAAATCTTTTGATACGGTCCCCCATGGGAGGCTTATATATAAGCTAAGGTCTGTTGTACTGGGATGGCATATTTGTACGTGAATAGAAAATTGGTTGATGCATTGGCTGCAGAAAGTAGTTGTTAAAGGGTATGTACACTGTAAATATAACTAAAATATAAAATAAACCAAAAGTGAGATGCTTTTATATGCTCCCCAAAGTCCACAAAGAAGGAAAGCCAGGTAGATACATTATCTCAGGTATTGAAACACTCATAGAAAACATGTCTGGTTGTACTAAATGTTTACTGAAACCTCTGCTACAAAATACATCTAGTTACAGTATATTCAGTATACTACACACCTAAATAAACTGTCTGCCATTGGTAATATACCTGATGGAACCATTTTAGCCACAATTGATGTAGAAGCTCTCTATACCAACATTCCCCATGTAGAAGGTATTTCAGCTTGCATGAGGTATCTACAGAAACTAGCCAAATTAATGGAGTTTATACTCCCTCGTAACTACTTCTCCTTCAGCTATCAGGATACCTTTAACAAATGGTAGTCGCTATGGGAACACAATTCCACAATATGCAAATTTGTTTATGGATAACTTAGAAGAAAGCTTCCCCTTGTAATACCCTGTCAGATCCATGGCCTTATTTCACTATATAGATTACATACTGATCATCTGGACTGCAAGTAAAGAGGACCTACTGCAGTTCCACAAAAGATAGAATCATTTCAATAATTAAAACTTTTAATGAACCATTCGCCAACAGATATAAACTTTCTAGACACCATATACCATACATATTAAACAAAACACATTAAAAATCTATCGCAAGCCTACAGACAGATCCCCATACCTCAGTAATGACAGTTTTCACCCTAAACACAAAAAGAACTCAATTATTTACAAACAGGGTATAAGATATAACCAGATTTTCTCAGATTCTACAGATATAAACATGCACCATGAACAGCTTAAAAAGGACTTTAGAAAACAGGTTTACATTTGGTCAACTAGAGAAACCCAAATCAAGAAAGCAATCAACATTCCAAGAACCAACCTGCTACAATACAAACATATCTAAAAAGAGAGCTGTTTCCCATTGGTTGTTACATACCACCCCCAAATGTAAATACTCCTAAAGATAGCAACTACAGAAACTACAAATCACTTTACAAAAGAGTGACAGACTACAAGTGGTATTCCCAGATCCCCCCATTGAATGTGGTAGACCTGATTTTACGTTCTAGGTGCCCCTCAGGACTATATGTAGGAGAACTAGGACAGACCCATAGGCAAAGGATGGGCTGACAGAGATATACAATCAATAGCAATTAAAGAGATCTCCCTGTGGGTGCCTATTTCTGCAGCCAAGGGCACGGCCTGAAAGACCTAAAAGTGACAGTGCTCATGGGAAATTTTAGAACCCAAAAGAAGAGATTAAAACGGGAATGTAAACTTATAAAAAAAATTGGAACTCTGGACTCAACAGGGATCTAACCTTCAGGTGCCATAACATTTCTATTCTAAATGTCATGTAAAATAAATCAGATTAAACATCTCATTTATACCACTGACACAGGGGAAGTGTGTCTGACCATTTGTTTAAACTCTGATAATTCTTTTATATAACCTACTGTGATCATTAAATGTCTATTTACTGTTTTATTTATGCCATTGCTAGGCATTTGGGCAAAAAAATAACATCCGTATTATGTGCTTGTGAAGGTTGTCATTCATCCAGGTCATGGTATATCTGATGTATTCAATTAGATCAAATTGACTTGAAGTTTAGTTTTTGAAGACGTTTCGCTAGTTATCTGACTGGCTTTCTCAATTCAGAATGACTTGTACAAGAATTTGTGGCAATTATGTACCCTGGAAAATGAAGATTGTGAAGATTGTAATGTTAACATATTGGCAAAGGAACGTGACTGGTTCAAGAGAGGTGTCAAGGAGGCCATTTATGTGAAAATAAAGAAACCAAGCCTTAATAGAGGTGGGGGGTTCGACACCAACTGTCTGCCATGTACAATGCTGTTTTGACACCTTACCCTGGGCATTCCTATTACACCTCTTAGCCACTTTGCAATTCTGCCCTTAACACCTGGCTGTGATATGCTAATTGGGATTTTCCAGGGTACATAATTGCCACAGATTCTGAAGTCATTCTGAATTGATAAAGCCAGTCGGATGACTAGCGAAACGTCTTCAAGAACTAAACTTCAAGTCCAGTTGATCTAATTGAATACAACAGATATATCTGTATAATGTCAAAAAGTGTTTGTTCTTTTAATGTATGTTTAAAATAGTGTGCTCTACAAGATTCAGTATTGTATTGTTCGTCTATAGACCTAGATTCTATTCTTTTATGCAATCAATTTGAGATCACAAAATGAATAGGTCAGATGGGATTATCTCAAGAAGAAAACGCTGCTTGTAAAATGTGGTTTTTAGACATTTGATAGATATCTCTCATATATCATATATCTTATGTCTGCCTAATGTACGACCAGCTTCAAAAGCTCGCATTTTCATCAATTAAATTAGCCAATAAAAGCTATTACTATTTACTATATCCAAGATGTCTTCATTATGCGTGAAACAAATTAATCTCAGTCTGAAAAAGTCCTGAAGGAGTGGTTTAATGCACCAGAGTCCCCAAGTGTGCCTTCATTGTAGACATCCCAATTTCCACTGCTTTCTCCACCTAGAATCAAGCCCCTGTTTGTCACCAGGCAATCAGCATCTGAATGAACAAAGTTACACCCAAGAGCTCAAAGCACTACATTTCTACACTGAGGCCAGTTACACTCAAGAAAACCTGTGCAAACAAAGTAGAAACAGGGCACACTAGAATAGCCAACAGGCCAAGTGGTAACAAGAAACAGATGGTTGAAGGTACAGTACAAAGGGTTAAGCAAACTGAGAGTCAAGTACAAGCTGGAGTTCAAAGCGTGGATGTCACACATCCAAATGTAGTACTAAGGGGTAAGGCAAAAAAAAATAGATTTAAAAACATACATAAACCAAATGCTATAACAGGCAACCAGCTGCAGCAAGGAGACCTTAAAGGTAATAACAGCCAATCGCTTTTCCAATCGACCGCTTGACAATGCCAAGCAGTTTATTGAAAAAGTAAAGATTGGGCCAGGCAGAACATTTTCTGCAAACCCCATCTTCTGTGCCTATCTCTCTGCAGGTTTCAAGCTAGGGGACATCGAATTGTTCTTCCAATCGGATTTGCGATCGAAAGGAAAAAAGTCTATGCGTGTATAGCTAGCTTAAGACTCTAGCACAGAAAGCAAGTGATTTCTAAGTAGTATACCATAATCTATATACTAAATTATAGTTTTTAATTGTAGATTTCATTGTTACACCCAAATAATTAGTGATCACTTGTAATATTTACAATAGGGTCAGTTTGTAAAATCATTGTAGGTTATTATTTAGTGTTTTGGATAATTTTTACAGCACATGGTGAAATAAACATTTCTAACTGTGTTTCCATAGGTAGAAGAACGATGTGCCAAAGACGAAATACGTTTGGCCTCTACAAGAAAGTGTGTTTCTCCAGAAGGGCATAACTGTAGTCCATTCTGCGGTGCGCAAGGAGGGAAGCTTAGCTTTGAGCTTGGCATGTTAGTTTATATATTAATTGATTAAAAATATATTAGGGGAGATGTATAAAGAGACATTATCACTGTCATTTGCCACCCTCACTCTATACATTGCGAATAAGGGTCAACACATTCCAAATTTTAAACACCTGCTGCGGTTAAAGATTCTGTCTTACATCGTCTCTGTTGGCTCAGTGCATTAGTTGCGGCTGTTGAGTGATACTCCTTTTACGCACCACCACAACCATCGTTAATTTACTCTTAAGGCTGTGTTATTCCTTGGTACATTACTGCAAAGGTTTACTGCAGCTAAAAAATATTCTAAAAGCCGGTATCAGCTCTCCGCCCATCTCTCCATTTATGTGAAAGGGAATTCTGCAGTTGTAATTACAATTCTTTACCACAAGGATGTTAATATTAAGGTCATAAATTCTTGTCATAACAAGCTATATTATTAATAAACATAAAAAAATCTAATTTATAAATATATCATCCTCTTGTACTTTTGAAGTGTAGAAATGGTGTCGTTTTTAGGTGGGGAAAAGGCCATAATTAGAATTCAGCAATTGTCCCATGCAATGAGGTGATAATCTGTTGGTCCAATATATTTCCGGACACCACACTTAGCGATGAATTGGCTGATACCTTGTATCAGATGAAAATGTTGCTATGCTAGCAATTAGGGATGGCCGGTTCGTGGATCTGAACCCAGATCCACCGCAGGTTTTATCCCGTTCGCGAACGGCAGATTTTTTGGGATTTTCCGCCTTCCGAACTTCCGAACCACGGATTTCTCATATTTTCGAGGAAATTATGAGTTTTCGCCTATTTTCGGGAATTTTTGAAAATACGTATTTTTGAAGATTTTCGAAAATACGAGGATGTCTCTTATTTTAGTAAATACGTATTTTCGAAAATTTTCGAAATTACGAGGATTACTCGTATTTTCGAAAAATGCGGTTTCGAAATTTTTGAAATTACGAGATTTCTCGTATTTTCGGAAATTTTCGCAAATTTTTGGAAATACGCGAAAACTCGTAATTTCAAAAATTTTCGAAAAATACGAGAAATCATGTAATTTCGAGAATTTTTTTTATTTTAACAGGTCCGCTCGACCTGTTAAAATACTTCGACCTGCGACCTGCGAAGTTCGGACATCTCTACTAGCAATTAGCATTAGAAGAAATACTAAGGGGCATATTTATAAATGATCGCTATTTCCGCCATTTGCTATCGCAGGGCATCGCAATGACAAATAGCGCGATTTTCTCTTATTTAGAAAACTGCTTGTTTTCGCTTTTGCGGAAAAGTACCGCTGAGGTGATCTGTGGTGATAGTTTTCGCCTTATTCATTGCGTTAAGTGTGGTATCACTGCGAAAAGAGAGATTGCTCTCTAGTGTAATTTCAGAGCTATTTTTGTCACTTTTTTTATTTAAAGCTATTTATAAATAGGGGAATTTTCGCCTTTTTGCCCCTTTTCTCCCTTTTGTTGCATTTTTTGCAGTGTTACCAGAATTTTCGCCAAACATCATTACTTACTGGAATGTTCCATTAACATGACTATTTCTTACACAGCACTGTGGTATGTTCCCATATTAATGTAACTGGTTTGATTATTAGCTGCAGTTTGCTGAAAATAAGCAATACTAAAAAATGTGTCCTATTAAGAAAATTCGTCTTTTGAGTTTTATACTATTTATATCTTTGGCTGAAAAAAACACCAAATGTGTTAGGCTATTTTTAAATAACAAAGACAGGTGTTCAGTGTGTATTAACCAATTTAATACTACTTTGAAAAACCACCAGGGAGTATTACCTATTTACCATCATATGTGCTGAACTTTTTCAGCTTTATTAGTGCTACTTTTTGCTGGATAGTTTTCGCTTTTGATGAAAATTCACCTTTTTAATAACTTTGATGAAAGGAAAAGATGAACGTTTAAAAAATTATGGTAAAGGCTGGTGGAAAAAAAGCAAAAATAATGCCCTTTATAAATATGTCCCTCAGACCCTCATTTGACTGTATTGGTAAATAAAAAAAAATCAGAACCTTAAAAAAAAAAAAATCATTAAATAAGTGAAAAATTAACCTTAAAAAGTGAAATTGCAGATTGTATTAGAGTAAATGGTGGAAAATAGTCTAACACCCCCCTGGGTACTACTTAGTATTGTGAAACACTCCACAATATACTGACACCTCCATAGACCCATTGGCAGGCTAAATAAATGGCCACTTATGCGCCACCTCAGACTTGGCGAATTGGAATGGCTGAACTTAAAGCAAAAACACACTTTTCGCCATTTTATAAATATGCTTGAGCGGTTACCGCAGCGATGTATGGTGAAAAGCGAAACGTAGCGGTAATGACCTTTCGCCACTGGTTATCACTTCTTTATAAATAGCAAAAAGGCCAAATTAGGCGAAAAAGGCTGTGTTAAAGAAGGCAAAAATTTTAACGAACCTTTATAAATATGCACCTAAATGAAAATATGGAAATAGACAAGTGTGACGAAAATCACTTGATGAGTTGTTTTGACACTGAGGGGTTATACAGTTCTAGCAGTTCCAATAATTCCATAAATAAATGTATTTCTATTCAATTAAAACAAATAATAAGTGTAGTGCTATATGTATTCAAATTCTGTATCATTTTTTAAACCATTTTGGGCACAATTGTTGAGATCTCTCTTAAATCTCTGCATTTTGTATTGTAAATGTATTGAAGCTGCCTTTTGTTTTATACTATTAAAAAACAAGTCTTAACACCAGGGTTTTGTAAAGCAAATTTTAAACAAGTAGCGGTAAATTTCAATAAAACAAGTCCTGACAACACATAATCTGCTTTACTGTATGTATATGTATTCATCTGCAGATGCCATTGCACTCAGTATATTTCAGCTGAAGAACTATGTGACCGATTCTGCCTAATGAGAGCTCCACATATATCCTTGAGTTTTGATGCCAACAAACAGTTTCTCTTACACATTAGTGAACCAAACAAGAAGAGGAGCAGAAATGTGGTAATTGTACTGTATTACTACTTTGGTTATATAATTTATTTTAGAGGGCATGTTCACCCTCTATAAAGGGATCATATCCTTGACTTATCTTATTAGTAGTAGTCAGCATGGATTTATGAGAAATAGATCATGCCAGACAAATTTAATTGGTTTTTATGAAGAAGTGAGTAAGAAGTTAGATTCAGGCACAGCAGTGGATGTGGTATATTTGGATTTTGCAAAAGCTTTTGATACTGTGCCACATAGGCGACTAATGTATAAACTGAGGACTCTTGGCCTTGAAGAAAACATTTGTTCATGGATAGAGAACTGGTTATTGGACCGCAAACAGAGAGTGGTGGTAAATGGAGCTACATCTATGTGGGCTAAAGTTCTAAGCGGAGTGCCTCAGTGTTCTGTACTTGGACCGCTTCTGTTTAATCTGTTTATAAATGACTTAGAAGGGGGCATTTAGAGCAATGTCTCAATGCTTGCTGATGACACTAAACTATGCAGAGCTTTGGAAACTTCCAATGATGGGCAAGTGCTGCAAGCAGACCTAGATAGATTATCAAAATGGGCAGCAGAATGGCAGATGAGATTCAATGTTGATAAATGTAAAGTGATGCATTTGGGATTTAATAATCCCTGTGCCACCTACACCATAAATAATTCTGTGTTAAGTGCATCTGTAATGGAAAAAGATTTGGGGGTTCTGGTAGATAATAGACTTAGCTATAGCAAACAATGCCAGGTAGCAACGGCTAGAGCTAGCAAGATATTGTCTTGTATAAAAAGGGGAATAGATTCAAGAGAGAAAAATATTATTCACCCTCTTTACAAGGCACTGGTAAGGCCTCATTTGGAATATGCAGTGCAGTTTTGAAATCCCATATACAAAAGGGACATCTTGGAAATTGAGGCAGTTCAGAGAAGGGCAACTGAATTAATAAGGGGAATAGAGGGGCTTTAATATGCAGGCAGATTAGACAAGTTAGGGCTGTTTATTTACATTGGAGAAGCGACATTTGCGTGGGGACATAATAACCTTACACAAATATATTAATGGCCCATACAATGAACTCTCTGGTACATTGTTTACTAATAGGTCATATCAGAGGACTTGTGGACATCCTTTAAGGTTGGAAGAAAAGAAGTTTCATCTTCAGGTTAGGAAGGGTTTCTTTACAGTGAGAATGGTGAAACTCTGGAACTGTTTTCCAGCAGATGTGGTAATGGCAAATTCATTGAATAGCTTTAAAAAAGGCCTGGATAAGTTTCTAAAACTAAAAAATATTGAGAATTACTGGTATTAATGCATATAGATCTGGTTGATCCAGGGATACTTTCCGATTGCCGTTTGGAGTCAAGCTGGGTTTTTTTGCCTTCCTCTGGATCAACTGTTAGGTAGGGTTAAAAAAAAAAAAAGAGGGTGAATAGGTTGGACTTGATGGACGTAATGTCTTTATTCAACCTTAATTACTATGTTACTATGTATGTTACTATGTTACTATGTTAATATGATGCAGGGCCAGGAATTAAGAAGTTTATTTAGTTGTAAAGTGTTGTTTTCTTTGCAGCTTCAAATGTATAACAGCTTCAGTATCCTTTTAAAAATGTTATGCAGTAAACTTTATTTAGGATTTGATCACATTGGCAAAAGTTTTTTGTGCTTCTGTGTAATTTTTTTTTAGGAGTTGATGAATGTCCTTGGCCCTGATGACCATGTTTGGAGAAGTAAAGAAGTTTACTTTGTACAGTTTACTTCAGATGGACTATTTGGAGTAATACTTTCTAGCACACAAGCCATTGAGAAATTTTTAACAGGTAAGCACTACTAAAAGGAAATGCTTATATTATGTCATTTGGGCCTTCTAATTAACTTGAAGTTCCTGTGACATTCATCCACTTCATCATTCATCAGGTTGACAGAATATCAAAGGAACATTTACAGGCAAGTACACTAGTGTATGGCATACATACCCTGAGCCAAAAGAAGAGTGGAGCAACAACTGTTCAAGTTAAACTTTTGCTGAAGTATTTTTGCAAAGGATCTTATTCTTTCAGGTCATGGTATATCTGTGGTATTGAGTTAGAGCAGAAGTTTAGTTCTTGAACATGTTTTGCTAGTCATCTGACTGGCTTTCTTAATTTAGTTAACCTATCAGAATGTCTATCACTTCCTATTTTAACCTGCCTCTCTCACATGCTGTGTTACAGAATAAGCTGTGTAATAAGCCCCACACTCAAATTAAAAACAATCTTTTATCATGCTAGTTTCAGCCATGCAATCTTTCCATTGGCTTTTTCCTGGTTATAAACACCTTAGGGAGAGAAAAATGTTGTTTTCAGGGGCGGGAATATGACGAAACTCATGATGCAGTCCCAGTAGAGGGACAGGCATGCTTAAGGCCAGTGGTGAAAGGGCAAAGGCTATGGTGCTGGTGATGTCACAGCTCACAATGTAAGCGGGAAGCACCACCACTTATACTACTGTAAGTTAATGTTAATGTCAAAGGCAGGAGTGTGTTTATCTAATAGAAGTTTCCATTTAACCTGTGGCTATCTAGCTGGACTACATAGGAGGCACTTCTCTGAATGCAAAGGCCATAACAGGAGTATGAGTTTGCAGATGGAGAGTTTCAATGAAAAGATTATTGTTGTGTTGTTTTGGCAAGAACTTTGGTTCCTATTACAGCTAGTTTGATGACCATTGTTTCCTCTTCTATGTGCTCATAACATGGTAATTATAGGCCTGTGAGTTTAATACCAGAATTAGAAAACCTAATGAAAAATGAATTCCAAAATGATATCTTTTAAATTACTGTTTTAGAGAATTTTAAATAATTCAAATTCTGGTATAGAAGTAGATAAGCTGTACTTGAATAATTCAGAATTGTGTAGGGCAATAAAATCAACATAATGTGTAACACTTTAAAGGGGTATTACAATCATCTTAAACCACACCCCCTCTCATTAAAAGTAAGCAAGTTGAGAATGTCTGTTCAGCTTTCCAGGACTGAAAAGGGAGTTGGACCGAGTTGTGAAAGCAACTTCGGGTCAAGTTAATATAACAAGAAATTTAGGGTAAATCCAAGAGTGAGATTCTAGTTTAATTCCTCCCCGTGGTTAATTTTAATTGGAGGAAAAACTGAGGGGGTAATTTCAGGTGCAAAACTGTCTTTTATAGATTGCATGAATCTATACACTTTCAAAATGTGAACCTTACATTTACTGTTTTTTTCCCCAGGGGATTCATGGTCACCTACAATGCCCAGAATAAAACGTGATGTTGAGCAAATGTATAGTTTACCCAGAATACCAAACCCAGTTTTATGTATGAAGCAGGGAGATGCTATCTTGTTCCAACTCAGTATTTCTCCTAATGGTGGGTATTGCATTCTGCCATAACACACCAACCAAGGGTACTTAGAAGTATGCTGCCCAATGGTTAATTGCACCCTTTTCCTAGCAGTTAGAATATATAAACAAACCAAAAATTCAAAAAATCTTCATATAATCTTCTGAAAAGATCTTAGAAAACTGCAAGGAATATTATTGGTTTGGACAAAGTGCTACTAGCCTTGATTTATACATGTCCATGTAGACAAATATGTAAGCATTCATATTTAAGGGGATATATTGCATATCTTCTGTTTTTAACCTCTTAAAATCTTACTTAGTTTCAAAAAAATACAACTTTTATCCTAATTTTTGTTGTAAATGACAGTCTTTAACATTGTGTTGTCTTTGTCTTAAAATAAAAAAAAATTGTGCATTAACTATGTGTCTTCATACAACAGAAAGGGCTGCCAGCCATTACCCAATATATCAGAAGGATCACCTATTTAATACTAACCCTAACTGGGACTTTGGTGCTTTTCGAAGACTGGATCACCTGATTAGAGAGACCAATTTAAATATTTCCAGGTATAACCCTTATATACACATAAATATTAAATAATCAGAACAGAACATCGAGTAGCATTTTTATATCTTATATCTCTAAACTTTCTAATAAAAAAGTATGTGGTGTGATTTACCTATATATATTTTTTCATTTGAGGGGTAACACTGTATTACCTACAATAAGGCTATTGACCAATACATGCTTCATATTGCATTGATTTAGGGTATTTTTTAATGCATGGCTTAAATAAGAACTAAGCTAGTTTTCTCCACTCAATAATATGAACACTTCCCCCGAAGAACACCAATAAAATGTACCAGGCTATCAATTGGCATTAAATAACCACTTAATGTAACCCTCTTGAGAACTGGACAAGATAACTGTGTGAATGTGCACTATCTGGTCACACTTCCTGACCTAAGTCACATGCTTCCTTGCCTAATCTGGCCAGTAACAGGCATGTAACAAGTTCCTGCAGTAGCTTTGGATTGTGCAAGTGAGAAGAAGATAATTGTCAGTGACCAGACTAGGTGATACTGGTAATGCTGGGAAATAAAGCACAAACCTCATGTAAGAAAGTTTAATTTCCTAGAACCAACATCAAAATTGTGAACACAGATTCTTGCTTGTATGTCAAGATGGTTTGCCTTCTAATTTGATTTTTTCTTGTTGAGATTTTAGTAGTCCTTTAATAGGATAGATACCATTATTTTCTAAATGGATCCTACTCTATCCTTAGGTTTCTTTATAGTCATGTACAACTTTATTGAGCAACAGCATGTAAACTGTGCTGAATCATTTATCAACTAACAATAAGCAGTAGGGCATTAATTGCCACCAAGCTGTGTGGCCATCACTGTGACAAATGTACAGGCACAATTAAAGGACACAGGCAGGATAACATCAAAGCAATTTATTAAAACACAGGGCGATGCACCAATGGGCGCACCTCTCCTGTTTTGGAGTTTAAGTCACGCTAACCGATGTTATATCGGTTAGTGTGACTTAAACTCCTTCATTGCGGCGGCTGCGTGGCTTAATCGAAGATTAACCACACAGCCACTGCAAGCAATGTTATATGTTGAAAGCGGCATTCTGTTGCTGCACTTTAAACACCAGCTGGCGTTAATAGTGCCGAAATAGAAAAACGTCAGATAGCAATGCTCCGAGGGCCACTATCGGCATATAACATTGCTGGGCTGTTTGCACCGGGTTACCGTGCATTTTATAGTCCATGGCACAGGGTTCGGAATTCATTTTATAACCCATGACACAGTGTTAGCAGTTCCAGCAAGTCTCTCAGTGTCTGTACATAGTAGCAATCAGAGATGGGACACTGCAGCTTATCTTAATCCAGTGCATAACACAGGGATGGTTCCCCTGGACTCAGCCCTTTCTAGCAGTTTTTACAGTCACTCACACACACTGTACCACTGTATACTGTAACTTTACCACTGTAACTTACCACAAACAGGGAAAAGTAACTGCCCCTCTTCCTGTAGAAGTCTGAATCACCTTCTACCCCCAACCCTTATGATCCAGAACATTGCAACATTGTCAGTAGGACACTTACTATGCTCTGTGATTTTCCAGCACTGTCAGGTTTTAGTGTTCTCCATAATTACTATAGACCATACAGCTTTATAGTATAGTATTTAGGGTTCCATAAAGACAAACATCCATCTAGTTCAACCTACTCAGCAATACACTAATTTCCTGCTTAACAGTTGATCCAGGGGAGGCGGGAAAAAAACAGTGGGAAGGAAAATATCCCTGGATCAACTTTTTGTATCAATACCAGCAGCAGGAAACATTCTTTGTTTTTAGAAGCTCATCAAGCTGTTTTAAAAAACTATCCAATGAACCTATTACCACGTTCAATGGAAGAAAGTTCCATCATTTTACCAATTTCAGACTGGAAAACGAAAATTATTTTCTTTCAGCGTTATGAGATGTCTGTTTGTCCTCTGATATGTTCTATTAGTATAGTATAGTATTTGAAGTTGAATAAAGACATACGTCCATCCAGTCCAACCCATCTAGCAATATCCTCATTTCCTGCCTAACTGTTGATCCAGAGGAAGGCAAAAAAAACCCACCAAATTTATGAAGGGGGAAAAAATTCCTTCCTGACTCCAAGTGGCAATCGGAAATTTCCCTGGATCAACTCTACTTTATGTATTAATACCAGAAACTCATCCAGCTTTGGGGCATACTATAAATGCCCCAGATAGTTTATTGTATGGCCCATTAATGTATTTATACACAGTAATCATATCCCCACGCAAGCACCTTTTCTCAAGCATACATAATTGTAACTTTTCCAGTCTCTCTTCGTATTCAAGCTCCCCCAATACCCCTATTAATTTAGTTGCCCTTCTCTGAACCCTTTCCATTTCAAAGATGTCCTTTTTGTACACAGGATTCCAAAATTGAACTGCATATTCCAAATGAGGCCTTACCAATGCTTTGTAAAGAGGGAGAATTACATTTTCCTCCCTTTAATCCATACCTCTCTTTATACAAGACAATACCATGCTGGCTCTGGCTGTTGCCGCCTGGCACTGCTTGCTACCTTTAAGTTGTTATCCACCAAAACTCCAAGAACCCTTTCCAACAGTGATTTACTTAACACAGAGCCATTTATAGTATAAGTAGCACAAGGAATTTTAAGTCCAAAATGCATCACCTTACATTTCTCAACATTGAATCTCATCTGCCACTTAGCAGCCCAATGTGACAATCTATCTAGATCCCCCTGCAACGATTGCACATCCTCTGAAGTTTTTAATGGTCGAAAAAGTTTTGTGTCGTCAGCAAACACAGAAACCTTGCTGACAATACCCCCTTCCAAATCATTAATAAATAGATTAAATAGAAGCGGCCCCAACACAGAACCCTGTGGCACCCCACTTAGCACTTTAGTCCATAATGATGAAGCCCCATTAACAACTACTCTCTGCATCCTATTCATTAACCAATTTTCTATCCATGTACAAATGTGAATCCCCAGACCAACAGACCTTAGCTTATACATTAGTAGCCTATGGGGGACTGTATCAAAAGCCTTTGCAAAATCCAAGTAAACTACATCTACTGCTATGTCTAAATTTCTACTTACTTCCTCATAAAAGCCAAGCAAGTTAGTTTGACAAGATCTATTCCTCCTAAATCCATGCTGGTTACTACTTATAATGTCAGTCCTTGGTGAACAACGCCCCAGATAGTTTATTGTATTATAATACAATGTATTTATACACAGTTACCTTATTCCCACACAAGCTCATTTTCTCTAGAGTGCATAACTGTAACTTATCCAATCTGTCTTCATATTCAAGTTCTCCCAGTCCCCTTATTAATTTAGTTGCCCTTTTCTGCACCCCTTCCTTTTCCAAGCTGTTTTTTTTTGTAACCAGGATTCCAGAACTGTACTGCATTTTCCAAATGAGGCCCTTCCAGTGCTTTTTAAGGACATAGAATAACATTTCTCTCCCTTGAATCCATCCATACCCCTCTTTATACTAGGCCATATCTTGCTGGCTCTGGCTGTTGCTGCCTGGCACTGCTTGCTACTTTTAAGTTTGTTATCCACCAAACTCCCTCCTTTTTTTTAAAAAAACAGGGATTTACTTGACTTAGAACCATTTATAGTATAAGCAACACAAGGATTTTTAAGTACAAAATGTATCTCCTTACATTTACATAGTCTGATAGTCAGAGATCTGGATGTAATATGTAATGTCATGGTGTTTCTAAAAGAAGGAAATTAGTTCACTAGCAAATATTCAGCTAGGAACAGAATAGAAGAAAAAATAAAAAATGCAGTCAAATCAACTATTGCTTCTGGTAGGCTAGCTGTAGCAGAGACTTCTATATTGGTCAAGAGACATCTGTGCAGAAAATATATGCATAAAGACAAGGGATAGGATGTGTGGCCAATATGTGTACATGCTCACAAGGCTCTTTTTTAGACTACATGGGCTGTTGTACCGGTAACATCAAAAAAGCATTCTTATTAACATATTCTATCTCTTACATGTACATACGGTAAGTGCAGGTGCGTAACTGCAGGGTCCAGGCACATTCTTCCCTCCCCTGCAAGATTGGAGGCTGAGTCCCTGACGCACACCACTCCCCTCCCAAAGGCTCCACGATTAGCTGTTTTTTAACAGCTGATTGCGCAAATGCAAATGCAGTACAGATATGCGTAAAGCTGATTGCGTGTATCTTTACTGCATTTGTGCAATTAGATGATTGCGGAGCCTTTGGGACGGGAATCATTTACCTGCACATATCTTCTCATCAAAATTATAGAGATTTGTGAGGGTTTATATTTAGAATTGGGCATCTTGTTTGAAGGGCATATCCACCCTTAAAACCAAAACCCGGTGACTACATGCATTTGTAACCTGATATTAAATTATAAGTTCTATACATTTCTGCAAATTATCTGCAGCACGTGAAACATGAGTCATTCACTGGCTGGCTGTGATGTCAGTTGTTATAGCCTTGATTTACTGCATGTAGAGAGTGTCAAGTTTACTCTGCCAGAATGGTACATAATTATCTTTAAATATCTGGTTAGTATGCTTGTGAAGGTTCTCATTCATCCAGGTCATGGTATATCTGTTGTATTCAATTAGATCAACTGGACTTGAAATGTAGTTCAAGAACTACATTTCAAGTCCAGTTGATCTAATTGAATACAACAGATATCTGGTTAGTAATGTAGGTAATAAAGTACAAAACATATCAGTTGGGTTTGGGTGCGGAGACAGTAACCGACAAATGTTCATTTTGTTATTTTAATGGTGGAAGTTCCCTTTAAAGGAAAAACTTGTTTTTGGTCAAGTTTTGCTTTGTTTCTTTGGATATCTAGATATAGTCAATAAATAGGGCATATGATGAAATGTATTTTGCCTTTCTTTTATATAAAAATGAAAATATTCAATGTTAATATTACCTGGCTCCTATCTCTAGTCCCATAACAGCTAAGGTCTTCTTAGTAAATAGTTATGAACTAATACCTGTTTATTGTATTATAAAATTGGGTTCCCCACAATTACTCTATGCTTTTTCCTGCAGTGTTGCCCATATCCATAACAGGTTGTTTATTCTACCCAGAATGTTTTTATGATCATTTAAAAAAAAAAAAAAAAAATATATATATATATATATATATATATATATATAAATAATAATATATATATTGCCTTTTTCTAGGTTTGCACATGTTTTTATGGACAAGGGAACATATGTTTTCCTAGACCATGCAATTAAGGATCATTCACTGTTTGTGACTGTAAAAGAGAGTAACACAGATTGTGACCCTGTTGCTTCACATATTCAGCCATCATCCCCCTATCAACTTATCAAGCATGGGATCATTGCACATAACAAGCTAAATTTAGCACCAAATTGGATGGCAATCTTAGGTAACAAAAGGGAAAAAGTCAAAAAAATGTCCTTCAAAAGTTTTGCTTTGTCTGTTTTTAAATAGAATTTGTCTCTTAAATTAATAAAGAGTAACTCTGGTCTCTGAACAAGTTAGGGGTAAATGAAAGCTTTTTTGTAGTACCTTAAAAATGAACCCTTGATAAAATCTTGGTGGCAGCAAACAAATCCCCCACCCCTCTTGCACACCAGCAGCACAAAATCCACTCCCCTTGACAGAACTTGCTTGGAGACCACAGGTGCCCTATAAAGAAAGTAAGCTAGCAGGCATAGATTGTATAAAGCAGTTTTATGACACAGGTGGTTTTAAATCATTTTAGGATTAAAGAAATTAGCTTGGCTTGCCTAATATACAGACTATTTACAGATTTGGTATGCAATTGTTCTTTCAAAATATAAATAAAGAATCAATAAACACATGGGAGGATTAACTGCCAGAAAGTAAACTATTGCCTTAAATATATATTAATGTATATACAGTATAGAAAAAAAACAACCTACAAAGTACTTGAGTGTATCTAAAATTCATGAATTAAACAATAGATTCTCAATCAGTCATTTATATCCCTGATAAATATTGATAGTCCACATAAAAAAACTCCCCTTCAAGAGTTCAAATATAAGTCAACATGTTCACAAAATATGTAGAAAATGATACTACCGTCTCCCCACTGAGGGACAAATAAATAAATACACCTGTAAGCAACACCAATCTCACCAGATTAAAGCATACTTCACAACTGTATCCAATTGCGTCTCACAGACTTAAAAACAAACACACCCTGGTTTGCTGGCCTACAAGAGGATAGTTGTTTCTTGTCTAAATCAACCCCATCCCCCACCACTTATCATATTGTCTTACTTGTCCAGCATCACAAAATAACTCCCATGAACCACTTAGTACTTCATTCACTATTGTTTGTATATAAAAATGGAATAGTTAAAGGGCATGTCCACCACCCCAACTAAAATTTGCCCCACTGTTGAGCTCACTGTGTAGTGTTAAAAGATGCTTACCTTTCTCTTTTGCTCCGTATGGTAGTCCTGCAGGGCCTGATGAAAGTCCAGGAAACTGAAGAGTAGGAGCCTCTCACTGTGTTTCTGTCTTTTCCTGCACCTCTAAGTGGTTTGTGTCATGGGCAGTGTAGCTCTCCCCCCTCCCTCCCTCAGCATCCCTTTTAGTAAAGAATCACTTCTCAGCCTAAAAAAACTGATAAAGGAGAAGGAATCCCCCCAACCCTAGATGCTATGTTTAAATTTCCCAAATCGGCTCCTAAAGGTACTTACCAGACCTTGTTCCCTCACCTCCATCTGCTTCTCTTCCCCACAAAAGCAGCAGAAGGGTCCCAACCAGCAGCCACACAGTGACTGTCTGAGTCTCAGGTAATTATAGACACTGCTACTGGTCTGGACCCTTCAGAGGGGGCAGGGAGTGAGGGAATGAAGGCTGGTAAGTAAATTTAGGGTGCTAGCAAGGTCTGGATAAGAAGGGAAGCCAGTATGCTGTGAGGCAGCATTGGGAGAGGGAATTTCCCACTATGCAGTTCACATACTAACTGTCATCATTCCAGCTACAGCAAAACTATACATAACAGAAAATATTATGATACTAAGGCTCTTGATTGACAGCTAAAAAGACTGAAGTAGGGGACAGAGCAACAAAAAATGGTACAGTGATAGTTAGGAAGAATTATAGTTTCCACTAATGGCCAATTAAAAAAAACGAATTTCCCAGTGTACATATCCTTTAACCCCTCTTTAAAGCTACCACACTATTATTAACACCCCTCACATATCCCTTCATCCTAGTCCCAACAGTTCTAATTGTTTTTCCGGTGCAGTGTATTCTACATGGACATGTTTTAGGCCAACTGACTGAGGTGTACTTGTTTTAGTCCATGTGCAGCCATTGTATACATTTGGGAAGTCCACTTTAAACTGAGGTGAGACTGGTGTCTTCTTGTTCCAGAAAAGCTGACATTTGAGTAATTTCAGATGTATTTTGTCTTGGTCCCTCAGTGGGCTGAGAGCGGAGTTCTGGATGTAGTATATTTTTCGCCTTCAATATCTTGAAGGCGAGTTTTTTGTATGGACTCTAGCACTATTTATCATGGATGTAAATAACTGAGAATCTATTGCAGAATTCATGATTTTTACACTCTAGTTCTGTAGAAGGTTTTCATATACATATAAACAGATAAATTGTAATGAGCTACTTTTATAATTTTTATATTTACATAAATTGTTACATTTTATGTGAACTGTTCAGTGCCAGCATAATTTTTAGGATTTTGCCCTCAATCGGTTTCAACCAATTTAACAGTACGAAACCCGCCAGTAAATAGAGGATGTTGTTCAATTTTATCTTTCAGCACAAAGTGTACTTTAGAAAGATAAGATACATTTGTAACTTTTCTGGAGATTTCACTAAATTTTTTTTTTTTTATTAATGTCATTGTTTTTTGCATTTTTATTTGTAGAAAATGTTTATGCTCACATAGTAATTAAGGTTGAATAAAGACATACGTCCATCAAGTCCAACATATTCACCCTCAGCTAAAAAGGGGGAAAAAATTCCTTCCTGACTCCAAACGGCGATCGGAAAGTATCCCTGGATCAACCAGACCTATATGTATTAATACCAGTAATTCTCAATATTTTTTAGTTTTAGAAACTTATCTAGGCCTTTTTTAAAGCTATTCAATGAACTTGCCATTACCACATCTGCTGGAAGACAGTTCCACAGTTTCACCGTTCTCACTATAAAGAAACCTTTCCTAACCTGAAGATGAAACTTCTTTTCTTCCAACCTTAAAGGATGTCCACGAGTCCTCTGATATGACCTATTAGTAAACAATGCACCAAAGAGTTCATTGTATGGGCCATTAATATATTTGTATAAGGTTATCATGTCCCCACGCAAACGTCGCTTCTCCAATGTAAACAGCCCTAACTTGCCTAATCTGCCTGCATATTCAAGCCCCTCCATTCCCCTTATTAATTTAGTTGCCCTTCTCTGAACTGCCTCAATTTCCAAGATGTCCCTTTTGTATATGGGATTCCAAAACTGCACCGCATATTCCAAATGAGGCCTTACCAGTGCCTTGTAAAGAGGGAGAATAATATTTTTCTCTCTTGAATCTATTCCTCTCTTTATACAAGACAATATCTTGCTAGCTCTAGTCGTTGCTACCTGGCATTGTTTGCTATAGCTAAGTCTGTTATCAACCAGAACCCCCAAATCTTTTTCCATTACAGATGCACTTAACACAGAGTTATTTATGGTGTAGGTGGCACAGGGATTATTAAATCCCAAATGCATCACCTTACATTTATCAACATTGAATCTCATCTGCCATTCTGCTGCCCATTTTGATAATCTATCTAGGTCTGCTTGCAGCACTTGTACATCATTGGAAGTTTCCAAAGCTCTGCATAGTTTAGTGTCATCAGCAAACACTGAGACCTTGCTCTCAATGCCCCCTTCTAAGTCATTTAAAAAACAGATTAAACAGAAGCAGCCCCAGTACAGAACCCTGAGGCACTCCGCTTAGAACTTTAGCCCACATAGATATAGCTCCATTTACCACCACTCTCTGTTTGTGATCCAATAACCAGTTCTCTATCCATGAACAAATGTTTTCTTCAAGGCCAACAGTCCTCAGTTAATACATTAGTCGCCTATGTGGCACAGTATCAAAAGCTTTCGCAAAATCCAAATATACCACATCCACTGCTGTGCCTGAATCTAACTTCTTACTCACTTCTTCATAAAAACCAATTAAATTTGTCTGGCATGATCTATTTCTCATAAATCCATGCTGACTAATACTAATAAGATGATCTCTGGAGACAAAGTCAAGGATATGATCCCGTAACAAAGTTTCCAGCACCTTCCCTACCACTGATGTTAGGCTTACAGGTCTATAGTTACCAGGCTGTGAACGACTACCTTTTTTGAATATGGGTATTACATTGGCTTTTTTCCAATCCAGCGGCACATCCCCAGACCAAAGCGAATCTGAAAAGATGAGAAACAGTGGTCTAGATAGGACTGAACTAAGCTCTTTTAAAATCCGAGGATGCAATCCATCTGGTCCTGGGGATTTATTGATATTATCTTTGTCTAATTGTTTCCATACCATATCCTCTGTTAGCCAATGTGAATACTCTTCATTTCTTCTCTGCATATTATTACAATCCCTACTGTAAAAACAAGGATTTTCAACAGTAAAAACCGATGTAAAAAAACGGTTAAGCAGATTAGCCTTTTCGGCATCCTCTGCAACCACCTCAGCCCCATTATTTAATGGTCCCACATTCTCAGTCCTCATCTTCTTACCATTTATATACTTAAAAAACATTTTGGGGATGGACTTGCTTTGTTCGGCAATCCGTATTTCATTTTCTATTTTAGCTAGTTTAATTGCTTTCTTACACTCTTTATTACAGCTTTTGTACTCCCTGAAAGCCTGTTCTGTTCCCTCTGTTTTCAAAATTTTAAAAGCCTTTTTCTTTTTTTCCATTTCCCTTTTTACCTGAGCATTAAGCCATGCAGGAGTGGACCTAATTTCTTTACAGTTGTTCCCTAAATGTACCGATTTAGAAATGTAATAATTTAATATCCCTTTAAAAGTGGTCCACATCTGCTCTGTATCTTTACCTAGAAACAATTCCCCTCAGTCTATGAGCAGGAGTGATTCCTTTAACAGCATAAAATTAGCTTTCCTAAAGTTAAAATTTTTAGTTAACCCAGTGCACTTTAGTTTTTTGCAACTTATATTAAATGACACTATATCATGGTCACTATTCCCTAAGCTTCCAAATACCTTCACCTCCAAAATGAGCTCAGGGTTATTAGATATCACCAGATCCAACAACGCATTCTATCTAGTAGGAACTTCTAGAAAGAAAATGCTCATATAGGAAATTTAAGAACTTTATACCTTTTGAGGTGCTGGCAGTTCCCTTACTCCAATCTATGTCAGGGTAGTTAAAATCCCCCATAACCAGAACATGCCCCATACCAGCAGCCTTCGCCAACTGCATATGGAGATTCATTTCCACCTCCTCCCTGGCATTTGGTCGCTTATAACATACTCCAACAATTAATTTCCCTACCTTCTTGCTTCCTGTACACAGTTCCACCCATATTGTTTCTGCCGTATCGTTTACTCCCCCATCTA
Organism: Hymenochirus boettgeri; assembly: GCA_019447015.1. Taxonomy (NCBI): domain Eukaryota; kingdom Metazoa; phylum Chordata; class Amphibia; order Anura; family Pipidae; genus Hymenochirus; species Hymenochirus boettgeri. The sequence goes on along the minus strand of CM033475.1, from coordinate 122,720,821 downwards.
TTCCATCTTTTAAATTTGGCTTCAATTCCTGTTTAACATACATACTCCTCCTTTCTTATTAACTCTGTCATGTCTGAATAAGGAGTATCCTTCAATATTTACTGTCCAGTCGTGTGAATCATTAAGCCATGATTCTGCTATACCAATCACATCATACCTTTCCTTTAAAGCTATTATTTCAAGTTTCCCGGTTTTTCCAGCCAGACTTCTTGCATTTGTAAACATACATTTTAGATTATCAATTGATTTACTTCCATACATGGTTGTACATGCCTCCTTATCCTCTATGCTCCCCCCTCCCCCTTCTCCATCCTCCGTTGTGTTAATAGCCCCCTGATCCCTAACTTCTCTATCTACCCCTGTGTAGTTCAACATACCCTCCCCCCCCATACCTAGTTTAAAATCTCCTCCAACCCCCTAGCCATCTTCTCCCCCAAAACAGCCGCACCTTCACCATTGAGGTGCAATCCATCTCTACTAAAGAGCCTGTAGCCAACAGAAAAGTCAGCCCAGTTCTCTAAAAACCCAAACCCATCTCCTTACACCACTCCCTTAGCCACGCATTTATACTCCTGAGCTCCCGTTGCCTCCCTAGCGTAGCACATGGCTGCGGTAGTATTTCTGAAATCACTACCCTTGAGGTCCTTGCTTTTAACTTGGCCCCTAATTCTCAGAAATCATTTTTAAGGACCTCACCTCCACCTCTAAGTTTGTCATTGGCACCAATGTGAACCAAGACCGCCGGGTTACTCCCAGCCCCACCCAATAATCTGTCTACACGATCCACCATATGTCGAACCCTAGCACCAGGCAGGGTGCACAAAACTCTTATTGTTTCTAAAAGCTTGGGTAATTCTGAGTACAATGATACCAGACATGTAGATACCCACCTTTTCCTGTCTAGGGCACCCCCCAAACTAAAATAGTACTTTCTAGATTTTTACACCTGCTTGAAATGTATTAGTACTTTTGACAGTTAACTTAGAATAACTGCTAAATTAGCTAAAATATCTGCGTAAGTGAGAAATTTTTTAAACCGCAACTGGGGGGTTGTTATAAGTGGGGTCAGTTTTGATCAAAATGCAGATACCTGGACACAGATGTTCAGCAGAGGTTTTTTTTTTCTCAAATTTTCCTTTCTTTCCAAAAATAATAAATCAGAGATAAAAATCAAAGGTAGATTTTACTCTAGCAAAAAGTTTCAAACCAACATAAATGTAAAAGCCTAACCTCTCCTGAATCAAATAGTATGCCAAATGTTTTGCTTTTATTGTATTGAAAACCAAAAAAGTGTGTGTGTTTCACTTTAATTTATCATTCCCAAAGATTATCATCAGATCAACTTTGGGAATGATAACATACTTGGAATACAAGCAAAAATTACATTACATTTATTGGAAAAATATGAAGAGAGACTGGAAAAGTTACAATTATGTACGCTGGAGAAAAGGCGCTTGCGTGGGGATATGATTACTGTGTATAAATATATTAACGGGCCATACAATAAACTATCTGGGGCATTGTTCACCAAGAGAACATGTCAAAGGACACGAGGACATCCCTTAAGACTTGAAGAAAAAAGGTTTAGGCTTCAAGCTCGGAAAGGGTTTTTCACTGTGAGAACGGTAAGGCTATGGAACTGTCTTCCAGTGGACGTTGTAATGGCAGGTTCATTGGTGAGTTTCAAAAAAAAGCTGGATGAGTTTCTGCAAACAAGGAATGTTGCAAGTTACTGGTATTGATACATAAAGTAGAGTTGATCCAGGGAAATTTCCGATTGCCACTTGGAGTCAGGAAGGAATTTTTTCCCCCTTCATAAATTTGGTGGGGGTTTTTTGCCTTCCTCTGGATCAACAGTTAGGCAGGAAATGAGGATATTGCTAGATGGGTTGGACTGGATGGACGTATGTCTTTATTCAACCTCAAATACTATACTAAAAATCACTTCCCAGAAAGCATCGGCAAAGATCAATAATAAGGTGATAAGAACTGTTTACCTCGTATTGATCAGTGCCCCCATTTTTTTTTCTAAGTCTTTGCTTAGTAGCAAATACTTCTATTTAAGAAAGGGTCTCTAAGATGTATGTATGTATTTTATTTCTTATATAGCGCTACATATTCCGCAGCGCTTTACAATTATTTACTCAACATCAGGCCCTGCCCCAAAGAGCTTACAATGTGTATGTACACATACAACCTATCAGTATGTCTTTGTGATTGTGGGGGAAAACAGAGTACCCGGAGGAAACCCACACAAGCACGGGAAGAACATACAAACTCCTTGCAGATGTGTCCAAGGGTGGAATCGAACTCAGAACCTCAGCATTGCAAGGCATCAGTGCTAACCACTGAGCCACCGTGCTGCCCCAAGATCCATTTACAAATACTTTAGCAAGCTGTCATTGTGTGACAGATTGCTATAGCAGTTACTGAACTGTGATCCAAAAGCAGATCACAGTTCAGTACCTCCACTGGACCATCAGGGTTGAGCAGGGGAAACCTTAGGCAAGACCCCGGTGAAGGAGGAAGTCCTCTGATGTCGCCAGGGTCTCCCTTACTGTGTGCAAAGGAATGAATGGGCCAATGCCATTTCCCAGTATGGTCATGGCATTTAAGGGGTTAAATCTCAGGTTCCCCACATCGGTTTCGGGTGGGAGAAATGGGAAACAGGAGGGCACATGAATGGTGCCCTCAGATCACTCCTGGCACCATTTTTGGGGTAGAATTTCCTTTTAAGTGTTGAAGAACATACAGTGTATGATCTACGCCACTTTGGTCGTATGACATGAAGATCATACACCATTTAAAGGGTGTGACATTTAAAAGGTTAAAGAAGGCAATCTACTTTCTGGTTATCAATCCTTCCATTTTTTAATTGTATTTTATAGGAAATTGGAAAAGGAAGGGTATAAACTTTAAATATAGCTTAGCTGCACAAAGCTCTATTAATGTGAGTGTCTGCATGTGCTATGAGTTCTAATACCAGCACCGGTGGCACAGGCAGTCAAGACCGTTAATTGGAACTAATTAGTTAATGATTGAATTTCTAGGAAGGGAGACAGGCCCAATCCTGGATTTGGAAGGTTTTTGTTGACAGACCTAGAAACCTGTTTGTGCTATATATTAATATCATCCCTACTTTTTCTCTCTCTATATATAGTAAAAGTAGGGATGATATTAATAGGTTATTTGAATATAGGAATCATTTAAATTGGGATAATATTTCATTTTAGTCATTTTTAAAGTGAAATAAGCAAGTGAGTATTGCTGAGGTTGGACTAATGTTATAAATAAATATAATATAAATTTGGATTGGAGCTTCAAATGCCACTTTTAAAGTTGAATAAAACATTAGAAAGTGATGATTAGATTAAAGCTTTGTTGGTATCTTAAGCTTAGTGTAGTTAAAGGACAACTGTGGTCTCAGAACAAGTTAAATAAAAGCCTACAGCTTTTGTTTCTTTAAAATGAACCTTAAATCACATCTCTGGCTGCAGACTGTGAGAAGTTATATTGTGAATGATGCTCAAATTCATTGCTTTTAGTAGCTTAAGTGATATTATCTGACCCAGAGGGAAGAGTATGCTCACTTAAGGCTTAAGCTTTTAACCATAACTACTCACAGAGTAGGTGTTGTTGAATAGGGTGTTGTCATGTGAGTACACAGCCTAAGATATAAAAGAGTATACACTATTGCCAATAATAAGCATTGAACTTTTTTCATTTAAAACGGTGGTTGGATTTGTTAAAATATTTAAAAATCTTGAGATTTTTAGGCTATACTTTATTGTGAAAATGTAATGGTTTTTTTTGTTTGTTTGTTTCATCTCAGATTAATAAGAGTGTAGATAATTAAGAAAAAAGCAAATGAACAAAGACATTTGCTGGCAAAATATTATTATTTTATCATTCACAACATTATTGCACCTCTAATCTATACTTACCTCCTCCCAAGCCTCATGACCATTATAATTATTTTACCTTCCCTTGGTTCATAATACTTACCTATCTCTGATGCACCTGTGTTTCTCGGTCCTCACGTCCTGTGTTAGCTCAGAGAGCTTTTACAAAGGAAACGTGCAGGTGATGTGCCAAAATGCGAAGTGAGTCATTGCCCATGATGTCACTGTTATACAATCTGGAAGAAATGCAGCATCTGTGTGATATGCTATTTTTTTTTTAAATAAAGAAAGGTAATTTTGGGGTTTGGGGCTGGGGGGTGGGAAGGTGTACACACCTTAAATTTGCTCGAGCATGACGCCTGAGGGCTGACCAGTAACTCAGCGTTCTGGCTAAGAATCTCATATACATTGACACAAACCTACTGATGCACTGTTACACCCATGTACCCTTCTCTTTCCATGGCAGCCACAGCTAAAATGTACAAAAGTTTGTTTTATGATCATAAAACTAAAATTCCCTTCAACCCTACACAGACATAGTAAAACACACCCACTGATGCACCTATATATTTCCCACCCTTCTCAATGATATGGTCTGCATACAAGCACCCTTGGAAACAAGCTCTCGTATACCTTTCAAACACACCTAGTATGTTGTCTCTAGCTTCTCCGGATCTTACGTTAAGGGCTTTTAAAGTTACAATTCTTTGTCTTCCCTAATTGTCTGAGTCATAATGCACTGTGTAAGAAGCCCCACCCCTCAAAATAACAATATTTTCTGAACCTAGTTACAGACCTGCAACAATTCTCTTTCCATTTCTCACCTTAGGGAGAGAGAAAAAAATGTCTAGCTTTAAAATTGATTCTGAAGTCATTTGTATGGAGACCATACAGTCATCATAAACACACAACCATACCCCCAACACCATGAAGACACACGTAAACACTATTTCTGACACCCCAATATACTAACGCCACCATTCCTGACAAACCATACCTAAATCATAAAAAATGTAGGTATATAGACACCCATATAGACACAGATACACACATCTTCCGATATACCCCTACACCCACAATTCTAGTTTCATTGCGCACATACCTACATTTTTAAAATAGAAAAAAACACAAACACAGGTACACACACCTACTCATGCACCCCTATACCTACTTTACCCTTTTTATGGAATCAATACACACAATAATAAAAATGTATTTATATATGAAAAAAATTATTGTTGTATAAGTTTATTTTACAACTTTTTTTGATACACCTTTTAGGTACCTTGCTTCTGCTGTTCTTTGTGATGGGTACTCTTTTGGTTTTAACATTAGTCCTGAGGCCCCCACATTGCAGGCCTAACCCCATGAGAAGCTGGAAGCCAAAATGGAGAAGTCTTGGGGAACCCTACATACCTCCTGAATATATTCTTGCAAAAGACAGGTTCTATCTTTTCTTTTTTTGTTTTAAAAGGAGGGGTTTTACAGAGTAAGGATGTTTTCAAACAAAGTTTTATTTAAAGAAAATAACAGAATTGCTTATTAATATTTATCAGTTGGTAGCACAGTTAAATACAGTAGAGAATACATGAAGTTTAATTCTTAAAGACATTTCATTCATTTTCTCAATTCAGAATGACTTGTACAAGAATCTTCATGGCAATACATGCCCTGAGATGTGTCTCAATATGAATATACTATACCAGAAAAGTATCAAAGGGCAGTGTTGGATTGGACTGTTGGGGCCCACCATGAAATCTGTGACATGGGGCCCATCAGTTGAGTTTAGGGGCCTACCTAATGTTTCTTATCTCAATTATTACTCCCTAACATATCTAATTTACTCCTACTGACTCCTGTTGTTTATTAAAATGCATTTTTCTTTACTGTCCTTTTTTAATTTTAGCAGTTTTGTCTGTTTTCCTGGGTGAATAGGCTGTGGGTCCACCCAGGGATTCTCTGTAACCATTTGGGACAGTCTGACACTGTCAGGGGTATATCAGAGTTATAATGGTGTTGATTGTAGCTGAGGTGTTGTTAAACTGACCAGGGTAGGGTGTCAAAACTAGAGATTGCTGAACTTCCTAAAGTTCAGTTCATTTTCGAACTATAGAACTTCAGTAAAAGTTATATAGTTCGAAAATGGGACCATTAAAATCCATGGAGAAAAATAGTTTGAAAGATTCTGATAAAATACAGTTAAAATAGCAATGGTAACTTACTGTAAATGGCCCTGGGACCTGGGAAATTGTCTGGGGAACATGTACATATCACCAAAACACTAACTTTCCTCATGATCGGTCAATTGTCAGGCTTCCGCATTATTCCGCATTGAATTTTCGAAGGTTACCTAAATCAATTGCCACATTCGAGGGTTTGGACAAATTGAAGGGTTACTGAATGCTGCATTCGAGGGTTATCACAGAATTCCTGGGTTGTTGCCATTCGGTAACCCTCAAATTCGGCCATAACCTTCTAATGCGCCATTCAGTAACCCTAGAATTCGGCGATAACCCACGAATGGAGCCGAATAAGCCTCAAATTCAGTAACCCTCAAATTTGTCCATAAATCTCAAGTGGGTTTGAGGGAGCATTAAAGTCAAGGGTTATTGATTCGAAAATAGGGTTATGGAGTGTTAACCTCAAGGGTTATTGATTTGAAAATTGGATAATCCTCGAATTATCGATAATTATCTAAAATATGTCCACAAGTTTGGAAAACCAGAAAGTTCGTAGTTCTGAAAAGCCAGAGCTTATAGAAACTCATAAAATCTGGCTCAGATGGAGCAGATGATGTTTATCAATATGCATATAAAAACACATTCCATTGTATTTATTACCAAAAATAATTTTGTACAAGTTATTATTAAGTTACTGAACACCAGGTGGTAGACTTAGTTTAAGAGACCTGGTTGTGTGTGAAAGTTAGGCAGGATAAATAAAAGGAAGGGAATGATAACAATAATAAACAAATGTGCAGTAAAAATTAGAGATGTAATGTGGGTTCGAATAGAACCCAGTTTCAAATCAAATCTGAGGGTTTCGAAGTCCTGATAAAACTTTCGAAACTCCCGGATTACACGGTACCCAGATTTTCCGAATTTTCGATTTTTATTGAAAATCGAAAGTAGACGATTATTGAAAATAGACGATTATTGAAATTGAAAATCGAAATTTTGGTAACCCTCGAAAGTAATGATCAATTTTGGAAAACCCTCGAAAATAGAATGCGGAAGCTCGAAAACAGCCCGATCGGGAGGAAAGATAGTTTTACAATTTTTTATTTTTTTTTACAAGTTTTGGTTCTATTTACGGGTTCCCCAGACCATTCCCCAGGTCTCTGTGTCATTTACAGTAATCTACTATTACTATTTGTCCCTCAGAATGGACAAAATAGTAATAGAATGGACAGAAACTTTCACATTTTTTTCTCCCATAGAAAACACAAAACATAATAAGGGAACTGTTGGAATAAGGGTTAGGCCACATTGCTGCGCTTTTTTTGTGTTTGCGTTTGCTTTTGCGCATGCATTTGTTTTTTTTTTTCATATCAATGAAAACGCGGCAATGCACTGGAAACACGTGTTTTTGGGTGCATTGTAATTGCGATTGCGATTTGCGTTCTGCATTTTAAATCGCAATCGCATGCGTTTTTCAATACTTAATGAAAAAACGCATGCGCAAACGCAACATGTGATTCTGTGTGCGATTGCGTTTGCGTTGCAGTGTGGCCGTGCCCTTAGTGTTTTTTTTTACTGGATTCTACTAAATAGCATTGGAGTTAATGAAGGATTAAAACACAATGCTGGGCTCGATAAAATACAGCCTTATTCATGCCTAAAGATAATATTAAAACTACGAAAAGTGTAATTTGTTATTTCAGCCAGTACACGTGATGCATTACTTACATTAACTTTTGCAGGCAAGAAAATAGTCAGGTCTACGTGCTTCGCTATTACAACAGCTTCCTCAGGATTGTAGCCTTTAGATTCATCACATTAACCTGTCTTACATATTGAAAAATGTTATTTCTGAGTAATTTTGATTTCAATACTATATTTGTTTCATTTTAGTCTCCATTACTATGAAAGTGTTGGCTGTCGTGGTTCAGGAGAATTTGTTTATATTGGAAAAAAGGAAATTACATTTGGATCAGGTATCTATTTTTATTGAATGTACACTATAGTGCAATGTTTTATACATTATTAGCAGAGTACCCAGAGTTGTCTGGATTTTCCAATGATCTGACCTTCACCTGCAGCCGAAATTAACGGACCTGTAACTCACTACCTGTCCCGCCCAGCATCCACAGCTTTCTCACTGAACCCACAACTCATTCAAACTCACTGCGGTTTATTTAAACCTGAGCAGCAAATCAGGTAAACTTCGCCAGACCCGTTGCAGGATTCTAGGCCAGATTTCAGCTAATACATACCTCCCAACAATTGGAAATGTAAAAGAGGGACAGATGAGAAAGGAGATAGGGAGTGCGTGGCAGCATTCAAACTTAGAATTGTTTATTTTTTACTCAATTAAGCCCTGACACAATGACTTAGCTAGAATGAGAGCTACCATGAGATCTCACTGAGATGGGAGGAGACTCCTACCTATAAGATGAAGTTAGATTGAGAAATGAAATAAAGTAAGGAGAAAGACAGATGGTGTGTGAAAAGTGTGTGTACGTGGCCTTTATCACTGGGGCTTCGGTGGTTTGTGGGGGAAAGACACACAATGTGTAAAGTAAAATTATCTCCTTACAGTGCAATTGCATTGCAGTGTGGCAGTACCATCCCACTGCTTTTATTAACTTTCCTTAATGGGCATGTCCACCCCCAAAACTATAATTTGCCCCAGTGCTGGCCCCACTGTGTAGTGTAAAAAAAAAATCCTTACTTTTCATCTCTTCTCCTTATGGTTCTCCTGCAGTGCCTGTCTAAAGTTCCAAAAAGTGAAGAGTGGGAGCTGTCTGTGATTCATCCAGTCCCTGCTTCTTCCTTGTCCCCGTTGAGGACCAGCGTCCTCCCCCTCAAATCCCCCGGGTCCATCATGGCTGCCTAATCCCCTATCCTTTCCATAGTGTAGCCCACCCCAACCACCAACTTTCTTTTGTAAAACAAGGCACAGAAATATAGTTACACCCTTCTGTTCCCTTGGCTATCTGCATACCCAGCAGCAGCATCTCTGACTGGCTGCCTCTTAGCCAATCACAGACGCGGCTGCCAGTCCAGCCCCTCTCTGCTGAAAGCCGGGAGCAGACAGCCGAGGGAATGAAGGAGTGTAAGTATATTTCTGGGGCTTGTTTTACCAAACAAAGTTGGTGGTTGGGGGTGGGCTAGGGTGGGCTACACTATGTAAAAAGTTTTTTTCTGCGGGGAGATATCCATTAAGGAAAATGCAATTTAAAACCTTTTGATGCACATATACATTTCATGGCTGTCAGCACCTTGCACCAGGAAACTACAGATTTCCATAGATGCCTTTTTTGAACTCTGCACAAGACTGCTGTGAATTGTGATCTCACTCTGCTTCCATAAGTAGCTGCCTGTCTAACCCACAGTACAAGAGACTTTTCTTGATTGACAGCTCTATCCTCCTATCACAGCAAAAACAAGACACAATAAAAGTAAAGGATTGAACCAAATCAGAACAGCTGCAGGAATCCAGAAAACACAATAGCTAGAAATCTGTGACATTTAGGAGGTAATTAACTTAGGTGATTATATGATTCACAACCAGATGGCAGCACACAGTTTAATTAACCTAAAAAGTGTAGAAAAAAGGGGTTGTAAAATTGTAAGATTTGTAAACGTTGTAAAGTAGCCTATGTTTTTTTCCAGGTCCTGAAATATATGTATACCAAGTTTCATCAAAATTGTGCCAGTTAGTATTTGATGGGAATTACAAATACTAACATCACTTTGGGGCATGTTTACAAACCACTGTATTCTAATTAGCAAATACTTTGGTAAAAGATACGCAGGCTCATTTACCCAAAAATATGGAGTTAAATTCCCGCTAACTGGTTCACTACCGGTTAGCGCAACTTTAAATCCATATTAGCGTCGGATGCATCCCGTGCATCCGACGCGATTCAATGTCATGTTTGCGCTAGTTTTAGCGCAGGATTTTAACGCCAGAAAATAGCTGCTATAAAAATCCCGCGGTGAGTAAATCCCTTACTGGGATTTACCACGTTTGCAAACGCGATATTGAATCACGAAAGGAGCATTTACACAGAGTGATACCGTGTAAATAAAGCAGTTTTATAGCTATACCCCTTTGTGTAAAAAATAATACATTAATAGCCTAACATATAATTAGGTGGAAAAGTGTACTAAGGTTATTTTATAACTTTGGTTCTAGAAAAAATTGCGATATGATCTACATACTACAATAATTTTCAAATTACGCTCACTAAGTTTCCTTTATTTTGTAGACCAAAAAACGGCCATAAAAATCTTGGAGGATTTTAATGTTCGCACATTGTATGATAAACTGGAAGATCAAAATCTTCATTTGACCTCTCAGATGGACAGACACCGAAATGAAACACTTTCCTTTAATAAAGCTTTTATCCAAAGAATTCAAATTCTTAAGGTAATCTTTCCTTGATTGGTATGCTCCTCACTACCTTTAATTCCTGAGCCCTTCAAAGTATTTCATATTTTTCACCTATCACTACTACCTCTTTGCAGAGCAGCAGCTAGAGGAAAATTGCTAATTGACGACTTATTGTAGTATTTAGTTAACATCAATTGGTCTTGAAGTTTAGTACCTGAAGACATTTCACTAGTCATCCGACAGGCTTTCTCAATTCAGAATGACTTGTACAAGAATCTGTTGGCAAAAATTACCTGGAATGTGTATCAATCAACATATAACAGCAAGGTGCACAGTGGTTATGTGATTGTAGCTAAGAGGTTTTATCAAGATGAATTGTCTCTTCTGTGCTGGGCCATACATTGATGCAGCAACTTCAGCATGCCAAACGTATGGCCCAGCATAGAAGAGAAAATTCATTGGGTCTGGACTCAGTCGTGTACCAGAATCTTAAGGAAAAAGGACATACTTTTAAAAATTGTAACATCTACAACTTGGCCAAAGAATAAAACCGGTTTGAAAAAAGTGTCAAGAAAGCCATTTATGTCAAAATAAAGAAGCATGCCATGTACAATGCTGTTTTGAGACATTACCCTGGGCAATTTAAATAACAACGCTTCCTTGCATTTAGGGGGTCCCTGATGCCTTGCTGTTATTTTCCCATATATATGCACGCACACACACACACACACATATACATATATACATGAAAGTCATTCTGAATTGAGACTGAATACCAGAGATACCATCACCAGGATGATAACCCTCACAAACTAATTGACAATCCTTTTCTACAGCTGCCTGTCCATCCCCTGGCTTTAATCTGATCCTATTGCATGTAAATGGATAGGAGCAATGTCAAAAGAATTGACCTGTTTGGGGAGTAGAGGATACTCACAAAGCAACTTCTTACATCTGTATTTTAAGTGTAGGATTGATAAACTAAAGCTAATAATGTGTTTATTAATACTACAACTCACACAGTATGTTTTCAGGTGTGTGCTCTACTTGATAAAAAGCCACCCAAAATTTTTGTACACAGTGGTCACCAACTAATTTAAAATGGAACCGGTGCATACTGTAAGTGCAATTTCAAGGGAAAAAAGCGCTCTGTTTTTTGAATAGCTTCCACATATCTAGAATTATGGCTAGCAAATAACACAAAAGAGAACCAATGCGTATGTGTTATCACAGGGAAAAAAATATCAGCTTTGTAGTTTGGATATATTTCAGTTTTTCAAAGTAAACACTCCTCAAAATCAGAAATAAACCCCACAAATGTAATATATATATAAAAAATATATTTTTAGAACCAACACACCATCAGATATGTAGCAATTCTATTCTTTCATTCATACAGTATATGCAGAAAAAAAGGCAATAAAGACTTGGACTTAACCAATCTTAATCAAACTTCCAGTACAAATAAAAAAATTCCCACTAAATATTGATCTTCTACATGTCCCAAATAAAACTGTACCCTAATTGCATCAGTACACAAAGAGATACAATCAACAAATAGCCCCCAAAGGAGCCAATACATAACTTTGTGGCTGTGCTCTTGCCTACTTGTATGCTCTTGTGCATAAAATACATTATTGGAATCTACATATGTTCAGCTACATAACAATGCTATTTTTTAACATGTATGTTCACGTAGAACTTTATATTAAAAAAAAAGGGAACCAATACAAAACTTTGGGTCTATGGTCTAATTGCATATGCTTGTGAAGGTTCTCATTCAATCAGGTCATTGTATATCTATGGTATTCAGTTAGATCAACTAGACTTAAAGTTTAGTTCTTGAAGACATTTCGCTAGTCATCCGACTGGCTTTCTCAATTCAGAATGACTTGTTCAAGAATCTGTTGGCAATTAAGTACCCTGGAAATTCCAAATTAGCATATGACAGCCAGGTGTTAGTGACCTTCTGAATGCAAGGTGTGGATGCATCAGGGTTTTCTCTAGGGTCAGAAAAGATCAGGGGCACTTTTGAGCACTCTATGCAGGAAAAAATTAGGACACACCCCTTCCCAGCCCTAATTAAGCCACACTCACTAATTTGATAGATAGATACACAGCCAGGAAGTTATAAATAGAAAGACAAAGAAAGAGATAGACAGAGGTAAGGTGTAGACAGAGATAAACAAATTAATGACACAGAGAAACAGTATTACATTATACTGGTAGCAAACTGGCAATTTCAGTATATACTGATAGCAAACTGGCATTTTCATTATATACTGGTAGCCATGGAAATTTCATTACATACTGGTAGCCATGGGATTTTCATTACATACTGGCAGCAGTCTAGCAGCAAACTGGAAATTTCAGTATATACTGTTAGCAAACTGGAAATTTCAGTATATACTGCTAGCAAACAGTAATTTTCATTATATACTGGTGGCAAACTGACTATTTCAGTATGGTAGCAAACTGGCAATTTCAATATATACTGGTAGCAAACTGGCATTTTCATTATATACTGGTAGCCATAGGAATTTCATTACATACTAATAAGTCATGGGATTTTTTATAACATACTGGCAGCAATCTGGCAATTTCATCATATACTGGTAGCCATGGAAATTTCATCACATAGTGTTAGCTATTAGAATTTCATTACATACTGGTAGCCATGGAAATTTCACTACATACTGGTAGCCATGGGCATTTTATTACATACTGGTAGCCATTTCATTAAATACTGGTAGCCATGGGAATTTCTTTAAATCCTGGTAGCCATTTCATTAGATACTGATAGCCATGGGAATTTAGTCACATACTAGTAGCCATGGGCATTTCATTACATACTGGTAGTGGTAGCCATGGGCATTTCATTACATACTGGTATCCATTTCATTACATAGGGGTAGCCATGGAAATTTCTTTAAATACTGGTAGCCATTTGATTAGATACTGATAGCCATGGGAATTTAGTCACATACTAGTAGCCATGGGCATTTCATTACATACTGGTAGTGGTAGCCATGGGCATTTCATTACATACTGGTATCCATTTCATTACATAGTGGTAGCCATGGAAATTCTTTAAATACTGGTAGCCATTTCATTAGATACTGATAGCCATGGGAATTAGTCACCATACTAGTAGCCATGGGCATTCATTACACTGGTATCCATTTCATTATATAGTGATAGTCATGGAAATTTCTTTAAATACTGGTAGCATGGGCATTCATTACATACTGGTATCACTTTGTCTTTTTTAAATAGATTTGTCTCTAAATTAATAAAGAGTAACTCGTGGTCTCCTGAACAAGTTAGGGGTAAATGAAAGCTTTTTGTAGTACCTTAAAAATGAACCCTTGATAAAACTGGTGGCAGCAAACAAATCCCCCACCCCTCTTGCACACCAGCACACAAAATCCACTCCCCTTGACAGAACTTGCTGGAGACCACAGGTGCCCTATAAAAAGTAAGCTAGCAGGCAATGATTGTATAAAGCAGGTTTATGACACAGGTGTTTTTAAATCATTTAGAGATTAAGAAATTACTTGGCTTGCCTAATATACAGACTATTTACAGATTTGGTATGCAATTGTTCTTTCAAAATATAAATAAGAATCAATAAACACATGGGAGGATAACTGCCAGAAATAAACTTTGCCTTAAATAATATTAATGTATATACAGTATAGAAAAAAAACAACCTACAAAGTACTTGAGTGTATCTAAAATTCATGAATAAACAATAGATTCTCAATGTCATTTATATCCCTGATAAATATTGATAGTCCCACATAAAAAAACTCCCCTTCAGAGTTCAAAATTAAGTCAACAGTTCACAAAATATGTAGAAAATGATACTACCGTCTCCCACTGAGACAAATAAATAAATACCCGTAAGCAACACCAATCTCACCAGATTAAAGCATACTTCACAACTGTATCCAATTGCGTCTCACAGACTTAAAAACAACACAACCCTGGTTTGCTGCCTACAGAGGATAGTGTTTCTTGTCTAAATCAACCCCATCCCCCCCACTTATCATATTGTCTTACTTGTCCAGCATCACAAAATAACTCCCATGAACCACTTAGTACTGTCATTCACTATTGTTTGTATATAAAAATGGAATAGTTAAAGGGCATGTCACCACCCCAACAAATTTGCCCCACTGTTGAGCTCACTGTGTAGTTTTAAAAGATCTACCTTTCTCTTTTGCTCCGTATGGTAGTCCTGCGGCCTGATGAAGTCCAGGAAACTGAAGAGTAGGAGCCTCTCACTGTGTTTCTGTCTTTTTCCTGCACCTCTAAGTGGTTTGTGTCATGGGACGTGTAGCTCTCCCCCCTCCCCCCTCAGCATCCCTTTTAGTAAAGAATCACTTCTCAGCTAAAAAAACTGATAAAGGAGAAGGAATCCCCCAACCCTAGATGCTATGTTTAAATTTCCCAAATCGGCTCCTAAAGGTACTTACCAGACCTTGTTCCCTCACACCTCCATCTGCTTCTCTTCCCCACAAAGCAGCAGCAGAAGGTTCCCAACCAGCAGCCACACAGTGGACTGTCTGAGTCTCAGGTAATTATAGACCTGCTACTGGTCTGGACCCTTCAGAGGGGGCAGGGATGAGGGAATGAAGGCTGGTAAGTAAATTTGGGTGCTAGCAAGGTCTGGATAAGAAGGGAAGCCAGTATGCTGTGAGGCAGCATTGGGAGAGGGATTTCCCACTATGCAGTTCACATACTAACTGTCATCATTCCAGCTACAGCAAAACTATACATAACAGAAATAAATTTATGATACTAGGCTCTTGATTGACAGCTAAAAAGACTGAAGTAGGGGACAGAGCAACAAAAAATGGTACAGTGAAGTTAGGAAGAATTATAGTTTCCACTAATGGCCAATTAAAAAAAACGAATTTCCCAGTGTACATATCCTTTAACCCCTCTTTAAAGCTACCACACTATTATAACACCCCTCACATATCCCTTCATCCTAGTCCCAACAGTTCTAATTGTTTTTCCGGTGCAGTGTATTCTACATGGACATGTTTTAGGCCAACTGACTGAGGTGTACTTGTTTTAGTCCATGTGCAGCATTGTATACATTTGGGAAGTCCACTTTAAACTGGTGAGACTGGTGTCTTCTTGTTCCAGAAAGCTGACATTTGAGTAATTTCAGATGTATTTTGTCTTGGTCCCTCAGTGGCTGAGAGCGGAGTTCTGGATGTAGTATTTTTCGCCTTCAATATCTGAAGGCGAGTTTTTGTATGGCTCTCAGCACTATTTATCATGGATGTAAATAACTGAGAATCTATTGCAGAATTCATGATTTTTACACTCTAGTTCTGTAGAAGGTTTTCATATACATATAAACAGAATAAATTGTAATGAGCTACTTTTATAATTTTTATATTACATAAATTGTTACATTTTATGTGAACTTTTCAGTGCCAGCATAATTTTTAGGATTTTGCCCTCAATCGGTTCAACCAATTTAACATACGAGAACCCGCCAGTAAATAGAGGATGTGTTCAATTTTATCTTTCAGCACAAGTGTACTTTAGAAAGTATAAGATACATTTGTAACTTTTCTGGAGATTTCACTAAATTTTTTTTTTTTTATTAATGTCATTGTTTTTGCATTTTTATTTGTAGAAAATGTTTATGCTCACATAGTAATTAGGTTGAATAAAGACATACGTCCATCAAGTCCAACATATTCACCCTCAGCTAAAAAGGGGGAAAAAATTCCTTCCTGACTCCAAACGGCGATCGGAAAGTATCCCTGGATCAACCAGACCTATGTTATTAATACCAGTAATTCTCAATATTTTTTAGTTTAGAAACTTATTAGCCTTTTTTAAAGCTATTCAATGAACTTGCCATTACCACATCTGCTGGAAGACAGTTCCACAGTTCACCGTTCTCACTATAAAGAAACCTTTCTAACCTGAAGATGAAACTTCTTTCTTCCAACCTTAAAGGTGTCCACGAGTCCTCTGATATGACCATTATTAAACAATGCACCAAAGAGTTCATTGTATGGGCCATTAATATATTTGTATAGGTTATCATGTCCCCACCAAACGTCGCTTCTCCAATGTAAACAGCCCTAACTTGCCTAATCTGCCTGCATATTCAAGCCCCTCCATTCCCCTTATTAATTTAGTTCCCTTCTCTGACTGCCTCAATTTCCAAGATGTCCCTTTTGTATATGGGATTCCAAAACTGCACCGCATATTCCAATGAGGCCTTACCAGTGCCTTGAAAGAGGGAGAATAATATTTTTCTCTCTTGAATCTATTCCTCTCTTTATACAAGACAATTCTTGCTAGCTCTGTCGTTGCTACCGGCATTGTTTGCTATAGCTAAGTCTGTTATCAACCAGAACCCCAAATCTTTTTCCATTACAGATGCACTTAACACAGAGTTATTTATGGTGTAGTGGCACAGGGATTATATCCCAAATGCATCACCTTACATTATCAACATTGAATCTCATCTGTCGCCATCTGCTGCCCATTTTGATAATCTATCTAGGTCTGCTTGCAGCACTTGTACATCATTGGAAGTTTCCAAAGCTCTGCATAGTTTAGTGTCATCAGCAAACACTGAGACCTTGCTCTCAATGCCCCCTTCTAAGTCATTTAAAAAACAGATTAAACAGAAGCAGCCCCAGTACAGAACCCTGAGGCACTCCGCTTAGAACTTTAGCCCACATAGATATAGCTCCATTTACCACACTCTCTGTTTGTGATCCAATAACCAGTTCTCTATCCATGAACAAATGTTTTCTTCAAGGCCAACAGTCCTCAGTTAAAATTAGTTCGCCTATGTGCACAGTATCAAAAGCTTTCGCAAAATCCAAATATACCACATCCACTGCTGTGCCTAATCTAACTTCTTACTCACTTCTTCATAAAAACCAATTAATTTGTCTGCATGATCTATTTCTCATAAATCCATGCTGACTAATACTAATAAGATGATCTCTGGAGACAAGTCAAGGATATGATCCCGTAACAAAGTTTCCAGCACCTTCCCTACCACTGATGTTAGGCTTACAGGTCTATAGTTACCAGGCTGTGAACGACTACCTTTTTTGAATATGGGTATTACATTGGCTTTTTTTCCAATCCAAGCGGCACACCCCAGACCAAAGCGAATCGAAAAGATGAGAAACAGTGGTCTAGATAGGACTGAACTAAGCTCTTTTAAAATCCGAGGATGCAATCCATCTGGTCCTGGATTTATTGATATTATCTTTGTCTAATTGTTTCCATACCATATCCTCTGTTAGCCAATGTGAATACTCTTCATTTCTTCTCTGCATATTATTACAATCCTACTGTAAAAACAAGGATTTTCAACAGTAAAAACCGATGTAAAAAAACGGTTAAGCATATTAGCCTTTTCGGCATCCTCTGCAACCACCTCAGCCCCATTATTTAATGGTCCCCACATTCTCGTCCTCATCTTCTTACCATTTATATACTAAAAAAACATTTGGGGATGGACTTGCTTTGTTCGGCAATCCGTATTTCATTTTCTATTTTAGCTAGTTTAATTGCTTTCTTACACTCTTTATACAGCTTTTGTACTCCCTGAAGCCTGTTCTGTTCCCTCTGTTTTCAAAATTTTAAAAGCCTTTTTCTTTTTTTTCCATTTCCCTTTTTACCTGAGCATTAAGCCATGCAGGAGTGACCTAATTTCTTTACAGTGTTCCTAAATGTACCGATTTAGAAATGTTAATTTAATATCCCTTAAAAGTGGTCCACATCTGCTCTGTACTTTACCTAGAAACAATTCCCCTCAGTCTATAGCAGGAGTGATTCCTTTAACAGCATAAAATTAGCTTTCCTAAGTTAAAATTTTTAGTTAACCCAGTGCACTTTAGTTTTTTTGCAACTTATATAATGACACTATATCATGGTCACTATTCCCTAAGCTTCCAAATACCTTCACCTCCAAAATGAGCTCAGGGTTATTAGTATCACCAGATCCAACACGCATTCTATCTAGTAGGAACTTCTAGAAAGAAAATGCTCATATAGGAAATTTAAGAACTTTATACCTTTTGAGGTGCGGGCAGTTCCCTTACTCCAATCTATGTCAGGGTAGTTAAAATCCCCCATAACCAAACATGCCCCATACCAGCAGCCTTCGCCAACTGCATATGGAGATTCATTTCCACCTCCTCCCTGGCATTTGGTCGCTTATACATACTCCAACAATTAATTTCCCTACCTTCTTGCTTCCTGTACACAGTTCCACCCATATTGTTTCTGCGCTATCGTTTACTCCCCATCTATTCCATCTTTTAAATTTGGCTTCAATTCCTGTTTAACATACATACTCCTCCTTTCTTATTAACTCTGTCATGTCTGAATAAGGAGTATCCTTCAATATTTACTGTCGCATCGTGTGATCATTAAGCCATGATTCTGCTATACCAATCACATCATATACCTTTCTTTAAAGCTATTATTTCAAGTTTCCCGGTTTTTCCAGCCAGACTTCTTGCATTGTAACATACATTTTAGATTCAATTGATTTACTTCCATACATGGTTGTACATGCCTCCTTATCCTCTTGCTCCCCCCTCCCCTTCTCCATCCTCCTTTGTGTTAATAGCCCCTGATCCCTAACTTCTCTATCTACCCTGTGTAGTTCAACATACCCTCCCCCCCATACCTAGTTTAAATCTCCTCCAACCCCCAGCCATCTCTCCCCCAAAACCGCACCTTCACCATTGAGGTGCAATCCATCTCTACTAAAGAGCCTGTAGCCAACAGAAAAGTCAGCCCAGTTCTCTAAAAACCCAACCCTCTCCTTACACCACTCCCTTAGCCACGCATTATACTCCTGAGCTCACCGTTGCCTCCTAGCGTAGCACATGGCTGCGGTAGTATTCTGAAATCACTACCCTTGAGGTCCTTGCTTTTAACTTGGCCCCTAATTCTCAGAAATCATTTTTAAGGACCTCACCTCCACCTCTAAGTTTTCATTGGCACCAATGTGAACCAAAGACCGCCGTTACTCCCAGCCCCACCCAATAATCTGTCTACACGATCCACCATATGGTCGAACCCTACACCAGGCAGGGTGCACAAAACTCTTATTGTTTCTAAAGCTTGGGTAATTCTGAGTCAATGATACCAGACATGTGATACCCACCTTTTCCTGTCTAGGGCACCCCCCCAAATAAAATGTACTTTCTAGATTTTACACCTGCTTGAAATGTATTATTACTTTTGACAGTTAACTTAGAATAACTGCTAATTAGCTAAAATATCTGCGTAAGTGAGAAATTTTTTAAACCGCAACTGGGGGGTTGTTATAAGTGGGGTCAGTTTTGATCAAAATGCAGATCCTGGACACAGATGTTCAGCAGAGGTTTTTTTTTTCTCAATTTTCCTTTCTTTCCAAAAAAATAAATCAGAGATAAAATCAAAGGTAGATTTTACTCTAGCAAAAAGTTTCAAAACCAACATAAATGTTAAAAGCCTAACCTTCCTGATCAAATATATGCCAATGTTTTGCTTTTATTGTATTGAAAACCAAAAAAGTTTGTGTGTTTCACTTTAATTTATCTTCCAAAGATTATCATCATCACTTTGGAATGATAACATACTTGGAATACAAGCAAAAATTACATTACATTATTGGAAAAATATGAAGAGAGACTGGAAAAGTTACAATTATGTACGCTGGAGAAAAGGCGCTTGCGTGGGATATGATTACTGTGTATAAATATATTAACGGGCCATACATAAACTATCTGGGGCATTGTTCACCAAGAGAACATGTCAAAGGACACGAGGACATCCCAAGACTTGAAGAAAAAAGGTTTAGGCTTCAAGCTCGGAAAGGGTTTTTTCACTGTGAGAACGGTAAGCTATGGAACTGTCTTCCAGTGGACTTGTAATGGCAGGTTCTTGGTGAGTTTCAAAAAAAGCTGGATGAGTTTCTGCAAACAAGAATGTTGCAAGTTCTGGTATTGATACATAAAGTAGAGTTGATCCAGGGAAATTTCCGATTGCCACTTGAGTCAGGAAGAATTTTTCCCCTTCATAAATTTGGTGGGGGTTTTTGCCTTCCTCTGATCAACAGTTAGGCAGGAAATGGGATATTGCTAGATGGGTGGACTGGATGGACGTATGTCTTATTCAACCTCAAATACTATACTAAAAACACTCCCAGAAAGCATCGGCAAAGATCAATAATAAGTGATGAAGAATGTTTACCTCGTATTGATCAGTGCCCCCATTTTTTTTTCTAAGTCTTTGCTTAGTAGCAAATACTTCTATTTAAGAAAGGGTCTCTAAGATGTATGTATGTATTTTATTTCTTATAGCGCTACATTCCGCCAGCGCTACAATTATTTACTCAACATCAGGCCCTGCCCCAAAGAGCTTACAATGTGTATGTACACATACAACCTATCAGTATGTCTTTGTGATTGTGGGGGAAAACAAGTACCCGGAGGAAACCCACACAAGCACGGGAAGAACATACAAACTCCTTGCAGATGTGTCCAAGGGTGGAATCGAACTCAGAACCTCAGCATTGCAGGCATCAGTGCTAACCACTGAGCACCGCTGCCTGCCCCAAGATCCATTTACAAATACTTTAGCAAGCTGTCATTGTGTGACAGATTGCTATGCAGTTACTGAACTGTGATCCAAAAGCAGATCACAGTTCGTACCTTCCACTGGACCATCAGGTTGAGCGGGGAAACCTTAGGCAAGACCCGGTGAAGGAGGAAGTCCTCTGATGTCGCCAGGGTCTCCCTACTGTGTGCAAAGGAATGAATGGCCAATGCCATTTCCCAGTATGGTCATGGCATTTAAGGGGTTAAATCTCGGTTCCCCCACATCGGTTTCGGGTGGGAGAAATGGGAAACAGGAGGGCACATGAATGGTGCCCTCAGATCACTCCTGGCACCATTTTGGGGTAGAATTTCCTTTTAGTGTTGAAGAACATACAGTGTATGATCTACGCCACTTTTGCGTATGAACATGAAGATCATACACCATTTAAAGGGTGTGACATTTAAAAGGTTAAAGAGGCAATTACTTTCTGGTTATCAATCCTTCCATTTTTTAATTGTATTTATAGGAAATTGGAAAAGGAAGGGTATAAACTTTAAATATAGCTTAGCTGCACAAAGCTCTATTAATGTGGTGTCTGCATGTGCTATGAGTTCTAATACCAGCACCGTGGCACAGGCAGTCAAGACCGTTAATTGGAACTAATTAGTTAATGATTGAATTTCTAGGAAGGGAGACAGGCCCAATCCTGGATTTGGAAAGGTTTTTGTTGACAGACCAGAAACCTGTTTGTGCTAATAATTATATCATCCCTACTTTTCTCTCTCTATATTAGTAAAGTAGGGATGATATTAATAGGTTATTTGAATAAGGAATCATTAAATTGGGATAATATTTCATTTTAGTCATTTTTAGTGAAATAAGCAAGTGAGTATTGCTGAGGTGGTACTAATGTTATAAATAAATATAATATAAATTGGATTGGAGCTTCAAAGCCACTTTAAAGTTGAATAAAACTAGAAAGTATGATTAGATAAAGCTTGTTGGTATCTTAAGCTTAGTGTAGTTAAAGGACAACTGTGGTCTCAGAACAAGTTAATAAAAGCCTACAGCTTTTGTTTCTTTAAAATGAACCTTAAATCACATCTCTGGCTGCAGACTGTGAGAAGTTATATTGTGAATGATGCTCAAATTCATTGCTTTTAGTAGCTTAAGTGATTTATCTGACCCAGAGGAAGAGTATGCTCACTTAAGGCTTAGCTTTAACCATAACTACTCACAGAGTAGTGTTGTTGAATAGGGTGTTGTCATGTGAGTACACACCTAAGATATAAAAGAGTTACATATTGCCAATAATAAGCATTGAACTTTTTTCATTTAAAACGGTGTTGGATTTGTTAAAATTTTTAAAAATCTTGAGATTTTTAGGCTATACTTTATTGTGAAAATGTAATGGTTTTTTTGTTTGTTTGTTTCATCTCAGATTATAAGAGTGTAGATAATTAAGAAAAAAAGCAAATGAACAAAGACATTTGCTGGCAAAATATTATTATTTTATCATTCACAACATTATTGCACCTCTAATCTATACTTACCTCCTCCCAAGCCTCATGACCATTTAATTATTTTACCTTCCCTTGGTTCATAAACTTACCTATCTCTGATGCACCGTTGTTTCCGTCCTCAACGTCCTGTGTTAGCTCAAGAGCTTTTACAAAGGAAACGTGCAGGTGATGTGCCAAATGACGAAGTGAGTCATTGCCCATGATGTCACTGTTTATACAATCTGGAAGAAATGCAGCATCTGTGTGATATGCTATTTTTTTTTAAATAAAGAAAGGTAATTTTGGGGTTTGGGGCTGGGGGGTGGGAAGGGGTACACACCTTAATTTGCTCGACTGACCCGAGGGCTGACCAGTAACTCAGCGTTCTGGCTAAGAATCTCATATACATTGACACAAACCTACTGATGCCCTGTTACACCCATGTACCCTTCTCTTTCCATGGCAGCCACAGCTAAATGTACAAAAGTTTTGTTTTATGATCATAAAACTAAAATTCCCTTCAACCCTACACAGACATAGTATAAAACACACCCACTATGCACCTATATATTCCCACCCTCCTCAATGATATGGGTCCATACAAGCACCCTTGGAACAGCTCTCGTATAACCTTTCAACACACCTAGTATGTTGTCTCTAGCTTCTCCGGATCTTACGTTAAGGGCTTTTAAAGTTACAATTCTTTGTCTTCCCTAATTGTCTGAGTCATAATGCCTGTGTAAGAAGCCCCACCCCTCAAAATAACAATATTTTCTGAACCTAGTTACAGACCTGCAACAATTCTCTTTCCATTTCTCACCTTAGGGAGAGAGAAAAAAAGTCTAGCTTTAAAATTGATTCTGAAGTCATTTGTATGGAGACCATACAGTCATCATAAACACACAACCATACCCCCAACAACCATGAAACACGTAAACACTATTTCTGACACCCCCATATACTAACGCCACCATTCCCTGACAAACCATACCTAAATCATAAAAAAGTAGGTATATAGACACCCATATAGACACAGATCCCACACACTTCCGATATACCCCTACACCCACAATTCTAGTTTCATTGCCCCATACCTACATTTTTAAATAGAAAAAACACAAACACAGGTACACACACCTACTCATGCACCCCTATACCTACTTACCCTTTTTATGGATCAATACACACAATAATAAAAATGTATTTATATATGAAAAAATTATTGTTGTATAATTTTATTTTACAACTTTTTTTGATACACCTTTTAGGTACCTTGCTTCTGCTGTTCTTTGTGATGGGTACTCTTTGGTTTTAACATTAGTCCTGAGGCCCCCACATTGCAGGCCTAACCCCATGAGAAGCTGGAAGCCAAAATGGAGAAGTCTTGGGACCCTACATACTCCTGATATATTCTTGCAAAAGACAGGTTCTATCTTTTCTTTTTTGTTTAAAGGAGGGTTTTACAGAGTAAGGATGTTTTCAAACAAAGTTTTTATTTAAAGAAAATAACAGAATTGCTTATTAATATTATCAGTTGGTAGCACAGTTAAATACAGTAGAGAATACATGAAGTTTAATTCTAAAGACATTTCATTCATTTTCTCAATTCAGAATGACTTGTACAGAATCTTCATGGCAATACATGCCCTGAGATGTGTCTCAATATGAAATATACTATACCAGAAAAGTATCAAAGGGCATTGTTGGATTGGACTGTTGGGGCCCACCATGAAATCTGTGACATGGGCCCATCAGTTGAGTTTAGGGGCCTACCTAATGTTTCTTATCTCAATTATTACTCCCTAACATATCTAATTTACTCCTACTGACTCCTGTTGTTATTAAAATGCATTTTTCTTTACTGTCCTTTTTTAATTTTAGCAGTTTTGTCTGTTTTCCTGGGTGAATAGCCTGTGGGTCCACCAGGGATTCTCTGTAACCATTTGGGACAGTCTGACACTGTCAGGGGTATATCAGAGTTATAATGGTGTTGATTGTAGCTGAGGTGTTGTTAAACTGACCAGGTAGGGTGTCAAAACTAGAGATTGAACTTCCTAAAGTTCAGTTCATTTTCGAACTATAGAACTTCAGTAAAAGTTATATAGTTCGAAAATGGGACCATTAAAATCCATGGAGAAAAATAGTTTGAAAGATTCTGATAAAATACATTTAAAATAGCAATGGTAACTTACTGTAAAGGGCCCTGGGACCTGGGAAATTGTCTGGGGAACATGTACTATCACCAAAACACTAACTTCCTCTATGATCGGTCAATTGTCAGGCTTCCGCATTATTCCGCATTGAATTTTCGAAGGTTACCTAATCAATTGCCACATTCGAGGGTTTGGACAAATTGAAGGGTTACTGAATGCTGCATTCAGGGTTATCACAGAATTCCTGGGTTGTTGCCATTCGAACCCTCAATTCGGCCATAACCTCTATGCGCCATTCAGTAACCCTAGAATTCGCGATAACCCACGAATGGGCCGAATAAGCCAAATTCAGTAACCCTCAAATTTGTCCATAAATCTCAAGTGGGTTTGAGGGAGCATTAAAGTCAAGGGTTATTGATTCGAAAATAGGTTATGGAGTGTTAACCTCAAGGGTTATTGATTTGAAAATTGGATAATCCTCGAATTATCGATAATTATCTAAAATATGTCCACAAGTTTGGAAAACCAGAAAGTTCGTGTTCTGAAAAGCCAGAGCTTATAGAAACTCATAAAATCTGGCTCAGATGGAGCAGATGATGTTTATCAATATGCATAAAAACACATTCCATTGTATTTATTACCAAAATAATTTGTACAAGTTATTATTAGTTACTGAACACCAGTGGTAGACTTAGTTTAAGAACCTGGTTGTGTGTGAAGTTAGGCAGGATAAATAAAAGGAAGGGAATGATAACAATAAAAACAAATTGGCAGTAAAAATTAGAGATGTAATGTGGGTTCGAATAGAACCCATTTTCAAATCAAATCTGAGGGTTTCGAAGTCCTGATAAAACTTTCGAAACTCCCGGATTACACGGTACCCAGATTTTCCGAATTTTCGATTTTTATTGAAAATCAAAGTAGACGATTATTGAAAATAGACGATTATTGAAATTGAAAATCGAAATTTTGGTAACCCTCGAAAGTAATGATCAATTTGGAAAACCCTCGAAAATAGAATGCGGAAGCTCGAAAACAGCCCGATCGGGAGGAAAATAGTTTTACATTTTTTTATTTTTTTTACAAGTTTTGGTTCTATTTACGGGTTCCCCAACCATTCCCCAGGTCTCTGTGTCATTTACAGTAATCTACTATTACTATTTGTCCCTCAGAATGGACAAAATAGTAATAGAATGGACAGAAACTTTCACATTTTTTTCTCCCATAGAAAACACAAAACATAATAAGGGAACTGTTGGAATAAGGTTTAGCCACATTGCTGCGCTTTTTTTGTGTGTTGCGTTTGCTTTTTGCGCATGCATTTGTTTTTTTTTTTCATACAATGAAAACCGGCAATGCACTGGAAACACTTGTTTTTGGTGCATTGTATTGCGATTGCGATTTGCGTTCTGCATTTTAAATCGCAATCGCATGCGTTTTTCAATACTTAATGAAAAAACGCATGCCAAACCAACATGTATTCTGTGTGGATTGCGTTTGCGTTGCAGTGTGGCCGTGCCCTTAGTGTTTTTTTTTACTGATCTACTAAATAGCATTGGAGTTAATGAAGGATTAAAACACAATGCTGGGCTCGTATAAATACAGCCTTATTCATGCCTAAAGAAATATTAAAACTACGAAAAGTGTAATTTGTTATTTCAGCCGTACACGTGATGCATTACTTACATTAACTTTGGCAGGCGAAAAAATTCAGGTCTACGTGCTTGCTATTACAACAGCTTCCTCAGGATTGTAGCCTTTAGATTCATCACATTAACCTGTCTTACTATTGAAAAATGTTATTTCTGAGTAATTTTGATTTCAATACTATATTGTTTCATTTTAGTCTCCATTACTATGAAGTGTTGGCTGTCGTGGTTCAGGAAATTTGTTTATATTGGAAAAAAGGAATTACATTTGGATCAGGTATCTATTTTTATTGAATGTACACATAGTGCAATGTTTTATACATTATTAGCAGAGTACCCAGAGTTGTCTGGATTTTCCAATGATCTGACCTTCACCTGCAGCCGAAATTAACGGACCTGTAACTCACTACCTGTCCCGCCCAGCATCCACAGCTTTCTCACTGAACCCACAACCATTCACCTACTGCGGTTTATTTAAACCTGAGCAGCAAATCAGGTAAACTTCGCCAGACCCGTTGCAGGATTCTAGCCAGATTTCAGCTAATACATACCTCCCAAATGGAATAAAAGAGGACAGATGGAATGAGAGAGGAGGCGTGGCAGCATTCAACTTAAATGTTATTTTTTTCAATTAAGCCCTGACCAATGACTTAGCTAGAATAGAGCTACCATGAGATCTCACTGAGATGGGAGGAGACTCCTACCTATAGATGAAGTTAGATTGAGAAATGAAATAAGTAAGGGAAGACAGATGGTTGTGAAAAGTGTGTGTACGTGGCCTTTACACTGGGGCTTCGGTGGTTTGTGGGGGAAAGACACACATGTTAAGTAAATTATCTCCTTACATGCTTGCATTGCAGTGTGGCAGTACCATCCCACTGCTTTATAACTTTCCTTAATGGGCATGTCCACCCCACAACTCTATAATTTGCCCCAGTGCGCCCCATGTGTAGTGTAAAAAAAAATCCTACTTTCATCTCTTCTCCTTATGGTTCTCCTGCAGTGCCTGTCTAAAGTAATAAAAAGTAGCTAGTCTTTCAATGTGGTGTGGTCACTCCACTGTTCTTTCTCCAGCTCACCCTCAACCTGCTCCTCCCTGTCATCCCTCATCCCTGCTTCCTCAGGCAAAAGAAGAGGTCTGCCCACCCCACCACCACTTCCCTCGCACCCGATGTAGCGACCAACACCCTCTCGTACATGGCGTCGTCCCATCATCGCTGCTTCCCCTATCCTTGTCCATAGTGAGCCCACCCCAACCACCAACTCGTAAACAAGGCACAGAAAGTTACACCCTCTGTTCCCTGGTATCTGCATACCCAGCAGCATCTCGACTGGCTGCCTCTAGCCAACCAGACGCCTGCCGTCGCCCCTCCTGCTGAAAGCCGGGAGCAGACACCGGGGAATGAAGGAGTGTAAGTATTTCTGGGGCTGTGTTTTACCAAACAAAGGGTGGTTGGGGTGGGCTAGGGTGGGCTACACTATGTAAAAAGTTTTTTTCTGCGGGAGATACCATTAGGAAAATGCAATTTAAAACCATTATCAATCCTTTACATTCATGGCTGTCAGCACCTGCACCAGGAAACTACAGATTCCATAGATGCCTTTTTGAACTCTGCACAAGACTGCTGTGAATTGTGATCTCACTCTGCTTCCTAATAGCTGCCTGCTACCCCCAGTACAAGAGACTTTCTTGATGACAGCTCTATCCTCCTATCACAGCAAAAACAAGACACAATAAAAGTAAAGGATTGAACCAAATCAGAACAGCTGCAGGAATCCAGAAAACACAAGCTAGAATCTGTGACATTTAGGAGTAATTAACTTAGGTGATTATATGATCACAACCAGATGGCAGCACACAGTTTAATTAACCTAAAATGTAGAAAAAAGGGGTTGTAAAATTGTAAGATTTGTAAACGTTGTAAAGTAGCCTAGTTTTTTTCCAGGTCCTGAAATATGTATACCAAGTTTCACTCAAAATTGTGCCAGTTATATTGATGGGAATTACAAATACTAACATCACTTTGGGGCATGTTTACAACCACTGTATTCTAATTAGCAAATACTTTGTAAAAGATACCAGGCTCATTACCAAAAATATGAGTTAAATTCCCGCTAACTGGTTCACTACCGGTTACGCAACTTTAAATCCAATTAGCGTCGGATGCATCCCGTGCATCCGACGCGATTCAATGTCTGTTTGCGCTAGTTTTAGCGCAGGATTTTAACGCCAGAAAATAGCTGCTATAAAAATCCCGCGGTGAGTAAATCCCTTACTGGGATTTACCACGTTTGCAAACGCGATTTTGAATCACGAAAGGAGCATTTACACAGAGTTATCCGTGTAAATAAGCAGTTTTATAGCATACCCCTTGTGTAAAAAATAATACATTAATAGCCTAACATATAATTAGGTGGAAAAGTTTACTAAGGTTATTTTATAACTTTGGTTCTAGAAAAAATTGCGATATGATCTACATACTACAATAATTTTCAAATTACGCTCACTAAGTTTCCTTTATTTTGTAGACCAAAAAACGGCCATAAAAATCTTGGAGGATTTTAATGTTCGCACATTGTATGATAAACTGGAAGATCAAAATCTTCATTTGACCTCTCAGATGGACAGACACCGAAATGAAACACTTTCCTTAATAAAGCTTTTATCCAAAGAATTCAAATTCTTAAGGTAATCTTTCCTTGATTGGTATGCTCCTCACTACCTTTAATTCCTGAGCCCTTCAAAGTATTCATATTTTTCACCTATCACTACTACCTCTTTGCAGAGCAGCAGCTAGAGGAAAATTGCTAATTGACGACTTATTTGTAGTATTTAGTTAACATCAATTGGTCTTGAAGTTTAGTACCTGAAGACATTTCACTAGTCATCCGACAGGCTTTCTCAATTCAGAATGACTTGTACAAGAATCTGTTGGCAAAATTACCTGGAATGTGTATCAATCAACATATAACAGCAAGGTGCACAGTGGTTATGTGATTGTAGCTAAGAGGTTTTATCAAGATGAATTGTCTCTTCTGTGCTGGGCCATACTTGATGCAGCAACTTCAGCATGCCAAACGTATGGCCCAGCATAGAAGAGAAAATTCATTGGGTCTGGCTCAGTCGTGTACCAGAATCTTAAGGAAAAAGGACATACTTTTAAAAATTGTAACATCTACAACTTGGCCAAAGAATAAAACCGGTTTGAAAAAAGTGTCAAGAAAGCCATTTATGTCAAAATAAAGAAGCATGCCATGTACAATGCTGTTTTGAGACATTACCCTGGCAATTTAAATACAACGCTTCCTTGCATTTAGGGGGTCCCTGATGCCTTGCTGTTATTTTCCCATATATATGCACGCACACACACACACACACATATACATATAATGAAAGATCATTCTATGAATTGAGACTGAATACCAGAGATACCATCACCAGGATGATAACCCTCACAAACTAATTGACAATCCTTTTCTACAGCTGCCTGTCCATCCCCTGGCTTTAATCTGATCCTATTGCATGTAAATGGATAGGAGCAATGTCAAAAGAATTGACCTGTTTGGGGAGTAGAGGATACTCACAAAGCAACTTCTTACATCTGTATTTTAAGTGTAGGATTGATAAACTAAAGCTAATAATGTGTTTATTAATACTACAACTCACACAGTATGTTTTCAGGTGTGTGCTCTACTTGATAAAAAGCCACCCAAAATTTTTGTACACAGTGGTCCACCAACTAATTTAAATAATGGAACCGGTGCATACTGTAAGTGCAATTTCAAGGGAAAAAAGCGCTCTGTTTTTTGAATAGCTTCCACATATCTAGAATTATGGCTAGCAAATAACACAAAAGAGAACCAATGCGTATGTGTTATCACAGGGAAAAAATATCAGCTTTGTGTTTGGATATATTTCAGTTTTTCAAAGTAAACACTCCTCAAAATCAGAAATAAACCCCACAAATGTAATATATATATAAAAAATATATTTTAGAACCACACACCATCAGATTGTAGCAATTCTATTCTTTCATTCATACATATATGCAGAAAAAAAGGCAATAAAGACTTGGACTTAACCAATCTTAATCAAACTTCCAGTACAAATAAAAAAATTCCCACTAAATATTGATCTTCTACATGTCCCAAATAAAACTGTACCCTAATTGCATCAGTACACAAGAGATACAATCAACAAAATAGCCCCCAAAGGAGCCATACTACTTTGTGGCTGTGCCTTGCCTACTTGTATGCTCTTGTGCATAAATACATTATTGGAATCTACATATGTTCAGCTACATAACAATGCTATTTTTTAACATGTATGTTCACGTAGAACTTTATATTAAAAAAAAGGGAACCAATACAAAACTTTGGGTCTATGGTCTATTGCATATGCTTGTGAAGGTTCTCATTCAATCAGGTCATTGTATCTATGGTATCAGTTAGATCAACTAACTTAAAGTTTAGTTTCTTGAAGACATTTCGCTAGTCATCCGACTGGCTTTCTCAATTCAGAATGACTTGTTCAAGAATCTGTTGGCAATTAAGTACCCTGGAAATTCCAAATTAGCATATGACGCCAGGTGTTAGTGACCTTCTGAATGCAAGGTGTGGATGCATCAGGGTTTTCTCTAGGGTCAGAAAAGATCAGGGGCACTTTTGAGCACTCTATGCAGGAAAAAATTAGGACACACCACTCCCAGCCCTAATTAAGCCACACTCACTAATTTGATAGATAGATACACACCAGGAAGTTATAAATAGAAAGACAAAGAAAGAGATAGACGAGGTAAGGTGTTAGACAGAGAATAACAAATTAATGACACAGAGAAACAGATTTCATTATACTGGTAGCAACTGGCAATTTCATTATATTGATAGCAAACTGGCATTTTCATTATATACTGGTAGCCATGGAAATTTCATTACATACTGGTAGCCATGGGATTTTCATTACATACTGGCCAGTCTAGCACAAACTGGAAATTTCAGTATATACTGTTAGCAACTGGAAAATTTCAGTATATACTGCTAGCAAACAGTAATTTTCATTATATACTGGTGGCAAACTGACTATTTCAGTATGGTAGCAAACTGGCAATTTCAATATATACTGGTAGCAAACTGGCATTTTCATTATATACTGGTAGCCATAGGAATTTCATTACATACTAATAGTCATGGGATTTTTTATAACATACTGGCAGCAATCTGGCAATTTCATCATATACTGGTAGCCATGGAAATTCATCACATAGTGTTAGCTATTAGAATTTCATTACATACTATGGTAGCCATGGAAATTTCACTACATACTGGTAGCCATGGGCATTTTATTACATACTGGTAGCCATTTCATTAAATACTGGTAGCCATGGAATTTCTTTAAATCCGGGTAGCCATTTCATAGATACTGATAGCCATGGGAATTTAGTCACATACTAGTAGCCATGGGCATTTCATTACATACTGGTAGTGGTAGCCATGGGCATTTCATTACATACTGGTATCCATTTCATTACATAGGGGTAGCCATGGAATTTCTTTAAATACTGGTAGCCATTTGATTAGATACTGATACCATGGGAATTTAGTCACATACTAGTGCCATGGGCATTTCATTACATACTGGTAGTGGTACCATGGCATTTCATTACATACTGATCCATTTCATTACATAGTGGTAGCCATGGGAATTTCTTTAAATACTGGTAGCCATTTCATTAGATACTGATAGCCATGGGAATTTAGTCACATACTAGTAGCCATGGGCATTTCATTACATACTGGTATCCATTTCATTATATAGTGATAGTCATGGAAATTTCTTTAAATACTGGTAGCATGGGCATTTCATTACATACTGGTATCCATTTCATTATATAGTGGTAGCCATGGGAATTTCTTTAAATACTGGTAGCCATTTCATTAGATACTGATAGCCATGGGAATTTAGTCACATACAAGTAGCCATGGGCATTTCATTACATACTGGTATCCATTTCATTACATAGTGGTAGCCATGGGAACTTCTTTAAATACTGGTAGCCATTTCATTAGATACTGATAGCCATGGGAATTTAGTCACTGGAATTTCATTACATACTGGTAGTGGTAGCCATGGGCATTTCATTATATACTAGTAGCCATTTCTTTGCATACTGGAAGCCATTTCATTGCATACTGGAAGCCATTTCATTACATACTGGTAGCCATGGGAGTTTTTACATACTGGTAGCCATTTCATTAGATACTGATAGCCATGGGAATTTAGTCACGGGGATTTCATTACATACTGATAGTGGTAGCCATGGGCATTTCATTATATACTAGTAGCCATTTCTTTGCATACTGGAAGCCATTTCATTGCATACTGGAAGCCATTTCATTACATACTGGTAGCCATGGGAGTTTTTACATACTGGTAGCCATTTCATAATGGTAGCCATTTCATTACATACTGGTAGCCATGGGAATTTAGTCACATACTGGTAGCCATTGGATTTAGTCACATACTGGTAGCCATTTCATTACATGTATTAGCCATGGGAGTCACATACTAGTAGCCATTTCATTACATACTGTTAGCCATGGGAATTTAGACACATACAGGTAGCCATTTCACTACATACTGTTAGCCATGGGCACTTGATCACATAATCACAGCAAACTGGCAATTTAATCATATACTTGGGTAGGCTATTACCTACCCCATGTACAGGGCAATCCACTTAATGAGTGTATTGCCCTGCACATGGGGAAGGTAATAGCCTAATTGGGGTATCACCTACCCATGTGCAGTGTGGAGCAGAGCAGCTGGAGGCTGGAACAGTCATTGCTAGAAGGCAGAAGCCATGCAGGGACATTACAGAGCAGCGCAAGGGCGTTAATCCTCAGTAGTACAACGAGATCAACGTGATGATGTCATCACACCGGCATGCTGATGACTTCATCACACCGGCATGCTTGGTGACGTCATTGTGCAGCCACAGAGTACTACTGGGAACAGAAGAATTGAGGCACCTCTTCAGGTAAGTTATATTATAGCGACGCCACTGGGATGCACTGAGGCTAAGAGGTGTTATCGAAACTGCCCAGGGTAAGGTGTGCTCTTAAAAAAAAGTACATACTTTTTCAGACTAAACACCACTTTAACTGGGAAGCGATCCAAAAACTATATATTATTGGAATCTATAAGCCTTCAGCTACAAACTTGTGCTATTCCTTCACTCATATGTGCAGAATTCATAGACACATTTGGGAGATTTTCTAAAAAAAAGTTGATTCAAAGTTAGAAATCTTCTCAAACTCATATGATAAGTAAAAAAATCACACAAAATATCAATCTCTAACTTGTCAAGAATCAAATGGTATGCCACATGTGTGGGAGTACACAGAGACACAGCCACCAACTAACCTCAAACGGGACAAAGGCATAAGTGCAACCACAGGGACAAAAAATAAAAAGCTCTTTGTTTTGAATAGCTTTCAGTTTTTCCAAACTAAATACCCCCCAAATTTAGAAACCCCCCAAAATTATATATTTTTGCAACCTACACACCTTCAGCTGTGTGATGGTATGCATTTTTTATACATACATGCAGAATTTCAATAAAAAGTCTCAAACTTAGAAATCTTGACAAAGACCTTTTTTTGGGTGTGTGTTTTACTTCAATCTTCTTATCATTCTCAATGACGAATATGGGCATAAATGTCGATCTGGGGCACTTAAAGGGGTAAAGTTTCCATTGACTATTGTCCCTGGAAACTATTTTTGCCACAAAAGGTAAGGAGGTCCCTGGCCTGTAGAGCTTACAATCTAGCTTGTGAAGATTCTCATTCATCCAGGTTATGTTATATCTGGGGTATTCAGTTAGATCAACTTTCTCAATTCAGAATGACTTGTACAAGAATTGAATATGCTCGTAAAGTTACTCATTCATCTTAGCCACAATGCAATAATACTTTGCATTCAGGAGGTCACTGACACATATATACTGGTTGATACACATTCCAGGGAATTTATTTTGCCAACAGATTCTTATACAAGTCATTCTGAATTGAGAAAGCCAGTCGGATGACTAGCAAAATGTCTTCAAGAACTAAACTTCAAGTTCAGTTGATCCACAGATAATTAATCTGGTGGTTTATTGTGCCTTTAATCTTAGCTTGCTCCCCCCCCTCCTTTTTTTTTTTTTTAAATTAAAAATAGGAAGTAAAATGTGAAATGCTACCTCCCATACATACAATACGATTAAAGATTTTGTGGGGAAATGATTTGTTTCCTACAGTGTTTGCATTATTCGCATGCGTTTTGTAACAAAAATCATTAAAAAGAAAAAATCATATTAGAATTTTATTATTGCTATTCTTGCTTTAAGGATTATATTTTTCTGCTTTCTGTTCTATTGCTTATTTTTTATTTGTTTATGTTTGTCAAGGATTTATTACTCAGTACTGATCTCAATGAATGCAGGAGTTTACCATGGAAAAAAGTTGTTCTAGATAATGAACAAGTTAGTACTTATTCTAGCATTTCCTCTCATGAAACTAATGGATCAGCCACAAGTGCCTACCAACTACTGCGAAATCAAGGTAAAAAAATACTAGTGTGTTACAAAAAAGTTATTCTATGAACATTATACAATATTTAGGTCTATATATGTAAACAGAAACAATAAAAACAATTACAAAAACATTTAAAAGGATGAGCTAGGAGATAGCTAGATTTCTAATCCTCCATCTGCTACAATTTGTACGTTATCCGTGTAATTTTGGGTGTTTTCTCTGCATAGTTGTCAGAAGAGATGGCTAAAACTCATCAGTTTCGTTCCGTTTTCAGATTCCCGTATCTCAGGAAAACTCAGAAGATCCGAAAATCCGAAACCGGAAGGAATTCTTGATTGTTATCGAATGTTCAAGGCTCTTTTCGATAATTTTCAAAAATAGCATTGAACGCTCAATAAGCCTCGAAAATAGGATCGGAGACTACTTTCAAGTTTCCAAACTTATTTTCGAGGATTATTGAACGTGTGAGGGTATTTTCAATAATCCTCGAACGTTCAATAATTATAGACAATAGGCCCTGAAGTCCCTAAATCTGGACGATCCATCCGGATTCAGACGGATCATTCAGATTTCAGAACCAAGGGGTTCCGTGTTGAAACCCAGTCCGAGTCGGTCTCAGATCCCATCTTTAGTTGTTAGCACACCTGAATTTTCTTAACAGTCCCTCGTTTTCACACAGAGTTCAGTTGTGTGTTAAAAAATGTTCCACAAAAGTAGAGAAGAGGCCAAGTCATGCAGAGTGACAGTGGAACATTGTGATGTCATTGGGTGGAATGGAATAGATTTAAAATAGACACATGACAATTTGCTTTAAGCAAAACATCTACTTATCTTGGACTTATCATTGTTGTTTTGGGAAATTGTCAGCCTCCATTTTTATTTATGCATTCATTTTTTTCCAATTGCTATTTTTGATATTGCTTTGAGGTGTAGTGATAAAGACTATAAACTGTTTATACACTAGTGAAATGGGTATATAATGAGTTTCAGAGGCTGCTACAGTAGTTTATTTTAGTTTTAGTGATTTGATTATCATAAAGAACAGTGCAAGTATGACGAATATACAAAATACAAATAATATATTTAAGCCTTTTGTTCTCAGGAAATGTTATGCTAGAAGCAGCAACCTTAATGAAAACATTAATACTCCTGCTGAAAAAAAGTTCTGCGCTGGCAACAGTTAAAAAAGAGGCATCAGAAAAACAGCAGAAACAGGTTGGTATAACTACATACACTGTATTCAACGCAGGAAAAGCTAATGGAGAAGACAAGGTAATATACTCTATAGAGAGAAACAGATAGATGGTTAGGAAGTTTAGATAGCTATAGACAGATTTTCTGAAATGATGCTACTAAATTAATATTATTATCTGATTTTTATATCAGTGTTAGATTTTGAGATAGCTAAAATAGGAAAATAGAAAAGGACAAGTTGTCTGTTACATAAATAATGATGATTAGGATTTATGAGACCAGAGATGAAAGATTTATAACCAGTTTAGAATCATTTCTGAATTATGTCCTGGCTGGAACTTAATTAAGTTGCAATAACTCTGCATTGACTGCTATTGTGATGCATTAAGTCACGTGTGCCTCATATTTAATTCCAATTAAATATGAGGCACACGTGACTTAATGGTCCCAGAAGAGATCACAACGATAGACGTGCCCGTCCTCAAGCCATGACATAAAGGCATTGGCATAGGCAGGAGCGGCATTGGACCCCATCGTCGTCCCAGGCAACTGCAAATAGGATTCATCCATAAAAATAAAGTAGCTCTGAGTTAAAGGGCATGTCCACCCCTTTTGAAAACTTTTGATATGTGGTAGGACATGCTCCCCCAGCCCCAACCGCATTAATATTATTGTTAGAAAGTCCCCCGATTCTTACTTACCTTCTCTCTTTCCTCCGCCGCACTGTACAGGCCCTCTGCTTGCATGGAATTGCAAGCAGGGACGGGACCAGCAGCTGTGTCCGTGATTGGCTGAGAGGCAGCCAATCACGGTCGTGGCTGCCGGGAGTTCTGAAGTTCTGAAGAAAAACCAGACTAAGGACCGTTTATCAGTACCTATTCACCATACAGTTCTAAATTGAAAAATAGCATTAAAACTAGGTGGGAGGTCTTAGCGTGGGACAAAAATCTACCATTCAGTGAGACTTTACCCCTTTTCGCATACAGAAGAGGAAAAAACCTAAAAAATTACTTGATACCTTAGGGAATCGCGTAATGATAGTAGGACTTGGCTTCCTAACCCAAAGAATGGCTTCTACAAATGTACTGGTTGTACGGCATGTAGAAGTGCCCTAACAGGCACGGACTGTCAATTTGTAATTTACTACATAGTGTGCCCATGTGGCAAATACTATGTAGGTAAAACTACGACGGCTCTCCGAGATAGACTAGCCAATCACAGGCAGGCTATTAGGGTTGCATTAGCTGCCCAGGATCATCCTAGGGGTGTAAAAGAAGGATATGAGGAAAAGTATGGCGAGCAATCAGTGGCCCGCCATTTCAAGGCAATGGCACATCCATTGGCCACACTCAGATGGATGGCTATTGACTATGAACAAGTAAGAGAGGGGGTTGATAGAAAAAGAACATTGTTACAGAGGGAGGTCCGATGGATCCGAAAATTGGACACTATTTCACAGAGGGGACTTAATGAACAAATGGTGCTGTCCTGTTATCTATAATATCCACATTAAGTCGGTTCATAGGGACGCCAGGATGATTAGCGTCCCGAGATCTCCTGCTGGACTTGAGTAGCCCCTACCAGTCAATAGGATGTAATATGAGAGGGCATGTAACCCTTACCCAATATTGAGTCTGCCATAGAGATCCACAGCTTTTACAATGTATCTATATATATTATTGCTTATATCTATTATTGTTTTTATGGGCGATATTTGTAAAACATCGATATCGTTATCGCAAAAATAACGATCATTATCGTAAAATAGCAATCGTTATCGTAAAATAACGATCGGCATTTTCCGATAACGATCGGTATTTACCGATAACAACCGGTATTTTACGATAGCGATCGGTATTTTCCGATATCGTAAAATACCGATCGTTATCGTAAAATGCCGATCGTTATTTTACGATAACGATTGCTATTTTACAATAACGATCGTTATTTTTGCGATAACGATATCGATGTTTTATAAATATCGCCCTATATTCCCTTCATACTTACCTTTTAGACTTTTACCTTCACCATTAGCACTGCACTTTACAATCAGTCTTTTTTCTGATGGCACTATATATAAATAAATCCTTTTATTTCCTAGTGTATTACAATCTGCAGTAGGCACTATGCACTTCTAATGGTCTCTCTTTTTATGGTATTTAAACTGGAGAGTTGGCACAATGCACTTTCATGGAGGTTTGACCAGGTACGCACGCCCTTGCGGGTATAGTTCTGGGATTCTGCACTTTTACCCCCGGAGGTTCGGTTAGCTGGATAGTGGTCTACCTTTGAACGCAGTAGGAATCACTTGGAGTGTGCCTTTGTAGTCAATGTCATTTTTCCTTTTGTATTCTGTCATGGGGTGGGCGGGTTGTGGGCGTTTAAGGGGAGTGTTTTATGTGTTTTAAGTGTTGTTGTTTCATTGGCCTGTAACCCTGATGACGGCCCGGAACTGATGGGCTGAAATGCGTAGGTGTACCAGGCCTACCTTTTGTTTGCTGATTAAAGAGTTACTTTATCCGTGGAGTGCTTTGGACTTTTACTATATTTGCTATCTGTTACTGGAGCACCCCGGTGGATGACTATTGAATGGAGTGCGGGAGAAGCTTTATATCTTATATATATATATATATATAAATATATATATATATATTTAAACGAAGAAGCGAGCGGGGCACTCCTGGGTCTTGAAAAAGGTTTATTAATAGTCAAGGGTAGGCAGATAACCTACGCGCTTCAGCCGTATTCGTAGGGCCGTCCTCAGGGTTACAGATCTGTGTGTCAAACTCCATTAAATACAATACATCCTCCCCCTCCCCTAGTAATAAATCAAGTAACAACTGTGTGGATACTGACACTAGTGTGGGCACTGACACTTTGTATTCTTTTAGTAGCGCTATTAGACACTTTGCACTAAGACACTTTGTATCTATTTCCCTATTTAATTAGCACTGGCATTTCTGCTTCCCAGAGCTCTAAGGGAGACGGCACGAAGTTCCCTGCTCTTCTATTTCCCTCTTCGTGTTGGAACAGGCAAGTCTTAAGTGGCGAACCTGTCCCGGCTTAGCTGCACTTCTTTTACAGCCACCTGACACTTTAGCACTTTACCTGGCTAATACTTAACTTCGGTCAGTGGTGGGTTAATATGCAAGGCACTTTCTCAATCCACACAGTTGTTACTTAATTTATTATGAGGGGAGGGAGGGGGGCGGGGGGAGGGAGGATGTATTGTATTTAATGGAGTTTGACACGCAGATCTGTAACCCTGAGGACGGCCCTACGAATACGGGCTGAAATGCGTAGGTTATCTGCCTACTCCTTGACTATTAATGAACGTTTTTTCAAGACCCAGGAGTGCTCCGCTCGCTTCTTCGTTTATGTGCATTTCCACTCGGCAGCACCCGGGCATTCATCCCTAGTACGGAGTGCGGACGAGCACACACTTATATATATATATATATATATATATAAAATCACAGATAGAGTGTGCATACACTCCTAGTGGTGATTCCAGTGGTGATGCTGAAGGTATCCCAATATATAAAGTTGATAGACAAATATCAGCGCTCAACAGGTCTTTAAATAAGGTGCTTTTATTAAAGTGCTTTAACAACCTTTAAGCTTCAAGCTTGATAAAGGCCAATAAGCAAGGGTCGAAACATTGCTATTGATGCATTTTTACACCACATTTGACTGTTAAAGCACTTTAATAAAAGCACCTATTTAAAGACCTGTTGAGCGCTGATATTCGTCTATCAAATATATATATATATATATATATATTATTATATATATATATATATATCATATAATAATTTGTAGAAAAGTCCTTTGCACTCCCCCTTTGTGTTTCAGCCGCCCCGGTGCTGCCGAAGGGTTTCTATAGACAAAGAAGGATGCCGTCGCACACGTGGGATCTTTTCAAACAGTGCAAAACTATTTATTCAACACAGAGCGTCACAGAATCAACGCGTTTCAGCCATCTTAGGTCAGGCAGTCATCAGGATGGCTGAAACGCGTTGATTCTGTAATGCTCTGTGTTGAATAAATAGTTTTGCACTGTTTGAAAAGATCCCACGTGTGCGCCGGCATCCTTCTTCGTCTATATATATATATATATATAATTAATTCTTCTTTTCTCCATTTACACATTTGGCCTTTTACAAGGGTTCCCTGGGACATCAGACATCAATACACCAAACACAAAATTAATACAAATATAAAACATTGATAAATATATAGAAAATATATCTGTATTTATTAAAATGTTGGACCTATACAGATTGTCCCAATATCTTGAGAACCCCATGCAACCTCTCAGGGACCCCTGGTTGAGGAAACATTGCTCTATACTGTAAGCTTACTGGCCAGGGTCCTCTCTCCTTGTGTATCGTGGTATTGCTGTAAATTAACTCATCACTTTATGTACTTATATTATGTTTTATGTATATTACATTACCCTTGTATGTAATTTGTATGACTTTGTATTATATTTACTGCCCTTATACTATATGTAACATGTATGACTATGTAATTGTAAAGTACCACGGAAGATGTTGGCGCTATAATAATTATAAACATAAAACACATTGTATTATACTTACATATAGAAGAAACATATTACAGAAGAGCTTTTAAATGTTGAAGTTAATGATAGATTGGAAACATCTAACCGAGAGGTGTAAACATGCATAGATCAAGGATGGATAAGCGCCATCACTGTTCGCATGCCACACTGCCATTGGAGAATCCCACCTCTACTTGCACGTGCACGCACCTGAGACAGGCATGCAAACGACTTTAATGCCGTTTCCAGGAGGGGGTCAGGGAGAGGAAGAGAGAGAGAGTGAGAGAGGAGGAAGAGAAAAAGAAAGGGAAAGGGGATAGAGTGAAAGTGAGGGGGAAGAAAGGAGGAGGAGAGAGTGATTTGAGGGAGAGAGAGAAAGAGGGCGGGAGAGAGAAGGGAAAGAGTGAGGGGGAGAGAGAGTAGGAAAAGAGCAATAAAGAGGGGGAAGAGGTCTTTAAATGTAGGGTTAAATGATTCTTTAAAGAATTGGGGGGTTGCTAGTTTTAAACTAAGCTAAAGAGCTGGTAACATCCATTGATTGTTTAGCTATACACACATGGCCACAAATTTTTCTCTTAACAGGATTTGTACACAACTGTTCAACAAGGAAATATGTCAAGACATCTATTAGAAGGTATGTAAAATAGAAAAACGTGGAGAAAAATAACCATGGCACATCAGGCCATATATATAATGGGGACTATAATATTTTTGGAAATTAAGACTCACATCTGCAAATTTGGGGATGTGATCCACTAGGATATTTTCCTCCGGGATATTTTTTTAGGTCCAGTGACATTTATAATAAATGCTTTATTTTACACTGCTTTATTAAAAAGTAAATTAATATGCATTTTCTTAGCCCATATTTTAACATTTCTAAATGGATCAGCAATGATTTTTTAATTTCCATTGTACAAATACATACATACTAGTCATGTTAGAAAAATGCATGTGCCTGGTACATTCAGACATTTTGCTCAACCCACAATTCATGTCTAAGAGTTGATCTAGAAAAAGGCAAAATCCCTTCTAAAGGCACTAAAGGGAGAAAAAAATTAAAGGGCAAAGGGACACCTAGGAAACGGAGGTAGGGTGGATTATTCCTACCTTCCAATATAATTTCATTGAGAAGTACAAGCATGTTTAGTTGCTCTTATCTGCTAGGTTAGGGTCCTGGGCCTTCCTATATTAAAGGTAGTTCTGAAACCATAATGAAAGCAGAGGCAGTTTTCTTCACTAAAATGATTTTGGGAAGCAGAATTTATCAATTCTACCTTCCTGCCCCAGGAACTTTTCTTCAACTTTTTTTTAAACTTTATACTGTATCCAATATAATTTTTCTTTGCTTCCAAGTGTCCTAAATCAACTTAAAGGGCATGTCCACCCCCAAAACTATAATCCCCCCCACTACTGGCCCCATCATGTAGTGTAGTTTAATACTTACCTTACATCCCAGCTCCATATGGTTTTCCTGTAGTCCCCCCCCAAAGTCCCAAAAACTGCCCACCAGGAGGATAGCAGAGTCCATATAGGACTCTGCCTCCTACCTGGCCTCCAGGAGAAGTTTGGCATGCGTACTGCAGCCCTTCTCCCCCTCCCTCCCCCCTACTCTCCCTCCCTCTCCCTCCTCCTCCGGATTCCCTCCCCCTAACATAAATCCCCTTTGATATAGTATTCCCTCTGGTCTCCCAGCCCCAACCGCTTCATTTTTATGTTTAGAAAGTGCCCCAAACTTTACTTACCTCCCCTCTTTCCTCCGCTGTACTGAATGACCGGCAGCCGCGTCCGTGATTGGCTGCCCCTCAGCCAATCACAGATGTGACTGCCGGTCCCGCCCCTCTGCTTGCATTTTCTCGCAAGCAGAGGGCCGGCAGCGCGGCGGAGGAAAGAGGGGGGGTAAGTAAAAGTTTGGGGCACTTTCTAAACATAAAAATGTAGCGGTTGGGGCTGGGAGACTAGGGGGAATACTATATCAAAAAATAGTTTTATGGGTGGACAAACCCTTTAATGTTAAAGGGTATGTCCACCCCCCAAACTAAAATTTTATATGTTGTAGCAAATGGCCATAAACCTGGACCTTGTGAGGTTTATAGCACTCAAAGATCTCCCCAAATGTATTTACCAGCCTTAATTCCCCTGTTTACCTTTTCGCCTTTGTTCCCCCACTGCATTCTGCTCAACTTCTGTGCCATCGCGCCTTAGCCAATCACAGGAGCAGATGCCGGTCGAGCCCCTCCTGGCCCCTCCTGCTTGACTTCCATGCACAGAAAAGGCACAGAAGTTAAGCAGAAGGCAGCAGGGTAACAAAGGCTGGTAAGTACATTTGGGGAGATCTTTGAGTGCTATAAACCTTGCAAGGTCCAGGTTTATGGCCATTTGCTGCAACATATACAATTTTAATTTGGGGGGTGGACATATTCTTTATAATTTAATATTAATAACAATAATTCTGAATTTGCTTTGATTCAGAGATCGTTTGATTCATGAGACCCTTTAAAGTGTAAATATCAGTACAAATTATTTTGAAAGAAAAAGTTTTCTTCTATCTATATTACAGTAAAACCATTTTTCTGCACATAAAGATAAAACAGGGTTATTCAATAAATGTTCTTATGGTGGTAATTTTGCCTTAACCAGATGTTAGCTTTCAAATGGTAAAGAAGATCTGATTGGTTGGGCCAAAATTAGCACCATTTTAACCATAAGAACTTTTATTGAATTTCCACGATTGTTCTTTAAATTTTAATGGACACTCAAGTAATGAACATCCCAACATAGAGCTTACTGCAAGGTCCATTTATGTATCTGTACAAATTCATTTTATTTTACTGCCCCATGCACATTTAATTCAAAAGGTAAAGAACATTCTGATGTTGGTGTTAAAATTTGTAAAAAAATTTTTGCCTTATTATTCATTATTTGTTTTTCTTAGTAATCTATATAACAGAGAAACACTTGCTCACCAGTCACTTTTAACCTTTCCTCCGACCCAAATCACTAGACTGGGCACACTCAGTGTGTTTAGTCTGGGGAGTGAGGATCTGGCCATTTGAGATTGAGGGAATACATGTAAATAATTGTTCATAAATAAAAGAATACAGGATAGGGATTGCAAAACATACCATAAAATTGCTCTGAAATGTACTGTGAAATTTCCAATATTTTGCTACTATTACATCTATGAAAGTCAAAGGATGTAATTTGCAGAGAGCTGCTAACAGCTTTTTAAGTCTTAAAGCTGTGTTAACCGATGGGTTGACATGGCTTTAAGAGCAACGGCAGTAAGTAACCGTTATCAGTGCATTGCCTTAAGGGGGCAATAGAGACCAATAGTGGCTGTTTATACATTGTCTCTAATGTATCCATTTATTTTTTTAGAGCTTCCTTTACAACCACTGCTATTTATGAGGAGCCTTTACAAAGAGACGAGTCTAAAGATGTTGCTATCAGCCAGCCCAATTACAAAAACACTGGAGGAAATAAAAGAAGCTCTTAAAGCAAAAGCTGTGCATGGTAAGTTGATTCTAGGCAGAGCACTTTGAAGCACTTAGAATGAGGTCAATGGGAAAGAGAGAGCTTTTCACGCTCCTATTTCATTCTCTTCTCCTTTCCCTCTTACGTCTTGTTCCCAATAGAATAAAATAGAGAAAACAGATAAAGGTGGAGATTCAATATGGCCCAAATCTATCTAAAACTCAGGTTAACCCAAAGACATTTCGGGTTAACATGGGTTTTAGATGGATTTTAGAGCACAGCGCCATTACCAAATGGTTTTGGAAATAGCACTGTGCGATCGATCCAAAACCGGGACTGTGTGGGCGGCATTAAAGTCACATTTCTTACCTTACAGGATGTTTGTGCGGGGATATGATCACGTTATACAAATATATTAATGGGCCATACAATAAACTCTCTGGTGCATTGTTCACCAATAGGTCATATTAGAGGACTTGTGGACATCCTTTAAGATTGGAAGAAAAGAAGTTTCATCTTCAGGTTAGGAAATGCTTCTTTGCAGTGAGAATGGAGAAACTGTGGAACTGTCATCCAGCACATGTGGTAATGGCAAATTCACTGAATAGCTTTAAAAGTGACCTTGATAGGTTTCTAAAACTAAAAAATATTGAGAATTACAGGTAAATAAATATACTGCAGTTCTGGTTGATCCAGGGATACTTTCCGATTGACATTTGCAGTTAGGAAGGAATTCCCCTGCTTTTTCGTCTACGAGAGACTTTCCCAGTATTGATCAATATCAATCATCATTCAGAAGTTATATGTTTT
This sequence comes from Hymenochirus boettgeri, assembly GCA_019447015.1. Classification (NCBI taxonomy): domain Eukaryota; kingdom Metazoa; phylum Chordata; class Amphibia; order Anura; family Pipidae; genus Hymenochirus; species Hymenochirus boettgeri. The sequence continues at coordinate 122,675,830 of CM033475.1, read as the reverse complement.
GATTGTACTGCCTTTTTCTCTTTTTCCCCTTATTCTAGGTATGCCATGGTTGAAATCACACAACCCTTCAATAAATTGGATCTCTGGAGAGGTTTCTTTTCCCTCATCGCATTGTCGGCTGTCATGTATTTCCTCTTCATTGTTAAGTATTAATCAAGTCCATTCTGAAGCTTTGTTACCCAGTGTCTATCAGAACTTCGCAGATGTTTTTGATAAGAAGGCTGCTAACAATCTTCCACCACACCGCATTTACGATTGCCCAGTTGAACTGTTACCTGGTGCGGAGATTCCTTTTGGGCGGGTATATCCGTTGTCAGAACCTGAGCAAAGGGTTCTTAAGGAATATATAGAAGAGAATCTTCAGAAGGGCTTCATTCGCCATTTCACGTCTCCAGCAGGGGCTGGTATATTTTTCGTGGAGAAAAAAGACGGTTCGCTTAGACCCTGTATTGACTACCGAGCTCTCAATAATGTCACAATTAAGAACAGATACCCTCTTCCATTATTCCCTGAATTAATTCAACGGTTGAGGACCGCCAAAATTTTTACCAAGTTGGATCTTCGGGGAGCCTATAACTTAATTCGAATAAAGGAAGGGGATGAATGGAAAACGGCGTTCCGCTCCAGATATGGTCACTTCGAATATTTGGTCATGCCTTTCGGTCTGTGCAATGCACCTGCCACATTCCAACATTTTGTCAATGACATTTTCCGTGACTTTGTTGATGATTTCTTGGCCGTGTATCTAGATGATATATTGATTTTTTCTTTCTCGTCTTAGAATTCATGGGTATATACGCCAAACTGGGGAAATGTGAGTTCGAGAAACCTTCAATACCGTTCTTGGGGTTCATCATCTCATCCCAAGGGTTAATTATGGATCCTCAAAAGGTTTCCGCTATTCAGGATTGGCCTACTCCAACTACCCGAAAGCAAGTTCAAAAATTCATTGGTTTTGCTAACTTCTACCGTAGATTCATTAAGAATTTTTCTACTATCATACTGCCGTTGACCGCTCTGACCAGAACCCATGTCCCATTCTGTTGGACGAAGCCCGCTCAAACAGCTTTTGAGCGTCTGAAATCTGCTTTTACTTCAGCTCCCATCCTTATCCATCCAGATCCAACTGTTCCTTTTACATTAGAGGTGGATGCTTCCGAAGTTGCTCTAGGAGCTATACTCTCGCAACGTAACGGACCTAAGGCTTTACTACATCCAGTTGCTTTTTTTTCAAGAAAACTTTCTGACTCTGAGAAGAATTATGATGTAGGAGACCGTGAGTTGTTGGCCATAAAATCGGCCCTGGAAGAGTGGCGATATTTACTTGAGGGCGCCAATCATCCTATTACCATCTTCACTGATCATAAGAACCTGGAATATTTGCAAACTGCCAAAAGATTAAAACCCCGTCAAGCTAGATGGGCTCTTTTCTTTACACGATTTAACTTCCATATAACCTTTCGTCCAGGTTCAAAGAATGGCAAGGCCGACGCCCTTTCTAGACAATTTAGTGAGGTCAATAAGTCTGACAAACCTAATATGGTTCTTTCCAAATCAAATTTTCTGCTGTTGCATACTAATATAGCCAAAACCATCAAAGAAGCATCTCTCCAGTCTACCTCTCGTTCCCAAGATGGGTTTATATACCAAAATAACAAAATATTTGTTCCGGACCGGGCCAGGTCTGCAGTACTTCAGTATTGTCATTCTCATGCTTTGGCTGGTCATTTTGGTGTTCACAAGACGTTGGATTTGGTTAACAGAAATTTTTTTTGGCCAAGTATGTCTAAAGATTGTAAACAGTTTGTGGCTTCTTGTCTTACTTGTGCTAGATTCAAGACTACTAGACAGAGACCATACGGGTTACTGTCTCCTCTGCCGGTTCCTGACCGCCCTTGGGGCATGATTACCATGGACTTCATTGTTGAGTTACCTCGCTCCAAGGGTTTCAACACAATCTTTGTGGTTGTTGATCGGTTAACGAAGATGGCTCACTTTATTCCGTTAAAAGGAATTCCCTCAGCCTCCATTACTGCAGATGTGTTCATTAGAGAGATTGTGCGTCTTCATGGGGTTCCCGATGATATCGTATCAGATAGAGGGGTACAATTCACTTCAAAATTTTGGAAGGAGTTGTGCAAGTGTTTGCATATCCACAATTCTTTTTCCTCCGGATACCATCCACAATCTAATGGACAAACAGAAAGAACAAACCAAACACCTGAACAATATCTCCGGTGTTACTCCTCTGCAACACAAGAAGATTGGTCTTCTCTGTTACCGCTTGCGGAGTTTGCCTATAACAACGCTGTCCATTCCTCCATCAAGTGTTCCCCCTTTTATGCTAACCATGGATTTAATCCAACTTTCCTTACCGGTATTCCTTCCAAGATCACTATTCCTGACCTTATCACCAGAATACATCGTATGAAGGAGAAGACTGTAGAGCTAAAGACCTTCATCGCTGAAGCTCAAGAACAAGCCCGTAAGTCAGCTAATCTTTTAAGAAAAGATTCTTCGGTATTTAAGGTTGGAGACTTGGTCTGGTTGTCAACTCGTAATTTGAAATTGAGGATTCCTTCTGCTAAGTTGGGTCCCCGGTTCATCGGGCCATTTCGTATTAGGAAAGCTATCAACACGGTCGCCTTTGAACTGGAGCTCCCCAATTCATTAAAGATACATCCAGTCTTTCATGTATCCTGTTTCAAAAGATATGTTTCCGACTCTGCGCTGGAGCCTCCTCCGCTGCCTGTTTTGATTGATGGGACTGACGAATACGAGGTAGAAAATATTTTAGATGCCAAGATTTCTGCTGGGAAGTTAAGATATCTGATTAAATGGAAGGGATTTGGTCCCGAAGAAAATTCTTGGGAACCGGCAGAACAGATTCACGCTCCTCAATTGGTCAAGAATTTTCATTCCAAACACCCTGACAAACCTAAACCCAAGGGCACCCGGAGGTTGCCCGTGGGGGGGGGGGCAATGTCAGGTACTTACCTTGCCGCAGGTCCGGGGTCCTCCTCCGGCGGTCGCGAGTGGGAGCGCGCCGATGACGCGCTCCGCCCGCTCGCATGCCCGCTCACGTGCCCGCGCGTCCTCAGTGACGCGAGGACGTGGGCGGGGCAGGCTTTTACCCTGCTTGCAGCCGTTCCCTTCCGGGGCACGGCCAGCAGGGAGGAGGTCACAGGGGCCTATTTAGGCTCCTCCTGGCAGCTGGCCTCTTGCTGCCAGTTCAGGGTTGTTTGCTCTGGACTCCTAGCTCCCTGTGTTCCTCTAGCGTGTGTTTCCTGTTGGTCCTGACTCCTACCTCCGGTCCGAATATCTACCACAGCTCCTACCTCCAGTTATCTCCGGTCTGCATATTCTCCACAGCTCCTACCTCCGGTCCGAATATCTACCACAGCTCCTACCTCCAGTTATCTCCGGTCTGCATATTCTCCACAGCTCCTACCTCCAGTCCGAATATCTACCACAGCTCCTACCTCCAGTTATCTCCGGTCTGCATATTCTCCACAGCTCCTACCTCCGGTCCAAATATCTACCACAGCTCCTACCTCCAGTTATCTCCGGTCTGCATATTCTCCACAGCTCCTACCTCCGGTCCGAATATCTACCACAGCTCCTACCCTCCAGTTATCCGGTCTGCATATCCTCCACAGCTCCTACTTCCGATCCGAATATCATGAGGTTCTACTTCCTGTTACACCTGTATCTGTTCTGCTGCCTCTCCACATTGTGGGATTGGCCTTTGTGGTTCTCTTCTCTGGAGCCGCGACCTGGTATCTGTCCGCCGCAAAACATCCTCACCATTAGAGGCTCTGGTGAAAACCGGCTGGTACTTAGATTCCGCGTCCAGAGGGGGTCTCACGGGGGTCTTTTCCTGAAGATCGCATAACACATCCAATGTAAACATCCCTTACTTGTCTAATCTGCCTGCATAGTCAAGCCCCTCCATTCCCCTTATTATTATAGTTGCCCTTCTCTGAACAGCTTCCATTTCCAGGATGTCTCTTTTATATATGGAGTTCCAAAACTGCACAACATATTTCAAATGATGCCTTACCAGTGCCTTGTAAAGAAGGAGAATTAGAGATTTACTTGACACTGTGTTTTTTATGGTGTAGGTGGCACCAGGATTGTTTAACCCCAAATGCATCACCTTACATTTATCAACATTGAATTCCATCTGCCATTCTGCTGCCCATTTTGATAATTTATCTAGATCAGCTTGCAGCAATTGCACATTATTTGAAGTTTCCAAAGCTCTGCATAGTTTTGTGTCATCAGCAAACACAGAGACCTTGCTCTCAATGCCCCCTTCTAAGTCATTTATAAAAAGATTAAAAAGAAGTTGCACCAGTACAGAACCCCTTGGCACTTCACTTAGAACCTTAGCCTGCATAGATGTAGCTCCATTGACCACCACTCTCTGTTTGTTCCAGTAACCAATTCTCTATCCATGTACAAATATTTTTTTCTAGGCCAACAGTCCTCAATTAATACATTAGTGGTCTATGTGGCACAGTATCAAAAGCTTTAGCAAAATCCAATTATACTACATCCACTGCTGTGCCTGAATCGAAATTCTTACTCACATCTTCATAAAAACCAAATTTGTCTGACATGATATAGTGTAAGGAGTGTAAGAAAGCAATCAAGCTAGCTAAAATGTATAATGAAATTAGGATAGCTGAACAAAGCATCACTAAGTCTAACATTTTATAGTATATTAATTTATATATATATTATTATATTATTAAAAAAGAAGATGAGGACTGAGAATGGGGCACCATTAATTAATGGGGATAAGTTAGTTACGGAGGATGGCGATAAAGCAAATGTCTTGAAATTTTTTTTTTCCTCTGTATACACTATAGAAGATCCAAGTAAAGATATCATAGAGTATAGTAGCAATAGTGGTATAAAAGATGCAAGTGCACTTTGGTTAACCGAGGATGTGGTACAGAAAGAACTAAATAAGGTTAATATTAATAAATCTTCTGGACCAGATAAAATACATTCTTGGGTCCTTAGGGAGCTAAGTTAAGATTTAGCTAGGCCATTGTTTCTTATCTGAGCAGATTCCCTCATGTCCTGATGTGTGCTTCTGGATTGGAAAAAGGCTGATTTTATTCCAATATTCAAAAAGGGTAGTCGTTCACAGCTGGTTAATTACAGGCTGGTAAGTTTAACTTGAGTGATGGGGAAGATACTGGAAAGTTCAATAAGGGAACATATTCAAGAGTATTTTTCATGGACTGACATTATAAGTAGTAACCAGCATAGATTTTGAAGGAATAGATATTGTCTATTAACTAACTTGCTTGGCTTTTATGAGGAAATAAGTAGAAATTTAGACTCTGGCATAGCAGTAGATGTAGTATACTTGGATTTTGCAAAGGCTTTTGATATATAATGTATAAGCTAAGGTGTGTTGGTCTGGAGAGGCACATATGTACATGAATAAAAAATTGGTTAATGCATAGGTAGCAGAGAGTAGTTGTTAATGGGGCTTTATAAATATGGACTAAAGTGCTAAGTGGGGTGCCACAGGGTTCTGTGTTGGGGCCGCTTTTATTTAATCTATTTGGAAGTGGGTATTGTCAGCAAGGTTTCTGTGCTTGTTGACAACAAAAAACTTTGTCGAGGATGTGCAATCGTTGCAAGGGGATCTAGATAGATTGTCACATTGGGCTGCTAAGTGGCAGATGAAATTCAATGTTGATAAATGTAAGGTGATTTTTTGGACTTAAAAATCCTTGTGCTACTTATACTATGTATGTGTATACATAGTTTTATTTATTTTTATTTATAAAGTGCCACTTGGGTGAAGCGCTGTACATTATAAAATACAAACAAGGGGATAAGTGCAAACAATTATACAGATAAATAAAAATTTAATCAAATACAATTTCATACATTGGTTAAGAAAGCATATATTTAAATTATGTTTTAATTGATATAAGTGCAGCATTATGCCAATCTAAATGGGAGGGACAACATACAGATACAAATGCGGGGATGGATATAAAGTACTTAAAAAGGCTAACAATCATTTGTTGTGCTGATGCTCAGAAAGGTAGGATAACAGTCTAGATTTAAAAGACTTAATGGAGTCACCAGGCGAAGCGAGAGAGGGAGAGAGTTCCAAAGGTAGGGAGCAGCAAGAGAGAATGGTTTAAGGCGGGAGGCAGCAGTGTTTGTTGGGGGTTTGTGAAGAAGATTTCCTTGGGGCATAGCCTGGAACAGACAGCCCTTGTCATCATTTACCACTGCCACTTTGTCAATTATTTACAAATGTCTGTATGCCAAGTTTGCATACAGACATTGGTAAAATGGTTGAAAATTGGCAGGGTTGGCATTATCTGTGCCAGTCTTGATACACAGACAATGCCAACCATTTATCACTGCCAATTTGCCAACATAAATCAAAAGGGTTGGCAAATTGGCAGCTGTAAATGGTTGTCATTGTTAGTGTCCTTTTACCCTAGTGCCCATTTACCACTTCCAATATGCCAACTATTTAATCCATGTCTGTATGCCTACTTGGCACTCTATTATATTGTTTTAGCATTATAGCTGATTCTAGAGGGGAAGAGCTTTGCCATGAGTAGATGCTGTGTGGATTTGTGTTTGCAGCGGGGTTAGGATGGGGGCCCCCTCAACAAATTCTGCACCAGGTCTGTAGCTACGCCACTGCAGTGGACATTGTTATGGCAGGTTCATTGGACAATTTAAAAAAAAAAGCTGGATGAGTTTCTGCAAACAAGGAATGTTGCAAGTTACTGGTATTGATAAATAAAGTAAAGTTGATCCAGAGATATTTCCAATTGCCACTTGAAGTCAGGAAGGAATTTTTTTCCGCCTTCCTCTGGATCAACAGTTAGGCAGGAAATGAGGATATTGCTAGATGGGTTGGACTGGATGGACATATGTCTTTATCAACCTCAAATACTATAAGTTTAATTGTCATAAATCCATGCTGACTACTACTAATACAATCAGTTCTGGAGACAAGGATATGATCCCTTAAAGTTTCCAGCACCTTCCCTTCCACTGATGTTAGGCTTACAGGCCTATAGTTACCAGGTTAGGAACGACTACTTTTTTTGAATATTGGTATTACATTGGCTTTTTTCCAATCCAGCGGCACATCACCAGACAAATGTGAATCTGAAAAGTTAAGAAACAGTGGTTTAGATAAAACTGGACAATGCTTTCTTAAGATTCGAGGATGTATTTCATCCGGTCCTGGGGCTTTATTGATATTAACTTTGTCTAATTGTTTCCTTACCCTATCCTCTGTCAGCCAGAATAAATATTTCTCATTCATACCCTTTATATTATTACAGTCCCTACTATAAGAACAAGGATTCTCTATAGTGAATACAGAGGAGAACAAAATGGTTTAGCACATTAGCCTTTTCAGCATCCTCTATAACCATCTCAGCCCCATAATTTAATGGTCCCACATTCTCGCTCCTCATCTTTTTACTATTGATATATTTAAATAACACTTTGGGGTTAAACTTGCTTTGTTCTGCTATGTATGTATGTATGCATATGTTTATTTATATACATATAAAAAAGCCACTAGGGGAAGCAGCGCTGTACAATATAGAATACAAAACATGAATAAATACATAAATAAGTATGAGCATCATGAAATATACAAGTGCTTGAAACATGTAACATAAGGCCCCATCGAGGTTACAGCCTACTTAGGTGGGTTATGGGTAACATACAAATACATAGGATAGGATGGAAGTGCTAAAGTAATAAATGGTGCAGTGTCAGAAGTCCTATGCTGTGCTCAGAGAGATAGGATGAGAGGTTAGATTTAAAATTGTTTATTGAGGTTTCTTCTCGGAGAGAGAGGGGAATAGAATTCCAGAGGACTGGAGCCAGAAGAGAAAAAGGTTTAAGGCGAGAAGAGGCAGTGTGAGTGGGAGGTCTATATAAGAGATGGTTCTGTGAGGAGCAGAGGGTACGGGCAGGGACATATGGGAACACTAAAAAAGAAATATAAGATGGAGCAGCAGAGCGAAGGAATTTAAATGTTAAGAGAAGGATTTTGTAGATAATGCATTGTTTAATGAAGAGCCAGGTAGATGTGTGGCACAGAGGAGATTTAATTTCCCAATTGTTAGAGAGCAAGATAATGCGTGCGGCAGAGTTAAGTATGGACTGAAGTGGAGAAAGATGGGAAGCAGGAAGACCAGAAAGCAGAAGGTTACAGTAGTCTAGGCGTGAAAGCATGAGAGCATGGATAAGCATAGTGGTAGTTTGATGGGAATTTCATAATGAAAAAGAAAAAAAAAATCTGTATTTCATTTTCTATTTTAGCTAGTTTAATTGCTTTCTTGCACTCCTTGTTACAGCTTTTATACTTATTGTAAGCCTGTTCAGTTCCCTCTGATATTTTAAAAGTCTTTTTCTTTTTTTACATTTCCCTTTTTACCCAGGCATTAAGCCAAGCAGGAGAGAACCTATTTTTTTTTTTGCACTTCCCTAAAGGTATACATTTGAAATGTAATAGTTTAATATCCCTTTTAAAAGGGGTCCACTTCTGCTCAATATCTTTACCTAGGAATGAATCTACCCAGTCTATGAGCAGGAGTGATTCCTTTAACAACATAAAATTAGCTTTCCTAAAGTTAAAAGATTTTGTTAAACCAGTGCACTTTTGTTTTTTGCAACCTATATTAAATGACACTATATCATGGTCACTATTCCCTAAGCTTCCAATTACCTTCATCTCCAAAATAAGCTCCGGGTTACTACAACACATCCTGTCGAGTAGGAACTTCTACCATCTGTGAAAGAAAATGATCATAGGTGGTGCTGGCAGTTCCCTTACTCCAATCTATGTCAGGGTAATTGAAATCCCCCATAACCACAACATGCCCCATACCAGCAGCCTTCGCCAACTGCATATGGAGATTCATTTCCACATCCTCACTGGTATTTGGCAGCTTAAAACATACACCAACAAATAATTTACCCTCCTTCTTGCTTCCTGTAACATACATACTCCCCCTCCTTTCTTATTAACTCTGTCATGTCTAAATAAGGAGTATCCTTCATTATTTACTGTCCAGTCATTTAAATCATTTATTATTATTATTGCGGATTTATATGGTACCAACATCTTTCGTAGCGATTTACAATTACATTTTTACATTCACATCAGTCACAGCTGCCCCGAAGAGCTTACAATCTAAGCACATTTATTTGACACATACAACCTATCAGTATATCTTTATTATTGTGGGGGAAACCGGAGTGCCCAGAGGAAACCCACGCAAGCACGGAGAGAACATACAAACTCCTTGCAGATGTGCCCAAGGGTGGAATGGAATTCAGGACCTCAGCGCTGCAAGGCATCAGTGCTAACCACTGAGCCACTGTACTGCCCCATTTAGCCATGTTTCTGCTATACCAATCACATCATACCTTTCTAGGTTCTAGTTCTCCAGTTTTTCCAGTCAAACTTCTTGCATTCATAAACATACATTTTAGATTATCATTCAATTTACTTCCAAACGTCCAAACATGCCTCCTTTTCCTCTATGCTCCCCCCTCCCACATCTCCAACCTCCGTTATCTTATTAGCCCCCTGATCCCAAATCCCTCTATCTACCCCTGTGTAATCCAATGTACCCTACCTCCATACCTAGTTTAAAATCTACTCCAACCCTCTAGCCATCTATTCCCCCAAAACAGCTACACCATCATCATTGAGGTGCAGTCCAGCTCTACTAAAGATCCTGTAGTCAACAGAAAATTCAGCCCATTTCTCTAAAACTCAAACCACATCTCCTTACACCACCCTCTTAGCCACGCATTTACAGTATACTCCTAAGCTCCTATTTCCTCCCTAGCGTAGCACTTGGCTGTGGTTGTATTTCTGAAAACACTACCCTTGAGGTCCTTACTTTTAACTTGGCCCCTACCTTTTGGAAATCATTTTTAAGGACCTCACCTTCACCTTTATATTTTAAAGAAGTCCTTTTTGTACACAGTTTTTTAAACTGCAATGCATATTCCAAAAGAGACTTAAAGGACAACTCCACCCTCATAAGAACATCTTTTAGAAAGAATGGCCTCTTTAAAATAGTTTGATATATTATAGTTTGTCCTATGAATTCATTACTGTATGCCTGCTATGTTTCTGGAGGCCTCATGGAAACTGAGCAATTTAGAAACCTGTACTGAGCCTGTACTGAGCCTGGGCATGCTCAGAAGAGGCAGCCAGGGGATTAACGTTCAGTCATTGGCTGTGATATCAACTGTCAAATCCATAACGGACAGTTGCTAACTGGAAGACCAGGAAGCAGAAACAGGGGAAACAGGACATTGTGCAGGATTTCAGGTTAGACTTATATATTTCAGATTTCAAACTATTAGCGTTTAGTGTTTTGGGGGGTGATTTACCTATATGTAAGTTTTCATTTTGGGGCTGGACTTGCCCTTTAACCAGTGCTTCATATTGAGGAAGAATAATATTTTCTCCCTTTATACCCATTTATACAAGACAATATCTTGCTTGCTCTGGCTTTTACTGGCTGGCACTGCTTGCTACATTTAAGTTTGTTATCCACCAAGATCATCAATAGTGATGCAATTAACAATGAGGCTTTTATAGTCTATGCAGCACAAGTTTTTTTGGGGGGGGGACTAAATTAAAACTGGAACACTCGCCAGAAAATATACAGCGCCACCTATTAAAAGATAGTAAAATAGCATCACTGCAATATAGATGCCGGAATGGGGTTTTACACCCCTTTTGGCTCTGTTCGGGGGTCTGCAATCCTTTTGTCTTTGTTCTGCCCGCCATAACATGGGTCTGGACACTTTTAACTCTGTTCTGGCTGCCGGAACAGGTGGCTGCACCTGTTCTGGCAGCCAGACACATGTTCTGGCAGCCAGAACAGAACAAAAATGGTTACAACCTCTGTTCTGGTGGTCAGAACAGAACCAAAAGGGTCCAGGCCCCAGTTCTGGCTCCTGAAACAGAGCCAAAAAGGTGTAGACTTACATACAGGCAGCCAAAACAGAGGCAAAACCCCTATTTCGGTGACCAGAACAAAGCCAGAAGTGTCTAGACCCCTGTTCTGGTGACAAGAAAAAAGCCAGAAGTGTCCAGACCCTTGTTCCAGTGACCAGAACAGAGTCAGAAGTGTCCAGATGCCCATTCTGGTGGCCATAACATAGCAAAAAGGGTTTGCACTTAGAATAGAGCCAAAAGGGTTTAGACCCCTGTTCCAGAGGCCAGAATAGAGCCAGAAGTGTCCAGATGCCCGTTCTGGTGGCCAGAACAGAACAGAAGTCTTGCCCTACCCAAGGGGTTAGGGTAATCCAAAGTCAAAATAAAGCTTAGGAGCACACTACTTGTGTGTTTCAGTTTATTGTGAAAAAACAAACCTGCCCCCTTCCTCAGGTATAACCTGCGAACATTCCTGCCATGACAGGGTAATGTTTAAGCCACATAATTAGGCAGGGTTAACAGTTGAGGACCTGTATGGTCATAAACAGTTAGACACTGTGCTTTCAAACTTCTTACAGCCACATTCCACTTCTTCACTAATTTAACATTCTATCATAATTTACTAACTAATTCACTGTTCATTTTTTACTAGATTTGAATGGTGAAAAAAGTAACATCAAGGAATCAGAGGAATCTGTTAAGTCCTGCTTCTTTATTCATGACCCATGGATTCAGTGTTTGCAGTCAGTCTATCCATTGTGCCTCCCTGTTCAATAAATTTTTTTGTTATAGTTACCTCCTCTCATTCAACTAGAAGAAATAATGAGAGGAGGTATCTAAAAAAAAATGTATTGAGCAGGGAGGCCCAGCAACCAAATGGTCTGTTTTGGCTTTTGTTTTGAAATGGCTATGGTCTGTAATCTTGGCTCCTAAGGTTCTGTAAACATGTTATATGGTTTCCCTTCGTAACTCTTTTACTTAAGTTAAATATTGCCATCTAAAGGACCAAGATAAGAATGCACCCGTTACAAACAGATGGTTATGAAAGAATATTGTATATCGATAATACTAAAGACAATGAATATACTGATATATTATTACACTTTTTGCATTTTCTCATGATGTTAAATTATATGAACACCTTTTAAAACAGATAACATATTTAAACGTTTATGAATATTGTTGCAATGCGAATTAATTTTTAGGGTAATAAAAGCATGTTTGGCACTTTGGCACTTTGATAATATGGTTGTATATATATATTTATTATTTTTATCATAAGCATATTACACTTAACATTAATATATTGTTACTATCTTACATCATCCACTGTTTTAGCACTTTATTATCATTGTATAACCAGGGTAGCCTCATTTTGAACCTTGTCCATCCATCACAATATTACACCACTTGCAGGTGGGGTTATGAGGGTATAAATGTAATTTGGGAATGTTCACTGGTGATACCTGAGGAAGAGGGCAGATGGCTCCCCGAAACTTTGAACTTTGTTTTTTGCACAATAAACTGTGAAACACAGAAGTAGTGTGCTCCTCTGGGTTTTTTTTTGACTCTAGTAATTTTCAGCAGGAATATGAGGAATAAAAGACCCTTGCAATACCTTTTCCAGTGGAAAGGTTTTGAGTTTGAAGTATGCTGTTAGGTAGGGTAGGGTTAAAAAGGAGGGTGAATAGGTTGGACTTGATGGACTTATGTCTTTACTCAACCTCGATTACTATGTACCGTATGTATGCTCCTGGGTCGCCTATGCTGAGGAATGTCTCCTGTTTTATCTGTCTATAAGCCTTCCCTCAGGAGTTTCTTCTCTCCAAAGTTTCTGCAAATAATTATCACCCAGTGACACTAAATTGAAAAGAGTTACTTGTCATTCTCACAAACCCCTGAGGAAAGGGGTACTATATGAAGTGGTATTTACATCTCCTGTCAGCTCTGGTTCCATTTCCAAAATGGCCCTTGCTGCTAAAGTTGTCATGAAATTCAGGTGATGCCATCATGCTCACTTTTTCCAACAAAAATTCACTTAACACAGAGCCATTTATAGTATAAGCAGCACAAGGATTTTTACGTCTAAAATGCATCACCTTACATTTATTAACATTGAATCTCATCTGCCACTTAGCAGCCCATTGTGACAATCTATCTAGATCCCCCTGCAACGATTGCACATCCTCTGAAGTTTTTAATGGTCGACAAAGTTTTGTGTCATTTGAAAACACAGAAACCTTGCTGACAATATCCACTTCCAAATCATTAATAAACAGATTAAATAGAAGCGGCCCCAACACAGAACCCTGTGGCACCCCACTTAGCACTTTAGTCCACACTGATGGAGCCCCATTAATAACTACTCTCTGCATCCTATTCATCAACCAATTTTCTCCCCAGGTCTGTTCTCCCCAGACCAACAGACCTTAGCTAATGCATTAGTTGCCTATGGGGGACTGTATCAAAAGCCTTTGCAAAATTCACTGCTATGCCAGAGTCTAAATTTCTACTTGCTTCCTCATAAAAGCCAAGCAAGTTAGTTTGACAATATCTATTCCTCCTTAATCCATTCTGGTTACTACTTACTGTATAAGGTCAGTCCTTGAAATATACTCTAGAATATGTTCCATTATTAAACTTTCCAGTATCTTCCCCACCACTGATGTTAAACTTACAGGCCTGTAATTACCCGGCTGTGAAAGACTCCCCTTTTTTGAATATTGGAATAACATCAGCTTTTTTCCAATACAGAGGCACATATCTGGACCTGAGGGAATCTGAAGAAATAAGAAACAATGGCTTAGATAAAACTGAACTTAGCTCCCTAAGGACCTGAGGATGTATTTTATCCGGTCCAGGAGATTTATTAATATTAACCTTATTTAGTTGTTTCTGTACCATATCCTCGATTAACCAAAGGGCACGTGCATCTTTTAAACCATTATTGCTACTATATTCTCTGATATCTTTACTTGGATCTTCTATAGTGTATACAGAGGTAAAAAAAATATTCAAGACATTTGCTTTATCTCCATCCTCCCTAAATTAATGGTGCCACATTTTCAGTCCTTATCTATTAACATACTTTAATTAATATACTAGATTTTGGGGGGGATTTATGATGCTTTGTTCAGCTATCCTAACTTCATTATTAACTTTAGCTTGATTGATTGTTTGCTTACCCACCTTGTTACAGTTTTTATAATCCCTAAAGGCCCATTCTTTTCCCTCTGGCTTAAAGGTTTTAAATGCCTTTTTCTTCCTTTCTATTTCCCTCTTTACATCAGAATTCAGGCACATGGGCACGGATTTATTTTTTTTACATTTATTTTCCAGGGATATAAACTTGAAATAGCTTAAAATCCCCTTAAACACAGTCCACTTCTGTTCAGTACCTTTACCTGATAATCCTTATCCCAGTTGACATGCTGAAGAGCTACTTCTAACCTGGGAAAATTTGCCTTCCCGAAATTAAAAGTCTTTGTTAACCCAGTTCTATTTTCCTTTCAATAACATACACTAAACTACACTATTTCATGGTCACTATTCCCTAAGCCTCCAGTTACCTTTATATCTATAATGCGCTCCACAATGTTAGATATTACCAGATCCAACAGAGCTCCTTTTCTAGTAGGAACTTCAACCACCTGTGAGAGAAAATTATCCTGAAGCAAATTCAGGAGCTCATTGCCCTTTTCTGTGTTGGCAGTTCTACTACACCAATCAATGTCAGGGTAATTAAACCTGGATAACTGAGAACCTTCACAAGCAAAGTCTAGGATATGACGGCATGATGCCATAACAAAGTTTCCAGTCTACCACTTAGGTAGACTTAGGGGTCAATAGTTACCAGGCTGTGAAGGATTAATGTTTTTTAATATTTGTTTTTTCCAATCCAGTGGCACATCACCAGGCAAAAGTGAATCTGTAAATATAAGACCTAATATTAATGTGTTCTCGTAATATCACAGTCTAAGGATAATCTAACGATTTTGTACATATATATACGATAATCGGCAGGAAAAATTAATCTGCCATGTCAGTTGATAAGGAAGTGATGCTCCAAAAGAAGTGTATCTTCCCATTGGTCAGTCCAGGAACAGTCCTAGACAGAGAGGGGGTGGTGTGAAACCAGCAGTAGCAGGAAGACTTAGTGGTTATCACCCTATGTACTAATAATGTGTGTGTGTGTGTTTGTGGGGGGGGCAATATAAAGTCTAATTGCCCTTTAATTGTTACTGATATTCTAGACTAGCAGGACATTATAATAAAATCTTATATAATATCTATATTAAATTCTCTACTACTTTAATATAAGTGCATCATAACATTTTTAAAAGATATTACTCTAAACTAAAATATAATTGCGTATATGTTATTCTCCAAAAAAAAACAAAAAACATTCCTCTGGTTACAGTGATGGTGATTTAGGAGCATGATTGATGGTGATTTCTCTATTTAGTGTTTCTTGGGCTGAAATCAGGTAATCAAATGCCCTGAGACTTTCTTTTTAGTGCTATAATGGCTGTTTTTATGTAAGTAGATCAATACAAGCAAAAACGTAGAAAAATCTTTATTTGTAAATGGATCTCTCTGGTACATTCACAAATTCTATAGCAAGTTGTAGTCTAAAATGCACAGCCTCAGCTCCATACTGTAGTGGTGCCATTCTTTCATTGATATATGCTTGATAAAGGATTATGTTACTAACTTTACTGTCTCCTTGCAATACTGCCAGAACTTATTCCACTTTTCTATTATTCATACATGCTGGTGGACTAATATCATGACCAAGTATCCATCTCCTACATGTCCTAAATGTATCACTACCCCACATTTATAGCTACACACAACACAACCTTAAAGGCAGCCAATGAATTACTCCACCTACCTCCACAAGCCATGTCCACCTTGTGTGCCGCAGGAAGATACAGGGGTGGCTTGACTTGTTTCAGGTGACAAAAGGTCTAGGAACACCCCTGCCTGACTGTCTGATTTATTGCTTACCAATCCTATATCAGCAATTTATTTAAATAGTAAATAGTAACAGTATAATAACTGTATAAAAGGGCTGTCATGTTACCAATACCTTTTTCTTTTCTATAGAACATGAAGTGGCTAAAAGTAATTCTTCTATCAAAAGTGATGACCTCATTCCCATGGACATGAGCAAGTTATCAGCTCGTCAGTTTATAGTTTATCGATTTGGCTGTGCTGTTTTGCATCTGTGTTGTTCCTGCATTGAGAAGCCACTAATGCTTCTAATAGCAGAGAAAATCCCAGAGAAGAAATCCTCCAGAGGAAAGTCTGGGAAGGAAGAAATTGGATTACAAGATTCTTATCATGATGCCAAAAACAAAGTGTTATACATACCTGTAAAACACTTGAACCATGCTGGTGACTTTGTCGTAATAATTGTGCATGCTGTAGCTCAAATTAAAACAGGTACATTTTCTCACTTGGTCTTGCATTAAGAATTTTAAATAAATAATCACACAAGATAATCTGTATAGAAATAGAAGGGACAGTTCAGTGGAAATTATCAATATTTGTTAAATTGTTAGTTTGTGTAATGCATACTTAAGGTGGCCATACACACGTGCGATAATATATTATTGCTCGTGTGTAGGGGATATTCCCGACCAATCGGAGAGCCAGTGAACGAACGTACCCGGCACTCCGATCGATCAGGAAATTTCCGGAGGTCGGCATTGGCTCCCTTTTACTTTAATAGAGGGAGCCGATACCGATTGTGCGGTGTATGGCCACACTGCTGACCGATACTAATGTGATCCGTCGGTACATTGCAATGGAAATCGCAGGTGTCTGGCCACCTTTAGTTATTCTACATATTCTCTCCCATTTTTAAAAATCAGTTGATTTCATATACTTTGCTGTTCCCTGCTGTAGACATTAGTGGGCTGACATTTCAGGTTTTACCGGTCCTTCTTCTTCCCAGGATGCACCACTTCCTTGGAATGTTCCTAACAGTAATTTCTATCTATTGATTGGCTGTTGGATGGGTCAAACATGCTCAGATTTCTACTGAGCATCTGAATCAACCCAGGCGCTGGGTCTCTACTAGGGGTCCTGCAAACAGGAAGTCAGTTTTTCGGTTGCATTTATTTATATACAGACAAAATGCTGAATTGGCAGATTAAGGTCATTGGGATGAAAAAATACTGCCATTTTTTCTGAAAAGCATATGTATTTACACTGAACTTCTCCTTTAAGTTCACAGCGGAACCTTTGGTCTTGCTTAATAGTATCTTGTTAAACACATGGATGGCTAAAGTATACTGAACTTTTTTTATTCTATATACACCCCCCCAAACATTTAAAAATGTGAAAGGTGTGAGGGGTTTGGCTCACACCTCAGCATGCACACATACTTTTTCTGGAGTCTTAACGGGATTTTCATAAAAAAAGGTAAATGTCAGGCTAAAAACCCTTACCGTATATACTCGAGTATAAACCGAGGTTTTCAGGCTTTAAAAAAAGCCTGAAAATCTTACCTCGGTTTATACTCGAGTCAGCCTATCTCTTACCTTGTCCCGCCGGCCGCGCGATCCGCATCCCGCTCCACAGCTTCTGCGCATCCGGATGATGTCACTACCCGGCCCGCAAAGTGAGAGGCCCGGGTAGTGACATCATTCGGATGCGCAAGGCTGTGTAGAAGGATGCGAATCGCGCAGCCGGCACAAGGTAGGAGATAGGCTGCTTTTTGCTTTCACAGGGAATTGGCAAATACTTACAAAGAAGAGTAAAACCTTCTTATTTGTGCATACTGTATGCAAACAATATAGGAGGATTTACCCCTATTTGCAAGTATTTGCCACTTAAGATGTTTGATAACTACAACTCCCAGCATGCTTTATTGGTGGTAGTTGTAGTTTTCAAACATCTTAAGTGGCAAATACTTGCAAATAGGGGTAAATCCTCCTATATTTGTGCATACAGTCTGACAAATAAAGAAGGTTTTACTCTTATTTGTAAGTATTTGCAACTTAAGATGTTTGAAAACTACAACTCCCAGCAATAAAGCATGCTCAGTGTGGTTTTCCTCCTTTTTATCCTAAAACTAGGTACCTCGGTTTATACTCAGGGCGGTTTATACTCGAGTATATACGGTAACCTTTTAAAAGTCTCAAAGAAACTATTTTAGAAACAAAGAAAGTTTAGTTATTTTGTGCTTGGATTCATGCTCAGTCTTGGATTCATCCGTGAATAAATCTATGTGCAGGACATTCAGTTATGTCAAGAAAAATCAAAACAGATCCACTTTTAGTCAAGGTTAAGTTTGCATATTATTTTTGTTGGGCACATATTTTCTAGAAGGCTTGCTATTGCATTTAGATGTGGATTTCATGAAATGTTATGAGACAAAAGAGACATTATGATGAGCCCACTGGTTTTGCAAACTGTTAATTGAAGGGCTTATTGGTTATCTACCACAAAGTCACAACAGGGTCCATATGGTTATAGGGCATAATTGCTGGGTTAAAGTATTAGTTCACTGAAAAAGGTAACTATTCCTTTAATGCATTGATTGAAGACAGAGGGGTTAAGGAGCTATGCCTTACCTTACATTCTTCAATCAATCGATCAGGAGCCAGGCATGAAGGTGACTATATTTATCTTGCGCACGAACCACCGTTGGCTCCATTGACAAGTCCCGACTGCTTCCGGGATTAATTTAACTATAGCGTGCATGCACAATAATACGCAATAATAGTAACTAAACATGGAAGCCGTCTGGAATTTTCAATAGAGATGGAGGTGGATCATGCACAAGGTAAATATAGTCACCTTCGTTCCTGGCTCCTGGTTGATTGACTGAAGAACAGAAGGTAAGGCATAGCTCCTTAACCTCCCGGTCTTCAATCAATGCATTAAAGAAAATATTACCTTTTTCAGTGAACTATTTCTTTAATGAAGTATGGGGGTATGGCCTGAGGACAGGGAGTTTGAGGGTATGCACACAAATGCAACCAGGATTTTTTTATTCACTAAACAGATTTATTTGGCAATAAATACGTTGGAATGTGCTGCGATCAGCATATAACAGCAAGCTGTTAGGGACCTCTTGAATGCAAAGTGTTGATTGCTTAATAGTTAAGAAGTGTTGTCAAAACCCAGGGTAAGGCATTAAAACAGCATTATAATGTATGTGGCTTGTCACTGGCTTGACAAGCCAGAAAGGTCACTTTATAAATAAACAATAACAATAATAATAATAACAACAATTCCCATTTTTGAGCCTCTTTTAACTTTTGCATAAAAGTATTATTAGAGTAATATTAAATAATAGTGTTCATCTATTCTAACCTAAACCCTTTAAAAAATCTACCAGTCTAAATTATTACACACCTCCTGTTTATATATGATAATGCATTGTATATGCTATATTCTATTCTATGTTGAATACCTATGAATGATATGAGGCATTTCCAAATGATTTTTGCAGAAGATACTAAACAGAAGTAACGTACAGCATGTAAATTATATATGCACGTATAATGTAGTGCTTCATTTTTCATATCTTTGCTTGACACTTTTTCTTATGTTTGACACAAGTTAAAGCGTTTTTTTTTTTTTTTTAGGGATTGGTCATCCATTTTCCTATGTAGGATTTCTGGAGGGGATTAACATAGCAATAAAGTCCATTGCGGGTGCTTTCTTCATATCATGGAATAAAGGAGGCATGTCAGATCAAATATTAAGTGTAAGCACCTGTAAAGACCCAGTCATTAAAGGGAAAAACATACTGTATGTTGCAAAAATACACTTCAGAGGCAAGGTCTTATCAAATATATGCAACCAAAAACTAAAATAATGTGTCATAAGCAGCTACAATAGTTACCAGCAAATTTATTTAGTATCTTACATGCCAAAAAATAGAAAATTCTAAATTTTAGCTCTGTACATGAATAAATACAAACTGGGAGATTTAATAAAAGTTCCTATTGTTTAAAATGGTGCTAATTTTACCCCAACCAATCAGATCTTATTTCACATTTGAAAGTTAACCTCTGATTTGTTGAAGCAAAATTATCACCATTTTAAAAAATAAGAACTTTTATTGAATCTCCCTGAAAGTGTACGGTCAAGGGGATAAGTGCAAGCAATTATACAAATAAAAAAAATTAAATAAAGTTTCATAG
Organism: Hymenochirus boettgeri; assembly: GCA_019447015.1. Classification (NCBI taxonomy): domain Eukaryota; kingdom Metazoa; phylum Chordata; class Amphibia; order Anura; family Pipidae; genus Hymenochirus; species Hymenochirus boettgeri. The sequence goes on along the minus strand of CM033475.1, from coordinate 122,655,673 downwards.
ATAGGTTAAGAATACATATATTTTAATTATGGATAAATTGATATAAGTGTGGTGGGCCTTGACACATTAGGAATGTGGGTTCGAAAAGAACTCAGTTTCGAATCGAATCTGAGGGTTTTGAATGTAGACGATTATTGAAAATCAAAAATAGACGATTATCGAATATCGAAAATAGACGATTATCGACAATCGATTCCTCGAAAGTAATGATCGATTTTGGTAACTCTCGAAAATGGAATGCGGAAGTTTGAAAACAGCGGGAGGAAATATAGTTTTAAAATAAGTTTTGGTTATTCCCCAGGTCTCTGTGTCATTTACACTAACCTACTATTACTATTTGTCCCTCAAAATGGACAGAAACGTTCAATTTTTTTTCTCCCATAGACTTCTATGGGTCCATTTTCGAATTTCGGAAATTTCAAAAATTCGAAAACAGAACCAAACTCAACAGTTTCGAACATCTCTAATTAGGAATGAGATTGCTGCCCCAAAGAGCCAACAATCTAAGTTGGTGGGACAATATACAGATACAAGTGGGTGATGGGTACAAATTGCTTGAGATGGCTAACAATCATTTATTGTGCTTGTGCTCAAGGTAGGATAATAGTTTAGATTTTAATGTATTAATGTATGTCACCTAGCAAAAAGAGAGAGGGAGAGAGTTCCAAAGGTAGGGAGCTGCAAGAGAGAATGGTTCGATTTAAACTGATTTAATATCTTATAATATTTTTTTCACTGCAATTAGCTTTTTTAAACCTATTAAAGGGTATCTCCACTGCTAGAAAAAAAATGTTGGTATTCAATTTTATTGAAGAATTGGAGGTAAAGGAGCTGTGACTTACCTCCTATTCTTCAATAAAACCTGCTGGAGTCGGAAGAGATCCCTGAATGCTCGCTCCTCCATCGCATAGTCTGACAGGTCCCGACGAACTCTCGGGGTCGGGTAAGTCCGTTCCCAGTTCCTGCAGGTTTTATTGAAGAACGGGAGGTAAGATACATCTCCTTTATGGGAGGTAAAGGAGATGTGTCTTACCTCCCATCCTTCAATAAAACTAAATACCAGAAAAAAACTTTTTAGCAGTGGAGATACCCTTTAATACATAACTAGCATACCATTTAAGTAAGCTTTGCATGTTTAAGACCTGGGTACTTGCTGGCATAAATTTAACAATATTTTAACACTAACCCAGTCTAAAAAGTTTTAAATAGCTTGTACCACAAAAATATAGTGTAGTTGTTGAATGTCATGAAAAACTTACACATGTAAAATTAATAAATTTAAAGCAAAAAAAAAAAGGTTAACATAGAAATGTTAAATGTACAATCCAATTTTTTTGTTTAATTCCCCACTTGCTTTGGACCTCCAGTTAAAGGGCATGTCCACCCCCAAAACTAGAATTTAACCCACTGCTGGCCCCACTGTGTAGTGTATAAAAATCCTTACTTTACATCCCAGATCCAAATGGCCGCCCTGCAATGCCCCTCCAAAGTCCCAAAAACTGGCCACCAGGAGCCTGGCAGAGTCCATATAGGACTTTGCCTCCTGTCTCTCCTCCGGGGGAGAATTTTGCCATGTGCACTGCAGCCCTCCCCACCTCTCTCTCTCTCCCATTTTGCTCTCCCTCCCCCTAGTGTGTAACCCATTTTCTCTAGTGTAGGGCTCCCTCCCCCAACCTCAACTGCCATATTACTTTTAGCTGAAACTCCCCTGATCTATACTTACCTTACCTCTTTCCCCCGACGTTCTGTGCAGCCAGAAGCGGCGTCTGTGATTGGCTGCCTCTCAGCCAATCATGGACATGGCTGCTGGTCTGGCCCCCTGCTTGCAGTTTCATGCAGGCAGAGGGCCGAGAAAGTATGTCGGAGAAGAAAGGTAAGGTAAGTAATCATCGGGGAGTTTTTTATAAAAGTAATATAGCGGTTGGGGCTGGGGGAGGGAGCCCTATACTACCCCAAAATTCCTAAAAAGAGGTGGACATGCTGTTTAAAAAATAATTCCACAGCCGAGTAATTGCAAATTGACATTTTTGTAATTGAAGTTTTTGCAAGCCGAAAATCACACATTACATTTTAAAAATCTGTTACTTAACTCCTGGAAAGAAGGAAACAGAAAATCTAGGTTGTAGACTAAAGCCCCTTTTTTTGCTAAGCACACAGGATTTTGGTGCAGCCTGACAGACTAAAGGACTTATATAATATAATAAAAGGATGCAAAAGTATTTCTTTTCTAAGAATACTCAGCAACCAATCAAGATCTAACTGAAAAAGACCAGTACAAAGCTAATGTCTAATTGGTTACTGCAAATTAGTAGGGAAGTGACCTGGACATTAGAGATGCCGATACCGAATTTTCGAACTTTCCAAAAACTTTTAAAATTCTAAAATTTCAAAATCTGACCCATTTAAGTCAAAAAGGGAGAAGTAGTTCGAAAAGTTTGAATTAAAATAAGGTTAAAACAGCAATGGTAACTTACTGTACATGGCTCTGGGAAATGGTCTGGGGAACACATAAATAAATCAAGAATTTGAAATAAAGTAACTTCCTTCACACGTGTGCTTCTTTCCAGCTTCCACATTCGATATTCAACATCTTAAAATTCATTATGTCTAGAATCTGTCTCTGAATCTCTTAAGGGGTGTTCATTGTTATACAAGTGGATTCATGTCCGGCATGGAGTGGCAAGCTTCCCTGTTCCATACCTCAACATAAGGGAGTAAATTAAAAAAAACAAAAAAATCTGTCTTTTATGGGAAAGTTCAATGGAAAATATCATTATTTTTAAAATTCTTATGGGATCATTTACTCAAAGCCACTGGACAGTTTTTTGGAGCTAAATTCAATATCGGTTAGCATGACTTTTACTCTTAGCAACGAATGCACCAGCACTCATGATTTAATATTTGCATTATTTTAGCGCCGGATTTTAAAGGGCATCTATAATGAAAAAAACACATTGGCCCATTACAAAGTTAAATTCATGTACTCTGTGCTGCCTTTATCCTCTGTCTCTGTAACCATGGTGCCAGATCTCTGTGCAGCACTCCCCCCTTCTCACTCCCCCTTTCCCCCTCCCCTCTGTTATCTCTGTTATCTCCTCCATGTCTCAACTCTGGCTAACCGACAAGCTTATCATGTGCAGTAGGAGTTAAAAGTTCAACATCCTGAAAAACACACCCACGCACAGTGGCCAATAGAAAGCAAGCTGTCCTGGAGACATGGATCTCTCCGTGTACTGCTGCTTTCTCTTTGTGACCTATCATCAATCAGTGAAGTCAGTCAAGAAGGGGGGTCAAGTGCAGCCTTATATCTGCCATCAAAGCTACCTCTCTCCCCCTGCTGGTGCTCAGATCTCTGTTTGTAACAGAGCATGGAGGAGGGAGGGACTTGAGCAGGGAAGAGGGTCACGTCACAGGGATCTAATTGACAGTACAAGTAGGAGTAGAGGAATGCAATCATGTATTCTTCTAACTTGTGTTTCTCAGGACAGAGAGGGAATCTGAACACTCTGGGGGTTGGGGGGAATTATAGAACACATGGAAGGAAAGAAAAAAAAGTTAATTTTCCCACTATAGATGCCCTTTAACACCAGCTGATAGCGGCTGTTAAAATCACGCTTTGAGTAAATCCTTTTCGTTAATAGTGGGCAAAGGGTAACACTTTATAACTTCAGCAACATTGAGCTAGAGTAGACTCAATGCGGTTTGCCAGCATTGCTGAGGAGTCAGGCAGGCCTGGCCCCTCTGGACCATATATAAAAATACTCAGCAGCCAATCAAATCTAAATGAAAAAGACCAGTACAAAGCTAATGTCTAATTGGTTACTGCAAATTAGTAGGTAAGTGACCTGGACATTGGCTTTTCACTGGTGGCTCACTGCAGTTGGCCACCATTGTTAAGGGGTCATACAGGCTTGGCCCCTCTGGACATACTCCACACCATATTTGCTTCTCTCCCTCAGAGTATGCATTGTGCAAGGGAAAGTGGGTGAAAGGGTAACACTTTACAACAGCATAACCTTTGAGTTAAAATAGGCTCATTGCAGTTTGCCACCATTGGAGGCAGGTAGGTTTAGCCCCTCTGGATATACCCCACAGTACATTGGCTTCTCTCCCTCAGAGTATGCATTGTGCATGGGAAAGTGGGTGAAAGGGTAATAGCTCACAAGGGGCCTGTCGAGCTGCCTTTTATAGCCAGGGGTTTGGCACCGCTAAAAATAGCTGTCATTGGTGAATTTAGCACATGTGGCAGGATAGTTTCCACAAATTCTATAATTTTCGAAAATTCGGAAGTTCAACAATTCTTGAAAGTTCTAAAATCTTTAAGAGTCTGAAAAGTCTGAGTTTGTTCGATCTCGTAAAATCCGATAGGAACTTGGGTCAAGTTCAAATTCTAGTCTATCTCTACAAGCTTGTGGTATGGTTTTAAAAATGCTTTCGGGATTAAGCAGTGTACCAACAATTAAGGCAAGAATAGCAGGACATTTTTAATTACAGCAGAAGACCTAAACACAAGCAAAAGATCTGGGGGAGGTAAGCAGCGATTGGATTCTTAATCTCCTTGTAGGTTTAAATTATGCATTAACATGAATGAAATTAGTAAAACCAACCTAACCTATATTTTTATACCATAATTAATGGACAGGTCCATCCCAATATGATATTTTATATCTGGGTAGAGAAGCGCCTCAAACCTTAAAACCATTATCAGGGCCATTTGTAGACCATTTGACAACTGAAACAAATATTTTTGGTTTGGGCATGGCTTGTGGGGAGGGTGTGGTGGGTTTACTAACACAGGTGGGTTAACTAGAGAACAGACTTAACACTGGCTGCTAAGCTGGAGAGCAGACTAACACTGGCTGATGAACTGGCTGGCTGATGAACTGGAGTGCTGACTTAACACTGGCTGCTAAACTGGAGTGCTGACTTAACACTGGCTGATGAACTGGATATAAAATATAATTTGGGGGCTTGACATTCCCTTTTATCATATGTAAACTGTTGACTATTGAGTAGAATATTTGCTTTCAAAAAGGTTGTTAAAATACATATTTTGTCTTTTCAGGGAAATCACAACTGGTTTCTGGACCACAGTGGCCAACAAGCAATGAGTGATCTTTTTTCTACTTATAATTCATCAAATCATCAGAACAGAGTAAAGAGGTACTCAACTCTGGCAACCAGTGGACTTTTCTGGGCTAGAAGAGCAAAGTTTAAGATACAGAAACTTAAATTCAGTCTTCTCTTTTCTGTGTGTGAGCTTGTCCAAAAGAATTAGGACAAGCACAGTTATTAAGAGGGAGATATAATGATGTCTGTTTTTGGCCAAATAAGTGTAAAACCCACAATGCCCAATGTAATATTGTGTTAGTGTGGGCTTTACACTTCAGAAGCAAATCCTGCTTCATTTTGAACAATTTTGTATTAACAGTGCAGGCACCCAATGTAATATTGAAAACATAGTAGTGCAAAACTTAATGCCGTCTGAAGGTACATTACCTGTCCGCGATCCCATGATGCAGTCTACATTATATAGTAAAGTGAATACTGCATTTCTGGATCTGGGGCAACTTAGTAATGCTGCGTTATTACATCTCCTTGAAAGATGCACATGCAACAAGAAATGCAGATTTAAAAATATTTTAAAAAGATGTGCCCCCTTTTGTAAATATTCTTATAAAAATAAAATAGTTAAAGGGTAACTGTGGTCTTGAATACTTTCAAACTAGTACCTTCAAAATAAAACCAAAATCACATCTCTATATAAAAGTCATGAGAAGTTATTGCTGGAAAGGTTCAGCAATATTACTTCCTGCTTGAACACTTCCTGTTTTCAGCCTTGTAGTCATGTGACCAGCCTGCCTGCATTAATAGGCTCCCTTTCTCAACTGTCAATTTCCCCCCCAGGTACTTCCTGATTTCCCCAGCATTAAGTCTTAACTGAGCATGCTTCTCCCCTGGGGCAGAGGGGCGGGCAGAGATAAGGTGGTGTCACTTAACCTACTGGAAGCAGGAAATTTGAACATTCACCTCAACATCATTTCTCACAGGGTGAAGTGATTGTCGGCTCATTATAAAGGAAATACTGCAGGCTTTCATTCAACCCTAACTTGTTTGGAGACCACAATTGCCCTTTAATAGATTAAAATTAGAGATGACCGAACTTCCTAAAGTTCAAAATCGGACCTTTTAAAATCAATGGGGAGAAGTAGTTTAAAAGTTCTGATAAAATAAAGGTAAAATGACAATGGTAATTTACTATAAATGGCTTTGGGACCTGTAAAGTGGTCTGGGGAACACATACATATCACCAAAACCTGTTTAAATACTAACTTTATTTACGATTGGGCTATTTTCAGGCTTCCGCATTGAATTTAGTCCAACTCTAATTATAATTTGTTGGCTCACATTACGTAAAAAAATAGGCATTTTATGTTCTTCAACCTAGACATTGCTAGATATACATACATTAAATCTTTTATTTTTTTATATTAGTTTTATTAGAAGAAATTAGTCAATTAAAGAGAAGAGCAAGCAAATGTTTTGTTTTACTGCAAACTGCTAAGTTTAGACGTTATGAAAAAATTATTTGTTGGTGTGATTCCCATGATCCTTTGCAATAAAAAAATAAAAAATAATAAAAAAAAACAAGGACATGGCACTAGTTCTAAATTTGAGTAGGCAGAGGACATTGTGAGGATGTGGAGGACTGTGCCTGTCATATTCTATAGAAAATCACCTAAAATTAGCATATTTTTTAGTTCTTCTTTATTTGCAGGCATGCAGGCCTTAAATACAACATACTGTTCTGTTGGTTAGTATGTTGCTTTATTTTTATAAATTTAAAATAAAGAGCTAAGTTTACACTGTACTTTAGCTAAAGGAAATGCCTTTACTTGTGTATTGGTGAGAATGCCTTTATCTGACACATGGTTGTATCACAGAGTAACCAGCAGAACCTGCACATGACAGATAATGGCATTCTTCCAAGTCGCAGTTTGTATTTGCTATGGACATTACTGCTTGAGTTGTACTTTAAACAGGGACGTATAGTAAGTATAGTAAGTAATGTAACTTAAATAAACAGGGTTAGCATAACTTGCTTTTAACACCAGATGTTCCAAAATTTTTCTATAAATGTTTAGTTACATTTTGTCAACTAAAATATGCATCACAATTGTTTTCTAATCAGCACATTTACACGTGTCTGTTTTTCAGCTTGGAAATTTGCAAAGAATTAAACTTTCCAAGAGAAGCTCAGAAAGACTGCCCAGGCAGCAAACAGAGAAGGCAACACAAAAGCCACTCAGAAAAAAGAGCATTGCTGGTTTGTTGGTTTCAGGTTTTTTACACTAATTAACTAGAAGTCTATTAAAATGTTAAACCAGTACACTTGTACTAAGTAGGAAGATAGTCAGGCCCATTATTAACCAGTTATACCAAAAAGGTACAAACAATCCTCATTTCAAATGTACAGTGGGTTGGGGGGGGGGGGGGGGAAACAGCTGTAAAAAAAGTGAGGTTGTAGTATCATGCAGTTTCATGCACAGCAATAAGACACAACACTACATCAACAAGGTCTCCTCCAGATTTCAAAATTGTCTGGGGTTTAAAGATACTCAGGGAGATTCAATAAAAGTTATTATCGTTTAAAATGGTGCTAATTTTGCCCCAACCAATCAGATCTTATTTAAAATTTGAAAGCTAACATCTGATTGGTTGGGGCAAAATTAGGACCATTTTAAACGATAAGAACTTTTATTGAATAACCCTGACTGTGTGCTGCTCAGGCTCTTTTGAAAAACAAAATGGGCAATACTGAGAAGAGCAGGCACAGTGGTCAGCCAAGGAATCAGAACGAAGACAGATCATGCTTACATCTCTTCAAAATCAAAAGATATCCAGAAAGGTTCACCCAAATGCCAAAAGAATTCTGGTCAGAAGGTCTTCATTTAAGAATTTTGGATAAAAAGCCATAATTGTATCGCTAATGTGGAGGCCAAGTGACTTTACTATGCACAAAACATAAGAACTTAGGTGCAGAAAAAGTGATAGCAGTTGCTCTGGACTGATGATGAGTCAAAATTGTAAATATCTCTATGTAGCAGAAGGCAGTTTGTTCCCCAATAGCCTGAGGGCAGTAGAATCTGTAGGCCACAGGAAAGCATGGTGGAGGTTTGTTGCAAGATCTCCGCAACTGCATCTCCGCAAATGGGGATTTTCTCAGAAATGATGGTGTTGTTAATGCTGTGAAATATAGCAGAACTTATCCATCATGCAGGAATCTGATTTCTGCAGCCGCACAGCCGAAGAACGACCCCTAACATACAGCCAATGTCATTAAGATCTATCTTCAGTATAAAGGAGAAGTCCTCAAAGTTATATACTCACATAATCAAAATAAAAGAATATGGGGATCACCAACGTAATCACTATAATTCAAAATGCTGACTATCAACAGAAAAAACCCAAGAAACTTGCAGCATCATATGTATATATGATTGTCACAATCCTAAAATTATTGTAATAAAAAGACAGTAGTATCAGATCTGGGTAAGGAAAGTGGTTGCAGCTAGTACTGATAGAAACACTTATTTATAAAGATACAAAAAACTATAAGTAGGTAAGGGATGGCTGTTGGTCAGTAATAACTCCTAACCTTTCCGACTTCTTCCGCAGAACACTTCCATCACGGGTATTTAAAGTAGAACTAAACCCAATTTTTTAAACTCCAGAATCTAAAAACAACCCCACTAAAAACCATAAAATCCCACTTCAGTAAATTGTATTAAAGTAAATGTAAGCCTGTTAAGAACTGGATGAAGTATCTTTGTGTATGTGCCGTGTCAGACCACACCTCCTGACCTCTGTCACATGCTTCCTTGCTTTACCTGTCCTGTAAAAGGATTGGCTAGAGATTATTAATGGGTTTGACCAACTGTAATAAGTTTCTGCCATAGCTTAGGACTGAGAATGTGCAGAACAGAATGGTAGTTTACCAAATTGATACTAGAATGCTGTAAAGTAAAGCACTAAGCATGTTTTTTAGGTAAATTTTCCAGCGCCCGTATCAAAATGAGAGGTAAGACACAGATAACTGGTTTTATATCAAGGTGTTCTGCCTTCTGGTTCAGTATTGTTCTGTGGCTTTAGTTGTCCTTTAAGCCTTATAATTAAGCAGTAGGTGTTTTCGCTCCGGTAGGATTTGGCTCCTCCCTCGCCAAATCCTACCGCCATGTGTATTGGCACCTAAAGTTATCTTGTTAGTAAAGGTTCTCATTCATCTAGGTCATAGAGATGTCAGTGATATTCAGTTAGATCAAATAGACTTGAAGTTTAGTTCTTAAAGATAATTTGCTAGTCCTCTGACTGGCTTTTCTAATTAAAAATGACTTGTACTAGAACCTGTTGGCAATAAAACCCTGGAATGTGTCTTGATCAGCATATAACAAGGTGTCAGGAATCTACTGTATTTACCTGTTAAAGGGCATGTCCACCCCCCCATAGCAACATTCCTTAATATCATAGGGCATACCCTCCCACCCCCAACCGCTAAGTTAACATCTTAAAAATCAATCCCATACACTACTTACAGCTCCTGGTTCCAGTGTCACTCTGGTCCGGCTCCCCTGCCTGCCAGATCTTTTAGCAGGGGACCGGATGGCAGCCTTATCCCGGCTGCCAGCAGTGTAGAAGACGCTGGCTGCCGGGAGCTGTAACTAGTGTTCTGAAAGGGGTGGGAGGGTTTGCCCTACAATATTTATTAAGGTTTTAATGGTACATTCATTATTTGCAGAGAGGGATCGGGAGGGAGGGAGGGGGGTGAAAGGACTCCTGGTGGTGCGCATGTCACCATCCCTCCCGGAGGAGAGACAGAGGGCAGCAACGTTAGGACAGGAAGACAGCCACTACTCTGCACTTTACTTTGAACAGGGATTGTAGAAGAACCATAAGGAGCATGATTGCAAGGTAAGGATTGTTTAAAACTGTATAGTGGGGACAGTATGGGGTTAAATTTTAGTTTGGGGGGTGGACATGCCATTTAATTCCTAGTTACACCACTGGTGAGACTTCTTCCTACAGTATATGAAGAAGTAAGACTGGAAATAGTTTAATCTATTGTTTACAATTGACATGGAAATAAAGAACAAGGAGAAAGAAGACTTTGATGGTTGGAGACAGATATAAAGTTGATAGAGGGGAAAAGGTGTTTATACCCTTAAAGAAATACATGTATCTGATTATTCTTTCACAACAGGAAGAATTAGATTCCCTTAATGAAGATTTTTTGATGTTGACTACTGAGATTTTAAATAACAAGAAAGTCAAAAAAGAGTGGTCAAAGGGAAAAAAACATTGTCAAGATGTTTATACGGTAAGTGTAATGTTTAATGCATGTAGAAGTCTATATTACTATAGTATTTGAAGTTGAATAAAGACATATGTCCATCCAGTCCAACCCATCTAGCAATATCCTCATTTCCTGGGTAACTGTTGATCCAGGGAAAGGAAAAAAAACCCACTAAATTTATGAAGGGGGGGGGGAAATTCCTGGCAATTGGAAATTTCCCTGGATCAACTCTACTTTATGTATCAATACCAGTAACTTGCAATATTCCTTGTTTGCAGAAACTCATCCAGCTTTTTTTTGAAACTGACCAATGGACCTGCCATAACAACGTCCACTGGGAGACAGTTCCATAGCTTTACCGTTCTCACAGTGAAAAACCCTTTCTGAACTTGAAGCCTAAACCTTTTTTTCTTCAAGTCTTAAGGGATGGCCATGTGTCCTCTGACATGCTCTATTGGTGAACAATGCCCCAGATAGTTTTTTGTATGGCCCGTTAATGTATTTATACACAGTAATCATATCCCCACGCAAGTGCCTTTTCTCCAGCGTAGATAATTGTAACTTTTCCAGTCTCTCTTCATATTCAAGCTCCCCCAATCCCCTTATTAATTTAGTTACCCTTCTCTGAACCCTTTCCATTTCAAAGATGTCCTTTTTGTACACAGGATTCCAAAATTGCACTGCATATTCCAAATGAGGCCTTACCAATGCTTTGAAAAGAGGGAGAATAACATTTTCCTCCCTTGAATCCATACCTCTCTTTATACAAGACAATACCATGCTGGCTCTGGCTGTTGCCGCCTGGCACTGCTTGATTCCTTTACGTTTGTTATCCACAAAAAGATCCCTTTCCAACAGGGATTCACTTAACACAGAGCCATTTATAGTATAAGCAGCACAAGGATTTTTAAGTCCAAAATGCATCACCTTACATTTATCAACATTGAATCTCATCTGCCACTTAGCAGCATCTAAGTGGCAATCTATCTTGATCCCCCTGCAACGATTGCACATCCTCTGAAGTTTTTAATGGTCGACAAAGTTTTGTGTCATCAGCAAACACAGAAACCTTGCTGACAATACCCACTTCCAAATCATTAATAAATAGATTAAATAGAAGCTTAGCACTTAGCACTTTAGTCCATAATGATTAAGTCCCATTAACAACTACTCTCTGCATCCTATTTATTACCCAATTTTCTGTTGATGTACAAATGTGACTCCCAAGGCTACGAGACCTTAGCTTATACATTTGTCACCTATGGGGGACTGTATCAAAAACCTTTGCAAAATCCAAGTAAAATACATCTACTGCTATACCAGAGTCTAAATTTTTACTTACTTCCTCATAAAAGCCAAGCAAGTTAGTTTGACAAAATCTATTCCTCCTAAATCCATGCTGGTTACTACTTATAATGTCAGTCCTTGAAAAAATACCCTAGAACATGTTCCCTTGTTAAACTTTCCAGTATCTTTCCCACCACTGAAGTTAAACTTACAGACCTGTAATTACCTGGCTGTGAACGGCTACCCTTTTTGAATATTGGAATAATATCAGCTTTTTTCCAATACAGACACATACCTCCGGACATGAAGGAATCTGCAAAAATAAGAAACAATGGCCTAGATAAAACTGAACTTAGCTCCCTAAGTACCCGAGGATGAATTTTATCTGGTCCAGAAGATTTATTAATATTAACCTTATTTAGTTCTTTCTGTACCATATCCTCGGTTAACCAAAGTGCACGTGCATCTTTTATACCATTATTGCTACTATACTCTATGATATCTGTAATTGGATCTTCTATAGTGTATACAGAGGGAAAAAAATATTCAAGACATTTGCTTTATCGCCATCCTCCGTAACTAACTTACCCCCATTAATTAATGGTGCCACATTCTCAGTCCTCATCTTCTTACTATTAATATACTTAAAAAAATTTTTAGGCTTAGTGATGCTTTGTTCAGCTATCCTAACTTCATTATTAATTTTAGCTAGTTTGATTGCTTTCTTACACTCCTTGTTAAAGTTTTTATAATCCCTAAAGGCCCTTTCCGTTCCCTCGGCCTTAAAGGTTTTAAATGCCTTTTTCTTCCTTTCCATTTGCCTCTTTACATCAGAATTCAGCCACATGGGCGTGGTTTTATTTTTAAATTAAATATTAATATTAAATATATTAATATTAAATATATTAAATTAAGGCTAATCCTATAAACTTTCTTAACATTTCTAGCTTTGTTATTATACAAGAAATACAGGGTAAATTTGCAAACTTGAGAATAAGAAATGATTTTGCAAAATAGGAAGAAGTAGTGTGCCTTTTGTTACATTTTTCTTAATACATTGTGTAGACCGGGAAGTTTTTGCACCAACATATCAGGTAAGTTTTCCTTTCCACTGTGCATGAGTGTAATATAATACATAAGGCCCTGGATTTAGAAGGGGGAGGTGCAGTGGCATTAATCCTTATTACAATCACCCAGTGATGATACTCAGTGACTTCCTATATTCCACTGCATCTCCCCCTGTCTCTCCCTTCCCTGTATTAGTCATTATATAGGAAGACCTGTTTATTGTTGACAGACGATGTTCGGTCCTTCTTTCTCTTTTCAATAAGAATTGTAATTAACTATTAATACACAAAAAGGGGTGGAGCTATTTACATCCTAGTAAGGCTCCACCCCATCCCGTTTTATTAATCTGACAAGTTTAAGTACTGTGCAAACAGACTCCATTTTATTGTGTTCTCATGCTGTTGTGTTAATAGCTCAGTAAAAGCCTGTTAAGCATAAAATTCATGTGTGAACTTTCCCACATGTCCCAGTATAAAAGTTAAAAGGCAGGACAATGAGAGTGTGAATTTTGTTGTGAGTATCCTAAACCTCTTTTTAGTAAACTAAGAAAATTAGGTCATGGGGTTTTATTAATATTAACTTTTTCTACATGAATATTCTTTAATACCATTCTTATTCCTAAAGTCTCTAATATTAGGACCAGATTGCTCAATAGCAATAGTTTTTGAAAACCAAAACTTTAAGCATTTCCTGTCTGCAGAGTGCCTGTAGGGTTGCTTATTGTAGTTTTGAACATCTGGAGATTTAGTGGTTGCTTATTCCTTTTCACTTCTTCATAAAAGCCAAGTAAATTTGTCTGACACAATCTATTTCTCAAAAATCCACGCTGGCTATTACTAATAAGGTCAGTCCTAACAAAGTCAAGGTTATGATCTTGAACAAAGTCTAGAGTTGGCAAGTTATAGTTTTGAACATCTGGAGATTTAGTGGTTGCTTATCCCTTTTCTAAAGTATATAAAGAAAAAAAAAGTTTAGCACTTTTCTTTTATTAGCATACTCTTATTCATCTTAGCCCCAATATGTAATGGTCCCAGTCTCTGTCCTTTTTTATTACTTGCATATTTAAAGGAGAATTAAACTTAATTTTTTTATCCTTGTGTAAAAGATTTTCTCCCTAAAACACCTATAAATTGTAAGATTCTTCTCTGGTAAGTTCTATTAACTGCATGTGAGAAATAGATTATGAAACTAAGAAGGCTTTTATGTTGTTGCTCAACAAACAGCCCATGTACATTAGTCTTCAAAGAGCCTTGTGAGCATGTGCTCTTTTGTCCATGCTCCCTGACCCCAGCATTCACACCAATATGGAAGTATCTAATAAGACATTGAAAGCAACTTGTTACCCTGCAGTTTATTTACCAGCCAGCATTTATTATATACAACCTTCCTTGGGCAAGACACAATAGGCAGCTCATTTAAAAAAAAAAAATCAGCTCCTAGAAAAGGTTAAGCTTCTAAACCTAGAATCTTTGCATATGCAGTGGTGGCTCACCAGTCAAATCACTTGTTTTAGAAACACACATCCCATGATATCATGGTTTCAAATCCCCCAAAGTTTTTTTTTTTGTTTGTTTCTATTATCTTCCTAGAAAAAATAAAGATTTTACATGCACTAAATTCCATAAGATAGCTCTATTGGAATAGTGATATAAAGCTTTGTTTTTGACAAGACAAAGTATATGAGGTTGCAGGTCAGTTCCCCAGACTTAATATTAACATTTCATTAAAAATTAAAAGTCTATTTCTTACATTCATTCTAGAGAAAAAATAAACTGCAAAGATTACTTTTTTTTTGCAATCCACCTTAGTTTCACCCAGCTAAGGTAAAATAATGGAAGCTGATTTCTAGTACCCACAGGTTTATTTCATAAATCACCCAGCATCCATAGAAAAGGGAGAGGTGAGATACAGCTTGTTGTATGTTTGTGGATGTTCTCTGTCAAATGGAACAATGTTGTCCGGAGATTTTAGTTCTCCCATTAAAGGGCAACTGTGACCTCAACAAGTTCATCCAGTCTTTCCTTTAAAAAAAGCCCTGGATCACATCTCTGGCTGCAGCCTGTGAGAAATGCTGTGAATCTTCACATTCCCTGCTTCCAGTAAGTTAAGTGGATATCACCTGGCCCTTTATTCCTCCCCTCCTCCCCAGGGGAGAAGCATGCTCAGTGAAGACTTAAATACTGGGTAAAACGAAGTATCTGCACAGACATTTTTTAATAAAATGACATTTGAGAACAGGAGCCTAATAATGCAGACAGAGGCTTGTCACATGACTACAAGCTGGTTACGTGTCTGAAAGCAGGAAGTAATATTAGTAGAACCATTTGTCTCTCACTTTTGACTCAAGCATGTTAATGTAGAAATCATTTGTAGAACAAGGTACTGGTAATCTATGATGCCTCTGCTGCTTTGTAGCAACAAATATTATTATCTGATTTACTGCTAAAGTATAGTTGCTGTTTACCCCATGTGTATTAATGAAGCAGCCTGTTAACCCTATTTTTGAGCATTTCTGCAAGAGGCAGGGCGTCAGATAAACAGCTGTTTAGGCATTGATCATAAGTGTGTACAAGACCTAACTAAGACATGCTACATGTGTTTTTAATCGGTGTTTCTACATATTCTACTTATGTGGAAACCATGCACTTTAAAGGGTATGTCCACCCTTCAAAACATTTTTTTAGCAAACATTGCCCCTGTCCCCTCAACCCCAATCGCTATGTTTGTAATATCAGAAAATGTCCAGAACTTTACTTACCTTCCCTCTTGCCTCCGCCGCGCTCCCAGGACCTCTGCTTGTGAGAAAATGCAAGCAGAGGGGCGGGACCAGCAGTCGCGTCTGTGATTGGCTGAGCAGCAGCCAATCACGGACGCGGCTGCCGGAAGTTCAGTGCGGCGGAGGCAAGAGGGAAGGTAAGTAATGTTCTGGACATTTTCTGATATTACTAACATAGCGGTTGGGGCTGGGGGGACAGGGGCAATGTTTGCTAAAAAGGGTTTTACACTAGGGGGAGGGAATCCTAATCGGGAGGGAGAGGGAGGGGGAGGGAAGGGGGAGAAGGGCTGCAGTACGCATGCCAAACTTCTCCTGGAGACCAGGTAGGAGGCAGAGTCCTATATGGACTCTGCTATCCTCCTGGTGGGCAGTTTTTGGGACTTTGGGGGGGACTACAGGAGAACCATATGGAGCTGGGATGTAAGGTAAGGATTAAACTACACTACATGATGGGGCCAGTAGTGGGGGGGATTATAGTTTTGGGGGTGGACATGCCCTTTAAAAAGAAAAACTTTTGTAAATGCAATGCACAGAGCTGTGGTAAAATCAGGCTTACTGCACTATTCTATAGTGTATACAGAGGGCAAAAACTTGTTTTGTGTAGACATTTTCTTTATTGGCATCCTCTGTAACTATAAATTATTTAATGGCCCCACATTTTCATAGTAACATTGTAACATAGTAATTGAGGTTTAATAAAGGCATATGCCCATCTAGCCCAACATTTTCACCTTCCTATTTAAATCTCATAGATGATCCAGTGTAAGGCAAAAAAAAAAACAGATAAAAAATGGGATGGGGGTAATTCTTCCTGACTCCAAATGGCAATTGGAAAGTATCCTTGGATCAACCAGAACTACAGTATATGTACAGTGTCCAACTGGCCCACATGGTTACAGGCGAATCCCTCGGTGGGCCCACACAGCCAATTCACCCAAGAAAACAGAGAAACTGCTAAAATTTAAATAAAGGTTCAAAGATAATAAATGCATTTTTACAAACAATAGGAGTCAGTAGTAGTAAGAAAGAAATGTAAATTAGTGATAATAGAGATATGAAATGCTAGGTCGGCCCCTAAACTTGTCCTGGAGGGCTCCTGGTTTCAAATTTCCAATTGGGCCCCAAAAATCCAGTCTGACACTCAATATGTATTAATATCAGTAATTCTCAATATTTTTTAGTGTTAACTTATCTAGCCCACTTTGGAAGCTATTCAATAAACTTGACATTACCACATCTGCTGGAAGACATTTCCAGTTTCACCATTCTCACTGTAAATAAAACTTTCCTAGCTTGAAGATGAAACTTCTTTTCTTCTAAAGGAATTCCCAGAGTCCTCTGATATGACCTACAGTATTAGTGAATAATGCACCAGAGACTTTATTGTATTAATATATTTGTATAAAGTGGTCATATTTCCATGCAAACCCTACTCCTCCAATGAAAACAGCCCTAACTTGTCTAATCTGCCTGCTTAGTCTAGCCCCTCCATTACCCTTATTATTTTTGCTGCCCTTAAATCTATTCCCCTCTTTATCTTGCTAGCTCTAGGCGTCATTGTTTGTCATTGTTTGCTTTTTCTTTCTTACATCTATCAACATTAAATCTCATCTGCCACCCATGCAGCATTGCACATCGTTTGAAGTTTCCAAAGCTCTGCATAGTTTAGGGTCATCAGCAAAGACAGAGACCTCTCCCACCTTCTTAGGGTGCCCATACATTAGTACTTACCCGCCGACCAAGCTGCGACATTCAATCATGTTCCTGGAACCGCCTTTCCCGTTCTTCTCTTGCAAACCAACAATATGATAGCAAAATGAATGGGGCCAGACGAGACCTCGCAATCGTATGCCGGTCACAAAGTAGAATGGGAAAGGCAGATCCAGGAAAATTGATTGAATGTCACGGATCAGTCGGAGGGTAAGTGCTAATGTATGATCCAACAACCAATTCTCTATTCATGTACAAATGTGTTTTTTTAGGCCAACAAACATCAGTTTATGCATTGGTAAAAAGTACCCATTGCTTGCTCATCCACTGCTTCATCTGAATGGTCCCGACGAACTCTGTACTCTATGGGCGTGCGCATCACATTTGTGCATAGACCTGTCATGGACCTGTCAGATGAAGCGGCGGAGGAGTGTTTATTGAAATACGGGAGGAAAGACACATTACCTTTACCTCACGTTCTTCATTAAAACTGAATAGAAAAAAGGGTGTTTTACCAATGGAGATACCCTTTAAATGAATAGTTTCCTTTTCCGTGAACTATTCCTTTAAAAGCAATACCAATACTAGCGGTATTTTTTCAACTGCGATAAAGAATCACTATCAGTAATTACGATCCTTTATAAATACCGTCCACAAAATAGATATTTTTTTCTAATTTCTCATGAATATGTGGTGCAGTTTTGGAATCCCATATACAAAGTGGACATCTTGGAAATGGAAGGAGTTCAGAGATGGGCAATTAAAATAATAAGGGGAATTTGAGGGGGGTTTTCTTTGCCTTTCTCTGGATCAACTGTTACATAGTAATAAAAGAGGAAGGTAGAAAGGTTGGAATAGATGGAGGTATGTCTTTATATAATCTAAATTATTATGTTAATAGTGAAATTTTCTGTTGGTTATTTGCATACGTGTTCACACAGTTGTTTTCCATTTTTCACTAAGAACTAAGGTTGTTTTTTGTGAACATTTTTAGTTGTCTTATTAAAAGCAATAACACCATTTTAATATGTAGACACATCTGTGTTCTTTCTTCTTAATAGTTGGATACTTGGACTAAGAAGAAAGATCTGGATGTATTGCTTAAAATCAAGCGAAGCTGCACAACTCAGAAGATTTTCACCACAGAATCTGACCTACTTGATCTTCAACTTAAAGCAACAATATTGTAAAAAAAAATATTTTTCTGTATATTTATAGCCGTTTTAGTCCCAGTGCTTCTTTTCATCATATCTCCTCCTGTCCAGCTCTGCCCACTCCTAGTTAGTATTCTCAACCCCTGCCTAAATTTTTGTTACAGCTAAAATGGGAGAGCATATGAAGTGGAGATGGAGGCTGTGTCTGAGAACAATGGGCCCTATTTATAAAAAATCGTTATCGTTATCGTAAAATACCGATCGTTATCGTAAAATAACGACCGGGGTTTTACCGATAACGGCCGTTATTTACCGATAACGGTCGTTATTTACCGATAACGACCGTTATTTACCGATATCGTTAATACCGGTCGTTATCGGTAAATGCTGATCGTTATTTACCGATAACGGTTGTTATTTACCGATAACGACCGTTATCGGTAAATGATGGTTGTTATCGGTAAATAACGACCGTTATCGGTAAATAACGGCCGTTATCGGTAAAACCCCGGTCGTTATTTTACGATAACGATCGGTATTTTACGATAACGATAACGATTTTTTATAAATAGGGCCCAATGAGTTAGAGCCAACAGTATTCACCTTGTGATTTTGTGTTATAGTAAAAGGACAGCAACTCTGGCAGCTGTTATTACTACTTAAGTTAAAATTGAATGATAAGATTTTCTTTCAGCTGTAGGAGTTTAGAGAGGTGTGTGTAGGGGGCTTTGAGGTTGATTAGGTGCAGTGCTAGATTAGGACTGTGTTCTACAAACACCGATTTCACAGAAAGCTAAATGCAGGATTGGGCGTCAGCAGCAGGCAGGCGAGAGAGCAAGTTGATCAGACAATTTATTCTCTGCAGGATCATAATTCTGAATTAATTAGCCATGCAGCGACAGAGCAATAAGCTTTGCTTTTTGCTATTATTTCATAATACCATTTTTATATATAGTTGTGCCAGGGGAAGGGGCTAGGATATGTAATGGGTGTGAGTAGTTCATAGTTCTTTAATGCCTAACTGTGCTGTTCCCCTCTTAAACAAGTGAAACTTCAAGAACTGAAAGGAAGGGTCAGAGAAGGAAAGAAACAGATTTAAGGTTGGTGACAATTCATTTTGCTGTGAGATTAGTTGAAAAATGATTTAGCACCTGCCCTTTTAACCTGTCACTACAAATGTAAACGAGAATAAATGACTAATAAAGCAATTTATGTGTAAATGTAAACAAATAGGATATTCTGGTGCAATTACTCAAATACTAAAGGCTCAAATTATATTTGCTTTTTCTAACAACTTAGTTAATGAATGAAAATTATGAAGAGACCTATCTTATAAAATATAAAATCCAAAAAAAAATCAAAAAAGGGGATTTTTTGGAAAAGAGTGATTTTTTTTAAACACAAGAAAAAGATAAAAAAAAGAAAGAAAAATCAAAATAAACAAATAAAACTTACAGAATTTTGAAATGCAATATCGAAATCTTATGATGTGGTACCATATTTTTATGGGTATTGTATGTTTATGCATTTTAGCCTATCATAAAGGCAGGGCCGTTTTTAGGCATAGGCCACCTAGGAGCTAGGGTGCCTATGTTGATCTAGGGCACCCAGCATTCTCCCTTGCATCTCCCTGTCAGCTTTTACTTGCTGTGTTAGAACTGCTCTCCTTGTTGTGCTGCTGTAATTTGCAACATCATCGTGAGTACAGAGCCTGAACCCTCTACTTGGAAACAATGTTGCAAATAAACTGAAGGTGAAGGAAGGGGGGGGAGGATGAGCTCAGCTATAGAACTGCTGGGAGCAGCTCTAAAATGCCAGGTAAAAGACGCTGCAGACGTTTTAATGGTGACCCCCGGCACTTAAAGTGTTAATGCCAATACTCTTAGAGGGCTAGGCCACACTACTGCGCTTTTAAAGGTCATGTCCACCCCCAAATCTAAAATTTGACCCAGTGCTGGCCCCTCTGTATAGTTTTAAAAAATCCTTTCCTTACATCCCTGCTCCTTATGGTTCTCCTGCAGTCCATGTCCAATTTCCAGGAAACAGAAGAGTAGTGGCTGTCTTCCTGTCCAAAGGTCTCTGCCTCCTGTCTTGCCTGCGGGTAAGTTGCTGACATATGCAGGGGAGCCTTTCCCCTCCTCTCTCCGGATCCCATCTGGCTGCCCTTCTAACTAGCGTGGAACTCTTATAATGTAATGTTCCTCAGGCTTGCCCACCCCCAATCACCATGTTAATACTAAAAGAAAATTCACAATTGCTACTTACAGTACAGCCCTTCGCTCCCGCGCCTATCTTCACAGCTGGCAGCCGTGCCTGTGATTGGATGACAGGCAGCCAATCACAGACACAGGTGCTGGTCTGGCCCCTCTCTGCTGTTTCTGGTTAGCAGAGAGGGGAGAAGATAGCTGCGGAACTGTAAGTAACTATCGGAAAGTTTTTTTTAGTATTAACATGGCAGTTTGGGGTGGGCAAGCCTGAGGAACATTATATTAAAAGTAATTTTTTAGGTGGACATGCCCTTTAAGCACGATGGGATTGTGATCTGATTACGCTAGGGCACCAAGATGGCTAGAAACAGCCCTGTATAAAGGTATATAACAAAGTAACAAAGCTGTCATGGCTAAACAATGAAATTCAACCCTTTTACCCTAATTATGATGCCTACCATTAAACCAGTATGAGTATTTTGCAATGTATCTTATGGCTGCAAAATAAGGATGACATTGTAAAATATTAATTCTGGTCAATATTGTACAATGTCAACAAAAAAACAAGTGTCACAAAATGCATGACATATTTTACCATGTTAGCCGATGTTGCTAGCTGCTTCTTTCTTCTGCCATCTACTACGATGACTTCGGAGCTGGTGTCACCGGATGGAAGACAGAAGCCGCCGCCCAAGGGCTCTTTTAAGAGCCTCCGGAGGCCCCGGTTCGAGCTGCGGGACCCCCAACAAAGGCACTTATCAGTGCCGCAAGGTACCTTACAAGGGCCAGGGAGAGGGATCCCGGTTTGAGCTGCGGGACCCCTAAAGCCCCAAAGGGCCCTTGATAGGGCTGCAAGGGCACTTATTAGTGCTGCAAGGGCACTTATAAGTGCCTGGGGGGTCCCAGTTCGAGCTGCAGGACCCCTTAAGCACCAAAGGGCCCTTCTTAGGGACTTAAACGATGTCTAGGTTTTGGGGGCTAATCTACCACATATTAATTTTTCGAAAGAGGGGTGGACAGTCCCTTTAATTATACTCATTGAGGAAGCCTTAAATTCAGGGGCCATAAATGACAAGTTAGTCAATTTTTTAATACCTAGTACCCCTGTGGTGCCTATTATATATCGTTTACCTAAGGTACACAAGGAAGACAGACCCCCAGTGGGTCACCCTATAGTTTCCTGTATTGGATCTCTTGGCAAGAACCTAGCAGATTTTGTGAATGTCCTTCTGTAGCCACTAGTCACACACCTGTCATCCCACATTAAAGACACTAAGCATATATTGCAGGTCTTGGACTCATTTAGCTGGCAATCAGGTCTGTCTCTAGTCACGATGGACATTACGTCCTTGTACTCTTTTATTCCTCATGCACTAGGCATCAAGGCTATTGCCTATCATCTTGAGTGGTATTCAGATTACTCTGAGACATTAAAGAACTTTATCCTCAAAGCGACAGAGTTCTTATTAACACATAATTATTTTATATTTCAACAGGAGTACTTCCTCCAAGTACAGGGGGCTGCGATGGGGGCGAAATTCGCCCCCCACGTATGCCAACCTGTACATTGGTTGATGGGAGGAGACCTACCTTTTTGTTAACTTTACTCTAGTTAGAGACTTCCCGTTTTTTAAGCTATACAAATGCTTTATTGATGATGTCATCATCATCTGGTCTGGGACCAAGGAGAAATTTGAGACCCTAATTCTGGCCCTTAATAATAATGACTGCAACCTTAAATTTACCTTTAACTTTGGGGGCTCCACTATAGACTTCCTGGATCTTCGCCAGGTAGGAACCGGTTTCATGAGTAACGCCACTCATAAAGAATATCTTATTAAACAGTATATCAACTGTAATACTTGTTTTGTGGTCTATTTGGTAACTTGTAAAAAGTGCTCTAAACAATATGTGGGCAGCACTAGTCGCCCATTGAGACAGCGTGTTTGTGAGCATATTAGATCTATTAATCATAAAGATGTCAGTACCCCAAGTAGCCAGGCATTTCATGCTTTGCAGCAATGCTGATTCTCTGCAGCGGTTTTTCAAGGCATACATAGAATCCAGATGCCTCCTAGGGGAGGTAATAGAATCACTTGCCTACTTAGAAGTGAGGCAGAGGGGATTTCTGGTCTCAATTACATGTGGGATGTTTCGTGCTTTATCAATCTATAGAGATTTCCTTCTGTAACCTTTGTACATATTTGTGTATAAGTCTTTATTCCATCAGATGTGGCCATATGATATTTATATATAAGTATCTTCATGTATTATGTGTGTTTTTTCATAAACTAATTGGTTTCCACACCTCAGGGGTTAATTGAGGGGTGGTTACTGCTTCTCTTTTAAAAAGTGACACAATGTTTGTTCAGCCTCTAATGAAGTGAATGTGTCTCACGAAACATGTCAGGTATGGATGCTTTTTTAATATGTATGATACTTAATAACGCTACTTTTATGGGAACTGCTTATGTGTTTCCTGGGTTGCGCTTATGTGTTTCCTAGGTTGCACGGCTCCACTTCGATCCTGGGGATCGTATCTACTATTTGCTGTACCAATGCAAGTACCCTTTCTTTATTTAACATGAAGTATTATGTAATATACCCAGCAATAGGGTTTGGGGACCACACTTGCAAACTGCAAATCCCTGATACTGACAAATTGTGGCTTGTGCATTAAATTGCAATGGCAACTGCTCTTGAAATGCAACACCATCCCTGTTCCAGTTGAGTAGCTCACCCACCTAACCATTTTATTTTGTGAGATTTTTTCACTCTAGAAGTATTCATTATGCACTGTACTTTCCCAGAAAAAAACGGTTCTCAAAAGCATTGCAGGCTTTACAAGCAGAATATTCAAACAGATGGCGGCTCTAGACCCACCCCTCTCCCACAATGTAGATGGAGTTTACAGATTAGACTCAGTACTTTTCCCTTCCGTCTTCGCCGTCTTCCTTCTTACTTTGGACTTTACACAGGAGCGTGCTAGCAACCTGAGGCCCGTCTCCACCTCCAATAGAACTCTCCACAAACTGGTTGTAGGTTGCGCACCATTCTCCTTAACTCCAAAGTGATATCCAGTCCAGATTGAGGCAACAGTATCTTAAAATCACTTTTTATTGATACACATAAGACATGAAGAGTCAAACAAACAGGTCTGCCGCGTTTCGCTCACATGACCCTTACTCATAGACACACTTACTGCACATCCTCCTAGATATTTAAAGGATATCCTAGCCAATCCCCTATTGATGGCCATTAACTTTTTACAATGCACAGTAAAGCAGCTCAAGCATTATCCCTTCCCATTATACAATAAAACAAATTCTATAAAACAATTCAAGCAATATGATTTCAATTACATTTCACATTCACTTTATATACATTTAAACTTTTGACATAAGTTTTTCCACAATTACATTGTTACCAGTAACTCCTTTATAGTAGTCTTATGAATACCTCATTCTAGTACTGCACCTATTAACCCATTATTACCACTAGATGACTGTTATAATGTTCAATACTACACACGCGCTACTTACGGTTTCTGCGTGCCGCTTTCGGTAATCCTTGAACGTTTGAGGCTTTTCGAACTTTCGGCAAAACTCGAACCGCCGCTTCCGAAAATCCGGATTGCAATTGCGGATTGACGAATGGCCGACAACCCGGCCGGACATTTGGGGGTCCCGCAGCTCGAAACCGGGACCCCCCTGGCCCTGTCAGGGCCCTTGCAGCACTAAGAAGTGCCCTTACGGACCTGACAAGGGCCCTTTCGGGCTTAAGGGGTCACGCAGCTCGAACCCCCCTCCCCGGCCTTTGTAAGGGCCCTTGCAGAACTAAGAAGTGCCCTTGCGGTCCTAAGAAGGGCCCTTTGGTGCTTAAGGGGTCCTGCAGCTCGAACTGGGACCCCCCAGGCACTTATAAGTGCCCTTGCAGCACTAATAAGTGCCCTTGCAGCCCTATCAAGGGCCCTTTGGGGCTTTAGGGGTCCCGCAGCTCAAACCGGGATCCCTCTCCCTGGCCCTTGTAAGGTACCTTGCGGCACTGATAAGTGCCTTTGTTGGGGGTCCCGCAGCTCGAACCGGGACCTCCGGAGGCTCTTAAAAGAGCCCTTGGGCGGCGTCTTCTGTCTTCCATCCGGTGACACCAGCTCCGAAGTCATCGTAGTAGATGGCAGAAGAAAGAAGCAGCTAGCAACATCGGCTCCGCTGAGGCCAGCGGTGCAAGCGGGCTCACTGTTGGCTGCAGTGAGCCTGCCTGGCATCGGCGACCTCAGTGGTGTTGGTGTCGCTAGCCCGAAGACGTCGCGTCGGATCAAGACACTGGTAACATCGGCCTCGTCGAGGCCACCGGCGCTGGAGGTACCCCTGGCGGCCTCAGGGGTACTTCTCAAGGTTGGTGGTCTCAGCGGAGCCATAATTGTATAATAAGGATATTATACAAAATTAAATTTAGTATGTGTATAGACTATATCAAAACAGTATATGAATAGATTAATACAGGTTATCAACATATGTATAAATATATAAAAATACATAAATATAAATATGTAGATATATAAATAACAAAGTCACAAACCTTCGATGCCTCAGTGCAGCTACATCCAAATAAGAGCACTCAGGAGGACTTTATACAGTTTAAACAATTTATTATTGCTCAACGTGTTTCCGCCCACAGGGCCGTCATCCTGATGAAAGCCCTGTGGGCGGAAACTCATTGAGCAGTAATATATTGTTTATATGAAGTATTCCTGAGCGTTCTTATTTGGATGGAGCTAGATATATAAAAATAGACAACCATGTACAAACATATGAAAAGGTGGGGAGACGCACTCTTAGCGGATATAAACTGCTTTTATTGTGACAGGCTGTGCACAACGTTTCGGGGTTTCCCCCTTCCTCAGGTGCAACAATCAACATACCATGTGCTCCATTAAATACAAGTGAACACTCCCTCTTAGGGGTGGGATTAACATTTCTTCAGTGATCAATCAAACAGTGTTACATTGATTTCAAGAACATATCGTGCTTCAATAAATAGAAATAATTTACAACTTATTCTGTTACATTTTACATATTAAATGCTAAAAATTTAACATTAAAATACCTTAGTGATTATGTGCTAAAACCATGTACATTCATAAAAATCTATGGGGGTTATTCAATAAAAGTTCTTATCATTTAAAATGGTGCTAATTTTGCCCCAACCAATCAGATGTTAGCTTTCAAATGTTACAAATGTTCTGATTGGTTGGGGCAAAATTAGCACAATTTTAAACGATAAGAACTTTTATTGAATCTCCCTGTGTTGTAGTCCATAGTAATTGACTATGTGCAAAATTTTATTTTGTGCAAACATCCATTATATAACTTATTTCTTCTTATAAAGTGCTAGTGCTTACAACATGTAACACTGTTTGATTGATCACTGAAGAAATGTTAATCCCACCCCAATAAAGGGGGAAACCCCAAAATGTTGTGCACAGCTTGTCATGATAAAAGCAGTTTCTATCCACTAAGAGTGCGTCTCCCCACCTTTTCATATATTGGATTATCCCTATACTGTTTGTGGTTAGCAGTTTGGAGAGTTCAAGCACCTTAGCAGGTTTACAACTAAAGGAGTGCGAAGGGAAAAATACTTTGAATATAATTGCATGTACAAATAAAGCCATGTAAATATATAACCATGTGAATACATAAAAGGTCCTAAATACCTAAATACATCCAAAGAGATATGCATGTACAATAACATATATACAGTAGTACTAAAGAAAGATATTGGTAATAAAATATATGCATTATGTAAAGATAGGATAATAGTAGGGATATTATTACACAACTTCAACCTTCGTTCTACATACAGTATGTTAGAACATGGACACAGTGTTTAAAAGTACTCTCCTGATTATACACAAAGGTATCCATATATAAAGACATCTAACATTTTACTATTGCTTATCCTGAAGATGTAAATATGGTAAAGTGAACCCAATTCATTTAACTAATTAGAATATCTCCCTTACTATTCTATGGTGCTCAATTTGTGAATCCAGAATGCTTCTCTATGCAGAAGTTTCTTATGGAGTTCATCTCCCCTTTTACATAGAGTTACTCTATTAATCATCTGAAAACTGCACTTACTTCATCCATCATGATGATCTATCATATGGGTCGAGACCGCAGTAATCGGATCACCTCTACGAATGGAGTTGATGTTTTACATGATACTTTTATAGGCAGATCTTAGGGTTTTTCCTACATATTGTTTATTGCAGATATAGCACGTGGCCAGGTACAGTTTACTACATACTTCGTCATGCAATTAGCATAAACCTCATATTAAACCTTTGGCCCCTTGATGTACACATAATATCTTTTAAATGTGATACTTTTCAAATGTGGACACAGTGCACACCTCTTACGTCCACACCTAAAACAACCCTTGTAGTGTAACCAGGCACATTTCTCATAGGTTGATTTGGGGATGAAAAGACTCCTAACACACTTCTTATAAAAAAGTTAGGTTTATCTGTGACTATATTACATAGTTTGGGGTCTTGCATCAATATCTCCCATTGATAATATTCCTGAACTTTTACTGTCCCTGGTGTACATAGGTGCTTACAAAGTATGGGACTTCGCCCCCTACCTGGTCATCTTTTCGCAGCATGTTTATATTTTATATAATTCTTTCATTTCCTTTTAGTTATAGCATTCAAAAGTTATCCAATGCTGATTATGTATAGAAACCAGGCAAAATATTATATTTAATATGCATGTACACTACATAAAAATAATGATATTTACCACTTTAAGGTATATATTGTGTAAACATAAATTATTTCAGTATTATTCAGTAGTAAAAGTGTATACGTAAAAAAACATGGCCGTGTTTACAAAAATTATAAAGTAACATTACTGTAACTTTTCAGATCATAGGTATGCTTTCTTGGCATCAAGCTATAGCAACAAATTGGTGACAAAACTTTTGTAGCTACAGACACACCTGGTCTACTACAATCTGGACCTTTCAAGAAGTAATCAGCATTGTTTACTATGTAGTCAAAGGGCAGCAAGTAAACATTACACTGAATGGAATTTACAAAGCTTCCATTGAAACAGAATTTCCCAGGTAACTGCTGTTGTTACCTTTTAATTTAAGTGCAGTCACAACCATAACAATTCAAAGATTGTTTAAAGGGGAAACAGGCAATCATTTTATAATTAGCTTGAACCATAAGCAGCTCAACAATCTTGTCCCTGGCATCACTGAAGCAGCATTAAATATTTCTACACATCCTGGATCACCCAAGGGTAAAGAGCAAAAATGTTTTTTTGTCTTCCAAAAGATGGTGGAGCATGTTATACAATAAGGCTACTGCTTTTTCTTTTAGGGCCATTCTGGCAGATATGTTTATAACAGTTCTTTATGGAGGTATGTGCACATTTCTTTTACAAATATAGAGGGAGATTCTATAAAAGTTCTTATCGTTTAAAATGCTGCTAATTTTGCCCCAACCAATCAGATCTTATTTAACATTTGAAAGCTAACATCTGATTGGTTGGGGCAAAATTAGCACCATTTTAAACGATAAGAACTTTTAATGAATAACCCTGATAATTTGTCTTTTTCAATGGTTCTCAATCTTTTTAAGATTGTAGCATGCTTGTCAATATAAACTTCTATTAAGTCACACCTGTGTTCTAAATGCTGTAATTTATCATTAGTGGACCCGAACTCGAACCCAAACCCGATTTTGAGCCAAACTTTATAAGTTAGGACGAACTCAAACTATTCGAACTAGTTTGGGTTCCAACTAGTTAGGTTTTCCGTACTTGCGGCTTTATTTTATTTTATTTACGAGCCGTTCACTAAACCCTAGAATGTATCGTTCGGTAACCCTCAAATGTAATGTTCGTTTTGCTAACCCTTGAATGCATCGTTCATTTTTGCTAACATTAGAATGTATTGCTTACTAACCCTCGAAAGTAGCCTTCAACTTTTGGTAACCCAAAAGTAATATAAATATTAAAATGTAATATTTGTTTCGATAACCCTTGAATGTATCATTAGTTTTCGGTAACCCTTGAATGTATTGTAAGTTTTCGCTTACCCTAGAACGTATCGCTCGCTAACCCTCGAATGTAGCCTTCAACTTTCGTTAACCCTTGAATGTATTGTTCGTATTTGGTAACCCTTGAATGTATGGTTAATTTTCGCTAACCCTAGAATGTATCGTTTGCTAAACCTTCGAATGTAGCCTTTGACTTTTGGTAACCCTCGAATGTATCGTTCTATTAAGATAACCCTCAAATGTATAGTTCTATTGTTGGTAACCCTTGAATTGGCTATAACCCACTATAACCCGACAATTGCCCGATAACGAAGTAAGAAGTGTTTAAACAGGTTTTGGTAATAGTCACATGTTCCCCAGACCATTTCCCAGGGGCCACAGCCATTTACAATAAGTTGCCGTTGTAAGTTTATCCATAAATCATTTACTACATTTTTTATTTTGTATTGATTTTGGGAAGAGTTCATAAAACTGAAAATTAAGCTGACAAATACAATGTAATGTCAATGTAATAGTTAAAATTAATCAGCCCTTAAAATCCAAAGTGATTCACAGAGAGACACGTTCGCATTGGTAAGTCCCCATAGACGCTGCAGTGGAGTGTGCTTGCAGCTCTACTTGCAGTAAATGTCCATAATCTACTGCCAGTGTCCCACATTTGCATGATCTAAGCTGGGGGTACCCAACTTCCCCTAAATTGCAGGCTGCACTATTAGCTCTTTAGATTTGAACTGGGCTAGTTCATGTGACACTGACCAGTTCCAGCTTTGCCTGCTCCCAATTACACCCACTCTAACCTGTTTCACAGGCTGCATAATATTATCTATCAGGCTATGTGTTTGGCATCCATGATCTAAACACCACTCTTAAGCTGGGTATGAATACTCCTGTGGCTGACACTGCAAACTTTCCATTGGAAAATACAATATATGCATACATATTCACAATAAATCTCTCTATACTGTGTATGGTGCTTTATTTTTATTGAATAAACATTGCCACTATTGCAATTGGCTCCATTAGCGATGTTACCCCATCCTCAACCCTTCCATTACCAGTATTGAAATTTACATCAGAATTTTATGGTATTGTGGGTGAAATTGCCAGAGTTGCTGCCCCTGCCCTGGTCTATATAACAAACTCTTTATGAGCTCAAGAATGTTCAGAGCCTACAGTATGTGCATGGGAAATCCAGCAGTTGTGGCAACGACTGACAGTGTGTCTGCTGTAGGACTGAGACTTAGGGAAAATTGATCTGGCAACTAATGGATTTTTAAATGCTAGAAAATAATGGAGCAATTAAGTAAAAATCACTTTAAGCAATAGAGTATTAAAGTGATACAGTTGAAGTTGAAAGAATATGGGAAGTCAGCACCCACATCAGTTTCTGTGCATATCACCATTTTAAAGAAAAACCCTACCATAACACTTATTAACTATTAAAACAGATTACATTTCACCAATTATGTCCCATGATGTCCATTAATATCAGTGGTTATTTGCAGAACTAAATAAACTATACCTTTTGGTGTCAGCACTGTTCTGCAGATGATCGCGGAGGCTTTTCCTGATGTGAGACAAACCCCAAAGGCCTATTCCCCTGTTGAGCTTTTCATTAATGCAATAACAAATCATTATATTAGGTTGTTCTGCACTCATTTCAAATAGCCTTATTTTCCCAAGTTCATTAAAGCAAGTTGTGCAATAATAGCAAATTAATTTTTATTTTGCTATTTAATTATTTTATTTCTTCCCTTGCTATTTTCTAGCTACGCTTCTTTTAAAACCACAAAATAATTAACATTTTAATGAATGCAGTAAAAAACATTTTGCAACCGCAAATGAAATGCAAAAAGAGGCTTTTAATTAGGATTGTTTCACCAGCCTGTCCAGTATATGATTGCCAGTGCTGCCACAACCATGCTATTTCTACTAAATACAGTATGAGTTTTGCAGGGCAAGGTGGCCACCCAAGCACATCTGGACATAGTTGATTAATTATAGTGTATCCTCTGTGTCATTGATTCATTTATTTTATCATCCTACGAGTGAAAACATGGTTAAATAAAGCATTTATTTAAATAAGCGTATTCGTAAATGACATGTTATTTAGCATCTGTATGGTGTAACTAAACTGCATGCTGTAAGTAAAAGTGTTCATATAGGTAGGCGATAAAGCTTTAAACTAAATCTAGGTGGCCATTTAATGCAGGTCTAATGCTCATTAACAGGTATTATATAAATTATTTGCTACAGATAATGAAGAATCTCTCTTTAACATCAATTGCAAAGTTCAGCAACTTCTGGAAAGCATCAAAAGCAGTTGCCACTTTGAAAATGAAGGTACAGGACAGATGCCATCATGTATTTTGAAAAGGATGTTTGCTCTGTGATCATAATTTATTAAGTGGTAATATCTACAAATGGTATATGTACACAGAAATACGTGTTTCAAAACACTAGCAACTATTTTATACAATGCTTCTTAATGATTTTTGACTAAGGATTTATGTTTTTTTGGTGAAAACCCTGACCTGACCCATTTTAAACATTACTAATGTAGGTTCAAGTCTGCTGCTTCTTGGGTTGCTCACTATATTAATGACTATGCTCATTAGATTCATGAAATCCTGATTTTGTTGTCTAGTTTTATAAGGGATCCTTTCCCCAATCCAATTTAGATTAGGATCAGTAAAACAGGCAGAAAAATTGTACTCTCTTTCCCTGCAAGGTTTTATTGATTTGACATGTCAGTAAAGTCAGGTCAAATGGATGGCCTGCATTTACCTCCCATACAGCCAAATCAGAAAAAGTAAAATTTTAAATATGCAGAATAGGCAACTGCCTACAAATAATGTATAAAGTAATAATTCATTTCAAAGCACTTATAATGCATCTGTAAAATAGTTTGTTATCAGTACTTTAAAGCTATATCTATCCATAAATAAAGCAATAGGTTCCAACAGCCCCTAAAACAATAACCAATCCGCAGCTGGGCAAGTAAGCAAACAGCCTAACTACACTGTTAAGCCCCGTTAATAATTTAATTCAATTATAATTAAGTGGTCCGGTGCATCCTAGCTCCGGACCCTTCGCTATATGAAGCACCAGAAAACACAAACAGAGAAGCCACTGTTGCACCAGAACATATCAATGAAAATGCAGATATCAAACTCACCGCACGCTGTAGGGGGCCCGGGTGCAGACCATGCCAGGCCCGTTTCAGCACCCACGCTGAAACTTCAAACAAATGTAATAAGGTGGACACACTAACTGGAACAAATACACATCGAGTCCCAATCTCTTCAAGCAAAAAAGTCCTTTATTACATGATCTGCTTAAAGGGACAGTTCAGTGGAAATGATCAATATTTGTTAAATTGTTAGTTTGTGTAATGCCTTTTTAGTTATTCTACATATTCTCTTCCATTTTGAAAAATCAGTTGATTTCATACCCTTTGCTGTTCCCTGCTGTTAACATTAGGGAGCTGACATTTCAGGTTATAACGGTCCTTCTTTTTCCCAGGATGCACCACTTCCTTGGAATGTCCCTAACAGTAATTTCTACTGATTGGCTGTTGAATGGGTCAAACATGCTCAGATCTCTACTGAGCAACTGAATCAACCCAGGCGCTGGATCAAGGGCAAGATCATAACGGTCTCTACTAGGGGTCCTGCAAACAGGAAGTCAGTATTTCTGTTGCATTTATTTATACACAGACACAATGCTGAATTGGCAGATTAAGGTCATTGGGATGAAAAAATACTGGTCTTTTTCTGAAAAACATATGTATTTGCACTGAACAATCCCCTTTAAGCGGATCATGTACTTTAAAGTTATGCTGCTATTTTATAGCCATGGTAGCAAATTTAGAATGTTAGTTGTAAAATACTGTTCATTTTAGGGCCATAGTGCTATTCTATGTCTGATATCGCGAGGTATCAGTATACCAAGCAGAATCTGTATTTTGCACTGTATAGTATAGCATTGGAGGCAGGTCCGGCCTTTGATATGGGCGACCTGTGCCACTGCACAAGTTACATTACCAGGGGTGGGCGCCAGCTGGGAGTCTTAGAGATCATGGACCTGTATGTCAAAATTGTGCATCAGTGCCACAGCCCCTCCAGTCCCAACACACATAAGCCTTACTTAAGATGTCTATATGCTGTACTTTTCTGTCTGTGCATTTAGTATATTACATGTTATGTGATAATACATGCACGATATATACAAGCACGCACTGAAGTTACTGAAAGACAGTAAGCGCAGGTGGGGAACTTGATTTGAAGCAGGCCAAGGCAAGCAGTATTCAACAGTGTATTGTGTGTACCCAGGGGGGGTATTTTGGAGGGGGTGGCAGGTGCCAGTAACAAATCATGCACAGGGTTCTATTTATCCTAAGGCCGGCACTAATTGGAGGTTGAAAAAAGACACATGTATGTCCATCTAGTCCAATCTACTCAGTATTGTAAAAGTACAGTATTGCCCTAAATGTATTTTTATATTATAATTTTTTTTAACACATTACTTTACTTTTATGTTGACTTTTTTTCTAAAGAAATATCTAAATATTATAGGTTTTTCTTTTTAGATAAATTGGAAGAGGTATAACTACCATGTAAAGAGCCCCTGCAACCTACTAATTTACCCCCCTGAAAACCACTTTAGATGAAGCAGGAATGGGGGGTAAGGAAAAATGCATACATTATACATGAGGGCCCTGTGATTTCTAGTTTCACCACTGATAATTGTTTACTATATTTAATGGGTGGATTTGTCACGAACGCCAGTTCGCTGGGCACGTGATCTGACCAATCAATCGGTACTCGCTGGCACCAATTTAAGTTACGGCCTTAAAGACGCCCCAAAAACACTCTTGACTCTCGCTGACTATGCACACCCCTGTCCTGGCAGCTAAATGGTTAACACTACACCATTCACTCCAGCAACTAACTGGTTAATTAGCATCAGTCCTTCACAAGCAGTCACAGAGTTAATTAGCATTTACACTGCACACTCCATTCAACCACATATAAACTTATCAGAGGCTAACTGAGTTCTTTTAGAGCATCAAAGACAAAACTTATTAAATTTTAGATTTAATATTCCAAAAGGTGAACAGTGCACATAATACAAAAATAAAAGAAAATGGTGTTATAATAAAATGACATACAATAGGTACAACAGTTATGTAAAATAAAAAGGATAAAAATATTTACAGACCTTACTCACTAGAAGAAGTCCTGATTCTTCTTTCCGACTAGCCAAAAGCATTTATTCCCCCTCAGTTAGGCAGATTCCATATAAATGTAGATATGTACATTGTATTGGGATATTGACCACATATTCCTCTCCTGTATTAATTATCAATTCCTCCAATACCAAACATGACCTGTGTGTTATCCATATTTCCCAAGATATTAATAACTCGCCTTGGCAAGGGAATAAGGGCTCCATGTTGGGTATCATATTAATGGGCATACTTTCCCATTCACCAGTATAATATTGGTTTCTGTCTTACATATTCCAATATACCCATCAGACCCCTAGCTGAAGAGAATTCCAGATACACGGTTCGGCCCCACATTGTCTGGAAAAGGAGATCTGGTTCCATGCTTCACTAATCGTTATATAAACAATAGGACTGTTCCAGGGTGGAATGGTATTTTTATTGGTCCTTTGCAAGAACTAATACCAATAGTTAACCCATTCTTGCATTCACTACACACTTTCCTGACAGTGGTACACAAATTTTTGGGTGTGACTGATACTTCCGCATGTCAATTGGACGCTCTGAAATATCAGAGGCATTTTTACTGACCCCACTGTCCATCCAAACCACATGAAAGGCTGATTGGGCATGTTGGTAAATAACAGCGATTGTGCAGACTCCTATGGACCACGCAATATGTTGTGGTGAACTGAACCGACCGTGGTGAACCTCACAATTAGCCGTGATTTTCCAACATACCTGATTACCTGATTATCTGATCTGGACAAACAGGCATCTGAGAATGGTCGTGGCCGTCCACACTATACAATATTTCCGACCAAGTGACTGGAAAATATATCAGAAATATTTTACGATATGTACCCAGCCTAAAGATTTGTACACACGTGCGATCGCGGGTCCTGACCCGCAACGCACAATGTTTACGAACGTTTGTTTCGGACGATGATCGGCCCATGTATGGTCACTTTATCGGCCGAAACGGCCGGTCGTTCGGAGATCCGCCCGGTCGGTTGGACAACG
Source organism: Hymenochirus boettgeri (assembly GCA_019447015.1). Taxonomy (NCBI): domain Eukaryota; kingdom Metazoa; phylum Chordata; class Amphibia; order Anura; family Pipidae; genus Hymenochirus; species Hymenochirus boettgeri. The sequence continues at coordinate 122,620,793 of CM033475.1, read as the reverse complement.
ATCCCTGAACGAATGGCCGTTTCGGACGATAAAGTGCCCATACACAGGGCGATTAACGGTCGAAATAAACGTTCGTACACATCATTCAGCGTGGGTCGGGACCCGCGATCGCACGCGTGTATGAACCTTAAGAGGTTGACCCACATGTGGTGTACTATAATTTAGAGCTTAGACTGCTTTCTTTTTTTTTTTCTGTACAAACACAGCAATAAGATAATCAATGTTTATCAATTTTCATTATAGGAGAGGTTGAGCTAGCAGATGAAAGTGGTCAAGTGAAAAAGCTTCAAGAGAATCTGCAAAAATATGCATCAGAAATTCTCAATGAAAGAGAATCCTTTGTCCTTCTTTCTGCTACCAGTAAGTTCTTTCATGGTAACAGTCTCACTGTAAAGAAACCTTTCCTAACCTGAAGATAAAACTTTTCTTCCAACCTTAAAGGATGTCCACGAGTCCTCTGATATGACCTATTAGTGAATAATGCACCACAGTTTATTGTATGGCCCATTAATATATTTGTATTAAACGATCATATCCCCACACAAACATTGCAGGTATGTGGCCCCAGTGTGGCTCAGGTTTGGCACCCCTGATATAAGGAATAATTCTCACAAGGATGGCCTTACAAGTCTAAGGTAATTTTAAAATCATTTTATAGTACTGTAATATTGTACTCTAAATAGGGCATTATAACTTATAAAAGAATGCATCTAATTTATAAAGAAGACAGTTTTGTGTGTAAGAGAGACCTTTATTTGCAGTGCACCCAGATCTATGCCTAGAAACAACCCTGCTTTACCGAGTGGTGACAAGTCCACTAGAAATCTAGTGAAGAGAAGAGGGGAAACAATGTGCACCCACAATTCCCCCACCCCCCACACTGCTCTGCACTAGCTTGCACCTTAGTAGTGAGTTCATGCAGCAACTCAAGCCCTGCTCTGCACATCATGAGTTGGCAGTGCTGAACACCTCTTATTTACAACTTAGTCTGTGTGAGCTGGCCCTGAGGTTGTCTTATATGTACCAGTCTTTGTGAGCTGGGCATGAGGGCATCTACTATGTACTAGTCTGTGTGAGTTGGGCATGAGGGCATCTTATATGTACCTTTCTGTGTGAGCTGGGTATGAGGGCACATTGTCTGTACAAGGCCGGCAGCAGCAAAAAAACCCTAAAAAAACCCAAAAAAACCCAAAACCTGTGTGTACCAGCCACAGTGGGAAAACTTGCATGTACCAGTCACACTGTGGGCAGACTTGCGTGTAACAGTCACACCGTTGGCAGACTTGCATGTACCAGCCACACGGTGAGCAATCTTGCATGTACCATTCACAGTGGGTAAACTTGTATGTGCCAGTCACAGTTGGAAAACTTGCATGTACCAGTCACACCGTGGGCAGACTTGCATGTTCCAACCACACAGTGAGCAAACTTGCATGTGCCAGTCACAATGGCAAAACTTGTATGTACCAGTCACAGTGGGAAAACTTGCATGTACCAGTCACAGTGGGAAAACTTGCATGTACCAGTCACACGGTGGGCAGACTTGCATGTACCAGTCACACTGTGGGCAAACTTGCATGCACTTGTCACAATGGAGGGCTCACCTAACAATATCTGCTGAACTCGAGGGCTGGAAGGTTCAGCAGCCACTTTTTTGTCAGCCCTCAATTTCAACAGACACCATTAAGTCATCCCTCCAGTTCACCAGCCAATGTTAAGTAAACACTGGACGGTGAACTGGATGGCTGACCTAACAGTATCTGATGCACTGGAGGGCTGACCTAACAATGTCTGCTGAACTGGAGGGTTGACATAGCAGTGGCTGGTGAACTGGAGGACTGAACTAACAGTAATTTCTGAACTGGAGGGTGGAGGGTTCAGCAGTCACTGTTAGGCCAGCCCTCCAGTTTACCAGACACTGTTAGTTATTCCACCACGCCCACTTCCACTTCCATAGACCACGCCACCTGTATTTGCTGCGGCACACTTTGGGTGCCACAGAAAAATGTAGGGGTAACATGAAAAGTTTGGCTTAGGTGCCAAAATGTCTAGAAGCCCCCCTGTGCATATTTTAAAGAAGGAAGAAAGTTACAGATTGCTATCTTTAACAAAAGCCTTTCAGGAAATATGTCTTAAATAGCTGCACAGTTTAGAACAATGTTTTATGTAAAGTTAAGTTATTTTTTCCCAAGAAAGAGCAGGTCTCGCTGCACTCCCTATTAAGAAAAGGTATGCCCAATGCAAGCAACTCTGTAGGAGATGGGGTAAACAGTCATGTTTTTCAACACTTAGGGGCATATTTATAAAAAAACGTTAATACCGCAAAAAAATTACCGCCGCACATCGCGGCCGCAAAAATAGCGCTATCGCCGTATTTATAATGGCGAGCGCTATTGCCGCGATATGTTTCGTGGCCGCGATGTCCTGCGGTCATTTTAAGTCCCTTTGCGGGGATACTGCACTTAGCGCAATGCGCTAAGTACAATATCGCTGCGAAGGGACTTAAAATCCCTTCCTGGCGCTAAGGGGGCAGGGCATACGCCCACCCCGCCCTAGACCCCCCGCGGCGGCGGCCACTCCCAGCAGCCCTCCCAACCCCTGCCCCGCTCGCGGCAATCTCAGAACAGGAGGCTAGGAGGGGCTGCCGGGAAGGGGCCGCAGCGGGTGGTCGCGACCACCCACCGCGCACCCCCTCCACACAGCAGCCCCTCCAAGCCTCCTTTTGGGGCTTAAGGGGTCCCGCAGCTCGAACCGGGACCCCCCTCCCTGGCCCTTGCGGCACTGTGCCTTTGGCTGGGGTTGACCCCAGTGTGCGGCTCTTAAAAGAGTACTTGGGCGGTGTCTTCTTTCTTCCAGTCCCGGCGACAGCAACTCTGCTGAGGCCGCCGACCCCCGAGAGGTACCCCTGCGGCCTCCAGGGGTACCCCCAGCAGGCGCCGGCGACCTTAACGAGGCCGATGTTGGTGCTGGGAAGTGGCGGCTGCGGCGGGTGGGTTGCCTGCCCATCCCCGCCGCAGGGAGGCTAGTATCGGCTGCTTTCGCCACCTTCAAGGTGGTGAAGCAAAACAGCCGATACTAGCAGTGCGAAACATATACCGCCGCTTTATAAATAGAAGTGGCAGTAACAGGTAAGTATCGGCACGAAGGGTTAACGCCTCGTTAACTTTTCGCGGTCGTTTTTGGACATTCATATGTGCGGAAAATGTCAGGGAAAACGGCCGCGAAAACTTAACGAAGCTTTATAAATATGCCCCTTACAGTATTTCTAACTAATATTTCTTTCAACAGTAAAAAGTACGGTATCAAACGGTGTACAAAATTCATAATTAATTATTAGTACAATGTCAATTTAGGATATTCAGTTGCTGATTCTCCTAATTTTCCACTGTTTTTGTTTCCTGTTAGAATCATTAGGCTCAACAGACGTCACATATATACCTCTGTTAAATGATGATGATATTGTAAATGCAAAGTTCTTGGGTAAGTTTTAGGTATCATATTTTCCTTTCTTCATAATGTTAATAATTAAATGGGTGAAATAATCTAAATAAGATAAAAATATTCAGATAAACAGAAGCCCTAAAAGACTTTTTTAAAAGCAGATAAAAAGGCAAGTGATATTTATTGTAAAATGGCAGCTTTAGGCATACGATTCGGGAAAATATGTTTTTGCCTACAGCTTTTACAGTATAATTGTAGAAATTAGTCCTGTATAACTTGCGTATGACGCTCTTCAGGGAGATTCAATAAAAGTTCTTATCATTTAAAATGGTGCTAATTTTGCCCCAACCAATCAGATGTTAGCTTTCAAATGTTAACTAAGATCTGATTGGTTGGGGCAAAATTAGCACCATTTTAAACAATAAGAACTTTTATTGAATAACCCTGTTTGTGTGTATTAAATCATTTATCCCAACACTACACCTGCCTTATTCCCACTTTTTTTCCCCCATACAAAAGCTAAAATAGGAAACTGGGGAGAATCGAAGATTTTTTGTCGCAGGTCAAGATTTAAAAAGCCCAGCAAGAAAAATGCAGTGGTCATATCTGCAACTTCCGAAGGTAACGTATTGATATTTCATACTAGAATAAAATACTGAAATAACTGATCTTACAACACAAATAAAAATGACAAGCTTGGTGTTTATTATTTTAACACATACATTTTTTTTCTAACAGTGAAACAGAGCCCAGCTTTTCAAAAACGCTTGTCAAAATCACAAGAAATCAGAATTCAACCACACAAATAAACAATTCTGTTAGGTGTGTTACAATGGATTTGGTTTCATTAGCTAATCAAACGGATAATGGATATCATTTTTCTAAAATAAAATTTATCTCTTGAATGAAAATAAAGAAGCTACTTTGTTCTGTAATGCTTATACTAAAAAATGCATGTGCACCCCCAAAAGTAAATTTGTATTATGACAGAGAACCCCAAAAACTCTTTAATCATTACACTTTCCAGAACTGCACAACTCCTTTAACTTCCGCAGCTACGGCTGTGGCAGATTACATTATGAACAATGACTACAGAGTCTACCTGGAGGTTTGTCCATTGAGAGCAGGAAACCTCTCTGAGCTTTCCCTGTTCTCAATTAAGCCAGTAAATTGTCTGCAGGGATTGGATTGAATAATTAGTTTTATGTGCATTCTGAGCAGTGTGAGCATAACAATGTTGGTTTTGGTGGCTTCTCTATCACAGTAAAATATCACTTTAGAGGTGGACATGCCCCTTAAAATGCTATGCATTCCAGATTAACAGGAAGTTTATACAAACATAGAAAAGATAGCCAATGCACATTCCTAACTCCCATACAATACCATATTATCTGCACACTGGCATACTTTATAAACAAAGGGGTTTTAGTTTACATTACTGTGATCATATGAATGAAAAGCCTTCCAACCACATCAAGGTAACCCCAGTCTGGAAGGTCCTAATTTCTAACCTTTTTTACAATTAGCAAACTTTTGCACTTCTCATATTTACATACTGGATCCATCTAGCAGGCTTTCTCACTTCCCCCCAGCCCTTTGGCTTCTTAAAATGACGGAAGAGGCTGTCCATCCAGTGTTTTATATTAAAGGCATAGGACCTCCCATTAAAGGTGTGTGTTGGGGGTGCTATTACCACATGGAAGCTTGACCATGCTTCACAATAAATACACACAATAAAAGGACTGTGGAAGCACTTATTAGGCTAAATTACAACTGCATTTTGTGGAAGTGCTACTGATCTGGTCAAACATTTATACAAACATAGGAAGGATAATCAATGCACATTCCTAGGCCCCATACAATTTCATATTATCTGCACACTGGCATACTTTATAAACAAAGGGGTTTTAGTATACATTACTGTGATCACATGAATGAAAAGCCTTCCAACCACATGAAGGTAACCCCAGTCTGGAAGGTCCTAACTTCCAACCTTTTTTACTTCAATTACGATTAGCAATCTTTTGCATTTCTCATACTTGCACACTGGATCAACATAGCAGTCTTTCTCACTCCCCCCAACCCTTAGGCATAGGGCCTCCCATTACATTAAAGGGCCGTATTGGGAGTGCTATTACCACATGGAAGCTTGACCATTAATCCTAATAAATACATACAATACAAGGATTGTGGAAGCACTCCTTAGGTTAAATTACAACTACATTTTGCAGAAGTGCTACTGATCTGGTAAAAAGTTAATACAAACATGGAAAAGATAATCAATGCACATTCCTGGGCCCCATACAATATCATATTATCTGCACACTGGCATACATTATAAACAACAGGGTTTTAGTATACATTACTGTGATCACATGAATGAAAAGCCTTCCTGACACATCAAGGATACCCCAGTCTGGAAGGTCCTAACTTCAATTACGATTAGCAAACTTACATTTCTCAGACTTGTGCACTGGATCAATATAGAAGGCTTTGTCACTTCCCCCAAGCCGTTTGGCTTTTAACAGGAAGTTTCACATAGAGTCGCAGGTGCTCTCTCTTAGCCTCCCAAATAAGACTGGGTGAATTTCACCCCACTTGCGTATTTAACGCCAGCTATCAGCTAGTGTTAAATACTTATGCATGATCGTCCGCATAGCCATTGGTGAATTGCTTGCAGCGGTCCTTATGATACTTGGCAGCTGCCACAAGTTAACTCTAACCTATAAGGAATCAGTTATATACATAGAAACAAAGGTTTTCCTATTTAAAGGTAGGTATCTGCTATGTGCCACTCTTGGTGCCATAGCCAGTGGGATGTATATTCAGAAGAATATCAACTCCAGAGTGCAAACCAGTCTTGAAAACATATTGGGCCTGATTTACCCATGTATGAGGTGCTAAACATAGGGGTTAAGATCATGCTAACTAGAGATGGGATCTGGTTCCGACACAAACCCGGATGCGACACAGAACCCCGTCCGGACGGATCCTCCAGATTTCGGGACTTTGAAAAAATTTTCGAAGATTTTTGAATGTACAGAGCTATTTTCGATAATTTTTAAAAAATATCTTCAAGCGTTCAAAAATTCTCGAAAATATGATCGGAGACCACTTTCGAGTTTCCAATCGTATTTTTTAAGATTGAACGTTATAGCGAAAATGATCGAAAATAGCCTTGAACATTTAAAAATCTTCTAAACAGCTAATAGCTGGTCTTAAAGTGGCATTGGGGTAAATCGCTTTTGGGATTTACCACCAGGTGCAAATCCAGTATTAAATACCAGAAGCTATATTTGCCCAGAGCAATTTGCAGCTCTAGGTAAATGAGGCCCATTGTGCATTTAATAAACATGTGGCGGTCCAGTGTCCGTGCGACAACTTCCACAGGCATTAGAAACTGATAAAATGTGTAGAGTGCGGCTTTAAATAGAAAGTAAAAGAAAAAACTGGTGGGACCTCTAGTGGTAAAACATCATAATATAAAATCATATTGTTTCCTCTATATAGAATGGAATTCAAACTAGCGGCAACATTTGCTTTTTAAGTGCTAAAGTTGCAAAAAGTGCATATTAAAGTGCTAGTGCCAACAATGTATAGTATTTGAGGTTAAATAAAGACACATGTCCATCCAGTCCAACCCATCTAGCAATATCCTCATTTCCTGCCTAAGTGTTGATCCAGACGAAGGCTAATTATGAAGGGGAAAGGTCCGGCCCCCTGCTTGCAGTTTCATTCAAGCAGAGGGCCGGGACTGAAAATCGGGGGAAACAGACAATGTAAGTAGAGAGTGGGAGAGTTTTGCTTCAAATAACTATAGCGTTTAGGGGTGGGGGAGGGAGCCCTACCGTGGCTTCCATGTTTTTTCCAGTACTTTCTATACAGATCTATCTATTCCAAAATGGAAGTCCATAATAAGACTTTGAAAGATATTTGTTTCCCTTCAGTTCATTTTCCAGCTAGTGTGCATTACTGATAGCCTGGAACAATACAAAACAGTCAGGTAATTTTACTAAGTGTTTTTTTTGGTTGTTTATTTTTGTTCCTTCTAGTTATATTTTAGTTAAAGGGCATGTCCACCCCAAAATCTAACTTTCATATAATGTAGCTCCCCCCCTGTCCAGACCTTAACGCTATATTAATTTTTTAAAAATCAAAGCCGAATCATACTTACATGGCTTCACTCCAGCAGTGTGCTCCTTGCAGCTTCCTGTTTGCAAGCTGGAAGTTGCAAATAGGGTCCGGACTGGCAGCCGCGTGGCTGCCGGCAATGGAGACCCTCACGGTAATCAACGTATGTAAGTATGATTCGGATTGATTTTTTAAAAATTTTTTTGGCAGTGTTGGGTCTGGGCAGGGGGGAGCTACATTACACTTAAAGCATTTGATGTTAGAACTAACCATTGCAGAGGATGGATGTGGATGGTGGGGGTATAGGGGGTATAGGATGTGGATGAGAGAGGGGGTATAGGGCTCCCCTGTGCATGCCTGAAACAACTGAGAGGGTCAAATCCCCTCTCTACATTTTTTTTTATTGTTGTTTTGATCCCAATATTTTTCTAGGAAAGACTTTATACCTAGAGGCTCTGTTGGGATAGTGGTAGAAAGCTCTTTTATCAAGAGTACATGAGGTTGCAGGTTCAGTTTAACAGACTTACTTTAATACCGCACCTTTTAACAATCGGTTTAACAATCGTTAATTTACGATTAACAATCGTTAAAGTAAATTAATGATAATGATCTTAATTACCAATAAAAATCGTAAAACTTCAATAACGCGATCATAGATTTCCAATCTTCATAGAATACCATTGCGGTAGTTTACTACAGCATTGTATTCTACGACTGAACATTTAACAACGTTTGGTGTTAATGTATGACCGCACATTTACGGCTGCTGTTGTACGCAGTATCGCTAGATTGTGATGCCGCGATTTATAAAAATGGCCCTTACATCCATGCTACTAAGAAAATAAAATACAAAGACTACTTTTTTTTTTATGTATTAAAAGCAATGGAATTTATTCTTGTTAGGGACAGGAGCATTTAAATATGTTTACACAAAACTACGCTGAAATCTCTGTTCTGTGTCAGAGGGATTAACTCTCAGCTTCTGGTAAACAAGGCTGCAGCTCCCTGTGAAATGTACTGTGCACACTTAGTTGGATGTGCCCTGCTAAAGTGTATAATGGAAGATGACCCCTGGTACCCACAGGTTTATATCATCAATCACCCAGCAGCCACATCAAATGGAGAGGTGAGACACAACTTTGTGTATCTTTGAGAATGTGCTCTGTTTATTGGAGCAAGGTTACTTGCTGGATTGTACTTTGTGGTGCAACCTCCCTATGCACTTTCCTCAAAAGCCAATTTTAACACTGTAACAGATTATAATGTAGTCTCTTTACAGCTCTGGGGTCCTGGTACTGCACAAAATCTGGAGAAAAATATGATTGAGAGGGAGTTGCCACTGTAAAACTATTTATAGGCATGATCAAGAGCTGCTATTGTGATACAATGATGTACAGGGTTAGGCAAACATACAGTACTGACAAGAAACAAGTTTGACTGGAAAGGGAATACATGTACGGTAATACTGTAGTGTGTCACATGCCACTGTTCTTTAAAAAGAACTGTTGCCCTTAACTGGAATTGGAATTGGACAGAGCGCTCAGGAAAGACTGTGGCAGCAGACAAAGTGGGCGAGTTGCTCTAATTTAAACCAGTGGTGTAGCAACTAATCAATGGGCCCCCCAGCAAAACTATGATGGGGCCCCTATCTGTGCTTCATCTACAGTGGTTTTCTGGGAGGAGGCTATATCTGTCAGGAAAAATTAGAAGATGGGGCCCCCTAGGCCCCAGGGCCCCCCATCACAGTGGCAAGTGCAGGATTTTTAAATGGGGGATTTCTAAATGGGTTAGCACTAAACAAGCCAAGAAGGAGGTTTATGACCGAATAAAGAACATTCATGTACAGTATTCTATTATATAAGGATTATATAATATTATATATTATATTATATATATATATATATATATATATATATATATATATATATACAGTCCTCAACAGAGTCCTCTGCACTCCCCCTCCGTCTTCAGCTACCCCGGTGCCACCAAAGAATCATAGTGCAAAAAGGTCAATTACCGGTGCACACGTGGGATTTTTCAAATTATACAAGCCAAGAAGGAGGTTTATGACCGAATAAAGAACATCATGTACAGTATTCTATATATAAGGATTATATATATATATATATATATATATATATATATACAGTCCTCAACAGAGTCTCTGCACTCCCCTCCGTCTTCAGCTACCCCGGTGCCCACAAAGAATATAGTACAAAAAGGTAATTAAGGTGCACACGTGGGATTTTTCAAACTGCAGACTATTTATTAAACAAAGCGTGATCAAATCAACGCGTTTCAGTCATCTTTGGTCAGGCCGTCATCAGGATGACGGCCTGACCAAAGATGGCTGAAACGCTGTGATTTTGATCACGCTTTGTGTTTAATAAATAGTTTGCAGTTTGAAAAATCCCACGTGTGTACCGGTAATTGACCTATATATATATATATATATATATATATATATATTCTACTAGCTATGATTATTATCACAGTTAGCCAATAGAGATATCCCCTTTATAACGACAAATATTTCTGTGTATTGAATGGTCTGGATTAACGGGCAATTTGTCATGCCGGTAAATCATCCCCGATTGTGTGGTCCAAATTGTCAAGTAGTTTACCAGTCTTTAATTAATAGGTAATTCACAGAATGGCCAATTGTGTTGTAGCAAAGACTTCAAATATATGCACAGTAGTTGTAACAAATTCGGCCGGATGGCCGGGGTACTCACAGGTACGCTTTCAGGAGGAGACCCATGTCTGTAGGTTTGGACTCTGGAGCAGATGAGGCTGATGGGAGTTGTATGCAGGATACTGAGGCACTACTGGAAACTGGATACCAAGGAGAAGGAACTGGAACTGGTAAGGTAAGTCTCTGGAACTGGTAAGGTAAGTATCTGGAACTGGAACTAGTAAGGTAAGTCTGATGCTGGAACAGGTAAGGTAAGTCTCTGGAACTGGAACTAGTAAGGTAAGTCTCTGGAACTGGTAAGGTAAGTCTCTGGAACTGGTACTGGTAAGATAAGTCTTTAATATTGGAACAGACAAGGTAAGTCTTAGATATTGGAAAGGTAAGTATAGCACGGAGATTGCTAGAAACAGGTGAGGTGAGTAAAACTGAACCAGGGGTAATGCTACAATTGGGCCCGGGAGGACGCCAGCTTTTGAATCCTCGCACCATACATGCCGGCGTCATGACATCTACGATGCCGCTCACCCGGATGTGGCGCGGGACTGGAGCGGCAGGTAAGTTTGTGACAGTACCCCCCCCCCTCTACGGGGGGCCAACGGACCAGGTTTCTCTGGAAAACTCCTGTGAAATGCTTTGACCAGACGAGGAGCATGCAAGTCCGAATGTTTAATCCAGGCTCTTTCTTCTGGACCAAAACCTTTCCAGTGGAACAGATACTGAAGAGATCTTCTTAAGAATCTAGAGTCCAAAATCTTCTCGACCTCAAATTCTTGTTGACCATCAACAGAAATTGGGGCAGGAGGTAGTAGAGGTGTGGAATATTGATTAGAGCAAATCCACATGTTAGAAAGAAGCTGGAGGCGAACAGCAACTGGACCCACTAATTCCAGAATAGGGAAAGGTCCAATGAATTTGGGTCCCAATTTGGAGGAAGGGACACTTAGATTAATATGAGCAGAGAAGAGCCACACTTTATCTCCAACAGAGTAAGATGGAGGTTCCCTATGTCTCCTATCAGCTGCGTTTTTTTGTACAAGAGCAGACTTCCGAAGGCAGATTTCCAGAAAGCCGACATCTGGGCAGCTGAGTCATTGGCAGCGGGTACTTGTGTGAAAAGGAAATCTTGGGGAAAACATCTAGGATTAGTTCCAAAGACACACAAAAAAATAGATTTCCCAGTAGAGGCATGAGGTGCATTGTTGGCAGAAGGTCAAACCAATCATCCTAGGAAATGTAACAACAAAGGAATTGTTAAGAAGGTATTGTTTGGAAACAAATGGAGTACCTCTGTCAGACATTATTTCAGAAGGGAGTACATGAAAGCAGAAAATATGAGAAATAAATAGTTGTGCTAACTCCACTGAAGATGGTAACTTGGGAAAGGGAACAAAATGAACCATTTTGCTGAAGCGGTCTACCGTCACCCAAATAACTGTGTTCTTCTTGGAAGGTGGAAGTTCAACAATAAAGTACAGTGATAGATGGGTCCAAGGTCTGGATGGAATGGGTAGGGGTTGAAGAACACCACATGGTAGAGTTCTAGAAGATTTAGATTGAGCACAGCTGGTACAAACTTAAATAAAGTCTTTAACATCTTTCCTCATTATAGGCCACCAAAGGGAACGGGCAAGAAGGTCAAATGTTTTATTAACACCAGGATGTCCAACTTGCTTGGAACAATGAGTATGTCTGAAGTGGAACAAGATTTTGCCGGAAGGTGTGTCAGGAGGAGCAGAATTTTGTGAGGCTTAAATTCTGGAACAGAGCTGAGGAGATATAGAGGCTAGGATTTTAGTAGTCGGGATAATGGGGCCCTTAATGGGGCGTCTGCTTTTTTGTTTTTGAAGCCAGGTTTTTAAGTGATAACAAAATTGAACAAGGAAAAGAATAAGGACCACCGTGCTTAGCGGGGATTTAACCTTTTAAGATTCTGAATGTATTTGAGATTCTTATGATCGGTAAGGATGGTGTTAGGTAAAGAGGTGCCTTCTAATAAATGACTCCACTCCTCGAGGGCCAGCTTAAGTTCCTGATAACCGACATCGTAGTTCCGTTCATTGGGTAGGAAAAGTAAGCACAGGGATGGAGTTTCCCTTTAATGCCTTGTCTTTGGGAAAGGATGGCTCCTGCACCCAAGTCAGATGCATCAACTTTGATGTAAAAGGGAAGACTAGGATCCGGATGAACTTCCTTGAGTCGTTTGAAGGCTTCAAGTGCCTTGAAGGCTTCAAAGTCCACGAATTAGGCTTACCACCTTTTCTGATAAGGGCTAGAATCAGAGAAATCATAGAAGAGAACCCTTTAATGAATTGTCTGCAATAGCTGGCAAAGCCGATGAATCTTTGAATGGCTTTGGTTTACATAGGAAGAGACCAATCTTGAATGGCCGAAACTTTAACAGGAACAGGAACCTTGCGCAGCCACGATGTAGCCAAGAAAGTATACTTGAGAACATTCAAAGAGACACTTTTCCAGTTTGACATATAGATTATTTTCTCTCAGACGCAGTAACACCTGTTTAACATGGAGGCGGTGTGAGGGTAGATCTTGAGAGAAGATTAAAATGTCATCAAGATATACAACTACTGAGATTCCTAACAGGTCTCGGAAAATGTCATTTACAAACTCTTAGAACACCGCTGGAGCATTACAAAGGCCAAAGGACATTACTAGATACTCGTAGTGTCCGTCACGGGTGTTAAAAGCCGTTTTCCACTCATCACCTTTGCGTATACGGATTAGGTTGTATGCCCCACGAAGATCTAGTTTGGTGAATATGTTTGCCCCTTTCATCTGGTCAAACAGTTCTGAGATGAGAGAAAGAGGATAACGATTCTTAATAGTGATCTTATTTAGATGCAGGGATTTTTTCAACAAAAAAGAAACCTGCTCCAGCAGGGGAGGTGGAAGGTTGAATGAACCCCCGAGACAAATGTTCTTTGATGTACTCTCTCATGGCTAGAGTTTCAGAGGGGGGCAATGGGTATGTGCGTCCTTAAGGTGGTATAGTACTAGGGAGAAGATCGATGGGGCAATCATAGGATAGGTGTGGTGGTAGTTTGTCAGCTCGTTTTTTTAAAAAAAACATCAGAAAAGTCAAGATAACATTCAGGGAGATTTTTCACAGATTTATTTTTACAGTTAATGGCAGAACGATGAATTGGGGAAGTAGGAAGGCAATTATCAAAACAGAAAGAACTCCAAGACTTAAGTCCATTGATAGACCAAACTATAGCAGGGTTGTGTAACCGGAGCCATGGAAGTCCGAGGATCAGGGGGGCAGATGGACTTTTGATAACAAGGGATAAACGTTCTTGATTAAATATGACAACACGTATTAGGACTTCAAAGATAGACTGGGAGATAAATTCCGAGGCCAGGGGTTTATTGTCTATTGCCAGGACCCATAGAGGTTGATGCAGATGAAGAAGGGGAAGACCCAGTTGTGATGCAAAGGTAGAGAATTCCCAGCTGTCCTGGAATCAACAATGGCCTGAGTAGAAAATGATTGAGAATTAAAAGATATAGTGGCAGGCCGGAAGAGTTTAAGCTGATCACATCTAGTAGGAGACTTGAGATCACCTAGAAGAAGCTCCTCCTTAACTTCTAGGTTCTGGAGTTTCCCTACTTGAAAGGGCAATTTTTTACAAAGTGCCCTTGTCCGGCACAATAAAGGCAAAGTCCATTTGTGCGTCTTCGGAATTTTTCTTCGGGAGAGAGATGGGTGCCGCCAATCTGCACAGGCTCATCTGCAGAGGGGACTATGGGTGTAGAGGGTCGGACAGGATGAATTAAGGTTTTAGGAGTGATTTAGCAAGCTGTAGATCTCTCTGCCTGTCGCTCACGGAAATGAGTGTTTATTTGAATACAGAGGGTAATCAGCAATTCCCTAGAAACTAGGTCATCTTTCAAGCGATCAGAGAGTCCTTGCCCAAAGGCTGCAGTAAGTGCTTCGTTATTCCAGGACATCTCTGCGGCAAGAGTATGAAATTCTATGGTGTACTGTCCCACAGAACAGAAGCCTTGACAGAGTTGCATCAAGCGGGACAAGGCAGCCAAAGTTCTTCCCAGAGCATCGAAGACCTTGCGGAACATATCCAAGAAGGTGGTGATATTGTTGCCAATGGGATTGTCTTTCTCCCATAAGGAGGAGGCCCAGGCCAAAGCGTTACCTTCAAGCAAGGCGATGATATAACCTACCTTGGCCCTGTCAGAAACAAAATGAGATGGCTGAAGTTCAATTTTAATCCAGCACTGGTTTAGGAATCCTCGACAGGCTTGGGCATTACAGTCAAAACGGGATGGTGGAGGTATGCAAGGTTTTCTATGAAGTGCAGGGTCGGCAGGGCCAGGCGGCATCGAAGCTGTCAAAGGAGATCGGGAGCCGGGGGAAGTCGGGCAGCAAGTGAGTCCGTGTATTGGGCCAACTGCCCCTGATAATGTTCAAATACCTCCATGCGTTTAGACAGCACCTGGAGGGTTTTACCTAAATCTGCCATGATCGCCTCAGGCGTTTCCATGGGCCTGATTGTACTGTAACAAATCGGCCAGATGGCCGGGGTACTCACAGGTACGCTTTCAGGAGGAGACCCAAGTCTGTAGGTTTGGATTCTGGAGCAGATGAGCCTGATAGGAGTTGTATGCAGGATACCGAGGCACTACTGGAAACTGGATACCAAGGAGAAGGAACTAGAACTGGTAAGGTAAGTCTCTGGAACTGGAACTTGTAAGTTAAGTCTCTGGAACTGGTAAGGTAAGTCTTTGATGCTGGAACAGGTAAGGTAAGTCTCTGGAACTGGAACTGGTAAGGTAAGTCTCTGGAACTGGTACTGGTAAGGTAAGTTTGATATTGGAACAGGCAAGGTAAGTCTTAGATATTGGAAAGGTAAGTATAGCATGAAGATCGCTGGAAACAGGTGAGGTGAGTAGAACTGAGCCAGGGGTAGCTAACACTACAATCGGGTGCCAGGTTCAGGAGGATGCCAGCTTTTGAATCCTCATCCAGAGCGGCAGGTAAGTTCGTGAAAGTAGTCTTGTGGAAAACCTCCAGAGATGTTCATCTTGTAAACAGAGGATTCACCTTGGTTTTTCTCTGTCAACAGTGTAGGTTTCTGTGTACCTAAAATAGCAAATCAACGTATCAGTCTGCTGAATCAAAAATGTCTGTATAACTATATTATAGTTGGTAGAATTATTGGTTCTACCAATTGTGGTCTAGATATAGTGACGAAGAAACTGAATTAGTTAAAAATATAACCCATCAAAAGGAGACATTTGCTGCGGCAGACCACTCGATAGTGGCAAACGGTCAGAACGGATATGTTGTATACCCAGCCTAATGTTCTGTTTTACTGAGAGATCCACATTTGCACTGCATTACCATTAGTGTCTTTGAGGGCTGGTTCACACTAGCAATGGAGGAAAACACAACTTAGTGTGTTTAGTGACGAGTTAACACGTTTTTGTATCCGTTGCTGTTTGCGTGTGTGCGTTGTTATTCGTTTGTGTCAGTTTTTTCTGCGGTTGCATTTTAACACCTTTTTGATCACATTTTTCAAATTTATGTGGGCAGGACCAAAGAACACTTGAGAGTTTCAGGAGCTTTTGGAGAGAGAGGTAGCAGATAGTGTTGTGGAGAGAGATCTTGCAATTTTCTGGTGATTTTGCTGTTTTTCAGGACCGGAAATGACATCACAGGAACTCCCAGGCATCCTTTTCGAAAAATGGACAGAAATGCAAACGTGTGCATTGTTTTCCTTTGTACTGCGTTTTCATGCATTTTAAATGGACAGAACTGCAGCAATGCGTTCTTTTTAAATGGTCTAGAACGGAATGGAATACACCACAGCAAGTGTGAACAATATTGGGAAATCCTATGGGGTTTTACTGTCTGTCCATTTTTTTAAATGCACCTGCATTTGGAAAACCAATACAAACTGATGTAGTGTGAACGAACCCTAAAAGTCAGAGCTGTGACACGAATGGCAGATCTGACAGAATTTGCTAAATACTGTTAGTTTACTTCAATAGATCCCTTTACTACAAAGCTGATCCCATCAGACAAGGTATGGGCACATTCAACAATCATTCTGTATAAAGAATATATGGAACAATCACTCCTGTGTGTATATATATATACGAGAATTAGACAAATCTGGTAGCACTCCTGGGTCTTAAGTCAAACAGTTTAAATTTATTTAGTGTAACACGCCAACATCAACGCGTTTCGGCCGCCATCTTGGCCGTCATCAGGATGTCATCATGTACCAAATACAAATTCTTTATTATGTGAAAATAAAGAAACCAAGCCTAAATAGAGGTGGGGGGTTCAACACCAACTGTCTGCCATGTACAATGCTGTTTTAACACCTTACTCTGGGCGTTCCTATAACACCTCTTAGCCACTATCCAATCACACCCTTAACACCTGGCTGTGATATGCTAATTGGGATTTTCCAGGGTACATAATTGCCACAGATTCTTGTACAAGTCATTCTGAATTGAGAAAGCCAGTCGGATGACTAGCGAAACGTCTTCAAGAACTACATTTCAAGTCCAGTGATCTAATTGAATACAACAGATATAACCAGCTTGTTAATGAATATTGTATTCTCTCTGTGAAAGGGCTGTTGCCTGAAACATTGCATTGTTTTGACACAGATGTTTCGATGGTATTAGTCAATAAAAGTTTTTATGTGCAATAACCAAGTGCTGCTGTAGTATTGGAAGGATATATTGAATTGAATAACACATGAACAAGTAAGGGGAAAATCTACCAAAAGTGTATACTACATGGTTTTGTGACAAAACATACCATAATAGAAGGTGAGACCCGCGTGTACACCAAATTCGTCCAACATGTATAACACATAATAAGGGAAAAGAGATGGATTCCTCACTGCATATAATGTCTGGCCCTGGTGCATCTGCCCAAGGCCCATCTCAAGACTTCAAACAGCATACACAAATATGAAATGGAGCAGCATTCCTGGAGAGAAATCCCAGACATCATTTGGCTAAAACAGTTTTTATTGACAAATAACATTAAAAACACAAATGCCTGACATGTTTTATGCAGACCTGCTAATACTCACTGAATTGGGTCAGAGTTATATACACATTACATCCTGCAAATGACCCGTCTCCAAACATCAATTACCTCAATAAAAGTTAAAAACACATATACATATTCAGTTTGAGGACTAAGAGAGAGGCCACACTACAGCGCACGCAATTGTGTGCGCATTTCCGGGGCGATGTTACGTGCCTTTGTAAAGCGATTTCCCAATATTGAGCTATAGAAGCACAAGCGATTGCACAGTGGACTAATGTAACCAGACCCATTGCTTTACACTAGTAAAGCAACTGACTCCAAGTGGCATTGGAAAAAAAACCGGATCAACTCTAATTTATGTATCAATACCAGTAACCTGCAACATACCTTGTTTTTTTTTTTTTAGAAACTCATCCAGCTTTCTTTTGAAACTATCCAATGAACCTGCCATCACAGCGTCCAATTGAAGTTCTTCCATAGTCCTTTTGTCCTCTGACATGTTCTTTTGGTGAACAATGCCCCAGATAGTGTATTGTATGGTCCATTAATGTATTTATACACAGTAATCATCCAATCTGTCTTCATATTTCAAGTACCCCCATTCCCTATTATTTGAGTTACCCTTCTTTTAACCCTTTTGTCCAAAATTACACTGCATATTTCAAATGAGGCCTTACCAATGATTTGTGAAGAGGGGAATCATATTTTTCTCCCATTAATCCATACCTCTCTTTATACAAGACAATATCTTGCTGGCTCTAGCTGTTGCTGCCTGGCACTGTTTTCTACCGTCAAGTTTGTTTCCAACGGGCATTCACTTAACACAGAGACATTTGTAGTATAAGCAGCAGAAGGATTTTTAAGTCCAAAATGCATCACCTTACATTTATCAATATTGAATCTCATCTTCCACTTTTTCTGCCACAGTTTTTAATTGCCGATAAAGTTTTGTGTTGTCAGCAGAATGGGGGATCAAAAGCCTTAGCAAAATCCAAGTATCATAACATCTACTGCTATACCAGAGTCTAAATTCCTACTCAATTCCTCATAAAAGCCAAGCAAGTTAGATTATTAATATAATGGATTTACATAGGGTCAACATCTTCCGTGGTGCTTTACAATTACATAGTAACATAGTAATTGACGTTGAATAAAGACATGTGTCCATTAAGTCCAACCTATTCACCCTCCTTTTTAACCCTACCTAACAGTTGATCCAGAGGAAGGCAAAAAAAAAAACAGCTAAAAAATGGGAGGGGGGGGAAATTCCTTCCTGACTCCAAATGGCAATCAGAAAGTATCACTGGATCAACCAGAACTGCAATATATGTATTAATACCAGTAATTCTCAATATTTTTTAGTTTTAGAAACTTATCCAGCCCAATGAACTTGCCATTACCACATCTGCTGGAAGACAGTTCCACAGTTTCACCATTCTCACTGTAAAGAAACCTTTCACAACCTCAAAATGAAACCTTTTTTCTTCCAACCTTAAAGGATGTCCATGTGTCCTCTGATATGACCGATTAGTAAACAATGCACCAGAGAGTTTATTGTATGGCCCATTAATATATTTGTATAAAGTGATCATATCCCCACACAACCGTTGCTTCTCTAATGTAAAAAGCCCTAACTTGTCTAATCTGCCTGCATAGTCAAGTCTCTCCATTCCCTTTATTATTTTAGTTGCCCTTCTCTGAACTGTTTCCATTTCCAAGATGTCCCTTTTTATATAGGATTCTAAAACTGCACTGCATATTCCAAATGAGGTCTTATCCTCATCTATCCTCAAATCTATTCCCCTCTTTATACAAGACAATATCTTGCTAGCTCTAGTCATTGCTGCCTGGCATTGTTTGCTACAGCTAAGCCAGAACCCCCAAATCTTTTTCCAGTCGAGATTAACTCAGTTATTTATGGTGTAGGTGGCACAAGGATTGTTAAACCCTAAATACATCACCTTATAGTTATCAACATTTAATCTCATCTGCCATACTGCTGCTCATTTTGATAATCTATCTAGGTCAGCTTGCAGCAATTGCACATCATTTGAAGTTTCCAAAGCTCTGAATAGTTTAGTGTCATCAGCAAACACAGAGACCTTGCTCTCAATTCCCCCTTCTAAGTCATTTATAAAAAGATTAAAAAGAACTGGCCCCAGTACGGAACCCTGAGGCACTTCACTAGCCCCATTGACCACTACTCTCTGTTTGCAGTCCAATAACCAATTCATCACCTTCCCTACCACTGATGTTAGGCTTACAGGTCTATAGTTACCAGGTTGGCAGCAACTACCTTTTTTGAATATTGTTATTACATTGGCTTTTTTTCCAATCCAGCAGCACATCAACAGACAAAAGTGAATCTGAAAAAATAAGAAACTGAACTAAGCTCTCTAAGGGGAACTGTGGTCCAAAAATGACTTTAGGTAAATTGATAGGAATTTCTCTCCTGAGAATTTTTGCATTGTATTTTTATTGTTTAATTTGCATAGTTTTGAAGATATTTACATTTTTGTGTGTGACAGCATTACCAGGCCTCCTGCACTTCCTGCTCTGAAACCATGTCAGTGGATGACAGTCAATCTGCCCTGTGTCTCCTCCTCCCCTTGCAGCCCCCCTGGTCCCTCCCACTCATGGACCCCATAGCCCCCTCCATTTGCAGGCCCCCCGTGGCCCCTTCCCTTACAGCCCCATGTGGCCCCACCCACTCATGGGTGCCTTAGCCCCTCCCATGCACGGGTGACGGGAAGGAGTCTGGAGACGAGACTTCCCCTTTAAGAACCGAGGATGTATTCCAATCCGGTCCTGTATACATTTACATCAGGCCCTGTCCCAAAGAGCTTACAATTTAAGCACATTTATTTACACATACAACCTATCAGTATGTCTTTATGATTGTGGGGGAAAACGGAGTGCCAGGAGGAAACCCACGCAAACATGGGGAGAGCATACAAACTCCTTGCAGATGTGTCCAAGGGTGGAATCGAACTCAGGACTTCAGCGCTGCAAGGCATCAGTGCTAACCACTGACCCACCATGCTGCCCCATTTGACAAAATCTATTCCTCCTAAATCCATACTCTAAAATATATTCCTGTATCAAACTTTTCAGTGTGTTCCCCACCACAGAAGTTAAACTTACAGGCCTGTAATTACCGTGTATCACCACTAGAGGGCTCCGAGATCTGTCTTTAATATTATTCCTCTTTCCCTGGGCCCCTGGCTTAATAACTGATTGGTCTGGTTTCTAAAGTAAAAGGAAAAATATCTGTGTATCAGTACAGCATAGAGATATGGCAGCCCTAAGGCTGCATGGGGATAATGGCAATGGAGATGGATGACTGGGTTGTGTCTGTATAGTGTATAGGGATGGTATTGGGTGCAGTGGCAGATTATAATGAGTTTTTTTCCGGTGGCCGCCAGGAGCCCTGAGCTCATTTAAAAACCCTACCCTGCGTCCGTTTGTGCCCCAATTAGTGCCACTATGCATACGCATGTTTCTGCATGCGCCTGTTTCTCCCTGCTGGCTTGCGGTGTACGCTTGTGCGCATGCACGAGACACTGTGATCTGCCTATCTATCTATCTATCTATCTATCTATCTATCTAACTATCATCTGCCTATCTATCTATATATCTATGATCTGTCTATCTATCGCTATCTAACTATCTATCTATCTATCTATCTATCTATCTATCTATCTATCTATCTATCTATCTTTCTATCTATCTGTCTCTCTGTCTGTCTGTCTGTCTATCTATCTATCTATCTATCTATCTATCTATCTACATATCTATCTATGATCTGCCTATCTATCTAGCTAGCTAACTGGATAGCTATCTATGATCTGCCTGTCTATCTATCTATCTATCTATCTATCTATCTATCTATCTGTCTCTCTGGCTGTCTGTCTGTCTATCTATCTATCTATCTATCTATCTACATATCTATCTATGATCTGCCTATCTATCTAGCTAGCTAACTGGATAGCTATCTATGATCTGCCTGTCTATCTATCTATCTATATATCTATCTATCTATGATCTGCCTATCTATCTATGATCTGCCTACCTATATATCCATCTACGATATATCTGTTGTATTCAGTTTCAGTAGATCAACTGGACTTAAGACTGGGTACCGATGGTAACGTATTTTTCCGCTGCCCATCCGATAATTAACCGTAGTTCTACTGTGTGTGAGGGGCAGTCGCAACCGCACACCCATTCATCTGAATTGAACAATTGGGCCCGTTGGTAAATCACAGCTGTTCGTGTGGTTCACAATGGGACTGCACGATTGGTCACATGAACTGTCGGCCATGGCCAATGTTGCTGTGACCGTCAGACTTTGTCCCGACCGAGTGCTCACTAGTAGCGAGCACTCGGTCGGAAACAAACTAGTCTTAATCCGCCTCTGACTGTGTGCACTGTACAGGGATGGTATGTGTGGCTGGGTGCACTTGAATGCATGTATGTATGTTTATTTATATAGTGCCACTAGGGGACGCAGCCCTGTACAATAAAGAATACAAAAAGTCATACAACGGGGACAGTAAATAAATACATAAATATATAAATACATATAAGTATGAGCATCAATAAATATACAAGTGCTTCAAACATGCAACATGAGGAGAGAGGTCCCTGCCCTTTAGAGCTTACAATCTACTTTGGTGGGTAACATACAAATGTAATATAATGTGGTGCCCACTAGGGGTCACTGTAACAAGATAATGTTCTATACTTGCACATGTTATAACTTGTTGGTATGTGGTTCCATGTTGGACCTAAGGATGTGAATACAGTTTTCCTTCAACAAGAATGTCTCTTGTATTAATCTGAAAGCAGAGTTCCAGAAACACGACATGGTGTCAGAAGTTGGTGATCAACTGGACTTAAGACTGGGTACCCATGGTAACGTATTTTCAGCTGACCAGCCGATAGAACCGTGTATCTTACTTGTGTGAGGGGCAGTCGCAACCGCACACCCATTCATCTGAATTGAACAATTGGGCCCGTTGGTAAATCACAGCTGTTCGTGTGGTTCACAATGGGACTGCACGATTGGTCACATGAACTGTCGGCCATGGCCAATGTTGCTGTGACCGTCAGACTTTGTCCCGACCGAGTGCTC
Source organism: Hymenochirus boettgeri (assembly GCA_019447015.1). Taxonomy (NCBI): domain Eukaryota; kingdom Metazoa; phylum Chordata; class Amphibia; order Anura; family Pipidae; genus Hymenochirus; species Hymenochirus boettgeri. The sequence continues at coordinate 122,598,335 of CM033475.1, read as the reverse complement.
ACTAGTAGCGAGCACTCGGTCGGAAACAAACTAGTCTTAATCCGCCTCTGACTGTGTGCACTGTACAGGGATGGTATGTGTGGCTGGGTGCACTTGAATGCATGTATGTATGTTTATTTATATAGTGCCACTAGGGGACGCAGCCCTGTACAATAAAGAATACAAAAAGTCATACAACGGGGACAGTAAATAAATACATAAATATATAAATACATATAAGTATGAGCATCAATAAATATACAAGTGCTTCAAACATGCAACATGAGGAGAGAGGTCCCTGCCCTTTAGAGCTTACAATCTACTTTGGTGGGTAACATACAAATGTAATATAATGTGGTGCCCACTAGGGGTCACTGTAACAAGATAATGTTCTATACTTGCACATGTTATAACTTGTTGGTATGTGGTTCCATGTTGGACCTAAGGATGTGAATACAGTTTTCCTTCAACAAGAATGTCTCTTGTATTAATCTGAAAGCAGAGTTCCAGAAACACGACATGGTGTCAGAAGTTGGTGATTTTACAGGCTACAGCACTGAGCACACAGCAGTAAACATTCTGCAGTAAGAAACAGCATGGAATATGCAGGTATGCAGCCACCCAGCATGGACTGGGATAGTGTCAACCTCTCAGAGGAATGGAGAAGGTTTAAACAGCATGCAGAGCTCATTTTCAAAGGTCCTCTTAAGGCAAAAGAAGAGGAAGATAAATGCTGTTACTTGTTGTTATGGCTTGGAGAAAAAGGAAGGGACATTTATAACTCATGGGGAGACATGTCTGTAGAGGAGCAAACAGCTCAGTGCTTATTATAAAAGATACAGTGATTAAGTAACCCCTAAAGCAAACCCCATCTTTGCAAATTATAAATTTTATAACAGAATGCAAGATGCAAATGAGACTATAGGACAGTTTGTGACAGACCTTAAATTATTAGCTAAGGATTGTGCATTCACCGATGCTGATGAAACGATTTGTGACAGAATTGTTTGGCACAAATGCCACTGAAGTGCAAGAGAAATTAATAAATCAAGGTGCTGATCTCAGCCTTAACAGAGCAATTGAGATTGCAAGATGCCATGAAGCAGCTCAGACACAAATAAAATTTATGGCTGCCGCTGATAAAGTTCACGGTGTGAGACAAATGCCTTTTATCCCCAAGCAAAAACAAACACTCAAACGTGCAGTGCAGCATCTGCAAAATAAATGTAGCAGATGTGGGAGATCACATCTATGGCAAAATTGTCCAGCAAAAGGCCAGATATGCCACAAATGTAAAAAGAACAATCATTTTGCTAGAATGTGTAAAAAAGCTGATGTAGAGAACATTGATGTGGATGAGGATCCATGTGATTTATGTATAGAAATGGTAACTGTAACTGGTCAGTCTGCAGTTATAAGTGCAATTGGAACAGACCAGACTGACCAGGTTTTCACTGAAATATCTGTAGGATCCAAACCTGTGCAGATACAGTTCAAACTGGATACAGGTACCCAAGTAAATGTCATACCTTTCCATATATTTCAACAAATCACAGGTTGTATGGGTATGGAGGGGAACAACTAGATGTGAAAGGCATGTGCACTTTGGACTGTATGTACAAATGTAATAAACAGAAATTGCAATTTTACATTGTCAGTACCAAGGCCAATCCTATTTTGGGACTCAGAGCATGTCTGGGCTTAAAACTGATTCAGCTAATATTATCTATTGCAGATTCTCCACAAACTGACTCTAACAATAACTGCTCAGATACTGTAAAGGAATACGAGGATGTCTTTCATGGGCTGGGACAGTTCCCAGGGGAGTACAAAATTAAAGTGGATACAATGATTACTCCAACAGTGCATGCACCTCGCAGAATTCCAATAGCTCTTAAAGAAAGACTTTCTAATGAGATTGATAGAATGCAAAAACTAGGTGTAATTGTCAAAGTAGATGAACCCACTGAATGGGTTAATTCAATGGTCATAGTAGAAAACCACGCACTGGAGCTCTACGGATTTGTCTTGACCCCAGAGACCTAAACAAAGCAGTAAAACGAGAGCACTATCAAATGCCTACCCTCGAAGATATTACTACCAAACTAGCAGGTGCAAAATATTTTAGTGTCCTTGATGCCAGATCAGGATATTGGCAAATAAAACTAGACCAGGAGAGTTCTATGTTAACAACGTTTAACACACCACAAGGAAGGTACCGCTTTACCTGTTTACCATTTGGTATTTACTCTGCTCAGGAAGTCTTCCAAAGAAAAGTAGATGAAACATATGCAGGTCTTCAAGGTGTTGCTGCATATGTGGATGATCTTCTTGTTTATGGCAAAACTATGGAAGAACATGATTCTAACCTGAAAGTCATGCTTCATAGGTCCAGGGACAGGAACAGGGTCCAGGGACAGGAACATCGCATGATCGCTTGGTCGGGTAAGTAAAATCTTATAGATGTATGGCCACCTTAAGAGAATTTTAAAGGAAAGCTGTGACTTTCAATGGGAGTCACAACAGAATGAGGCATTTAATAAAATGAAACAGGTGATTTCCAATGCTGCCACTCTAACATACTATAACACCAAAAAGTAGGCAACAATCCAGGTTGATGCATCCAAACAAGGGCTTGGTGCAGTTTTGCTGCAGGAAGGAAAACCAGTCGTTTATGCCTCCAAGTCAATAACAGATACAGAAATTAATTATGCTCAAATAGAAAAGGAAATGTATGCAATTGTATTTGTATGTGAACGTTTCCATCAATATATCTATGGGCGTCAAGTCACCGTGGAATGAGACCATAAGCCCATAGAAATTATTATGAAAAAGGGTCTGGCATCTGCCCCAGCCAGGCTACAAAGGATGATGTTGCGTCTTCAGAAATACAATATTTTTGTGACATACAAGCCCGGGAACATGATTCCTGTTACAGATACCCTAAGTAGATTGCCCCTTGAAGTAAAGAGTACTGCAGAAGAAGCATTTGAAATACAAGTCCATTTAGTTATGTCAAATCTTCCAATATCACACAAGAAATTAAGACAGCTCACAAATGCAACTGCAGAGGATCCTCAACTGTCTACTCTAAAGAAAATCATACTGAATGGATGGCCAAAGTCAAAACGTGCCTGTCCTCCAGCAGTAGCAGAGTTTTGGAGTTTTCGTGAGGAATTGATTCTTATGGACAATGTCATTTGTAAAGGTTACAGACTGATACAACAGATACATCAAGGACACATGGGAGCTGAGAAATGTAAAGAGAGAGCACGGGATATTTTCTACTGGCCAGGTATGAATACACAAATTCAAAAATTGGTGCTCAAATGTCCACTTTGTTTACAATATCGTGCATCAAACCGTAAAGAGCCAATGATTCCACATGCAGTACCCTCAAGGCCATGGCAAAAGGTGGCGTCTGATCTTTTTGGGCTGGACAGTGTGTACTATGTTTTGGTAGTAGATTATTACTGCCGTTTCTTTGAACTGGAATCAGTCAGGAACACTTCTACTTCTAATGTCATAGAAAAACTAAAAGCCATATTATCCAGACACTGAATTCCTGATGAGTTTGTTTCAGACAATGGCCCTCAATATGTATCAGCAGAATTTAAAAAATTTACCACAGACTATGACTTTCAGTACACAACTTCTAGTCCACATTATCCACAGTCAAATGGACAAATTGAGAAAACTGTTCAAACTGTCAAGCATCTATTGCAAAGAGCAAAGCAAAGTGGCAGGGATCCCTACATGGCCATGCTGGAGTACAAGGATACACCAATTGATGGCATTGGATCACCAGTTCAATTACTCATGAGTCGCCGTCTGCGCTCAAATCTACCCATGACCCATAACCAATTATTGCCACACATCATTGCATCAGATCTTGTGAACAGAAAACTGCATAATAAACAACAAAGACAGCCTGTATACTACAACAGGGGTGCTAAACCTTTATTTACTTTGCTGGAGGGAGATCAGGTCATGGTGCAAAAGACCTGGAGGAAAATGGCAACCAGGCCATATCACTTCTAAGCTATAGGCTCCTAGATCATACATAGTACAAACTGATGAAGGAGGGATATACAGACGGAACCGTAGACACTTGATCAAAAACTGCACACCATTTGCCAGACCATAGTCTTCAAACGACACGGATGATGATTTAGAAGTGAATGAAAATATACCAATGATGCAACCTGACCAGCAAAATAGTTCTCAAATTCAGCCAGCAGACACTGGGTCTGCAAATATTGGAACAAATACTAACTTACAGAGCAGAGGTTTTAAAACTACAAGATGTGGTCGAATAGTGAAACCTCCTCAGCGACTGAACTTATAAATATGCTTTTGGTTATATTAGTTTATATCTTACACTTCTCAATGCTTTATTTCTTTGTTATTCTTAATTTTCAATGTTCCGTTCTTTAAAAGAAGGGAGATGTAATATAATGTGGTGCCCTGTAACAAGTTAATGTTCTATACTTACACATGTTATAACTTGTTGGTATGTGGTTCCATGTTGGACCTAAGGATTTGAATACAGTTTTCCTTCAACAAGAATGTTTCTTGAATTAATCTGAAAGCAGAGTTCCAGAAACACTACAACAGATACATTGGAAAGGGTGGAAGTGCTAAAGTAATAAGTGGTGCAGTGTCAACAGTGCTATGTTGTGCTGTGCTCGGAGTGATAGGATGAGAGGTTAGATTTAAACTTGTTTATTACAGTTTCTTGTCGTAGAGAGAGGGGAATAGAATTCCATAGGACAGGAGCCACAAGAGAGAAAGGTTTAAGGTGAGAGGAGGCAGTGTGAGTGGGTGGTCTATATAAGAGATGGTTCTGTGATGAGCAGAGGGTACAGGCATGGACATATGGGGACACAAGAGAAGAAATTTAAGAAGGAGCAGAAGAGTGAAGGGATTTGAATGTTAAGAGAAGTATTTTGAAGATAATGCGTTGTTTAATGGAGAGCCAGGTAGATGTGCGTGCGACAGAGTTAAGTATGGACTGAAGAAGAGAAAGATGTGAAGCAGGAAGACCAGAAAGCAGAAGGTTACAATAATCCAGACATGATAGGATGAGAGCATGGATAAGCCATGGATAAGCATAGCAGTAGTTGAAAGAGAAAGGAATCTACGGATCTTTGCAATGTTATGAAGAAAAAAGCGACAGGTTTTAGCAACATAGTTAATGTGATTGGAAAAGGAGAGAGAGGAGTCAATAATTACTCCAAAGCAATGTGCTGACTGAATAGGGTAAATGGCGGTGTTGTCCACAGAAATGGAAAAAGGAAGAATAGGACCAGGTTTAGGTGGGAAAATGATTAGTTCGGTTTTAATCAGGTTTAGTTTGAGGCATCGATGCGCCATCCATGAGAGACAGCACGGAGACAGTCAGAGATGCGTGATTGGGCGTCAGGACTAAGCGTGGGGGTACTATAGAGGAAGAACAGCAGGGGTCCAAGAACAGCCCTGCGAAACCCCAACATGAAGGGGAATCGGAGACAATGTTTTATTATTATATGACACAGAGTAGGTTCTGTTCGAGAGGTAGTATCGTAGCCAGGATTCCGTTTCATTCCGGATGCCCAAGGGGTGAAGAATTTGCATTAGGAGGGACTGATCAAGTGTGTCGCAAGCAGAGGAGAGGTTGAGAAAGATGAGAATACGAAAGTGGCCTTTGGCTTTGGCAGCCTGAAGGTCATTCACAACTTTGCACAGGGCTGTCTCTGTGGAGTGCCCAGGATGAAACCCTGATTGCAAGGGGTCCAGTAAGCTATGAAAATTAGGATAATTAGCGATACGGGAAAAGACAAGATGCTTCATTAGCTTGGAGGCTATCAGTAGAAGAGAGACCGGGCTGTAGTTAGCAAGGCAATTAGGGTAAAGGGAGGCTTTTTTGATTATGGGTTTTACGTGGGCATGTTTAAAAGAAAAGAAAATACCAGATGACAAGTGGGCATTTACAGGGATGGTATGCGTGACTGGGTGTACTGTACAGGGATGGTATGCGTGACAGGGTGTACTGTACAGGGATGGTATGGGTGACTGGGTGCACTGTACAGGGATGGTATGTGTGACTGGGTGCACTATACAGGGATGGTATGGATGACTGGGTGCTCTGTAAAGGGATGGTATGGGTGACTATGGGTGCACTGTAAAGGGAAGAATGTATATAGCTGTAGCTCTTCCAGCATCTTTCTGTGTGAACACTTGGCAACTGAAAGGGGAATGCAAGTGAAGTGCAAGCAGCAGGAACTTATATGTGTCCGCATATCACACACTTCAGACGTTTTACAACTAAAAGAACAAAGACATCATGGCACTTTCAATTCAGATGAGAAAGTAACTTTATTAAGTGGGATCTAATAGTTAATATAAAGTGGTCCTTGTACAAGGATAAAGTGTTAAAGTGCAAACAAAGTGACATACTGTTAACTAATATGCAAAAAAAATAGAGCATGCATAATAAAAATACACAAAGCTCACATACAGTGCAACAAAATGAAGCCCAACTTTAACAACACAGACAAAGAGCCTGCATGTCACATTCTTCAGAGATACAAGAACAGCGTAACAATCAGTTGCAATTATCATGCTTTCCTCCAATTACATGATAACATATATAAAGTTTTGCTATAAACATATGTGCTATATGTCCCTCAAGCAATGTCACCTCCTCAACTCATAACTGTTAAGTACATGACGTACATTAAGACTTCAAATTGTGCACTTCTTTTTCCCCCCGTCTCTTCCATCCCAGCCAAACACACACCTGTACGTAATAAATACTATACCCACGTGTGTACATAGGCAATGCCAGGTACAACTGCTAGCCTTAATATAAGGATTAAAATTGATCTTGGAATTAGAGGTGGAGGTTAACAAATTATTACTAAAGAAAAACTGATGTGGATATATGATTAAGACATGATGTACTCATATGGAATGAAGAAATGCATTATTGTGGCTTATCAGTTGTATTCAGTTAGATCACCTGGACCTAAAGTTTAGTTCTTGAAGACGTTTTGCTAGTCATCCAACTGGCTTTCTCATTTCAGAATGACTTGTACAAGAATCTGTTGGCAATTAAGAACCCTGAAAAGCCCCAATTAGCAAATGACAGCCACAAGGTGTGGATGCATTGAGGCTAAGAAGTATTATTGAAACTGCCCAGGGTAAGGTGTCAGAACAGTTGGTAGACAGTTGGTGTCAAACACCCCCACCTCTGTTCAGGCTTGGTTTCTTTATTTTATTTTATTATTTATTTATTTTCTTGTCACACCAGATAGCATCAATGAAATACACACCTTGGATTGGAAAGTCCCTAACACCTGGCTGTGATATGCTAATTGTGACTTTCCAGGGTATTTAATTGACAACAGATTCTTGTACAAGTCATTCTGAATTGAGAAAGCCACCTGGATGACTAGTGAAACGTCTTAAAAAATAAAATTTAAGTCCAGTTGATCTAACGGAATACAACAGATATACCATAACCTGGATGAATGAGAACCTTCACAAGCATATTATTATGGCTGTTGTGTGAAATATATAATGGTCTGATAAAAAGTAATATCAGTTGCCAGATGAATTTCTCCTCAGACACCAGTGTTGGAAACTCTTGTGGTGCTTTGTCCTCCAAACTGTTAAGTACAAAAAAGGAATGTTTGATAGTTCGATAATCTTTCATTTATAGGTGCACATACAATGTCACAATAGAGCTATAAGCACACACATGTGTGCGTTCCTATACATTGTTATTTATTTAAAATATAGCTGGGGTGATCCACATAAATGGTAAAATGGGTTGTTATGGAGTAAGATTAATTTTTTGTAACAATGCATATTAGAAGATTAAAGAAAGATTAAAGTAAGGAAGGACATTGTGTTAAATGTCTGCAATTGCTAGAAACCTCACGGAAGACAAGCAAACATCAGGGACTGGATCACTCACTGACACCTTCTCTTCACTTTTTTCAAGTTTGAAGAGACACAGCAGGAGAACCATTTGGAGCAGAGACGTAAGGTAAAGATTTTGTAACACTACACAGTGGGGCCAATAGTATGCTACATTTTTTTTGGGAGGGGGGATATGTCCTTTATATATACTTCATTTATCATTAAAATAGATGGGATTCATTTAAATATAATCAAAAGCAACACAGCTCTAGCATTTTATATGTCCACCCCTCAAATGAAAAATGTTATATAGGATAGATCATGCCAGACAAATTTAATTGGTTTTTATGAAGAAGTGAGTAAGAAGTTGGACTCAGGCACAGCAGTGGATGTGGTATATTTGGATTTTGCAAAAGATTTTGATACTGTGCCACATAGGCGACTTATGTATAAACTGAGGACTGTTGGCCTTGAAGAAAACATTTGTTCATGGATAGAGAACTGGTTATTGGACCGCAAACAGAGAGTGGTGGTTAATGGAGCTACATCTATGTGGGCTAAAGTTCTAAGCGGAGTGCCTCAGGGTTCTGTACTGGGGCCGCTTCTGTTTAATCTGTTTATAAATGACTTAGAAGGGGGCATTGAGAGCAAGGTCTCGGTGTTTGCTGATGACACTAAACTATGCAGAGCTTTGGAAACTTCCAATGATGTGCAAGTGCTGCAAGCAGACCTAGATAGATTATCAAAATGGGCAGCAGAATGGCAGATGAGATTCAATGTAGATAAATGTAAGGTGATGCATTTGGGATTTAATAATCCCTGTGCCATCTACACCATAAATAACTCTGTGTTAAGTCCATCTGTAATGGAAAAAAGATTTGGGGGTTCTGGTAGATAACAGACTTAGCTGTAGCAAACAATGCCAGGTAGCAACAACTAGAGCTAGCAAGATATTGTCTTGTATAAAAAGGGGAATAGATTCAAGAGATAAAAATATTATTCTCCCTCTTTACAAGGCACTGGTAAGGCCTCATTTGGAATATGCTGTGCAGTTTTGGAATCCCATATATAAAAGGGACATCTTGGAAATTGAGGCAGTTCAGAGAAGGGCAACTAAATTAATAAGGGGAATGGAGGGGCTTGAATATGCAGGCAGATTAGACAAGTTAGGGCTGTTTACATTGGAGAAGCGGCGGTTGCATGGGGACATGATAACCTTGTACAAATATATTAATGGCCCATACAATGAGCTCTCTGGTGCATTGTTCACTAATAGGTCATATCAGAGGACACGTGGACATCCTTTAAGGTTGGAAGAAAAGAAGTTTCATCTTCAGGTTAGGAGGGGTTTCTTTACAGTGAGAACAGTGAAACTGTGGAACTGTCTTCCAGCAGATGTGGTAATGGCAAGTTCATTGAATAACTTTAAAAAAGGCCTAGATAAGTTTCTAAAACTAAAAAATATTGAGAATTACTGGTATTAATGCATATAGGTCTGGTTGATCCAGGGATACTTTCCGATTGCCGTTTGGAGTCAGGAAGGAATTTTTACCACCTTTTTAGCTGGGGTTTTTTGCCTTCCTCTGGATCAACTGTTAGGTAGGGTTAAAAAAAAAAAAGGTGAATAGGTTGGACTTGATGGACCTTAATTACTATGTTACTATGTTACTATATAGGTTAATCACACAACCCAACCCAGAACCACCCCACCCCCAACCCTAAAATACTGCAACAGTTAAGAATGCTGAGAGGTGTAAGTCTAAATTAAAATGTTCTGTTACTTCTCTTTCTGGTTCTTCCAGTTGGCAGCTATCAGTCATGATATCAGTATCAGATGATATCAGAGCCAATGACTGAATGTTACTCCCCTAGCTCCCCATTTGAGCATGTTTTTGAACTATCCTTAATACTATGCTACTGTTTAACTTGTTTTACTTCTATTATATCCCTTTTTGCCCCACCTATTTTTTATAGTAGATTTCTGTTCTGCTGACCTACAGAGTATTTCGATTTCGGAGACCTAGGGCCGGATTTATACTTTTAACTCCCCTAGACCAGCTTGGCTCCTATCTAGTTTCACACGAGCAGCATGTTTTGCTCAGGTAGCATTTTCTTAGCGTTTCCTGGGCATTTATTTAGGCACTCACCATTGACAAAATGTTACATAAAGCATATTTTTTTTTTTTTGCAGCTAAACATCTGAATCTGCTTGAAAACGCTAAAATCTCTTATCAATCAATCTTATGAAAAAGGCTGACTTTGAAAAAATTCAAATCAGTCTAGCTGCACTAGTTACATTTTATTGTAATGTCCTCCAATCCCTGGTTGGGTAACCCTAGGCTGGGAGTATATCATTGGGTTTGTTGGGCTACTCAGTGGGGCAGCCACTGGTCACTGCCCCATATAGTGAACATAAAGCCATCTATTAGCTGGTGTTAAAAAGCTTCCGTAATTATAACTTTTGAGTAATCTGGGCAAACCCCATCTTTAATCCTTTAATGTATTGATGGAAGACCAGGAGGTTAAGGAGCTATGCCTTACCTCCCATTCTTTTATCAATTTCTGTGGAGCCAGGAACAAAGATGGAAGAAACTTACCTTTCGTGTGATCCACACTGACAGGTCCCGGCCTTTTCCTTGTTCTGTTTAACTATATGGCTAATGTGTAGGGATGGCATAGAACTCGAACTCGAACCCGAGTTCGGGCCGAGTTGGAGAGAGATTTTTGAGCTTTTTGAGCTTTCTGTGTGTGGATTTCAGCATGGTGGTTTAGCTCTTGTAGTTAACCACCCCTGTATTCACACATCTTGACACCCAACAGTCCTTTTAAGGACTAACCTTCCTTGTGAGACCCAAAAGTCCTTTTAAGGACTAACCCCCCTATAAGTCCTTTGGACAAATTTTGTGTTAGACCTTTTAGAGGTCTAGGGGGCATATTTATAAAGGAACGATGTTAGCGCAAAAAAATTACCGCCGCACATCGCGGCCGCGAAAATAGCGCTATCGCCGTATTTATAACGGCGAGCGCTATTCCCGCGATACCTATCGCGGCCGCGATGTGCTGCGGTAATTTTAAGCCCCTTCGCGGCGATACTATATAGTATCGCCGCGAAGGGACTTAAAATCCCCCTTCCCGACGCCGCTCCTAAGGGGGCGGGGCACACGCCCAACCCCCCCCCCGCGCGGCACGCGACCACCCGCCGCCGCCCGCCCGCCCACACCCCCCGCGGCGGCAGCGGCGACCACCCGCCGCCGCCGCCACTTCCCAGCAGCCCCTCCCAACCCGTTCCCCGTTCGCGGCAATCTCGGAACGGGAGGCTAGAGGGGCTGCCGGGAAGGGGCCGCAGCAGGTGGTCGCGACCACCCCCGCCACCCCCTCCCCGGCAACCCCTCCAACCCCCCGCCCCGCCGCTCCCGGGAGGGGACGGGAGGGGCCGCTGGGGGGGTGGAGGCTCCCTCCAGCGGGGCCCTGAGAGGCCTTTTGGGGCTTAGGGGTCCCGCAGCTCGAACCGGGACCCCCTCCCTGGCCCTTACAAGGGCCCTTGCGGCACTGCCGTGCCTTGGCGGGGGTCCCGCAGCTGAACCGGGACCCCCAGTGGCTCTTAAAAGAGCCCTTGGGCGACGTCTTCTTTCTTCCAGTCCCGGCGACACCAGCTCCGCCGAGGCCGCCGACCCCCGAGAGGTACCCCTGCGGCCGCCAGGGGTACCCCCGCGGGCGCCGGCGACCTCAACAGGCCGATGTTGCCGGCGTCTTGATCCGACGCGACGTCTTCGGGCTGGCGACACACACCCCACTCAGGTCGCCGATGCCAGGCAGACTCACTGCGGCCGCCAGTGAGCCCGCTGGCACCGCCGGCCTCAGCGGAGCCGATGTTGCCAGCCGCTTCTTTCTTCAGCCATCTACTGCGATGGCATCTGAGTTCCGCGCGGAAAGCTCCTCTTTATATAGGTTTGCAGAAATCCATAATCCGTTTCTGATTGGTCAATTTTTAATACTTGCTTTACATTAACCAATCAGATTTCAGAACTTTCCAGAAATCTGATTGGTTAATGTAAAGCAAGTATTAAAAATTGACCAATCAGAAACGGATTATGGATTTCTGCAAACCTATATAAAGAGGAGCTTTCCGCCGCGGAACTCAGATGCCATCGCAGTAGATGGCTGAAGAAAGAAGAAAGAAGCGGCTGGCAACATCGGCTCCGCTGAGGCCGGCGGTGCCAGCGGGCTCACTGGCGGCCGCAGTGAGCCTGCCTGGCATCGGCGACCTGAGTGGGGTTGGTGTCGCCAGCCCGAAGACGTCGCGTCGGATCAAGACGCCGGCAACATCGGCCTCGTTGAGGTCGCCGGCGCCCGCCGGGGGTACCCCTGGCGGCCGCAGGGGTACCTCTCGGGGGTCGGCGGCTTCGGCGGAGCTGGTGTCGCCGGGACTGGAAGAAAGAAGACGTCGCCCAAGGGCTCTTTTAAGAGCCGCACTGGGGGTCCCGGTTCAGCTGCGGGACCCCCGCCAAAGGCACTTGTCAGTGCCGCAAGGGCCCTTGTAAGGGCCGGGGAGGGGGGTCCCGGTTCGAGCTGCGGGACCCCCTAAGCCCCAAAAGGCCCTTCTCAGGGCCCCGCTGGAGGGAGCCTCCACCCCCCCAGCGGCTCCCTCCCGTCCCCTCCCCGGGAGCGGCCGGGGCGGGGGGCTTGGAGGGGTTGCCGGGGAGGGGGTGCGCGGCGGGTGGTCGCGACCACCTGCTGCGGCCCCTTCCCGGCAGCCCCTTCTAGCCTCCCGTTCCGAGATTGCCGCGAACGGGTTGGGAGGGGCTGCTGGGAAGTGGCGGCGGCGGCGGGTGGTCGCCGCTGCCGCCGCGGGGGGTGTGGGCGGGGTGGGCGTGTCTCCCGGGGCGGGTGCGACCACCCGCCGCGGGTTGCCTGCCCATCCCCGCCGCGGGAGGTTAGTATCGGCTGACTTCGCCACCTTCAAGGTGGCGAAGTAAAGCAGCCGATACTAGCCGAGCGAAACCAGTACCGCCGCTTTATAAATAGAAGCGGCGGTACCGGGTAAGTATCGGCGCGAAAAGTTAACGAACCTTTATAAATATGCCCCTTAGTGTAAGGTCCTTGCATGAAGCATACTCTGAGGGAGAGAAGCCAATGGGGTATGGGAAAAGCCTAAATAATTATGTTTGTAGTCAATGTCATTTGTAAAAATAAAACACAGAGATTTGTTTAGTTTAACTTTTTTTATTAAACGTAAGCACCTGTTTCTTAGGTGCTTATATATTGATAATAATAAAATAATTATATATAAAAATATATATAACTAAACAATAATAATAACAATAACAAACAAACAAACAAACACGGTGCAACATGGTGCTAAAAAAAAAAAAACAGCACCTATTTATTTTTAAAAATTTTGCGCTTAATGCGCAGAATGTCTTTGTGCATGGAGAGCAAGCGCCCCTCCATGCACCTCTGCCTGCTCTCCATGCACAGACGCCGCTCAATATTTTCCAGCCGGCGCTGGAGTGCTGGTCCCTCCTGGCGTGCTGGTGCTGGCGGTGCTGGTCCCTCCTGGCATGCTGGTGCTGGCGGTGGTGGTGGGGAAGGGGAAACTGGAGGCTGCACCTGTGGCCTTGGTGGGGGTGCTGGTGGAGGTGACCCACCCTCCTCTGCATCACTGGCAGAAATCGATTCCTCATCTGCAAATTTATATATTAAAAAGTAAATTTTAATTATAAATAATAATAAAAAATAACAGTTAAATTTACTAATACTAACACTAACTAACATTAAGGGCTAGGCCACACACGCGTTTTAAGCGCGTTTGCGCACGTGTTTCGCATTCACGTTTGCGCCCGTGGTTTTCGCTAAAATGGAAATCACGGGAAAGCGAAAATTACCGTGATTTCCGATGCGCATGCGATAGCGCGTCCGTTCACGTTTTGGTAACGCATGCGTTCACCATTTTTGGTACGTTAACGCATGTGTTTCCATAACGCAAAAAGGCAAAGAAAACGCATGCACACTGCAACGCACAGGAATCACGCACACCAAATCGCGAGCGTTATCGCACGCGATTGTGTGTGCGATTCTTGTGCGTTTCACGTTCACGTTTTGCGCATGCGTTTTCGCCTTTTTGAGTTATGGAAACGCATGCATTAACGCACCAAAAATGGTGAACGCATGCGTTACCAAAACGCAAACGGACGCGCAATCGCATGCGCATCTGAAATTGCGAGAATTTTCGTGTTCCCGCGATTTCCATTTTAGCGAAAATCGCGGGCGCAAACGCGAAACGCATGCGCAAACGCACGAAAAAGGCGCTAGTGTGGCCTAGCCCTTACTAACATTAAAAAATATATACTTTGAGTCATTTATGAAAAAAGAGCTTTCAAAATCTGTATTATAATTAAATATTGTAAATGTTTTTCGTGTGTACTTGTCCTTTAACTAACGTCTACTAACATTAACTGTTACATTAAAATTTGCTAACACTAATTAACACTAACATATGCACTTTGCATATATCGCCAATCACAAGTGCTATAAAAGTAACAAGAAAAGTGCAGTTAGGGCTAGGCCACACTAGCGCGTATTTTGCGTGTTTGCGCATGTGTTTCGTGCTCACGATTGCCCCCGCGATTTTCGCTAAAATGGAAATCGCGGGAACGCAAAAAATTCCCGCAATTTCGGATGTGCATGCGATTGAGCGTCCGTTCACGTTTTGGTAACGCATGCGTTCACCATTTTTGGTGCGTTAACGCAGCGTTTCCATAACACGAAATGGTAAAAACGCAAATGCGAACGCACAAGAAAAGCGCACACAATCGCATGTGATAACGCTCGCGATTTTGTGCGCGATTCCTGTGCGTTGCAGTGTGGCCTCAGCCTAACTTCGTATAGTGGTGATACTTAGACAGAGCTTGTCAGAAAGATCTGCCGCAGAACCGCCTGATTAGTGGTGCAAAAGGTGGTGTTTTATACAACTCAATCACAGATAAAATTTAATATATAAATGTGATACTTGCCTTGGACATTCCGCTGGATGTCCTGGACGTAGGCACAACGCTGCCGCTTGAGGTCTGACCACCTCTTTTGGAGCTGAGAGGTGGTCAGATCATTCCGAAACTGCATCCGCAGTTTCGCCTGCAGGTGGCGCATTATGCGCCATTTGCGCTCTTTAATGTTGGGGGTGCCGATTGGCATCCCATCATAACCCAGCCGGGTGAGATATTCCACCATCAGACGCTGCCAGTGCATGGTGGCCATGCTTTCTGGTGGGGAAAGTAATGGTGAAATGACTACACCCACTTTCCAGGGTCGATTTTAGATCCTGGATTGCATATAGAAGTCAATGGGAAGAAGGGATTATAAACGAATGTCGAAATCGAATCCGCGAGTAAAATGTACATGGTATCTAGGCGCGAGCATCCAATCCGCGAGTAAAGTGTCAATTTAAGCCTATACGCGAGCATCGAATCCGCGAGTAAAATGTCCATGGTATCTAGGCGCGAACATCGAATCTACGAGTAAAGTGTCCATTAAAGCCTATACGTGAGCATCGAATCCGCGAGTAAAATGTACATGGTATCTAGGCGCGAACACGAATCCGCGAGTAAAGTTTCCATTAAAGCCTATACGCGAGTATCGAATCTGCGAGTAAAATGTCCATGTTACCTCAAACGTTCGAATGCGAAAGCTCGAAAGTATCGCGCGTGAGAGTAAAATCGATTTTGCAAAAGTCCTGGATATTGGAACATGTTCCCCAGTCCATTTCCCAGGTCCCACAACCATTTACATTAAGTTACCATTAAAGCTTTTCGAACTATTTGCCTCCCATAGACTTTAAAGGGCATGTCCACCCCCAAAACTATAATCCCCCCAACTACTGGCCCCACCATGTGTGTAGTTTAATCCTTACCTCACATCCCAACTCCATCTGGTTCTCCTGTAGTCCCCCCCCAAAGTTCCAAAAACTGCCCACCAGGAGGCTAGCAGGTCCATATAGGACACTGCCGCTACCTGGCCTCCTGGAGATTCCTGCCATGCGTGCTGCAGCCCTTCTCCCCCCCCCCCCCCCTCCCCTCCCTCCCTCCTCCTCTCCCTCCCGTCTACTATCCCTCCCCCTAGCATTAAACCCCCTTAATTTTATGCTCCCCCATGTCCCCCAGCCCCAACCCATGTTTTTTTTTTTTAAAAAGCTCCCCAAACTCTTACTTACCTCTCCGCTTCCTCCGCTGCACTGAATGACCGGCAGCCGCGTCCGTGATTGGCTGCCGCTCAGCCAATCACAGACGTGACTGCCTTTCCGCCCCTCTGCTTGCATTCTCGCAAGCAGAGGGCCGGCAGTGCGGCGGAGGATCGAGGGGAGGTAAATAAGAGTTTGGGGAGCTTTTTAAAAAAACAAATCATGCGGTTGGGGCTGGGGGACATGGGGGAGCATAATATTAAAATTCTATTTTAGGGGTGGACATAGCCTTTAATGGGTCCGTTTTCGAACTTTCGAACTTTCGAACTTTCCCAATAGTTCGAAAGTTCGAAAACGGACCGAACTTTCAATAGTTCGACCATCTCTACTAATGTGCGATAATGTGCGCTATAGTTGAACGGAACCAGGAAACGGTCAGTAATTTTAGTGTGACAGACGAGGATCGCACGAAAAGTGAGTTTCTTCTTTCTTCTTTCCTGGCTACACAGCCAGCCCTGCATCCCTAGAATAATAGATAGGGGTAATGTTTATGCAAAATGGATTTTTATAGCTCAGACCAAATTAAATAATCTACTATGTGGAGTTGTTTTAAATACGTAAAACATATCCCAATGCAATAAATAAGTCCCCACCATAAAGTGCTGTAACAGTGAGATACAAGGCAGGTCCATTCACTGCTTTCCTTCTCTCTACATTAGGAGGTGACGATGTAACCAGTTGGAAGATTAGTTACTTTGTTTCTTTTTCAATCCCTTGACAGGTTCAGCCTTTACTAGTTGTTACATTTTTCCTTGGCTGGCTGCCCAGATTAGTAGATACATTTAAGTTATACATATTTTCTCTGCTATTACTGCATTAAGCAATTCATGTTTTATCAAATACTGAGGACTTCAAACATGCTGCCCCTGTAGATCCTGCCACCCTAGGTGGCCTTGTGGGAAATCTGGCCCTGCCAAGACCCCCCACCACCACACAATCCCCATCCCGGACAGCCACATGACTACACTCCCAAGCCGACAACCCAACCCCCAAAATCAAATGAAAATAAATGTGATAAACTTAGTAGCCCTGGATCATCTTTGAATGCTGCAATCTGGACAGTAGAGCACTTGTTTTTACCAAGATCACCTGAGGGTGGAGATGTTAATCCACTGACATTGCAAGGGACGTGAAAAAGGTCAGTTTTCATCTGCATTGTCCCAGTATAACCAGTCTGAAGTTGTTTCACTGTGATAAAAAAAAAACTGCTTATTGACGTTATTTTATTCTGTTCTGCAGAACTGTTACAGATAATTCTAAGTAGCATGACTGCTGTAACAAGGTATGGTTACTGAATTACTGAGGATTTGTTTAATTACCAGTTTAAGAAGCATGTAATAAACATAACAAAAAGGTAATGAGTTCACATTTAATTCCTTGCTAAATAAAGTATCCAATCACCACTGGCTCCTAATAGCAATTTAAGTGGAACAACCAGCACCCTACACCCTTGGTTATGTTTATCCTTTTAAAGCCAGTTTTTTCTGGACTGCATGAATATCAATAGTCCCTGTGCTCAAGGCAGGGAGCGGTTTACAAAGGTTAAAAGAGAATGTGCTGGTACCAGTAGAGGACAGGGGAATTTCCATGTCATTCCTTTGTGTCTGTTGCTGGTACCAGCGCATTCTCAGTGCACTACAGCCCTAGGTTACTGTTCTGCTTAGAGGGATACAGATAACAACTTACAAGACAGGATGGGTTGGGAGGCATCATCTGTGTTTAGGCAACATCACCTTTTTTACCCTTTATTGGACACCACAAAAAAGGGCGGACTTTGGCTGAAAGCTTATTGCTAAGTACGAGCAAGTTATGCAATCTACATATTTCAAGTATAAATGAAACATTGCCATAAATGCATTCCCTCCCCTAATTGAGTTTCAACAGTAGGATGTGTTAAAGTTCAATGCTGCATTCTTAAATAGATTTCAATTTAAATATTAATCATATTATTATTTATTTATAGTTTTTATATTTTATTAGGTTAGCTTATGGAATAAGAAAAGAATAACAAAACAAAGGCATATTTAAAATGCCCATGATTAAATATCAAAGGTACCAAGTCCAAAATAATGAAAAGGGTAGTGGATTCTTAGCAGCAGTTAGCTTGCATCTTACTGTCTCATTTTTAGGGACTGTAAAAAAACTGTAAACTGGAAGAGAGAAGGTGAGACAGAAAGAATCCTTAACTGATTAAAAAACTGGGATCACTCTGTAGGTGCAGGGGCTGCTTCAGTTATTCAGGCATTAAATGCTAATAGGAAATATTTATGGATTTATTGCCGTATGGAGTCAGGAAGGCTGCAAGAGCTAAAGCAAGCAAAATATTATGTTGTATAAAGAAAGGAATGGATTCAAGGAAGAAAAATGTTATTCTCCCTTTTTACAAAGCATTGTTAAGGCCACAATTAGAATATGCGGTGCAATTTTGGCATCTTTGTGTACATAAAGGACACCTAGGAGTAGTGTAGCACCTACACTTCTTGTCAAACTCAAAAGTGGCAGGTGCCCCACCCACTCTCCTCCCATTCTCCTCCCATTCTCCACCCCTTTCCTGTCCCTTCTGAGGCCAAAACACGCCCTCTTTTTGCCCTCACTATGACAACATCCTGTTTCCTTACCCACAGTATGACAACATCCTTTTCTTGCCCATAGTATGACAACATCCTGTTTCCCATTGCCATTCTGAAGTCAAAACACACCCACTTTTCGCCCCAGATTGCCATTTTTCTGTCGAACTACTCAAGTTATAACATTTTAGCAAACAAACAGGCAAAACATGTGATATATTTTATTGCGTTAATATAATACATTACGGTACATGTTAATTATTACGGTCTTTGGAATGTTACCCTGAAAGAGATTTTCGTGGTTCGATATACGTGAACCTGTTAGTATACTGTAGACCTTAAGACAGGCGCTATCGATCGCATACTTTGCATTAGCAGTTAGCAGAGCGCGGCTGTGGCCTATTCTCATCTCGGGTGAGACCTGAACTCTTTTGATGTGCAACGATGCGTGCTTTATTTGTACTTTAAAATGCTCAGGATCGCCTGACATAAGACAGAAAGAGTCTCTATTTCTAGTTAATTTAATCTTCAGATCCAAGCCATTCAGTATTAATTTTGGTTGGTTAAATAGATCTGCAAAAATTGGCCCTATTAATTCAATGCTTCTAGAGCGGGCTGTAAACTGTGCTCTTTTGATAAAGCCATCATTGCCCCTGTCGAGCGCGCGATCATTATGGTGACCCGCAGTATCTTTGTAAAATAATCCGGCAGTAAATTGGGATGCTAAGGTTTGTGAATTATAATTTAACAGAGTCTCTATATAAGCTCTATAAGCGTATAGGTTGTCACTTCGCGAAATCAACGTATCTCCCAGTGTAATGTCCAGCTGATTAAAAAGGGTGGCTATAGGGTAGTTAATTAGGCTGACATGAGCTCCATCTGGTACTTGTGTATTGTCGGGTCTTACGATTCGGCAAACGACGTATAACTGCGTGTTGTTTAAGTCATAATAATAATCACCGCTTCCTGAGATAAAAAATTCCAAGGGTGCACCGTCCGCTAACGCCGCAACAGGTTGAACTTCTACATAAAGTGTTTTTTCAATACTTGTCTGCATAGGCGGTATTTGAAATATATCCAACTTGGATTTTGCACATTCCACCGAGGAATCGTGTAAGAAAGCCATTGCGTTTTAATTAGAAGATGTCACCTAGAGAACGACTGTTGTTGTTGTTCTCTGTTGACGGCGTCTCTTACGTGTGCTTATGTTGTTACTGAAAGGGGGCAGGACTACACCACCAAGTTTGCGTTTTCTTTTACATTGTGTTTTCCGAATCTGTAAAATGCCAGAACCTTCCTGGTCTTGATTTGTTCGATTTATTTTATTCATAACTGCTGATGTTACGCTAGCAACAACATCTTTGGCTATGTTTCTAGCAGCAGTTTTTACGTGCAGTTTAACAAGTTCAACTCCTTTTCTAAACAAAGGTACTACCCTGCGGAAGAGGCCTCGAAAGACCCCCGCAAGACCTGAGCCATGCATAAATTCAGAGCCGTGGAAACCCTCCAAGCCATGCCCTGCTTGGTTGATATAATAATGTGAATAGGTAATGGGGTCCCCGTACACTCTCTGGGACATCATTTTAATATGTCTCCTTGCGAGGTCTAAAGTGTAATCGCGCAATAGTTTTACCGTATTTGAATTTAACAGGTTTAGCTTGGTCCGTGAGTATCGATATTGTAATGGTGTCAAAGTGTTGTTTACAGAGCGGTATATAGTCAGGCCTGCTATACTTTTGTGTGACTATTTCACTATTTTTACCATTTAGCTCCACAGTTCTTAAAAGCTGAACATAACTATCGCCAACAAGTTGGTGTTGAATTATATCGGAATAAACATGGTATGAAATCCGGCTTTAATATCGGGGTAAATTTTGTTCTTTTTAGGTAAAACACCATTCTCTTTTGTTATTGCTATTTCATCATGAAATGTTCCAAAACAGGCAAACTATATTCGTTGTAGCGTAAAACGCTTTGCGCCGCATCTTCTACATTGTTTTTCGACCCATCATGCGTAAACTCTGGCAACCCCAATATGTTTGCTAACTTTTTACCAGGCATAAATGTGTATAAGTCCGATTTACTTACAAGAACGTCTCTTTCAACCTCGTCGTATCTTAGTCGTAAGTGTTCGGTTGGAATTTTTAAAAATTCAAGTTTGTGATTAATGCCATGCATATATGGACTCCCAAAGATACATAAGGAAGGGGCCCCACTAAGACCTATAGTCAGCAGCATCAACTCGGTAACATACAAGGTGGCAAAATATCTAGCTAACATCTTAGGACCTTTGGTGGGAAGTTCTAAGCATCACATCCAGAACTCTCAGGATTTCACCAACAAGATTGAAGATATAGTACTCGGTATAGAAGAAACTATGGTGTCCTATGATGTGACATCTCTCTTCACTTGTATACCCACCAAGGAGGCTGTTGACATGGTGAGAAAACGGCTGGGCCAAGACAGCACTCTTACCAGCAGAACTGATCTCAACCCAGAACAGGTGTGTTCCTTGTTGGACTTGTGCCTGAATACCACCTATTACAAATACAGGGATAAGTTCTATAAGCAAAAACATGGATGTGCTATGGGATCTCCAGTTTCACCTATTGTGGCCAACCTTTACATGGAGGAGGTAGAAACACAGGCGCTTAATACCTTTAAGGGCATAGCACCCAGCCACTGGTTCAGATATGTTGATGACACCTGGGTTAAAATCCACCAGAAGGAAGTGCAAGCTTTCACAGAACACATTAATGCGGTGGACCAAAACATTAAATTCACAAGGGAAGAGGTACAAAACAACAAACTGGCTTTCTTGGACTGCTTGGTAGAAGTTAAGGAAAATGGTAAACTGGAAGTAGAGGTTTACAGAAAACCAACACACACAGATCAGTATTTGATGTTTGACTCCCACCACCCTTTAGATCACAAGCTGGGGGTCATCAGAACCCTGCAACACAGAGCCGAGAACATCCCCACTAGCACAGAGGCGAAGGCAAAATAAATGAAACATCTCAGAGGAGCCCTTAAAACTTGTGGATATCCAGACTGGGCCTTTGTCAAAAGAAGTAGAAGGAAAGAAAAGGGGGGGTTCGACACCAACTGTCTGCCATGTACAATGCTGTTTTAACACCTTACTCTGGGCGTTCCTATAACACCTCTTAGCCACTATCTAATCACACCCTTAACACCTTGCTGTGATATGCTAATTGGGATTTTCCAGGGTACATAATTGCCACAGCTTTAAAAGTCAATCATATTTCTATGGCAATGATTTCATACCTTATTCTGGCTAAGTACTTATATTTTTATTGTGTGTATTGTAGCCATGGAAAGGGAAAAGTTGGTTGGGTGTAGGGGAGCATCAGTAGCTGTGTGTACTTGTATCTAGATTTTGTGGGTAACACAACATTTTTAATTTTGGAGTGTAAAAATCAATTTTTAATAATTGATCAACATTTTATTTTTGACTTTACTTTCCCTTCAAATAGGGCTGCCATGTAACTAAAAGGGTGGGTCAGTAAAGTGTGTTTAACTGTGTCTATGTGTGGGTATCAGTGTGCATTTATAAGGTAAAAAGAAATCAATTTTTAATGATCGATTACATTTTTAACTTTACTTAGCCTTTAAATAAGGCTGCAATGGAAATGGAAGGGTGGGCCACCAAGTGTGTTTACCTGTGTCTATGTGTGGGTATCATTTTAAATTTATAGGTGATATGTTAAATAAAGTCACTTTTCAGTGATTTATTTTTTGACTTTACTTACCCTTTAAATAGGGCTGATATTGAATAATATAAGAATAATAATAATAACCAGTGAATGAGAAATACAAAGAACTTGGATCTCTCTCTCTCTCTCAAGCCAAATTTAAGGATTATTGATGTTTTTAAAAATATATATATAAATGTGTTTTTGTCAGAAGTGAATTAAAATATTTTACTACTTATTACAATTCAGTAATATAATAAAAAGTATACTTGCCTTCCATCATTTGCCGTATGGCTAGAATATAATGAGGCCTCTGCCTCTTGAGATCAGACCACTGTCTCTGGAGGGTAGAGACAGTGGTCTGGAAGACGAAGCCGCACATGCCAGGTCCCTGGGGGAAAGTCGTCGTACCCCCTAGCCAGGAGTTACTTAACAACATATAGCTGCCTCACTGACCTTGACATTGTGCAGGCAGGATGTAGTAAAAAGCAATGGATCATCGAAGTTCCAGTTCCGGCCCGTATTTCCGAAGAATCCGCGTTTTTACAGAAATCCTCGTTTTTACGAAAATCCTCGTTTTTACGAAAATCCCCGTTTTTACAGAAATCCTCGTATTTTCGAGAAATAACATATTTTTAATTCACGCTAGCGGACTGTAATTTTTAGGTATTGTAGGCATTGATACGTTTTTCCAAGGTCATTACCCAGGTCCCTGAGTGTTTTAGTGTACGTTACCAAGGCTATTTAGACCACTTTTAATGCGGATTTTGCCAAACTTTCATTTCAATATGTTTTAACGGGTCCGCTCGCGGATTTTCGAATTTACGGATTTTTTAGAAAATCCGCGGATCCTCGAGCGGACCGGATTTTTCGAAGTTCGGACATCTCTTCAGGCCAGTTCTTAAACGGTATTCCTCCGGCGTGTCTGAATGTAAATCAACAAGTAAATAACCATAAGGAGCTTTTGTTGCATCTTCAAAACTCTCTAAAAAAATTTGTGTTTTTCCAGGATATATTTGCCGTGCCAACGTTATAATTTGTAACTTATCACAAGGGTTTTTAAAAAGGACCATATACTTAGTGTTTAAGTTTATGTTCCTGCTGTTCTAACCCTGGCAGAACACACACAAGCAGTCTCCATGAGGTCCATAGGTCATCAACAATGGCCAAATTTACCTTATCAGGGGGGAACACATTCTCATCTGTAAAATTATGAGGTAAACCCTCAATAAACCTAATATTAGTAAATAAATGAGAGAGACCAACATACAATTTTTGCCAACAAGCATAAAACCAAACAACATTGTCAGGTCTTTTAGACATTACTGTATCAGCATGTATCAAAAGCTGTTTTACAAAATAACTCTTTCCAGAGTTGGAAGGTCCTGCTAATATGCAAGAAAAGGGATGTTGGAAACGGATATCCATGACACTGCACTTAGTAACCAAAAGGCAAAGTAGTAAAATCCAACGCCAGCTGTCTTTTTGTGTAGACGCACTTTTGCGTTTTGCGAAGAGGCGAATACCAGGTTGTTCTACACCTAATGTTTTCTGTGTTTCAGGATCGGAATTGCGCGGATAGTCGAGCACAAGGTCTTTTAAACTGTCAAAATTAATAAGTTGGGTGTTAGCCGCATTAAGTGTTATACCCTTTACCTTCAGTACGGTTTTCTCAGTGTTGAGTTTGTAGCCGTATGTCTTTGGGCCCGCAGATACAAACTCTGTAATGTAGGAACCATCGGGTACTTCACTAGTTAGCTCACAGAGAAAATCACCCAAATCTGGATTCCAATCACCATCTTTACTTATAAATATGACCGAATCTGTGTCATGGTAGAGACATAGTTCATGCAGTCGTTCTTATGTGTTTCATACCACACCGTGAAATCTTTTTTCTCTGCAGGCATCACATAATCAACCCCATAATAATGCTGGGCAGGTATGGGCCCTATATAGTTTTGATTTTCTTCTGACCTTTAGCCCCAGAAAAGCACATAGCTTCTGGCATTTTACTGAGCTTCATAGGCATAAAATTCAAAGAGTCTATGAACCTAATTTTCAGATTGTTAAGGGACACACACATTAACCGACCTTGGTTTACAATATTAATTCTTTATTAATAACTGTGCCTATATTTGTGACTGTAGACAGAGCAACATCTCTCACAGAAATAAGAACCACCGATAAATCCTTTCACATTTTTAATTTGGCTTGAAAAAGCCAAATTACTGTTCTTTCTATTTCTTCTTCTTCTTATTCTTCTTCCGTTTTATTCTTCCGCTTTTTTGGACCGTATCTCCTCTAGTTTTTGAGCTAGAAACATGAAATTCGGTACAGACGTGCGGGGCATATAGGAGAAGTGTGCTATCTTCTAGCTAATGAATCTGTGGAAGCGTTACGGCGTTATCGGCGAATTTCTGGACATTTTTTCCCATAGACTATAATGGTAACAATCCTCAAATGTGGATATTTCAAAACAGTTTTTTCATGGTCATAAATACAAATGGTGATTCCCCCAACCCCCCACACAGACCCAGGTACACCCACCTACTGACCTACCTTTCCATTCCCATGGAAGCCATATTTAAATGGTAACTAAAGTCAAAAAAACTAATTTAGATTTATCCTCAATAAAAGATAGTTTATGGTTATAAACAAAAAAAAGACATACCCCTCAACCAGACCTAGGTACACACACCTACTAATCTACTTATCCATTACTGTGGCAGCCATACTTAAAGGGTAACTAAAGTTAAAAAAAAACGAATTTAGATTTATTCTCAATAAAAGATAGTTTTATGGTTGTAAACACAAAAAAGACATGCCCCCTAAACTAATTTTGACCAATCATCAAAAAAGTTTTTTTTAACTCTCAACCCGACATGGGTACACACACCTACTGATCTACTTATCCATTACTATGGCAGCCATACGTAAAGGGTAACTAAAGTAAAAAAAACCTCATTTTGACCAATCATCAAAAAGTTAGTATTTTACCCCCCAACCTGATATGAATACACCAACTGACCTACCTTTAATGCATGTGACATATTTAAAGGGTAAGTAAAAAATAACAATGTCCTCTTCATTGACATTATTGAGTTTTAAAATCTGCAGCACAAACACACAAATTCCCTTCCAAAATGCAGTCTTTCAAGCCAAATTTAACGTTTATACTTAAACTTTCCCTTTCTAGTTTACAATTGCAGTATGTACACTAGAGAAAAGGCGCTTGCGTGGGGATATGAGGAAATTATATAAATTCAGTAATGGGCCATACAATAAACTAACAAGGGCACTTTTCACCAATAGAGCATGTCAGAGGACATGCAGACATCTCTAAAGACTTGAAGAACAGAAGTTTAGTCTACAAGTTCTAAAGGGGTTTTCACTGCGAGAACGGTAAAACTATGGAACTGTCTTCCATTGGATGTTGTTATGGCAGGTTCACTGAATAATTCTGGTGGGTTTTTTTTTTTGTTGCTTTCCTCTGGATCAACAGCAGGAAATGTGGGTATTGTCGATTAAGTTGGACTGGATGGACATGAGTCTTTATTCAACCTCAAATACTTTACTATACTATTCTATACATAGATGCATTCTCAAATTATATTAGTGTTGTGTAATCAAGGAATTAGTGCAGTGGCTTAAACAGCATGCCCACCCCCCCCCCCAAATATAATTGAACCCCTACTGACCCCACTGGTAGGGTAACAAAATTCTTACTTTACATCTCTGCTCCTTATGGACCCTTGCAGTGCTTGTCCAAAGTCCAGGAAACTGAAGAGTAGGAGCTGTCTTCCCATTTGAAAGGTTTCTGCCTCCTCCTTGTCCTCTGAGAGGACAGTGGCAAGCGCATGGGAGCCCTTTTGCCCCTCTATCCCTCCTGATTCCCCCATGGCTTCCCTTCACCTAGCGTAAAATGGTTTTAATATACTGTAGGGAATTCATCCCCACCCCAAACCTCTATATAACATTGATAAAAAAAGAATCTGAACTGTATTTACAACTCCTCGCTCCCGCTGCATTCTCTATTGATGGTAGCTGCGTCTGTGATTGGCTGCCTCTCAGCCAATTACAGCCACGGATGCCGGTCTGGCCCCTGTTTGCTAGTTTCAGGAAGCAGGGAGACAGATAAGAGTGCTGCTGGAGTGAAGTGCGGTAAATATAGTTCTGCTTCTTTTTTTTTAGCAATATACTGTAATATAGAAGTTGGGGGTGGGAAGGGATGCCCTACAGTATATAAAAAAAGAGTGTGGAGATGCCCTTTAATACATTACAACCAGCAATAAAAAGAAAAGTTAACTTTACTACAGACTGTTAATTTTCGTGAGTTAATGAAATTAAAGACACCATATAGACTATATATGGACTATATATATACAGACCTGGGCAAAGTAAGGCCCGGGGGCCACATTGTTGCTCCTGGCTGGCTCCTCAAGACTAGACCTGTAGACCAGTACCCCCAAAAAATTTAAGTTTAATTGATTGTCTCAGGTTGGAAAACTGATTTATTTCTATTAAGTTTAATTTCTAAAAAAAAATGATGACCCAATTAATTGATTAATTGAATAGATCTAAAATATTACACATGTTCAATTAAAAAATTGCAACTAAATTTAATATTTTTATAAAACTCAGTTGAACCTATTGGTGCGGTTTCTCATGCGCCCCCTTTTGAAATTTAATTACCCACCCCTGCTATATATACGGTGGATATACTGAATATTATGCTATTTGCCTAAATCCACCATTTCCATTTTTTATAATTCCACTAACCAAATATTTACAGTAATGTTTGTGTTTGTCAGCCAAAAATAATGGTTGGCTCCTGTTGCTTTACTTTTACCTATGCTTCTATCATGTTCCTTCTTTCTCTCTGCCCTACTATTCTCAGCAATTAGGTCTTTTTATCTGTTTCTTAAACTTTTGCAGATTTACCTCCTATTTCCCCTTCTTCTTGTATTTGCTCCATTACAGACTCTCTTTGCATTATGGACCCTTTTAACTAAATTGCATTTTTGGCACTTTACTAGCAGCTGATTTCTGTGTGTATTACTTCAGAGCACTTTCAGTAGCCACTGGGGAGAACACGATATGGCTTGCACAATTTTACACTGCCAGACAGAAGACAATATACAGCATATGATTTATTTAATATCCATATCCGTAATGCTAGTTTTACTTAAATTAAATTCATTGTAGGTTTTAAAATGTCAGATATAACTTTTTTTTTTATAAATTTACAAAAGTGCAGTTTGAAATAGTGGGATACTGCTCTGCTGGTAGAGTTCAATTATCCTTTAATAATTCAAAGATCTAATTCAAATAGATCTAAGATGATTATAGAAGTTTCCATGAAATCAATGAGCTGAACTAGTTTTTGTACCTCTGTGTACACTATAGAGCAACCTATGCCTAATAGCAGAGACTGTAATAGTAAGAATGGTAAAAAGGAGAACATTCACATTGGTTGACAGAGGATATGGTACTGAAACAAAAAGACAAAGTTAAAATCATCAGAGCTGGACCTAATGAAATCTTCCACAAGTCCTAAGTGAGCTAAGTTCAGTTTAATCTAGGCAGTTAGGAAACTATTGAGTTTCTTTTCGATAGGTGTTCCAAGGAACCTTTTGTTCCAAAAATCCTTTTTTTTCCTAAATTGTAATTTTTCAAATTTTAAATAGGAATTTTTAATTTCTAAACTTTGATTTTTCAATAAAAAAAATTCAAAATGTCCAAACATTTGGAAAATGCGTCAGATATGTGAATTTTCAAAAACCAGGTTTGTTTTAAAAGTTTAATTCATAGCTATGGGCTATAGGGCCATATTAAAGGGTATGTACACTTTAAAAACAACTTAAGCTTGCTGGATAGCTTTGGCTTGAAATCTACTGGGGTTGAGTTTTTTTTGTTTTTTTTTGTTCTATTACTCTCCCATATCCTACCTTTACTGCTCAATGGTACTGGCTTCCTCCCCCACTCTAATCCTGTTTTTAGGACTGCCCTCAAGATATTATCCAAATCTCTGTGCCAGATAATAGCACTGCCATTTGAAGAGCGTTGTGCGTCATGAATGAGCGTGCCACATGACGTCAATGCATGTGTTGTGATGAGCGTGCTCCTCTGTGATGTCATCACACCTCACTGTCTTGGGTGTGGTGTGATAGCGTTACAGGGCAAGTGTGTCATGATGATGGTGCCATGAGCATAAGATCACCGCAACACACGTGCATTGATGTTATGTCACGTGTGCATCAAAGCCATTTCATGAGCAGATCAACCCCTTTAGATTTAAAACCACAGATATCCAGTAAGCTAAGTTGTTTTTACAGTGTACATACAGGGAGATTCAATAAAAGATCTTATCTTTTAAAATGGTGCTAATTTTGCCCCAACCAATCAGATCTTATTTAACATTTAAAAGTTAAGTCTGATTGGTTGGGGCAAAATTAGCACTATTTTAAATGATAAGAACTTTTATTGAATAACCCTGATAGTCTTTACAGATTACAGAAAAACGGTCACAAGTGCCATTTCCAAACTGAGATACTGTGGTTGTAGATATATGGACACGGAAGGATAAGTGTGGGAATATATGGTCTGTAATGGAGAGTCTTAAGTAAAGCGGGTGGGAAATATGTATTCATTGTAGCGATACGAGATCATTGATAATCAACTTACAGTTACTTGTGACCGTTTTTCTGTAATCTAGATGTGTAAGATTACTAGCACGAACTATTTATATGTTTATTATGAGGCTTCAGAGGTTCCGCCGAACTAGACAATTTAGATAAGAGCGGATTAAGTAATTAAGCCACGATATACCCGTAAAGAGAGATTGTTAGATTCTCCATATAGACAGGCTGAGTGACCATTATCAAAATTTATAAGAAGGTCCTGATAGACACAGGTTGTGTTTGGATCCCACGTCAATCTACAATACTGACATATTGTGTACTGGTAGATTGTTAATCAGTCCATCTTGTATATGCAGTACAAAATGTGTTAATACGACATGTTTTATAATATTGGATCGTGCGCAATATTTTGGCATTGTGTAGCCATCCTCCATCACTTATGTTGTTGGTGTGTTTTAGGTGTTTTTAAGGGGTTTTATATAGTATTTAAGAGTTGAGACATCCTTAGTGTATGTCGTTTTCATCAGGTTGAAGTGTATTATTGTGGACTTATTGTGGTTTTGATTATGCCTTAGCATCACTGTAGGCTTAATTTGTTTTTGATTAAATCGTCAGTATGATGATACTGTGCCTGTAGGTCGAAAAGAGCGCGAACGGGGGCACTACCCTATTAAGTATGTCATATACTGATGGGTATGATATCTGAACTGACGTAACTATTGAAAAGTTATATGGTACCTTTTTTAGCTATAAAATTTGTTGTTTATCATACTCATAAGGCACATGGTGAGGTAGTAGGATAAAATTAAAACTTAACTTTCAATAAATATGCATTAAAAGATAATAGACACACCATAAAAAATCCAGTCAGCCATCTGAAAATTAGAGGAGGAAAACAAGGAGAGGAATATAGCCTGATAATATCCCTCAACTACTGTATGTAGAAGAGACCTCTCCACCTGATTAGCTAGCCTTTTATAATGAGAGGTAGCCCTAGGTGCTCTGTGTCCTTCTAGTCCAAATCAGAAAGAAAACTGGTCTAGGTCCCTAGTTGTAGAGGGCAGAGTTAGAAGCAAAACATTACTTAGCAGTTGGTGGTGGACAGGGGTGCCCTACGTTTAAAAAAAAACTATTTAGAGGGTGGAGATACCCCTTAAAATTGAATGGGAAACAGCCCTAACAGAATATTCTGTTAAATTAATGGAAATTTTGGTGGAAAAGGATCATAGGAAATTGAATACGGTTCAATTACCAAGAGTTAAAAAAACACTCAAACTTCACAAAGTGACAATTTAAGTAACAAATTGACCAAGTTAAAAAATTATTTTGAACAATTTGAGAACAATTCTCATGGAGAGAAAAATAACGCAAATTTACATGTGCCTAACTGTTGATCCAGAGGAAGGCAAAAAACCCAACCAGAATTATGAAGGTGAAGCACCCACTGTTATGTCCAGCACAGCACCCACTGACCAGTAATATCCATCACAGCACCCACTGACCTGTTATGTCTAGCACAGCATTCACTGACCAGTTATGTCCAACACAGCACCCACTGACCTGTTATATCCATCACAGCAGAAACTGATTTGTTATGTCTACTACAGCACCCACCAACCTGTTATGTCCATCAAACACAGCACCCACTGACTTGTTATATCCATGACAGTACCCACTGACCTTTTATGTCCAGCACAGCACCTACTGACCTGTTATGTCCAGCACAGCACCCACTCGAAATGTAAGCGGATGTGCGCATGCTCTCTATATCCGCACATACATCTCGCAAGCCTGAAGGGGAAAAATGGCCGCATGCATAATGGCGCCAAGCGGGACACACGAATGAAGGTTAGGGTTTTATTTTGTTAGATTTAATGATTTTTTTCTAATGGATAACATGGGTCCCTCTGTAGGTCTGTACCCCTGCTGACCGCCAGAAAATGCCTCATTATAATCAGCCACTGTTCCCGTATCTTCCCCACAACTGAAGGTAAACCTACAGACCTGGCTGTGGACGACTACCCTTTTTTAATATTGGAATAACATCAGCTTTTTTCCAATCCAGAGGCACACTTCCAAACATGAGGGAATCTGCCAAAATAAAAAACTGTGGCCTGGATAAAACTGAACTTAGCTCCCTAAGGACTCGAGCATGTATTTTATCCAGTCCAGGGGATTTATTAATATTAACCTTATTTAGTTGTTTCTGCACCATATCCTCAGTTAACCAAAGTGCTACTATATCTGTATTTGGATTGTCTATAGTGTATAATGGGGAAAAAAACTGTTCAAGACATTTGCTTTATCGCCATCCTCCGTAACTAATTTATCCTCATTAATTAATGGTGCCACACTTTCAGTCTTCATCTTCTTACTATTAATAAACTTAAAAAATTGTTTACGGTTAGTGATGCTTTGTTCAGCTATCCTTACTTCATTATTAATTTTAGCTAGCTTAAAGAGCATGTCCACCCTAAATTTAAATTTTTGTTATGCTATTCCCCATGGGCTCCCAGCCCCAACCGCATTTTTTTTTTTAAGCCCCCCAAACTCTACTTACCTCCCCTCTTTCCTCCGACGCGCTCCCGGCCCTCTGCTTGCGAGGAAATGCGGAAATACGGACGCGGCTGCCGGCAGCTCACTCCAGCGTAGGAAAGCAGAGAGGTAAGTAAAAGTTTGGGGAGCTTTATAAAAATAAAAATCATGCGGTTGGGGTTGGGGGACATGGGGGATTACTACTGTAAAGGGGATTAACGCTGGGGGGAGGGATAGCAGAACGGGAGGGAGAGGGAGGGAGAGGGAGGGGGCAGGGAGGGGGGAGAGGCTGCAGTAGCATAGGCAATGTCTCCGGGGGAGGCCAGGTAGCAGGCAGTGTCCTATATGGACCTGCTAGCCTCCTGGTGGTCATTTTTTGGGACTTTGGGGGGGGACTACAGGAGAACCCTATGGAACTGGGATGTGAGGTAAGGATTAAACTACACTACATGGTGGGGCCAGTAGTTGGGGGATTATAGTTTTGGGGGTGGACATGCCCTTTAATTGCTTTCTTACAATCCTTGTTACAGCTTTTATAATTTCTTACGATCCTTTCTGTTCCCACTGACTTAAAGGTTTTTAATGCATTTTTCTTCCTTTCCATTTCTCTCTTTATATCTAAATTAAGCCACATGGGTGCAGACTAATTTTTTTTACATTTATTCCTCAAGGGTAAAGATTTAGATGTGAAATGACTTAAAATCCCCTTAAAAACAGTACACTTCTGTTCAGTACACATTTTCCTGATAAAATATCATCCCAGTTGACATGCTAAAGAGCTACTTTTAACCTGGAAAAAATTGCTTTCCTGAAATTAAAAATCTTTGTTAACCCCGTGCAGTTTCCCTTTTAATAACATACACTAAACAACACTATTTCATGTTCACTATTCCCTAAGGCTCCAATTAACCTTCATATCTATAATATGAACTACGTTGTTAGATATTACCAGATCCAACAGAGCTCCTTTTCTAGTAGGAACTTCAACCACCTGTGAGAAAAAATTATCATGCAGCAAATTCAAGAGCCCATCACACTTTTTTGTGTTGGCAGTTCCACTAGGCCAATCAAAGAGAGTGACTTTGAACAGAATAATATCTACACATGGTCTCACACCATGCAAAAAAACTCAACATACAGGGGAAAAAGGGAGAGATCAGTATCAAGCAAATCAGACATGTCAAAATTATTAACTACTGACTCTGAATCAGATAATGTTGATTTTTGTAGACATACCTCACTAGGAGGAGAGGAAAGAAATCACAAAAAATGGGGGTATCAGGGAAGAAAGACCAAAACCAAAAATCGTTAGAGTTATAAGTGATCAACACCAAAACACCAACTACATATTGACCACAATAAAGTACTCAAATTGGGTCTACCTTTCTTCCCTTCTGCAAAACTCGATACTTTTGAAGCTATAAAAGATTGTTCTGTGTAAAATCAAATTTGGCTCTGACAATACAAGCACTATCCTTAATCAGTCTGATGAGTTAACACTACAGACTCTGATGGATTTGCAAAATGAAACATTAGTTGATGCAGATGATCAGCAATCTCTTTTTCCTCACAATACTAGTGAGCTAGAAATCACAATAAAGTCAATGAAAGACTTAGGGCCATATTTGTAAAGGTACGGTATGCTTTTTACCGATACCATGCCTTTAACAATCAGTTTAACAATTACTAATTTCCAATCGGATTAGCAATTGTTAATTTACGTTCCTTATCGTTAATTAATGATAACCATCGTAAATTACCGATAACGATCCCCATAGAATACCATATGGTAGTTAACTACCGCATGGGTTTCTACAACCAAATGGTAATTCTACGATCAATATAGTTATTCTACGATCACTATGGTTATTCTACGATTGCTATAGTTATTTTACGATGTGATACCGCTCGCTAACACTGCTGTTACGATTGTAAAATAACAGTAACGGGTGTAGAATAACGCTGTTTAGCTTTCCTAAAGTTATACATTTTTGTTAACCCAGTGCACTGTTAACCCAGTTTTTTGCAACCTATATTAAATGACACTAAATCATGATCACTATTTCCTAAGCTTCCCATTACCTTCATCTCTAAAATGAGCTCAGGGTTATTAGATATCACCAGATCCAACAACGCATCCTGTCTAGTAGGAACTTCTACCATCTGTGAAAGAAACTGCTCATAAAGGAGATTTAAGAACTTGGTACCTTTTGAGGTGCTGGCAGTTCCCTTACTCTATCAATCTATGTCAGGGTAATTGAAATCCCCCATGACCAGAACATGCCCCATACCAGCAGCCTTTGCCAACTGCATATGGAGATTTATCTCCACATCCTCAATGGCATTTGGCGGCTTATAACATACCCAAACAATTAATTTACCCATTTTCTTGCTTCCTGTACATAGCTCCATCCATATTGTTTCTGCCGTGTCGTCGATACCCCCATCTATCTCATCTTTGCATCATGTGTGTTTTCTAAACATGTATCCATTAAAGGGTAACTGTGGCCTCCAAACACGTTAGGGTTAAATTAAAGACTGCAGTATTTCCTTTAAAATGAGCTGACAATCACATCTCTGGCTGGTGCCTGTGAGAAAATACATTGGGGTGAATGTTCCAACTTCCTGCTTCCTGTAAGTTGAGTGACATCACCTGACCTCTAACTTCTCACAAATTTTATCTAGAGATGTGATTTAGGTTTTATTTTGAAAGTATGGTGGAAGGCCTTTTCTTTTTTATATAATTCTTGTTTGGAAAAATGCAAGACCACAGTTACCCTTTAATATGTTGATGTCACTCTAGTGTGCTTCAAATAGATGTTATTTTAGCAACATTTCTTTTTAGACTAGTGGTGTGAGGGTATCAATTTAGAGGAGAGAAATATCATTGTCCAATCAAGGACAGCTAGGGGGGATTCTCTAGGTGACGCACAAGATCAAAATACACAGTTAAGGAAATGGAACAATTCTAGCTAATTTTGCAAATGTATTTTTAGCAACATTATATAACAAATATTCCACACCATTTAAGTGCACCATGTACTTTTTGCAATCAAAAGTTTGTAAACCTGCGTTTAATTAAATAGTTTAATAATTTAACAACAATTAAGCTTGCAATTATAACAAAGAACTAGAAAGGGAAAGTTTAAGTATAAACTTTGAATTTGGCTTGAAGGGCTGCATTTTGGAAGGGAATATGTGTGTTTGCTGCAGATTTTAAAACTCAATAATGGGAATGATGAGTTTGTAGTGGGACAAAAAAAACTTTTGTGTGTACCCAGCCCAAAGTGGTGCTAATCTGGATCCAATCTATCAGAAAGCTAACATCTGATTGGTTAGGGCAAACTTAGCCCCATTTTCAATGATAAGAACTTTTATTGAATCTCTCTGTATCTTTTTGATGATTGGTCAAAATTAGTTTTTTTGACTTTAGTTACCCTTTAAGTATGGCTGCCACAGTAATGGATAAGTAGATCAGTAGGTGTGTGTACCTGTGTCGGGTTGGGGGTTAAAAAAAAAAACTTTTTTGATGATTGGTCAAATTTTGTTTTTTTTACTTTAGTTATCCTTTAGGTATGGCTGCCACAGTAATGGATAAGTAGATCGGTAGGTGTGTGTACTTGTGTCCGGTTGGGGGGTAAAAAAACAAACTTTTTTGATGATTGGTCAAAATGTGTTTTTTTTACTTTAGTTACCCTTTAGGTATGGCTGCAACAGTAATGGAGGGGTAGGTCAGTATGTGTATG
Organism: Hymenochirus boettgeri; assembly: GCA_019447015.1. Taxonomy (NCBI): domain Eukaryota; kingdom Metazoa; phylum Chordata; class Amphibia; order Anura; family Pipidae; genus Hymenochirus; species Hymenochirus boettgeri. Next base: position 122,563,013 of record CM033475.1, on the reverse strand, counting down.
TAACTGTGCCACATGGGGGGGTTAAAAAAACAAACCTTTTTTATTATTAATAAAAATAAAAAAAATTGACTTTAGTTACCCTTTAAGTATGGCTGCCACAGTAATGAATAAGTAGATCAGTAGGTGTGTGTTCCTGGGTCTGGTTGAGGGGGTATGTCTTTTTTGTGTTTACAACCATAAATCTATATTTTATTGGGGATAAATCTAAACTAGTTTTTTTTACTTTACTTACCCTTTAAGTATGGCTACCACCATAATGAATTAGTAGATTAGTAGGTGTGTGTACCTGGGCCTGGTTGAGGGGGTATGTCTTTTTTGTGTTTACAACCATAAAACTATCCTTTATTGAGAATAAATCTAAATTCATTTTTTTGACTTTAGTTACCCTTTAAATATGGCTTCCATGGGAATGGAAAGGTAGGTCGGTAGGTGGGTGTACCTGGGTCTGTTTGGGGGGTTGGGGGTATCACCATTTGTATTTATGACCATGAAAAAAACTGTTTTGAAATATCCACATTTGAGGATTGTTACCATTATAGTCTATGGGAAAAAAATGTCCAGAAATCGCCGATAACGCCGTAATGCTTCCACGGATTCCTTAGCTAGTAGATACCACACTTCTCCTATATGCCCCGCACGTCTGTACTGAATTTCATGTTTCTAGCTCAAAAACTGTGGGAGGAGATGCGGTCCAAAAAAGCGGAAGAATAAAGCGGAAGAAGAAAAAGAAGAAATAGAAAGAACAGTAAGTAATTTGGCTTTTTCAAGCCAAATTAATTATACACAAATTTTAACACATATTGTTCTTTCATTCAATAAAACATGTGTGGTTTTGCTCCATTTGTGTCCCCCCCTAAAAAAATAAAAATAAAGGTCAGGATTCTTTTTTAAAAAATCATGGTTTGGTCCAATATACCTTTAAGAATGTATACTTTTTAATCATGTATACTTTTTAAGAATGTATACTTTTTAATCATATGACAATATTGATTACCTATCCAATCTATATTTCACTATTTTAAGGATGTGACTACTGTAAACTGGCATAATTTTCATGCAAATTAATAATTACCGACATTGTGAAGAATAAACATGTATTATGAAATCCATTTTCACTTTTGTACATTTTTTCCTTTTAATAAAGGAAAAGTTTGTAAACCTGAGTTGAAGCACAAAAGCAGCTTTACCTTTTGGACATTTTAATGGTTTTTATTTCTTGTGTTAAAAAGTGGCTAAATTATTTTATTATGTAAAAAAACCTTGTAATGTGTATAGATATTTTTAAATTCACAACTATCTATTTGTTCAGAGTGTCACATTGAACTAATTTTTTGGGAATAAAGATATAAAGAAGGCACATGTATTTTGATAGAGAGCAGAAGATAAAAATAGCATCTTTGACTGACCTACTTTACATATTGCACTGAAAATATGTATTAGAAACATTAATAGCAACTACCGAAAATTAGAGTTGCTAAAACCTTTACTTAAAACATTACTTAAAGCAGCCAATGTTTCCAAGTTAGTGCAACAGGCCCAACAATTGGATTGACAAGATGTGCAATGGGCATGACAAGTGCTCTGGGGGATGACGGTCCAATCACAATGTCTTTGAATTATGTGGCACTCCCATATCACTTAATGTAACTAAGAATTGCTGGCAAATGAGTAGTTTTGGAACATGGAAATTCTTACAAATGCCTTAAGCATCTAATATTTTCAAGATAGTGGAACAGGTCCAACTATTGTTGCCATGCCTACATTGATTATGATGCATTCATGGATTATTGTAAAATTTAAGACACAGCTTTTAGCCTATGTTAAAAAATGTTAAAGAATAAAACATGATAAATGAAAAAGAAACAATACTGTAAACACTATAATGTCTATTTCTGAATTGAAGAATTGTTTTGGACAGTTTTATATAATGGGGGGGGGGGAGAGAACCCCTCAATTTAAAAATGACTATCAAAACATGATAAAGGCATATTTGGAACCAAATCATTGTAACTCAACACCAATACAAGCCTAATACAAAGATGATTCATATACAAAGGGTGTTACTTTAGTCAGATTCACACTTTTACCTTATGTACATTCAATAATTTCTTTGTGGCTTTCTACAAACACCTACATGACTCTTTAATGTTATCACCTGTTGTTAAATAGTCACACTGGGCCATATTTATAAAGGCGCAGTATTGCTTTTTAGAGATACCCCACTCTTAAATTTTTTTAGAATGATTGCTAAATCTATAATAACAATCATAAATTTATGATAACGATTGCAAATTACTGACCGTGGTTGTAGATTTATGATCCCTCATAGAATACCATTGCATTATTTTACTATCGAATGGTATTCTACGACCAAACGTATGTTAATTAATGGAGGTTGGAAAAATCTCTAAAGGCACTTTGAAGTGGCAACCCCCCTCCCCCCAAAATCCACCCAAAACAAGGAAGTGATCGTTTCTCAGAAAACAAGAGGTGCATCCACATCATATTCCTTCCAGGAAAAAAGGTTGGGACCAGACAAGCAATACTTCAATATTACTTTGCCTTAAAAAAAGAGATTTAAGGTAACACCTCATTGATGACCTTTACGCTTGAAATGTTATTTTCTCACCCACTGGGCAACTTTTCCACTTGCATTTTAGCACAATGGAAACATTTCTAAAGGCACTTTGAACTGGCAACTCCCCTCCACCCAAAACCCACCCAAAAAAGGGAAGTGATCCTTTCCCGGAAGACAATACGTGTGTTTGCAGTCAGTGCATCCACATCATGTTCCTTCCAGGAAAATAGGTTTAGACCAGACAAACAATACTCCAATATTACTTACTTAAAAAGGTAACACCTCATTGATGACCTTTGCCCATGAAATGTTATTTTCCCACCAATTGGGTATCTTTTCCACTTGCATTTTAGCACAATGGAAAAAAGTGGTAACAACCCCCCACCACAAACAAAATGGTGATGTGATAATTTCATGGTGGACTATAGATGTGTTTGCAGCCAGTGCATCCACACCATGTTACTTTCAGCCAAAAATTAAAACTTCTAAACAGTAGTCCATATATTTTAACACACTGGATTATCATCTGTTGACTTTCCTAAATATAAAAAAGGGCATTTAAGATTAAAGACACATTAAGTATTAAAATACATGCAAAGCTCAAAGGCCTATTTTATCTCTTTTTTTTTTAAACAAGGTGTTTGTTAAAACTGATTGACTGTATGTTTTTAACATTTTAAAAAATCTAGCAAGGTTTGCCAAAACACAATATTAAGTGCAAAAAGTTTAGAGGTAAACAATAAGCTATGATTATAACCTATTGGGATTCATAGATGATGCTTTCGGAAAATACATGTGCATGGATATTGCCTAATAACAGGAAAAGTGTATCAAAAGACACATTCAAGTGCAAAATATCAATTTGACCACAATAAAAAAAGAAATTTCATGAATGAACAAATATCACGTGTTGATTGTAAACAATAGAAATGACATGTTAGCGGCGACATTACACAATTCTGTAATTTTATTGGTGTCACTTGAAGTAGATTGTTGCTATTTTGGATCCAGTGGTTAAAACTTTTAAACATTTCAATATGAGTGTGTTCAACATTGTTGGAAAAATCAGATAATATTCATGATTTTTACAAGATCTACAAATAATCTCAAATGATTGGGTTCAAATGATCTCAAGATCTGACACCCTGGAGCTCCCTGCCTTTCTAACTCTAATTCTTTGGAAGCTTTCAGCCATTAGTTTCAGGGAATTGTCTATGGACCTGACATAACTGACATAAACTACTGGTGTAAAGGTGGTGAAACTCCTCAAAAGAAATTGACAGTTGTGTTTAAGGCAGTGGAGATACCGGTTTGGCAGTATGATGGTGGAATCCTGGATTCTTGGCGGGGCCCCCTGAATGAAACTGCAGGCTCCTGGCCAGAACTGGCAGTGGCCTGGTCAGATGCAGCCAAATCTAAAAAAAAAATGTATATATTGTCATATAGATTCTACTGGGTGCTACTGAGAAAAACATTCTCTTGCATTTTTGGTTATAAGTTAAATTGAATAATGATGAAGTTTTCTTAAAGGGCAACTGTGGTCTGTAAACAAGTTAGGATTAAATGAAAGCCTGCAGTATTTCCTTTATAATAAGCGGACAATCACATCTCTGGCTTCAACCTGTGAGAAAAGATTTTGGGGTGATGTTCAAACTTCCTGCTTCCAGTAGCTTTAGTGACATCACCTTACCTCTGCCCCACCCCTCCGCTCTGGGGGAGAAGCAAGCTCAGTAAAGACTTAATGCTGGGGAAATCAGGAAGTACCTGGGGGGAAAATCGACAGTTGAGAAGAGGAGCCTATTAATCTAGGTAGAGGCTGGTCACATGTTTACAAGCTTGTCATGTGGCTAAAAACAGGAAGTGTTCAAGCAGGAAGTAATATTGCTGAACTTCTCCAGCAATAAATTCTCACAAATTTTATCTTAAAATGTAATTTAAGTTTTATTTTGAAGGTAGGGTGGAAGGCTTTTTATATAACCCTTTCCTAGTTTGGAAGAATTGGAGAACACAGTTACCCTTTAAATTATTTTACCAATCATGGCAATAAGGCAAAATATGGTCCAAAACCATTCTCCAAAGCATTGTTGCAGCTATTTTGCATAATCCAAGGAGAGAGCTAACACTAATCTCACCTATTTGCTGAGAGTGCATGCCTACAAGCAGTGAGCTGTCTTTACTTCCACAGTACAAACCTCCCTTGAAGTTGCCACAGACACACAGGTGATGGATTTAATGAAACATTGATCTGTCAGCAACTGCACAATTGCTAATTGGGCTGCTCCACATTTGTACATGTAGCCACCCATTAAAGTGGTCATATGATATTGTATCTCTGTGAATGGATATACAGTGTAAGTTATGTTGAATGGCTTAAAAAAACAGCAAATCCAAATCAAAATATGACTTGCAAAATCCTAAAACATAATCGTACGCATGTAACTCATTGGTGTAGCCTAAGCCTGATTATATTATTTTGACTTCATCACAATCACGTTTCTTAAAGGGGAAGTTCAGTGCAAATTCATATCCATTTAACAAAAAAGAGCATTATTTTTCCATTCTAATAACCTTAACCTGCCCATAAGCATTTTGTCAGTGCATAAAGAAACACTTCAAAAATACTGACTTCCTGTTTGCAGGACCCCTAAAACAGACCGTTATGGTCTTGCCCTTGACCCAGCGCCAGGGTTGATTCAGGGATACAAATTCAACTGGAATTCAACTTCAAATAGAATACAAACTGTTTTTTTCAGAATGGAAGAAAATATATTGAAAAAATAGTTATGCATAATAAAAACGAAGAATTGAACAAATAATAATATTTTTCAATGAACTTTCCCTTTAATTTTATGCCTTGATCTGTTATGGCTTACATTGCAGTACATTTGCTTGATGGTTTAAGAGATGTGTATAAATTTACCATCCAGATGTGCCGGTTGGACTTCCGTCCACCCTCAAGCAGGGCCACTCACCGATATCTGTCAAAAAATATAAAAATAAATATCAGAAGTCTGTCAAAATTCATAGTCCTCTTTTTGAGAGTCAAGGATGGAAACATTACATAGTAACATAGTAACATAGTAATTAAGGTTGAATAAAGACATACGTCCATCAAGTCCAACCTTTTCACCCTCTTTTTTTTTTTTTAACCCTACCTAACAGTTGATCCAGAGGAAGGCAAAAAATAAAACAGCTAAAAAGGGGGAAAAAGTTCCTTCCTGACTCCAAACGGCAATCGGAAAGTATCCCTGGATCAACCAGATCTATATGCATTAATACCAGTAATTCTCAATATTTTTTAGTTTTAGAAACTTATCCAGGCCTTTTTTAAAGCTATTCAATGAATTTGCCATTACCACTTCTGCTGGAAGACAGTTCCACAGTTTCACCCTTCACACGGTAAAGAAACCTTTCCTAGCCTGAAGATGAAACTTCTTTTCTTCCAACCTTAAAGGATGTCCATGAGTCCTCTGATATGACCTATTTGTAAACAATGCACCAGAGAGTTTATTGTATGGCCCATTAATATATTTGTATAAGGTTATCATGTCCCCATGCAAACGTTGCTTCTCCAATGTAAACAGCCCTAACTTGTCTAATCTGCCTGCATATTCAAGCCCCTCCATTCCCCTTATTAATTTAGTTGCCCTTCCCTGAACTGCCTCAATTTCCAAGATTTCCCTTTTGTATATGGGATTCCAAAACTGCACCGCATATTCCAAATGAGGCCTTACCAGTGCCTTGTAAAGAGGGAGAATAATATTTTTCTCTCTTGAATCTATTCCCCTTTTTATACAAGACAATATCTTGCTAGCTCTAGCAGGTGTCAAACTCGCGGCCCTCCAGATGTTCGAAAACTACAACTCCCAGAATCCCACAGGTACGCACTGCAAACAAGGAATGCTGGGAGTTGTAGTTTTCAAACACCTGGAGGGCCGCGAGTTTGACATCCCTTGCTACCTGGCATTGTTTGCTATAGCTAAGTCTGTTATCTACCAGAACCCCCAAATCTTTTTCCATTACTTTTTGTCATATAAATTTAAATTTATAAATATATATATATATATATATATATATATATATCTGTCTGTTGTATCCTATATATGTGCAAGTGAAAACAAGTTACAGGTAATTTTGTATTTAGGGATTCATACATCCAAATGTGTACATGTCAAAAAAAAGAAGACATTTCCACATGATGCATCCTAACAAATTTACCTCGAGAAGGAAGCTCCGATCTAGGGCCAGAGGCAACTGATATAGGTGAACCCTCAGGTGCAAGGGAGGAGGCCGAAGGAGGTGTGACTATAATGACATTAAAAAAAAATACAATTATTTTTCAATAAACAAGGTTGGACAGCATAATAAAATAGACAGCATAAGACAAAACAAAACAACAATTACCTGGACAATTGATGTCCATACTTCTCAACTGCTTCAAGATGGAGAAAGGGGAGGATAGCCTGCTCATAGTCCAAAAAAATGGACCTCAGGAGCAGGAATACCCTTGCTGGTGCCTGCAGTGTTCAGCCAGCCTCCTCTTGATGCAGTTCTTTAAATCATGAAGCCTTTTGCGGCACTGTTCAGTCGTGCAGATGGATAAACTCTAACAATTCACAGCCCTTACTATCCTCCCCCATAGATGTTATTTGTCTGCTGGTTATTGAGAACTGGAGCCATAGAGCTTCTCCCAGTGGTTAGTAAGCTCCCTTACTAGAGCTGCATTTTCTAGCCTGCAACCTCTCCCCGGCCCTCTCAGGAGAGTTCCTAGAGGAACCTCCTGAGTGGGTCGATGGGCTGAGGTCTCCCCTGAATGTGGGCCATGACTCGGCCCAGCCTCAGAGGAATGGGCTCCCCCTTTCCCTACTGGCTCTATCCCTCCCTCTCCCCCTACTACTGTTCTTACTTCTAATAACCCCCCTCACCTACTACTGTTCCTACTTCTAGTATCCCTCCGTTTCCCCCTACTACTGTCCCTACTTCTAATATCCTTCCCTTCCCTACTACTGTCCCCACTTCTAATATCCCTCCCTCCCTTTACTAGTATAGTTTGAGTATAGTATTTGAGGTTGAATAAAGACATACGTCCATCCAGTCCAACCCATCTAGCAATATTCTCATTTCCTGCCTGTTGATCCAGAGGAAGGCAAAAAACCCCACCAAATTTATGAAGGGGGAAAAAATTCCTTCCTGACTCCAAGTGGCAATTGGAAATTTCCCTGGATCAACTCTACTTTATGAATCAATACCAGTAACTTGCAACATTCCTTGTTTGCAGAAACTGACCAATGAACCTGCCATAACAACGTCCACTGGAAGACAGTTACATAGCTTTACCGTTCTCACAGTGAAAAACCCTTTCCGAACTTGAAGCCTAAACCTTTTTTCTTCAAGTCTTAAGGGATGTCCTCGTGTCCACTGATATGTTCTATTGGTGAACAATGCCCCAGATAGTTTATTGTATGGCCCGTTAATGTATTTATACACAGTAATCATATCCCTACGCAAGCGCCTTTTCTCCAGTGTACATAATTGTAACTTTTCCAGTCTCTCTTCATATTCAAGCTCCCCCAATCCCCTTAATAATTTAGTTGCCCTTCTCTGAAACCTTTCCATTTCAAAGATGTCCTTTTGTGTACACAGGATTTCAAAATTGCACTGCATATTCCAAATGAGGCCTTACCAATGCTTTGTAAAGAGGGAGAATTACATTTTCCTCCCTTGAATCCATACCTCTCTTTATTCAAGACAATACCATGCTGGCTCTGGCTGTTGCCATACAAGTAAATAATAACACTCAGGTGACACAGAAGTAATTGGAGTTAGCGAAAAATAGGCCTATTATTGTATCAATATATATCCTTTCTTCTATACGAAACATGAATATCTACAATTCCTAAATCTGGTCCACGTAAGCATTTAGAACTGGCTTACTTTTACATACAGGTGTACCGGGTGCCTCTGCCCCGGACCCTTCGCTATATCCTCCGTTTATTTGGAAATAAAGACACTATGTGTACCGGGTGCAGCCTGCCCCGGACCCTTTGCTTGTCCGTTCAAACAACCGTGAAACTCCACTCTCCCACCATGGGTATCAGCGCACACTGGTGTTCACAAATCACACTGGTAATGATGGTATATTATAAATGATACATTACTTTATTGAAGCCATCGCAGGATCAAACAGGACTCCCCACCTGACATGTTTCGGACCAACGGTCCTTAATCATAGCTATGATTACCATCATTACCAGTGTGATTTGTGAACACCAGTGTGCGCTGATATCCATGGTGGGAGAGTGGAGTTTCACGGTTCTCTGGCTAATGCCGCCTGGCACTGCTTGCTACCTTTAAGTTTGTTATCCACCAAAACTCCAAGATCCCTTTCCAACAGGGATTCACTTAACACAGAGCCATTTATAGTATAAGTAGCACAAGAATTTTTAATTCCAAAATGCATACTACTGTCCCTACTTCTAATCTCCCTCCTTCCCCTAATTTGCTCACTTTCCCTACCCCCCCTGCCTCTCTCCCTATTGCTTATCCTATTTCTATCCCTATCCCTGCTTCTGTCCCTAGTCCTATTTCTATCCCTATCTCTGCTTCTATCCCTATCCCTGCTTCTGTCCATACTCCGATTTATATCCCTATTCCTGCTTCTGTCCCTACTCCTATTTCTATCCCTATACCTGTTTCTGTTCCAACTCCTATTTCTATCCCTATCCCTGCCCATACCCTTCTCACTGGCCTTTTCCTTGGGCCTACCTCCACTCTTCACCCTGAACCGAGAAGGTGAAACATTTACAGTGGGGGAGAAAGAAGGCTCCCCCTCTGTAAAGCTTATGACCTCCCCAGCCACCTCCTCACTACCACTGCTTCTTTGCCTTTCTAAATTGCCTAAAAAGTTGCCTCACTATCGTTATTCTATGATAACTATGGTAAATCTATGATAGCAATCGTAAATCTACAATTGTGTTATCGTAGATTTACGATTGCCATTGTAGATTTACACTAGCTATAGTAGATTTACAATCTCTCTGGTAGATTTAGGATAGCTATCGGAAATCTATGATCGTTATCATAGATTTACTTTATTATGGTCGTTTATACTGCGTAATTGCTAAAAAACGATACTGCACCTTTATAAATATGGCCCAATGACCAAGATAAAACTGAACTTAGCTCCCTATGGACCAGAGGATGTATTTTAGCCGGTTCAGGAGATTTATTAATATTAACCTTATTTAGTTGTTTCTGTACCATATCTTTGGTTAACCAAAGTACACTTGCATCTTTTATACCATTATTGCTACTATATCTATATAACTCTATGATATGCTTGTGACGGTTCTCATTCATCCAGGTCATGGTATATCTGTTGTATTCAATTAGATCTGAACTAGTTCTTGAAGACGTTTCGCTAGTCATCCGACTGGCATTCTCAATTCAGAATGACTTGTACAAGAATCTGTGGCAATTATGTACCCTGGAAAATCCCAATTAGCATATCACAGCCGGGTGTTATGGGCGTGATTGCATAGTGGCTAAGAGGTGTTATAGGAACGCCCAGGGTAAGGTGTCAAAACAGCATTGTACATTGCAGACAGTTGGTGTCGAACCCCCCCACCCCTATTTAGGCTTGGTTTTTTTCTTCTTCACATAAATGGCCTCCTTGACACATCTCTTGAACCAGTCACGTTCCTTTGCCAATATCTTAACATTACAATCTCCAAAGGTATGTCCTTTATCCTTAAGATAAAGGACATCCGTGTATTCATTCTGAATTGAGAAAGCTAGTCGGATGACTAACGAAACGTCTTCAAGAACTAAATTTCAAGTCCAGTTGATCTAATTGAATACAACAGATATACCTCTATGATATCTGTACTTGGATCTTCTAGTGTATACAGAGGGAAAAAAAATATTCAAGACATTTGCTTTATCACCATCCTCCGTAACTAACTTATCCCTATTTAATTAATATTTCAGTCCTCATATTCTTACTATTAGTATACTTTTTTACCCTACCTAACAGTTGACAAGACAAGAGCGCAATTTTTTTTTTTTTTACATTTATTTCCCAAGATTATAAAATTAGATGTGAAATGGCTTAAAATCCCCTTAAACACAGTCCACTTCTGTTCAGTACCTTTACCTGTTAATACATGATCCCGGTTGACATGCTGAAGAGCTGCTTTTAACCTGGGAAAATTTGCTTTCCTGAAATTAAAAGTCTTTGTTAACCCAGCGCACTTTTCATTTCGATAACATACTTCAAATGACACTATTTCATGGTCACTATTCCCTAAGCCTCCAGTTACATTTACTTCTATAATACACTCCACAATATTAGTTATTACCAGATCTAACAGAACTACTTTTCTAGTAGGAACTTTTCTGTGAGATAAAATTATCGTGCAGCAAATTCAAGAAATCATCGCCCTTTATTGTGCTGGCAGTTCCACTATACCAATCAATGTGTGGGTAATTAAAGTCCCCCATAATGAGTACACTCCCCAACTTGCAGCCCTTGCAAACTGCATATGAAGCTGATTCACTTCCTCCCTGCTACCATTTGGCGGATAATAGCTGACACCAAAAATAATATTACCCTATTTCCTGTTGCCTAATTGTACCCATATTGCCTCAGCTTTTACATCCACATTGCCGTTATCATTTTTTCAATTTTTTTTAGCATAAATACACACTCCTCCCGCTTTCCTTTTTTCTCTGTCCTGCCTAAACAAGGTGTATGCTTCTAAATTTACAGCCCAGTCGTGAGAATCCACGTTTCTGCTATACCTATTACATCATACTTTTCAGGTCCTTCTTTTTCTATGTCATTTATAACAAGGTCCTTTAGAACAAGGGACTGTAACAGCTTCCACTCAAGTTTGTTTCCACTCACAGGAAACTTCCTTTTGTCAGGTACAAAATCCACACAAATGGGCCCTGTACATAAGAGGGCCCTGCTAACAAAAGGGCCCTACCCACAAATGGGCTCTGCACACAAGATGATCCACCCCAAGGCCAGACACAGAGGCGCATACCGGAACAGCTGCAGGACCAATCAGGCATGCAGGCATCCTGAAGCATGCCCTGATTGACAGGGAGTCCAGCCACTGATGCAGCAATGCTGCTCCCTGGTTCTTTCTTGAAGCTGCCAAGCACCTTGCCTGCCTTCACAGAGTTGGGGGGGGGGGGGCTGTGTGACAAGCCAATGCCTTTCTTATCTTGCCAGGGAGATTCCAGGCACCAGTACCCCCCCCACACACACACAAAAAAAACCGAAATAAACTGCCACTTATGGATGTGTGTCTTTATTCAACCTCCATTACTATGTCATTATACAGGATATTATCCAGTGGCAAATATGTGAGGTCCATATCCAGAGCTGGAGGATAAAGTTTACAGTTATAAAATCTGCCTTTGTTGGTTTGAATATTTGTTTGGTGTGTTGGTTTAAACTTTAAATCATTGGTTGGTATTAATCGGTGGTACATTAATCTCTTTCTAGCAGTAAGTAAAGCACGCAATGCCAAGAGAAAAATACTTCAAAATTAGAAGAGAAACTCATCCTGGCAAGCACACACGCCTGCTCTTTGGCCTATTTGGCACCTTTAACCTTTTACGTCCCAGTTCTAGTACTCTGGCTTCACAGTGGATAATTGCTGCCTTTAAGGTATTTTTACTTCCTCCTAAATTACCGTAGTAGGTAAAATCCAGCCTTTCATGATGCTTTAAAACTGTTGTGAAATAATCAAAGGACAAAACTAAGGTTACTGCTGTAAAAACTGAAATATTGACTCAAATACGGTAACATTACCTGCACTCTTCTCATTTCTCTTGCAAAGTAATATTTCCACTGTTAATTGATTGCTTCAAAATCAGGTCAGTACTGCAACATAAATTAGTAATATACAGTATGTACTTAATCGGGCTACCCATGCATCCCATAAAATGCAGCAGAAAGCAAAGAAGACATGATAACAAGGAAGCCCTATTTACAATCATTTTTGGTTTACAAATATTCATCTGTGTTTCATCTTTCATTTTGCTGTGGCTGTTGAGAGTTTTACATGGCATGGCTCTTGTACTGTATTACCAGCATGCATGCCTCACAAGCAAACCCACTGTAGTGATTAAGACACTGTTATCTTTCTCACATGACACATAATAGCAGAAACCACCAAAGCCCAGTGCAGAAACCAAAGCTGGGAATCTTTACAAAGGAGCCTCTGACTGAAGTCAGATTGAAAGGCTAGAAGGCGCACATGCAACCAGCAAGTGCCAAAGGCTCAAACCAGTGGCATCACTACCGCCCCCACCACCCCAGTGACCATGGGCAGAGGGCAAGTCATAAGCCCACAACCTCAGGGGTCAGCTGCTGTTTTTAAACAGCTGATCGTGCGTATGAAGAAAAAATGCACAAGATCAGCTATTTAAAAGACCAGGATTGGATTTTTAAACAGCTGATCGCGCATATGTTTCCTTCATACGTGCAATCAGCTGTTTAAAAGACCAGACCCGACTTCCAGAACTGGACTGGAATTAATGTTCGAGTACAATAATTTAAATAACTGAAGGAAACATAAACGCGACCAGCTGTTTGGGGTGGGTCAGGTGCCTGGCCTCCAATCTAGCAGGTAATATTTGCAGTAACTTCCCTGGCTCAAACTGTACTGGAAACTAGAAATACTAACATTATCGTTAAAAAACGATACTGCGCCTTATCATTAAATTAACAATAATGATTGTAAATTACCAATAACTTTCATAAATCTACGATAATACATAGATACATCATAGATTTACGATCCCCATAGAAAACCATTGTGTTAGTTTACCCCTCTCTTCCCAACTCTTTCTTCCCCACTCTCTCTCCCTCTCTCTCTTTCACACTATATCTCTCCTCCTCTCTCTTTCTGCCACCCTCTCTCTCTCCCCCTCTCTCTGTCTTTGCCACCCTCTCTCTCTCCCCCTTTCTCTCTCCCCCCTCTCGCTCCACCTTTCTTCCCCACTCTCTCCCCCTCTCTTTTTCACTCCCTCACTCTTCCCCACTCTCTCTCTCTCTCCCCCCCCTCCTCAGCTCACTTGCCTCAGTTCATGCCATCCATCCTCAGCATCTCTGTATGCCCAAATTATTGCTACTTCTTACTCTTCTGGCCAATCATCAATCGCGTGGATGGCAGCCTAATCGCGAGCAAATATTAGTATAGTATTTGAGGTTGAATAAAGACATACGTCCATCCAGTCCAACCCATCTAGCAATATCCTCATTTCCTGCCTAACTGTTGATCCAGAGGAAGGCAAAAAACCCCCACCAAATTTATGAAGGGGGAAAAAATTCCTTCCTGACTCCAAGTGGCAATCGGAAATTTCCCTGGATCAACTCTACTTTATGTATCAATACCAGTAACTTGTAACATTCCTTGTTTGCAGAAACTCATCCAGCTTTTTTTTGAAAATGACCAATGAACCTGCCATAACAACGTCCACTGGAAGACAGTTCCATAGCTTTACCGTTCTCACAGTGAAAAACCCTTTCCGAGCTTGAAGCCTAAACCTTTTTTCTTCAAGTCTTAAGGGATGTCCTCGTGTCCTTTGACATGTTCTATTGGTGAACAATGCCCCAGATAGTTTATTGTATGGCCCGTTAATGTATTTATACACAGTAATCATATCCCCACGCAAGCGCCTTTTCTCCAGCGTACATAATTGTAACTTTTCCAGTCTCTCTTCATATTCAAGCTCCCCCAATCCCCTTATTAATTTAGTTGCCCTTCTCTGAACCCTTTCCATTTCAAAGATGTCCTTTTTGTGCACAGGATTCCAAAATTGCACTGCATATTCCAAATGAGGCCTTACCAATGCTTTGTAAAGAGGGAGAATTACATTTTCCTCCCTTGAATCCATACCTCGCTTTATACAAGACAATACCATGCTGGCTCTGGCTGTTGCCGCCTGGCACTGCTTGCTACCTTTAAGTTTGTTATCCACCAAAACTCCAAGATCCCTTTCCAACAGGGATTCACTTAACACAGAGCCATTTATAGTATAAGTAGCACAAGTATTTTTAAGTCCAAAATGCATCACCTTACATTTATCAACATTGAATTTCATCTGCCACTTAGCAGCCCAATGTGATAATCTATCTAGATCCCTTTGCAACGATTGCACATCCTCTGAAGTTTTTAATGGTCGACAAAGTTTTGTGTCGTCAGCAAACACAGAAACCTTGCTGACAATACCCACTTCCAAATCATTAATAAATAGATTAAATAGAAGCGGCCCCAACACAGAACCCTGTGGCACCCCACTTAGCACTTTAGTCCATAATGATGAAGCCCCATTAACAACTACTCTCTGCATCCTATTCCTTAACCAATTTCCTATCCATGTACAAATGTGACTCCCCAGACCAACAGACCTTAGCTTATTCATTAGTCGCCTATGGGGGACTGTATCAAAAGCCTTTGCAAAATCCAAGTAAACTACATCTACTGCTATACCAGAGTCTAAATTTCTACTTACTTCCTCATAAAAGCCAAGCAAGTTAGTTTGACAAGATCTATTCCTCCTAAAACCATGCTGGTTACTACTTATAATGTCAGTCCTTGAAACATATTCTAGAACATGTTCCCTTATTAAACTTTCCAGGATCTTCCCCACCACTGAAGTTAAACTTACAGCCTGTAATTTCCCGGCTGTGAACGACTACCATTTTTGAATATTGGAATAACATCAGCCTTTTTCCAATCCAGAGGCACACCACCGGACATGAGGGAATCAGCAAAAATAAGAAACAATGGCCTAGATAAAACTGAACTTAGCTCCTTAAGTACCCGAGGATGTATTTTATCCGGTCCAGGAGATTTATTAATATTAACCTTATTTAGTTCTTTCTGTACCATATCCTCGGTTAACCAAAGTGAACTTGAATCTTGTATACCTTTATTGCTACTATACTCTATGATATCTGTACTTGGATCTTCTATAGTGTATACAGAGGAAAAAAAAATATTCAAGACATTTGCTTTATCGCCATCCTCCGTAACTAACTTATCCCCATTAATTAATGGTGCCACATTCTCAGTCCTCATCTTCTTACTATTAATATACTTAAAAAAATGTTTAGGCTTAGTGATGCTTTCTTCAGCTATCCTAACTTCATTATTAATTTTAGCTAGTTTGATTGCTTTCTTACACTCCTTGTTACAGTTTTTATACTCCCTAAAGGCCCTTTCCGTTCCCTCTGCCTTAAAGGTTTTAAATGCCTTTTTCTTCCTTACCATTTGCCTCTTTACATCAGAATTCAGCCACATGGGCGCGGATTTATTTTTTTTACATTTATTTACCAAGGGTATAAATTTAGATGTGAACTGGCTTAAAATCCCCTTGAACACAGTCCACTTCTGTTCAGTACCTTTACCTGATAATACATTATCCCAGTTGACATTCTGAAGAGCTGCTTTTAACCTGGGAAAATGGGTCCAGCATCCACAGCTTTTTAGTGTTAGAAACTAATCCAGCCCACTTTTAAAGCTATTCATTGAACGTGCCATTACCACATCTGCTGGAAGACAGTTCCACAGTTACACTGTAAAGAAACCTTTCCCAACCTGAAGATGAAACTTCTTTTCTTCTAATCTTAAAGGCTTTAGCAAACTCTTCCATTGGAAGTCCTTTGTATTTCATACATAATATTGAATGGGAGACCTCATTATATAAGCTGATGCCCATTGACAAATGTTTGAGGTCCCTGGGCAGAGCTAAAGGATCAAGTTTACTTCTGTTGGTTATACACTCTTCCTTTATTGGTTATAAAATCTGTCTTTGTTGGATTGGATCTTTGTTTGTTTTATTAGTTTGAATCTTTGGCTAGTATAAATCTAGTGTATTAGTCTGTTGCTAGCAGCACCAAGTAAAGCTCAGAAAGTCAAGAGAAATCATCCACTGCTATACCAGAACCTACATTCTTACTTATCTCTTCATAAAAACCAAGCAAGTTAGTCTGACAAGATCTATTTTTCATAAATTCATCCTGACTACTACTTATTAGTTCAGTTCTAGAAATAAATCCAGAATATGATGCTATATAATACGTTTCCAGTCCTTTCCCTACCACGGATGATAGACTTATTGGTCAACAGGAACCTGGCTGTGAATGACTAACTTTTTTTCATTGGTATTACGTTGAGTTTTTCCCCATCCTGAGGCACAGACAAAAGTGAATCTGAAAAAATAAGGCAAAGTGGTTTGGATAAAACTGGACAAAGCTCTCTTAAAATCTGAGGATGTATTTCATCAGGGCCTGGGTCTTTAATGATATTAACTTTGTCTAATTGTTTCCATATCGTCTGTTAGACTAATTGAATATTTCTGATTTAGGGCCATATTTCTAAGGGGCGGTATCGCTATTTTGTGATAGCAAACCTTTAACGATCATTATTGCTATTGGAAAATTATGTTTTTGATCGTAATTTTATGATCATGGATGATCATAATTGTATGCTGGCCTATACAATACCATTGAGGTAGACTACTACCGCATTGTATTGTAAGGCTGATCCTTAAAGGATATCTATACCCCTTAACAGTTTAAAAATGAAAAGTACCTGAGGCAGGGAAGTTGGATTGGTTATTCCTACCTCACAATGTCATTTCGTTGAAGAGCTGCATCACCAAAAGTTTTCATTTGCCAGGTTAGTCCTGGACTATTCCTCTATTAAAGATAGTGCTGAAGCCAGGAGGAAGACTGTCAGAATTAGTTTTCTTTGGGCTAGTGCTTCTCACAGAATCAATATTGTGCGGTAGGAAAGGGCAAGGAGGAGGCAGAAACCTTTCATACAAGAAGATAGTTTCCTGGACTTTGGACAAGCACTGCAGGAGAACCATAAGGAGCAGAGATGTATAGTAAGGTAAGAACAGTAGGGCCAGTAGTGGGTTAAATTTTCGTTTGGGGAGGTGGACATAAACTTTAAAAAACATTTTGGGGTTAAACTTGCTTTTTAAGCTATCCGTATTTCATTTTCTATTTTAGCTGGTTTAATTGCTTTCTTGCACTACTTATTACAGCTTTTATACTTAATGTAGGCATGTTATGTTCCCCATAACATAGAAAGAAATTGCCAGTGCTTGGTCTAACCCACTAGAAGCATCACAGTGCCAGCGCTCAGTGGTGCCAAAACATTTTTTTTTTTTTGCCTCATTGTTTAACTGTGCGCTGGCAAATTTTCCCTTTTTTGTATGTTAATGCCCCCGCCCCTCTTTCTATTTATTTATTTTTATTTTTTGCAATGCCATTTTCTTTCTTTCCATTTCCTTTTCTACCTGAGCATTAAGCTACACAAGAGCGGACCTCATTTTTTTTTATAATTGTTCCCTAATGCTAGAAATTTAGAAGTATATAAGGTTAATACACCTTTACAAACAGTCTGTTCAGTATCCATACCTAAGAATAAGGAGCACTCACTAAACATTAATAATTTAATGACAAATCAAGTACAGGTTAAATATGGGAATACCACCATTTTACTTCTCTCAAATTAAAGTTTCAGATTATGTAAAGTTGTTTGAGTGAGTATAGTGACCCTTTAATAAAGGTTCGGGCCTTTGTACCCAATTATACATATAATTTTATTGAATGGGAATTTGATTTTCTGAAGTTAACTTAAATTACAAATGTATTTTGGTAATACTCCAGATAAAAATGCCTGTAATGATAACTGTAATAAAGTGTGTTTTTAAAAAACAAGCTCCTTTTGCCCAACCATTGACAATACTAATCTAAACGCATTAATAGACACTGTTATCCACCAAGTGAAACAGATTTGGACACAAGAGTCGCACCAACATGCACACAATATTATACAGGTCTCATGACTTCCTTCACACTTCCTTTCCACATACATCAATATTCTACATGCTACCAAAGATCCATAAAAGTAAAACCATTGACAATTCCCCAAGTCGCCCAATCGTATCAGGTATAGGGCCTGCCTTAGAACCCCTATCTAAGTTTGTGGATGCCTACCTTCAGCCCATATTAAAGGAAATACGTACCTGTCTACAAGACACTACAGTCCTATTACATCAATTGCAAGATCTGTATCTTGCAGACACCAGCTTACATTTGGCCACAGAAGAAATCCAAAGCTTATATACCTCTATCCCCCAATAAGAAGGTATTGGGGGATCTATGCACCAGATTCAAAAATATATAATTGATATTGAAAGACATGCACGGGAGGTTGATCTAATACCATGGACAGAGTTGCTCACTTACAGAGATAACGATTAGAGCCAAACCAAACAGAAAAGACTGATATTTGTATCTACCTGTGTTGCTGTAAAGCAGCTGACATTTTGAAAGTGAAGGTACGGCTGGTGAGCTCCTCCCCTCTGAGACTTGCTGGCTTCCCCTTCTTCCTTAAGCCTCCAAAAGCCGCAATTGTGTGGTCCGTGCGTGAGCGTGAAGTCACAAAGCATGCAACGTGACATCAGCACGGACCACATGATCGCGGAGGCTTTTTTTTTCTAAAGAGTTATTGCCACTTTATACTGTGGCAATAACTCTGAATCCTATTCACTAAAGCCGAAGTCTTATAATCAGCATTATGACACATTTCTGTTGGGGGCATAAATAATACAAGTTTAAAAACTAAAACGAAAAATGCTATTTTTGCACTTAAAATAAGGATTCAACATTATGTACATTCAAACAGAGTTTATTTTTTAACTGTGGTGCTGGGAAACTAACTAGATAAAATACAATGTTTGAATATTTCTAAGAAGACATAGTGTAGCCTTTACACAATGGAGGTATACCTGCTTTTAGTTAAGGCAGTCTGTCCCACTTCACAGTGCTCCTGTTTTGTTACCCACTAAATCATAAATTCACACAATGGGAAAAATGCACAGACATGAGTCATATGAACAACATTCATAACATCTATCTATTGTGTTGTGTGGTTTCTAATACAAATATTGCAAATATTACTTTTTGGGGTCTTTTTTTGCTAAATACACATTTTATAATCTGTTAAAATTTTTACATTTTACATAGCATTTACAAACTGTTTCACGCATCCTGTTTTGTATAACAAACACAAGATAATATACATGATTTACAAAAAGGAACATAAAGAGCACTCATCCCCAGATAAGCAAAATCCTATTTAATAATACATGTTCTTGTCCCACCAACCTAGAAAAAAACGAGAAATGTAAAATAAATACAAGGAATGGGATGTGGAATATGACAAACACAAGGCATTCATAAATGAAATAACAATTAAAAAATTTTTGTTTATTTTAATAAAAAAGCTTTTTTTAACTTTCATCAAAGTATTGTCAAATATGAAGATAAACTTACTGCCAGGATGCTGTCTGATGGCCAGTTTACGGATTTCATCATATACAAAGATGTAAATGACAAAAGGAATTGAAACAAACCAGTACTGAACTCTAAAACACAAAATCAGGATGAGAATTAAATTATTAAATGCTGAAATAAATTATTCACTTTATGTGTTGAATTAGGTTATTTCATAAACCAAGGTCACTTAAAATAGTTTGTTTAATGAAGGTGCTGTAAAGTTCCAAGCCAGGGAGAAGGCTAGAACCTAACCTAACTGAATAGCCACTGAACTCCAGAATTTCCTGCTAACGAAAATCTGTATTGTCTGATATTCACGTTGAAAAAGTGTACATACTCTAGGTAAATCAAGCACCAAACGACAGATCCGCTACAGTAAGATAAGATATGTACGGTAAGAATAACCTGCAATTCTGCCTGATGTTCTGTTTCCTCTCTTTCTGCTTAATAACTGAATGCTATTCCCCTAGCTGCCCCTTTTCAGAGGCAACGGGAAGGGGAGAGCATCATTTTGTTGCATAACAGATTAGTCCTTCAGCTTTTTAAATAGATGTAGTTTTGAGGGGTGATTTACCGATATATAAATATATTTTCATTCGAGGGATTACCATACCCTTTAAAAAAAATCACATGGAATACATACAGAGAAACATGGCATTAGTACATTTTATTTCAGATTTTTTTACCTTAGTGGGCAAAATTTCAGGGCATAAGGCATTTCAGGACAGTAAGAAAGAAACGCAGCAATGGCAACCTGTGACGCTAATCCAAAGAGCAGCACCTTGTTCCTATAAATATAAAAAAATCAACAGAAATAGTTTAACACTTGTGACAATATGTGTTTTTATATTAATATAATCAACAAAGTGTGCTACAAACCCCGTGTAGTGCCTTACTGCCACCAACCAATTCAAAAAATGTCAAATCTTGTTTTAAATGGTATTTAACATTACAGGTGATATTTTGGTCCGTCTTCTGGACCTCAAACCTTATATCAGGAGTGTATGAGTGTAATGTTAGACTACATCATCAATTATATGAGTTAATACTGAATATTTATGAATGTGTTTTTGCATATTAACATTTTAGAATGTATGTTTGCACATGTGTCAGTCTAATTGTGCATTTAAAGTACATTTATGTTTTGGATGCACTGTCTCTGTGTTGGACAATCACACACAGTTGTGCTAGACTATAGTTTCAGTGTAAGATGGCTCCACAAGAGTGATTTCTGTATTTTGTTCTGTTTCTAAACTTCATTCTACAGAGATAATCCTATTCACTGTATTTAACCTTTAATATCTTCTTTTTAACCATAGAATTAACAGTTCCATTCGGAATTGGTTAATAACAACTTACTTAAAAGGTCCTTGCTGAAAGAGGGAATTTCTTCTTGTCTTCCTGATAAGCAAATCAGCCAACTGCTCCATAACAATGCTGACAAAAAAGGCAGTGTACACAGTCCACTCCAAAAACTCACGTTGGAAAAATGTCTAAAAGAATGATACCAGTCACAATATAAATATAACTACCAGTTCAGTGTCAAAGCTGGTCTATCAGAATGAATATCTGTACCTGCAGAACTGTACCATTTGTTTACTATACTTTTTACACTTTCCACCAATTATTTCACTATATTCTCTATTCCTAATGGTGTGCTAAAGTTTGGAAATCTTATATATTAACCCGCAGTTTGACAGATGCACCACAGACCACAGATATCTCTAAAATCTACATTATTCTTTATCTACATTATTCTAAAATTTACATAACACTGACCAACATTTTTCATCAGTATGCTGATTTTACATGTGTTCAGTTTTAAAGGAAAGAGGTGGCAGCCCAATCATAACATAAGATATACAAGTGTGACGTCAGTAAAATGTTACAAAAGCATAACCTCCAGCCCTCCAGTTACTTTCTCATTCCTGAGCTTAATTTCTCTTCCTGGGTGAAGCACATGGAACTTGCTTTAACTACTAGATAGGAGGAAGAGGCTTGTGAAATAATTGAAAAGTTTACTGTATTGATGTCACCCAGGTATATTGTTACTTGCTTAAAAAGACAGAAACATTTATCATGGGCTACAGATCTCATTTAATTGCTAAATAATGATGTGTATCTGTATATTCCAGGTTTAAAGGGATGTTAGTAAAAATTAAGTAGCCTATTAAAATGTCTGAGCAAAACAAATCATGATATGATTGACTGCAATAGGCATTGCAGCTGATTACAGAGCATCAATAAGTGTGAGTTTTACTCCAAAAAAGATAATGGAAACCACATTCCGGTGTGGTATAACGTTATCAACAGACCTTTATTTTGAATCAATATGGACTAATACTTTAATACTACTAATATTTATTTGGCATATACTACACAACTGAAAATGCCTTTATACTGTATATTGTATGTGGAAACATTCAAGAATTTGCTAATAGGTAATTCTTACCCACTGCTGACCATAGCTGTCCTCTACTTCTTGATTAGTATTGTCTTCCCATGTAACACGTAAACCAACTAGTGTATATGGCAAATATCCTTGCTCAGCCATGACAGTGAAGTAGTTCAAGAAAGCGCCAACAGACTGTATAATACCTTTAATTATAACAGAGGGGTTTAGTATCATTTAAAATCTTCTTTTAAAGAACCTAACACAGTTATTTGGAATATTAGTAAAGGAAAACTTTACGCAAAAATATATTTTTTCTTTTTTTATAACCAAGAAACTTCTAAGTAAAATGATTTAATCTACAGTCTACTCTGGATCAACAGTTAGGCAGGAAATGAGGATATTGCTAGATGGGTTGGACTGGATGGACGTATGTCTTTATTCAACCTCAAATACTATATTATACTATACTATACTATGTAACTCTTATATAGACATTATGGGTAGGGTATGAAGGTTGGACTAGATGGACGTATGTCTTTATTCAACCTTTAATGCTATGTTACTATGTAACTGTTATGCTAATTTACTGTAATTTTAACTTTGCCAAAACACATTTAGCCTTTTTTTAAATCTATAATCTTCCTACACAATCTTAAGGTTCGTGCATATGTGCGATCTCGGGTCTCGACCCGCGATGCACAGTGTGTCTAAACATTTGTTTCAGCCGATAATCGGCCCGTGTATGCCATTCGGTCAGGAATCGTTGTCCGTCCGCCTGGGCAGATCTCCAAAGACCGGCCGTTTTGGTGATAAAGGGCCCATGCACGGGCCAATTGCACGGGCCAATTATCGGCCAAAACGAACGGTCGGACACATCCTGCGTCATGGGTCGGGACCTGCGATTGCACGTGTGTACGAGGCTTTACACATGTGAAGAGGAACTGTGGTCTGCATTCAGTGCTCTTTATTAAAAAGATCACATTCCTACCTTGAAAACAACTCCAGGATTATGCTTCTAGCTGCAATCTATGCAAACTTATAGCAGTATAAAGGGTGATGTTTCCAGATAAAGGGCACTTGTATGTGAGACCACAGTTGCCCTTTAATAATAAACCAGGGAGTGTTAGTGGGTAAGGATCCCAACCTCAACAATAAATGGCATTATTAAATGGAAGGAGGGGTTTGAAACTTTGAAAGGAATAGTTCACTGCAAAGCTGAATTTTCCCTTTAACATATTGATTGAAGCCCGGGAGGTTAAGGTGCTATGCCTTACCTCCCTTTCTTCAATCAATATCTCAGGAGCCAGGGACAAAGTTAAATATAGCTCCCTAACCGCCCAAGCTTCAATCAATACATTAAAGGAATAGTTCACTTTTCAAGTGAACTATTCCTTTAAGGCCTTGTACCAGAAGACAGATTTTCTGCAAAATGTCCCAAATGATGGGTCTTCCAATATCAATAATCAGTAGTCAGGATAAAAAGTATTTGGGAAATTCATTTAGTTGAAATATTGTCCAATGTGTACTAGGCTTAAGGGTTTTGCTACACAATTGTCCATTAATGTAAAATGTATATAATTAGAACTGAGTGCAAAAGGAAATCCAAATGAAAGGATATTCAATAAAATTTCTAAAGAGGAAAAAAAAAGGTATACCTATTTGAATATATGCATATAGTGCTAGCTGCTGATTCACAAGTCTGTCAATATTTTTCCTGCGTGGTTTTCGATTCATAATGTCTCGTTCTGCTTTTTCATATGCAAAAGAAACAGATGGAATCTGCAAGAAAAATGTAAATTAGGACACCCTGCAAAAAAACCCCAAAATATCAAGCAACCCAGGAAGACTAACTTGTTTAACTTTCTGTCTAGTGAATAAAAATAACTCTTTTAAATAATATGTATTTACTGACAAGCAGTTAAAACATTCTAATCCACTTATAGACAAAAGTGATGGACTAGAACTTGAACACGAGTTTGAATCTTATTTTATGAGTTCAAATGAACTCTGACTTTCTGGACTTTTCAAATTTTAGAAATTTATAGTGTTTGGGGAAAAGATACATCCATGTGTCCCAAAATCACCAATGACAGCTATTTGTAGCAGTGCCAACCCCCTTGATATAAAAGACAGCTCGACAGACACCTTGTGATTGTGATGTGTTAACTTTCCGCCTACTTTCCCTTGCATGATGCATACTTCAAAGGAGAGAAGCCAATGTGGTGTAGGGTATGTCCAGAGGGACTAAGCCTGCCTGGCTCCTCAACAATGGTGGCCCACTGCAGTGAACCTACTCTAACTCAATGGTCCTGCTGTTGTGAATTGTAACCCTTTAGCCCACTTTGCCTTGCATGATGCAAACTGTGAGGGAGAGAAGTCAATGTGGTGAGGGTCGTGTAGGCAGTGAGCCTACTCTAGCTTGATGGCTCTGCTGCTTTGAAGCATTATTCTTTAGCTCTACTTTCCCCTATACGATGCAAATTACAAAAATAAAGTGTTTTTCCCTCCTAATGACCTTAACCTGCCCATTCAGTATTTTGTCTGTGTATAAATAAACCCTACTCAAATACTGACTTCTTGTTTGCAGGACCCAAATAAAGACCATCATGGTTTTGCCCTTTACCCAATGCCTGGGTTGATTTAGTTGCTCATTAGAAATCTGAGCATGTTTGACCCATCCAACAGCAATTCAGTAGAAATTACTGGAACATTTAACGTTAGTGTGCATTTTGCGAAGAAGGAAAGATACAGAACCTGAAATGTCAGTGCACTAATGTCAACAGCAGGAAATAGCAAGGGGTATACATTCAATTCTTTTTCAAAATAGAAGAGAATATGTAGAATAATTAGTTATGCATAATATAAACTAAGAATTTTAAATATTATGATATTTTTCACCGAACTTTCCCTTTTACAGATTTTCTTTTAATTGTACCCTCTTTTGTTGAAGTATTCAACAAGGAATCATTGCCACTGCATGCTGTACATGATTCCTCTTGTATAATAATGAACACCCCTTTTTTAGAGATTCAGATACAGATTCAGAGACAAAGTCTAGAAATATTGAATTTTCAAAAATTTGAAAATTATTGAATTTCTGGGCTAATTATCAAATGCCAAATGCAGAAGCTCAAAAGTAGCGCGTGTGTGAAGGAAGTTGCTTTATTTTAAGTCAGGGCCATTTCTAGCCATGTCAGGGCCGTTTCTAGCCATCTTGGTGCCCTAGCATGATCATATCGCAATTATGCTTAAAATCTCAGTAGTGTGGCCTAGCCCTCCAAGAGTATTGGACTCAACACTTTTAGTGCCAGCACTTTCCCAGAGTATTGACATTAACCCTTCGGTGCCAGCAGACTTTCCCAGAATATTGTGATTTCCACTTTCAGTGCCAGCAGCAGCAGTACCATTAACCCTTCAATGCCAGCCTAAAATGGCCCTGTTTTAAGTTCTAGAAATTTTTAAGTGTTCCCCAGACCATTTCCAAAGTCCCAAAGCCATGTATAGTAAGTTACCATTGCTATTTTAACCTTATTTCATTCAAACTTTTCAAATTATTTTTTCCCCATTGACTTTAATCGATCATATTTCAGATTTTTAAACTTTATCAGAAGTTCGAAAATCCAAAATGAGAGTAGATTTTTGGGAAGTTCAGCCATCTCTAATAGACAATAAAGCATTTGTTAAATGTCTATAACTGTAATTCATATAATATGGGTTGGATTTGCCGAGAATCACAATTGCTGGGCTCTGGGTGATTCAATATTGCAGTTGCAGCTCTGGGTAACTTTCATTTGGGTTTTTCCAATGCATTATTTTAATGCTAGCTGTCAGGTGGCATTATAAAGCCATGCATTTGTTAATAATACCAGAACTTTGGATGAGTTTCTGAAAACAAGGAATGTTGCAAGTTACTGGTATTGATATAAAGAGTTGATCCAGGGATATTTCCGATTGCCACTTTTTTCCCCTTCATAATTCTGGTGGGGTTCCTCTGGATCAACAGTTAGGCAAAAAAATTTGGGTATTGCAGAGTAGGTTGGACAGGATGGACATATGTCTTTATTCAACCTCAAACTATACTATACTATAACTGCTAAACTGCGACATCTGGTAAATTTGCCAGAGTATGCTCTATCATTCATTGATCCAGTATAGTATAGTTTTTAGTTTTTGAGCTAGAGAATTCACTGAGTATGTAGACCCCTTTTTTTTGTTTTTTCTTTTGCCTTCCTCTGGATCAACCATTAAGTAGGCTTAAAAAGGAGGGTGAAAAGGTTGGACTTAATGGATGTATGTCTTTATTCAATCTCAATTACTATGTTACAATGTTACCTTGTCAGGCAACATCTCTAATCTAATTTAAAGGATATTTTAATGCCATTTTCATTTATTTCAACTTTCACGCTTTACTTTCAGTGCTTTTATCTTTAAAAAGATGAAGGTTGCCATATTTTATGTTAATCAATCAGTTTTAGAAACAAAAAAACCCCGCTATTTATACTTACAATGTCAGTACCCAAGTCAATGAAGAGGATGGTTATAGTCCCAATTGGTAAAGGAACACTGGCAATGATGTAGATTAAAAAAGGACAAAGCTCAGCGATATTCTTTGTTAAAGTATATCCAATGGATTTTTTTATATTATCAAAAATGAGGCGACCTAATGAAAGAAAAGTAACTATCAATTATAATGCAGACAGTGGCATCTTATCGGGGGAAACAAACAAGGTCTATGACAAACATTATGTAGCCTCATGGACAGAACTATCCACAGAAAGTAAATAAATTGATATTCTGCTACATGCCACCTGATGCTGAGAAGAAGCTCAGTCCCACTTCTAGCTTGGAAGATATTTTAATATCTTAATTACCCTGAAAGGGATGGATGGGCGGGGCAGAGGTCAGGTGATGTCACTCAACCTACTAAAAGCAGGAAGTTTGAACATTCACCCCAATGTAATTTCTCACAGGCTCTAGCCAGATATGTGATTGTTTGCTCTTTTTAAAGGAAATACTGCAGGCTTTCATTTTAACCCTAACTTGTTTTGAGACCACAGTTGCCCTTTAACATTGTGCTAACCGATCGTATATGAGTTAGCGTGAAATTAAGAGCTGAGAAGAGAGCTGTGTAACCGCAGTGCTTCTCGGTAAATGAGTCTGAAAGGGTATGTCCACCTCTCAAATTAAAAAAATGCTATCTAAAACAGCTTTTGTAATATTCATCCCAATACAAGCAAATGTGAGGTTATGTTGGAGGCTGCTTCTAAAGCTGAGGGGGCAATGACAACCTTTGGTCAATAGTTGCATCAGTGGATGGTTGATACAAAATGTTAAACATAGTCATAACTCTTAATTTTTTTTTCTCTTATAAGAAAATAGTTTACTAGCAGCAAATACGAAAATCATGTCTGTGTCTAGATGCCTTGAAGAGTAGCATGTACATTAAACCTGAAGCTTTAACTGCTGTGGGTATTCATCCACAGCTTACATTTCAAAAACTAATCATTCTATCCTTCAGAATGAACATTATAGGTGAAGGCGAGCTGTATACCTATGTTAAAAAAAAATCTGTATTATTTGAAGAGCACGTTGACCTCAAATTAAAATTTGTATATACTGTAGGTAAATCAAAACTGTGAATAGTTAGAAATCTAACAGATGTACGACTAACCTGAAAGATTAGTCTTCCAGTTAGTAGCTGTAAGTCATGTATGTAACAGACACGGGCAGCACGGTGGCTCAGTGGTTAGCACTGATGTCTTGCAGCACTGAAGTCCTGAGTTCGATTACACCCTTGGACACATCTGCAAGGAGTTTGTATGTTCTCCCCGTGCTTCTGTGGGTTTCCCCCAGGCACTCTGGTTTCCCCCACAATAATAAAGACATACTGATAGGTTGTATGTGTACATAAAGTGATTAGATTGTAAGCTCTTCTGGGCAGGGCCTGATGTGAATGTATACATGTAATTGTAAAGCGCTACAGAAGATGTTGGAGCTATATAAATCCACAATAATAATAATAATAATAAATAATGATATCACAGCTAATGACTGAATGCTATTCAATAGGATTTTTTTTTGTGAGGCAGAGGAAAGTGGAAAATAACATGTCACTGCATAACTGGTTAGAATTGTAAGGAGAGAACAGAAGTGGTATATAAAGGGCACACCCAAAGTATATGAATGCATTAAAATATACTTTATTAAACATATAAGCTGGGATATGGTCAAAAAAGTGCAAAAAGATACATTAAAAACAACTGCACCTTATATACCTTAGCGGCACCCGCGAAAGTGGGTAGGAAGTACGACCTAAGGGCAGAGAAAACCTTGATCGGCCATATTTGAAAAAGGAAAGAATACGCAAAAAGTAGTTAGCTACAGCTCAGATAGAGAGTGCTCAAATAGAGAGTGTACACAGTGCGTATGAGCTAGTATATATAGTATGTATAAAATGTATAAGTAATATGCATAAGTATATCACTTTATGGCACTATATGCAATGTATAAAGAGAAACAATTGTAGTCTTTCTAGTGACATCAACATATACAACCATAGAGGCAAGAAGTCTCCCTGGTGACCAATAGAGATGTCCGAACTTCGCAAAATCCGGTCCGCTCGAGGATCCGCGAATTTTCGAAAAAATTCGAAAATTCGAAAATCCGCGAGCGGACCCGTTAAAATTAAAAATACCCTTGAAATAACGAGATTTTTCGTATTTTCGAAAATTTTCGAAATTACGAGTTTTCACGTATTTTCGGGAATTTTCGAAATTACGAGTTTTCACGTATTTTCGAAAATATGTATTTTCGAAAATACAAGTAATCCTCGTAATTTCGAATATTTTCGAAAATACGTATGTAAGGAATTAAGAGAAATACTTGTATTTTCGAAAATTTTCAAAAATACATGTTTTACCGTATTTTCGAAAATTTTCGAAAATACGTGAAAACTCGTAATTTCGAAAATTTGCGAAAATACGAAAAATCCGCGAATCAGAAGTCCGGAAGGTGGAACATCCGGAAAAATTTGCCGTTCGCGAACGGGATAAATCCGCGGCGGATCCGTGATCGGATCCGCGAACCGGCCATCCCTAGTGACCAATCAAACATCCATAGAGGAAATTGTCCCTCTAGTAACGATGAGTGTTAATATCTACATCTAATGCCAATGGGTAATACTGTACATAGATATAATCTTCACATAATAGCAGATTATGTTAACTAAATAGTAAAGGTCATCCTCAAAGGTAAGTATCTTATTTATGGAATCAGTCTGTAATTAGTAAAGTTTTATAGTGGTAGGGTAGTTTTCCTATACTTACAGTCTGGGCTATATACTGTTATACGTTTGCCCAGTGTACATGCATATGTTGCAGATACACCGTTATATATATATGTTTGATACACTGCTCTGCATATTTATCTATTATATTTATTAACATTGCTGTATGATTGTATGGATGAATATACTGGTATATTGTCTGTGTGATGCACTTTATTAAAACTGGGGGTTGGAGATGTGTTTTTAATGTATCTTTTTGCACTTTTTTGACCATATCCCAGCTTATATGTTTAATAAAGGATATTTTAATGCATTAATATAGTTTGGGTGTGCCCTTTATATACCACTTCTGTTCTCTCCTTGTAATTCTATTATATTAGTGGTAGGAGCACCCCGTATATTATTATCTCTTATACTATAGTGATCTGTGCCGGGCCATTTTCTTGATTACTGCATAACTGGTTAGCCCTATGTCTGCCAGCTATGCAACTATTATAGTTTATGTTTTGGTGAGTAATCAAACTTAAGATGTCCTTAAGGTGCCCATACATTGAACAAACAACAAACTATGCTTGCTTCCATCCATGGAAATTGATCAGGGAGTTGTAATTAATGTACCACCTTGCATTATCTATCACCTACCAATCTACTGAAAAAGCTGGGGCAACCAGTACAGTTGACAGACATTTTCCTGAACCCGATTGCTTTACTATTAATAAACGGCTATAAATCGACTAGGAGTATTTACAATTGGATATAAATATCATTAATTATACCTTCTTCAACTCCAGTTACAATAGAAGCAAAATTATCATCAAGCAAAATCATATCTGCTGCATTTTTAGCTGCATCGGATCCAGCAATTCCCATAGCAATTCCAATATCTGCCTTCTTTAGAGCAGGAGAGTCATTAACACCATCGCCAGTCACAGCAACAACAAAATTCTATAAGAAAATAAAAAGACCATCACTCCACTTTACAAATTGCAAATAAATGTAACCCCAATATGAGGAAACTGGAAAATAAATTGCATATATAAGTCAAAGTCTGGTGCTTTTGATTCGTGCGGGGGGAAAAAGTTTCCAAAAGTATGGCTATAAGTACGGGCATGGCATTAACAACCGCTCGGCCATACAATACCATGTGGTAGTAGGTAGCTTACCTCTCAATTGCTGTCTGTAATTGTGACATAAGCAACTGGTAGCCCTTCAGATGTTTGAAAACTGTTCCCAATCCCTGCTGTAAATTAAATAAGGGATAATACGCCTTACTGTATAATATCAAGAAATTAAGTTATGAAGGAGTTCCATGACCATATAAAAGCACAAGGCTGAAGGCTGAATGTTTTGATGCAGGCCAGGGAGGTGACTTCAAATCCTTATATTACTGTATATTGTTAGGGGCACATTATTTCTTATAATACTAAGGTGACTCATTTACCCAGAGCCACTATCACTCTGGGTAAATGTCCCAATCCCGATTCAATATCGCGTTTGTGACTGTGGGTAAATCCCAAAAGGGATTTACTCACAGCGGGATTTTAATGGCAGCTATTAGCTGGCGTTAAAATCCAGTGCAAACACGATATTGCATTGCGAGCATCAAATGCGTCGGTGTCTTTTGTATAATCCAGCACTAATATGGAGTTAAAGTTACGCTAAGCGGTAGCGAACCAGTTAGCATGACTTTAACTCATCCCCAAGGTTTACAGTTTAAGGGGGATTTTGTTTTGGTCTTTAGGCTGTGTACAGTTGTTCTTTTAAGGTTTGTGTTGGTAATACTGTACTTTAAAAGTAAACAAAAGACTGTCATTTATTTATTAATCCTCCGTTAATCGCAATGAAAGTTTACCACGATGTAGAGAGCAGAAGAGAGCAGAAAATGAATCATACAGTATTACAGTCAGGGGCGTATCTAGGGTCTAAGAAGATCCGGGGCACTCGTGGGCACTGCATGTGCCGCGCGCAGCGCGGCGCAAAATTTTTTAGGCCACGCCCCTTTCTCCGCCCCAATTAGGACACACCCACTAAGTACTTAATGAGATGGCCAAAAAGACACAGACAGACAGATCGATAACCACAAACATAGACACACAGCCCGATAGTGATAAACAGACAGAAAGACAGTGAAATAGACAGACAGAGATAGAGATTTGGATAGAGAGACACAAATTAATGACACAAAGGCACAGTAAACTGGCAATATCATTATATACTGGTAGCAATCTGGTAATTTTAAACTTACTGTTGTGTTCAGTTGTAGTCAGTCGCTTGGCCATACCTTTGGCCAGGGAGACCTTCTTGTACCTTTTACATGGACCTCTGCCCCTATCTATCTGTCCCTCTCTCTCTGTATATCTATCTATCTAACTCTGCTATCTATCTATCTATCTATCTAACTCGCTATTAGCACATATATAATATCTATTCTATCTATCTATCTATCTATCTATCTATCTAATCTGTATCTATCTATCTACTATCTAACTCTGCTATCTATCTATCTATCTAACTCTGCTATTCTACTATCTATCTACTAACTCTGCATACTCTATATCTTCTATCCTATCTATCTATCTATAACTCTGCTATCTATCTAACTCTTGCTATCATATAACTCTGCTATCGATCTATCTATCTAACTCTGCATCATCTATCTATCTACTATCTATCTAACTCTGCTATCTATCTAACTCTGCTATCTCATCTACTATCTAACTCTTGCTATCTATCTATACTATCTATCTATCTATACTATCTAATCTATCTAACTACTGCTATTCTATCTATCTAACTCTGCTATCATCTATCTATCTATCTATCTATCTATTCAACTCTGCTATCTATCTATCTAACTCTGCTATCTATCTAACTCTGTCTAAATCGTATCTAATCTCTGCTATCTATCATCTATCTATCTAACTCTGCTATCTATCTATCTATATACTAACTCTGCTATCTATCTATCTATCTATCTATCTATCTATCTATCTATCTGCTATCTATCTATCTATCTATCTATCTAACTCTGCTATCTATCTATCTATCTATCTATCTAACTCTGCTATCTATCTAACTCTGCTATCTATCTATCTATCTATCTATCTATCTATCTAACTCTGCTATCTATCTATCTAACTCTGCTATCTATCTAACTCTGTCTATCTATCTATCTAACTCTGCTATCTATCTATCTATCTATCTAACTCTGCTATCTATCTATCTATATAACTCTGCTATCTATCTATCTATCTATCTATCTAACTATCTAACTCTGCTATCTATCTATCTATCTATCTATCTATCTATCTATCTATCTATCTATCTATCTATCTAACTCTGCTATCTAACTCTGCTATCTATCTATCTATCTAACGCTCTGCTATCTAACTCTGCTATCTATCTAGTAGGAGAAGGCCGGGAGCGCAGAGGCCGTCTGTATGTTCTGCGCCGTCGCGCGCGTGACGTCATCGCGCCGGCGTGCGCGTGACGTCATCGCGCCGACGGAGTCCGCCGGGGAGTCCGGAACTAGGGGCACAAGTCAGGAAAACATTCGGGGCACTTTGCAAAACATCCGGGGCACGTGCCCCGAATGTTTTAACGTAGATACGCCACTGATTACAGTGTTTCTGAAGGGACAGAGAGAATGTAAATTATTATGGTGAGTAACGGTGGATGGGTAATGGGAATTGCAGTGAAACAATACAAAACCGCTTTGCTACTTAGCAGGTGATTTTTGTAAGGGAAAATTCACCTGCAGCTCCCATCAGAATTCCAGCCACTTTAACTAGGTATTATAGCCTTAGAAACAGTGCTTAGGGGTAATAATACTACTATTAATAATAATGTCATCATTGTCATATGGCTCCTAAAACTAAAACTTTATGCAATAATGCACCTCTACTTTAAATTATATGCATATTAAAAGTCACCTTTCAAGATCTCTAATAAAGAACCCGGGGAGAGATGCAATAAATTTCCCTATCGGCACTGACCTGCACTTGTTCCCATGATATAGTAACCACTTTGCGACTGTTAATGCATTGTGTGAATGTGAGGAATAAGTTGCGAGCTTTTGCACGGCTTTAAAGCCACAATTAAAAATGGCTTTAATTTTGGTGCAATTATCATTTCTGAGTTTATTCTATCGCTTGCATTGTGCTAATTCCAAAAGTCTTTGGAAATGGTGCAGACAATGCAAAATGAGTACAAAACCCTTGCTAACCCAATTTTACATTAGTTCGTGTGGGGTTTATCCTTATGTTTCCCATTAGGATAGAATATTGCATCTCCCTGTCAGTCTCTCAGTCTCTTACTTTATATAGTATATTTGTGTTATATTTTTCAAAAACAGGTGCATAATGTAATATTGCCAAGAAAAATATATTGCCCGGTGATGTAATAATATGCATGGTGTTGAAATTGGGCCCCAAATATCAAATCAGAGAAAAGTTTTGTATCATGTTATCCAACAGTGTAGTAATAAAATGAAGTAATGAACCACCGAATTGCAAAAATGGTACATTTTAATAGATATCTTAAAGTTTCAGAATTGCAAGCTTTTTCTGACCTTTCTCTTCGGGCATATTTAATGGCTAAATCTGTATAAAGCTGTATATATAAAGGCTGTATACAGTGCCTATTGATCATGTGTATATATTCTCTGTAGTTGAGCCTTAATCTGTAAATGTACCTGAAGGAGGAGGCTCCACCTCACATTCACTCTTGCCTTAACTATCAAACTGACAGATTGTTACAGCAAAAAAGGTTATGATAATAGAGCAGTTGAATGACAGCAGAAGTGTAGAAAGTTTTAGATTGGATATCTAAAGAAACAGGTGACTGAACATCAGGGAAAAAAATCTCCATCATAGGAAGAATAATAGTTTCCAATAATGGACAGTTTAAAAAATCACATTTCCCAGTGCAGATGCCCTTTTATGTAAATTGGATGGTAAAGATCAGAAAAATGTTCCTAAATCCATATAAATGCATCCATAGAAGTCATTTTGCTTACCTGTCTCTGACAACCTTCGACAATAATTAGTTTTTGCTGAGGGGAAGTTCGGGCAAAGACAATTTCTGAGTGATGGGTTAAAATTTCATCCAGGTCTTCAGAAGACATGTCCTTCAATTCTCCACCATTCACCACTGCTGCTTTTGCTTCACTGTATAAATAATGTTAGGCATATTAGCAAAAAACCCAATTAAATAATTGTTGATGTTTCCATTGTCTCTCTAAGGCCCAACTATTAATGTTTTGAATATCAGAGGAAAATGCATCACGGTACAGATCTTTAAAAGATGTCAGGTAGAATTTTAAAGATTACGTCTGTCAGTTTTTAAAGATCCCCCAACACACAGTCACAAGCATTCCCCTTAGTAAAGCATAAGTAAAACGTTACAGTAATTTGTTTCTTTGACAACAATAGGAAATAATCTGAAACAGTTATGTCTGTCAGGAAGTGGATTCCCTAGAGAAAAACACCTTATTCAAACCCTATCCTTAGCCTGGTATGTGAAAAATTTTAATTAGCTTAGCTTTTGACTTCCTTTTTAGTGCTCATGCTTAACCAAGGTAAAATATCAAATTCTTATCCACATTTGTAAAGGATAACCACAAACACTAAACACAAAAATGAATCCTTCACAGAAGAAACGTTAGTGATGTCAGCAGTTCCAAATAGATTTGTCTAAATTTGACAGGCTGTATTATTATTATTATTGTGGATTTATATAGCGCCAACATCTTCCGTAAACAATCAAAAATGTATGTGCACTCTTAAGCAAAAATAAATGGAGGAGTTACCTTTTAAAATGTATTGTAATATATAGATATAGATATATTATATATTATAAGAGAGAGAGAGAGATCACAGACAAACAAAGGCTCTCCTGTTAATAGCTCTCATCTGTCCAGGTGCTGTTCAGTGTAAATACATAAAATCCATAAGGGCACACTCCACTCCAACCCTAACATGCCCCAGCATGGGTTTCTTTCAATTCTTTCGATTAGGTGCTAAGGAAGATACCAGCTGCTCCTGAATATAATAAGTCATCGCACATGTAGTTAATGGAGCTGGCAAGTCAAGTAGTTTTCCTTTTTGATTTTGCTAATATGTACTCCTTTTTACCCCTTCCCTTGGGCTGACATAATGTAATAAATTGCCTTATTATGTAACGTGCTATTAAGTTTTCCAATAATATTAATCTGCAACTTATCAGATGTTACCTAAGTGCTAAAATCTGATTGTTTGTTGCCAATTAATAGCATAAGCAGATTGCTGCCCCTTTTATTGCATGTACCAAGTCTGATTAAATGCATATTATTAATATTAAATAATATTCATTGGGTGTTTATTTATTCATTTAAATGCATATAAGGTTCTAGGAGTAATTCGTGACTTTGTAAAAAAAATGTTTGTATGTGTTTTGCGACCTTCTCTGAAATGTACGCTACTTGTCAATGTATCAGAAAACTCTGCTACTAAGGCTAAACATTCTTGGATGTCTGGAGCAGAAATAATAAAATAGATTTTTACTCCTTTATAAATAACATCCCTTAATTTCAATCCATGGTCAGAAAACAAGATAGCCACTAGCAAAAATTATTTATACATCTTAGTGAGGATCGATATGTTCTATAGTGACTGTAAAAGAAAGGTTCATAAACATTTTAATAACACATCTGGAACTATTATAGGATGGCTTTCATCCCCAAAATTGCAGCAAATTCCAGAGTTGCATTTCTAAAATCCAGTGGGGTAACTACTGAGGGAGCAGCACCTGCAATCACAGGGCCAGTAAAACCCAGACTAGTAATGCTCTCAAAGATGCAGGACCTCTCTGGAAAGGGTGGGGGCATATTTTCTAGTTATACCCATGCTAATGGCAAAAGAGAAAGCAACAGATGTAACCACAGATAATCAGTGTCTTTATTTCATAATGAGGCAAATCAATAATTGGTCAACCCTGATTATGGAAGTCATTTTTTTACCGTTTATTAACTTGCTCTATGGAAATGTTAAGACGTTTGGCAATGTCCTCAACGGTTTCACTACCAGCTGAAATGATTCCAACACTTTTGGCAATAGCCTTGGCTGTGATAGGATGGTCACCAGTAACCATTATAACCTACACAGACAGGGAAAAAAGATCATGCAGGCTTGCAATTTCCATATAAAACACCAGGGAAACTTATTAAATTCCACTTATTAAAATGTATCATAGCATTTTAAACAACTGTCAAGAATGGGTTAAAATATATACAGTAAGTATGTCTATCAAGTTTAACAATATTATTCTACCCACAATACATTATCTACCTAGGGTAATACATACATAAACATCTATCCAAAACTATATAACAAAGAGAGGTGGGTATGAATGGATTTAAGGGAGAAAAATATTATTCTTCCTCTTTACAAAGCATTGGTAAGGCCTTATTTTGAATATGCAGTGCAATTTTGGAATCCTGTGTACAAAAAGGTCCAGAAAAGGGCAACTAGGTATAGTATAGTATAGTATAGTATTTGAGGTTGAACAAAGACATACGTCCATCCAGTCCAACCCATCCAGCAATATCCTCATTTCCTGCCTAACTGTTGATCCAGAGGAAGGCAAAAAAAACCCACCAAATTTATGAAGGGGGAAAAAATTCCTTCCTGACTCCAAGTGGCAATCGGAAATTTCCCTGGATCAACTCTACTTTATGTATAGTATAGTATAGTATTTGAGGTTGAACAAAGACACACGTCCATCCAGTCCAACCCATCCAGCACTATCCTCATTTCCTGCCCAACCGTTGATCCAGAGGAAGGCAAAAAAACCCCACCAAATTTATGAAGGGGGAAAAAACTCCCTCCCGACTCCAAGCGGCAATCGGAAACCTCCCCGGATCAACTCTACTCCATGCATCAATACCAGCAACCCGCAACTAAATTAATAAGGAGAAGGGGGAGCCTGAATATGAAGACAGATTGGCTAAGCTACAATTATACACAATAGAGAAAAGGCACTTGAGTGGGGATATGATCACTGTGCATAAATACATTAATGAGCAATACAATAAACTTGTACTGTCCCTGTTCTGTGAGAGAGAGGCGGCATATCTGTGCTGTAACATGATTAGCTGTCAGAATCTAGGATACAGGACAGGCTACAAGTTTCTTGTTTTGCTATGCATTAGAGAGTATCAGTAATTCACAAAGATAAATTATGGGCTGATAGCTGACCCCTATTACATACAGGTTGTTTAAATAGGCCACAGCCACAGCAAAGGGAGGCATCAGAGACAGATTGTCGTTTGAATGTGGGACAATGTTGTCTGGTGACTTTAGTTCTCTTTTCAAAAAATTACATTGTATTAAAATGATTTTATCAAAAATGACAGGCTATAATCTACAGCTTCTGACAGGCTATAAACTACAGACTGAAAAATTCTGTGCCCATTTTGATACTACTGACTATTTTAGTGTTTGATGTATCTACCTACGTAGATATGATTACTATGTATAAATACATTAACAGGCCATACAATAAACTATCTGGGGCATTGTTCACCATTAGAACATGTCAGAGGACATGAGGGCATTCCATAAGACTTAAAGAAGAGAAGTTTACTCTTCAAGTTCGGAAAGGGTTTTTCACTGTAAGAACGGTAAAACTATGGAACTGTCTTCCATTGGATGTTGTTATGGCAGGTTCATTGGATAGTTTTAAAAAAAGCTGAATGAGTTTCTAAAAACAGGGAATGTTGCAGGTTACTGGTATTGATACATAAAGTAGAGTTGATCCAGGGATATTTCGGATTGCCACTTGGAGTAAATAACTATTTTTTTCCCCTTCATAATTCTGGTGTTTTGGTTTTTTTTTGCCTTCCTCTGGATCAATGGTTAGGCAGGAAATGTGGGTATTGCTAATTAGGTTGGACCTCAAATGCAAAAATGTGATTTATGTTTTGTGTCTCAATTGTTGTTTTTACCTTTATTCCTGCACTCCGACATTTTGAAACAGCATCAGGCACAGTTGAACGAGGTGGATCAATCATTGACATAAGTCCAACAAAGCAAAGATTTGATGTAGGAAAGTTCACTGATTCTGTGTCAAATGGATACGAGTCTGGATATTCATTTTCAGGAAGGTATAGGTGACAAAATCCTGGAACATGATGCATGTTGAAAATGAAATGGCTCATTTTATACAGTAATAAAAGACTATCAATGCTTGACTTTTGATTTGAATCTGTAAATAAGCAGAATTACCAAAAACTGCACTTCCAGCAACATTGATATATAATATGTGCTCATTCAGTTTTAGAGACTGTGGGTAGCTTGTGGCAGTCAAAGACTAAAAAAGAATTACATTAATTAATTCTCACCAAGAACTCTTTCTCCCAGTCCTCCAAGTTCCATGTAAGCTGTCTGGAATGCATCCTTCATATTATCATCTAAAGGCTGTTCACTTCCTCCAATCATAATTGTGGAACATCTATCTAATATTCTTTCTGGAGCACCTTTCATGACCAATAATAACCTTTTATCCTGTGGGTCATCTGTTTCATGAATGGAGAGCTGTAGACAGGAACCACTTCATTATTTTAAAGAAATAACAATGAAAGATAAAATAAAACATTTTTAGTTTTAAGTAAATATATACCTGGAATTTATTCGTAGAATTAAAAGGAATTTCTGACACTTTTCTATTACGTTGTCTAGTTTCCATTACATTTCCTTTGATGACTTCAGAAAACTTTAATAGGGCTGTTTCAGAGGCATCTCCTACAACCACTTTCTAAATAAGGAATAAATGGTAAAATTAGTGAGCATTCTAAATATTTTGCACAATTAACTAATGAGCAAGTAAGACATCTAAAATGGTAAATGATCATGAATATTGTAGTCTTTGGATTAAAATGACTGTTGAAACAAATGTACCTTCATAACTGGAATATCTTCCTGCCCAGCCTTAAACTCAGCTCGATTACAGAGAGTTGCTATTTTGCATAATGCAGTCCAGGTTCCAGATGACTGTTCAAAGGAATGATCTAGGAATATAGGTAATTTGTTTCTAAATTAAAATAAACATAGTATTTTAACCCATTCAAATCTTTGTTTCACCAGTGAACAAGCAAAATTAATATTTACAGTGTTACAAATTATTTTGGAAGTAATTAATCAAGTGCAATGACTTTCCTACAAATTATAATAAAATAATGTCATCTGATTCAGTGAGAGGTGTGCATAATGAGAAAAAAGACACTTTGGGGCAATGTTGCTCCCCTGTGCTGCTTATCTTACAGCATTCATAATCCTGTAATCAATTTGCAGAAGTTGAGGCATCACAGGAACACAGTCAGGTAAGCACAGTGGAGAAATATCTGTTGTATTCAATTAGATCAACTGGACTTGAAGTTAAGTTCTTGAA
Source organism: Hymenochirus boettgeri (assembly GCA_019447015.1). NCBI lineage: Eukaryota > Metazoa > Chordata > Amphibia > Anura > Pipidae > Hymenochirus > Hymenochirus boettgeri. Next base: position 122,522,950 of record CM033475.1, on the reverse strand, counting down.
GACCTTTCGCTAGTCATCCGACTGGCTTTTTTTCAAAATTCAGAATGACTTGTACAAGAATCTGTGGCAATTATGTACCCTGGAAAATCCCAATTAGCATATCACAGCCAGGTGTTAAGGGAGTGATTAGATAGTGGCTAAGAGGTGTTATAGGAACTCCTAGAGTAAGGTGTCAAAACAGCATTGTACATGGCAGACAGATGGTGTCGAACCCCCCCCCCACCTCTATTTAGGCTTGGTTTCTTTATTTTCACATAAATGGCCTCCTTGACACCTCTCTTGAACCAGCCACGTTCCTTTGCCAATATGTTAACATTACAATCTTCAAAGGTATGTCCTTTATCCTTAAGATGCAGGTACACGGCTGAGTCCTGACCCAAGGAATTGGCTCTTCTGTGCTGGATGTGATGCTTAGAACTTCCCACCAATGGTCCTAAGATGTTGGCTAGGTATTTTGCCACCTTGTATGTTACAGAGTTGATGCTGCTGACTATAGGTCTTAGTGGTGCCCCTTCCTTGTGTATCTTTGGGAGACCATATATGCATGGATGTGCCTCATCAGGGTAGAGGCGATGATACATTGCTCGATCAATGGCTTTATCCTTTTGCAGCTGTTGTAGTAAGTCTATGACGCTTTTCTTGTACTGGCTGGTGGGATCCCTTGTTAAAGCCTCATATGTGTTGTTATCGGCCAGGAGCATGGTCCCCTTATCATGGTAGTCTGAGGTGTTAAGTACCACTGTGCATCTTCCCTTGTCTGCCGGTAGAATGGTGATACTAGAATCTTTCTTGAGGGATGTTAAGGCTCTTCTTTCCTGTGTGGTCAGGTTAGATGAAGGAGTTTTAGCACTGGCTAAGGCTGCAGATACCTTAAGGCGAAGTTGTTCTGCCTCACTCTGTGGTACCTTATTATTGTGGATTGAGGGTTCTGTGGATGCTATAATATCTACCACAGGGATGGCTTTAGGAGTTATGGCAAAATTCAGGCCCTTAGCAAGGACTTCCATTTCTGGCTGGGTCAGAGTCCTGTTAGACAAGTTTCTCCCCCATTCCTCCTTGTTAGAGAACCTTCATAAGCACAGTGGAGAAATGTAAGTATTCTGGGATTCAGGGACTTCGGGGAGGTTAGAAACTATATAAGGTGTTTGGGAGGTGGGGAACATAAGAATGAATTTTTAATCTGGGAGGGCACATATCCTTTCAACAATCCTGCATCTGGTGCACTGCACTGCTTCCAAAAAAAACTTGGAAGAGCAAAGGACCCATAAAATAAATGTTAAACCCTGCAAACCCAATGTTACATCAGGTAGCATATTCCACAATTACTACACTGTAGATTCTAGTGCTGTTAAATAAAAAATAACACAGCAGCATTCTATTGATGGCATTTGTAATGAATGGGCTATTTTATCAACCCTATATACTGGAAACAGTAAATAAGACAGTTCAAAAATAAACCCTGGGCCTTTATATATAAGCAAAAAAAACTTCATCAAAGTATTTTGCTTCATTCTTGAAGATAAATGAAATGTTTTCATTGTTTTTACTGGAATTAATACTTCAGTGTATTCTTATTAAAACAAAACAATTTTGTTTTTAGACAAAAACAATGAAAAGAGCTTTGTAGGATTCTACAGATAGGTCCCTGTCTTTACTATATATTTAGAGCACATTCTTAGACTTTTTCAGTATTTACTTTTATAGCAATTGTTTTTGCATTTTATCAAAACTCTTTGCAAAGTCTAACAGGCTCATTAACCCAGAGCCGCTATGGCTCTGGGTAAAACTGCCAAACGCGATTCAATATCACATTTGCAACTGTGGATAAATCTCAAAAGGGGATTAGGTCACAGCGGGATTTTAATGCCAGCTAATATCAAAAAAAAAGGAAACAGATGTTTTCTTTTGCCTTTTCTTTTTGTGACACTCAGTGACGCTATACTGTCCTTCACCACAGTTTAACATGCCTTCTCCTGAAGCTGGCCATACATGGCATTGATAATTTAATACAGAGAATTAAATGAATAGTGCTATGTAAATAACTTTTATGGCTTCCATTTATGGTCTGTGTACATAAAGCCAAGACTCTTCACTCTTAAAAGTTTCTTGTCTCAATACAAATGTCAGTATGTTCCTACTGTAGACTTACAAATACAGTTTAATGGCCCAGATACCCAGCCCTATATCTAATACCAAAAGGCCACTGTGCAATCACATTCTATATAAAGAAAAGGCTGAAAGGTACAACTTTATTGATCTTCACAAAGAAATATGAACAGCCCAACATGTTTCATTCTGTGTAAGCACTGATATCTTTCAAAGCTGGTTTGACATTATTAGTTTTTAATGCTGTATATTACCATTAAAATCAATTTTTTGTGCAGATTTTGCAATTAATGGGTTTCTGTGACACATAATTTACATATTTGTGGTTTCTGATATTACTACTAGAGTGCCCCATTAAACATATATTGCAATAATGATGTCAGAACATCCTTTTTACACATATATGCATGCATGTATGGCGTTATCAATTAAATTCGGCATTTATACATACGTGTTTGTTCTTCACTGGTATCAGTAGAATGGATTTGATTGTCAAACCAGAGATGTGCTACAGTCATTCTATTTTGGGTAAGGGTTCCAGTTTTGTCAGAGCATATAATAGATGTAGAACCAAGGGTTTCAACAGCTTCCAAATTCTTTACTAGACAGTTTTTTTTTGCCATGCGCTTTGCTGTTAAAGAAAGAGTTACCTGCAGAGGAAATGACACCTGTGTTACCAAACTTTCAATACAATGCACTGTTCTTTCAGTGAGGACCATAATTATGTATAATTAACATAACCTGCAAACCTGTAAATTTTAAATACAATGGTAGATCAGTAAAGGAGGCATGTACGTACAGTCACAGTAGCCAGCAATCCTTCAGGCACATTAGCAACTATGATCCCAATGAGAAAGATGATGGAGTTGAGAGCTGAGTATCCCATGCACATGGCAATGATGAAGAAGATGATGCCAATAGACACTGCTACCCCTGCTACAATATGCACAAAGTGTTCAATTTCCACAGCAATAGGAGTCTTCTCATTTCCAACTTCCGAAGCCAGTGAGGCAATGCGGCCTATGATTGTACGATCTCCTGTATTTATTACAATTCCCCTGGCTGTACCTAAATATAATAAAATATAAACTGCATAACTGAAACTGCAAAACTAGATTAGAATAAAATACAAATGAATTTCCTCATTTATAAATAATTATTAATGATTTAAATACCAACTGTAGAAATTGCATGCATATCAGGCTGTGACACATTTCCACCTATCAAAACACCAAAACCAGAAAACAAAACGGAAGGATGAACAGTGGAAAGTGATGTTATGCTTTCTTGCTACATAAACTACCACAGGGTAGAGGGGTATAAATAAGCAGCCCTCCCAGTTTGATGACATCACACCACTGTGTCTTCAAGTGGCTGCACAGGGGGGAAGGAGGTAGACATAATGGTGTGCCACAGAAGGGGAAAACGAAAGTTTTTCAATACCGCGTCTTTAAAGGAATTGTACACTAAAAAAATTACTTTGCCTCATTTAAATCTATAAATGAATACATGTAAGCAGCACTTACTCTGATGTGTTTGTGTTGCTGCATGACTTCAATCCACTACTTGTTTTTCTCAAGCTCGGTCACTCAGTCCCCCAGCCCCCTGTCAGACTATCAGTAATCTCTATGAGGCAGCATTGGGAGAGGCAATTTCCTACCATGCAGTTCTCGTTTCAACTGTCACCATTCCAGCTACAGCAAAACTATATGTAACAGCAGAGCTTATGACACTAACAGGGAGATGCAATATCCCACGCTAACGAGAAAATAAGCTTGAAAATCACGCTAACCCATGTACTAACGCGTTAGCGAAGATTCTGCCTGCACGATGTCGCAATTTTTTCTCCTTTGCGCAAAGCAAAGCGATGCAATAAATTTTGCACCTTTTTTGTGCTAGTTTTTTGCACGACAATTAGCGCCTCTTCGATGGTGTTATTAAAATACGCTCAAAAGGTCGAAACTTACTGCTAACATTTTCGCAATGTATTAACGGCCGCAAAGTGGTTAATACATTGCGGAAATGAGTGCACGTAGGTTGCGATATCGAAATATATTGCATCTCCCCAGTGACCATAATTGTACGATCGGCTATATAACTCCATTGAGGAAGTCTACTATGTCCAAGTGGTCATTAATGACCGTTTGGGACATATTTATAAAGGTGAGGTATCGCTATTTCACAATTACTTTCATTATCGTAATTACAATTACTATACATTACAATAGCATTGTAGGGCTGAATTGTAGTAAATGTACGGCTGAGGATGTACTTTTACATTAACCCACAGTATTGGAATTTCCCGATTCCATTGGTTAATAAATTTCTCCCTTTGTGCTTGTTAATTGTTGCCAATACAATAATTTTCATTTTGTTTTGTGAACAATCGGGAGAAAAACATACATGTTTATGTTGTACTTTGCATTTGATAACTTTTTTTTACCTTCAAGGCATGTGGTAGAGTAGAACGCAACATTCTTTGTCTCAAGTGGATTTTCATGAGTAAATTCACATGATCGAGATTGTGCTTCTGATTCTCCTGTTAAGGAAGAATTGTCTACCTGTTCATAAAAAAGAAGTTTTATTTTGTAAACCATTATTTGTCATAACAATCTCTGCTAAGTCATTCCATTGTAGTACAGATGCCATTTCATCTTCTGTAAATAAACTACTCATAAACACCATTTAACAACTTCTGTTAATGCTAGCAAACATTTCAGAATGAAGGTATAAGACTAATAAAACAGGGGTAGAAAATAGTTTTAATTGCTGCCTATTGACTAGGGATTTAGTAATGGAGTGTGGCATCTTCTGTCATATTTTTTTTTTTTTTTACATGTTCATGTAGATAAAAGAAAACAAAACAAATCAACATTGTTCACTAATGTAACTGTATTGTGGGAATTTAATAGACTTTTACAGTTTTTTAATCTGAGTCTTTACTGTAAGTATTGTTTTAGTTGATGTTTTTACAGACAGAAAATCAAAGAGTCTGAATAATAATAATTAAAAAAAAAAATACCTTACAACCTTGGGCAAAGACAAGCCTGAGATCTGCAGGGATGCGATCTCCACCTTTGACATCAACAAGATCTCCTACAACTAATTCAGTAGCTGGAATTTCTAATTTCTCTCCATCACGGGTAACAACAGCTTGCTAGAATAAAATAAGCAATGCAGTTTGATTGAAATGATTCAATAGTATTAGCACAGGAAAATGGATTTTGATTTCATAATAAACGAGTTATACATACAGTGCTTCTAACAATCAACAAGCTATTTAAATGAATTAGCAATGTTTGTATGTGAGATAATTTACTAGCACTTACCTGTGGAATCATTTTATTGAAGCTGGCCATGATATTAGTGCTTTTAGCCTCCTGGAAATAGGCGAAGCAGCCAGTAAGGATAACGACTGCAGCAAGGACAACACCCAGATACAGCTGCCCCCAAAATAAAAACGATTAATATATAAACATCAAAATAATGCACATTAAATATGAGTTTTGTAATTTCATAAATTTAGCTGTTACAAATTTCTTTAACACTTCAATACAATAATGTCCTGCATTAATCAAATGCTGGTCAGCAAGGCTGCAATTGCTATTTTCATTTAGTGTGATTCAAATTTGTCATTGTGTTGTTAGGGAGGGCTGACCGTTGGAAAAGGAGAAAACAGACAGAGCTTTATAGAGATTAAAGTATCTATTGCTCTTGTGTGGGAATTACAATAGCCAGCCTGCTCACTAATCTACCAGTAAGCCTTCCAGTCAGTACACAAGCCAGCATTGCATCTGTACATATATAAGTATTTATACATATGGGTAGAAACTGCTATACTTTTTTGTCATAGACCAAAAATTATTTTGGTCTAATAACCTTGGTTATTGGTCTATGATCCCCATGCTATTCCCCAGCTTAAATGCAATGTGTATACTATTGCCTATACTATGCCTATTTGCCTTTGTAATAAATAATGGTAATTGCAGATTACAGATTTTTTCTACCTATTGATTTCAATATGTTTCACTGGGAAAATTATGGTTTCACAACTTTGTCCTTCACTAATCACAGAAATGGATTACAACATACGCTTCTGTTTTCTGTACTGTAACAATATGCACCAGAAGAGAAAGGTGAGGGGTCATTTAACACTACACAGTGTGCTCAACATTGGGGTAAAATTCAGTTGGGGGTTGGGCAAGCCCTTTAAATTGTAAAAACCTTACACCTAAATATCTGTTGTATTCAATTAGATCAACTGGACTTGAAATGTAGTTCTTGAAGACGTTTCGCTAGTCATCCGACTGGCTTTCTCAATTCAGAATGACTTGTGCAAGAATCTGTGGCAATTATGTACCCTGGAAAATCCAATTAGCATATCACAGCCAGGTGTTAAGGGTGTGATTGGATAGTAGCTAAGAGGTGTTATAGGAACGCACAGAGTAAGGTGTTAAAACAGCATTGTACATGGCAGACAGTTGGTGTCGAACCCCCCCACCTCTATTTAGGCTTGGTTTCTTTATTTTCACATAAATGGCCTCCTTAACACCTCTCTTGAACCAGTCACGTTCCTTCGCCAATATGTTAACATTACAATCTTCAAAGGTATGTCCTTTATCCTTAAGATGCAGGTACACGGCTGAGTCCTGACCCGAGGAATTGGCTCTTCTGTGCTGGGCCATACGTTGATGCAGTTGCTGTTTGGTCTCCCCCACATACAAATCAGAGCATTCTTCACTGCACTGCACTGCATATATGATGTCGCTTTTCTTGTGTTTTGGTATTTGGGTCTTTCGGATGTACCAATTGCTGCCTCAGTGTGTTGTTTGGTTTAAAGCAGACAGGGATACGATGTTTTTAGAAAATTCTTCTTAATTTCTCGGAGACCCCTGCTACATATGGGATGACCATGTTCTTCCTCCTGTCTTGCTTTTCCCCTTCACTGTTGGTATTTGTGTTCTTTTCTTTCCTTCTACTTCTTTTGACAAAGGCCCAGTCTGGATATCCACAAGTTTTAAGGGCTCCTCTAAGATGTTTCATTTCTTTAGCTTCGCCTCTGTGCTAGTGGGGATGTTCTCGGCTCTGTGTTGCAGGGTTCTGATGACACCCAGCTTGTGATTTAAAGGGTGGTGGGAGTCAAACATCAAATACTGATCTGTGTGTGTTGGTTTTCTGTAAACCTCTACTTCCAGTTTACCATTTTCCTTAACTTCTACCATGCAGTCCAAGAAAGCAAGTTTGTTGTTTTGTACCTCTTCCCTTGTGAATTTAATGTTTTGGTCTACCGCATTAATGTGTTCTGTGAAAGCTTGTACCTCCTTCTGGAGGATTTTAACCCAGGTGTCATCAACATATCTGAACGAGTGGCTGGGTGCTATGCCCTTAAAGGTATTAAGCGCCTGTGTTTCTACCTCCTCCATGTAAAGGTTGGCCACAATGGGTGAAACTGGAGATCCCATAGCACATCCATGTTTTTGCTTATAGAACTTATCCCTGTATTTGAAATAGGTGGTATTCAGGCACAAGTCCAACAAAGAACACACCTGTTCTGGGTTGAGATCAGTTCTGCTGGTAAGAGTGCTGTCTTGGCCCAGCCGTTTTCTCACCATGTCATAAGCCTCCTTGGTGTGTATACAAGTGAAGAGAGATGTCACATCATAGGACACCATAGTTTCTTCTACACCGAGTACTATATCTTCAATCTTGTTGGTGAACTCCTGAGAGTTCTGGATGTGATGCTTAGAACTTCCCACCAAAGGTCCTAAGATGTTAGCTAGATATTTTGCCACCTTGTATGTTACAGAGTTGATGCTTACTCTGGGCGTTCCTATAACACCTCTTAGCCACTATCCAATCACACCCTTAACACCTGGCTGTGATATGCTAATTGGGATTTTCCAGGGTACATAATTGCCACAGATTCTTGTACAAGTCATTCTGAATTGAGAAAGCCAGTCGGATGACTAGCGAAACGTCTTCAAGAACTACATTTCAAGTCCAGTTGATCTAATTGAATACAACAGATATACCATGACCTGGATGAATGAGAACCTTCACAAGCATACTTACACCTAAATCTCAAAATGGTACAAAGTAAAACTTCCCATAAGGGGAATAGTTTAGATGTAACTTGTAATATGAATGCAGTTCAGTACAGGTATTTCCCTACTGAGAATATATTGCAAATCTCTGAAGGTAAATAGATGTATGGTAGTGATTCTTGATTCAGCTTGTGTGAAACTTACATTGTCTCTGGGGATGGTGTTGTCCTGCGAATACTGGATCCCATATGCAATCCAGCACAGAATTGCACCTGCCCACAAAAGCAATGAGAAACCTCCTATCATCTGCTTGAGGAATTTGATAATTTCAGGAGTACCCTTTGGAGGTGTGAGTGCGTTGGGACCATCACGAGCCAGAACCTCTGCAGCTCTTGCACTGGCTAGACCCTAGAACAATACAGTAAATGTTAATATGTTCTATAGTTTTTGAAGATACTTACTGTAGCTGGTTATGCGTCGAGAGTTGCAAAGCTAACATCTTGGTGCAGAGTTACTCTAACCAATGTAATGAAGGTTAGCATGACATTAGAATGTGTTTTGTGGCAGCTGTGCCTGTTTGAAAACGTTTCTGTACACACACCACAAACGACACAATAATAGCAACAAAATTTTAATACATTTTTAACACCAAATTGTGGCTTAAATAAAAGTCCCACAAAATTGGGATTGTAATGCACCAAGAGCTTCTATTGCTTCTTTGCATCAATTGTCTGGCACCATGGAAATATAGCAGCTCTCTGCTGGGACAAATGCCCAGAGCAACAAACCCCTAAAGGAGACTCACAATCCAATGGTTTAAAGCTGGGTACACACCATGCAATATTTTGGCTTGATCAAAAGACAGTTCAGTGTTTCAGACACAACCGAATAGGATGGACACATAATTGGACATGTCTGAAAACCACAGCTTATCGCGCGTTCCTCTATGGACCGCACACTTGGTTGCAGCAAACTGTCAGCCTCGGCCACTATTGCCATGACCGATAGTCCTTCCTCCTGGCCGACTGCTCAGAAGTGCCAAATGGTCGGTCAGGAGGAAGGATCTTACATTGTGTACCTAGCTTTAGCTAGTGGATGGTTGAAAAGGGTCAGTCACACAGTGTTTTATTTAGGGTCCTGGACTTTGCTCTGTGCTGGGGTTTAGAACATGAGCTTTTGTTATTGTTATGTCATTACAATGCAATGTAATTAAGCAATATAAAAGAAATACTAATTTGTTTCACTGACTTAAACATATCAAGCGGCATCCAGTCTACTGGTCGTTTCTGTCAAACGCATTCAAGATCATTTTCACAATAACAAGGATTTGATTAAGATACATACATGTTAAAAGCCTTTTTAATCTGTTGCAGTTTTTTCTCAAACATAAATGAGAATTCTTACTTTTAACTATTTCAAAAAAGTTAGTGTGAGGGACTGTTATTAGTTAAGTGTTAATGTTAAGTAAAAATCACAGAACTGATTTTTATACTCACTTTGAGAAGACTTGTTTCATATTTGGCTTCTAATTCTTCAATGCTAATTTTATGATCTTCCTAGAAAGAGAAATTACCAAATGCATAGTATAAAGCAATATTTATGAAGTACAAAGCATATTTAAAAATACATTTATAAAGGTTATCTTAAACTAATGTGTGCACTTAACTATTCTCAGGAAACCTAATATGTCAGCCTAAGTGTTTTTTAAGTACACCAATTCTAGTAAAAGAAATACACACTTAGACTGTATTTGATAGTTGTTGAAAAGACATACCAGACATTTCTTTTAAATACGTTTTATCTACTATAAAGATATGTATGGTATGTTACTCATAGAACAACTTTGAATTCTACTTTAAAAGCTATCTACACTTGGCAGTTCATGTTCATGTGGGACAGGCCAATGGATGAGATCCCTGCAACATCCTTGTGATGTCAGCAGGTACTTTGCAGAGATTGGGTATTGCAGCTCCTTTAAATGGTTGAATTCAAATAAAAGTGGGCAGTGTGCAACATTGACTATTGCAGGGAGGGAAAGGGCTCCCCTGCGAAAAGCCAGAGTCCTCCAGGAGGACAGGAAAGGGGCAGAAACATATTCACACACAGGAAGGCTCCTACTTTTCAGTTTTCTTGACTTTGGATAGACACTGCAGGACAACCATTTGGGGCAGAGATGTAAGGTAGGGATTTTTTAAGACTACACCATGGGGCCAGGAGTGGTTTAAATTCTAGTTTTGGGGGTGGACATGCCCTTTAAAGAAAATGTAAAAGTTCTTGGTCTGTTATATAAAGCAGCAGAAAAAATTTAGACAAATCAAAGTTAAAAAATACCAGAATTTTGGCATGATTATCAGTTCCTGGCCCTAGTGCTAACTCATATTCAGTTTTGAAAGACACTCTATTATAAAGATACATGCCTAATATTAATATTAAATCATTATACATAAAATGACTCACCAGCTCAAGTTCCTGCTTAAGTTCATTGACTTTCTTGCCTTTTTTCTTTTTTTTAGCTGTTTTCTTGAGATCCTTGTACTTCTCTTCTCCATTTTCTGGAATTTCATTTTCCTTTGTCCCACTGATTTCCACAGAGTAAATATCAGGTGTGTCCTTTACATGAAATATGTTAAAATGTGAAAGCTTTTAAGTGCAAATCATTCACAAAATGTTAAAAGAAATGTTAAAGGCAGAGTATCCCCCTGTTATAGATGATAGAATCATGTTTGTTGACTTGTAAAGCAGGATGAAAAAGCTGACACACAAGTTATCCTGGAATTCGAAGCTGAAGATAACAGCTTTGTATAATAAGGGGGATTTTGCAAATAAATGAAGATAAACAGCAATTTAACACAACAGCAATTTTCCAGCAGTACTGCCTTACTAGACATATTAGAATATGGAGCTTCTATAGATTTCTTTTACTATAATTTAAATAATTAAATTGAGCCATACATTCTAAAATCAGTCCAGCACCCTTGATCAATGCCTTTAAGGGGCAATAAACTTCCTTAAAAAATGTTTCTTTGCATTTTAAAGCATTTCCATAATTCGTTAGGAAATAGGAGCACTTGCTCCTATCTCCCATATTGTCTCACAAGGCGAGAGATCAGAAGAAGACCAGCAGTCCTACGGACCCCTGTGTTGATACCTTGGCTTGTGAGACAATAGTGAATTATTAAAATGCTAAAAAAACAAATTGACAGGGCTCTCCCAGTTGCTGGTAAAGAGGGGGGAACTGGCATGTGCACATGCCCTTTGGACAGCATGATGCTTTGTTTTCTTTCTCAAATGATTTAATGTTTCATTCTCATTTAAAGCAACTTTTCAAAAATAAAAATGTTTGCTTATTAAAACTAAATTAGGCACTATGCCACTCTAGTCTAGACAGAAGCACAAATAAACTGAAATTGTACTCATTAACCATAGCACATTATAAATAAACCAGACAAAGGGAAAAGGGAGCAAACCGATAAAACCTTAATGTACAGTACATATGTAGTGATAAACTGCATTGAGATTATTAGACTTCATGACAATATGATGTTTCATATATTAGACCAGTAACAAACATTGTCTGCAATCATTTAAGTTCACTAATAAACCACATGTTTTACTTGTTGATTTATGTGTTGCTGTTTTTTCATCCATTTGAATAAGAGCTTATAATTCCTTAGAAACTTTCAAATGAATTAATATTCAAGCTACAGGTTTTACAGCATTGTACTGTACTCAGAAGCCCTGTGGGGAAATATGTAAATTGACTAGATAGCTAATAAACATGTGCATTGCACTGACATATACACTAAGCAGATTTCTGTGTTGGAAAAACCTTTACCCATCAAATGTGAGGAAAAGTGTGTTTACTGGCTAAAAGGAGAATTTCAATGTCTTAATGAAATGTATATTCTCCTTTAAACTAGATTGGCCATAAATATATGGTTCTGAATTAAGAAAGCCAGTCGGATGACTAGCAAAACGTCTTCAAGAACTAAACTTTAAGTCCAGTTGATCTAACTGAATACAACAGATATGGTTCTTATGGTTTGTCTAAGTATATAACAGTAATATTGTAACAGCAGTACACTTTTTAAAATATTCATACAGAAAAAAGGTTTTCAGAAATTGTCTCTAGTTTACGTTCCAATGTCTTACCTTAGAACCCATTTTTGAAGCACAGGTAACTGTTGCCTTGCTTTGTGAAAATATTTAGATTGTAAAATGGAATCAAAATACCAAACTACAGAAGATGAATGTCCAGACTAGATTGTTTAAATGCAAGAGCTTGTAGAGGTTGTGGCTGTCCCAACAAGGAGCCAATGTTAGCTGTAATCCTCCCCGCACCTTGACATCTTCAGTCAGGACAGGAAAGCCTTCCAAAATCCTGTGAAAAATGCTCTCAATGTTCCCTCTATATCTACTCTTTAATACTCCTCCCAGTCCAAGTTCCAATCCTCCCCTTTTAGGCTGGCCCACTGGAAAAGTACCAAACAACCAAATAGTTCTAAAAACAGAATTTGTTTCTTCACAAGTATAATAAAACTGTGTCCACATTGTAAAATGTAATGCCTAAGTTTGCTGCACTGTATTGATCACATAAACCTTATGCTATTTTTAGTGTACACAAGAAGTTTCTTCTAACATTTCAACATAGACCCTTTACATTCTACTTGACTCATATTTCCAGTTTGGCCACAGCAATTATTAACTAATTTACTTTTCCTCTTGCTACTGCATCATTACACGATTAGAGGTGGATGAAATCACTTTTGTTTTATTGTGGGTTTTGCAACACAGCATCGGGCCAAAACTAACATTTAGCCATATTCCTCAATAAGAGGTATACGTTTGCAGTGAGCATGCTTTATTTTAAGGCCACTAACCTTAATACTAGTATTATGTATGGTATAATAGTAATAGCAGTAGTAGTAGGAAAATAGCATGAGGAACCTGTAGTGATATATTTTAAAAAAAATCCTTTACAATTACAGTAAGTATAAAGAGTATGAGAGCATCCACCCATATGTGTACATACAAATATATAGTGTAAGGCAATGTTGGCTACTGGACTGGCTGAAGAGCTGACTGATGGACCGGTTGGCTGGCTATTGGAATTCCTACACAAGAATTCTACAATAGTTTTGAGGATTAATATATTAATAGATGAATGTATATATTGAGTGTTTCTCTCTGCTAAAATTGGTAGCGCTCTCTAACACACTCCAACACACTATAAAGAGCTGCTGGGAGTGGGAACAGTAATTTATATAGTCAGGATGCTGGCACAAAATGAAAAGGCTGGCATTTGTTGTGGACCTGTTGACCAGAGTGTAATTGTCCTGCAGGGCATTAACATTTTTCACTTCATTAAAGGCTATGTCCACCCCTAAAATAAAAATTTTATATCATGCTCCCCCATGTCCCCCAGCCCCAACCGCATGTTTTTTTTTTAAAAAGCCCCCCAAACTCTTACTTACCTCCCCTCGATCCTCCGCCGCACTGCTGGCCCTCTGCTTGCGAGAATGCAAGCAGAGGGGCGGGACGGCCGTCGCGTCTGTGATTGGCTGAGCGGCAGCCAATCACGGACGCGGCTGCCGTCATTCAGTGCACGGCGGAAAGCGGAGAGGTAAGTAAGAGTTTGGGGGACTTTTTAAAAAAACACTGCGGTTGGGGCTGGGGGACATGGGGGAGCACGATATTAAGGGGGATTGTGTGCTAGGGGGAGGGATAGAGAACGGGAGGAGAGGGAGGGAGAGGGAGGGGAGAGGGGGGAGAAGGGCTGCAGCACGCATGGCAGGAATCTCCGGGAGGCCAGGTAGCAGGCAGTGTCCTATATGGACCTGCTAGCCTCCTGGTGGGCAGTTTTTGGAACTATGGGGGGGGACTACAGGAGAACCAGATGGAGTTGGGATGTGAGGTAAGGATTAAACTACACTACATGGTGGGGCCAGTAGTTGGGGGGATTATAGTTTTGGGGGTGGACATGCCCTTTAAAGAGTGGCCATAAATGTAACATTTTCTAGATTACCCATTTTTGTCAATTCTTATGGGTCTATTCTGGCATGAAAGTTTTGTTTAACTGTTTGCTGATTTGTGCTGGATTTCTCCATCTTACAGAATATTGGTAATAAATAATTAACAAAACAACAACTGAGATTTAACAAGAAACAGGAGAAATCTGGGCAGAAATAGTATGAATGGCAACTTTACCTTAAATGGAATAGTGTTGGTAAATGACTTTGTAACCCTCAGCAGTGTAACCCAGTACTTGCTAAAACAAATAGGGTGCATAGAGTTAAAGTAAGAAACATTTTGACTCTTTACAGATCTCTTGTGGGACCCTACCTTGAGCATGCTGTGCAATATTGGGTACCAATCTATTTCCTTACCATTACTGGTGCCTGAAATCCCACCTTTCTGTCTGCTCAATGCAGTATACTGTTCAACTTCTCCTGGTGCCCATAGACTGTTACACTGACTGTTACTTTGTTAATTGAGCTGTGAGTGAGAAGTTGCATTTTTTTTGTGTTTAAAAACTATCTAGTCTGCCCTGTGATTGACAGCAGCATAGAGATCAGTATCAACATTAACCCTGCAACTGCCTAAGGTGATTGCTGAGACTGGGTTAATATTCAGTACTTACTGTATCTACTCCACTGTGATGGAGCTTAGTGAGCAGAAAGAAAAACCTGGTGGTGGTTGTATAGCCAACTGTAAGTTCATTGGGACAGCCCTCTTTCCTTGTGTATCATGTTATTGCTGAAAATTAACTCATCACTTTGTGCTCTTACATTATATACATTAACCTTGTATGTAATATGTATGAGTTAGTATTATATGTATTACACTTGTACTGTATGTAAATGTATGATTAGAATTGCAAAATATTATATATAATTATATATATATATAATAATATAAAAATATATATATATATATATATTAAATATTATTTAAATGAACTCTGGCAGGCACTCCAATCCAACACGGTAGCCCGGGTGCAGTCCAAAATGAATATACAGTTTCTCATGAAAGGACACACTCACAGGATTTTTAAGCAGAAAAAGAAATTTATTGTAGAGATGAAGTTTCCGTCTGCATGACCCTCTCAAGAAAGCAGCGTCACATCCTTAAACCTCCCCCTAACACTCCCCTAACCATGTGATAATATGTGAGCCAATAGCATGCAGACACTAAAAACATGCCCCCAAAGCTGCCATAGAATGAAGAAAGACCCATAAAGTGCACCAGTGACGGCCCGCCATGCAAACATGTTAACTCTACAATAACATTTTTTGAGTGTGTCCCATGAGAAACTGTATATTTATATTACAGGATTGATGGTTTGGTATATTCACACAACAATTAATCAATGTTCCCATGCATGGTCTGATGTTATCGCCTCCCCCTACTGTAATAAAGGTAGACAGTAATGGAGATTTTTTATCTTGCCCTATAAGTCATGATGCTGACAATATTCAGCAAATTACATCAGTGTCACAGCTCTGACTTTGAAAAGACGCTAATGATAATGTAGAGCAAATGTGGATTTCTCAGTAAAACAGAACGTAACTAGAAAGGGAAAGTTTAAGTATAAACTTTGAATTTGGCTTGAAGGGCTGCATTTTGGAAGGGAATATGTGTGTTTGCTGCAGATTTTAAAACTCAATAATGGGAATGATGAGTTTGTAGTGAACGCTTGTTTGGGACAAAAAAACTTTTGTGTGTACCCAGCCCAAAGTGGTGCTAATTTTGATCCAATCAATCAGAAAGCTAACATCTGATTGGTTAGGGCAAAATTAGCACCATTTTCAATGATAATGATTTTTGATCAAAATGTATTTTTTTGACTTTAGTTACCCTTTAAGTATGTCTGCCACAGTAATGGATAAGTAGATCAGTAGCTGTGTGTAACTGTGTCAGGTTGGGGGTTAAAAAAACTTTTTTGATAATAGGTCAAAAAACATTTTTGACTTTAGTTACCCTTTAGGTATGGCTGCAACAGTAATGGAGGGGTAGGTCAGTAGGTGTATGTACCTGTGCCGCGTGGGGGTTAAAAAAACTAACTTTTTTTGATTATTGATCAAAATATTTTTTTTTACTTTAGTTACCCTTTAAGTATGGCTGCCACAGTAATGGATAAGTAGATCCATAGATGTGTGTACCTGTGTCGGGTTGGGGGTTAAAAAAACAAACTTTGTTTATGATTAGTCAAATTTGTATTTTGACTATAGTTACCCTTTAAATATGGTTGCCATGAAAATGGAAAGGTAGGTAGGTCAGTAGGCATGTGTACCTGGATCAGGTTGGGGGTTAAAAAAACAAACTTTTTTGATGATTGGTCAAAAAGATTTTTTGACTTTAGTTACCCTTTAGGTATGGCTGCAACAGTAATGGAGGGGTAGGTCAGTAGGTGTATGTACCTGTGCCACGTGGGGTTAAAAAAAAAAAAACTTTTTAGATGATTGGTCAAAATTAGTTTTTTTGTCTTTAGTTACCCTTTAAGTATGGCTGCAACAGTAATGGAGAGGTAGGTCAGTAGTTGTATGTACCTGTGCCACGTGGGGGTTAAAAAAACTAACTATTTTGATTATTAATCAAAATATTTTTTTTATTTTAGTTACCCTTTAAGTATGGCTGCCACAGTAATGGATAAGTAGATCAGTAGGTGTGTGTACCTGTGTCAGGATGGGGGTTAAAAAAACAAACTTTTTTGATGATTGGTCAAAATTTATTTTTTTGACTTTAGTTACCCTTTAAGTATGGCTGCCACAGTAATGGATAAGTAGATCAGTAGGTGTGTGTACCTGTGTCGGGTTGGGGGTTAAAAAAACAAATTTTTTTGATGATTGGTCAAAAAATGTTTTTTACTTTAGTTACCCTTTAGGTATGGCTGCCACAGTAATGGATAAGTAGATCAGAAGGTGTACGTACCTGTGTCCGGTTGGGGGTTAAAAAAAGAATTTTTTTGATGATTGGTCAAAAAAAAGTTTTTTGACTTTAGTTACCCTTTAGGTATGGCTGCAACAGTAATGGAGGGGTAGGTCGGTAGGTGTATGTAACTGTGCCACATGGGGTTAAAAGAACAAACCTTTTTTATTATTAATCAAAATTAATTTTTTGACTTTAGTTACCCTTTAAGTATGGCTGCCACAGTAATGGATAAGTAAATCAGTAGGTGTGTGTTCCTGGGTCTGGTTGAGGGGGTATGTCTTTTTTGTGTTTACAACCATAAAACTATATTTTATTGAGGATAAATCTAAATTAGTTTTTTTTACTTTAGTTACCCTTTAAGTATCACTGCCACAGTAATGGATAAGTAGATTAGTAGGTGTGTGTACCTGGGTCTGGTTGAGGGGGTATGTCTTTTTTGTGTTTATAACCATAAAACTATCTTTTATTAAGGATAAATCTAAATTAGTTTTTTTGACATTAGTTACCCTTTAAATATGGCTTCCATGAGAATGGAAAGATAGGTCGGTAGGTGGGTGTACCTGGGTCTGTGTGGGGGGTTGGGGGTATCACCATTTGTATTTATGACCATGAATAAAAACAGTTTTGAAATATCCACATTTGAGGATTGTTACCATTATAGTCTATGGGAAAAAATGTCCGGAAATTTGCCGATAACGCCGTAACGCTTCCATGGATTCATTAGCTAGAAGATAGCACACTTCTCATATATGCCCTGCACGTCTGTACCGAATTTCATGTCTCTAGCTCAAAAACTGTGGGAGGAGATACGGTTCAAAAAAGCGGAAGAATAAAACGGAATAAAAAGAAGAAGAAGAAGAAATAGAAAGAACAGTAATTTGGCTTTTTCAAGCCAAATTAATTAATATATTTCTGTGGTACTCAGTTAGATCAACTGGACTTGAAGTTTAGTTCTTGATGACGTTTCACTAGTCATCCGACTGCCTTTCTCAGTCCGATGACTAGGAAAATGTGTTCAAGAAGTTCTTAAATTAGCTGAGGATATTAGTATGGAGTGAAACATGTCCGACTGCACCCAGCACATTCTTCTTTTTTAATCTGCCTCATCCTGCCATACTGTGTAGCAGCCCTGTGTAGTAGTAGTGTAGTAGTGGAGTAGTGTAGTGTATCCATTTTTATGCACTGGCTTGCCTTTATAATATCTTACTGCTTTACATATGGGGTATTTTTAATGTTTTTATTTATATTCCTGTTGCTATATTAAATGGCCTTTTTTATATATCACATAGTGGAGTGCAGACAGTTTTCTTTTTTTATTTGTATGGACTAAACTTCTAGTCCAGTTGATCTAACTGAATACCACAGGTATACCATGACCTGGATGAATGAGAACCTTAACAAGTGTAAATGAATATATTTTATAACAAAAGTAAAGGGGATACCTGTATTGGCTAAGTGTGATGTGATGGCAAATAGAGAATAAATATAATATCATATGATTCATATATAATAGAATATATGCATATATTTGGCCATGAACTATATTTCATATCCACAAAAAGCCAAAAAAAGGTATGCATCATCCATAAATTAACACGTATGTTTTCTATAAATGAGGTACCTTTTATTAATACAAAGTCAACACCATCAAAGGAATGTAAACAAATGAAACACTTTCTTCTTCTGAGAAAAGATCAACATATTGTGAGTCTCTAGCACTTCTGCCTTCTAAAAAAGATTAAAGGTATGTTACTGCAAAATGACCCTTCTAAATATCCAAATCTACACAAAGACAAGAAAGACAAGAAATCATTAAGGACAATGACACAAAAGAGGGCTCTAGAGCCTCAGGCTAAAGTTGCAAGTTGGCCCTGGCTTCTGGAGTCTTTCCAAAAACCTTTACCTCTGTGAGGTTACAAACATTTATACTCCCTAATCAGAGGATGTCAGTAACGCTCTACTCTGCATTGTGGAATTCAAGATTATACCCTTTTCAAGTGTACTTATATTGCCAACAGATTCTTGTACAAGTCCTTCTGAATTTAGAAAGCCAGTCGGATGACTAGCGAAACGTCTTCAAGAACTAAACTAAAGTCCAGTTGAATACAACAGATATATAACTGAATACAACAGATATATAACTGAATACAACAGATATACCGTGACCTGGATGAATGAGAACCTTCTCAAACATAATATAGCTTTCATCTATCTATCTTTCCTACAGCTAGGAAAAAGTAAACATGTAGTTTAAACTCTCAAACAAAAGGCAGGGAAGCTGTGTAATCTGAGAAATCTCAAAGTTTGGGGAATTTTTTTGTTTCCATGTTCTTGTTTGTGCATTTTTTCCTATTTGATGCACAATATTTACAATATTAAAAATCAGACTAGGGGTTGTGTATTATCTCACAGCCCTGAATTGCGGCTAAAAAAAGATATTCAGCCCGATACCTTTCACCACTGCTCTCTTGGCTCTTCTAGGTATGACAATTTATGACAATGACATCACTGTGAATGGCTAGAAAGTATAACCAAAATTGCTTCCACCGAGCCTGTGATTGTAACTTTTAAATTTAAAGTAACAAAAAAAAAAATATATATATATATATATATATATATATATATATATAAAGTATATATAAATGTAAGCTTGTGTTCTCTCCACTTAATTAGAACAGTAATATTTGTTAGGGTTCACCCTTTTTTGCATCTTAAATCATCTGTGCCTATTTTTTTTAACACTCAGTAGTTTGTTAACTAACTCAAATACTAAAGCCAGATTAATTAAGGATGCCAGCTATAGAATTTCCAACATGTTTAGGGAAGGCATTACAATGAGAATTTGTTATAATGTAACATATATACTACAGTATGATTAACCAGGAATACATGAGCTTTCTTTATAATTTCCAAGCATGCAGCCACCTAAAAATGTTGCTTTTAAGAATAAACAATATATCTATAAAGTTTCTGCTGAGCTGCAACCACTTACTTAACAAGAAGAGCAAGTCTATCTACATTTGTACAGCTAACATTATCCCATCTACAGTACATCCATCTGTAATCTGTGCAACTGCGACATTCAGTGGATGTGCAAAAGTTCTGAGAAAGAAAATGCTAACTGGGTGTACTGATGGTTTCTTGGAAATAGTTATTTATACATCATTTTCCAATTATAAGCTACTGCATGCACATAACCTTTTTTTACCTTGTTACAATACATTTTTTTTTTGTCCACAGAACTATAAAATCCTTGATTACTTTTAGGGAACTTGCATATTAACATCTTTCCTCCAGGCATCTTACAGAGGCAACAAGCAGGGGTCTCAGATAGTGTTAATTTTTATCAGTTTATCTCATAGACCAGCAACCCAGTTGAATGCTCTGAAATGACAAATGACTATGTATCTCAATGTATTGCGATTCTTGTGCTGTCTATTCTATAAATGGCTCTGTTCTCCTTCTGTTGGAAAGGATTTGGGGGTTCTGGTAGACCCACAGTGCCAGACGGTTAGCTCTAGCAAAATAATGTCTAGCAAAAAAAGTGACAATCAGAAATATCCCTGGATCAACTCCAAATTTATGTATCAATACCAGTAACTTGCAACATTCTTTATTTTTAGAAACGCATCCAGCTTCTTATTTTTTTTTACTATCCAATGAACCTGCCATAACAACATCCAATGGAAAACAGTTCCTTAGTTTTACTGTTCTTACAGTGAAAAAATGCCTACCATTCTTGATGACTAAACTTCTTTTCTTCCAGTTTTAAAGGCTATGTCCACCATTTTTCTAAATTTGAAGAATGGGAGGTAAATGCGCTTTGTATTACCTCCTTTCCTTCAGTATAACTTTCAGGAGAGGAGGTAAAAGTTGGATAGTCTCCAATGCCACTGATCATGGATGCATTGGAGACTCTCAGTGAACCCGGTGCTGGACCATTCACGGGTAAGTTCTACCTCCTCCCTTGCAAGTTTTACTGAAGAATGGGAGGTAAAACATAATGCATTTACCTCCCGTTCTCCAGTTAAACTGAATAGCACATAGTTAGAAAAACGACAGACATATATTTTTATTACAGGGGCACCATAATACATAAGCAAAATATTTTGAGTCACGCGTATGGTGTCGTTTAATATCATGTTACTGTGATGTCTGTGGGTGAACAAACTTGTCTTATGTACAAACCTACATTGGCTGCAACGTAAACAAGGAAACATCTTTTTATTGCATGGCCATAAAAAAGTATCTCTCTTGGGCCTAGGTGTGTCATATAGTGCATCCGCATCAGTAAGAAACCAACGGTGGACTCACAAACTCAGTTTAGCATATGCCAGTTCCTGTGCACAGTTCTACTTATCGCCTCACTCCCCATACAGAAATTCATTACTAAGGGGATATGCTTGCATACATCCTGTGTCTTATCTCTAACCACCCTATTGGTCACTTTCTTTAAAGCATCATTTAGAATTGCTTGGTAATAACCTCTTTCTATGCAATCTCTTATACATTTCACCCAATTGTTCTTCCCTACGCTGTGGATGCGATGCAATCTGGTTTACTCTGGTGAGCCGACTCACCAGGATCGAGTGTTTTATATGTCTGGCGTAAAAGCTGTTTTATATGCCAATAACTGATTATTCTTTCTTGTATAGATCCGTTTCAAATCTGTCTTTGTTCAAAATTATTCTCACATGCCAAAAATTTGCTCATATTATGCTTTAATGTATACTTAATCTACCGTGCATACTGTTAAGTTCTTCATGGAACCTCTCCAATGATTCAATGTCACCCCCGCCATAGGAGGAAAACATCATCTATGTATTGCCACCAAGCAAGGAAATGCCCTACAAACAGTGGGTGCACATAGACGAGGTCTTCAAGCCAAGCTATAAAAGCAGTGGCATATGATGGAGCAACATTGGAATCCATAGCTGTATGACATGTTCAATGTAAACGTCCATATTGACAAAGCCTCATTAACAAATACTCTATGCATTCGATCCATCAACCAATTCCTATCCATAAACAAATGTGTCACCCAAGCCTAACAGGATTTAGCTTATACATAAGTTGCCTATGGGGGAGTGTATCAAAAGGGACAAATACAAGTATACTATCAGGGAGATTCAATATAAGTTCTTATCGTTTAAAATGGTGCTAATTTTGCCCCAACCAATCAGATCTTATTTAACATTTGAAAGCTAACATCTGATTGGTTGGGGCAAAATTAGCACCATTTTAAACGATAAGAACTTTTATTGAATAACCCTGTATATCTACTGCTACCCCAGAGTCTAAATTCCTACTCACTTCCTCAAAAAGCTATGCAAGTATGTATGGCTGATTACTACTTATAAAGTCAGTCCTTTATACATACTCAAGAATATATGACATTGTGAGAGAGAGACAGACACAGATAGATAGATAGATAGATAGATAGATAGATAGATAGATAGATAGATAGAAAATATAAACTAAAACAACACAATTAAAATAGCATTTACCCTCCCACATGATGTTTTATTTGCTCAGCATAAGTGTCACTCCTACACTTATGCCTTTTCCTTAATTTCTGCTTGTTACCCTCCTAATTAGATTGTAAGCTCTATGGGACAGAGAACTACTTAAAAGTATGACTTTTTTGTATTTTGTTATTGTACAGCGCTACATCCCCAAGTGGCGCTTTATAAATATACCATACATACACATCCCTTAAGCCTTGAAGAAAAGAAGATTTGTCTTCAAGTTCAAAAGGGTTTTCCATTGTGAGAACGGTAAAACTTGGAACTGGCTTTCATTAGATGTTGTGGTGGCAGGTTCATAGGGTAGTTTAAAAAAAAAAAAAAAAGCCAGATGAGATTCTAAACATAAAGTATGTTGCATGATATACTGGTACCCATAGCCGTACCTCTCTTTGGGCCACAAGACTGTATTGATACTGTACATAAAGAAGAGTTGATCCAGGGATATTTCTGATTGCCACTGGGAATCAGGAAGTTTTTTTTACCTTCATAAATCTGGTGGTATACTCGCATTTCAATGAAATTCTATAAAGTAATACAATTCAACACTTCCCCTTGGTGGCCTGGGTACAGCCGGATCCTTTGCTTAATCCAAAACATAATAGAAAAATAGAAAGTCCATCCAGCAAAAAATAGCCATGATGCATCCAAATAAAAAGCTTTATTTATTCATAAATGTCCCTCAAATTCTTATATGTGTGTTTAGCCTACCTCCGCTGTTACTTATAGGCATACACACATATATGTATATGCCTAACAGGGGTACCCCTAACAAGTTGTTTACAATCTTGTTTATAAGCCTTCACCTGGGCCTTTTTAAAACAAGCATTTGTATATTTTATGTATATCTCCTTTCCAGGAATCTTTCTCTCATACTCTCTTTTGCTCTGTTAATGGAAATCTCCTATTTATAGTCTCATAAGGCCTGATTTACTCACGTGTGCTTTGCTAAAGGGGTTAAACTTGTGCTAACCAATATTGAATAGGTTAGCACAAGTTTAACTCCATAATTGCACTGGCTACACCAGTTTCACAAAAAACACCCGTGCAAACGGCGTAATCTATTTAATAAAGGATTTGCACCACTATTAACTCCACAATTTAAGACCAGCTAATGGCTGGTCTTAAAGTGGCACTGGGGTAAAATCCTTTTTGTCATTTAACACAAGGTGCAAATCCAGTATTAAATACCGAAAGCCATATTTGCCTGGAGCAATTTGCAGCTCTGGGTAAATGAGGCCCATATATTGGCCATATGGTATTTTAAGCAGTGAAGGGGATGGCATGAATCCACCCAGAAGATAAAATTCCTGGCCTGCAATTTACTCATCTGTACATTAAATCAAATGAACTGAAACAGATATGTAAACAAGAAAGAAAATTTAACATATAATGTTGAGAGGTCTTATATTCCCTGGTGGGCCCCAACATGATAGCCTGGCACTGACTGGACGTCTGACCTTTCTCTGATTGAAACACACATAATTAATTTGGCTTGAAAAAGCCAAATTACTGTTCTTTCTATTTCTTCTTTTTCTTCTTCCGTTTTCTTCTTCTGCTTTTTTGGACCATATCTCCTCCCACAGTTTTTGAGCTAGAGACATAAAATTCGCTACAGACATGTGGGGCATATAGGAGAAGTGTGCTATCCTCTAGCTAAGGAATCTGCAGAAGCGTTACAGTGTTATCTGCGAATTTCCGGACATTTTTTCCCATAGACTATAATGGTAACAATCCTCAAATGTGGATATTTCAAAACAGTTTTTTTTCATGGTCATAAATACAAATGGTGATACCCCCAACCCCCCACACAGACCCAGGTACACCCACCTACTGACCTACCTTTCCATTCCCATGGAAGCCATATTTAAAGGGTAACTAAAGTCAAAAAAACTTATTTAGATTTATCCTCAATAAAAGATAGTTTTATGGTTATAAACACAAAAAAGACATACCCCCTAAACCAAACCCAGGTGCACACACCTACTAATCTACTTATCCATTACTGTGGCAGCCATACTTAAAGGGTAACTAAAGTAAAAAAAAAACAATTAGATTATTCTCAATAAAAGATAGTTTTATGGTTGTAAAACACAAAAAAGACATACCCCTCAACCAACCCAGGTACACACACACTGATCTACTTATCATTTAGGTGCAGCCATATTTAAAGGGTAACTAAAGTAAAAAAAAACAAATTTAGATTTATCCTCAATAAAAGTAGTTTTATGGTTGTAAACACAAAAAAGACATACCCCCCAACCAGACCCAGGTACACACACCCACTGATCTACTTATCCATTAGTGGCAGCCATATTAAAGGGTAACTAAAGTAAAAAAAAAACAATTTAGATTTATCTCAATAAAAGATAGTTTTATGGTTGTAAACACAAAAAAGACATACCCCCTCAACCAACCCAGGTACACACACACTGATCTACATCCATTACAGTGGCAGCCATATTAAAGGGTAACTAAAGTAAAAAAAAACAATTTAGATTTATTCTCAATAAAAGATAGTTTTATGGTTTGTAACACAAAAAAGACAACCCCCTCAACCAGACCCAGGTACACACACACCCACTGATCTACTTATCCATTAAGGTGGCAGCCATATTTAAAGGGTAACTAAAGTAAAAAAAAACAAATTAGATTTATCCTCAATAAAAGATAGTTTTATGGTTGTAAACACAAAAAAGACATACCCCCTCAACCAGACCCAGGTACACACACTACTGATCTACTTACCATTACAGTGGCAGCCATACTTAAAGGGTAACTAAAGTAAAAAAAAAACTAATTTAGATTATTCTCAATAAAAGATAGTTTTATGGTTTGAAACACAAAAAAGACATACCCCTCAACCAACCCAGGTACACACCACCCACTGATCTACTTACCATAAGGTGGCAGCCATATTTAAAGGGTAACTAAGTAAAAAAAACAAATTTAGATTATCTCAATAAAAGATAGTTTATGTTGTTTTGTAACACAAAAAAGACATACCCCTCAACCGACCCAGGTACACACACCTACTGATCTATTATCCATTACAGTGGCAGCCATACTTAAAGGGTAACTAAAGTAAAAAAAAACTAATTTAGATTTATTCTCAATAAAAGATAGTTTTATGGTTGTAAACACAAAAAAGACATACCCCCTCAACCACACCCAGGTACACACACCCACTGATCTACTTATCATTACGGTGGCAGCCATACTTAAAGGGTAACTAAAGTAAAAAAAAACAATTTAGATTTATCTCAAATAAAGAAGTTTTATGGTTGTAAACACAAAAAAGACATACCCCCTCAACCAACCCAGGTACACACACCCACTGATCTACTTATCCCTAAGGTGGCAGCCATATTTAAAGGGTAACTAAAGTAAAAAAAAACAAATTTAGATTATCCTCAATAAAAGATAGTTTTATGGTTGTAAACACAAAAAGACAACCCACTCAACCAGACCCAGGTACACACACCTACTGATCTACTTATCCATTACAGTGGCAGCCTACTTAAAGGGTAACTAAAGAAAAAAAACTATTTAGATTTATTCTCAATAAAATAGTTTTATGGTTTGTAAACACAAAAAAGACATACCCCTCAAACAACACCCAGGTACACACACCTACTGATCTACTTATCCATTACAGTGGCAGCCATACTTAAAGGGTAACTAAAGTAAAAAAAAACTAATTTAGATTTATTCTCAATAAAAGATAGTTTTATGGTTGTAAACACAAAAAAGACATACCCCCTCAACCACACCCAGGTACACACACCCACTGATCTACTTATCCATTAAGGTGGCAGCCATATTTAAAGGGTAACTAAAGTAAAAAAAACAAATTTAGATTTATGCTCAATAAAAGATAGTTTTATGGTTGTAAACACAAAAAAGACATACCCCCTCAACCAGACCCAGGTACACACACCCACTGATCTACTTATCCATTAAGGTGGCAGCCATATTTAAAGGGTAACTAAAGTAAAAAAAACAAATTTAGATTTATCCTCAATAAAAGATAGTTTTATGGTTGTAAACACAAAAAAGACATACCCACTCAACCAGACCCAGGTACACACACCTACTGATCTACTTATCCATTACAGTGGCAGTCCATATTTAAAGGGTAACTAAAGTAAAAAAAACAATTTAGATTTATCTCAATAAAAGATAGTTTTTATGGTTGTAAACACAAAAAAAACATACCCACCCCCTCACCAGACCCAGGTACACACACCTACTGATCTACTTATCCATTACATGGCAGCCATACTTAAAGGGTAACTAAAGTAAAAAAAACTAATTTAGATTTATTCTCAATAAAAGATAGTTTTATGGTTGTAAACACAAAAAAGACATACCCCCTACCAGACCCAGGTACACACACCCACTGATCTACTTATCCATTAAGGTGCAGCCATATTTAAAGGGTAACTAAAGTAAAAAAACAAATTTATTAGATTTATCCTCAATAAAAGATAGTTTTATGGTTGTAAACACAAAAAAGACATACCCCCTCAACCAGACCCAGGTACAACACCCTACTGATCTACTTATCCATTCAGTGGCAGCCATTTAAAGGGGTAACTAAAGTAAAAAAAAACTAATTTAGATTTATTCTCAATAAAAGATAGTTTTATGGTTGTAAACACAAAAAAGACACATACCCCCTCAACCACACCAGGTACACACACCCACGATCTACTTATCCATTACGGTGGCAGCCATATTTAAAGGGTAAATAAGTAAAAAAAAACAAATTTAGATTTATCCTCAATAAAAGATAGTTTTATGGTTGTAAACACAAAAAAACATACCCCCTCAACCAGACCCAGGTCCACACACCCTGATCTACTTATCCATTAAGGTGGCAGCCATATTTAAAGGGTAACTAAAGTAAAAAAAAAACAAATTTAGATTTATCCTCAATAAAAGTATTTTTTTATGGTTGTAAACACAAAAAGACATACCCACTCAACCAGACCAGGTACACACACCTACTGATCTACTTATCCATTACAGGGGCAGCCATACTTAAAGGGTAACTAAAGTAAAAAAAACTTTTAGATTTATTCTCAATAAAGATAGTTTTATGGTTGTAAACACAAAAAAGACATACCCCCTCAACCACACCCAGGTACACACACACCCACGGATCTACTTTCCATTAAGGTGGCAGCCATATTTAAAGGGTAACTAAAGTAAAAAAAACAAATTTAGATTTATGCTCAATAAAAGATAGTTTTATGGTTGTAAACACAAAAAAGACATACCCCCTCAACCAGACCCAGGTACACACACCCACTGATCTACTTATCCATTAAGGTGGCACATATTTAGGGTAACTAAAGTAAAAAAAAAACAAATTTAGATTTATGCTCAATAAAATAGTTTTATGGTTGTAAACACAAAAGACATACCCCCTCAACCAGACCCAGGTACACACACCTACTGATCTACTTATCCATTACAGTGGCAGCCATACTTAAGGGTAACTAAAGTAAAAAAAACTAATTTAGATTTATTCTCAATAAATAGTTTTATGGTTTTACACAAAAAGACATACCCCACCCCTCAACCACACCCAGGTACACCACACCACTGATCTACTATCCATTAAGGTGGCAGCCATATTTAAAGGGTACTAAAGTAAAAAAAAACAAATTTAGATTTATCCTCAATAAAAATAGTTTTAGGTTGTAAACACAAAAAGACATACCCCCTCAACCAGACCCAGGTACACACCCCTCTCCTTATCTACTTATCCATTACAGTGGCAGCCTACTTAAAGGGTAACTAAAGTAAAAAAACAAATTTAGATTTATCCTCAATAAAAAATAGTTTTATGGTTGTAAACACAAAAAAGACATACCCCTAAACCAGACCCACCAACTGACCTACCTTTAATGCATGTGACATATTTAAAGGGTAAGTAAAAAACAGCAATGTCCTCTTCATTGACATTATTGAGTTTTAAAATCTGCAGCACAAACACACAAATTCCCTTCCAAAATGCAGTCTTTCAAGCCAAATTCAAAGTTTATACTTAAACTTTCCCTTTCTAGTTATATTTGTCCCACTAGATAAGGTGAGGGGAGAGTAAATAAGTGAAGTAAAAATACTTGGAGGATAGTGAAAGAATAACATATCCTATTCTAGTCACGCCCGACTTTGGTGCCTGTCTTAGAGCCACTAAGAGACCTTCAGCGCTGGGAGAAAGGATTACACAACCCGTTCGGTGCAGTAGAACCCAGTTTCTCAGTTTATTCACATGTTACATTGGATTTTCACAAAGAGAAAAAGGGGGCATGGAGAGCCACAGTGTCTGCAGATGACGTACTAAAACCTTGGAATATGAAGATAGAGTCAGGCTGACACACAATGTAGGAGGGAAAAGACCTTGAGCTCAGAACATTTGGAAACAAAACATCTGCAATAACACGACAATAATATAAGACAAAATGGAGTCAGAGAACAAAATGGCTGCTATTAGGCTAAGTGATAATAGAGAATATATAAAAAACAGATAGTGATGCTGCTTAGGCAATATACTAGCTGCTTGAGAGGAGAGCATATGGACCAAATAGCACTGGATGTAAGCGCCCACTCAATAAGTCAGTAAGTCTATTTACCACTAGACACTCTATGGGGAACACTTGGGAGGAGGATATTTCCTGCAAATAGACATATTATGGAAGCAGTGACAGGAGACAGGCTTTGGATGAGACAGGCTCAGCAGAAGTATTCAGAAGTATATAGAGTAATATTTGCTTATATACAGGAATGTGCTTGTCGCATAGAGAAGAGAGGGGATGAAAAAGCCTCCTCCATATAAGCCCTGAAAGATTCTTATTCACAACTGAAAGAGGAACTATATCAAATCTTACAACAGGAGGATTTAGAGAACAAAGAAAGAAGGCAAATCTACATATTCCAGGGATTCCTGACACTATTACAGGTTCAGAGATAACTGATACCCTACAGCAGATTTTTTACAACTAAGGAATGTAAACTGAGAAATGTAATCTGGACAGAGCACTGGGACCAAAGCCACCAAATTCCTCGAAAGCTTGTCTACTAAAATAAACTGTTAGTCCATTAAAAGTATCACAGTACTTTTTACCAAATTCTTCAACTCCAAATGATGTAATTTATCACTACTACTACTATACAACGAAGGAGAAACTTCTATAGGCAAGGTAGGCAATGTATAATCCGCACATTGGAAGACAGCATAGCATTAGTCAGCAAATTGAATACTGGTGTAGAAAGAGCAATAAGGCTCACATTCTTTAGGTTAGGTGCCTGAATTTTCAGGCTTCTCAACCAGTCTAGCACCCAGTTATGATAAAAAATGGAGGATTGGCCAAATAGTGTTTAGTTTTCATACATACTATAAACATTTATATTAAAGCGAAGATAGACCAAAATTAGCTGTGGAATAACATAAGAGGAACTATGGGCTTCCATAGTTCTACAAGCATGGTGGGTAGAAATCGAAAGGAAGGAGCATCTCCTTACCACCTATTACCTTTAATTACACCAGTGTCAGAGAGACCACCTAGGAACAGATTTGTTACTGCAATGCAAACTATGTGTAAAGTTTGGTTCCTTGTTTGGGACTGTCTTTACTTTACTTTAAATCTGACATATATATTCAATATATATATCTGACATATATATTCAATGATCCAATTTAAACATTTACTCTTCTAGGGGCCTAGACAAAGAAGCACAGTTTCTAACACAAAGGTGTTTTAATTTACTTACTGTAGAAGGCAACCGAGGGAATGAGGGCTGTTAAGTTTGTTTAGAAGCTGAATCTTTAACTTTAGACCTTGCGAGGTCTAGGTTTTGGGGTTTTTTATGGCAGCTCCCATAATTCACCGTAGCTGGGTAAACCCCCACCTAAGTGTTGCCTTTCATCCACATACTCCTAGAAGCTGACAAACCATCACATTACAGCACAGAGATCCTCCCTCTCCCTTACACAGGCACAGAACTTGTGACCTTCTGGACTGTGTACATTTAAAAACTTTTGGGGACATTCAATAATCCTAAAATAAGTGTAAAACCCACATTAGCCAGAAGTTATGTCGGGTTAGGGCACTACACCATTTCCAAATGTTTTTGTAAAGAGCGCAGTGCACCCAATATAAAACTCCTTTTTAGCACTACTGTACCTCGTAGCATGAAACTTAATGGGGTTTTGCATGGGATCTTCAAAGAAGTGCAACAGGAGCGTCTTACCTTTACACAATCCCTTGATGCAATACCAGATATAATCTTGTTTATGTCTGGTATTGTATCATGGGATCATGCAAAGGTAAGTAAAGCCATATTTTCATATTGAATCTCCCCGTTTATCTTTTTCTAAGAACAGAATACTAATTTTAAAAAAAATGTCAAACAGACAAATGTCTACATACCAATTTGGAAATTGCTGACTTTGAAAGCTGCTTGTTACCCAGCAGTTTATTTTCCAGCAATTGGTAAATAAACTGCAAGGTAACAAGTAGAGGTGGCTGGTTCGAGGATTTACAGACATTCTGTAATCCTCGAACGGCCGATAGCCCTGCAGCCCTTAGAAGGACCATTGTGGCCCTTAGAATGGCCTTTTGGGGCTTAAGGGGTCCTGCAGCTTGAATTGGGTCCCCCTTCCCTGGCTCTTATAAGTGCCCTTGTGGCCCTTGGAAGGGCCCTTGTGGCACTGAATAGTGTCTTTTGGGGCTTAAGGGGTCCCACAGCTCGAACCAGGAACCCCCTCCTTGGCACTTATAAATGCCATTGTGGCACTGACAAGTGCCTTTTAGGGTTCAAGGGGTCCTGCAGCTTGTTCTGGGACCCCCTCCCCAGCAATTAGAAGTGCCCTTGTGGCACTGACAAGTGCATTTGTTGGGGGTCCTGCTGTTTGGGGGTTTGCACCACTTAATATAGGTTTGCTAAAGGACCAAATCCAATAATTGGTTAATATTTCGATGCTTGCAATCATATGATCACACATTAACCAATCATATTTGAATTTTAATATTTAAATATGATTGGTTAATGTGTGATCATATGATCGCAAGCATTGAAATATTAACCAATCACAATTGCCTTTGGTACTTCAGCAAACCTATATAAAGAGGTGCAAACTCTGAGCTCAGAAGTCATCACAGTGCTGGCAGAAGAAAGAAGACTTCGGCAACACCGGTGACGTTAATGTCGCCAGCGTCGGTGGTGTCACTAGACCGCTGTTGGTGAGATCAGCGGAGTTGGTGTCGCCAGCTGGGAAGACAGAAGACACGCCCCAAGGGCTTTTCTAAGAGACAATAGGGATCCTGGTTTCAAGCTGCAGGACCCCCAACAAAGGCACTTGTCAGTGCCACTAGGGCCACAAGGGCACTTATAAGTGCCGGGGAGGGGGGTCCCGGTTTTGATCTGCAGGACCCCTTAAGACCCAAAAGACCACGATGGATCCTTCTAAAGTCCTGAGAGGGGGTCCTGGGTGGATCCGTGGGACCCCCATGGGACTTTCAGCCATTTGAGGATTAGCAAAAATGGTCTGCAGAAAACCGGAAGTACCGTACATGTGCGCTACTTCCGTTTTTTGCTGTTCTTCCCGCAGGGACGTGTTCCCCGGACCATTTCTCAGGTCCTAGAGCCATTTACAGTAAGTTATCACAGCTATTTAAACCATTATTTTAGGCAGAAATTTCCAAACTTTTTTCCCCATTGACTTTAATGGCGGATTAGCAGATTTTACAATTTTTAGATTGTTAACAAAAATCAGTGAATCCTCGAGCAGAACAGAAATTTGGCCATCTTTAGTAACAAGCAGCTTTCAAATTCTTATCAGGGATTTCAATATTGGTGTGGAGGATTCTATAAAAGTTCTTTAAAATGGTGCTAATTTTGCCCCAACCAAGCATATATTTTTTAACATCTGATCGGTTGGGGAAAAATTAGCACCATTTTTAACAATATGAACTTTCATCAAATCACTCTGTCTGTGCATAGAGACAGTGAATACTGAGGTCAGGGGGTGTGGTTCTTTGATGACTACATGGGCTGTGGGTTGTACTGGCAACAACATGGAAGCCTTCTTAGTTACAGAATCTACAGTATTACTTATATGTACTAAATGCAACTTACTAGAGAAGAATCTTACACTGTATAGGTTTTCTGGGAAGAAAAGCCTTCATATTAGGAATTTAAAAAGTTTAGTTCTCTTTTTATTTAGTTTATTACACTTCTAAATGTATACCTTTAGGGAACAAGTGTAAAATAAATGAGGTCTGCTCCTGCTTAATGCTCAGGTGAATAGGGAAATGAAAAGAAAGAAAATGGCTTTTAGAACTTTTAAATCAGAGGGAACAGAACATGCCTACATGAAGTATAAAAGCTGTAATAAGGAGTGTAAGAAAGTAAACAAGTTAAAATAGAAAATAAAATATGAATAGCAGAATAAAGCAAGACCAACCCCCAATTTTTTTTTTACGTATATCAATAGTAAAAGGATGAGGACAAAGAATGTGGTACCATTAAAATAATGGAGATAAGATAGTTATTGGGGATGCTGAAAAGCCTAATTTGCTAAAAAATCCCCCCCCCCCCCCCCCGTATAAACTAAAGAGAATCCTAGTCCATTGGAGTCCTAGTCCAATGATTTTCCCCCCTCCGTATAAACTACAGAGAATCTTAGTCCATTGGAGTCCTAGTCCAATGATTTTCCCCCCTCTGTATAAACTAAAGAGAATCCTAGTCCATTGGAGTCCTAGTCCAATGATTTTCCCCCCTCTGTATAAACTAAAGAGAATCCTAGTCCATTGGAGTCCTAGTCCAATGTAAAACCAATATTCAAAATAGGTAGTCGTTCACAGCCTGGTAACTGCCTCCAGTTCTGATCTTATAAGTGGTAGTCAGCATGGATTTATGTGAAATAGATCTTGTCAGACTAGCTTTTATGAAGAGGTGAGTAAGCATTTAGATTCTGGCATAGCAGTGGATGTAGTTTTTCTTAGGTTTTTCTAAAGCTTTTGATACTGTGCCGCACCGGAGACTTTTGTATAAACTGAGGCCTGTTAATAAAATAATTGGTTGTTGGATCACATAGAGAGAGCATGGTCAATGGAGCAACATCAAAGTAAGCTAACGTGGAGTTCTTCACAGTTCTGTACTGGGGTCAATTCTTTTTAATCTGTTTATAAATGACTTAGAAATGGGTATTGAGAGCAAGGTCTTGCTGATGACTGGAAATTGGAAACTTTGGAAATTTCAAACGATGTGCAATTGCTGACTTGTATATTATGGCAGATAAGATTTAAAAGATATTGCCTTGTATAAAGGAAATAGATTTGAGGGAGAAAAATATTATTCTCCCTCTTTACAAATTACTGGTAAGGCCTCATTAGGAGTTCAGAGAAGGGCAACTAAAATAAGAGTAACGGTGGGGCTTTATTATGCAGACAGATTAGACAAGTTAGGGCTGTTTACACTGGAGGAGATTGCATGGGATATGATCACTTTATATAAATATATTAAGGGGGCCATATAATAAACCCTCTGGTACAATGTTCACCAATAGGCCATATCTGAAGACTCATGGACATCCTTTAAATTAGAAGAAAATAAGTTTCATCTGCAGGCTAGGAATTGTCTTTCAGCAAAAGTACATTGAATAGCTATAAAAGTGTTCTGGATACGTTTCTAAAACTAAAGAATATTGTGAATTTCTGGTTGTATGTGTCAAATAAATGTGCATTGATTTTAAGCTGATGTATACATGTAATTGTAAAGCGCTACAGAATATGTTGGCGCTATATAATTCCCAATAATAATAATAATTAAGTTACAGCCTTATTCTAAAATGGATCAAAAAATTTTTTTACTCAGAATTCTACACATAACACCCCATAATGACGTGAAAAATGTTTACTTAAGGTTTTGGCATATTAGTTAATTATAAAAAAACTGAGAAATCCCATGTACATAAGTATACACTGCCTTTGCTCAATACTTCGTTGATGCACCTTTGGCAGCAATAACAGCCTCAAGTCTTTTTGAATATTGTGCCACAAGCTTGGCACACCTATCCACGGTCAGTTTTGTCCATTCCTCTTTGCAGCAATTCTCAAGCTCCATCAGGTTGAATGGGAAGCATCGGTGCACAGCCATTTTAAGATCTCTCTAAAGATGTTAAATTGAAGTCTGGGCTCTGGCTGGGCCATTCAAGGACATTCACAGAGTTGTCCTTAAGCCACTCTTTTGTCTTACTGAAAGATAATCCGATGCCCCGTCTGAGTTTTCTAAAGCAGGTCTTCATCCAGGATGTGTCTGTACATTGTTGCAGTCATATTTTCCTTTATCCTGACTAGTCTCCCAGAGTTCCTGATGCTAAAAAACATCCTCACAGCATGATTCTTCCACCACCATGCTTCACTGTAGGGATGGTATTGGCCTGGTGATGAGCGGTGCCTGGTTTCCTCTAAACATGATGCCTGGCATTAACACCAGAGTTTAATCTTTGTCTCATCAGACCAGAGAATTTTGTGTCTCATGGTTTGAGGGTCCTTCAGGTGCCTTTTGACAAACTCCAAGCAGGCTGCAATGTGCCTTTTACTAAGGAGTAGCTTCTGTCTGGTCACTTTATCATACAGACCTGATTGGTGGATTGCTGCAGAGATGTTGTCTTCTCTACACAGAGGACCTCTGGAACTCTGAGAGAGTGACAATTGGGTTCTTGGTCACCTCCCTGACTAAGGCCCTTCTCCCCCCAATTGCTCAGTTTAGATGCCTGGCCATCTCTAGGAAGAGTCCTGGTGGTTTTGAACTTCTTCCACTTATGGATGATGGGGGTCACTGTGCTCATTGGGACTTTCACAGCAGTAGAAACTTTCCCCAGATTTGTGCCTCGAGACAATCCTGTCTCAGAGGTCCACAATTCCTTTAACTTTATTCATGGTTTGTGCTCTGACATTAACTGTCAACTGTGGGACCTTATATATGTAGACACGTGTGTACCTTTCCAATCAACTGAATTTACCACAGCTGCAGAAACATCTCAAGGATGATCAGGGAAAACAGGATGCGCCTGAGCTCAATTTTAAGCTTCATGGCAAACTCTGTGAATACTGATGTACATGTGATTTCTCAGTTTCTTTGTATTTAATTATTTGCCAAAACCTTGAGTAAACCTTTTCACATTGTCTTTAACATAGGAAATAAAGGTTGGACTAGATGGATGTGTGTCTTTATTCATCCTCCAAAAATAGATCTTGTCAGATTACTGTGAGAACATTAAAACTGTGGGACTGTCTTCCAGCATAGGTGGTAATGGCAAATTCAATAAATTGCTTTAAAAGTGATCTGGATAAGATTCTAAAACTTAAAAATATTGAGAATTACTGGTAATAATACATGTAATAAGATTAGATTGTAAGCTCTTTGGGGCAGGGATATTGTCCTAATATGTCAAGGCACACCACAATTATTTCATATATACTGTATATCTAAAATATATATATGGAGGGTGGAAATGGGGGAGGGGGAGCATAGAGGATAAGGAGGAATGTATGTCTAAGTTTGGAAGTAAATTGAATGATAATCTAAAATATATGTTTACAAATGCAAAAAGTCTGTCTGGAAAAACTGGAGAACTAGAACTAATAGCTTTAAAGGAAAAGTATGATGTGATCGGTATAGCAGAAACGTGGCTAAATGATTCACATGACTGGACAGTAAATATTTAAGGATACTCCTTATTTAGACGTGACAGAGTTAATAAGAAAGAAGGGGGAATATGTTTGTATGTTAAACAAGAATTGAAACCAAATTTAGAGATGAGATAGTTGGGGGTATAGACAATAAAGCGGAAACAATATTGGTGGAGCTACGTACAGGAAGCAAGAAAGTAGGTAAATTAATTGTTGCCGTTTGTTATAAGCCTCCAAATGCCAGTGAGGATGTGGAAATGAATCTCCATATGCAGTTGGCAAAGGCTGCTAGTATGGGGGATTTCAATTACCCTGACATAGATTGGAGTAAGGGAAATGCCAGCAACCCAAAAGGTATCAAGTTCTTAAATCTCCTTTATGAGCATTTTCTTTCACAGATGGTAGTTCCTACTAGACAGGATGCGTTGTTGGAACTGGTGATATCAAATAACCCTGAGCTCATTTTAGAGATGAAGGTAATGGAAAAATTAATAAATAGGGATCATGATATAACTTCATTTAATATAGGTTGCAAAAAACAAAAGTGCACTGGGTTAACAAAAACTTATAACAGGAAAGCTAATTTTATGTTGTTGAAGGAATCACTCCTGCTCATAGACTGGAGGGATTTGTTCCTAGGTAAGGATATTGAGCAGAAGTGGACCCCTTTTAAAGGGATATTAAACCATTACATTTCTAAATGTATATCTTTAGGGAACAAGTGTAAAAAAATTAGGTCCTCTCCTGCCTGGTTTAATTAATGCCCAGGTAAAAAGGGAAATGGAAAAACAGAAAAAGGCTTTTAAAATTTTAAAATCGGAAGTAACTGAAACGCATGCAGGGAGTATAAAAGCTGTAATGAGTGCAAGAAAGCAATTAAACTAGCTTAAATAGAAAATGAAATATGGATAGCAGAACAAAGCAAGTTTAACCCCAAAATGCTTTTTAAATATATCAATAGTGAAAAGATGAGGACTGAGAATGTGGGACCATTAAATAATGGGGCTGAGTGGTTATAGAGGATGCAGAGAAGGCTAATGTGCTAAACCATTTCCCCCCCTCTGTATTCACAGAGAATCCTAGTCTTTATAGTAGGGACTGTAATAATATAAAGGTTACAAATGAGGAATATTCACTCTGGCTGACAGAGGATATGGTGCGGAAACAATTAAACAAAGTTAACATCAATAAAGCCCCAGGACCGGATGGAATATATCCTCGGATCTTAAGAGAGCTTAGTTCAGTTTTATCTAGACCACTGTTTCTAATCTTTTTAGATTCACTTTTGTCTGGAGATGTGCTGTGTATTGGAAAAAAGCCAATGTAATACCAATGTTCAAAAAAGGTAGTCGTTCCCAACCTGGTAACTATAAACCTATAAGCCGAACATCAGTGGTAGGGAAGGTGATAGAAACTTTGTTACGGGATCATATCCTAGACTTTTTCTTCAGAACTGATCTTATTAGTAGTTGTGAGCATGCATTTATGAGAGATTGTGCCAGACAAATTTACTTGGTTTTTATGAAGAAGTGAGTAAGAATTTAGATTCTGGCATAGCAGTAGATGTGGTATACTTGGATTTTGCTAAAGCTTTTGATACTGTGCCACATGCAACTAATGCATAAACTGAGGACTGTTGGCCTAGGAAAAAACATGTGTACATGGATAGAGTATTGGTTATTGGATCGCAAACAGAGAGTGGTGGTCAATGAGGCTACATCTATGTAAGCTAAAGTTCTAAGTGGAGTGCCTCAGGGTTCTGTACTGGGGCCACTGCTTTTTAATCTGTGATAATGTATTATCAGGTAAAGGTACTGAACAGAAGTGGACTGTGTTCAAGGGGATTTTAAGCCAGTTCACATCTAAATTTATACCGTTGGGAAATAAATGTAAAAAAAATAAATCCACGCCCATGTGGCTAAGTTCTGATGTAAAGAGGCAAATGGAAAGGAAGAAAAAGGCATTTAAAACCTTTAAGGCAGAGGGAACGGAAAGGGCCTTTAGGGATTATAAAAACTGTAACAAGTGTAAGAAAGCAATCAAAGTAGCTAAAATTAATAATGAAGTTAGGATAGCTGAACAAAGCATCACTAAGCCTAAACAATTTTTTAAGTATATTAATAGTAAGAAGATGAGGACTGAGAATGTGGCACCATTAATTAATGGGGATAAGTTTGTTATGGAGGATGGCGATAAAGCAAATGTCTTGAATACTTTTTTCCCCTCTGTATACACTATAGAAGATCCAAGTACAGATGTCATAGAGTATAGTGGAAATAATGGTATAAGAGATTTAGGTGCACTTTGGTTAACCGAGGATATGGTACAGAAAGAACTAAATAAGGTTAATAATAATAAATCTCCTGGACCGGATAGAATACATCCTCAGGTACTTAGGGAGCTAAGTTTAGTTTTTTCTAGGCCATTGTTTCTTATTTTTGCAGATTTCCTCATGTCCGGTGGTGTGCCTCTGTATTGGAAAAAGGCTGATGTTATTCCAATATTCAAAAACAGTAGTCTTTAACAGCCGGGTAATTACAGGCCTGTAAGTTTAACCTCAGTGGTGGGGAAGATCCTGGAAAGTTTAATAAGGGAACATGTTCTAGAGTATGCTTCAAGGACTGACATAAGTAGTAACCAACATGGATTTAGGAGGAATAGATCTTGTCAAACTAACTTGATTGGCTTTTATGAGGAAGTAAGTAGAAATTTAGACTCTGGCATAACACTAGATGTAGTTTACTTGGATTTTGCAAAGGCTTTTGATACAGTCCCCATAGGTGACTAATGTATAAGCTAAGGTATGTTGGTCTGGGGAGTCACATTTGTACATGGATAGAAAATTGGTTAATGAATAGGATGCAGAGAGATGCAGGTTTCTGTGTTGGGGCCGCTTCTATTTAATCTATTTATTTATGATTTGGAAGTGGGTATTGTCAGCAAGGTTTCTTTGTTTGCTGACAACACAAAACTTTGTAGACCATTAAAAACTTTAGAGGATGTGCAATCGTTGCAGGGGGATCTAGATAGATTGTCACATTGGGCTGCTAAGTGGTAGATGAGATTCTATGTTAAAAAATGTAAGGTTATGCATTTTGGACTTAAAAATCCTTGTGCTACTTATACTATAAATGGCTCTGTGTTAAGTGAATCCCTGTTGGAAAGGGATCTTGAGTTTTGGTGGATAACAAACTTAAAGGTAGCAAGCAGTGCCAGGCGACAACAGCCAGAGCCAGCATGGTATTGTCTTGTATAAAGAGAGGTATGGATGCAAGGGAGAAATATGTAATTCTCCCTCTTTACAAAGCATTGGTAAGGCCTCATTTGGAATATGCAGTGCAATTTCGGAATCCTGAGTACAAAAAGAGACTCAGGGTATCTAGTTCAAAAATCACTATGGTAAGGATGAAACGGTTACCTTTGGAACTTTTTTCCAATGGACCAATTATGTCCATTGCAATAATGTTTAATGGTTCATCTATCACTGGTAATGGTACAAGATTCGCTCTGGGAGGAACAAAAACTGTGTATTGACATTCTGAACAAGACTTACAATGAACTATCACATGGTTGTACACTCTTAGCCAGTAGAACCGATAAAGGATTCTAGCTAAGGTTTTCTTATAACCTAGGTGACCAGCAACTGAAACATCATGAGCTAATTTCAATATTTGTTTCCTAAACTTGTTTAACCTGCTCCTCAGTTTTACGATGCACACAACCTCTGTATAGTATCTTATCTTGGACTAAGTAATAAGGTGGAATGAGTTTTTGCTAGACTTAATATTCTCTAAACCTTGTTCATATAAAGATTTTAAGTCAGTATCTTGCTTCTGTTCTAAAGCAAAGTCAATGTCCCATAGTCCCTTGTCTATACAGTCATTTTCAAATGAAACATGCAGTTTCTTGGGAACTTTCATCCGTTGTGTTGCCACAGATTCCCTTTGTGTTGAGGATGCAACCACAATGTCATCATGAAAAGGAAAATTTCTCCTAATTCATTCTTTTCTTTCTTTTCCCGCTGTGCTCTGGTTGTCACGGCACATAGTTGTTATTCATCTTTTAACAGGGTTTGGAATCCTGCCGTTGTCCTACCAAGTATAACTGGAACTTGTAGTTCAGGAACAACAGCTGCTTCCATAGTAAATTAATACATTTTTATCAATTTGTACCTCAACTTGCAAAGTTGGGTTTCTTTTGGTGTCCCCGTGCACACAAGTACCATAGGAATTTTAACAAGATCTTTTTACTCAGTTACTAATTCAGCCTTTACCAAGCTTAATTTACTGCCAGTATCCAATAAGGCATCCACAGATTGTCCATTAAGCAATACTGGTATTGTATAGTCGCTGCAACCAAAGTAAGAGGTGTGTGACAAACTCTTGCTATTAATTTTCTTTTTACGGCAAAACTTGCTATATGTCCCTTTTTATAGCATTTGAAGCAGACCGTTGTAGTAGTATCCATTCTTGCTGGTATCTTACCTTCCTGCTTTGCCATTTCATTTGGTGATTGTACCTGCTAAAATCTCCTTGTATATTTACTAGCATTTTTCCTAGCTAGTATATAGTCCTCAGGCAATGATATAGCCTATTCGGCAGTATCAGGTCTGTGTTTTTAAACACATGAATTCAAATCTTCTGGTAAAATTTTTATGTACTGTTCCATCACAATAGTTTCTGTGATTTGCTGCTTAGTCTTCAGTTCTGGTCTCATCCATTTATTGTACAAGTCGTTGACATGAGTAAAAACTTCCCTTGGGTAATCAGCGGTAGAATATTTTAACTGACAAAATCTCTGTCTATAAGTTTCTTCAGAGATATTATAACGTTTGAGAATTGCTTCTTTTACTCTGTCGTAATGCTCTGCGTCTTGAATATCCATATTACTATAAGCTACTTGAGCTTGACCTATAAGATATGGGGCAAGTCGAATGACCCACTGCTCTCTTGGCAACTTTCAAATGTTGTAAGGTAGGCCTCAATGTCATCATCTTGTGCCAATTTTGTCAGTTTTGGGTCTTTCCAAGTAGAAGACATATTCAAGTGCTGTAGGGCAAAGGGAACTGCAGGTTGCTCTGATCTTAACATCTGGATCAACAATTCTCTCCAGTGTTCCTCCTGTCTGTGCAGTTCATCTCTATGCATTCTTGCTTCCTCATGATGTCGTCTTTTTGCTTCAGCTTGCTGCATGGTCAACCCTTTCATCAACTCAGCGATGCTCTTAAATAAGCTCTTTTCAGGCTGTCCATGTTAAACCTTTTCTTTTACATCAAAAATAGCTTTTGATCCTTTTGTAATAGCGCCCTCTAGTTCAGCTTCTTTTTCAGACTCGGGTCCTTCCTTATCTGACTGCAGAGAAGCTTTACTTCGGGTCTGGCACCTTGACTCACTGTACTCTTACCTTTGATTTGGTGGTACGTCAGGTACGGGTCTTATACATAACCCTTCTGACTTTATTTAAGCTGGAGTACTGATGCAATACTCTTAATTACTCCAACTTCTGACACCATATGTGAGGCATAGGGATTTTTCAAAGTCAGAACTTTTGTTTCTTGCAAAAACAGCTTTTATTGGGAGCCTTCAGACAAGTAACTGTATTTCCATACAATAGACTTTTGTACAAAGCAGACTTCTAAAAACAAAAGATTTTTGCTCTAGTCAGAAACCAGCACTATTCCCTTGTGCTTTATTGAGACTGATTACTTGCACTATATTCCAGCCTTTTATAGGAGCTAGAGCTCCCATAATGCACTGAGCCTTTTCTTTTAAATCCCAGGAAGTGCAGCTGGCCAGCCTCTTAGAGGCATATGCCTTAATATCATGCTGGAGTACAGGTAAGTACCTCTTTGACTCTTTGCAAATTAAAGGGCATGTCCACCCCCAAAACTATAATCCCCCCCACTACTGGCACCACTCTGTAGTGTAGTATAATCCTTACCTCACATCCCAGATCCAAATGGTTCTCCTGTAATCCCCCCCCCCCAATGTCCCAAAAACTGCCCACCAGGAGGATAGCAGAGCCCATATAGGACATTGCCTCCTGTCTTTCC
This sequence comes from Hymenochirus boettgeri, assembly GCA_019447015.1. NCBI lineage: Eukaryota > Metazoa > Chordata > Amphibia > Anura > Pipidae > Hymenochirus > Hymenochirus boettgeri. Next base: position 122,480,583 of record CM033475.1, on the reverse strand, counting down.
TCTGGGAGAATTTTGCCATGCTCAAAAGAGCCCTCCCCCCTCTCTCTCCCTCCCGTTTTGGTCTCCCTCCCCCTAGTGTTAAACCCCTTTCCCATATGATAGTTCTTGCTCCCCCAGCCCCAACCGCATTAGTATTATTTCAAGAAAGTGCCCCGATCTTTACTTACCTTGCCTCTCTCCTTCGTCATTCTGCACTACCAGCAGCCATGTCCGTGATTGGCTGCCTCTCAGCCAAAAAAGCTTGTATTGCCCAGTTTGCCTTATTTCCCACAATCTCACACAGGGTGTCCTGTGACACAGGGGTTCATAATTTTTGGTCTGTATAGCATGTGCTCGGTTAAGACACAATAGCGGAAGTACAACACTGCGATTGTGTGTTCTCCCATGCGCTCAAGTGGGGCCTGGCCCTTGGCATGGTTTTATGAGGAACAGATCTAGTCGAACTATCTTGCTTGGCTTTTATGTGGAATTGAGTAGGAATTTATACTCTGGCATAGCAGTATATGTAGTATACTTGGATTTTGCTAAGGCTTTTGATACAGTCCCCAGGCGCAACTTATATGTATCCCAAGGTCTTGGATGGCACATTTGTACATGGGTAGAAAATTGGTTGATAGATCGAATGCAGAGAGTAATTGTTAATGGTGCTTCATCAATATGGACTAAAGCTGGCCATACACATGTGATTCCACAGCATGTGTGCCAACAGATCACATTGGTACCTGTTGGCACACATGCTGTGGGAACAGCACACACAGACCCGACCAATCCCCATTTGCTGTATGGGGATCAGTTGGTCGTGCGCCTATACACCGCATGATCGGATCGGCTCCCTCTACTTAAAGTAAAGGGAGCCGATACCTACCAACGGAAATTTTCCATCATTCCTGATCGATTGAAGTGCCGACTACGGTCGTTCATTTGCACTCCCATCAGTCAGGAACAGCCCCTACACACGAATGATAATAGGTAAATCCGTGCTTCCCCAATGGGATTTACCTATTAACGTTTGTATGTATGGCCACCTTAAAGATCTAACAGGGATATTCTATAAAAGTTATTATTGTTAAAATGGTTCTAACCATTGGTCTGATTGGCTGGGGCAAAATTAGCAACATTTTTAAAGATAAGAACTTTTATTGACTCTCCCTGTAAGTGGTGTGTCATAGGGTTCTGTGTTGGGGACACTTTTATTTAATCTGTTTAGTAGGTATTGTCAGCAAGGTATTTGTGTTTGCAGACAACACAAAACTTTGTTGATCATTAAAGCTACAGATGATGTGCAATTGTTGCAGAAGGATCTAGATAGATTGTCACATTGGGCTGCTAAGTGGCAGGTGAGAGCTCCACTGCGTATACCAGACTCCTGTCAGAGGAGCAAGAAGAGGCAGAAACGGATTACACACAGAAAGACTCCTACTCTTTTTTCCTTTTCTGTACTTTTAATAGGTCATGCAGGACAACTATAGGGAGCAGAATAGAAAGGTAAGGATATTTTAACACTACACAGTGGGGCAAATTTTACTTAGGGGTTGGATATGGCCTTTAAGTAAATCTCTGTTGGAAAATGATCTTTTGATGGATAACAAACTTAAATGTAAAAAGCAGTACCAGTTGTCAACAGTTAGAGCCAGCAAGATATTATCTTGTATAAAGAGAGGTATGAATTCAGTGGAGAAAAATATTATTCTCCCTCTTTGCAAAGCATTGGTAAGGCCTTACTTGGAATATGCAGTGCAATTTTGGAATTCTGTGTCCAAAAAGGCATCTTGGAAATATAAAGGGTTTAGAGAAGGAGACTGGGGGAGCTTTAATATGAAGACAGATAGGATGAGTTACACTAGAGAAAAGGTGCTTGCATTGGAAAATGATCACTGTGTATAGGTACATTTAAGGGCTGTACAAAAAACTGGGGTATTTACCAATCAAACATGTTAGAGGATACACGGACATCCCTTAAGATTGTAAGGAAGGAAGTTTAGTCTTTAAGTTCGGAACGGGTTTGTCACTGTTCCAATGGATGGGGTACAGTAATAGTAGGTTCCTTGGATAGTTTTAAAAAAAAAGCTGGACAAGTTTTTAAATATAAAGAATTTTGCGTGTTAACTGGATCAACAGTTAGGCAGGAAATTTGGGTATTGCTGAGTAGGTTGTTCTAGATAGACTTATGTCTTAATTTAACCTCAAATACTATCCTTTACTATACAAATTATAATGACAGAAATCTTATTTTTCATAATGTAAAGAATTTTTTTTTCTTTTTGTAGACCTGGAGTAGTGGAAAATAACAACGTAATAGCATGACAACTATGAGGAGGTGGATAGTAATGCGCACATCTTAAAAAACAGTTGCCATTTAGATAAATGGCTAAATATACTACCCAATCAGTTCAAGATAAAATGCAGAACTTGTACCAAACAGGAGGACTACAATAAACAATCAGAAACATTAAAGATGGGTATGACAAAAAAAATTAGGAAAGACACATCAAAAAAGCTCAATTGAGAACCCCTAATAACAGTGAAAGGAAAAAAAAGGATTTTATTATAACCTTTAACACTGATTACAATGAAAAGAAGAATGATCATAAAATCATAAAGAACAGGATGAAATATTACATACTATAAAAGTATAAAAGAGATAATAGTGACAAGTCATTTAAAAACAACTGGAAAAAATATGAGCTTCAGTTGAACATAAAAGTTTTTTTGGATTGTCTGTGAGGCCACAAGGAACAGTTTTATTTACACGTAGCATTACTAATGTGATCTACATGATCACGTGTAGATGTCGGACACAATTTATGTGAGTGGAACTGGCAGAAAGCCAAAAACTTGAATTAGGGAACATATAAATGATGTAAAGAAAAAGAAAAATCTCACACTCTCAAACCACTTTAATGGATGTCAGAACACAAACAATCCAAGTTTTTATTTTGTGGATTAGAGCAGTTTGAACCAATGAAACATACAGGCAGTTCCACCCTTCCATATTGTAGTACTTTACATGTGTTATTATCAGCATCAGTACATACATGCCGGACTTTTTAAAGGGCATGTCTACCCCTCACACAAACTTAATTTTAGGTTAATTGCCCCCCAAAATCTCAACCTCGCAAGGTTCTTAGTTTTCAAAGCTGCTAGTAAACCTACTTACCAGTCTTAATTTGCCCTACATTGTTCTGTTTAGCTCCCGTGCCTTTTCCTGTGCAAGGAGGCTGCAAAATGTCACAATGTCATACATATTACGGCACATGCCAAGGTAATGAATATAATATAAGCACACAGAGTGATGAGTTTTTTACATCAATACTGTGATACAAAACGAAAGAGGACCCTGACCAAAGAGCTTACAGTCTAGAGAAAATGGGGTGAGACATAAGATGAAGTAAATCGGTAGGCTGTAAATATATTTGCAGTGGAGTGTGATAACTGGGTCAGTTAAAGGGGTAATGTCTAGGCCAGGTTATATACTTGCCTGAAGAGGTGGGTGGTTTGAGGTTACGTTTGACGGTATTAAAGGGCACGTCCACCCCCAAAACTATAATTTAACCCACTACTACAGTGGCCCCACTGTGTAGTGTAGTAAAATCCTTACCTAACATCCCTGCTCCAAATGGTTGCCCAAAGTCCAAAAAAGTGACCACCAGGAGCCTGGCAGAGTCCCATTCTGTCTCTCCTCCGGGAGCACTATGCCATGCCCACTGCAGCCCTCCCCCCTCCCTCTCCCTCCCATTTCTCTCTCCCTCCCCCTAGCTCAAAACTCCTTTTCTATCGTGTAGGGCTCCCTCCCCCAACCCCAACCGCTATAGATATTTGAAGCAAAACTCTCCCGATCTCTACTTACATTTCCTGTTTCCCCAATGTTCAGTACAGCCAGAAGCCGTATCCGTGATTGGCTGCCTCTCAGCCACTAACGGACACAGCAGCCGGTCATGCAAGTTTCATGCAAGCAGAAGGCCGGGACTAAACTTCGGGGGAAAGAGGTAATCTAAGTAGTGATCGGGGGAGTTTTGCTTCAAATAACTATAGCGTTGGGGGAGGGAGCCCTACACTACAGAAAAGTTTTTAAAAAATGGGTGGAAGAGGGGAAGCATGAGCAAAGTCCTAAATGTGGACATGGGAAAAGGTGACAAGGGTGGATGAAAGGAGGATATCATAAGCAAAGCTAGGCGGTTTCTTGGTAAACCCCACAGGAGTATACTGCAGTAGTTGAGCCGGGATATGATTAGGGCATGATATAGGATTTTGGTAACTTCATGCAAGAGGAAAGGCCAAATGCGAGAGATGCTTTTGAGTTGGAGCCGACAGAAGTTGGCCTGCGAGTTGATGGGGTTTGAATGAGATGGGGATATCAGTGTATTGTTAATATTAATAGTAAGTCTAGGGAGGGGAACCGATCCTGAGAGTGGGAAATTACAAGTCCAGTCCTGTTCTTGTTCAGTTTGAAAAAACGGGAGAACATTAAGGTAGAGATGGCACTTGGGGACCTGGTATGCCAGTTTAGGGAGATCTGGGGCAGAGATGTAAATTTGGCTATGCCTGATAATGCTATATTTACTCTGACCAGGAAGCGGTCAGGACCTGTCACTGCTACTGTGGTGGATCGCGAGTAAGGTAAGTTCCTTAACCTCCCGGTCTTCAATCAATATGTTAAAGGAATAGTTCACTTTTTGAGTAAACTATTCCGTTAATGGAGATAATTTAACTGGCCATTGGTGTAGGCTTATTTTTAAAAAAAGTTTTTGTCCCCAATGACTTCTTTAGGAAAGTTTCCAAAAGTGAGAGATCAAGAATATCTTTAGACAGAATAGCACTCCCAGCTTAGGCTTTAATAAATGCTGGGTTCGGCGATTAAATGATTGCATGTTCAGAAGCAACTTTCTATCATTTGGGAAATCTATTACTTAATCATACTATAATTAAAGAAAGGCAATCGGAATATAGATCTTATACATTGTTGCAACACTCTTTTTGGCAAAACACCTGGAATATGATATGAATGCAGTTAGACCAGACTTTTGCAACATATCATTAAATACATTTTCACACCTTCTGTAATCATGGATACAGCATAACAGGAACCTAAACACGATTTATAGGTGAAAAGTGAACAACCCGAGAATAACTAAAGTATTACTAACACATCAACCCCATCAACTTTATTTATTTGCCAGGTAGATTGATATCGGCTGAAATTCAGCGCTGCTCACTGAACATGGGGAATATTTCTAACAATGCAATTAGAAGGAATACTTTACCACTATATACCTTACCCTGGGCATTCCTATAACTTCTTTAGGGGTCGTGAGTCTCAAAACGGTGTTCGTTTTCTGCACGAATAAATTTAATTCATCACTTTAAGTAGTATGTTCCTCTGCTTTTCATCTTGCTTGAATCTTATGGCACTGGGAGTGGAGGGTTGAGAGTATTGCACCTACCTATTTGTCTGGCTAGTAGCCAACAGCGGTGTGCTGGAGTGTATTCTTGAACTGTATCACAGTAACGGAAGACATATTTATATGTGAATTTACAGTTTACCTAACATAGTAACATAGTAATTGAGGTTGAATAAAGACATTACATCCATCAAGTCCAACCTTTTTACCATCCTTTTTAACCCTACCTAACAGTTGATCCAGAGAAAGGCAAAAAAAACACAACTAAAAAAAGGGTGAGGAACTTCCTTCCTGACTTCAAATGTCAATCGGAAAATATCCCTGGATCAACCAGAACTGCAGTATATGTATTAATACCAGTAATTCTCAATATTTATTAGTTTTAGAAACGTATTTCCAGCCCACTTTTAAAGCTATTTAATGAACTTGCCATTAACACATCTTTACTGTTATCACGGTAAAGAAACCTTTCTTATGTACAGTAAACTTGTAACATTCTTTTGTTAGGAATCCTACCACAGTTAAGTTTATCATATTGGATCTAACAATTCAGTATAGTACCCAAGGACCAATATTTCATGCAGATTAACTACTCCTTCCAATGTGTTGGTCAGAATAGAAAAGGACCATTCATGATTTTTTGCATTTGGTCTGAATGATCAAACATTTTAGTATATAACAGCAAATCATGCATACTTTATTAGAATAGGTTGGTCTGAAATATCATCAATATACTGTAGCTATAAATCTTGCCAACAGATAGCCAAACAATATATCAGTTATTATATCAGCCCTATGTGTAGCAGGCCTATAACATATATTAAAGGCTGGCGCTTAAGAATCACTATAGCAGCTATAGCAGTTGCTATGGGGCCCAGAGCCAAAGGTGGCCTGCCCTATCCAGGTGCCTTGCAGGCATGTCCACCCTCCTAAGAAAAGTTTTACCTCCCAAAGTTCAGTCTCACAAACCCCATTTTCATGCCATCAGGTTTAAGTAAAATTAAATTGTTTCAATAAAACAGGTGTAGATACTCATAGGGTTTTGTATCCTTTCAGGCTTCAAGTCTACTCCACTCCATTTTTTAGTGGTAAAGTACAGCTATAGGAACTAATTGTAGACGAGCCGCAAGCAGCAAGTGTGAACTGCAACAATTTTTAATGTGTATAAAGCGACATGTTTCGGAGCCACATGCTCCTTTATCAAGCTTATAAATTAGTGCAAAGGGCCTTCCTTTATAGAGGTAAAGAGGCTCATCTACAATTTGTTCCTATAGCTGTACTTTACCACTAAAAGACAGAGTGGAGTAGACTTGAAGCCTGAAAGGATACAAAACCCTGTGAGTATCTACACCTGCTTTATTGAAACAATATTAATTACCGTCCTAGTTGATACTCAACAGAAAAGAAACATGCTTCAAGACGAACTTATACCCTCTACACACATTTGTGTGAATATATTAGCTTATAGCGATTCAGAGATCGAAAGGATCCTCTCCGATGCAGAGAAGCATCTAACTGTTCCACCAAACGCTAGCTCACAAAGGGAAAATACCCGCACACTTTTTAATCTACAAAGAAAGGAAATCAGTCTGGAACTACACCAAAGTTCCCTTATACAATATGTTAGACATAAAAGAATACCTCGAGGTCTCAGGATTGATTTAACTCCTGCTATATTCACAGATGATCCGACCTTGGTATCGAGATGGAGTGAAATCACCAACAAGTGCAGTCTGGATCTGATGGTGTTAACCATTGAAAGAGTCCAGATAAAACTAGCTGCGGTAAAGGAAGAAATCGCACCGGAGAAATGGGCAGAAATTGAACGGAAACATCGGGAGTCCATCCAGCGGCTAAGAGACGTCATTACGAAACACAAACAACGCAAGTTCCAACGAGACGCTGAAGACTGCAACAGGGAACGCGTCTACACTTGGATGTCTGACCGCACGGAGCGATGCCAGAATAGGCAGACCAACCAACGCTCTTCACCTGAGGTCCAATATCGGAGATATCAAAGACCACAGGGCCGACCAAAGTTACCTCTCTCCCAGCAGGAACAATGCAGAACCCGACAGGATACATGATGGAGACTCATCAACCAGCAGCACCTCATCGTTGTCTTTTTTAGGAGAAGGCACAAAAGGCAAAGGCAAACAACCAACTAATGAAGGACCGGTATCCAACCAGGACACACAGACCACCAAGATTGTGATCCTGTAGACAGTAGACACAATCAAGGGAAATCCAGTGGACTGTAGCATAAAACAATCAAATGGATATATGAGTACCGATTTGAATCCAGTATCAGGCTCTGAAATTACACTCAGTGTAACCTAGTTTTGTTGTAGAATAATTTTTTCATTTTTTACTTTCTGTTTAATAGATGTACAATATCATATATGATGGTCAAATGAAGAGCAGCATGTGTAACATAAAGGTTATAGAACATTATATAAACCAGTTAAATAAGGAGCAAACTTAGGTGGAACAAGAATATCTAAACATATAGTCAAATAGATTAATGTAACTACATATATTATATAAGAAACAAATAGTGTACTAAGTATAGTGTTTATGGAACAATGTTTCTTTATCTGGTTCTGCTGGTAGGCACAGACTGTGCAGTTCCATGGAGATGTATGCTCCTGAGATATGATAATTTTATAGATAATTTTATAGATATTTAAATATTTCACTGTGGGTTTTTAACACGGCCCAATACTTTTATCACTTGCACATAGATATGCACTTTACAAACACTGTTTCGTTTTTAAAATAAAGTATATTAAATGTAGAATTTTAAAGTTTAAAGTATACTAATTGTCAGGATTTTATATTCTGATTATGCACTTTTTTTTACATTGTCACAGTTTGATCTTGTTGAAGTGTTTTGATGTAATTTTGATGATTGTGAATTTATCAACTGTGTTTGATCACTTTAATTGTTAACGCCACCATTGATATGGAGGTGGAGGGCGGGACCGTACCTCTATAAAGGAAGGCCCCTTGCACTAATTTGTAAGCTTGATAAAGGAGCATGTGGCTCTGAAACATGTCGCTTTATACACATTAAAGATTGTTGCAGTTCACACTTGCTGCTTGCGGCTCATCTACAATTTGTTCCTATTAAGCAAAATGAAAACAGGGTTTTGTGGGGCTACTGCATGATGTAAATTTTTTCTTAGTAGGGTGGACATGTTCTATAAAAAAAAAACTTGGCAGATTGGCCAGGTTAGGTTGAACTGCATTGAACCGATTTTTATGTGGGCATCTAAAATCGTGCTATGGGGCCCCGTGATATCTACAGTTGCTACGCCACGGAGTATGTTTATTTTTACTTATCTTCATTTCAGATTATAAATTTGAATAGATATTTTGCTTGTAGTTTCAAAAACTATCTGTATATTGCCATCTAGTGGACTGCAATTTGTAAGCACCATGATCAATAACAGCTGCATTGTTTTTGTTATTCACCTGAAAAATTTTATTTATTGTTCCTTGCACTGATGATTACAGCCAATACTACAATAATACAACATACAAAACTATAAATATAAATACATTTTTTTTTTAATTTGTAAAAAAATATTTGTTTTTATCTATCTCCTTATTTATCTTTCTGTCTCCTCATCTTTATCTCTGTCTGTCTTTTATTTTTATCATTATCATGGATTAATATAGCGCAAACATCTTCCTTGGTGCTTTACATTTACATTTTACAATTACAATTACATACAGGTTAATACATATAAAAAATCATACATATTACATAATAATAATTATGTATTAATTAACAATAATATTATGTATTAGGTAATACATAATATACGTAAAAGAATGATGAGTTCCTTACAGCAATACCATGATACAATAGTAAAGAGAACCAGCCCAAAGAGCTTACAGTCTAGAGGAAATGGAGGTGAGACATAAGGTTGCAGGAATTGGTAGGCTGTAAATATATAGGCAGTGGAGTGTGAGAGGCGGTTAGGATCTGGTTGGCTCAGTGAGAGGAGTAATGTCTAGGCCAGGTTATATGCTTGCCTGAAGAGGTGGGATTTAAGACAAGAGTCGGTAAGCGTGTTGATATAGGGTTTGAAGGAAATATCTGAATCTAGCTTTATTCCCAGGCAAAGGATATGAGAAGAAGGGGATATCGGTGTGTCGTTAATATTAATAGTGAGACTAGGTAGGGGAACAGAACGTGAGGGTGGGAAAAGGAAAAAGTTAAGTCTTGTCCATATTTAGTTTGAGGAAGCGGCAGGACATGAAGGCAGATACAGCACTAAGGCAGTTGGGGACCTGGAATGTCAATGTAGGGAGATCTGGAGCAGAGATGTAAATTTGGTTATCATCCACATACAGGTGATACTGAAATCCAAGGTCATAGGTGTAAATGGAGAAAAGAAGACGAACAAGGACTGAGCCTTGCGGAACCCAGGGAGGGGGTGAGGGGTGGAGCTAATTCCAGAGTGTGAAACACTAAAGGTCCTACTAGAAGATAGCCAAGAAAGCGCAGTGTCCTGGGTGCCTAAGGAGGCCAGGGCCTAAAGAAGTAGTGGGTGATCAACGATATCAAAAGCAGAGGACAGGTCAAGAAGAATAAGCAAAGAATAGTGACCATTTACACATTAGGGTCACTTATGCAATTTCCATGAAGAGGTTAGGGCGGAAGCCTGACTTGAGGTGGTCAAAGAGACAGTTAGTAGAGAGGAGGTGAACCAGGTCAGCATAGACATGTCTTTCCAGCAATTTGGAAGCAAAAGGGGGAAGGGAGAAAAGCCCCTAGATGGAAAGAGAAGATGGGTTCATTTTTAAGTATAATGGATACCACGGCATGTTTAAAGGGCATGTCCACCCCCAAAACCATAATTTAACCCCATACTGGCCCCACTTTGTAGTTTAAAATAAACCTTACCTTACATTTCTGTTCCTTATGGTTCCCAAGATATGCCTCTTCAAAGTCCAGGAAACTGAAGAGTCCAAGTTGTCTGTGAGACATCTGTTCCATGCTGAATCCTTGTCCTCGTCAAGGTCTGGAGCATGCGCAGCCCCCCCCCCCAATCCAGATCCATCCTCAGCCATTGTTGCATCTAGCGTGTAATCCTTTGGATGTAAGGTAAGTAAGCCTTGCCCATCCCCAACCGCTGCAATATATATTTTTTTTTTTCAAAAACCCGCTCCATACTTACAGAGCCTTCTTTCCTGTGGCATTTCTAGTGACGTCAGCTGTGTCTGTGATTGGCTGCCTCTCAGCCTCCACAGACGCAGCTGAGGACTGGCCCCTGCTTGCAAGCAGGAGGCCGGATCGGATTGCCGTGGGAGAGAAGGCAGTGTAAGTAGAAACCTGGTGCTTTTGGTTACCTACCCTACCCCCAAAGTTTGTTCTGGGGGTAGACATGCCATTTAAATGATGAGAGGAAAGTACTAGTGGATAGGGACAATGTAAAGAGAGAGGTCAGGGCTGGTATGAAGGAAGGGGAGAGGTGGGGAATGAGATAAGAATGTATGGGGTCGAGTGGGCAGATGGTGAGATGGGTCCTGGATAGGAGAAATAAAAGTCCCTGTTCTGTTATAGTGGTGGAGCTTGTTAGGGTGTAAGTAGAGACAGTAGCCAATGAAGGGAGGCTAGACAGTGCAGTGGTAGGGGTATAGATGGAGGGGGTGAGCAATGAAGAGAGGTTAGGCGTTGCAGTGGTAGTGGTTGGAAGCTGTAGGGAGGAGCTAGGGTGAGCAGGAAAAACATTCCTGATCATTTCAAATTTTTCTGTGAAATATGAGGCTATTACATCAGCCGATAAACATGGAGTAGGTGGAGGAGGTGGTGGACAGAGCAGGGAGTTAAAAACTTTGAAGAGCTGTTTGGGGTTATGGGATTGTGTGTATATGAGTGAATTCACTTCGGTGAATAGCACATTTTTGTTGATCTTTTGCTAGCATCATTCAGCTATTCGGGAGTGCCTTTTCATCTTATTAATCTGATCTGTAAGCCGTGGTAAAGGGTTTTTACGACTAAGGCAGCGGGTGGATCAGGGAGTAATCCTATATATTAACCGAGAGGTGTAAATATGCATGGATCACGGAAGCATAAAAGCTTGAGCGCCACGTCATCAGCCCTCCTCTCGCTGTCCGTGTGCCACTGCCATTGGAGTAGCCGAACCCTACTTGCTTGTGCACACCCGAGATGCACGCGTATCTGTGAGACCTCAATGCTGTTTCCAGAAGGTGGGAAGAGAGAGAGAGTGAAAGAGAAGGGAGAAAAAGAAAGTGAAGGGGAAGAGAGAGAGAGAAAGAGAGGGGGAAGAGAGGAGGATGAGAATGTGAAAGGAGGGAGAGAGAGAGGGGGGGAGAGAGAAGGGAAAATAGGGAGGGATGAGAGAGAAGGGAAAAAGAGAGAAAAAGGGGGAATGATCTTTAAATGCAGAGTTGAACGATTCTTTAAAGAATCTGGGGTTTTCTAGCAGAGTCTAGGGCAAACCGTGTTATTGAAATGGAAGCTGGAAGGTCTGGGTCAGAAAAGGAGGGCATCTCCCTGTCTGTCTTTCAATCAGTCTTTATGGCTATTTATCTAAGTTCTACCTGTCTGGTTGCATATACTCCTATATATCTCCCTATTTTTTAATCTAATGTAGGGAACTGGTAAACTAGTTACCCGTCAGTCTTCTTGTTCTGTCAGGATTTGACTACAAAATTGTCACTGTGTAAAAGTATAAAAAGGGAAGCAGACATGTGCTCTCTCTTTTCTACTTCTTGGAGTTTCCTAAGAGGAGAGGGGACACCCTGGGACTTTAGATAACAGGTAGGCCCAGTTAATGAGAGATTATATTCTGTTACAGATCAGTCCAGTAGTGATAGATAGGAGTAGGGTAGCTAGTGAGCAGCCTGAGCTTCAACAAGGAGATTTAGTAAGGACTAGAGTCCTGGGTATACCACCCAAGAATAGGGACATATTGCGTCCCTATAATCCTATAGTGCCAGATACAGGGGTAGAAGATTCCACTACAGTGACCTGAGAGCTGGGGTGGCATTTACAAGCTGATTGCTTTTGATCACTCTGATTTGTGAATATTTATTTGATATCCGTGCCATGCTATGTCATCTCTATTGTGCTACTTGCAATACTTAATTAATATTGTTCTGTTGACAATATTGTTCCAATAATAAATAAGATACAGTTTCAGTTCAAGAACTATTGCAGTATTTCAGCATCACCCTGCCTCCAACATATGAGAGGGCCCCCATTAAGACTGAAATCCCATAGCTATTGAACATCACATTACATATCACCATGAGCCTCCACCAACACTTGGTGAGCTTATGAACATGGTGAAGGAGCAAGAAGCAGAGCTCCGATATGTTGCATTCCCTAATAAAACTGAGAACTGGTCTTGTCAAAACTCTGCAAAACTACAAAAAAAAAGAGGTATGGGATGTGACAAAGAAGAAAGCAGATGCTTCCATGAAATATTCAAAGTATCAGCCCCCTGATTATACCTGCTCCACTGCCCGTCTGGAGTGCTTCCATTGTGGGCAGACTGGGCATCGAGTCCATCAGTGTCAAGTACTTACCGACCAGCTAGACATTAAAAGCAAGATGGGACAGCTATAAAGGAAAAGGTGGAGGTCCTCACAGCCTGTAGTTCATCCCCGGTGTGGGGTGTAGATGCACATTTTACTTACTTGTTAATGGCATACCCGCCACTGCACTGTTCAACACAGGCTCTTTACTGACTATTATTCACATAGTCTACACCTATGATTGTTGACTCTAATGTGAAAGCTGTCAAGCAAGCCTTTATTAAGTTTCTACTACGAGTGAAGGAACCCCCCTGACCATATTGCCAGTAGCTCCAGAGTTACAGGAGATTTACCAGACATTTGCTCATGAATCTCCTGGGGGGGGGGTGTAGTTTGAAACCCTTGACATCCAGTAGAGCCTCCCCCATGGGGAGTGAAAATCCTCTGGGTTTATGTGGAGATTGTACCAGTTTCATGTGGAAGTTTCTTTCTGTTAGAAACTTACCCTGAAGAGGCTTCAAAGAAAGGCTGGGAGATAGTTCTGGAGAGTTCCAGCCTGGCAGACAGTAGCCCACTGCTACACCGTGGAATGTTTAGACTCTTTACCTGTCAAATTGGGAGTGTCAGAGACTAAGCTAAATTTTAATCTTGATGCTTCTGATGACCCCCCCAGAACACCAGATGTTGGAGAGTACACTTGTGCAGTTCAGTGACGTGTTTTCCATTGATGATATGGACGTGGGGTGCGGTAAAAATGCTGAACACACCATACAATTAAAGGACAGCACTCCTTTTAGAGAAAGGTCTCCGCGAATACCACCCAAAGATCTTAATGATGTCAGAGAATATTTTTTTAAAAATGAAAGACCAAAAGATTATTGTGGAATCACAAAGTTTCACCTATATATGTTATTGTCCAAAAGAAAAATGTGTGGACTATAGAACACTAAACAGGCGTACCATTCCTGATCAGTACACATATTGATGAGGCACTTGATGCTTTGCATGGCAGTGCTTGGTTCTCAGTGATGTACTGGATCTGGATATTACCAAATCCCCATGTCTGCAGAAGGTCAGACCAATTGGGGTTTTATCAATTTACCAGAATGACTCGGGGGATAAGTGGGGCTCCAGCTACCTTTCAGTGTCTTAAGGAAAAGGTCCTGGGAGACTTGAATCCAAGGAACTGCATAGTTTACCTTGAGTACATTATTGTTTTCGGCTCTACCCTGGAGAGGTATTATAAAAGATTATTCAGTGTGCTTGAGCGTCTTCGAAAGGAAGGCCTGAATCTCTCAATTGACAAGTGTAAGTTCACCCGCAAATCTGTGCGTTTTGTGGGACACAGTGTATCTGGCGAGGGCATTGCCACTGACTGAGAAAAGGTAACAGTTATGCTAAATTGGACACGCCCAAGCAATCTAACTGAGCTGAGATCCTTCTTGGGATTTTGTAGTTATTATCGGAAGTTTATTGAGGGTTACTCTGAAATTGCCAATCCACTAAATGGACTGTTAAAAGGGGACAATATTAAAGATACTCTCTTTAAAGGGCAAGTCCAGCCCCAAAATGAAAACTTACATACAGGTAAATCACCCCCCAAAACCCTAAACGGTAATAGTTTGAAATCTGAAATATATAAGTCTAACCTGAAATCCTGCACAATGTCCTGTTGCCCTTATTTCTGCTTCCTGGTTCTTCCAGTTAGCAACTGTCAGTTATAGATTTCACAGTTGACATCACAGCCAATGACTGAATGTTAATCCCCTGTCTGCCTCTTCTGAGCATGCCCAGGCTCAGTACAGGCTCAGTACAGGTTTCTAAATTGCTCAGTTTGCATGAGGCATCCAGAAGCCTAGTAGGCATACAGTAATGAATTCATAAGACAAAGTATGATATATCAACATTTTTTAAATATTCTTTCTAAAAGATGTTCTTATGAGGGTGGAGTTGTCCTTTAAAGCTAAATGGACCTCTGCATGTGAGGAAGCTTTTACATTATTAAAGCAAAAAACTCACAGAAGCACCTGTACTTGCCTACGCTGACCCACAAAAGCATTATGTTTTGCATATAGATGCTAGTTAGAAAGCGTTGGGAGGCATCCTTCATCAAGAATATCCTGGGGGAATAAAACCGGTTGCATATTTCAGGAGAATAAAACCGGTTGCATATGTCAGTCGGAGTCTCAGCCCAACTGAAAGAAATTATCCTGTACACAAATTAGAATGTTTGGCCTTAAAATGGTCTGTCACTGAAAAGCTACATACCTATCTTTATGGGGCCCAATTTGAGGTAAGAACTGATAATAATTCTTTAGCATATATTTTAACCATTGCCAAATTAGATGCTGCAGGGCATCGGTGGTTGGCTGCTTGGTCTAGTTACCAGTTTTCTTTAAAATACAAGCCAGGCCCAAAGATCATAGGGGCAGATGCCTTTTCAAGACCCCCTGTTCTACCCACTCAGCAGGAGGAAAGTGAATGGGAAGAAATCCCAGGTCCAGCAGTGGCTGCTTATTGTGCCACAGCAGCTGTACAAGAGACTGTATTGCTTACTCTGAGTTGTGTCTGGTGGACTGGCTTGGAGTGGGCAGTGTTCCTGACATGTATTGCTACCCTACTACACTAGGGTTATGTAAGGATTTCCAACTAAGAACCCAAGGATTCATTTGCAAAGAGTGATCCCATTATTCATCATGTTAGGGAGGCTGGCATTAAACAAGACCCTGATTATGTAAAAAATACTCTACCCAAAGAGAGTTCCTTTTTCCTGAGGGAATAGGATAAACTGAAAATTATCCATGGGCTGCTTTAAAGGGTCATCTATTTCATAATCATCCAGGGAGGAGACAATTAGTGCTTCCCCATTTTTACCGAAAGACTGTTTTTAGAAGTTTTCATGATCAACATTACTGCAGGAGATGTATACCGTTTGCAGAGGAAAACTTTGCCTACTAGAGCTGCTCCTATGGAACATTTAAAAAGTAATGGGCCCTTGGGATCTAGTGTGCATACATTTCTTGTGCATTGATAATGAAACTAGTGGGATAGGTAATGTTTTGATTGTGACTGATCAGTTTATCCGTTACGCCTAGGCATATCCCACGTAAAACCAAAAAGATGTCACTGTGGCTAAAATGTTATGGGAAAAGTTATTTTTGCATTATGGGCTTCCCAACCGAATCCACTCTGATCAAGGGCAAGACAAGAGAGCAGATTGATAAATGAACTGTTAAATTTGCTAAGCATCGACAAGAGTCGCACTACCCCCTACCATCTTGAGGAGAATGCCCTTCCTGAGTGTTTTAACTGGACTCTGCTAGATATACTGGGTACCCTCTCTGCTTCAGCTAAGCAATCCTGGGGAAGCCATGTAAGTGCAATGGTTTATGCATATAATTGCACCCATCATGATTCCACCGGGTTTTCTCCCTATTTTCTTTTGTTTGGGAGAGAAACCCAACTTCCAATTGACATCCAGTTGGGTGTATTCACTGATGGAGTAGGATGTCAAGATCACTACCAGTATGTGGCCCGTCTATGAGCAAGCCTAAAAAAGGCCAACCATTTGGTTGAGGAGAATTCTGCAAAGATAAACGCTGGGAACAAAGGATGCTTCGATGCCTGGCTATGGTACAGAGAGCTTATGCCTGGTGATAAGGTGCTTCTCTGCAACTTGGGTCCAACAGCCATACATAAGTTGGCCGATAGATGGAGAAAAGATTTGTTTGAGGTGGTAGGCAAACTACCAAACATTCCTGTGTACTAAATCCGTGATCCAGAGGGAAGGATTAAAGTCTGAAATAATTTGCTCCCTGTACCCAAAGTTCCCACTGTATATGAGAACCCCGATACTGCAGCAGATGCTGACAATGTATCCACAGACTGATGATGATGGACAAGTTGCTGACCATGACTGCACCCCACTTGATAGCTCTGGACAATCTTTGCAGCCTGTGACAAGTGGTAGTTTGCCTCAGAGGGGTGGATTAGATGCTAATACCCCACCTTTTCAGCCAATGATAGAAAATGGCCTTTCCCTGTTCCTGTTATGGCTGCAAGCCCAAGCACTCCTGCTGACACATGGACCTTCTATACCTTTTCCTGGAGATGTGAAAAGGGGTGATCGTATTAGAAGACTTCCCCCTTTCTTCACTTATGACACTTTGGGGAGGCCATGTTATGCAGTGTCTTGTTATCTAATTCTTCAATTAGATTCTAGTGCATTGAATCTAATTGATGCTCAAGCTAGACTTGTTAACGTGATGCCTATGTGCTTTTAGTCATACATCTATTTTTATGACTGTGTTTAACTGTATTTTTGGTAATTTCTTATTCCATTTCAGCAGGCTATTGTCCAGAGTAGGTCTCTAGAGACACTACTGAAGAGGATGTTAAATTTAATGTGTAAATAAATGTTTTTGAATTGTTGCTTGCCGGGATGAAAGGAATTCATCAGGGGAGACTGTAGGGAACTGGTAAACTAGTTACCCTTTAGTCTTCTTGTTCTGGCAGGATTTGGCTAATAGAGGTCACTGCGTAAAAGTATAAAAAGGGAAGAAGACACTCTTCTTCCTGGAGTTTCCCCAGAGGGGAGAGGACAAGCCTAGGACTTTAGATAAGAGTTAATTTGAGATTATATTCTGTTTTAGATCACTCCAGGAGTGATAGATAGGAGTAGGGTAGCTAGTGAGTAGCCTGAGCTCCAACATGGAGATTTAGTAAGGACTAGAGTCCTGGGTATACTACCCAAGAATAGGGACATAGTGCCAGATACAGATGTAGAAGATTCCACTACAGTGACCTGAGAGCTGGGGTGGCATTTACAAACTGATTGTTATTTATGCTGTCTGATCCCTCTGGTATTTTGCTACTTGCAATGCTTTATTAATACTGTTCTGTTAATAAATAAGATACTGTTTAAGTTCAAGAACCACTGGGGCCCATTAATGCATTCTATGTAGGGTTGTAGTTCAGCAACACCCTGCCTCCAACATATGCTAGGGAAAACTCCTGATAAATAAGAATCTTGTGCATATAATATGGATAAGGCTTTGTCTTTACTATCCAAAAGGTTTTCACTACTCATCTCTTTTCAACATTTTGTTATGTTGCAGCCTTATTCCAAAATGGATTTAATGCATTTTATTCCTCAGAATTCTACACACAACACCCCATAATGACAACTTGAAAAAAGTTCACTTTAGGTTTTGGCAAATTAATTAAATATATTTTAAAAACCCGCTTAAGCTTTTGGCGGTAATTAGGCTAAAAAATGCTCAGTTGTTTTTTGGCTGGACATGCCCTTTTAGTATTGGTTTAACTTGTCCTTGTGCTATTATTTCTATTAGGATATATCTAGAAAGTATGCTTTATACTGTTCATATTACTATCTTCAATATGGACATAATGAAAGGAAAGCCCATTGATATATGTTCATCTGTGTCACACATTAATGGTCCGCAATAAGATCCCATTTACTTGTACAGGATTTAACCCTTACTTCCATAACAAATCCAGATCAAAATCCTCACCTTTATATGTGTGATATGTATGTTTTGTTTTGAAAACTACCATTTCCAGCATTCCCAGTCAGCACTCTGATGTTGTACAATGTCAATCATCTGGAGGTCCACATACCTGCTGTAGTTATAGCTTAAGTGGTAGATTGGTATTATCATCATGGCATCCACATCCTGGGTTGCCAGATTTCCCCCCCCCCCCTTGAGCGTGAGGGAGCAGGGCCATGATGTCTCACTGATGTGGCGGAAAAAAGGCGGAGCTAGGGTGTGGTTGCCACTAGAGGCGTGGTTAGGGCATAAGTGGGTGGGGAGTGGGTATTCTGGGGGCAGGGTTGCCAGGGCCAGTGTTTGGAAGAGATTTAAGCCCTGACTGTGGGACTCTGGATTGTGTCCCTGCAGTCAGGTCAATCCCATCCAAATAGGGACTCCTAACAACCCTGTCCATATCCCACAAATCAGGGGTGTCAAACTCATATCACATAAGGGGCCAAATAGACAGGCTAAGTGGTGGGACAAATATTTTACGATACTTAGAAGGTGCAGGATTGGGACTGACTGTCATGCTTGCGCCTAGTGCTGGGTCTTGGCAGGGTATGAAGCACTCTGTTTTGGACTGGGTCCTCTGCCCATTGTGCGTTCATGTGCTAATGTGATGTGTGTGCTTACTCTTCTGGCATGGTAATTAAATGCCCAATGGAAGGCCCTTTGTCACACCTCCTCTTCCCAGTGCCAGGATAGATATGTTATCAGCTGTTACAGTAGTAATTGCATCCAAGACTTGCTACCATTGGTGCATTCCCTAAGAACTATAGATCCGCCTGCTAGATACTGCGATCAGCTGTTTTTAGCAGGCAGATCTGGTTATGCTGTTGTTTGGGATTGCACAAATGGATAGCAATGTAATAAGCCTTGGATGCTGAACAGTCACTGGGGGTCACAAAAAATGGCCAGACGAGACGGATTTGGCCCATGAGCCTTGAGTTTGACATGTATGCCATAGATCATTATGGCCTATAGGGTTTTCATTTGTATGTCTTACAAAGACCACTGAAATCACATGTTATCTGTTTACATGCAAACGCTTGCTCTGGTCGGCTTGTGCATAGGTGCAGATAGAAGTTTACAGGCTTTGTTACTTTTTTAAGGGGGATAGTATAGTTACTTTGCTGGCTCTGATCTCTGCTATTAAAACAGAGGTCAGAGAAGTTTAAACCCTGCCTTTCCATTCACTCCAGCATTAACTGCTTTTTTACCCAGTGATCTCTGCAAAACCTACCCAGGCAACACAGAAGTTATAGTTCAACATAGTAGTCTGTATTTCTATCCACAATGGCATCCTGTATAAGATTCCAAGGACATTAGAGCTGTTGATAACTCAATATTTACCCAGTCAAAAACACAGTAAAAGACTGGGAGCTTTTGCACCTAGATATCTTTGCCCTTTATCTGCCATAGTATGATTTAGTGTAAGGTGCTCTGCAAACTACACACTGATGACAAAGTATTCTTAGTTCCAGTTATTACAGACAGATTTCTATCCCACCTGCGATTCTCTTTACTCAAATCCATCCCGCAACCAGCAACTCATTTAAACTCAATGTGGTTTACCTGAACCTGACCCACAAAGCGGGGTAACCCGCATGTACATGACCCAATGCTGGAGTGGCCTCTAACAGTTAATGGATAAATAGTTTTACAGATTTGTCTGTAAGTTAAGCAATGGTCTTTGGGTTTTAGGGCATTTGTAATAACTTCAGTAAATATGTGTCTTGTTTCTCTAACTTGTGATTGCTGTCTCTATTGTGCTGTGCAAAAATGTCTTGTTCTTTTTACCAACATTCAGTGAAAGATAAAATGCAAGTTATTTAACATTTGTCCTGTCTCTGGTTTTAAAAAGGAGATACTGGGTTGTGTTCTACAGTACATCCCTCCACATACAGTTGGTATAGGGTTACCAGAATATTAGCTTAATGGAGGACACATTTGAAAAATGGAATTCAATTGAATTTTAATGGAATTGATTGTTTTTAAATTGAACGTGACTCACCCTCTCTGCGTGTGCTTTTAAGGTCCTCAGATTAACATTGATCTAGTAACCCATCAGTGGGTACAGTAATTGCTGAAAATAAAATACTATGGAGCAGGTGCATTGGCCACCGCCAACAAAAGTGAGCTACTTACCCTGTCTCTCGCTCCACCGCCTCGTCCTCTGAAAGTTTACTACAGACTCCGTATTCTATGCACATGCGCATGGCATATGCACATGGAGTACTAAGTGCATCGACACTGGTTGAAGAGCGAGAGATGGGGTAAGTAGCTTGTTAAGCTCTTTTACCTCCTGTTCAATAAAACTGAATAGCACAAAGTCGCACAACGCGCATTTTCGTGTGCAATTCGATTGCGCATGAGATTTGCATTCTGCATTTGTTTTGCGCAATCTTATGCGGTTTTCTATTTCTAAAGAAAAACACATACGCAAACGCATCAAAAAAAAGATTGCGGCAAAGTGTGGCCGTGCCCTAAGTACAGGCCAGTTGATAAAATGTGAAATATTTCAGTATAAGCTGCTCTTTCTTTTCTGACCTACATATATGACATCATGTGCTTCTCCTTTACAGGAGATCCTCTGGAGCTGTACCACAGTGGTTTGCATTATTTCGGGATCTGTAAACAAATATGGTTCACCTACCTCCTGCCATCACCTTCTACCTAATTCCAGTCTGTAGAGGTTGGTAATCATGACTCATTCTGCTCTTACGCACCGGACACAGCTCTCTATTTCCACCTTGTGGTTCATTGCTGACTTACAGGTCTAACAGATATCTCTCCTTTACCCGTTGTGTCTTTGGTGTTTATACAGTTTAGGGTTTTACCAAAAGATAATTGAAACCGGACAACTAGAGAGCCCGTCGCATTCAATGTAAAGCTCAACGTGACCGTCCATTAACGCCAGCATTGCACTGAGAAGGTGGTGTTAGTGAGCCGCCCATATCCGGAGACAAAGCAGCCAGTGCACAGCCCTTTCCCCACACTCCGAGCCGCTTGCTGGAAACAAGTGAGACCCTAATCTGCTTCCCAGACCCTTTCCAAGGTGCTGAACCAGTCAACATTCTGGGGAATCTCAGTGCTTCTCTAACGGGAGAAAATGGCAGCTAGAAACATGTGAAAGTCCTACACCCAATCCAATCCATAACCATTCACTGCCCTGGAAGGTTAGTGAGGAGATCGGGGGGATCATGGCTGCTTGGAGGAATAGAATGTGGGCTAATGCTGTGCTGCTTTTTTCATGGGGTAAGTGCATTTATATGGGCTGCATTCTAACAATCATGGTGACCAGTGTGGAATCCCAGAACTTTTAAACCGAGGCTGGTAGCCATGAAAGAAAGGTTGTCAGAGACAGTGGCAATAGTTAGGAAGCCATACAATCTGTTGGTCTGCACATTATTTGTAGGTAAGTTAATGTTAGAAGGAAGATACTGTTAGTTTCCTCTTCCAGGAGTTATAATAGAACACAAGGACACTGGCTGCTCCTCTAACACCTCATGGGAAATCTGTCAGAGGGTTTGCATTTTAAATAAATATCCAGGAATAAGGGAAAACTTCAGCAAACAAAGCAATGTCCAGTGACAAAGATTTTTAAAAGTGATTTGCACCCTCTATGTGACCAGTCATGATTTGTTTATGTAAAAGAAAACCAGGCCTCTTGGGTTTGCTCTTACCACAGTTGTAAACCTTACCATTAATGACATTCACACTTGCAAAATGTATAAAATATGTGAAAAGAATATATTGCTTATTTATATCCCATTAATCTGTTTTAGAACATATCCTTATGGGTTAATTCTGTCTGAATATGAGTGACATAAATTTAGGTTCTGCCCATGCAGCATTAACAAAAATAAATTATAAAAACATTTCTTTTTAGTTTATGTTTATGTTTATGTTAAAGGGTATGTGACTTTTGTTTGGTGGGAACTCAAAGAAATCTGTGAGAGAAGAAAAGTGATAACTACATATTTATCTGTGCTTGCTTTGTAATGAAATTGTTAATGTTTAGTGAGTGCTCTTAATTTCCCCCCACTCCCTTACTCACTACCTTCTTGTAGTGTCTGCAAAACATATTATTATGGATTTATATAGCACCAACATCTTCTGTGGCACTTTACTTTTACATGTAAACATTCACATCATTTCCTGCCCGAAGAGCTTACAATCTAAGCAAATTTATTTGATACATACAACCTTTTGGGGGAAACTAGAGTGCCCAGAGGAAACACACGTAAGCATGGGGAGAACAAACAAACTCTTTGCAGATGTGCATTCGAACTTAGTACTTCAGCACTGCATGGCATCTGTGCTGAGCCATGCTGCCCCAGAACCCCTTCCTTCTTTTCTCTGATTATATTAATTGTTGCAGAAAGTGTGCTGTCAGGCAGCCAACGATCTTAGCAACAGGTCAGGGATAGGACACATATTATAATTTCTGCTTCTAGAGTGACAGGTGTTTTGGAGCAGTGGGATATTGCTGTATCTAATTTTGATTTTATTTTTTTTTAGTGTAACAATATGCTTTAAATACTAGATGGAATGCATATTGCAGGCAGCTTTCTTGTAAAACTGTAGTACTCACAGATTCGGGTTTGTCTGCAGTTGTCAACAAATTATTAATGTTTAGTAAGTGCTCCTAACTGCCCCCCCTTTTGGGGTATTTATGCTACTGGTGGATTTTTGGATTGCAGACCAGTTCTGATAAGCAGACCAACAAATGCAAAAGAGCAGTATGGGAGATTTTGTAGATAGATATGCTGTAGATAGATAGATAGATAGATAGACAGACAGACAGACAGACAGACAGACAGACAGACAGACAGACAGACAGACAGACAGACAGATAGATAGATAGAATTAGCAAAGTGTTACATTAATAGCAGATACAATCAGTGTTTCTTTATGTTCTTTTACCAATCATAGCATGGCACAGACAGTTAAATTTTTTTTCTTTCTCTGCTGTCTTAATTGGTGCAGAAAGTGTTCTGGCAGGCAGCCAAAAATCATTTCCATTCCTGGAGGGAGATCCTTTAAGAGGTCGGGGGAGGGGCCGCGTATAATTTCTGATTTGAGTGACAGGTTTTACCTTGTAAATGCTGGGATTTTAAATAGAAAATAAACTTTGGGGTAGTGAGCCTTTTCTCTGCCTACCATTTTAAAAGATTAACTGAAGATTTGCTGTGCACATCCACTTTCTTGCTTACACATCTCCTTCTTGCGATTTAATGTGATGCTCCCCTGCATTATTGAATAGTAGCTTAAATTATTTAAAATGGTACCACTGTGCGTTAACGCACAAAACAATGCACTACATCGCATTGGCCAAGAGTGAGCAGTTCTTTTCACTAACAGCTGTGCCTCCTGGACTGTAGATAGTCAGGCTGATATAGTACAGGCAGAGTTAAATTCTTCTTCCTTTTTCTGCAGATTCTCATAGGGCTCTTTCACATTTTTTGACCCAGTCCATCACTGCTGCGTGTATTTTTGCCCAGAAACGGACAGGGTATCATTCAAAAGATAGGGGGGGGGAACTGACTGTTCATTGTGGTCTGTTTAGTGTGAACGAGGCCTTACTTGTAGCAGAAAGTGTGCAAGCAGGCAGCCAAAAATCCTAGTAAGAGGTAAGCGGAAGGGCCACATATTATAATTTCTGGTTTGAGTGACAGGTCTTTCCTTAAAAAATGCTGTGAATTCAAATGCAAATTTTTTTAGGTTCTACAGCTAAGATTTAAAATCCCCAAAAAGTTTTGGAGTAATTAGCTTTGCTCTGTCTAAAGATCGATTTTTGAAAATGTGATTTTTAAAGGCAAAGATACGTTTAGAACAGAAATAAAGAGCTCAGAAAAGGTATATGAAAGTTTTTAGTGTCTTATATGATATGGAAAGTAATGTCATTAAAGGGTATGTCCACCCTTGAAAACATTTTTTGATATATCATTCCCCCTGTCCCCACAGGCCCAACCGCTCTATTTTTAATTTTAGAAAGTGCCCCAAACTTTACTTACCTTCCCTCTTTCCTCCGCCGCACTACCAGGCCCTCTGCTTGCGAGAAAATGCAAGCAGAGGGGTGGGACTGGCAGTCACGTCTGTGATTGGCTGAGCGGCAGGAAAAGGGAAGGTAAGTAAAGTTTGGGGCACTTTCTAAAATTAAAAATAGAGCGGTTGGGGCTGGGGGGACAGGGGGAATGTTATATCTAAAGGGTTTTATGCTAGGGGGAGGGAATCCTAATCGGGAGGGAGAGGGAGGGGGAGAAGGGCTGCAGTACGCATGCCAGACATCTCCCGGAGGCCAGATAGGAGGCAGAGTCCTATATGGACTCTGCTATCCTCCCGGTGGGCAGTTTTTGGGACTTTGGGGGGGGGGACTACAGGAGAACCATATGGAGCTGGGATGTGAGGTAAGGATTTTATTACACTACATGATGGGGCCATTACTGGGGGGGGATTATAGTTTCGGGGGTGGACATGCCGTTTAATTGTGCAGAGATCAGGAAATGGTCTGAAAGCCTGGAAAGTGTAGGCGTTTACTGCTGAACTGTGAAGAACAGTTCTAGGAGAAGTACACTATTACAAGGAGGATATGAGGGGACAGGAAAAAAAAATGTGGACTGGGTGCCCTGTACAGGAAGATGTGAGGAGGAGGTGTCTAGGTCATGTGCACTGCACAGAAATATATTTGGGTATTGGGATATAGGAGTGTAAAATAGGTCATTCAGAGAGACATGGCAATACATTGAGAATGGATGGGTGACTGGGGGGCTTGGTACTAATAGGTACTAATTGGGGAACTAAAGTCTCCAGACAACATTAGTTGACCTAAACACATAATATTTTAAACACGTAATAAAATAAATACATCATAAAATACGAATGGACGGATTAAATGGATCATGAATGAGCATGGATGTTGGATGAGCATGGAACCCCCCCCCCCCCACACACACACATATACAAAAAATTATCCAAAGCCCCTGGATTACATGACCCCCCCCGATGAGCATACATACAACTATTTGTTTGGGTGCACACTCACTGTCTGCGGTTGGCTGCTGGCTAGGAGGGATCAACTTCAACAAAGGGTACTGCCTTCCCCTGTCCTGCATTCAAGAAGGAGCCACCAGCCACCATTCATAGCCTGTCTGGGCTGGACCTATGAAGCACGGAGCACTTACTTAAGGACACAACCTCATTGGTGATTGGTAGTAGGCAGGTGATGTGCACTGCAGCGGATGGCCTTATGGAATGACATCACAATTATTTCCATGTTTGTCTGGTCTGGTCAGTAAAAAGCTGGTCCCCAATTACTTTTAGTAGCTTGGGGTTTCCAGGCCCCAGAAGCCTTTTGGGCCTGTTACAAGAGTACCTCCTTTCCCCTCTGATGGCAGCCCTGTGTCTGCAAGTTGGGTGAATGGCTTTCTACCATTAGGCTGTAAGGCCTGTGGTTCTGGACACATGCTTTAGCCACAGGACATACAGTATAAACTTTGCATGTCTCTGCCCATTTCTCTGGGATAACTGGGAGTAAGAATTTGATCCTTGTTTCTTAGATTTTGTGGGCAATGCTAGTCATATAGCATGAGGGTGCAAAGTACCTTCTGTTTTAAGAAGGCTATTTCAAGAAAAAAAACAAGGATTTTTTTCCCTCATTCCACTAACCCTTTACTGCCCGTCCACTCATCTAGTGATTCCTCTGTGTATAAAATTAATAAATGCTTCCAAAATACTGATAATGATGTTCTTTGTGGTCTTGCATTTCAGCATGTTTGACCCATCCAACAGCCAATTATGTAAACATTACTGTTATGGCTGCCAAAGACACTACAATCTGCGGGTTGTACGATCGGATTGCTGGTCGGTCAAAAATTTCTCAACTGGTTCGATGGGGAAACTGTTGGAAGATCGGTGAAATATCTTTCAACAATCGCCCATACATGATCCGAAGATCATACGATATCGGGATATCCTGATATAGTACGACTGGGATCTAAGTGTCTATGGCAACCATTAAAAAAATCTAGGAAGTGTGCATCCTCGGAAGGACCGTAGTAAGTATCAAAACCCCTTGCATTCAGAAGGTCCCTAACACATGGCTGTCATATGCTAATTGGGAATTTCACAAGCATATTCAAATGATGTGCAATTGCTGCAAGCAGACCTAGATAGATTATCAATATGGGCAGCAGAATGCTTTTTGGAATCCCATATACAAAAGGGGCATCTTGGAAATGGAAGCAGTGCAGAGAAGGGCAACTAAAATAATAAAGAGAATGGAAGGGCTTGACTATGCAGGCAGATTAGACAGGATAGGGTGGTTGACTTAACATAGTAACATAGGTTGAATAAACAATAACATTGAGGTTGAACAAAGACATACATCCATCAAGTCCAACCTATTCACCCTCTTTTTTTTTTTTTTTTTTTTTTAACCCTACCTAACAGTTGGTCCAGAGAAAGGCAAAAATTACTGGTATTAATACATATACTGTAGTTCTCGTTGATCCAAGCATACTTTCTGATTGCCATTTTTCAGGAAGGACCCCGTCGCCTTCTTTTTAATTGTTTTTTTTTTTTTTGCCTTTTTTGGATCAACTGTTAGGTAGGTTTAAAAAGAAGGGTGAAAATGTTGGACTTGATGGTTGTATGTCTTTATTGAGGGAGGAGAGGGGGAGCATTGAGAAAAGAGGCATTGATGTGTGGAAACAATTGATCATCTAAAATGTATGCAAGTAGTTTGGCTTGAAAAACTGGGAGACTGAAGTTAATAGCTTAATTCTCAAGTGTGGCTTAATGCTCAGGTAAAAATGGAAAGGAAAAAAAAGGCATTTAAAATCTTGCAATCAGATGGAACAGAACATGCCTACCTGAAGTATAAGAGCTATAAAAAAGAGTGCAGGAAAGCAATTAAACTAGCTAAAACAGAAAATGAAATACAGATACCGTATATACTCGAGTATAAGCCGACTCGAGTATAAGCCGAGGCACCCATTTTTGACAAAAAAATTAGAAAAGATGATTGACCCGAGTATAAGCTGAGGGTATACAGTAACCCTAATACCTTTCCACTGTAGATGTTTGGAAACTACAACTCCCAGCATGCTTGGTTGCTGGGAGTTGTAGTTTCCAACCACCTATAGTAGAAAGGTATTGGGGGTTACTGTATGGCATACTGTCCCCCACCCTAATACCTTTCCACTGTAGATGTTTGGAAACTACAACTCCCAGCATGCTTGGTTGCTGGGAGTTGTAGCTTCCAACCACCTATAGTAAAAAGGTAATGTGGGTGTCTGCATGGCATACTGTCCCCCCAGCCCTCCCCCCAGTCCCCCCAGCTCACTTACCCGTACCTGGTCTTCAGTCTTCCTCTCTCTGCAATCCAGAGGCAGCGCGAGTCCGGCCGGCTGTTCCCATTACTGCTTCGCGGGCGCGATGACGTCATCCGCCAGCGTGCGTGATGACGTCATCGTGCAACCGCAAAGAACTACTGGGAACTGCCGGCCGGACTCGGGTGCTCTGGATTGCAGGTAAGTTCCTTGTGACTCGAGTATAAGCCGAGTCAAGGTTTTAGGTTAAATTTTTAAACCTAAAAACCTCGGCTTATACTCGAGTATATACGGTACCTGACCAAACAAGACCAATCCCAAAATTTAAAAAGTACTGTATATCAATAGTAAAAAGACAGACAATGTGGGACCAATAAATAATGGGGCTAAGATGGTTATAGAGGATGCCATAATGGTGTGTTAAACAGTTTTTTCCCCTCTGTTTCCAATATAGAGTATCCAAGTCCAGGGACTGCAATATAATATAAAGGTATAAATTAGGAATATTCACTCTTGCTGACAGAGGCTGTGGTACGGAAAAAATAGACAAAGTTAATATCAATAAAGTCCCAGTAAATGTTGAAATACATCCTCGGAGAGCTTAGTCAAGTTTTATCTAGACCACTGTTCCTTATCTTTTTAGATTCACTTTTGTCTGGCGATGTGCTGCTGGATTGGAAAAAAGCAGATGTCATACCAATATTCAGTAAAGGTAGTCACAGCCTGGTAACTATAACTGTTAGAATAAATATCCTCACTAGTCACCCCGGACCCCTGATGCC
This sequence comes from Hymenochirus boettgeri, assembly GCA_019447015.1. Taxonomy (NCBI): domain Eukaryota; kingdom Metazoa; phylum Chordata; class Amphibia; order Anura; family Pipidae; genus Hymenochirus; species Hymenochirus boettgeri. Next base: position 122,451,994 of record CM033475.1, on the reverse strand, counting down.
TGTCTTCAGACCCACTAAGAGACCTTCAGCGCTGGGAGAACGGATCACACAACACGCCCGGTGCAGTAGAACCCAGTTTCTCAGTTTATTCATTTCGTACATTGGAATATATCAAACCAGAAAAAAAAGGGCTTTGCCAGAAAAAGGGCAGGCCAGACACAGTGTCTGCAGATGACATACTAAAACCTTGGAATATGAAGATAGAGTCAGGCTGACACATAATGTGGGAGGCAAAAGACCTTTAGCTCAGAACATTTGGAAACAAAACATTTGCAATAACACGACAATAATATAAAACAAAATGGAGTCAAAGAACAAAATGGCTGCTATTGGGTGATTATAGAGAATATATAGTCATGGTAGGGAAGATATTGGATCACATTCTGGACTTTGTCTCCAGAACTGATATTATAAGTAGTAGCCAGTGTGGATTCATGAGAAATAGATCTTTTTCGACTGACTGACAATAAAACATAACTTGAAAGTGCATAGATAATCTATGTGATGATGTGATACAACCAATATTACTGCTTTCACTGTCAACTATAGTAGACAGTGCACCCCCTACTGTAAATTATAGGGGTATTATAAGTCACTGAGAAGTTCTGTGATCATATTAAGGCACAAGGCCACAAACCAAGGGTTTTTATAAAGGGCACAAAACTCTGAGGCAACTTCTAATATCTATATAATTTACAGTAGGGGGGGCATTATCATAATCTATACATTTTCAGAACAGCCTCTGTAAAATAAATTAAGGTAAAGGACACCAACCCATCCCTTTAACAAATAGCACCTGAACAGTGAAAGTACAGGAGACAGGTGCCCCAAGTAAAGAAGGCAGGATTCACTGGACATAGGTTTTCAATCTTGGCTGAAGTGGTGAGACACAGCATGATCGGAGCCTGGTGGAGCTGCATAAGAGAGACCGTCCTGGCACAGTTTGCATTAAACTAATATGTGTGGAGGGGCCAACCACAATATTATTCAAGGTTCAGACCCATAGGTATCCATTGGAGGGGTTATATGTATACATACTAAACGTTTTGCAGATTCAAAAGATATGGACTCATTATTTAGCACAACAAAGTTTAGGCAGTAAACAATAAAAAATAGAAAATAATGTCCTTTAAAAAGGACATGAAAACTGGCTAGATAAATCTGTATAATGCTAGGCTGTCTTGTGACATAGAGGACCTTTAAGGGTAGCTGTGGTCCAAAAATGACTTTAGGTAAATTGACAGGAATTGCTTTCCTGAGGATTTTTGCAATTTACTTTCATTATTTATTTTACATAGTTTTAAAGATATTTACATTTATATGTGTGATATGGTTGCAGCATCACCAGGTCCCCTGCACTTCCTGCTTCCTGCTCTGAAACCATGTGACAGTCCCTCTTTCCACCTCCTCTCAGCCAATCAGGGAAGCGGCTGCCGGTCCCGCCCCCTGCTTGCATTTCCGTGAGTGCCGAGAGGATAGAGGGAAGGTAAGTACATATCGGGGCACTTTCTAAAAATTTTATTACGGCGGTTGGGGCTGGGGGATCAATATGTATAAAATATTAAAAGCTTAAAAAAGGGGTGGACATGCCTTTTAAAGTATTGGTCCAAATTTCTGTTAATTAATTAATCGTACAAACCTATCCATACAGAATCGGGGAGCATAATTAATCCCTTCCCACAACTAGAACAGTTACTGTTCCACACCTTCCATAACCTGGACTGAAAACAGGAACATTAACAGGACTGATTACTTACCACATGATTGTGTTGGTTCACTCACACGTTTGTGTACCCTATAACACAACATGGAAGCAGGCTTGGCGTGACCCTCTTTCTTGGGGATCTTGTAAGAGTTAGTTAATGCATGCTTACATTATCTCACAAACAGGGCTATGTACCGAAAGCTGCAAAGGCCTTTCTGTCTAAAAGTCCCATAAACCATGTATCAAGGGTTAACATGACTTTAAGATATAACTAACGGCGGTTGCGACATTATGCAAAAACTGTGTCGTGCAACCGCCTCAAGCTATGTACCGAGCAGTTAACGCGTCTTTAAGACAAAAACTTTAACAAAAGCAGATAGCTGGCGTTAAAATTTTGGAATGGGAAAACCCCATTCGCTATGCACCGAGAGCCATTATCGGCTCAGTGCATTGTCTAGTGGAGGTAATAGAGAGCAATAATGGCTCTTGGTACATAGCCGTGTAAGTGTCTGAAAGGGGTCTGGTCTGGATAGTTATGGTGGGACTGTTGCTTGTCCTTGGTGCTGGGCACACACCTATTAAACCTACAATTATTTTGTAAATCACAACAGTGTTGTGCCACCTAGCTAAAAGGCATTGTTCCAGGCAGAAATTACATTTAAAATTACATCGAAAGACCAAATACTGAAACCTAAGAAGAGCAAAATCATATACGCAATGGGGTATACCAAACAGCAGCAGCACCAACATATGGCCTAGCACAGAAGAGACAACATTTTGGCAAAGGAACAGGACTAATTTAAGAAATGTGTCAAGGAGGCCATTTATGTGAAAATAAAGAAACCAAGCCTGAATAGAGGTGGTGGTGGGGGGTTAATACCAACTGTCTGCCATGTACAATGCTGTTTTGACACCTTACCCTGGACAGTTTTGACAACACCTCTTAGACATAATGCAATCAACACCTGGCTGTGATATGCTAATTGGGACTTTCCAGGGTACATAATTACCAACAGATTGTTGTACAAGTCATTGTGAATTGAGAAAGCCAGTCGGATGTCTAGCGAAACTTTAAGTCCAATTGATCTAACTGAATACAACAGATATACCATGATCTGGATGAATGAGAACCTTCACAAGTATACTGTTCTCATTATCCATAACAATATAAATGTGTCCCTTGGTTGCTCCATAGTGTATAGAGAGAAATAGGGTTTAGCTCATTTTCATTTAATTTTTTAGCTCAGTGTCCTCTATAACCATCTTAGCTTTGTTAAGCTGTCCATACTTTTCAGTCTTAGCTAGCTTAATTGCTTTCTTGCAATCCTCATTACAGCTTTTATATTTCACGTTGGACTGTTCTGTTCCTTCTGATTTAAAGATTTTAAATGCCGCTTGTTCCCTAAAACAGTTCACATATGAATCTCTTGTTCAGTCTTTTTAGACTGCACTACAGCAATTGGAAGTGTCCTTATTTAACAGGGTCGTGTTTAAATTTTACCACTAAAGAAGCAATTTAAATGAGTAAATGCAGTTAAGAAAATGTTGAGGGTGCTTAACAAGACTCCCCTAATAAACTGGACAAACTTTCTATAGCAATAAGCAATTGCAGTGGGCAGTCTGGAAAATGCAAACTTTCATACCATACCTTCCAAACCTGACATGATCAGAACTATTGTCCTTTAGAAATCAAAACTGTTAAAAGAGATTTACCCATGTATGTATTGCACTTAGGATTGCAGCAACTAATCCTGTGACAGTGGCTTCTATGGAAAGAAGCTTCTCCAAACTAAAGCTCTTGAAAACTTAAAGGGGAACTGTGGTCTCCAAACAAGTTTATTTTAAAGGAAAGGCCAGGTTCATACCTTTAAAACGAGCCATCAACTACCTCTCTACGTGCTGCACAGCCCAAAATATGAAGAAATCACTGATCAGAAAATTAAGGGGTGGGAGGTTCTGAATCTGCGGTCAGAAATACTATTTCCTCCTCTAATCTGCGGTTGGCCCATGCTCAGTGCATGACTGAAGGGTAGGAGGGTGGTGGGGAGAACAGCACTGCCCACAGCACTGCTTTTTTTAATGCCTCCCACTTGCTGGCCCTTCCCAATCGTAGGCCCTGTGTCCCCTCCCCTTGTAGCACCCTGTGGCCACTCACAGACTTTGGCTCTGAACACTGGCGGGTCTGGTGGCCTCTCCCTCACTGCAAGTGGGAGGTGGGGGAGGGGCCCCGGGGGCCTCAAGTGGGATGGGGCCCACAAGTGGGACACAAGTAGGAGAAATTTCTTCGGGTATTTGGGCCATATTGAATCTCCCCCAGTATATTTTGTATCAAAGGGATGTATTTTTGGATATACTTCCTAGATACCATTAAACCTGGAGGCCTTATGAGTGTCGGGAAACCTAGGTCTTAACACAATAAGGACATAACAGAGATAAGTAGTGTGAACTTCTTTTTTTTTTTTTTAAAAACAAAAGGTTTTAAAATGGTTTGTTATGATTTGGTTTTAATATATATAAGTCCAAAAATATGGGGAGAGGATTAAGGGTGGGGGAGATATATATAACTACAGGCATCCCACCCCTCACGGATTTTGGGGTGGTCTCCCGCGACACGAACTTACCTGGCAGCTCCGCCACCGGAACGCCTTCTTTTCTTCGGCATGCCTCTTCTGTGATGTAATTTACATCACGCTCCCCCTAACCACGCCTCTTCTTTGATGTAAATTATGTCACATCTAGTGGCCTGCCCATAACCCCGCCTCCTTTGTGATGTAATTGACATCTGCCCACCATAGCTCCACCCCCTTTGTGACGTCAAGTCAGTCAGCTCCGCCCCCTTCTCCCCACCCTGCCCAGAAGCCAGATTCCGCAGGGTGGGATGTCTGTAACTATTTTCATATATAACAGGGATAGAATAGAATAGGTTCTAAAATGTTTTGTAATGATTTTGTTGATTCGGTAACACCCACATTTCTAGAGGAAGGCAAAAAAACAAACAAAAAACCTCCAGAATTATGAAGGGGGTGAAAATTCCTTCCTGACTCCACAACTTTGGTTTTGAACCTCATTTAAGTCATTTCTCTAGAGCAATCAGCTCTTGAGCGATTTACTTTCAAAGGAATTCTCTGTTTTAAAGGGGTTTGTCTGTTTTTAAAGGGGTACGTTAAAAAAACAAAAGCATTTAGAACAAGAAAGGGGTTTAAGAACAAGACTGCTTTTTTCTCTTGTGTGTATTGCTGTTTCTCTTGCGTGTATAGCTATTTAGTATGGACAGTTTTGTTGGGGCCATGCAATGTGCATCCTGCCGCATGTATGGGATCTTGTAGCAGCCGCCCCAAGGGACCTATGTATGTATCAGATGTGAGTGGGTTGCCCATTTGGAATCAGAGGTCCAGAATCTAAAGGGGAAACTTGCAGCATTGCAGGGCTTGATAAATATGGGGGAATCGCAGGTACTGGCAGGGGCCAGTAAACTGGAGGGTGGAAATGGGGCAGGTAAGGTGGTAAAAGAAGATAGATTTGTAAGGGTCACCAGGGGAAGTAAAGGGCGGAAGGGTAGGGTCGCTACTTCCCATTTGGTCCATCCCAACTGATTTGCCGTGTTAGGTGAAAATGTGGAGGACGATGGCTCAGAAGTAGCATGTATGGAGTGGGCCATTCCTTTGAGCACCCAGGGGACGGCCATCTCCAGTACAAGGGAGGGAGAATTGGGGGCTAGGAAGGATAAGAAGGTGGTAGTGGTAGGGGACTCCATTATTAGAAGAGGTAATCTGTCGCCAAGACCCTACATGCCGAACAGTGTGTTGTCTGCCTGGTGCTAGGGTTCGACATGTGGTGGATCGTGTAGACAGATTATTGGGTGGGGCTGGGAGTGACCCGGCGGTCTTGGTTCACATTCTTGATTCACATTGGTGCCAATGACAAAGTTAGAGGTGGAGGTGAGGTCCTTAAAAATGATTTCTGAGAATTAGGGGACAAGTTAAAAGCAAGGACCTCAAGGGTAGTGATTTCAGAAATACTACCACAGCCACGTGCTACGCTAAGGAGGCAACGGGAACTCAGGAGTATAAATGTGTGGCTAAGAGGTTGGTGTAAGGAGATGGGGTTTGGGTTTTTAGAGAACTGGGCTGACTTTCTGTTGGCTACAGGCTCTTTAGTAGAGATGGATTGCACCTCAATGATTATGGTGCAGCTGTTTTTTGGGGGGAAATGGCTAGGGGGTTGGAGGAGATTTTAAACTAGGTATGGGGGGGTACGTTGAACTACACATGGGTAGATAGAGAAGTTAGGGATCAGGGGGATACTAACACAACGGAGGGAGGAGAATGGGGAGGGGGGAGCATAGAGGAAAAGGAGGCATGTATGACCATATATGGAAGTAAATCAATTGATAATCTAAAATGTATGTTTACAAATGCAAGAAGTCTGGCTGGAAAAAATGGGGGAACTTATAGCTTTAAAGGAAAGGTATGATGCAATTGGTATAGCAGAAACGTGGCTAAATGATACACATGACTGGGCAGTAAATATTGAAGGATACTCCTTATTTAGACATGACAGAAATAATAAGGAAGAGGAGTATGTATGTATGTAAAACAGGAATTGAAGCCAAATCTAAAAGATGCAATAGATGGGGACATAAACGATATGGCAGAAACAATATGGGTAGAGCTGTGTACAGGAAGCAAGAAGGTGGTTAAATTAATTGTGTATGGCGTATGTTATAAGCGACCAAATGCCGGGGTGGAGGTGGAAATGAATCTCCATATGCAGTTGGCGAAGGTAATGGGAAGCTTAGGGAACAGTGACCATGGTATAGTGTCATTTAATATAGGTTGCAAAAAACAAAAGTGCACTGGGTTAACAAAAACTTTTAACTTTAGGAAAGCTAATTTTGTGCTGTTAAAGGAATCACTCCTGCTCATAGACTGGGGGGAATTGTGTTCTAGGATATTAAACTATTACATTTCTAAATTTGTACCTTTAGGGAACAAGTGTTAAAAATGTAGGTCCTCTCCTGCATGGCTTAATGCTTTCCCTAAAAAGGGAAATGGAAAAAAAGAAAAAGTCTATTAAAATTTTGAAATCAGAGGGAACAGAACAGTCTTACAGGAAGTATAAAAGCTGTAATAAAGAGTGCAAGAAAGCAATTAAATTAACTAAAATAGAAAATGAAGTACGGATTGCCGAACAAAGCAAGTCCAACCCCAAAATGTTTTTTAAGTATATAAAAGGTAAAAAGATGAGGACTGAAAATGTGGGACCATTAAGTAATGGGTCTGAGATGGTTGTAGAGGATGCCAAAAAGGCTAATCTGCTAAACCGTTTTTTTACATCGGTTTTCACTGTTGAGAATCCTAGTCCTTACAGCAGGGGAGTATTCACATTGGCTGAAGGAGCATATGGTACGTAAACAATTAGATAAAGTTTATATCAATAAAGCCCCAGGACCGGATGGAATACACCATCGGATTTTAAAAGAGCTTAGTTCAGTTCTATCTAGACCACTGTTTCTTATCTTTTCAGATTCACTTTGGTCTGGGGATGTGCCGCTGGATTGGAAAAAAGCCAATGTAATGCCAAAATTAAAAAAAGGTAGTCGTTCACAGCCTGGTAACTATGGACCTGTAAGCCTAACATCAGTGGTAGGGAAGGTGATGGAAATTTTGTTACGGGATCATATCCTTGACTTTGTCTCCAGAGCTCATCTTATTAGTAGTAGTCGGCATGGATTTATAATAAATAGATCATGCCAGACAAATTTAGTTGGTTTTTATGAAGAAGTGAGTAAGAATTTGGATTCAGGCACAGCAGTGGATGTGGTATACTTGGATTTTGCAAAAGCTTTTTATACTGTGCCACACAGACGACTAATGTATAAACTGAGGACTTTTGGCATTGGATCACAAGCAGAGAGTGCTGGTAAATGGAGCTACATCTATGTGGGCTAAAGTTATAAGCGGAGTGCTTCAGGGTTCTGTACTGGGGCCGCTTCTGTTTAATCTGTTTATAAATAACTTAGAAGGGGGCATTGAGAGCAAGGTCTCTGTGTTTGCTGATGACACTAAACTATGCACAGCTTTGGAAACTTCAAATGATGCGCAAGTGTTGCAAGCAGACCTAGATAGATTATCAAAATGGGCAGCAGAATGGCAGATGAGATTCGATGTTGATAAATGTAAGGTGATGCATCTGGGATTTAATAATCCCTGTGCCACCTACACCATAAATAACTTTGTGTTAAATGCATCTGTAATGGAAAAAGATTTGGGGATCAGAGGACTCATGGACATCCTTTAAGGTTGGAAGAAAAGAAGTTTCATCTTCAGGTTAGGAAGGGTTTCTTTACAGTGAGAACTGTGAAACTGTCTTCACGCAGATGTGGTAATGGCAAGTTCATTAAATAGCTTTAAAAAAGGCCTGGATAAGTTTCTAAAACTAAAAAATATTGAGAATTACTGGTATTAATACATATAGATCTGGCTGATCCAGGGATAATTTCTGATTGCCGTTTGGAGTCATACCCCTTTTTTGCTGGGTTTTTTTTTTTCCTTTCCTCAATCAACTGTTAGGTAGGGTTAAAAAAAAAATAAAAAGAGGGTGAATGGGTTGGACTTAATGGACTTGATGTCTTTATTCAACCTCAATTACTATGTAACATGCAACATTCCTTGTTTTTAGAAACTCATATAGCTTTTTTTTTTTTTTAAAGCTATCCATTGAACCTGCCATCACCACATCGAATGTAGACCTTTCTATAGTTTTACCTTTCTTACAGCAAAAAAACCCAATCCGGAGTTTTCTTCAAGTCTTAAGGAATGTCCGCGTGTCCTATGACAAATGCTCCAGATAGTTTATTGTATATAGCCCGTTAAGGTTTTTATAGACAGTAATCATATCCCCACGCAAGAGCCTTTTCTCTAGTGCACATGAATGTAAATTATCCAATCCATTTTCTGAAGCCTTTCCATTTCCAAGATGTCCTTTTTGTCCTTTTGTTGTGACATTTTTTTTGCAGTAGATTATCTTACCCACATTGTTCTGTGTTTAGACATTTTAACTGTAAGCTGTACATAACATATTGCCATGCATGGTGTAAACAGTCGGTAAAGCAAATGGCTATCAAATTATCATTTTCTACACCAAACAAGCACATGTAATTAGTAAGTGCAATATACTGAAATAAATTAAAGGGTATCTGCTAAATTTGCCAGGTTTATTAATTTTAAAATTGTGCCAGAAATAGACTTACCCACTTTTGTTTCCTCAGTCTCTACTGCTACTTCCGGGAACGGAGTAGCAATAGTTGCTGAACCAGCAGCCACATCTCTGGCTTCTTGTTAGTAGACGGAGCCGAGGGAAACAGATCAGGTAAGTCTATTTCTGGCATGGGGTTTGGAGGTCCCCTATATTATATGATTCATAATTTTTTTTAAAAAGTTTGTGTACATCGCAAAGAGATCCGGAGGGGGGAGAGCTCCCCTGCGCATGCCAGAGTCCTCAACGAGGACAGTAGGAAGTAGCATCATATTACAAACAAACAGCTCCTACTCTTCAATTTTTTGGACTTTGATTAGACCCTACTGGACAACCATAAGGAGCTGAGTAGAAAGGTAAGGATTTTTTAATACTACCCAGTGGGGCCAGCAATGGGGTAAATTTTAGTTTTGGGGGTGGACATGCCCTGCACAAATCATCTTAATTTCATACAGTATTTCCATCTAATTGTCTGTTTGCATTTTGTGAAGCTTATTAATAGAAAAGATCTTTCTATAAAAAGAAAACAACACCTGCCTTGTTGTATTCTAATTTATCAGAGTTATTCAGATCCCTCTTCATGCAGCAAAAAGGTTTTCTCTTTCACATCTGCATCTCCATACAAGCACAAATGTCTGTTATACTTGTGGAATTCTTCAGTGCAAATACAGTCTCTGGCTTCTAATTTATCAAAGCTAAAATTACTTATCCCACAGGAGTCATATATTTATTTAGAGAGATGCTTTACTCTTTCATATCTGCATCTCCATATAAGCGCAGTCTGTGGTAATTGTGGAATGATTCTAATGTAGATACAACCCATTATACAAAAATATTTTTTTCAAAATATTTCACTTTTTACCAAATTGCTTTCACACTAGTCCAAAAGGACCATTAAGAAGGGTAGCAAATAGCAGAGGAAATCCTATGAGGTTTTTCTCCACAGGAGGTACCACAGTTTAGAGCAGTTATTGTTTTAACTAGGTTCCACAGCAAGTACTTTGCCCTAATGAAGTCATCATTAGAAAACATCTACTAGCAGGAGGGTACATTACAGAGTACAATAGTGAATGTGCTACTGATGGGGGTGGAATGGGGATTGATTATGTCTGTTAAATGCTAAATACCACTTTAGTTTTAAAGGGCATGTCCACCCCCAAAACTATAAACCCCCCAACTACTCTACTCGCGTACTGGGTCCCCAACCAGTATGTGTGCCTGTATTTCCATACATTTCGCCTTCCTTCCACCCCTCCTGTTTTCACATCAGCTTATCTCTCTCCTACTGCCTCTTCGCTCCCGCCTGTATAGCCCTAGCCGGTCACCGGGTATCGTCCCACTCTGTTTCGCTGTAACTCATCCTCTGCTCGTTTCTAAACCCGCGCTCTCGCCCCGGCCCTGCCGGAAGCCCCACAGTCTCAAAACTGCACCACCAGGTGTTGGGGGGGGGGTCTATTCCGTGCGTTGACTCGGCTACTCGAGCCCTGTCCTCGTGCTTGCTATCCTCACTGCCGCCTGCCTAGCTCTTATTTTGCCATGAGCACTGCAGCCCTTCTCCCCCCCTCCCTCCCTCCCTCTCCCTCCCTCTCGTTCTACTATCCCTCCCCCTAGCGCAAAACCCCCTTAATATGCTGCTCCCCCATGTCCCCCACCCAACCGCATATTTTTTTTTTCAAAAAGCCCCCCAAACTCTTACTTACCTCTCCGCTTTCCTCCGCTGCACTGAATGACCGACAGCCGCGTCCGTGATTGGCTGCCGCTCAGCCAATCACAGAGCGACTGCCGGTCCCGCCCCTCTGCTTGCATTCTCGCAAGCAGAGGGCCGGCAGTGCGGCGGAGGAACGAGGGGAGGTAAGTAAATTTTGGGGGCTTTCTGAAAAAATATTTATGCGGTTGGGCTGGGGGAGTGGGAGCAGCATATTAAAAATCATGTTTAAGGGTGGACATACCCTTTAAGAGAGCACCTACTTACATTTTAACAACATGTATTTGATGTCCCCCATCTTTTTCTGAGCATTTTGTAGTTTCTTAAAATATTTTGTTTTTTTCATACAATTGCATGTGAAAGATCGGAGAGTACTAGTAATAATCTTAGAATAAAAATAGGAATCCTAAAATAACAGATCTTAAGAGCACCATCCAGCTTGATTTGTTTTAAAAATAACTAAAGGAAAGTTTAAGTATAAATTTTGAATTGGACTTAAAAGTCCACAGTACATGCCATGGGTCTGTGCATTCTGAGTGAGGCAGGGTGAGGTATGTGTGTGTGTGTGTGTACTTATGTAAGTGTGGAGTTGGGAAAACTTTTTTGATGATGGTCTTGGTTGGTAGAATGGGGTAGAATGGGTGTAGTTGTGCAACAGTAGTTATGTGTCTGAGTTGGGGGTATATTTTTTACATTTATGATCACAAAATGTTTTGTATTATTTGGATATACAGTATTTGCAATTGGAAACAGATGGCTGTGATGGGTGTAGGGGTGCCTAAATGGGTGTGTGCAACTGTATATGTTGTAACTGTACAATATGATAAGCCCTGACAGTCAATTATTAGAGGACCTTTTCTGTCATAGGGTTAAACAAAATACAAAAATCCACCCCTTTAGACTTAAAGGGATAGTTCACTGGCAAAGTGAACTCTGGATCGCGCTGGAGGGTAAGTTCACCCATCTCTCCTGGTACATTAGGTGTAGAACGTCAGGTAAGACATAGCTAGTTTAACTCTCATTCTTCACTTAATGCTGTTAAAGCAGAGTTCACTTTGACAGTGAACTAATCCTTTAAGGAAAATCGATTTCAGTACAGTAAATGGCTCTTCAAGTATAAGGGCAGCAAAACTCTGTCATTCAGTAAATATTGTATTGGCTGAATCTCTGAACACATTCCAAGGAGGTTTATTTTACTTGGACAGTCAGGTTACAGCTGGTAACTGTCCAAGTGTGGGCATATGGAATTGGTTGTGTTTAAGGTTGGTGCACTAGGGGACATGATCGGGTACAATAATCTATTGTGTGAGCATATGCATTTTATCTGTGCGCATGCAAAATTAAAATTTGCACACAGTATATTACAGAAGAGGTTTTGAGCTTGGATGGAACACTGGTAGGGTGTGTGTGTAAGAACTTTTTTGTGGGGTTGATAATGCTTGATTTTGCATAGAGGGGTTGAGCTTAAAGGGCATGTCCACCCCTTTCAAGAACTTTTGCCACATAATAGCTCTCCTTCCCCCAGCCCCAACCGCTATAAAAGATTTGTTAGAAAGTCCCCCGATAGTTACTTACCTTCCCTCTATCCTCTGCCTCACAGTCAAGGCCCTCTGCTTGCATGAAACTGCAAGCAGGGGGCCGGACCGGCAGCCGCGTCCCTGATTGGCTGAGAGGCAGCCAATCACGGATGCGGCTGCCGGCTAGCTATGTGGCAAAGGGATTTGTAGCAAGGGGGAGGGATTGCAAAACGTGAGGGAGAGGTAGGGGGGAGATGGCTGCAGTGCGCATGCCAAACTTCTCCGTAGGGGAGACAGGAGGCAGAGTCCTATATGGACTCTGCAGTACTCCTGGTTGGCAGTTTTTGGGACTTGGGGGGGGGGGGGTTACTGGAGAACCATTTGGAGCTGGGGCCAGTAGTGGGGGAAATTATAGTTTTGGGGTGGACATGCTCTTTAATTGATTATTGCTTTATAACCATATAACTGTGTAACTACAGCAAGTATACTTGAGGAGGACAATGTGGGTACCTACTACATATTTGTTGCAGCCTCCAGAAGGGTTTGGAGGGCTGAGGAGCAGTTGAGGATTCTTTTTACAATGTTTTGATTTTGTTAATCAGCTACAACATTCATACATTCTATAAATCACCCCAGCATACACTGGAAACTGAATTGTACTAGAATGTTACTTTTGTAGTTTTGTCAGACTGTATCTATGGAATCGCTTTCCAGTGATTACTGATTAGTATAGTATTGTTTATAAGTAGGAAGAGGTCAGCCTGTGGTGCGTATAATAGAAGGACTGTGGGAGCACTCCTTATGCAAAATTACAAATTAAAATTTTGAAAAAGTGCCACTAATCTAGTAAATAATTCATACAAACAAACAAAGTAGAATCAACGCACATTCCCAGGCCCCATACAATATCATATTGTATGTGCACTTACATACATTATAAACAAAGGGGTTTTAGTTTACATTACTGTGATCGCATGAATGAAAAGCTTTTTAATAACTTCATGGTGACCCCAGTCTGGTCACATTTAACCTCTCTTACCTTAAAGGGCATGTCCACCCCCAAAACTAAAATTTAACCCACTGCTGGCCCCACTGTGTAGTGTAATAAAATCCTTACCTTTCTCCTCTGCTCCAATATATTTCACCTGCAGTGCTTGTTCAAAGTCCAGGAAAGTGAAGATTAGGAGCTGTCTCTGTGTGTCTCTTAACTGTCCTCCTGGATGACTCAGGCATGCACAGGGGATCCCTTTCCCCCATCCCTCCCACCTTTCGGATTCCTCCATAATGCCGTTAGTGCACCCAAAATTAAACATGTTTCTGTTTTCCTTCCCAGAAGTACATTACAGGCAGAGGCCGCAGGAACAAATGCTGGTAAGTAAGTTATCTCACAAATAAACCGTGTTCTTAAGGTTGGGAGGGGGGAGGCTACACTACAGAAAAAGGACAACTAAAGCCTCAGAACAACACTGAATCAGAAGGCATTGCACCTTGACATAAAAGAAGTAATCTCTGTCTTATACCTGATTTTGATATAGTTGCTGGGATGCAATTTATAATTCTTACAGCATTCCAGTTTCACATTTTATTATTTACAAGTCCTAAGCTACTGCAGAAGCTTTTTACAGATGGTCATACCAATTAGTATTCCTTGGCCAATCTTTTACAGAACAGATTAAGCTGAGATGTAACTGAGATCAGGATTTGTGGCCAGACACTGCACACACACACACAGGCAAGGGAGTTTCTAGACATTTTGGCACCTAAAACAAACTTTCAAAGCCACCATCAATATCTTCCTGGGGTGCGCGAAGGATAAATGAATATAAGTAGTAGAATAAGTAAGGTAGGGGGTACCCAAATGACAATAGCAATCTCAGGGTATTGCAATCAAATTTATATCTTTATTTTGAGTGCCACATGACATGTTTCGGATTATACCACGTCCTTTATGCCCCCCCCCCCCGTCCTTTACCCCCACCCCTTTCCATCGTGTGTATCTTCCCACACACATAGCAGGAAAGGGTAAGCATGTATATTGAAAAGAAAAGCGGGCAAGAGTTAGGCTGTTTCCACAAGGGCTTACATTTACATTAATTATTATACAGTATACTGGAGGGGTATTTTACAGCATTTTATAGTGAGGGAAGAAGACTTTCATCAAATTTAGTTTTTCTTCTTGTGCATTTTGGACTCATTGACTTGAACTGAATTGAATTTACTTTTAAAATTCTAAAACTACTTTCTGTAGAAATATCCATTGCACAGTTTACAGGCTTTTAGTTTGGATTCTTGCTTCGTTATCTCTTTCAATTTACTGCTGTTTGCCTTTATTAAACTGTTTTTTTCCAGTCTGAAAAGAAATAAAATATAGAGGAATATTTAGTTGAAACGGTACTTTGTTGTCTTCAAAAATTAAAAATGATTTTCTAATCCTTCTGACTCCAGTAGAATTGGGTCACAAATGCCAAACATCTTCTATCATGTAGCACCACCTGCTCAGTTTTGTCTAGGCAAAAATACAATACAACTTGGGTTTCATCCAGAATATAAATACAATTCATGCTTCCACACAGTTTACCAGCCATTTTATCTAACTGTGATTTGATATTTATTACATTTATTATTTTAAAAGGATTTTACCTTTTCCAGTGAGGAAGAGAACTACTAAGACTGTTGTGGACATGTAAAAAAAAAAGAAAATCAAGAAAAAAATTGGAAATATTCCTGGATCAAGTCCAACTTTATGTATCAATACCAAAATTGTTTTTTAGAAACTCATCTTTTTTTAAACTATGCAATGAACCAGCCATCACCACATCCAATGTAAGACAGTTCCATGGTTTTCTCACAGTGAAAACTTTACCCCCCACCCCCGAACTTGAAAACTGGACTTCTTTACTTTCCAGGTGTCCTCTGACATTTTCTCCCCTCTTTATACAACACAATATTGTGTTACTTTTTTTAAGTTTGTTATCCACCAAAACTCCAAAATTTCCAAAAGAGATTCACTTTATACAGAGCTATTTATAGTATGAGCAGCACAAGATTTTTTAAAGGGTATCTCTACCCAAATATCTTTAATTTGCTGTAGTATTTTAATTTTTAAAATTTCCCAGAAATCAACTTACCCAACCTCGTCCTCTCGGCCTCTGTCTCTATTGCTACTTCCGAGAACCTTCACAACCATACCGCAGTGCTGATATACTTTCAGCAGCCACTGCAGGAGCAGATGAGAATGGTAAGGATTTTTTAACATTACACAGTGGGGCAAATTTTAGTTTGGGGGGTGGACATGCCCTTTTAACGGAGAAAATAAAAAATGTAAATGAGCCTAAAATTATTTAATAACTTTTAACAAACATAAATGTTTCTATACACATATGTAACATATATATATATACACATATGTTTAAAATCAGCAGAATTCTGTGGCTCCCTTTTGATGCTTCATAGTGTCTCAGCCAAAAATAAGGGGGAAAAAATAGAAAGGTAAGGAATTTTGTCTTAGCCAAAAAGAAGGAAACCCCCCCAATCCTAGACGCTATGGTTAAAACCCCCAAATGGGCTCCTAAATGTGCTTAACTTCCCTAATCTCCTTGGCTGCCTTCTGCTGTTTCTTTTCCGCAAGAAAGCATCATAAGGGGCCGGACCAGCAGCCGCATGCATCGTTGATTGGCTGAATCTCAGCCAATCACAGACAAAGCTGTTGGTCTGGCCCCTTCTGCTATTCTGTGCACGGAAGCAGAAGAAGGGTCTGGAAACTAGGGCTGGTAAGTACATTTAGGAGCTGATTTGGGGGTTTTAAACCTAGCGAGGTCTAGGTTTGGGGGTATTTCCATCTACATAATTTTTGTTTTTTTGTGGGGGGGGGGAGATACCCTATAAAAATGTGAAATTTACCCATATTTATATATTATTTTTAATGATCTAGGGATTTTAATTTTCATTTGGAATTAGGAAGGTTGATGGTTGATCCATCCAATCCAACCTACACAGAAATACCTACATTTCCTGCCAAACAGTTGATTCAGGGGAAGGCACATGTAGCATGTTCCTCTATTGGCAGACACCTGGATTACCTTGACCATTATTGTCTGTACGTGATCCAACAACCAATTCTCTATCCATGTACAAATATTATTCTAGGCCAACAGACCTCTGTTTATGCATAAGTAGTCTGTATGGCACAGTATCAAGAGCAAAAAAAAAAGGTTTACTGCATCCACTGCTATGCCACAATTTAAATTCCTACTCACCTCTTCATAAAAACCAAGTTAGTCTGACCATATCTATTTTTCATACATTCATGCTGACAAGCTCCTTTAATCATTAAAGGAGAATAAAATAAAAGTTCCTACAAAGCAATGTAGGTGAAATAAATAATGTAAAGGAAAAGGTTTTTCTGACATAAAGGTGAGGAGCTATTTAACAATTTGCTCTACCAACTTTTTAACAGTGGCAGTTTTCTATCTGATAAATAATGCAAAGCACTCGCAGTTCTGGTTTTCTTAAGAACAATGTCAGGAATGATTTTCAGTTGTTGCACTGAAGACAAAATGGAGATTTTAGTTGATAAGCAAACAAAATTCCCTAAATTCTCTTTCTAAATGATGTGACTTGTACAAAACTATACTTACCGTATATACTCGAGTATAAGCCGACTCGAGTATAAGCCAAGGTACTAATTTTTGCCTCCAAAATCAGAAAACCATGATTGACTCGAGTATAAGCCGAGGGTAGATAGTTGCCCTTTAAATGTACAGTAATCCCATACAGTAACCCTAATACCTTTCCACTGTAGATGTTTAGAAATTACAACTCCCAGCATGTTTTCGTTGCTGGGAGTTGTAGTTTCCAAACACCTATAGTAGAAAGGTATTGGTTGTTACTGTATGGCATACTGTCCCCCACCCTAGAGCCCCCCCAGTTCACTTACCGTACCTGGCCAGTCTTCAGTCTTCATCTCTCCGCCGGCTGCCGCTCACTCTGTGCAGAGCCGGCAGTTCCCAGTACTGTTTCGCGATGACGTCATCATCGCGTACCCGCGAAGAACTACTGGGAACTGCCGGCTTTCCTTCCTGACTTGCGGCTGCATCTGGAATTAAGGTAAGTTTTCTCTTGACTCGAGTATAAGCCGAGGCAAGGTTTTTACGTTGATTTTTAAACCTAAAAACCTCGGCTTATACTCAAGTATGTACGGTAAATGAAGTGGATGTACATTCTGGATAACTAGACAAAGCAGTTTCTATACATAGTTGACTAAAACTGTTAATTTGGCTTGAAGAGCCAAATTACTGCTTTTTCTATTTCTTCTTCTTCTTTCATTTATTCTTCTGCTTTTTTGGACTGTATCTCCTCCCACAGTTTTTGAGCTAGAGACATGAAATTTGGTACAGGCGTGCTGGGCATATTGGCAGCCATACTTTAAGAGTAACTATAGTTATAAAAAAAAATTTTGATCAATAATCAAAACAGTTTGTTTTTTTAACTTCCAACCTGACACACCAAATGAGCTACCCATTCATTCATGTGGCAACCATATTTAAAGGGTAAGTAAAGTCAAAAACACATTTTGTCCAATCATCAAAAACGTTAGATTTTTATCCCCCAACCTGCCACGATTACACACCAACTGACATACCCATTAATTCCTGTGACAGCTATGTTTAAAGGGTAAGTAAAAAACAACAATGTCCTCATCATTGCCATTATTGAGTTTTAAAATCTGCTTCACAAACACACACATTCCCTTCCAAAATGCAGCCTTTCAAGCCAAATTCAAAGTTTTTACTTAAACTTTCCCTTTCTAGTTATTTTTGCAATGGGAAGTTTGAGGAAACTCAAAATACAAAAAATACAGCTCCACAAATCCTATAATTGTCTTCCTATAACTGTAAACCATTTGTCTTTCACCTCTGAATTCAGCCTCTTAGTATTACAATTTATAGAATATTTCAGGTTACTCGAAATTTGTGATGTCAGGTCTGCCTTTTAGTGTTTCCTCTTGCGGTTATTTAAGACATAAAAACCCCTTCTGCACATGCTAACTTGGTACATTTTGTTTGTATCCCCATTCTACTTATACTAAGCTGCATTAAACAGTTGACAAGACCACTTGTATGGAGACCCCTTTAATGTTGTGTAATTGCAATCACTTTGCACAAATAAGCACATTTTGATCAATCATCAAAAAAGTATGTTTTTTTAACCCCCAACCTGACACCTACTGACCTACCCCTCCATTTCTTTGGCAGCCATACTTAAAGGATAACTAAAGTAAAAAAAACTAATTTTGTAATCAAAAAGATTGTTTTTTAACCCACAACCTGACCCAGATACACAACACCTACTGACCTACCCTTCCATTGCCATGGCAGCCATATTTAAATGGTAACTATAGTAAAAAAAAAAATTTTTTGACTAATCATCAACAAACTTTGTTTTTTCTTAACCCCCAACCTGACCCAGGTAAACACACCTACTGACCTACTTTTCCATTTCCGTGGCAGCATACTTAAAGGGTAACTAAAGTTAAAAAAATAATTTTGATCAATCATCAAAAAAGTTTGTTTTTTTAACCCCCCAACCTGACACAGGTACACACACCAACTAAGCTACCCATTTATTCATGTGGCAACCATATTTAAAGGGTAAGTATAGTAATCATCAAAAAAGTTAAAATCTGCAGCACAAACTCACACATTCCCTTCCAAAATGTGTCCTTTCAAGCCAAATTCAAAGTTTATACTTAAACTTTCCCTCTCTAGTTGAACTTACTGTTTTCCAGACAAACTCACAGTCACGTAAACTTTACTTATACTTACTTTATACCCAGAAATAATTGGCAAATAATTGCAGGTATCCCCGGAAGTCGCGGGATTCTCATCATATTATAAATTCTAAAGCTGATAATAAAACATTTTATTGCATATGTTTCAGGATTTCAATAACTGCGAGTTAATCCCCCCTGGGATTACAGAGAAACAGTTCTTGGCTTTCAAACACTGCTATTTCTATATGCATAGCATCATTTTGTGATGCACCTGCAACACCCTATAATAATACATTTTAAAAAGAACAAGTAAATAGACACCACACATCTATATGTGTATGTGTCATGTTTCCAGATAATCTCATTCTTGCAGTCACTTAAAAGTAACCTCTGTTGTGCAAACAAGAACCCAAACTACATAAGTTGTATGCTTGTGAAGGTTCTCATTTATCCAGGTCATGGTATATCTGTTGTATTCAATTAGATCAACTGGACTTGAAGTTTAGCTAGTCATCCGACTGGCTTTCTCAATTCAGAATGACTTGTACAAGAATCTGTGGCAATTATGTACCCTGGAAAATCCCAGTTAGCATATCACAGCCAGGTGTCAAGGGCGTGGTTGCATTGTGGCTAAGAGGTGTTATAGGAATGCCCAGGGTATAGTGTCAAAACAGCATTGTACATGGCTGACAGTTGGTGTCAGACCCCCCCCCCCACCTCTATTTAGGCTTGGTTTCTTTATTTTCACATAAATGGCCTACTTGACACCTCTCTTGAACCAGTCACGTTCCTTTATGTTAACATTGTAATGCACAGCTTTTATGCACAACATTAGTCAACTAGAACAGAACCAGGCCTCACAGCTACCTGTGGCCATCTGGGAAAGAGTGATGGAGTTCACCAAACAAGCACAGCTTTCTCAGCACTGTAAGGGCAAACAAAGGCAACAGAACAAGTTCTCTATTCTGTCATCCCAGAACACCCCCAAAGGAGAACAACTACCTTGGATACAAAAGGAGGGAAGTGTCACTTCATCAAACAAGAAGGAATGGGTGAGAAACTTGACCAAAACAGAAATGGAAGTCCTCGCTAAGGGATTGAATTTTACCATCACTCCTAAAGCCATCCTTGTGGTGGATATTATAGCAGCCACAGAAGCCTCAATCCACAATAATAAGGTACCACAGAGTGAGGCAGAACAACTTCGCCTTAAGGTATCTGCAGCCTTAGCCAGTGATAAAACTCCTTCATCTAACCTGACCACACAGGAAAGAAGAGCCTTAACATCCCTCAAGAAAGATTCCAGTATCACCATTCTACCGGCAGACAAGGGAAGATGCACAGTGGTACTCAACACCTTAGACTTAGATGCTAAGGCGACCATGTTCCTGGCTTATAACAAAACATATGAGGCTTTAACAAGGGATCCCACCAGCCGTTACAAGAAAAATGCATATATGGACTCCCAAAGATACATAAGGAAGGGGCACCACTAAGACCTATAGTCAGTAGCATCAACTCTGTAACATACAAAGTGGCAAAACATCTTAGGACCGTTGGTGGGAAGTTCTAAGCATCACATCCAGAACTCTCAGGATTTCACCAACAAGATTGAAGATATAGTACTCGGTGCAGAAGGAACTATGGTGTCCTATGATGTGACATCTCTCTTCACCTGTATACCCACCAAGGAGGCTGTTATCATGGTGAGAAAATGGCTAGGCCAAGACAGCACTCTTACCAGCAGAACTGATCTCAACCCAGAACAGGTGTGTTCCTTACTGGTCTTGTGCCTGAATACCACCTATTTCAAATACAGGGATAAGTTCTATAAGCAAAAACATGGATGTGCTATAGGATCTCCAGCTTCACCCATTGTGGCCAACCTTTACATGGAGGAGGTAGAAAAACAGGCACTTAATACCTTTAAGGGCATAGCACCCAGCTACTGGTTCAGATATGTGGATGACACCTGGGTTAAAATCCACCAGAAGGAAATACAAGCCTTCACAGAACACATTAATGCGGTAGACCAAAACATCAAATTTACAAGGGAAACGGTACAAAAAACAAACTGGCTCTCTTGGACTGCTTGGTAGAAGTCAAGGAAAATGGTAAACTGGAAGTAGAGGTTTACAGAAAACCAACACACATAGTAATACATAGTAACATAGTAATTAAGGTTGAATAAAGACATTCGTCCATCAAGTCCAACCTATTCCCTTTTTTTTTTTTTTTTTTAACCCTACCTAACAGTTGATCCAGAGGAAGGCAAAAAACCCCAGCTAAAAAAGGGGGGGAAAAATTCCTTCCTGACTCCAAACGGCAATCGGAAAGTATCCCTGGATCAACCAGATCTATATGCATTAATACCAGTAATTCTCAATATTTTTTAGTTTTAGAAACTTATCCAGGCCTTTTTTAAAGTTATTCAATGAACTTGCCATTACCACCTCTGCTGGAAGACAGTTCCACAGTTTCACCGTTCTCACTGTAAAGAAACCTCTCCTAACTTGAAGATGAAACTTCTTTTCTTCCAACCTTAAAGGATGTCCACGAGTCCTCTGATATGACCTATTAGTGAACAATGCACCAGAGAGTTCACTGTATGGGCCATTAATATATTTGTATAAGGTTATCATGTCCCCACGCAACCGCCGCTTCTCCAATGTAAACAGCCCTAACTTGTCTAATCTGCCTGCATATTCACAGATCAGTATTTGATGTTTAACTCCCACCACCCTTTAGATCACAAGCTGGGTGTCATCAGAACCCTGCAACATAGAGCTGAGAACATCCCCACTAGGCGAAGGCTAAAGAAATGAAACAAACTCAGAGGAGCCCTTAAAACTTGTGGATATCCAGACTGAGCCTTTGTCAAAAGAAGTAGAAGGAAAGAAAAGAACACCAATACCAACAGTGAAGGGGAAAAGCAAGACAGGAGAAAGAACATGGTCATTCCATATGTAGCAGGGGTCTCTGAGAAATTAAGAAGAATTTTCAAAAAACACCGTATCCCTGTCTGCTTTAAACTGAACAACACACTGAGGCAGCAATTGGTACTTTCGAAAGACCCAATACCGAAACACAAGAAAAGCGACATCATATGTCATATGTGAAGAATGCTCTGATTTGTATGTGGGGGAGACCACAACAGCTACTGCATCAACGTATGGCCCAACACAGAAGAGCCATCTCCTCGGGTCAGGACGTGTACCTGCATCTTAAGGATAAAGGACATACCTTTGAAGATTGTAATGTTAACATATTGGCAAAGGAACGTGACTGGTTCAAGAGAGGTGTCAAGGAGGCCATTTATGTGAAAATAAAGAAATCAAGCCTAAATAGAGGGGGGTTCGACACCAACTGTCTGCCATGTACAGTGCTGTTTTGACACCTTACCTGGGCATTCCTATAACACCTCTTAGCCACTATGCAATCACGCCCTTAACACCTGGCTGTGATATGCTAATTGGGACTTTCCAGGGTACATAATTGCCACAGATTCTTGTACAAGTCATTCTGAATTGATAAAGCCAGTTGGATGACTAGCGAAACGTCTTCAAGAACTAAACTTCAAGTCCAGTTGATCTAATTGAATACAACAGATATACATAAGTTGTACACATTTTGCAACACTGCCAGACTGTTTTCCAGACAAACTCACACTTATAGTTCCTTTATACTTAGAATGGCAATTAATTGCAGGTATCCCACCCCTCCCGGAGTCTCCCGATTTCTGGGGTGGTCGCCCGCACTACTGCCCCTTCAAAGACTTGCAGCCTCCTCCCCTGGAATGCTCCTTACCTGGATGCCATGCCCCTATAATTCCCTGTTACGCCCCTAACTCTGCCTCCATCCCTTTGGCTCTTAATTCTGATTCCACTCGCCCCCTAGATGACTTCATCAATGTCACGTTCCCCTGGCCATGCCCCTCACCACGCCCCCTTTCTCCACCCTGTCTGGAAGCACCCAGCAACTTTTTTGTGTTACCTTATTTGTGGTTTCTTCAATCAGATATAGTCCTGGACGCACAGCAGTCTTGAACAACAATAGTGTTTATTAGTTGAACACGTGACATTTCGGTGTACACGAACTTCTTCCTCAGATGACAAACTAGTGATAAAGTGCTGTCTTAAATAGGGTGCAACCTCTAGTACACACAACCACTGACCTACCCTTCCATTGCCATGGCAGCATGGAAATGGAAGGGTAACTATAAGTCAAAAAACAAATTTTGACCAATAATCAAAAAAGTTTTTTTTTAACCCCCAACGTGGCACACCCCTCCATTACTGTGGCAGCCATACTGGAAGGGTAACTGAAGTCAAAAAAACTAATTTTGACCAACCATCAAAAAAGTTTTTTTTTTTTAACCCCACACCTACTGACCTACCTTCCATTTCTGTGGCAGCCATAATTGAAGGGTAATGATAGTCAAAAATAAATTTCGATCAAAATTTTAAAAAGTTTTTTTTTTTTTAACTTCCAACCTGACACGGGTACACACACCAACTGAGCTACCCATTCATTCATGTGGCAACCATATTTAAAGGGTAAGTATAGTATATAGTAAAAAAAAAAACAACCTGACACGAATACACACACCAACTGATCTACCTTTAATTCACGTGACAGCCATATTTAAAGGGTAATTAAAAAACAACAATGTCCTCATCATTGGCATTATTGAGTACTAGACATTAAGCCCGCTACAATAACGGGCGCTAGAAACACAGAGTGCCCCCTTAGTGTCCTAAGGCCAGAGTACCCTCTTAGTGTCCCAAGGCCAGGGGCCCCCTCTGTCCCAAATCCAAGGGCCCCCCCTCTGTCCCAAATCCAGGGGCCCCTGTCCCAAGCAACCTTACCTGCAGTCTGTTTAATTGCTGTTCTCCCTCCGTGTGTTTCCAGTGTTTCTCCCTCTAGTGTTGAGTCAATAGGAACTGCAGACACTCTCCCTCTAGTGGTGAGTCGGTAGGAAATGCAGAGACTCTCCCTCTAGTTGTGAGTCAATAGGAACTACAGAGACTCTCCTTCTAGTGGTGAGTCCATTGGAAATGCAGTGACGCACACACACGGACACAGGGATGCACACTTTGGGTTTTATTATATATGATTACACACACACACTTACATACCCTTCCAAATACGCCTTTCAAGCCAAATTCCAAGTTTATACTTGAACTTTCCCTTTCTAGTTTAAAATTAACGTTTTAACAGCAATACAGTGCAGATATTGTTAATGTTTTAAAGGGTATCTTTACTCTAAAAAAAAAATTAATTTTCAAAAATCGTACCTTTAAATACAGCAATATCCCACTACAAAACTCTTTTCAGATTTTAATTTTGAGTAGATTCTAAGAAATCATCATTTGAAATAACAGCATGTACAGGGAAAGACCTGTCACTCCAGAACCATACATTATAATATGCGCCCTTTTGGTGACCTCTTACTAGGATATGTGGCTTCCTGGCGGTACACTTTCTTCAGCAATTAAGAGAATCAAAATAGAAATTCCTCAGGTAGTAAGAAGCCTATTCTAAATTTAGTCATAAAAATAGACAGAGCAAGAAGGAACTTGGCTAATTAAACAATACTTTATTTAAACATCTTTAAAAAATTTAAGCAAAATAGTAAATGTAAAGGAAGCACAATAAAGCTGCCCAATAGGCCCCCTCTCCAGATGACTAAACCCATCACTATATGTACATTGTCAAAATATCCCACAGCCCTAGTAGACTTAACAGTCAGTCAATGTCCGTGCACGGAGACAGGATATGCAGAGTATCATGGTTAAAGTCCAGGAGCCGAAAAAACATAGTGTAGGTAGAGTGGGGACCCCGCACCCCAAAACTTAGCGTGATCACGTTACTGTAAACTGGCAGAGGGATGTCTTGTGGTATTTCCTGCCTAACTGTTGATCCAGAGGAAGGCAAAAAAAAACCCACCAAATTTATGAAGGGGGGAAAAAATTCCTTCCTGACTCCAAGTGGCAATCGGAAATTTCCCTGGATCAACTCTACTTTATGTATCAATACCAGTAAATTGCAACATTCCTTGTTTGCAGAAACTCATTCAGCTTTTTTTTTTAACTGACGAATGAACCTGCCATAACAACGTCCACTGGAAGACAGTTCCATAGCTTTACCGTTCTCACAGTGAAAAACCCTTTCCAAACCTAACCTCTTTTTGTCTTTTAACCTCACAAGCGTGATGTCATCGCGCTGCGCCATGCAAACGCAGCGCGATGATGTCACGCGCGCAGGCTTCCAGTTAAATTGAACGGGAGGTAAAGGAGCTACATCTTACCTCCCCTTCTTCAATTAATACTGGCCTTGAAAGCTGGGCTGCCAGTACGGGTCCTATTGTTACTTCCGAGAACAGAGTAGCAATAGAGCAGAGAACAGAGGGAAGGAAGCATGGTAAGTCGGTTTCTGGGGCCTTTTTTACCAAATAAACATGGCGGTTGGGGGTGGGCTGGGGTGCCCTACACTACAGCAAAAAATAATTTTGGAGGTCGAGATAACCTTTAACAAAGTGATACTGTTTATATTTGTTAGTTATCTGATTAGAGTTTACAGGAAATAGCGCTACCCTTGGTGTTTACCGACTGCTTTAAATTGTGCAGTATTAGAAATATGTATTTATTTTATAATTGTGTCCATTTTCAGTGTTACGGTAACTTACTAAAACATTTTCCCCCATTCTTTTTGTCTCCCTCTTTTGTTTGTCTTGTTCTGTAAACCTCTTTCTGTGTTTATTTATAATATATTATTGTTTTGGTGTGGGATGTTATTTTTGTCTGTATTTCCATTATACTTGGATTGTGTTAACATTGTTTAATTGCACAATTGTGCCCATCCTTTCTTCTGTCGTGGGTCCCATGCTTTTCGTGTGTTACCGGGAGTTCGGTTTTATCTCCCTTTGTGCTTCCTATTTTTTTTCTTGTGGGTTGCCTCCTTTTTTCTACATGATACTTTTAGTTGTCCTTTGTTCATCTGTGTGTGTTGAAGTCCCTTCTGGCACAGAGGCTGTAAAGGGAGACAACATGACCTTATTGTGCATCTCTTGCATGAAGAGGGAGGAAGTTTCTGCTACAACCACTGTTAGGTGGTTCTATCAACGTGACGATGGGCAAGAAGTACTTGTATGTATTTTGTATTATTTACTGTACTGTTTGACTGTATTTTGGCTTTAGACAGAATTTTTACTGGATATAATGTGCTGAAAAATAAAGGAAATAATCACTTTTTGGGGGATGTATAGTATTAATTAAAGGGTATGTACAGCGAAAAACCCTCGCCACCTGGGTTCTTCTGCTCCCTGCTCCTGTTGCGAGATTGCTTTGAGCAAAAACAAGAGCAGTGAGCCGTTTCCTGGTCACGGCTGGTCAAGTTATTGGACATGACGTCACATTGCACCTTGATTGACAGCCATGATCAGGAAAAAGCACCACAGAGCAGTGGAAGAGTGGCGAGGGACTGGGTCAGGTAAGTCACTTCAACAGCATCTTTGGCAGTTATGCATAATGTGAAAATGGGGTTTGGGGGAGTGCTCTCCATGACTATAGGGCTGGATATGCCCTTTAATTACGTTAATATCACATTTAAAAAATAAAAAAAAAGGGATGCTATTTCCAGTATTCCTACTGTAACTGTATGCTTTATATATGGGCCTCAATCTCTCAATTTCATCCACTGCAGCTAATCAGAAATTATTATATTAAAGAGAGACAATATCAGAAAAATTGACTTAAAACACTTTTCAGGTTTTAAAAACCCAGGAAGGTAGAAGGTATATTCTAGATAAGAGAGTTAAACGAGTTTAATAGTGAACCACAAACATCAAAAAAGTATATTTCTACCTTCCTGGGTGCTGTTAATATGAGAGGACATAAGCTCACCTGCTTATGTTGGTTGTCTCACAGGGGGTAGGAAAAGGCTTTGGCAAATGGCTGAAACCTGAAAAAAAAGTTAATTTTTCAAAGTATAGTTGCCCATTAATTAAAACTTTGTTTTATTGTTTTATACACAGTGTACAGTAATAATCCATGATAACTAGTCCCAAATATAGTTCTTAGAATATTTATTTTGTTTATACATTATACAGGTTCTTGTAATTTTCATCACCAAAGCTACCACCAGAACATTATATCTGTAAATTTTAGAAAGCTAAAACCCTGAATAAAAAGTCTCTCTTTCATTGTTTAAAATGAACACACTTTATCTTGGAAAGGTAAATAAGTGACAAACAAACAAGTCAAAAATGATGTCATAACAATTAATTCTGTAAAAATCTGGTTAGTCATAATCTTATTAAAAAATAAAAAGCAGCACAATGTTCTAGAGAGAAAAGCATTATCTTGTGTCTTTGCACAGATATATGAATATGATGGAAGACCCCAAGAACCAAAAAGTCCCCTACAAGGTCGGCTTCAGTGGACTGGAAGCAAAGATCTACAGGATGTTTCCATCACAATCCTCAATGTGACAACCAACGATTCAGGGGTTTTTACATGCAAAGTTAACCGCACTCTCGACTTTAAGGCTCACCGTCACTTAATTCAGAGCAATATAAGCATCAGTCTAAAGGTCACAGAAGAAGGTGAATACATTTGCACTATATCACTGCAAAGTTTTCAAGATAAAGGGATAATATTGTAGTTTTCTTTGCTGTCCAGAAGCACCTCTTATTGCATTCATTAGAACTATCTGTGTTATCAGCACACCAATCCTTTAATTAAAGTTAAAGGGTAACTGTGGTCTTTAATTCTTCCAAACTAGTAAGAGTTATATAAAAGGCCTTCAATCGTACCTTCAAAAACCTAAATCACATCTCTAAATAAAATTTGTGAGATAAAAGTTATTGCTGGAAAGGTTCAGCAATATTACTTCTTGGTTGAACACTTGTTTTCAGCCATGTGACCAGCTTGTAGTCATGTGGCCAGCCTCAGCCTGCATTAATAGGCTCCCCTTCACAACTGTCCATTTTTTACCCAGGTACTTCCTGATTTCCCCAGCATTGTCTTTACTGAGCATGCTTCTCCCCCGGGGCAGAGGGGCTAGCAGAGGTAAGGTGATGTCACTCAACCTACTGGAAGCAGGAAGTTTGAACATTCACCTTGATATTATTTCTCACAGGGTGAAGCCAGAGATGTGATTGTCGGCTCATTTTAAAAGAAACACTGCAGTTGCACATTAAGATTTAATTGTCAGTTAAGAATCCGAACATCACAGACAATTCACGGGGTGCCTCAGTTTGGGCCCACAATTTTTTGTCCTTAAGCTTACTAAATATTGCTTGATATGAAACAGTCGTGTAAACTAGGAATCACTTACCCCCCCCCAGCTAAACTATGATGGGGCCCCTATCTGTGCTTTATCCACAGTGGTTTTCTGGGAGAAGGCTATATCTGTTATAGGAAAATAAGAAGATGGAACCCCCTTGGCTCCCAGGCACCCCTGCAGTTGCTCCCTCTGCTCCTCTGGTAGTTACAGCCCTGATATGAAATATACTATTATATTTTTAAAGGGCATGTCCACCCCTTTAAACGTTTTTTGATATATTGTAGGGCTTCCTCCCACAGCCCCAACATAATAGAATTTTCAGAAACTCCTCCGATCTTTACTTACCTTCCCTCTTTCCTCCGCCGCACTGTCCCGACTCTCTGCTTGCATGAAACTGCAAGCAGGGGGCCTGACCGGAAACTGAGTCCCTGATTTGCTGAGAGGCAGCCAATCACGGACGTGGTTGCCGGTTGCTCAGAACTCCGGGGGAGAGAGGTAAGGTAAGTACAGTTCGGGGGACTTTCTGATAAATCAATTATGGTGGTTGGGGCTGGGGGAGGGAGACCTACAATATAACCAAGGGGTTTAATGCTAGGGGGAAGAAGAGGAAACGGGAGGGGGAGGGGGGCTGAACTATGCATGGCAAAATTCTCCCGGAGGAGAGACAGGAGGCAGAGCCCTATATGGACTCTGCTAGGCTTCTGGTGGCCAGTTTTGGGGACTTTGGAGGGGCATAGCAGGGCAGCCATTTGGAGCTGGGATTTAAGGTAAGGATTTTATTACACTACAGAGTGGGGCCAGTAATGGGTTAAATTATAGTTTTGGGGGTGTCTGGTGGTTATAACTTTAATGTTATTTCTTTAACATTATTCTGTCAATCCTGTATTGTGATATAGCATTTCATTTTGCTTCCCCTCCAACAGCTGGAGAAGACTTTACTTCAGTTCTCTCTGAAATTATGATGTATATTCTCCTTGCATTTCTTACCTTCTGGCTATTGGTAGAAATTGTTTACTGCTACAGGAAGATCTCCAAGGCAGAAGAAGTCACCCCAGAAAGTGTGTAAGTTTGTCTTCTCTAAAAATTATGCAGTAAATAAGGTAAATTTATCAAAATACAAAACTTAATAGTTATAGAAAACGTTCACTGTTCAGTAGTTTACTTTACACCTAGTCATCACCTTACAAACTGTTCTATAGCATTCAGACAAAACATTCTACCTGGCATTAATCTTTATACTGCCAGAGTAAAATACACATTTACCAGTGCTACTGTATATACAGTAGAGACCGCACACACACCTTTACAGTTGGAAAAGATTTTAGACTTTATTCCACATGAAACAATGGTCACTACTAACTATTCTGCAGCAGTCAAACTTCAACCTTATTTCAGCTGATCCAGAGGAAGGAAAGAAAATACTAAAGGCATGTGTAATTTAAAGGAATAGTTCACTCAAACAGTGCTGACAATACCCAATTCTAAATCATTAATAAATAGAAGCGGCCCCAACTCAGAACCCTGTGTCACCCCAATTAGCACTTTAGTCCATAATGATGAAGCCCCATTAACAACTACTCTCTGCATCCTAATCATTACCCAATTTTCTATCCATTTATAAATGTGCCATTTTAGGCTTAAGCTCCATATACACGTGCAATCGTGGGGACATTATTGTTGCTTAATAATGGAATAAGGTGGTAGGGTTGTTTAAATACTCGTTTTCAACTGTATTGTTACCTGTAGGGTGGGGGCTGGGAAGAAACAAAAGAAAGGCATTTTTTTTTTTGTTTCTTTCTTTCCTCTCTGATTGGATGTGGGTGCAGCTAATTGGTTTAAATTGCCTAAGAACTGTAGTGTCTTTAATTTTGAACCTTTCATATAAAGCTGGGTACACACTTAAAAGATTTTAGAAAGATGACAGAAAGGATCTTGCAGATCCTGTGTGTCATTTTTCAAAGATCTGCATACACACAGTCCCGAGCATTCTCCCTATGGGAGAACGCTCGCGACTGTGTGTTTCCCTTGGCAGACTCCCCTATAGGGAGTCTGCTGCAGCCGAGGGAAATTTTCCCTCAGCAGGCGCATGCTCATTCAGAAAAGCAAGGTACACACAGTACCGATTAAGCCCTGATACAGATCCTACAGTATCAGTACAGTACAGTACATGTGTGTTCCTAGTTTTAGTCTTGCTGGCAGAGCGATTTCTGAGCTCTGAGTGATTTTATTTTAAAAGGGTTTTCAGTTTTAAAGGGGTTTAGAACAAGATTGCCATTTCTGTTGTGTATTGCTGTTTTTGTTGTTGTGTATTGCTTTTAATTATGGACAGATTTGTTGGGGCCATGCAGTGTAGGATCTTGGAGCAGCTGTTCCAAGGGACCTTTATTTGTTTCAGATGTGAGTAGGTTGCCTATTTGGAATCTAAGGTGCAGAATATAAAGGGGAAACGTGCAGCATTGCAGGGCTTGGCAAACCTGGGGGAAATGCAGGTACTGCCAGGGGCCAGTAAACTGAAGGGTGGAAATGGGGTAGACAAGGTGGTGAAGGAAGATAGATTTGTAAGAGTCACCAGGGGAAGTCGGGGACAGAAGGGTAGGGTTACTTCTTCCCAGCTAGTTGATCCCAACAGATTTGCTGTTTACAAATGCAAGAAGTCTGGAAAAACTGGGGAACTAGAACTAATAGCTTTAAAGAAAAGGTACAGTATGATGTGATGAGTATCGCAGAAACATGGCTAAATGATTCACATGGCTGGGCAGTAAATATTGGATACTCCTTATTTAGACATGACAGAGTTAATAAGAAAGGAGGGGGGTATGAATGTTTGTTAAACAAGAATTAAAGCCAAATCTAAAAGATGAGATAGATGGGGGTATAAACGAAAATGCTGAAACAATGGGGGTGGAGCTGTTCCCCGAAGGGATATCTGTTGGTTGTTTCACTAAATAAATGGGTAAAGGACCCTGTTTGCACAAATCTATGTGCGCGGTTCCTATTTCTCCATTGGCTGTATTATTAGGAC
This sequence comes from Hymenochirus boettgeri, assembly GCA_019447015.1. Classification (NCBI taxonomy): domain Eukaryota; kingdom Metazoa; phylum Chordata; class Amphibia; order Anura; family Pipidae; genus Hymenochirus; species Hymenochirus boettgeri. The sequence goes on along the minus strand of CM033475.1, from coordinate 122,420,728 downwards.
ATTCAGACACCAGCACCACAGAAAAGAATTATAGCACATGCTTAAGGAGTGCATTTTGCATATATAAACCACCAAATGCCAGTGAGGAGGTGAAAAATAATCTCCATATGCAGATGGCGAAGGCTGCTGGTATGGGGCATGTTCTGGTTATGGGGGCTTTCAATTACCCTGGCATAGATTTGACTAAGGGAAGTGCCAGAACCTCGTAAGGTATCAAGTTCTTAAAGTTTCTATATGAGCATTTTTTTCACAGATGGTAGAAGTTCCTACTAGACAGGATGCGTTGTTGGATCTGGTGATATCTAATAACCCAGAGCTCAATTTGGAGATGAAGGTAATGGGAAGCTTAGTTAATAATATCAATAAAGCCCCAGGACCGCATAAAACACATCCTCGGATTTTAAGAGCGCTTAGTCCAGTTTTATTTAGACTGCTGTTTCTTACTTTCTTCTTGATTCACTTTTGTCTAGGGCTGTGCCACTGGATTGGAAAAAAGCTAATGTAATACTAATATTCAAAAAAGGTAGTCATTCCGAACATGGTAACTATAGATCTGTAAGCCTAACATCAGTGGTAGGGAAGTTGCAGGAAATTTTTTTTGTCTCCAAAACTGATCTTATTAGTAGTAGTCAGCATGGATTTATGAGAAACAGATTGTGCCAGACAAATTTAATTGTTTTTTTATGAAGAAGTGACAAATTACATTTAGGCATAGCAGTGGATACAGTATACTTGCTAAAGCTATTGACACTGAGCCACATAGGCGACTAATGTATAAACTGAGGACTGTTGGCCTAGAAAAAAAAATTCTACATGGAGAGTGAATATTGGTTATTGGTTTGCAAACAGAGAGTGGTGGCCAATGGAGCTACATCCATGTGGTAGTGGAGTGCCTCAGGGTTCTGTACTGGGGCCGCTTCTGTTTAACCTGTTTATAAATGACTTAGAAGGGGGCATTGAGAGCAAGGTCTCTGTGTTTGCTGATGACACTAAACTATGCAGAGCTTTGGAAACTTCAAATGATGTGCAAGTGCTGCAAGCAGACCTAGATAGATTATCAAAATGGGCAGCAGAATAACAGATGAGATTCAGTATTGATAAATGTAAGGTGATGCATTTGGGGTTTAACAATCCTTGTGCCTCCTACACTATAAATAACTCATAGCTAAGTGAATGTCTAATGAAAAATGATTTGCGGGTTCTAGTAGATAATAGAGATGTAATGTAGGTTAGATTAGAACTCAGTTTGTTCCAATGAAACTTTCGGAACTCCCGAATTTCAGGGAACCCAAAATGTGTACCCCTGTGTCGGAAATGTGTGTACCAACCATAATTTATGCTTTCCTCAAATACCAAAAATTCTAAATATTTTAAAAAATTGTAGCAAAACCAGATATTGAATGATCAATTCAATATGATCAATTCAATTCAAAACTATAATGGAGGGTGCCAGAGCCGGCTGGCATGACGTTTTGGCACCCAGACCACTGTCTTGGCCCTCCAGAGACAGTGGTCAGATTTTAAAGGGGAACTGTGATCTCCAAACAAGTTGGTTTTTAAATGAAAGGCCAGGTTTCTACCTTTAAAATGAGCCATCAACAATCTCTACGTGCTGCCCAAGATATGTGCAAATATCTCTGATCAGAAAGTTAAGGGGTGGGATGGGAGACATCCAGATGACATTCCAGAGGCTGCTCTTCCACCTCGCTGCATCAGTAATGCTTTGATTCCAGTGCAGATGACTCTCCCTGCTGTGGGTTGCTCAACCCCCTCCTTTCTGCTCTGTCTGTTTCTTCACTTAGATGTAGCTGATTCTGACTCTGCCTGTAAAGGCTGTTTTCACACAGTTTTCTTTAGGAGTGGTTATGGGTCTGAGGTATGAGTGGGGGAGGGGCCACAGCACCCGTGGGGTTGCAAATGAAAGGGCAAAGGGGGGTCCTGTAAGGAAAGGGGCCCATGAGTGGGAGGGGCCATCAGGCCCACAAGTGGAGGTGGGGGAGGGGCTTGGGTGCTGTTACAGAGTTTTATTAGTCTATAACAGCTTTATTTTAAGGGTACCTAAAGTCAAAAAAGAAATCATTAAAAAGGTACTTTTACACTTTTAAATGTATAATGATACCCACACAGACATTGGTAAAAACTCGTACTGAACAGCCATTCTATTTCCAAAGCAGCCCTATTTAAAGGGCAACTAAGTTCAAAAATTAAATCTTGAGTTAACCCTTTAAAAAGGAAAAAGAAAAAAAAAAAACACTCTCCAACTCCTACACTGTCAGGTTTCCACTAAACTCTCTCCAACACACTGACAAAAAGGTGCCTGTTGAGCTGCCTTTTATACCAAGGGTTTGGCACTGATTGGAATTATATGGCTGGATCATTTGGAAAAAGATTTGGAAAAATCCTGAAAGCGTAGTTCAGGAAAATCTACGATCTGTGGGTCTCGGAAATGGAACTGGGCTTAGTTTATCTGTAGATATCAACCCTTTTACCACCACAGACATTTTTTTATGGCATTAAAAAATGACAATACTACTGCACAGTGTAAATTTTTTTGCCACAGAGAGTAAATGCTGAAATAGTTGTTAATGTTCAGTAATTTTCAATTGCAATAAAGGAGTAATATTGTAATTTAATAATATTGATCCTTTATTAATACCATTCAATATGTAGATAAATTTGTAATATAGATAAATAAATCTAAATAAAAAGGATTTTTTCCACTGAACTGTGACTAGCTTTGAAAAGGTAGACACAGCTATTTGTTTGCAAGGTACATATTTTTTATGGGGTACTAAATAAATATTAAATGCAATGTTCACTATAAATTGTTCAGTATACAATAATAATTTAGTAAACTCTCTTAATTTTTAGCACTGACTATTTAGCAATACCTTTAGAAAACAAGGAGAACTGTTCAGTTCCAGTGGAGGAATAACTTTTTCATGCATCTAAAGGTAAATTTAATTTTTGATTGGAATTTTATGCTGTACGTTCTATTCTACCTTTATAGGACGACTAAACTGAAAATTAAATTTCCCCCCCAAAATAATTTAGAATTATGTGGACGTATGAATCTTTTGTGAAATACGAGGGTGCGATTGCCCGGGACCGCAACTCATAAGTAGGCCACCAAACTGTAGTCTTTGGATGGTCCAAGCATCACCCTTGCCCCCCCCCAGACCTTAGTTCAGCTTTTCAGGCAGATGGGAGGTTTTTTTTCTGTAATGTTAATGAAATAATTCATATAACTATTTTTGGGGGGGACATTGCATTTAGCATGTATCTCTGGCTGGGAATTACTTGAAATAAATTATTAAGTGATGGTAAATATTTATCTTAGTTGAAAAAGAGTGTTTTTAAACTGCTCTTTTAAAAAAATGAATACCAGGATGCAGTCTCATATTAAGCAAGTGTGTCTTAATCATCTCTTCCCCCCCACAATAAAGGTTGACCAGTATCTTCTCAATAAAATCTGGACCTAGCTATAGTCTCAAGGTCTGCAAGTGATATATCATTTTTGTGTGAGATCTGATATAATTGCCTTACACGTGATGCACATAAAGTTTTTGTTAATACTTCAACTTTCTACCTTACAAGGCCCGGCGATGTTTTTTGCATTCTGAAGACTGTTTACTACAGAACAAAAAGCTTGTACAAAATGTGTTTTATGGACATGGACTATAACGGAAATCAAGTTTCTTGGCTAGAAAACAAAGTTCTTTATAATTTGGTTTGTAATGTAAGCAGAAGAAAAAATGTATTTGTGGCTTCTTGCAAATAAAATTAAGGTATTACAGTAAACAAAAAACAATCAAGCCATAAGCTGTATATTACAATCAAATGTGTGGATTTAATAAACTATGAGTTGATTGTAAAGGAATACATTGTCTAACAATGTCTAATTATTACCTGCATCACAGTACTTACCATATATTTAAAGGACTTCAGATTTGTAAAAAAAAAAAAAAAAGCACTAAATAGAAATAGAAATGTGATCTACAGTATAGTTCTTTCCTTAATGACCTAGAATTGACTGACTAGTTTCAGCTTTGTAGTCAATATTGTATGAATGTGTTAAACTCTCTTTCATTGTAACCATTGTAATACACATATGACTTACTACTACTTACTACTATCTGGTTATTTATTTACTGTAGTCACATAAACCACATATATATTTCTGATATTTATGTTATTAAAAAATCAATCTCATAAATTGTAACAGCAACTTGTGCAGTAACTAACAAACTATGGTGATGTGGGCACTCACGCTTTCTGGTATATTGCTTGGTGCTACCAATGCAACATTTAATTATAGCAAAGTTGATCAAAATGTTTGGTGTACATTCCAGACTCTTCCAAAAACCTTTAAAGGGCATGTCCACCCACAAAACTAAAATTTAACCCCTCACTGGCCACATTAAAATGTTTAAAACAAGCCTTACCTTATATTTCTGCTAAAAATAGTTCCCCTGCTGTGCCCCTCCAAAGTCCAGGAAACTGCTGTGTAGAAGCAGTGTGTGACACATGCTGTGCCTGAGTCTGCCTCAACCTCGTCAAGGTTTGAGACATGCTCAGTGCAGCCCTCCTCCCTCTCCCTCCCATTTTTCTCTCCTTCCCCCTAACATTAAAACCTTTGGGTATGCGATAGGGCATGCTCCCCCAGCTCCAACCGCATTAATATTATTGCAAAAAAGTCAACCCAGTCTTTACTTACCTTCCCTCTCTCCTCCGCTGTTCAGAACTCACAGCAGCCTCGACCATGATTGGCTGCCTCTCAGCCAATCACGGAAGCGGCTGCCGATCCCGCCCTCTGCTTGCAATTCCATGCAAGCAGAGGGCCGGGACAGTGCGGCGGAGGAAAGAGGGAAGGTAAGTAAGGATCGGGGGACTTTCTAACAATAATAATAATGCGGTTGGGGCTGGGGAGCATGCCCTACCGCATATCAAAAGTTTTAAAAAGGGTTGGACATGCCCTTTAATAGTGCACTTTTGTGATCAAATAGAGGTTTTTGAAAGAGAAGTCTGGGATATGGATCAATCATTTTATTAACTGTGCTATAATTAAATATTAGATTGGATATACAAAAGGAGAAAAAGAAGGATGCTGCACACACTATATGCAAAGAATATATATATATATATATATATATATATACAAGCCCTTTATTCAAATCATGTCACATATAATGGGGCATAACACCAGGACAAACAAGTTAATATCAGTTAGAAAACATATACACAATATTGACCCCTAGCTCTGAATGTAAGGCAAGTACAGTCAACCCAAACATGAGACAGTCATGAGACAGTCAAAATTTACAAGTCAGAAATATATTATACCCTTTCCCAACTAGTGTCACAGTGTAAAGTCACTAAGGGGGTCCATGTGGGAGATAGCCAGAGCAGGGAACAAAAGGAGGGTCCACCAGACGTGTTTCACCCCTACATGGGTCTTTCTGAACAGTTGTTGAGAAAGTCCCACGTGGGGGCGAAACGTGTCCGGCGGACCCTCCTTGTAATATACTATACCCTTTCCCAACTAGTGTCACAGTGTACAGTCACCAGGGTCCATGTTGGAGATAGCCAGAGCAGGGATCTCCCACATGGACCCCCTGGTGACTCTACACTGTGACACTAGTTGGGAAAGGCTATAGTATATTTCTGTATAGTATTATAGTAAATGTTGACTGTCTCATGACCATATTTGAGTTGACTGCACTTGCCTTACATTCACAGCTAGGGGTCATTATTGTGTTGTGTATATATGTTTTTAACTGATACTAACTAGTTTGTCCTGGTGTTATGCCCCATTATATGTGACATGATTTGAATTAAGGGTATATATATATATATATATTTATTCAAGCTGTCTACGCGTTTCGGTCCAACGCGGACCATTCTCAAGGCCGCGGGCCAAAATGCATAGACGGCTTGAATAAATATTTTCAGAAATCCCAGGAATGCTCCTTCTCCTTTTTCTATAGCAGTAGAGGTCCTCTGCACATCCCTTAGCCTAGACAATACAAATACAAACAGTTCAATGGACGACGGCCGTTAACAATATGGCCGAAACGCGTTGATTGTGTTCCTCACGGGAATAAACTACCACAGTTGTTTAAAATCCCACGTGTGCTCCGACTCCATTGAACTGTATATCTGTATATATATATATATATATATATATATATACACACACACACACACACACACACATAGAAAAAGGGGAAGGAGCATTCCTGGGATTTCTGAAAATATTTATTCAAGCCGTCTACATTGCATATAGTAATATTATATATATATATCTTTCAACCAAGCCTAGGATTATGTCTTCTCTGCTTCTCTGGATCTTAAGTTAAGCTTTTAAAATTTCACTTACCAGACTGCCCTGTCTGTGTCTCTGTGACAGGCATGTGTTATAAGCTGTATCATAAGTGCCACCCCCAAAAATCTTATCTTTTCCAAAGATTGTTACAGACCGCCAACCATTCTCTGTGCCTTGCTATACCTTAGGGAGAGGGAAAAAGCATTTCCAGGCTTGTGGATAGCTTTAAAAATGACTTGGACGTTTGGGGTGGGACTTTTGATACAGCTGATGATACTGTCCCAGCAGTAGGCGGCATGCCTGGAGACAGACCACAAGTGCTGGTGATGTCAGATCACAGTGCTAGCAACACTTTTACTGCTGTAACTTTGAATAGACAGCTAGAAGCATGATCCTGGAATCTTTATAAAAGGCAGGAGAGTGCTGTTTTTAATAAAGGCCACTTCTATAGAAACCACAGTTCCCGTTTAACATATGCTTGAGTATTGTGTACTTTTAATAATGTAAAATTTTGTTTTTTTTAATTAATTGTAAATTAATTATCAACTTGACAGTTTTTGACTACAACCTCCCCTTAAAATGACATAGATTTACATTTGCTAATATGTTCACATTTTTCCAGTCTGATATGAAAGAGCATTAAACATGAAACTAAACAACAACAATGGAGAAATCGTTAATATTTTTCTTCTTTAAGTTGTAATGACTTTGTTAAAACTGCCATTTTAAAATGCTAATTGGGCTCAGATGGCCATTTGGAGTGCTAGCACAAACCTGTGTCTAGGTTGTTGTCCCATACACTGATGGGGTTTGTGTTACTTCAGATCATGTTGTGTAAGATTTATTCTTGAGCCCAAGGAACAATAAAAATATATAACACTGATGGATTAATCCTGTTTTTGGCTCCTGTACTTTTGCATTTTGTTTCATGTCCATGGGGTTGTGGTGAGGCCCTACTACTGGATTCTATTACATTTTTGCTACAATGCTAACAATCTATTTTTGTTTAGATAAAAAGTAATTTAGAATTTTGGAAATTTAAATAAACTAATATCTCAGATAGTTATTTTGTTGAAAATGTTTGAAATTCCTGCAAATTCCCAAAATGCCTGGCAAACAAAATGGTGTTAAATGGATATTTTACACACGTGTGACCACTAGATGTGATGCTGTTTGTTAATCCACTGGGGCACACCAGCAACAACACCTGACTAAATGGCTATACAAGCTTTAAGATGGTTCTACATCAGTGGTGCCCAACACGTGGCCCGATTGCAATCAGGAGTGGCCCTTGTGCTAAAATCAATAAGGTGCACTACCACTTTAAAAAACAAGAAATTGCAATACCACGATTTATAAATATGTCCCATAGTGACCTGAAGCAAAGCAGCCACTGACCTGATTAGTGTGTGTGTGGGGACCACACTGCACCAAAAGGGGTTAAATTTCCCCCTAAAACTACCAGGGTGTCTGCCAGCCACAGTGTCAGACCTCCAGCAACCACCACAGTGTTAACAGCCAGCCCTCCAGTTCACATACCAACGTTAAGGTCAGCCCTCCAGTTTACAAAACAATTTTAAAGGCAGCCCTCCAGTTCACAAACCAATGTTAATGTCAGCCCTCTAGTTCACAAACCAATGTTAAGGTCATCCCTCCAGTTCACAAACCAGTGTTAATATCAGCCCACCAGTTTACAACGCAGTTTTAAAGGCAGCCCCCCAGTTTACATACAAATGTTAAGGTCAGCCCTCCAGTTCACAAGCAAATGTTAACATCAGCTTCAGTTCACAATCCAATATTAAGGTCAGCCCTCGAGTTTACAAACCAGTGTTAACATCAACTTCAGTTCACAAACAAATGTTAAGGTCAGCCCTCCAGTTCACAAAGCAGTGTTAAAAGCAGCCTTCCAGTACACAATCCAGTGTTAAGGTCAGCCCTCCTGTTCACAAAGCAGTGTTAAAGGGCATGTCTACACCCAAAACTAAAATTTAAAACATTGCTGGCCCCACTGTAAAGGATTAAACCTTACCTTTCTCCTCTGCTCCATATGGTTGTCCTGCAGTGCCTATACAAAGTCCAGGAAACTAAAGAGAACCTTCCTGTGTGTAAAAATGTTTCTGGCCCTTCCCTGTCCTGGAGGAATCTGGCATGTGCAGGGGAGCCATCCATCCAGATCCCTCCTCTCTGCACTTCATATTTAAATAATGTACTTTTTTCTGTAGTGTAGGGGACCCCCTCCCAACCCTGTTCCCTTGGCCGCATGTTAAAACTTTAAAAAGCGTCCAGAAACTTTGTTCCTTCAGCTATCTCCATAGCCGGCAATCATGTCTGTGATTGCCTGACACAGCTCAGCCTCTGCCTCTAAGTAGCATTAGAGGCAGAGGCCAAGGGAACGAAGGTGGGTAAGTACACTTCTGGGCACTTTTTAAAGTTTTAAACATGGCAGTTAGGTTTATAGAAAAAGGTATATTTTGGGGTAGAGACACCATTTAAGGTCAGCCCTCCAGTTCACAAACTAGTATTAAGGTCAGCCCTCTAGCTGTTTTAAGGGCTGCAAACTAATTCAAGTTACCTGCATTCATTGTGAGTCACCGTTTGTAATTAGTGACAATTTGAGCCAGCCTGCTCTACATTTTGATTATAACGTATATAGGCCTATAAATCTATTGTGTGGCCAGGGCACCCCTGTTCTACATAATAAAATTAATTAAACACATGTATTCCATTAGACGCTATCTTATCTTTAAAGGAAGCATCACACTAAGGATTATTTAATTATCCATCCATGATAAACCTTAGATATCCATTGATAAACTAGATTGTCCCCAGGCAGATTTCATGGGACAGACAGGCCATACCTTCCATTACAGAGTTTTGGAATGGGTCCTTTTTCCTGTAATAATGTAATTATTATTTAAAAATATTTATTTTCAACATCATTGGAATTCTGAAGAAAGTTTCTAAGGGGCCACATTGATTTTCACAGGCAATTACCATAAGACAATGCCATATATATATATACAATTGCACTATGACTTAGCAGCTTGATGGCTTAAATATTTCCGAACACTTAACACATATAAATAATGTTTTGTTCATGTAATCGAGGCCATAAATTTTGACACTTTTTTAAACTTACCTCAGTACATTTAATGTTGGTTAGCATATTTTTAAAAATTGTGGTGAAAGCATTTGTCTATGCATAGCAAGTATGCCACAATAATATACAGTAAGCTTGTGAAGGTTCTCATTCATCCAGGTCATGGTATACCTGTAGTATTCAGTTAGATCAAATAGACTTGAAGTTTAGTTCTTTTTCGCTAGTCATCCGAATGGCTTTCTCAATTCAAAATTAATTGTACAAGAATCTGTTGGCAATAAATACCCAGGAAAGTGCCCCAATTAGCATATAATATCCAGATGTTAGGGACCTCCTGCATGCAAAGTGTTGATTGCATTGTGGCTAAGAGGTGTTATCAAATCTACCCATGGTAAGACATAAAAATAGCTTTGAACATGGAAGACAATAGGTGCTGAACCCATAAACCTCTTTATTTTGACATAAATGCCCTCCTTGACACCTATAACTTATCCTGATCCTTGGCCAAGATGTGGACATTTTAATCTTCAAGTGTATATCCTTTTTCATTAAGATGCAGATACAAGGCTGAGTCCTCACATACAGAATTGTCTCTTCTGTGCTGGGTCATACATTGGTTCAGCTGCTGTTTTGTCTCCCCCACATACAAATCAGGGAACTCTTCAATGAATTGCTCTGTGTATATGATATTGCTCTTATCTGTTGTATTCAGTCAGATCAACTGGATTTAAAGTTTAGTTTTTAGAAGAAGTTTCACTAGTCATCTGACTGGCTTTCTCAATTCAGAATGACTTGTACAAGACTCTGTTGGCAAATAAATACTTTGCAAAATCCAAATTAGCAAATAACAGCCAGGTCTTATGGACCTTCTGATGCAAGGTGTGATTGCATCGTGGCTAAGAGGTGTTATCGAATCTGCCCAGGGTAAGGTGTCAAAACAGTGTTGTAGATGGCGGGCAGTTGTTGTCAAACCCAACATACATGGCCTCCTTTACACCTCCCATGAACCAGTCCTGTTCCTTTGCCAAGATGTTGACAGTACAATCTTTATAGGTAAGTCCTTTTTCCTTAAGATGCAAGTACAAGAATCTATTAGAAGGAATGCTGCCAGTTAAGATAATGATTTATCTATATAGTTTATTCCTTTCAAAGGTGAGTTATAGTAGGCCTAAGGGGGGGCAGTATTTTTCGCATGGGTACACTCCCTGCAGAGTAAATAGATCCAAGGATCGAATAAAGTATAATGGTATTTATTTTTCTTTTGTATATAGGTGTTAATTTGGATCACATTGCACTTTATATTTGACATATGGAGTCTAAAAGACTTAATAGCTGATATTAAGTATATTACAACAAGACTTTAAAGACTATTTAACTGGATGCCTAATAATTTTCTGGAACTTTCTTTCCAATATGGGACACGGAGCACTTTATATTGGACTTTTAGTACTTTATATTGTTACAACTATCACTTCACGTGAAGATTTTGGACGTTTGGAGTATACAGGTGTATGGATTAATTAGTACTTCCAATGCATTGGTTAATTATCATATTATTTGGGATATTACACAAATACTTTGCACATTAACTTTATATCACTATGGTATAGGCTATGTTTGAAACCTGTTTGAAATGTTTTATCACTATATATACAGAGAGTGTGGTGTTTTCATATATCTAGTTGTTGTTAATTACTGATTCATTTTGTTGGGGGGAGTGACCTTATCACAGGCCACACCCTGATGGTATAAATGTTGGTTTGGTATAGAGGTGTTCACACTTGAGAAAGTACCTAGACTGTCCGAAACATGTCGTGTGCACAATAAATGCACTTTTGTTATATGCAATACCTGTGGGGTTGCATTTTTCATTGGGTGCTTTTCAGTTCTTTCAATTATATTGTATTCATGTCCAGGAACAAACATTTGGGCAACCAGTAACTAAAGAGGTGACATAGGTACCAGGAACATTGTTTGTATAGACACCTTACCTTGGGCAGTTTCGATTACAACTCTTAGCCACAATGCATCCACACCTTGCATCAGATGGTCTCTAGCACCTGGGTGTTAAATGTTAATCAGGACTTTCCAGGGTACTTAATTGACAGGTTCTCGTGATGACTGGCAAAACGTCTTCAAGAACTAAACTGATCTAGTTGATCTAACTGAATACAACAGATATACCATGACCTGGTTGTATGAGAACATTCACAAGGATGTTGCTTTTCTTGTTTTTTGGTATTGGGTCTTTTAGATGCACCAGTTGCATCTAAAAGATGCTACATATGGGATGATCATGCTACATATGGGATGACCATGTTTTTGTTTCCATCTTCCAGTTTTGACATAGGGCCCAGTCTGGATATCCACATGTTTTAAGGGCTCCTCTGAGGTGTTTTTAATTGAAAAAGCCAGTAGGATGACTAGTAAAATGTTTTCAAGGATTTAACTTCAAGTCCAATTGATCTATCTGAATACCACAGATAGTTATATAATTTATCCTGTAGATTCATATTATTGTAGAAATAGCTCTAGTACATTAAAATATGTGAAAAGTGATGGTGGTAATAATTTTAACACAGAGGAGTGTACTGACATCTGTTAGTAAAGAGATAAACAAAACTCTAAGCCTCTTTCTTTTTTTAAATATATTTTTATTAGCCATAGAGTTGCTCTAGCTACTTCACATCAAGTTTTGGCTCATGTAGCCATTACATACCAGATTATAATTGTAATAACCCTGCGCACAGCGCAAAGGTAGTTTTATTTTACCTTTTTTTAAATAATTAAATGATCAAAACAACCAATGATCTGTAACACCATCACAGATTCAACATTTCCACATTTCCAAGACTTGACTGTATTGGCTTATTTATATACAGGTCATTATGTTTACTGATCAAGGAAATTTTAAAACCTTGGTCAGTAAACAACATTAACAGAGGTATCACAGCCACTTTCCATTCACAGAGTAGAAATAAGATATTTTTAGGACTAGTTCTTGGAGACTCCTGAACCATCAGCCACAGTGTTAAAGAAATTGCATGTTGGCCTAAAGGAATTTTGGAGTTTTGAGAAGTAGAACTCATCTTAGGTCACTGCCTTTAATGAACGATTCTAAATGAAGACTGCAATTAGGTAAAATAATTGTATCTAAGATGCACTTAGAAACAGACAGTAGTGGGGGGAATTGAGCAGTGCAGGGAAAAGATGAGCAAATAGATCTCAAAAGTCATTGTGCCTAATGATTCCATTGCTTGGCTCAAAATGATTGCATACTTTACATTCTATAAATCCAAATATCACTCATGTATTCATGATAAATCTCAATAAAGATAAAGAATAGGTGTTTAAGGTTCATAAAAATATAGAATAATTTAATCAAAAGAACAGTAAATATATTTTATATATATATATATATATATGCACTTTTATGTTTAAATGTCATACATTTGTTTTAAACATGTAATGAGCAAACCTATAAATAAATGCCCAAATAATAGATACCAGCAAATAATTATTTTACTTTGACAGCACTATCTAGGTCGCTGTATACTACATCAGTGCAGCTGTCATTTGTTCAACACTATTGCAAGACAATATTTAAGTAGCACCAGATGATTTTGAGATGAAAAATGGTTTAATCTTAAAGGACATGTCCAGCCATAAAATGAAAATGTACATATACGTGCTGCACCCCCCCCAAACCCCCTTTTTGTTTTACTTACCTACAAAAAAGATGCCCCTGAAGATACTTACAAAATCCGGTACCTCTCCGCATAGGTGCCGCCTCCTGTTGCTGTTTCAAGCAAGCACAGCAAGTGATGCACTTCCAGGTCACAAAGCAAAGCGGTGAAGAGCAGTGTAGCTGCAAAGGAATGGGTCTTGTAAGTATCTTCAGGGGCATCTTTCGGGTTGGTAAGTAAAGCAAAAATGGGGTTTGCGGGGGTGCTGCACCTATAGGTACAATTTCCTTTTATTTCTGGACATGCCCTTTAAATGTCAGTTTATGTATGTAGCTAAAATCACATACGGCTAAACGGTAATTTATATTTCCTTTTTTTTCTAAATAAGTTATCATAACACGTGAAGAATGACAAGAAGATATTTTTTTTAAAGATATCCTACCAATATGTAGACTGAAAGAAAAGTTAGTTAAATTAGTGAATTTCCACCCCTAGTATGTGGAATTGTAAAGAAATGTTCCTAAAGCAATAATTTTTCAAAGAACTTTCCCCCCAAAATTGTATTAAATTTATCAAATTTGAACAGATTCGCCCATATAAGACATCACAAATCGTAAACTCTAATGGTGCTTACTGCACATTGGAGAAAGCAGAACTATTTTTTCACCTTGAAAAAGTAGTTACTAAAAGCTGAAGACACAGCTGGTTGTGGAAGCACCAGGTGAACACTGAGATTGGCTGGCAACAGACCCTTTTGTTTTTTGTTTTTACATTCTTTGGACAAAAGATGATAATTCACATACCTGAAATGAAACATTACAAACATAATTGGTTCTAGATTAAGGAACATAAAGATATTAAAACAATGGTTTGTTTATCTACCCCTTAGAACTATATAATGATATTACTGAAGTATTTGTTCCATGCATCACTGGCTTTCATGCATTTATTTCATGCAGAAGGCAGTGGCTACTGTTGGAACCAAAGTCTGCTGTGCCTCTGGAAAATTCCATTTCACTGCATAATGAAAGCTTAAAATATCAAAGGAACGATATAATGACTCACTCAGTAGTTGTCAAACCTTCACAGTTTGCCTTTCAAATATTTCATTTTTAAGCAATTTGTGTAAAAAAATCTGTAATGCCTTATTTTTCAATATGGTATTAGAAGAAATGTCTAATCATAAAACCAAGGGTGTCTCTCTAATGAGGCAATACGAGCAAAATGCTCAGGGCAGCACCCCTGATAAACATCAGAGAGGCGCAGGCAGAGCTCATTTTAATATTTTTTTAAGAAAAACGGCAGGAATTATGGTGTGGATAAATGTCTTTTTGAGAACCTGTATAAATACCGCTGTGATGTGCAGTTTAAAAATACCAAAGGTTTAACCACACCCATTCCTGGAAGCCACACACACCTAACAGTGGTTTGCGGTGGCGCACTTCATTTAGCCTAGTGGTACATAAGGGCAGCATTCAAAAGTTTGGCTCAGGTGGCAAAAACCCTAGAGACGCCCCTGCATAAAACATGTATCTAATGTGAAGTGCTTCTTAAAACAATGATGTGAAATACATCATAAATAAAGAATGATCACAAGGCAATGCCTTTGGCAAATGTACTAGAAATTGCTTAAAATACTTCGAAAATAGTGCATGCTTTCATTACAGCAGCACATAATAATTTAATAATATGGCTCATACTCTTACCAAGTTACTTAATCTGCAACAAGGACACAAATTCTACCATAAGTTCTTTCAACAATACTTGGTGATATTTTGTCAACACAAATAATATCTTGTAGGTGTATTTTTCTAACTTGGTGTTATTCTTAGGTAATTTAAATAAAGAGATACAATTGTATGACCATAGTGAAAATATTAATATTATTGAGTTCTAATTATTGAAATAAAAATGAATAAAAAAAAATGTCTGAAAACTCATAAAAAAAATTAACCCTAGCCTAAAAAATATTTTTCAGTAAAATGCGGCCAAGAAACCAGATTTAAATGATACATCAATTGTCTCTCGCTAAATCCTAAAAAAAGAAATCCTTCTATTACATATATACCTATAGTAACTGCTCACTGTCCCTAGCTCAGAAAGCATAGGCATACAGTGTATTTCAAACTGGTAGAATGAGAAATTTAACAACCAGATATTTCAGGGTGATGAACAGAGACGCTAGTAATGATGTAACAAAGCAATACCAAAATTCCAAGATCCACAGTTTAATTTTCGTCAGTCAGGATTACAAATAAAAGTTCGACTGAAAGTAAAATTAACTGAAGACCTTTCTCTACCGAATTATTTTATTGCAATACATCATCATCAGTTTTTATGAAGAATGGAAAAAATATTTTTAGGGTGGCGATTTCTTAAACTGCATAGATACAGAGGGAAAAATCTGATTTTAGTTACATTTTTAACCATATTAACTGAGTTCTGAGGAAAGATACAAAGAACATTCTATCTTGGTGACACTCTCCATATTGCTGAAAAACAATGTATAACATGCATCAAAATAAAAAAAGACATTTTCTTTTGTTTGTAGTATTGCTTATTATGCACAAACTGTTTAAAACAACTAAAGCCCAATTTACGATAAGTAGCCAAGTGACAAGGGCCAGTCTAATTAATATGATTTAATCTTACTAATTGGTCTTACACAAAAACATAAGAATATTTTATAAACCTAAATCTGAACACAGTATAGAACATCAAATAAATGTTTTTATCACATGCAAAGAAAGTGCTTATAGTTACTAATTATTGAATGATGCAATATTGCCAAAAGACAAGCCATGATTTAATGCACCACCCGTTTTTATCTCATTTCTCTTGCATTACAATGGCATGCAGTGTCTCACATCGCTTTCCCACTATTCTTTTACTAGGCATGCTGATACAACTTTTAAATGAGAAGTATGATATAGAAACAATGTTTTCCGTCAGCGAAAGAGCTGATTAAAAAACACAGCCTATCATTTTGTTACTTCTAGTATCGTTCCTGGATGATAATTATATGTAGGAAAAAAGACTTAATGAATTGGAAACTGAAAGAAAGTTGAAAAAGTGATTTCAAAAACTAACACCTACTTTTTCCTGCTTGCATAGGGGGTTTATTTTTCTTGGCACACATGCCTATATACATCCAAAGCTTTCAGTTAAAAAGATAAGTCAGTAAGTCAGTCAAATTCTAATCTAATAGAACTAATTAATTTACTGTTGTTTATCACAGCAGCATGTGAATGTAATTATTTATAAAAACAGATTCTTTTATAATACTAAATAAGATAAAATTTTTTTTTATAAAACTGGACCATATACACTTATATTTACACAAGGAGGTTAGTGGTGGCTACTTTACGCTCTTTAAAAATATTTAGGGGCAATAAAAGGTGCTAGAATGCTATTAATATGCAGCAACCAATCAGATATTAACTTTTTACTGGATTACTTCAGTTATTACTTCAGATATTATCTGATTGGTTGCTGCAGATTAATAGCACGGGAAAGCTTTTGCACCATTTATTGCACTGGACATAAACTAGCCTATTGTTGTCCCCTAAAAAAAATATTACCATTTTTTGGGGGGCTACAAGTATCAGTTTCTGACATACCCATGTAAAATATAGCAGTGACAGGTGTATAGTAATGCAGTATGCAAAACACTTCACGTGTATATGCATGTATTTTAGATAAATAAGGCTTTATCAAAAGGACTATAAATGTAGCCTGCGGCTGCTACTTAAGTGCTTTAAGACCAGCAAGTGGGGCAGACCCAATGTACCTTGTCCATAATGCCACAGCCGTATATTGAGACATATCAGCGTGGATTGTATCACAGCCACAATACCTATCACTGTTATATAATTGCTTCGCGCCTCATTAATATGTTGCATGAGGCTCTCTTGTTAAGGGGCTGGCAGCAGCATTTGTGCGTCTAGAAGCAAAATGTGCTTCTCTGGACCAGGTTTAAAGGGCATGTCTAAGCAAAAAATACCTGTAGTTATAAATGATCTCCAACCCCCCCCCCCCCCAAACCTCACTTTAGCATTAACAATTTTTTCCAAATATGCCCTAGAAGGGACTTACCTGACCTGGTCTCCAGGTGCCACCCCCAGCTCCCATTTCGAGCAAAAACAGGAGCAGTGAGTTTCTGCGCCAGCAGCGACTCTTCTTTCTGGTCACTTGATGTCAACTAGAAAGTGGAGCGGCTGTCAGCCGCAGACCGGAGGAGGAGCGGCAAGGGAATGGCTCAGTAAGGAACTTCAGGGCCATATTCGAAAGTGGGGTTTGTGGGAGGTGGAGATCATTTATAGCTAAAGTTATTTTTTGCCTGGACATGCCATTAAAGAGAGATAATGTTATGATGGTATCCCTTCACTTTTTCTTTTAATTCTGGGGAAAAGTATTATTACTAGTAAAAAAAATATTTTGAAAACAGTCTTAATTTTAAATCAATGTACAAGAAGATAATATCTACAAATCGATCGTTGTGACCTATGGATAGAAGTTTAAAAAAGTGATGAAAGTAAATAGAGGAAGTTTTGGAATACATTTTAGAAACAGTTAGTGCAATACCACAACCACATAACAGCAAAGTAGACCAATAGAAATGAGGAGAAAACTTCATATAAGTGCACTAACATTAAAGGGCATCTATAGTGAGAAAATGAAAGGGTATGTCCATCAAAAAAGTGAGTTGTTTTCTATATGACTTACTGAAGAACAGGAGGTAAATGCAATCTCTTACCTCCCGTTCTTCAGTAAATCTTACAGGAGAGGAGGAGACACTTACCCGCGGACCCGTTCCAGCTCCGAATTAACTGACGCCTCAGACGCATCTCCAGTTCTTTGCACTGTGCGCGCATGCGCACAAAGTGCGCAGGAGCGAGGCCGCGTCAGAGACTGTCAGTGAAGTTGGCGCTGGAGCGGGTCCGCGAGTAAGTGTCTCCTCCTCTCCTGTATGATTTACTGAAGAACGGGAGGTAAGAGATTGCATTTACCTCCTGTTCTTCAGTAAATCAGATAGAAACCAACTTTTGATGGACATACCCTTTAACTTTTTTTTTTCTTTCCTTCCATGTGTTCTATAATTCTCCCCAGCCCCCAGAGTGTCTTTACTTTTTTCAGATTCCCTCTCTGTACTGAGATACACAAGTTAGAAGAATACGTGATTGCATTCCTCTATTCCTACGTGTACTGTCAATCAAATCTGTGATCTGATCCTCTTCCCTGCTCAAGTCCCTCCCTCCTCCCTGCTCTGTTTGCACAAACATAGAGATAAGAACATTAGGAGGGGGAGAGATGTAGCTTTGATGGCAGAGATAAGGCTGCACTTGACCCCCCTTCTTCATAGCTTTCACTGATTGATGATGGGTCACAAAGAGAGAGATCGTATTGCAGTAATAACTGTACTGTTCTCCCTTCTCTTCCGTGTCTCCAGGACAGCTTGCTTTCTATTGGCCACTGTGTGTGGGTGTGTTTTTCAGGATGTTGAACTTTTAACTCCTACTGCACATGATAAGCTTGAGTTGAGACATAGAGGAGGTAACAGAGGGGAAGGGGAAGGGGGGAGTGCTGCACAGAGATCTGACACCATGGAAAAACTTTGCAATAGGCCAATGTGTTTTTTTTCACTATAGATGCCCTTTAAAGGGTATGTCCACCCCCCCCAATTTTTTTTTAGTAGCCATAAACCCCCCTCCCCAAAACCCAGAACTCGCAAGGTCTAAAGTTAAAAAATCAGCTTCTAAACATACTTACCAGTCCTCGTTCCCTCGGCTGCCTTCTGCTTGTTTCCATGACTTTTCCATGCATGGAAGCAAGTAAAAGGGCAGGACAGGCAGCGGCTCCTGTGATCGCGTCTCAGCCAATCACAGGAGCCATTGCTGGTGCGGCCCCTTCTACTTGCTTCCGTGCACGGAAAAGGCATGGATGCAAGCAGAAGGCAGCTGAGGGAACGAGGACTGGTAAGTATGTTAAGAAGCTGAATTTTTAACTTTAGACCTTATGAGTTCAGGGTTTTTTTTGGGGGGGGGGGTTATGACCACAGGAAAAAATTGTTTGGGGGGTGGAATCTGTAACGTTCCTAAAGATGGTTTACTAAGACAAGAACATTTTTGAAGGAACTATCAGATGCATCTCCCATTTCTAATGGGGCCACTATGTACTGCAACAATGTATACAGCATTTTATGAATGTTTGGAAAGCTTCTATACTGTACACGAAGGAGAATGTTTCCCCCATTTTCAATGAAAATATTTCAGTAGATAGTTTACCCACATATTATGCATTTCTAAACACAATTCAACAAAGCTGCAATTACAATCCCATCAGTTACAAACACAGAGGAGATTCCCCTTATGAACACACAAAGGTGAACTTATTTCACCCAGCTTTGTGACCCCAGCAAATTTAATGTGCATTAATAGTGGCTTGTTGGTTAAACACACAGATATAGCATATGTACATATATCATGTAACTTTAACATGAGGACAAAGAATTGGAGAATTCCCTAAAATACTATTTACATAACCATAATAAATAATAATAAATACAAACACTATATGAGGATATATTTGCCAGATGTGCACAGCAACTCTGTCAAATCCTGTAAGTGACCTTGGCAGTTCCTGCTTTCCAAGTTTCAGCTCACAAGCTACATACAGTACATTCATCAGAGATTTACTTTTTTTAAGTAAACCTGTTCACAAACTAAAAATAAATACAATGCAAATCTTTCATTTTGAATGAACATACATTGAAAAAGGAAGCAAAATGTACTAAATTGCCATTTCTATAAAGAAGTTATTTCAATTTTGTAATTGTTTTGCTGAAACTTTTTCTGCAATGAATAAAACCCAATGAAAAAAAATGTTGTCTAGTTTCTAATACGTACTTATTAATATTGGTTTTAAGCACACTCTAGGATTTAAAAAATGCTGTAAAAGCTTTCCAGAATGCCAAAGAAGTGCTAAACAAGCAAATAAACCTAAAATGAAAGAGACCCCATTCCCCCAACAAATCCCAGCACAACAATAGTAAATTAGAGGAAAAAAACACCAGCATATATTTTTTGGCTCCCTGTGTTTAAACTCCAACTGCAATGATCATATGCAAACCACTGGCAGCTTGGAAATCTTTTAAGATATTTTGACATTTGAAGGTGCTCTTGGAATGAAAACACTCAATATACCAAGATATTTCTAATGCTGTTCAAAAATGAATAACATTTTCTATTCTAAATATGTTGTATCTGAGTGTACCATGCATTTTAAGCCTATGTCTAGCATGTAACACACAACAGGCAGCCAGCTACCAAACAAATTACATTTTTATACCCTCAATATTATCTGCTGTCTAAAAGCCATTGAGCAGAAATATGGCAGTGTTAACCAGAGCCTGCAGGTCAACAAAAAGCCCTTTCCAAAGGTGTGCATAGAGCAGTCAGGCTCCACAATACACACTAATTATAGTCACACTGTTTTGAAAGATCAAGCAAGCAGTTGGGAGAAGAAAAGACTGAGTTGACAAAGAGAAGAATTTTATAACCTGGAGATTCCCAAGATTTTTAGCAGCACTCCCTTATTTGCACCATTTTGTAACCAGCCATATTTAAATTAGGCAACAATGGATCTCTGATAATTTAAGACATACCCTATTTTAAAGCAAACACTAATTATAACAGTGCCCAGACAACCTTTTTGTTTTTTGGTCTATATTCTCCCAGCTTGGTAGGGGAGAAGACTCCTACCCCCTGCCAGCTCACCTTCTTGTCTACCCTGTCTCCTTCTCTATCATGGGTGCTTTTGTTCCTACATAAGAGATGAGTGGAGTGTCAGGGGCAAGGGCTGGGCAAGGACAGCTTTTAGCCACTCCATAAACACTCCAGTTAGAGGCACTGGCAACTACAGGGTGTAGTGTACAGCGTTAATCCCCTGTGTTTTTGAACAAGGTAAGCATTTGTCATCTTCAAATAATAGATTAAATGAGACGCCTAAAAAAGAGTGACAGTCATGCAGCTACTGTTTAAAAATAAGCTGTAAGTAAAAATCTAATTCACGTTAAGGATTACATTGTATATGAAAATTAACACAAATAAATCCTTATTGTTCAAGCTTTAAATTACTCAAAAGAAAATAAAGATTTTTTTTTAAAAAAAGCTTCTCCCATGTATTGCTCCATTTAGGAGGCAGGACACTTTGCAGATGGTGCACTGTCGTGTGCTTAGTGGCAGTGGAGTCTTGGCAGATGAGTCACTGAGTTTTGTCCTGAAATATCCATACAGAGCTCTTGTGCATTAGCTCCATTCCCCTTTTGTATTCATTATACTGGGGTGCCTCTAGATATCCTCTCAGCGCAAATCCACTTAGGGCACTACTAAACAGCTCCATGGTAATGGGCAGTGTCAACCTGACATCTGCAAGGTCTGTGGTGTCAGAGGTAGAGCAATGATGCAGAATTATACACTGGGTTGGGAAAGGTCCTGATTCCATGGAAGAGCTGCACATATCTTTTTCTAGAACATACAAAGTGCTGAGGAATAAAGTCAGGAACACCAGTCCCAGTATCTAAAAGCGTTCCTAGAACGTTGGAAGATGACCTTTCTTCTACGCAACTGTTTGTTTTTTTAAAAAACCCTATCGTAATATGAATTTGTATTCATAGTGTACATATGTATTCACATACAAGTATTTTCTATAGACATATTGCACTCTTCGGCTGTTAGCACCAGGAGTTCTCATTGGTACTGTTTTTCTTCAGACTCTGAAACAAAGTCTCGGGAAATTATTCCATTCTGAAGATTTATTAGAGAATCCTTCATCTGTAACCAGAGAAAACACAAAAACTGTTAAAAACAAACTCCTTCACTGCAGAGGAGTACTGAAAGGGTGTTTTGTAATTACCACACAAACTAGGTATACACCAAAAGTATGACACAATATAGAAGAAAACTGCACCGAATTGTGGATTTTTCAGAACTTAACTCATTGTGCTACATATACAGCAAAGTTAAATTATACTAAGTAATAATAGAAAAATCTTACATTTTAGGTAAAATGTGATGGATATATAATGCATGATATTGATTTATTATTTAACAGATCATCATTTATTTCTATTATTACATAAATAAGTAGTATATAGCACATTTATGGATATTAGCTGACTATTGATTAATAAGCACAAGTAACCATTTACCCCTAAGGGTAACTGCACACACAAATTCCATAGGTCACTTCCATTGTGGTACTGTAAATGTGGTAGGATCAAAATATTAATGATTAATTACATTCATAGTAAAGGAGCATGAATAAAGGCATATGTCCATCTAGTCCAACCTTTATACCCTTTTCATTAAGCCTACCTAGAAGTTGATCCAGAGAAGGGAAACAAATAACAGCTGAAAAGGGGGGGAATTCTTCCTGACTCCAAATGGCAATCAGAAAGTTTCCTTGGATCAACCAGAACTACAGTATATGTATTAATACCAGTAATTCTCGATATTATTTACAAACTTATCCAGCCCACATTTAAAGCTATAAACTTGCCAATACCACATCTACTTCACCCTACTATTTGGGAGGTTGTTAGTTATACTTGTGCAAGTTAAATATTACCAGACAAAATGCACATAATAATAATATAAATATTAAAATGTACTTGATGGCCAAAGCATTGCCTATTTGTCAGAAATGTTGTAAATTCCATGTGGTACAAACTATCCTGGTTTGAATTAGTGCAGGTCAGTTAGCTTGGCAAACCTAAACATATTTAGTACTGATGTGTTTAAAAGATGTGGAGATAAATTTAAAAAGGAATTAAAGTCTTATAATAAATTAAGGATGAATATCCATGTAATGATCCAAACTGCTTTATTTTTAACTTGCCTGTCTGTCCGATATTACTGATGGTAGCTGGGGACAGATAAATAACCATTTCATTGTGACTGTTTAGAAACAATTTCACTTTTCTAGATTGGAGGCAGCTCTGTACAGACTTTACTATACTTACCCGATTAACTTCCTACCCGATTACCTATAGATATTTGACTGAGGGCACACTTGTGTAAATATATTTTTTAAATGTTTTTTTTAATTCAGCGTGGTTTTTTTGGTCTTATCATCCCTGTATAATAAAGGATTTTTATGCAGTGTTATTAGACTGTGCAGATACTATTTTGGAATACTGTGTTTCTGTTTTTGTTATTACTGGTTAATTATCCCTTTCTGGCTCCTCCAAGTATTTTTGGGTCATTCATCCACCGCAAACATTGATCTGTTATAGTGCCATATCATATTTCATTTTTGTTCCAATAACCCATTTGTGGTCATGTTCCAAGGCTTAGGGGCATATTTATAAAGGTTCGTTAACTTTTCACGGCAGTTTTCGCGGACATTAACGCATAAATCGCGTTTAACGCGATTTATAAAAGTCCGAAAACGGCCGCAAAAAGTTAACGAAGCGTTAACCCTTCGCGGCGATACTTACCTGTTACCGCCGCTTCTATTTATAAAGCGGCGGTACTGGTTTCGCTTGGCTAGTATCGGCTGTTTTACTTCGCCACCTTGAAGGTGGCGAAGTCAGCCGACACTAGCCTCCCGCGGCGGGGATGGGCAGGCAACCCGCGGCGGGTGGTCGCACCCGCCCCGGGAGACACGCCCACCTCGCCCACACACCCCGCGGCGGCGGCGAGACCACCTGCCCGCCGCTTCCCAGCACCCCTCCCAACCCGTTTCCCGCTCGCGGCAATCTCGGAACGGATGCTAGGAGGGGCTGCCGGAAGGGGCCGCAGCAGTGGTCGCGACCACCCGCCGCGCACCCCCCACCCGGCAACCCCTCCAAGCCCGCAGCTCGAAACAGGACCCCCTCCCCGCCCTTGTAAGGCCCCTTGCGGCACTGACAAGTGCCTTGCGGGGGTCCCGCAGCTCGAACCGGACCCCCAGTGTGCGGCTCTTAAAAGAGCCCTTGGGCGACGTCTTCGGCTGGCGACACCAACCCCACTCGGTCGCCGATGCCAGGCAGAGTCACTGCGGCCGACAGTGAGCCCGCTGGCACCGCCGGCCTCAGCGGAGCCGATGTTGCCAGCTGCTTCTTTCTTCAGCCATCTACTGCGATGGCATCTGAGTTCCGCGGCGGAAAGCTCCTCTTTATATAGGTTTGCAGAAATCCATAATCCTTTTCTGATTGGTCAATTTTTTAATACTTGCTTCATTAACCAATCAGATTTCAAACTTTCCAGAAATCTGATTGGTTAATGTAAAGCAAGTATTAAAAATTGACCAATCAGAAACGGATTATGGTTTCTGCAAACCTATATAAAGAGGAGCTTTCCGCCGCGGAACTCAGATGCCATCCAGTGATGGCTGAAGAAAGAAGCGGCTGGCAACATCGGCTCCGCTGAGGCCAGTGGTGCCAGCGGGCTCACTGGCGGCCACATTGAGCCTGCCTGGCATCGGCGACCTAGTGGGGTTGGTGTCGCCAGCCCGAAGACGTCGCGTCGGATCAAGACGCCGGCAACATCGGCCTCGTTGAGTCGCCGCGCCCGCCGGGGGTACCCCTGGCGTTCGCAGGGGTACCTCTCTGTGTCGGCGGCCTCGGCGGAGCTGGTGTCCCGGGACTGGAAGAAAGAAACGCCGCCCAAGGGCTCTTTTAAGAGCCGCACTGGGGTCCCGGTTCGAGCTGCTGGACCCCCGGCAAAGGCACTTGTCATTGCCGCAAGGGCCCTTATAAGGGCCGGGGAGGGGGGTCCCGGTTCGAGCTGCGGGACCCCTAAGCCCCAAAGGGCTCTTGTCAGTGCCGCAAGGGCACTTGTAAGTGCCGCAAAGGCCCTTACAAGGGCTGGGAGGGGGGGTCCCAGTTCGAGCTGCGGGACCCCCTAAGCCCCAAAGGCCCTTCTCCATAATCCGTTTCTGATTGGTCAATTTTTTAATACTTGCTTTACATTAACCAATCGATTTCAGAACTTTCCAGAAATCTGATTGGTTAATGTAAAGCAAGTATTAAAAAATTGACCAATCAGAACGGATTATGGATTTCTGCAAACCTATATAAAGAGGAGCTTTCCGCCGCGGAACTCAGATGCCATCGCAGTAGATGGCTGAAAAGAAAGCGGCTGGCAACATCGGCTCCGCTGAGGCCGGCGGTGCCAGCGGGCTCACTGGCGGCTGCATTGAGCCTGCCTGGCATCGGCGACCTGAGTGGGGTTGGTGTCGCCAGCCCGAAGACGTCGCGTCGGATCAAGACGCCGGCAACATCGGCCTCGTTGAGGTCGCCGGCGCCCGCCGGGGTACCCCTGGCGGCCGCAGGGGTACCTCTCGGGGTCGGCGGCCTCGGCGAGGCTGGTGTCGCCGGACTGGAAGAAAGAAGATGCCGCCCAAGGGCTCTTTTAAGAGCCCACTGGGGTCCCGTTTCGAGCTGCTGGACCCCCGGCAAAGGCACTTGTCAGTGCCGCAAGGGCCCTATAAGGGCCGGGGAGGGGGGTCCCGGTTCGAGCTGCGGGACCCCGTAAGCCCCAAAGGGCTCTTGTCAGTGCCGCAAGGGCACTTGTAAGTGCCGCAAAGGCCCTTACAAGGGCCGGGGAGGGGGGGTCCCGGTTCGAGCTGCGGGACCCCCTAAGCCCCAAAAGGCCCTTCTCAGGGCCCCGCTGGAGGGAGCCTCCACCCCTCCCAGCGGCTCCCTCCCTTCCCCTCCCCGGGAGCGGCCGGGGCGGGGGGCTTGGAGGGGTTGCCGGGGAGGGGGTGCGCGGCGGGTGGTCGCGACCACCTGCTGCGGCCCCTTCCCGGCAGCCCCTCCTAGCCTCCCGTCCCGAGATTGCCGCGAGCGGGGAATGGGTTGGGAGGGGCTGCTGGGAAGCGGCGGCGGGTGGTCGCCGCCGCCGCCACGGGGTGTGTGGGCGGGGTTGGCGTATGCCCCGCCCCCTTAGGAGAGGCGTCGGGGAGGGATTTTAAGTCCCTTTGTGGCGATACTATACAGTATCGCCGCGAAGGGGCTTAAAATTACCGCAGCACATCGCGGCCGCGATACATATCGCGGGAATGGCGCTCGCGTTATAAATACGGCGATATCGCTATTTTCACGGCCGCGATGTGCGGCGGTAATTTTTTGGTGCTATTTTCGGTGCTTTATAAATATGCCCCTTAGTGTGACTTTAAGAAGGCAATTGCAGTGGTTGCAGTGGGCTTATACATGAGATTAAAGTTGGACAAAAGATTTAGACCGAATCACAATGTACTCATCACGTTGGTACATTAGAAGAGGCAGTACCAAGCAATATCACCTTGTGGTACATAGCCCTACATCTGTGCTGAAGGACACAGAGTGGGTCATTAATCTAGACACAAACATATTCTCAACTGATTCTCCAAATCCAGATTAAGCAGCCTGAAAACCAACCATTACACATTAGAAAGAAGAGTTGCAGATATCTGGAAATTTCAAAAACCTGAAGAATTTTTTTAATGCCCACAGCCTTAAGCCCAAAATTTGTTACATATACAGTTATTTCCATGCAGTACAGTTATCAATTATCTATAGGCTATCTGCCATTTGGCAATCTGAGGTGGTTGCCTCAGACAACAGATTTATGCCCCCATTATAGTTTTTAAGGCACAGTCCTGTTCGCACTTCATAGGGGTGGCAGCAAAGGGGGAGGGGTGTTGTTTCAGACAGCTCTACCCTCTAGAAATGCACCTGTTTCAATCTGTGGGTTTGGTGAATTTGGGAAATGCCCTTTATTAGTATGGAGAATGTAGAGCACTGCACCAGGACCCATAGGAAGGGACTTTAGCTGACAGATGAGTAGAGTTGCCCAAAACCCACTGGGTTTAAGAAAAGAACTATAGTATATATTAAGTTTTTTTGAAAAACAGTTAAAATGAAAAGTAGTTGGGACCAGGATATAAGACTAGTAATTCCTACCTCTCAAAATTGTTTCTGTGAGGAGCACCATCCCAAAGAAAACAGCTTCTGCCACAATGATATTGTGGGGTAGGGGTAATCAATCATACCCCCTGCCCCAAGTATTTTCCATGTATAAAAAGTTATTTTTTATTTTTAGTATAGTATAGTTATCCTATAATTCCTAGCTAGTCCAGTCCAACAGAATTACAATCTTAGGTGAAGAAGTGTAAGATGACACCTCAGAAGTAGCATGTATTGAGCAGCAAGTGGATCAGTACCTCCAATGCAAAGGGGGACCTATTGTGAGGAAAGCGAGGAAGGTGGCAGGGGACTGTTATTAGAAAAGGTTTATTCCTGCTTTAGTAGGAATGGGCTGCACAACAATGATGATGGTGCAACTGTTTTGGGCAAGAAACTAGGTATGGGGACATCACAAGGGTAAATAGTGGCATTCAGTTTAAAAAGTTACTACTTGTTTAGAAAAAATATATTAAAAGGGAGGGGGATTATGTATTTATGTTACTCCCTTGCAGTGAGAATCTGATTTTTATGAATTTTCAATACTAACAAATACATTTAAAAAACTGCTAACAAAAGTGCTGCCTTCCTTCCTGTTTCCCCATGTTCCTTTGCTGCTGGTGATTTAAGCCCTATATAAGCTTATAATGCAGGTGATACCAGATGGTGAGGATCTTAGAAAAAAGAGAAGGGGCAACTTCCACAAACACGTCAGTTTTTAGACAACTAATAGCAGTTAAAAATCCAGCAATTGGGGTCCTTTTTACACAGGGAAACACCTGAACTTAATTTATCATTAGACTTTCATTTTCCTTTTAACAACTACATTTAAAAAAATTCGATATCTGCGGGCATTAAATATAAGGCCGAAGCAATATGGGTGGAGTTGTGCACAGAAAGCAAGATGGTGGTAAATTCATTGTAGATGTCTGTTACAAAGCCACCAAATGCTAGTGAAGAGGAACAAGATCCCCATCATATACAGATGGCAAAGCCTCATATTTGGGGCATTTTCCACCCCATCATATACAGATGGCAAAGCCTCATATTTGGGGCATTTTCCAGTCATGGGAGATTTTAAAGAACAATTAACATTGGTTGGTACTGTTGAAAAAGTACCACCTGATTGTTAAACAAAGTAAGATAGATTTGGATCTTGTCAAACTAAGAATTTATATTTTGGCATAGCAGTGGATGTGGTATACTTAAAGAGCATTCCCACCCCTAAAACTAAAATTTCCCCAACTATTGGCCCCACTGCGTAGTGTTAAAAAACCTTACCTCTCTGCTCCAAATGGTTCTCCTGCAATGTCTGTCCAAGTGAAACCGAGTGAAAACGTTTTCGCCTCTCTGAGAGGTTTCTGGCTTGCTCACTGCAGCCCTTTCTCACCCTCCCTCCCAATCCCTCTTTGCTGCCCTGGTCCTAGCATTCATTTTTCTGTAGTGTAGTGGAGCCTATCCCACCCCCAACCTCCATATTTGTTTGTGAAAAAAAGAATCCAAAATGTACTTACACAGTCTCTTTCCCCAGGCGTTCTGTTATAACAAAGCAAGATATATTGGGCACAGGTGCTCAATTGTTTTACCAATGATAAGGACACATGCCTGTGGTGCACACCCACTAACAAATATGAAACAAACCAAGAGAAAACAGCAGTGGGTATATAGAGGCAACACAACAGGTATGCTATAAAACAATCCAATACTTTATTTCAAAGCAAATTCACAATCGATACACCCCCATTTAAAGTGCATAATATAAAAGTTAAAAACACATCCCCCTTAAAAAGAACCATTCCCCAGGCATTCTGCACTGCCGGCAGCCGCATCCATGATTAGCTGCCTCTCAGCCAATCACGGACGCGGCTGCCAGTCTGGCCCCCTGCTTGCAATTTTCTGCAAGCTGAGGCCCGGGTCTGAATGCTGGGGGAACGAAGCTCAGTACCTTTTTTTTTTACAAACAAATATGGTGATTGGGGGTTGGACAGAGTCCCCTACACTACAGAAAAAGTTTTCAGGAGAAGTGAAGATGCCCTTTAAGATTTTGCTAAGGATTTTGATACTGTTGGTCTTGAAAACCATAGTTGTACATGGATAGAGAATTCTTAGTGGGGTGCCTCAGGGTTCTGTATTTGGGTTACTTATATTTAATCTATTTATAAAGGTATCTGTGTTTGCTGATGACACTAAACTACCTAGAGCTTTGTAAACTTTGGGTGATGTGCAATTGCTCCAGTCAGACCTACATAGACTGTCAAAATGGGCAGGTAAATGGCAGATGAGATTCTATGTTGACAAATGTGATACATTTGGGGTTTAACAATCCTTGTGCTAATGTACCTATAATATATATCTGTTGTATTCAATTAGATCAACTGGACTTGAAATGTAGTTCTTGAAGACGTTTCGCTAGTCATCTGACTGGCTTTCTCAATTCAGAATGACTTGTACAAGAATCTGTGGCATTATGTACCCTGGAAAATCCCAATTAGCATATCACGCCAGGTGTTAAGGGTGTGATTGGATAGTGGCTAAGAGGTGTTATAGGAACGCCCAGAGTAAGGTGTTAAAACAGCATTGTACATGGCAGACAGTTGGTGTCAACCCCCCCCCCACCTCTATTTAGGCTTGGTTTCTTTATTTTCACATAATGGCCTCCTTAACACCTCTCTTGACACCAGTCACGTTCCTTCGCCAATATTTTACATTACAATCTTCAAAGGTATGTCCTTTATCCTTAAGATGCAGGTACACGCTGAGTCCTGACCTGAGGACTTTGGCTCTTCTGTGCTGGGCCATACGTTGATGCAGTTGCTGTTTGGTCTCCCCCACATACAAATCAGAGCATTCTTCACTGCACTGCATATATGATGTCGCTTTTCTTGTGTTTTTGTATTGGGTCTTTCGGATGTACCAATTGCTGCCTCAGTGTGTTGTTCGGTTTAAAGCAGACAGGGATACGATGTTTTTTGAAAATTCTTCTTAATTTCTCGGAGACCCCTGCTACATTTGGGATGACCATGTTCTTCCTCCTGTCTTGCTTTTCCCCTTCACTGTTGGTATTTGTGTTCTTTTCTTTCCTTCTACTTCTTTTGACAAAGGCCCAGTCTGGATATCCACAAGTTTTAAGGGCTCCTCTGAGATGTTTCATTTCTTTAGCCTTCGCCTCTGTGCTAGTGGGGATGTTCTCGGCTCTGTGTTGCAGGGTTCTGATGACACCCAGCTTGTGATCTAAAGGGTGGTGGGAGTCAAACATCAAATACTGATCTGTGTGTGTTGGTTTTCTGTAAACCTCTACTTCCAGTTTACCATTTTCCTTAACTTCTACCAAGCAGTCCAAGAAAGCAAGTTTGTTGTTTTGTACCTCTTCCCTTGTGAATTTAATGTTTTGGTCTACCGCATTAATGTGTTCTGTGAAAGCTTGTACTTCCTTCTGGTGGATTTTAACCCAGGTGTCATCAACATATCTGAACCAGTGGCTGGGTGCTATGCCCTTAAAGGTATTAAGCGCCTGTGTTTCTACCTCCTCCATGTAAAGGTTGGCCACAATGGGTGAAACTGGAGATCCCATAGCACATCCATGTTTTTGCTTATAGAACTTATCCCTGTATTTGAAATAGGTGGTATTCAGGCACAAGTCCAACAAGGAACACACCTGTTCTGGGTTGAGATCAGTTCTGCTGGTAAGAGTGCTGTCTTGGCCCAGCTGTTTTCTCACCATGTCAACAGCCTCCTTGGTGGGTATACAAGTGAAGAGGGATGTCACATCATAGGACACCATAGTTTCTTCTACACCGAGTACTATATCTTCAATCTTGTTGGTGAACTCCTGAGAGTTCTGGAAGTGATGCTTAGAACTTCCCACCAAAGGTCCTAAGATGTTAGCTAGATATTTTGCCACCTTGTATGTTACAGAGTTGATGCTGCTGACTATAGGTTTTAGTGGGGCCCCTTCCTAATGTATCTTTGGGAGTCCATATATGCATGGATGTGCCTCACCAGGGTAGAGGCGATGATACATTGCTCGGTCAATGGCTTTATCCTTTTGAAGCTGTTGTAGTAAGTCTATGACTCTTTTCTTGTAACGGCTGGTGGGATCCCTTGTTAAAGCCTCATATGTGTTGTTATTGGCCAGGAGCATGGTCACCTTATCATGGTAGTCTGAGGTGTTGACCTGGCTGTGATATGCTAATTGGGATTTTCCAGGGTACATAATTGCCACAGATTCTTGTACAAGTCATTCTGAATTGAGAAAGCCAGTTGGATGACTAGCGAAACGTCTTCAAGAACTACATTTCAAGTCCAGTTGATCTAATTGAATACAACAGATATACCATGACCTGGATGAATGAGAACCTTCAGAAGCGTATCTATAATATACATTATTATTATTATTATTATTGTGGATTTATATAGTATTCCATGGTGCTTTACAATTACATAGCTACATTCATATCAGGCACTGCCCGGAAGAGGTTACTATCTAAGTACATACTGTATGATTCCAACCTAAAACTCCAGCTCTGCAAGGCATCAGGGCTAACCATTGAGACACAGTGCTGCCTTTACATGGCTCTGTTGGAAATAGATTTGAGGGATCTAGTAGATAACAGACATAGTTGTAGCAGAGCCTGACAGCCTCTGCTAGAGCTAGTAAGATATTGTCCTGAATTTTCTCCTTCTTTTCAAAGCACTGTTAAGGCCTCATTTATGCTGTATATAAATGTGCAGTATATAAAAGGGACATCTTTTATCATTATTGCTTTTTACACTGAAGAAGTGACCCTGAGGATATAATAATTCTGGTGCATTGTTTATCAATAGATCACAGATCGTGGATATTTTTTAAGATTAGAAGAAACAAAGTCTCACCATCAGGTTAGGAAAGGTTTATTTACAGTGAGAACGGTGAAACTGTGGTCTTCGCCAGTTCTTTGAATAGCTTCAAGCTGGGTTTTTTGCCTTTCTCTGGATCAACTGTTTATGAGTTAAGCTAAAAAGCTGAGACTAGATAGACATATGTCTTTATTTAACCTGCAATACTATGTTACTATGTAATTTTGGTGGGTTTTCAGAACAGAGAAATGTTTTGAACTATCGCCACTGTGCCGAGGGGGAGGTAAAAGGACCCACACCAAATGTCCGCAATCTGCTGTTCTTAAATAGTTGATCACACATATGTTTACTTCATCAGCTGTTTAAAAGACCAGAACCGAACTCCCGGTTAGGTCCTGGTCTTTTAAATAGGTCCTGGTCTTTTAAATAGCTGATCACACTCTTACTTCATATGCGCTATCAGCTGTATAACAACAGCTGATCATGGACATTTGGTGATCTGGCGAGGGGGTGTGTCAGTGGCCCGTCTTCCAATCTTGCGGAGGTGCCTGGGCCCCTGCAGTTACGCCCCTGGGTGAAAGTGAAATTCTGCAGTTTCAATTGCCAAAATTTCTATCGTTTCAGGATGAAATTTCAATGGTAGTTCTGACCAACTAAATTTCGACTCACAGAACAAAAGCGGGCTGTGGCAGTCCTACGAACGGGCCTCACACGAACAAAGTAGATAAAAGACTTCCTTTATTGTCACTATGTCTATACATAAATGTGGAAATGTCTAATGCGTTTCGTGCCTGGATAAGGCACTTCCTCAGAGACAGTCTCTGACGAAGTGCCGTATCCAGGCACGAAATGCGTTAGACATTTCCACATTTATGTATAGACATATGGTTCAAGAAAAGGAAGTCTTTTATCTACTTTGTTCGTGTGAGGCCCATTCGTAGGACTGCCACAGCCCGCTTTTGTTCTGTGTTGCCGCTTTTGTTTGGACCTTGCGAGGGGTCCGGGGCAAGGCAGCACCCGGACCATCGTTTGTGACTGGTGAGATCCTCAATATTGTTTCTTCACTAATATTGAATCTGTTTCCTAATCACGTACACACTGAAGTGTCTCGGTCCGGGGGAACGTCCACCCGGCCCACCCTGTTACAGTGTGTAAGTTGTTATACGTTTTTTTCTGTCCTTTGCCATGTTTTAATATGATATACCTGACATGTTGAATAACTAAAAATTGTTCTGGCATTTGGACATTTTATCATTTAAAATAATCATTGATTTAAGACCCACCTCACAAACCGTCCAGCACGCTCCAACTACTTATATGTTTTTATGGATTAAATTTCGACTCATCCCCCCCTCTCCCAAAACTACAATACTTAGAAAGAGAAAAATGTAAGTCTAATTTACATCTCTCTCTCTCTCTGCTGCCTGGATCTTCCTGTTAAAAAAAGCTTGGAGATCTTAGAAAGGGGGCGGGGGATGGGGGGGGGTGAAACACATCATTTTTGCTTCATAACAGGTTAGCCATACATCTGTCAGCTTTCTGACTATTGTAGGTTTGGGGGGGTGATTTAACTAAATATTTATTTTTTTTTATTTGAGGAGTGAACGCTCCTTTTAATAAACACCCTTTTCCTTTAAATAAAGGCAACCTTATTTTTCACTGAATTGCTTTTGTGTCATTCATACCTGGTCCAGCAACATCACTGAAGACTTGATGATTTGCCTCCATTTCTGCATTTCTGTGTCATGGTGTTTCTGCTGTGATTCTAGTAACTCTGTCCACTCTGCTTGTGACTGAGGCAGACGGCTGTTTTATCAAAACATATATTGGCAACATATTACTACTTGCATATCACAGTAATTACCCATCTGTATTCTTAAACCTGATGCACTCAGCTTTTAGAATTTGTATCATTTTCCTTAATGAATGCGAAGTGTAATCCAGGTCCGGTATTCTTATTCCTATTTATAAATGACCTAGTGTTGGGCATTGAGAGTTTGATCTGTTTTAAATTCTTCAGGAATATAGGTTCAAGACAAAAGGAATCCACCTTACAAAGTGTGATATTAATAAAGTCATGATATTTAACGGTTGTTGTTTTTATGGCCCGCGGGCGTACAATTACGACTGCAGTTGTACATTTATAATGGGGATCTTAAATGTAGGATTGCCTATACACTACCATAGCAGTATTGTACTACTGCCTGGTATTGTACAGCTGCAGTTAAAAAATGTAAGATTAAGGCAGTACTTTTAGGATAACTAATACCCCAAAGTATTTTTTTTTTTGGACTGGGCTTAAATATGGCAAATGAGGTGTAAAGTTGAGAAATGCAAAGTAATGCATTTGGGCAAAACGTGTGGAAAGTGCCTGCGCATAAACATGCATTTCACACGTGTTAACTTCCATTTGTGATGTGATCCACACAATAGTGCGCAATCGAGAGTGCATGCCATCTGTAAAAAAATTGCTGATTGCATGCGCTCCGAAAATGGAGATTCGCTATCAAAAATGTCTGATAATCGTTATTACAATTGGAAAAACTAACACAAGAATCAAGTGTTTTTTTCGATAGTGAAAGTGCTTTGTGGCACCAAATTGTCTCCTGTAGCACACCAGCACTCTGAAATCCCACCTACTCCCCCTCGTAAAAGGACAAAGGCCCCCTTTTCCCTCCACATAAGCTTAAGTACGTGCAGGGTGGCAAGCTTGGGAAACCCCAGTCATTCATTGGCCATAACATCAGTGTCAAAGCCATAACTGGGGGGAGAACTTTGGAGGGCTGGTGCACTGCAGGCTACAGGAGGCAAATGGTACAACTGTGGAGTGGTCCGGTCCTGTCTACATGTAGAAAAAGGTACTTTATTATTTAGTGGACATGCATGGTTTAATAAATTCTGCTACTTTTGACCTGGTGCTTCATATATGGTATTGTTTTTCCATTTTTTACCATCAATCTTGTACATTGTGGCTACTGTATGTAGCAGTTCATTAGATTCTTCTGGTGTATGGATTCTTCAATACAGCCTGCATTATGTTTCTTATGTTAATACCAACCAGCCTTTCAGAGTGTAGGTTTTGTGTTTGAGTCTTAAGGGTAACTGTGGTCCAAAAATGACTTTAGGTAAATTGACAGGATTTGCTTTCCTGAGGATTTTTGCAATTTACTTTCATTATTTATTTTACATAGTTTTGAAGATATTTACATTTATATGTGTGATATGGTTGCAGCATCACCAGGTCCCCTGCACTTCCTGCTTCCTGCTCTGAAACCATGTGACAGTCCCTCTTCCGTGTTTCCACCTCTTTGTGAGCCCCCGTGGCCCCTCCCCTTGCAGCCCCTTGGGCCTTTCCCTTGCAGCCTCCCCTGGCCCCTCCCACTCATGTGCTTTGTGGCCCCTCCCACTCATGGATTTGGGGCCCCTCCCACTCACTGCTCTGGGCCCCTCCCACTTGTGGGCCCCTCCCACTTGCGCCCCCCTCCCACTTGCGCCCCCATGGACCCGCGAGTGTGCAGAGCCAGAGTCTGTGAGTGGCCACAGGGGGCTGCAAGGGGAGGGGACACAGGGCCCACGATTGGGAAGGGCCAGCAAGTGGGAGGCATTAAAAAAAGCAATGCTGTGGGCTGTGCTGTTCTCCCCCACCACCCTCCTACCCTTCAGTCATGCACTGAGCCTGTGCCAACCGCAGATTAGAGGAGGAAATAGTATTTCTGACCGCAGATTCAGAACCTCCCACCCTTAATTTTCTGATCAGTGATTTATTCGTATTTTGGGCTGTGCAGCACGTAGAGAAGTGGTTGATGGCTCGTTTTAAAGGTATGAACCTGGCCTTTCATTTAAAATAAGCTTGTTTAGAGACCACAGTTCCCCTTTAAAGGAACAAGTGAGAAATCATTTGGTCTTGTAGGTGCACACTTATTAAACATAATCAGCAGGGCTGCACTAATTGTAAAGTAATTGCAATTAAGCAACATTCTTTTTTACTGTTTGTATCCATACCTTTCAGGTAGCTTGAAACCTTGCCATGATGTCAGTGCTTGTGTACTATATTCCAACACCCACAGCTTGTAAAAAAGCATTGCATTCAGCACCACCAACAGCACTAAACTGCAAGAAAAATATTAACACCTATGACATTTTTACATTGACATTAAATAGCAATATGACATCTGAAATTAAATGTTTTATTATCTTTTTAACAAAGTAGCTACATAAAACTTATGTAAATATTGCATATGCAGGAATCATACAGGACAATTAAAAATGCAAATAAATTCAATTTAGATAAAATGTATATTTGCTGCAGTGTATAATGTTCCAGTGTGTAACTATACAACAAACTAATATATCTTGGTGGTAGAAGGATTCAGTATTAAAAGTAATGTGACATACACTGCCAGGTTGTTGTTGCCAATTGGCCACATCTGAACACCACACCTTTGACTAAAAAAATCTACTAATAATCTAATAGTAATTAGGGCCAAGATATTAGTCAGAACACAAGATTTTAATATACAGTACCCAAAAAACATATAGAATGGATTGACGGCCAGAATCCATCTTGGACAACCATATGTATTTCCTACTGCTTTGCTAATGGCTGTTTTTTTATGGATGGTAGTAATGATGTTTGCAACAACAGCATTCTTCTAATCACACACACTGTTTATTAGTATGACATTAAATACATAGTTAAAAAAAGGCCTCTTGAAATACAGAGATGTATTAAAAGTTCTTAAAATGCTGCTAAATTTGCCCAACCAATCAGATGTTGGCTTTCAAATGGTAAATAACATCTGATTGGTTGAGGTAATGTTAGCACTATTTTTAACAATAAGAACTTTTATTTCATCTTCCTAAAAGTTTATAATATCCTATATAATAAAATGCCAAGTGCTGCGTGCGTGAAGTGTGTCTGTGTGTGTGTGTCTCTGCAGTTCCTATGGACTCACCACTAGAGGGAGATGGTAAGATCCTCTGCAGTTCCTATTGACTCACCACTAGAGGGAAAACACAGAAAGCAAGCACGTAGGAAGAACACAGCAGTTACACAGACTGCTGGTAAGGTTAAAGGTAAGGTCAGGTAAGGGGGGCTGGGTTTGGGATGGGGGGGCTGAGGGGGGACCCTAGATTTGGTACAGAGGGGGATGGCTGGATTTGAATCAGGGCGTGTGTGGATTTGGGACAGGGAGTGTTGGATTTGGGGTGGGGGGAGCTGGATTTAGGACAGGGGGTAGATTTGGGAGAGGGGGGACTCTGGATTTGGGACAGGGGGGGTGGATTTGGGACAGAGGGGGGTGGCTGGATTTGGGACAGAGGGGGGGCTGGATTTGGATGGGGTGTATGGATTTGGGATGGGGGTTGGATTTGGGACGGGGGGGTAGATTTGGGAGAGGGGGGACTCTGCAATTGGGACAGGGGGGGGCTGGATTTGAGATGGGGTGTGTGGATTTGTGACAGGGGGCTGGATTTGGGACAGGGGGTATATTTGGGAGAGGGCGGACTCTGGATTTGGGACAGAGGGGGGGCTGGATTTGGGACAGAGGGGGAGCTGGATTTAGGACAGAGGGGGTGGATTTGGGACAGAGGGGGGCAGGATTTGGGACCGAGGAGGGACCCTGAGGTTGGGACAGAGGGGGGACCCTGGATTTGGGACAGAGGGGCCTTGGATTTGGGACAGAGGGGGCTGGATTTGGGACCGAGGGAAGGCTGTATTTGGGAGAGGGGTTGACCTGGATGGGACCAGGGGGGGGGGCAGCTGGATTTGGGACATAGGGGGGACCCTGAATTTGGGACAGCGTAAAGCCCTGATTTGGGACAGAGTGGGTGACCCTGGATTTGGGACAGGGGGGGCTAGATTTGGGACAGAGAGGGTGGCTGGATTTGGTACAGAGGGGGGACTCTGGAGTTTGGGACAGAGGGGGTGTGGGGCTACTGCATGGGGACAGAGGGGGGGACCCTGGATTTGGGACAGAGGGGGGGACCCTGGATTTGGGACAGAGTAGGCACTCTGGCCTTGGGACACTAAGAGGGAACTCTGGCCTCCATGTCCCAAGGCCTTGGCCTTGGGACATGGAGGAGGGGGGCTATGGTTTTGGGACATCGAGGCGGGGGGCTATGGCATTGGGACACTAAGGGAGCACTCTGGGCTTCTAGTGCCCATTATTGTAACGGGCTTAATGTCTAGTGATACTATAAAAAGAGACTGGTACATATTTCTTAAAGGAGAACAATACAACAGTATCTCCTGCCTTGATTCCCTAGTTTTAGTCTGTGCTAAGGCTATCACTTTTCTGCCCTTTAATGGTCTGCATTCTTAGGACAGAGTTCTTGGATTTACAAAAACGATCATAACTGTAGACCACATGGTATTGTACAGCCGAGCAGTTGTAAATGTATGACCACAGCTCTTCATTAAGGATAACCAGCTTTATTGCAAGTTTCCAATACTGCCGGTTAGTGAATATGCCCCATACCTTCTCGTGTAGTAAAATTATAATATTAGCTCCATTATCCATGCTCTGTCCTGCATTATACCAACAGAGCCAATATGTAAAACAATAGTACATTTAGAAATGACATCTTTTGCTAGGTACAGAGTAAAAAAAATAAAAAGTAGTAAAATCAGCTGACAATTTTTTTTGCAGTTGGAAAATAAACTGCAGGGTAACAAGCATTAAAAGTCACTGTTCTATATAGAGACAGTGAATACAGGCATCAGGGTTCATGGCCAATAGGTGCACATGCTAACAAGGCTCTTTGAAGACTACATGGACTGTAAGTTATACTGGAAACAACATGGAAGCCTTCTTAGCTACATAATATACGTCCTAAATGTATGTAAATAAAACTTATAGGGAAGTTTAGTTCTTCTTTAATGTCAAGGAATTAGTAAATGTTAGTAATATATTTTGTAACTTACATACAACTGATAACTAGCAGGAGTTTAGAGATGCTCTGCAGCTGACTAGGTTTCTCCTCTGGAACATATCGTGTTTGGGTGGAACCTTGAAAAAAAAAACACATCTGAATTTTGTAATATATCAAAAGACAGATAAAAGTTACTTATGTATTAGTATTTGTATGCTTGTGAAGGTTTTCATTCATCCAGGTCATGGTATATCTGTTGTATTCAGTTAGATCAACTGGACTTAAAGTTTAGTTCTTGAAGACGAAAAAGAATATGGTCATCCCATACATAGCAGGGTTCTCTGAGAAATTAGGAAGAATTTAAAAAAAAAAAAAACATATCCCAGTTTGCTTTAAACCAAACATCACACTGAGGCAGCAATTGGTACATCCAAAAGACCCAATACCGAAACACAAGAAAAGCAACATCATATACGCAGTGCAGTAAAGTGTGCTCTGATTTGTATGTGGGGGAGACCAAACAACAACTGCACCAACATATGGCCCAACATATGCCATATACCTTCAAAGGACATACCTTTGAAGATTGTAATGTCAAAATCTTGGAAAAGGAAAATTACTGGTTTCAAGAGAGGTGTCAAGGAGGCCATTTATGTGAAAATGAAGAAACCAAGCCTAAATAGAGGTGGGTGTGGGGGGGGGGGGTTTCGACACCAACTGTCTGCCATGTACAATGCTGTTTTGACACCTTACCCTGGGCAGTTTTGATAACACGCCTTAGCCTCAGTGCATCTACACCTTGCATTTAGAAGGTCCCTAACACCTGGCTGTCATATGCTAATAGGGGCTTTCAAGGGTACTTATATTCCCAACAGATTCTTGTACAAGTCATTCTGAATTAAGAAAGCCAGTCGGATGACTAGCGAAACGTCTTCAAGAACTAAACATTAAGTCCAGTTGATCTAACTGAACACAACAGATATTAGTATTTGTAATTCTAATAGTTCATGAATGAAATACATCGAATAGCTATAGCCTTGATATCAATGTTTCTCATACTTACATACATATTGTACCTATACCTTTTGCTAATGTTTTTTTTTAGTTGTTGTTTTTTTAAACTGTATTTACTGTATTTATTTATTAGCATAGGTTATCGCTTCACGTTACACCTTTGATATAAACAAATAACATTCTGTATAATTAAGTGTAGCAAGCATTATTTATACCAAGATAGTTTGTTTTATAAAAATAACAATAACATTGAAACAGAACAAAAGCGGTATGGGATCACAGCCCAAAGGAGGGGGGGGGGTTAGATAGACTAAGTCTGACCGTGATAGCATATCAGAGAAAATTATATCAGAACTACTATGAATGAATAACTCTTCATATAATGTAGGATAGGGTTCAACAGCATATCACATATATTCTGAACTGGAGGTTTACCTATATCCATCATACAACATATAAAATAAATTATTAACCTACTTAACATATGGCTACACAGTGAAGCACAGGGGAGGTCCAGGTAAGTAACTCAGATCGATTAATGGCCTATATAATCATACCAGAATTTCCATGGTGCTGTGAACTTGTCTAGTCTTCCTCTGTTTTTGTATATTAATCAGGTGTAGGAGAGGATGCTTGTCACAAGGGATTCCAATTGTCTAACTTTAGATGAATGGGTGTTTATCCAGGTAAGTACTATCAGTCTCCTGGTGAGCATTAGCATCTCTCTCAGCAGTTTGAGCTATGTCTCAGACTAATCCATACTCCCCTGAAGTCCCAGGAGACATAACCCTGGGCTCAATGGAACAGGAACCTGAATTACAGCTGTCTCACTATCTTACACCAAAACTGTATGACTTTAGGGCATGTGGCAGAAATCAGCCAGTTCAGCGTGAAACTTGGGGCATTCAGCATTTATATCATGGAGAGATATGATATAATCTACTGGGAGTCATATATGACTGGTGCATGATATAAAATTGTATTAGTTTGTTGTTTGCAGATGGAGAGCACTTTGAATGAGATACAGCTAGATCAGTCAAGTCCTCATTAGAAATGGCTGGTTTGCGGAAAACGAAATTCTGCTTTTCAAAAATTTTTCGAACTGCATTAGAAAATTTTCAAAAATTCTATAAATTTCAAAAATTCTAGAAAATTCTAATTTTCAAGAGGTTTTCAAAAATTTGGTAAAAATTATACAGTAACTTAGTGTAAATGGCTCTAGGACCTGGGAAATGGTCTGGGGAATAGACAATCAGATTCTTTTTGAAAGACTCTTATTCTGATAAGAATTCTGATAAAAATAAGAATTTTTAGAAAGAATCTGATTGGTATACTAACCAATCACATTCTTTTCCAGTCAGAATTGGTTCCAATCAAAGTCTAGAGAGGAGTAAGCTAAGTTACTTTTCTTCTTTCTTCTTGTGATTTCAATAAGTATATGATAGGGTGTTCAAGATGTGTAATATTATTACTCTTTAATTCTGTTTAGACACACACAGTGTCGTATTTGGAGGTACCTAAAGAAGTGAGTGCATGGAATATGTTCTCTTGTCTGTAATTTTTCAAAGGGGATAATGCTGTTATTGTCTAGAATTCGTGAAAAAGAGAAGTTTGACAGTTAGGGGTAATTAGTGTTTTGCCAAGGAGGTGATTCTTGGACAGGGTTTTTAATTTGTAGAATTTTATTCACCTCTTGCCATATTTTATGTGTTGCTGCCTTGCTGGATATGCAACACTGTGCCTTTGTTTTGATAAAGTTATAGTTATAGTTTGATAATTATTTAATCAGTCTGTTTAGCCATTTAAAAAGTCTTAGTTTGCAAGTTATTTAATTAATGAAACTTCAGCTAATTATTTGACCGCAGGGTTCAAAGAAGGGCAACTAAATTAATAAGGGGATTGGGGGAGCTTGAATATGAAGAGAGACTGGGAAAGTTACAATTATGTACCCTGGAGAAAAGGCGCTTGCATGGGGATATGATTACTGTGTATAAATACATCAACGGGCCATACAACAAACTATCTGGGGCATTGTTCACCAATAGTACATGTCAGTGGACACGTGGACATCCCTTAAGACTTGAAGAAAAAAGGTTTAGGTTTCAAGTTCGGAAAGGGTTTTTCACTGTGAGAACGGTAAAGCTATGGAACTGCCTTCCAGTGGAGGTTGCTATGGCAGGTAGAATTGATCCAGGAAAATCTCCAATTGCCACTTGTCAGGAAGGAATTTCTTTCCCCTTCATAAATTTGGAGGGTTTTTTTTGTGCCTTCCTCTGGATCAACAGTTAGGCAGGAAATGAGGATATTGCTAGATGGGTTGGACTGGATGTATGTATGTTTTTATTCAACCTCAAATACTATACAATACTATACTATACTAAAAGAGTCAAACATACCACAATACTGATCATACAATCCCAGAATTGGTCCAATAAAAAATGTCTACGAATCGTTTGATATTAGGATTGTTGTGTGTATAAGTCCCATTAGTTTTGCTAGTAAAACTATTCTAGTTATTTGACCAGTCTCAATTTTGCCAGTTATTTGACCAGTGTTAGTTTTGACATTATTTTCACCAGTCTCGGTTTTTCAGTTATTTAACCATTCTCAGCTTGGCAGCTATTTGATCAATCTCAGTTTGCAATTGATCAATCTAAAGTGTAGCTGTGTGTGTGTAAAGCTCATTGACTGCTTTGCCTTTTTAAGACTCCTTACTTATCTGAAGATGAATGTAAACTTCAGAGGAGATCAATCCAACTCCACAAAAGTCTCAGTTCCTTATTTACATATTACAGGAAATTACGCATTCAGGAATCGT
Organism: Hymenochirus boettgeri; assembly: GCA_019447015.1. Taxonomy (NCBI): domain Eukaryota; kingdom Metazoa; phylum Chordata; class Amphibia; order Anura; family Pipidae; genus Hymenochirus; species Hymenochirus boettgeri. The sequence continues at coordinate 122,378,149 of CM033475.1, read as the reverse complement.
TTTATTTTCATTTTAAGTTGTGAATCCCTGCCACTACCCAAACTAAAGAAAAAAAATAGCTCACATGAATAAATACTTTTATCAGTCATTCAGAGTAATACCTCTTCTTAAAGGATAACTGTATTCCCTCAATGCATTTTTTTAAAAAATTGCCTTCTGCCTTCAATAAGCCATGCTGTGAAGGGGCATAACAATTCTGTCTGCCTCTAACTGTCACTCAAAGCTAGCAAGCGAGAAAACACTTCTCCACCCACCCTTGATCAGCTTGATTATGTAGGCTGTATACAAGCAACGGGACATTTCAAGTTTGTTTAACTGGTAAAGGAGGAGAGAGGTTGTAACAGACATTCCCACCAGCCAATGACAAGTGCTGTGTTAACCACAGCCCTGGGCCAGCTAGGAGGCGTGCTTTTAGCACAGATCTTTGCTGTGTGAAATCTAAGGGGGGCAGCATGGCTGTAAATGTGAGTAAGCAATTTCAGATAAAAAATTTTTTATTTTTATTGTTGTCCTTTAAAGGGCATGTTTAACCCAAAATAATTCTTAATTCTCCTCCCAAAACCTCAAAACCATTTTAGATCAACCTTAAAAAAGTGATTTTGTTTGATGCAAATCATCCCGATAGTTTTGGTATTGCAGCAGTTCTCCTAAAGGCGGGGTTGCTCGGAAGAGGAATCCTTGAGTAACGCTAAGGTCATGGGTAATGAATAATGGAGTTACCCGACAACAAAGGACAAAAAAGTTAGAACAAAGATAAACACTTAAAACAGGATAGGGAGAAATTACTTTTTTATTATTATTTAAAAGTCTCATCTAACCTGCTACATGTCTGATGCGATGTTGCCGTTCCTCGTCAGTTGGGGTGGTAACTGGACTAAGAACCTCCTGTAGATGTGGTATGCGTAAGTGTGCATGGGGTCGTTTCCTCCTTCGTGTGGACGTGATCTTTTTTTCCTTGGGGGACTGCCGATGTAGATCAGACAAATATGCCGTCTCTGCTTTGGTGAGCTCATTTTCTATAAAACATTTTTTTTTTTTTTTAAATGGTATATTACTGTACATACCAATTGAATATGTTACTAAAAGCAAAAAGGTTTTCTTTTTAGTAAGTTATACCTGAAACCCATGCTGTTGGTAAATAGAGATGGACACAAAACCAAACTTGAACCCGAGTTTAAGCCGAACTTTATGAGTTCAGAAGAACTTGAACTAGTTCGTTTTTCTGGGACTCGCGGCTGTATTTTCGATAATTATCGTAAATTCGGGCCGTTCGCTAACCCTAAAATGTACCGTTCGCTAACCCTCGAAAGTATAGTTCATTTTCGGTAACACTCGAATGTATCGTTCGATTCCGGTAACCCTTTAATTTATGGTTCCATTTTCGGTAACCCTCGAAAGTATCATTTGGTAACCCTCGAATTGGCATAACCCTTGAATGTAGTTTGCGCAAAACCCAACAATCTCCCGCTCCTGTTTAAGAAGTGTTTTAACAAGTTTTGGTGATAGTGACATGTTCCCCAGACCATTTCCCAGGTGCCACAGCCATTTACAGTAAGTTACCATGGTTAGTTTAGCTGTAAATCATCCAGACTTTTTGAACTATCACTCCGCCATTGACTTAATGGGCCCGAATTCGAACTTTACTGATAAATGACATTATTTTGCCATTACTAGAGGTATGAACTATTTTATGTTATTGTAGATGAATCCTGCCGTGATCCATCCCAGATCTCATTACTTCCCATTAAACACAAGAGAAGATTTAACTATTTTGCTATTTTTCTAATAATGTTTTTTACAGGATGGATGGCCTATATTATAGCTTTAATAAATTCCCTACACCTAATTAGGACTCTTTCTGGTTCCATAGATAACACCATAAAAGGAATGAATGTTTGCCTTTTTAATAACGGTAGTAAATAATACAAATAAATACATTTATTTAAAAAAATGTAGAGTATTTTTTAAAAATATAACATTAACATTATGAAATCAATATCATAGCATCAATATAGAAAATTGGTTAAACAAAACAACTTGCCCTTTACAATAAAAGGGCTTTCTTTCATAGCTAGCTTCTCTGTTAATACAGTCTATTGCGTGTGTTTGGCACTAAAACTTCAGTTTGGTTGTGACCAACAAATCCCTTTTTGTCTTTGGGGTATTCTTCCTTAGCAAAGTCTGCATGATCTTTTTCAAATATTTTGGTGCTCAGCACCCAACCTTTTTTTAAGATATTTGATTGTGAGGCAAAGACGTGCTTCAAGCTAGGCCTCCCTGTACATGTTGCGATCCATTTTATAAATTCAAATAACCTAATACTTGCAGGAATTAAACCCCACTATCTGCCCAACTGCAATGTGATGTGTTTTTTTTTTTAAAAAGCATGCAAGCACATTTTACAGTAGGTTGGTTTCCATGTGATTTTGGTAATGCACATCTTGAGAGAATAGTAAAAGGGGAAACCAAATGAATGCAAATGGACAAAAACACATAATAAGGAGGATATAAACGCACAAAAATGCATTACTATTTTTCATGCAGTACAGTGATCAATTCATATTCCAGAACTATGGTCATTTTTCAAGAAATAATTAGTTTGGTCCTTACACACAAATAGTATTTTGAAATGGTTGGAAAAGTTAAAAAAAAAACATTTCTGTATAACCTCTATATTTATTGTTGGGGGTTTCATAATTTACATTAATATCACTGAAGGAAAAATATGGTCTCCAAACAAGTTAGGGTTAACTAAAAGCCTGTGTCTTCAAAACACTTCTTTGAGTGTTTGCAGTAAAATTTTATAGAGCTCAACATGTTAATGTTTTCTAATTCTTCCATAGCCTCTTTCCTGTATTAAAACTGAAATACACACTGACTTTACACTGATAGCCCTCACTACCTAAAGTTTAGAACAGAGAATCCCTGTGCATAGTTTATACATTGCTGTATATTATATACAGGTATATTAAATTTTCAGCACAATAACATTTGACTGCCTGAACCACAGTTCCCCTTAAATCTCTGAGAACAAAAAGTTTTTAAAAAGGTGGTTGTATTCTTAGAATGTACTCCTACCTCCTATTCTTATATTTGAAATCTGAAAAAAGGGCCATGTTTGCCACTTATGTGGACAGCTGCCCAGCCCGATAGTATAAAGTCTCTCTTATCTCTACCATAAACGTGTATGTGCCTGAGAGAAGAACAAGTAATGGAGAGGACAACAAGCATGTATAAGAAAGTCCACTTTGGTGATGATGTTGGCAACTCAAATTACATGTTGTTAAGAGTTAACTAAGATGTGAAGGTGGAATGTTACTGACTTTAATAAAGAGAAATAATAATGGCATTTGCTGCATGTATTTTATGGTTCACATGTTTAAGATTTCCTTTAAATAATTCTTTATAGTTATTGCTTTCAATACTTTAAAGGATATTTCAAAGTAATCATGCAACAATTTATGATATTTGTATTTATTTATTTTTAGCTTGGGAGTTTTACTTAATAAAGTAGAGCACAGCTAGTCAGTAAATAACTGTCAATCACCCACTACCAAAAAGGGATCCTGACAAGGAAAAGTAATTTTTTAGTGTCCCTTTAATAGTTATACTAAAGATAAATATTTAAAGCTAGTAAAAACTTTTAAGAACATGTCTACCCCCAAAACTGAAATTTAACCCCATACTGGCCCCACTATGTAGTGTTCAAAAATCCTTACCTTACATCTCTGCTCCAAATGGTTATACTGCATTGCTTGTTCAAAGTAGTAAAAACTGAAGACTAGGAGCTGTCAGTGAGTCATCCAGTCTCTGCTGCTTCCTTAACCCCAATAAGGACAGTGACATGCGCAGGGTAGCCCTTCTCCCCTCCTCCCTCCCTCCTGTTATGAGATATAGAGCATTATGTGTGGTATGCCCTCTGTTGTCTGTTTTAAGTATTGCACTAATTAGACTATGTCCTGTTATGTGTATCTAAATAAAGCTTGTTATAATCTTCAAGGGTGCTTCCAGAAACACCTCCGGATCCCTTCTGTTCTCTGCATCCCCTAGCATTAAATCCTTTTTACTGTATGCAGTCTACCCCATCCACAGTTAATTTAGCAAGAAAAGCCAGGGAAAGTTACTTACAAACCTTTGTTCCCCCGGTGCTCTGAATAGCTGGCAGCCAATCACAGATGAGGCTGCTGGTCCCGCCCCTCTCTGCTGTTTCTGGCTAGCAGAGAGATAGGAACAAAGACGCCAGGGGATCGACAGTCTTAACTTTCTGCGGATTGTTTTGCAAAACTAACTTGGTGGTTGGGGGTGGGATGGGGTGGACTACACATGATAAAAAGTTTAGTTTAGTGGTGGAGGTGGAGTAGTGGTCCTTTAGTAAGGAGGCCTCCTAAACGTGAGGGAGGGGGAGAGAATTCCTTCCAGACTCCAAATGACATCTGTAAATCAACCAGAACTATAACAGTGTATAATATAATATTAATACCAGAAATTCTCAATAATTTTTAGTTTTTTAAACTTAAAGTTATTCAATGAACTTGCCATTACATCTGCTAGATAACAGTTCCACTGTTTCACTGTCTTACTTTTCTAACTTACTCTCCTTTTCTTCTAACCTTAAAGAATGTCCACAAGTCCTCTGATATGACCTATTAGTGAACAATGCACCAAAGAGTTTATTGTATGGCTCATTAATATATTTGTATAAAGTGATCATATCCCCACGAAAACGTCGCTTTTCCAATGTAAACAGCCCTAACTTGTCTAATCTGCCTGCATAGTCAAGCCCCTCCATTCCCTTTATTATTTTAATTGCCCATCTCTGAACTGCTTCCATTTCCAAGATGTCCCTTTTGTATATGGGATAACAAAACTGCACCACATATTAAAAATGAGGCCTTACCAGTGCCTTGTAAAGAGGGAGAATAATATTTTTCTCCCTTGGATTTATTCCCCTCTTTAAACAAGTAGCAAATAGCTAGCTCTAGCCATTGCCATCATTGCTTCCTACAGCAATGTCTGTTATCTACTAGACCCCCAAATTATTTCCAATTGAGATTCACTTTGCACAGAGCTCTGTATAGTTAATCATCTCAATGCCCTCATTCTAATTCATTAATAAACAGAGTAAAAAGAAGTGTCCCCCAGCAAAGAACCCTAAGGCACTTTAGCCCTTTACTTTAGCCCACGTAGATGTAGATCCATTGACCATTACTCTATAGTTACATATACATAGTTACAATCTGAATGTGTGTTGTACATAATTTTAGATCTCAATATCTCTGTATTAAATATAAATCTTTTTTTTTTTAATTTGTAAAGTGTGATTTTATATATGAAAGACACTTGCTAGCGTTTTAGTCATGCCCCCACCCTGCTCCCCAGCAGTACACAACAAATTAGATATGCTGACCAACACAAGCATGCCCTATTCCACCTTTGTCTGGGCCATGTTGACTCATCTAAGGCTAATTCTGTACATTTTTAATACAAATGTATTTGTTTTTGGAGAGCTTGCAAGGACTAACCTAAGTGATGAAAATATTCATCAAGGCCACTCCAGAAGTTTTTTTCAATGAAGGTTTTGACAAGTCCCCAGGGTTGTTCCGATAACGTAGTTCTGTTGAGATTCTGTAAAGCAAAAGAGAAAGCCAAGTCATAAAGAATATTTCTGAAAACCTTTTTTAGCACATATCTCCAGTTTATGACAGTAATCTGCTTACCTGAGTCTGCTCTTGTTTCTGGCCACTCTTGTCAAGGTATACCGGTTGATGGTGTAAAAATAGTCATGATAGGGAATATCATGAGTTAGAACTTCTGCATCAACCACGTAGCACTCACTTTCTTGGCTTGCCTTATATAGTGTCTAAAAAAAATAGACTCTGTGTCAAAACAGCCCCTTCCTTTATGTATTCTAGCAGATCTCAAAGCCAATATTTATGAGACATAAAATGAATTGCAATGAATGCTAAACATTTACAGCATTGCCAGATGCTCAAAGCCCACCTGGTTTTCCGTGACAGTTGCAGATTTGGGAGCTAATGGGTTAGTGAGTGCAATAGTGTATAGAATAACACGTGTTTGATTTCCATTCTCCTCTTTCTTCCAAGGGTGAAATATAACTTCTGTTAAAAAAAAAATTTGTGAAACACAAGGAAAATAAAGTTCTTAACGTTAAAAATGGTGCTAATTTTTCCCCAACTAATCAGATGTTAGCTTTCAAATGTTAAACAATATCTGATTGGTTGGGGAAAAATTAGCATCATTTTTAAATATATGAACTTTTATTGAATGTCCCTGTATATCATTTTTCTGTTAAAAGCAATTTTAAGAAAAGGGGATTTGTAATGAAAATAGTTGAAAATGTTTTAGTTATCACTTCCATGAGCTACAACTACAATGTAATCTGTAATCAGTTTGTGGGTAAGTAAACAAAATTTCTTGTCGTCAAGTACACAAACATTTTTTATTATCACATATTGTCCTTTCTGCATTAAAAATGAGAATAGGGGGGATGGAGGGGCTTTACTATACAGACAGATTAGACATGATAGGGCTGTTTACATTGGAGAAACTGTGAAACTGGAACAGTCTTCCTGCAGATGTGGTAATGGCAAGTTCATTAAATTGCTTTAAGGGGGTCGGTCTAGATACGATTCTTAAACTAAAAAATATAGAACATTTCTGGTTCTGGTTGATCCAGGGATCTTTTCTGTTTGCCATTTAAAGTCAGAAAGGATACCCCCCCCTCCTTTTCATTTAGCTGTTTTCATTTTTATTTTTTTGCCTTCCTCTGAATCAACAGTTAGGTAGGGTTAATGGTTAGGCTAAAAGGTTGGATTAGATAGAGGTATGTCTTTAACCTCAATTCAATCTTAATTACTATGTTACTATGTAAGTCAGTGGGGGATTATTATAAGGTCTTTTCAGGCAGCCGCTGGCCACCCATAACGACTTCCGGTAAAAATCTCATTATAATCCACCACTCAGGTGATTGGGCAGGGCAAACTGGGCAATTGCTCAGGGCTTAAAGATCTTAGGGAGCCCTTGGACATAACTTACAGTTGCGTACAGTCTAGGTGCAATGTACTCACAACTGTCTCGGATTTTGAAGTACTTCCTGGTACAGCAGTCTGCAGGTGTCAATCCTCCAATGGCTGCACAGATAACCAGGCCCACAGTGTAATAACTGTAGGGGAAGGAGCTTAACGGGTATCTAGGCTAATTATGTGCTAACACTGGGAGAGGAAACGTGTATACATACATTGACCAGAGTGATAACTGTGGTCACTGTGTGTGTATGTCTGTCTGTGTGTCTATCTCTGTGTGTGGGTCTGTGTCGGTCTGTCTGTGTATGTGTGTCTGTGCATGTGTCTGTTTGTGTGTGTCTATGTTAAGTATATTTACTGTGTGATCTACTGATTGGTCTGTCTGTGTGTGTGTCTGTCTATGTATCTGTTTGTGTGTGACAAATATTTCTACTGTATGATCTACTGATTGGTCTGTCAGAATGTTAATTTATCAGCTGACAAGTTTGTGAACAGTTGGACAAGCTGGTAAATTCTTATTGCTTTCAATAAATGATTGGTTGGGCAAAATAACTGGTAATGAATCTGACTGACAGGTTACAAATTGTCGTATAGTCATCTTGGATCTTGCTACACGGTGTAATTATCTAAACTCACTTGAGAAAGGGCACATGCTGCCTGAAACTTGTTATGCAGGATTATGTGATTTTGATACATTAAATACACCATGTCACAGCTTTTTTCTTTTTAGTATTTATCTAAAATGTAGAAACTACAATTTTGGCACATACTGTTGGAGATTATGGTCAATGATTGCTTTACAATTATCAACAGAGATGTCATTAAAGGGCATGTCCACCCCCAAAACTCAAATTTAACCCCATACTGGCCCCACTCTGTAGTGTACAACAATTCTTACCTTACATCCCAGCTCCTTATGGTTGCCATGCTGTGCCCCTCCAAAGTCCAGGATAGTGTAGTGTAGAAGGTCTGGGTGACTCATCCTGCGCTTGTCTCAGCCTGAACCTCGACAAGGTTGAGGCATGCGCAGGAGAGTCCTCCCTCTCCCTCCCATTTTTTTCTCCCTCCCCCTAGTGTAAAATCCCCATTGTATATTAAACATATTGATCCCCCAGCCCCAACTGCCGTTACATAATTCATAGAAAGTGCCCCGATAGTTACTTACCTTCCTTCTATCCTCCGGCATTCTGAGCAGCAGGCAGTCGCGTCCCTGATTGGCTGCCTCTCAGCCAATCAGGGACGCGGCTGCCGGTCCCGCCCCCTGCTTGCATTTCCGTGCAAGCAGAGGGCCTGGAGACTGCCCCGGAGGATAGAGGTAAGTACATATTGGGGCACTTTTTAATAATTTTATTACGGCGGTTGGGGCTGGGGGATCAATATGTATAACATATAAAAACTTTAAAAAAGGGGTGGACATGCCCTTTAAACCATTATGCATTGCACCATTATGTGCAACCAAAAATAATCACACTGTGCATACTTGAAAAAGCCTTGCAAACATAATATAAAATTATAATTTCAATTTTAGGCAATTTTTGGAATTCGTTGTTTGTATATAGTATCTCACCAGTGAAACGTCTCTGCTCCATAAAGTCTCTCTGGAACTGAGATTCTGTGAACAGAAGGCTGAAGAGCTTGTCCACATTAAAGCTAAAAACCTCATTAATGTACTGCCGACCATTCAAATCCTCATAAAATGCCTGCACTTCCCCTAAGACAGACATTGAAAGAACAAAGAAATAATGAGATCATACAGAATGTGCAGTTTGCAAATATTGATTTTTTTTGTCTGCCAGCAAATACATCTGGCATTACATCACGGGGTGATCTTACAGCTCTTTATCCTTATTATAGACTTCTCTCATGATCTAAAGGCTCATACTATTCGCATGAGCGATTGCAATGCACAATGTGTATGCCAGACATTTTGACGATCATTCCACTTTTTCGGGCAGAATAGTTGTTCGCTTGGGGTTCATTGATGATCCACCTAGCAAATCAGGCAAGGAGCCCCAACTAAATGTCTATTTCGGGTAACAACACAGAACAATCCTTAAATGAAAGAGGCATGCATACATGCATCGCAGGACAGCTTCAATGATCGCACATGTGTATGAGCCATTATGCTTAAAGCAGAAATAAACGTACATTTTTTAACTCCTAATGTGAAAGCTTTCCTCCCTAGAATACCTATGCATGGTAAGATTCTTCTTTAGTAAGTTGCATTTAGTACATGAAAGTAATAGATTCTGTAACAAAGAAGGTTTCCATGTTGTTGCCAGTACAACTCACAGCCCATGAAGTCATCAAAGAGCCATGCCCCATGACCCCAGTATTCACTGCCTCTATGCAGGGGGATTCTATAAAAGTTCTTAACATTAAAAATGGTGCTAATTTTGCCCCAGCCAATTTAGATTGTATTTAACATTTTAAAGCTAACATCTGGTTGGTTGGGGCAAAATTTGCAGCATTTTTAACGATAAGAACTTTTATGGAATCTCCCTGAGAGTATTTTCTATACAGATGTCTCCACACCAATATGGAATTCCCTGATAAGATGTTGAAAGCTGATTGTTACCCTGTAGTTTATTAACCATTCAGGGCTTGTTCACACTACATCAGTTTGTATCCGTTTTTCAAACGCAGGTGCGTTTAAAAAAATGGACAGACAGTAAAACCCCATAGGATTTCAGAATATCGTTCACAAGTGATGCGTTATAATCCGTTCCGTTTCAAAAACACACTGAATGCAGCATTTCTGTCCGTTTTTTCATGCATTTTCTATAGAAATCTATGGAATACACATTGTTAAAAAATGGATACAAATGTATGCAAAAAATGGATACAAACTGACAGAAACACATGCTGTGCGTTTCTGTTAGTTTCTGTCAGTTTCTAGTGTGAACGAGCCCTCATTGTGAGTTGCTGGAAAATAAACTGCAAGGTAACAAGCAACTTTCAAAGTCTTATCAGATTGGTTGGGGCAAAATTAGCACACTTTTTAATGATAAGAACGTTTATTGAATAACCCTGCAAGAACCTACATAGGTTCTCTGTTAGGTTAGAGGAAAGAGCTATGCTTTTAGCAAGACAGAGTAAATGTACAATTTGCAGGTTCAATTCCCCAGACCTTCTTTTATTTTTTCTGAAATGTTTTTATTCTGTTTTTTACATCCATGGTACTTAAGAAATACACTGTACAGATTTTTTTTGTATGAAAGTATTATATCATTGTTAGGACAGGAGCACTGAATGTGTTTGAAAACAAAAAACTGAAATCCCTGCTCTGTGGAGAGGGAGGATCTCTGTGCTGTGATTGTCTGTCAGCGTCTAGGAAGCAAGGCTGCTACTTCCTTGTTTTGATCACTTCCTTGTTGTTGAGCACTACAGAGCATGTGCCTTTACGCATACACTTAGCTGGGGGTTTACCCAGCTAAAGTGGATTATGGGAGTTGACCCCTAGTACCCACAGGTTAATGGCAGAAATTACCCAACAGCCACAGCAAAGGGAGAGTTGAGACACAGCTTGTGCTATGTTTGTGAATGTTGTCTTGGGACTTAAGTTCTCATTTAAGTAAAATGTCAATGGCAAAAACACACATTTTCCTTAATAATAATACCAGTTCTTTGATGTTGATACTTTTGTTGCTACTATGTTCTTGTTTGTTTTTAGCATGCTTGCTTAACTAGGAACTAAGCAGGGGTTAAGGAAGTGGGTGGAGCTAGGGGATAGGGAAGTGATAAGGTAGAGAATCTACAGAGTGTAAAGTGAGGAGCAATAAAGTGAGTTTCTGCCCTGCTGTTTGGTGTCCCAGTTTTTGTGTTGAATGTGTCCATCATTGTTTTAAAATAAGTTTATCAATTAAAAGTAGGCCCAGGGTAAATAGATCTTTAATTTTGCAGGAGAGAAACAGTTTACTGTTAGGGCAGTACAGTTTTGTAATGCTCTACCTGAAAATGAATGTGTTTGTTAATTCTGCAAACACATTCAAAGAAGGTTAGGAAGTTTTCTTGGAAAGGTAAAATATCCAGGGATATAGCTGGTGACTGCATCTTTCTTTTTGTGGAGTAATTGAATTTGATGGACTGATGTCTTTTTTGTAACCCACATAATTAAAGAACAGTAATTAAAAGCTATGCAAATATAGCCCAGGTTGAAGCTCATCTTATGGATCACTGATTTAACGCCACAATGCAGTAAAAAAAAAAAAACAACTTCAGATCAGCAAGTACACTGGTAATTTCATGATTGGTTTTGCCTATTATCTAATGGGTGCAGACATCCTAAGTACCCTTCACTGATGGAGAGACTGATGGAGTATCATCACAGCCAGCTCTCCAATCTTTGTCTTCCTCTCTAGAGTTGGGAAATAGGGCTAGAATGTGTCTGCACTAACAAAAGATGTATTATGCACTCTTGGAAAACTGTTTACCAATATTTTTATCTGGTTGGCTGATTATTCACCTGAATGATCAGTTGTGATTTCAGCCAAGACCAATCATTCCTGGTCAACCAGGTTGTTCTAAATGATTGGAAACAAGAATATGACAACCCATCCAATGGCCTTCAACAGGCCACACAACTGGTCTGACTGAAATATATTTGCTGTAGCTCTATCCTTATCTAGTGGTAAGTCTGTTGGCAAGAACTATTGGACCAAAATCGACCAACATTTACTGAGCTATTAAACTGCATTTTAAAGGAGAATTTGTTGGCATTTTCTGGGCTATGTTTTAACTCTTTATTACAGTTATTTGGTTTATTTGTTCTATGCAGTTGATATTTTCTTCTACGTTATATATAAAAGGTCATCAGCAGAGCAGGTCTTACACCCAGAGTATGCCTTCTCGAATACATGCAATGTCAACTACTGGTACAACATCTACATGATATGCCACAAGTGTTCAAGTACAATAGAAAGCTGGTAAACTGCCCACTATATTTGTGGTAAAAATAGTTAGGTATGAATAATGGAGCACTTCAACACTTTTTTAATTACTAATATTACATTGTTCTTTCTTCTTGCTCTAACTAGTTTCAATATTTGTATATTTTGCTTTGCTAAATAGCAAATTCTTTTGAAGATATTTCATACTGCACCTAACCCTGGAATGTCTTTCAAGCACAATTTATGCTATTAAATTGATGTCATCTAACCTTCATCATGGGTGTCTGACGAATCACTTAGCTCTGTGGGGAGATCTTCATTATCATTAAAGTCTAAGGATAGTGAGGTGATTGGAGGAAGAAGCTCCACCTTGGGTTCTTCAAGATTTGCGATTAACATTTCCCTGTCTAATGAGCTGTCTATTTCATCTAGCATCCCCGCATCGAACTGTTAAAAGAGAAATGTGAATATATTTTGGATCAGTTATTAAGTTATCATTACTCTCATCTATAACATATCAAATAATGTTAAGGCTTTTGTGTTTCCAATTGACATTAACAGACATAAAAAAAATTCAAAGAAATATCAGTGTAAAAAATATGCTTATCTTTATATTAAACACAGCAAAGATTCTAAATGTACCATGCATATACTGTGGTGGCTCACCAGTATAAACCCATGTTTTAGAAACACACAGCCCATGAGGTCACAAGTTCAAATCCTTAAACTTGAAATGTTTCTAGCAAAAGATAAATGTTCTACATGTACTACTTTTCCACACAGTATCTCAGTTGGGTCAGGGATATTAATGACTGCTTTAAGCACATGAGGTTGCATGTTCAATTCCCCAGACTAACTTTACTAACTTACTGAAATGTTAATATTCTGTTGCTTTCATCCATGCTATCTAAGAAATAAACTGCAAAGATTACTTTTCTCTTTTGATTAAAATTCAAACGAATATATCATTGTTAGGGAAAGGATCATTTAAATATGTGTACACAACAACTACACTGAAATCCCTGTTCTGTGTCAGGGAGAGGGAGGATCTCTGTGCTGTTATATGATTGGCTGTCGGCTTCCACAAAGCTAGACAGCTTCCTTGTTTTGATCTGTTGAGCACTATAGAGCATGTGAAGCTACCACTTTGCTAGTTTTTATCAAGCTTAGGAGACCCTACATTATAGATGGTATTGGAGATAGTAACATGGTGCTTCACTTACTGCAGGGGCATCACTACTGGCCGTGGATGGCAAATTGCTGCTACTTAGAGATGGATCCTGTAGGTTTGAATTGGATTCTGGTTTCACCTCACTACTGCTTTTTGAGGAATTGTCATTTACTTCCACTTCCTCAACAGCAATCTCTTCACAGTAACTGTAAGACAAATTATAAAAATGTATTATAAAACATTTTTATTTATAGTATTTAAGTAAGGAAGCATTAAAACAACATTACTTTAACAGGACACCCTCAACAAAAAGAAAAAGGCAAAACCATAATTTTCAGACTTGCAAAAGAGAGTAACTATATGATAATCTTCTAAATGTCTATGCATTTACAAACTACCCAATACTACAGAACTAAATGGAATGAAAATGTAAAAGTAATTATATCTAGACAAAAACAGAGAAAAGCAAACATTTCACATACAACATGCTGAAAACAGTTGCATAGGAAGCTGGGAAATAGCTTGGGGAAAATGTACTAATGGACAAAACATTTTACAAAAAGTACAATGATTAATATTCAGTACTCTTTCTGTGATTTATACAACTTTGAAAACTTTGTACATCTCTAGAAATAAACAACTCCCTGCAAGCTGTTTACAGATGTTGTTCTAATTATTTGGAAATTAAAGGGCTAGGAATAAATTATTACATTTTGTAATTAATTGTTATTTAAAATAGTAAAAATTAATCATAATACCTTGTATTTACAACAGTAAAATAATGTAAATTTAAAATAATTAAAAAACAGAACTGTAAAAATAATTGTAGCTAGACAATTTGAAGTGAAGTTAAACATAGTCACAGAGCTACCAATTGACATTTTGCTGGACATGGGGGAATACTTACCTTGGTTAATGCTTATTGTTTTTTTTTTAAACTCATTATTTTTTTAAGCACATAAGGTGTATATATATATAAATATATATATATATATTAATATATATTTGCAATTGTTACAATAAACAAATAATCAGTTATTTACATTATTTTAATCCTTTGAGTTATATTTGCAGCGTTTAAAACATTTCCCAATTTATATTGATCAAATAGTAGAAATACACCATAGGCAGCATTAGCAGCAGTTAATGCTTATAGTTACTAGACAAAATATAGTAACAATATTAAAATATTAACACCCTTAAACACTCTGAACATGATAATATCTTAATATCTGAAGTAAAAAATTAAAACATACTGATGTTGTTTTTCTGTTTAGTGAAATAAGTGTTCAAATAACAATTAAAGGATAACTGTACTCTAAAAATAGAAAGTACGGGGGGCATTGATTATTCCTACCTCATAATATTGCTTTGTTAAGGAGCTACAGCACGTACAGTTTTCATTTGCCAAGTTAGTCCTGGACTATTCCTGTATTAAAGATATTGCTGAAGCCAGGGGGAAGAGTGGCAGAATCAGTTTTCTTTGGGCTGGTGCTCCTCACAGAAACAATATTGGGAGGTAGGAATAACCAGCCCTATATTCCTGTCCCAAGTACTTTTCATTTTAACTTAAAAAAAAAAAAAAACTTTTAATGCAAGATATTCGTACAAATAAATGGTCACTGTATATCACTTCCCAAGTCTATGCTATTTATGTACTGTATTTGTTTAAATATTTGGTTTATAAGTAATGACGTACTTCTTATCATAAAAAAAAACTCCTGGTAACCACAACTGACAGAAAGCATTATATATAAAAGATATAAATACCCCATTGTGTTGAAGTCATCATTTGGAGGCACATAATCTTCATCATCACTTGTTAGTCCCAACTCGTTCCCGTAACACTGATGGACAAAATGCCAGAGCTCCTTTGGGCACAGTGGCTAAGCAGAGAATAGCAGTAAAAAAAAAATAAATGCAAAAACTAAAAAGTAAAATGTGTATTATATAAATAACAGACAACCTAAACATTCTAGAAGATTGAAACTGAAGGATTTCCACTGTGAACAGTGAAATATTTTTCAACCACTAGTGGGCAGAAATCTGAATTTGTGTATGTGAACAGGGGATAATAATACCTTTTCCAGAAGTGCATTCTGCCAGAGTCGGAACATCATCATGTAAGTTCGATCACGAGCCCCAAATGATGTAAAAAAGTGCTAAGGAGTGACAAACACATTATGAAGTGTAACATTTTCCACTAATCTAAATATTTATGAATAAATACACAATTTAATCTTGCTCACCTTCTCAGTATCAGTACACAGCTGGATGGCATTTGGAATAAGTCTGGCAGTCTTTTCTTTAGTCATTGAACAGATATCCTTTAGACGTACAGTCAACTACAAGACAGAATGAAACATTAGAGCAGGATCAAGTCATTTACAGAAAGGTATAAAATGGAAGGAATCAAATGCTTTGTTATGAGTGACAGCTTATTTTAGTTGCAAATCTAAGTGCTGTTCCCCATAAGTTAACATTTTTTATCTTCAGATTTCACATATGAATATGCCTAACAATGTCCCTATCACTTACTCGTAAAGAGGCTTTTATACACAATCAAAATCAGTATTAATAAATAAAGTGGCTACAATTTTTGATATTTAAACCTAAATAAGAAAGAGAGAATATGGACTCAAATAGTTAATAAGAGCATGTAGAAAACCACACTGACCACAGTAGTAGTAAACCTACTACTGTAGGTAAAACCTGTAGTAAAACATGTAGTAATAGTCAACACTTGGATTGGACTGTGGTCAAATAGGTAAAGTAAATATTTAATGCTGGGCATGGAGATGCATAGAAAGAAAAACACTTTCAGGTCCTGATTTTATGCGAATGTTTAATAGGATGGACATTTCATATGTAACTGCATTACCAAGTGGAACCTGAGAGCTTCAAATTAATATTGTTCCCCACTAACGCAATTTAATTATAAATTAGCAGAGTACCCGACATTGCCCAGTTTCTTCGAATCAAAATTTTGTTAGTCGTCTTTCAGGGGGGAGTTCACTCGATTCATCAACAGATGGCAGCACAAAGGTCAGATTAGAGTCCTGCGGGCAACCACAAAACCATTACGCGCATCTGAAACTTAACAGACAGCCAACCCGCACCCGCTTTTCTGGTGGGTTTCATAACTGCACCTGACCCGACCTGCAAGTAGCCAGACCCGCAACCCAAGCTACACCGGAAATTACATAGACCTGCATCTGGACCTACACCCATTACGTGATCCAACATTCACCTGCAGCGACCCACACCCAAAATTGAACAGACCCACACCCACTACATGTTTTGACCAGAACCCGCATCTTTCTAACCAAACCTGACCTGCAACCCATTTCCCATTTGTCTGTGGGGAGTGACCTGGTGCCCCCCCCCCCCCCCTTTAACCAAACCCGACCTGCAAATTAAAACATGCAGTAAACTCAAATTGTTCTACTAATTACAAACTAACTGCAAATAACTTGATTATTTGTGACCATAATGAAACAAATGTTTCAGCCAGTCGAACTTTTTTTGTTGGGGACGATTTCATTTATTCTAGCAGTGAAATCTCCGATTGTGCTAGATGCAGTTTACTTTTACTTCTTAACACTGGGCCTATATACTCTCTCATTTAGTTTCAAGTATGAAGTTGCACTATTTATTAACCTAATATTGGTAAGTCAGTCTCTGGTTTATTTTTTATTTTATTTTTTTACATTTTATAGATGCTGTCCTGAGATATTAGTTTATTGGAAATGCTGCTTAAAGGAAACACATACCAGGGTCTCCCAGCGAAAGATGTTGCTGTAAAAACAAATCCAGTTCTCAGACAGGTAGAGCCTCCCTTGCAATAGGATGTCCCTTTGCAAAGCACAAGAGTAATCTGCAAATATATACATTTAGAAGTCATGCATGACTTATTCATAAAAAGTCCTGATATATTTTAATTACCCTTTCACATCCTCAAAGTATAAAGTAAGAAAAAATGTTAAAGAATATTTACTACTTTACCATATTTAGATTACTGAGCAGGTTCTACAATTCTGTATGTTGCAGAATAAACATTCCCTTTCTGGCTTCAACAGGTGGCACTGCTTTGTCAATTATTTTTTTTTGCATTGGGCAAGCTACATAATAACATTATATGGAACGTTAAATAAAGACATACGCCATCTAATCCAACCCTTTTATCCTATCCTTCATGCCTGCCTAACAGTAGATCTTTAGTGTAAATAACCCTAACCTGTCTTATCTGCCTGCATAGTCAAGCTTCTTTGAAACTTGAGAGTCCATTCATATAGAGTCCGGTAACTCCAAGATCCAAATAAGTATAGGTGCAGAGAAAGGATAGCTCAATCGAATTTTGGGTAAAAGTTAATGTTTATTAAAGCATTAAATCCATGGCACACGAGGGAGACAGCCTGGACCCTGACTCGTTTTGTGGCGCTCTTTTTATACAGGATTCTAAAACTGCACTGCATACTCCAAATGAGACCTTAACAATTCTTTGTAAAGTGGGAGAATAATATTTTCTCCCTTGAATCTATACCCTTCTTTATACAAGATAATATCTTGCTAGCTCTAGCACTTTTTTGCTATTGCTAAGTCTGTTATCTAATAAGATGATGGAGGCTTGACTATGCAGGCAGATTAAACAAGTTTGTTTTTTACACTGAAGAAGCACTTGGGAATATGATCACTTTATACATACGGTATATTAATGGGCCGTACAATAAACTCTCTGTTGTATTGTTCACCAATAAATCATTTTAGAGGACATACAGATATCGTTTATGATTAGAAGAAAAGAACTTTCATCTTCAAGTTAGGAAAGAGAACAGTAAAACTGTGGAACTGTCTACCAAGAAGATGTGGTAATATTGAATTCATTGTAGCTTCCGGAGGGGGCTGATTTTAGAAGTTTAAAAAAAATCTAAAAATATTGTATAAATACATATAGATTTGGTTGATCCAGGGATCCTTTCTACATTTGGAGTCAGTAAGGATTTTTTCCTTCTCTTCATATTATTACTTTTTTTTTTTTTTAGCTTTTCTTTGGATCAACTATTAGGTAGGGTTCAGGGTTATGCTAAAAAGATTTAACTACATGGACCCAACCTCCAAAACTATGTAAACTCCTAGAACCCCTAGATCCAACAGAGATTCACTTACATCAGAGTAATTTATGGTGTAAGCAGCATAATGATGGTAAAACTCCAAATGCATCTGCCACTCTGCTGCCCATTTTGAGAATCCATCTAGGACTGCTTGCAGCAATTGTACATTGTTTAAAGTTTTTCAAGTTTTCCACAATAGCTTTATGTCATCAGTAAACATAGAGACATTACTCTTAATACCCACTTCTAAGTCATTTATAAATCATAACCGATAAACAGCTTAAGTAGAAATTGCCACAGTACAGAACAATGTTGCAGTGCACTTAGAACTATAGTCCATGTAGACAAAGCTCCACTGACAAATATTATCAGTACATAGTAGGTAAACATAGTAGTTAAAGGTCATGTCCACCCTAAAAGCTATCTTTTCTAGATATGTTAATCACCCCCCAAAACCCAATTTTCATTATATTTACCAGGCTCCTTAAAGGTCTTACAGACCCCGATCCCTCGCCAGCACTTCTCCTTTAGTGTCATAGTTTATAGGTATTGGTAGTCAGTTGGTGCGGATGATGGCCAATACCAAAGTTGATTCCTCTGCTGATATGAACCATGAGGGATCAGGGTCTTTAATATTTTACCAGGGTATAATATAGTACTTGAGGTTCAATAAAAACATACCTACATCTAGTCCAACCTACTCAGCAATATCCACATTCCCTGCCTAACAGTTGATCCAGAGGAAGGCAAAAAAAAAAGGGGGGGGGGGGATTCCTTTCTGACTCCAAGTGGCAATTGGAACTCAAACTTTATGTACCAATACCATGCAATTTTTAAATTATCCAATGTACCACATCCACTGGAAGAGAGTTCCATAGTTTTACCGTTCTCACAGTGAAAAAACCCTTTCTGAACTTGACTTCTTTTCTTCCAATCTTAAGAGATGCCTGTGAGTCCTCTGACATGTTTTATTGGTGAACAATGCCCCATACAGTTTATCGTATGACCCATTAATGTATTAATACATAGTAATCATATCCCCTCGCAAGCGACTTTTCTCTAGTGTGCATAAATGTAACTTATCCAATCTGTCTTTATATTCAAGCTCCCCCAAGCTTCCTAGGGTGTCCTTGAAAAGTAAGTATAACAAAAATGGGGTTAGGGGGTGACTAATATATCTGTAAAAGATTTTTGGGTGGACATGTCCTTTAATATTCATAAATTCATACATGCAGGTAAAAACAGTAAAATATGCGCTCTTTCCTGTGTATAATTATTCGAAAATAAATGACTAGATACACTCAATTTATAAACAGTGTTTATTTAAAGGGCAACTGTGGTCTCTGAACAAGTTAGGTCTAAGTAAAAGCCTGCAGTCTTTCCTTTAAAATGAGCCCAGAATCACATATCTATGTAAAACCTGTACAGTTATGCTGCTGGAAAGCAATAGCTTCCTGAAGACATCCTGCTTCCACTTCCAACTGTTAATTCTTTTTTATCATTTTTCTTTTAGAAAGCTGAAGAATTGTTAGCCAATTCTTAGCCCACATACTTTATGTAAAAAACATACATACTTGACGTGGTGACTGGGCTTAAAATAATTTGGCCAATTTATTGAACTAATTGCTTTTTAATTATAGCAGGCTGTTTGTAGCAGCAACCTTATGGAGATAGCCAATACGCAATTAGAATTGTTTGTGCACTAGAATTCTATTTTTTGTATGTATTATACTTTTGGTCTCTAGTTGCACTTTAATATGGATGTACAACAACCCAATGTTTTATATATTGTGTAAAACTTGGATTGCATCACTGCCAATATGAGACCCACTTCCATTGCAGGGCAGCAGATGACCACATATGGATTTCTGAATGTTTAGTGTCATACATCAGATAGTATAGGAAGATCATATGCACCTTAAATATAATGTATTAATGATCATTTAATACATTACAAATCAATTGGATTTGCTCATTCTCATCAGGCCTAATAAGATAATCCAGGGTATTTTGATCATGTGTAAGATATGTGCATAATTAGGCATTGTCGGGATATTATATTTGGTAGTCAATTTATTCAAATAAATCAGTGAAATATAAGCTATGTTATCCATTTCATTCCTATAGGTGTGTGTCAGGCTGCATTTAAAAAAAAAAACACTATGTAAAAGTTTTGTTTTAGATATGTCATATGTTTTTTGAGCATCAAAGAAGAATAAAACAAGAATAAGGGCTAGGTCCCACTATGTGCGTTTTGTTATGCGTTTTGTTATCCGTTTTGAGTTTTGTCTGCATTCCGGTCTGTTTGCAGGTTAACAGACATGCCATTTTCTATGCTTTTGTCAGTGTGTGTCTGCATTTCCAGTTCATTTGTGTTTGTTTGCATTTTTTAGAAAATCACAGGAACTAATGAATAAAACTCAAAAATAAAAAAACTGCAAAAAATAAGTATTCGGCGTGTCTGTGTTTTTTGTGTGTTCCCATAGACTATTTTTAAAGTGCGATTCTGACACACACAGACCAAAGTCGCGCACGCATGTGGATAAAAAACAAATAGATTCAGAATGCACATTGTATAGTGGGAAATGCTTCTTGTGATTTCCATTATGTTTTAAATTACATTGTGATTTGCAAAACGCATGCACTGCACATAGTGGGACCTAACCCTAAACAAAATATTAAACTTTTGCAGTCAAGACAGCAATTCACCACCCTTCATCACTGCAGCATGTTTTCCTTTTCTATATTGAAGCAATCACTCCCAACTGTTTTTTTTGGCAAAATCAGTTATTGTTCCTGTCCTTTCAGTGAATCATAGCTTTCTTCAATGGACTGCAAGATCGACCATGCTGAAATCGTGAATCAGGTGCTATAATTTCTAAAAACTTTCACCAGTAATATTGTCTAAACGTCTGCACATGTGTACACTGCCTAAATGGCCAACAGGGCTAGGGTACACAGCCTCATCCAGTTTTGTCTCCTGTGCTTCTCTTAACTGCTGCCAAAAACAAGGAAACCAGATAGGGACAGCACTGCTGGGGCTGGGAGAATTTTCTCTCCACTGTGGAAACCTCAAAATAACAAACCTTGTCCTATTAAATGTTAATATTTTAATTTTAGACTATTTTAATAATAAACAAGGTATATTTATATTTACAAAGTATACAAATTACTGTCTCTTAAATTTCTTACCAACAATGAGACGTTCAGAGTCTGGCAACTGTTTGAAGAGTTTTCGAAAATCTTCATTTCTTTGTTTATAGGTTGGACTAAGTACCTGAAAATGCATTAGATTAATTAGAGGCACCAAAGCAATTAATACACTCTAAAAGGGATTTCAAAATACATTAGGCAGTCCCAAAATAAGTACAGACAATAAATACTATAAAGCTACAAATTACAACAGATATTTGGGTCTACTAAATATTTATGCTGTAAACCAAGGCACAAACAATGTAACAATGGCAAAGTAAATAAAAATTATAACAGAAGGCTTCAAACAATCCAGGTAGTAAGTTACTAATAAAAATATTTTTTAAAAATCATTAAGAGGATGTTTGTCACATGTAAGATGAAGTACAGGATATAGGAGTTTACCCTTCTATTTTAGATGTTTAAAAGACAGGCAGGGTTATTCGATAAATGTTCTTTTTTCATTTAAAATGGTGCTTATTTTGCCTCAACCAATCGGATCTTATTAAACATTTGAAATCTGACTGTTTTGAACTTTTATTGAATAACCCTGTTGATTTATTATTCAGGTCTATATTTTTTTTGGACATGTGTATATGACCCATATAACAGACAGTCAAGGGGTTGCTAGATTCTGTAGCTGCAGTGCAACGAGGGATAGAGGGTTATAGATATCCTTCATATATATTTTCCAATACTAAGTGTTCTTACTACAATAATCAGGCCCACTATTCTCTACCACCTTGCCAGTGGTAGCCTATTATCTTTATTCTTTAATTATATTGTCCCAACAACAGCTAATAAAGGTGTATAAAACATGAAATATGAATATTGACTTTAATAAATGAAAAAGCAACCAAAGTTTGTTATAAAAAAAGTATAACTCCAGATTCTATTTATTCACTGTTAGTTCACTACTGTTTCTAACAAATAAAAAAAGAAGCCTTATCATTTCCCTCTGAATCTCCCAGACCGGCCCCCACCCCAGAAAATAAAAACAGAATGACTATAGCTGGGTACACACTTGCTAGATTTAAAGATGACAGACAGGATGTGACAGGATTTTTAAAAAAATCATGATACAGACAGTCCCGATCGTTCTCCCTATGCAGAGCACAGGGAGAACATTCAGGACTGTGTGTTTCCCTATAGGGAGTCTACCGCAGCCGAGGGAAATCTTCCCTCTTTCCCGAATGAGTGCTTGGCCGACCCGAATGTTTGGCGGCCATGCGCTCATTTGGTAAAGCTAGGTACACACAGTACCGATAAAGCCCCGAAACCAGTGGTTCCGATGGTATCAGTGCTTTATCGGTACTGTGTGTACCTAGCTTATCAATTTTTTTTTTTAAAAAGGTAAATAGGTAAATGTACATACCGGTAGCACCACAGACCACTATAGGTGCCTCTCTCCATACCACATTCCCTTGTAACCACAAGTGATTGAAGCTTGGGACATGTCGGTATTGGGGAAAGCATGTAACTTGCTGGCCAAATAAGCCCACAAAGCATTAATTTAAAGTATAACATTCAGAAAATGGAAAATGTTTACCATTACATTAGAAAAGTAAAAACATCACATTTCTATGTTTTTTCAATATACAGTATATCACATATGACCATGTTTACACACATGTTTAGCATATGGTTGTTAATTCAAAGAAACACCACTGCCTTTTCACATTAAAATGAATTAATTTACATTGGTTTGTTTTTTATGAAACAATAAAACATTTGAAATAAAACTTGTTTTGCAGCCAAATGGTGACAAAAATATGTACACCCCTATTTATCTAGGGGATATTTAAATATAATTACATTTCTAAGAAAGAGATTAAGGATTAAGAAAACCTGATCAATGGTGTTTTTAAGAGTTCATATAAAAATACACACCTTGCTTTTGTCAATTACTGATTTTGTTACAATTAGGGCTGTGTAGTGCAAAATATCACTTACGCAGTTTAACCCTTTTCATCCCGCAGATCATACAGATTGCAAATAAGGAACAAAGAATTCTGGGTAATTTTAGTGTTTCCATGGTAGATCTTTAAGAAATGCCACAAATTCTAAGAGGCTTTATACTTAGGAAAGGAGATGCTTAAAAATGATGGGAAAGTGGGGTAGTGATATTTTAAAGAACACTACTGCCATTGTACATTGTTACCCACAATATTTTCAAGTGTTTGATATGTTTAAGATAAGTTAACTATTTTTAAAAAGGTTCACCCACAGCTATAGTTTTTTGGGAATCAAATTACCTTTTTAAACATTTGTAAGTTACATGGCTGAACACCATTTGATTGTTATTGCCTCCAAAGTAATCACTTTTTTTTATTTTGCAGGACACCTTATAGTGTCAGTTAACCACTTGTCCTTAACTTAGCTCCTGAGGATAAGTTTTCCTCTAGAAAACTGGAGTGCTGACTTAACACTGGCTAATAAACCAGAGTGCTGACTTCACACTGGTTAGTGAACCAAAGTGTTGACTCAACACTGGATAATTAATTGGAGAGCTGACTTGACATTGGCAAATAAACTGGAGGGCTTACTCAATACTGGCTAATGTACCAGAGGTCTGAGTCAACACTGGCTAATGAAATGGAGGGCTGAGACAACACTGGCTAATAAACTGGAAGGTTCACTGAACACTGGCTAATAAACAGAAGGACCCATTTAACATTGACTAATGAACTGAAGGGCTGACAATGCTGACTAATGAGCCAGAGGACTGAATTAACACTGGTAAATGTCAGCTACATCATACGTCTTGCCCCCAAACATCTTTTTTTAAAGCTAGCCACAAGCCTGAAAAAAAAAATTGTGAATGTTTGTGTCAATGTATTTGTGAATGTAGAAAGACACCATTACAAAGAGTTTGTTCATAAGTCTTTGCTTGAAACTAAAATGGACCCATTAAACAATTATGTTTTAAACAATAAAATAATAAAATATAATAAATTTTGTTTTCCAAGTGGCATGTATGCCCCAAATCATTTTCCAACTAATCACACAATAATAAAAATTGATTACCACCAATCTTAAATCTGCTTTTTTTTCCTTCTCTGACCTTCCTATCCCTTTTTTTTTTTTTTTTTTTTTGTTTTGTGAGTTTTAATTTAAAGGGGCAGGACACAGCTAATCAGTAAATAACTGTCAATCACCCAGTTCCTCCCCCTGACACACTACATGTAGAAACTATACATTCTATAAAAGTAAGACTTATTTCTTTGATAATTAATTTAGCATTAAGGGATTGGCCCCACGCGATGTTTTGAGATCAGTTTCTGCTTTGCGATACACATGCCATTTTATTTATAATGTAATTCATGGGAAGTAGGTCCCATTAAGTGCATTGCGATCCGTTGCAATTTAACGCATGCAATCACCATTTTTGGTTCATTTTTATCAAAATAGCATATAATTCAAGTCTATGGAAGCGCATACAAGCAGATACAATTAAAATGACATGCAATTTTCATTTTACCCATAATCCCCAGCAAAATGCAAGTGCAAATGCATGTAAAAGTGGATACAAGCGGGTGGTAAAAGTACAAACGCACTGCGTTTTAACATGCGCTCAAGTAGGACCTAGCCCTAAGATTAAGAAAAAGAATAAGCATTATCTGTTGCTCTGTGTTCGTTCGCTGCCTGCAGCTAACTCCCAATTCCGCAGTTAGCTGCTGTTTGTGTTACTGGAGTCCCAAAACAGCATTGTACCTAAAGAAATCAGCCCCCCCCCCACACACACTGTCTTCCAGTGGACGTTGTAATGGCAGGTTCATTGGTCAGTTTCAAAAAAAAGCTGGATGAGTTTCTGCAAACAAGGAATGTTGCAAGTTACTGGTATTGATACATAAAGTAGAGTTGATCCAGGGAAATTTCCGATTGCCACTTGGAGTCAGGAAGGAATTTTTTCCCCCTTCATAAATTTGGTGGGGGTTTTTTGCCTTCCTCTGGATCAACAGTTAGGCAGGAAATGAGGATATTGCTAGATGGGTTGGACTGGATGGACGTATGTCTTTATTCAACCTCAAATACTATACTATACACACACACACACACACACTTCAAGCAGCTAAAAGAACATCTTATTTGATTCAAGCAGTGATTACAGCTCCCAGTGCTGCTTGCCTTCCCATAGCAAAGCAGTTTTACTTTCGCTAAAACACTGGGTGAATGCTATAGGCTGTTTGAAGGCACAGATCATCTCCACTGCACATGCTCCACACTCTTGCTGTGCCTCTGATTTTGGGAAGGGCTGGGCACAGCAAATACTGGGTTAAAAACAGAAGTAAAGGGAAGGAGAATGAAACAGCTTTCACCAATTTATTGCCTGTCAAAGTGAGATCGTCTGCAGTGATAAGGTAGTCTCTGTCTCTGCTAACTCACCCCTCCCACTCCTTATGTTGCAAGTAACTCCAGTACAACAGAGACATTTGCTCTCTACAGGCTTACATACCAAGGGTTTTTTTTTGTTTACAAAAGAATGAAGTATAGGAGGATTAATGTGCATGAGCGGCTTGTTTCACAGGCTTGATTTACAGCTGGACTATATAAACGGAATGACCAGAGAAGGAAGGGGGAGTTGGAAGCTCTGCAGTAAATCAGACTGTGTGCAAAAACAGAGGATGATTATAGATTGGAGCAATGTATAAATTTCACTATAGATGCCCTTTAATTCAGCATCGCAATACCCAGGGGAGCAGAGAAAGGAATTGGAAAAAAAAAATTGGCAGGAAGGATGGCTGGTCCATTAAAGGAATCCCCCATAGAGGACTTGATTATTTCTCTATTGGGTTTGGTGCCTAAAAAGAGGAAGGAAAATGTATGATGATTCAGCATCTCTTACACAGAGGGCTTGCCGGTTAATGATGCACTGGATTTAGCAGTGTACAGTTCATTATCAAAGCATGGGAAACTTGGAACAAGTTTTCAGCAAAAGATCACCTAAGGGATCCTATATTACACCCATTGAACAAGATGAGGATGGGGGTGGGAATCCAGGGCAAAAGCAGGTACTGTCTTAGCAGGGATAGCATTTTTTAGTAAGCTATATGGACTCCAGGATCCCACTAGTTGTTTTATTGTAAGGAGAATAATGAAAGGGTGGAGGATGTCACTCCCTCCATTTAAGGATAAGTGGGTACATATAATGGAGAGTGAGCTGGAAAAGTTTTAAAGAGGGTCTGACCATCTCATTACAAATATGTTCTGTTCAGAACAGCATTCATTTTAGCAATTTTGGGGGCATTCAGAATTACAGAGCTGGTAGCAACCTCAAAGAATTTGGTGACAACTTGTTTGTTAGCTCAGAATGTAGTGATGAGTGGAGATAGGTAACACATCTTGTACAAAGGTTTACAAATGATCAGGAAGGGAAAGCTGAATAGATTTATCTGCCTAAAAGTCATAGGTCAATTTTCCCAGTTAGAGCAGTAAAAAGGTACCTTCCCTTTTGCCCTAGCTTGGTAGGCTCATCCTGGGTGCACAGGGATTTAACAGCATTATCCAAATTCCAATTTAAATCAGGGTTTAAAAAAGGCAGGTTTTAACGGTAGCAGTTATAGAGTCCATTCTTCCCGTACTGGGGCAGCAACGGCTGGTAGGTCAGTGGGGGAGTCATTGGGTAGGTGGAAATCTGCAGCATACAGAACATATATAAGACCCCCTTTTTCTAATTGTTAAATATTAGTTGCAGAAATTAGAAAGCTCGTCGGTCACTCATTCATTCATTTGGCCAATAGATGAGCCGAGAGAAGACTGCATGTATCTCAGCTGGGCTTTAGGAAAGGGTTTATGAAGGTGCACTGGCTAGGAAGGAGAGGTCTGAAGTGGAAGCAGCTGAGATCACTGTTAGAAGAAGCAGCTGCTAGATGGGGCTAGCCAGACATACTGATTATACATGCGAGGGGAAATGATTTGGTGGAGTAGGAAATCATTGAATTTATTGCTGGACATGCAGGCAGATTTGGTTAGATACAAATTGAAAGACCTAAAAGTCATATGGTATAACTCCAAGATTGAGCTGGAGGGGGGCAAGGTCTCCAGTGGCAATAGATAAAGCGAGAAGGAAAGTGAATTAGGCTATGTGCACCTTTATTGACCCTTTAGAGGGGGGAGGGGGGTTATTGAACATCCTGATATTGACTTTAAATGTAAAGCTGCTATCGCTCTGGGTAAATGCTTCTTTCACAAATTCAGTATCGCTCAAACTAGCGCAAACGCGATATTGAATTGCGAGCGTTGATGCGCAGGTGATTATTGCGTAATCCAATGCTAATATGGTGTTAACCGGTACCAAAACTGGTTAGCGCGACTTTAACACATATATTATTTAACATATATTTGCCCAGCAAGTCTGGGTAAATTGTCCCCATAGACTGGAAAATATTAGTGTCCTAAGCACAGACTGGTATATATAATTGCGCACACAGGCTGGTTAATAAAGGTGCCCCCACAGATTAGTATATATAATTGCCCACACAGACTGGAATATATAAGTGCCCACACAGATAGGTTTGTATACAAAATTGTCCACACATAATCAGTGCCACAATGGACTGCTATACATAATGGTCCACACAGACTTCTATACAAAAGTGCCAACACACTGGTATATAAATGTGCCCACACAAACTAGTATATATGAGTGCCCACATAGACTGGTAAACATAATTAACCATACAGACTGGTATATATAATTGCCTACATAGACTGGTGTATATATAATTTCCCACACAGACTGGTATATATAATTGCCCACAAAGACTGGTATGCATAATTTTCCATACAGACTGTTATTATAGTCGACACAGATTGGTATACATAATTGCCCACACAACCTGGTATACATAATTGTTAAAGAAGAAACAGAAGCAGAGGATCACAACGTTTTGGGGGCGCTATGCCCCTTCTTCAGGTACAACCAGTGTATAAGTCCAGCAAACATAGACACCAAGCCTCACAGTTAAAATGGCAGGTACTTAAGTGAGGTGGTGAAACATAAAACAAGAGAAGGAAATTCTAAAAGATTTTTATTGAATAAAGAGGCTCAGTGGATAGATAGACTACAGGCACTAAGTCCTAAAGACATGACTTAAGACGCAGGTCTCAATAGCTTCTTCAAATCCGTTGTCCTGTTCTCTGCTGCTACAACTGGTATTAGATTGATTGCAAAAGCCATTTAACTTTTAGTGATAGAATGTCAACAACATTTTTTACTACGGTCATACACTGCCATCTACTGGAGCAAAAACAGAACACATCTGTGACTTAAGACAGAAAATAAGTAGAATGAAATAAAAATGAGAAAATCAAAAATGTATAAAGAAATCATTGAAAAGTATTTTAAATGTCTTATCTTTTATTTCTCTTAATAACACCATCTTTTACACCTCTACATTTATAAGTATGCACATTTAAAGGCATTGTTTAGACAATACTTTTATTATGCACTAGTTAAATTTGGATATTTTTAACATTATATGCTTTATGTATAACACTATAAACATTTTTTTTTTATCATAGCACTTTTAGGGTATGTGGAAAATGTTTTATTCACACTTTATATGTCTGGACCAGGGTATCCTCGCTTTAGACCCGGCCCATCAATCACAATGCCACTTGGTTTGTAGGTGGGATTATGAGGGTATACCGGTAAATGTTTTCTGGACTTATACACTGGTTTTAACCAAGGATGTGTAACAGGTACGTTTTGAGGTGCACTACCCTATCTCAGTGCCACGAAACAGTAAGGGTTATAAACAAAAATACTGAAAGGGAGGCACACTCCAAAAGTGCTTTACAGCATAACTTATTTATTCATTGCTGAACACTACATACAAAAAATATTAGCGAACACTACCAACACCCAACTCACACCGTTCGAAAATATCTGTAGCTTGATCTCGCAAAACAACCACACTATCTCAAGAATCTACTCCATGTTGAACGAATTCCGCCATTCCCCTAATCACTCATGGGCAAACTGCGGCGTTGTAGTTTTCAAACATCTGGAGAGCCGCAGTTTGAGGATCACCGCCCTAAATCAACCTTTATGGATAAATGGGAAAACATGTTGGGGCAAATCGGGAGAAGGGACAATGGATAAATATATTCAACTCCCTAAGCAAATGTTCCTCCAATGTAATAGTACAAGAAAAACGCTTTAAAATTCTGCACCACTGGTACATGTCTCTCCAAAAATTACATAAGATTTACCCACAATCCTCCTCCTTCTTTTACAGAGGATGCGGGCTCCCACCCTATTTGAAACATTGCTGGTGGGACTGTACAGAGGTGCAGAAACTATGGAAGGACTGTGAGGCAATAATTCAGGAGGTTCTCCATGCCACAATAACCCTAGGCCCATGGTCCGCACACTTTGACAAAACCATAACACACCTATCCCTACCAGGAAACAAACTAATGCACAGTGTGTGCACAAATGCCAGAACTCTTATAGTGGCTTCTTGGAAGCAACCTGCCCCCTCCAGACAACAACTAGTGGCTAAGATATGGTGGCTGTGCAAAAATGAGTTGGTAGTTAATAAGAGTCAGAGGCACAATGAAATCATATGACATGGTGTGGAATCCATGGATATACACAATGGGAGCCCCAGGGAGAGCCGATCTGAACCAAACATAACGAAAGACGCAAATAAAGCAAGGAGGAGGCGGATGCAGCGGAGGACTTACTATTACCGCAACAACACCAATATCAACGCTAATGCAGTATTACTTTTTTATTTATTTCTCCTTAAGAGTAATCCTACAAATGCAATATATGGTTCAACTTCTTTATTTTTATTTTCTGTTAGTTTGATATGTTATCAAGACTGTTAAAGAGATATAACTGCTTAAGTATATATGAACTATTTTTGAGGTTTATATAAATACAAATGTCAATAACTACCAAATTGTAAACTATGAATAGCTCCTCAATAAAAAAAATTTGGAGGAAAAAAAGTGGACATACCCCTTTTCACATTAATTAAAGAACCGGAGGTAAGGATCTAAGTCTTAACATTCTTCGGGAGACAGCAGTTGAAATGTACCCATGATCATGCTCCACTGCTTCCACTGACAGGTTCCAAATACATCCACGCTCCCTTGTACTATACGTGCATGCAATACCTGTCTGCCAGCTCCTGTTTGACAAATTGAAAAATGGGAGCAAAGACTTGGCTCCTTTACCTCCGGGTTCTTCAACTAATGAGAAAAAGGGTATGTCCACTTTTTCAGTGAAGATACCCTTAAATTTAAAAAAAATGTGTAAGTAGCACTTACTCTGGGGTGTGTGTGTGTGTGTTCCTGCATGCCTTCAATTTAGTGCTTGTTTTGCTCAGGGGCCCCACTTCCTCTTTTAACCCCCCACCCTTCCATCTGACCAGACACCTACCTTATCCTAAAAGTTTATTTTCATGGTGGACATGCCCATTAAGATTTGCTTTCTTCAGATGGGTAAAAAAACAACACAAACTATAAAGGAACTTTATCAGGAATTCTAAATTTTTGGATTAAAGAATGGCAACCCATGAAGATGAAGGCAAGTAGCTTCCATAAATATTTAGTTAGAATTTCATCACAAAAGCCCTGACATTCTCAGCTGGACTATTCTTTATGACCAATGTTACCGCTTTAAATAATAAACAGGCATAGGATATTTTTATTTACTATTGCCCTTGTGTATTGACCCTTTTTGGAGCAATTTGTTGGTCAGGTCTTTGCAACAAAGCAAGCAGGGGACATTTGGCATATTTAGAGCAGGGATTTATTTACTTCTCCTGGGGGCTGAGCAAGATTTGCAGACTTTAAATATTCTTTTTTTTTGCTAAAACTGAATTTATGTGATGTTTACTTGGTGTTCAGGGTGTTTCCTAATGCAGAATTTTTTTTCCAGCTGAAATTGCCTTTATATTTTTTAAGCTATTTATGGTTTGCATTGGTTTTAAAAAGCTATTTTGTTTTAAAATGGTAAATAATGTTACAGCCTAGAGGGCACCACTGACAGAATTCTGCCAGAATGCCTAAGGTGATTGATAGCTGAAACTGGGTTAAAGAAATAGTTCAATCAAAAAGTGAACTACTCCTTTATTGCATTAATTGAAGAACAGGAGGTAAAGCTTTACTGTACCTCCCGTTCTTCAATTAATCTTTAAGGAGCCAGGAGTGAAGCTACAAACCTTTACCTCCCTTTCTTCAATTAATGCAATAAAGGATAGATTCATTTTGTGAGTGAACCTATCCTTTAACTCAGTCAGTCGCCTATTCTAGTCAGCCTTTTAATTGCCAACCATAGGTAGGAAAGTTATTTTAAATGTTTAAATACACAGTAATCTCTCTCTCTGTGTGTCTGTCTTTCTCTGTATTTTGTATTTTTTTGTGTATATCTATCAATCTGTCTGTCTGTCTGTCTGTCTGTCTATCTATCATGCTTGCAGATCCTGTCTGTCATTTTTCAAAAATATGTGATATGTGTACCTTTTTACATACATTGTAGATTATGGATGCCCCAGTCTAAATTCTGCATCTGGGCCCATAGATCTGTAGCTGCCCCCTCAATAAAATGGGAAGCTGTAAAATATACCACTAGTCCAGTAGCTGACAGGCCCCAACAATGTCTCCATCTCTCAGACTGCCCATCTGTAATTTCCTACCATAATGTAGATGTTAATGTAAAAATCGGTGCAAATCAGTGTACCATTTTATTAAAGAGGAACTGGGGTCCAAAAATGACTTGAGGTAAATTGATAGGAATTGCTCTCCTGAGAGTTTTTTGCAATTTATTTCCATTGTTTATTTTGCATAGTTTTGAAGATATTTACATTTTTGTGTGTGATATGGCAGCAGCATCACCAGGTCCCCTTCACTTCCTGCTTCCTGCTCTGAAACCTGTCAGTCAATCTGCCCTGTGTCTCCTGCCCTTTGCAGCTCCCCTGGTCCCTCCCACTCATGGACCCCATGGTCCCTCCAGTTACAGGCCCCCCATGGCCCATTCCCAGCCCCATGTGGCCCGCCCACCCGCGGGTGCCGTAGCCCCGCCCACTCATGGGTGCCATGGATCCGCCCATTCGTGGGTGTCGTGGCTCCGCCCACTCATGGGTGTCTATGCCCTGCCCACTAGCGGCTGCCTAAGCCCCACCCGCTCACAGGTGCTGTGGGTCACCTAAGCCCCCCCCCCCCCGAAAACTGCCTGAAAAGGCTGTTTTCACATAGTGGGAGAGAAGGGCTGTAGATTCCCTTAACTTCTCTGCAGCTGCAGGTCCTTCACACAGCAGAGAGGAGGAGGGACTTCCTGTCTCCCTCACACACTGAGGGAGTCTGAGGCTGTGCTCACCGGCGGCACTGTGCAGGAGAAGCCTTAGGAATGTCACACGTCAGCCTCCCACCCATTAACTTTCTGGTCGGTCATTTCTTTATATCTTGGGCTGTGGAGCACGTAGAGAGGTGGTTGATGGCTCGTTTTAAAGGTAGGAAACTGGCTTTTGATTTAAACTCAACTTGTTTGGAGACCACAGTTCCCCTTTAAGTTTAATTCCTTTAAATTGACAGTTATTTTGCACAGTGAGAGGTGCTTATACATATGCTTAAACATGGGCATGTGGATGTAACAATCTTGTGCTGCATTTACTATAAATGGCTCTGTGTTAAGTGATTATCAGTTGGAAAAACTGTGAGGCTTCTATAAAAGTAGCAACAGTGCCAGCCAGCAAAGGCTACAGCTAGCAAGATGTTCTGTTTAAAGAGGGGTGTAGATTCAAGGGAGAAAGAAGGTATTGTCCCTCTTCAAAAAGCAATGGTAATTTTGGAATTATGTGTATAAAAGAGATCTTACAAATGGAAACAAATAGGGCTTGGCTATGGAGATAGATTAGGTATTTTTACACTGGAGAAGTGGGGTTACCTGGGGATATGATCACTTTATACAATTATATTGATAGGCTTTACAATAAACTTTCTGGTGCATTCTTCACCAATAGATCATCTCAGAGGACACGTACCAGAGGTCTTTAATATCATTACATAATGAATGCTATGAAAGAGAGTGAGTGGTGTCAAGTCTTTTATAAATAACACACCATTGTTTCATCCAGGTACCACCTCTCCCAGTGATAGAATTCATCACATTAAGTAGTGTACTCCTCTGCTATTCATTTTTGCTTGAGTCTTGTGGCCCTGGGAGTGAAAGGTTGAGAGGATTGCACCTACACGTTTGTCTGGCTAGTAGCCAACAGCAGAGTGCTGGAGTGTGTTTTTGAACTCCTGATCATCTAACCTAGTTTAAGTTAAGTTAATTGCTAATTAGTCTGCTGTTCAATACTACTGGTGATGGAGGGGTGGAGGGACTCTCCAGCGCAGGCTCTGACAACAGCCTTTTGGGGCTTAGGGGGTCCTGCAGCTCGAACTGGGACCCCCCAGCCCTATCAGGGCCCTTGCGGCCCTGAGAAGGGACTTTGGGGCACGCTCAAGTTCCGTTGCAGCCCTGGCACTTTGGGGCTTAGGGGGTCCCGCAACCCATACCAGGACCCCCCTCCAAGGCCCTTGTAATGGACCTTGCGGCACTGATAAGTGCCTTTGTTGGGGGTCCCGTCAGCTCTTAAAAAGCCCTTGGGTGGCGTCTTCTTTCTTCCATCCGGCGACACCAGCTCCACTGAGGCCACCAACCCTGAGAGGTACACCTGCGGCCGCCAGTGGCGCTGGTGGCCTCAACGAGGCTGATGTCGCCGGCGTCTGGATCCGACATCTTCTTTCTTCACAACTGGCTACACCTGCACCACTGAAGTAGCCGATGCCAGACAGGCTCACTGCGGCCACCAATGCGTCGCTGGTACCGCCAGCTTCAGCGGAGCCGATGTTGCCAGACTCTTCTTTCTTATTTCTTCTCCTCTTTCTTCTATCTTATGCCATCTACTGCGATGGCTTCTGAGCTCCACAGAGGATTGCAGCTCTTTATATAGGTTTCCAGAAAGTCCTAATTGGATTCTGATTTTTTCAATGCTTGGTATAACATGGATATACAGTACCCAATCATATTTCAGAAATGGCCTCATAGAGGCCACCGGCGCCGAGGTGGCCGGTATTAACGGCCCTTTTTAAATATGCCCCTAGGGCTTGCCACGAGGGAAAGCTGAGCAAGGCAGAACACAGCTAGGGCGCATGCATAGGCAGTGTCCTGCAGCTTAGAGCTGTAACACACTACAACGAGTGATACAAGGGATCCAGGAAGCAGAACTGAAAATTTCAGCAGCAATTAAGCAGACCTGAGCCCAGGCAGAAGAGCTCCAGGGATCATTGGAACTGCATCTCAAGGACGGTGCTTGCTTGAAAGAATAAGGTGTTTGCTGGTGCTTGCAGAAGAGCTTGTGTTGCCCAATTTGCCTTATTTCCCACAACTTCACACAGGGCGTCCTGTGACAATTACCAATGCTTTGTCAAGAGGGAAAATAATAATTTTCTCATTTGAGTCTATTCCCCGCTATACAAGACAATATCTTGCTAGCTATATCCATTGCAGTCTACAGCTATGTCTGTTATCAATTAAGGGGAATGGAGGGGCTTGAGTAATCAAGTTAGAGCTTTTACAATGTAAAAATACTTATGAATATGATCACTTAATACATGTATTAGAGGGTATGTATTATATAGTGTAGGGCTTAGTCCCCCAGCCCCAACCGCTATATTTTTAATGTAAGAAACTTCCCCAAACATTACTAACCTTTTCTCTTTCCTCTGCGGCACTGCCCGGCCCTCTGCTTGCACGAAAATGCAAGCAGAGTGGCGGGGCCGTCAGCCGCGTCTGTGATTGGCTGAGAGGCAGCCAATCACGGACGCGGCTACCGGTAGATCTGAACGGCGGAGGAAAGAGGGAAGGTAAGTAAAGATAGGGGAAGTTTTTTATATTAAAAATATAACGGTTGGGGCTGGGGGACTAAGCCTTACACTATATAACATGGATTGTGAGCTAGGGGGTGGGATTCCAAAACGGGAGGGAGAGGGAGGGGGAGAATGGCTGCAGTGCGCATGCCAAACTTATGCCGTAGGGGAGACAGGAGGCAGAGTCCTATATGGACTCTGCTATCCTCCTGGTGGGCAGTTTTTGGGACTTTGGGGGGGGACTACTACAGGAGAACCATTTGGATCTGGGATGTAAGGTAAGGATTTTTATTTACTACAGAGTGGGGCCAGTGGTGGGGGGAATTATAGTTTTGGGGGTGGACATGCCCTTTAATGGCCAATACAATAAATTCGCTAATGCATTGTTCACCAATAGATAATTTCAGAGAACATCTGGACATCATTTAAAATTAGAAAAAAATATGATTCATCTTCAAGTTAGGAAATGTTTACAGTAAGATTGGTAAAACTTTGGAACTGTGTTCAAGCAGATGTGG
Source organism: Hymenochirus boettgeri (assembly GCA_019447015.1). NCBI lineage: Eukaryota > Metazoa > Chordata > Amphibia > Anura > Pipidae > Hymenochirus > Hymenochirus boettgeri. Next base: position 122,342,353 of record CM033475.1, on the reverse strand, counting down.
TAATGGCAAGTTCATTGGATAGCTTTAAGAGTGGACAGGATATGTTTCTAAAACTTCCTGGGTAAAAACACATTTGTACATTTTTTGAAGCTGTTATCGTGGTTTTAACCAGTGGGGAAAAGTCACTGCCATTTAGATTATCGCTGCATATTGCTAAACATCGCCACAGTAACCGATCGGGCGTATTTATAAATGATACCTGTCTCTCTCCCCTATTCCAACATCACCTCTGGCACCGAGACCAAGTTAAATGCCCTGCTCATGTCTGCGTAATACACATTAATAGTACAAACCAGTGCAAATTGCCTTAAGTTGTCTTAAGACAACTTAAAGGGTATATACACTGGAAAATTAGTTTTTTTAAATTGCCCATTAGTGGAAACTATAATTCATCCCAACCATCACTGTATGTTTTTTTGTTGATCTGCTCCTTATTTCATTAGATACCCAATCTGAAACATCTTATGTTTAAGCAGTTCTGTAAGCAGTTTTGCTGTAGCTGGAATGGTTTGACAGTTGGTGTGCTGTATGCTGTTTTGACAGTTAGGGCTAGGCCACACTAGCGCATTTTTCGCGCGTTTGCGCATGCGTTTCGCGCTCGCGTTTGCGCCCACGATTTTCGCTAAAATGGAAATCGCGGGAACGCAAAAATTCCCGCGATTTCCGATGTGCATGCGATTGCGCGTCCGTTCTCGTTTTGGTAACGCATGCGTTCACCATTTTTGGTGCATTAACGCATGCGTGTCCATAACGCGGAAAGGCCGCGTGCAAAACGCGAACGCGAGTGCGAAACGCGCAAGAATCGCGCACACAATCGCGTGCAATAACGCTCGCGATTTTGTGCGCGATTCCTGTGCGTTGCAGTGTGGCCTCGCCCTTAGTATGTGGAAAAATAGTCAGGCCATTGTTCAGAGCCTGAGCAAAAAAAAGTTATGTATTCAAGGCATGCAGCAACACACACCATTGAGTAAGTGCTACTTACATGTGTTTATAGATTAAGATGACGCAAAGTCATTCTTTCAGTGTACATACACTTTAAGTCCCCAGCCTTGCAGCGCCTCAAATTAATTAGGCTTACAGCAGTCTGTGTCCCTAACTTCCTGTTCCTGCCAGGTGGCAGCTGCTTCCACCCATTAGAGTCCACACACAGGGCAGTGTCATTGCAGGACCCGACCCTTTGCCCGAGGTAGGATTTTTAAAAATCATAGGCAGCAGAAGACCTAAACAAGCCCCCTCTGGCTTTGGGACCCATAGTAACCACTATGGTTGCTATTGGTGATCCCTTCACCTCTGGATCTTGGCACAGCTCTGTGCAATGCAGCAGAAGAGAAGCAGGAAATGCAGGGAAGTGTAGTTTAGCCATCAACCAAGATCATTTTACCATGTGCTGTTGTGTCATCTTATTTGGTGCCATAAATTATGCAGTTTTATTTCACTTAATTGACTTTGTCTGATAATGGATGATCGGAGGTGTAGTACAACCACGAACCAAGACAATTTAAAAATAGTTACTTAGGTGATATAAAGACTGCATAAAGGAAGCAATGACACAACAATAACACATGGTTGAAATGATTTTAGGTGATAATGAACTCCAAATTCCAGCACCCCTTACTAGAAGGAGTAATAAATGTGTAATAACAAAAGTCACATTTATTGCCAAATAGATACAAATCAATCCAACTTTCACGGATTACAACTTTCACTGAATGTGTCACATGTGCAGTTTGCCTGCACTCCAGGAGACCTACAGCCTGCCCTGCCTCACGTATTTTAGCAGAACTGAACTTTTCTATCTGTGTCTGTGTCTCGATCTTATCCATCAATTTTTCTGTCTTTAAGTACCCAATGGGTATGGCTTAGAGTGCGCGGGGAAAAGGGCATGACCTACACATTTTGTGGCACATATAGGGGGCCCATGTCTCTGCTACAGCCAGGGGCCCAAACTAGGCCTAATCCACCACTGTGTATTTTCGATTATTTACTGTAATAAGACCAGTTGAAGTCCTGGACTGAAATTGGTAAATGTGGCTTTTTATCTTTTCACCGTGATATAGAAAAAAACTTCTCAATGTTAACTATCGGGTTAACATTGAGTTATCGGGTTTTCACAGTGGTCTGGTGATAGCGATTTGGTGAAAACAGTGCTCCATTATAAATATGCCCCTATGTGTTGAACACTAGTTTTTACTTTGCTTTTCTGTATATTACTGAACGCAATACTGTATGAAATGCATGTAACGGCATATTAAAACTGACTATTCTGAACAGAGTTAGTGGGAAACACTAATATAGATGTCTAGAAATAAATGTCTTTGTATTTAAAAAAAAGAAAGAAAATACATGCAACTGCAAAAGTGTGAATGAAAAATGAATAAAAAGTGTATAGTGTGAATGAAGACTTCACTGCAATGCGCCAGAATCATGCACGCAACCATGTGCATTATCATATAATTATTCGTGTGCATTTTGTGTTTGCGCGTGTGTTTTGCGCATGCGATTTTGCAGTTTTCTGTTATGGAACCGCATACATTAACACACCAAAAATGGTGGACGCATGCATTACGAAAACGGAAATGTATGCGCAATCGCATGCGCATCAGAAACTGTGGGGATTTTTGCGTTCCCGCAATTTCCATTATAACCAAAACTCATGCGCAATCGTGAGCGCAAAACGCGTACACAAACATGAGCATAAAACACGCATGTGTGGCCTAGCCCTTAGGCTTATATAGCATTGTGACATGCTTAGTGTTCCCCGACTTTTCCTTAAAAAAGTACAGTAGCAGCCACAATTTACTTCAATCAATCAGATTATCGGGGTTATTCAATAAAAGTTCTTATCGTTTAAAGGAGAACTAAAGTCCCAAGACAACATTGTCTCAATGGACAGAGCACATTCAAAAACATACAACAAGCTGTGTCTCATGTCTCCCTTTGCTGTGCATGCTGAGTGATTTATGAAAATAACCTGTGTGTACTAAGGGTGAGCTCCCATAATTCACCTTATCTGGGAACACCCAGCTAAGTGTGCGCCAGACACTTCACAGGAAACTGTAGTCTTGCTTCCTGGAAGCTGACAGCCAATCCTGTTACAGCTCAGAGATCCCTCCCTCTGACACAGAACACAGATATCAGTGCAGTTTTTGTTTAAACACATTAGAAATGCTCCTGTCCCTAACAATGATAAACTCCTAGGCTTTTCATACAAAAAAGCAAACTAATCTTTGCAGTGTATGTCTTTGCTAGCACGGATGAAAGAAAACTGAAAATCCAAATTATACTCACAGGGATTTTCTTTTCCTGGTCCGTGGCATGGCAGTGTTGACCTGTGGAGCGCTGATTAGGAACCCCTCCCTAAGCTTATAAAAGGTCCCTTTAGAGTCCAACCCACCGTCTTTTTGATTGGATGTCTGAAATAGATAGAACAGAAGGGAGGGAGTAAAGCACTGCCATGCCACGGACCAGGAAAAGAAAATCCCTGCGAGTATAATTTGGATTTTCAGTTTTCCCAGGTCCTTGCACGGCAGTGTTGACTTAAGAGATTTGCCATAGCTGATTAATGAAGGGAGGGACACTATTATGCTGAAAGTGTATTTTTATTGATTTGATGTAGCTAAAAGAAGTATTTTTCTGCCAAACCTGCTTCTTCTGCTGTGGTTGTGTCTACTTTATAGTGTTTGATAAAAGTAGACATAGTTGACCAGGTCGCTGATTTGTATATTTCTTCTGGGGATGCCTGGCCTCGGAATGCCCAGGATGCTGCTAAAGACCTGGTGGAGTGCACCGTAACACTTGAGGGTAGGGACTCTGCCTTGCTAAGATAAGCTTGTTTAATGCTTTCTTTGATCCAGGAAGATATTGTTGATTTCGAAGCTGTTGATTTCGAAGCTTGGCGGCCCTTGTTATAGCCAGAAAAAAGGATAAAGAGGAAATCAGTCTTCCGAAAGTTTTCTGTTTTACTTATGTAGTTTCTAAGGGATCTGCCCACATCAAGTGTGTGTGGTACTGAGCTGGCTCCTTCTGATTGGACATTGAAAATTGGGAGGATAATGTCTTGATTTATATGGTAGGATGATACTACTTTTGGCAGAAAAGAAGTATCTGACCTCATTATTATTTTCTCTGGATAGAACTCAAGAAAAGGGTTGGACTGTCTGAGAACTCTTATTTCTTTAACTCTTCTGGCTGATGTTATTGCCACTAGGAATGTGTTTTGTTGTGTGATGTCCTTTATTGAGGCCGTTTCTATGGGTTCAAATGGTGCTTCTTGTAATGCTTGTAAGCCCTAGGGAGATCCCATTGTGGAACCCTTTGTCTTATCTGGGGTTTTAGATGTTTTACACCTTGAAAAAAAACGAATTATTAGAGGGTCGAAGGCCCATCTAACCTCTGTTAGAGCTGAGATTGCTGTAACTTGGGTTTTAAGAGTTGATAGACTAAGGTCTTTCCCAGTCCACTCTGTAGGAATTCAATGATATTCTCAACTTCGTTAGCTTTTGGAAAATCCCTTTATCCTGGCACCATTTACAAAACTTCCCAAGTCTTTAATATTTTGTTGATGTGGATATTTTCCTGGAAAGAGGATAGTATTAATGCTTTCCTCTGACAAACCTCTATCTTTCAGGTTTTGGTCTCAACGCCAAGCCGCTCATTTCAGGGTATTTACTTGAGGATGGGGATTGGTCCCTGGAGAGTAAGTCCTCCCTTGGAGGTAGTCTGAATGGGGTTTGTGCTGACATCTGTAGAGCCCAAGCAAACCATGGTCTCCTGGGCCACCAAGGTAGGATTATAATGATCGTTGCTTGGTTGTCCCAGATTTTCCTCAGTACTTTCGGGATCAAGGACAGAGGTGGGAATATATAGTATAGATGTTTGTCCCAACTGATGGAAAAGGCATCTACCACTGTTGCCTTCTTGTCCCTGAACCTGGAACAAAATTTCCTGGTCTGATTGTTGTGCCGGGAGGCCATGAGATCCATAACGGGTGTACCCCACTTCTTGGTTATGGCCGTGAATACTTCAGGATTCAGTTGCCATTCGTTTGGGTGTATTGACCTCCTGCTGAGGTAGTCCGCTTTGGTGTTGGCCGTTCCTGGAATATGAGTGGAACATATTCCTGAGAGGTGTTTTTCTGCCCAGAGAAGAAGTGCCTTGGACAAATTCCAGAGGAAATAGCTCTTGGTCCCACCTTGCCTGTTTATATAGGCTACTACTGTGGTGTTGTCAGTTATAACTTTTACCGGTTTCCCTACTATCAATTTCTTGAAATGTTTCAAGGCCAAAAATACTCCCATCATCTCTCTCGTATTCTGGGATGCTGACCACAATTTCTTCGACCATTTGCCTTGGACTGAATGGTTCTGAATTGTTGCTCCCCATCCTGATGGACTGGCGTCTGTTGTCAGTGGTATCCAACATGGTTGATCCAAGTGGCATGGCTTTAAGTTTGTCGGTGTTGTCCACCATTTGAGGCTGGAAAAGCTTTTAAGAGTAGGCGTTGGTTCTGACTTTTTTGTGTCTGAAATTGACTCAGGAAACACCACTGAAGGTCTCTCGTATGAAGCATGGCATATTGGACTGAGCTCATGGTTGAGGTCAGGATCCCAATAATGTGTTGATATTCCCATGCTGAAGGAGCTGTTTTTAATATGAATCTCTGGACTTCCTGAGATATTTCTTTTTTCTCGAGACGGTGGTAGGGACACTGTGAGGTCTATTGTGTTTATTATTACTTCCAAGAACTGTATTACCTGGGATGGTATCAAGGATGATTTTTGCTTGTTTACTACCCATCTGTGGTGGTGAAGACATGCCAGTGTTATTTGTATGTTTTCCTTTAATATCTCCTGGTTATCAACATGTCGTCCAGGTATGCATAAATCTGGATACCTAGGTGGCGAAGATGAGCCATGATTGGAGCTAATATTTTTGTGAACACCCTCGGTGCTGTGGATAATCCGAATGGGAGAACTTTGTATTGGTAATGTTGTTTGTAGATTGAGAACTTTCCGATATTCCTGATGTATTGGTATATGGAGGTATGCATCTTTTATATCTATATGGGCCATCCAGTCTTCTTTGTTGATTTGTATGAGTGAACACAAAGGTAGACTTGCACTCCAAAAAGTGAACGGTTTATTGTAAGCCAAACATCAACAAATCATACAACTTTCGAGGGTAACACCCCTCATCAGGTGATGTGAACAGCAACACAGTGCAGGCTTAAATAGCCTAGTGCCAATCAAAAGGTACTGCCCCTAATGGGTTGTGTCTGGACACTACCATAAAATCATATTGGATAATAGTGAATAAAACTATAAATATATAATGTAAAATAAATATGTAGGGAATGAGTGAGCTAGTTAAGAGCCACAATGACTGATAAATATAAATGCATAGTGCAGATTATAACAAGGGTGGCTAAATCTAGACATATCCATATGGAGACTAAGGTCGCCCCATATAATGGAAATCCCTGTGAACAAGTAAGTGTTATATTATATAAAGTGCCCATGTAGTGCAACAGTGAAAGGTATAAATATACATCAAAATAACAATAGACATAAAATAAGGTAACACTTGTTTCAAACATAGGGAAATCCAAAGAATGAAAAATGTCTGCAGGAAGTCTCAAAGTCCATGTTCATATCGTAAAGGTTCACTAGATGGCGTGGACTTTTTTAATCTGCTTATCCACGTGTATGATGTATATTTTATACCTTTCACTTGTTGCACTACATGGGCACTTTATATAATATAACACTTACTTGTTCACAGGGATTTCCATTTATATGGGGCAGCCTTAGTCTCCATATGGTATATGTCTAGTTTTAGCCACCCTTGTTATAATCTGCACTATGCACTTTATATTTATCAGTCATTTGTGGCTTTTAACTAGCTCACTCGTTCCCTACATATTTATTTTTACATTTATATATTTATAGATTTTATTCACTATTATCCACTATTGATTTTATGGTAGTGTCCCAGCACACACCCATTAGGGGCAGTACCTTTTGATTGGCACTAGGCTATTTAAGCCTGCACTGTGTTGCTGTTCACATCACCTGATGAAGGGGGTGTTACCCTCGAAACGTTGTATGATTTGTTGATGTTTGGCTTACAATAAACCGTTCACTTTTTGGAGTGCAAGTCTACCTTTTTGGCTTACAATAAACCGTTCACTTTTTGGAGTGCAAGTCTACCTTGGTTTTCTCTAGTATTTCGTTCCCTTTGAAGTAGGGAAATTAGACTTTTTGCACCCGCCTGGGGTTAGTGTGCATATGGACTTCTCTTTACCCATTTGATTTGTATAAGTACTGATTTCAAAGTCTCCGTCTTGAATTTCTTTGTTTGAATGAAGGAATTAAGGAATTTCAGGTTGAGTATTGAAGTTTTGTTGAAATTTTGTGATTTTGGAAATCTTTTATCAGGATTCAAATGTTCTTTTTTGATGGTGTCCAGGAATTGTTCATGGGCATGGAAGTATGTTGTTTCTTGCGATTTCCTTGTAAACATTCGATCAGTGGACGTTGTTTATAGAGCTTCTGATATACACAAGGTAGACTTCATTCTTGTTATTAAATGAGCTAGGGTTTCTTGTGTTAGAAAGCCTTTAGGTTCCCTCTCTTCCGGATTTGTTTCAGTTTCTGAATCTACTGTTTCTCCTGGTTCCAAAGGGCCTGGTAGTGTATTTTGTATAGATGTAGAAAGGCCAGCAGGATTGATCATATCAGAAACTTTGAATAACATGTTTCCTGAGAAAGTTGCCAAAAATGAATCCATCATATGTTTAATTGCCTTCAAGATTTGTTCTTGGGATGAGTTTTGGTTGTTTCTGTAGGCTGTGCATTCAGCGCAGAGTTTCTTATCCAGTAGGGCTGGATTATCACACATGTGACACTCAGATCTCTTCCTTTTGTGATGATATTCTTATCACACATGTGACACTCAGATCTCTTCCTTTTGTGATGATATTCTGATCATAGTCCCTCCTGGATGAATAGCTGAAATAGTAATGAATTTTGTTTTAGACGTGGAGGGAGTGGGTAGCTATGGCTGGTGAAAGAGATGTCCAAGAGCATTAGGAAGCGAGTTCTTTTAGAATATCTAGTGAACCTTAGAAATTCCCATTGCTCAGGTTTAGTGGCACAGAGGAGATTGCAGGGTATTTCCTTTTTCTTTCGGCTATTGGGTTGGCAGGACATAACAAAGGATTTCCTGATACAATCAATCCTTAGGGGTTGGAAAAAGGAATATATACCCAAAGAGGCCAGGCGCCCTATTTCGTTCCGGGTTCTTATTAGGCTCATTGAGGTCCTTCCTTCTGCTTGCAAATCCATGTATGAGGCTGGTTTTTCCTCAGCATTTTTCGGAGCCATGCGGGTGGGTGAGCTGGTTCCCCCAGGGGCTAAAGGCACAGGAGGTTTACTAGTGCAGGACGTATGTCATGAATGGTAGGATCAGGGTCCAAATAAACAGATCAAAGACGGACTTTTTTGGCGCTGGTTTTCGATCCTTCCAATAAAAGGGAGTTTCTGCCCAGTTTTGGCGATAAAAGATTTCGCAGCAATCTGGGCTCCTTCGCCATTCTTTTTGTCCCACCTCGGGGGGGCTCCCCTCACCCGCTACCAATTTGAATCTATGCTAAAGGTATCCTTGTGTCAAATTGGGCTTAATCCAAAGGAGTTTGGCACACATTCCTTTAGAATAGGGGCCGCTACTGAGGTGTATACTTTAGCTTTTTCTGAACAGGAGGTTAAGCGTTTAGGATGATGGAGATCGAGCTGTGTGGCACGCCACGGGGAACGATCTCTGTAGGTCTCGGCTATCTGATCTCATGACACCCATGAAGGCAGATATCTCACGAATACGAGGATTCAATGAGGTAATCCTAGTTTGGTCAGAGATCGTTCTACTGGTGGTGTGGCAGGGTGCCAGGGACCCGGCAGCCATAGAGAGGGCAAGGAGGGTAGTGAACACACGGATCTCCAGATTCGTACGCTCCTTGGGTGGAGTTGTCATAAGACACAGACAATTGGAGGGTGACAATAGGTCACTGATGAGGTCAGATGGGATACATCTGAATGAGATCGGCCTGGATATATTTCTATCAGGCTTACAAGACGGCATTGACCAGGCCTTATTTTTGTTGAGTGGCGGTAGGAGCTCGGTGTAGGGGTACACGACATCCTAGTGGCGGGTACACCCTTGCTGGAAATTGATGGAGCCGTTACATGCCCTCTGGCAAGACAGAGGTTGGCATTCAAGCTGTGTTCTATGGCTGGAGATAGTTAACAACAAGTATGGTTATTGGCACGCAAGGGTGTACAGTTTGGTAATATGCAAAGGGCATATTTAAATTTAAGTTATTTAAATTAATATTTCAATAAAAAAAGCCGTGGCCGATTGTTTAACCCAAAAAAGTGGTGTCTGTGTCTTATTTAACGAGAAGGTTCTTTATCTGGTATTCAGGGCTGACCGGGTCTTTTTCTTTTATCCCTCCACGGTCTGGTCTGTTTGTTCCTAAACACACAGCATTTACATGGTGTGCCACCAGCAACTCAACTGTGATCACAGGTACATTTAGAAACTATCAGGGTTATTCAATAAAAGTTCTTATTGTTAAAAATGGTGCTAATTTTGCCCCAACCAATCAGATATTAGCTTTCAAATGTTAAATAAGATCTGATTGGTTGGGGCAAAATTAGCACCATTTTAAATGATAAGGGGGGAGATTCAATAAAGGGCTTTTCCATCTAAAACCCACGTTAACCCGAAGAAATTTCAGGTTAACGTGGGTTTTAGACGGATTTTATAGCGCAGCGCCATTTCCAAATGTTTTTGGAAATAGCGCCGTGCTATAGATGCAAAACCCCTACCGTTAAGTTTTGCGCTACATAGTAGCACGCCACTTAACGGTACTGTGTGGGAGGCGTTAAACCCACGCTCTTACCTTAGCCCAATCTCGTGATGCAATAACTGACGTAATCTCGTTTACGTCAGTTATTGTATCGCGGGATCGGGCTAAGGTAAGTAACGGGAGCTCACGATATTGAATCTCCCCGAAGAACTTTTATTGAATCTCCCTGTTTATCTTTCGCTAGAAAGAGATGCTAGAACCTCTGCACATAGAGACAGTGACTCCTGGGGTCAGGGGGCGTGGCTCTTTGAAGCCAACATGGGCTATGAGTTGTACTGGCAACAACATGGAAGCCTCCTTTGTTACAGAATCTATTACTTATATCTAATAAATGCAAATAAAGTTTAGTTCTCCTTTAAAATGGTGCTAATTTTGCCCCAACCTATCAGATATTAGCTTTCAAATGTTAAATAAGTTCCGATTGGTTGGGGCAAAATTAGCACCATTTTAAACGATAAGAACTTTTATTGAATCTCCCTGTATGTCTTTTTACCTGTCTACTGCAGTTAGAAAAATCTTGATAACATGTGTTTGCTGTAGATTACTAGCACAGGAAACATCCACACACCTTGTTTAATAAGGCCATTTAAGTTGTTAGGCCAGAGGAAATGTATTTAAATACTTTTACAACTTAAATATTATGCCTGTAACTATTTCTTTTTAGTAAAGAAACCTAAAATGTTCATGTAGGTGTAAACAGAGCTGTATCAATGTAGAAACAAAAAACATCAAATTACTATCTAGCAAGAACGGAGAATTTTCTATAAATTGGAAGGCATCTCAAAAGGTTACCAAGCTGGACCCTTGCAAGTAAGGATCGTCTTCCATTTGACTGTGGTCCTGTAACACATTTCTAGCTGCTAATGAATGCTAGCAAACGCACTGTGAGGGTACGGCCACACTTCGCCACCAACGCAATAGCACACGGAATCACATGCGATTTTGATGCATTTGCAGATGTGTTTTTTCATTAGAAATAGAAAAATGCATGCGATTGCGCAAAAAAATGCAGAAACACAAATCGCATCGCACCCGAAAACGCGCATTTTCGGTGTGTTGTCACAATTGCAATAATCGAAAAAACGCATGCGCAAATGCATCAAAAACGCGATAGTGTGGCCTAGCCCTTAAGGACGTTAAGAAACCCATAACAAATAAACATTTTTACCTAGATTACATTGACAGATATGTAAATATACAATGTATCAAATTAAAATTGAGATAATTCTTGTCATTTTGGTACCACAAATTAGAATGCAATGTAGTCTTTCTTTTTATTTTACAATGAGCTACAGATGAAGGTAAAGTTAAAATCATATAAAGTGCTATAGTGCTAATGCACGTATATGCAGTTTATCTCTAACTAATGCTGAGATATATCAAACTTACTGCTGGGATTTCTTCATAGTCAATGGTGTTCTGGACTTCGCACTCCTGGGGAATGTAACATAACCTGTCCAGGTACCACACCAAGGCTTCCTCCTGTAAAGTGTCCGACTCCCATTCTGAGGTGCACTCAGTGGAATCCATCAGATGCTGCTGCAGTGAATTCTCAAAAGGGATGGAAAATGTTTCAACTATTGCCTTTTCTTTCATCTTCAAACTAAACTGTGCAGCTAAAAGCCCACCACTCTACTCCTTGGTGATCTCTGTTTGAAGTCTTCTTGTTTTCGCTTAATTTATTATCATTATTATTTATAATTATTGTGGATTTACTTCACTAAGCTTTCATTTTATTTAAAGTTAAGTCTGAGAAAACCACAACAGAGCTTTGAGCATAGATCTTGCTTATAACCTAGAACTATTTGCATGAAAGTCTGTCTGATCACACTTAGTATCTATTCTACAAACACACTGCTTCTTACCACTCCCCTCCTCCTAAACCACGTGTGTCTCTGACCTACAGTAACCCTGGTAGAGCAGCCTACAGCAGATGTTATCCAAGAGAAAAATATAACAGCAGCAGCAACATGAGACAGGAAGCATGTGAAATAAACACAGAAACTCTGCTCAGGCACCCTTTAGTCTTAGCAAAATCTTAGTCTTCACAGGCAAGGGTCACTACAGAACATTAACCCCATCCTTCTCTCATATAACGGGAAAGCCAACATGGCATGTGGGAATATCTTCCGAAAGCAGAAATAAACACACTAATCTAATACCAGGCTATAACAAGATTTTCAACAACTACTTTTTATTAATATTAAAAGGAAACCTGTTTAGATTATTTAACTTGTTATTTAAACTGAAATCAATAACCAACTAAAGCACAATCAGTATAACCGAAACCAACTAGTTATTAATTAAGCCATTTTAGTGTAACTGTTGTAGGTTAGAGTAAAACAGAAATGGTACGTCTATTTAAAGGGCATCTCAACCCTCAATATTAATTTTTGATACAATGCAGGGCATCCCCTACCACACCAAACCGTTATGTTAGATGTGTAAAAATAGAATCCAAACTCTACTTACAGCGTCGTTCTGATCTGGCTCCCTGCCTGCCGGAACTACAAACAGGGGGCCAGACCAGCAGCTGTGGCTGTGATTGGCTGAGAGTGCCCCCATGTCCCTCACGGTCATATAATGCAATGATGCCAATCAGGTATACAACCACCACCAGTATTTCTCAATGTCCCCTTTTCTAAGCTTGATCACAGTGGAGTAGATACAGTAAGCAAGCCGAAAGAGGCAATTCTGGACACCAGCAGCAGTAGTGGCGGCTTGTATAGCAGCTGTGATGTCACTGCAATGGTCTTGACTGATGGCCACTAGCCATAAGAAGCAGGAAGTATGGTGAAAGTTTGGTCTGGAGGGAATTCTGATTATGAAAAATGTCTGTTTTGCCTTTAAATCCTGTTTTTATCAATCCTGGCATGGGTCGACTAGGTTGGTGGGCAGAGGGACAAATCTCCCAGGCCACTCTTTAAATATTGGGCCTCAACAGCAGCAGTGTTTGTACCCACAGGGCCACGAGAGATGGTGTGATGGTGTGTGTCTGCAATGTTACGCATTCAAGAGACAAGCAGCAACTTCACACAGCCATGAATTGAATACCCTCTACAATGCTGTATACTACTGCTGTCTGCTGAGAATGTGTACGTGCATTGGAAGTTTGAGAAAAGAGCTGGCCCAGGCAAGGCAAAGATTAAGTGGCAAAAAAAAGTGAATTCAATGTGGGGGTTAATTATCACTTGATTAATGCAGAAAACCTCTGTTGCCTCTTCGCCATGCCTGTGATACACCTATTTCATACATGCATCATGCCATAATTATTCTAATTGGCCAGTCATGGAAACATTAAGCATCGTGGCTTGTATTCTCTTATATCAGAGCTTGAACTTCTAAACTAAAAATTGTAAAAAAAAAAAAAAAAAAACTATTGGTCATAGATTATCTCATTAAAAGGTATATTTACATTTTATACTATAATAGTTCAGGCCCCTATATACAACATAAGCATGTGAACTTTAGTTTAGTTCTTCAACCAGTAAACACGTAATATACAGTAAACATCTTACAAATATGCAGCAGTCTACCCAAAAAAACTGAATTGCATAGTGGGGGGTAGTTTGAGGATTTCCAAAAGTTAAAGGTCCGTACACACGCTCAACCTTATGGCTAAAAAAATATGTTTCCTGAGAGTGGCTGTGCAATCATTTCTTTTTATCTCCTTGTAAAATAGGGATGAGGAAAAGTAACTTATGGGCTAGCTATAGCAAAATATTTGTATTTGCCCTAAGTATATCTATATTTAATAGAAATTACTTTAAGGGAAATTAAAGAGCATGTCCACCCCTTTTAAAAACTTTTGGGATATAGTAGGTCTCCCTACCCCAGCCCCAACCACTATAATAGTTTTTCAGAAACTCCCCCGATCATTACTTACCTTCCCTCTTTCCTCCAGCGTACTGTCCCGGCCCTCTGCTTGCATGAAACTGCAAGCTGGGGGCCGGACCATCAGCTGTGTCCGTGATTGGCCAATAACAGACGCAGCTGCCGGCAGTGGAAAACGCGGGGGAGAGAGGTAAGGTAAGTAACAATCGGGGGAGTTTCGGCTAAAACTATTATAGCAGTTGGGGCTGGGGGAGGGAGACTTACTATACAACGAATGGGATTTACACTAGGGGGACGGAGAGCAAAATGGTGTGCATGGCAAAATTTTCCCGTAGGGAAGACAGGAGGCACAGTCCTATATGGACCAGGCTCCTGGTGGCCAGTTTTTGGGACTTTGGAGGGGCATTGCAGGGCAGCCATTTGGAACTGGGATGTAAGGTAAGGATTTTTATGCACTACACAGTGGGGCCAGTAGTGGGTTAACTTATAGTTTTGGGGGTGGATATGTGCTTTAATACATAGTCGTTAAAAAAGAAAGTAGATAATTTAGAGATTTTAAGTATTTGATAATGATTCACCTTCAGCTGTATAATTTCAAAAGGTGTCTAGGTGTTTCTGTTGGAAATACAGTACAGTAGTTTAGCTTATCTCTGACATCCACAGAAACTCAATGAATGATAAGAATGTGAAGAAATAGAACATTAACTTTATTGTAAACACAAATTAACTGGGACTGGCTGGTACCACCTAGCAATGAACACAGAAAGAGGATCTTGACAACATAAGGTTTTATTGAGTTTCTGGTATGACAGACATTTCATTGTAATTTATCTGAGCAAAAGGAAAACACCAAGAACCTTTTCTAGCAATACAAGAATTAGAAATTATCACCAAATGTGTTCATACTTGGAATAGTTGAATCCTAAATAATACTAAATTCTGCTTACATTTTTTAATTCTAGTATCAATTTAAAAAAAAAAAATCTTACTTATTACTAATTCCTAACTCCATACAGCTGATAACTGACCCAAGGGTATTGCTTTGTGGAATGCAGAGCGATAGGACTGTATGTTGCAGCTTCTGCAAATGGCACTACTGTTAATATTTTATTGGCTAATTAATTATTATATACCGCCAATAAATTATTATATATATATTAACTTCAATGGAAAGTTTAAATTCTTTTAAAACACAAAATACAAGAAAGGTATATATATAGGACATTATATCTGATCTAATAGGAAAAGCAATGTAAGGGATTCAGAACGCAAAGCGTAAGATTCAGCAAACTGTGGAGATCACCGTTTACCTGCCTAACAAGAAAATAGGAAGAATTTTTGGATTTTATTTCACTTTAGTTTCTGACCTATTATAAGTTTTACTACAATGTTTTGTAATACCCCTACCTGTTTGCTCTGTAGAAGGAAAGTTATATCTTTGCTGTAGAAACATTGAAAATGCTAAGCACCTTAGCTTTGTCAATAAGTTTTCAAGCATGAAATGAACAGTTTATTGAGCACTTAAAGTGATGCATGAAAATCCACAGAATACTGAATTCAAAGCTAAGAAAAGTAAAACGTTAAACAGAGGACACTCCTTTTATTAGCTTTGTTATGCTAAGCATAAGCAGCATCACACTGGCCCACCAGGACCCCAGGGAAATTCCTAGTGGGTCCAGAATACAGCTGTGGGCCTTTCAGCCACCAATGAAAGTGGGGGAAAGTAACGGGGAGATGTTGCAAGGAGAAGTAAAAAGTTGAAGAATATTTGTCATTTGCCAATATTTACAGCCAGATTAAACAAGAGCCGCAGTCGCTGGCTTCTTGACAATTAAATATAGCGGCGTTACCCTTTACATGACTCTAATGCCAGCTATTTGCTGGCGTTAGAATTCCCACAAAAAAAGTGTTGCAAACAATATATTAATTCTACTGCAGCGCCTCCCCATAAATGAGCACCTTAATGTTTCCTGGTGGGCCCCTGGCCTACTGCTTTCTGTTGGCCCATAGCATGCCAGTCCAACACTGAACATAAGGAACCTCAAAAGGTTTCTAGTATCTACTAGCTGCAGGAAATTTAGGGATTACTACAGTTAGTTCCTTACTCTGCGTATGTGCTGCCGTTCATGCTGAGGAAAAAAGAAGAAAAAAAAAGAAAAAACATGACACAGTAACACATGCAGTTAACAAAGTAACCCAAAACATTGTGTGACTAGATTGCCCAGGTGGTGAAAACATAATACAATGAATGATCACAAGGTGTTTACATTTCTGTGCTTATATTACATTGGTAACTTTAGCTTAAAATAGATAAGCAATCTCTTGTTCAGCCAGCAACCGTACTATAGGAAAAATGTTTTTTTTTTAAATTGCCGTTACTGAAAATAGTAATTCACATCCATCTATTACTGTAACATTTTATTGTTGATCTGCTACCTATTTCTTTAAATAACTAATATGAAGCATTAATTGCTTCAGCTCTCAATCAAGTACCTTATCTTCTGCTGTGTCCAAGTACCGTACTGCATTTTCTATAACTGGAAGGTTGTGACTGTAACTGGATGGGCTACAGTTGGGGCCAGATGATAGCGATTACCGAGGATGCTCAGTTTAAAAAAAGTCAGTGAGGAAAGGATTAGTCGGTTAAGAGAGGGATGGGGCATAATGAACCTGAGCAAAACAAGTACTGGATTGAAGGCATACAGGAACTCACACACCTCAGGGTAAGGGCTACTTACATGTATTCAACTATAGATTAAAATTAGTTCAACATAGTTTTTTCAGTATACATACCCTTTAATAAACTAGCATTTACGTCTACCTAAAGTATTTTTTTTGTCCAGAACTGTCAGAGTTAACTGCTTAAAGGGCATGTCCACCCTTAATAAAAACTTTTGAGCGGTAATAGAACACAGCCCCCCAGCCCCAACCGCTATAAAATTAATTTCAGAAAGTGCCCAGGTGTTTACTTACCTTCCCTCTCTCCTGCGGCGCCCGGCCGGCCTTCTGCTTGCGAGACACTGCAAGCAGGGGGCAGGACCGGCAGCCGCGTCCGTGATTGGCTGAGAGGCAGCCAATTACGGACGTGGCTGCCGGCTTCTCAGAATGCCGGGGGAGCGAGGGAAGGTAAGTAGAGTTCTGTGGACTTTCTAAAAATAATTTTTATGCGGTTGGGGCTGGGGAAACACATTTTATTATGTGGCCTAGGGGTTTTATGGTAGGGGGAGGGATAGCAAAACGGGAGGGAGAGGGAGGGGGAGCGAGGGGGAGTAAGGCTGCTGTACACATGCCAAACTTCTCCCGGAGGCCAGGTAGGAGGCAGAGTCCTATATGGACTCTGCTATCCTCCTGGTGGGCAGTTTTTGGGACTTTGGGGGGGGACTACAGGAGAACCAGATGGAGCTGGGATGTGAGGTAAGGATTTTACTACACTACACAATGGGGCCATTACTGGGGGGATTATAGTTTTGGGGGTGGACATGCCCTTTAAGTCATGCGTAATTTTAAAACTATACTCACCTCCCCCTACACGCGTAAATACATAAAGGGAGATTCAATAAAAGGTCTTATTGTTTAAAAAGGTGCTAACTTAGCCCCAACCAATCAGATCTTATTTAACATTTGAAAGCTAACATCTGATTGGTTGGGGCAAAATTGGCATCATTAAACGATAAGAACTTTTATTGAATAACCCTGAATGTAACCAGGATGAGGACCGTATCCCTTGGTTCTTCTTAGATATGCAATGGTACATACATAAACTTTGTTTCTTCCATTGTCCCCACCTCTCTTGATGTATCATCAACAAGGCCAATGAGAAGAAGCAAAAGTAATGTTTGGGTAAGTATCCAAGAAGAACACAGGGGTGAGTAAAAAGCAGTTTAGTTCCTCACCCCTGGGTACAAGCCATGGAAAGAAGAAGAGGAGAGGGTTAAGTATATTTGTTCTTTAAGGGGGAACTGTGGTCCAAAAATGACTTTAGGTAAATTGATTGCAATTTACTTTCATTATTTATTTTACATAGTTTTGAAGATATTTACATTTCTGTGTGTGATATGGCAGCAGCATCACCAGGTCCCCTGCACTTCCTGCTTTCTGCTCTGAAACCATGTCAGTCAATCTGCCCTGTGTCTCCTCCTCCCCTTTGCAGCCCCCCTGATCCCTCCCACTCATGGACCCCATGGTCCCTCCAGTTGCAGGGCCCCCTTGGCCGGTGCCATGGCCCTGCCCACTCATGGGTGCCTAAGCCCTGCCCGCTCGTGGGTGCCGTGGGCCACTCAGACTTCACACAGCAGAGAGGAGGGACTTCCTGTCCCCCCTTACACACTGAGGGAGTCTGAGGCTGTGCTCGCTGGCGGCACTGTGCAGGAGAAGCCTTAGGAATGTCACATGTCAGCCTCCCACCGATTAGCTATCTGGTCAGTAATTTCTTGGGCTGTGGAGCACGTAGAGAGGTGGTTGATGGCTTGTTTTAAAGGTAGAAACTAGCCTAACTTGTTTGGAGACAATAGTTCGCCTTTAAGATGAAACTGTAATGCAGCAATTGCATTGGAACATGTAAATTGCAGGGGCAGTACCAATTGCAGAACTCTGCACAGTTCCTAAAAAAATCACCCACAAACAGAAAAAGATTGGATAAGAACAAAAAATCCAAAACAAGATGGTGTTTATAAATGTTATTGTGCTTGCTTTGTAAGCCAGTAAATTTGGCAAATAGAAGTGACATTTTGTACACCTTTACTTTACTTCATTGTAGCAGAGCAATTACCTTTTTATAATATTTTAAAAATTGATTACATATTCTAGTTCTAGAGATTTCCTATCCCTGAACATCGTAGTGAAAACTATCGTTCTTTCCGCTGAAAGTATAAAGCTGAACTTTTTTAAGGTGCAAAGTATTGATGAGGCAATGTGTTTTCTCTTCTCGTGATACTGTACTTGCGGCAACGTCGTGGTGGTTGCGTTGTGGTTGGTGCGGGGGGTCCACTGGGGGTGGGGGGGTTATGCAGCGCTGTGCATTTTCATATGCGAGGTGGGTTGCAAGAGGCTGCTAGAAAGGCGGTGGCATGTCTCATTAGTACCATACCCAGGGGCCCTTAAAAGATACTTTTGGGGCTTAATGGGCCCTCAGCTCGAAACCAGAACCCCCTTTGGCTCTTAAGAGCCTTAGGATAGAACCAACAGTTTAAAACCAGGACCACCTCTGGTCCTAAAAAGTACCTTTTTTTAGGTCTCCGCTGTCTTCTTTCTCGCCTAAAGCCCCAAAAGTCCTTATGACCCCTATTCGGCAAATTGTTGGGGTCCCTCAGCTTAAAAACAGAAACCACCTTTGGCTCTTAAGAGCCTTGGGATAAAGGGGTCCTGCAGTTTTTTACCAGGACTACCTCTGGTCCTAAAAAGTACCCTTTCAAGTCTCTGTCTGAAAATGTATTTGTCAATGCCACAAGGACACTTGCCAATGCCACAATGACACTTATAATTGGCGGGGCTCCTTTAGACCCAAAAGGCTCTTTTTAAGGCCCCTGGTGGGGTGCCTGTGGAGGTAGGGGAGTCCCTGCCTGTGGAGGTAGGGGAGGCTCCCCCTTGCTAGCGTGCACTAGTGTGACATTCCACCCCTTTCCCAGATAAACAAAATGCACCCCTGCAACCAACACCAGACCCCCCCGCGACCAATTTTTTTAACCAATGAATCTGCCATCACCACGTCCACAGAAGTCAGAACAGAAGTCAGTTCCATGGTTTTACCATTCTCACAGTAAAAAACTCTTTCCAATCTTAAAGAGTAAACTTCTTTTCTTCCAGTTCTCTAAAACATTCTATTGGTAAACAAGGCACCAGATTTATTTTATGGCCCATTAAAGAGCTCAGAGATCATATCCCCATGCAGGCATCATCTCTCTAGTGTGCATAATTGTAACTTATGTAACTATGTGTCTTCATATTTAAGCTCTCCCAGTAATTTAGTTGCCCTTCTCTGAACCCTTTCCATTTCAAAGATGTCCTTTTTGTACACAGGATTCCGAAACTGCACTGCACATTCCAAAAGAGGCCTTACCAATGCTTTGTAAAGAGGGACAATACATTTTTTTCTCCTTTAGGGACATATTTTTAAAGCCATGGCATCGCCTTTTAGTGATACTGCAAGTTAGTTAATCTACAATCGCGGTCGTAAATGTACAATCGCAATTGGTAATTAATGAACGTTTGGTCGTAGAATACCGTGCGGTAGTAAACTACCTTTCTGACGTTTCCATTAAATTTTAATGTAATGTAACCTCACAATGGACGACATTCGACATTAATCACAAAACAAATTGAATGTCGAACAATATTTAATGTACATCTACGTTCAATTAACATTGTACATCTGTCTATCAAAGTATCGGTCGGTCGGTTTAAGATCATAATTACCATTGTAATAGTGTATGGCCACCTTTAGCCTCTAAAAGTTCTGCACAAAATTAAACACCACAGATCTTATGGCTTACTGTCTGTTGAGACCTTAAGCCATGTGCAGGACAGAGATTGTTGCCATAAGAAAGGACACACACATAAGGATGACAAATGGGAGAAAGGCAGACATAACAAAATACAGGTTTACTGCACCTGTAGTACAGTACAGTGTGTTTAAATTTATTATATGTAAACAGATCCTTATGGACTGGACACTAAATTGTGCACATAACCTGTACAGAGAAAACATAAAACTCAGTATTGACATAAAACACTATTTTTTCACATTTAAGAAAAATGTAAGCTATGTACCGCCTCAACACTGAGGAAAAGACGGTCGGGGTGTCGATGGGGCCCATTATAGCTATACTGTTACTGCCCAACCCAACACCCCTAGACCACCTGGTTAACCTTTTCAGTACCATAATGTCTCTCAGACTACAACTACAAATGTGATCCAGCCTGGGCTATATAACTTGTTTGGTGACTTAATTTTTCAGATTATTAAGTTCTAAATAAATTAATTATAGCTTTACCCACCTTTAAAAAAGTTGCAGCTTTAAAATCTAACTTTACCCTAGATATTTACAATACTTTCTTGCCTTGAAGGATTCATATAATTATATATATTAAAGGGACACTAAACTCCCCATAATCTATAAATATAACTATTTGCCATTCGTTTCTGTTATTCACAGGGGGGTGAGAAAGCTTATTCTCCCTGTGAATAATAGGACGCCCGGGGGACCTGGAACTTACCTTACCGCTGCTCCACTGCAAGCCGCTCCTTCACTGACAGCCGCTCTGTCCCGACCACGCGGCCTATCTTAGGCGCATGCACACCAATACAAAAGATAGGGCGCGCAATCGGGACAGAACAGCTGTTCTGTGCAGTAGCGGCTTGCGAGTGGAGCGCGGTACATCCCGTTAGCCATCAACCAAGATCATTTTACCATGTGCTGTTGTGTCATCTTTTTGGTGCCATAAATTAGCAGTTTTATTTCACTTAATTGACTTTGTCTGATAATGGATGATCGGAGGTGTAGTACAACCACGAACCAAGACAATTTAAAAATAGTTACTTAGGTGATTAAAGACTGCATAAAGGAAGCAATGACACAACAATAACACATGGTTGAAATGATTTTAGGTGATAATGAACTCCAAATTCCAGCACCCTTACACTAGAAGGAGTAATAAATGTGTTATAACAAAGTCACATTTATTGCCAAATAGATACAAATCAATCCAACTTTCACGATTACAACTTTCACTGAATGTGTCACATGTGCAGTTTGCCTGCACTCCAGGAGACCTACAGCCTGCCTGCCTCACGTTTTTAGCAGAACTGAACTTTTACTATCTGTCTGTGTCTCGATCTTATCCATCAATTCTGTCTTTAAGTACCCAATGGTAGGGCTTAGAGTGGCGCGGGGAAAGGGCATGACTACACATTTTTGTGGCACATTAGGGGGCCCATGTCTCTGCTACAGCCGGGGCCCAAACTAGGCCTAATCACCACTGTGTATTTTCGATTATTTACTGTAATAAGAACAGTTGAAGTCTGGACTGAATGGTAAATGTGGGTTTTATCTTTTCACCGTGAATAGAAAAAAACTTCTCAATGTTAACTATCGGGTTAACATGAGTTATCGGGTTTCACAGTGGTCTGGTGATAGCGATTTGGTGAAAACCGTTGCTCCATTATAAATATGCCCCTATGTGTTGAACAACTAGTTTTTACTTGCTTTTCTGTATATACTGAACGCAATACTGTATGAAATGCATGTAAAGGCATATTAAAACTGACTATTCTGAAACAGATAGTGGGAAAACTAATATAAGTGTCTAGAAATAAATGTCTTTTATTTAAAAAAAAGAAGAAAATACATGCAACTGCCAAAGTGTGAATGAAAAATGAAAAAAAGTGTATAGTGTGAATGAAGACTTCACTGCAATGGCCAGAATCATGCACGAACCAATGTGCATTATCATATAATTATTCGTGTGCAGTTTGTGTTTGCGCGGTGTTTTGCGCATGCGAATTTGCAGTTTTCTGTTATGGAACCGCATACATTAACACACCAAATGGTGGACCAGCATTACGAAAACGGAAATGTATGCGCAATCGCATGCGCATCAGAAAATTGTGGGATTTTGCGTTCCCGCAATTCCATTATAACCAAAACTCATGCGCAATCGTGGCGCAAAACGCGTACACAAACATGAGCATAAAACACGCAGTGTGTGGCCTAGCCCTTAGGCTTATATAGCATTGTGACATGCTTAGTGTCCGACTTTTCCTTAAAAAGTACAGTAGCAGCCCCAATTTACTTCAATCAATCAGATTATCGGGGTTATTCAATAAAAGTTCTATCGTTAAGGAGAACTAAGTCCCAAGACAACATGTCTCAATGGACAGGCACATTCAAAAAAAATACAACAATGTGTCTCATGTCTCCCTTTGCTGTGCATGCTGAGTGATTTATGAAAATAACCTGTGTGTACTAAGGGTGAGCTCCCATAATTCACCTTATCTGGGAACACCCAGCTAAGTGTGCGCCAGACACTTCACAGGAAACTGTAGTCTTGCTTCCTGGAAGCTGACAGCCACTCTGTTACAGCTCAGAGATCCCTCCCTCTGACACAGAACACAGATATCAGTGCAGGTTTTGTTTAAACACATTAGAAATGTCTGTCCCTAACAATGATAAACTCCTAGGCTTTTCATACAAAAAAGCAAACTAATCTTTGCAGTGTATGTCTTTGCTAGCAAGATGAAAGAAAACTGAAATCCAAAATTAACTCACAGGGATTTCTTTCTGGTCCGTGGCATGGCAGTGTTGACCTGTGGAGCGCTGATTAGGGACACCCCTCCCTAAGCTTATAAAAGGTCCCTTTAGAGTCCAACACCGTCTTTTGATGGATGTCTGAAATAGATAGACAGAAGGGAGGGAGTAAAGCACTGCCATGCCACGGACCAGGAAAAGAAAATCCCTGTGAGTATAGTTTGGATTTTCAGCTTTCCCGGTCCTTGCACGGCAGTGTTGACTTAAGAGATTGCCATAGCTGATTAATGAAGGGAGGGGGACACTATTATGCTGAAGTGTAGTTTATTGATTTGATGTAGCCTAAAAGAAGTATTTTTCTGCCAAACCCTGCTTATTCTGCTGTGGTTGTGTCTACTTTATAGTGTTGATAAAGTAGACATAGTGACCAGGTCGCTGATTTGTATATTTTCTTCTGGGGATGCCTGGCCTCGGAAAATGCCCAGGATGTCTGCTAAAGACCTGGTGGAGTGCACCCGAACACTTGAGGGTAGGGACTCTGCCTTGCTAAGATAAGCTGTTTAATGCTTCTTTGATCCAGGAAGATATTGTTGATTTCGAAGCTGTTGATTTCGAAGCTTGCGGGGCCCTTGTTATAGCCAGAAAAAGGATAAAGAGGAATCAGTCTCGAAAGTTTTCTGTTTACTTATGTAGTTTCTAAGGGATCTGCCCACATCAAGTGTGTGTGGGACTGAGCTGGCTCCTTTGATTGGACATGAAAATTGGGAGGATAATGTCTTGATTTATATGGTAGGATGATACTACTTTTGGCAGAAAAGAAGTATCTGACCCTATATTTTTTCTCTGGATAGAACTCAAGAAAGGGTTGACTGTCTGAGAACTCTTATTTCTTTAACTTTCCGGCTGATGTTATTGCCATAGGAATGGTTTTGTTGTGTGATGTCCTTTATGAGGCCGTTTCTAGGGTTCAAATGTGCTTCTTGTAATGCTTGTAAGACTAAGGGAGATCCCATTGTGGAACCCTTTGTCTTATCTGGGGTTTTAGATGTTTTACACCTTGAAAAAACGAATTATTAGAGGGTCGAAGGCCCATCTAACCTCTGTAGAGCTGAGTTGCTGTAACTGGGTTTTAAGAGTTGATAGACTAAGGTCTTTCCCGAGTCCACTCTGTAGGAATTCAAGATATTCTCAACTTCGTTAGTTTTGGAGAAATCCCTTTATCCTGGCACCATTTACAAAGACTTCCCAAGTCTTATAATATTTTGTTGATGTGGATATTTTCTGGAAGAGAGGATAGTATTAATGCTTTCCTCTGACAAACCTCTATCTTTCAGTGTTTTGGTCTCAACAGCCAAGCCGCTCATTTCAGGGTATTTACTTGAGGATGGAGGATTGGTCCCTGGAGGAGTAAGTCCTCCCTTTGAGGTAGTCTGAATGGGTTTGTGCTGACATCTGTAGAGCCCAAGCAAACATGGTCTCCTGGGCCACCAAGGTAGATATAATGATCGTTGGCTTGGTTGTCCAGATTTTCTCAGTACTTTCGGGATCAAGGACAGGGTGGGAATATATAGGATAGATGTTTGTCCCAACTGATGGAAAAGGCATCTACCACTGTTGCCTTCGTCCTGAACCTGGAACAAAATTTCCTGGTCTGATTGTTGTGCCGGAGGCCATGAGATCCATAAGGGTGTACCCCCACTTCTTGGTTATGGCCGTGAATACTTCAGGATTCAGTTGCCATTCGTTTGGGTGTATTGACCTCCTGCTAGTAGAGTCCGCTTTGGTGTTGGCCGTTCCTGGAATATGAGTGGAACATATTCCTGAGAGGTGTTTTTCTGCCAGAGAAGAAGTGCCTTGGACAAATTCCAGAGGAAATAGCTTTGGTCCCACCTTGCCTGTTTATATAGGTACTACTGTGGTGTTGTCAGTTATAACTTTTACCGGTTTCCCTACTATCAATTTCTTGAAAGTTTCAAGGCCAAAAATACTCCCATCATCTCTCTCGTATTCTGGGTGCTGACCACAATTTCTTCGACATTTGCCTTGGACTGAATGGTTCTGAATGTTTGCTCCCCATCCTGATGGACTGGCGTCTGTTGTCAGTGGTATCAACATGGTTGATCCAAGTGGCATGGCTTTAAGTTTGTCGGTGTTGTCCACCCATTTGAGGCTGGAAAAGCTTTAAGAGTAGGCGTTGGTGACTTTTTTGTGTCTGAAATTGACTCAGGAAACACCACTGAAGGTCTCTCGTAGAAGCATGGCATATTGGACTGAGTCATGGTTGAGGTCAGGATCCCAATAATGTGTTGATATTCCCATGCTGAAGGAGCTGTTTTTTAATATGAATCTGGACTTCTGGATATTTTTTTCTCGGACGGTGGTAGGGACACTGTGAGGTCTATTGTGTTATTATTACTTCCAGAACTGTATTACCTGGGATGGTATCAAGGATGATTTTTGCTTGTTTACTACCCATCTGTGGGTGGTGAAGACATGCCAGTGTTATTTGTATGTTTTCCTAATATCTCCTGGTTATCAACAATGTCGCCAGGTATGATAAATCTGGATACTAGGTGGCGAAGAGATGAGCCATGATTGGAGCTAATATTTGTGAACACCCTGGTGCTGTGGATAATCCGAATGGGAGAACTTTGTATTGGTAATGTTGTTTGTGAGATTGAGACTTTCCGATATTCCTGATGTATGGTATATGGAGGTATGCATCTTTTATATCTATATGGGCATCCAGTCTTCTTTGTTGATTTGTATGAGTGAACACAAAGGTAGACTTGCACTCCAAAAGTGAACGGTTTATTGTAAGCCAAACATCAACAAATCATACAACGTTTCGAGGGTAAACACCTTCATCAGGTGATGTGAAGCAACACAGTGCGGCTTAAATAGCTAGTGCCAATCAAAAGGTCTCGCCCTAATGGGTGTGTGCTGGACAACTACCATAAAATCAATAGTGGATAATAGAATAAAACTATAAATATATAAATGTAAAAATAAATATGTGGGAATGAGTGAGCTAGTTAAGAGCACAAATGACTGATAAATATAAAGTGCATAGTGCAGATTATAACAAGGGTGGCTAAATCTAGACATATACCATATGGAGACTAAGGCTGCCCCATATAAATGGAAATCCCTGTGAACAAAGTAAGTGTTATATTAATAAGTGCCATGTAGTGCAACAAGTGAAAGGTATAAAATATACATCAAAATAACAATAGACATAAAATAAGGTAACATTGTTTCAAACATAGGGAAATCCAAAGAATGAAAAATGTCTGCAGGAAAGTCTCAAAGTCCATGTTCATATCGTAAAGGTTCACTAGATGGCGTGGACTTTTTTAATCTGCTTATCCACGTGTATGATGATATTTTATACCTTCACTTGTGCACTACATGGGCACTTTATATAATATAACACTTACTTGTTCACAGGGATTTCCATTTATATGGGGCAGCCTTAGTCTCCATATGGTATATGGCTAGTTTTAGCCACCCTTGTTATAATCTGCACTATGCACTTTATATTTATCAGTCATTGTGGCTTTTAACTAGCTCACTCGTTCCCTACATATTTATTTTTACATTATATATTTATAGATTTTATTCACTATTATCCACTATTGATTTTATGGTAGTGTCCCAGCACACACCCATTAGGGGCAGTACCTTTTGATTGGCACTAGGCTATTTAAGCCTGCACTGTGTTGCTGTTCACATCACCTGATGAAGGGGGGGTTTACCCTCGAAACGTTGTATGATTTGTGATGTTTGGCTTACAATAAACGTTCACTTTTTGGAGTGCAAGTCTACCTTGGTTTTCTCTAGTATTTCGTTCCCTTTGAAGTAGGGAAATTAGACTTTTTGCACCCGCCTGGGGGGTAGTGGTGCATATGGACTTCTCTTTACCCATTTGATTTGTATAAGTACTGATTTCAAAGTCTCCGTCTTGAATTTTTTGTTTGGAATGAAGGAATTAAGGAATTTCAGGTTGGTATTGGTCTGAAATCGCCTGTACTCTTCTTCTTTAAAAATATGGGAGTAGATCCCTTTCCTGAATTGAGAGTTTGGTATTCTTTCGATGACGTTGTTTGACTGTAGGTCCCGTAATTTGTTTGGACAATATTGTCTTTATTGATAATGGTGGTTGGATTGTAGAAACCTTGTCAGATGTGACCAGTGATGAAATTCTATTCGGTATCCATGTTGTAGGATTTTCAGAACAATACAAGAATTGTGGAAGCACTCCAATTAGGCTAATTTACAACTACATTTAGCGGAAGTGCAACTGATCTGGTCAAACATTATACAACAGAAAAGATAATCAATGCACATTCCTGGGCCCCATACAATTCATTTATCTGCACCTGGCATACTTTATAAACAAAGGGGTTTTAGTATACATTACTGTGATCACATGAATGAAAGGATTTTCAGAACCCATGAATCCGAGGTAGTTTGAGCCCATCTTTCCCTGTACAGGGAGAGTCTTCCTCCTATCTGAGAATAATGGGTTCGCGCACATTCATAGTGGTCTTGAGCAGCTTGCCTGCCTCCCCAAGAGGTGGATGGTAGGGTATTCTTTGCAGAATTCTTTCTATTAGTTCCTCTAGTTTTGAACCGAAGAGTAGGCTTCCCTCGAATGGGATTGATGTTAAGCCGTGTTTAGAATAGGTATCTCTCCTGGATACAACGGATGCGCTCATGGACTTGGCAGCCAGTTTAACTGAATCCATGGATGCCTCCGATATATATTCATTCGTATCCTTATGTCTTTTAGCATTTTAATGATCTCTTGACTGGGGGTGCCTTTTTTGATGGCATTTTCCAATTCTAGTAGCCAGTATCGGTTAGCCCTTGCTAAGCTAGTGATTGCCAGGGGATGTCGAATTGCTGCCCCAGAAAGAGAATAAATTCTTTTTAATAGGACATCTTCTTTCTTATCCATTGGGTCCTTGAGGGCTGCTGTGTCCTCTGTGGCCAGTATTGTCTTCCTGGCTGCTTTAATGATGGCTGTGTCTACTTTCGGAGGTTCATCCCATGAAGCTGTGACGGATTGTATAAATGGATTTATGGAAAGTTTTGTTGATTTGTGGATTTGGAATCTTTTATCGGATTCAAATGTTCTTTTTTGATGGTGTCCAGGAATTGTTCATGGGCATGGAAGTATGTTGTTTCTTGCGATTTCCTTGTAAACATTCGATCAGTGGACGTTGTTTATAGAGATTCTGATATACACAAGGTAGACTTCATTCTTGTTATTAAATGAGCTAGGGTTTCTTGTGTTAGAAAGCCTTTAGGTTCCCTCTCTTCCGGATTTGTTTCAGTTTCTGAATCTACTGTTTCTCCTGGTTCCAAAGGGCTGGTAGTGTATTTTGTTAGATGTAGAAAGGCCAGCAGGATTGATCATATCAGAAACTTTGAATAACATGTTTCCTGAGAAAGTTGCCAAAAATGAATCATCATATGTTTAATTGCCTTCAAGATTTGTTCTTGGGATGAGTTTTGGTGTTTCTGTAGCTGTGCATTCAGCGCAGAGTTTCTTATCCGAGGGCTGGATATCACACATGTGACACTCAGATCTCTTCCTTTTGTATGATATTCTGATCATAGTCCCTTGGATGAATAGCTGAAATAGTAATGAATTTTGTTTTAGAATGTTTCCATGAAACCCACTCTCTCTCTCACTCTCCAATCACTCACCTCCTGGATCCAGAGCTTCTATGATCCCTGGAGCTCATTGTAGACTTGTAGAGCTAAAACAAAAATTTTAAAACACATTAGTGGAGGTTCTTGATTGAGTGTATAGGGTAAATCCACCATTACTTACTGCAAGGCAGAGTTTTGAAGGGGGATAGGCGCAGGATCCCTCTGCTGAGTCAGGAGAGGAAAATCCGGGCTGTACAGCGTTCTGGACAGATTGAAAAGCCTTCAGCCGGCTTCTTGAAATTTTCACGGCTTTTACCGCGTTACTTCCGGGTTGCGCTGACATCACGAGACTTGACGGCGTCCGCGCACCCGACGGCGGCGCGCCTAGCCGCCTTCCCGTTTCTATTGGCGGAGGAGAGGAGAGAGAGGTTGGAGGAGTTCCTTTGCTGACAGGAAAGAAAAAAGACGGTGGGTTGGACTCTAAAGGGACCTTTTATAAGCTTTGGAAGGGGTTCCTAATAAGTGCTCCACAGGGGATTAACCCTTAAGTCAACACAGCCACGCAAGGACCTTGCAAACAACATTTAACATTTCAGCAAAAAATAAAGTAAGTATGGGGGAATCAAACCAGCAACCTTCTATACTGTGTCTTTCTAAAAAGAAAGCTTTCTACCTCTATGCCACATGGGCTAATAAGTAATGACCAAGTACATGTAGAGTCTTTATCTTTTGCTAGACACATAATAAAAAAAAAAAAGGGAACATGGGGAATCAAACCTGTGTCCCAATAGTCTGATCTTTTTCCTAACCCAGCAGACCACGCCACAGGTGAACTCTCAATCAATAGAAGTAAATGCACGTAAAATCAGTTCACTATTTTGTATTGCTTCTGGAAGACTGTCAGCAATTCACGCTGGTTGGTACATAAATAACAGAGCTGATATATATAAAGTTCGTACATATATAGAAACTTTATATTTTTCTAGTAACATGGAAATAAACAAACAAAAAAAGCACTAAACTCAGGCAGTAAACTGTGTTATATTGTTTCATAAGTAAACTAGGGGATTTGAACTTGTAACTTCTTGGGAGCCCCGCCACGGGTTAGTGGATGGGGCGTCTGACCGAGGTGGGAGCTCTAGGTAGTGTAGGCTCCTCCAGGTCCGCCCCCTCCTTTCTCTAAGCGGCGCGCGAGCTAAGCCATTATAGAGCAGCCGGTGACCTGAAAACAGCTCATTGGAGCGACGCTAAGAGGCACAAAAAGTTTGGAAAAAGCAAGAGGATATGGAGGAAGAGCTGATGCAGCAGGTGAGGGAGAGGATCAGCAGGCAGGGGGCGGGGTGGCTTCAGGCCCTGTTGCCAAGGGGGGACCAGCATTCCACATCACAAGGGGATGGAACCCCCCCTTCAGGGCGCCCGGCTGAGTCCTGGGGTTAGGCCAGTGCGCACCTCCCGCCCACCAGACCGGCTGAGTCCTAGTCCTCCCGATCCTGCTAGACGGAAAAAAGGGGGCAAAGGCCCAGCCAAAGGGGCAGGGAAAAAGGCAGGAGCCCAGAGGAAGGGGCTTGTTGGGGCCATTAGTGCCATTTTTAGGTCTGGCCTCAGGAGGAAGAGGCTCCATCTTCGTCCAACCCAGATGGAGGGTCAGGGGAGGGAACTTCGCAAGAACAGGACACCCTAGTGCAGGTAGGTAGCCAATTGTCGCAGCAGGCACAGGCAGGCTGAGGGAGGGGAGAAGAGGGTGTTGGAGCATTGGGCCAGTGGTCAAGCAGGCAGGCTCCTACCGCAGTGGAGGAAGCGGCAGCTACACCAGGTCGAGCCACAGGGCGGGGCGAGAAAACATCTAGCGGAGGCAGCAGGGTCAGCAGCCACTAGGCTGGAATTTTTCCCAATCATAGTGGCAGTGGAATTGTGGGGTGACAGGATGTCTAACAAAGCCATTTGTTTTTGGACAGACAATGAAAGCGTGGGCCAGGTAATTAATAAACAATCTTCATCTTCCCCTCTGTTCCGCCTTATGAGGCATCTGGTTCTCCGCTGCTTGCAGCTTAACATCGGTTTAGGGCCAAGCATGTTCCCGGCATGATAACAAGATTACTGACTCTCTTCTCGTTTCAGTGGGAAGACTTCCGCAGGTTGGCTCCGGAGGCAGAGTTGGAAGGGACACATTGCCACAATCCTTGTGGGAGATAGCGGACAAAAGTTGATGGCCATGGTACAGGCATCAGTGGCACCCTCAAGTGGCAGGATCATGGTAAGGCGTGGAGGAGTGGGTAGCTATGGCTGGTGAAGAGGTCCAAGAGCATTAGGAAGCGAGTTCTTTTAGAATATCTAGTGAACCTTAGAAATTCCCATTGCTCAGGTTTAGTGGCACAGAGGAGATTGCAGGGTATTTCTTTTCTTTCGGCTATTGGGTTGGCAGGACATAACAAAGGATTTCCTGATACAATCAATCCTTAGGGGTTGGAAA
Organism: Hymenochirus boettgeri; assembly: GCA_019447015.1. Taxonomy (NCBI): domain Eukaryota; kingdom Metazoa; phylum Chordata; class Amphibia; order Anura; family Pipidae; genus Hymenochirus; species Hymenochirus boettgeri. The sequence continues at coordinate 122,311,218 of CM033475.1, read as the reverse complement.
AAGGAATATATAACCAAAGAGGCCAGGCGCCCTATTTCGTTCGGGTTTCTTATTAGGCTCATTGAGGTCCTTCCTTCTGCTTGCAAATCCATGTATGAGGCTGTTTTTTCTCAGCATTTTTCGGAGCCATGCGGGTGGGTGAGCTGGTTCCCCCAGGGGCTAAAGGCACAGGAGGTTTACTAGTGCAGGACGTATGTCATGAATGGTAGGATCAGGGTCCAAAAACAGATCAAAGACGGATTTTTGGCGCTGGTTTTCGACCTCAACTAAAAAAGGATTTTCTGCCCAGTTTTGGCGATAAAAGATTCGCAGCAATTGGGTCCTTCGCCATTCTTTTTGTCCCACCTCGGGGGGGCTCCCCTCACCCGCTACCAATGAATCTATGCTAAAGGTATCCTTGTGTAAATTGGGCTTAATCCAAAGGAGTTTGGCACACATTCCTTTAGATAGGGGCCGCTACTGAGGTGTATACTTTAGCTTTTTCTGAACAGGAGGTTAAGCGTTTAGGATGATGGAGATCGAGCTGTGTGGACGCCACGGGGAACGATCTCTGTAGGTCTCGGCTATCTGATCTCATGACACCCATGAGGCAGAATCTCACGAATAGAGGATTCAATGAGGTTAATCCTAGTTTGGTCAGAGATCGTTCTACTGTGGTGTGGCAGGGTGCCAGGGACCCGGCAGCCATAGAGAGGGCAAGGAGGGTAGTGAACACACGGATCTCCAGATTCGTACGCTCCTTGGGTGGAGTTGTCATAAGACACAGACAATGGAGGGTGACAATAGGTCACTGATGAGGTCAGATGGGATACATTGAATGAGATCGGCCGGTATATTTCATCAGGCTTACAAGACGGATTGACAGGCCTTATTTTTGTTGTGGGGTAGGAGCTCGGTGTAGGGGTACACGACATCCTAGTGGCGGGTACACCCTTGCTGGAAATTGATGGAGCCGTTACATGCCTCTGGCAAGACAGAGGTTGGCATTCAAGCTGTTTCTATGGCTGGAGATAGTTAACAACAAGTATGGTTATTGGCACGCAAGGGTGTACAGTTTGGTAATAGCAAAGGGCAATATTAAATTAAGTTATTTTAATATTAATTTCAATTAAAAAAGACCGTGGCCGATTGTTAACCCAAAAAAGTGGTGTCTGGTCTTATTTAAAGAAGGTTCTTTATCTGGTATTCAGGGCTGACCGGGTCTTTTTCTTTTATCCCTCCACTGGTCTGGTCTTGTTTTCCTAAAACAACAGCATTTACATGGTGTGCCACCAGCAACTCAACTGTGATCACAGGTACATTTAGAAACTATCAGGGTTATTCAATAAAAGTTCTTATTGTTAAAAATGGTGCTAATTTTGCCCCAACCAATCAGATTAGCTTTCAAATGTTAAATAAGATCTGATTGGTTGGGGCAAAATTAGACACATTTTAAATGATAAGGGGGAGATTCAATAAAGGGCTTTTCCAATCTAAAAACCCACGTTACCCGAAGAAATTTCAGGTTAACGTGGGTTTGAGAGGATTTTAAGCGCAGCGCCATTTCCAAATGTTTTTGGAAATAGCGCCGTGCTATAGATGCAAAACCCCTACCGTTAAGTTTTGCGCACAATAGTAGCACGCCACTTACAGGTACTGTGTGGGAGGCGTTAAACCCACGCTCTTACCTTAGCCCAATCTCGTGATGCAATAACTGACGTAATCTCGTTTACGTCAGTTATTGTATCGCGGGATCGGGCTAAGGTAAGTAACGGGAGCTCACGATATTGAATCTCCCCGAAGAACTTTTTTTGAATCTCCGCTTTATCTTTCGCTAGAAAGAGATGCTAGAACCTCTGCACATAGAGACAGTGACTCCTGGGGTCAGGGGCGTGGCTCTTTGAAGCCAACATGGGCATGAGTTGTACGGCAACAACATGGAAGCCTCCTTTGTTACAGAATCTAATCTATATATATATAATAAATGCAATAATTAGTGTTCTCCTTTAAAATGGTGCTATATTTGCCCCAACTATCAGATATTAGCTTTCAAATGTTAAATAAGTTCGATGGTTGGGGCAAATTAGCACATTTTAAACGATAAGAACTTTTATTGAATCTCCCTGTAGTCTTTTTACCTGTCTACTGCAGTTAGAAAAATCTTGATAACATGTGTTGCTGTAGATTACTAGCACAGGAAACATCCACACACCTTGTTTAATAAGGCCATTTAAGTTGTTAGGCCAAGAGGAAATGTATTTAATACTTTACAACTTAAAATTATGCCTGTAACTATTTCTTTTTAGTAAAGAAACCTAAAATGTTCATGTAGGTGTAAACAGAGCTGTATCAATGTAGAAACAAAAAAACATCAAATTACTTCTAGCAAGAGGACGAAATTTCTCATAAATTGGAAGGCATCTCAAAAGGTTACCAAGCTGGACCCTGCAAGTAAGGATCGTCTTCCATTTGACTGTGGTCCTGTAAACATTTCTAGCTGCTAATGAATGCTGCAAAGCACTGTGAGGGTACGGCCACACTTCGCACCAAGCAATAGCACACGGAATCACAGCGATTTGATGCATTTGCAGAGTGTGTTTTTCATTAGAAATAGAAAAATGCATGCGATTGCGCAAAAAAATGCAGAAACACAAATCGCATCGCACCCGAAAACGCGAATTCGGTTGTGTTGTCACAATTGCAATATCGAAAAAACGCGCATGCGCAAATGCATCAAAAACGCGATAGTGTGGCCTAGCCCTTAAGGACGTAAGAACCCATAACAAATAACATTTTTACCTAGATACATTGACAGATATGTAAATATACAATGTATCAAATTAAAATTGAGATAATTCTTGTCATTTGGTACCACAAAAAGAATGCAATGAGTCTTTCTTTTTATTTTACAATGAGTACAGATGAAGGTAAAGTTAACATATAAAGTGCTATAGTGCTAATGCACGATATGCAGTTTATTCTAACTAATGCTGAGATATATCAAACTTACTGCTGGGATTTTCATAGTCAATGGTGTCTGGACTTCGCCTCCTGGGGAAGTAACATAACCTGTCCAGGTACCACACCAAGGCTTCCTCCTGTAAAGTGTCCGCCCATTCGGTGCCACTCAGTGGAATCCATAAGATTGCTGCTGCAGTGAATTCTCAAAAAGGAGTGGAAATAGGTTTCAAAATTGCCTTTTTTTCATCTTCAAACTAAACTGTGCAGCTAAAAGCCCACCACTCTACTCCTTGGTGATCTCTGTTTGAAGTCTTCTTGTTTCTGCTTAATTATTATTATTATTATTATAATTATGTGGATTTATTCACTAGCTTTCATTTTATTAAAGTTAAGTCTGAGAAAACCACAACAGAGCTTTGAGCATAGATCTTGCTATAACCTAGAACTATTTGCATGAAAGTCGCTGATCACACTTAGTATCTATTCTACAAACACACTGCTTCTTACCACTCCCCTCCTCCTAAACCACGTGTGTCTCTGACACAGTAACCCTGGTAGAGCAGCCTACAGCAGATGTTATCCAAGAGAAAAATATAACAGCAGCAGCAACATGAGACAGGAAGCATGTGAAATAACACACAGAGAAACTCTGCTCAGGCACACCTTTGTCTTAGCAAAATCTTAGTCTTACAGGCAAGGGTCACTACAGAACATTAACCCCATCCTTCTCTATATAACGGGGAAGCCAACATGGCATGTGGGATATCTTCCGAAAGCAGAAATTAACACACTATATCTATACAGGCTATAACCAGATTTTCAACAACTACTTTTTATTAATATTAAAAGGAAACCTGTTTAGATTATTTAACTGTTATTTAAACTGAAATCAATAACCAACTAAAGCACAATCAGTATAACCGAAACCAACTAGTATTAATTAAGCCATTTAGTGTAACTGTTGTAGGTTAGAGAAAACAGAAAATGGTACGTCTATTTAAAGGGCATCTCAACCCTCAATATAATTTTTGATAAAATGCAGGGGATCCCTACCACACCAAACCGTTATGTTAGATGTGTAAAAATAGAATCCAAACTCTACTTACAGCTCGTTTCTGATCTGGCTCTCTGTGCCTGGAACTACAAAACAGGGGGAGACCAGCAGCTGTGGCTGTGATTGGCTGAGAGTGCCCCCATGTCCCTCACGGTAATAATGCAATGATGCCAATCAGGTATACAACCACCACCAGTATTTCTCAATGTCCCTTTTCTAAGCTTGATCACAGTGGAGTAGATACAGTAAGCAAGACCGAAAGAGGCAATTCTGGACACCAGCAGCAGTAGTGGCGGCTGTATAGCAGCGTGATGTCAATGCATGGTCTTGACTGATGGCCACTAGCCATAAGAAGCAGGAGTATGGTGAAAGTTTGGTTGGGGGAATTCTGATTATGAAAAAATGTCTGTTGCCTTTAAATCCTGTTTTATCAATCCTGGATGGGTCGACTAGGTTGGTGGGCAGAGGGACAAATCTCCCAGGCCACTCTTAAATATTGGGCCTCAACAGCAGCAGTGTTTGTACCCACAGGGCCACGAGAGATGTTGATGGTGTGTGTCTGCAATGTTACGCATTCAAGAGACAAGCAGCAACTTCACAGCCATGAATTGAATACCCTCTACAATGCTGTATACTAATGCTGTCTGCTGAGAATGTGTACGTGCATTGGAAGTTTGAGAAAAGAGCTGGCCCAGGCAAGGCACAAGTTAAGTGGCAAAAAAAAGTGAATTCAATGTGGGGGTTAATTATCACTTGATTGAATAGAGAAAACCTCTGTTGCCTCTTCGCATGCCTGTGATATACACCTATTTCATACATGCATCATGCCATAATTATTCTAATGGCCAGTCATGGAAACATTAAGCATCGTGGCTTGTATTCTCTTATATCAGAGCTTGAACTTCTAAACTAAAAATTGTAAAAAAAAAAAAAAAAAAAACTATTGGTCATAGATTATCTCATTAAAAGGTATATTTACATTTTATACTATAATAGTTCAGGCCCCTATATCACATAAGCATGTGAACTTTAGTTTAGTTCTTCAACCAGTAAACACGTAAATACAGTAAACATCTTACAAATATGCAGCAGTCTACCCAAAAAACTGAATTGTAGTGGGGGGTAGTTGAGGATTTCCAAAAGTTAAAGGTCCGTACACACGCTCAACCTTATGGCTAAAAAATATGTTTCCTGAGAGTGGCTGTGCAATCATTTCTTTTTATCCTTGTAAAATAGGGATGAGGAAAAGTAACATTATGGGCTAGCTATAGCAAAAATTTGTATTTGCCCTAAGTATATTATATTTATAGAAAATTACTTTAAGGAAATTAAAGAGCATGTCCACCCCTTTTAAAAAAAATTTGGGATATAGTAGGTCTCCCTACCCCAGCCCCAACCACTATAATAGTTTTTCAGAAACTCCCGACATTACTTACCTTCCCTCTTTCCTCCAGCGTACTGTCCCGGCCCTCTGCTTGCATGAAACTGCAAGCTGGGGGCCGGACCATCAGCTGGTCCGTGATTGGCCAATAACAGACGCAGCTGCCGGCAGTGGAAAACGCGGGGGAGAGAGGTAAGGTAAGTAACAATCGGGGGAGTTTCGGCTAAAACTATTATAGCAGTTGGGGTGGGGGAGGGAGACTTATATACAACGAATGGGATTTACACTAGGGGGACGGAGAGCAAAATGGTGTGCATGGCAAAATTTTCCCGTAGGGAAGACAGGAGGCACAGTATATGGACCAGGCTGGTGGCCAGTTTTGTGGACTTTGGAGGGGCATTGCAGGCAGCCAATTGGAACTGGGATGTAAGGTAAGGATTTTTATGCACTACACAGTGGGGCCAGTAGTGGGTTAACTTATAGTTTTGGGGGTGGATATGTGCTTTTTACATAGTCGTTAAAAAAGAAAGTAGATAATTAGAGATTTTAAGTATTTATAATGATTCACCTTCAGCTGTATAATTTCAAAAGTGTCTAGGTGTTTTGTTGGAAATACAGTACAGTAGTTTAGCTTATCTCTGACATCCACAGAACTCAATGAATGATAAGAATGTGAAGAATAGAACATTAACTTATTGTAAACACAAATATAACGGACTGGCTGGTACCACTAGCAATGAACACAGAAAGAGGATCTTGACAACATAAGGTTTTATGAGTTTCTGGTTTTGACAGACATTCTTCATATATTATCTGAGCAAAAGGAAACACCAAGAACTTTTCTAGCAATACAAGAATTGAAATTATCACCAAATGTGTTCATACTTGGAATAGTTGAATCCTAAATAATAATACTAATTCTGCTTACATTTTTTAATCTAGTATCAATTTTAAAAAAAAATCTTACTTAACTAATTCCTAACTCCATCAGCTGATAACTGACACCAAGGGTATTGCTTTGTGGAATGCAGAGCGATAGGACTGTATGTGCAGCTTCTGCAATGGCACTACTGTATATTTTATGGCTAATTAATTATTATATTACCGCCAATAAATTATTAATATATATTAAATTCAATGGAAAGTTTAAATCTTTTAAAACACAAAATACAAGAAAGGTATATTATATAGGACATTATATCTGATCTAATAGGAAAGCAATGTAAGGGATCAGAACGCAAAGCGTAGATTCAGCAAACTGTGGAGATCACCGTTTTACCTGCCTAACACAAAGAATAGGAAGAATTTTTGGATTATTTCACTTATGTTTCTGACCTATATAAGTTTACTACATGTTTTGTAATACCCCTACCTGTTTGCTCTGTAGAAGGAAAGTTATATCTTTGCTGTCTTAGAAACATTGAAATGCTAAGCACCTTAGCTTTGTCAATAAGTTTTCAAGCATGAAATGAACAGTTTATTGAGCACTTAAAGTGATGCATGAAATCCACAGAATACTGAATTCAAAGCTAAGAAAAGTAAAACGTTAAACAGAGGACACTCCTTTTATAGCTTTGTTATGCTAAGCATAAGCAGCATCACACTGGCCCACCAGGACCCCAGGGAAATTCCTAGTGGGTCCAGAATACAGTGTGGGCTTTCAGCCACCAATGAAAGTGGGGGAAAGTAACGGGGAGATGTTGCAAGGAGAAGTAAAAGTTGAAGAATATTTGTCATTTGCCAATATTACAGCCAGATTAAACAAGAGCCGCCGTCGCGGCTTCTGACAATTAAATATAGCGGCGTTACCCTTACATGACTCAATGCCAGCTATTTGCTGGCGTTAGAATTCCCACAAAAAAAGTGTTGCAAACAATATATTAATTCTACTGCAGCGCCTCCCCATAAATGAGCACCTTAATGTTTCCTGGTGGGCCCCTGGCCTACTGCTTCTGTTGGCCCACATGGCCAGTCCAACACTGAACATAAGGAACCAAAAGGTTTCTAGTATCTACTAGCTGCAGGAAATTTAGGGATTACTACAGTTAGTCCTTACTCTGCGTATGTGCTGCCGTTCATGCTGAGGAAAAAAGAGAAAAAAAAAAGAAAAAACATGACACAGTAACACATGCAGTTAACAAAGTAACCCAAACATTGTGTGACTAGATTTAAGCAGGAGTGCAAACATAATACAATGAATGATCACAAGGTGTTTACATTTCTGTGCTTATATTACATTGGTAACTTTAGCTTAAAATAGATAAGCAATCTCTTGTTCAGCCAGCAACCGTTACTTAGGAAAAATGTTTTTTTTTTAAATTGCCGTTATGAAAATAGTAATTCACATCCCATCATTACTGTAACATTTTATTGTGATCTGCTACCATATTCTTTAATAAAATAAATATGAAGCATTAATTGCTTCAGCTCTCAATCAAGTACCTTATCTTCTGCTGTGTCCAAGTACCGCTACTGCATTTTCTAAACTGGAAGGTTGTGACTGTAACTGGATGGGCTACAGTTGGGGCCAGATGATAGCGATTACCGAGGATGCTCAGTTTAAAAAAAGTCAGTGAGGAAAGGATAGTCGGTTAAGAGAGGGATGGGGCATAATGAACCTGAGCAAAACAAGTACTGGATTGAAGGCAACAGGAACTCACACACCTCAGGGTAAGGGCTACTTACATGTATTCAACTATAGATTAATTAGTTCACATAGTTTTTTCAGTATACATACCCTTAATAAACTAGCATTTACGTCTACCTAAAGTATTTTTTTGTCCAGAACTGTCAGAGTTAACTGCTAAAGGGCATGTCCACCCTTAATAAAAACTTTGAGCGGTGGTAATAGAACCACAGCCCCCAGCCCCAACGTATAAAATTAATTCAGAAAGTGCCCAGGTGTTACTTACTCCCTCTCCTGCGGCGCGCCGGCCGGCCTTCTGCTTTCGAGACACTGCAAGCAGGGGGCAGGACCGGCAGCCGCGTCCGTGATTGGGCTGAAGAGGCCAATTACGGACGTGGCGCTGCGGCTTCTCAGAATGCGGGGGAGCGAGGGAAGGTAAGTAGAGTTCTGTGACTTTCTAAAAATAATTTTTATGCGGTTGGGGCTGGGGAAACACATTTTATTATGTGGCTAGGGCGTTTTATGGTAGGGGGAGGGGGATAGCAAAAACGGGAGGGAGGGGAGGGAGGGGGAGGCGAGCGGGGAGTAGCTGCTGTACACATGCCAAACTTTCTCCGGAGGCCAGGTAGGAGGCAGAGTCATATATGGACTCTGCTATCCTCCTGGTGGGCAGTTTTGGGACTTGTTTGGGGGGACTACAGGAGAACCAGATGGAGCTGGGATGTGAGGTAAGGATTTTACTACACTACCACAATGGGGCCAATACTGGGGGGATTATAGTTTTTGGGGGTGGACATGCCCTTTAAGTCATGCGTAATTTTAAAACTATACTCACCTCCCCCTAAACGCGTAAATACATAAGGGAGATCACATAAAAGGTCTTATTGTTTTAAAGGTGCTAACTTAGCCCCAACCAATCAGATTCTATTTAACATTTGAAAGCTAACATCTGATTGGTTGGGGCAAAATTGGCATCATCATAAACGATAAGAACTTTATTGAATAACCCGATGTAACCAGGATGAGGACCGTATCCCTTGGTTCTTCTTAGATATGCAATGGTACATACATAAACTTTGTTTCTTCATTGTCCCCACCTCTCTTGATGTATATCAACAAGGCAATGAGAAGAAGCAAAAGTAATGTTTGGGTAAGTATCCAAGAAGAACAAGGGGTGAGTAAAAGCCGTTTAGTTCCTCACCCCTGGGTACAACATGGAAAGAAGAAGAGGAGAGGGTTAGTATATTTGTTCTTTAAGGGGGAACGTGGTCCAAAAATGACTTTAGGTAAATTGATTGCAATTACTTCATTATTTATTTTAATAGTTTTGAAGATATTTACATTTCTGTGTGTGATATGGCGCAGCATCACCAGGTCCCTGCACTTCCTCTTTCTCTCTGCAACATCAGTCAATCTGCCGTGTCTCCTCCTCCCTTTGCAGCCCCCTGATCCTCCCACTCATGGACCCCATGGTCCCTCCAGTTGCAGGGCCCCTGGCCTTGGCCCATAAGCCCTCCGCGCCGCTCGTGTGGGTGCCGTGGGCCACTCAGACTTCACACAGCAGAGGAGGGGACTTCCTGTCCCCCCTTACACACTGAGGGAGTCTGAGGCTGTGCTCGTGGCGGCACTGTGCAGGAGAAGCCTTAGGAATGTCACATGTCAGCCCCCACCACGATTAGTATCTGGTCAGTAATTTTCTTGGGCTGTGGAGCAAGTAGAGAGGTGGTTGATGGCTGTTTTAAAGGTAGAAAACTAGCCTAATTGTTTGGAGACAATTGTCGCCTTTAAGATGAAACTGTAATGCAGCAATTGCATTGGAACATGTAAATTGCAGGGGCAGTACCAATTGCAGAACTCTGCACAGTTCCTAAAAAAATCACCCACAAACAGAAAAAGATTGGATAAGAACAAAAAATCCAAAACAAGATGGTGTTTATAAATGTTATTGTGCTTGGTTTGTAAGCCAGTAAATTTGGCAAATAGAAGTGACATTTTGTCACCTTTACTTTACTTATTGTAGCAGAGCAATTACCTTTTTATATATTTTAAAAATTGATTACATATTCTAGTTCTAGAGATTTCCATCCCTGAACATGTAGTGAAAACTATCGTTCTTTCCCTGAAAGTATAAAGCTGAACTTTTTTAAGGTGCAAAGTATTGATGAGGCAATGTGTTTCTCTTTCGTGATACTGTACTTGCGGCAACGTCGGTGGGGTTTGCGTTGTGGTTGGTGGGGGGGCTCACTGGGGGTGGGGGGGGGTATGGAGCGCTGTGCATTTTCATATGCGAGGTGGGTTGCAAGAGGCTGCTAGAAGGCGGGTGGCTGTCTCATTAGTACCATACCCAGGGGCCCTTAAAAGATACTTTTGGGCTTAATGGGCCCTCAGCTCGAAACCAGAACCCCCTTTGGCTCTTAAGAGCCTTAGGATAGAACCAACAGTTTAAACCAGGACCACCTCTGGTCCTAAAAAGTACCTTTTTTTAGGTCTCCGCTGTTTTCTCGCCTAAAGCCCCAAAAGTCCTTAGACCCCTATTCGGCAATTGTTGGGGTCCCTCAGCTTAAAAACAGAACCACCTTTGGCTCTTAAGAGCCTTGGGATAAAGGGGTCCTGCAGTTTTTTCCAGGATACCTTGGTCCTAAAAAGTACACCTTTCAAGTCTCTGTCTGAAAATGTATTGTCAATGCCAAAAGGAACACTTGCCATGCCACAATGACACTTATAATTGGCGGGGCTCCTTTAGACCCAAAGGCTCTTTTTAGGCCCTGGTGGGTGTGCTGTGGAGGGTAGGGGAGTCCCTGTGGGAGGTAGGGGGGCTTCCCCTTGCTAGGTGCACTAGTGTGACTTCCACCCTTCCCAGATAAACAAAATGCACCCCTGAACCAACCCAGACCCCCCGGACCAATTTTTTTAACACAATGAATCTGCCATCACCGTCAACAGAAGTCAGAACAGAGCAGTTCCTCGTGTTTTTTACCATTCTCACAGTAAAAAACTCTTTCCAATCTTAAAGAGTAAACTTCTTTCTTCCAGTTCTCTAAAACATTTATTGGTAAACAAGGCACCAGATTTATTTTATGGCCCATTAAAGAGCTCAGAGATCATATCCCCATGCAGGCATCATCTCTCTAGTGTGCATAATTGTAACTTATGTAACTAGTGTCTTCATTTAAGTCTCCCAGTAATTTAGTGTGCCCTTCTCTGAACCCTTCCATTTCAAAGATGTCCTTTTTGTACACAGGATTCCGAAACTGCACTGCACATTCCAAAAGAGGCCTTACCAATGCTTGTAAAGAGGGACAATACTTTTTTTCTCCTTAGGGACATATTTTTAAAGCCATGGCATCGCCTTAGTGATACTGCAAGTTAGTTAATCTACAATCGCGGTCGTAAATGTACAATCGCAATTGGTTATTAATGAACGTTTGGTCGTAGAATACCGTGGTAGTAAACTACCTTCTGACGTTCCATTAAATTTTAAAGTAATGTAACCTCACAATGGACGACATTCGACATTAATCACAAAACAAATTGAATGTCGAACAATATTTAATGTACATCTACGTTCAATTAACATTGTACATCTGTCTATCAAAGTATCGGTCGGTCGGTTTAAGATTAATTACCATTGTAATAGTGTATGGCCACCTTTAGCCTCCTAAAAGTTCTGCACAAATTAAACACCACAGATCTTTGGCTTACTGTCTGTTGAGACCTTAAGCCATGTGCAGGACAGAGATTGTTGGCATAAGAAAGGACACACACATAAGGATGACAATGGAGAAAGGCGAACATAAACAAAATACAGTTTACTGCACTGTAGTACAGTACAGTGTGTTTTATTTATTATTGTAAACAGATCCTTATGGATGGACACTAAATTGTGCACATAACCTGTACAGAGAAAATAAAACTCAGTTTGACATTGCCAAAAAACTATTTTTCACATTTAAGAAAAATGTAAGCTATTTACCGCTCAACATGAGGAAAAGACGGTCGGGGTGTCGATGGGGCCCATTTTAGCTATACTGTATCTGCCCAACCCAAACCCCTAGACCACCTGGTTAACCTTTTCAGTACCATAATGTCTCTCAGACTACAACTACAAATGTGATCCAGCTGGGCTATTAATGTTTGGTGACTTAATTTTCAGATTATTAAGTTCTAAATAAATTAATTATGCTTTACCCACTTTAAAAGTTGCAGCTTTTAAAATCTAACTTTACCCTAGATATTTACAATACTTTCTTGCCTTGAAGGATTCATATAATTATATATTAAAGGGACACTAAACTCCCATAATCTATAAATATAACTATTTGCCATCGTTTCTGTTATTCACAGGGGGGTGAGAAAGCTTATTCTTCCCTGTGAAAATAGGACGCCGGGGGACCTGGAACTTACCTTACCGGCTCCACAATAATTAGGTCATGCACGCCAATACAAAGATAGGGCGCGCTATCGGGCACAGAACGCTGTTCTGTGCAGTAGCGGCTTGGAGTGGAGTGACGGTAAGTTACGTTCCAGATCCCCGAGCGTCCTATTATTCACAGGGAGGTGAGAATAAGCGTTCTCACCTCCCTGTGAATAATATAAACGGAGGCAAATAGTAATATTATGGGTTAGTGTTCCTTTAACATAGGGGCATATTTATAAACAATTGCTATTTTTGCCATTTCGCTATCACAGGAAATCGCAATGACAAATAGCGCTATTTTCGTCTTATTTCTAAAAACGCTCGTTTTCGCTTTCGCCTTTGTATCGCTATTTTGTCATTTTTTAAAATTTAAAGCTATTTATAAATAGGTAAATTTTCACCTTGTTGCCCCTTTTCTCCCTTTCGTTGCCTTTTCTGCAGTTTTACCAGAATTTTTACAAAACATCATTACTTACTGGAATGTTCCTTAAAGAGGAACTGTGGTCTCCAAACAAGTTAAGTTTAAATGAAAGGCCAGTTTCCTACCTTTAAAATGAGCCATCAACCACCTCTCTACGTGCTCCACAGCCCAAGAAATGACTGACCAGAAAGTTAATGGATGGGAGGCTGACATGGGACATTCCTAAGGCTTCTCCTGCACAGTGCCGCCGGCGAGCACAGCCTCAGACTCCCTCCTCGTGTGTAAGAGGACAGGAAGTCCCTCCTCCTTCTGCTGTGTCTGACAGGGGGGGGGGGTGTTTCTAAGTAACCCACGGCACCCGCGAGTGGACGGGGCCACGGCACCAGCGAGTGGGCGGGGCCACATGGGGCTGTAAGATAATGGGCCATGGGGGGCCTGCAACTGGAGGGACCATGGGGGCATGAGTGGGAGGGACCCGGGGGGCTGCAAAGGGGAGGAGGAGACACAGGACAGATTGACTAACAGTTTCAGAGCAGGAAGCAGGAAATGCAGGGGACCTGGTGATGCTGCTGCCATATCACACACAAAAATGTAAAATCTTCAAAACTATGCAAAATAAACAATGGAAATAAATTGCAAAAATTCTCAGGGGAGCAATTCCTATCAATTTACCTCATTAACCTAAATGTCATTATGGACCACGTTCCCTTTAACATGACATTTCTTACACAGCACTGGGATGTTCCCATATTAATGTAACTGGTTTGATATAGCTGCAGTTTGCTGAAAATAAACAATACTAAAATGTGTCCTATTAATAAAATAGAGAAAATTCGACTTTTGAGTTTACACTATTTATCATCCTATTAGTGAAATAGAGAAAATTTGCCTTTTGAGTTTTTATACTATTATATCTTGGCTGAAAAAACACCACCATGTGTTTTATTTTTAAATAACAAAGACAGGTGTTCAGTGTGTATTAACCAATTTATACTATTTTTAAAAAAACCACCAGGGAGTATTACCAATTTACCATCATATGTGCTGAACTTTTCAGCTTATTATTGCTACTTTTTGCTAGTTAATTTTCGCTTTTGATGAAAATTCGTCTTTTTAATGATTTCGATGAAAGGAAAAGTTGAAAGTTTAAAAATTGTGGTAAAGGCTGGTGGGGAAAAAAAAGCAAAAATAATGCCATTTATAAATATGTCCCCCAGACCCTCATTTGACTGTATTGGTAAATAAGAAAATCGGAACCTTAAATAAAAAAAAACCTTTAAAAAGTGAAAAATTAACCTTAAAAAGCGAAATCTCAGATCGTATTACAGTAATGATGAAAAATAGTCTAACACCCCCTGGGTACTTATTAGTATTGAGAAACACCCCACAATATACTGGCACCTTCCATGGACCCAAATGGCCACTATGCGTTTTCGCCACCTCAGACTTGGCGAATTGGAATGGCTGAACTTAATGCAAAAATACACATTTCGCAATCTTATAAATATGCTTGAGCGGTTACCGCAGTGATGTATGGTGAAAAAGTACGGTAATGACCTTTCGCCACTGGTTATCACTGCTTTATAAATAGGAGAAGTCCAAATTTGGCGAAATGGCTGTGTTAAAGAAGGCGAAAAGTTTAATGAACCTTTATAAATATGCCCCATAATGGCAAATAAACAAAAGACAGCAGAAATAGCAATAAAATGAAATACCGTAATAATAAGTGCAAAATCAAACAAGAGATTGTTTATCTTTCTAAATAACATGAAGAATTGCTGTCCCATTAATTGTCTGAAGAGGGCAGCAGTTTTATACGACACACTATAACATACCACACTAAAATAAACATCAAGATTAGCAACAATGTTACCAGACATCAATAAAATCCACTGACAGCAAAAAAAAAACAGGTTCACAATAATAATCAGCATGCACATATAAAACAAGAACATGATAATATAGGTCTACTTACATTGTACCAACTCTGGCTTTTCTGCAAAAAAGAGAACACAAATCAGGTATGCACAGCACAAAAAACTAAGTGGTAATGTTTTACATACGAAATAGACTTGGAAACTTGGAAGAACAAGTTATACATGCAACATTATTGCTGGTATATAAAAAGACCAGACAAAACCTCAATTCTGGATTTTTGTTCTCAGAAGATCTCATGTAACATGTTCCAGTAATAGGAAATATTTCTTCTGTTAAAATAACAATCAACAAAAAATGTAAAATGAAAAAAAAATGTGGCTACGATAAGGAGATTTCAACAGCTTTTAACAGTATAGTATAGATTAGTAATTGAGGTTGAATAAAGACATCGGTCCATCCAGTCCGACATTCAGCAATACCCATATTTCCTGCCTAGCAGTTATCAGTATGATGGGGATTAAATTCCTTCCTAACTGGCAATCGGAAATATGCCTGGATCAACTCCAACTTTATGTATCAATATAGAGCAATAATAGAGTTACATTCAATTTTGGGAGCGGAAATGCTCTTAGAGTAACAAAAAAGTGAACATTATGGGAGAATGTAGGATGCAGATATCAAGCTAAAACATTTGAATATTGAATATCTTTTTTCCAATAATAGGCACATTTCCAGATAAAAGGAAACACGAGAAGACAGGAAATGATGGCAAGAAAAGAATTATCTAAGTTCTCTGAGGACTGATGAATGTATTTTACCTGATCCAGAGATTATTTTCTACAGACTTTATATATGGTATTTATATATATATGCTAACCTAATTTTATTGCTACAATATATACTTTAGGAAAGGGTTTTTCTTTTATACTTATTATGCATATAACAGAAAATGGATTAGTCTGGCTCTATATTTTCTGTCCTCAGTTTTAATTTCTTTATTTTCTGTTAAGTAAAAGGGTATCTTACTCTAAAAAAATTAATTTTCAAAACTTGTACCTCTAGATACAGCAATATCCCACTAATTTAAAACTTTTTGGGGGGGTTTAAACTTGAGCTGTTCATTTTGAGATACCATCATTTGAATACAGCATTTACTGTACAGGGAAACCATAAATAATAATATGTCCCTATCCCTGACCTATTACTAGGATATTTAGCAGCCTCGCAGTACAATTTCTGCAACAATTGAGAGAATCAGCAGAGAAAAGAAGGCAGGGGGAGGGAGGGGAGATGTGAAAGCAGAGCAGTGTCCATTGGTGAGGCTGTGCAGAACTTATAAGCATTGCAGACACTAAATGAAGACAGTGAGTAAGGGAGGGTGGGGGCAATAAGAGCACACACTAAACATTAATAATGTAATGACAAAGCAAGCACAGATAATATATTGAGTACCACCATTTTACTTCTATCAAATTTTAGTCAGATAATGTAATGTATAGTGACCCTTTAAAGGGGAACTGTGTTCAAAAATAACTTTAGGTAAATTGAGGTAAATTGATAGGAATTGCTCCCCTGAGAATTTTTGCAATTTATTTCCATTGTTTATTTTACAGTTTTGAAAATATTTACATTTTTGTGTGTGATATGGCAGCAGCATCACCAGGTCCCTGCATTTCCTGCTTCCGCTCTGAAAATGTCATTCAATCTGTCCTGTGTGTCTCCTCTCCCCTTTGCAGCCCCCCTGGTCCCTCCCACTCATGGACCCCATGGTCCCTCCAGTTGCAGGCCCCCCATGGCCCATTATCTTACAGCCCCATGTGGCCCCGCCCACTCGCGGGTGCCATGGCCCCGCCACTCGCTGGTGCCATGGCCAACCCACCCGCGGGTGCCTAGGTCCTGCCTACTCATGGGCGCCTAAGCCCCGCCAACTCGCGGGTGCCGTGGGTTACTCAGGTCCCCCTTACAAAAAACTCTGTGGAATCATCCTTTTCAGGCAGAGTGAGAACTCTGCCTGAAGAGGCTGTTTTCACACAGTGAAAGACAAGAGCTGTAGATTCCCTTACTTCTCTGTCAGGACTTCACACAGGAGAGGAGGAGGGGCTTCCTGTCTCCCTCACACACTGAGGGAGTCTGAGGCTGTGCTCACCGGCGGCACTGTGTAGGAGAAGCCCTAGCAATGTCACAAGTCAGCCTTCCACCATTAACTTTCTGGTCAGTCATTTTGTATATCTTGGGTGTGGGCATGTAGAGAGGTGGTTGATGGCTCATTTTAAAGGTTGGAAACTGGCCTTGTTTGGAGACCACAGTTCCCCTTTAAGGTAAAGGTGAAACAAAATGAACTTATTATCATTTCTATATATGGCATATGGATGGCATATGGAGGTTTGAGTTGTAAGGGTTAGAAGTGTGAAAATCAAATCACAGCACACTGGAAAAAAGACAAGACTTTATACAGAAATTTTAAGGTGGCAACTGTTTAAAAAAATAAAAGAGCATTTGGGAAGTATGAAGCTGCTTTTAAAAGCTCCTATGTTAATGCACACTACATCCACATGCAAAACATTTACCTAAATAATGAAATGCCACATCAAAAACAAAATAATTTTTACTGTCTTAGGGTTCATAGTGAAATGCTATTCTGCTGAGTTCTCTAATCCTTACAAATCACAGAATAAAATTATATATATATATATATATATATATATAATATATATATATATATTATTTTTTATTTTTTTTTAAATTGCATTTTTTCACTATTATTTGTATTGGGAGCTGTATATATGTACGTGAATGGAATAAAGTTATACGTTTGGAAGATTCCAGGAGTGCTCCGACTTCTTTGTTAATGCTATATTGTCTACCTATAGCGGAAGCACCCGGGCAATATATAATATATATATATATATATATACACTGCTCCCAATACAAATAATAGTGAAAAAATGCAATTAATTGAAAAAATACATATAGATGATGTTTCGGCCCTGGTGTCAAGGCCAAGTGTGAAAAGTACTAAGTGCATCGCTTACAGTGACATCATATTTTGACTCCCCCATCAGTCAGGAATCATGGAACTATCAACCCTTATCATTGGAAAATGCATATATCATAAAAAAACAGTAAATTCAATGTGAGAATATAAAAAATGCATTATACACTAGTTCCCCCTCATTGTATTGAATAAATAAAGTGCAAAATAGTTTATCAATAGCGTGATAAAAATATTTAGAACAAAATGTGTTATATATACTGCAAAAGTGTGCTCGTGTTGCAGTGGAAATATGTGTGTAATATGTTTGTCTATGTGTGAAGGTGAATACAGTGGATATAAACTTTACACATCCTATAAAATTGCAGGCTTTGTTGTAAAAAAAAAACAACAAAAAAAAGGCAAGAAGTTAAAAAGTTAACAAAAACATCATATGAGATCCTGGTTCTATAAGTGTCAAATCCTCTAAACAAATACTTTGTTGAAGCACTTTGTTGATTATATTGTTACTGGATAATGGGCTATCAGACTACATGCCGAACAATGTGTTGCCTGCCTGATGCTAGAGTGGCACAAAGCCCAAGGGCACTCCGACTGCATATAAATACCATCAAATAATAAACAAAGAAATGGAGGGCTAACACACACTCATTACTGTATAGCGGTCTGGAGATGGACACTACACTATTGATTGAAATTATATATCAAAAAATCTTTCTTACAATTACCCCCCCTAAGCACCTGAAAACCAAACAAAAGAAAACAAATAACTAAAAACATCAGCACATCAGTTCCATAGGGAACAAGGATAGTAAATCTCAGCGGAGTAACCCCTGACCAGAGTTTAAAGGATGCAGTCACTAAGAATCCATGTAGCATTGATCCGGGTAATGGGTCCAAAGAGAGCCAAACTGCATAAAGTCAGAGCTGTGGTAGAAATTAATCAGTCACTAGCAAGACTCAAAAGTCTAAGGAAAGGCTCCACCCAATTGTGGTTAAGTCCCGCGGGGCCCAAGTCCAGACCAACAAAGATGGCTAACATCCAAGGTTGCTGTGGGTAGAAAGATCAGGGAGAGCTCTTATCCAGTCCTCATTCCAGGGTAGAGGCCGACTCGTTCCACGTGCTGATATGCCGTATCATCATACCGACCGACGTACGTTTCGGGACACACATCCCTTCTTCCAGGTTACATGTTCTATTCCCACCAATAAGATAGCTTAAATACCGTAGCCCCGTGTATAAACAAAGAAGTCCATGGGAACTTTTGAGTCTTGCTAGTGACTGATATTTCTACCACAGCTCTGACTTTATGCAGTTTGGGCTCTCTTGGGACCCATACCTGGTAGGATATGGTTCATACCAGTGGGTACTACATGGATTCTAGTGACTGCATCCTTTAAACTCTGGTCAGAGGTTACTCCACTGAGATTTACTATCCTTGTTCCCTATGAAAATGATGTGCCGATGTTTTTAGTCATTTGTTTTTTTTTGTGTGGTGTTTTCAGTGCTATGGGGGGGTAATTGTAATAAAGATTTTTGATATATAATTTCAACAATAGTGTGGTGTCCACCTCCAGACCGCTATACATTAATGAGGTGCGTGTTAGCCCTTTATTTCTTGTTTATTATTTGATGGTATTATATGCAGTCGGAGTGCCCTGGGTTTGCCTGTAATACCTAGTTGATTTTCTTATTCCTGGTTTTCTTTAATTTCTGGCTGTCTGGGCGTTTTGCTTTTCTTTCTTTCTCCCCCTTCCCCTTTCTTTTCTTATATGTTGTTTAACCCTTACGGTTCTAGGTTGTGCACCCGCCTTATTGGTGTTGACTGCGTTCCATCCACTATGCCCGTCACACAATGTATTGTGTGCTTGAAGCCTCGTTCTTCTTTTTAATTACTAGATTATGAGTGGAGCTGGGCGTGACACAGCATTCTTGGTCACGATGGTGCTAATGACAAAGTTAGGTGGAAGTTGAGGTCCTTAAAATGATTTCTGAGAGTTAGGGGTCAAGTTAAAGTAAGGGTAATGTTTTCAGAAATAATACTGCAGCCACATGCTACGCTGTGGAGGCAACGGGAGCTCAGGAATATTAATGCGTGGCTAAGAGGTATTGTAATGAGATGGGATTCAGGCTTTTAGAGAACTGGGCTGAATTCTGTTGGCTACAGGCTCATAGTAGAGATGGAATGCACATCGATGATGATGGTGCAGCTATTTTGAGAAGATGGTTAGGGGGTTGGAGGAATTTTGAACAAGTATGGGGGGGAGGTATGTTGGACTACACAGGGGTAGATAGAGGGGTTAGGGGGCTAAAAGTTAATGGAAGGTGGAGATGGAGAAGACGGAGCATAGAAAAAAAAGAGGAGGCATGTACATCCAAGTAAAATAAATTGATAATCTAAAATGGATGTTTACAAATGCAAGAAGGTGGCTGGAAAAACTGGGAACTAGAACTAGAGGTATGAGTGATCGGTATAGCAGAAACGTAGCTAAATGATTCACATGACTGGACAGTAAATATGAAGGATACTCCTTATTTAGACATGACAGAGTTAATAGAAAAGAGGGGGGGTATGTATGTATGTTAAACAAGAATGAAGCCAAATTTAAGATGATAGATTGGGGTATAAACTATTGGTGGAGCTGTGTACAGGAAGTAAGAATGTGGGTAAATGAATTGTGTATGGGTATGTTATAAGCACCAAATACCAATGAGGAGGTGGAAATGAATTCCATATGCAGATGGCGAAGGCTGCTGGTATTGGGGCATGTTCTGGTTATGGGGGATTTCAATTACCACTGACATAGATTGGAGTAAGGGAACTGCCAGCACCTCAAAAGGTATCAAGTTCTTAAATTTGCGCAATTCTTTCACAGAGAGTAGAAGTTCCTACTAGACAGGATGTGTTGTTGGATCTGGTGATATTAATAACCCTGAGCTCATTTTGGAGATGAAGGTAATGGGAAGCTTAGGGAATAGTGGTCATGATATAGTGTCATTTAATATAGGTTGCAAAAAATAATAATTTTATATTGTTAAAGGAATCAATCCTGCTCATAGACCGGGAGATTTGTTCCTAGGTAAAGACATTAAGCAAAAGTAAACCACTTAAACTATTACATTTAAATGTATAACCTTTAAGGAACAAGTGTAAAAAAATTAGGTCCACTCCTGCATGGCTTAATGCTCAGGTAAAAAGGGAAATGAAAAAAAAGAAAACGGCTTTTAAAATTTGAAATCAGAGGGAACAGAACAGGCTTACGGGGAATATAAAAGCTGTAATAAGGAGTGCAAGAAAGCAATTAAACTAGTGAAAATAGAAAATGAAATACTGATAGCAGAAAAAAGCAATCCACCCAAAATGTTTTTTTAGTATATCAATACTAAAAGGATGAGGCTTGAGAATGTGGGACCATAAAGGGCATGTCCACCCCCAAAACTAATTTTTATATATTGGCCCAAATAAGTGCTCCAAAACAAAACTTTACAGCATGTGGTTCAAAAGTTACAGACCTTTGTAGCTGGCTTAATCCGCAGCATGGACCAATACAGCGATGAACAGAGACAGGTTACAACCTTGCCTCTGTTTCTTTCAGTTCTTGAGCATGTCTGTTTACATCCAGCAGTGAGAACAGAGGAAGTTGCATCAGTAATGATCTGACCCCTGGATCCGCCCTCTTTCCCTCTCAACCACACAGCTGTAAAGTTATGTGTACTGAAGAAATCCAGGATCAACAGCTGCAGCCAGCCAGCCCAGAGAGAGAGAGAGAGAGAGACAGACACACACACACACACAGGCAAGAATTTTTTTTTTTCCTAAGCTGAAGCTCAGGGTCATCTAAAGAGGAAGTGGAGAGGAAGTGCAGCCGTGATATATCTCATTAAATATCGGGCAAGGCAAATGATTTTTAGAAAAATGAACATGGGTTTGAGGTTGGTGCTATTATATAAAGAAGATATAAAAGTTATTTTTGGGTGGACATACCCTTTAAATAATGGGGCTGAGATGGTTATAGACAATGCTAAAAAGGCTAATGTGCTAAACCCTCTGTATTTACTTTAGAGAATCCTAGTCCTTATAGCAGGGATTGTAATAATATGGTATAAATGAGGAATATTCACTCTGGCTGACAGAGGATGTGGTACGGAAACAATTAGACAAAGTTAATATCAATAAAGCCCCAGGACCAGATGAAATACATCCTCTGATCTTAAAAGAGCTTAGTCCAGTTTTATCTAGATCACTGTTTCATACCTTTTCAGATTCATTTTTGTCTGGTGATGTGCCGCTGGATTGGAAAAATGGCAATGTAATACCAATATTCAAAAAAGGTAGTCGTACCCAGCCTGGTAACTTAAACCGGAAGCCTAACATCAGTGGTAGGGAAGGTGCTGGAAACTTTGTTACGTGATCATATCCTTGACTTTGTCTCCAGAACTGATCTTATTAGTAGTCAGCATGCATACATGCCAACAGTCCCGGATTCACCGGGACAGTCCCAATTTTTAAGAAGAAGTCCCGCACTCTTAAAGTCTCGGGGGATGTCCCGGGATTCAGAGTGTACCTGAAGTCAAACAGTGCAGCCTGTCACAAAATAACCGTGTCTGGAGTTGAGCTATTTAATAAAGTAAAGATCGGGATCCTTAACAGAGGCAGAGGTCATGTCTCAGGTCTGCTTCTTCTTGACCTGAGGCAGTAAAATGGGAGGGGGAAGTATAGAGAGGGCTGTGTGCATGACTTCTTCCTCTTCAAAACTTCAGTTAGGAGATGTGTCCACATGGCTAGGAGGTAAGGAGTGCCACAGGAATCAATAGTGCTGTCTGACATACTTGGCAGGGGATCATAGTGCCCTAAAAATCAGAACTTCCTTCACTGGACTCATGGGGGGTTTAGGTGGGGAAAGGGACTGGCCAGTCTGTACTGAGGGAAGGGGGTTTGAGATCTATCTGTCTATCTATTATCTATCTGTCTGTCTATCTATTTCTCTCTGTCAATCTATCTATCATCTATCTATTTGTCTGTCTGTCTGTCTATCTGTCTGTCTATCGATCTATTATATCTATATGTATGTTATAGGGTCATCTATCTATCTATCTATCTATCTATCTATCTATCTGTATCTAAGTTATATGGATATCATCTATCTATCTATTTATCATCTATTACTTATATCTATGTTATATGGATATCATCTATATATGTCTGTCTATTTTCTATCAATCTGTCTGTCTATCTATCTGCCTGTATCTATGTTATATGGGTATCATCTATCTAGCTATCTCTATCTGTCAGTCTGTGTCTATGTAATATGTTTCTATATGTCTTTCTTTTCAGTCTATATGTAATATGTGTATTAGCTATCCATTTATCTATCTAGTTTTCTATAACTCTAACCATGTCTGTTTGTGTATTTCTCTGTGTCTGTGTATCTCTTTCTCTTTTTTCCTATATCTCACTCTCTCTTTATATTTCTGTCTTTGTGTGTTTCAATCTCCACAAAGTACACAATGGGCATGGTTTTGTTTGTCAAGAATGGTCTAAAATGTTTCACGGAGCACGTGTATGCCACAGGGCGTGTCTTAAATGGGTGTGGTTTGTGGGTGTGGTTTAAAAATATGCTCTGTGCTCCTTTGCTTGGCTTTTCAAAAATGTCTCTAGATTTTTTTTACAAATGTTGGTAACTATGCAGCATGGATTTATGAGAAATAGATTGTGCCAGACAAATTTACTTTTTTTTTTTTATAAAGAAGTAAGAATTTAGATTCAAGCATAGCAGTGGATGTAGTATACTTTTGCTAAAGCTTTTGATGCCGTGCCATATAGGCAACTAATGTATAAACTGAGGCCTAGAAAATAACATTTGTACATAGATAGAGAAACTGGATTGCAAGAGAAACTGGATTGCAAACAGACAGGGCGATGCACCAACGGGCGCATCGCTCCTGATTTGGAGTTAAAGTTGCGCTAACCGATGTTATATCGGTTAGCGTGACTTTAACTCCTTCCTTGCGGCAGCTGCATGGCTAACGTGAAAGTTAACAACGCAGCCGCCGCAAGTGATGTTATATGCCGAAATCGGCATTTTATTGCGGCACTTTCAACGCCAGCTAATAGCTGGCGTTGAAAGTGCCGGAATAGAACAGCGCCAAGTAGCGATGTTCCGAGCGCTGCTATCGCCATATAACATCGCCAGGCTGTTTGCATCGGTTGCCGATAGCGGCGATCGGTGCATTGCCCTGAGAGAGTGGTGGTTAATGGAGCTACATCTATGTGGGATTAAAGGAACACTAAACCCACTAAATCCTTTTTTAAAGTATATGCCATCTATTTCTATTATTCACAGGGAAGTTAGAATCTTATCCCAGGATAGGATAGGTTCAGTGGATGCGCGGTATGTGGCACCAGTGTTCTCCACAGAAAAGAAATTGTTTCCAGCCGTGTAGGGCAGACAGAGAACAGGGAAATTTGGTGAGAGCTAAGATGTTTTACTCTTTCAGTGCTTTTCCAAGAATATTGTCATTAATAATTTCAGTGCTCGCAGAACATTTCCATTAACCCTTTAGTGCTATTAATACTTTCAGTGCCAGCACCTCCAGAGAATTGCTATAACCCTTTAGTGCCAGCAGACTTCCCATAGTATTGCACTTCTTGCACTTTCAGTGCCAGAAGAGTATTACCCTGAACCTTCAATGCCACCAGACTTTCCTATTAATACTTTCAGTGCCAGCAGTGTATTACCTTTAACCCTTCCAGCTGCCAGCATTAACATGATATACAGTATGTACCTGCTTTCCACGTCTCCTCCATTGAATGAATTGTTCACTCCTAACCTACTCTAAGTTCTAATGGAGAGTGGATGGAAGGAGAAAGAGACAGGATAGGGATCTCATGGCTGCTAGTCACAGGGGACACTGTTAAAGTCTGTAACAGCTTTTACCTGGCCTTTTAGAACTGTTCCCCTCAGTACTCTATTGGCTGAGCTCATCCTCCCCCCTCCTTCCTTCACCTTCAGTGTCATTTGCAAATTGCAACATTTGTTCTATGTAGAGTGTGTGGAGTTCAGCTTTAATAGATACAATGTTGCGTTACACAAAGCTGAACACAGGGAGGTGAGAATAAGCGTTCTCACCTCCCTGTGAATAATATAAACGGATGGCAAATAGTAATATTTATGGGTTTAGTGTTCCTTTAACATAGGGGCATATTTATAAACAATTGCTATTTTTGCCATTTCGCTATCACAGGACATCGCAATGACAAATAGCGCTATTTTCGTCTTATTTCTAAAAACGCTCGTTTTCGCTTTCGCCTTTGTATCGCTATTTTGTCATTTTTTAAAATTTAAAGCTATTTATAAATAGGTAAATTTTCACCTTGTTGCCCCTTTTCTCCCTTTCGTTGCCTTTTCTGCAGTTTTACCAGAATTTTTACCAAACATCATTACTTACTGGAATGTTCCTTTAAAGAGGAACTGTGGTCTCCAAACAAGTTAAGTTTAAATGAAAGGCCAGTTTCCTACCTTTAAAATGAGCCATCAACCACCTCTCTACGTGCTCCACAGCCCAAGAAATGACTGACCAGAAAGTTAATGGATGGGAGGCTGACAGGTACATTCCTAGGTCCTCTCCTGCACAGTGCCGCCGGCGAGCACAGCTCAGACTCCCGCATGTGTAAGAGAGACAGGAAGTCCCTCCTCCTCTCTGCTGTGTCCCTGACAGGGGGGGGGTTGGTTTCTAAGTTAACCCACGGCCACCCGCGAGTGGACGGGGCCACGGCACCAGCGATTGGGCGGGGCCAATGGGCTGTAAGATAATGGGCCAGGGGGCCTGCAACTGGAGGGACCATGGGGTCCCATTAGTGAGTGAGGAGTACCGATGACGGCGGACTTGCAAGGCCAGGGTAGAGTGGGAGGGACCAGGGGGGCTGCAAAGGGGAGGAGGAGACACAGGACGATTACTAACAGTTCAGAGCAGGAAGCAGGAAATGCAGGGGACCTGGTGATGCTGCTGCCATATCACACACAAAAATGTAAATATCTTCAAAACTATGCAAAATAACAATGGAAATAAATTGCAAAAATTCTCAGGGAGCAATTCCTATCAATTTACCTCAATTAACCTAATGTCATTTATGGACCACAGTTCCCCTTTAAACTGACTATTTCTTACACAGCACTGTGGGATGTTCCCATATTAATGTAACTGGTTTGATAATTAGCTGCAGTTTGCTGAAAATAAACAATACTAAAAATGTGTCCTATTATAAAATAGAGAAAATTCGACTTTTGAGTTTACACTATTTATCATCCTATTAGTGAAATAAGAAAATTTGCCTTTTGAGTTTTATACTATTTATATCTTTGGCTGAAAAAAACCCAAATGTGTTTTATTTTTAAATAACAAACAGTGTTCAGTGTGTATTAACCAATTTAATACTATTTTAAAAAACCACCAGGGAGTATTACCAATTTACCATCATATGTGCTGAACTTTTTCAGCATTATTATTGCTACTTTTTGCTAGTTAATTTTCGCTTTTGATGAAAATTCGTCTTTTTAATGATTTCGATGAAAGGAAAAGTTGAAAGTTTAAAAAATTGTGGTAAAGGCTGGTGGGGAAAAAAAAGCAAAAATAATGCCATTTATAAATATGTCCCACAGACCCTCATTTGACTGTATTGGTAAATAAAGAAAATCGGAACCTTAAATAAAAAAAACCTTTAAAAAGTGAAAAATTAACCTTAAAAAGCGAAATCTCAGATCGTATTACAGTAAATGATGAAAAATAGTCTAACACCCCCTGGGTACTTATTAGTATTGAGAAACACCCCACAATATACTGGCACCTTCCATGGACCCAAATGGCCACTTATGCGTTTTCGCCACCTCAGACTTGGCGAATTGGAATGGCTGAACTTAATGCAAAAATACACATTTCGCAATCTTATAAATATGCTTGAGCGGTTACCGCAGTGATGTATGGTGAAAAAGTAGCGGTAATGACCTTTCGCCACTGGTTATCACTGCTTTATAAATAGCGAGAAGTCCAAATTTGGCGAAATGGCTGTGTTAAAGAAGGCGAAAAGTTTAATGAACCTTTATAAATATGCCCCATAATGGCAAATAAACAAAAGACAGCAGAAATAGCAATAAAATGAAATACCGTAATAATAAGTGCAAAATCAAACAAGAGATTGTTTATCTTTCTAACATTAACATGAAGAATTGCTGTCCCATTAATTGTCTGAAGAGGGCAGCAGTTTTCTATCGACACACTATAACATACCACACTAAAATAAACATCAAGATTAGCAACAATGTTACCAGACATCAATAAAATCCACTGACAGCAAAAAAAAAACAGGTTCACAATAATAATCAGCATGCACATATAAAACAAGAACATGATAATATAGGTCTACTTACATTGTCCCAACTCTGGCTTTTCTGCATAAAAAAGAGAACACAAATCAGGTATGCACATGCACAAAAAACTAAGTGGTATGTTTTACATTTACGAAATAGACTTGGAAACTTGGAAGAACAAGTTATACATGCAAACATGATTGGCTGGTATAATAAAAAGACCAGACAAAACCTCAATTCTGGATTTTTGTTCTCAGAAGATCTCATGTAACATGTTCAGTAATAGGAAATATTTCTTCTGTTAAAATAACAATCACCAAAAAATGTAAAATGAAAAAACATTGTGGCTACGATAAGGAGATTTCAACAGCTTTTAACAGTATAGTATAGATTAGTAATTGAGGTTGAATAAAGACATCGGTCCATCCAGTCCGACCTATTCAGCAATACCCATATTTCCTGCCTAGCAGTTAATCAGTATGATGGGGATTAAATTCCTTCCTAACTGGCAATCGGAAATATGCCTGGATCAACTCCAACTTTATGTATCAATAATAGAGCAATAATAGAGTTACATTCAATTTTGGGAGCGGAAATGCTCTTAGAGTAACAAAAAAGTGAACATTATGGGAGAATGTAGGATGCAGATATCAAGCTAAAACATTTGAATATTGAATATCTTTTTTCCAATCAATAGGCACATTTCCAGATAAAAGGAAACACGAGAAGACAGGAAATGATGGCACAGAAAAGAATTATCTAAGTTCTCTGAGGACTGATGAATGTATTTTACCTGATCCAGAGATTATTTTCATACAGACTTTATATATGGTATTTATATATATATGCTAACCTAATTTTATTGCTACAATATATACTTTAAGGAAAGGGTTTTTCTTTTATACTTATTATGCATATACACAGAAAATGTATTAGTCTGGCTCTATATTTTCTGTCCTCAGTTTTAATTTCTTTATTTTCTGTTAAGTAAAAGGGTATCTTTACTCTAAAAAAATTAATTTTCAAAACTTGTACCTCTAGATACAGCAATATCCCACTAATTTAAAACTTTTTGGGGGGGTTTAAATCTGAGCTGTTCATTCTGAGATACCATCATTTGAAATTACAGCATTTACTGTACAGGGAAACCATAAATAATAATATGTCCCTATCCCTGACCTATTACTAGGATATTTAGCAGCCTCGCAGTACACTTTCTGCAACAATTGAGAGAATCAGCAGAGAAAAGAAGGCAGGGGGAGGGAGGGGGAGATGTGAAAGCAGAGCAGTGTCCATTGGTGAGGCTGTGCAGAACTTATAAGCATTGCAGACACTAAATGAAGACAGTGAGTAAGGGAGGGTGTGGGCAATAAAGAGCACACACTAAACATTAATAATGTAATGACAAAGCAAGCACAGATAATTATTTGAGTACCACCATTTTACTTCTATCAAATTTTAGTTTCAGATAATGTAATGTATAGTGACCCTTTAAAGGGGAACTGTGGTTCAAAAATAACTTTAGGTAAATTGAGGTAAATTGATAGGAATTGCTCCCCTGAGAATTTTTGCAATTTATTTCCATTGTTTATTTTACAGTTTTGAAAATATTTACATTTTTGTGTGTGATATGGCAGCAGCATCACCAGGTCCCCTGCATTTCCTGCTTCCTGCTCTGAAACTGTCATTCAATCTGTCCTGTGTCTCCTCCTCCCCTTTGCAGCCCCCCTGGTCCCTCCCACTCATGGACCCCATGGTCCCTCCAGTTGCAGGCCCCCCATGGCCCATTATCTTACAGCCCCATGTGGCCCCGCCCACTCGCGGGTGCCATGGCCCCGCCCACTCGCTGGTGCCATGGCCCAACCCACCCGCGGGTGCCTAGGTCCTGCCTACTCATGGGCGCCTAAGCCCCGCCAACTCGCGGGTGCCGTGGGTTACTCAGGTCCCCCTTACAAAAAACTCTGTGGAATCATCCTTTTCAGGCAGAGTGAGAACTCTGCCTGAAGAGGCTGTTTTCACACAGTGAAAGACAAGAGCTGTAGATTCCCTTACCTTCTCTGTCAGGACTTCACACAGCAGAGAGGAGGAGGGGCTTCCTGTCTCCCTCACACACTGAGGGAGTCTGAGGCTGTGCTCACCGGCGGCACTGTGTAGGAGAAGCCCTAGCAATGTCACAAGTCAGCCTTCCACCCATTAACTTTCTGGTCAGTCATTTCTGTATATCTTGGGCTGTGGAGCATGTAGAGAGGTGGTTGATGGCTCATTTTAAAGGTTGGAAACTGGCCTTGTTTGGAGACCACAGTTCCCCTTTAAGGTAAAGGTGAAACAAAATGAACTTATTATCATTTCTATATATGGCATATGGATGGCATATGGAGGTTTGAGTTGTAAGGGTTAGAAGGGTGAAAATCAAATCACAGCACACTTGGGAAAAAAGACAAGACTTTATACAGAAATTTTAAGGTGGCAACTGTTTAAAAAAATAAAAGAGCATTTGGGAAGTATGAAGCTGCTTTTAAAAGCTCCTTATGTTAATGCTTACACTACATCAACAATGCAAACATTTACCTAAATAATGAAATGCCACATCAAAAACAAAATAATTTTTACTGTCTTAGGGTTCATAGTGAAATGCTATTTCTGCTGAGTTCTCTAATCCTTACAATCACAGAAGAAATATATATATATTATATATATATATATATATATATATATCTATTATATATTTTATTTATATTATTTTTTATTTTTTTTTAAATTGCATTTTTTCACTATTATTTGTATTGGGAGCTGTATATATGTACGTGAATGGAATAAAGTTTATACGTTTGGAAGATTCCCAGGAGTGCTCCGACTTCTTTGTTAATGCTATATTGTCTACCTATAGCGGAAGCACCCGGGCAATATATAATATATATATATATATATATACACTGCTCCCAATACAAATAATAGTGAAAAAATGCAATTAATTGAATAAAATACATATAGATGATGTTTCGGCCCTGTGTTCAAGGCCAAGTGTGAAAAGTACTAAGTGCATCGCTTACAGTGACATCATATTTAGACTCCTCCCATCAGTCAGGAATCATGGAACTATCAACCCTTTATCATTGGAAATATGCATATATCATAAAAAAACAGTAAATATCAATGTGAGAATATAAAAAATGCATTAATACACTAGTTCCCCCTCATTGTATTGAATAAATAAAGTGCAAAATAGTTTATCAATAGCGTGATAAAAATATTTAGAACAAAATGTGTTATATATACTAGCAAAAGTGTGCTCGTTGTTGCAGTGGAAATTATGTGTGTATATATGTTTGTCTATGTGTGAAGTGAATACAGTGGATATAAATCTTTACACATCCTATAAAATTGCAGGCTTTTGTGTAAAAAAAAAACAACAAAAAAAAGGCAAGAAGTTAAAAAGTTAACAAAAACATCATATGAGATCCTGGTTCTATAAGTGTCAAATCCTCTAAACAAATACTTTGTTGAAGCACTTTGTTGATTATATTTGTTACTTTGGATAATGGTCTATCAGACTACATGCCGAACAATGTGTTGCCTGCCTGATGCTAGAGTAGGCACAAAGCCCAAGGGCACTCCGACTGCATATAAATACCATCAAATAATAAACAAAGAAATGGAGGGCTAACACACACCTCATTACTGTATAGCGGTCTGGAGATGGACACTACACTATTGATTGAAATTATATATCAAAAAATCTTTCTTACAATTACCCCCCCTAAGCACCTGAAAACACACACAAAAGAAAAACAAATAACTAAAAACATCAGCACATCAGTTCCATAGGGAACAAGGATAGTAAATCTCAGCGGAGTAACCCCTGACCAGAGTTTAAAGGATGCAGTCACTAAGAATCCATGTAGCATCTGATCCGGGTAATGGGTCCCAAAGAGAGCCCAAACTGCATAAAGTCAGAGCTGTGGTAGAAATTAATCAGTCACTAGCAAGACTCAAAAGTCTAAGGAAAGGTCTCACCCAATTGTGGTTAAGTCCCGCGGGGCCCAAGTCCAGACCAACAAAGATGGCTAACATCCAAGGTTGCTGTGGGTAGAAAGATCAGGGAGAGCTCTTATCCAGTCCTCATTCCAGGGTAGAGGCCGACTCGTTCCACGTGCTGATATGCCGTATCATCATACCGACCGACGTACGTTTCGGGACACACACATCCCTTCTTCCAGGTTACATGTTCTATTCCCACCAATAAGATAGCTTAAATACCGTAGCCCCGTGTATAAACAAAGAAGTCCCATGGGAACTTTTGAGTCTTGCTAGTGACTGATTAATTTCTACCACAGCTCTGACTTTATGCAGTTTGGGCTCTCTTTGGGACCCATTACCTGGATCGGATATGGTTCATACCAGTGGGTACTACATGGATTCTTAGTGACTGCATCCTTTAAACTCTGGTCAGAGGTTACTCCACTGAGATTTACTATCCTTGTTCCCTATGAAACTGATGTGCCGATGTTTTTAGTCATTTGTTTTTCTTTTGTGTGTGTTTTCAGGTGCTATGGGGGGGTAATTGTAATAAAGATTTCTTGATATATAATTTCAATCAATAGTGTGGTGTCCACCTCCAGACCGCTATACATTAATGAGGTGCGTGTTAGCCCTTTATTTCTTTGTTTATTATTTGATGGTATTTATATGCAGTCGGAGTGCCCTTGGGCTTTGTGCCCTTGTAATACCTAGCTTGATTTTCTTATTCCTGGTTTCTTTAATTTCTGGCTGTCTGGGCCCGTTTTTGCTTTTCTTCTTTCTTTTCTCCCCCTTCCCCTTTCTTTTTCTTATATGTTGTTTAACCCTTACGGTTCTAGGTTGTGCACCCGCCTTATTGGTGTTGACTGCGTTCCATCCACTATGCCCGTCACACAATGTATTGTGTGCTTGAAGCCTCGTTCTTCTTTTTAATTACTTAGATTATTGAGTGGAGCTGGGCGTGACACAGCATTCTTGGTTCACGATGGTGCTAATGACAAAGTTAAAGGTGGAAGTGAGGTCCTTAAAAATGATTTCTGA
The DNA here is from genome assembly GCA_019447015.1 of Hymenochirus boettgeri. Classification (NCBI taxonomy): domain Eukaryota; kingdom Metazoa; phylum Chordata; class Amphibia; order Anura; family Pipidae; genus Hymenochirus; species Hymenochirus boettgeri. The sequence continues at coordinate 122,279,085 of CM033475.1, read as the reverse complement.
GAGTTAGGGGTCAAGTTAAAAGTAAGGGTAATGTTTTCAGAAATACTACTGCAGCCACATGCTACGCTGTGGAGGCAACGGGAGCTCAGGAATATTAATGCGTGGCTAAGAGGTATTGTAATGAGATGGGATTCAGGCTTTTAGAGAACTGGGCTGAATTCTGTTGGCTACAGGCTCTATAGTAGAGATGGAATGCACATCGATGATGATGGTGCAGCTATTTTGAGAAGATGGTTAGGGGGTTGGAGGAGATTTTGAACAAAGTATGGGGGGAGGGTATGTTGGACTACACAGGGGTAGATAGAGGGGTTAGGGGGCTAATAAGTTAATGGAAGGTGGAGATGGAGAAGACGGAGCATAGAAAAAAAAGGAGGCATGTACATCCAAGTAAAATAAATTGATAATCTAAAATGGATGTTTACAAATGCAAGAAGTCTGGCTGGAAAAACTGGGGAACTAGAACTAGAGGTATGATGTGATCGGTATAGCAGAAACGTAGCTAAATGATTCACATGACTGGACAGTAAATATTGAAGGATACTCCTTATTTAGACATGACAGAGTTAATAAGAAAGGAGGGGGGGTATGTATGTATGTTAAACAAGAATTGAAGCCAAATTTAAAAGATGATAGATTGGGGTATAAACTATTGGTGGAGCTGTGTACAGGAAGTAAGAATGTGGGTAAATGAATTGTGTATGGCGTATGTTATAAGCCACCAAATACCAATGAGGAGGTGGAAATGAATCTCCATATGCAGATGGCGAAGGCTGCTGGTATGGGGCATGTTCTGGTTATGGGGGATTTCAATTACCCTGACATAGATTGGAGTAAGGGAACTGCCAGCACCTCAAAAGGTATCAAGTTCTTAAATTTGCGCATTTTCTTTCACAGAGAGTAGAAGTTCCTACTAGACAGGATGTGTTGTTGGATCTGGTGATATCTAATAACCCTGAGCTCATTTTGGAGATGAAGGTAATGGGAAGCTTAGGGAATAGTGGTCATGATATAGTGTCATTTAATATAGGTTGCAAAAAATAATAATTTTATATTGTTAAAGGAATCAATCCTGCTCATAGACCGGGAGATTTGTTCCTAGGTAAAGACATTAAGCAAAAGTAAACCACTTAAACTATTACATTTCTAAATGTATACCTTTAAGGAACAAGTGTAAAAAAATTAGGTCCACTCCTGCATGGCTTAATGCTCAGGTAAAAAGGGAAATGAAAAAAAAGAAAACGGCTTTTAAAATTTTGAAATCAGAGGGAACAGAACAGGCTTACGGGGAATATAAAAGCTGTAATAAGGAGTGCAAGAAAGCAATTAAACTAGTGAAAATAGAAAATGAAATACTGATAGCAGAAAAAAGCAATTCCAACCCCAAAATGTTTTTTTAGTATATCAATACTAAAAGGATGAGTACTTGAGAATGTGGGACCATTAAAGGGCATGTCCACCCCCAAAACTAACTTTTTATATTTATTTGGCCCAAATAAGTGCTCCAAAACAAACTTTACAGCATGTGGTTCAAAAGTTACAGACCTTTGTAGCTGGCTTAATCCTGCAGCATGGACCAATACAGCGATGAACAGAGACAGGTTACATTACCTTGCCTCTGTTCTTTTCATGTTCTTGAGCATGTCTGTTAACATCCAGCAGTGAGAACAGAGGAAGTTGCATCAGTAATGATCTGACCCCTGGATCCCGCCCTCTTTTCCCTCTCAACCAATCACAGCTGTAAAGTTATGTGTACTGAAGAAATCCAGGATCAACAGCTGCAGCCAGCCAGCCCAGAGAGAGAGAGAGAGAGAGACAGACACACACACACACACAGGCAAGAATTTTTTTTTTTTCCTAAGCTGAAGCTCAGGGTCATCTAAAGAGGAAGTGGAGAGGAAGTGCAGCCTGATATATATCTCATTAAATATCGGGCAAGGCAAATGATTTTTAGAAAAATGAACATGGCGTTTGAGGTTGGTGCTATTATATAAAGAAGATATAAAAAGTTTATTTTTGGGTGGACATACCCTTTAAAAGCTTTCCTTTTAGCAAGATCTTGGTTTCACCCAGCTAAGGTGTATTATTGGAGCTGACCCCTAGTACCCACAGGTTAATTTCAAAAATCACCCAGCACCCGCAGCAAAGGGAGAAGTGAGACACATCTTGTTCTATGTTTGTGAATGTACTCTGTCTATTGGGACAATGTTGTGTGGAAACAAGTTTCCATTTAAATTGAGCTGAATGGTTTGACCCCTGTCCCTGACCTGCCTCAAACCTTTAAATGTTATGGGACTAAAACGCCGTGCCTCATTCGTGTATGTACAGAATCAAAATAAGCATATGGAGGACCAATAAATATGGAACCCCCCTTAATATATTTGTTTGAAGAGTGAGTGTGCAGACCAAACACCACACAATGTTTTGGCCCAAAGGCCTTTGTCAAGTGCTTATAGGACATTCCCATGTGCTGACATATATATACAAATAGTCAAAGCTCCCTCTAGTGGTGAGGTGTATAATACGTTATAGGGGTAGAAGATCAAATAGATGAATGTATTAAACAATAGGAGAAAAAAAAAATATATATTCCCATAAACAAGAATGGGCCATGTTAGTACTAAGATAGAAATGTACTTTCAGGTATTAAAAGGTTTTAGAAAGAAATGGGTCATAATTAAATTGAGCATGACTGAAATTAGTTAAAGGACGTGTCCACCCTTATTATCAACTTTTGACATATAATAGAATAACTTCCCGGCACTTTCAACGCCAGCTATTAGCTGGCGTTGAAAGTGCCGGAATAGAACAGCGCCAAGTAGCGATGTTCCGAGCGCTGCTATCGCCATATAACATCGCCAGGCTGTTTGCATCGGTTGCCGATAGCGGCGATCGGTGCATTGCCCTGAGAGAGTGGTGGTTAATGGAGCTACATCTATGTGGGATTAAAGGAACACTAAACCCACTAAATCCATTTTTTAAAGTATATGCCATCTATTTCTATTATTCACAGGGAAGTTAGAACTCTTATTCCCAGGATAGGATAGGTTTCAGTGGATGCGCGGTATGTGGCACCAGTGTTCTCCACAGAAATTGTTTCCAGCCGTGTAGGGCAGAACAGGGAAATTTGGTGAGAGCTAAGATGTTTTACTCTTTCAGTGCTTTTCCAAGAATATTGTCATTAATAATTTCAGTGCTCGCAGAACATTTCCATTAACCCTTTAGTGCTATTAATACTTTCAGTGCCAGCACCTTTCCAGAGAATTGCTATTAACCCTTTAGTGCCAGCAGACTTCCCCATAGTATTGCCACTTCTTGCACTTTCAGTGCCAGAAGAGTATTACCCTGAACCATTCAATGCCACCAGACTTTCCTATTAATACTTTCAGTGCCAGCAGTGTATTACCTTTAACCCTTCCAGCTGCCAGCATTAACATGATATACAGTATGTACCTGCTTTCCACGTCTCCTCCATTGAATGAATTGTTCACTCCTAACCTACTCTAAGTTCTAATTGGAGAGTTGGATGGAAGGAAGAAAGAGACAGGATAGGGATCTCATGGCTGCTAGTCACAGGGGACACTGTTATAAAGTCTGTAACAGCTTTTACCTGGCATTTTAGAACTGTTCCCCTCAGTACTCTATTGGCTGAGCTCATCCTCCCCCCTCCTTCCTTCACCTTCAGTTCATTTGCAAATTGCAACATTTGTTGCTATGTAGAGTGTGTGGAGTTCACGCTCTGTACTAGATACAATGTTGCAGGTTACAGCTGAACAAGGAGAGCAGATCTAACACAGCAAGTAACAGCTGACAGGGAGATGCTAGGGAGAAGAACAGGAGCCCTGCATCAGCATAGGCACCCTAGTTATTTGCCTTGGTGGCCTATGCCTAAAAACGACCCTGCCTACAGGAAGTCTTCTATTTGATTAGCAAAGACTGTCACATGTTTTACAAACCACATATAATTGGATGTTATACAGGAACTTCCTTACACTGTGACCGAGGTGTGGCTAAACCTTTCATTTTGTCAATGCCGCAAAGGCACTTCTAAGTGCCGGGAAGAGGGGGGCCTGTTTCGAGCAGTGGGACCCCATAAGCCCCAAAATTCACTTTTCAGTGCCCCTGGTGGGGTGTGGGGTCCCTGCCTGTGGAGGTGGGGGGGGGGCCCCCTGATAGAGTAATTGATTTTTTTAATCAATTACTAGGAAAAACTTGTAGATAAATATGTGCATGACAAGATATATCAATGTATAACATTACCACAGTAGTAAAATTATCTATCAACAAAGCAACTATACCCTAAGGCTTACAAGGCAATATGCAGAGTCAGGTGAAAGTCCCTTGGCAGTCTCTTAATTGAACATCAATCTTAGTCTCATGGGATGGTACAAATACTTTAAAGCATACTGTTATTTTACTGTAAAATTGGAATAATAAAGTCATTGATTTTTTAGCAATAGTTACTTATTTTACAGTAATTGTACTTTTTGCACTAGAAAGATTTCTAACTCGGCACAAGATTTTAATATTTTAGGCCTTTTCTGTGAGATAAGTACATTTTTAAAGTTATACCTTGATGTGGAAAAAGGCATGTGTCCAGGCCAATTTAAAGGAGAACTCACAATTTTACACTCCTGAATCTGAAAATATCCCCTCTAAAAACACCAGGGGTGGACTGGGCCGGTGGGTAGAGGGACAAATGCCCCCCGGGCTGGTCTGTGCAGTATAAACCGGGCCAAGCAGTGTGTTTAAATAAAGTTTTTTTTTTTTTATTCAATTTAAAAAACTTTACCAACACCTTACACTGCACTGCCGGTCCGGACCTCAGGGGCACGCCTACTTTTTCTCCTGCACGCATGTGCTCCCATTCAGATGTGCTTGTGCACAGTGAGCAGGGAATGTTTGCTGGATGTCTGGATTACTCCACACCTACATTTAACAACTAGGAGGAATTAACTGTCACCAGGTTTGTTGCTAGAGTGCTGCTGCCACTAGGCTAGGTAGGCCCAGCTTCCTTGGATTAGTAAGTGACATTTTATTAAGTTTTATTTAAGTCTGTGTACTGGGCATGAGCTGGGCATTTTATATACAAGTCCTGTGTGCTGGGCATGGGCTGGGCATTTTATATACAAGTCCTGTGTGCTGGGCATTAGCTGGGCATTTTATATACAAGTTTGATACTGGGCATGAGCTGGGGCATTTTATATACATGTCTGCATGCTGGGCATTTTATATACAAGTCTGTGCTGCTGGGCATGGGTAGGGGAGTTTTCATATATACAAGTCTGTGCTGCTGGGCATGGGTTGGGGCATTTTGTGTATACAAGTCAGTACTGCTGGCATGGGGTAGGTGGCATTATATATATATAAGTTTGCTGTTGGCATGGGTTGGGGCAATTTAAAGACAAGTGCTGCTGGACATGGGATGGGGGACATTTTAAATAAACAAGCCTGCTGCTGGCATGGTTTGGGGGCATTTTCTGTACTGTATACAAGTCTGCTGCTGGCATGGGTTGGGGGCATTTTATATATACAAGTCTGCTGCTGGCATGGTTTGGGGGCATTTTCTGTACTGTATACAAGTCTGCTGCTGGCATGGGTTGGGGGCATTTTATATATATGCAAGTCTTTTGCTGGCATGGTTTGGGGCATTTTATATATACAAGTCTTTTGCTGGCATGGTTTGGGGCATTTTATATACTGTATACAAGTCTGCTGCTGGCATGGGTTGGGGGCATTTTATATATACAAGTCTGCTGCTGGCATGGTTTGGGGGCATTTTATATACACAAGTCAGTGCTGCTGGGTATGGGAGTTGTGAGGCTGCCCTCCAATTCACCAGCAAGTGTAAAGTCAGCCCTCCAGTACACCCGCTAGTGTAAAGTCTGCCCTACAGTTCACCAGACACACCCAATTTTTGGCGGCCATTTTGTGTGCCAAAGAGAATTGGGGAGGCTTTATTCAATACCCAGTGTTGTTAGCTCTACAGATCATTAGCCAATGTAAGTCAGCTCTCCAGTTCCTTACCTAGTATTGTCAGCCCTCCAGATCATTAGACAGTATTGTCAGCCCTCAAGTTAATTACCCAATAGTCAGCCCTCCAGTTCATTACCAAGGACTGTCAGCCCTCCAGTTCATTACACAGCATTGTCAACCATTCAGTTCAATCCCTAGTATTGTCAGCCCTCCAGTTCATTAGCAATGTTAGTCAGCCCTCCAGTTCTTTACACAGTTTTGTCAGCCATTCAGTTCATTAGCCAGTGTTAGTCAACCCTCTAGTTCATAAGCAGTGTCAGTCCTCCAGTTCATTAGCAGTTTCAGTCCTCCAGTTCATTACCCAGTACTGTCAGTCTTATAGTTCATCACCCAGTATTGTGAGCCCTCCCGTACATTACACAGTATTGTCAGCCCTTTAGTTCATTAGCCATTATTGTCAGCCCTCCAGTTCATTACCCAGTGTTGTTAGCTCTCCAGATCATTGGCCAGTGTTGATAGTCAGCCCTCCAGTTCATTATCAAGTATTGTCAGACCTCCAGTTCATTAGCCAGTATTGTCAGCCTTCCATGTCATTAGCCCTTTAGTCATCCCTCCAGTTCATTAGTTGATGTTAGTAAGCCGTCCTCTTTCTTAGTCTGTTACTGTTATCTTAACCACATCATAAAATGGGAATAGTGGTTTTAAAAATAGTCACAACATCAATAAAGTTGGTGTGGCCTTGGCAAAGTGGGCGTGTTGAAAGTTTTTTTTATTTACCGTAAGGGCTACTTGGTTATATTTGCCCCCCAGGTCAAAAGGTCCTGGTCCTCCCCTGAAAAACACCTATAAACAGTAACATCCCACTACAGTAAATAGCATTAAAATAAATGTAACCCCTGAAGAACTGGATGAAATAACTGAGTATGTACAGTGACTGGCCACACCTCTAACCTCAAGCCACATGCTGCCTTGCCTAATCTGTCCTGTAAAAGGATTGGCTACAGGCTACTAGAGGGTGTAACCAACTGTAGCAAGTTCCTGCAGTATCTTACGACTGAGCATGTATAAACAACATAATGGTGACACACTGTGAAACTACGATGTTGGTAGCCCCAGGGAACATATATTTTTTTCACTAGGTTAGGACTGATGCTAGGATACTGCCTTGGAGTGGCGCATCAGCTTATGCATGTTTGTACAAACAATGTAACTAAAGGTATCCATTTGAACTACAGTGCAGGTGATTACCCTTCATTGCTTGCATACATGTCTATTTCTTTTACTCCAGTGCTGGAGTCTTTTGTGTAATATATATATATATATATATATATATATATATATATATATATATTTTTATATATATATATATATATATATATATATACAAACATAGAAAACATAATGGTTGCACATTCCTAGGCCCCATACAATATCATATTATCTGCACACTGGCATACTTTATTAACAAAGGGGTTTTAGTATACATTACTGTGATCACATGAATGAAAAGCCTTCCAACCACATCAAGGTAACCCGAGTCTGGAAGGTTGTTTGACCATATCAGTAGCACTTCCGCTAAATGTAGTTGTAAATTAGCCTAATTGGAGTGCTTCCACAATCCTTGTATTGTATGTATTTATTTGTGAGGCCTGGTCAGGCCTCCATGTGGTAATTGCACCCCCAACACGCCCCTTTTATGGGAGGTCCTATGCCTTTAATATAAAGCACTGGATTGATGGCCTCTTCCCTCATTTCAAAAAGCCAAAGGGCTGGGGGGAAGTAAGAGAACCTGTTATATGGATCCAGTGTGTAAGAATGAGAAATGCAAAAGTTTGCTAATGGTAATTGAAGTAAAAGTTAGGACCTTCCAGACTGGGGTTACCTTGACATGGTTGGAAGGCTTTTCATTCATGTGATCACAGTAATGTATACTAAAAACCCCTTTGTTAATAAAGTATGCCAGTGTGCAGATAATATGATATTGTATGGGGCCTAGGAATGTGCATTGATTATCTTTTCTATGTTTGTATAAATGTTTGACCAGATCAGTAGCACTTCCACTAAATGTAGTTGTAAATTAGCCTGAGGATGGCTAAGGCATTGTCTAAAATGCATTGATGTTGCACTAATAATAAAAAAAATTTGAAGCAAAGACAGATGAGTGCTCTTATCCATCGATTCCTGTTATGTTCTTTCGTGGAGCACCGGGGCAGTAGATACGTGACAGCGTGAGTGCGGGACGGCTTCGAGTTTCTATTTTATTTTTTTTTTATTACCCCTTCTCATTCCTTTTTTTTGTGTGTGGATTGTTATCTTGTTTTAATTTAATTTGCTTTTAACCTTCTGTAAAGGTTCATACACACCTGCAGACGTTTGCCAGACCGCCGAGCCCCAACTGACCCCCGAGCCTGACGTACAACTGTGACGAATGGGCGAAATGGCCGATAGTCGCGTGTACGTCAGGCTTGGGGGTCGGACGAGGGGCTCGGGCGTCTGGCAAACATCTGCAAGTGTGTATGAACCTTTAAACCTTTGTTTCAACCAGTACTGTTATGACCCGATGAAGAGACTAGTTCCCTCAATAGCTTGTCCACTAAAATAGTTAGTCCATAAAAAAAAATCATAGTACTCTATGTTGAAAAGGTAAATTTTCCCATCAACTATTTCAAAGTGAGAGTTGAGACAAGGATTGCTGCTTTTATATTAAGGTGCTCTTATTTCTGAAAGAGTGTAGTTCTGAGGCTTTAGTTGTCCTTTAAACTTTGCAAAAAGCAACATACAAAACACTGGATGTTTATGGAACACAGTTTGTTTTAGCGAAACATCCCTACGATAGATCATTCTTCTTGCTATTGCTAGGTGTAACAGAAGACCAGAGAGCCAGCAGTGACCTATATATGGCACTAAATGACATTGTAAGAGATAATTGAAAATAATTGAATATAACCATAGCAAAACTACAAATAATTGTTTGCTTATTTTAAATAATTTTACATTTTAAAGTTACCCACATTGAAAATGTGCTCACGAATGGCTGTGTGCTTGGGTAATTATACTCCAAAAAAACAGCTATAATGCTTACTAAGGTTGTTTGCTCCATTCCTCCTTATATCTGCAGTATGAGACCACAGAAATTCCACTTCTTACCATCTTTCACAGGGTCCTAAATTTCTACTCAAGCATTATTAAGGGCCATATTTATAATATATATATATATATATATATATATATATATATATATAGGGGCTTAGGTACCTGTGAGTGGGGAGTGGGTGGGGCTTAGGCTCCTGTGAGTGGGCGGGGCCACATGGGGCTGTAAGGGAATGGGCCAAGGGGGGCCTGCAACTGGAGTGACCATGGGGTCCATGAGTGGGAGAGACCAGGGTGGCTGCAAAGGGGAGGAAACACAGGACAGATTGACTGACATGGTTTCAGAGCAGGAAGTGCAGGGGACCTGGTGATGCTGCTGCCATATCACACACAAAAATGTAAATATCTTCAAAAATAAAAAAAATTAAAAATGGAAATAAATTGCAAAAACTCTCAGGAGAGCAATTCCTATTAATTTACCTAAAGTTATTTTTGGACCACAGTTCCTCTTTAAACTATATATGTTTATATTATTTTTCATATTTTATATTTTGAAGTTCACCTTTAGAATGTGTAGTTCTACTTGTTATATCTTAAGATTAACAGCATCACACAGAAAGGTATGAAAGATTATAACTTCCCTCTAAAGAAAAAACTCTGCTAAAAGATTTGGCACAAAAATAAAAGTATCTGTGAAGTGACTGTAGTAGAAAATTCAAAATGAGTTTGTAAAAGTGCTCTGAGAAGATCATTCTAAGTAGAACCAAGGAACAAAATGGTTTTCATTATAATGCCCTGAAATGAAGTGGACTGCACAGGCTAAAGTCTCTACGAAATCAGCTTGAGGCAACCAGTTTATTTAAAAGGTTTGCTAGATGTGTTTAGACACAGTATTATTGTATATCTAGTAATTGTAGGAACTTCACCTGTTCCTTTGATATTACTTTTATTAAATATTAATATATAAACATTTCCTTTTATTACTGCATGTCTGATTTGGTAGAAATCTGTGAAACATATTGGTTGTAAGTGTAAAGACTAAAATTGTGCTTATTAATTGAGAATGTAATGTAACCTTAAATACCGGTAGGTGAAGGATGGATGTAAGTCATTTCTATAAAGCAGCATACCAGCAAAGGTTAATAAATCTGACACCATTTATTTACTAATAAATGTGTTTTTGTATTAATTTGTTTCCATTTGCAGATTCATGTTGCTAAAAAGCACAATAAAATGTAAGTTGCTTCCATTCTACCAAATTAATCATAAAAACTAGAGGACAAATAGCCATAATACTAATGTTGAAGAAAACCAGAGTGGAGTTAAAAAGAATGCTCAAAATAGAAAAGAATCTGGTTACTTATTCTTAATGATTTGTTTAAAAATGGCTGAGCTGGGGTTTTTTCTCGCTCACTGATAAGAGCTAGCAGGTTGTTCCTCGGGCTACAATTACATTGGTGCAATCTCTCCTTGACAGCATTTATGCAGCACAGTACTGTATTTTCAAGGCTTTATAAAAAAAAAAGCACATTTCCACAGTTGCCTTTCTGAAGCCCATGTACCAGACACTATGAGAGCGATGCAATAATAGACATCAATGCTTCAAACCATTGGTAACACATTTAAGGAAGTTAAAGCATTTCCACCCTAGGCTTTAACTGTCCTTCAGTGCTATGTTCTCACCGCTGGGCTTAAACACTTCTCTTCCAAAGTTAAAATACCCGGCTTGCTTAGTCCTGGTGAATCAGAAGATATGCTCTGTTAGAAGCGCATGTTCCCGTTGGCCAGGTTCCAGACACAAGTGTTGGAGATCTAAGGTAAGCGCAGGGGAGAGGACCTAACATTTTAGATCTCCACTCATGGTATTTTCATTGGGTTTGTTAGCAGGAGGGTTGGGTGAAAGACTATATTGCCCTTTAAGGTGGACATATATGTAGTGATATTATCCATCAATAATATGTCTCCAAAAAAAATTGGACATGTCCGATTACCAATACTATCAGTTCAATTTTTAGTTCCACCATTATTCTGGGAGTATCATTATCTCTAGGCCAGATGGTTATAGGGAACTGTATAAATAGCGTTGTAGTTGTATAACTCTAGTCACACTACCAATGGACATTATTTTACAACTACCTACCACAAAGTCTTTTAAAGGCAGTTTTTTGTATTAAAAAAAGACAGATTTTAATCATTTTAACCCTCCATATTGTAAAGAAATACATTCCTGGTATCACATACATGCACAAATAGTAGTACTTATTTTAGGATGTAAGCACTATACACAGTATTTCACTTGTTAAAATGTGGAATACATTAGCATATTAAAACTATTCTACAGACAATTCTAAAAGAAGTGAAATAGAGCACTGCCTTTGCATTTGGTAAATTGCAAAATATAAGATCTCCACTAGAATGAGTGGCATTATTATCTGTTTAACAGTGTGGTTTTTATATATAAAACTAGCAGAGTACCCAGCATTGCCCGGATTTTCTAAAGATCCAGCCCAAACCTGAAACCAAAATTCAACAGACCCGCACCCGCAGCTTTCCAACTAAATCTGACCCTGACCCAAACTCATTGTGGGTTAGCTGAGCCGTAAATCTGGTAAACTTCGGGGTGCCCAACACAATGCAGGATTCTAGGGCAGACCTCCTCCCCAATTAACAAACTTCACAACATTTGTTGTGCAATAAGGGGATATTATAAAATGTCCAAATTTGGGGGCAAATAACATTTCAGTATTTACCCTAAAAATGAATTAATGAATTAATGTGAGGTATTGTACCCCGTTGTTAAAGGGGTACCTAAAGTTGATATGATACGCTTTAAAGTTAAAAGGGAAGTTAATATTATACACTATAAGCGTATCACATCAACTTCCCCTTTAACACGTATCACACCAACTTCTCCTTTAACGCGTATCACATCAGCTACCCCTTTAAGGCTTATCCCACCAACTTCCCCTTTAAGGCGTAGCACACCAACTTTCCCTTTAAGGCATATCGCATCAACTACTTCTTTAACATGTATCACACCAACCTTTCCTTTATCATGTATCACACCAAATTCCTCTATAATGCGTATCACACTACCTTCCCCTTTAAAGGGACAGTTCAGTGGAAATTATCAATATTTATTAAATTGTTAGTTTGTGTAATGCATACTTAATTATTCTACATATTCTCTACCATTTTGAAAAAATCACTTGATTTCATACCATTTCCTGTTACCTGCTGTTGACATTAGTGAGCTGACATTTAAAGTTCTAAATTTCTACTGATTGGCTGTTGGATGGGTCAAAGATGCTCAGATCTCTACTGAGCAACTGAATCAACCCAGGCGCTGGGTCAAGGGCAAGACCATAATGGTCTGTAATAGGGGTCCTGCAAACAGGAAGTCAGTATTTTGGTTGTATTTATTTATAAACAGACAAAATGCTGAATTGGCAGATTAAGGTATCATGTATCACATGAAAAAAATACTGCTCTCTTTTCTGAAAAGCATATGTATTTGCACTGAACTTCACTATCAACTCCCCTTTATTGCGTATCACATTAACTTCCCCCTCTAGCGTGTATCGCATCAACTCCTCCTTTAGCACGTATCGCATCAACTCCATCTTTAGCGCACATCGCATCAACTTTCCCTTTAACAATGGGGTACAACATCTTGCATTAATTTATTTTTTACTGCTATCGATCAAATTGAATTATTGACACGCAATGTCCCCCAGAAAACAGAATTTGCTTGCAAAAATGACGCATGGAAAAGAAAGGTGAGTGAAAAGAGTATGTACCTGGCCTTTTATACTGTGGTTTCAGTAGTTTGTGGGGAAAAGAGTCACAAGATGTGAAGTAAAATGAACCCTTACAGTGTAGTTGTATTGCAGTATTCACAGCTGTCATTGTCTTTCCTTGAAGTAAAACTACATATATCCTTAGGTGCCTTCTCTTAACTCTATACCAGACTGCTACAAACTGTGATCTCCATGAGTAGCTGCCTGCCCGACCCCCAGTAGAAGAGACATATCTTGGATTGGTCAGTTTACCTCTCAATCTTGACTCTGGGCGAACACAAGTGAGAGGAGGTGACAGAGTGTGTGGTCACATGACGTTGTTACATCACATGTTCTGCTACTCCTCATAATTTATCTTCCTATCACAGCAACAACAGAACAAAATGAAGCAAAGCATTGTACTGCCCTGAAAAATCTGTGATATTTGGAAGGTGTGCAATTAACTTGATTCACTAGATTCAACACCAGATGGCAGCACACGGGTTAATTAACTTAAAAAATGTTGGAAAAGGGGGGTACTGAGGCATCTTTAAAAGTTGTAAGTATTCTTATACCAAGCCTCATGAAAATTGTCCCAGCCTTTTGGAAGTTTTTCTGGATCATACAAACATACATACATACACTGACTTTTATATATATATAGATAAAGGTTTTCTATTAAACTGCATAAATTAAAGTTCATGCAATTAATAATAAGATCAAATGTTAGGTATAGTTCAATCCACATAGCGGTGTTCAATACTCAGCATATCCAGAACTGAGTAGATCAAAGCTGCAAGCTGTTTACGCATTATATGTATTTTTGCAAGCTTCAAGCTGTATATGCATTATATGTATTTTTGCAAGCTTCAAGCTGTATACGCATTATATGTATTTTTGCAGGCTTCAAGCTGTATGCGCATTATATGTGCTTGTGAAGGTTCTCATTCATCCAGGTCATGGTATATCTGTTGTATTCAATTAGATCAACCGGACTGAAGTTTAGTTCTTGAAGACGTTTTGCTAGTCATCCGACTGGCTTTCTCAATTCAGAAATTGAGAAAGCCAGTCGGATGACTAGCGAAACGTCTTCAAGAACTAAACTTCAGTCCGGTTGATCTAATTGAATACAACAGATATACGCATTATATGTATTTTTGTGATTGTTGACAAGCAACACATTGACAGAGTCAAGAGGAGACAATTATTTAAAAGGGGAAAATGCAAATATCTTTGATGCATATTCCTATTAATGTTTTAACAGAATCAAACACATTAATGATTGCGGCAACCATGACCTACGCAAGAAGTGTTAAGCAGCATCTATATAATAACTAGCATCTAACTTATGGCAACGGAAATACCTACATGTTTTACCAGCTTAGCCCAACAGTGCAAACAGCAGAAATCACAATGCAAAATGTTACAAGGGCAGCTTTTAGGGTAACCTTTGTGTAACCAAATGTATCTTATGTTTGTACATAATGTTAGCAAGTGCCACTTTCACACAGTGGATACTTCTTGATGTTGGCACTTAGGTGCAAACCAAAATCATATTAAAAAAAATCTAAACTTAGCTAACACTTATTTCTTTCTAATAATGTCAACGTTTTGTAAGCAGCTTTAAAACATTAAGGGGAGATGCAATAATAATCCATATCCCCTAATTGAGTATAAAACCCATACATGATGGTTACAGAGCATTTTACACTCTTTTTGTGTTGAGTACGCCATTTACACAAGTTTTTGGAAATAGCACAGTGCAACCAGTGCAATAAATGCTGCATTCATTGTTGCACTGTCTTTTTGCAACTGTGCAGAAATGAGTTCTGGTAGTGGATTTTACAGCATTATCCAGTTACTTTTTAGATATTTTTAGAAGCAATTTATAGTGTTTGCCCATGATATTTGATGGGCATTTAAAGAAGTAAGAGGAAAAATGGATGAGGTGAGTGCACAAATCCAAGCCGGCAGATGTGGGAGTACTGTAAAGCGTAACCTTTATTCCAAACTTTTAAAAGACATGACTGCAATCATGGACACAGACTAACAACACCCTAGGGGTGCATGACCTGACGCGTTTCGCAGAATTTCCGCTTCCTCGGAGACTACAAGAGGAGTGTCTCTGTGTCTTAAATAGGTGAGTACTGGTACTGTCCAATAAAAACAAAATAAAACACTCCAACTAATTACAATGTATAACATATAGTACATCATAAAAAGTACAATAGTTTGACTATACAAATATATGTGTATCTAAACAAAAAGCTAATAACTGATTCAAAACTAGTAGTATGGTTACAAATATATCTATATACAGAAATGTTTATCTAAAAACAATTAATAACAATGAGGACAAAACTTTATACATAATTACGTCAAAGTTATAAATATATATACCAAAAACCCTTTTATGAATGAAAAGTTACAAATTATTATAAATAGGGGGGGATATCCAGAATGCAACTTGGAGGAATATATATCCATGTTCAATATAGGAAATTAGAGAAGAACCGATCATGTAATTAGTTGGAGTGTCTTACTTGGTTTTTATTGGACAGTACCAGTACTCACCTCTATTTAAGACACAGAGACACTCCTCTTGTGGTCTCTGAGGAAGTAGAAGTTCAGCGAAACACGTCAGGCCACGCTCCCCAGGTTGTTGTTAGTCTGTGTCCGTGATTCCAGTCATGTCTTTTAAAAGTTTGGAATACAGGTTATGTTTTACAGTACTCCCTTATCTGCCAGCTTAGATTTGTGCACTCACCTCATCCATTTTTCCTGTTACTATTGCACTGGAGACTGGACCGGTCTCTTTGGTGTTGGAGCATGCAGTGGCAGTGAGGAGAAGCATGGACTCCCCACTATCAGACTAGCAATGTAAACAAACGTTGATCAGAATTCTCCTCTTTAATGAAGATAATGGGCATTTTAAGAAGAGTAAAATCATGAAATTTCCCAAAGTTATACTAAATTAAATGACATGAATCAAATGGCATTATTTAGACCAGAATCGCCTACACTGCACTAAAGGCTTAAAGTTAAAATAAGTCACCAGACCTGCTCCGTTCTAAAAACCAGATTGAAAAGTAAATTTACAAAACATAGAAAAATGTATGCTGCTAAAATAATTTAAAAAACTGTAACTTCAAGAACTGTTAGAAATTCCTTGGGACAAATTAGCCCTTAGTTTTCTCAGATTATTTTAAGGCTTGCTGTATGAATACTTGGTAAAGTTATGGTAACTTAAATAAGAAAACAGATAAAATTCTGCCGGATTTGCAAAATAATAATATAACTTTAAGAAATTAATTTCAGGTTGAAATACCTTTGTATCAGGATAAACTGAAATTTAAATCAGTTAGTGTTGCCCAATCATGCACAACAATTGGTACTGCTTTGACCTGCCAAAGAAGGCAGAACCCTCGAAAGTATCACTGTACTTTTTGCAATATATCTACATAGGATATGTTCTTCATAGGCAGGGGGCCGCATGAAGAACTTAAACTGTCATGCAGGGCCAGACCAATAAGGTTTTTGCAAAACTGTATTTTATAAACAGATAATATTAATATCCCTGGTTCATTGGATGCCTTTTTATTTGCTGCAATTTTTAATAGAAAGTGTGTAATATTTTAGATCTATTTCATAAAATTCAGTTATTATTTTTTTTGGTCTAGGTCTAGTGAGGGGCCAATCAGGGGCAGCCATAGGGCCGCATGTGGCCCCCGGGCCTTACTTTGCCCAGGTTTGTGTTATAGAAATGCTCACCAGAAAAGAACTATATATATATATATATATACATACATACAATACAAGAATTGTGGAAGCACTCCAATTAGGCTAATTTACAACTACATTTAGTGGAAGTGCTACTGATCTGGTCAAACATTCATTCATGTGATCACAGTAATGTATACTAAAACCCCTTTGTTTATAGAGTATGCCAGTGTGCAGATAATATGATATTGTATGGGGCCTAGGAATGTTCATTGATTATCTTTTCTATATATATATATATATATATATATATATATATATATATATATAATAAAGACGACCGGTGCACAATTCTTATAGCTAAATAGGTAAATAGCTAAAACCGTGATGTTTTGTTTAGGACTGAGAAGCCGTGGCTAAATGCAGAGTCAGTTTTTGGCTGTGACATCACCGTCATGGCTGTGACTAACCTCTGCATTCCAGAAGAAATCCAGCATCTCACACAGTTGCTAATTTTCATGCAGCAGGACTCTGCTATCCTCCTGGTGGGCAGTTTTTGGGACTTTGGGGGGGGACTACAGGAGAACCATATGGAGCTGGGATGTGAGGTAAGGATTACACTACACTACATGATGGGGCCAGTAGTTGGGGGGTTATAGTTTTGGGGGTGGACATGCCCTTTAAGTATTATGGGTTTCAGGCAGTAGCAACACTAGGGGGAGAAGCACTGAGAGCAGATTTCCTCCGGTCCTGCTCCCCTTTCAATAGAAGTCAATGGCAGCTTGTGATCAGGAGCACCCCACAATTGATTTCTATTGCACAGGGTCCCTGCTCCATGACCAGGGTTTTTACCCTGCTGGGAGGTAAGTAACTATAACAATCTCTGTGTTAGAGGGGTGGGGAAGGTAAGTATAGATTTTTATTCTGGGATTGGATATGCCCTTTAAATATTTGAGTAAGCTCATCCCTATATTAAAAACAATAAAATAAATATTGATAATAGTAATTGATAATGTTATAATACTGATAACCTATAATATTACATCTTATCCAATATTCACAATAACAGGCAATATGAACCTTGCTGCCTCACAGGCAACAAATCATCAAAGAAACTTGCTCCTTGAAGGCGCTCACATACAGTAATAATTTGCCCACGCAGGAAATATTTCAAAGGACAGATAATTAGAACTACTTAACTTAACAAGTACACTTTCTAAGCAATAATAGAAACTCACAAGCCACAACTGAATGTGCCCACCAATATTTGCGCACTTTTTGGCTTCTTTTTAAAGAGAGCTAAAGTGTAATTGCAGCAGCTTAGCAGGAAAGAAGAAAGATCCTAGACTTTTAAATGGTGTTGATGTGGCTGAGATGATGATATCAAACATGGCCACTCATTTCCTTAGCTCCAATCACTTTGAAGATCACCAAGCAAACCTTTAATATTTACTAGGATTTTTTAATAAATAACTTTTCATTTATTTTACAGGTGCAATACTTTGAAAATCTAATAGATTGTTTTATTGCCTGACTAAGCAAATCAGCAATACATAGTTGCCATTTGGTTTTAAAAGTCTGCAGTCTTTACTTTAAAATGAGCTGTGTAAAACATCTCTGGTTGCAACCTGGGAGAAAATATACTGAGGTGAATGTTCAAATGTCCAGCTTCCAGTAGGTTGAGTGATCACCTGACCATCTGCTCCTCCCCTCCAGGGAAAAGCATGCTCAATTAAGTCTTAAAGGATAGGTTCACTCAAAAAGTGAACCTGTCCAGTTGCTCATTAATTGAGGAACAGGAGGTAAAGGGGCTATGTCTTACCTCCGGTTCTACAATAAATTCAACAGAAGCCGGAAATTAAGTAGCAAAACTTACCTGCGAGTCATATGACAGCTCTCGACTGGTTCCAGCATATACTATATTATAGCACGTTTAACCCAGAAGCAGTCAGGACCTGTTAGAGGGTTCAGTGAGGGATCATGCTCCCGGTTAAGTTTTGCTCCTTCGTTTCCTGCTCCAGTTACATTAATTGAAGTATGGGAGGTAAGACATAGCTCCTTTACCACTCGTTCTTCAATTAATGAGCAACTGTATAGGTTCACTCAAAAAGTGAACCTATATGGTTGCTCATTTAATGCTGGGAAAAACAGGAAGCACCTGCACAGGCATTAAAAAAAGTTGTCACGTGGTTGAAAACAAGTGTTCAAGCAGGAAGTAAAATTTCTAAACCTTTACAGAAATAACATATTTAGGGATATGATTCAGGGTTCATTTTGAAGGTACGACGGAACTTATTTGGAAAAATTGGAGACCACTGTTTAATTAATTTGATATATAATAATGGAATATTAATGGAATGTAAAAGTGTGGCCCAGATAAATTTAATATCTCTTGGTTTTTTGCAAAAGTGTTCTAATTTTCTTTTTTTAAAGTAAGCTTTACATAGTTACACCCCTCTAATATAAGAGGGGGGATTTCTATATAGTTACAGTTAACAGTAACTAATAACAACCAGTGGTTATAATGGTTAGTAATGTGAGGTACAGGTAACAGATAAACATTTTTACACAGCCCATTAGTAAAATTGAATCTTTTGCTCAAAGTTTGGCAACTATATGAAATAACATATTCACTTCTAGCTACAGTATTTTTACTTTTGTGGCAGTTCCTACTATAAGCAGAGTATCTACTATAAGCAGTAAGGAGAGGCAGTCATACTATCAAAAATAAAAGGTTTCTACAAAAGCCAGAACCACAGAAGAGCTAGTTTACATCTAGAAAGGTGGGCTTTCTAACCAGGAAAAGTGCAGGAAAAATAAAGCAGGGTTAAATGTAAAACAGAACATCTTACTTTGATCAGGTTTAGTCTGTCATACTGAAACAAAAATACAAGAAATTAGAGCTAAAGAGTTAAAAGGTATACAGAGAATGCACAATAATATCGAGACAATATTAATTTTATTTATCAGAGAACAATTTTCTCTTTGAACTAACATGGCTCTTATTTAAAGAAAATTATTAAATTATTTATTTAGAATCTTATGTTCCTTGTTATGCAAATAACATTAGCCTAAATATCATTAACCTAAACTGCCGACACTGTTTTCTTAAAGCAAGTTCTATCTGTGTGAGAATATATATAATCTGTGGTGTGCAATCTTATCCCCACATATTCTTGGTTTGTTTTTGTGCCTTATCATCAACTGTGAGTCACAGCTCCAAACCACCACAACTCTTTTCCTTGAAAAATCTATTGCCAATGGCAAGGAGGGCATAGATTTGCCCGTCAGTCATGGATAGAAAAGGTAAAGAAGATAGAACTTTAGCATTTCTATGGTTCTTAAAAAATTATAGATTTAGGGTCAACAGAGGAGGAGGAAAACATATAATAAAAACATGATCTTTTTTATATTTTGTGCAGGGACCTCCCTACCATGAAGCAAACTGAAACATTTGCCCACGGCGCACTCCCCACCCCGTGGTCACCTAGAATGGCAGCAGTTAAAAAAACAATCCTCTCTTGTGCAATACTGCATTACATGGAAAAGGGAAAGGGGGTGTGGGCTTCACCTTGCAGTGCCTGCACCTGGGAATGGACAGAATGCACATTAAGGTCTAACTAGTAATAAAAAGTATATTGTACAAGAGACACTCACACTATCCTCACAATGGCAGTGGGTGGGACTTCCTCATGGTTTGGGTTTTAAGGTTTGGTCTGAACACATGGTGCTAACAGACACTGTCTGGGGGGATTGTTGATGGGAACTATGGTCAGGGGAGAAATACGTTAAGTTTAGTTAACACTTCTGTATGCATGTGTGTGTGTGTCTGTAACTGTGTGTGCTGTGTGCACTTTTAATACTTGAAAATTTTCATGTATAAATGTTTTGTATGATTAATAGGGCTATATTTATAATGGCGCGGTATTGCTTTTTTGCAATCGAAAATATAAAATTGCGGCCGTAAATCTACGATATTGGTCGTAAATCAACCATCATGATCATAGATCTACATCTGCGATCGTAGATTAACGAATGCGAATAGAATACCATTGCGGTTCATTAATTAATGGACGTTCGCCGTAAATGTGCGCCCACGGCCCTACATTTATAGCCGCTGTCATACATTAACGATAATGTGCAGTTGTGCAATTTAGCGGACAGAAGGGGAAGGCAACTTTAAACATTTTCATTCCCTGTTTAACACATTCCACCCTTCAATCAAACTAAAAATGGAGTATTCAAGGAACTGTGTTAATTTCTTAGATACCACGGTGTCTACCAAAAAATGAAAAACTGCACACATCAGTGTACAGAAAACCTACTGACAGGTGTAGCTACCTTCACAACAGCAGTTTTCATCCCCAACACACCAGACAGGCCATCATAAACAGCCAAGCTATGAGATACCACCGTATATGCTCTGACCCAGAAGACAGAGACAAGCACTTTAAAGTTTTGGAAGAATCATTTAAACAAAAAGGTTACACTAGATTGTAAGCTCTACGGGGCAGGGACCTCTTTACCTCTTGTGGCAAAGCTCTTGCACTTCTATTTATATAATATATATATATTTATGTACTGAAGTATCTATGTATTTGTTCCCCTTGTATGACTTTATTGTATTTTGTTAGTGTACAGCGCTGCGTCCCCAAGTGGCGCATTATAAATAAACTATACATACATGCAAGGCCAAGACCATAAACACCAGCATCAATGTAACATTAAAAATCCATAGAGAAAAACTGTTACAGTACAAAGAGAAAAAATCTAGTATGTGTATACCACTAGTAACCACATACAATCCAGTACTAGAAGGTATACGGAAAGTCATTAAAGAACTACAGCCGAACATAGCAGAGGATGAGACTTTAAAATAAATCTTTACAGCCTAGTCATGAGAACAGTTCAACCACGTTTCTGCTATACCTATTACATCATACTTTTCAGTCAACGCCATTATCTCCAATTTTCACATTTTGTCAGCCAGGCTTCTCGCATTTGCAAACATACATTTTAGATTATGATCCTGTAATGTATTTATACACTTTAATACACATGCCTCCATATTCTAGCCCCCCCCCTTTCCACAGCCCCCTTTCCAAGCTTTCCATGCTTAAATAATAAATATAGAATTGCCGAATTGCCAATCTCAAAACCTGAGTGCTGTATATCCAATGGACTGTGTATATATATATATATATATATATATATATATATATATATATATAGTTAATATATTAGCCCAACCTATTTCTCCAGACAAATTTATAGGCACAATAACTTGATTTGAACGATTGGACAGGCACAAATATCCCCATGTGTACCAGGCCTTAGGCCTAATACACACAAGCTGATCCTGGCCCCAACCTGGCTGACAATCATCAACTTACTGATTGATTTATCAAAATACTGTATACCAGTATGATCCATTGTAAACCACCTAAATCTCAACTTGTTGGCTGCTGAATAAGACCGGTTGATGAATAGGGCCCAAATAATAATCTGTGATTCAAAACAAAGAAACAAGTAGGCACATAGAAGAAACCTTCAGCTCATATAAGGAAATTGTATTTAAAGGATAACTATCATGTGTGTAAGGTTTTTTAAATAACAGTTAAAATTAAAAGTAGTTTGGATAGGGATATAGGACTGGTAATTCTTACTTGTCATTATTGTTTCTGTGAGGAGCACCAGCCCAAAGAAAACTGATTCTGCCAGTCTTCCTCCTGGCTTCAGCACTATCTTTAATAAAGGAATAGTCCAGGACTAACCTGGCAAATGAAAACAGTTAGAGCTGTAGCTCCTTAACGAAATGATATTGTGAGGTAGGAATAATCAATGCCCCAGGTTCTTTCCATTTTTAAATGTTAATTTTTAGAGTATAGTTATCCTTTAAAGGGTATCTCCACTCATACTTTCAAGGTTTAGGAATCCAGTTCTATTGAAGAACGGGAGGTAAAGGAGCTGTGCCTTACCTTCGGTTTTTCAATGGAACATACAGGAGACTGGTGAGAAGTTAAGAAACGTACCCGCTCGCTCCCCCGGCGCTTAGTCTGACAGGTCCCAACGGACCTTGTCTTCTATGCACATAAATAGCGCATGCGCATAGAAGACAAGGTTCGTCGGGACCTGACAGACTACGCGCCGGGGGAGCGAGCGAGTGGGTAAGTTTCTTAACTTCTCACCAGTCTCCTGTATTTTCTATTGAAGAACGAAAGATAAGGCACAGCTCCTTTACCTCCCGTTCTTCAAAGAATGGATCCAAACCTTGAAAGTATGAGTGGAGATACCCTTTAAGTGTAGGCCTGATACTGTTTGTTCAAGGTCTTAATCCACTAATCACAGAGTATTCCACCAACTTTCTGCAAATATATAAATCCAACAATGTGGTGGAGGGAAACAAAAGGTGTTTTTCTTAACACTACATCTCACACAACATATTTTGGATGGCATGCACCCTTTATCATATAAGGCAAGAATATGGCTTAGAATGCAGCTGACTTGAGCAATCTTGATAGGTTGACCACTTTATTTTGAACCTAATAAATCACAGGCTTTTAAGTAATAATACAATAGGAATAAAGCATGAAAGCAATTAAAATTAAAATACTTAACAAAACCTATATTCAGAATTATTCAAAGTGGATACCATATAAAGCTTGTGTAGGTGGGGCTTCAGCCCTGGAAGAAGAGTCGGTACGGCCAATAGATAACGGTAATTTATTACTTAACGGTAATTTATTACTTCAAGCAGCTCCAGCATTACTTCTCCCTCTTTTAAGCTTACCTGGCCGTGTCGGTAATGACCCTATGTTCAGTGAAGCCCGGGAGACTGAATTTCTTCCAAAGACTCATAGGAAAGACATCAGGGTCTCCGGGGCTGCAAATTCAGAGATTTTACTGACAATACCTATCTCCAAATCATTAATAAATATATTAAATTAAAGTGGCCCCCACACAGAACCCTGTATCACCCCACTTAGAACTTAAAGGGACACTATACTGAAAAAATTACTTTTGTTTAGGAGCAGTACCCCCCTCCCTCTTTTAACCACTCCCACTTCCATCTGACCTGACTTTTTCCCACGAACCAACTGTCAAGCCTGCACAAAGCATTCCAACTATCAAAACTATGTCACCATTCCAGCTACAGTAAAACTACTCACAGAAGAATAGTTTTTGAGAGAAAGGAACTTGATTGACAGCTGAAATATAAGAAGTTTTAGATTGGATATCTAAAGAAATAGGGGGCACATCAACAAAAAGAATTATAGTTTCCAGTTATGGTCAATTTAAAATAACCTATTTTCCCAGTATAGATGCCCTTTAAGTCCATATTGAACATTAACAACTATTATAAGTAGTAACCAGCATGGATTTAGGAGGAATAGATCTTGTCAAACTAACTTGCTTGGCTTTTATGAGGAAGTAAGTAGAAATTTAGACTCTGGTATAGCAGTAGATGTAGTTTACTTGGATTTTGCAAAGGCTTTTTTGCTACAGTCCCCCATAGGCGACTAATGAATAAGCTAAGGTCTGTTGGTCTGGGGAGTCACATTGTACATGGATAGAAAATTGGTTAATGAATAGGATGCAGAGAGTAGTTGTTAATGGGGCTTCATCTTATGGACTAAAGTGCTAAGTGGGGTGCCACAGGGTTCTGTGTTGGGGCCGCTTCTATTAATCTATTTATTAATGATTTGGAAGTGGGTATGTCAGCAAGGTTTCTGTGTTTGCTGACGACACAAAAACTTTGTCGACCATTAAAAACTTCAGAGGATGTGCAATCGTTGCAAGGGGATCTAGATAGATTATCACATTGGGCTGCTAAGTGGCAGATGAAATTCAATGTTGATAAATGTAAGGTGATGCATTTTGGACTTAAAAATACTTGTGCTACTTATACTATAAATGGCTCTGTGTTAAAGGGTATGTCCACCCCGAAATTCGATTTTTAATATTCTGCTCCCCCATGTCCCCCAGCCCCAACCGCATGTTTTGTTTTTTCAAAAAGCTCCCCAAACTCTTACTTACCTCCCCTCGATCCTCCGCCGCACTGCCGGCCCTCTGCTTGCGAGAATGCAAGCAGAGGGGCGGGACCGGCAGTCGCGTTTGTGATTGGCTGAGTGCCAGCCAATCACGGACGCCGCTGCCGGTCATTCAGTGCAGCGGAGGAAAGCGGGAGAGGTAAGTAAGAGTTTGGGGAGCTTTTTAAAAAAAAAAACATGCGGTTGGGGCTGGGGGACATGGGGGGAGCAGAATATTAAGGGGGTTAATGCTAGGGGGAGGGATAGTAGAACGGGAGGAGGGGAGAGGGAGGAGGGAGGGAGAGGGAGGGGGGAGAAGGGGCAGTGCGCATGGCAAATATCTACCGGAGGCAAGATAGCAGGCAGAGCCCTGCTATCCTCCTGGTGGTTAGTTTTGGGACTTTGGGGGGGGTTTACAGGAGAACCCTATGGAGCTGGGATGTGAGGTAAGGATTAAACTACACTACATGGTGGGGGCAGTAGTTGGGGGGATTATAGTTTTGGGGGTGGACATGCCCTTTAAGTGAATCCCTGTTGGAAAGGGATCTTGGAGTTTTCGTGGATAACAAACTTAAAGGTAGCAAGCAGTGCCAGGCGGCAACAGCCAGAGCCAGCATCGTGATTGTCTTGTATAAGAGAGGTATGGATCAAGGGAGGAAAATGTAATTCTCCCTCTTACAAAGCATTGGTAAGGCCTCATTTGGAATATGCCAGTGCAATTTTGGAATCCTGTGTACAAAAAGGACATCTTTGAAATGGAAGGGTTCAGAGAAGGGCAACTAAATTAATGAGGGGATTGGGGGAGCTTGAATATGAAGAGAGACTGGAAAAGTTACAATTATGTACGCTGAGAAAAGGCGCTTGCGTGGGGATATGATTACTGTGTATAAATACATTAACCGGCCATACAATAAACTATCTGGGGCATTGTTCACCAATAGAACATGTCAAAGGACACGAGGACAATCCCTTAAGACTTGAAGAAAAAGGTTTAGGCTTCAAGCTCGGAAAGGGTTTTTCACTGTGAGAACGGTAAAGCTATGGAACTGCCTTCCAGTGGACGTTGTAATGACAGGTTCATTGGTCAGTTTCAAAAAAAAGCTGGATGAGTTTCTGCAAACAAGGAATGTTGCAAGTGTACTGGTATTGATACATAAAGTAGAGTTGATCCAGGGAAATTTCCGATTGCCACTTGGAGTCAGGAAGGAATTTTTTCCCCTTCATAAATTTGGTGGGGTTTTTTTGCCTTCCTCTGGATCAACAGTTAGGCAGGAAATGAGGATATGCTAGATGGGTTGGAACTGGAGGACGTATGTCTTTATTCAACCTCAAATACTATACTATACTATTTCTATTCATGTACAAATGTGACACCCAAGCCCAACAGATCTTAACTTATACATAAGTATACAACATTTACAGCAATGCGAGGGTCCAAATTTCTACTCACTTCCTCATGAAAGCCAAGCAAGTTTGTTGACAAGATCTATTCCTCCTAAATCCATGTTGATTATTTCTTATAAGATCAGTCCTTGAAACATAATCTCCTGTTTCTGTTTCAAACTTTCCAGTATTTTCCCTACCACTGAAGTTACTCCAAAGTCTGTAACTACCAGGCTGTAAATGAGTAGCTAATTTGAATATTGTTATATCAGTTTTTTTCAATCCGAAACATGTAAATCTGAGAAAATAAGAAAGAATGGGCAGAACACTTAACTTAGAAGGAGACATGTAGATGAAGATGGAGACATGTACATAGATAGATGCCTTCCAGTGGGCTGCTCTCTTTCCTGCACCTATTTTGAGGCATTCACCTTTCTTAGAGTGGGTGGTGTAGGAGGAGACAGACTCAAAAATGATTATCCATTACTTATATAACTTTTTCTGGGTAGGGCCAGCAGGGTCTCCCAGATGTTGGGTGACAATCGAGACATTACACCAAGTCTTGCAGTGTTTTCGGGTATGTCTATCGGCAAACAAGGCAAATATTTTCAGGGGCAGTGGAGTGTAGGGAGGTGGCCCGTCAGGGTAGTTTCCAGCCATCTTGGTGCCCTGGCATGATCAGATCACAATCCCATTGCGCTTAAAAGCGCAGTAGTGTGGCCTAGCCCTCCAAGAGTATTGGCATTAACCCTTCAGGGCGAGCAGACTTTCCTACTAATAATTTCAGTGCCAGCACTTTCCCAGAGTATTGCCATTAACCCTTCAGTTCCAGCACTTTCCCAGAGTATTGCCATTACCATTTGTTTATATTTACTCCTTTCAGCTGCTAGCATTGACATGATATACAGTGTGTACTTGCTTTCCATGTCTCTTCCATTGAATAGTTCACTCCTCACCTACTCTAATCTCTAGTTGGAGTGTTGGCTGGAAGCAATAAAGAGACAGGGATAGTGATCTCATGGCTGATAGTCACAGGGATCACTGTTAAAAAGTCTGCAGCAGCTTTTACCTGGCATTTTAGAACTGCTGTCCTCAGTACTATTAGCTGAGCTCATCCTAACCCCTCCTTGCTTCATTTTCAGTTTATTTGCAACATTTATTCCAAGTAGAATGAGCTGAGCTCTCTACTCAGTACAATGTTGCAAATTACAACAGAAGAACAAGGAGAGCAGCAAGTAAAAGTTGACAGGGAGAACACTGGGTACCCTGGTGTAACATAGGCGCCCTAGCATTTTGCCTAAAAACGGCCCTGTGGCCCAAGGAGTGGTTTTTAAAGGGGATTACAAAAAATATTGCTTTCCTGGAATTGTTCCCAGTGGTTGTAGTGATTGTGGGGATGCCAGCTGGCCAACTGACCCAAAGTGGGTTAATTTTCATTCTGATAATGGGCCGAGTCCTAGATTACGAGTCACCAACAAATACAAATGTGAAAGAATCAAACGCAGGGATTATACGCGAACGGCGGATTTTTCCGGATTTTCCGCCTTCCAAACTTCCGAACCGCGGATTTCTCGTATTTTCGAAATTACGAGATTTCTCGTATTTTCGGGAATACGTATTTTTGAAAATTTTCGCAATTACGAGATTTCTCGTATTTTCGGGAATCCGTATTTTCGAAAATTTTCAAAATTACGAAATTTCACGTATTTTCGAAAATTTTTGAAAATTTTCGAAAATACGGAAAATCTCGTAATTTTGAGAATATTTTTAATTTTAACAGGTCCGCTCGCGGATTTTCGAATTTTTTCGAAAATTCGCGGATCCTCGAGCGGACCGGATTTTGCGACATGTTTCGGAGCTAGTGTGCTCCTTTATCAAGCACACTAGCTCTGAAACATGTCGCATTGAATAAACCACATTTGCAGTATAATCCCTGCATTTGGTTCTCCCACATTTGTATTTGTTGGTGATTTGTCATTTCCACGCAAGATGGAGTGGAGTGAGATTGAAACCATATACTGAATAGTAAATAACATGTGAGTAGCCACATTCTTGTTTCTTGGTCCTAGATGACGAGGCAAGGGAACGGTTAGTGCTGCTCTTTCTAGCTTCCATGGCAGAAAAGAGTTTGTCAGGTTCTGC
Source organism: Hymenochirus boettgeri (assembly GCA_019447015.1). Classification (NCBI taxonomy): domain Eukaryota; kingdom Metazoa; phylum Chordata; class Amphibia; order Anura; family Pipidae; genus Hymenochirus; species Hymenochirus boettgeri. The sequence goes on along the minus strand of CM033475.1, from coordinate 122,250,968 downwards.
TATCGGGAAAACTTAAGCGGGCTTGCCTTTTATGTTCAAATTACAAATGTGAAAGTCTTTTATAGTGAGACAAGTGTTTAAAGGTATGAAGAGGGTTAGGACAACCAGGGACATGCGTAGGTCTGTAACATTTCAGGTGCTATATTGTATGTTTGAGATGTGTACCAACAGAGACAGGGACAGGGAGTGCCCTGTCTACCTGTCAGTTTGTGATGGGACTTGGACTGTGAATGGCAGAATTTGATTCACATTCTTTTAGAATTGGTGCAGAAAGAGGCAGCAAGATGGGGGCTACCAGACAGTTCTATTAAACGTCTGGGTAGGTTGGAGTCAAATTGTTTAAGGTTATATGACCTCATCTCATGCAGCTTTGAATGGAGAGAGACAAGGGTTAAGGCCAATTGGTGGTGGCTGTGTTTGTGTTTTATAATTTTTTCATTTGTATTAAAAAAAATTTTTTAAGCAATTTAGATTTGTTTGGCAGGTTTATAGCATTGCAATATCTGGGTGACTGGCCATTCATTTGTGTTCTGGGCATAGCGATGCGCTAGGGTCCATCTGGGATGTCACCGGTTTGGGCTACCTGAAGGTGAAGTGCGGGTACAGTGGTTGGGGGAATGTGTAATGCCATGGAGAAGGGTGAGGCCATTGGTAGAAAGCAACACAGATTTTTTAAACCATGCTGGGGGGAATGATATGAGAGTTATTCCAATTAGAGGGTTAAATAAAACCATGAAATGAGACTTGTTGGCCTTATGGTCTATTCTTCCAAGTTAAATTGTGGTGTGGTCAGAAATGATTCCCAGATTGCAGTGGCGTCATGTCCAGTCTGTGAAGGCAGTGCAAAGGGTATGCATTAAGATACCGGTAAACAAATCAATGAGCAGTGCAGCTTCACATGGGGATGGCGATTCAGCACACTCTGCTAGAAGGTCAGACAGAGTATTTTAAGTCCGACGGGGTCCATTTGACAGACTTGGGGGTGGATGTTTTTAATTATGGCCTAAGTAGGAGTGTAAATGGCGTTTTTGGAGGTCAGGCCTTCATGCTATGGCAGTCTCTGGCAATTCTAAAGGGGCACTAGCACTACAGGAGGGCTGGAACAAGGGATACGGTTCCCAAGATGTTTTGGGCATAATAACCTTCCTGGGGTGAAAAGGCGCTCTAGGGGAGAGTGGGTGAGACTATCAAGGTGCCCCCTTGGGTTGGTTGCTGGTGGATATGAGAGCATTGACAGAAATGTTTATGGTTAAACAACAGACATTGTTATTTAATTGGTATTTAATTGTTATGACTGTTATGATAATGATAAGTTGTAAGATATTGTTAAGAATATGTTACAATAAAGTTGCCATTATCCTTTCCTCTCAGAAATTCAATGTTGTGTGGTTTATGTAATGGTGAGAGGGAGGTGGTGCTGGTCATGGTTAAATCAAGGTAATTAAAGTTTGATGTCATATAAGCCAAAATAAAAAAACAAAATGAAAATCCTTCTGACCAGAATGATCTATGGGATGTGGATAATTCTAGTGATGATCATAATTTACCACTTGATGAGGTTCAGCTATAACTACATATACAAACAAAAACATTCAAACTATGTAAATTAATTACCACTCAACAGGTAAATATTTGGTACTGTGGATACTATAATGTGTATGTGTAAGTATTATACACATATACACAAAAGATATAAAAATCGCCTCACAGAAAATAGCAAATGTTCTGGGTGCATACAGCCACAGACCCTTCGTAAAAACGACTTTCTCGAGTTAGGTTGAATCAGCACCTTCTCAATAGATGAATCAGACACAGTTCAAACCAGCTAATAACTCACCTGTTTGTTGTTCATGGCTCGGGAGCAAACACCCCCGAGCAGGTCACTTGGGCTCCACTGCATATCAGATATAACTACAGCAGGTATGTGGACCTCCAGATGATTGACTTTTAAAACTCCCAAACATTGCACAACAGCAAAGTGCTGACAGGAAATGCTGGTAGTTGTAGTTTTCAAAACATAGCATAAATATCTACACCCATGTAAAGGTGTAGATATTTCACTGCAGTTTCACCTGCTCCGTACCCATCATCCTTTGTTATGGTACCTGCTCATTGTAACCTTTAATGTCTCCCATAATGCAAGTTTAGACAGTGGGATTGAAATGTATATTCTGCAGGACATAATTATAAAGTCATGGATAGATAGCAGATCTTCAGATGTTTGAAAACTATAACTCCCAGCATTCCATAGCTATAAAGTGAGTGCTTTCCGAACTTGAAGACTAAACTTCTTTTCTTTAAGTCTTAAGGGATGTCCGCGTTTCCTCTGACATGTTCTTATGGTGAACAATGCCACAGATATTGTATGGCCCGTTAATGTATTTATAGACAATAATCATATCCCCAAGCAAGCGCCTTTTCTCTAGTGAACTTAATTGTAACTTATCAAATCTGTCTTCATATTCAAGCTCCCCTATTCCCTTTATTATTTTAGTTGCCCTTCTCTGAGCCCTTTCTATTTCCAAGATGTCCTTTATGTACACAGGATTCCAAAATTGCACTGCATATTCCAAATGCTTTGTAATGATGGAGAATAACATTTTTCTCCCTTGAATCCATACCTCTCTTTATAAGACAATATCTTGCTGGCTCGAGCTGTTGCTGCCTGGCACTGCTTGCTACCTTTAAGTTTATTATCCCAAAAACTCCAAGATCCCTTTCCAACAGGGATTCACTAAACACAGAGCTATTTATTGTATAAGCAGCACAAGGATTTTTAAGTCCAAAATGCATCACCTTACATTTCTCAACATTGAATCTCATCTGCCACTTAGCAGCCCAATGTAACAATCTATCTAGATCCCTTTATAATGATTGCACTCCCTGAAGTTTTGTGTCGTCAGCAAGCACAGAAACCTTGCTGAAAATACCCACTTCCAAATCATTAATAAACAGATTAAATAGAAGTGGCCCCAACACAGAACCTTTTGGCACCCCATTAACAACTACTCTCTGCATACTATCCATCAACCAACTTTTTATCCATGTACAAATGTGCCTCCCCAGCCCAACAGACCTCAGTCTATACATATGTCTTCTATGGGGGACTGTTTTAAAAGCCTTGGCAAAATCCAAGTATACTACATCTTCTGCTATGCCAGAGTCTAAATTCCTACTTACTTCCTCATAAAAGCCAAGCAAGTTAGTTTGACAGGGTCTACTCCTCCTAAATCCATGCTGATTACTTCCTATAACGTCAGTCCTTGAAACATACTATACTCTAGAATATGTTCCGTATTAAACTTTTCAGTATCTTCCCCACCACTGATGTTAAACTTATAGGCCGTAATTACCCGGCTGTGAACTACTATCCTTTCTGAATATTTGAATAACATCAGCCTTTTTGCAATCCAGAGGCACACATCCGGACATGAAGGAATCGCCAAAAATAAGAAACAAAACTGAACGTAGTTCCCTAAGGACCCGAGGATGTATTGTATCCGGTCCAGGAGATTTATTAATATTAACCGTACTTAGTTCTTTCTGTACCATATCCTCGGTTAACCAAAGTGCACTTGCATCTTTAATACCATTATTGCTACTATACTCTATAATATCTGTACTTGGATCTTCTATAGTGTATACAGAGGGAAAAAAATGTTCAAGACATTGCTATATCACCATTTATTTAAACAACAAAAAATAACGTTTTGGGACACATTGTTCCTTCTTCAGGTATAACCAGTGCCACACATACCCAAACATTTAAACCCTTAAACCCCACATCATGTGAACACGTGATTGGCAAACCTGGGTCCAAAGTGAGGCTGCCTTAACTCATATCTCATACATGAAAATGTCTACATTGAAATGCAATCTCAAACACATCCCTTTAAAGTGCATAATAGTGCAGTATATATTATAAAAACTTTCAATAATTAAAACATAACAATGTACATAAAGTGTCAATCATATATTGTAAATTATAAAGTGTCTTAAGTGCAAATTACCTACAATGGTGTAAAAAAGATGCTTAATAAACATACATAATGTTGCTACAATAACACATTACCCTGTTACCAAAAGTGAACATTAAAAGATATTTTAATGTGAACATATTAAAAGACATTTTAAAACCATTGAAGTATATTATTTATATCTCTTATATAGACCATCACAGAATAATAGATGTAGAGATAAAAATCATATACTTCAATATTGTTATCGGTCTTCCCTCTGCCTGTTTGCTATCCTCTCCTGCTGTTACCTGTCCAGACGCACCCTCTAAGTTTACCGTCTGTCTGTGTACTACTAGACTTGATTCATTCTCAGGTCTTTATGTCTGGCCAACAGGGTAATATACCTGCTGGTCTTCCCCAGAGCCTCTGATGGTGAGGATGTTGGCCAGACATAAAGACCGGAGAACGAATCAAGTCTGGTAGTACACAGGCAGACAGTAAACTTAGAGGGTGCGTCTGGACAGGTAACAGCAGGAGAGGATATCAAACAGGCAGAGGGAAGACCGATAACAATATGGATAAAAAGTCTGAGCAGGGAACAACGATAAATGGATCAAACAGACTCTGGATAAACAAACTGCAATGGTGAATGATGAATGAGCAGGTAACAGCAGATGAGTTGATTAAACAGTCACTGGATGAACAAACTGCAATGGTGAATGATGAGTGAGCATGTAACAGCTGATGAGTTGATTAAACAGTCACTGGATAAACAAACTGCAATGGTGAATGATACAAAGCAGGAAACAAACAGATCTAAGAACTCCAACAAACAAGGCTTAGTAACAGAGTGATAAACACTAAACTGGAAGCTATCAGAAGATTCAGGTGCCTGGGTGCTACTGTAGATTCATAAGATATCCAACCATCAATTACAGAGCACTCACAGGACTTAGGCAAAAGCTTAAACTTTATTTCATGTGCAACAGATAGCGACGTTTCAGTCAACCTACTCATATAACCTATACCCCTACCCCCATTAGTGACATCACAAAGTTAAAGTGCTAAAATAGGATTAACCCTTTCCACATCCTAATTTACTTAAAGTGCATTATAAAACAAGTTATAATAATGTGCAAAAATAACGTGCAATAGAGTGCATAATAAAGTGCATTACAAAATATATTAATTCTAAAAATAGTGTGTGGCTAAAACATTCTTTAAAAACATTTTGATGTGTTACATAAATAAACAACCTACTTACTATCCGTTTCATACAAAAATAGAAATCCGTATTAAAATTATATCTAGACACATCCCATATTACAATATTATTTAAACCCTAAAAAAGCACAACCTCAAAGTTAAGAATTATAAGTTAAGAATAAAGTAAGGAATTATAAACAGTTACAAGACCTATTTATCGAGGGTCAAAGAGATCAATGTTCTTCTAAGGGATAAAATTAGGATCTATTATTTAAGAAGCATTTAAATAGGCACTGATCATTAAGGCCCTTTGGTTTTACAGTATCTATTATCTTAATCCAGAATACCTTCCTCTGCAAATGGAGCACAACCTTCTTATAACAGAAGGTATCTTGCAGTCTCATGCTATATGAATAGCATTAACCAGAAAATCTAAGAAACAAGAAGTAATTTCTTACTTCCGGGTTCCCGAAAGTAAGGGGCAGAGATATGCTAAATTTCTCCTTTATATCCTACTGCTAATGCATGTGTCCAGAACCGCAGGCATATTAACATGCAATACAGCCTATGGTATATAGCCAATCATCTGACCTGCAGACATTTTTTTCCCCTTCATAATTCTGGTGGGGGTTTTTTTTGCCAAGAGTTAGGCAGGAAATGTGGGTATTGCAGGAAGTCCAGCAAGTAGTAGGTTGCAATAGTGCAAGAACGATAGGATAGGAGAGCATGTATTAGCATAGTGGTGGTCGGGAGAGTAAGGAACTTGTGGATTTTCACTATATTTCGAATGAAAAAGTGGCAGGTTTTGGCAACATAGTTAATGTGGTTAGAAAAGGAGAGAGGAGTCAATAATTACCAATAGGCAGCGTGCTGATTTGATAGGGAAAATGGGGGTATTGTCTGTCTATCTGTCTGTCTATCTATCTACAGTATGTATCTATCTATATTTCTGTGTATCTATCTGTGTATTTATCTATCTGTGAATCTAGCTGTCTGTCTACCTATCTGTCTCTCTATCTGTGTATCTATATGTATGTCTATCTGTTGTCTGTCTGTCTATCTCTCTATCTATCTAATAATACAATACAATAGAACTTGGAGCACTCACAGGTCTTGTAAAACAAAAAGATAATTTATTATATCATGTGCACGAATAGCTAAGACCTTTATCAAGCCATCTATCTATCTATCTATCTATCTATCTATCTATCTATCTATCTATCTGTCTGTCTGTCTGTCTGTCTGTCTGTCTGTCTGTCTGTCTGTCTGTCTGTCTGTCTGTGTATCTTTATCTATCTCTGTGTATTTATCTCTCTGTGTATCTATCTATCAGTCTGTCTGTCTGTCTATCTAGCTGTCTGTCTGTTTATCTATCTATGTATCAATATCTCACTATATCTGTCTGTCTGCTTCTTTCTTCCCTAGGCTGTCTATCTGGTTTCATCTGGACATGGCTTAAATGGGTGTGGCTTAAATATTGTGCCAATGTGGTTCCAAGTCTTCCAGAATGAGTTGTCTTGGATAGATTGTTCAAGCTTTTGAAGTTAACTTTGGATGTAGTTTTTTTGTTTTCTTTCAGTACTCAAAAGCTACTTTGAGTTCTTCGTGACTAGGGCATCTGCGTTTTTTATTTGAGATCGGCCGTAGATTTTTTTTTTGCTTTGCTTTGCACTCACCGTTTATGAGTGTTTGTTTGATGGCATCTTGTAATTCTATCTATATATCAATCTATCTTGAAAATAAGAAAACACGTTAGTAATGTATGGACAGTGATGTCCGATATACGAGAGCTCAATCCTAGGATATAATGGTCTACGTATCTATCTATCTGTGTAAGTAAGAATAAGTAAAGATCCCTATTCTTTCCAGAATGTACAGTTCCAGATCTTTACTGAGCAACTGAATTAACCCAGGGACTGAATAAAGGGCAAAACCATAATGGACACTTAGGGTTCCTGCAAACAAGTCAGTATTTTATTTATACCAGGCAAAATCCTGGATGGGTGGATTAAGATAATTTTAAGGGGAAAATAATGTTTTCTTTAAAGCAAATGTATTTGCGCTGAACTTCCCCTTTAAGTACAGGGGATAAAGAAAAAGACACCTTCTGGAATTAAAAAACTTTCAATGCTCAAGAAGAACAGGAGTTAGGTTTTTACCCTTTCTAATCAATGCTAGGATAGGTGCAATCTGTAATAGTTACCAAAGCCAATAAATCTTTGTATAGGCTTGATTCTGGTAGGGAATGGCTAAAAGGGAGGGGCTGGTGTTGGAAAGGATCCATCTCAAACCCTTCCTGGGAAATGATGTAGCTAAGGAATAAAAATTTGGAGGCCTCAAAAACACATTTCTCTAACTTAGCATATAAAGAACTTTTTCTAAAACGGGAGAGCACCTTCTTCATGTGGCTAATATGAGAAAAAGACATCTTTAGAGAAAATGAGATTATCGTCTAGATAGACAACCACATGGAAGGTCTTTAAACAAATCATTGTAAACTTCTGAAAAAGAGCATGGGGCATGACAAGATATTCGTAATGGCCATTTCAAGTGTTAAAAATCATTTTCCATTTTATAGGCACCACAAAGGTCTACACTGGTAAAGACTGTTTTTTAATTGTGATATTGTTAAGATCCTGGTAGTCGATGCAGGGCTACAGATGTCTTGAATGTACTCAGCAGGGGAAAAAAGATATACTGTATGTTGCCTCTTGGGGCATAGTGCCAAGTTAATGGGGCAATCAAAGTGATGGTGGGGTGGAAGGGGCTCAGTTGATTTTTTTTGTAATGGACAATTCAAGGTAAGAATAGCTTACAGGAACAGTTACAGGAATTCAAACAAGGAAACAATTATTGAGGCAGAAAGTGCTCCAATAGGTAATATGGTTGCCAGACCAATCAATACTGGGGTTGTGTAACTAGAGCCAAGGGAGTCCCAAAACTAAAAGGGTAGATGGATAGTCAATGATTAAGAAAGTTAACCTCTTAATGTACAGAACCTCTTTACCAGTAGTTTTAAGCTCTGAAGTACTGTAATTGATCTACCCTCAACAGAAAAGGCTTGCTAAGGAGTTTACAGTTTTAACAATCGAGATACACAGTACTTGTAATTAGCCCGAGGACCACAGAAAACTACTGTACTCCCAAAGGAAAGTATCAGTTTTAATACTGAGAGTGACTAGGTTATCAAGAAGGACAGGAAGAACTATTAATACTAATTCATCCAGTAATTTGTCGGACAGGCCTTGACAGTAAGTTTCAACATATGCTTCTCATTATTTCAGGAGGTTTCTGCAGCAAGAGTTTAGAACTCAATGTTATACTGGCTAGCACTGTGATTCCCCCGGGGTATCTGCAAAAGAAGCAGTGGTTGTATGGCCAGGAGTATCAAAGTCACTGATTAAAGGGCAACTCCCCAGAAGGGAGATGCATTTTCCAGGGGTTTCTCATCCAATGTGGAAATAACCTACCCAACTTTGGCACACTCCGGCACAAATAGAAAAGGTTGTAATTCAAACTGAATTAAAAACTGGTTAATAAATCCTCTGCATCCCTGCGGAACTCTACTGTAATAGGCTAGCAGAGAAATACCTGGTTTCTTAGCTGTGCCAACAGCAAGCAGAGGAGATTCCACAGTAGGTGCGACACTAGCACCAGAAGGATCAGCAGGAATTCTGGAGAGCAAAGTTTCCAACACCAAACCTGTTTTGTTCAGTTTCATAAGCTTCCATTTGGGAAACCACATTCTGCAAAATTTTTCCAAGATCCATGGACATTTCCTCAGGCTGGCCCAAGGCACAACTGTACTTTAAGCATTACTGATTAAAGGCCAATTTGAGGGCAGGAAAAACATCAGTAGAAGTAAACAAAGAAAAATCCAATGAACAGACAGTGGTCAGGGCTGACAGCAAGCAAACGAAGTCCACATATCCATCCAGTCCAACCCATCTAGCAATATCCTCATTTCCTGCCTAACTGTTGATCCAGAGGAAGGCAAAAAAAACCCCACCAATTTTATGGGGGAAAAAAATCCTTCCTGACTCCAAGTGGAAATCGGAAATTTCCCTGGATCAACTCTACTTTATGTTTCAATACAAGTAACTTGCAACATTCCTTGTTTGCAGAAACTCATCAAGTTTCTTTTTTAAACTGACCAATGAACCTGCCATAACAAACGTCCACTGGAAGACCGTTCCATAGCTTTACCGTTCTCACAGTGAAAAACACTTTCCGAACTTGAAGCCTAAACCTTTTTACTTCAAGTCTTAAGAGATGTCCTCATGTCCTCTGACATGTTCTATTGGTGAACAATTCCCCAGATTTATTGTATGGCCCGTTAATGTATTTATACACAGTAATCATATCCCCATGCAAGCACCTTTTCTCCAGTGTACATAATTGTAATTTTTCCAGTCTCTCTTCATATTCAAGCTCTCCCAATCCTTTAGTTGCCCTTCTCTGAACCCTTTCCATTCAAAGATGTCCTTTTTGTACACAGGATTCCAAAATTGCACTGCATATTCCAAATGAGGCCTTACCAATACTTTGTAAAGAGGAAGAATAACATCTTCCTCCCTTGAATCCATACCTCTCTTTATACAAGACAATACCATGCTGGCTCTGACTGTTGCCGCCTGGCACTGCTTGCTACCTTTAAGTTTGTTATCCACCAAAACTCCAAGATCCCTTTCCAACAGAGATTCACTTAACACAGAGCCATTTATAGTATAAGCAGCACAAGTCTAAAAATGCATCACCTTACATTTATCAACATTGAATCTCATGTGCAGATAGATTTAATGCAAATAGTTGCACTGTATTGGATAAATTCAATCATAGCAAACCACAGTTGCATACCAACACTTAACTATGTAGAAATAATGAATGGGATGTTTATATTGTGTATTGTTCAGACGATTAACCATTTTAGACAAAGCTTTTGTAATTCCTAAGTAGAAAGTAGGTACAAGAGATCCAATATGACAAGAGGTCCAATATGACAAGAGATACAATATGACTTGCATGCTCCTGTGCACCTTTTCTTAGAAACAATACAGAGCATCTTACCACTATTGCAGAGTGCAGTCATAGGTAATAATGTCAAGGATAAATATATCTAAGAAGTTTGATATGTATGTGATGCAAGACACCTTTGAAGGTAAATTTATTTTAGTGAAGGCAAAATAAGTTTTGCTTATGACATGATGTAAATAAAATTAAATAGAAATACTTTTTAATCTAGCACATAACTAGCTGATATCTGGTAGCACAAACAGTATTTCATTTAATAGAAATATATAAAAAGGTTTACAAAACAAAACAAAAAATCAAATGAGAGATATCAGCTTTATAATACCTTAGAATTTTTGCCACCACTACGTCCTGACTGAGATGAACCACTGCGTTGCACCCCAGGTTCTGGTGTTGGAGGAGATTTTTCCGAAGAGTGATCTGAGCTTTTCTCAACCATGACTTCTCCCTCGCTTTGCTGAGGTGTTGGCGAGCGGGTGCGTTTACGTAGAATGGGGGAGCAAGCAGGCGAACTTCTGTTTGAATTACTTGCCGTGCTGGGGAAAAACAGACAGTCACTAAACAAAAATATTTACACCCTTATACTTCCCTTAAGAAAATCATAGTAGTGTAAGGTAACACTCAAGCAAATAGCATATTGTTATAAGTAATACCCTGAGGGACTGGATAAGATAACAGTTAGTGCCATCATATTGCTTGCCTTTCAGACGTTTAAAGGGTAGCTATAATGAAAAAATGACTTTGCCTCATCTTAATCTTTAAATTACTACATGTACAGTAAGTGGCCCTTACTCTGAGGTGTAAGTGTTGCCTAATGCCATTAATCCAGTACTTAATTTGCTCAGGCTTACTATCCCCCCCTCTTAACCAACACCTCTTTCATCTGACCAGACTTTCTATGAGGACAAGCATGCTCAGTAATCACTACGAGGCAGCATTAGAAGATTTCCATTTCATGCAATTTTCCATGTATTTTATGCATTTCCATCCATTTCATGCAATTCCCACATATTCCAGTTACAGAAAAACTGCACACAGCAGAAGAGTTAATTATAATAAGGCACTTGATTGACAGCTGAAATGTAAGATGTTCAGTTGGAGATCAACAAATAAATGATAGAATGATAGTTTACAATAATGGTCAATTTTAACCCTTCTTTAGGTCTTTAGTCTTTTGTGCATGTGCCACACCTCCTGAACTTAGTCACATGCTCCCTTGCCTGTACTAGTCTGTAATAGGATTGGATATATGTACTAGTCTGAAATAGCACGTGGACATCCTTTAAGATTGGAAGAAAAGAAGTTTTGTCTTCAGGTTAGGAAAAGTTTCTTCACAGTGATGTGGTAATGGCAAGTTCACTGAATAGCTTAGTGGGTTAGATAAGTTTGAAAAACTAAAATATATTGTGAATTGCTGGTATTAATACATATACTGCAGTTCTGGTTGATCCGGGGATACTTTATGATTGCCATTTGGAGTCAGGAAGGAACTTTCCCCCCCCCCCCCTTTTTAGCTGTTTTTTTTTTTTGTCTTCCTCTGGATTAAATGTTAGGGTAGGGTTAAAAAGGACTGTGTAAAGTTTGGACTTGATGGACGTATGTCTTTATTCAACATCAATTACTATGTTACTATCTACGATGGATAGACACTTATATCAGGAAATGACCTGCTGTAACAAACACCTGCAGAAGCTTAGGATTTTACTGATTTTACTGACATTTACTGAAATGTACATCTACCTATTGCAAGCTCACTGGAGGCGCGTTCTGCTAAAGTGCTGGGTTAGGAATAAAATAGACTAGTGGGACACAGGTTCAATTCGCTGTGTTCCCTTTTTTTGTTTTTATTATGTGTCTAGCCAAAGATAAAGACTCTACATGTACTAGATGTTTACTTATAAACCCCTGTGGCATAGAAGAAGAAAGCTTTCTTTTTAGCAAGACACAGTATAGATGGTTCCTGGTTCGATTCCCCATACTTAATTTTATTTTTTGCTAAAATATTATGTTCTGTTTCTTTCATCCATGCTAGCAAAAACATGCACTGCAAAGATTACTTTTCTTTTTTGTATGAAAAGCAAAGGAATTTATTATTGTTAGGGATAGGAGCATTTGTAATGTGTTTACACAAAAAACTGCATTGAAATCTGTGTTCTGTGTCAGAGGGAGGGATCTCTGAGCTGTAACATGATTGGCTGTCAGTTTCCAGGAAGCAAGACTGCAGTTTCCTGTAAATGTGTACTGTGCACACTTAGCTGGGTGTTTCCAGATAAGGTGAATTATGGGAGCTGACCCCTAGTACTCACGGGTTATTTTCATAAATCACCCAGCATCCACAGCAAAGGGAGAGATGAGACACAGCTTGTTGTGTATTTCTGAATGTGCTCTGTCTATTTGGACAATGTTGTCTGGGGATTTTAGTTCTCCTTTACCAGCACATTAAAATACAGGAAAGAGGGGAAAGTATTGGAAAGATGTAGGGAAGTAAATATAAAACAGGTACTCAAATACACAGTTATTAAAACCAAAGGAATTATCATTTTTAACTTTTGCTCTTAAATTTGAACTTCCATGTTATGTGGAAATGAGTAACACATAAATATGATAGAGTAAGTGCTGTACCTCGCAAACTATTCAGGTAGAAAAGTACCGTAAGTCTTAATATTTAGAAAACATAGCCAACACACACACACACACACACTACATAGACAATACTTTTACACAATTTGCAAGCTGCAGTTCCAAAATTAGATGCTGTTGCTATTTTTCAATTGTAGTCCTAAGAAACACAGGTACGGTAATCAGATTTGCATTCCATTAGAGTTATGTCTTTTTCATTAAAACAGGTGTCCACATACAGTTTTACCATACATATTTTGTTGTTTTATAGTAACTTAACATAATAGTAATACAACTTTTGTGATGCATTAATGTATTTGCCTCAAGAGAATAGATAATAGCAACAGTCAGTCAAAAGCAGACAATCTGTAGTTGAATCACCTGCTTTTACTCTAGAGATTTCATAGGTAGCAAAAGAGTGTGTACCTATACAGAATCAATATAGTTCAACAGTTTCATAGTAGGTATAGCAGTTTATCTTATATACAATGCAAACAGAGACAATAAAATGCATATACTTTGAAAATTCTATAAATGCACTGTGCAAAAATGAAAGCAGTTCAGCTAAAAGAAATGCAAAGTTCCACTGATACTGACCCCAGTCACAAAAAAATCACAGCAGTGCATAATTCTGTATTTGGCAGTGCATTACACAAACTGTCCACACTACAATACACACATCTCTCTCTGCACACACACACACACACACACATACACTGCAGATATAACATCATGACGCATTGGTAATTTACCGGTAAGCATCAAATTGGGTAGAAGCAGCCACAATTTATTGTTTGTGCACATTAGTGCTAAAAAAGGATCCAGATTTAACATTGCACTTAATGTGATTCACTACAGTGCCAGAAATAAACAGAATAGATCCTGCACTTTGCAATGTTCACATCACCTATAGTACTGCTACAGATGTAAAAAGTATATATATATATATATATACTCACACACACACAAGGTCACAGACATTCATTTCCATTGTGAGCTACATCAACACCCAGAAGCCTAAGCACTAACCTGGCAGCCATGAGAGGATGAGCCAGCATCATCACTTGGTCCATTCATTCATGCAGAGGAAGCAGCAGGGGGGGAGGCAATGAACAGGCAGGAGGGCTACTCACCTCCAGGTCCATCTATGTGTCCTTCTGACATATAGGGAGGGGGAATTAGGAGGTCTATTGAGGTTAAATAGCCTTTTCTCTGCTGTTTATCTCTCAACCCCTTGCAGTTCAGTATAAGCGAAGGGAGGGATCAGCCACTCAGTCCACCCCTCCTCCCTGACTCACAGCTGCTGCGTATCCCAGACTGCATTTAATTCTCTCTTACTCTTTCCAGGTATTATCTCCTCATTTGTTCTCTATCCAGCATATACCACAAAGAGAACTTTTTGTTCTAGAATATAAATACTTAATCTTGTTGCATTAAGAGAGGGCTACTATTCCACATTAGTAGAAATTACTAGAATACCTTGTGTCATTTAAGTATACAAATACAGTAATAACATACAAAAAAAACGACAATTCTTCACATTGTGTGTGTGTATCTGTGTGCAACATCAAATAATCCTGATAAGGCATTATATAATGTCAAAGTCTTAAAATTGGAACAATAAAATACTGGAAATAACCTATAAAAATACTAAAACAACACAAGATATAAGGATATCAGAATCCACATACTTTTTCCTAAACAATACATTATATAGTAGAAGAAGGAACTAATATGTCGAAGGACAACTCCACCTTCATAAGAACATCTTTTAGAAAGAATGGCCTCTATAAAATATGTTGATATATCATACTTTGTCCTATGAATTCCTTACTGTATGCCTACTATGCTTCTGGATGCTTCATGGAAAATAAGCAATTTACTGAGCTGTGATGTAAACTGTCAAATCCAAAACAGACAGTTGCTAACTGGAAGACCCAGGAAGCAGAAACAGGGGAAACGGGACATTGTGCAGGATTTCAGGTTAGACTTATAAATTGCAGATTTAAACTATTACAGTTTATGGTTTTGGGCAGTGATTTACCTTTATAAGTTTTCATTTGAGGGCTGGACTTGCCCTTTAATTTAACTACAGCCCTTTAGTCAATAATGGGGATATGATATAAAGGTTTCTATTGCCCAGATAAGCATATAACCCCATATTACTAGATGTAATATTGGGTAAGCATGGGTTTTCCCTTTTTCTTTACTGGGGATTTAATTGTTTTTTAACTAATGTAACACAAAACCTAACATGAAGTAAATGGGTCAGTTAAACAAGCTCATCTTACTTGACATTGCTCCTGGCATTGACATTGCAGCCATAACTGCATCACAAGAGCCAGAGGAGGCCCTAACTTCATACTTTTCCTATGACAGATACAACCTCCCTCAACACAACCCCTGTAAATGAAAAAAGGGGGGGCACATTCTAATTTTGTTGGAAGGCCCAGTGATTCCTAGTTGTGCCACTGTGTGTTGTATTTTGATTCTTGATGCTGTGATGTATCACTGTATGGCAATTTGGCACCTCTACAAATTTCTCTTAAAGGTTAACTGTGGCCTACATTCAATTACCCTCTATTTAACAGAGCTGTTTCATACCTTTCAAACAAGCCTAGGATGATGTATCTAGCTTGTCTTGATTTTACAGTAAGTTATAAGCTTGTAAAGATACAGTTCATGGTCAGTCTTGGTCTGTCTGAGTTTCTGTGATAGTCCCCCCCCAAAAAAATTACCTTTTCTGAAGCTATTTAGAGACCTGTAACTATTATTTGTCCATTCCTCTACCTATGAACACCTTAAGGTCTGAAAAAAATTCTTTTTCAGGCTTGTGGCTAGCTTTAAAAAGGATTTAGAAGTTATGATGCAGCTGATGATGCTCAGTCCCAGCAGTGGGCATGCACCAACCTTAAACTTGGAGGCAGACCCAACATTTCTGGTGATGTCACAGATCACAGTACTAGCAAGAAAAAACACAATTTATACTGCAGTAACGTTAGATAGACTGAAGCTAAAAGCAGCATACTGGAGTCATTTTAAAGGTAGGAGTGTACCCTTGTATGGCGACCACAGTTCCCCGTTAATTACAAAACACAAAATCTAAGATTAGAATGACATTTTCATTGTTTTCTTGTTTTAGAAATTCACAAACCCAAATTCATTCAACCTTTTTTCATTTAAAGGATAAGTATGCCACAAAAAAAAGTTAATATAAGAGGGAAGCTGCAGCTTTAAAAACAATTTTGGCTTCTTTTTTTAACATAATTTTTTTTTTTACAGCATACTTATCCTTTAAATGACATCTATAAAGGGTTTATACAAAACAGTGAAAAATGGCTGAATTGACTCATCACTAGAGGAGACCATCATTCCACCATAGCACCAACTGTTCCCCAAAACTGCCAAGTACGGTAATCACAATCTTGAAGACATCAATTGAGTATTATGGTGTGGAAAGACCTATTGAGAAAATCTGTGGTTGCCTTAAACATCTTTCTAGTCACTGTTTACCATTAAACACAGCCATCTGCAGCTGAAAAGAATAATTGTAGAAGTACTAATTAAATTACCACCTGGAGCACTACAGCTAAATCTACCCATATTGTGATGATGTGCCCAGCAATGTTACCTGCTGCACTCATCACCCTCCAATTTTTTTTTATAATTGATGTTACACAGACTGATTTCTTTCCTTCATTCAGGGAGTTCCAGTAATGTGGTTGTCCATTTTGTCAGTTACAATCAATCTTAAAGAAATCTATGTATGCTATACACACAGCCACACACAAAATAACAACTTTGATACTTTTAATATGGATAGATTTATTCACTGCAGTAATGACAGTTATAAGGAATCTACTGATGTTACTACATAAGAATCATCAGAATTTACAGTACATATGGTGTATTACATAACTGAGGAATTATTGGATTCATTTTTTTCATTTTGCTTTTTTTTTCTCGATACATAGCGAATATTAACTTACAAAACAGTTGTTTTCATATACAGCTTAGTGACATGCATTTGTATTGAATTACGTGCATCAGAGATTGTTATTCTGTCCATATATAAACTTTTAACTATATACATTGTTACGGTAAAAGGAAATAAAATTAAAATTTGTAAACTTCTTTTAATGATTACTTGGTTTGATGTTTTATTGGTCTTAACAGTTTTCTGTGTGTGGTTCAGTTAGGGTAGTGAAGGGGAAGAAGGAGATGGGGGGACTTTGGCTGCCCAGGTGTGGTTTTTCTTCAGATTGTTCCAAGGGCCCCATACTTTCCCAAACTTGATGGGGCATGATGTTTGCCTTTTTATTTTCATTATATTGTATTGTATTTATTGTAGTAAATCTGTATTGCTAAACTGCAGTGTAATTTTCATCTATGTCCATTCTGTGTATGTGATCCTCCATAAGCGTTTGAGCTAGGGTATTGGGAGGTTTACTGCCTGTACCCCTTAAAGCTGCACACCGTAGGGGTTGCTGTACACTGCTGAACTGATTAGACAGTTTACATAAATGGAAATGATAATATTACAATATTACATATTCTGGTCTGGTATAACAATACCCCAGCCTGATTGGTCTGTTTTATTCCCAAAAAGAACATCAGTGTATAGGACGGTTGTAGTAGTCCTACTTTATACTTCGCAAGGATGCATCCGCCACTTTGACTCCTACAGAATCTCCTCTTACTTTATGCCTCAACGTAATTGTCTGAATTCAAATTACCAACTTGGAGGGAGGGAGGGAAGAACATTCATCTCTCCATCAAGTTCAAACGCAAAATGGGGAATGCAGCCTTGTGGAGACCTCCTTATGTACCAAGTGTGATGCCAAGGCAACAAATTTCCCGGGATCCGGCGGGGCCAATCAGCCCGCACTTCTGACCACACTGACGTCATCACGTCTGCCGTACCTGGATCCTGCGAGACCTAGCCTACAAGGACCAGACACAACTCCCAGCATGCCAGGTAGGACACCCCCCACCCGTGGTCAGACGCCCCACCCCTTAACCCGGGCCGGAGCTACCAGATTCAATGTAGATAAATGTAAAGTGATGCATTTTGGGCTTAAAAATCCATGTGCTGCTTATAGTATAAATTAATTTGTTAAGTGAATCTCTGTTAAAAAAAAGGATCTTGGAGTTTTGGTAGACTACAAATGTAGCAAGCAGTGGCAGAGCCAGGACAATATCACATGGATTCATTGGAGGAGAAAAAAATCTCCCTCTATACAAAGAACTAGTAAGGTCACATTTGTAATATAAGGTGCAGTTTTAGAATCCTGTTTACAAAAAGGAAATCTTGTATATGGAAATGGTTCAGAGAAGGGCAACTAAGTTAAAGGGCAAGTCCAGCCCCAAAATGAAAACTTACATACAGGTAAATCACCCCCCAAAACCCTAAACTGTAATAGTTTGAAATCTGAAATATATAAGTCTAACCTGAAATCCTGCACAATGTCCTGTTCCCGTTTCTGCTTCCTGGTTTTTCCAGTTAGTAACTGTCAGTTATGGATTTGACAGTTGACATCGCAGCCAATGACTGAATGTTAATCCCCTGTCTGCCTCTTCTGAGCATGCCCAGGCTGAGTACAGGTTTCTGAATTGCTCAGTTTCCATGAGGCATCCAGTAGCATAGCAGGCATACAGTAATGAATTCATAAGACAAAGTATGATATATCAACATATTTTAAAGAAGCCATTGTTTCTAAAAGATGTTCTTGAGGGTGGAGTTGTCCTTTAATAAAGGGACTAGGGAAGCCTGAATATGAAGACATATTGGATAAGTTAAAATTATTCAAGTTTGGAAGGGGTTTTTCAACAGTGAGAATGGTAAAACTATTTATGTGGTGATGACAGGTTCATTGGACGAGATTCTAAAAATTAAAGATAGTTGCATGTTACTGATAATGACACATAAAAAATTTAGTTAATCCATGGATATTTGTGATTGCCACTTGGAGTCAGGAAGGATTTTTTCCCCCTTCATAATTTTTTTATTTTTTTATTTTTTCTGTCTTCCTCTGGATCAACAGTTAGGCAGGAAACATGGGTATTGCTGATTAGGTTGCACTATCCTATACCATAACTTTAATCCACATCAACAAAGCACCATTAACAACTATTCACTGTATCCGTGTACAAATATGCCGCTCAAGCCCAACAGATCTTAGCGTATACATAAGTTGCCAATGAGGGACTAAATAAAAAGCCTTAACAAAAGCTAAGTATACCACATCTACTGCTATGCCAGTGTCCAAATTCCTACTAACTTCCTCATAAAAGCCAAGCAAGTGTGTTGAAAGGATCTGTTTCTCATAAATCCATGCTGATTACTACTTACAAGGTCAATCCATACACTTGAATATGTTCCTGTGTCTAACTTTCCAGTATCTTTCCCACCACTGAAAATAAACTCACAGGTCTGTAATAAGCAGGCTGTGAATGACTACAATTTTTGAATATTGTAATTACATTAGCTTTTTTACAATCCAGAGGCATGTTTCTGGGCATGAGGGAATCTGAGGAATTAAAAAAACAACAGTCTGGATAAAACTGAACTTAGTTCCCTATGTACCGCAGGATTTACCATATATACTTGAGAATAAACCGACCCGAGTATAAGCCCAGGTACCTATTTTTACGTCAAAAAATAGGAAAACCTGATTGACCGAGTATAAGCCGTAGGTTGATATTATGATCACTACTGCCTTCTGTTTCTGTATTGTTTTGAGACAGAACAGAATTCCCATACAGTAGTCCCATACAGTTATAGCCAAATCCAATATGCACTAACCAAGTGTACTTTGGTTGACCAAGGATATGGTACAGAAACAACTAAAAAAGGTTGATATTAATAAATCTCCTGGACCAGATAAAATACATCCTCGGGTCCTTAGGGAGCTAAGTTCAGTTTTATCTAGGCCATTGTTTATTATTTTTGCAGATTCCCTCATGTCCGGATGTGTGCCTCTGCATTGGAAAAAAGCTGATGTTATTCCAATATATATAGGGTAGTCATTCACAGCCGGGTAATTAAAGGCCTGTAAGTTTAACTTCAGTGGTGGGGAAAATACTGAAAAGGAAACATATTCTAGAGTATGTTTTAAGGACTGACATTATAAGTAGTAACGAGCATGGATTTAGGAGGAATAGATCTTGTCAAACTAACTTGCTTGGCTTTTATGAGGAAGTGAGTAGAAATTTAGACTTTGGCATAGCAGTAGATGTAGTTTACTTGGATTTTGCAAAGACTTTTGATACAGTCAAATTGGTTAATGAATAGGATGCAGAGAGTAGTTGTTAATGGGGCTTCATCAATATGGAATAAAGTGCTAAGTGGGGTGCCACAGGGTTCTGTGTTGGGGCTGCTTCTATTTAAATCTATTTATTAAGTGGGTATTGTCAGCAAAGTTTCTGTGTTTTTGCTGACGACACAAAACTTCGATCATTAAATACTTCAGAGGATGTGCAATAATTGCTAGATAGATTGTCACATTGGGCTGCTAAGTGGCAGATGAGATTCAATGTTGAGAAATGTAAGGTGATGCATTTTAAACTTAAAAATCCTTGTACTGCTTATACTATAAATGGCTCTGTGTTAAGTGAATCGCTGCTGGAAAGGGGGAGTGTTGGTGGATAACAAATTTAAAGGAAGCAAGCAGTGCCAGGCGGCAATAGCCAGAGCCAGCAAGGTATTGTCTTGTATAAAGAGAGGTATGGATTTAAGGAAGAAAAATGTTATTCTCCCTCTTTACAAAGCATTGGTAAAGTCTCATTTAGAATATGTAGTGCAATTTTGGAATCCTTTGTACAAAAAGGACACCTTTGAAATGGAAAGGTTTCAGAGAAGGGCAACTAAATTAATAAGGGTGTGCTTGAATATAAAGAGAGATTGGATAAGTTGTAATTGTACGCTAGAGAAAAGGCACTTGCATGGGGATATGATTACTGTGTATAAATACATTAACGGGCCATACAATAAACTATCTAGGGCGTTGTTCACATATAGAACATGTCAGAGGACACGCGGATATCCCTTAAAGGACAACAATATAAAAAAAAAAACAACATCACCTCTATTACATGTCCACACTTCCAGCAGCTGAAATCGCTTAATCACATTTTCAACCGTGCTCCCCTCCCTTAGATATCACACAACAAAGATGAGATAAAATGACGGCCCAGAGCCATGATTAACATAACACTTGTCATTGGCTGTTGGGAATGTCTGTAACAATCTTTCTCTTCTTCCTCTGCCAGTTAAAAAAACTTGAAATGTCCTGCTGCTAGGATACAACCTACATAATCAAGCTGATCAAGGATGGGTGGAGGAGTGTTTTCTCGCTTGCTAGCTTTGAATGACAGTTAGAGTCAGACTCAGATTCTTACGCCCCCTTCACAGGAGGGCTAATTGAAGTAAGAGACAGGTTCGGAATCAGGAAGAAAATGTATGGGGAGGGCTGAATACCTTTACACTTATTAAAGAAATAAAAAAAAATGCAATACAGTTATCCTTTAAAGGGTATCTCCACTGATAAAAGTCACCTGGGTTGTAAGGATAGATATGTGTAAGGTGGATATGTACCTGCAGTATCCTGTGTCTTTGAGCAGTAGTTTAGACGTGTGTTTTCCTTTAGTGCATGCGCAGAACGTGAGAGGGACTGCTGTCTGTGTGATCTGACTGGTTGGTCGATTCTATATACACACACACACACACACACTTCACTGATTAATGGAGGAATAATCACATGACCATCACAGCAGCTTGCTGACTTCACTAATTAATGGAGGAGTAATCAGGTAATCCCATCCCCTCCCATACCAGATTGCCTCATATTCCCAGCATCCCCTATGAAACCAATCTCAGAGTTAGACACAAACAAATCTTTATTAAAAACAACACAAGTTCCCCTGCCTTTGATACAGTATTGTGGGAAGAGGGTTTTAACTTTTCCTCCCCTGTCTATCTCTGCATGATCAGCTGTAAAAATGAACTTAGAGAGTCAGGGAGGAAAGGATTTCTTACTGCAGCCAAGTGGGTGTGTCTGCTACCATGATGATGCACATTGAGTGACAGCACTCTCAGCACAGGGGAAGACACACCCCCAGGAACCTGCACAACTTTCCCATGCTGCTGCAATCAAACGAAAGGGAATTCTGGGGGGAAAAAGGTAGGGGGAGGGTTGGGGGATGGTGTACTTTAAAATAAACCAAAAAAAAAAAAAATGCTTTTTCCTCAGTGGAGATACCCTTTAACACTTGAAGAAAAAAAGTTTAACCATTAAGTTTGGAAAGGGTTTTTCACTGTGAGAACCTTAAAGCTATGGAACTGTCTTACAGTGGACGTTGTTATGGCAGGTTCATTGGACAGTTTAAAAAAAAAGCCGGATGAGTATCTACAAACAAGGAATGTTGCAAGTTACTGGTATTGAAAAATAAAGTAGAGTTGATCCAGGGAAATTTCCGATTGCTACTTGGAGTCAGGAAGGATTTTTTTTCCCTTCATAAATTTGGTGGGGTTTTTTCTGCCTTCCACTGGATCAACAGTTAGGCAGGAAAGGTGGGTATTGTTAGATGGGTTGGACTGGATGGACGTATGTCTTTATTCAACCTCAAATACTAAACTAATAAAAAAAGTTAACCTGAACTTTTTTGGAGACAGTTTCATTTTAATGATCCCACACACAACGCCCAAATATCGACCAGGTGATACCAAGACCCAAGTGGTGAGACATGGCAGGGACTTGTTTAGGCTCATCTACCCTACAAATTGTATTTTTTGCAAAAATTTAACACCAGTAATGAGGCTAATTAGTAATTAGGTAATTTACACACACACAAAAAAATACACCTCAATTAAATTGGTCTGGGATGGCGTGCTGGGCTTTATTTTTCCAGCAGAGAAATACTTTACTAATGACAGTGGCATAACTGTGTTTTTAATCTAAAGCAACCAGTCAGATTTTATCAAATGTTTTCTAACTGTAGTAGACGAGTAAAAAGGTATCATCTGATTTTGGTTGAGTCAAATTAACAGCTCTTCTAGATTTTATAGAGAGCAAGTTACGCCAGTGAAACAACTTTATACTGGGCTTTTTACTGTATATATACTGGGGGCGGTTGCTGTATTTGTCTCAGGGAAAGTATGAAGTTGGGGCATCTACCTGTGGAAGTGGTCTCCCTTGGTAGTTATGCCCCTGATGTAACATTGTATTTTTCTATTAAGGGGTACTGTTGAAGGATATGCTTATGGAATACAATCTGTGAGAGATTAGGAGATTTGGGCAGATTGAAAGTAATATCTAGGAAACTGTGACAGATTAAAACAATATTGTTGAGCTTGTGACAGACTGAAATGTATGGCTACGTTGAAACAAATGCAGCAGCATCATACTTCTAATATAAATACCAACCAGCTATTTCCCAGGGAAAGGGGAAGACCAGAGGGTCAGGTGATGTCACTCAATATACTGAAAGCAGTAAATTTTAAAATAACCTGGCTGCAGCCAGAGATGTGATTCAAGACTGCAAGCTTTTTAACTAACATGTTCAGGGGGTGTCATCATATTTTACCTTTCCTTGGCTCTAGTGCTAGCTAGCATTTATGTTTGTCCTCACACATGCTCTTAATGCACCAAAAAACTGTGGAATTGCTTTGCAGGATGTGCAATACACAGGGTTGTTTTTTCAACCGATTCAACTAATATGGTAGAAAAATAGACTGGTTTAATGTTTTGTTTTGTTTTCAATGACAGTTTGACGACTTCTAGTGGCTGATCCAAAAAACAGCAATGATTATGATATTTGATTCGTCAAATATTTTTTGGTCTACCCCAGAATTTAAGCTGAAATGTGCCACAAGATGGATCATTTCAACCTGTTCTTCCAGTTTAATTTTTGATTGGGAAGAAACTACCAGAAATTTGATTTAGAAGAATCAACCTGTATATGGCCTGCTTTACATATGCCACACTGCTGCACTTAATAAGCATGGTTGGCAAGAGCAAATATTAATAAGGCTAAGAATTTGTGATCTTGTATTTCTTTTTTCCCCAAATCAATTTAAACAAAGCAATTAAGGAATTCACTTAGGGACCTGTGTTATGAAGCTAACTAACAATTAGGCTGTAGTCCTTTAAGGGGCATGTTTCTCAAATCTCCTGACAGAAAAAAAGTGTTTGTGTGAAAATCAATAAACACCTGTTCCTGCTGTAGAATACTGAGGCATATGAGGCAGTAAGAATTTGCTTTATCAGTCACATCACAATCGCAATTTAACCTTATTTTTACCAAAGCTCTCTCAAGTTGCCAATGTTGTATGCCTTCGTAAAAATTGAAAATAAAACATAACTTCTAAATCATTTAATAATTAATCACACAGCTGTAATGATTAATTGCCACTAGCGTTACGCCACGCTATCAATGCACCTTAACGCGCGTAAAAATTGCAATTTTACCAATTATCTGTTATCAATGCACAAGCGGTATGCTTCAAGAATGGAGCATTCAGGAACATTAGAATGCACTGGTATGCCGTTCTCCTTCAATAATGTTTAGAGAATCGCGACACTGTGGCCTAGACCTAAATCTGTCCCCCACCATTTTTCTGCCTACTTGCTTGTGCAAGGAGGCAGGGCACAGAAAGAGGCAGTGATGAGCATATCCCAGCCCCTTCCCATAGCCCCATGATGTGTAAAAAATGTATCCAAATCCCATTCCTCTGCCACTGAATGGCTAATTAATTCAGCATTATGATCTGTCTGATGCTCTGTGCTCTCTCACTGCAGCTGACGTCCAATCCTGCAATCTCTGTGCAGTCTGTGTATAAATAAATTTCAAACCCCACACACAAACACATACACTACTACAGCTGAAAGAAAATTTTATAATTTAATTTAAGCAGTGATATCAGCTGCCCTGGGGTTTGGAAGGGAAACAGTGTCCTTTCA
The DNA here is from genome assembly GCA_019447015.1 of Hymenochirus boettgeri. NCBI lineage: Eukaryota > Metazoa > Chordata > Amphibia > Anura > Pipidae > Hymenochirus > Hymenochirus boettgeri. The sequence goes on along the minus strand of CM033475.1, from coordinate 122,226,193 downwards.
CCATAGCACACAAACACAGGGTAAATGCGTATGTTTCAAGGATTGACATTATAAGTAGTAACCAGCATGGATTTAGGAGGAATAAATCTTGTCAAACTAACTTGCTTGGTTTTTATGAGGAAGTAAGTAGAAATTTAGACTCTGGCATAGCAGTAGATGTAGTTTACTTGGATTTTGCAAAAGCTTTTGATACAGTCCCCTATAGGCGACTAATGTATAAGCTAAGGTCTGTTGGTCTGGGGAGTCACATTTGTACATGGATAGAAAATTGGTTAATGAATAGGATGCAGAGAGTAGTTGTTAATGGGGCTTCATCATTATGGACTAAAGTGCTAAGTGGGGTGCCACAGTGTTCTGTGCTGGGGTCGCTTCTATTTAATCTATTTATTAATGATTTGGAAGTGGGTATTGTCAGCAAGGTTTCTGTGTTTGCTGATGACACAAAACTTTGTCGACCATTAAAAACTTCAGAGGATGTGCAATTGTTGCAAGGGGATCTAGATAGATTGTCACATTGGGCTGCTAAGTGGCAGATGAAATTCAATGTTGATAAATGTAAGGTGATGCATTTTGGACTTAAAAATCCTTGTGCTACTTATACTATAAATGGCTCTGTGTTAAGTGAATCCCTGTTGGAAAGGGATCTTGGAGTTTTGGTGGATAACAAACTTAAAGGTAGCAAGCAGTGCTAGGCAGCAACAGCCAGAGCCAGCATAGTATTGTCTTGTATAAAGATAGGTATGGATTCAAGGGAGGAAAATGTAATTCTCCCTCTTTACAAAGCATTGGTAAGGCCTCATTTGGAATATGCAGTGCAATTTTGGAATCCTGTGTACAAAAAGGACATCTTAGAAATGGAAAGGGTTCAGAGAAGGGCAACTAAATTAATAAGGGGATTGGGGGAGCTTGAATATGAAGAAAGACTGGAAAAGTTACAATTATGGACGCTGGAAAAAAGGCGCTTGTGTGGGTATATGATTACTGTGTATAAATACATTAACGGGCCATACAATAAACTATCTGGGGCATTGTTCACCAATAGAACATGTCAAAGTACATGAGGACATCCCTTAAGACTTGAAGAAAAAAGGTTTAGGCTTCAAGCACACGGAATGTTACAAGTTACTTGTATTGATACACAAAGTAGAGTTGATCCAGGGAAATTTCCGATTGCCACTTGGAGTCAGGAAGGAATTTTTTCCTCCTTCATAAATTTGGTGGGTTTTTTTTGCCTTCCTCTGGATCAACAGTTAGGCAGGAAATGAGGATATTGCTAGATGGGTTGAACTGGATGGACGCATGTCTTTATTCAACCTCAAATACTATACTATACTATACAGTCTGTCTCCACTGCACATGTTCTCCCATTCTAGCTAAGTCACAGATTCTGGGAAGGGCTGAGCACAGATAGAGGGAAAACTTTATATACTGAAAGAAAGAAGTAAAACTACGGATGCCAGAACCACTGCTGTACCCTAATTGGTGATTAGGTGGTGCTGGAGAGAATGGTAGAAAATCCTATTACTAGCTGAATAATTACATGAGCGTGGCCAGGGGTTCTGTAGGGGGGAATATGGAGGCGGTTGAGCAGCAGTGGTTTTGCAATTCTTTAAAGAATCAGGGGTTTGCTAGTACATACTAAATAGTAGTAGGCTATCCAGAACATGAGGAGATCTAGCAAAAGGAAGCACTGGGACCAGAAAGGGGTCAAGTTCCTGGAAGCTTGAAAAATATAGAAAAATACAAAGAGGTAAGTAATTTTTTTTCACTTAAGTGTCCTTTTACTTCTTGATGTGATTTTACTGATGTAAGGATGAAGCCCTTAGCAAAGCACTTTGTAAAATTGATAAGTTCAGCAGTTTTGCTTAACGAACCAAAAGATTAAATGAGGATTTTCTGTTGTGATGCACAGTTTACAATGCGCTTTTAAAAGCCTAGTAATTGTTTTAGGATTAACCCCTTTTTTCATAGTTTTATAGATTTCTGTGAAAAGTAAATACTTGTAGATCAGGTTAGGATCTCATACAGTACACCTTTAAATATCTCTTCTGCTGAGAGAAACTACAAGTCCGCTGGATAAAAAAGGCTGGTCAAACAAGTTCAAATCTTTATACAGATTTAATCACTTTGATCGAATCTGGCAACAATTGATTTTCTCCAACATGCTGATTGAAACACTGCCCCTTCTAATTGCAAGCCTGATCAGGCATGTGTTGGAAGGGGAATGACAGCCTGTTTCAAAAAGTGTGAAGCCTAGGTGGTACCAAAGGTAAAAATCACATTTACTATGAGCATGTGTATGGTTTGGTTAAGAATGCTGGAATTTGTCATTATTTAGCTTTAATATTGTCATTAATTGTAGTAATCAGACTTCACATCATTGGGTGTCTGTGGCCGTTAATGAAAATAGCACAGACCCAGCAAGTAAGTTTTAAACTCACGCTAACCAGATATTACATCTAGAAGCATGGGTTTAGCACTTTTTGCCCATTAGTGCCCATTATTACATCTCCCCAAAGTATTGAAACAAAAGGTAGAAAATGCTATTAATAATAAAGAACTGGAGAGGAGGAAAGGAAGTAGGATAAACAAAAGAGGATTAAAGACTCTAGCTACAGATGGCGTGCCACAATATCCTAACTCTCCTCTCCCCTCTAGCTCACATGATGTCTCAGACTTTTATGCCTAGACTTTTCTATTCGTTACCATTCCAATTACTCAGTCATTGATAAAGATGAATTTAAAAAAAATATATATATATATATATATATATATATATACACACACAGTCTAATTTCATGTACGTCAGTTCCTAAATTTACCGATTATCTGCTTAGGAATAACCACTGTTACATACTGCAAAGGCAAATGTCTAAATAATTAGTTTAGGCTTCATGAAATTATTGGTTTATTCAAAACCTTACATAATTACAATATGGAAGACATGCTGAATGATTTAAGAAAAAGAGGATAAATGCCAAATACGATTTAATTCAAGATCAAGCAGAAGAAAACATTTAATATAATATAAACTGTATTATGGTCACTTAGTTAGAACTATTGAATAACTTCCCTAATGTGTGCACTATCCTTAACTAACATTATAAAAGTGACATTGCTGTGAATACTTAACACAGTTTAAAACTGAATAACCAGGAGAGAGCATGGAAAAATAAATCAATCTAAATCTCCATTTAAAAGCTAGTGTCTGATGTCCTTGTACCAGGATAGCAATAAACAAACAATTAGTCTTACAAATAAAACTACATTGTACCCAACACTAGTCATAGTAGCAATGCTGCATTGAGTAAAAGATGGAAACCACACAGGAGAAAAATACAAGATATAATGACAGCTTGGAACAGGAACCTATTGCTAACCAAACATTTTAACAGACTGCTATACTAAAGTTTTTAGTACTGCTTACATAAAGGAATACATATTTAACACAATAGATAACAAATAAATGAGATAAAATGCCAGATTCACAGTTCTAAAGCCATAGGATGAGAATAAACCTGCATGCCATACTGCCCGCATCCTAGGACCAATGTACAGCACAGGGTTTCTCTTCAGTCCATGGTTTATGTCCTAAGTGACAGCTGCAGTCTGGCAGGCGATGTTCACAGTAATCACTGCAGAGAAATGGAGCACGCAGAAGGCAACTTTCTTCACAGAACCAATGGGAAGTACTCTGCCAGGGATGGAAGGATTAGGTATTTGCAGGGCAATGAGTAAAAAGGATCATTAATCTCTATGCTTACCAGACAAGCCTGAACCCTTTCATGAGTGCAGAAATGCTAATCCAATGGGCACATCGTAACCTGCCCTCCTAAACCTGTGCCTTGTCTTGGACATGCTGGAAACTGATCAGATGATTCTCAAGCTGGTATTTTTTTTAATAATGTATATAAAATAGCATCTTTCTCTGGCTCTTCCTTGCTTCTTCTTATACTCCTCTCTCCCAACAGATTTTTTCTTCTGCTGACAGTTTGAGCTGAGCATGTGCAGCACAGACTGACTAGTGGGAAGCAATGCTACAAACTGGCATTCTAACTAGCTTTGCTGGCTCAGAGTGGGAGGGAGGGAGGGAGGAGAAGCTTTTTGCAAAGTGACAAGAGTATTGGAAGTTGCAGAGGGACACTACAACTGTGCATGCTGTAAAAAGAGTTAAAAGGGAAATCTATCTTTTCTTTTTCACTATGCATTGCCTTCGGCAACCCGGTGCAAACAATCCGGCGATGTTATATGCCGATAGCGAAGCTCGGAACATCACTACCTGGCGCTTTTCTATTCTGGCACTTTTAAAGTGGCGCAATAAAATGCCAATTTCAGCATATAACATCGCTTGAGGAGGCTGCGAGGTTAATGTTCGCGTTAGCCACGGAAGGAGTTTAAGTCACGCTAAACCCATATAACATCGGTTAGCGTGACTTAAGCTCCAAAACAGGAGCAGGGCGCTCATTGGTGCATCGCCCTGTTAGTGTCACATGACTCACTAGAACTTGTGTATGGATCCTCTACTTTAAAATTTAAGTAATAAAAAAACACATTGTGGTTCTTAAATATACTTATATTTTACAATAGGGGGTACATAATGAACTATATAATTACCACTTTGCATTCTTATACAAACTTTACAACATTGCAGCATGCTCCAATCATAGGGCTGGTACAAACAGGCAGTAATTCAGTCCAGTTGATCACCTAGAACAGTGATGTGAAAACTGCAGCCCTCCAGTTGTTTAGAAACATTAATTTCCACCATCTCCTGGTTGCATTCTGCTATTATGTAGGGAATTGTAATTTTAAAACATCTGAAGGCCTGCAGGTTGGACATCCCTGACCTGGATGATTTTATGTTCGGATCAGCTTGATGATCAAACACGACGATTTGTTTCTGACACATTTTCTGCAAAAAAAAAATTGGTAAATTTATAATTCACAACACTCCTGTCAGGCCAGTAAATTTTAGTTAAGGTGGCGTTACTAATTTCTGAACAGTTTTATGCCCAATCCAAAATATTGTACACAGGATTACTACCTGTGTGTACCTGGACTAAAGGTGTCCATACATTAGGCCGATTTTACTTACCCGACCGAGCGATCCCAAGACATTAGACTGATACTGCTCGTTCCATTATTCTTTGTGACTAACATGTGATCGCAAATCCGATTAATTATCCAATGGCATGTCAGTCACAAAGTTGAACGGGAAAAGCAGTTCCAGCAGGATCGGTCTAATGTTGTGGGATCGCTCGGTCTGGTAAGTAAAATCGGCCTAATGTATGGCCACCTTCGGTCATAAGTCAGTGCAGTGTGCTGTAATTACTTTGGTCCACTAATCAGAATTTTTTCCTGGTAACTGGACACACAGATTGTTTGAAATAAAAGTGACTTGATGCTTTGTTATTCATGAAATCTGTGGCCAACTTAAGTCATTATTAGCACATGCAGTTAAGCTGGGTACACACAGCAAAGATTTTTGAAAAATGACAGACATGATCTGCAGACAGGTACTTTTATCTTTGGTCTATCTGTAACTACCATGGGAGCAGCCCCTGTTATCGCAGGGGAGCCCTAACAACCACTGTGGATGAAGCAGGAAGGGGGGCTCCATAATAGTTTTGCTGGGGGCCCAGTAACAGTTACACCACTGCCTGTGGCCTAGTGTATATAATATAGTCATAAAACTCTGTGATTTTAGATAGAATTTTCATAGTACTAGAATACATGATTCTTATATACAGTGTGTTTATATACTGTTTAAATACAGTGTTTCATAAACAAGAAAATTAAGATTAAGCTTCCCGTACTTGCAGTATGGTGTATAAAAAAAATGCATACCATAGAATGGTATTTGTTATTGTATCACATCTGGCCATCTGTTCCCTTTGTCAGAAGCTTGATGTCAGCCAATCAAATCCTAATCTCAATCAGGTGACATTGCTGAACTGTCACTGTGATCTATTAGCAACCTGTTACATCCCAAAATATTGATAATTTATCTTTTTATTCTGTGTCTATATATTCACAGGGCTGAAAAGTATAACTTGCAGTATAATATATTCTGTAAGGAAATATTATGCTGAATATAAATATATATAAAACCAGATATACACCGCACACAGGATTTAGCTCAATTTCTTTATTCAGCACATAGGTAGTGTACACGTTTTGGGGATACCAATCCCCTTCGTCAGCTACAAATAATGGTTATCCGAAACATGTACACTACCTATGTGTTGAATAAAGGAATTGGAGCATAAATCCTGTGTGCGGTGTATATCTGGTTTCATATATAGATAGATAGATAGATAGATAGATGAATGTGGATAGAAGACGCACTCCTGGGATTTTTTCATACAAACAAACGGCTTTATTCCATCATCATAAAACTTAACATGTTTCCTCCCTGTGTCGGGCCGTTATCCAATCAAACGTGAGATTGTAAAAAGCCTCATACCCCACCCCCTTGTGACATCGTAGCCTTATGGTCCAATCAGTGACTACCTCAACTTTGCGTTACTAAGGCACACCCCTTCTCCGGCGGTCTAAGTAGTTACACGCCTCCCCTCTAAGGCAATCACAGTGGATACAAGGAATCTCGTCCCAGGTAACAGCTGTTACTAACTAGCCACTGAGGGAATCTGCCGCTTATGACAGGGGAAAGTATATGTGGACCACAGACAACTAAACCAGCAATCTATAACTATAAAGTGACAAAGTGCTATTGATTCAATATCCCACTAAAGTGGTAGTGTGAAATAAATAAATAAAAAATTATATAAACGTTAGAACAAAATTACTCTTAGGTAACCCGCAACAAAGTATTATAAGAAGCAGTCTTAAGACTGCCCTAAATTATATATATCTACTTTCTATAGGGTAGAGCAAGACTAGGAGAGATTCGGGGGGAATTACAAAATAAGGGGAAGCAAGATTCAATTTTTATCTGTATAAAATGCTACAGGGCCAAAAATTAATTTATGATCCCTTGTTACATGTCTCCATAGGATCCCATCTAACCCCATCATCCTAAGAATGAAAATCGCTACAATAATGCTAGTGCCCCTGATTTAAACCAATGGGCCATTGGGGAGTACTCATTAAGATATTATACAGAAAAAACATAGTTAGGAGTTCTTCAGAGATAACACTGTAGGGCCCATTGCTTGTTGAGACCATGTGGGGCCAATGTCCCCAAATTGTAAATCCATCGGTCTTCATTACGTAGAAGTTGTGTCTCCATGTCACTATGAGTCTTAGAATTTTTTACAATCTCACGTTTGATTGTTCTGATGACGGCCCGACACAGGGCTCCACATTCATCTATATATCAATATTGACGGCACCCGGGTGATTCTTCAGCAGGAGAGAGCACGCCACATATTTAGCTTATATATATATATATATATATATATATATATATATATATATATATATATATATATATAGATAGATAGATATATATATATATATATAGATAGATAGATAGTACATTTTGTGTAACAGTGTAAATTTGCTGTCCTTTCAAAATAATTTGATGCTCAGCTCGGTGTCATGTAATTCATTAGTGTTAGAAGGTCTTAAGTTTAAATGGGGAGCAAGTGTGTTAAATGTGTTATCGCTCACAAACTTTCTCATACTGGTATACTGGTCACTTGAAGTTGAACATGACAACTCGTGGTAAGCAAAACTGAAAAGGATCTGAAAAAAATTATTGTTGATGTACATAAAGATGCCCTAGGCTATAAGAAGCATGCCAACACCTTGAAAATGAGCTGCAACACGGTGGCCAAGACCATACAGAAGTTTCCTGTCCTCACCATGGTTGGCCAAACAAGTTGACTGCTTGTGCTCAGCATTATACCCATAGTTTTTCTTTTGCAAATAGATGTATGAGTGGTGCCACCATTGCTGCAGAGGTTAAAGGGGTAAAGGTTCAGCCTGTCAGTGATCAGGACATATAGTACATCAAATTGGTCTGCATGGTTGTTCCCCTAGAAGGAAGCCTCTTCTAAAGATGGTGGTAAGAGTGTGATGGGTTAGGGCTGCATGAGTACTGCCAGCACAGGGAAGCTACCATGAATGCCAACATGTACTGTGACATACTAAAGCAGAGGATGATTCCCTCCCTTTCGAGACAGAGCCACTGGGCAGTATTCCAACATGATAACAACCCCTGCAGGACGACCACTGCTATTGAGCATCCTCAAATGGAAGGAGGAGGAGTGTAACGTCTCTAACATCCACCATGTCATCATGGAGGAGTTGGAAGATGATTCCAGTGAAAACATGTTAAGCTCTAGTGAACTCCATGCCCAAGAAAGTTAAAAAACAAACAAACAAAAAACTGGTCAATTGTCTGTTACCTGCCCCCAACCCCAACTGAACATATCTTTTCCCACATCTGCATTCAAGTACATATATTATCTGGTTCGACTGACACGTCATTAAGGATTGCACATTATATTTTTTATTATCTCTCCCCACAATGTGGTTACAAGTTTTCATGTATTTACATATAATACACTTTTGACATTTTCTATTTCCCACTGCTCTTTTGATTCCTAACCAGGTTTCCTTATCTGAAATTTTTGGGGGTAATTGACTCGGTGAGACCCAATCTCTCAAATTCCTCGCCCTTTTCGGGGTCATGTATGGTCTCTCTCCTATCACTTTTTCTAGATCCTTATCTTCCTGCAATAGGTACCAATTTTTTGTGAGTATATTTTTGACTTTCCACCATTCTTTGTTATATTGTGATATAAAACGAATTTTTTGATCTTGTTTAAGTTCTATATTAGATTTTCGTTTACCATATAGTGCTTGTTCTCTAGTAGTGTATTTGGCTCTTTTATAGCCTCTGAGGATATCTTTCTTTTTGTATCCTCTTTCCTCAAATCTTTTCATAAGTTCTAAAGATTGTTTTTCAAAGGCCTCCATTGTGGAACAATTTCTGCGAATTCGCAAGAACTGTCCAACTGGTATTCCTCGTATCAGATTACTAGGGTGGTGGCTAGTTGCCTGTAAAAGTGAATTCACAGCAGTACTCTTTCTATATACCTCTGTTATTATTGTACCCATGTGTTTAGTTATTTTTAGATCTAAGAAATTCACACTTTCTCTGTTATATTCATAAGTTAGCTTAATATTACGAGTGTTTTCATTCAATTTCTGAACAAATAGGGATAGATCTTCTATACTACCCTTCCATAGGATTAGAATATCTTCCATATATCTTACCCACATGGATAAACAATGTGAGATATTCAATTCTTCCACAATGATTGGGACATCCTCATTCTCCCACTGTCCTAGATGAAGACAAGCGTAGGTAGGAGCGCAGGAACTGCCCATTGCAGTTCCTAATAGTTGTCTATAGTGTATCCCTTCAAACAAGAATATATTGTTATATAAGACAAATTTTAGAAGTTTAATAACAAATTCTGAGTGTGCTTTCATAGTGGTACCTCTAGACTCTAAGAATTTTTTTATAGAGGTTAATCCAACTTCATGTGGGATAGAAGAGTATAAACTCTCTACATCCATTGTAACAAGTAGGGTATTTTCTTCCACTACTAGACCATCTAATTTTCTTAATAGATCACTGGTATCTAAGATGTAAGAATCCAGTGTACTTAAGAACGGACGTAATATTATGTCTATATATTGACTGATATGTTCCGTAACACTACCCCTCCCCGAGACAATTGGCCTCCCTGGGGGTTTTTTACGATTTTTATGTATTTTAGGAATTAGATACAAAATCGGTGTAACTGGATCTCTAACTAAGAGATAATCTCTTTCTTTTTTACTAATCAAACCGTCACTAAAACCTTCTTGTATTATCATATATAGTTCTTGCTGTATATTCCAAATGGGATTCTTTTTTAGTCTTTCATATTGAGTTTTGTCATTTAATTGTTTATTAGCTTCCACTATATACTGTTCCCTACTCATGACTACCACATTTCCCCCTTTGTCCGCCGCTTTAATAACTAGCTTTTCATTTTCTTTAAGAGATTTTATAGCTGATCTTTCAGCCACAGTGATGTTAGACATATATGGAAATGTGTCTGTCATATTTTTTATCTCATGAGTTACTACTTGTACAAAGGAATAGATGTTACTAGCTACCGATAGTGCAGGAAACCAACTAGACTTATTTCTAAGTTCAGTGAGTTCTAAATTCCTTGGCAACTCCACTGGAACCTCATCATTCTGTTCCAGAAGCTCTAACAGTGAATTCAGAGCTTCTCTATCTTGTAAGGTAAGAGATTTTTTTCTACTTGTGTGTAATTTGTGTAATAACATTTTACGTGCAAATAAATGTACATCTTTTACTAAATCAAATTTATTTATATTGTTTGTAGGTGCAAATGAGAGGCCCCTGGATAGAATAGAAAGTTCAGCACTAATAAGTTCTGTGCCTGAGATGTTAATCACTTCCAGTTGGCCTGTCATTTCATCCTCACCCAATTTATTTACCTGTGATGAATTTGTCTCCTTTCCCTTAGTTTTCTGGGTGATCTCGCCAGGGCCGCCTCGCTAATGATGCAGGGTGCAGCACGCTGCAGAGCGGCACCCTGTAGGGAAGCGGCACTGGATAGAGACGGTGAAGGCAGGATTTTTTTTTTTTTAACTGGAGGCTGGCGTCCGCGTCCGCCGACTGCTCCCTATAATCTGTCCAGTGGGGGGGGGTGCGCTACCAGTGGTGGAATATGATTACTGTACCAACTTAGATAGAGAGATTAGATAGATGGATAGATAGAGAGATTAGATAGATGGATAGATAGAGAGATTAGATAGATAGATGATGGAGAGATAGATAGGCAGATGATGATAGATAGATAGATAGATAGATAGATAGATAGATAGATGATAGATGGATAGATAGAGACGCCATCTTTCAACTTCTATGATGTAACAATGTGCTATAAATTATGCTATGAAAGTTATGTATTATCAAAAATATTAAAAATATTTTTTCTACCACACTCTTTTCACAGCTTATATGTGACCAATGGGGTAATTATATATATAAAATACCATGGGTGCTATCTATGATTAGAAAAACAAAAGAACAACTCATATAATAAATTATGATATCAAGATGCATACTCCATGAGTCTGAATGGGAAATGGGCTCAGGGTTGGTCCCATTTCCCATTCAGACTCATGGAGTATGCATCTCTATATCATAATATATTATAACCTTTTTTCAGTATACATACCCTTTAAAACAAAAAACTGGTTACTTGTCAGTTATCTGCCTGTAACCCCAATTGGTATTTTTCCCAGCTTCTTACATGCATGTGTAACCAGATATCTAATGATAGATTCTGTTGCTTCCCTCTGCTCCAAGAGTTTTGTATATACTTGAACATGTGCAGAGGAGACAGCAGGTAAAACAGCAGTCAACCACGGTGCCTTGAGATCGAATCCACTCTTGGACACATCTGCAAGGAGTTTGTATGTTCTCCCTGTGCTTGCATGGGTTTCTCCCAAAATCATAAAGACATACTGATAGGTTGTATCTGTCAAATAAATGTGCTTAGATGGTAATGTGAATGTGTCCATGTCATTGTAAAGCACTACGGGAAGATGTTGGCGCTATACAAATCCACAATAATAATAATCATTGGTTGAGATGTCAGCAGTCACAGCCTGCTCTCCCAGAATGGGCACAATAATTATTCTTTAATATCTGGTTAGTAATGCAGGTAATAAAGTGCAAAATATATCAGTTGGGGTTGGGGGCAGGTAACAGACAATTGACCAGTTTTTTGTGCATGCAGTGGCTATGTGACTAATGATTTTACAATATTGGGAATTCAAGGGATAGAGTGCTATACTGTGTAGGGCTCTATGTTTAGGGTTATCCCTATATATTTATATTACTGAAAAAAGGTTATTTCAAATTGACCATTACTAAAAATTATACTTCTTCCCAACCACCACTGTATAATTTTCTTTTGATCTGCCCCCTATTTCTTTAGATATCCTGTCTAAAACATCATACATTTTACGCTGTCAATCAAGTGCCTTGCTCTCATAAACTATTCTTCTGTGAGCAATTTTGCTGTAGCTAGAATGGTGACAGAGTTTTGAAAGTTGGAATGATGTATGCTGTTTGCAGTTTTGACAGTTGTTTTGTGGGGAAAAAGTCAGGTCAGATGAATGTGGGAGTGGTTAAAAGAGGGAGGATAATGCTCCTGAGCAAAACATGTGCTGGATTGAAGGCATGCAACAGCACACACACACCTAAGAGTAAGTCCTAATTACACGTATTTAATTATAGATGAAAATGAGGAAAATATGTAAATGACAAACCTACCCTCATCAAATTAGTTTGGTAAAAAATATCTGTCAGTGAATTTGCAGTGTTTTTAGCAAATGTGTGTGTGTATTAGTATGGTGTATAGTAAAAACACTTTTTATACTGATAGAGGAAACAATTTGTTATAGCAAAACAGGATGCGCAACTTGCATCTCTCCAGATAAAAATTACAATTCCCAGCATTCCCTATCATGCTCTCTGCAGCACCAAAGGGGGCTGTCAAACATATGGAAAGGCACAAGTTGCATGACCTTGCCATTAATTATAATCCTACAATATTGAGTACCAAGAGATATTAAATGAGATATTAACATCCATAAAGCAGCGTTTCCCACTGTTTACTCTGGTGATGTGTCACTCACAGGGTTACCCTATGTTGGGAGTGTCCGACACTGTAAAGTAGCAGATTATAAGAGAACCATGACCATGACGCCAGCCTGGTGTGGCTGAAATGCCACGGTAAAGGTTCTGGCACACGTTGGATATTTAAGCAAGAATGTAGCTTGACGTGATGGCAGGCCTACAAATAATTTGGCCAACATCTTTTATTCTACATTAAGTATGGTAGGGATTTCTAATTTATTGTACATCTTGCGCCAACATGTTTTTTTGTGTCATAACAATAAAGAACTTTTTAAATGTGTATTCAAATCCAAAATTATCAAAAGCCATGCCCACATCCGAGTATAAAAATAACAATCCTATATAATAAAAGCCTAACTGATGCGTCTGTGCTTCTGTGCGTGTGTGTCACTACAATTCCTATTGACTCACCACTATAGGGAGATGGTAAGACTGTCTCTGCAGTTCCTATTGACTCACCACTATAGGAAGAAACACAGGAAACATGCACAGAGGCAGAACACAGCAATTACACAGAGGCATGGTAACAGACCACAGGTAAGGTTGCTTGGGACACTTAGAAGAAACTCTGGACTTGGGACAGAGGGGGGACTCTGGATTTGGGACACTAAGAGGGGACTCTGGCCTTGGGACATGGAGGAGGGGGCTATGGCCTTTGTACACTAAGGGGGCACTCTGGGCTTCTAGCACCTGTTAATGTAACAGACTTAATGTCTAGTAATATATAATAATGTGCATCGACAGTTTAATATTGACATACTCAAGGGGAAGAAAAGTTTTATATATAATTATAAAATACCATTTTCTAACAATCTTTTTTTTTTACCAGGAAAGGTAACACGGTAGACTGCCAACAAGGCAGTATGTCAACTTATCTACAGGCAAATTCAGCAATTCATCATTCGACTGGGCCCTTAGGCAAAGCTGAGTCACTTTAACTTGGAAATGCAGCTAATTAGGAAAAGCCAGGTGTCTCGAATATTGTTTTTTACATTCATCAGTGGCAATTTATCCATGACTATAGTCACAAATAATACAGAATGACGATATTTACTTGCAACTAGTTATGCCAAGGACAAATGAAAGGGAAATCTGTAAAAGCATTTCAAGCAGATGTGTGGGTATTTTGCTCTAACATTAGAAAAAAAAGTTCTTACTGTTAGATTAAAAAAAAGTTCACACCTTTGTTTTATTTAGATGTATTCAATTAGATCAACTGGACTTGAAATGTAGTTCTTGAAGACGTTTCGCTAGTCATACGACTGTCTTCAAGAACTACATTTCAAGTCCAGTTGATCTAATTGAATACAACAGATATACCATGACCTGGATGAATGAGAACCTTCACAAGTTTTATTTAGACCTTTATTTTTAGACCATGGCACACTTGGCAACGCAATCCTTTCTTATCACATGCCTGTGTTTATAATGCTGTACAAAACTGTTTATATTGTAATGAATGTGTTTAAACGTTACACTACACACTTTTTACTGGATTGAAATGTTATAATATATTTTAAAGGGCATGTCCACCCCCAAAACTATAATCCCCACCAGTAATGGCCCCACCATGTAGTGTAGTGTAATCCTTACCTCACATCCCAACTCCATAGGGTTCTCCTGTAGACCCCCCCTAAAGTCCCAAAAACAGTCCACCAGGAGGCTAGCAGGGCTCTGCCTGCTACCTTGCCTCCGGTAGATATTTGTCATGCGTACTGCAGCCCTTCTCCCCCCTCCCTCCCCCTCCCTCCCCCTCCCTCCCTCTCCCTCCCGTTCTACTATCCCTCCCCCTAGCGTAAAACCCTTTTAATATGCTGCTCCCCCATGTCTGGTAGCCCCAACCGTTTTCCAAAAGCTCCCCAAACTCTTACTTACCTTCCTCTTTCCTCCGCTGCACTGAATGACCGGCAGCCGTGTCCGTGATTGGCTGCCGCTCAGCCAATCACAGACCGACTGCGCGGTCCCCCCTCTGCTTGCATTCTCGCAAGCAAGGCCGGCAGTGCAGCGGAGGAACAAGGGGAGGTAAGTAAGAGTTTGGGAGCTTTTGGAAAATACTAACCATGCGGTTGGGGCTACCAGACATGGGGGAGCAGCATATCAAAAATAATTTTTAAAATGCCCTTTAAGATTACAACATAACAATAATCTTCATTGTACTGTTGAAAATATTTTCACTATTTAAAAAAAAAAAGAAATCATAAGTTAGTCTAGCCAGGGTTGCCAGAATTTCACCACCCCCAAGAGGGAAGGGAGGTGGGACAGTGACATCACAGTAGGTGAGGCAGGGGTGGAGACTGTGCGGGCAGAGTCAGCATCAGGTGTGGTACGTTGGTAGGGTGCGGAGTTAGCAGGACTGCCTCTCTAATGAGGCAATGTGAGGCAAAAACCTCAGGCATCACATTAAGAGAGGTGGCAGCCAGGCCAGTAAAAGCACCCCCCTCATGCTATGTACTAGTCACACTGTGGGTACTATGATATGTACCAGACACACTGTGGTTCACTATGATATGTACCAGTCACACTGTGAGCACAATGATATGTACCAGTCACACTGCGGGCAGGAGAGAGAGTAAAGGTGAGAAATAGAGGATAGAGACTACAGGAGAAAGAAAGTGTGAGATATAGAGAATAGAGACTGCAGAAGAGAAGGATTCAAAGATATAGATGATAGAGACTGCAGGAGAGAGAGAGAAAAGGTGAAAATAGAGGATAGAGACTGCAGGAGAGAGATAAAGTGAGAGAGAATAGAGACTGAAGGAGAAAGAGTGTGTGAGAGATAGAGAATGCAGGAGAGAGAGAGAATGTGAGAGAGATTACAGGAGAGAGAGAGAGATGAAGGATACACAGAAGATAGAAAGTAAAATATAGAGAATAGACACTGCAGAAGAGAGTGTGTGAGAGATAGAGGAGAGATTGCAGGAGAGAGAGAGAATATGAGAGATAGAGGATAGAATATGTATGGGACCTTTACTGTCTGTTCTCACTGGGACCTTTACGGTTTGTTCTCATTGTGTGGGAGCTTTACTGTCTGTTCTCATTGTATGGGACCTTTACTGTTTGTTCTTACTGTATGAGACCTTTACGGTCTGTTTTCAGTGTATGGGATTTTACCATCTGTTCTCACTGTATGGGACCTTTACAATATTTTTTTACTGTATGAAACCTTTACTGTCTGTTCTCACTGTGTGGAACCTATACCGTCTGCTCTCACTGTATGGGACCTTTACTGTCTGGTCTCACTGTGTGAGGCCTTTACTGTCTGTTCTCACTGTATGGGAACTTTACTGTCTGTTCTCACTGTATGAGACCTTTACTGTCTGTTCTCACTGATTGCACTAGATTGCTCAACCAAACATATACTTTGCTGCAGATGTTATTTTTTCATATTTTCTTAAATAAATGTGTTAGATATTGTCAAAGGGCATTTTATATGGTTAGATAGTTTGTTAGGTTAAGCTAGGTTAGATTAGTTAGGTAAGTTGTTAAAAGAGTCTACCTTGATGTGGTAGCAGGCTCTTTTGGGTAAAATTCTTTATTCTTCTGCTATTATGGTGTGGATAAATGTCTATTTAAAGAAACTGTGCAAATAAATGATGCCAAAAGTTCAAAATGACAAAATGTCTAGCTGCGCTCGCACCAACACAAAGCCACGCCCCATCCACAAGCCACGCTATGCTTGCCGCATATAGGCACCAATCAATGTTTGGCTCAGGTGGCAAAAACCCTAGAGGCACCCCTGGGAGTTAGGGATAATGGGTCAGGGAGTGGGCATTACAGGGGCAGGGCTGCCAGCTCCCTCTGTAGGAAAGGATTTCAGCCAGGGCTGTGGGAACACTGTATGCGCTCTGATTGCGGATTATTACCAAAATTGCAGGACAATCGCATGGTGGCGTGTGTAAAACGTACTGCATTGTGTTTTTTAACTTGGCCTCAGCCTTTAACTTATGCTATCCTATTTAAAATAGATAAGTGTGGCTTTAAGAAACTACACAGTAGCTGCCACTACCTGATTCAATATCTGATCTTAGTAAATGAGGTCGATATGTCTTTAGGTTTGAGGGCACAAAGGACATTAAATGCAATGATTTTTAACAATATTATATTGATTGATTTTAAGGGACAATTTATTTTGTTGCTATTTTCGTTCTGCCCAACAGATTTTTTTTCAGATGACCCTACCCCATGCTTTTATAAATAGAGCCTTAAGAAAATCTGTTTTTAGATATAATGTATGACCATTACAATACATATACTCTTGCATTCACAAAATATATGCAATAGATTCTATTTTTTTTAATAAGAAAAAACTAATTAAGGTATGACCAAAAGAAGTGTTATATAGGGTTACTTATGTGTCAATGAAAAGAGGGAATAATTAGTAGATATGTTTCACAAAATTGTTATTTAAAGGAAAAACCTTTTTCTGTCCCCTACATGTATATAAAAGGAGTAGTGATGACATTAGCAGATTGAAAGTGTCACATTACTCTGAGTTAGCAAAACAAGCCTTGTTTTTGTTGAGATCAGCAGAGCGTTAATAAGGGCTGGACTTGGTAAAATAATCACTCCACCACCAATCCTTGAACAACCCAGCATTACATAGTATAGCATAATCTTCTTCCAAATACTTATCCATTCATGTACATACAAACAGAAACAGAGTAAGGTGTGCTAAAATCAGTCATATATAGTTTGTAGGTAGGCACACTCAATATGGTATTCAAACAATACTCATTTATTTAAGTGCTGAAAAATTGTTTTCAGCACTTAAATAAATGAGTATTGTTTGAATACCATATTGAGTGTGCCTACCTACAAACTATATATGACTGATTATACTTACCTGCAGTGGCACAGGTTAAAGGAAGTGCACCTCAAACCTTACCTATCAGGGCTACCACATTGGATTGAAAATAAGGTGTGCTAAAAACTGAAAGCAACAAATAAGACATTTTAGGAGAAATATAACTAGTTTTAAAGGCAAATATAAAGATTATCTTAAAATCTGAAAATATTATTGTAACCTAAATTCTTGTTCTCTGATCTTGTTTGTAAAGCTGTGTAAAAATAACTACTGTTTTGAAAGACCTGGCATGTTTGGAAGATAATTGTTAGTAACACTTTCAGAACACACCTGCTCTTTTCTCCACCCTTTGCTAGTGCCCTCTGTAGACTGTCGCCCTTCTCCCTGATGCTTTCATGCATATACTGTAAAAAGTGTAAGGATCCTTATCTGTCTATAAACATTTATCATTGACATCAACACACTCCTTCACACCCAACTACTTTTTGTTTGGAGACTACTTCACACCCAGCAGTCTTGGACAGCTATAAAAATAAGATTTTAATTATCTCAGAAAAGTTTCTTAATGGGTATGTTCACTCAAAAAATGAACATACCCTTTTTCACATGAATTAAATGGGGGGAGCAAAGTCTTTCTTCCCGTTCTTTAAATAATCCAATAAGCTGGTAAACTTGAGCAGGCAAGTAAACTTACCTGCAATCACGCTCCTTAGCTTCTTCTGCTGACTGTTGCCAACTGCGTCTGTGGTATAGTATAGTCCACATATACTATGTTATACTATGCATGCATGGTATAGTATAGCACAGATTCAGTCTGGAAATGTCAGATAGCAGTGGAGGAGAGCAATTGCGGGTAAGTTTACAAGTTTCCCTGCCTACTCCTGTAGGATAATATCTAAACATTGAGGGGGTGGTTAAGGATGACTTTGATTGTCCTATCAATCAAAAAGTGCATTTTCCTGTACAGGGAAAAAAAAACAGTAACATAAACCTTTTTTTACAACGTCTTATGACAAGCTGTCGCAGGGCTCATTTGAAAAGTAAGATACCTTTTTTATTTTCCCTTAACTTGTTTGGAGACAATAGAACTTTTAAGAGATTTTTGTGTGTGAGAGTGACAAACTGCACAGAAGGCTATTAGCTAAAATCAGTCCTAGCTACCCCTTTAATAGCCTAAATTGGCAGCCTTTTCCCCTCCTGTACCCGTGGTAGGGAGCAAATCTTGCCTTGTTGATGCCTACAGCTGTCCTGACTTTCTTTTGAGATCGATAAGCCCATCCATCTCCCCAAAACAAGATTTGGGCAAGGCTTACTGTCTATATTGGCACTGGTAGATGATTTTTATAATCTCCACATGGCCCTGATGAAGGTGGTAGGTGAGAATAGGGCATCCTTCAGGCATTCTGGCCTATCCGAAGAGGTTCATCATGGACTTACTCCAGGAACATACCAATTATTAGTGCTACGTTAAAAATACCAACTAATGGTGATAACTGTGGACAGAACAACTGCTTTCTTGTGCCAACCAGGCTTTTATACTGCACAGTTGCACCAATCTCTTATTTCACCCTAGGATCAGAGGCTTCACCTACAACCTCAATGGTCCCTGGTTCAAAGGTACATTGCTAGTCTGGGCTGAAGGCTGAATCACTTTGGTACCTGAACTCTGCATATAATTAGATGTATCCAACATATATAGTATTTGTGTCATTAGCAAACACAGAAACTGATTAAAATAGATTAAAGGGCAACTGTGGTCTCCAAACAAGTTTGGGTTGAATGAAAGCCTACAATATTTCTTTTATAATGAGCAGACAATCACACCTCTGCCTTCACGCTGTGAGAAATGATATTGAGGTGAATGTTCAAACTTCCTGCTTCCATTAGGTTGAGTGACATCACCTTACCTCTGCCCACCCCTTTGCCCAGGGGGGAGAAGCATGCTCAGTTAAGACTTAAAGGGCAAGTCCAGCCCCAAAATGAAAACTTACTTACAGGTAAATCACTCCCAAAAACCCTAATATATAGTACAGAGTCCTGTCAGAGGACACGATGGAGGAGCGAGTGATCATGTAAGTACTTTACCTTCATTCCCGGCTCCTGCAGGTGTTATTAAAGAACGGAAGTTAAGAAACAGCTCTTAAAGGAGCTCCTCCCGTTCTTCAATAAAACTGAATACCAACATTTTTTTTTAGCAGTGGAGATACCCTTTAAATTGTACATGTATGTATGAAAGAATTACACCATTACATAGTATAGAAGGTGTATAGGATCCAAAAATATATATAAATTGTGGGTTCATTTCTGAGTAGTGATGGAATCCAAGTCCGATTTGAACTCCCTGATCCAAACCATTTGGATCCATTCAGAATATTCGGATTGTGGAACGTTCTGTATTTTCAGTAACCCTTGAAAATACGGAACTACTTGTAAGGGTTACCAAATATACAAGGCTACTAACGAAAGTAGAAATGAATAACAAGGTCCAATGTACTCTTGTCTAACTTCTCGGTGCTTACTCCTCTGACAGCCAACCCTCCATGGACAGTAGTATACAGCAAACATACTGAGGGTTGCACTCCAAGGTAAATTGAATACTTTAATACATGACCAACATCAATACACACAACGTTTCAGGGGGTAATAGGTGCCCCCTTCCTCTGTAGTCTTGAGTATTTTATAACCCTCAAAAGTATACATTTGGAGCTACTTTAGAGGGTTAAAGAAAATACAAGGCTACTTTTGAGGGTTACCAAAAGTAGCCTTGTATATAAATGCGAATATAAATGGTCCATGTGCCATCTATACTAACTTACCATTGATATTTCAAACTTAAATTCAATTTGAGCTTTTTAGGGTTTTTTTCTCCCATTGAAAATGAAATTTGCCAGTTTCAAAACAATTTCCGAGGTAAGTGGATGTTTAGCCTGATAACATTGCATAGCTGCCCTAAAAGCAAACACTGAAAGCATTTTGTCCTTTTGGGAATAGTATAGTATAGTATAGTATAGTATTTGAGGTTGAATAAAGACATACGTCCATCCAGTCCAACCCATCTAGCAATATCCTCATTTCCTGCCTAACTGTTGATCCAGAGGAAGGCAAAAAAAAAACACCAAATTTATGAAGGGGGAAAAAATTCCTTCCTGACTCCAAGTGGCAATCGGAAATTTCCCTGGATCAACTGTATCAACACCAGTAACTTGCAACATTCCTTGTTTGTAGAAACTCATCCAGCTTTTTCTTGAAACTGACCAATGAACCTGCCATTACAACGTCCACTGGAAGACAGTTCCATAGCTTTACCGTTCTCACAGTGAAAAATCCTTTCCGAGCTTGAAGCCTAAACCTTCAAGTCTTAAGGCATGTCCTCGTGTCCTTTGACATGTTCTATTGGTGAACAATGCCCCAGATAGTTTATTGTATGGCCCGTTAATGTATTTATACACAGTAATCATATCCCCACGCAAGCGCCTTTTCTCCAGCGTACATAATTGTAACTTTTCCAGTCTCTCTTCATATTCAAGCTCCCCCAATCCCCTTATTAACTTAGTTGCCCTTCTCTGAACCCTTTCCATTTCAAAGATGTCCTTTTTGTACACAGGATTCCAAAATTGCACTGCATATTCCAAATGAGGCCTTACCAATGCTTTGTTAAGAGGGAGAATTACATTTTCCTCCCTTGAATCCATACCTCTCTTTATACAAGACAATACCATGCTGGCTCTGGCTGTTGCCGCCTGGCACTGCTTGCTACCTTTAAATTTGTTATCCACCAAAACTCCAAGATCCCTTTCCAACAGGGATTCACTTTTTTTCGAAAAATTATTTAAAATTTAAAGGATTTTTGAAATTTATAGAATTTATGGAAACAATCCAGCCACATGTTTCAAATTCAGCGGTGACAGCTATTTTTAGTAGTGCCAACCCTCTGGGTATAAAATGCAACTCAACAAGTGCCTTGTCATGTGTGACGCTTTCTCCCACTTTCCCTTGCATGATGAATACTCTGAAGGAGAAAAGCCAATGTGGTATAGGGTATGTCCAGAGGGGCCAAGTCTACCTGGCTCCTCAGCAATGGTGGCCAACGGCAGTGAGCCTTCTCTAACTCAATGGTTCTGCTGCTGTGAAGTGTTACCTTTTAGCCCACTTTCTTTTGCAAAATGCATAAACTTAGGGAAATAAGATGAGGTGTGGGGTTTGTACAGAGGGGTCAAGGCTGCCTGACTACTCAACAATGCTGGCAAACTGCAATTGTGTTAAAGACCAGTGGTGTAGCTACAGACTTATGGACCCTGATGCAAAATTTGGGCGTGGGTCCCCAACATGCGGCAAACACAAATCGGCACAGTAAACCAAATAATCATTTCTGTAAAAAACATCCAAATTCATAATTAACATTTTTTTATGTTTACCCATACACTTAGCAAAAATATTCATTAACATACAAACAGTATTTCTAAACATATATCCTTAAACCTTCTAAAATAACTAATGCTAGTAAAATGCTTGGCACAGAGAGATGTGCCAAATGCTCTGTATATAACCACTGGTAAAATAGTTGGCACAAAGACTGGTTAAATGCTTGGCATGCTGACACTGATAAACTGGTTGGGAAACTGGCACTGCACACAGCCAGACATGGGTTAAATGCTTGGCACACAGACAATGGTAAAAATGCTTTGTACACAGACCACTGGTAAAAGAGTTGGCACACAGACTGGTAGTTTTGGAACCTTAGCACAAAATGGGGCCCCCTTCTTTGTTTGTTTTTTAAATTTTTACACGCTTTTATTGAGGTATGCATGCTGGGCCTGATTCCTCTTGTATAATAATGAGCGATTCAGAGACATATCTGAGAAATATCGAATAGTCGAAAAAATATAAGATTTTCTATAATTATTTAATGTCGAATGTGGAAGCAGGAAAGTACTATAATGTTACTTTATTTCAAGTTCTAGATATTTGTATGTGATCCTCAAACAATTTCCCAGGTCCCAGAGCTATGTACAGTAAGTTACCATTGCTATTTTAACCTTTTTTTCTCCATTGACTTTAAAGGGCATGTCCACCCTTCTAATAAACTGTTTATATAACGTACTGCTCCTTCCCCCAGACCCAACCGCATTACTATTATTCATAGAAAGTGCCCCGATCTTTATTTACCATGTCTCTATCTTCGCCACACTGCCCTGGCCCTCTGCTTGCACGGAAATGCAAGCAGGGGGCGGGACCAGCAGCCACGTCCGTGATTGTCTGAGAGGCAGCCAATCAAGGATGCGGCTGCCGGGAGTTCAGACCGGCAAAGGAGAGAGGCATGGTAAGTAAAGATTAGGGCACTTTCTGTGAATAATAGTAATGTGGTTGGGGCTGGGGGAGGGAGGGGGAGGGGGAGGGAGGGGGAGGGAGGATGAGAATGGCTGCAGTGCACATGCTAAACTTCTGGAGGCAGAGTCCTATATGGACTCTGCTATCCTCCTGCTGGCCAGTTTTTGGGACTTTGGGGGGGGACTACAGGAGAACCATATGGAGCTGGGATGTGAGGTAAGGAGTTTTACACACTACATAGTGGGGCCAGTAGTGGGTTAAATTATAGTTTGGGGGTGGACATGCCCTTTAATTAGTCCAATTTATAATTTTCGACCGTCTTCAGAAGTTCGAAAATCTGAAATCAGACTGGATTTTTGGAAGTTCAGCCATCTCTAACTATTGAGAAATTATTGATTTTTACATCAGTAAATCTGTAAATAATTGACAAATGAAAACAACCTGCAAAACAGTAAATAAAGGACCAAATATACATTTATCTGAGAACCATGGAGATCAACAAAGTTCAATCAGACATCAAAACATATTCTAAGACATCCCCACCCACCCCCAAGAAAACCTTTCAATGATTATTTTTATATTCTCACTCAATTGAACGCTATCTCCCAGAGAAAGCACAAGCTTGATCATCTCAGCCTTGTAGTTCCTCCAGTATAAAGTGTTTGCTTGCATGCTGAGCTGCTTTTAATTGTTGGCAACAGGAACATTGAAGTAAAAACTACCTCAGGTTTCGGTGGAAACAACAATATCCTAAATTGTTTCTGAAATTACGAGCACAGGAGGCTTCTTTGCACTGATAAAAAACAAATGTACAGGTGTGCAAAGTAGAATGGAGACTACAGACGACATCCTATTACAACATCACAACTAATTTTCTTCTTCTTCCCGTTATTAAAAAGTGAATTACAAAGGAGATAGAAAATGCCCAACTGTTGCATAAATACAGGAATTAGAGGATTGCAGTGTTTAAGACAAAGCACTTGTATTTCCACGGAACATCCTGCCAGTAGGTACACAATGTGATAAACAACCCCCAACTAGGAAAAGAATGAGAAAACGGAAACCAAGTATGCCAAATAGCAGAACAAAAGGGAAATATATAGTGGTCTCCACACAAAGTACGCTAGATAGATCGATAGATAGATAGATGGAGTGATAGATAGATAGATCGATAGATAGATAGATGGAGTGATAGATAGATAGATAGATAGATGGAGTTATAGATAGATAGATAGATAGATAGATGGAGTGATAGATAGACAGACAGACAGACAGACAGACAGACAGACAGACAGACAGACAGACAGATAGATAGATAGATAGATAGATAGATAGATAGATAGATAGATAGATAGATAGATAGATAGAAAATGTTGTCTGGTCTTGTTAAGAAAATAATTCATAGCATTCAGGGAAATTACTGTTCACTGTCACACACCTGGGTGCTTTTTATACTGGTTATGCACACAACCTTTCATTTGCATTACAGGTGCCTAAGCGAGAGATGCAGGGGTGTAACTACCAAGGGATTGGGCCTTGCCACCGCAGGGGTTCCCGGGAGCCAGGGGGAGCATCTTCTTATTTTTCCTATAACAGATATATACTGGATCCAGAAAACAACTGTTGATGAAGCAGGGTGATTCCTAGTAACTGTATAGATGACTACCAGGTCTGCAATATCGGCATCGTTTTGGCATAGTTCCGACCAAAAACCAGGTTCAAATTAGGACTCCATCACATCCCGGGATCCTCAAAACCTTTAAAAGATATTTTTAAATGATCTGTGTTAGGGCCATATTATAGAACTATATTGGTTGGATTATCCAGTGCTACACATCATGCTTATCAGCCTTAACCCCTAATGCATGGTTAAAGTACTAGGGCAGTGATGGCGAACCTTTTAAAGACCGAGTGCCCAAACTGCAACCCAAAACCCACTTTTATATTGCATAGTGCCAACATGACAATTTAACTTGAATACTAAAATTTGATTGAAACAACACAGACAGATACAGTAGATAGATTACCTACAGTATTAATACCATATTACCAGACAAGAGTTTGAGATACAAAACAGAGCTGAACTTTAAAGCAAAATTTCTATTTTGGGTAAGAAATTATCTTTCCCTGCCTCTCCACACCCCCCCCCCCTTCCCAATTAAACTCAATGAGAATACTCTAGTTCCCTTCAAAACCATGCAGGGCAAATGGAGACATTAGTACAGTAAACTGAGTAAATTGACACTCCTCACATCCTTAGCATGCTATGGCAGCCACGGGACAGAGAAGGAAAGAGAGCAAAAGCACAGCAGTTTCTCACTTACTGCACTCCCCATCCTTGTGTCCTGGAATGTGCAGAAGCAGAGAGAGAGAGAGACTCTGATGTTCACATGACCTCTCTCTGCTACGGATAGCCACTAAACTTTCTTAGGGGCTGGATTTTAAAAGGGGGAGAAGACTGGATCGTTTCTAGTATAAAAACTCTGGTGAACTCTGCTGTGCATGAGTGCCCAGAGAGAGGGCTCTGAATGCCACCTCTGGCACCCGTGCCATAGGTTCGCCATCACTGTCCTAGGGGGTGAGTTTCTGGTTATGCTTTCCTGCTGCATTTGTATTTTTTTTTACTCTCAACAGTCATCATCAGAATGTGGAGGGAACAAGCCTCAAGTGTGTATAGCTAACATCAGTACTGCTCTCTAAAGCTGTGTCCATATGTCAGCCAGAGTCAATGCAAATTCATTTTGGGAGCTAGTTCCAGTATACATCCAGTTTTAGAAGTGGCCCCACTGAGGCACTCCACTTAGAACTTTAGCCCACAGGGATGTAGCCCCATTAACCACCACTCTGTGTTTGTGATCCAATAACCGTTGTATTCAATTAGACTGGACTTGAAGTTTAGTTCTTGAAGTTAAACTGGACTTGAAGTTTAGTTCTTGAAGACGTTTCGCTAGTCATCCGACTGGCTTTCTCAATTCAGAATGACTTGTACAAGAATCTGTGGCAATTATGTACCCTGGAAAATCCCAATTAGCATATCACAGCCAGGTGTTAAGGGCGTGATTAGATAGTGGCTAAGAGGTGTTATAGGAACGCCCAGAGTAAGGTGTCAAAACAGCATTGTACATGGCAGACAGATGGTGTCGAACCCCCCCACCTCTATTTAGGCTTGGTTTCTTTATTTTCACATAAATGGCCTCCTTAACACCTCTCTTGAACCAGTCACGTTCCTTTGCCAATATGTCAACATTACAATTTTCAAAGGTATGTCCTTTATCCTTAAGATGCAGGTACACGGCTGAGTCCTGACCCGAGGAATTGGCTCCTCTGTGCTGGGCCATACGTTGATGCAGTTGTTGTTTGGTCTCCCCCACATACAAATCAGAGCATTCTTCACTGCACTGCACTGCGTATATGATGTCGCTTTTCTTGTGTTTTGGTATTGGGTCTTTCGGATGTACCAATTGCTGCCTCAGCGTGTTGCTCGGTTTAAAGCAGACAGGGATACAGTGTTTTTTGAAAACTCTTCTTAGTTTCTCGGAGACCCCTGCTACATATGGGATGACCATGTTCTTTCTCCTGTCTTGCTTTTCCCCTTCACTGTTGGTATTCGTGTTCTTTTCTTTCCTTCTGCTTCTTTTGACAAAGGCCCAGTCTGGATATCCGCAGTGCAGTGCAGTGAAGAATGCTCTGATTTGTATGTGGGGGAGACCAAACAACAACTGCATCAACATATGGCCCAGCACAGAAGAGCCAATTCCTCGGGTCAGGACTCAGCCGTGTACCTGCATCTTAAGGATAAAGGACATACCTTTGAAAATTGTAATGTTAACATATTGGCAAAGGAACGTGACTGGTTCAAGAGAGGTGTTAAGGAGGCCATTTATGTGAAAATAAAGAAACCAAGCCTAAATAGAGGTGGGGGGTTCAACACCATCTGTCTGTCATGTACAATGCTGTTTTGACACCTTACTCTGGGCATTCCTATAACACCTCTTAGCCACTATGCAATCACGCCCTTAACACCTGGCTGTGATATGCTAATTGGGATTTTCCAGGGTACATGATTGCCACAGATTCTTGTACAAGTCATTCTGAATTGAGAAAGCCAGTCGGATGACTAGCGAAAACGTCTTCAAGAACTAAACTTCAAGTCCAGTTGATCTAATTGAATACAACAGATATACCATGACCTGGATGAATGAGAACCTTCACAAGCATGATCCAATAACCAATTCTCTATCCATGTACAAGTTTTTTTTCTAGGCCAGCAGTTCTAAGTTTATACATTAGTCACGTATGTGGCACAGTATCAACAGCTTTAGCAAAATCCAAGTATACCACATTTACTGCTATGCCAGAATCTAAATTCTTACTCGCTTCTTCATAAAAGAGATGGCCGAACTCTGGAAAGTCTCTGACTACACTGACATTCCCCGACGGATCCACAGTCTTTTGCATTGTGTGCACGTGCACACACAGTGCATAGGAGCGTGGACATGGCAGAGACTGTAAGTGAAGCCGGCGCTGGAGCGATACGTGGTAAGTTTCTTCTGCTCTCCTGTAAGTTTTACTGAAGGACAGGAGCTAAGAGATATCGCATTTACCTCCTGTCTTTCAGTTAAACTGGAAACATAAACATTTAAAATAACGGTGGACATACCCTTTAAAGTCAATGGGAGTCAAATAGTTTGAAAAGTTCTAATGAAATACAATTAAAATATCAATGGTAACTTAATGTAAATGGCTGTGGGACCTGGGAAATGGTCTGGGGAACATGTTCGAATATCCAGGACATTCGAAAAATCAATTTTACTCTCTCGAGCGCTACTTTCAAGCTCTTGCGTTCAAACATTCGATAATTATCCCATGAATGACTCATGGATTCCAAAATTCAAAATTTACTCGCGTATAGGTATAATAGACATTTTACTCGCGGATTCGATATTTGATATTTACTCGTGTATTGGTATAATAGACATTTTACTCGCAGATTCGATATTCGATATTTACTCGCGTATTGGTATAATAGACATTTTACTCGCATATTCGCATGCCTCAAACATTTGAACATTCAATAATAATCGAAAGTCCGGAAAATATCGAAAATCCAGGTCCAGGATAGATCGAGAATCCGAGTCCATTCAAGTTCTAGTCCATCTCTAATAAAAAAAACAAGTAAATTTGCCGGGCACAATCAGTGCCAGATCAGTTCTGGAGACAAATCAAGAATATGATCCCGTAACAAAGTTTCCAACACCTTCCCTACCACTGATGTTAGGAGCGTTAAAAGGAGCTGGAGATAGTGAGGGAATGGATGGAAGGAACAGAGGCTTGAACTTCTAACAGAAAATTAACTTTTCACTTTTATCAAGTGTCCCTGTGGGGTTGTAACATAGTCATGCAGGGAGAGCCGCAAAGATGGTATTGAATATCTTACTGTGGCTGCACGCAAAAAAACCCTTAGCTGCTGCATGCAAAGGGTTAACATCACCCTAGTTGGTATTGAATCAGTTAGCGTGACTTTAACCCCATTTCGCACTGCTGTGGCTCTGGGTAAATTGCACCAACAGTCTTATCACATATTACACTAGTTCTTTAGATTTTACACTAATACATAATGACGTACTTCATGAAAGATCTAGCTGTTTAGAATTCAGGGTTTGCAGAATTATTTTATGCCATAAAGTAACTCCATATCCATTAAAATAAGAATCTTTATTGGTATTTTTAGTGACCTGGGCCCATCAATGGCCCGATATTGGGTGGCTTTAAAATACAGATAATTACTAGTCCTAGTAACAATACCAGTGGTATATTTCCAGCTGTGAATAGCTAATTATAAATTCTGCCTATAGGGTGCTGGGATAGGTGTTATTTATCTAGGTAGAACACAACGGGCCTCATTTACCCAGAGCCACAAATTGTCCAGGCAAATATGTCTTTCAGTATTTAATACTGGATTTGAACCTGGTGGTAAATCCCAAAAGGAATTTTACCCCAGCACCACTTTAAGAGCAGCCATTAGCTGGTCTTAAATTTTGGAGTTAAAAGGGGTGCAAATCCTTTATTTAATACATTGCACCGGTTTCACTGGTGTCTTTTGTAAAACTGGCGCAGCCAGTGCAAATATGGAGTTAAACCTGCGCTAACCTATTCAATATAGGTTAGCACAATTTTAACCCCTATTTTTAGCACAGCACATGTGGGTAAATCAGGCCCAACATGTTTTCACATTCAGACAACCTTTCAGAAAGGTGTTTATTGTTGTTCTATTAGGATTAGTATGCTGTAAATGTGTAGAAACACAAATGTATTTTTAAAATTAGTTTTAAAATGTGGTAAGAAGACTACAAAGAATATCCAACAAATTGCCTCCCATTTTCCATGTATACCACTTCATCAGATGTTATGTTCGAATGTTATACTTCTTGCTATATAAACACTCTCAAGGCATCAATTAAAATAAATTAAAAACACTTGAACACTTGTATGTTAGAATAGTAGGACAAATAGCCCCAATCCTTTAACACGTGAAAAGAAGAGAGAGTGGAAAAATATAGTTTCCAGACTATTCAACCAGCCAGCCATTAATTTATGTTGCTGAGAAAATGACAGCAATGCAATTCCACAACATCCTAACTGTAGGTTTGCTGGTGTGGTCTAATTCAAACTTTCAAGCGATGCTTTCATTTCAGAAAACAAATCTTGGAACCTTTAAATAGGCAAGATTAAACTGGCAAATTCTGTAGGAATTTAGGAAAACTAGAGACCTAATATTTCATTAAATTTACTAAGTGCTGAAACAACCAGGTACACAACGTTTCGGGGGTCCAACCCCCTTCCTCAGGTGTAACACAGTGCAGGCTATTTATAATGACATCAGTCTCATAAAGTGCAAAACCCCGCCCTCAATTTAGAGGGCTAAAAAGTGCCAGTGCAATTCAAGTGCTACAAGATACAAATAAAAAGAAATCGATATTATGTTACAGTATGGATTAAGATAAAACTGACATGTTCTATTGGTGAACAATGCCCCAGATAGTTTATTGTATGGCCGTTAATGACATCAGTCTCTCTTCATATTCAAGCTCTCCCAATCCCCTTATTAACTTAGTTGCCCTTCTCTGAACCCTTTCCATTTCAAAGATGTCCTTTTTGTACACAGGATTCCAAAATTGCACTGCATATTCCAAATGAGGCCTTACCAATGCTTTGTAAAGAATCCATACCTCTCTTTTTAAAAGACAATACCATGCTGACTCTGGCTGTTGCCACCTGGCACTGCTTGCTTCCTTTAAGTTTGTTATCCACCAAAACTCCCTTTCCAAGAGGGATTCACTTAACACAGAGTCATTTATAGTATAAGCAGCACAAGGATTTTTAAGTCCAAAATGCATCACCTTACATTTATCAACATTGAATCTCATCTGCCACTTAGCAGCCCAATGTGCCAATCTATCTAGATCCCCCTGCAACGATTGCACATCCTCTTTTTTTAATGGTCGACAAAGTTTTGTGTTGTCAGCAAACACAGAAACCTTGCTGTCAAGACCCACTTCCAAATCATTAATAAATTGACCAGTCTGTAGTTGGTGCTCTGGTTTTGCATTTAGCTTGTGGAATGCTGTAAAAGTTTTTTTTAAAGATAAAGCTTCCTAAAAGCTTCCATGGAACAATTCCATGGAAAATTCCATGGTAAATTCCCAGAAGTCTTTGTTCCTTATTTGCACATTGTACTTAACACATTTTAATCGAGTAAGAAAGATCACAATATATTGATGGTACCTTTAATTTATATCTGTATTTGTATCTTGTAGCACTTGCACTGGCACTTTTTAGCCCTCTAAATTGAGGGCAGAGTTTTGCACTCTATGAGATTGATATCATATATAATATATAATATACATATAATAATATATATATAATATAAATAGCCTGCACTGTGTATTATCTAATTACACCTGAGGAAGGGGGTTTAACCCCCCCGAAACGTTGTGTTGTTTCAGCACCGAATAAATGTAATTTTATAAAAGTTTTTTGAGTGTGCCTCCGTTCAAATATATATACTGCAAATCACCCACTGTGGCACGGACTATTAGGGGGAGCACCTCACAACTTACCAATACACGGACTCTGTTTAAAGTTGACCTAATATTTCACCCAGAACCTCCTTATAACCATTTGGTATTGCTACATACAGTAATTTTACACCTCACAATAAGAGGCCATCTCATCCCATAGAGATTACTAATTCCTACTAGCTAGAGGAGATATGTAGCACTAATCTACCATAGCTAAATAGTAAAAGATGTCCTTGCCATTTCTACACATCAGTCCCATCACATTCTTGCATTTACTGTACTAAAACTATCAAATACATTCACCTACACAAAATCACTTGAATTCTTTTAGTATATGTGGAAACCAATAGAGGATCTGGTCTCTTTTTTGATGGGAATCAGTATTGTTTTGTTGATCATGCTTATATATAATTCTCAGTTTTTAAATAGGAAATCTAATGAATCAGCATTGAAGCTTTCAATGAATAACTGCACTTCATTAAAAATATGAAGTTTCCATACTGGGGGATAAAAAAATTAGGGATACCCAATTCAATGTCTTGGTGCAAAAACGTACCTAAATGTTATACCAGAGACATTTATCTCTCCTATATGTGTTAATATGAGGAATATTAGTACAGAAAATACATATCAGAGTATAGAAGAGATACAGTATATGGTATCTAATTAAAGTAATATTTTTATGAAGCCATTGAATCGAGTATTCCTAATTTTTTTTCTTGGTATAGAAACTTCAGATATTTTAATGAAGTGCAGTTACAGTCATGTACTCTATCTCTTGTATTTATTGGAGGTTTAGGCTGTGATTATCCACCCTCTTCTAAGTGATCTTAAACACAACACACTTGCCAGTACAATAGCACTACAATGGAAAGTGAGTGAAAATAATGAGTCTTCACATGATAATCATTATATGTACATTATGTCCTGTCTGCTATTAACAGCCCTTTATTTTTAAGATCAATTCGTGTGCTCACCACTATCAGGAAGATGAGAAACCTTAGGAAATGGAAGAGTGGCAGAGGGTAATTATACACTTTACAGAAAGGGATTTTTCATCATAAAATTAGACCCACGTTTAGATATCAGACATTCAGAAAGCAACAGTGTTAATTACCAGGAAACTATACTCCTTGCAAAGAACATCAAAAATGGCTTTATTAACCCTTCACTACCTCCAGCCGCTGACAATGATTTCTTTATTAAAAAAAATGTATTACTTGGAGTTGTCTTTGTACAAAGAATCATGTTATTCTGATCCTCTCAAATGCAAATAGTTCATTTAGATTTTGTTCAGTCATAGTGGAAAAATTGTAAAACTGTTGTAATCAAAAGCTTTTCTCAAGGAAGTCTGTTAGTTCCCAGGGCCTTTGAATATAATAGCTGAATGTTTTAGGCATTTTTTAATATAACCAGTCTAGTAGCCACATTAAAGGACTTATTTAATAAGAGGTGCAACATTTTGCGGAGGTTTATAATTTAGTAAATGGTGCAAAATTCTGTCCATGCTTTTAATCTGCATTGACCTATGAGATTTTAACTTTTTATTAGTCTACTAGAGTTAGAATTTTTTTGCTGCAGATTATTCTTTTGACGGAGAGAAAAACGACCCTTAACATTAATAAACTGTTTCGATTTATTATAATGTCTGAGATTGAAAATTTGGAGAGGGTTGATTTCACATATGCCTAATGTTACATATCTTCAAGTACAGCTCAAAAAATTAGGCAACAAATAATGGTGATGAAACCTTTTTATACAGAGGAGGACATGTTATCATTGGAGAATTACATTCCCAATAAATCTCCAAGATGTACACAGTGTGACTTATTTGTACTAATATGGTGTTTTGTTCAGTTTTAGAGATGGACTAGAACTCAAACTCGAACCCGAGTTCGTATTAGATTTTACGAGTTTGAGCAAAATCGGACTTTTCGGATTTCAAATTTTGAGGATTTTTTAATTATCGAAATTGGAAATTTCGTGGATTTTATCAAAATTGTTGAAACAATCCAGACAAAAGTCCCAAATTCACCAATGACAGCTACTTTTAGCAGTGCCAATCACCTGGGTTGCCTTGCGAAGTGTTAACCTTTAGCTCACTTTCCCCTATAAGATGCAAATATAATATAAATTGGAAAAATAAAGATTAAAGGGGAAGTTCAGTGCAAATGCATATAGTTTTAAGAAAAAAGAGCAGTATTTTCCCATGCTAATGACCTTAACCTGCCCATTTTAGCATTTTGTCTGTATATAAATAAATGCTTCTGAAATACTGACCTCTTGTTTGCATTAGTCGCCTATGGGGGACTGTATCAAAAGCCTTTGCAAAATCCAAGTAAACTACATCTACTGCTATGCCAGAGTCTAAATTTCTACTTACTTCCTCATAAAAGCCAAGCAAGTTAGTTTGACAAGATCTATTCCTCCTAAATCCATGCTGGTTACTACTTATAATGTCAGTCCTTGAAACATACTCTAGAACATGTTCCCTTATTAAACTTTCCAGGATCTTCCCCACCACTGAAGTTAAACTTACAGGCCTGTAATTACCCGGCTGTGAACGACTACCCTTTTTGAATATTGGCACACCACAGGGGGGGGGGGGGGGGGGGACCCAATGGGAGGGAATCAGCAAAAATAAGAAACAATGGCCTAGATAAAACTGAACTTAGCTCCTTAAGTACCCGAGGATGTATTTTATCCGGTCCAGGAGATTTATTAATATTAACCTTATTTAGTTCTTTCTGTACCATATCCTCGGTTAACCAAAGTGCACTTGAACCTTTTATACCATTATTGCTACTATACTCTATGATATCTGTACTTGGATCTTCTATAGTGTATACAGAGGAATAGTTGCTGGCCATGTTTCTGTCTGCACTTATTCATGTGGTATACCATTAGATTGAGAAAATACTGTAAAGGAGCTATGCCTTACCTCCCGTTCTTCAATCAATTTCTGTGGGGCCAATGATGATAGAATGAAGATAGATGAAACTTACCTTTTGTGCGATCCTCTGCTGTCATACTGTTCCCTGACCTTCTGTGACTTGAGGAGAGTATAATATACACTATGCATCAAGTACATAATGTAGTAATTTTTTTGGCTTTAGTTTTCCTATAGCATTATATTTTGCTATTTTTAAAAGTAAAAGGTACCTGGGTTAGGGAGGAAGGATTGATAACTTTTAACTGTCAATATTGTTTCGTGGAGGAGTCCCAGCATGAAGTATTCCACTCTGGTCATGTCTGGTTTTATCAGGTTAGTGTCCTGTGCGTTCCTGTACATTGACGTAACTACAACCTTCATGATGGCAGGGGGACCTGGGGACTAAGAGGGCCCACTGATCTCCTGACTGGTACCTCAATCCCCTGCTGTTAAACAGCTGATTGCTCATACGTAATTAAAGGCTATTTTCTTCAATTGCCAGTCCAGCTGTTTAGTTTCTCCTACATACAAATCAGAGCATTCTTGTCTGCACTACACTGCATATAAGTGTTTCTCTTCCTGTGTTTCGGTATTGAGGCTTTTCTATTCACCAGTTGCTGCCTGTGGTGCAGATCCAAAACACAAGAAGAGCAAAATATTCTTGTCAAGTCCTTCTGAATGAGAACTAAACTTCAAGTCCACTTGATCTAGCTGAATACCACAGATATAGAACAACAAAGAGGGGGAGAGGGGTACCCTACTTAAATACATTATATTCACCATAAGTAGTGTGCTGTCTGGGAGGACTATACATCCATGACCTGGCTGAATAAGAAACTTCACTAGAATATAAAAAGTTTTAGTGTCAATCTTGCTTTTATAATGAAAAGTTTATACAAATACAAAATTGTTTTGTTTCTATTTTTGTTAATTAGAAATTTACAGTTTAAGATGAGGTAGAAAATTGAAAATTCATGCTTTTAAATAAAAACGCAAAAAGTTTTGTGTCAATATTTGCTTTAAAGGGTATGTCCATCCCAAAAATTATTTTTTGCTGTAGTGTAGTGTAGCCCACCCCAACCGCCATCTTAACTTTTTAAAACAAGCCCCAGAAATAGACTTACGATCCTTTGTTCCCTTTGTTGTTTTGTCTCAATATTTACTTTAAAGGATATCAGGCCTCCCATCTCACCCTGAAGGGAGTCTCCCTGATTTTAATGGCAGATACCTGACTCCCTGAAATAATATACAATCTCCCTGAAATGTGTTGTTTTGAATTAGAGTGAGGGAGCACAATGATGTCAGGGTCTTTTAGCGGTTAACAAGTGACAAAAACACTTAATAGTGACATGAATTGTTGTATGTGTGTCTGACTGTTTTCATGAGTGTGTGTGTTGAGATGCATGTGTTTGTATGCAAGAGTGTCTGACTGTATACATGTGTTTGTCTGTATGCATGAATTATGCGTTAATCTTGGGTTGGGGCTTTAGGTGGTAGGTATCCTCCCTGAAATGTGTGGGTACCCTCCCTGAAATGAGTTTTGGCAGGGTGGGATGTCTGGGGTATGTTCACCCCAAGCCCCAGAAATAGACTTCATTCCCTCTGCTCTCTGCTCCAAGCTCCCTGCTTGCCGGAAGTAGTAAATAGGGGCCGGACCAGCAGCCCCATCTCTGATTGGCCAATCACATATGCAGCTGCCAACCAATGCAGAGAGCTGAAGGAACAAAGGATCATAAGTCTATTTCTGGGGCTTGTTTTAAAAACGTAACTGGTGGTTGGGGGTGGACTGGGGTACACTACACTCAAAATATTTTTAATGGTAAGGGAAGAAGCAGCCTGAAGAGATCCAAGAAGGCTCCTACTCTTCACTTTCTGGGACTTTGAACAGGCACTATAGGAGCAGAGGAGTAAGGTAAGGATTTTTTAACACTAGATAGTGGGGCCAGTAGTGGGTTAAATTTTAGTTTTGGGGGGGCATGCCCTTTAAGGAATAGTTCTAGCTAAATTACATTTTTCTTGAGAGCCAAAAGCAACTAGCAAAAAGCAACTAATTAAAATTGTGTATCAGTTGATTAGTTGTGTATCAATTGGTTAGGAAAAAATCATTCCTAACCAAAATTCTACAGGGGTTAAAGTGTATGTACAATCTAAAAAAAATTTTTTTAGCTTACTAAAAAGCTGTGGCTTTAAAACTAAAGGTGTCTAATTTTTTTTTTGTTCTATTTCAATCCCTCCCCTGCAACAGCCTACCTTTACTTCTTGAATGTTGCTGAATTCCTTGTCATCTGAAATTACATCTTTAGCTCCGCCCACACGAGATCTCCATCTTCCCTGGCCTTGAAATGTAAAGTCCGTGGGTTGCAGCGTCATTGGTCATTGATGTCATTGTGCCAAATCGTGCTTGGTCGCGGCGCAATGACGTCACATGTATGCCCCATTGCGCCAATGTCGTCTTGCACATGCATTGACGTCATGTCACGTGTGCACATGACGTCAGGGAAGATAGAGGAAGATAGAGGATCTCGTGGGGGTGGAGCTCAGGATGCCATTTCAGATAAGGAGCAAGTCAGCAACATTCAAGGAGTAAAGGTAGGCCATAGGGGGAATAGCTCAAAAAAAAATTAGACACCTTTAGATTTCAAGCCAAAGCTATCCAGTAAGCTAAAGGTTTTTTTACGGTGTACATACCCTTTAAAGGGCAAGTCCAGGTAAATCATCCCCCTAAACTGTAATAGTTTGAAATCTGAAATATATGTCTAACATAAAATGCTGCACAATGTCCTGCTGCCCGTTTCTGCTTCCTGGTTCTTCCAGTTAACAACTGTCAGTTATGGATTTGACAGTTGACATCACAGCCAATGACTGAATTCTAATCCCCAAACTGCCTTTTCTGAGCATGCCCAGGCTCGGTACATGTCACTATTGCTCAGTTTCCATGAGGCATCCAGAAGCATAGCAAGGTATACAGTAATGAATTCAGAAGGCAAAGTAAAAAAACATGGGTTAGTGTCAAGAAGATGGGTTTATTAGTGAACACTAGAAATTTCAGGTGAAACATAGTTTGAATAAGCATTTGGGGGGGCATAAGTCCTGAAAAAAGTGTATTAGGCTGAACGCCTCCTTTAAATCAATGCTGACTGCAAATTTGACAATAACAAAGCGACACTATACTTTTATAATAACTGACCGCTTTCTGCCACCTTTCACAGTCTGCCCTCCTCTTCTTTATGGTATGCTTGCCTTTTCAGAGCTATTTGTGTCAGGGACAAGTGGAAGAAGCCAGAGCAGTTGCTCTGTTACTGCCTGAGTAAAGTGGCACCTAAAGGGGACGTTCAGTGTAAATACATATACTTTCAAGAAAAAAGTATTTTCCCATCCTAATGACCTTAACCTGCCTATTCAGCATTTAGTCTGTGTATAAATAAATGCTTCCGAAGTACTGACTTCTTGTCAGTCTCCTATAAGGGACTGTTATGGTCTTGCCCATGACCCAGTGCCTGGGTTAATTCAGTTGCTCAGTAGAGATTTGAGCATATTTGACCCATCCAACAGCCAATCAGTAGAAATTACTGTTAGGAACATTCCAAGGTAATGTGCATTCTGGGAAGAAGGACTGTTACAGAACCTGAAATGTCAGCTCACTAATGTCAACAGCAGGAATAGCAAGGGGTATAAATTCAACTGATTTTTCAAAATGGAAGAATATGTAGAATAACTAGGTATGTATAAAATAAACTAAGAATTTTTAAAATAATTATATTTTCCACTGAACTTTCCCTTTAATGTTCTACTATGTAGACTTTAGTGGAATCACAGTCATTTTTTTGGTAGACATGGCAAAGCATAGAGGCAGTATAGGCTTTCGATACCCTGTCTTGTATACAGTCACATTGATTCAGAGGAAGAAGTCACTTACGCACATGGAGCTGAGCAGCATTTCCATCCTACCTTTGCTGTAACCACATCTGTCGCCTCCATGGTGTGCAGTCAGCCTATCAGCAAACAACCATTTGAGAAAGAGTAGTCAGATGTGAAAAAATGAGAAAATTAAATATAGATCTCGTGGTAAGATGCACATCTTTCTATAGGCCAGTGATGGCTACCCTTGTGGTATTCCAGCTGCAACTTGAGTTACAATTGTTCTTGGAAGCTGCCGTAGGTTATCCATGACTGGTGTTTACATGCTTCTGCCATGCCACGCATTCAAATGTGCAAATGTTGTTCAGCTATGAGGAAAATTCCAAGGTTGACGAGACAGAATCATTACGGCAATTACACAGTTAATCTGCAGTTATTACCTTTGTACTGTACTTTCCTTTATCTAGTACGGACTCAAAATGTAAATCTGCATCACAATAGCAAATTGAATTTTATCAGATTTCTTTAGAAATCTGATCATAAATTGTTTAAGGTATAATTTGTGCTGTATGATGCAGCATAAAGTATGGGGCTGCTGATCCCCCTGCTGCCTATTTCCCTGATTGAGCAAAGTTTTCCAACCTGCCAAATAAGGCTTTCAAAAAATAAACTGGACACAACTGATTTATCTATCAGCTAGTTGGAGGCAATATATCTTTGGCAGATAAAAGTAGTTACATTTTCCAAAAAAAAATAAATAAAAAAAAGTTATGGCCAGTTACACTATTTAGTATTTAGTTTCTTTACTCTTATATGTAAATTTGTATGAGATGGTAAAGTAGGTATGTCCAAAGGGACTTTGACCATTGTGTATGTGAACTATTGTAGGAACTATACTGTATCTATATAAAGGAATAAATAAACATATCATTATGCACAGATGCACTTGTCACCATGCAGTCCCAGCAGGATGAAGGGAAAAAAAGAGGCAGCCACAAGATAGTAAAGCCTTTTCCTTTGTGTATAATGTTTGTCGGATGCATTTTGAAGGTTGATGAGAATTTGTTTGTAATTCCTTTCATTTATTTAAATATTAATGAAAACCCAATTATAATTAGGCATCACTTTTCCCACACATGGCAAAACCTATTATAGGCTTAGTAGATGAGAGACTGCATTTAATTTATCCCATCCTATTAGGTCAAATTTTGAAGCAAAAAAGCCTAAATATTGCTCAGACAGGTAACGTCTGCTGCCACTAAAAGTGTTAATAGTAGTTCTAAGGCACAGCTGCTGGCACAAATGGTAATACCGTGGGAATGGTCAGTTTGGTCAGTAGTGGGTGTGGTTAGTAGTAGGTGTGACTTGCAGTGAGGTGGGTTCAGTATGCAAGGATATATAATTTTAAAGGGTTTCTCAACCCCCCCCCCTCAAAATGAATAAGTTATAGAGAATCCTTACAAACCTAGAACTTGTTTGGATTTAAGTACCCAAATAAGCCCCTAAAGGTACTTACAAGACTTCGTTCTGCTTGTCTTCTGCACGGAACAGCAGAAGGGGCAAGACCAGCACCGTGTCTGTGATTGCCTGAGACTCAGCCAATCACTGATGTGGCTGCCTCCTTCTTCTGCTTTTGTGCAGAAGAGCAGCAGAGGAAACAAGGGTGGGTAAATACCTTAAGGGGCTGATTTGGGGAATTTAAACTTTGCATCCAGGGTTGGGGGATTCCTTCTGTTTTTTCTCCTTTTTTTGGCATACTTTAAAAGGGAGCTGGAGAGAGTGGGGGGAAAACCTCCATGCATGCCATATGCAGCAGAAGAGAAAGGTGCTCACAGTGGGACAAGTTTTAGTTGGGAGGGGGGTGGACATGTCAAAATGAATGTGTCAATAAAATATGTGGCCTACTGTTCACTCAACAATTGTCTGTCTGTTAATTTCATATTGGGTAATATAAATTAGTTTTTTGCACTCACCTTATGTCTTTTTACTAAAGGGGTCCATGAATAATACAATCTCTGGTCGCACAATATTGCAATTTCATCCGATCATCTATGGACAATCACCAATCATCGGCCTTATCGGGAGATGGGGAAAAATTTTATCACCACAATCCCAATCAGCTGATTGTACAATCAGGATTTGTCCGTGAATGGCCAACTTAACTTAAAATATTTCTTTCTTTTGCCTCGTTGCCTTTATTCCTTGACATTTGTAAATAGTAGACTTTATCAATTTTTTTCCAGTCTAACTTCATCATATAGTAAAAAGTATCCTGTCACTGGATTTCAATGAGATCTAATGCTAGCTTTCATTCTAGCTGAGTCAGTGTGTCACTGCTTAATTGAGTAATTAACAAAAATATGGTTCCGGATTGATATGCTCAAGGTTTCATTCACCATCATATAGTGAAGGTTTCATTTACTTTAAGATGTACTATTTACACTATTGAGAAATGCCTTTCATAGAGCTGTGTTAAGATCACTTCATTACCCTCCCCCTGCAGCTCTGTACTATGTTGTTTCTATAAGGGTAACTATTAAAAGGGTAATATTAAAGAGTATGCAGAAAGACTGTGGATGGTTTAAATCAATCTTGTGCAGTTTGTGACAGACTAAGCCTAAACAAATATGAAATCAACATATTACAAGGCGGTCTAGCACTTAATTTTAAAGACATGTAGGAAAACCTATTAAAAATACATACAAAATGAATGAATTAATGACAAGTTCAATAAACATGCCATTACCACATCTGGTAAGATGTCCCTTTTGTATATAAGATTCCAAAACTGCACAGCATATTCCAAATGAGGCCTTAAAAGTGTCTTGAAAAGAGGAAGAATATTTTTTCTCCCTTGAATCTATTCCCCTCTTTATACAAGACAATATCTTGCTAGCTCTAGCCGTGGCTGCCTGGCATTGTTTGCTACAGTCTGTTATCTACTAGAACCCAAAATCTTATCCCAGCCTCAGACTTCAATATGTGAGGAAGACAGGAAGTCCCTGCCCCTCCCTGCTGTGTGAATATCCTCACAGAGAAGGTAAGGGAATCTACAGCCCTACCCTCCCACTATGTGAAAACAGCCTTTTCAGTCTGAAAAGGCTGTTTTCACACAGTTTTCTTTAGGGGGTCTGGGGTGTTTGAGTGGGGAGGGGCCAATACACCCGCAAGTGGGCAGGACCAGTGCACCTGTGAGTGGGCTGGCCAAATGGGACTGTAAGGAAAGGAGTCAAGGGGGGCCATGAGTGGGAGGGACCAGGGAGGAGACATAAGGCAGAGTGACTGTCGCATGGTTTCAGAGCAGGAAGCAGAAAGTGCAGGGGACCCGATGAGGTTGCTGCCAAAAAATGGCACAAAAATGTAAATATCTCCAAAACCATGCAAAATAAACAATGAAAGTAAATAACAAAAATTCACAGGAGAGCAATTTCTATCAATTTACCTAAAGTTATTTTTGGACCACAGTTCCCCTTTAACAAAAAGTTATTTATGGTGTAGGTGGCACAAGGATTGTTAAACCCCAAATCCATCACCTTACGTTAATCAACATTGAATCTCATCTGCCACTCTGCAAAGTAGATTTGTCTGACATGAACTATTTCTCATAAATCCATGCTGACTACTACATATAAGATCAATTATGGAGACAAAGTCAAGGATATGATCCCATAACAAAGTTTCCAGCACCATCCCTACCACTGATGTTAGGCTTACAGGTCTAATAGTTACCAGGCTGTGAACAACTACCCTTGATGAATCATTGGTATTACATTGGCTGTTTTCCAATCCAATGGCACATCACCAGACAAAAGTGAATCTGAGAAGATAAGAAATAGTGGTCTAGATAAAACTCGACTAAGCTCTCTAAAAGTATATCTGTTGTATTCAATTAGATCAACTGGACTTGAAATGTAGTTGTATATCTGTTGTATTCAATTAGATCAACTGGACTTGAAATGTAGTTCTTGAAGACGTGTCGCTAGTCATCCGACTGGCTTTCTCAATTCAGAATGACTTGTACAAGAATCTGTGGCAATTATGTACCCTGGAAAATCCCAATTAGCATATCACAGCCAGGTGTTAAGGGTGTGATTGGATAGTGGCTAAGAGGTGTTATAGGAACGCCCAGAGTAAGGTGTTAAAACAGCATTGTACATGGCAACAGTTGGTGTTGAACCCCCACCTCTATTTAGGCTTGGTTTCTTTATTTTCACATAAATGGCCTCCTTAACACCTCTCTTGACCCAGTCACGTTCCTTCGCCAATATGTTAACATTACAATCTTCAAGTATGTCCTTTATCCTTAAGATGCAGGTACACGGCTGAGTCCTGACCCGAGGAATTGGCTCTTCTGTGCTGGGCCATACGTTGATGCAGTTGCTGTTTGGTCTCCCCCACATACAAATCAGAGCATTCTTCACTGCACTGACTGCATATATGATGTCGCTTTTCTTGTGTTTTGGTATTGGGTCTTTCGGATGTACCAATTGCTGCCTCAGTGTGTTGTTCGGTTTAAAGCAGACAGGGATACGATGTTTTTTGAAAATTCTTCTTAATTTCTCGGAGACCCTGCTACATATGGGATGACCATGTTCTTCCTCCTGTCTTGCTTTTCCCCTTCACTGTTGGTATTTGTGTCTTTTTCTTTCCTTCTACTTCTTTGGACAAAGGCCCAGTCTGGATATCCACAAGTTTTAGGGCTCCTCTGAGATGTTTCATTTCTTTAGCCTTCGCCTCTGTGCTAGTGGGGATGTTCTCGGCTCTGTGTTGCAGGGTTCTGATGACACCCAGCTTGTGATTTAAAGGGTGGTGGGAGTCAAACATTAAATACTGATCTGTGTGTGTGTGGTTTTCTGTAAACCTCTACTTCCAGTTTACCATTTTCCTTAACTTCTACCAAGCAGTCCAAGAAGCCAGTTTGTTGTTTTGTACCTCTTCCCTGTGGAATTTAATGTTTTGGTCTACCGCATTAATGTGTTCTGTGAAAGCTTGTACTTCCTTCGGTGGATTTTAACCCAGGTATCATCAACATATCTGAACCAGTGGCTGGGTGCTATGCCCTTAAAGGTATTAAGCGCCTGTGTTTCTACCTCCTCCATGTAAAGGTTGGCCACAATGGGTGAAACTGGAGATCCCATAGCACATCCATGTTTTTGCTTATAGAACTTATCATTGTATTTGAAATAGGTGTTTCATGCAGCCAAGTCCAACAAGAAACACCCTGTTCTGGGTTGAGATCAGTTCTGCTGGTAAGAGTGCTGTCTTGGCCCAGCCGTTTTCTCACCATGTCAATAGCCTCCTTGGTGGGTATACAAGTGAAGAGAGATGTCACATCATAGGACACCATAGTTTCTTTCACAGAACACTTTCACAGAACACATTAATGCGGTAGACCAAACATTAAATTCACAAGGGAAGAGGTATAAAACAAAAAACTGGCTTTCTTGGACTGCTTGGTAGAACTTAAGGAAAATGGTAAACTGGAAGTAGAGGTTTACAGAAAACCAACACACACAGATCAGTATTTAATGTTTGACTCCCACCACCCTTTAGATCACAAGCTGGGTGTCATCAGAACCCTGCAACACAGAGCCGAGAACATCCCCACTAGCACAGAGGCAAGGCTAAAGATGAAACATCTCAGAGGAGCCCTTAAAACTTGTGGATATCCAGACGGGGCCTTTGTCCAAAGAGTAGAAGGAAAGAAAAGAACACAATACCAACAGTGAAGGGAAAAAGCAAGACAGAGGAAGAACATGGTCATCCCATATGTAGCAGGGGTCTCCGAGAAATTAAGAAGAATTTTCAAAAAACATTGTATCCCTGTCTGCTTTAAACCGAACAACACACTGAGGCAGCAATTGGTACATCCGAAGACCCAATACCAAAACCAAGAAAAGCGACATCATATATGCAGCGCAGTGCATTGAAGAATGCTCTGATTTGTATGTGGGGAACCAAACAGCAACTGCATCAACGTATGGCCCAGCACAGAAGGCCAATTCCTCGGTCAGGACTCAGCCGTGTACCTGCATCTTAAGATAAGGACATACCTTTGAAGATTGTAATGTTAACATATTGGCGAAGGAACGTGACTGGTTCAAGAGAGGGTGTTAAGGAGGCCATTTATGTGAAAATAAAGAAACCAAGCCTAAATAGAGGTGGGGGGGTTCGACACTAACTGTCTGCCATGTACAATGCTGTTTTAACACCTTACTCTGGGCGTTCCTATACCACCTCTTAGCCACTATCCAATCACACCCTTAACACCTGGCTGTGATAACTACATTTCAAGTCCAGTTGATCTAATTGAATACAACAGATATACCATGACCTGGATGAAGAGAACCTTCACAAGCAAGCTCTCTAAAAGGGTACAAAGTCTGTCGGGACCTGTCAGAGGACACAACGGAGGAGCGAGAGATTGGGTAATTTATTCAATAAAACTAAATGGCAAAAAATTAATTTATCAGTGGAGATACCCTTTAAAAAAACATTTTGAAGTTAAACATGCTTTGTTCTGCTATCTGTATTTCATTTTCTATTTTAGCTAGTTTAATTTCTTTCTTGCACTCCTTATTACAGCTTTAATACATTCTGTATGCCTGTTCTGGTCCCTCCGATTTCAAATTTTTAAAAGCCTTTTTCTTTATTTCCATTTCCCTTTTAACCTGAGCATTAAGCCAGGTACTAATTCCCTAAAGGAATACATTTAGGAATGTAATAGTTTAATATCCCTTTAAAAGCAGTCCACTTCTGCTCAAAATCCTATCATAGGAACAAGTCTATAAAAATAGCTTTCTTACAGTTAAAAGCTTTTGTTAACCCAGTGCACTTTTGTTCTTTGCAACCTATATTAAATGACACTATATCATGATCACTTTTCCCCAAGCTTCCCATTACCTTCATCGCCATAATGACCTCAGGGTTATTAGATATTACCAGATCCAACAATGCATCCTGTCTAGTAGGAACTACTACAATCTGTGAAAGGAAATGCTCATATAGAAAATTTAAGAACTTG
Source organism: Hymenochirus boettgeri (assembly GCA_019447015.1). Taxonomy (NCBI): domain Eukaryota; kingdom Metazoa; phylum Chordata; class Amphibia; order Anura; family Pipidae; genus Hymenochirus; species Hymenochirus boettgeri. Next base: position 122,181,457 of record CM033475.1, on the reverse strand, counting down.
ATACCTTTTGAGGTGCTGGGTAATTGAAATCACTCATAACCAGAACATGTCCCATACCAACAGCCTTCGCCAACTGCATATGGAGATTCATTTCCACCTCCTCACTGGCATTTGGCAGCTTCTTGCTTCCTGTATACAGCATCACCCATATTGTTTATGCCTTATCGTTTATACCCCCATCTATTCCATCTTTAAAGGAGTATCTTTCCATATTTACTGCCCAGTCACATGAATCATTTAACCATGGTTCTGCTATACAGGTTACATCATATCTTTCTTTTAAAGCTATTAGTAGTTACTCCTATAGGAAGTTAGCAGTCAGAGCTGGGGATAGCTGAGATATATTCTAATTCCTAAAAAGTAAGCCAATTTCTGAAAGTTTTATTTACTTGATGTTGATGGGAGAGGGATTACCCTGTATGCACTGTACTTTTTACTGTACTATATGTCAAGGATCTCCGACCTGTGGGCCTCCGATCCTTTAAAAAACATAACCTCCATTATTTTTACAGTGAATGCTTGGAGTTGTAGTTTTCAGACAAGGTTCTTGTTATATGTAATATTATGGTATGGTACCTTATATTGTTTCATGTTCTGTCTGTAAATCTTAGAAGTAATATCTAAAAGAAAATCCTGATTTCTATAAAATTAATTCTATAAATTTAAACGTAGGTTTGTTTACATAAATATTTTTTGGATATGAATATGATGTTACACATTTTTTTAACCTTCCTGTACAAATTGTAGGAACAAAGAATAAAAAAGGGTTCAGGTTGGGAGCAGAATAGTATGGGCTGTTCAGCGACAAGGTGGGGTAGCCCCCAGGGTTAATAAGGGTGCTTCGTTTAGGTTGGGGAATAAAATAGGGGGGCAACATTACAGTACTTACGGTACTGACGGTGCTGATTGGCTGACAAATTGGGCGCGAACCCGCTCACTCCTGTGGAAGCAAGGGAGAAGCAGCACAGCACGGAAAGCTCCAGAGAATACTGGCTTCAAGATGGACATACTGGCAGAAGTGCAAAACTGGTTTCAGAGGACGGGTATACCGGGAGTGCGGCAGCTGCTGGAAAAGGAAGAGTACGGGGGTCGGACATGGCTGGTCCATGCAAAGAGGGGTAGAAGGGCAGGAGAGATGCCCACCAGTTCAGCAACCACCAGCACCAGAGCCCAGGGAGCATATAGGCAATGCAGCAACATCAGCAAGCAACAGGTACAGGATGTCTGGGGCACAGGGGACAAGTCAGCTGTTCAGGCCGCATTATGGCAGGGCAGGAGTGGCAGAACAAGTAAATGGGTCAGGAGCAGGGCCCCCCTCATTGCCATTCCCAGCCAACTATAATCCCTTTTTAGTTCCCCCCATGGGAGCATTCAACCCAATGGCCAATACAGGGGTGTCTCTCCCACCGGGTGTCATGGGAATACAGGGTACTAGTGGGTGGCAATGCAGCACACCCCCAGGGCCAGCACTGAACACAAGATGCTGCTCAGCAGCCCCTGGGCCGGTTAGTAGGAGCTCCACCTCAGTAGCTTGGGCTACTAGTACAAAGATGTCTAACACTAACTTTAACACAGTTTTGCCTTCCCATTCAGAGTGTCTACCAGCTTCACTTTTGGCAGCGGAGGCATTTCCTCACTTAACCCCATATAGGACAGAAGCAGTATACAGCACAGCGCCTATGGCGTGCGCATCAGTTAACCAGCAAAGCCTACACCCACCCCTTCTTTTGCAGGCTTGCGGTGGATCGATGAACATGACACAGCAGGTGACAAACTCATCCATACCTACCGAAATCGCTAGCAATTCAGGTACAATCATGAATGTTATGCCAGGTATTGTAGATTGTTAAGCTAGACATGTGTTGGGTATTTCTACTCTCACTGTTTCTGCAGGGGGTATTCAGGGATTGTTAAGCTCACCACCAACCCAAGCGTCCACAATTGGTTTATCAGTCAACCAAACCCGCCCAGCCTCAACTACAGGGTCAGGAAGTGGCCACGTTAATGGCCCTAGCCAGCTCAATTATCCCAGTGTAAGGTAGTTCCGGCAGTTTGGAAGAAGGGGTCCATGAAGCTAACTTCAAGGATATTCTTACGTGTACAGGTACACCCCTAGGGCTCCACTTGTCCAAAAATATTAGGGAGAAAATAGAAAATGGGGAGTATGTAAATATCCTACTGTTATTACCAGCAGCAAAAGAGGCAGTTAAGAAGGAAGAAAAGGGAGTCATGGAGGGAGAGAAAAAAAGACCCCCAGTAGCCAGAAATTTTAAGAACTGACTACAAGCCTTTTGCATCTATGCCAATATTGTGGCGGTAAATCATCCTAGTAAAGCGCCAGGGCTTTTTAAACATATTGACATCATAGTGGAAGCATTCAAATCATTCGTGGGCCTGTCATGGTACATCTACGATGACAGGTTTCGTCAAAAAATGTCAGTGCACAAGGAAATGGTTTGGGGCATAAAAGAAGTTGACTTGTGGCTAGCAATGCTTTCTTACAGATCATCAGGGGCAGCAGTGACAACGTTAAATAAACCACCTGTTCAGGGCACTAGAGCCAATGCATATTGGGCCTTCAATGAGGGCCGGTACAATTATGCAGCTTTGTGCCGTTTTCGACACAAATGCTTCACCTGTGGTGGTTCTCACCCAGCAGTTAGGTGCGCCTGGCGGATTCAAGGAAACTTTCCCAGGTTGGGAAAGAGACAAGGATTTCAACCTCACACCTCCGACTCCAGTGAAAATGTGCAAATTGTAGCCCTTTTTAAGGGCATACCCAAGTCAAGCGAACCCTAGGATACTGGAGCTGGGGTTCACTAAGGGGTTTTAGATCCCCTTTGACAATAATAAGATCAACATCTAAAAATTTAAAATCAGCACTGGATAGACCAATGTTAGTAAGAGAAAAAATAAACAAGGAAATTGCAGAGGGTAGGGTAGCTGGCCCGTTTCCTTCCCCTCCATTCCACATCTTCCATGTCTCCCCCCTGGGTTTGGTCCCTAAGAAAGAAGCTAACACATTTCGCCTTATCCACCATTTATCTTTTCCAACAGTCCTTTCCGTCAATGATGTGAATGATCCCAGGCTATGCAGGGTTCATTACGCATCTTTCGATGGAGCATTAGAGCTTCTAAGAGCTTAGTGGCCAATGCTCATTGATGGCAAAGGTAGACATAAAATCAGCCTTCCGGCTGCTGCCAATCCACCCAGATTGACACCATGTTCTAGGTTTCCATTGGAAGGGCTCCTATTTCTTTGATATGTGCCTCCCAATGGGCTGCAGCTTGTCGTGCTACTATTTTTAACTGTGACAACCTAGGAGTAGTACAGGTTTTAAACTCCTTGTCAGCCAAGTCAAGGGCAGTAAGTTAAGTGCTGAGGGTCATAGTATTGGAATTATTAAGCCATAATGTGTGGATGAAAGCAGTGCATATTCCAGGTATGGATAACAGCGCAGCTGACGATGGGCCAGGTGGCACTCCAAAGGGAGATGGTAGCAGACACGTGGTGGAAAATTAGTCATCCAGAATAGAGGGGTTCCTTAAGGACTCTCTAGCCTCTAGTACTTGGCTGTCCTATAAAGCAGGTTGGGCCAAATGGTGTCAATTCAGGAACTCCAGGTTAGTATCAGGCATCCAATTATTGGTAAGGTATGTGGTAAGTTTATTTGACCAAGGTTTGGCGGCTTACTCAATAAAGCTTTTAGCAGGGGTTTCATTTTTTCTTAAAATGGCCTCAGAACAAGACATTGTTAAGGCCCCCATAATCAAACAGCTACTAAGATGTCAGGATAAAACCCAGAAAAGATGCGAGGAAACCCATCACATTAGCTATTTTAGTTAGGCTATTGGACAACTCAGAGTCAATCTGTTCCGATAAATATGAATGTCTGTTATTTTGCCTGGCATTTCTGGTGGCCTTCTTTTTGGACCTGAGGATACGGGAAATCGCAGCAGACAGTAAGAACAGAGTAGGAGGCATACTGCTATCAGAGACCTCGTTACTCAAAGGAAAATTAAGAATACTCATATCCCGGTCTAAGACAGACCAGTTAGGAGAAGGGAAGGTGTGTTAGGTGGGTACATTCCCATATATGAACTTATGCCCAGTCAGAGCTTACATGGAATTAACTCTAGTGAGACGGGCCCATTACTGACACACAAAGATGGGTCCTACCTGTCAAAATACCATTTCTGCAGGGTCCTCCAAAAGGGATTGAAAGAACTGGGTTTAGATTGGGAGAATTACAACGGGCACTAATTTAGGATAGGGGCGGCCAACCATGCCTTCCAATCTAACTTTGCTGTCTTGAAACTAACGGAGCTGGGAAGATGGGACTCTACTCATTAAAAGTCATACATAAGACCAGAATTAACTGAAATTTTTTTATTTTGTTTTAGGTCATAAGCAGCTGCGAGTGTGGATTATCGGCCACTCCTTCATTTTCTATGCAAGTCGGCGAGCCACTGTGAGGAATTTAGGCACTAACTTGTTTTTTCCAGAGCAATGGATCGGAAAAAGGGGTGGGCATTGACATGATCTGTTACCAATAGTCACTAGACAGAGGGGGCAGTGGAGGTACCCAGATATAGCCATCATACACCTTGGCAGCAATGATGTTGGTTATTTCAAAACAATCAAGTTAATCAGGATGGTTAGGAGAGACTTAGCCCAAATGCACCTCATGTTACCGGACTGTATAATAGCCTGGTCAGAAGTTGCACCAAGACTAGCATGGCTCTCAGACCCAAGGGTGAAAGCCCTGGAAGGATGTCGCAGAAAGTTAAATCTTAAAGCCAAGGAATTAAAAATTGTTACTTACCGGCACAAGGACTTGGAAGGGGGTGATAAGGGGCTTTACAGAGAAAACGGAATTAATTTATCCGAAGTGGGGTTGGATATTTTTAATTTAGGCCTGCAAACATTGTTAGAGCAATGTGTTGCTAGATGGAGGATGGCCATGGACCCTTGCTAGGATTAGAGAGAGGTGCAAGGTCCATGCCGTGGTGTTAAGCCTTTTCCCCACCTATACCTCCTGTGTCAGTCGTTATTGTGTGGGTAAAGTTATTTAGGTTTGGAAATTAACAATGTGGCGCCTACCATTACCATGGGAGCTGAACAGTATGGGCTGTTCAGCGACAGGGTGGGGTGGCACCCAGTGTTAATGAGGGTGCTTCATTTAGGTTAGGTTGGGGAATAAAATAGAGGGACAACATTACAGTACTTACGGTACTGACAGCGCTGATTGGCTGACAAATTGGGCGCAATCCCGCTCACTCCTGTGGAAGCAAGGGAGAAGCAGCACAGCACGGAAAGCTCTGAGAAAACTGGCAAACACCCTCCCGACCCCACAAAAAAAAATTACTTGTATTGATCAATTTTACATATATTCAAATATGGTTGGTTAAAGACAATGTTCAGATTGGTTGTCGCAGCTGGCGTTAATTTGTTTTCAGCTGTGCTCTTATGAGGCAGCTCTGTTTACAGTGTCAGGTAGTTTTTACTATATAACAGTGTTCTGTTAAAACTGCAAACAGTAATTTAATCTATGTTCCAAAAATGTACAATGGGTTAACAAAGACACCTAATCTAAGCAAAATTTACCTTACTAAATAATCTCATAGACAAAGTTATATTTTCCCAATCAAATATTTTCAGCAGAAGTGGAAATGGAATGCTTTTCAATCAGGAACTATCAGACTTTTCAATTTATTAGGGAAAAACTTTTTAAAAAGAAAAAAAAAAGTTCAAACCTACATGGTAATTCAAGATAAGAAGAAAATAAAATGCATTGAAAGGAGAAATAAAGTGTAAAATTAGGAATGTCCTTCATGATTCAACTGGAAATCAATTGACCTAATAGGAACCAAATAGGATAATCCTGCAGGTCTGAGAGTAGACCCAGGCAATCCTGCTACACTGTGTGGTTGAAACTAAACATGCTAGGTTAATACTTATTAGTATTCACCACGGCAAGTGGTTATGGTGCCTCATATCTTATAACAGAAGGTACCTCACAGCATCATGTTATTATAATAGCATTGCCTTAATAATCTAACATATAAACAAACACTTCTCATTCCCAGTTTACCTAAAGAAATGGATTTATCCTTTATATACTCTTTTATACATATCTAATTGAAAAAAATAGCTTCAGAGCAATTTTTAATAACTGCTAACTGCTTTTTATTTCAGTATTACAGTAAATCCTTGGTATACCTGCCTGGTTTTACCACTAAGCAAAAGGCTAAGGACTTTCATCTGCAGGTACAAGGACAGGAGGATTTAAATCAATACTTTCAGTAGCAGCCTCCCTAGCTTAATACAGAGAACAAACATGCAAAGAAAACAGGGAGAATAAATGGTATTACCAGCACCGCTGCCACCAATTTGTACCGGATCACTGCTTTATGGAAGGATTATGGGTAGCATTGCACACAGTGTGTTACTCTGGTGGTCTGGCACAAAGCAGACAGTGCACATAAACAGGTTCCCCACATAACGTGCAGTAATCAGGGGTGTCCCTGTCTATGGTGCACCACTTTGTATATTGACCAGGCCTATATATATATATATATATATATATATATATATATGTATATATAGGTATATTGTGTGTCCTTGTAAGTCGTGTGTCCTTGTTGGTGTACACTTATTTGTTGCCTCAGAGTTTGTATCCAATAAGGTAAATTCTCTGTCCAGTAATCTGTCCTCCCAACAGGTGGTAACAGGATCTTATGTTGCAGTCAATAGGGGCTATGTAACGAGAGTCGCTATCATTCTCTATTGCCCCCTTTAGGCAATGCACTGAGCTGATAGTGGCTCTCAGTGCATTGCAAATGGAGTTCACCTTTTGCGTATCTTTAACTCCAGCTATCTGCTATAATATAAGGGATATATATATTTATATTAAAGGAATAGTTCCCACAAAAAGTGAACTATTCCTTTAAAGCAGTGACTGAAGACTGGGAGGTAAAGGACCTATTCCTTACCTTCTGTTCTTCAATCACTTCACCAGGATCCAGGACCGAAGGTTAGTTTAGTTACCTCACTCACGATCCACAGCAGCTCCATTGACAACTGCCGACTGCTTCCTGGTATAGTTTCACTATAGTGCGCATGCGCGATATTGCGTGCTATAGTAAACTAAACCAGGAAGCAGTCGGCAGTTATCAATGGAGCCGTGGTGGATCGTGCGCAAGGTAATTAAATTTACCTTCGGTCCTAGATCCTGGTGAAGTGATTGAAGAACGGAAGATAAGGAATAGGTCCTTTACATCCCGGTCTTTAATCACTGCTTTAAAGGAATAGTTCACTTTTTGTGTGTCTATTCCTTTAAGGTTTAGCCAGGGCCAGATTATGGGGAAGGTATGGAAAATCAGGCTTGTGTTGTGAGAACTGCACAGGTAATAAATCTTCTGGGGAAGTTGGATTCAGGGCCTGTATTGAATTGAATGCTAAATTGCATAAACTGGATCAATTAAAGGGAGAGGTGCAGGTGCTTTGGGCAATTTGTGTGTGCAATATAAGTAAATGGTGCTGTTCATATTGCACTGCTGCGATGTAGTGCATTTTAAAAAAGGTTACCATTAAAAATAATGGCCGCCACTGTGCATTAACCCAGCAGAACTTCACACTAAATCGATGTTCCACTGCATTAAAAAAAATGCTAAATGTGAACACAGCTTTACAGAAGCTGCATGGCTCTGGTTAAAATCTCACCTGCACTTAAGTATTGAAGCTTTATTTCAGCTGCCCAAAAGACACATTCAGCCAACTCCGAATTAGAACAGTCTGCAGTTTTACCCATAAACCCACCTTACTCAGAAATACCCCCCACAAACTATATTTTCCTGTAATCTACACACCTTCAGCTATGTAACGCTGTAGTTTACATTCATACCATCAATGGTGTGGGCACAGAAGTTCACACTTTTCACAGATTTTCAGAAAAAATTAACAGCAAACAATATTCAAAGGTTGAAATCATGTAAAAACCCCATGGAATCAAAAAAAAGTTACCAAATATCAATCCCCCTAATGTCCTGAATCAAACAGTATGCCATATGCATGGTTACACTTGCGGAAGTGGAAGCAAAAAGCCAAAAAGCCACGAAGCGAGACAATGCACAACGGCTCAAAAACAGCAAAAATATTCATCCAACTCCGAATTTGAACAGTCTGCAGTTTTTACCACAAAACACCCCCGTTACTTAGAAATACCACCCACCCCACAACCTTTATATTCCTGGAATCTACACACCTTCAGCTAGGTAATACTGTAGTTTGTTCGTTCATACCATCAATGGTGTGGGCACAGTTCTTCGCAGAATTTAGCCCTTTTTGCAGAAAGTTAGAAATCATGGCAAAACTCCAAGTAATGTAAAAAAAATTACCAAATATCAATTTACCAAGTATACTGAATAAAACGGTGTTGCCATATGCATGGTTACACACTGGGCTGTGGAAGCGGAAAGCCATGAAGTGAGACAATGCACGATGGCTCCAACACAGCAAACATATTCAGCCAACTCCGAATTTGAACAGTCTGCAGTTTTTACTAAAAAAAACTGAAATCAAAAAAAAAAAACTCAGAATACGATAATTATATTCTTGGAATCTACACACCTTCAGCTACGTAACGCTGTAATTCATACCATCAATAATGTGGGTGCAGTTATTCATAGAATTTAGCACTTTTTGCAGATTTCTATAAACCTCAACCATGCGAGGTTTACAGCACTCAAAGTTCTCCCTAAATGTAGCTACTAGCCTTTGTTCACCCACTGCCTTCTGCTTAACTTCCATGCCTTTTCCATGCATGGAAGTCAAGCAGGAGGGGCTTGACCGGCATATTTTCCTGTGATTAGCTAAGGCATCATGCCTTATCCAATCACAGGAGCAGATGCTGGTTGAGTACATTTGCTGATAAGAACATGCTGGTAAATACATTTGGGGAGATCTTTAAATGCTGTATAGCAATTTCATACAAGATATAAAAATTTAGTTTGGGGGGTTGACATACCCTTTAACAAAAAAAACCACACAAATCAAAGTTAGAAATCGTGCCAAATATTTTTACCAAATATCAATGTCCAGAATCAAATGGTGTGCCATGTGTGTGGTTTCACACGATGACGTGGAATCAACTGGCCACAAAGTGAGCCAGGGGCGTGTTTAGGGGGGGATTCCTGGTGCCTGGAATCCCCCCTTTCTGCCTGCTCAGTGAAGTCTGCTGTTCTACTTCTCCTGATGTCTTTAGACTGTTACATAGATTGTTACATTGTTAATTGAGCTGTGAGTGAGAAGCAGCATTTGTGAGGTGATTGTTGGGTTTAGATACAGAATTTACTGTACCTACTGCACTGTGAATTGAGATTAGTGAGCAGTAGTGATGGCCCAGTTCGCGGATCCGAACCCGAATCTGTGGCGGATTTACCTCGTTCGCGAACGGCGGATATTGCAGATTTTCCGCCTTCCGAACTTTTCCGAACCGCGTTTTCGAAAATTTTCGAAATTACGGGGTTTTTTCGTATTTTCGAAAATGCGGGAAAAACGTATTTTCGAAAAATTTTGAAATTACGAGGATTTTTTGTACTTTCGAGGATTTTTTCATTTTAATTGGTCCGCTTGCAGATTTTCAAATTTTTTCGAAAATTCGCGGATCCTCGAGCGGACCGGATTTTGCGAAGTTCAGACATCTCTAGTGAGCAGGAATAGGGACATTAGGAAATCCTAGAGGTGGTTGTATAGCTGATTGTCACCATTGCATTAATATATATTTATTATAATATCATTATATCTATCCAAAATCTTGCATTCTCAACATAGGGAATACAGGGAATATTATTGTTTATATGTACCATCCGTATGTTATCTATGTATAGATATAATGATATTATTGTAATATCCATGTTACTGGTATGTATACATCACTTCCATTTGAATACCTTTAAATTGTACTGATGTGCATGCCATTGCATAACCTTGTTGTGTGTGCTTGACAAAGGGACTGTGTCCCGAAACGTTGCACCATAGTGCTTTTTATTGCATTTTTTTTATTGTGTGTGCGGCTCATTTTTTCCCAATTTATGTCTTTATATATATATATATATATATATATATATATATAATAATTATTAAGTATACGATAGATAGATAGATAGATAGATAGGCACACACAAACACTGGAGTAATTGTTCCATATATTCTTTATAAAGAATAATTGTTTAATGTACCCATACATGGTCCAATGTTATCGGCTTCTACTGCAAATTCTGTTAGATTCACCGTCAGTGTCACAGCTGTGACTTTAAAAGACACTAATGGTAAAGTAGTGCCAAGTGAATTTATCAGTAAAACAGAACGTAAGGCTGGGTACACACGGACAAATTTTCTGTCCTGACCTTTCGCTGCTATAAAGTCCTCGGCCACAGCAAATGTCCCCTATCGACCACAGCGTTCACTGCCACTGCCCAAATCACCTCTTTTTCTGCCCGAGCAACCAATACACGGAAATATCTGTTGGTTTGTGTGTACCCAGTCTTAGTAAGTATATACTTTATAACTAAAGAAAAGGGAATATGTGTATTGGCTAACTGTGATGATAATCATGGCAATTAGAGAATATATATAATATTATTATTATATGATCCATATATAACAGAACACATGAATGTATTCGGTGTGAACCTCCTTCTGGGCTTGTTCAGTGGTAACCCATTTAGGAATCCCCCCCCTTGAAAATCCTGTGCTTGCCACTGTGAGCCAATGCACAGTGGCCCAATTACACCAACTTTTCAGATTTGTCAGATTAAACACCCTTTTATAGTAGAAATACGCCCAATGGTCTTGGAATCTACAAACCTTCAGCTATGCAACAGTGCCATTCTTTTATACATACCACCAATGGCGGGGGCACAGTTCTGCATAGAATTTCTCACTTTTATCAGATTTTCTGGAAAAATGTACAAAAATACCTTTTAAAGTTAAAAATCATGTCAAATTCCAATGTAATGTAAAAAAAACTATCAATCTCCCAAATGTCTTGAATCAAACAGTATGCCATATTCGCGGCCCCTAAAGTAACCTATACCGGATGCCTTGACTGACTTTACCTATGAAGGAGTTGGTAGCTATGCACTTTATCTATTAAATGCTGTATCTGCTTATACCTTCATGATCCATGTTCCAACATGTGATGTATGTATTTAGTCTTCAGGTTTAGGCTACTAGGTTTTTGTGATATTATTATAACTCTGGTGTGTTAAATAAAGGTTTTTTAACTGTTCAGTGAGTGTGCACAGTAGTTCTATTTTTCTGCTTTAATTATATTTAACTACTATATTTAACTACTTTGTAGCACCTCCCCCCACTAAGGAATTAACTTAGCTGGTGCTGGGTTACCTCTATTATATCCATGGTTACACACATGGACGTGGAGGCCACTAGTTACAAAGTGAGCCAATGTGCAGTAGCCCAATAACAGCAACTTTCAAGATTTTTTAATCTAAACACCTTACTACCTCAAAAATACCACCCCCACAGGTACCAAATATCAATCTCCCAAATGTCCTGAATCAAATATCTGTTGTATTCAATTAGATCAACTGGACTTGAAATGTAGTTCTTGAAGACGTTTCGCTAGTCATCCGACTGGCTTTCTCAATTCAGAATGACTTGTCAATGAATAGTGGCAATTATGTACCCTGGAAATCCCAATTAGCATATCACAGCCAGGTGTTAAGGGTGTGATTAGATAGTGGCTAAGAGGTGTTATAGGAACGCCAGAGTAATGGTTAAAACAGCATTGTACATGGCAGACAGTTGGTGTCGAACCCCCCACCTATTTAGGCTTGGTTTCTTTATTTTCACATAAATGGCCTCCTTAAACACTCTCTTGAACCAGTCACGTTCCTTCGCCAGTATGTTAACATTACAATCTTCAAAGGTATGTCCTTTATCCTTAAGATGCAGATACACGGCTGAGTCCTGACCCGAGGAATTGGCTCTTTTGTGCTGGGCCATACGTTGATGCAGTTGAGAGCCAATTCCTCGGGTCAGGACTCAGCCGTGTATCTGCATCTTAAGGATAAAGGACATACCTTTGAAGATTGTAATGTTAACATACTGGCGAAGGAACGTGACTGGTTCAAGAGAGGTGTAAGGAGGCCATTTATGTGAAAATAAAGAAACCAAGCCTAAATAGAGGTGGGGGGGTTCGACACCAACTGTCTGCCATGTACAATGCTGTTTTAACACCTTACTCGGGCGTTCCTATAACACCTCTTAGCCACTATCTAATCACACCCTTAACACTGGCTGTGATATGCTAATTGGGATTTTCCAGGGTACATAATTGCCACAGATTCTTGTACAAGTCATTCTGAATTGAGAAACCAGTCGGATGACTAGCGAAACGTCTTCAAGAACTACATTTCAAGTCCAGTTGATCTAATTGAATACAACAGATATACCATGGCCTGGATGAATGAGAACCTTCACAAGCATAGTCCTGAATCAAACTGTTTGCCATATGTTTCGGTGCACACAGAGACATAGCCACCAACTAACTGAAATGGGACACATGCACAAGTGCAATTTAAAGAAAAAAAAATCAAAGTGCTTTGTAATTTGAACAGCCTACTCTTTTTCAAAGGAAACTTCCCCGAAATTTGGATATAACCCCCACAAACTATATATTTTTAAAATCTGCACAACTTCAGCTAAATCCACTTAACAAGAAAAGAAAACACTAAATGTCAATCTCCCACATGTCCTGAATCAAACAGTATGCCATATGCGTGGGTACACACAGAGACATGGCCTCCATCTAACTCAAATGGGATGCATGTACAAGTGCAATTACAAGAAACAATCAAAGTGTTTTATAATTTGAACAGCTTACTCTATTTCAAAGGAAACTACCCTGAAACTTGTAAATGCCCCCCACAAATAAACCCCCACCACTAATTGTCAATCTTCCTCATGTCATGAATCAAACAGTACACCATATGCGTGGGTGCAAACAAAGACATGTCCTGATTCAAACAGTATGCCATATGCGTGGGTGCAAACAGAGAAGTGGCCACAAACTAACTCAAATGGGAAGCATGCATAAGTGCAATTTTAAGAAAAAACCAAAGTGCTCTGCAATTTGAACAGCCTACACTTTTTTAAAAGAAAACAGCCCCAAAACCGGGAAATACCCCACATGAGCTATATATTTTTGGAATCTCCAGACCCAGTAATCCAAAGAACTCTTTTTGGAGATTTTGATGATTCAAAGGTTGAAATCTTACCTAAACCCACTTGACAAGTAAAAAAACCCCACTAAATGTCAATCTTCCACATGTCCTGAATCAAACGGTACACCTTATGTGTGGGTGCAGAGACGTTGCCACCAACTAGTTAATTGTCAATCTTCCTCATGTCATGTCTCTGTGCAAACAGAGATGTGGCCTGAATCAAATGGTATGACACATGCATGGATGCACACAGAGACGTGTCCATCAACTAGCTCAAATGGGACGCATGCACAAGTGCAATTATAAGAAAAAATCAAAGTGCTTTGTAATTTGAACAGCTTGTTCTTTTTCATTTCCCGGAACCTTGGAAATGCCCCCCACAAATTAAAAAACACACTAAATATCAATCTTCCACATGTCCTGAATCAAAAGGTATGCCACATTTATGGGTGCACACAGAGACGTTGCCACCAACTAGCTCAAAATGGATGCATGCACAAGTGCAATTACAAGAAAAAAGTGGTCTGTAATTTGAACAGCTACGCTTTTTCAAAGGAAACTGCCCCTTCCACATGTCCTGAATCAAACGGTACACACAGAGATGTGGCCACCAACTAGCTCAAATTGGACGCATGCACAATTGCAATTACAAGAAAAAATCAAAGTGCTCTGTGTTAGGTACCTGTACTGATGTCAGGCGAAGTCGGGACCAAGGAGGAGGTCAGGAGGAACAGCAACTGGAACAGTCTTGGCATAATATGACAGGCAGGATCAGGACACAATGTAAGGCAGAATCAGGATATAATGTAAGGCAGGATCAGGATACTAAGTATAAGCAGGAACAAGCTAAATTGCAATGGCAGGATCAGGATACAAAATAACAGTAACTCAGCACAACAATTCAGGTTAGAAATGCTATAATCGGGCACCGGGCAATCTGAGGCTGTCAATTTAAATCTTTGCGCCGTAAAGAGCGATTACATCACAGCACAAGTTTACTGGGCCCCGCCATCTTGGGAGGAGTTGAGCGGCTGGAAAGATGAGTACCCTCCCTGACACTTTGTAATTTAAACAGCTTACCCTTTTAAAGCAAACTGCCCTGAACCTTGGAAATGCCCCCCACAAATTAAAAAACGCACTAAATGTCAATCTTCCACATGTCCTGAATCACATGGTACGCCAAATGCATGGGTGCAAACAGAGACGTGGCCACCAACTAAGAAAAAATCAAAGTGCTCTGTAATTTGAACTGCCTACCCTTTTTCAAAGGAAAAGCCCACTAAATATCATTCCCCCACATGCCCTGAATCATAGAGATGTGGCCACCAACTAGCTCAAATGGGGAGCATGCAAGTGCAATTACAAGAAAAAATCAAAGTGATCTGTAATTTTAGCAGCCTATTTTCAAAGGAAACTGCCCCGAAAATTGGAAACACCCTTCACAAACTGAATATTTTTGGAATCTACACACCTTCAGTTACGTAACAGTGCCATGCTTTGATGAAGAATTCCAGACACAGAACATCATGAACATGCATTGCAATAGTGTGGCCTATCTCTAAGTGTACCAATTAAGGATGAGGTAACACTACAGCGGATAGCCAACACTAGCGTGCGCTTTTTAAAGGGTATGTCCACCCTTAAAAATATTTTTTGATATATGATTCCCCCTGTCCCCCCAGCCCCAACCGCTCTATTTTTATTCTTAGAAAGTGCCCTAAACGCTACTTACCTCCCCTCTTTCCTCCGCCGCACTGCCGGCCCTCTGCTTGCGAGAAAATGCAAGCAGAGGGGCGGGACCGGCAGTCGCGTCTGTGATTGGCTGAGCGGCAGCCAATCACGGACGCGGCTGCCGTGAGTTCTTTGCAGCGGGGTAAAGAGGGAAGGTAAGTAGAGTTTGGGGCACTTTCTAAGAATACAAATAGAGCGGTTGGGGCTGGGGGGACAGGGGGAATCATATATCTAAAGGGATTTACACTAGGGGGAGGGAATCCTAAGAGGGAGGGAGAGGGAGAGGGAGGGGGAGAAGGGCTGCAGTAAGCATGCCAAACTTCTCCCGGAGGCCAGGTAGGAGACAGAGTCCTATATGGACTCTGCTATCCTCCTGGTGGGCAGTTTTTGGGACTTTGGGGGGGACTACAGGAGAACCATATGGAGCTGGGATGTGAGGTAAGGATTAAACTACACTACACAATGGGGCCATTAGTGGGGGGGATTATAGTTTTGGGGGTGGACATGCCCTTTAACATGCAATCAGATCACAATTGCAATCGGATTGCACGTTGAAACAATGTAGTGTGTAATGTTGGAGGGTTTGCAATTGCAAAGTAATTGCATTAAACAACATACATAAACGATATGGTGCATTAGTAACAACATTCAACCGAATGGCTTCACATGTGCGATTATAGTGCTAAATGGCTATTCATAGTGCACTGTATCATGTGTACGAGGCTTAACTTACATACTTTAAGTGTTTTTAATAGGTGTCCCTACATGTTTAATTGATCATGCAAACCTGCACTTTAAATAGGTACAATACTAAGAAATGCCTGCAAAGAGCTGTGCTAAGGTTAGATTCACTTCATTATTCTCCCCCTACAGCCATGCACCCTGTTGTTTCTATACATACAGCATACACAAAAACACACTTTTCCTACCCTCCAACATTCCCTTAAGGAGGTATACTTTCCACTAATATTGATACAGTGGTCAGGAAATAACACTACAACACTGCTACTAGTAAAGTGTTAAAGGACAACTCTACCCTCATAAGAACATCTTTTTCCAATGAATTAATTACTGTATGCCTGCTATGCTTCTGGATGCCTCATGAAAACTGAGCAATTTAGAAACCTGTACTGAGCCTGTACTGAGCCTGGGCATGCTCAGAAGAGGCAGATATGGGATTAACATTCAGTCATTGGCTGTGATGTCAACTGTCAAATCCAGTTGCTAACTGGAAGAACCAGGAAGCAGAAACAGGGTCAACAGGACATTGTGCATGATTTCAGGTTAGACTTATATATTTCAGGGTTTTGGGGGGTGATTTACCTGTATGTAAGTTTTCATTTTAGGGCTGGACTTGCCCTTTAATCAGCAAATCTTTCTGCACCACCCAGACTCTTCTGTTATTTAAATATTTTTGGTTTAATATATTTTTACATCAGGGATTAAAAGGTGAGAGTGGAAATCACATATGTGTAGAAAAAGCACTGTCAGAGAAAAGGAAACATGTTGGCTTCAGCTTTGGGGAACAAACAGAACTGAAAATTAGCTCATAGAGGAAAAGGAATAGCACCTGTGTGGAGATGCTGGGAAGGTTGTTGAGGCAAGTACTTTCTAACTCAAATAATTTTTTGGGTTTCATTCTGCACCTCCAGAGAGCCTCTCCGTAAATCTGCCTGTAAGAGTCTTGTGCTTTGCTCAATTTGTTAAAGGTAAAGTAAATCTCTGTCAAGGGATTGGATGTATATTCACCCTTATTGTTGTTCTTATATTTTAATAACAATTTATATTTTAATTAATGTAATTGGGTAGCCCCTCTTTTTTTCAAAAATTAGTGGCTAATAGCGGTTGGGGGTGAGATAGGGTGCCATACCATATTAAAAAATTATTTTGCAGGTGCAGCATTTCTACCCTCAAACTTAAAGGTGATTCTTCCACTGTTCTCCATTAACTGTGGTCTCTATACAAGTTCTTTCTATTGAAAACACTTACACTTTAAATGGAAACTATAATTCTTCCCAAATATCACCATACATTTTTTTGTTGATTTGTCCCTTATTTCTTTAGATATCCTATCTGAAGCATCTGGCATCAATTAAATGTCTTATTATCATAAACAATTCTGTATGTATGCAGTTTTGTTGTAATTGGAATGGTGCCTCATTGTGATTACAGAGCATGCTTGCCCTCAGAGTCAGATTAATCAGGGAGGGGGGATTCTAAGCAGCACACACATGTCAAAGTAATTGCTGGTTACATGTATTAATGTATAGATTAATATGAAAGTGAAGACATCTTGGATATAAATTAATAAATACTATACTGATTGTATGCAGAAGTTTAAGTGCTTTGAAAGCTTGTATTTTCAATTATTTTAGTTAGCCAATAAAAGGTATTATTTTATATCCAATATGTCTTCACTTTCATCAATGGCTAGCATGGTACAATTCTTTACTACTAGATTAAGATGAGGCAAAGTAATTTTTTACAGTTTAAATACCCCTTTAATAAAGCTGAAACCAGTTTACAACCTGCAGTCAGATTCTGCACTCTGCTTGCATAAAGCTTTAAAAGTCTCATTAAAAAATACACTAATTTTAAAAGAGAACTAAAGTCTCCAGACAACATTGTCCCAATAGACAGAGCACATTCACAAACATACAACAAGCTGTGTCTCTCCTCTCCCTTTGCTGTGGCCATTGAGTGATTTATGAAAACAAACTGTGAGTACTAGGGGGTCAGCTCCTAAAATCCACCTTAGCTGGGTAAACCCCCAGCTAAGTGTGTGTACAGGTACATGCTCTGTAGTGCTCTACAGATCAAAAAAGGAACTTGCAGCTTTGCTTCCTAGAAGCTGACAGCCAATCACATTACAGCACAGAGATCCTCCCTCTCCCTGACACAGAACAGGAATTTCAGTTTTTTGTTTCAATGCTCCTGTCCTAACAATGATATAATCTTTAACTTTTCATACAAAAGGAAAAATATTTTTTGCAGTGTATTTCATAGATAGCATGGATGTAAGAAACGGAATACTAACATTTCAGCAAAAATAAAAGTAAGTCTGGGGAATAGAACCTGCAACTTGTACATTTACTCGCTAAAAGCAGAGCTCTTACCTCTAGGCTAACAGAGATACTATAGAGATTACTGGCACATGTATAATCTTGTACTACATAATGGTAACAAAAAATAAAAGTAAATATGGGGATGCAAATTTATAAACAGTGTGTTTCTAAAACTGGCATCTTACCAGGTGCGTCACCAGGGAATAAGCTAAACTTTTTGGTAGATTTAGGAGCCTTATCTTTTTTGGAACATAATAGAAACAAAAAAAAGTCTGGGGTATTGAACTTGTGACCTTCTGAACTGTGTGTTTTGGAACCTGGGGCCTTACCCCGTGCGCCAAAATCCAAATACATTTGGAAGCTTTATTTTTTGCTAGGAAAGAATAGTAAAAAAAAAAAAAAATAGAAAATGGAAGTCCCTGATAAGACTTGGAAAGCTGCTTGTTACCCTGCAGTTTATGGGTTGTACAGGAGAAGTATCTTACAATGTATAGGTGTTCTTGGTGTTTCACATTAGGTTTTACACATTAAGTTTAGTTCTCCTTTAAATTATCCTATTTCACTGTTTACAGCCATAGTAAAGTACTTTCCTGCATCTGTGTCTGACAGACTAAGGTAACATGTTGTGGTATGGATTAATTAAATGTAAGGGGCCCCCATGTCAAATTTTGACCATTTACCGTACCTAAAACCGGCCCAGGCCTTACATAGAAAGGCAATTTAATATGCCATTTCTGGGCTATAAGTTACAAAAATGTTGAGTGTGTTTAGAGTTTTGGGAAAGTTAAGTAAAATCTATCAATAAGCGTGCTAACTATTTACAGCTAAATCAATTTCTAAACCTCAAATTATTTTAAAGGGCTAATGAAATCCAAAAATTAAAATGTTCCATGTACAATATTTATATGTAACGCACAAAATAAAAAAATCTTTGTGGGATTTGTTTCATTAATTTATTCATCTGTATTATCTAAAGCTCCTTACAAATACAATTCAGGGTTACATAAGGAGGGTCTTTGTTATAAAGCTGATTAAATGGTGTATAATGTTTAATATAAGCCTTAATTTTACCTTAAAGTGAGCTCTGAATCACATTTTCAGCTGCAACCTGTAAAAATGTATACTGCTGAAAAAAAAACCCTGCCTCCAATAGTTTTAGTAACATTTAACTGAGTCAGCCAGGGCGTGGACATAGCCTATTTAAGCCCCCTCCCCAGGATGCCAAGGCTCCACCTACATTGAACAAAGCTGGTAATACAGGACACTAAAAATACCCTACAAAGTAGGTCTGTCCCAGGATGGTTAGGGGTATATAAGTTTCATCTAGAGATCTGATCAATATAAGACACTAGGGAAGCAGGTCTGTCCTAGGACAGTTGGGGGTTATGCAGGTTTGATCCAGGGCTGATCAGGGGCTCATGTTAAATGTAAAACTGAATGCTTTTATGTAACCCTAATTTGTTTGTACTATACCCATTAAATACATCACACGTATTTAAATTTCCCATCTATAAATTGCATAAAAACAAATAGAAGGCTATAAATAGCCAAAATATGTATATGGCTTCAAGGTTATCATATGAAAAGTGGGAGGCTTATGAATTAAAAACTAGACATAGTTGAGATTTAAAAGCCATTGTGTATGAATTACATATACATTAGGGTGAATTTAAGAAAAGCTGTATGATTAACATGATGGGAAGCACATATTGTCCAGTGATGCGGATTCATACCCTGCAACTAGTAATCAAATGAAATCATCAGAAAAGAATATACAATGAGAAAAAAAGCACAGATTTGTAATATGCAATTGTTTGAGACATTTTATGTCAGATGTTTGGTTTTATTTAGTGGTAAAATATTAGAATGAAATTGAAAAATAGCATCAACAATTTGGTCTAATAGGCTACATGCTAGTAAAGGGTTAATCTGGGATGATTCTACTCTAAGGGGGTGTAGACAGAATAAAATAAGGAAAACAAATGCAAAAACACTGGGTGTTGGTTTTGCTTTGGTGCAGAGCAGCAGAGGTCAAGGGATGACAAACATTATTCTGTGGGACAGTGTATTTGCAGGAAGAATTCTATGCATTTACAAGGAAAAGGCTGAATCTGAAGGCTGCATCCAACACACTCACCTTGAGCCACACTCCAAAACACCGGTAAACAGAGAACTTATTACTAAAGCCTGTCAGGAAGCAGGGGATGTGTTCCCATTCTGACAGTCTGTGATGCTCAGTGCCTCTGCAGAAGCAGTTCAGCCTTATTGGAAGCTAAAATCCTATTGGTTGCTCAGAATGACTTCATCCAGCTACATTTATCATTGTAAACTCAATGTCCCCAGCACTGGGAATGCAGATCTCTGGCCTAGTTATTCTGAAATCAATGGATGCTCAGATACAAACTCCAAAATATAGCTTGTTTATTCTATACAGACATATTTGCAATATAGTGACTGTATAAGAGGTGTACATCTGTCATTACATTGTTGTTGTTTTTAATTAGCATCAATCAGAAAATGACACAAGTTTAAGTAACAACACACACAGATGTTTTAAAAGAAATTCATTGACGGAATATAATGCTAAAACAATAATATATTTAAATAGTTTATGTAAAGTTTACATTAGTTATCGTAAGGTATAAATGGACTAAAAAAAAAGTCTTGAATAAAGAGGGTATGTGTTTTCTCTGGGGAAGGGAAGCAAAGTAAAAATAAATATACTGTACATAACAATTCATGTCAGCGATGAATGTTACTGACACATTTGTTATGGAAAGATTACTTCAAGAGCATTTCTATCTATTTATGTTATATATATATATATATATATATATATATATATATATATATATACTAGCAAAAGTGTGCCCGTTGGTGCACAGTGGGGTTTTTTATGTGTTAATTTTATATAGTTTAATTTGCTGGAGTGTTAGTTACATATATTTATTAAAATATATTAATATATAATAAGTGTAAGCTACCCACCACTTACAAGGCCCATATTAGGGTAGTTCTATCTAAGAATGACATATTTTAAGTAATAATGCTGTTATTTTTGTAGTGTAATTATTATGTTTAAGATACGTTTTTACTTAATGATAACTTCCCGTGGCACTTGGAGCCTTTCCCGGTAGTTCCGTCTTCCAGGGTTGGAAAACCAGGCTCCCAGGCCCCACCGCGAGTGTTGGGAGGCTCCGCGGGACTTCCCGCGGCACTTGGAGCTCTTCCTGGTAGTTCCAACTTCCAGGGGGTGTTTGCGGTTGTTCGTGGCCAAAAACCAGGCTGCCAGGCCCTGCCGCGAGTGTTGGGAGGCTCCGCGGGGCTTCCATTGGCACTTGGAGCCCCAGACCAGGTGCTGTCAAGTTATATACATACAATACTGTACACACATTAACTCCCTCCTCCAGCTAATCCCCAGGGCTCTCAAGCAGGAACAGACAGCGTCTCAATACCTAGCAACAGCAGGGATCGCCCACCATTTCTATAGGCAATGCCTTCTCTCCCAGTTAAACGGAACACTATTGGCTTTTACCTGCATTACGACCAATGTGGAAGGGCTTTGTTAGATGCTGTACTTTACACACATGCGGCAGTAAGGAGGAACCTGGTGCTTGTTTAATATGGGGTATTCCTATTGGCTGCTAGAATACAGTCGGCCACTATTACAGTAATGGGACAATTTATAATAATTGTACTAACCTGGAAGCTGATCATTGTGAGCACTGCTGCTAACAGAATAGGAGAAAGAGACAGAGAAATTGAAAGAGAGAGACAGACAGACAGAGAGACAGACAGAGAGAGACAGACAGACAGAGAGAGACAGACAGACAGACAGACAGACAGACACAGGGAGAGACACAGGGAGAGACATAGGGAGAGACATAGGGAGACAGAGGGAGAGACAGAGAGAGAGACAGACAGAGAGAGAGAGACAGACAGTGTCATTTGGCCACGCCCACCCGCTTCCACTACACATTGCATCAGGATGTGAAGCACTCTCCACAATCAATACAGCTGGATATCATCTAACTTACTGGGAAAGCAAACTTTGTTTTGATTGGCCATTAACTCGCACTTGCTCAGTAAGTCTCTCCCACAATGCAATACAGCTGGATATCATCTACACTTACTGGGAAAGCAAACTTTGTTTTGATTGGCCATTAACTCGCACATGCTCAGTAAGTCTTTCCCACAATGCAATACAGCTGGATATCATCTACACTTACTGGGAAAGCAAACTTTGTTTTGATTGCCCATTAACTCGCACATGCTCAGTAAGTCTCTACCACAATGCAAAG
Source organism: Hymenochirus boettgeri (assembly GCA_019447015.1). NCBI lineage: Eukaryota > Metazoa > Chordata > Amphibia > Anura > Pipidae > Hymenochirus > Hymenochirus boettgeri. The sequence continues at coordinate 122,159,109 of CM033475.1, read as the reverse complement.
CTAAAGGATGTTACTGTAAAGCATGCATTGCGTCAGGATGTGATGTAGTGCTGCAGCAGCTACAAGAAGCACACCTATTGGATAATAAGGACAATAAGGAAATGGCAGCAAACTTCCATGCAGAATTTAATAAATTTGAGAGGTGTGTCTATAGCTCCCATTTTGACCAGTCCATTCAAACGTGGGGAGATTCTGTAGGTTAGTACTTTTTTATTTTTTATTTCATATGCCATTTACACACTGTTACACACTTATATATCTTTATTTTGTACATATTAATAAACTAATTCATGTTATACCTTTTACATTACAATATACACTTTAACTATGTATAATATTATTTTAGCCTACCCCCACCTACATAGTACAGTCTAAAAACTCAATGCAATCTCCACAAAATGGAAAATAATTTATATATATATATATATGTGTGTGTATATGTATACAAATTTATGTAATGCTTCTGCTTTTCCCTACTTTGTATATTCTGTATTTTATAATGCCAGTTCATCTCTGTCACCTCAATGCTCAATGGGAAAAAGATAAATCTCACCTTCCCCGCCGCGCACCCCCTCCCCGGCAACCCCTCCAAGCCCCCCGCCCCTGAGAAGGGCCTTTTGGGGCTTAGGGGGTCCCGCAGCTCGAACCGGGACCCCCCCTCCCCGGCCCTTATAAGGGCCCTTGCGGCACTGACAAGTGCCTTTGGCGGGGGTCCCGCAGCTCATTTTTTTGAGTGGAGATACCCTTTTATATTGTGTATTTTTTTAATAGCAATTTAATAAATGCTGTATATTTCCCACATCTCTGACATCTCTGATATATTGACATAAATGTTGTCTGCTTTTACATTATACACAAGATGGCATGCTGGCATTTTGTGTATGCAGCATTTGTAACCCCACAGACTACATTGCAGAGAGGGGGGTGCAACTGGCCCTGTTCAAGATGCAAGAAAAGCACCCACAGCTCGATCATTCCACCCCTTCCAAGCAAGTAAACCCATCTACCCACACAACTATATTAACCCTTTCCATGTCAAATATGTATCTAGTACATACATGGCTGGCTGGTCTGTCTGGCTAGGTATGTTCTAGATACTTACTTGATAAGCCAGTAGTGGGTATCCTACTCCCCTCAATTCTTCATCATTTCATCCATAACTGAGGAGGGGATCAACAAAAATTAACCCTTATAAAGCTGGATCATATAGGGAGCCATTTACTCATCTTAAACTGCAGAGCTGCAGTGGAAAAGAGAGTCCCCATGACATCTAAGATGGTCTAGTGGATGTACTGAACTGCGACCAGACCTTATTTATACAGTGCGTGCCACTGTGGGGGTGAGGTGGAGTGTGAGGGACTGCTGGGAAGTGGGGAGGGGGGGCATGTCCTGCTAGTGGTACGCTCCATATGGGGTGCGCGCTTGCAGGGGGTCCCCCACCTCCACAGGCATGGACCCCACAGAATAAGATTACAGAAGGAAGAACACCAAGAAAGAAAAATAGCCACCTTATTCCTCAATAGATATAGCTGTGACCAAGGGGAATGTACAGATATAGACGTGACCAGGTAGTCACTATCAAACAACAGGATCAATAGGTATGATCTAGCTATAATAATAGTAAAATCATATATAATAATAATAAAATTGGAGATCAGAAGTAACCCATATACATAAATAGAATAAACCAAAAAAAATAAAGATAGCTATATAGATATAGAATGATATAGTAGCAGTTAAAGTGCAATAAGGGTCCATATAATATATCTCAATCTGAAGTCCACAATAAAGCGCGGGTGTAGTACAGAAGGCGTTTACCTTAGCAATCATACATAGGGTAAGTGTCTGATGGCCTTTTGTATGACACATTTCACATAATAGTGGACTTCAGATTATATAGGACGCAGAGAGTAGTTGTTAATGGGGCTTCATCATTATGGACTAAAGTGCTAAGTGGGGTGCCACAGGGTTCTGTGTTGGGGCCTCTTCTATTCAATCTATTTATTAATGATTTGGAAGTGGGTATTGTCAGCAAGGTTTCGGAGGGTGCGCGGCGGGTGGTCGTGACCACCTGCTCGGCCCCTTCCCGCACCCCTCCTTGCCTCCCATTCCGAGATTGCCGCAACGGGAACGGGTTGGGGGGCTGCTGGAAGTGGCGGCGGCGGGTGGTTGCCGCTGCCGCCGCGGGTGTGGCGGGTGTGGCGTGTCTCCCGGCGTTGCGACCACCCGCCGGGTTGCCTGCCCATCCCCGCCCGGGAGGTTTAGTATCGGCTGACTTCGCCTCCTTCAAGGTGGCGAGTAAAACACCGATACTAGCCGAGCGAAACCAGTACCCCGCCGCTTTATAAATAAACGGCGTAACAGGTAAGTATCGCGCGAAAGGTTAACGCTTCGTTAACTTTTCGCGCCGTTTTCGGACCTTTATAAATGCGGTAAACGCGATTTATGCGTTAATGTCCGCGAAACGGCCGCGAAAGTAACAACCTTTATAAAATGCCCCTTAGTTTTATTGAAGAACGGGAGGTAAAGGAGTTGTGCTTACCTCCTGTTCTTCAATAAAACATAAACCGGAGAGAAGGTAAGCTACTTACTCGATTTCTCGCTCCTCGGCCGAGTAGTCCAATAGGTTCTGACGACTCTGTCTTCTACACACATGCGCAAGTGCACTTTTTTTGAGTGGAGATACCTTTTATATGTGTATTTTTTTAATAGCAATTAATAAATGCTGATATTCCCACATCTCTGACATCTCTATATATTGACAAAATGTTGTCTGCTTTTACATTATACACAAGATGGCATGCTGGCATTTGTGTATGCAGCATTTGTAACCCCACAGACTACATTGCAGAGAGGGGGGTGCAACTGGCCCTGTTCAAGATGCAAGAAAAGCACCCACAGCTCGATCATTCCCACCCCTTCCAAGACAGTAAACCCATCTACCCACACAACTATATTAACCCTTTCCATGTCAAATATGTATCTAGTACATACATGGCTGGCTGGTCTGTCTGGCTAGGTATGTTCTAGATACTTACTTGATAAGCCAGTAGTGGTTATCCTACTCCCCTCAATTCTTCATATTTCATCATACTACTGAGGGGGATCAACAAAAATTAACCCTATAAAGCTGGATCATATAGGGAGCCATTTACTCATCTAAACTGCAGAGCTGCAGTGGAAAGAGAGTCCCCATGCATATAAGATGGTCTAGTGGATTACTGAACTGCGACCGAACTTATTTATACAGTGCGTGCCACTGTGGGGGTGAGGTGGGAGTGTGAGGGACTGCTGGGAAGTGGGGAGGGGGCTGTCCTGCTAGTGGTACGCTCCATATGGGTGCGCGCTTGCAGGGGGTCCCCCACCTCCACAGGCATGGACCCACAGAAAAGATTCAAAGGAAAAACACCAAGAAAAAAATAGCCACCTTATTCCTCAATAGATATAGCTGTGACCAAGGGAATGTACAGATATAGACGTGACCAGGTAGTCACTATCAAACAACAGGATCAATAGGTATGATCTACTATAATAATAGTAAAATCATATATAATAATAAAATTGGAGATCAGAAGTAACCCATTACATAAATAGAATAAACCAAAAAAAATAAAGATAGCTATATAGATATAGAATGATAGTAGCAGTTAAAGTGCAATAGGGTCCATATAATATATCTCAATCTGAAGTCCACAATAAAGCGCGGGGTGTATACAGAAGGCGTTTACCTTAGCAATCATACATAGGGTAAGTGTCTGATGGCCTTTTGTATGACACATTTCACATAATAGTGGACTTCAGATTATTAGGACGCAGAGAGTAGTTGTTAATGGGGCTTCATCATTATGGACTAAAGTGCTAAGTGGGGTGCCACAGGGTTCTGTGTTGGGGCCTCTTCTATTCATCTATTTATTAATGATTTGGAAGTGGGTGTCCAAGGTTTCTGTGTTTGCTGACGACACAAAACTTTGTCGACCATTAAAACTTCAGAGGATGTGCATCGTTGCAAGGGGATCTAGATAGATTATCACATTGGGCTGCTAAGTGGCAGATGAAATTCAATGTTGATAAATGTAAGGTGATGCATTTTGGACAAAATACTTGTGCTACTTATACTATGAAACCTTGCTGACAATACCACTTCCAAATCATTAATAAATAGATTGAATAGAAGAGGCCCCAACACAGAACCCGTGGCACCCCACTTAGCACTTAGTCCATAATGATGAAGCCCCATTACAACTACTCTCTGCGTCCTATATAATCTGAAGTCCACTATTATGTGAAATGTGTCATACAAAAGGCCATCAGACCTTACCCTATGTATGATTGCTAAGGTAAACGCTTCTGTACTACACCCGCGCTTTATTGGTGGACTTCAGATTGAGATATTTATATGGACCCTTATTGCACTTTAACTGCTACTATATCATTCTATATCTATATAGCTATCTTTATTTTTTTGGTTTATTCTATTTATGTATTGGGTTACTTGATCTCCATTTTATTATTATATATATGATTTTACTATTATAGCTAGATCATACCTATTGATCCTGTTGTTTGATAGTGACTACCTGGTCACGTCTATTCTGTACATTCCCCTTGTCACAGCTATATCTATTGAGGAATAAGGTGGCTATTTTTCTTTCTTGGTGTCTTCCTTCTGTAATCTTATTCTGTGGGGTCATGCCTGTGGAGGTGGGGGACCCCCTGCAACGCGCACCCCATATGGAGCGTACCACTAGCAGGACATGCCCCCCTCCCCACTTCCCAGCAGTCCCTCACACTCCACCTCACCCCCACAGTGGCACGCACTGTATAAATAAGGTCTGGTCGCAGTTCAGTACATCCACTAGACCATCTTAGATGTCATGGGGACTCTCTTTTCCACTGCAGCTCTGCAGTTTAAGAGAGTAAATGGCTCCCTATATGATCCAGCTTTATAAGGGTTAATTTTGTGTGATCCCCTCCTCAGTTATGGATGAAATGATGAAGAATTGAGGGGAGTAGATACCCACTACTGGCTTATCAAGTAAGTATCTAGAACATACCTAGCCAGACAGACCAGCCAGCCATGTATGTACTAGATACATATTTGACATGGAAAGGGTTAATATGTTGTGTGGGTAGATGGGTTTACTTGCTTGGAAGGGGTGGAATGATCGAGCTGTGGGTGCTTTTCTTGCATCTGAACAGGGCCAGTTGCACCCCCCTCTCTGCAATGTAGTCTGTGGGGTTACAATGCTGCATACACAAAATGCCAGCATGCCATCTTGTGTATAATGTAAAAGCAGACAACATTATGTCAAATATCAGATGTCAGAGATGTGGGAAATATACAGCATTTATTAATTGCTATTAAAAAAATACACAATATAAAAGGGTATCTCCACTCAAAAAAAGTTTGTCACTTGCGCATGTGTGTAGAAGACAGAGTCAGTCAGAACCTATTGGACTACTCGGCCGAGGAGCGAGAAATCGAGTAAGTAGCTTACCTTCTCTCCTGGCTGTTAATCGTTTTATTGAAGAACAGGAGGTAAGACACAACTCCTTTACCTCCCGTTCTTCAATAAAACTAAGGGGCATATTTATAAAGGTTCGTTAACTTTTCGCGGCCGTTTTCGCGGATATTAACGCATAAATCGCGTTTACCGCGATTTATAAAGGTCCGAAAACGGCCGCGAAAAGTTAACGAAGCGTTAACCTTTCGCGCCGATACTTACCTGTTACCGCCGTTCTATTTATAAGCGGCGGTACGGTTTCGCTCGGCTAGTATCGGCTGTTTTACTTCGCCACCTTGAAGGAGGCGAAGTCAGCCGATACTAACCTCCCGCGCGGGGATGGGCAGGCAACCGCGGCGGGTGGTCGCACCCGCCCGGGAGACACGCCCACCCCGCCCACACCCCCCGCGGCGGCAGCGGCAACCACCCGCCGCCGCCACTTCCCAGCAGCCCCTCCCAACCCGTTCCCCGTTCGCGGCAATCTCGGAATGGGAGCAAGGAGGGGCTGCCGGGAAGGGCCGCAGCAGGTGGTCACGACCACCCGCCGCGCACCCCCTCCCGGCAACCCCTCCAGCCCCCCGCCCCGGCCGCTCCCGGGAGGGGACGGGAGGGAGCCGCTGGGGGGGGAGGCTCCCTCCAGCGGGGCCCTGAGAAGGGCCTTTGGGGCTTAGGGGGTCCCGCAGCTCGAACCGGGACCCCCCCTCCCCGGCCCTTATAAGGGCCCTTGCGGCACTGACAAGTGCCCTTGCGGCTCTTATAAGAGCCCTTTGGGGCTTAGGGGTCCCGCAGCTCGAAACAGGACCCCTCCCCGGCCCTTGTAAGGGCCCTTGCGGCACTAACAAGTGCCCTTGCGGCACTAATAAGTGCCTTTGGCGGGGGTCCCGCAGCTCGAACCGGACCCCCAGTGCGGCTCTTAAAAGAGCCCTTGGGCGACGTCTTCGGGCTGGCGACACCAACCCACTCAGGTCGCCGATGCCAGGCAGACTCACTGCGGCCGACAGTGAGCCCACTGGCACCGCCGGCCTCAGCGGAGCCGATGTTGCCAGACGCTTCTTTTTCTTCTTTCTTCAGCCATCTACTGCGATGGCATCTGAGTTCCTCGGCGGAAAGCTCCTCTTTATATAGGTTTGCAGAAATCCATAATCCATTTCTGATTGGTCAATTTTTATACTTGCTTTACATTAACCAATCAGATTTCAGAACTTTCCAGAAATCTGATGGTTAATGTAAAGCAAGTATTAAAAATTACCAATCAGAAACGGATTATGGATTTCTGCAAACCTATATAAAGAGGAGCTTTCCGCCGCGGAACTCAGATGCCATCGCAGTAGATGGCTGAGAAAGAAGCGGCTGGCAACATCGGCTCCGCTGAGGGCCGGCGGTGCAGCAGGCTCACTGGCGGCCGCAGTGAGTCTGCCTGGCATCGGCGACCTGAGTGGGGTTGGTGTCGCCAGCCCGAAGACGTCGCGTCGGATCAAGACGCCGGCAACATCGGCCTCGTTGAGGTCGCCGGCGCCCGCGGGGGTACCCCTGGCGGCCGCAGGGGTACCTCTCGGGGTCGGCGGCCTCGGCGGAGCTGTGTGTCGCCGGGACTGGGAGAAAGAAGACGTCGCCCAAGGGCTCTTTTAAGAGCCGCACTGGGGGTCCCGGTTTCAGCTGCGGGACCCCCGCCAGAGGCACTTGTCAGTGCCGCAAGGGCCCTTGTAAGGGCCGGGGAGGGGGGTCCCGGTTCGAGCTGCGGGACCCCTAGCCCCAAAAGGCCCTTCTCAGGGGCGGGGGCTTGGAGGGGTTCCGGGGAGGGGGTGCGCGGCGGGTGTCGCGACCACCTGCTGCGGCCCCTTCCCGGCAGCCCCTCCTAGCCTCCGTTCCGAGATTGCCGCGAACGGGGAACGGTTGGGAGGGGCTGCTGGAAGCGGCGGGCGGCGGCGGGTGGTCGCCGCTGCCGCCGCGGGTGTGGGCGGGGTAGGAGCGGCGTCGGGAAGGGATTTTAAGCATTTGTAGCATGCAAAAAAATGAGAAAGTATAGCGTGTGATACTCTTTTTATTTGCACTAGCTTTCGGGGAGCTTCCTCCCTTTACATCATCTCATATATATGTGTTATTATTATATATATATATTATATATATATATATATATAAAAATATATATATTATATATATATTTATATAGATATATATATGAGAGAGAGAGTATGTACATTAAATTTAAATACAAAAACAATATAATATATATAATATATTTTTAGGGTGTGTGATATGATCAGATGTTCTGATGACGGTCTGCTATGCAGACGGAAACATGTTAACCACTATGATTGAATAAAAGAAACCGCCGTTCATTACTAAGTCCTGAGAGTGCGTCCTCCTGCTTCATGGTATCTATACTTTTTGGACGGCACCTAGGCAATCTACAGAAAGGAAGAGAGTGCCGAGCTGCAACATTGGAACTTATCTTCCTATATATAAAATTATTTTCCATTTTGTGGAGATTGCATTGAGTTTTTAGACTGTACTATGTGAGGGGGGGTAGGCTAAAATAATATTATACATAGTAAAAGTGTATATTGTAATGTAAAAGGTTATAAACATGAATTAGTTTATTAATATGTACAAAATAAAGATATATAAGTGTGTAACAGTGGTGTAAATGGCATATGAAATAAAAAATAAAAAAGTACTAACCTACAGAATCTCCCCACGTTTGAATGGACTGGTCAAAATGGGAGCTATAGACACACCTCTCAAATTTATTAAATTCTGCATGGAATTTGCTGCCATTTCCTTATTGTCCTTATTATCCAATAGGTGTGCTTCTTTAGCTGCTGCAGCACTACATCACATCTGACGCAATGCATGCTTTACAGTAACATCCTTAGCTTTGCATTGTGGTAGAGACTTACTGAGCATGTGCGAGTTAATGGGCAATCAAAACAAAGTTTGCTTTCCAGTAAGTGTAGATGATATCCAGCTGTATTGCATTGTGGGAAAGACTACTGAGCATGTGCGAGTTAATGGCCATCAAAACAAAGTTTGCTTCCAGTAAGTGTAGATGATATCCAGCTGTATTGCATTGTGGGAGAGACTTACTGAGCAAGTGCGAGTTAATGGCCAATCAAAACAAAGTTTGCTTTCCAGTAAGTGTAGATGATATCCAGCTTTATGCATTGTGGGAGAGACTTACTGAGCATGTGCGAGTTAATGGCCATCAAAACAAAGTTTGCTTTCCAGTAGTGTAGATGATATCCAGCGTATTGCATTGTGGAGAGTGCTTCACATCCTGATGCAATGTGTAGTGGACGGGTGGGCGTGGCCAATGACACTGTCTGTCTCTCTCTCTCTGTCTGTTCTCTCTCTGTCTCTCCCTCTGTCTCCCTATGTTCTCCCTATGTCTCTCCCTGTGTCTCTCCCTGTGTCTGTCTGTCTGTCTGTCTGTCTGTCTCTCTCTGTCTGTCTGTCTCTCTCTGTCTGTCTCTCTGTCTGTCTGTCTCTCTCTTTCAATTTCTCTGTCTCTTTCTCCTATTCTGTTAGCAGCAGTGCTCACAATGATCAGCTTCAGGTTAGTACAATTATTATAAATTGTCCCATTACTGTAATAGTGGCCGACTGTATTCTAGCAGCCAATAGGAATACCCCATATTAAACAAGCACCAGGTTCCCTCTTACTGCCGCATGTGTGTAAAGTACAGCATCTAACAAAGCCCTTCCACATTGGTCGTAATGCAGGTAAAAGCCATAGTGTTCGTTTAACTGGGAGAGAGGCATTGCCTATAGAAATGGTGGGCGATCCCTGCTGTTGCTAGGTATTGAACGCTGTCTGTTCCTGCTTGAGAGCCCTGGGGATTAGCTGGAGGAGGGAGTTAATGTGTGTACAGTAGTGTATGTATATACTTGACAGCACCTGGTCTGGGCTCCAAGTGCCAATGGAAGCCCCGCAGCCTCCCAACACTCGCGGCAGGCCTGGCAGCCTGGTTTTGGCCACGAACAACCGCAAAACACCCCCTGGAAGTTGGAACTACCAGGAAGAGCTCCAAGTGCCGCGGGAAGTCCCGCGGAGCTCCCAACACTCGCGGTGGGGCCTGGGAGCCTGGTTTTCGGCTGCGGACAACTGCAAACTACCCCTGGAAGACGGAACTACCGGGAAGGGCTCCAAGTGCCACGGGAAGCCCCGCGGAGCCTCCCAACACTCGCGGCGCGGGAAGTCCCGCGGAGCCTCCCAACACTCGCGGTGGGGCCTGGGAGCCTGGTTTCCAACCCTGGAAGAACGGAACTACCGGGAAAGGCTCCAAGTGCACGGGAAGTTATCATTAAGTAAAAACGTATCTTAAACATAATAATTACACTACAAAATAACAGCATTATTACTTAAATATGTCATTCTTAGATAGAACTACCCTAATATGGCCTTTGTAAGTGGTGGTGCTTACACTTATTATATATTAATATATTTTAATAAATATATGTAACTACACTCCAGCATAAACTATATAAAATTAACACATAAAACACCCTGTGCACCAACGGGCACACTTTTGCTAGTATATATATATTTATAATATATATATATATATATATATATATAATAACATTAAAGATAAATGCTCTTGAAGTAATCTTTAGCAGAATTCCCATACAGTAATCCCATACAGTAGTCCCATACTGTAATAGCCATATCCAGTATGGCTATTAATGTATGGGACTACTGTATGGGAATTCTGCTGTTCATTTAAGGGAAACTAAAGCTTCAAAACAGATAGGCAGGAATCAAAGGCAATCTTTCATCAACATAGATACCATCCTCCTGATTCTGTATTGTTTTGAGGCTTAAGTTTTCCTTTAAATGGACAGCAGAATTCCCATACAGTAATCCCATATAGTAGCACCATCCAGTAATAGCCAAATCCAGTATGGGTATTATTGTATGGGACTACAGTATGGGAATTCTGCTGTTCATTTAAGGGAAACTAAAGCTTCAAAACAACACAGAATCAGAAGGCAATCCTTTCAAAAACAATAGAAACCATCCTCCTGATTCTGTATTGATGAGGCATTAGTTGCCCTTTAAATGCAGTAATCCCAATTCCTTGGCACTCCCAGATGTTTGGAAACTACAACTACCACATGCTTTAGTTGCTGGATTTGTAGTTTCCAAATATCTGCAGTGGTAAGCACCCTCGGGCAGGCCAGGTCACTACTCGGCACCAGAAGTGAGACGGCAGTGGATGCAGATTGCGAGCAGAAGCCGGATTGCAATAACTGATTGACCTGAGTATAAGCCAAAGTTCGATTTTTAAGCCTGAAAACCTCTGCTTATATTCAAGTATATACGGTATGTTTAATTTTTTGGTAAATAAATGCCTCTTCTTCACAGCAAAAATGTTATATCGTGCACAGAGTTGAGAGAAAGACCTAATCCTATTGTTCACAAACCTATGAATCAGATCCAACCCCTTCAGTGCTAAGTTTCAAGAAGTCATGGAATAGAAATGCTGTAAGGTTATGTTTTCAGTTGAGTAAATCTATTTAAATTGTTATTATTCTAAAAATCTTGCATTTTTAGAAGTTGAAGTTATACCACAAGAATTAGCTTGCTGGTATAATGATATGATTAAAATCAAGCCTTACTGACTAGTGATTTAAATTGTGATTTAAATCAAATCCACCCTGGGTTCCAAGTGTGGGTTTGAACCTACATCCTAGTACTATCACCCCCTACACCTTCCCAGCTATGCTGATTCTCATAAAGTCGTCTATGCTGCATTCTCATAAAGTCGTCCCTAGAGAATTTTGGTTTGGAGAATGTTGATAACTTTCACAAAAATACATCATCCTTTTCATAAACTTGGACTATAACTTGGATAGTAAATCCGCACGGGTAAGAAATAGAGCAAATCTTGCTCTGCATCTCTTTTTTTTTATTTTTCATAGCAAGGTGTCAATGTAACTACAGTACCAATGGAGTTTCTTACCACTGTCCCAAATTAAAGCACATTGAACATGCCTGTTCCAGTCCTATATATTTGTTTAAGATGATACTGTACATATACTGCAGTTCTGGATGATCCAGGGATACTTGTGCCATTTGGAGGAAAAAAAAAAAATTTGCCTTCCCTGGATCAGCTGTAGGTAGGGTTAAAAAGAGGGGGGAAGGTTGGTTTTGATGGCGCACGTCTTTATTCAACCTCAATTACTATGTTACTATGTTTTATTTTAGGGCACTATTTTTCCGCTGGCACTTCTTATCCCACACCCTGTCCTACAGGCCAATATCAGCCAAATAGTGGGGCTCATTTTTGCCTTCCATGTCAGCCTGGATTCTACTGCCAGGAAGCATTACCAGGAGACCCACAAAATGTCCTCCATATTCATATTGCCCTCGGTATGTTACATTTTCAGAATGTTATATTAAGCTTATTTTAAAATCACACAGATTTCCCACACACAGATTTTACCCAGAGCAAAACATTGATTCACATGCTTGTTTTTAAAATGCTCACAATGCCTGGATAGTCATTGCAATGCATATGTCTTAATAAATAATGTACTATCTTTGTAAAATATTTTCTCAATTATTCTCAGATCAACTAAATGAATATTAAAGATATCTACAGAGCAGTAAAGCATCACAAAATTAACACGAGTTGCTGTAAAAAGAATGTGCTGTAGGTTACAATTAAGAGCATGTATGAAAAGCAGTTAATTGGCTTATATGTGTAAATTAAAACTCTTTTAAACTTGATTTATCTTCTGAATCTCATATTTTATATATTACAACTCTAAAATTACCAACAGGCTGTAAAGCAGATTCCACTAGCTCGTTTGGTAATTCACTGCCTGTTTTCTGAATGGGCCATCAGAAGAGGAGCCAGTCTGTGCTATAATAATTTCCCCAGCTAATGTAGAGAGAAATACATTGCTGAAAGGGGGGTTCACGGTGTCATCTAACCCAAACCAATAATTACTGCCTATTTTACATTAAAATTTGGACCTGATGGTCTGATGCTTTTATTAGACTTACTGTTAACATAGAACTTTCTTACTATTAGGAGCACTTTTGCCAATACCCTGTCCTATGGAACATTTACTCCTGAGAAGTAATGGGTCTTAGAGAGAAAGGTGAATGTCAGCCCTGCCCTCCTGGTCAATATTGCAGGTATAATTATTTCACAAGTTTCAAAATTGTTAAGTAATAATTTGTCCATTTATAGCACTGTATTAAATAAATATACCTTTCATTCAGAGGAGGAAAACTTAGGGCCCATGTGCTGCTGGACACTTCTGCTTGGCTGGTAGCTCGATCACACCTTACAACTAAACTTTAGCCGGAACCTTTGAGTGAATGCAGTTGGGGTCAGACATGTGCAGGCATCTGTCCAGCGTATCAGAGTAAAACCATGTTTTCCATAGTTTAAGGCAGACATTTTGAAAAAGTCAATATATATGAGGTACATCCTTATAACCATAGTTTGCCTGATCATAAGTTTAAAGTCCACCTACTGGTGGTTCACAAAAATCACATGACCAGACAACCACACAATGTTACTAATCAATGATTCATTATCAATTAATCCTTACATAGGTAAAGAAGTGCATTTATTCCCCCTACTACTTACTCTGATGTGGAAACTTTTATTTCTAAAAGTACTACATGATAAGAAACAGTTAATAAACACTGAATTTAAAAGGGGAGGTGGGACTTAAAAATAAGATAATCTCACAGCTAAACAAAATACGTAATTGAGAGACTTAATGAACACTGATTCAATTACATAAACCTGCTGTTGTTATAATGGACATCCCCCTATATACAGCAAAGGTGGTGCTTAATTAAATAAAAAATAAGATAATATACAATCAAAGATCAGGAGACACTTTGATCAGGATAAAAGGATGGATATTATAGATAATGGACCTTTATGAATATCTGTTGGTTATTCATCCTAATGCCCCTTTATTCTACGCCCCTTCCTAAGATACATAAGGATCCTGTCCAGCCACCAGGGCGCCCATTGTGGCAGGCATGAATTCTGTATTTTGCCCTATGGCAACATTTTTGGACATCATCCTTAATCCTATTGTATCTCAAACTAGTTCTTATATAGATATATACAGAAGATCTGTTAAAATTTCTTATGACCTTTTTTAAAATGTATTCTGTATGATAACTATTTTATGTTTGATAAACAATATTTTCTTCAAAGGGGTCTTCTATGGTGTCGAATGTTTCCCCCTCATATACTAACACATATACTCTATTTCAGGACTTTGGACTGGCATAGTGGTGCTTCATAAGCGACGTGCTCCTCTATGGGGGGGGGGGTGACTTCGATCCTCTTAATAATGTAACCCAGACCATACAGTATACATATGTTGCAGACTATGAACGGTGTCATTCCTTGATGTTCTTGTATATAAAAAGAGGGCAAATTGGTTACAGATTTATAAAGAAAGAAAACAGAATGTAACTCAGTTTTATCATACATATTTTACATCTGGATCACAATAAAACTATTCCACGTATTCAATTTACTAGAGTTAACCATATTGTAGGGGAAACACAACGGTGTGTAAAGAGACTTAATGAGAACAACGATCAGAAAGTATGGGATAACCCTAGGCACCTTCTTGAAAGTGAAAAAGAAAAGTCTTTGGTGAGCAAAATACACATAGAGATATGAAGGGATAAGAAACAGAATAGCCTTTGTTAGCCATACACTAAAGCGAGCAAGGATTTGTCACACATCATACGTAGACATGTCACATCCTAAAACAAAACTATCCACAGATCATAATTCCAAACTCTTCCTTATTTTCATATACTAAACCGCAAACACTACGATAATAACGGTTAGAGCAGAAACAAAAAGGAAAGTAAAACAAAATTTTTAGGCGATATACAGAGAGGAATGTTTAAAGTAAAAATGTGACAATGTCCACTTGTGAATGAAATCAAGACCTATGTACACCTGAGAACCAAGAAGGAGTATAAAATATGTGGATACTATAACTGTGACACAGAAAACTGTGTTTATGATTTACAGTGTCCATGTGGGTTGATCTATGCTGGAGAAACTACACAAAAAGTTAAATATCGGTTTTCCCACACAAGACCTCAATTAAGAATAGTTTGTTTCGGTACCTGTTCCAAAACACTTCAAGAAAAGGGTCATAAACCAGATGATATAGTATTTTTTTGTACTTGAGAAATTAACAAATCTGAGAGAGAAGGGACAGACAAATTAGACCTAAACGAAAAGAAATATCTTGGATACATAGGCTGGATAGCCTTGGCCTAATGGCCTGAATAAAGTTTATGATCTTTATGTATTTTATGATTATACTGTACTTGTAATAAATTTATTTATTCGGATGACCTCTAGATAACTCTTATACTAGTATATTGGATACCTATTATACCTACAGTATGTAATTGATTAATTGATTAATGGATTATGTATTAGCAACATTGTGTGGTTGTCTGGTCATGTGATTTTTTTGAACCACCAGAAGGTGGACATTGAACATGTGATCAGCAAACTATGGTTTTAAGGATGTACTCATTGTGGCATTTTCATTGTTTGTTGCATGAGAAGGGGGAGGGACAACCCCGAAACATTCCAGCCCACGCTCTATTTATGATGTTTGAAAATAATATAACATGAAGAGAGTGCTGTGCCATTATCCGTCATTCTACAGTATATACATTTTAAGGGACGTAGACTTCCCCTTTAAGTCTGTGCACCTATACTCTACTATGGATATTATACTTACCTGGAAGTGCTGACCCAATACCCTATGTGAACTATATACATATATATACATATTATAGAAAAAGTAAAGTTGTAGCACTCAATGAAATTATCAAAAAACATCTTCACAACAGGCGACGTTTCGGTAACATCCACTACCTTTCTCAAGCCATAAAAAATGGAGTTACTGAAACATTCCTTGTTTGTGAAATGTTTTTGCAAAGAAATTTCATTGAGTGTTGCACAACTTTACTTTTTCTATTTCTAATTGGAGGATTAAAGGCTGTCCTCACCTGTGCATGCACCAACCCTACACCTTACATGTACGAGTGTTGTTGTTTTATCTACTTCTGTTTGTTTATTTTCATCTATCTATATCTATCTATATATAGATCTATTGAGTCGACAGAAAACTGATATAATTAGTAATGATGATGGAATACTAATAACCCATGCAATTCTTTACAGCACCAAACATGTTATCTTTATTAACACCTTTGTCTTTTGTTTGGGGAATAAATCTGTAGAACCAGGGTTGAAGTGTAGTACCACAAAATGCATCAAACCATGTACCCTTTTGGATGGGTTGCTCACTAATTCGAGTATGTTTCAATAAAGACGGTATTGGCTTTTCTTCGATATGTAGCCACTTCCATGTACTCCCTCTTTGAATACTTTTAGAGATTAAGCGAACACAATATTTTTAAAGCAATTATTTTTTTATTCACTCTAATATATCCTATAAGTCATCCCAGTATCCCAGCCACCAGGGTACCTTTAGTTTCTTTAAATTCTTTATAGTCCAAGATATAAGCCTTTCAATATGCTGTGATTTGTAGGAGCTGCTACACCTCATCTGCCACTCAAAGGCACACACCCCCACAATCCAAAGCTCCCATGCAGTACTGACCCACTCTCCTTCACTCATTGACGTAAATGGCGGATTCACAATTTTCGAATTTTCAGATTTTTCCGAAAATCTGCGAATCCTCAGCGAAATGGATTTTTCGGAAGTTTGGCCATCTCTACTGTATGCCACAGATACTCTTAATAAGAAAAAGAAAAAAAAAGTTTGTTTTATGCATGGTGCTCTCTTAAAAAGATAATGTAAATCTGGGAGAAATAGATAGTATAGGAAGTGTGTATAAATGATATACCTAGGTGTCTTGCCTTTATTGTGCTAATCTATAATGGCTGGTGACTTTTTCTTGTGTATATCTTTTCCCATTGCTGCTGCTTAAAGTAATTATTTTGAGAGATGGCTTCAACTGTACCCCAGGTTTCCAGATTTCAGTACCTAGTTACTAGTATGCAGTTTTAATTTACTCGCGTTTGCTTTTCCTAAAATTGTAGCCATACATAATAAAGATTATGCACTATCTTATTCTAGGTTTTTACTGTGTTGAGGGCAGTTCGTCGCCCATTCCATGTCCAGTCAATACCCTAAGACTTCACCAGGAGCAAGGTGCAGAAAGATTGCTTACCATGCCCTCATGGTCATGGTGTAAAGAAGGTATATGTTATTCTGCCATTGAATAATTTAAATCAGTTTATAATACTGACAGGTTCATAATTTAAAACTTTTAGGTATCCCAACACCAACACTTGCCCTGCAGGCCATTATTGTCTTGGAATAATGAAAGTAGTCCTTCTGAAGTTACGGGCCTCAACAATGCCCTATTCATACATTTAGATTTCTTCCTGGAGCAGAAAAAGTTGGTGAATGCCAGCCATGTCCACCTGGATATTTTTGCAAATGCACAGGTTTGAATTTAACATGTAAATCACAATAAGACCATTTCGCTTATGTATATTTAGTATGTATATGAATTACAAATTTTCGTAAAATAAATTTTACTTACCAGTACACACTAAACAAAAGGTAATTATAGCAATTTACATTTCTTCTAGGAACGTCATGTTAAAGATTATCCATGCCACCAGTATTGGTGCCCAGGTTTAAGTGACTTTGACCTGTCCTGCTGACCTTGAGAACAGAGCCGGCAGCATCTGTGCAGGACTGTGAATTTTGCCCGAATGGATATTATTGCCCAGATCCATTTTGACTATACAAGCAAAATATTATGGAATTCCCTGCAGACATGGATATGAATGCCCACTTGGTGAGCATAGGGACTCTATGTTCCCTTGGCCGCAGCCGACTCCCCTATAGGGAGTCTACCATGGCCAAGAGGAATTTTCCCTCTTTTCCGAACGAGTGTACGGCCAACCCATCTTTTGGTGGCTGCGCGCTCATTCGGAAAAAGTAGGTATACACAGTACCGATATACCTGATACTGTCAAGTCCACATTATCAGGGCTTTATCGGTACTGTGTGTAGCCAGCTTGAGATTCTCAGGAATACCAGATACATTCTGTAGCTTTTTGGCATCATGTCATATGTGTTAGCATTTCTTTTTAAATCTTCATTAATACATCAAAAATACATTTAATAAAAATATTGGTTTTGAAACAACTCTTAATTTTCTTTTACATATTACATTTTCAGTGCATAAGATATCTCTACCTTGTAGGCAACTGCTTATGGAATACAAACCTTTAATTGATTGCCAAATTTAAAGACATAGCTCAAATGTGTTCATTCATACCATGCAGCAATGCCCTGGGTATCCTATAATGTATGCATGCATACTTTTCTTTCATATTGCTGAGCATATTTATCAGTTTTACAATTAATTGTACATTAAATCAGGCCTTGACCAATACTTCCTATTTATTACCCTATTAAATAAATTCACAACCTCTATTGCAATGATATTCATTTGTATTTGTTTAGGTGTTTATTTCTTGCTCAAGAGCACTGTTAGTTTTGTCCTGCCAAATGCCAATTGAGAAAACATTATTGTCTTTAATAGTCCAAATTATTTTATTTATTGCAGGGTCATCAATGAAACTGTTTGCAGAAGTGGTTCCTATTGCATAGCTCGCACAGGAGTACCTCCCCTTTGTCCTGGTGGATATGTATGTCCAGAGGATCATCAACTTATAACAGCACTAGGCAGCTGTTGTATTAGAAATTCCCTAGAATGTTTATTTAACGGGCTTTTACTACCATGTAAGTGGGGACATTTTGTTTCATTATTGTACATACTGACATGCCCCTCCAGGCATTGTGTCCAAGCGCGTCCTAATATAAAAATAAGTATAACTCTGAAGAAAAGGGCAGAGGGTCGAACCTGCTTGCCTCTTTTATTCAATCTTTCCCAGGAAAACATAGTGGTATAGGATTAAACCTATGCTGCTCAATCCCTAATTCAAGAAGCTTTGATTTGTGGTGTCGGAGAATACATATATGCATTAGCTATAGTTGAAAACATGTTTAAAGGGACACTAAATTATTAAAGGGACACTGAATTATTCACAGGGAGGTGAGATCGCTTATTTCTACTTTCTTGTGATAATAGAACGCCTGGATTCTGTAGTTAAAACTTACCTTCGGCACTTCTCCCCAGCAGATATCACGCAGTTCCGACCAGATTCTATCTTTGGCACATGCACACCTTTAATAACTGATCGGGACAGCGTAGTGATCAGTTTGTGAGAAGCTGTGAGTATTGTTTCACTCCAAAACCCAGGTGTCCTATATTCATAGGAAGGTGGGATAATGACCTCACATTACCATGAATAGAGATGACATACATTTACCAGTAATGTGTCCCTTTAGAGAGTAAGTACATACCGTTCATGCAAGAATTTTTTTCTGTTTGAATACATCGAAAAGGAAAATACCTGTAGCTAATTCATGTGGAAAATATTAACTTTAGACTGATCAATTTGATAGCATTTGATTATATACCACTAATCCATATTTTCCCTTGTGCTTTATCTTTAAAATAATATATTCTGCCCCTGAACGCCCTACTACTCAGGGGATATCCTTGAGTAGACAGGGAAGAACTCGTGGCAACCATGTACCCAATTCTTTTAGATGTGTTAAAGGTTTAAAAAAAACATACAAATCTATACTTTTATTTAATACAGATGCAATTTTCCATATTACTGTCCCCCTGGAAGTATACACATGAAGTTATGCACAGGAGGTAATACAGCATTTTCAATTGACAGGACTCCGAGACTCTGCAGAGAAATCCTGCAGAAGCTGTGAACCGGAACATTTCGTAGCAGCAATGCCACAGACATCTCATGCCAACCCTGTCCTGCTGGATTTAGCTGCCCCCTTGGTAAATTATATTAAGAATTTATCTATTAAGTCTTTTGCCATTTGAAAATGATCCCTGAGAGTTTTTGGTCATCAATCTAAACGTTTTTTTTTTGTAAGATTATGTCAAAATGTAATCAGCATAACATTTGAGGCCTTGTTCGACCCCCCCCCCCCATGTTTATTGAAAAAATGGCTAGCATTGTCGTAATGGCTTATTCTCACGACATGCTTTCTGCCAGTCTAATATCATAGAGGTGCTTAGACAGTCAGCTTTTTGTTTTTAGGTAGTTTTTCCCATATATGTTAGTTCACATGGGCAAGTTATACCATAGACCACATACTCACTTCTGCAGTTAAGGTAATGGGGTAAATAATAGTGTAAGTGTCCTTTTCTCGATGTCTTTTATATGATCCACCTTGTACATAAATGCACAAAGGAACAGTTCCCACAGGCATAGGTTTCTTGAAGGCGTTCACTACCTGTACATCCAACCGTTGACTGTTTAAAATGATTGTCAAGTTATCAGCTAGATTCTGATTTCTTCTGCCAACTCTCCTGTTTCTCTGCAATACATTTACCAAGCTGGTGATCATTTGTGTGGAGATGCCATTTAAATCAAAGTTGTTCTTAAACCTTCCCACTCAGCATTGTATGTTGAATATAACTGATGGTACTCATAGTTGTATTTCTAACTCTTGGTTTGACAATTTCTGCTTGTAACAATCCTGATGCTCTTGTCACCAGTTTTTTACAAAGTGTTTTAGGGTAGCCTCTGTCAACTAATCTGGTGGCCAAGGCAAAGATTCAGCCCAATAATCCTTATCAAAGGTGCAATTTCTGCGTATTGATCGTCGGAGAGCATCTGGGTGGGCAGACTCAAAGTGCAGGAGTGTATTTGTAGCTGTTGCTGCTCTTCAGCTGTGAACTTGGATAGGGTATTATCAGTAAGGTACTGAACAGAAGTGGACTGTGTTTAAGGGGATTTTGAGCCATTTCGCATCTAAATTTATACCTTTGGAAATAAATGTAAAAAAAAAATCTGCGCCATGTTGCTGAATTCTGATGTAAAGAGGGAAACGGAAAGGAAGACGCAACCAACGCAACCAGAGACGCAACTCTCCGCTCTGCAAATGATCTCCTCCTCTCATCTACCCTTGTCACCCTTCCCATGCCCGTATTCAGGACTTTGCTGTTGCTGCCCTCTGCTATGGAACTTCCCTTCCTCTGTCTGTCCGTCACCACCATTCCTATTAAGGTATTAACCTTCAAAATAAACCTTAAAACCCAACTCTTCAGGCAAGCATATAACCTGGCCTAGACATTACCCATCTGACTACCCAATATGATCCAAACTACCTTTCACGCTCCACTGCCAATCTATTACAGCCTATTGATTCCTGCAACTTATGTCTCACCCTCATATCCTGTAGACTGTAAGCTCTTTGGGCGCCCCCTCTCTCCTATGGTATCACGGTATTGCTTTAAGAAACTCATCACCTCTGTTACTTATATTATGTATTACCTGTGTATGTAATATGTATGACTTTGTATAACCTGTATTACCCTGTATGTAATGTATGACTAGTATGTTAAAGCACCACGCAAGATGTTGGCGCTATATAATCCATAATAATAATAATAATAGCATTATGCTTGAAGAATCCTCTGTTTAATTAACATTCATTTTATGCTCTGAGAAGGGTTTTTGCTCCTTTAAGCCATACATATGTTTGATCTTACTTACCCACAAGTGTTCACGCTATGTTTGTGCGATCCTGCCGGAACCGTCTCTCCCGATCTTATATTCGACCGACATGCAATCGCAAAATCTCATTCATTTTGCGATCACATGTCGGTCATATAAGATTGGGAGAGACGGTTCCGGCAGGATCGCCACAAACATAGCGTGAACGCTTGGTCGTGGTAAGTAATCAAAATATGTATGGCCACCTTTAGTGATTAATCTGCCTCTGAAATTGACACATCAAATATAATTGAAACATTTATCGTGAAATATGCTTGTGAAGGTTCTCATTCATCCAGGTATTGGTATATCTGTTGTATTCAATTAGATCAATTCAATTGAATCTACCATTGTCTGCCATGTACAATGCTGTTTTGACACCTTACCCTGGGCTTTCCTATAACACCTCTTAGCCCCTATCCATCACGCCCTTAACACTTGGCTGTGATATCTAATTGGGATTTCCAGGGTACATAATTGCCACAGATTCTTATACAAGTCATTCAAATTGAGAAAGCCAGTCAGATGACTAGCGAAACGTCTTCAAGAACTAAACTTCAAGTCCAGTTGATCTAATTGAATACAACAATATATGTATTGTGGAAGAAAAGTCTGAGCCTATTGGTGACCACAGATTTCTACATGTGAAAATATACATACAGATTCCTATTGACAGTTGGGAATTGCAGGGAGATAACTAATATTATGGATTCCCCATACCTCTCATTTAGAAGGATATCTATGGAACTCCTATTGATTGGACATTAGCCAGACGATTGAGAGGAAAAGAAGGTCTGACCACCTCGGAACATTGTCTTCACTATGGTGTTAACTGAAACCACTGACATTTCATTTCTCCACTCAAACAATCTCTGGTGCCTTTATAATGCCATACATTAGTTAACATTTCTCAAAATATTCTATGAATAGTAGTCAACATTGCAAGTCCAGATATGCCCCAAAAAAATTACCAAATGTTATTCTGTTATTCCCGTCAGCAAAACACATTTTATATTTTTACAACTGGGAGAAAATTCACTTGGTTAGTTTTAACTGAATTGTTCGCCTATTTTTTCACTGTTGCTGTTCTGATTTTTTTGACGGATTTATGGGTTAAGGTTCTATTTACGTCCCGTAGACTCAAGAAAATTATTTTTTATTTAAATATAGTAGATTTGCTGAAGCAATTTTTATACCAAATTACATCCAGATAATTGCCTGTGATTATATTTTGCACACCTGCATATATGACCTATTCCACCTGTGCGAATTTAGATTATGAATTTTATCATAGATTTATCTGTTTCTTGCCTTAGCCTAGCATGATGTCATATACAGTAAAACCTTCTAACTATTTTTTTTTACAATATTACAGGTGTTGAAGCTATCTTCAGCATCCCTGCAGTTAGGATATTACTGTCCACCTAGTACAATTTCTCCTGTACCATGTTCGCCTGGAACATACGGAAACCACTTATGCAACAGATCAGGAACCTGTCACCCATGCCCTCGCGAACCTACAATCACTTATTTGCTCAGGTGGCATGTTTCCCCTGTGGGAGTTCTTCTTATTCAGAATCAGGTTGTCAATGAAAGAAACTCTAATGAACAGTCAGGTCTATTTTACTTAAAAAAAAGTGTATCCTCCTTTAAAGAAACAGCACCCTCCTTTGGCATTTATAAAAAAATAGCCTGTGCTTCCATGTTTTAACATATATATATAACTCCAGAAGTGATAGAGCACTCGTAGGACTTTCCGTTTAGTTCAAACAATCATTTATTGAATCACGCTAACATCTACGCTTTTCGGCTGGAACAATTCAGCTGTCCTCAGGATGTGACGTGCAAAGTGATAACTACTTTTAAACCTGTGAACCCTTCTTCGGTGGCTGACCACTCCCTATTACCTATCGTTAACCCTCTCAGTGCATTTCCTGCGTCCCACATTCTTAATACCGGGGACCCACATATCTCATAGCCCATAATTTAAACTTCTAAACCATATACAAATCCAGTGAGATGGGGTAAATTCCCCACTTCTATAATAGTGCTAAAAAGTGCATTATCAATATATATATAAATACATAAAAAAGATATAATACAAATGTCATAAAAACAGCCCCACTCAGTACATTATAAAAATCTCAGTTACACCAGTAAAACATCAACAAGTATTACAGTACTTTTCTATGAGAACTCCAGGCTAATACTCATTTTAAGAAAAAGTTACTATTTATCCCATTATCCTAGACACACATATTTGTAACAGCAGTATCAAACATGTAGTATATGGGCCGCATTCTGAACGTGAGTAGATCCAAGTGAAGCTCGAGGTAGTGTAGCCTAGCTCGTGGCATGTTAATCTAATCACAATACAAGACTTTTCAAGAGACCACTATACAAGATATTATGAGTCTGATAATGTAGAACGCTTACATCATCAACATCCCCATATTTCCCAAGGATAAGATGATCATCTTAACCTACATAAAACTAATAGAGATAGACATAGATTACAAGAGCATGATAGTAGCAACTGCTCATTGAGACCCCTAGAGTGAGTGTCCCCAATTCCTTAATCCAGAAAGCCTCCCTTTGAAGGGCTTTCTACCCTTTCTTGGGCATTTTTAATCCCAGTTACCTGTCGATAGCCATCCATTTCATCACTGCGAGGGAATGGCCCTGTTCTTTAAAGTGTTTGGGGACGGATTGTTCCCCATACTTGGTTACTAAGTGGTTGTCACCCTTGTTACACATGTGCGCTCTTATTGCTGACCTATGGTTGCCCAATCTGTCTCTGAGGGTGGTAGTGGTTTTACACCCACATAATAAACCCACGGGTATGTTATAAAGTAGATGGCGTCCGTGCTCATACATGAGAGTTTAGCTCGTATTTATATCGATGGCCTGACCTGGGATGGGGGAACTCAGTTCCTGCTATCATGTAACTAATCCTGGCACCGGTGCATTTAACATCCCTCTTTTTTATGGGAGAGCCAGTCGAAGGAGACTCTTATTTGGGGGCAATAGATCTGTTTTTAACAAGCAAGTTTTTTAACGTGCGTCCCCTTTTTTATGCAAACCCTGGTTACTATGGCTAAATGGGAGAGAGCTATGCGCTAGTGATTATTTCCCAGTGTCGATTCACACTATTTCTTATGTTTCTACTGATACTTGATATTGTAACGTATACGCATATGTTCATTCACTTTCCCTTATTTGTCTCCTGTTTTATTACTCCTCCTATATTGAGCTAATGCTTTATTCTTCTCTTGATTTACCATCTTACAATCAAACCCCCTATCAATAATTTATTAGCCATGGCTTCCAATTGATCACCTGCCATATTGGGGGGGAATTATTTCTAAGTACCCTATTGAATTGGGACACTAATATGCCCTTCTTTGATATGGGGATGATGGCTACGGCGTGAAAAGAGTGTTCTTGTCAGTGGGTTTGGAGTATAAGCAGGTTTGTAGTGATTGGGAGTCCTTCATTATCCTTAGGTCCAAAAAGTCAATTACAGATTCGTTGTAGCACACTGTGAATTTGATTGTAGTGTCCAATTGATTTAGACCCTGAACAAACCGCTGACACCTCTTCCTCAGACCCTTCATAATATAAATAAATCATCTATATAACGATGGTATATACAGGCTTGTTACATAGGCAGGGAAATGTGTCTCTCTCAAAGGATTCCATGAATAATAGCAAATGATGGGTCCACACAAGAACCCATCGCTGTTTCTTCTCTATTTGATTATAGAAGCGATCCTCGAACCTGAAATAATTGTTCTCTAGCGTGAACTGTAATAAGTCCATTAGACATCAATCGGGGGATTTTTTTCCTTCCTTTATCAATGCCTGTCTGCATGCCTCACTCCTCCAGAGTGGGGTATAAGGGTGTATAGACTCTGTACATCCAGAGTCATAAGTGGTGTTTTCCAGAGGGCCCTGGTATGTCTTAAGGATCTCCAATAGTTTTAATGTCACGTAGATATGATTTCATTTTCTTAACAGGGGTTGGAGGAAATAGTACACGAAACTTGATATTGGTTTAAGGATGGATCCACATAGAGACACTATGGGTCTTCCTGGGGCTCCTTGATGCATTTATGTATTTTTGGGACTGAATAGATAATCGGGACTCTCGGTGTCTCCGTTATCAATACTTTTTTCTTGGTCACTGATCCACCCCTATAAAGGGCCATGGAAATTTGTTATCCAATTTGTTTTTCAGCTTATCTGTGGGATCCTCAGAAAGTTGTACATATTCGTTGGGCTGCTTAATTGTTTGAGTAATTCCATCCTATAGTATTTTCGATCCAACAGGACTATTCCCCCTCCCTTGTCTGCCGGCCTTATTATCAAGTTCACATCATTTTGTAGAGACTTGAGTGCGATTTGTTCTCTCTTTGTAGTGTTTTTCTAATATCATTCCTATGATCTGTCTCTCCCTGTTTGCCTGTTCAATATCCCTTCTTTACATAGAGGAAAATACCTTTATGGCTGGAGCTGTATTAGGTGGTTCATAGGTACTAGGTGCTCTAAAAGGATGGAGATGAAAATTCATAACGAAAATTGATCTTTGAGTTTAAACGCCTTTGAAATTTAAATAAATCAATATCATCTTCCAAATGATTGCGCCTCGGAGTAGGTATAAAATGATAGTCCTTTATTTGCAAAGCAAACTCAGCCTTAGTAAGAACGTGATTGCTTAAATTAAATATTATTTTGAGTGATCAATGTCGTAATCGAGGGGGCTACAAAGGTAGCGGGAAACCACCACGATTACGACATCGATGACATCAAATCTAATATTTAATTTAAGCAATCACCGTCCTTACTAAGGATGAGTTTGCTTGGCTAAATAAAGGATATCATTTATACCTACTCCGAGGCACAATCGTTTTACCATTTTTGAGATGGGGGAATTTACCCCATCTCACTGGATTTTGTATATGGTTTAGAAGTTTAAATTATGGGCTATGAGATGGTTGGGTCCCCGGGTCTTAAGAATGTGGGACGCAGGACATGCACTGAGAGGGTTAACGATAGGTAATAGGGGAGTGGTCAGCCACCGAAGGAGGATTCACAGGTTTTAAAAGTATGTATCACTTTGCACATCACATCCTGAGGACAGCTGAATTGGTCCAGCCGAAACGCGTAGATGTTGCGTGATTCAATAAATGATTGTTTTTCTGAACTAAACGGAAAGTCCTACACGAGTGCTCTATCACTTCTGTGTCTGCTGCAACACCAGGCTCAGGACCAGTATATATATATATATACTGTATACAACAATAATAAAAGGTTTTGGTTTTTGATTGGTTAAAGTATCTTATAGCAGCACCGGGGCAACGAACTTGCAGGCGTGAGTGTGGGACATTGGGGATGTTATTGTGTATTTATATATATATATTATATTATATTATATATATATATAAAGACTCCAACAAAATGTAGCAGCACACCCAAGCCATTCCAATATATATTTGTGCATGTTGGTGCAACTCTCCAATATAGGGAGCTTGTATCCCCAATTCTATCCAAAATGCACAGGAAGGAGCAGCACTCAATTTTCAATAATATCAGTTATATTTCATATAATCAACATTCTCATAATAGCAATGTTTCGGGTACATATTACCCTTCATCAGGCATGAGAACAAGACAATAATGGCAACAGGGCCCATCCTATTTATAAGTCTGAACAGACAGGACATCACATATTAATTAAGGAACCATTTTGGTTCCATTTACAATGTAAACCCCTTATACACTCCAGTAAATATATTCTGTGGAAATTCCCCTGGACCAGGACCAAAGAAGTCTACAAACAAATTAAATTATAATCCCTATTCAATCCATTGGGATATAGGGAACCCAACCTTAATCCACCAACTTCCCTACATTTCATGTGATGTTCCCTATTCCCAACATAGTTCAAGGGTAGGGATTCCAGTATCATAAACCTCATTTCAGTGGCTAATGTCCCGTCCACATAATGTTTAGGCAAGGGTAAATGTGTCTGTTTATATTAACTGAGGACCTATGCTGGATCATCCTCATTTTAATCTTTTGGTGTCGTTTTACCTACATATATTAGGCCGCCTGACATACAATTACAATATATTACAAATTTGGTGTCACATGTGTGACTACCTTTCACATGAATGAGCTCTCCTGTCTGGGGTATAGTGAACGTATTACCCTGCAATGTTAGGGGACAATAGATGCAATTATAACATGGTCGCATTCCATCCGGCCCTTAGTCAACCATGTAATTCCCCTCTTTATCCCAGAAGTCATCCCTGTTGGAACTAGAGCTAACTACTCTGGAACCTATTGTCTTTTCCTTTTTATACAACATCATGGGGGGGGTTGAAGCTCAATTATATCAGACAAGCATTTCTCAAAATACTTCCAAGTTTCCTTAAATTATTAGAAATCCCCACCATCTCATTCATTAAAATTGGTAATACATCAATCTGGGTTTTGTTTCCCGTTTTGCTCGTTTATTCACTTTATTTCTGTACTTTATTCCTAGCTTCCTGATAATATCCTGGGGTAACCCCTCCTTCTAAATTATTTCCATTATGTGCATCTGATCAATTTTAATCTGCTCTTACTAACTACCTGTCTTTCTAGTGAACTGACTTTATCGGTTGGTGTCAGCTACTTTATTTTCATGGACGAATACTATCTTCAACTACATGGGACTGCTATGGTTCCAATGTGGCCCCCGCCTATGCCAATGCCTTTATGGCATGGTTGGAGGACTGCCACATCTTTACTGATGATCTCTACGGTCGGTGCATGTTGTGTGCTGGTGGATATACATTGAAGATGTGGTAGTCTCTGGCGGGGGTCCACAGAGGGCCTCGTACAGTTCCACGAGAGGTTAAACTAATTATATCCTAACTCACATCTTTGACTTGTCATTTTTTATAATCTGAGCTCAATGTTTTAGATGTCTGTATATATAAGGAGAATGGAGTACAGACCAGACTATTAGGAGTCTACAGATAGAAATCAGCTATTACATTTTGCAAGCGGCCATCCCCACATACCAAAAGCTATTCCTTATAGTCTGCTAAAAAGAGTAGATAGGATTGTCAGTAATGAATGTGTCAAACAGACACAGATGTTAGAAATGAGAAACGCTTTAAGGTGCCGGGTATCCTGCCTAAGCATTTGTTCGGGAAGCGAAGGAAAAGTGATACAACCCCATCGAAAGAGCTGAAATACCCGAATTGAGAATTGTCCTTTGTCACTACTTTCAATGCGTGGAATGGGGAAATTTCTAGGATCATTAGGAGACACTGCATCTTTTAAACAGTTTGCCTACCCTGACATAAAGAATTTGTTAATTCTCCTCTTATATCTTATTCAAAAGGGAGAAGACACATAGTACAGACCTGTACTGTATGGGAATTCTGCTGTTCATTTAAGGGAAACTAAAGCTTCAAAACAATACAGAATCAGAAGGCAATCTTTTCATCAACAATAGATACCATCCTCCTGATTCTGTATTGTTTTGAGGCTTAAGTTTTCCTTTAAATGTCCTCCTGATTCTGTATTGTTTTGAGGCTTAAGTTTTCCTTTAAATGGACAGCAGAATTCCCATACAGTAATCCCATAACAGCAGAATTCCCATACAGTAATCCCATATAGTAGCACCATCCAGTAATAGCCAAATCCAGTATGGGTATTATTGTATGGGACTACAGTATGGGAATTCTGCTGTTCATTTAATAGCCATGGGCATTTCATTACATACTGGTATCCATTTCATTACATAGTGGTAGCCATGGGAATTTCTTTAAATACTGGTAGCCATTTCATGAACCACACACCATCAGATATGTAGCAATTCTATTCTTTCATTCATACAGTATATGCAGAAAAAAAGGCAATAAAGACTGGACTTAACCAATCTTAATCAAACTTCCAGTACAAATAAAAAAATTCCCACTAAATATTGATTCTCACATGTCCCAATAAAACTGTACCCTAATGGATCAGTACACAAAGAGATACATCAACAAAATGCCCCCAAAGGAGCCAATACATAACTTTGTGGCGGTGCTTGCACTTGATGCTCTTGTGCATAAAATACATTATGGAATCTACAATGTTCAGCTACATAACAATGCTATTTTTTAACATGTTGTTCACGTAGAACTTTATATTAAAAAAAAAGGGAACCAATACAAAACTTTGGGTCTATGGTCTAATTGCATATGCTTGTGAAGGTTCTCATTCAATCAGGTCATTGTATATCTATGGTATTCAGTTAGATCAACTAGACTTAAAGTTTAGTTCTTGAAGACATTCGCTAGTCATCCGACTGGCTTTCTCAAATTCAGAATGACTTGTTCAAGAATCGCTTGGCAATTAAGTACCCTGGAAATTCCAAATTAGCATATGACAGCCAGGTGTTAGTGACTTCTGAATGCAAGGTGTGGATGCATCAGGGTTTTCTCTAGGGTCAGAAAAGATCAGGGGCACTTTTGAGCACTCTATGCAGGAAAAAATTAGGACACAACCCCTTCCCAGCCCTAATTAAGCCACATCACAATTTGATAGATAGATACACAGCCAGGAAGTTATAAAAGAAAGACAAAGAAAGAGTAGACAGAGGTAAGGTGTAGACAGAGATAAAACAAATTAATGACACAGAGAAAACAGTTTACATTATACTGGTAGCAAACTGGCAATTTCAGTATATACTGATAGCAAACTGGCATTTTCATTATATAACGGTAGCCATGGAAATTTCATTACATAGGTAGCCATGGGATTTTCATTACATACTGGCAGCAGTCTAGCAGCAAACTGGAAATTAGTATATACTGTTAGCAAACTGGAAATTTCAGTATATACATAGCAAACAGTAATTTTTCATTATATACTGGTGGCAAACTGACTATTTCAGTATGGTAGCAAACTGGCAATTTCAATATATACTGGTAGCAAACTGGCATTTTCATTATATACTGGTAGCCATAGGAATTTCATTACATACTAATAAGTCATGGGATTTTTATAACATACTGGCAGCAATCGGCAATTTCATCATATACTGGTAGCCATGGAAATTTCATCACATAGGTTAGCTATTAGAATTTCATTAATACTGGTAGCCATGGAAATTTCACTACATACTGGTAGCCATGGGCATTTTATTACATACTGGTAGCCATTTCATTAAATATGGTAGCCATGGGAATTTCTTTAAATCCTGGTAGCCATTTCATTAGATACTGATAGCCATGGGAATTTAGTCACATACTAGTAGCCATGGGCATTTCATCATACTGGTAGTGGTAGCCATGGGCATTTCTACATACTGGTATCCATTTCATTACATAGGGGTAGCCATGGAAATTTCTTTAAATAATGGTAGCCATTTGATTAGATACTGATAGCATGGGAATTTAGTCCACTACTAGTAGCCATGGGCATTTCATTACATACTGGTAGTGGTAGCCATGGGCATTTCATACATACTGGTATCCATTTCATTACATAGTGGTAGCCATGGGAATTTCTTTAAATACTGGTAGCCATTTCATTAGATACTGATAGCCATGGGAATTTAGTCACATACTAGTAGCCATGGGCATTTCATTACATACTGGTATCCATTCATTATATAGTGATAGTCATGGAAATTTCTTTAAATACTGGTAGCAGGGCATTTCATTACATACTGGTATCCATTTCATTTATAGACATACTGGTAGCCATGGGAGTTTTTACATACTGGTAGCCATTTCATTAGATACTGATAGCCATGGGAATTTAGTAGTCACGGGATTTCATTACATACTGATAGTGGTAGCCATGGGCATTTCATTATATACTAGTAGCCATTCTTTGCATACGGGAAGCCATTTCATGCATACTGGAAGCCATTTCATTACATACTGGTAGCCATGGGAGTTTTTACATACTGGTAGCCATTTCATAATGGTAGCCATTTCATTACATACTGGTAGCCATGGAATTTAGTCACATACTGGTAGCCATTGGATTTAGTCACATACTGGTAGCCATTTCATTACATGTATTAGCCATGGAGTCACATACTAGTAGCCATTTCATTACATACTGTTAGCCATGGGAATTAGACACATACAGGTAGCCATTTCACTACATACTGTTAGCCATGGGCACTTGATCACATAATCACAGCAAACTGGCAATTTAATCAATACTGGGTAGGCTATTACCTACCCCATGTACAGGGCAATCCACTTAATGAGTGTATTGCCCTGCACATGGGGAAGGTAATAGCCTAATTGGGGTATCACCTACCCAGTGCAGTGTGGAGCAGAGCAGCTGGAGGCTGGAACAGTCATTGCTAGAAGGCAAGCCATGCAGGGACATTACAGAGCAGCGCAAGGGCTTAATCCTCAGTAGTCACACGAGATCAACGTGATGATGTCATCACACCGGCATGCTGATGACTTCATCACACCGCATGCTTGGTGACGTCATTGTGCAGCCACAGAGTACACTGGGAACAGAAGAATTGAGGCACCTCTTCAGGTAAGTTATATTATAGCGACGCCACTGGGATGCACTGAGGCTAAGGTGTTACGAACTGCCCAGGGTAAGGTGTGCTCTTAAAAAAGTACATACTTTTTCAGACCCTGGTCCTAAAAAGGACCTTTTCAGGTCTCGGCACCATCTTTACTCCGCCAATGACACCGCCGTTGCTGGTGACATCAAATTGCCTCTTGATCCCATAATCTTCTTTCTTCTGGATAAATAGGTATGGTCCAGCTTTAATAATAATAAAATCATATTTGATATAATAAAATAGGAGATGAGAAATAACCTATATACATCAATAGAATTGACAAAAAAAATAATAAGATACTGTAGATATATAGATATCAATGATATAAATAGAAACAGTTAAAGTGCAATAAGTGTCCATATAATATATCTATATATAGTATAGTATTGAGGTTGAATAAAGACATACGTCCATCCAGTCCAACCCATCTAGCAATATCCTCATTTCCGCCTAACTGTGATCCAGAGGAAGGCAAAAAAAACCCACCAAATTTATGAAGGGGGAAAAAATTCCTTCCGACTCCAAGTGGCAATCGGAAATTTCCCTGGATCAACTCTACTTTATGTATCAATACCAGTAACTTGCAACATTCTTGTTTGCAGAAAACTCATCCAGCTTTTTTTGAAAACTGACCAATGAACCTGCCATTACAACCTCCACTGGGAGACAGTTCCATAGCTTTACCGTTCTCACAGTAAAAAACCCTTTCCGAGCTTGAAGCCTAAACCTTTTTTCTTCAAGTCTTAAGGGATGTCCTCGTGTCCTTTGACATGTTCTATTGGTGAAACAATGCCCCAGATAGTTTATTGTGTGGCCGTTAATGTATTTATACACAGTAATCATATCCCCACGCAAGCGCCTTTTCTCCAGCGTACATAATTGTAACTTTTCCAGTCTCTCTTCATATTCAAGCTCCCCCAATCCCCTTATTATAGTTGCCCTTCTCTGAACCCTTTCCATTTCAAAGATGTCCTTTTTGTACAAGGATTCCAAAATTGCACTGCATATTCCAAATGAGGCCTTACCAATGCTTTGTAAAGAGGGAGAGGTTACATTTTCCTCCCTTGAATCCATACCTCTCATTATAAAAGACAATACATGCTGGCTCTGGCTGTTGCCGCCTGGCACTGCTTGCTACCTTTAAGTTTCTTATCCACCAAAACGCCAAAGATCCCTTTCCAACAGGGATTCACAACACAGAGCCATTTTGGTTTGCTGACGAACAACTTTGTCGACCCAGTAAAAAAAAAAAAAAAAAAAAAAAAAAAAAAAAAAAAAAAAAAAAAAAAAAATTCTAGAGAGTGCCAATCGTTGCAAGGGGATCTAGATAGATTATCACATTGGGCTGCAGTGGCAGATGAAATTCAATGTTGATAAAGTGAAGGTGATGCATTTGGACTTAAAATACTTGTGCACTTATACTATAAATGGCCTGTGTTAAGTGAATCCCTGTTGGAAAGGGATCTTGGCGTTTTGGTGGATAAGAAACTTAAAGGTAGCAAGCAGTGCCAGGCGGCAACAGCCAGAGCCAGCATGGTATTGTCTTGTATAATGAGAGGTATGGATTCAAGGGAGGAAAATGTAACTCTCCCTTTTACAAGCATTGGTAAGGCCTCATTTGGAATATGCAGTGCAATTTTGGAATCCGTGTACAAAAAGACATTTTGAAATGGAAAGGGTTCAGAGAAGGGCAACTAAATTAATAAGGGGATTGGGGGAGCTGAAATGAAGAGAGACTGGAAAAGTTACAATTATGTACGCTGGAGAAAGGCGCTTGCGTGGGGATATGATTACTGTGTATAAATACATTAACGGGCCACACAATAAACTATCTGGGGCATTGTTTCACCAATAGAACATGTCAAAGGACACGAGGACATCCTTAAGACTTGAAGAAAAAAGGTTTAGGCTTCAGCTCGGAAAGGGTTTTTTACTGTGAGAACGGTAAAGCTATGGAACTGTCTCCCAGTGGAGGTTGTAATGGCAGGTTCATTGGTCAGTTTCAAAAAAAAGCTGGATGAGTTTCTGCAAACAAGAAATGTTGCAAGTTATGGTTTGATACATAAAGTAGAGTTGATCCAGGGAAATTTCCGATTGCCACTTGGAGTCAGGAAGGAATTTTTTCCCCCTTCATAAATTTGGTGGGTTTTTTTTGCCTTCCTCTGGATCAACAGTTAGGCAGGAAATGAGGATATTGCTAGATGGGTTGGACTGGATGGACGTATGTCTTTATTCAACCTCAAATACTATACTATATATGATATATTATATGGACACTTATTGCACTTTACAATGTTTCTATTTATATCATTGTATATCTATATATCTACAGTATCTTATTATTTTTTTGTCAATTTATTGATGTATATAGGTTATTTCTCATCTCCTATTTTATATTATCAAATATGATTTATTATTATTAAAGCTGGACCATACCTATTTTCCAGAAGAAAGAAGATTATGGGATCAAGGGCAGATTTGATGTCCCAGCAACGGCGTGTCATTGGCGGAGTAAAGATGGTGCCGGAGACTGAAAAGGTCCTTTTTAGGACCAGGGGTGGTCCCGGTTTCGAGCTGCATGGCCCCCTTATCAGAAAGGCTCTGATTAGAGCCACAAGGGCTCTTAAGACCCTATGGGGATCCTGGCTTCGAGCTGCAGGACCCCAACAAAGGCACTTTTCAGTGCCACAAAGGCACTGATAAGTGCCGGGGGGAGGTCCCAGTTTTGAGCTGCGGGACCCCTAAGCCCCAAAAGGCTTTGTCAGTGCCCTGGTGGGGTGCGGGGTCCTTGCCTGTGGAGGTGGGGGCCCCCCTGCTAGTGTGCACTCTGTATAGGGTGTGCTACTAGTGGGACATGCCCCCTCATTTCCCAGCAACACACTCCATGCCCCCACATGCAGCCCCCGACAGCCGGTGACCACATGCGACACACCCCCTTCCCAGCTGCCCTTTCCGCCACCCCAAAGTTGGCGAATTGAAACAGCTGAACTAACCGCGAGATTGACGTTATTACGCTTTATAAATACGATCAAAAAGTACAATCACATTATACAAAACGCCAAAGAGATTAAGACTTTCCGACGCTAGATATCGCGCTTTCTAAATAGCGAAAAGTATCAAGGAATCAGTGCACACCAGTCTTTACAACACAATTGTGTTTAACACATATG
Source organism: Hymenochirus boettgeri (assembly GCA_019447015.1). Lineage (NCBI taxonomy): Eukaryota > Metazoa > Chordata > Amphibia > Anura > Pipidae > Hymenochirus > Hymenochirus boettgeri. Next base: position 122,124,167 of record CM033475.1, on the reverse strand, counting down.
ACGTTCGGTGTCAAATAAACTTCAGAAGGTGCCATTTTGACACTGAAACGTCACATTAATAAACACGATTTGTTGTAAAGACTGGTGTGCACTGATAACTCGATACTTTTGGCTATTCATGCTCGTGGCTACGGTGAGTCGGTAGCACCCAGCACAAAGACACTGAAGTGGATGTGGATAGTCTGCAGGACAAACGATTGATCTGCCCCGTAGTCCAGAATATGATCCCATAACAAATTTATCAGTATCCTCCCCACCACTGATGTTAAACTTACATGTCTATAGTTACCAGGCTCTTATCTTTTTGAATATTAGTATTACATCTGCTTTTTTCTAATGCAGAGACACACGTCAAACAAAACTGAATCTAAGGAGACAAAAGTGGTCAAGATAAAATGAACCGAACTCTCTTAAGATCTGTGGATGTATGTATCAGGATTAAGGCTTTATTGATATTAACTTTATCTAATTGCATTTGTACCTAACCACTGTCAGCCAGAGTAAATATGCTTTTTGGGTTGGTCTTGCTTTGTTCTGTATCTGTACTTCATTTTCTATTTTAGCTAGCCCAACTGGGGCTTGTGGGAAAAAGAGTACAACCGCCAGATTTGCCCTGCAATGCTGCATAAATGGCTCTGTGTTAAGTGAATCCCTGTTGGAAAGGGATCTTGGCGTTTTGGTGGATAAGAAACTTAAAGGTAGCAAGCAGTGCCAGGCGGCAACAGCCAGAGCCAGCATGGTATTGTCTTGTATAATGAGAGGTATGGATTCAAGGGAGGAAAATGTAACTCTCCCTCTTTACAAAGCATTGGAACACAAACATAGGTTCAAAGATGCATTTTGTGTGGCACAAAACAAAACTGGCCATCTTAACAATACACACACACAAAACCCCACATGTTCTTGTTTGAAACCTTTCTGTTTTAAACACCCTTTGTTTTTAATTCCGACTAGTTGCCCTTAAGACAGATGCCCATTTGCTTAAAGAGGGACCCTCCAGCAGGGGCACTGATAAGGGCTTTTTGGGCTTAAGGGGTCTCCGCAGCTCGAACCGGGACCCCCCTCCCCAGCTATCAGGGCCATTGCGGCTCTGACAGGAGCCTTTTGGGGCTTAGGGGGTCCCCACAGCCCATAACCAGGACCCCCCTCCCCAGCCCTTGTAAGGGCCCTTGCGGCACTGATAAGTGCCTTTGTTGGGGGTCAAACAGCTCGAACCGGACCTCTGACGACTCTTAAAAGTCCTTGTGGGCGGCGTCTTGTTTCTTTCATCTGGTGACAGTAACTCCGCTGAGGCCACTAACCCTGAGAAGTACCCATGGGCCTCAGAGGTACCTCCGGCCCCAGTGGCCTCAACAAGGCTGATGTTACCGGAGTCTTGATCTGATGTCTTCTTTCTTCACAGCTAGCGACACCCGCAAGACTGAAGTCACCAATGCCAGGCGGGGCTCACTGCAGCTGACAGTGAGCCTGCTGGCACCCCGGCTTCAGAGGGGGCTGATGTTGCTAGCCTCTACTTTTTCTGTCTTCTGCCATCTACTGCGCATGACTTCTGAGCCCTCAGAGGATTGCAGCTCTTTAATAGAAACAGAAAATGTACCTGATAGGTGATTTGCAGAAAGTCTTATCCGATTCTGATTGGTTAATTTTTTAAATGCTTGGTATCACATTGTTATACAGTACCCAATTATAATTCAGAAATATGATTGGGTATTGTATAACCATGTGATACCAAGCTTTGAAGGTGGGTGCACCTCCCGTGGCAGCATCTAGAGCTCAGTAGGAGGATTTCCTTCTGTCTTCGTTTAATTATATCTATCAGCTTAATTATCCCTCTTGTGTATCTTCTAGGGATGAATCCTACCTGGTTGGTTTGGGAGCTAGTCTGTTAGCTAGTATTCTTGATGAATATTTGGGGTAGGAGTTCAGTAATGCTATCGGTCTATGTAGGAGCATAGGGCGGGTCTTTTCCTGGTTTGGGGATTGTGATGGGATCGGTCCCTGGTCCTTTTGTTAAATGGGGTATAGAAGTGTTTGGTATTTTTAAGAAGTGTTGTTGGTATTTTTATATGTAGGGAAATCAATCTGGGTCTGGAGGGGGCACTGCAGTAAAGTGGCATAGGGATGGGTGGGGTGGGCTGACTTAACACTGGTTGGTGGACTGAAGGACTAACTTTACACAGGATGGTGGACTGGAGCACTGTTAGGCTGTAATGCACCATGAGCAAATGTCTCAGTTGCTTCATGGTAGCACCCCTCTTCTTAACCTTCATACATTATCTTTATTTGCTGATATCTGTGCTGATATAAAGGTGCTGTATATTTTATTCAAATTAGAAGCCTGCAAGTTCTATTTTTTGGGACCTTTCGTGCTTTCTTTTAATAACCACCACCCTATTAAAGGGTATGTCCACCCCATTTAATAAACTTTTGGGGTATAGTAGGGCTCCCTCCCCCCAGCCTCAACCACTATATAGTTTTTTCAGAAACTCCCCTGAATCATTACTATACTTTCCCTCTTTCTTCGGCGTACAGTCCGGCCCTCTGCTGCATGAATCTGAGAGGCAGCCAATCACGGACGCGGCTGCCGGCAGTGGAGAATGCCGGTGGAGAGAGGTAAGGTAAGTAATGATTGTGGGAGTTTCTGTAAAAAATATTATAGTGGTTGGGCTGGAAGCCTACTATACCCCAAAAGGGTTATACACTAGGAGGGGGAGGGAGAGAAAGCGGGTGGGAGAGGGGCTTAGCAGGCGAGCCATTTGGAGCGTGGGATGTAAAGTAAGGATTTTGTTACACTACACAGTGGGGCCAGTAGTGGGTTAATTATAGTTTTGAGGGGGCATGCCCTTTAAGGACAGTGCAAGCCCGTTCCAGCCAGAGATGTGATTGTCAGCTCATTTTAAGAGGAATACTGAAGGTTTTCATTGAACCCTAACTTGTTTTGAGACCAGAGTTGCCCTTACAACCTTACCAACAATTTCCAGATCCAATAGTACACACTGATGTGTTTAAGAACAAACATAATGTAAATTGGTAATAATGTTGCATTTCCTTGCATATATTGTGCCCATTGTAATGATATTAGGATGTGCATCAACATTTCTCAGAAGGTAGAAAGTTGCTGGGTTCCTGGGGGTGTGTTTCTCCTGTGCTGGGGGTGCTGTCACTCAATGTGCATCATTATAGTAGACAGACACCCACTTAGCTGCAGTAAGAATTCCTTTCCTTCCTGACTCTCTAAGTTCATTTTTACAGCTGATCATGCAGACAGAGGCAGGGGAGGAAAAGTCAAAACCTCTTCCCACAATACTGTAACAAGGCAGGGGAACTGTTGTGTTGTTTTAATTTAAAAAAATTTTGTGTCAAGGGCACAGCCACACTGCAACGCAAACGCAATCGCACACAGAATTGCATCGCTTTTTTCTGTTACATATAGAAAAATGCATGCAATTGCGATTAAAAATGCGGAGCGCAAATCGCAAGCGCAATCTCATTGCACCGAAAACGCGGTTTTAGGTGCATTGCCGCAATTCCAATGATCGAAAAAAATGCATGCGCAATCTCATGTGCAAACGCAAGAAATCATGACAGTGTGCCAGTCCTAACTGAGGGGTGGTTGAAAAGTGATCTAAGATTTCATAGAGTGATGCTGCGGAATATGAGCATCTGGTATCGGAGGTGGGGAGGGAGAAGAAAAGGTAGTACCTGATTACTCCTCCATTAATTAGTGAACTCAGTAGCTTGGTGTTGTGTGTGTGTGTGTGTGTGTGTGTGTGTATAGAATCGACACCAACCGTCGGATCACACTCGTTGACAGTCAGTGTCACAGATCTCGTGACCGGACAGGGTTCTTGTGCATGCACATAAGAAACACGCTTCGGCCATGTCCGGCAGCTAGTCACTGAAAGTGGGCGTCAGGGAGAAACTCATTTATATTTCTTCAAACTACTGCTCAAGACACAGGATACTGCAGGTACATTTCCCACTTACACATATATATCCTTACAACCAGGTGATTTTATCAGTGGAGATACCCTTTAAGTAAGTACAAGAGCATAAAAGCAATATTAACATATAATGACATAATATAAAATGTAATTTGCAAATGCCTGGCTGAAAAAAGGAGAGAATCATCGGTGTGTATGCGTTTGTTTCGGGGGGTCTTTAAAATTTATACACATATAATATGTAGTTCTCTTTAAAAACACTTTATTGGAGTGAGAGCGTATACCATTAGTGGTGTCCTTTGAGATCTTCTATCTACACTATGGCTAAAATTTGCCCTTTTAAATGATTGTATTCACATTAAAATAAACATAGTATGAGAATAGCAATAAAAACCATTTTTAGTGCTTTAGTTTTTGGTATTTAATCTAAAAATACCACTAACTGCTTTCAAAATATCTCCCAAAAAGGGCCCCCAAACTATCTAAACTATCTAGATGAAAAGATTCCCAACTATATTGTTAATTAACAAGGCTGTTATTTTTATATTATGTATTTTTGTTGAAAACAATATAAATCATTCTGAGATATATCTAAAGCATGTGAATAAGAAAAGAACAGAGTTTAATGGCCTATTGTTTCTTTTTACTTAAATGTCGTTTATGACTCATACAGCAGTTAGGAGCAGAACAAAAAGAATAAAAAGTAGAAATGGCAAAAGAATCTTAAAATACTCTCCATGGAGAGTAATGGCGTAAAAAGATTACATAGAAAATAGGCCGTGTGTGTATACTGTATATAATAACTAACAGGCAAAATGACACGTTTTTAAAGTTAAAAGCCACATGGGAAAATGACACAATTATCAGTTAATCATTACTGATCACCTATTACTTATCTGTGCATCATTTTTTTTTCGTTGCTTGCTTTTAGATCTGCTCTAGAAGTATTTTATGGAGGAAATTAAAGGGCATGTCCGCTCCAATTGTACTCCTCCCCCAGCCCAACCGCTATAGTTATTTTTGCAGAAACTCCACCAACCATTACTTACATGCCTCTTCCTCCGACGTTCTGTCACAGCCCTCTGCTTACAGAGGCCGGACCGGCAGCCGCATCCATGATTGGCTGAGAGGCAGCCAATCACGGTCACGGCTTCTGGCTATCCAGAACTTCGGAGGAAAGAGGTAATGTAAATACAGTTGGGGAGTTTCTGCAAATATAAGTATAGCGGTTGGGGCTGGGGGGGGAGGCCTACAATACAGAAATGGGTTTTGTGCTGGGGAGGGGGAGAGGAGAGAGAAACGGGAGAGGGGGGGGCTGCAGTGCGCATGACATTTTCTCCCAGAGGGGAGACAGGAGCAGAGTTTATATAGACTCTGCAGGATCCTGATAGTCACTTTTTGGGACTTTACCGGGACATTACATTTGTCCATTTGGAGCAGGGATGTAAGGTAAGGATTTTTTACACTACACAATGGGGCCAGTAGTGGGTTAAATTATAGTTTTGGGATGGACAATGCCCTTTAAACTAGGTTGGGGGTGTATAGTCAATCTACTGGAAGGAGGAAGCAGGGTATAGATGGGCCAGTGGTGGGAGGAAAGGGGTAGGGGCTAGCATAGGGGATAGGGAGGTATGTGTATTAAAGTGTAAACAAATTAAGAATCATAATCTAGAATGTATGTTTTCAAATGCGGAAAAAATTATCAAAGTTCCAACAAGAAAAGGTGCTCTGTGGATCTGGTAATGTCTAACATCGTGGAGCGTATTATAGATATGAAGGTAACTGGAAGCTTAGGGAGATAGTGACCATAAAATATTGTCATTTAAAGTATGTTATCAAAAGGAAAAGAGCCCTGGGTTAACAAAGCAGATTTTCACCAAATAAAAATAGCTCTTCAGCATATCAATTAAAATGATATATTTTCAGGTAAATATATGAACAGAAGTTGACTGTTTTAAAGGGTTTTTAAACCATTTCACATCTAAATTTAACCCTTGAGAAGAAATAGGTCCACACCATGTGGCTGAATTCGATGAATGTAAGAGAATGTATTTATAAAACCTTTAAAGGGTATGTAAACTGGAAAATTGTTTCTTAAATTGCCAATTGATGGAAACTATAAATAATCCCAACAATCACTGTTTTTTTTGTTGATCTGTCCCCTATTTCATTAGATATCCAATCTGAAACATCTTACGTTTAGCATTTCTTTAAGCAGTTTTGCTGTAGCTGGAATGCTGTACACAGTTTTGACAGTTGGTATGCGGGAATAAGTCAGTGGTCAGAGCCTGAGCAAAACAAGTATTGTATTGAAGGCTTGCAGACATACACCTCAGAGTAAATGCTACTGCATGTATTTATAGATCAACATGACGCAAAGTAATTTTTTCAGTATACAACACCTTAAGTTAGAGGGGATGAACTATAGGAACATAAAAAAACTGTAACAGGATTGTAAGAAAGCAACTAAGCTAGCTAAAATTATAATGAAATTAGGATAGCTGAATAAAGCAAAACTAACCCATAACAATTTTAGAAATATAATAATAGTAAGAAGATGAGAACTGAAATGTTGGCCATTAATTAGTGGGGTATAAGTTAGTTACAGATGATAGGCGATAAGCAAATGTCTTGAACTATTTTTTCCCTCGTTTACACTATAGAAGATCCAATTACAGATAGCAATAGGAGAGTATATAGTAAAGGTTAAAGAATGCAGTGCCATTTGGTTAACTGAGATGGGATGGCTCAGAAATAACCAAATAAGGTTAATTTCAAATAAAGCTCCTGGAAAGATAATATACATCTTTCGGTCCTTCTTGTAAATTCTGTTTTATCAGGCTATTGTTTCTTATTTCTTTAGATTCCCTGTGTCCAGAAATGTGCCTTGGATTGAAAAAAGCAGATGTAATTCCAATATTCAAAAAGGGTAGTTGGTTCACAGCCAGGTAATTACAGGCCTGTAAGTTTAACTTCAGTGTGGGGAAGATACTGGAAAGTATGAAATGGGAACATTTCTATAGTAAGGACTGACCTTATAAGTAATAATCAGCATGAATTTAAGAGGAACAATCTGTTAAACAAACTTGTTTGGCTTTTATGAGGAAATAAGTAGGAATTGGACTTTGGCAAAGCCGTAGATGTAGTATACTTGATTAATGGTCAGATCGAAAGTAGTTGTTAATGGGGCCTCTTCAATATGGATAAAGGTCTAAGTGGAGTGCACAGGGTTCTGTTTTGGGGCCACTTCAATTTAATCTCTTATTAATGAACAGTGGGTATTGTCAGCAAGGTCTCTATTTGCAGGTGACACTAAACTTTGCCAACCATTAAAATCTACAGAGGATGTGCAATCATTGCAGGGACATCTAGATAGATTGTCAGATGGGCTGTTAAGTGGCAGATGAGATTCAATATTGATAAATGTAAGGTGATGCATTTTAGACTTAAAATCCTTGAAGCTGCTTATACTTTAAATGAGCTCTGATGTTAAATGAATCTCTAATAATAACAAGGTAGCAAGCAGTGCCAGGCGGCAACAGCCAGAGCCAGCATGGTATTGTCTTGTATAATGAGAGGTATGGATTCAAGGGAGGAAAATGTAACTCTCCCTCTTTACAAAGCATTGGTAAGGCCTCATTTGGAATATGCAGTGCAATTTTGGAATCCTGTGTACAAAAAGGACATCTTTGAAATGGAAAGGGTTCAGAGAAGGGCAACTAAATTAATAAGGGGATTGGGGGAGCTTGAATATGAAGAGAGACTGGAAAAGTTACAATTATGTACGCTGGAGAAAAGGCGCTTGCGTGGGGATATGATTACTGTGTATAAATACATTAACGGGCCACACAATAAACTATCTGGGGCATTGTTCACCAATAGAACATGTCAAAGGACACGAGGACATCCCTTAAGACTTGAAGAAAAAAGGTTTAGGCTTCAAGCTCGGAAAGGGTTTTTTACTGTGAGAACGGTAAAGCTATGGAACTGTCTCCCAGTGGAGGTTGTAATGGCAGGTTCATTGGTCAGTTTCAAAAAAAAGCTGGATGAGTTTCTGCAAACAAGAAATGTTGCAAGTTACTGGTATTGATACATAAAGTAGAGTTGATCCAGGGAAATTTCCGATTGCCACTTGGAGTCAGGAAGGAATTTTTTCCCCCTTCATAAATTTGGTGGGGGTTTTTTGCCTTCCTCTGGATAACAGTTAGGCAGGAAATGAGGATATTGCTAGATGGGTTGGACTGGATGGACGTATGTCTTTATTCAACCTCAAATACTATACTATATATAGATATATTATATGGACACTTATTGCACTTTAACTGTTTCTATTTATATCATTGTATATCTATATATCTACAGTATCTTATTATTTTTTTGTCAATTCTATTGATGTATATAGGTTATTTCTCATCTCCTATTTTATTATTATCAAATATGATTTTATTATTATTAAAGCTGGACCATACCTATTTATCCAGAAGAAAGAAGATTATGGGATCAAGAGGCAGATTTGATGTCACCAGCAACGGCGGTGTCATTGGCGGAGTAAAGATGGTGCCGGAGACCTGAAAAGGTCCTTTTTAGGACCAGGGGTGGTCCCGGTTTCGAGCTGCATGGCCCCCTTATCAGAAAGGCTCTGATTAGAGCCACAAGGGCTCTTCTAAGACCCTATGGGGATCCTGGCTTCGAGCTGCAGGACCCCAACAAAGGCACTTTTCAGTGCCACAAAGGCACTGATAAGTGCCGGGGAGGGAGGTCCCAGTTTTGAGCTGCGGGACCCCTTAAGCCCCAAAAGGCTCTTGTCAGTGCCCCTGGTGGGGTGCGGGGTCCTTGCCTGTGGAGGTGGGGGCCCCCCTGCTAGTGTGCACTCTGCTATAGGGTGTGCTACTAGTGGGACATGCCCCCTCATTTCCCAGCAACACCTCCATGCCCCCACATGCAGCCCCCTGACAGCCGGTGACCACATGCGACACACCCCCTTCCCAGCTGCCCTTTCCGCCACCCCAAAGTTGGCGAATTGAAACAGCTGAACTAACAGCGAGATTGACGTTATTACTGCTTTATAAATACGATCAAAAAGTACAATCACATTATACAAAACGCCAAAGAGATTAAGACTTTCCGACGCTAGATATCGCCGCTTTCTAAATAGCGAAAAGTATCAAGGAATCAGTGCACACCAGTCTTTACAACAAATTGTGTTTAACACATATGACGTTTCGGTGTCAAATAAACTTCAGAAGGTGCCATTTTGACACTGAAACGTCACATTAATAAACACGATTTGTTGTAAAGACTGGTGTGCACTGATAACTCGATACTTTTGGCTATTCATGCTCGTGGCTACGGTGAGTCGGTAGCACCCAGCACAAAGACACTGAAGTGGATGTGGATAGTCTGCAGGACAACCGATTGACTATGCCCCGTAGTCCAGAATATGATCCCATAACAAATTTATCAGTATCCTCCCCACCACTGATGTTAAACTTACATGTCTATAGTTACCAGGCTCTTACTCTTTTTGAATATTAGTATTACATCTGCTTTTTTCTAATGCAGAGACACATCGTCAAACAAAACTGAATCTAAGGAGACAAAAGTGGTCAAGATAAAATTGAACAGAACTCTCTTAAGATCTGTGGATGTATGTATCAGGTATAAGAGCTTTATTGATATTAACTTTATCTAATTGCATTTGTACCATACCCACTGTCAGCCAGAGTAAATATGCTTTTTGGGTTGGTCTTGCTTTGTTCTGTTATCTGTACTTCATTTTCTATTTTAGCTAGCCCAACTGGGGCTTGCTGGGAAAAAGAGTACAACCCGCCAGATTTGCCCTGCAATGCTGCAAGTTTCTCTTCTTTAGATTCTGCACCTCAAATTCCAAAAGAGCCACCCACTCACATTTGACACAAACATAGGTTCAAAGATGCATTTTGTGTGGCACAAAACAAAACTGTCCATCTTAAACAATACACACACACAAAACCCCACATGTTCTTGTTTGAAACCTTTCTGTTTTAAACACCCTTTGTTTTTTAATTCCCTGACTAGTTGCCCTTAAGACAGATGCCCATTTGCTTAAAGAGGGACCCTCCAGCAGGGGCACTGATAAGGGCTTTTTGGGGCTTAGGGGGTCCCGCAGCTCGAACCGGGACCCCCCCTCCCCAGCCCTATCAGGGCCATTGCGGCTCTGACAGGAGCCTTTTGGGGCTTAGGGGGTCCCACAGCCCATACCAGGACCCCCCTCCCCAGCCCTTGTAAGGGCCCTTGCGGCACTGATAAGTGCCTTTGTTGGGGGTCAAACAGCTCGAACCAGGACCTCTGACGACTCTTAAAAGTCCTTGTGGGCGGCGTCTTGTTTCTTTCATCTGGTGACAGTAACTCCGCTGAGGCCACTAACCCTGAGAAGTACCCATGCGGCCTCCAGAGGTACCTCCGGCCCCAGTGGCCTCAACAAGGCTGATGTTACCGGAGTCTTGATCTGATGTCTTCTTTCTTCACAGCTAGCGACACCCGCAAGACTGAAGTCACCAATGCCAGGCGGGGCTCACTGCAGCTGACAGTGAGCCTGCTGGCACCCCGGCTTCAGGGGGGCTGATGTTGCTAGCCTCTACTTTCTTCTGTCTTCTGCCATCTACTGCGATGACTTCTGAGCCCCTCAGAGGATTGCAGCTCTTTATATAGAAACAGAAAATGTACCTGATAGGTGATTTGCAGAAAGTCTTATCCGATTCTGATTGGTTAATTTTTTTAAATGCTTGGTATCACATTGTTATACAGTACCCAATTATAATTCAGAAATATGATTGGGTATTGTATAACCATGTGATACCAAGCTTTGAAGGTGGGTGCACCTCCCGTGGCAGCATCTAGGCTCAGTAGGAGGATTTCCTTCTGTCTTCGTTTAATTATATCTATCAGCTTAATTATCCTCCTTGTGTAATCTTCTAGGGATGAATCCTACCTGGTTGGTTTGGGAGCTAGTCTGTTAGCTAGTATTCTTGTGAATATTTTGAGGTAGGAGTTCAGTAATGCTATCGGTCTATAGTTGGAGCATAGGGCTGGGTCTTTTCCTGGTTTGGGGATTGTGATGGGATCGGTCCTTGGTCCTTTTGTTAAATGGGGTATAAGAAGTGTTTGGTATTTTTAAGAAGTGTTTGGTATTTTTATATGTAGGGAAATCAATCTGGGTCTGGGAGGGGGCACTGCAGTAAAGTGGGCATAGGGATGGGTGGGGTGGGCTGACTTAACACTGGTTGGTGGACTGAAGGACTAACTTTACACAGGATGGTGGACTGGAGCACTGTTAGGCTGTAATGCACCATGAGCAAATGTCTCAGTTTGCTTCATGGTAGGCACCCCTCTTCTTAACCTTCATACATTATTTACTTTATTTGCTGATATCTGTGCTGATATAAAGGTGCTGTATATTTAATTCAAATTAGAAGCCTGCAAGTTCTATTTTTTGGGACCTTTCGTGCTTTCTTTTAATACCCACCACCCTATTAAAGGGTATGTCCACCCCATTTAATAACTTTTGGGGTATAGTAGGGCTCCCTCCCCCAGCCTCAACCACTATAATAGTTTTTTCAGAAACTCCCCTGAATCATTACTTACTTTCCCTCTTTCTTCCGGCGTACAGTCCTGGCCCTCTGCTTGCATGAATCTGAGAGGCAGCCAATCACGGACGCGGCTGCCGGCAGTGGAGAATGCCGGTGGAGAGAGGTAAGGTAAGTAATGATTGTGGGAGTTTCTGTAAAAACTATTATAGTGGTTGGGGCTGGGAAGCCCTACTATACCCCAAAAGGGTTATACACTAGGGGGAGGGAGAGCAAAGCGGGTGGGAGAGGGGCTTAGCAGGGCAGCCATTTGGAGCTGGGATGTAAAGTAAGGATTTTGTTACACTACACAGTGGGGCCAGTAGTGGGTTAAATTATAGTTTTGAGGGTGGACATGCCCTTTAAGGACAGTGCAAGCCCGTTCCAGCCAGAGATGTGATTGTCAGCTCATTTTAAAGGAAATACTGAAGGTTTTCATTGAACCCTAACTTGTTTTGAGACCAGAGTTGCCCTTACACCCTTACCAACAATTTCCAGATCCAATAGTACACACTGATGTGTTTAAGAACAAAACATAATGTAAATTGGTAATAATGTTGCATTTCCTTGCATATATTGTGCCCATTGTAATGATATTAGGATGTGCATCAACATTTCTCAGAAGGTAGAAAGTTGTGCTGGTTCCTGGGGGTGTGTCTTCTCCTGTGCTGGGGGTGCTGTCACTCAATGTGCATCATTATAGTAGCAGACACACCCACTTAGCTGCAGTAAGAATTCCTTTCCTTCCTGACTCTCTAAGTTCATTTTTACAGCTGATCATGCAGACAGAGGCAGGGGAGGAAAAGTCAAAACCCTCTTCCCACAATACTGTAACAAAGGCAGGGGAACTTGTGTTGTTTTTAATTAAAAAAAATTTTGTGTCTAAGGGCACAGCCACACTGCAACGCAAACGCAATCGCACACAGAATTGCATGCGCTTTTTTCTGTTACATATAGAAAAATGCATGCAATTGCGATTAAAAATGCGGAGCGCAAATCGCAAGCGCAATCTCATTGCACCCGAAAACGCGCGTTTTAGGTGCATTGCCGCAATTCCAATGATCGAAAAAAATGCATGCGCAATCTCATGTGCAAACGCAAGAAAATCATGACAGTGTGGCCTAGTCCTAACTGAGAGGGGTGGTTGAAAAAGTGATCTAAGATTTCATAGGTGATGCTGGGAATATGAGGCAATCTGGTATCGGAGGGGGAGGGAGAGAGAAAAAGGTAGTACCTGATTACTCCTCCATTAATTAGTGAACTCAGTAGCTTGGTGTGTGTGTGTGTGTGTGTGTGTGTGTGTATAGAATCGACCAACCAGTCGGATCACACAGTCAGCAGTCCTGACGCATCGTCACACATTCTGTGCATGCACTAAAGGAACACACGCTTCGGCCATGTCCCAGGCAGGCAGTCACTGAAAGTGGGCGTTCAGGGAGAAACTCATTTATATTTCTTCTAAACTACTGCTCAAAGACACAGGATACTGCAGGTACATTTCCACCTTACACATATATATCCTTACAACCCAGGTGACTTTTATCAGTGGAGATACCCTTTAAAGTAAGTACAAGAGCATAAAAGCAATATTATAACATATAATGACAATAATATAAAATGTAATTTGCAAATGCCTGGCTGAAAAAAGGAGAGAATCATCGGTGTGTATGCGTTTGGTCGGGGGGTCTTTAAAACTTTATACACAATATAATGTAGTTCTCCTTTAAAAACAATTGAGTGGACATACCATTAATGGGTCCTTTGAGATCTTCTATCTACACCTATGGCTAAAATTTGCCCTTTTAAATGATTGTATTTCACATTAAAATAAACATAGTCTAAATCCAGGCACACTAACAATAATCTAAAATAATTTTAGGGTGCTCTTCTGAAATCATCTCCCAAAAAGGGCCCCCAAACTATCTAAACTATCTAGATTGAAAAGATTCCCAACTATATTGTTAATTTAACAAGGCTGTTATTTTATATTTATGTATTTTTGTTGAAAACAATATAAATCATTCTGAGATATATCTAAAGCCTGATGAATAAGAAAAGAACAGAGTTTAATGGCCTATTGTCTTTTCTACTTAAATGTCGTTTATGACTCATTACAGCAGTTAGGAGCAGAAACAAAAGAATAAAAAGTAGAAATGGCAAAAGAATCTTAAAAATACTCTCCATGGAGAGTAATGGCGTAAAAAGATTACATAGAAAATAGGCCGTGTGTGTATACTGTATATAATAACTAACAGGCATAAATGACAGTTTTTAAAGTTAAAAGCCACATGGGAAAATGACACAATTATCAGTTAATCATTACTGATCACCTATTACTTATCTGTGCATCATTTTTTTTCGTTGCTTGCTTTTAGATCTGCTCTAGAAGTATTTTATGGAGGAAATTTTAAAGGGCATGTCCGTCCCAATTGTAATCCCTCCCCCAGCCCCAACCGCTATAGTTATTTTTGCAGAAACTCCACCAACCATTACTTACATGCCTCTCTCCTCCGACGTTCTGTCACAGCCCTCTGCTTACAGAGGCCGGACCGGCAGCCGCATCCATGATTGGCTGAGAGGCAGCCAATCACGGTCACGGCTTCTGGCTATCCAGAACTTCGGAGGAAAGAGGTAATGTAAATACAGTTCGGGGGAGTTTCTGCAAATATAAGTATAGCGGTTGGGGCTGGGGGAGGGAGGCCTACAATACAGAAAATGGGTTTTGTGCTAGGGGGAGGGAGAGAGAAACGGGAGAGGGGGGGCTGCAGTGCGCATGACATTTTTCTCCCAGAGGGGAGACAGGAGGCAGAGTCTTATATAGACTCTGCCAGGATCCTGATAGTCACTTTTTGGGACTTTACCGGGACATTACATTTGTCCATTTGGAGCAGGGATGTAAGGTAAGGATTTTTTACACTACACAATGGGGCCAGTAGTGGGTTAAATTATAGTTTTGGGATGGACATGCCCTTTAAACTAGGTTTGGGGGTGTATAGTCAATCTTACTGGAAGGAGGAAGCAGGGTATAGATGGGCCAGTGGTGGGAGGAAAGGGGGTAGGGGCTAGCATAGGGGATAGGGAGGTATGTGTATTAAAGTGTAAACAAATTAAAGAATCATAATCTAGAATGTATGTTTTCAAATGCGAGAAAAAATTATCAAAGTTCCAACAAGAAAAGGTGCTCTGTTGGATCTGGTAATGTCTAACATCGTGGAGCGTATTATAGATATGAAGGTAACTGGAAGCTTAGGGAATAGTGACCATAAAATATTGTCATTTAAAGTATGTTATCAAAAGGAAAAGAGCCCTGGGTTAACAAAGCAGATTTTCACCAAATAAAAATAGCTCTTCAGCATATCAATTAAAATGATATATTTTCAGGTAAATATACTGAACAGAAGTTGACTGTTTTTAAAGGGTTTTTAAACCATTTCACATCTAAATTTATACCCTTGAGAAGAAATAGGTCCACACCATGTGGCTGAATTCTGATGAATGTAAGAGAATGTCATTTAAAACCTTTAAAGGGTATGTAAACTGGAAAATTTGTTTTCTTAAATTGCCAATTGATGGAAACTATAAATCATCCCAACAATCACTGTTTTTTTTGTTGATCTGTCCCCTATTTCATTAGATATCCAATCTGAAACATCTTACGTTTTAGCATTTCTTTAAGCAGTTTTGCTGTAGCTGGAATGCTGTACACAGTTTTGACAGTTGGTATGCGGGAAAATAGTCAGTGGTCAGAGCCTGAGCAAAACAAGTATTGTATTGAAGGCTTGCAGACATACACCTCAGAGTAAATGCTACTTGCATGTATTTATAGATCAACATGACGCAAAGTAATTTTTTCAGTATACATACACCTTAAGTTAGAGGGAATGGAACTATAGGAACATAAAAAAACTGTAACAAGGATTGTAAGAAAGCAACTAAGCTAGCTAAAATTAATAATGAAATTAGGATAGCTGAATAAAGCAAAACTAACCCTAAACAATTTTAGAAATATAATAATAGTAAGAAGATGAGAACTGAAAATGTTGGGCCATTAATTAGTGGGGATAAGTTAGTTACAGATGATAGGCGATAAAGCAAATGTCTTGAACTATTTTTTTCCCTCTGTTTACACTATAGAAGATCCAATTACAGATAGCATAGAGTTAATAGTAGTAATGGTTTAAAGAATGCAAGTGCCATTTGGTTAACTGAGGATATGGCTCAGAAATAACCAAATAAGGTTAATTTCAATAAAGCTCCTGGAAAAGATAATATACATCTTTCGGTCCTTCTGTAAATTCTGTTTTATTCAGGCTATTGTTTCTTATTTTCTTAGATTCCCTTGTGTCCAGAAATGTGCCTCTGGATTGGAAAAAAGCAGATGTAATTCCAATATTCAAAAAGGGTAGTTGTTCACAGCCAGGTAATTACAGGCCTGTAAGTTTAACTTCAGTGGTGGGGAAGATACTGGAAAGTATGAAATGGGAACATATTCTATAGTAAGGACTGACCTTATAAGTAATAATCAGCATGAATTTAAGAGGAACATATCTTGTTAAACAAACTTGTTTGGCTTTTATGAGGAAATAAGTAGGAATTTGGACTTTGGCATAGCCGTAGATGTAGTATACTTGATTAATGGATCAGATCTAGAAAGTAGTTGTTAATGGGGCCTCTTCAATATGGATTAAAGGTCTAAGTGGAGTGCCACAGGGTTCTGTTTTGGGGCCACTTCAATTTAATCTCTTTATTAATGATACAGTGGGTATTGTCAGCAAGGTCTCTATTTGCAGGTGACACTAAACTTTGCCAACCATTAAAATCTACAGAGGATGTGCAATCATTGCAGGGACATCTAGATAGATTGTCAGATTGGGCTGTTAAGTGGCAGATGAGATTCAATATTGATAAATGTAAGGTGATGCATTTTAGACTTAAAAATCCTTGAGCTGCTTATACTTTAAATGGCTCTGTGTTAAATGAATCTCTAATATATAACAAACTTAAATGTAGCAAGCAGTGCCAGACGGCAACAGCTAGAGCTACCAAGACATTGTCTTGTAAAGAGGTTCTGGATTCACAGGAGAAAAATATTATTCTCCCTCTTTACAAAGCATTGGTAAGGCCGCATTTGCAATATGCAAAGCAGTTTTGGGATCCTGTGTACAAAAAGGACATATTGGAAGTGAAAAAAGCATTTATAAGAGGGCTGGGGGAGTTTGATTATTAAGACAGGTTGGATAAGTTACAATTATGCACACTAAAGTAAAGGAATTTGCATGGGGATATGGTTACTGTGTATAAACCTATTAATGTGCCATACAATAAACTATCTGGGACATTGTTCACCAATAGAACATGTCAGAGGACCTGCGGACATCCCTTAAAGGGTATCTCAACCCAAAAATATAAATGTTTCTGTAGTGTAGGGGACCCCCATCCAACCTTAACCGCCAGGTTTATAACTTAAAAAAAAAAAAAAGTGCACAGAAACAGACTTAACCACCTTTGAGAGTTTATTGTATGGCTCGTTAAAGGGCATGTCCACCCCTTTTTACAACTTGTTATATAATGTAGGTATTGGTCCCCCAGCCCCAACCGCCATAATAGAAATTTGAGAAAGTCCCCCAATCTTAACTTTCCTTACCTCTCTCCTCCGCCGCACTCCCCGGCCCACTGCTTGCATGGAACTGCAAGCAGGGGGCGGGACCGGCAGCTCAAAACACTGGGGGAGAGAGGTAAGGTAAGTAACTATCGGGGGACTGTCTCTAAATTCTATTATAGCGGTTGGGGCTGGGGGACCTATACCTATATTATATACAAGGGGTTTAGAGCTAGGGGGAGGGAGAGAAAAATATGAGGGAGAGGGAGGGAGAGGGAGGAGGGGAGGACTCTCCTGCGCATGCCTCAAACCTTGTCGAGGTTGAGGCCGAGACAAGCGCAGGATGAGTCACTGGGAGCTTCTACACTGCAGTTTTCCTGACTTTGGAGGGGCATAGCAGGAGAACCATTTGGAGCAGAGATTTATGGTAAGGGTTTTTGTACACTACACAGTGGGGCTAGTATGGGGTTAAATGGGATTTTCCCCCAATCCCCTTATTAATTTAGTTGCCCTTCGCTGAACCCTTTCCATTTCAAAGATGTCCTTTTTGTACACAGGATTCCAAAATTGCACTGCATATTCCAAATGAGGCCTTACCAATGCTTTGTAAAGAGCGAGAAAAACATTTTTCTCTCTTAAATCCATACCTCTCTTTACAAGACAATACCATGCTGGCTCTGGCTTCCTTTAAGTTTGTTATCCACCAAAACTCCAAAATGCTTTTCCAACACGGATTCACTTAACACAGAGCCATTTATAGTATAGTATAGAAGTAGCATAAGGATTTTTAAGTCCAAAATGCATCCTATTCATCGACCAATTTTCTATCCATGTTGAAATGTGCCACGCCAGACCAACAGACCTTTCATTTATACATTAGTCGCCTATGTGGGACTGTATCAAAAGCCTTTGCAAAATCCAAGTATAGTACATCTACTGCTATGCCAGAGTCTAAATTTCTACTCACTTCCTCATAAAAGCCAAGCAAGTTAGTTTGACAAGATCTATTCCCGCCTAAATCCATGCTGGTTACTACTTGTAATTTCAGTCCTTGAAACAGGTAAGTAGAATAAAGGGGTTCTTGATGCACTCCAAAAAGAAGATCAGCACAACTACTTTAGTAGAATTAAAATATCTCTTTAATAGGAGCCTATGATTAAGGACCCATCAGACTAGCCGGTGGCAGTGGTACCCTTCAGAATTTTCCTTAATAAAGAGATGTTTTAATTCTACTAAAGTAGTTGTGCTGATCTTCTTTTTGGAGTGCATCGAGAACCCCTTTATTTTACTTACCTGGTATCGGACCTAGCAAGGGGTTCGGGGCTAGACACATGGAAACGGTGAGTCCAAACTTATTATATGGAAGTCTACAATGTAATTAATGCTGATTGTGTGAAAACTAAGCGACAGGCTCAGGGCTAAAGCACCTGAGCCCCATCTAATACAAGTGAGCTTTCACAAGGCTGTTCTATATCAGCCGCTTGTTTTCCATATATATGTAAACATGTCTTTATAAGTAGCAGTTTGTGTATCAGTCCTTGAAACATACTCTAGAATATGTTTCCTTATTAAACTCCACTATCTTCCCCACCACTGATGTTAAATTTACAGGCCTGTAATTACCCAGCTGTAAACCACTACCCTTATTTAATATTGGTATAACAATCAGTCCATCTTTTTCCAATCCAGAGGCACACATCTGGACCTGAGTGAATCTGCAAAAATAAGAAACAATGGCCTAGATAAAACTGAACTTAGCTCCCTAAGGACCCGAGGATGTATTTTATCCGGTCCAGGAGATACTGTAGTATATACAAAAAATAGTATTCTAATCCACAAACAATTCTAATTGCATATTGGCTACCTCCATAAGGTTGCCTGCTAAAAAGCTGTTTGTAGCAGCAACCTTATAGAGGTAGCCAATATGCAATTAGAATTGTTTCTGCACTAGAATTCTATTTTTGTATGTATAATATTTTTAGTCTCTAGTTGCACTTCAATATGGATGTACAACATTTTTTTATTTATTGTGAGATACTGTAGTATAGTATAGTATAGTATTTAATATTGAATAAAGACATACGTCCATCCAGTCCAACGCATCTAGCAATACCCACATTACCGGCCTAACTGTTAATCCAGAGGAAGGGGAAAAAAAACCACCAAATTTATGAAGGGGAAAAAAATTCCTTCCTGATGAGTGGCAATCGGAAATACCCTGGATCAACTCTACTTTTCCCCTGGTCCTGCATGGCAGTTGACAGGTGAATACATTCCTCCTCACATTATTTTTTCCTGCTTGTGTGCACAGGCTCGCTATTCGCCAGAGGTCTACCTCTCTTCCTCCTGTCAATACCTGTACCAAGCATAAATGCAAAGTCAGGAGGGGGTTCTCGCTTGTCCCCCAAATAACTCAGGCTCTCTTCCGGCTCTCCTCCTGTGTCGTGTACAGATGACGTCATCATGCCAATGTTCATTTAAACTGGCTGAGCATGCAGCGTCCTTAGAATGGACTCCAAACCTAAGAAGTTCACAGAGTTTACTCTTGTGCCCTCTTTGCATAAGCTAATGGATTTTTATATTCTTTTCAGTACTGCCATGGGGTCTTCCAAAAGATACAGGTCTGAGTTCAGGGGATAAGTCTATATTAAAGGGTATGTCCATCAAAAAAGTAAGTTGGTTTCTATTTGATTTACTGAAGAACAGGAGGTAAATGCACTATCTCTTACCTCTCGTTCTTCAGTAAATCTTACAGGAGAGGAGGAGACACTTAACCGCGGACCCGCTCCAGTGCCGAATTCCCCAACGCCTCCGACGCATCTGTCAGTGAGACTGTCAGTGAAGTCGGCGCTGGAGCGGGTCTGCGGGTAAGTGTCTCCTCCTCTCCTGTAAGATTTACTGAAGAACGGGAGGTAAGAGATTTAGATTTCAGATAGAAACCAACTTTTTTTGATGGACATACCCTTTAAAGAGTGGTACTGTTCAATTGTGTACATAGGAAGCTTCTGATGTACTCTTCATATATATTTCAGCTCCTCTCCGGATTCAAGGGATCGGTCTTATTACTCCAGGAAGTACAAGAAATCTGAATGTGCTTTGTGCTATAGCACAGCCAGTCATGGAAAAAAGCTTTGCGAAGATTGTCTCCCCCTACCTTGGATCAAATAGCTGATATTGTAAGGAACATTATGCAGTCCAATATGGAAGTAATGAAAACAAGGGGCGAACCTTCTGGGATTCCAGTAAATTAACCAGATAGGAACGACAAGGGGTAATTCTGATTGTGAGTCCGTAGGTGAAGAGACAGCTTTACCTTCAAATTTTAATCAAGACACTATGGATCATCTCATTATAGAGATGGGCGAAACCACTAAAATCCATTCGGCTTGTGGCTTCGTGGATTTAAGCCATTAAAGTCAATGGGAGAAAAAAATAGATGATAGATAGATAGATAGGTAGATAGATAGATAGATAGATAGATAGATAGATAGATAGATAGATATCCAACCTTGTAGTAAGATGCAGAGCACTCACAGGACTTTTTGCATTTGTATTTTGCACAAGTCCTGTGAGTGCTCTGCATCTTACTACAAAGGTTGGCTATTCAAGGAATCTACGGCAGCACCCAGGCTATATATCTTTGGAAGGTAGAGTGCACACTATTACTCTTTTTGGATAGATATATAGATAGATAGACAGACAGACAGACAGACAGACAGATAGATAGATAATAGATAAATAGATAGACAAACAGAAGCACAAAGTAACCTGGACAGTACCAGCAGGAATAACAGGGACCTGACCCTATGTTCCATTGCACTTGCAGGTAGGCCCCTGTTCTGCATCCTTTCCTATGCGGATTCATGGATTTAAGCCATTAAAGTCAATGGGAGAAAAAAATCTGCACATATCCACCTAAATATAAGGTAAAATAGCAATGGTAACCCACTGTACATTGCTCTGGGACCTGGTCTGGGGAACATGTACATATATTGTATCCAGAACTTTCCTCACGATCGCACGTTTTTTCAAGCTTCCGCATTCTATTTTCAGGTGGCGTTCAAAATTTTCAAAAATTCGAGAATTTTTACATTTTTTAAGGAATTTTCGAGTTTTCAAGGAATTTTCAAAAATTTTGTAAAAAATAGATAGATAGATAGATGATGGCTATATAGATAAATAGATAGATAGATAGATTTAAGGGGCCCATACACTATGCAATTTTGTTGTACAATCGTTGTATGAACTCCACGATTGTACATCAATTGTATCGTTAATGGTATAGATAAAGTCTGGTGCAATTAAATTGAGAAGATCTGATTGAATCTGAAGGTGATTTTTATCTGCTACAACAAAATTGTTTATGTGTATGAATGATTGTCCAACAAAGATCTGCCAACTCGATCCTGGAGTGTCAAATAAACAATTTCCTGGAAAAAGCAGAGCTCACAGTCTGGAAGGTGTGAGACCATAGAGTGTATATTTTGTATATGATGGCAATGTGTGATGCGGTACACATGACAACAACAGGTGCATTAATTGATGTACGAAAACACATCAACATTCGTTAGCAAATAACATATGAAAGAAAAAACAGCAAACACAATCGCAAATTACTTCATTCTTCATTACCATTTGAGACCTTAACCCCAAAATGTGCTTTGTACGTTCGGCATTTCCGCCATATTACACTGCAAGGTGAAAATCTGCCCATATATGGTGAATTGGTTGCTTTCAAGCAGCACATTCTATTCTGCAACAATTTACATCTTACACAATCATATCTGCCTATTAATGCCAGATTGTGCACAGCAAATGGCAACAACGATCGTTTCCAATTTAAATCTGGTCAGTAGTTCATAGACCAATTTCATTGCATCGTGTATGGGCCCCTTTAGATAGATAGATAATAGATAATAGATAGATAGATAGACAGACAGACAGATAGATAATAGATATAGATAGACAGATAGATGATAGATAGATAGATAGATAGATAGATAGATAGATAGATAGATAGATAGATAGATAGATAGATGGATAGATGATAGATAGATATGTAGATAGATAGATCGACAGGTAGATAGATAGATAGATAGATAATAGATAGATGATAGATAGATAGATAATAGATAGACGGACAGACAGACAGAAGCACAAAGTAACCTGGACTGTACCAGCAGGAATCACATGGACCTGACCCTATGTTCCATTGCACTTACAGGTAGGCCCCTGTTCTGCATCCTTTCCTCCTTGTTCCATCTCCCCCCTGCTTGCTATATCCACTGCCCCTCCACTTTTCTTAGACTTCTTACAGGTCACAGGTTGTGCAGAGGAACACATTGGGCTCTTTAACCCTCCCCATCTTCCTGTGTCAGCAGTAAAGATCCCCCTACTGCTTACCATTAAGCAGTCCTGTCTTCATATCGCACAAATTGAAACTGCACAGCTCTGCTCCTTCCTCCTGAACAGGGACAGGTGATTGCAGGTGCTCCTGCCCACCTGCTACTGTCAATCGTCACTGGAACAGGACAGAGCATAGTAGACTTAATAACAGACATGGAGGTGTGGGTGGAAGAGGGCAGTCGGCAGCGCTACACATATGACCTATTCTGCCTATTCCACTGTGACAGTCCTAACTCCTAGATGTCTCTGCATGCTCGCACACACCCCACCCCAACACATGGGGCGTGCAGTCAGGGGGACAAGTAAGGGAGTCTCGCGTGATTTGCGTCCAAGGCAGTGGATACTTTTTCAAATCCACTGCCTTGGTTGGATACTGCTGCCTTTCCTCCTGCTCTGCTTTAGCTCTGCCTCCGGACCTGGCACATATGCTTACGGCACTTCCTCATTCTCACCCGGCGAGAATAGATTTTTTTTCTTTCTCCCATTGAAATGCTGCTTCTTCGGGTCACAGACAAGGTGCCACTCTGCGGCATTGTCTCAAAGCGGCTCATTAGCGAGACAGCCCTGCTGCAGATGTGAAGCTCTGCTAACGGAGGGCGTAGGTGAATGCTCCCCCTATTTCTGTATAGGTTATGGAGCGCTTAAGTCAAGGAACATCAATTTAAACGTAACGTTCAATAATTATCTAGAATTCAATAATGAATAAAAGTTCGGAAGTTCAAAATCCGGAATAGTTCGGGTCTATACAAACTGTTAAAGCTCGTGTTCAATATTGGGTCTAGTCCATCTCTAGTCATGAACTTTCTACTGTGCTTGTTCAGAAATTTCCTCCCCCCTTACTGGATTTGAAGCATTCCAATGGGCACCAGGCATGTACAGTGCCAGAAATGCACTATAATGTAGTGGCCACATAGCAGTGTCTGGTGGGTCGTTTCGGCATCCATACCACTGTCTTGGTCCTCCAGAATTGGTTCATTAATTAACAAACGTTCAACGTTAATATACAGACGCGACCGTACATTATTGATAATGCACTGTATCACTAAATTGTTTTTAAATAAGGCCCCATGACCTCTAAAAGGCCTAACCCTAAATTTGTCCAAAAAACTTAAAAGAGGGGGTTGGTTAGCCCTCCACTTTGGGTCCCAAATTGTGTGAATACAAGAGTGGTTAACAAGTGATCCACCACACTAAAATTCACACACAGAAAGCTCAATAACTCCAACACTGTCAGGCCTCCACTAAAGTCACTTTAAGACACTGACAAAGACGCGCATGTCTAGCTGCCCTTTATATCCAGGGGGTCGGTACAGGGGATAAATAGCTGCAATTGGTGAATTTGATACATAAAAATATTCAAAAATTTCAAAGTGGGCTTGGAAAATCGAAGATCTAGGGCGGAGTCTCGAAGATCAGCCCCAGAACCGCGTTCGGATCCGCAATCTGGTCCATAGTTAGTTAGTCAATCAGATTATTTCTGAAAGAATCTGATTGGTATGATTTATGGAAGAATCTGATTGTAACCAATCAGAATTGGTTACAATCAGATTAAAATTGGTTTAAATTGGTTTAATTGGTTAGTATACCAATCAGATTCTTTATGAAAATTCTGATTGTAACTAATCAGAATGGGTTACAATGAGATTCTCTCTGTTCCCCAAACCATTTTCCAGGTCCCAGAGCCATTTACAGTAAGTTACTGTATAATTTTTGCCAAATGTTCAAAAATTCCTTGAAAATTAGAATTTTCAAAATGTCACAATTTTTCGAAAATTTTCAAACGCAGAGGGCTTACTCTACTGCTGTAATAGCCATGAAGCCTTCCATTGCCATTACCAATTTGGCCAGAGCCAACCGCATTTGGCTACAGGAGTTGGAACAAGCCATTAAGACAGGAGCAAAGAAGAAATGATTTCCTCTCTACAAGACTTCAAACTAACTAATGACTATAGGCAAAAGCCTCAATGGATTCGGTTAAACTTACTGCTAATTCCATGGGCCAATCCATAAAAGCCAGGAGAACACTATGGCTGAAGCAGTGGAAAGCAAATACCCAATCCAAACAAGGACTGGCGGTCAGTCCATCCGAAGGCAAGCTTCTGTTCAGCTCTAAGTTGGAGGATCAGTCTTTTAGAAGGGTAGACCCTCTTCCCCGAGGCCTTTTTGGAGTAGCTCCAACCAAAATAGTCAACACTACTTTCGTTGATCTTGAGGTAGACCCTTATGACTATGCTCAGAAGATCGGAGTAAGTTGTCTAACCTTTTTCAGCCATACATGGCCAATATTTCGGACAACCAAAAGTGGGTGTTGAAAACAGTCAAAGAAGGGCTCAAGTTAGATTTCTCTGCCACTCCGGATTCTCACAGATTCCTCAAGTCCAGAGTCCTCTTTGCATTAGAAGCTCAAGCTCTGATGATACAAGAGCTTCAGCAGCTCCAGGAAAAAAACATTATAAAACCAATAAAGCTAAAGAATTAAAAGAAAGGAATTTACTCCTGGATCTTCCTGAGGAAAAAGAATTTGGGGGAAGCCAGACTTAGATCTAAATTCCTTCCTTCACCAAGAAAAATTCAAAATGGAAACACTGAAATCTATCTCTCAACAAATAAATTGTTTAGACTGCATGGCAAAGATAGACTTACACAGTGCTTACCTCCACATCCCAATCTTCAATGCCCACAGAAAATACTTACCGTTCTGCATCCTGAATCAACACTGGCAATTTACATCTCTTCCCTAGGGATGGCCGGTTCGCGGATCCGAACCCGGATCCGCCGCGGATTTATCCCGTTCGCGAACGGCGGATTTTTCCGAACTTCCGATTCGCGGATTTTTCGTATTTTCGAAAATTTTCGAAATTGCGAGTTTTCACGTATTTTCGAAATTTTTCAAAAATACGGGAAAACATGTATTTTCAAAAATTTTCGAAAATACAAGGACTTCTCTTAATTCCATACATACGTATTTTCGAAAATTTTCGAAATTACGAGGATTACTTGTATTTTCGAAAATACAAGAAAACTCGTAATTTTGAAAATTCCTGAAAATACGTGAAAACTCGTAATTTCGAAAAAATTCGAAAAATCTCGTTATTTCAAGGGTATTTTTAATTTTAATGGGTCCGCTCGCGAATTTTTTCGAAAATTCGCGGATCCTCGAGCGGACCGGATTTTGCGAAGTTCGGACATCTCTACTCTTCCCTTCAGACTAACATCAGCTCCACGAGTCTTCATGAAGGTTCTGGTTCCTCTCCAAACTACGAGTTCAGGGAATTGAAGTGTACACCTACTTAGACGACATACTGATAAAAGCAAAGAACAAGTCGTTACTAATGGAACACCTGCAGACTACAGTGAGATGTTTAGAAGGGTGTGGCTGGACTATCAACACAGAAAAGTTATGTCTTCAACCATCCCAACAATTGATTTATCTGGGGTCACTCTAGATTCTCTCGAACATCAAATAACAATTACAGAAGAAAGGAAATTTGATATCATCAATCTAATAGTGAATCTAATAAAGTTTCCATACTTGACAGCCCTCAGTTGTCAGAAAATAATTGGGAAGCTGGTCTCAACACAAGGATTGTGGAAGCACTCCAATAAGGCTAATTTACAACTACATTTTGCTACAAGTATAGTATTTGAGGTTGAATAAAGACATATGTCCATCCAGTCCAACCCATCTAGCAATATCCTCATTTCCTGCCTAACTGTTGATCTAGAGGAAGGAAAAAAAATATACCAAATTTATGAAGGGGAAAAAAATTCCTTCCTGACTCCAAAAGGCAATATGATAAATTCTACTTTATGAATAAATACCAGTAACTTGCAACATTCCTTGTTTGCAGAAACTCATCCAGCTTTTTTTTTAAACTGACCAATGACCCTGCCATAACAACGTCCACTGGAAGACAGTTCCATAGCTCACCGTTCTCACAGTGAAAAACCCTTTCCGAACTTGAAGCCTAAACCTTTTTTCTTCAAGTCTTCAGGGATGTCCTCGTGTCCTCTGACATGCTCTATTGGTGAACACTGCCCCAGATAATTTATTGTATGGCCCATTCATATTCAAGCTCCCCCAATCACCTTATTAATTTAGTTTCCCTTCTCTGGACCCTTTCCATTTCAAAGATGTCTTTTTTGTACACAGGATTCCAAAATTGCACCGCATATTCCAAAAGAGGGAGAATAACATTTCCCTCCCTTGAATCCATGCCTCTCTTTATACAGGACAATACCATGCTGGCTCTGGCTGTTGCTGCCTGGCACTGCTTGCTATCTTTAAGTTTGTTATCCACCAAAACTCCAAGATCCCTTTCCAACAGGGATTCACTTAACACAGAGCAATTTATAGTATAAGCAACACAAGGATAATGTATCAACATTGAATCTCATCTGCTGCTTAGCAGCCCAATGTGACAATCTATCTAGATCCCCCTGCAAAGATGCAACGATTGCACATCCTCTGAAGTTTGTAATGGTCGTCAAAGTTTTGTGTCATCAGCAAACACAGAAACCTTGCTGACAATACCTACTTCCAAATCCTTAATAAACAGATTAAATAGAAGCGGACCCAACACAGAACCCTGTGGCACCCCACTTAGCACTTTAGTCCATAATGATGAAGCCAAATTAACAACTACTCTTACTACTCCAAGTATACTACATCTACTGCTATGCCAGAGTCTAAATTTCTACTTACTTCCTCATAAAAGCCAAGCAAGTTAGTGTAACAAGATCTATTCCTTTTTAATCCATGCTGGTTACTACTTATAATGTTAACTTTCCAGTATCTTCCCCACCACTGAAGTTAAACTTACAGGCCTGTAATTACCCGACTGTGAACGACTACCCTTTTTGAATATTGGATAACATCAGCCTTTTTCCAATCCAGAGGCACACATCCGGACAAGAGGGAATCTGCAAAAATAAGAAACAATGGCCTAGATAACACTGAACTTAGCTCCCTAAGTACCTGAGAATGTATTTTATCCGGTCCAGGAGATTTATTAATATTAACCTTACTTAGTTCTTTCTGTACCATATCCTCGGTTAACCAAAGTGCAGTTGAATCTTTTAAACCATTATTGCTACTATACTCTATGATATCTGTACTTGGATCTTCTATAGTGTATACAGAGGGAAAAAAAATATTGAAGACATTTGCTTTATCGCCATCCTCCGTAACTAACTTATTAGTTATTAAACCCATTAATTGATGGTGCCACATTTTCAGTCCTCATCTTCTTACTATTAATATACTTACTTAATATACTATATTTTTAGGCTTAGTGTTGCTTTGTTCAGCTATCCTAACCTCATTATTAATTTTAGCTAGTTTGATTGCTTTCTTACACTCCCTGTTACAGTTTTTATAATCCCTAAAGGCCCTTTCTGTCCCCTCTGACTTAAAGGTTTTAAATGCTTTTTTCTTGCTTTCCATTTGCCTCTTTACATCAGAATTCAGCCACATGGGCACGGATTTATTGTTTTTACATTTATTTCCCAAGGGTATAAATTTAGATGTGAACTGGCTTAAAACACAGTCCACTCCTGTTCAGTACCTTTACATGATAATACATTATCCCGGTTAACATTCTAAAGAGCTAAATTTGCTTTCCCGAAATTAAGTCTTTGTTAACCCAGCACACTTTTCCTTTCGATAACAAAGTCCAAATGACACTATTTCATGGTCACTATTCCCTAAGCCTCCAGTTACCTTTATAACTATAGTGCGCTCCACGATGTTAGATATTACCAGATCACACAGAGGTCCTTTTTTAGTAGGAACTTCAACCACCTGTGAGTGAAAATTATCCTGCAGCAAATTCAGGAATTCATGGCCCTTTCTGTGTTGGCAGTTCCACTACAGCAATCAATGTCTGGGTAATTTAAGTCCCACATAATGAGCACACTCCCCAAACTTGCAGCCCTTGCCAACTGCATATGAAGCTGACTCACATCCTCCCTGCTAGCATTTGACAGCTTATAGCAGACACCCTTTCCTGTTGCCTAATTCCACCCATATTGCCTCCACTTTAACATCCATATCACCAGTTATCTTTTCTTTTAAATATGACTTAAATTCTTTTTTTAACATAAACACATACTTCTCCCCCTTTCCTTTTTTCATATAATACAATACAATACAATTCATACAATACAATACATTGTATTGTATGTATTTATTATGAAGCATGGTCAATCTTCTATGTGGTAATAGCACCCCCAACACGCCCCTTTAATGGGAGGTCCTATGCCTTTAATATAAAGCACTGAATGGATGGCCTCTTCCCTCATTTTAAAAAGCCAAAGGGCTGGGGGGAAGTGAGAGAGCCTGTTATATTGATCCAGTGTGCAAGTATGAGAAATGCAAAAGTTTGCTAATCGTAATTGAAGTAAAAAAGGTTAGAAGTTAGGAACTTCCAGAATGGGGTTACCTTGACTTGGTTGGAAGGCTTTTCATTCATGTGATCACAGTAATGTATACTAAAACCCCTTTGTTTATAATGTATGTCAGTGTGCAGATAATATGATATTGTATGGGGCCTAGAAATGTGCATTGATTATCTTTTCTATGTTTGTATAAATGTTTGACCAGATCAGTAGCACTTACGCAAAATGTAGTTGTAAATTAGCCTAATTGGAGTGCTTCCACAATCCTTGTATTGTATGTATTTATTATGAAACATGGTCAAGTTTCTATGTGGTAATAGCACCCCTAACACGCCACTTTAATGGAAGGTCCTATGCCTTTAATATAAAGCACTGGATGGATGGCCTCTTCCCTCATTTTAAAAAGCCAAAGGGCTGGGGGGAAGTGTTATGTTGATCCAGTGTGCAAGTATGAGAGATGCAAAAGTTTGCTAATCGTAATTGAAGTAAAAAAAGGTTAGAAGTTAGGACCTTCCAGACTGGGGTTACATTGACATGGTTGGACGGCTTTTCATTCATGTGATCACAGTAATGTATACTAAAACTTTGTTTATAATGTATGCCAGTGTGCAACATTAAATAAAAAGAGTGCTTTGACAGAGTCCCAACATGTTACGCCTCCGGTTGAATTTTTAATGGAACTTTTAGAGTTGATTTTGAGTAGAAATTACTTCCATTTCAAAATGCTATATTTCCTGCACATTCAGGGCACGGCGATGGGGTCCAATGTGGCCCCATCATTTACCAATCAGTGTATGAAGTATTTCGAAGAGAAAGTAATACACCCTGGGCTGGAAACCAAGGCATTGGTTTATAGGAGATTTATTGATGATTTGATCATCGTTTGGGATGGAGAGGAGAGTGAAATACTCCAGCCTTTCAATGAAATGAATGCCTTGGACAGACCCATAAAACTGACTGTTACCTGTAACAATCAAGTTATAGGTTTATTGGATTTAAGAATTTTTAAGGATGGTGACAAACTGGGGATGACCCTGTACAGGAAAGGGACAGATAGAAATTCGATCCTGCACGTCATATTGTATGTGGAGTTATTGGAGGGTCAACTTAAGGATATGACCAATAGGTTCAATACAAGGGTCTACAATATTAAGATCTTGAAAGAACAATTGTTGAGAGCACTTACTGGTTCTAGAGAGCTGAGGACTGGAATTGACCATCTTGAATATCTAACTTTTCCAATGGACTCTGTAAGCTTCAGTAATGAACTTAAGAACGTAATAGTGGAAGATTGGGACTATATAATAAAGACTGATGATACATTACCATTTAGGGACACAAAAGTTAATTGTGCCTATAAAAGAGGGCACAACCGTAGAAATGTACTCGTCAAGACGGATATTTGGAGAGAACTATAGCTTACTGCACATTATAGCTTACTGCACATTTAGTCCTGACAGTGGCAAAAGGGAAACACTTTTCTACAATAAAATTTTTGTTGCTGTAAGACCAGTGGAGTGCTTTTAGGCTGATTAAACCTGTGTTACATTGGATGGAGAGACACCTGGGAGTTTGAATTGTGATGTGGAGTGCTATCAGGTCATATGATATATCTATTTTATATATATTTATTTAATAGCTTTATTGGCACATAATACAATTACATTAACAAGACCCCTTGAGTGCACCTATCTATCTGATATTGGACTGTCCCCTTGAGTGCACCTATCTATCTGATATTGGACTGTCCCCATGAATGCACCTATCTATCTGATATTGGACTTAGAATTCTTGTGAATTATGGGTAGCACCAGGGGCAATGTATAATATATATATTAGCAAAAGTGTGCCCCTTGGTGCACAATGGAAATTATGTGTGTGTATGTTTTGCTATGTGTGGATACAGTGGATATAGAATCTTTACACAGGTATATTTTAAACTGTTACTCAAGACAGTCACCAGCTTCAAATCCAAATAGGATAATCCTGCAGGTCTGAGAGTAGACCCTGGCAATCCTGCCTCATTGTGTGGTTGAAACTTAACATGCTAGGTTAATACTTATTAGTATTCACCACAGCAAGTGGTGATGGTACCTCATATATTATAACAGAAGGTACTTCACAGCATCATGTTATTATAATAGCATTGCCCTAATAATCTAATGTATAAACAAACACTTCTCATTCCCAGTTTACCTAAAGAAATGGATTTATCCTTTATATACTCTTTTATACAGATCTAATTGATCTGTATAATTTCTTCAGAGCAATTTTTAATAACTTATAACTGCTTTTTATTTCAGTATTACACTAAATTCTTGGTATACCTGTCTGGCTTTACCACTAAGCAAAAGGCTAAGGACTTGCAAGCGAGCACCTTCATCCAAACCATTAATAGTGGCTGCCAATTCAAATTGTTTTAGCCAATCAGTCCACTCCCTAGTTACCCTACCAAATGGATCAGATTTAAAAATAGGTTTGGCAATTGGGCCTGGTAGGTACAAGGACAGGAGGATTTAAATCAATACTTTCAGTAGCAGCCTCCATAGCTTAAAGGAGAACTAAACCTAATTTTTATACTCCAGAATCTGAAAACAATCCCCCTAAAAACACCAATAAACTATAAAATGGCACTTTAGTAAACTGTTAAAGTAAATCAAAGCCTGTTAAGAACTGGATGAAGTAACTGTGTGTATGTGCAGTGTCAGACCACACCTCCTGACCTCAGTCACATGCTTCCTTGCTTTATCTGTCCTGTAAAAGGATTGGCTAGATATTATTAATGGGTGTGACCAACTGTAACAAGTTTGTGCCATAGCTAAGAACTGAGCATGTGCAGAACATAATGGTCGTTGACCAAACTGTCTGATACTAGAATGCTG
Source organism: Hymenochirus boettgeri (assembly GCA_019447015.1). Taxonomy (NCBI): domain Eukaryota; kingdom Metazoa; phylum Chordata; class Amphibia; order Anura; family Pipidae; genus Hymenochirus; species Hymenochirus boettgeri. Next base: position 122,092,333 of record CM033475.1, on the reverse strand, counting down.
AGAAATAAAGCACAAACCATATGATATTTAGGTAAATTTCCCAGTGCCTGTATCAAAATGAGAGGTAAGACACAGATTACTGGTTTTATATCAAGGTGTTCTGCCTTCTGGTTCATTGTTGTTCTGTGGCTTTAGTTGCCCTTTAATACAGAGAACAAACATACAAAGAAAACGGGGAGAATAAATGGTATCATTTTACTTTTTCTGGATTACACTTCCTTTCACATGGAGCAGACACAGGGGTGTGGTTTAAGCTGCCATTGGAACATTCCATGTTGAAAAAGGGATCTGAGCTCTGTAAGTAAGTTTATGTATTTTGTATATTTTATGTTGTACCTAATATAAGTCAGAGCTATACTTCATATACATTTACTGATGGTCATTTAAATGGTAATAGTGAGATATATAGTTGTATATGTACACACATACATATACAACTTTCCTATATGTAATATCATGTACCCCCCACCACATTGGTAGCTCTTAAAAACTCAATGCTATCTCCTATGGAGATATAAATATATTTATATAATATAAGGGATATATCTTATTTCTTATTTGATGAAAGCACTCCTGCTTCTTGATCTCAACCGCCTGGGTGCAACTTCAAAACATGGTGCCAATTTTGCCCCAACCAATCAGATGTCAGCTTTCAAATTTTAAATAAGATATGATTGGGGATAGAAACAATTCAAGATCTGGTAGATACGACCACTAAACGCCCCCTGTCTTTCTCGCAAGCGAAAAATAAATTTCCTATCATGGGACCTAATTTGTTCTATTACTTACAATCCAGCAGCTATGTCTCAAAATCAATCTCCAACCTAGGAGAAACAGACTGGAATAACCCACTTGACACACTACTACAGTCACTGGAACAAAGTCTGAACTCTCTATCTAACTACAATATACTCCTGCAACATCATATTAACACTCAAACCACACACCTAAAGATAAACCAATGGAAACAAGACATACCCACATTAACAGAAAACGCCACACAAGAAATCATTAATCTACATATAAAATATCTCCCAGCAATCTCATACCACGAAATGACCCTGAAGCTACTACACAGAGGCTATATTTCACCATACAGAATGGGAAGGATCAGGGGCCTACCTCAGACTCTGTGTCCAAAATGCAAGGATCCCAAACCGGATCTATTCCATTGCATGTTGTCCTGTCCAGTTATCCAGGATTTCTGGAAACACGTAGCTACGTTTTCTACACAACATTTAATTAACTATGTCCCCCTGACACCATTCTGGGCAATATTTGGACATATGAGTACACAAACTTCCCGCATCACACTAGGAGCCAAAAAATGACTCCTCAATATATCAGCTGCAGCCAGGAAAACCATACTCCAACAATATATAACACCCACCCCGCCATCCCTAAAGCTATTCAAAATCAAATTATCATACCTATTCCGAATGGATTGGGTAGAAGCAACACTAGACAAAGAAAACAAAGTCAACCAATTCTTCAAACTCTGGGAAAGTTTTATTGACATTTTACCTACACACATTAAACAAAGAATTCACGACTGCTTCCATATAACAGTATGCTATACGGAACAAACCTTGAGTCACAACCCCCCGGTCTCTCTGCCATGAATGGATACATAAGTCAACCTGCGCGTTACTCCCCCCCTTCCTCTTCCTCTTCCACCTCTTTCTTCAACCGTCGGGACTAGATCCCCACCTGATCCCTGGCGACTGAACAACAATAATAACTGCTATTATCATTATGACCTTAATTTAGGCAATTAGTTAAATAAGTTAAGATAGTGTTATAACCCCGCAAATTAGTTGCGGCAAGTTAGGTAAGTAAATAATAAAATAATAATTTAGAGCTAGAGATGTGAACCAGTAATATCTTTTAAGACTCAGATAACATGATAAAGATCTAATGTTAATGTCTATGCATAACTTACCTAGTAATCACTATCGGGGAATGTACAATTATACAGCTAATGCAAGGAAGTTCTTGAGCAAATTTCTTCCCCCTCTTCTACTATTTCTTCCTTCTTCTCAATAAGTATATCTATGCAAATGTATGTTCCAATTTGTCTTATTCTTCATATTCACTGACTATACCTATGCAAATGTATGTTCCAATTTGTCCAATATGAACTTTTATTGAATCTCCCCTTAAGACTATATATGCTGCTCACTTTTATATACACAGTTGGCTTGATAAAGTTCCAAGGCAAAGGACCGAAATGTTGCCTGTGTTGCACAATGTTGAACTAAAGCACTGTTAATGTATTTAGAAAACCCTTGTGTGCATTGAACTTTCCCTCTAAGTATATTCTTGAAGGAGAAATAAAGGGCATTCTTTTAGATTATAAGGAAAGTTTCATCTTCAGGTTAGGAAAGGTTTCTTTTCAATATGCATGGTGAAAATGTGGGACTGTTTTCCAGCATATCTGGTAATGGCAAGTTTATTAAATAGATTTAAGAGTGGCTGGATATGTTTCTAAAATTCAAAATTATTGATATTAACACATGTAGTTCTAGCTGATCCAGGAATCATTTCAGATTGCCATTTGAAGTCAGGAAGGAGAAAAAATCTCTATTTCAGCTGGGGGGTTTTTCTTCCTCTGGATCAGCTGTTAGGTAGGGCTCATGAGCAGGCTAAAAAGGTTGGACTAGATGGATGGATGTCTTAATTCAACCTACATTACAATGTAACTATGTTTAAATTTCTTAAGATTTATTGTTCCTTCAGTTTGACTGGGTCACAACCATTTTCTTAATTACACTCCCAACGCATGAGAGAGCACCCATGATGCTTTAAAGATGGCTGCTGCAGGCATGCATCTTTCCTTCTGATACACAAGCTCTTTGTCAAGCAAATATGTACATTTACATTTTCTCTAGGGTTGCCCGATCCGCCGGGCGGATTATCAACGAGCCCCAATCGAAGGGCCATTTTGTCCGACAAATTGCCCATACACAGCCCGATTATTGGGTGAAATGGCCATGCATAAACATTGTGTGTCGCAGGTCAACAACCACGATCATATGTGTGTATGAGGCTTATGTGTTAGTGTTTTATGGTCTTTAGTTTATTTAAATCTCTTCTGATGGTTACTTAATTAAATTTGTCAAATGTCCTTAGCGCTTATGGTGTGGTGAAGAGATGTGGGTGATGGTTGGTCTGCTGCTAGGCTACCCAATTCCACTGTATCTCAAGAATTTTAGTAGGTTTAGATCTGGTATCTGCGCTGTCCTCCTCTCACCCAAAAATAGATAAGACCAAGAAATGTAGTATTAATACCTTATCAATCCAATACATATATACATACAGACCATATAAAAAATGTATAGGGACTAATAATATTCAGTAGGGTAGCACCCTGGATATAGATCTTTCACCCTATAAGGTTACATAATAGTAGCATAATAGGAGAAGGAGTTTTAAAAGATTCCCCTACTTTTTTTATCGCAATTGCAAATGTGCACACTGGATTTTACTTTGGAAGTTTTATCTTGTTTTCCTCTATGATAAATAAAGCTGTGTTTTTACCCACCTCTCTGGAACACGTAAGTCTTTTTGCCTATACATTTTTTATATGGTCTGTATGTATATATGTATTGGATTGATAAGGTATTAATACTACATTTCTTGGTCTTATCTATTTTTGGGTGAGAGGAGGACAGCGCAGATACCAGATCTAAACCTACTAAAATTCTTCTGATGGTTGCTACAATCCAAAATTATCTTATTTTAAAAGTATTTCCTTGGCTAAAGTATTAATTTTTGTTCCAAATGACAATGGATGAGTGACCCTCATTTGTTTTCCTTCTGTCTCTTATAAAAGCATTGACATACTGTTTGTCAGATTCATACAGCTTTTTCTCTTTCACTGTGATTTCCATCTCCCATGGGTCCAGTCTCCCATAAATATCTTTATGAAATCTGGTGGATTATTGCTTGCTAAATATAGCCTTGTTTAGGTTTTCATTTAATTCACAACCTGAATGAAGTGCATTATCTTATTAAAGGGCATGTCCACCCCCAAAACTATAATCCCCCCCACTACTGGCCCCATTGTGTAGTGTAGTTTAATCCTTACCTTACATCCCAGCTCCATAAGGTTCTCCTGTAGTCCCCCCCAAAGTTCCAAAAACTGCCCACCAGGAGGATAGCAGAGTCCATATAGGATTCTGCCTCCTATCTGGCCTCCAGGAGAAGTTTGGCATGCGTACTGCAGCCCTTCTCCCCCTCCCTCTCCCTCCCAATTAGGATTCCCTCCCCCTACCATAAAACCCTCCTGTCCCCCCAGCCCCAACCGCTCTATTTATTTTATTAGAAAGTTCCCCAAACTTTTACTTACCTTCCCTCTTTCCTCCGCCGCACTGAACTCCCGGCAGCCGCGTCCGTGATTGGCTGCCGCTCAGCCAATCACAGACGCGACTGCCGGTCCCGCCCCTCTGCTTGCATTGTCTCGCAAGCAGAGGGTCTGGCAGCACGGCGGAGGAAAGAGGGAAGGTAAGTAAAGTTTGGGGAACTCTCTAATAAAATAAATAGAGTGGTTGGGGCTGGAGGGACAGGGGGAATGATATAGCAAAAAAAAATTTTAAGGGTGGACATACCCTTTAACGTATTAAGAAACATAAATATATGGCTAATACTACTGTTAATTTGTATTTATTCTAATGAATATTCTATTAGTATTATTTGTATTCATATACTGTATATTCCCATTTAATGTAAGCAACGCACACCACCTCTGTGAATCTTGGGTGCATTCACTTAAAATACATAGTTAATAAGAACAACAGCTCCAACTGCCTGGGTGTTATTACTTAAAGTATTCAAGTGGGAAATAATTGAAAAAGCTGAAAGGAAAGTATAACTTGTAAAATATAAACTTTCTATTTGTCTTGAAAGGCTGCATTTCGAAAGAAAATGCACAATGGTGCAGAAAGAAAAGAAGTTTTAAAACTCAATTTATTTCTATTGTGATTATAGAAGGTGTGTAAATTTCAAGCTTTGTTCTCTGTAAATACATGTTTTTCATTATTTTGTAATTTTTAGGACTTTTATTATAAAATTGTGTGTGTATCAGAGGGACACTAAAAAAATTACAGCACCCTCCAATCAGTGGCATTTAATCAAAAAAGTAGTAATCGGGCTTGATTATGCCTTCAATTAGGTGTGTCCAATCAAGAAATTGGTAATCTGACTAGATTATGCCTCATTTAACAAAGATAGTAGCAGGTGGGTTTAAATTACATATTGATAAATGAAGGGGGAAATGCCTGGAAATTTACAGATAACTCTGGAAAAGAAATGATAATGGATATAAAGAGTAGAGACCAATAGATATCTTAAGTCACCGTTTTAAAACCAAGTTAGAAGCTAAGAAAAGTTTCAAATTATTCCAAGGCTCAATAGATATTTGTACATGATGTAAATTAATTTCTTAAAGGTCATTAAAAAGTTCTCATTACTAGCAGTATTGGAACATTAGCACTATCGAAATTGTTTAATTGTTTATTAATTGATTGTAGAGACTCTATTTTTAGACTATATGGTATATTTTTAAACTGGCAGGTAAAAAGCAGGTCTTGTAGATATTAGATCGCCCTGTTGGTGCCTTATCTACATAACTAGCAAACCCCCGATTCTCCCCTCTTTCTCTCTGTTTCCCTTCTCTCTCTCTCCTCACTCTCTCCTCCCCCTCTCTCTCTCCCCTCCCTCTTTCCCTTCTCTGTCTCTCCCCTCTCCTCTCTCTTTCCTTTCTGTCTCCCCCTTTCTCCCCACTCTTTCCTCCTCTTCCCACTATTTCCTCCACTCCCCTTTTCTCTCTCTCCCCATACTCTTTTCCCCCTCTTTCTCTCTCTCTCCCCCCTATTTTTCTCTTTCTCTCCCTCCTTTCACTCACTTTCCTCCTCTCTCTCCTTCCTTTTCTCTCCTCCTCTACTCTCTCACTCTCACCTACTCTTTCTCTCCCCCTTCTCTTTCTTTCTCTCCCCCTTCTCTTTCTCTCTCTCTCCCTCCTCTCTCACAATCTCTCTTTGTTTCTTCCTCTCCCTGCCCCCTCCTCCTCCTATAGAAATGGCATTGAGGGGTGTGCATGTGAGTCTTGGGTGCGCGCACTGTTAAATGACGTGTCGTGATGTGCACATGTGCATATCGGGGTCTGTGCACACTTGTGGATGGCAGTAGTCATATTGCCTTCTCCAATGGCAGTGGCGCGCGCACATTGTGGGAGAAGGTTGATGACGCGGCGCTTGAGCAAATGCATCTGTTATCCATGCATATCGACACTTCTTAGTTAGTATATAAGATTATCTACATAATGCCCATTTCTTAATAGACATTGTTATTTCATGCTATTTAAAACCTTGAACAGTGAGATTCTGTTGATCATGTATATCAAATTTGTATGTAGGGGTATACTGTACCTTTACTTTAAAATGGTGTGCCTGTGTTGATGGTGCAGGTCTTGGCTTTTCTATGCTAAATAAAGCTTAGCAAAGTATAGCAATTCTTTTTTAAGATATCCTTATATTGTCAGTCTGTACCCCGAAATTCTGCATGTTTATAGTTTTCTAAGAACACGCAAAAGACTGATCTAAATTCCAAGCTACGTTAAATATTGTAATCGTTTCCTGGTACTGCTAGAGGAGAGTTACCTGGGAGACAGATGTTGTAGTCAGAAGTAGGAGGAAATATGAGTCCAGGAGTCTGTATTAGAATGGACACAATGTTGGAGCTGGATATGGAATATACTGAAGTGGTATCTGTAGTGAAGCAGGAGCAGAGACAGGAACAAGGAGAAGCTGAGCAGTAACAATGCTGGAGTGGAAACTGGAACAGTGGAGACCTGAACTGTAATAATGCTGGAGCTGAGACCGGAACAATGGGAAGCTGAACTGTAACAATGCTGGAGCTGTGACTGTAACAATGGAGAGCTGAACTGTAACAATGCTGGAGCTGTGACTGGAACATGGAGAGCTGCTGTAACAATGCTGGAGCTGTGACTGGAACAATGGAAATCTGAACTGTAACAATGCTGGAGCTGTGACTGCAACAATGGAGAGCTGAACTGTAACAATGCTGGAGCTGTGACTGGAACATTGGAGAGCTGAACTGTAACAATGCTGGAGCTGTGACTGCAACAATGGAGAGCTGAACTGTAACAATGCTGGAGCTGTGATGGAAACAATGGGAAGCTGAACTGTATCAATGCTGGAGCTGTGAGTGGAACAATGGAGAGCTGAACTATAACAATGCTGGACCTGTGACTGGAACAATGAAGAGCTGAACTATAACAATGCTGGACCTGTGACTGGAACAATGGAGACAGGATCCTCACGAGGGCACAGGAACCTGCAAGCCCACAGACACCAAGAACAATTGACAATCGGATGTCCGTGAGAAGTAGGAGGCTTCCTTAGAACGTGGTGATGTCACCGCACGTCACCCGCCCGGGATGCGCCCTACCAGACAGACGTTGGGCCAGGAGAACAGGTAAGTTCCTTACAAATACTTAACAGTTTGTATGAACCTTGGGGACTTTGAGATCTGTTGTTACCTTTTCAAATAAAATGTTTGCACCCAACATTCTCCATGAACTTTATTTTATATATATTTTAGGCCTAACTATTTACCATCTGATTTTGTTTGTTTTATTCGCATTATTGAATAATGTATACGCTACATATTTGTACACATGTGCAAAATGCTTATAGAGACACTATTATACCTTGTTCTAGATACAAAAGTTTTATGAGGTTATAGATGTACCGCAGTGGTGATATGAGCACTGTTGCTATAGAAACAAAAATCCCTAAATTAGCAGCCTCAGTAGGAGGGCTGTTTCCCCGCGATTTCCTCAAGGGAACCTACTGAAAGGAACTCACAGCACAGCTGGATTGAGTTTTGAAAAAAGGCAGACATAAGACAATAAAAGGTGTGAAAGATGTCTGTTACCAATCAGATGGTAGCTTTTTACACATTACACAGGTAAATGTTGTCACCTCCGATGAGACAGTTACCAAAAACATATAAATATATTTACACTTAAATTCTTTTACAAAAACCTTTAAAACACAATAAAATAAATAATTTATTATGGTGATTATTTACCATAATTTCCCATTTTACAAGTTATATCTATTAGCTTTAATATTATATTTAAATAAGTATTTATTAACATAGTCATACCTTACTTCACTTTGTCCTTCAATGTTTGGTTCACATCTGTCTTTCAGTTGAATGGTCCCCAAATTTATAAATGTGAGACCTTGCCGACTTGGAGATGTGCTAAGAGTGGAAGAGTTTGATGGAATACTGTCCTCATCGCTGGAAGGTGTTATCTCTATGGATGGAAGCTGTAAGTATTCTGGATACCTTAAAGAATTAAAAGTATCTGTGGTTTCCCAACCCCTTGAAGACTTTGAATGTCGCATCTTGAAGTGTCTGTGGCAATGGCTTGGGGTGTAACAGGTGGATGAAGAGGAGCAATCTGCAAGACTTGCGATTTTCAATTCTGGTAACTTAAGATTTTCATTTATATCTCCACTAAGCATCTTAAGAAACCTTGTTAAAACCAAAAGTAAAGCCAAGAGCCAATCAGACAACTTCCTGAGAACAAAAATAAATAGAGTGACAGGAAGTATCAATTCACACAGCCATAAGGTTTCCTCTTTTCATAGGAAGCTTCTTTCTATCAAGCATTGACTGAGTTTCTGTTTTCTACCCTTAACCTGTGCATTGATTCTGCAATGAAAAAAGAAAAGAAGAGAAATGAGAAAGTTACAGATTAATTTACTGCATTTGGAATTATTATAAGATAACGATATGCATAATAAAGACACAGACATTGTGACAGAGATGGGGGTGGAAGGGCTTAAGTTGAACAGATACCAAACACAGAAATAGCAGCTGCCAGTGTAACCCTAGCTCCTGGCTAGCTAAAGATTGTGACCGAAGCAGTTTGCACAAAATGGATTTCTGAGTAGAATCAACATTACATATTTTCTATCATAAAATATGAACGTAATAAGAGTTGTTAATGTACAGAATCGGTAAATTGCATTATGAGTTTCTTTATTCAGAATCCATACAGGAAAGAAGTCTTATGTGAGAAGAGAACTGATCAAGCCGGCATTTCTGTGAAAAGACAGATATAAATAACAGAAAAGAAAACCTAAAGAATAGGGGGCTGGAAAAATCTTTACATTTATCAGGCTAGCCTCCACCTGACTGGTAGGAGCACCCTAGCGTCAAATGTCATCACTTCAGAGGGAATCCAATGCAATCAAGCCATGAAGCAATGCTTCCCTCTAGAGTTAAGCAAGATTCACACACTTTCCTATTTTACTAAGGATCATGATTACCTATCGTTATGAGTTTTAAATAACTGACCACTTGTTGTTTTATGATGCAGGTGAAAAACAGCACCACAGATTTAAATTACCAGTAACAAATAGTATTTTGTGACCATGCCACTATTTCAATGCCTGCCACAGTAAAAGGATTTATATAGGAAAACTTTAATGCCAATCCTTTATAAATACCATTTCAAGGATAAAGAATACATACTTCCTCATCATTGAAACCAGTACCTGCAAGAGATGTCATCTGTGTTAGGGCAAGTTAATGCAAAGGTAAAATAAACCCCATCATCTTAAAAGCTCCTTGGGCCAAATGTATTAACGTTCCGATACCACTGGTTATCGTAAATCTGCTCCGGGATTTATCTATTTACAATTACAACTGTTGGTCCATACAATACTATGCAGTAGTAGACTTTTGTAAAGCCAGCTTTTAAAAAAAAAATGCCCATTCTAATAAACCTATTTTTGGCTACACATGTGAATCTTCATGCAGCCTTTGTGTTCTTAGTAAGCCAATTTGAAAGTAAAGCTAGGTACACACAGTACTGTTAAATCCCTGAGTCTTCCGTGGCTGAGAGAAACACAGTCCTGAGCGTCAAACATTTTTAAGCTCTAAACAGACAGTATTAACAATATTAACTTAAGCACAGGAAGACAGAAAGTAACTGAGAATTCTTCTTCTTACTGTGAGAATTAAACTAAAGGTGGGTACACAAACTAACGATAAAGGGACAAAAACGCTTGATCGCTGTATCGTCCTTTTAACGGGTGTGTGTAACGCATTTCTGAGCACTTCTGGGGCCGAACATTCACAGTTGGCCTCAAGATCACTTGGAAATGCTGAGAATTTCCCTCGCCCGCAGTCATTTCCCTGTACTTAAAGTATAGGGAGTCAGCTGCGACTAAGGGATATCAGCAGTCCCGAACATTCTACCCATGCATTACATAGGGAGAATGCTCAGGACTGTGAGGAGCGTGATCTTAAAAAAAAGAATTTTCATATGTGTACCCAGCTTAAGCATGTACATTTCAATCGACCATAAACAATGAACCATAATTCATCATAAAGTCAACATTCAAACATTCAATTTAATTTCTTAATTTATATATATAAAGTATATATAATAAATAATTTATATATATAAAGTATTGTTCTAAAAGTCCAGCAGAGTGCTCTATATCCCAGTATATATTGTTTGAAATGAGGAGCACCCAGGCACTGTGATTCCGATGAGCGAGCAGAAGTGCAACACGTCCACTGTGTGTATTATATATATTTATATATAAATATATATATAGCAATGGGGAGATGAAGGAGCACTCCTAGGGTTTATAACAGAAATCCATTTATAGTGGCTATCTACGCGTTTCAGTCCTCACGTCCCGCCCGTTCTCGTTTGCGGGATAGCGCAGCGAACCATAAATAGTAGTCGCATATATAATGGAGTTCTTTCCTGTCTCATATGCTACTTATTTCACCCAGGAGGCACCCATGGACGCACATATGGTCAGTGCCGCTCGCTATTCATCGTTATATATATCCTCCACTCCTAATGACCCGCACTCTGCTATCAAACCGACTGCTCCGGTAAAGTTTTACTGCATGAACATCAACGCGTTTCGGCGAGACTTACGCCATCCTCAGGATGTTACCAATAAGGTTCGGAGCGGGCAATGTAGTTGTTAAATGTCCACTTGAACCTTATGTGTGTAACATCCTGAGGACGGCGTAAGTCTCGCTGAAACGCATTGATGTTCATGCAGTAAAACTTTTTGCACGGACACGGATACAAGTCCCACGAGTGCTTTCTTGATGGTTGTTTCATATATATTATATATATATATATATATATAATATATGAAGGAAAAGATGTCACTCACGGTCTTTTGACGAAAACAGCTTTTTTGACAATCACATCTACGCGTTTAGCCCAATGTGCGAGCTGTCATCAGGATGCATCCTGATGACAGCTCGCACATTGGGCTGAAACGCGTAGATGTGATTGTACAATAAAAAGCTGTTTTCGTCAAAAGACCCGTGAGTGACATCTTTTTCCTTCATATATGTATTTATGATGGACACCCGGGCTGCTGTTTAAATGAAAGGTGTGCTTACCTGTTTGTTGCATTTCTATATATATATATATATATATATATATATATATATATATATTTATATATATATCTCTCCTCCTCTCTCCTCTCTCTCATCTCTTCTCCGGTCTCGATATCGTATTTGCAATGCTTTTTGACAAACACAAAATGGGGGGTTTTTTTTTTCCCCCCCCCCCCCCCCCCCCCCCCCCCCCCTGTGTGTCCAAGTTTGAAATGAGATTTCTATATTGTCAATATGGTTCATTTTAGGCACATTAAAAAAGTGTAAAATGCTTTGAGGGAGAAGAAAAAGTTTATTTAATGATTTAATGAAGAGTTTTTTTAATCAGAGTTCCAGCATGGCATGGATTCCTGTTGTAAACAGCAATAGTGCTATTGGGCCAGTTAAGTTTTGTGTAACCTGTGAGTACAAACTGCATTTTAGGGGGATGATCAAAGCTGCATAATTAAACTGATAATTGGTTAGCTGTAGGATGTTTGTTGAAAGCTGTGAAGTGTAGCTTAGTTTAAAGGGGAACTAAATTCTCCAGACAACATTGTCCCAATAGACAGAGCACATTCACAAATATACAACAAGCTATGTCTCCCCTCTCGCTTTGCTGTCCCATTGGGTGATTTATGAAAACAACCTGTGAGTACTAGTGGTCAGCTCCCACAATCCATCTAAACTGGGTAAACCCCCCAGCTAAGTATCTGCATACACACATGCTCTGTAGAGCTCAACAAATTAAAACAAGGAAGTTGCAGCCTTGCTTCCTAGAAGCTGACAGCCAATCACATTATAGCACAGAGATCCTTCCTCTCCCTGACACAGAACAGGGATTTTTTTTTTTTTTTGTTTTCAAACACATTCAAGGCTCCTGTCCTAACACTGATTTAATCCTTTACATTTCATACATAAAGAAAAGTAATCTTTGTAGTGTATTTCAAAGATTGCATGGATGTTAGAAAAAAATAAAAATAAAATAAAAAATAAGCAAAAATAAAAGTAAGTCACAATTGTACATTTACTCTGTCTTGCTAATAGCAGAGTTCTTACCTCTAGGCTAAGAAAAATGTAAAATATTGGACTAGGAACATAATGGAAACAAAAAATAAAGGTAAATTTGGGGATTCAAACTCATGACTTTCTGAACTATATGTGTCTAAACCTGGTGTCATACATGGCGAGCCACCACTGAATAAGCTGAAAACCCATGTATGGTATGGTTGTCTTGGGTATTGAACTTGTGACCTTCTAAAATGTGTATTTTTTAAACCTGGTGCCATACCCGGTGCACCAACACTGAATAAGCAGAGAAACCATGTACATTTGGAAGCTTTATCTTTTGCTAGGAAAACAATAATAAAAAAATGGAATATGGAAGTCTCTGATAAGACATTAAAAGCTGCTTGTTACCCTGTAGTTTATTTTCCAGCAACTCACACTGACTGGTAAATAAACTGCAGAGTAACAAGCAGCTTTCAAGGTCTTATCAGGGATTCCATATTGGTGAGACATCTTGTATAGAAAACACATTTTGCATACTGTAGTGGCAGTGAATACTGGGGTCAGGGGGTGTGGTTCTTTGATGACTTCATGGGCTGTGGGTTGTACTGGCAACAACCTTGAAGTCTTCTTATTTCAAGAATCTATTTCTCACATGTACTAAATGCAACGTACTAGAGAAGAATCTTACAATGTATAGGTGTTCTGGGGAGAAAAACTTTCACATTAGGTTTTTTAAAAAATTAAGTTTAGTTCTCCTTTAACATAGTGCAAGGCAATAAGTAAAAAATATATTTAAACATATTTTTATTTCTCTATTAAATAGGAATCACATGGCATAACCCATTTTGGGTTTTTATCAATCCTTTTATTTTGCTGAGAAAGTCTCTTTAAATCAGCATTGACTGTTGACACAAATAAGCAAATCAGATATGGTGTAAAGAACATTTCTCCACATGACTGATCAAATCCAGAAAAAAAAAAAAAACTATAAATGTCTGAATAATGAGACTGCTAACAGTAGGGGGAAAAAATCTGTGTTCTCTTCATTAAACCTGGAGGAAATATATCAACTTTTATAGGCAAATACGTAGCTCATATAATTGCTATTTAGGTACAGTGGAAAAGTTACTAGTGTATGAATGGCAGTGTTCTGGGATTGACTTATGTATTAACACGCTGTGCCTCTGGCAAACATAGATTGCAATGCATGCCTGTAAAGAAGATAATCATTGACCATGAAAATCTGTGTCTAGTACTGCAGCTGTCTATAAGTAAAATAATAATGGACAATGAGGTATATTCATAAAGCCAAAATATTTATACTGTTGTATTTATTCATTGTATTTATTGACCAAAAAATATGATTACAATATATGATTACAAAAAAAACTTTATAGTAATTTGAAAAACTGACTTTAGATGCCTTATGTTTATACAGAAACTATATATATATTATAATAACATTTTGGTACTGAATGAAATGTCTTTGAAAATGCAGAGTTAAAATTCCAGGGCTGATTTTAAGGGTTGGAATTTAAGTATGAATTCCAAGCAAATGTTTCCATGGCAACAACTAAGTGAGTAACCTGGGCAGCTGCAGGATAGTGAGTGTGTATGTAATTTATAGAGAGCTATTTTAGGTCTGTAAGCAGAGAGACTCTGTGATCCAACGTAAATAGCCAGCTGAAACACACCACTGAATTACTTATTACAGCTTTCTGGCATATCTATCCATGTTAATGATAACTAAAGGGTCTGTTTTTATTTATAATAATTTTGATTTTTTTTTTCCATAAAGGGGAATGAAAGGGGGTCCGGACCAGCTTCATTTTTTTAGTTTTTGTGTCCATTTTACCTTAGTAGGTGTAAAATCAGCATTATTAGTTCTTTGCTTTGCTTTTGCTGGCTGCACACTCCCTTCCTTCCCCCTCCATAGCCACCCTCATTTGGACCCCAGTGGGCATGTGCACCTACGCAAAAAATAGGCTCTGTGTCAAAAATCGGGGGGGGGGGGAGAGTATATTAAAGGGGCAGTCATGGAGGCAGGGGTATAACTTTCATGGGAGCAGCCCCTGCAACCACTGGAGGGGACTGGATGCCAGGAGGAACCCCAGCTTCAGAAAACCAATGTAAAAGAGCCTTTTTAGTAACCCCTTAAAGGAGAACTATGATCTAAAACACAACTTTTTTCTGGTTTACATCTGTATAATAGCTGTGTAAGTCTGTCAGTGTGTTTGTGTGTCTGTCAGTGTGTTTTTGTAGCTGTGTGAGTCTGTCAGTGTGTTTGTGTAGCTGTGTGAGTCTGTCAGTGTGTTTGTGTAGCTGTGTGAGTCTGTCAGTGTGTTTGTGTAGCTGTGTGAGTCTGTCAGTGTGTTTGTTTAGCTGTGTGAGTCTGCCAGTGTGTTTGTTTAGCTGTGTGAGTCTGCCAGTTTGTTTGTTTAGCTGTGTGAGTCTGCCAGTTTGTTTGTGTATCTGTTTGTGTACAGCCCTTTTCCCTTCCCATAGTGCCTGTGTATCGCATTCAGTGTGGCATAGTAGTGTAGGTAGGAGAGAGACAGCTATCCATGATGCACAGCCATTTCCCATTCCCTAAGTTGTCAGTAAGTAATACTAAGTTCAGTAGATGAGCTGTGCTAATATTCCCCTCTGTGTTCTGATGCAGCAAAAACAGTGCACGTGAATAGAAGGAAAGTCTATTACTCATGGTGCCAAAAGGGGCGGGGTTATAACATGCTAATACTACAGATGGAAAAGGGGTGGAGTTATAACATGCTAATACTGCAGATGGGAAAAAAAGCAGTGTAGAGTAGAGGCCACACCCCCAGAACTTTACAAGCTGATTGCAGGGGCTATAAGCAGAATTTTTTCACAAGAAAGGGATCCTTGGGGCTGGGGCACAGGCAAGTTTATTATACAGAAGTTTTTAAAATGTGTAATTCCAGAGGGAACACTTCCTTTAAATATAATTGTACACTGAAAGTATTAATAGGAAAGTCTGCTGGCACTAAAGGGTTAAATGACAATTATACTCACCTTCCCTCCGCTCCAGATCTTCATGTAGCTACGCTGCTCTTGTAGGCTCCGCCCCCTCCTCCCCGTCGGCGATGAGGCCAATAGGAAGGCACGCTTGTTGCAGAGCGTGCCTGCAACAAGCATTGCTGCAACACGCTGCTGAAGGTTTCGTGAATCCCGGGGTGAGGACCTAGCGGTTCAGGTCCTCACCCTGGGTAAAAGTTACTACATGAAGGTCTGGAGTGGAGGGAAGGTGAGTATAATTGTCCTTTAATGGTAGTATTCTTCTGGCACTGAAAGTAGTAATGGCAATACTCTGCAGAAGTCTGCTGGCACTTAAGGGTTCATGGCAATACCCTGGAAAGTGCTGGCTCTGAAAGTATTAATGCCAATACTCCTTGAAAATCTGCTGGCACTGAAAGAGTTAAACATCTCAGATCTCATCCAATTTTCCTGTTCTGCCCTACCCGGCTACTTTTTCATGCCATCCGGCTAGAAATAATTTCTGGGAAAAGCACTGGTGCCACATACCATGCATCCACTGAAACCCATCCTGTCCTTCCAATTAGTATTTCATTGGTGGCTAGTGCCACTGCATACACACAAATGTATGTAAACAAGCCAGTCTCACCAGGTACAGTGTGTACCTCTTACCAATTGCTTAAGCAGTCCCACTAGAAAGAACAGCAGCAGTGAACAGTGTCAAAAGGAAGAAGCCCAGCTGTATTTTTTTTGGGGGGGGGGTAAGCATGTAGGTGGGAGGGCGCCTAGGGCACTAAAATGGCTAGAAACGGCCCTGGTGAAGTGTATTGCTTATTAGGTGAATTATGGGAGCTGACCCCTACTACCAACAAGTGAATTTAAATCACCCAGCAGGCACAGCTAAGAAGAGGTGATACACAGCTTGTTGTATCTGTGTAAATGTGCTTTGTCTATTGAGACAATGTTGTCTGGAGACTTTAGTTTCCCTTTATTCCACTTATAAAGGTCTAAATTATTGACTACATTACAAAGAAAACCCTCAGAGTGCTATTACATCCAAAATAAAAAGAAACAAACTTTGGGACGGCAGCCAGGATTGGTAAACCAATTCATTGTATACAGAATATTGGAGCCATCACAGTCTCAAGTGGAATAATAATTACATCTCAACACACAATATGAGGTAAAATACCCAATTTCTTTACATTTTAATGAATGTTGTGAACACTCAACAAAAGTAAAAAGTTAACAATAAAATAATAATTAGTTATAAACTGTTATCAAAAGACCATTAAATAACCTGTAGACACAAAAAGGATCAATCATTATCAATGACCTCTAGATATTCTGTAAATCTACAAAGGGTGTTTTGATTACATGCTAAATTGTGTCATTTTAACAACAAAAATTCCCTGGCCCAACACACAAACTGCATCATGTTAATGCAAATACATTACATGTAGGCAACAAACAAGTTAAATGTACTTAGAAAACTTAATCTGTATCCTTACTTTATTGTGTAAACTATTCAGAGTTTTGCACACTTGAGATAAATTTGTTTTACGAACCTGTTTCATGTTGAAAAATCTTCCACCTTCTGAATTGTCATTTTTTAAAATGTGTCACCTTTAACCATTCCGCAAGCCAAGTCAAGGTCATTTCAAGAAACTAAATAGCAACAAAACTGTTGTGGAGAGGTTGATTAAGCCTGCAATAATGACAAGGCTGATTCATTTCATTTACAAGTAATCACCACATTGAGGCAGTCAAGTAACATACTAGACGCTTGTAAGCAAGATTGTGTGCAAATGTTTTGTATTGTCAGTACATATTTAACTAATTAATAAACATTTTAAACCTATTTGATGGATATCTGTTATATATCACCCCTTGTATATCGCTAAATCCACAATAATACTAATATCAAGGTACTTAACTACTACACAGTATCAACCATCAATGGGCCAATCATGTGTAGTAGTTAAAGGGGAACTGCTAACTGCTAAGTTTAAATGAAAGGCCAGTTTCCTACCTTTAAAACGAGCCATCAACCACCTCTCTACTTGCTCCACAGCCCTAGATATACAGAAATGACTGACCAGAAAGTTAATGGGTGGGAGGCTGACATGTGACATTCCTGAGGCTTCTCCTGCACAGTGCCACCGGCGAGTACAGCCTAAGACTCCCTCAGTGTGCGAGGGAGACAGGAAGTCCCTCCTCCTCTCTGCTGTGTGAAGGACCTGCAGCTGCAGAGAAGGTAAGGGAATCTACAGCCCTTCTCTCTCACTATGTGAAAACAGCCTTTTCAGGCAGAGTTCTCACACTGCCTGAAAAGGCTGTTTCCACAGAGTTTTCGGGGGGGTAGGGTGTCAGAGTGGCCCACAGCACCTGTGAGAGGGAGGGGCGTAGGCACCCATGAGTGGGAGGGGCTTAGGCACCCGTGAGTGGGCAGGGCTTATGCGCCCATGGGTGGGTGGGGCCATGGCACCCCGCGGGTGGATGGGGCACCCATGAGTGGGCGGGGCCACATGGAGATGTAAGGGAATGGGCCAAGGGGGGCCTGCAACTGGAGGGACCATGGGGTCCATGAGTGGGGGGGACCAGGGGGGCTGCAAAGGGGAGGAGACACAGGGCAGATTGGCTGACAGGTTTCTGAGCAGGAAGCAGGAAGTGCAGGGGACCTGGTGATGCTGCTCCCATACCACACACAAAAATGTTAATATCTTCAAAACTATGTAAAATAAACAATGGAAATAAATTGCAAAAACTCTCAGGAGAGCAATTCCTATCAATTTACCTAAAGTCATTTTAGGACCACAGTTCCTCTTTAAGTAACTTGATACCAGATATCATTATTATTGTGGGTTTAGCGCCCTGCCCGAAAGAGCTTACAATGTAAGCACATTTATTTGACACATACCACCTATTAGTAAGTCTTTATGATTGTGGGGGAACCCGGAGTGCCTGGAGGAAACCCACTCAAGCACGGGGAGAACATACAAACTCCTTGCAGATGTGTCCAAGATTAGAACTCAGGACTTAAGCGATGCAAGGCACCGTGCTGCCCCTAAAATTAAGGTATAAATAGCAATGTTACTGTAAATGGCCTAGGGACCTGGCAAATGGTCTGAGAAATAAGTAGCAATGCCCAAAATCATTAACAAAAAAAATCTAGTACCAGAAACATAATTTATTTTTTATTTAGTGGAAGGAGCACCTTACTCCTTTCTTAGGGCACCAGCGGATTCCTCATCCTGGCAGGTCATTCATAGTGAGCAGTCAACCGAGACAAATCACAAGACCGACACTTTGCTGCAACCAATCATGAGGTCCATATGAGACTGCACAATCGGACATGATTTACTGGCATGTCTGGACAAACAGGCAACTGAGATTGGTCACGACACCGGAGACAGACCAATACACAGAAATATTGGATGCCTGTCCCAAAAAAATCTGTTTATGTGCATTTAAGTGTACTGCTGCCACAGATAAGGGCAAATTAATGCTAACAACCTCAGCTATAATTATAGATTTACACTAGATTATGTTGTTTGATTTCCAGGAGACAATGCCATCTGGAATTGGCCATTTACATGTCATAATAGGAAACTCAGAACCCTATTTTAGAATACATTGTTGTATCTATGGTTAAGCGTGATTTGAATTTACAGTGGTGTCTTTTTTAATATCCCCCCCCCCCATTAAAATTATTAATTTGCAAATTTTATAATAAATGTGATACTTTCATATAAAGCAAACCCCCAGACCTACAGGTCGATGCATGGAGAGGCGCTAATGGCTCTCCCGTGTTAACGCTAAGTCGATGCTACATTAGCAAAGCGCCTCTCAGTGCATGCCGAAATAGAGTTTTACCGGTGCGGGACTTAAACGCCAGCCATTGGCGTTAAAAAGTCCCGTAAAGGTAAGGCGCTATGCGAATATAGCATAATTTGCAGCGCCTGCGTAGTTAACTTCCACCTTAACCACGCAGGCGCCGCAATGATGGAGTTAAAGTCACGCTAACTGATATAACATTGATTTTAACTCAATTTTCAGCCGATGTGCCTCTTGGTTCATCTGGCTGCTAGGCTTTTACCACCACAGAATCCTTTTTATGCTGTCAACTGTAGAATTTCCTAAACTCTGCAACTATCATGAAGGTGCACATACACAGAAGCATGTAAACTTTAGCTTAGTTACCCCAAAGAGTAATTCATATAGTTGTAGACTTTTCTACAACACAATTGGATAACCTTCTATTGACCTTCTAAAATATGAATAACTGCTTCATCTATGCAGCCTCCACAAGAAGGAAACTTATCATGTGCTTCCTGTTTTAGTATTCCATATAGTATTTTGGAAATTTATAGAAATTTTGAAAATTGTCACTTTGTAAAAAGCACACTTTGTAAATTCAAAATTTTTAAATTCAAAAATTCCCAACGGTCGATAATTATCTGAAAAAGTAAAAACATCATCCGAGTTCTGTCGGATTCGTGAAATCTGATTTGGAACTAGGTTCAGGTTCAAGTTGATCTCTAATCAGTCTAATAGCAGATGTTGTGAACTAAGGTATATGTCTAGGAGTTGTTCCCAGTAGGAATCCATCTTTCTTATACTAGTTGCTCTGTTCATGGTGTTTGGTGCACTGCATGTAGTGATGATAAAATAAAGTGCCAAAATATAATGTGAAGCAACTCTGATGTATAAGCAAGATGGTTAGTGAAGTAATAATCTGTATTTCAAGTATGATTTTTGATACAGTGTAATGGTGTCAACACAGCTGTGGAAGTAAACATCAATACAATACAATGCAATAACATTTGTAAAGCGCATTTTTTCCCTAAAGGACACAAAGTGCATAAACATCGACATACATACAACAGCCTAATGCAGGTCTGGGTGTAGAGGAGTGCATTTTAGATTCCTCTTTATTCAATAATGGCTAGGCCACACTGCTGCGTTTTTTTTTTGCGTTTGCGCTTGCGTTTGCGTTTGCGATTGCGCTTGCGATTTTTTTTAAAATTATTGAAAACGCGGCAACACAAAAAAAACGTGCTTTTTTAAAGCGATTGCGATTGCGTTCTGCATTTTTAATCGCAATCGCATGCATTTTCCTATACTTATTGAAGAAATCGCAAACGCAACGAAAATCTCACATGAAATCGCATGCGATTGCGTTTGCGTTTGCGTTTCAGTGTGGCCTAGCCCTTAAGAAGGACTTATCTGAATGAATAAAATTCCAACACTCCAAACAGTAATTCTTAAGACCCACGGTAAGAAAAAATAGGGAGGCCAGCTTAGGTTTAAAACAACTGGTATATAAAAACAAACAGCCAATTAGCATTGATGTACAAAGACCAAATGAAAGGTTATTTTAAAGGGCATGTCCACCCCCAAAACTATAATCCCCCCAACTACTGGCCCCATTATGTAGTGTAGTGTAATCCTTACCTCACATCCCAGCTCCATTAGGTTCTCCTTTAGTCCCCCCCCAAAGTCCCAAAAACTGCCCACCAGGAGGATAGCAGAGTCATATAGGACTCTGCCTCCTACCTGGCCTCCGGAGAATTTGGCATGGTACTCAGCCCTTCTTCCCCCCTCCCCTCCTCTCCCTCCCTCTCCCGATTCCCTCCCCCTAGCTTAAAAGCCTAATATATAAGATTCCCCATGCCTGTCCAGCCCCAACCGCTCTATTTAATATTTTGAAAGCTCCCCAAACTTTACTTACCTCTCCTCTTTCCTCCGCCGAAGTGAGCTGCTGGCAGCCGCGTCTGTGATTGGCTGCCGCTCAGCCAATCACAGACGCGACTGCCGGTCCCGCCCCTCTGCTTGCATTTTCTCGCAAGCAGAGGGCCGGGAGCGCGGCGGAGGAAAGAGGGGAGGTAAGTAGAGTTTGGGGGGCTTTCTAAACATATAAATAGAGCGGTTGGGGCCGGGCAGGCATGGGGAATCTTATATCCAAAAATGTATTTTAGGGTGGACATACCCTTTAAATGAATGATTTTAACATTTTTGTGCAACAATTTCTGTGGGCACTTGGAGCAGCAATTCCAAAGGAACTTTGTGTCAGATGTGAGTAGGTTGTCCATTTGGAATTTGAAATGCAGAATCTAAAAAGGAAACTTGCAGCATTGCAGGGCTTGGCAAACCTGGGGGGAGTATGTAATGTGTGTAAATTTTGCTCTTTTTTAATAGAGGAGGAGAAAACACAGGGAAGAGGCATTGTCACATGGTTTCAGAGCAGGAAGTGAAGGGGATCTGGTGTTGCTGCTATCAGATCACACATAAAAATGTTAATATCTTCAAAACTATGTAAAAAAAAATAATGAAAGTAAATTGCAAAAATACACAGGAAAGCAATTCCTGTCCATTTAACTAAAGTCATTTTTGGACCACATTTACCCTTTAAGGGTGAACATGCCCTTTAAAACAAAAACTGGTGACTTGTCAGCTACCTGCCCACAACCCTGTTATTTTTCCAGCTTACAATACATACATTTGTAACCAGATTTTTATTAAGTTCAATGAGCTTTTTATAAGTTTAAAGGGCAAGTCCAGCTCTTAAATGTATTAAATGTAAAATTGTATATAGGTTACTCACTGAAATGATGCACAATGTCCAGTTGGCCCTGTTTTCTGGTTCTTCTAGTCACCAAATGTCAGTCATGATATGATAGCTGCCTCTTCTGAGCATGCTCACAAAATTGCTGAAGGCGGCACGAACAAATATAGCCTATTAACACACTCCCTTTCGTTTCAATGAGCTATCTAGGAGCATAACAGGAAAACACTAAAGATTTCAGAGGGCAAATTAGGGTATATCAATATATTTTAAAGAGGACATTCTTTCTAAAATTTCTAGATTTTATTATGAGGGTGGGGATTTCCTTTAAGCATTTGCAGTGGAGACAGCAGGGGAAAAAGCAGTCACAGCCTTGATTGACAGCATGGAAGGAGAAGCCAGCTTACTCAGCCAGAATTAAGGTAATAATTATACTTAAATATCTGGTTAATAATACTTCTTATAATGTGCTGGCTGGGGTTGAGCTAGGGTCATGTCCAGCCTTTGCTTATAAATGTTCTCCACACCACCACCCAAAGATGCCCCTGAAGTGACTTACCTAACCTGGTCCCTTTGTGTTTTGACCTCTTGCTACATCCCTGACTCTGTTTCCACTTACTGATTTGGTACCATGCTGTTGTCCACCTCTCAGCTGGTTGTGCCCTGTCCGCCAGTTGCGTTCCCAGTTTCATTGGCCTTAGCTCAGATACACCTTACTCTAAGTTGCTACAAGGGGGGCTTATCTATTGGTGAAGTGAGTGGTGTTAGATCAGGGTATCTAGGCAAGCCTAGTAATCCTAAAACTTCTTTGATATATTGTTCCTACCGACTATCAAACAGAATGAGGGTTCAAGGCACCTGTGCCCTTATTTGCTTTCAGTGGAATATCGGGAGGCAACTGCCTATGCCTACCAGCTGTTGCAGTTCATAGGTTACTTCAAACTCTTCTTCACAAAATCTAAAGAACATTGAGTTTGAAACCTAGCACCCAGAGAATATTTTAAATTCAAAGTATATTATATTGGTCATGAATAAATCCTTTGCCCCCCAGCATATCAATTTTACCATACACCTTTTGTGTTATCAGCTTACTTATGTCTTTGGGGAATAGTGGAAAATATTTGAACTGAAACGGGAATTAGAATTATGCTAAATGTATGTCATTAAATTTTTAACATTTGCATGGCACAGCTATTTCACTGCTAATTTTCTACTGCCTCAGATGTTTAATAAGTCTCTCTGAATTAAACAATATGTGGAAATGTTTTATATATCTTAAAATAAAAACTATATCTATAAATATTCCCAAAGCATTTCAGCTAAACAGAGCTGTTTATTTTCTTTTGATTGTACTATTAAAACAAATGCCCATTGTTTATTATTATTGTGAATTTATATAGCACCAACATCTTCCTTAGCGCTTTACAATTACATGTATACATACACCAGGCTCTACCCCGAAAAGCTTACAATCTAAGCACATTTATTTGACACAACATTTATTTGACACACACCTCCTATCAGGGAAGAAAATACAAACTCCTTGCAGATGGGTGGAGTGAAACTCAGGACTTTAGCGCTGCAAGGCATCGGTACTAACCACTGAGCCACCATGCTGGCCCAAAAATTGTAACACAATTTCAGTTCCAACTAAAATCTGGATAAGATGGGTGCTTTTAAAAAACAGACCAGGGACATCTAGCTTATGTCAAAATTAGGCTTCTCTGATTTCAACAAAA
Source organism: Hymenochirus boettgeri (assembly GCA_019447015.1). Lineage (NCBI taxonomy): Eukaryota > Metazoa > Chordata > Amphibia > Anura > Pipidae > Hymenochirus > Hymenochirus boettgeri. Next base: position 122,068,558 of record CM033475.1, on the reverse strand, counting down.
GAATATTAACAGAATATTTGTATCCACTTACTGGAAAATTGGGTATGAAATAAAATATTATCTTTATGATGTCCTGTATTTCTGCATTAGAAACAGTAATTTTTAACACATTCTGAAATTAAATAATGCAGTCCTTTATCTTCTCTTTCTATATTATACAGGATTGGCATTACATAACCACCAAATGAAAGCAAATTCTGCCTACTGAAGTTCAAATGTTTAAGGCACAAACATGGCTGCAGGTGTTAAGCAAAACAGCTAGCTGTAAATGGCATTGCTCTGCAGAGGATGAATATATACTCTGGACAGGTCCTGTGGGAAAACAGCTCCTCTGGCAGAGACTCAAGGGCCTGTCAAATGGAATCATTGAAAACAAGAAGCAAAGAGCTTGATTACTTATGGGAGTCACTATAAAAAAATATTTCTACAAGACTTATTTTGCACCTTGTGCCCTAAGGCCTTGGTTTTTCAAACAGTTTCTAAAATACTGTGCTCTTTCCCTGTTTTCACATCACATCTTTACTAATACTTCCTGAGGTTATGAAGTTATAACTATGTAAAATACTTATCATTAAACAGTATTTTTTTACTTCTAAATAGTAAAGAAATATACAAATTATGTGTATATCAGCAAGCATGATTATTTATTTACATTAACAATTTTATTAAGTGAGGCTATAAACAATAGCTTCAGATATTGTTTTGTTAAGACTCCTGTTTACTAAATTTTATAGAAATATGTATATATATCATATTTACCAACAGACCTGATACCAACAGCTAACATTAAAAGTTATGCATGGGTTAAAGCTTCAGGATTCACCCAAAGGGTGATTTACAGAGAGTGATGGTGGCTCTAGGTCAATCTCCCTGAAAGTTTGTTTTGTTTGTTTATTTGAATTATTGTATATTTTTTATTATATTTGTCTGACTAAGTACTCAGTATGGCCGAACTTCCTTATGTTAGTTTTGGTTCCAAACTCTTGAACTTCAGTAAAAGTTTGGAAAAGTTCGAATAAAATACAGATAAAATAGCAATGGCTCAGGCACCTGGAAATTGATCTGAGGAACACTTCTATATCCCAAAAACTTTTTTACACAATAAATTTCCCCACAATCATCCAACCTGCACATAAAAAATTATATATAGGTAAATCCCCCAACCCCAAAACTGCAATAGTTAGAAAGATGAAATATATATGACTATCCAGAATGCTGCCCCATGTTCTGTTATCCCTTTTTCTGCTGCCTGGTTCTCCCAGTTAACAACTGTCAGCCATGACAGTGAAGGTTCTTATTCATCCAGGTCATGGTATACTAGTTGTATTCAGTTAGATCAACTGGACTTAAAGTTTAGTTCTTGAAGACGTTTTGCTAGTCATCCGACTGGCTGAAAAGAAGTGAATTTTTTATTAACCATCACTAAGAAAGGTAATTCTCAGCAAACTCGGACTTATAGAAAAGCAACAGCTGTAAATGCGTTATTAGACGCCTCAAGCCACCATCCCCACAATCTGCTGAAAGGAATACCGGTAGGACAGTTCTATAGAATTAAAAGAAACTGTTCAGAGAATGATAAATTTCTTTTACAGGCAACAGATCTGGCGGAGAGTATTCATCAGAGGGGGTATACAGATGAAGTCATTAATATGGGCTGGAGAAAAGCCAATAGAGTAAGTAGACAAACTCTATTAAAAAACAAACAGATGACGAATCATCCTGATAACCCCAGAATTTGCTTTATCACAAAATACAATCAGGAATGGACTAAAGTGAGAAACATTCTCAACAAACACTGGTTCCTATTAACTGATGACAAAGACTTGGGTGAAGTGTTGGATAAGTATCCATCCTTGACGGCAAGAAGTGCCCCTAACTTGCACTTTCCCCAAGTCATTTTGTGGATATGACTAAAGAAACCAATTGGCTAATAAATAAAAAATGGAAAGGAAACAAAAAATGTGGTAAATCTATCATGTGCCCTTTAATGAATGAAGGTAATAAAATAACACTTGATGGTGGTAAAGAATATATAATTGAACAGTATATTTCATGTCAACAAAAGCAGTAGTCTATTTGATTCAATGCTTTTGTGGTAAAAAATATGTGGGAAAGACCCTACGGTCACTTACAACTAGAATGAAGGAGCACAATAGAGCCATAAAAAATGGGGACATAGACAGATCAGCTGTTGCCAAAAACATAATTGAGTCCCATAAAGCTGAGATTACAAAATAGTCTTTTATGGGACTGGAAGTGGTATCTGTGGTATACGTGGTGGCGATTTAGACAAACTGATACTCTAATGAGAATTAAATTAAAAACATGGGTACCATTGGGTCTGAATGAGGAGATGCATTTTGCATGCTTCATCTAATGTACATTTTTTATGATTGGTATCTATGAGTAATGGTCTCTTATTATAAGTATCCTAGGTATAATGTTCCGTAATGCCATGATTGCGATCTAACAGGGTTATTCAATAAAAGTTCTTATCGTTTAAAATGGTGCAAATAAGATTAGCATGGGCATCTCTTTAAGAAGATTTCCTTCTTAAGAATCTTCTAGCACTCGCACCCATGTGACCCTGATAAAGCCTGTATGCTGAATGCAATAAGGTGTCGGTCGGAGTATGGCTCCCGTTACACTGGAGGATATTCATGATCCCCCATCGAAAGGACTGCCAGTTTCTAAATGTACCTGAGATCCCAGTTGAGTTGCTGGTGGCGCACCATGTCAATGCTGTGGTTTTAGGAACAAACACACCAAGAAGTCACAAGTTCTAATCCCCTAGTTTACTTATGAAACAATATAACATAGTCTACTGCCTGGTTTATTGCTTTTTTTGTTTGTTTGTTTCCATGTTTCTAGAAAAATATAAAGTTTCTACATATGTACAATCTTTATATATAGCAGCTCTGTTATTTATTTACCAACCAGTGTGAATTGCTGACAGTCTTCCAGTAGCAATACAAAATAGTGAATTAATTTTACTGACATTTACTGAAATGTTCATCTATCTATCGCAAATAAAGTGCTAGGTTAGAAAAAAAAAATAGACTATAGAAGCATAGGTTCAATTCCTCATGTTCCCTTTGTTTTTATTATGTGTCTAGCAAAAGATAAAGACTCCACATGTAGATAATTATTTATAGCCATTGTGGCATAGTGGTAGATAGCTTTGTATTTAGAAAGACACAGTATAGAATGTTGCAGGTTCGATTCCCCATACTTACTTTTATTTTTTGCTGAAATGTTGTTGTGTGTTTCTAAATGTGCTCTGTCTATTGGGACAATGGTGTCTGGGGACTTTAGTTCTCCTTTAATAATGGAGTTAGAGTAGCAAATCAAAGCAACACTAACCCTAAACAATTTTTTAAGTATGTTCATGTATATGTAAAAAGATGAGGACTGAAAATGTAGGCCCATTAATTAATTGTTACAGAGGATGGCGAAGCAAACGTCACCAACTCTATATACACTATAGAAGATCCAAGTACAGATAACATAGAGTATAGTAGTAATCATAGTATAAAAGATGCAATTGCACAGAAACAACTAAATAAGGTTAATAATAATAAATCCACTGGACCGGACCGGAACTTAGGCATAAGTTCTATTTTATCTTATTATTTTCTTATTTTTGCAGATTCCCTCATGTCCTGAAGTGTGCCTCTGAATTGGAAAAAAAAATGATGTTATTCCAATATTTCAATAAGGGTAGTCGTTCACAGCAGGGTAATTACAGACCTGTAGGTTTAACTTCAGTGGTGGGGAACATACTGAATTGTTTGATAGGGGTAAGTATTCTAGTGTATTTTTTTAGGTCTGACCTTATAAGTAGTAATCAGCATGGATTTAGGAGGAATAGATCTTGTCAAACTAAGTTGTTAGGAATGTGATTTGTTGGGCTGGGTTGGCACATTTGTACATGTATAGAAAATTGGTGGATGGATAGTATGCAGAGAGTAATTGTTAATGGGGCTTCATCAATATGGACTAAGGTTCTAAGTGGCGTGCCATATAGTTCTGTGTTGGGGCCGCTTCTATTTAAAGGGCATCTATAGTGAAATTTATACATTGCTCCAATCCAGACATTCTTCAGAGGCTCCATCTTCCGAGGCTCCATGTTTGCACACAGTCTAATTTCCTGCAGAGCTCCCCACTCCCCCTCCCCTCTCTGGTCATTCCCCTGTTCATATAATCTGGCTGTGAACCAAGCCACTTTCGAATTGCACATTAATCCTCCTACACGTCACTCTAACCTTTGTAAACAAAAAAAAACCCTCCGTATGTAAGCCTGTAGAGAGCAAGTGTCTATGTTGTCCTGCCTTATTACTGCAGTCCGATCTCCATTTGCCAGGCAATAAATTGGTGAAAGCTCCTTCATTCTCCTTTAATTTACTTCTGTTTTAACCCCAGTATTTGCCAAGCAATTTAGTGAAACTTGCGTAAGCCTACACGCTACGCCTGCATGCTATTAGGCGATTTGATTGACAGCTCAAGCAGGAGTGGTGTATTAAAATCTTGACTTATTTTAACTTATATGTCTCGAGACACAGGAGGAAACAAAGTGAAAAAAGGTACTCTGGTGGTTGGGGGGAATTATAGAACAAATAGAAAAAATATTTACATATTCCCACTATAGATGCCCTTTAATCTGTTTATTAATGATTTGGAAGTGGGTATTGTCAGCAAGGTTTCTGTGTTTGCTGAGGACACAAAACTTCCAAGCATGTGCAATTGTTACATGTGGATCTAGATAGATTGTCACATTGGGCTGCTAAGTGGTAGATAAGATTCAATCTTGATAAATGTAAAGTGATTCATTTTGGCTCTGTGTTAAGTGAATCCCTGTTGGAAAAGGATCTTGGAGTTTTTGTGGATAACAAACTTAATGGTAGCAAGCAGTGCCAGGTTTTTTTTTTGCCTTCCTCTGGATCAACAGAGGAAGGCAGGAAGTGTGGATATTGCTGAGTAGGTTAAACTGGATGGACATGTCTTTATTCAACCTCAAATACTATACTAACAGGGTTATTCAATAAAAGTTCTTATCATTAAAAATGGTGCTAATTTTGCCCCAGCCAATCAGATGTTAGCTTTCAAATGTTAAATAAGATCTGATTGGTTGGGCCAGTCAATGATTAGGCCAGTCAATGTGATGTGCCTAATGAGAGGATCATTACATATGTGCCATCCATGACAATTTGAAAATTGTTCAGACTTGTGGTACCCTTTAGGTATGTGGATGAATGATACTTTCCTATTGCCATTTGGAGTCAGGAAGGATTTCTTTCCCGTTTTAGCTGGTTTTTATTTGTCTTCCTCTGGATCAACTGTTAGGTAGGGTTATTAAAGCAGGGTGTAAATGTTGGACTTGATGGATGTATGTCCATATTCAACCTCAATTACTTTGTTACTATGTAAGTCGGCCACTTCTACAGCCAAGGTGGCTCCACATAACTCAAGTTATGTGGCTGTTCTTCAGCATCAATGACCTTGAGGCATGCCACAGCAGCAATCGCTTCAGTTCAAGCATCTGAAAAAATATGAATTTCTCTTCTTTGACATCTGAACGAAGAAGTGGAAGCATAACAGCGTAGGATTCGAAGTTGCTCTAGGTCGTTTAGAAAATCTTTCCAATTTTCCCATTTAGAAAGTGGGCATCCCAATCTCCTTCAACCTCAATAAGTTTCTTTAGTATACATCTTTCTTGAAAAGTGATAGGACTTACAAACCCCAATGGGTCATATAGGCTATTCACTACTGAAAGGGTCTTATAAAGGGTTTCTGAACATCAGAAATTCTGAAGGCACGTCTTATAAAGGGTTTCTGAACATCAGAAATTCTGAAGGTGTCAGAAGTAATATCCCATTGTAGCCCAAGACTTTTATGCATAGGTATCCCATCTTTTTCCAAGTCGAGGTCTTTTAATTCAGAAGCATAATTATTGGGGGTGAAAGCTTTCATCACATCACTGCTGTTGGATGCAATTTTATGAAGTCCTAAGTTGGCTTGAAATAAAAGTTCTTTATTTCTTTTGAGAAGACTAATAGCATCTTCGGCTGAAGGCAGAGCATAAGGCCAATTTTGGAGTTAACCAAGGAGAAAACACAAATTTGGAAACAATTCTCTATCAATCTATGTGGGAAGATAACCCTGATCAAAATTATTTTGCTCCCAAACATTTTATACATACTCCAACATAGTATGGTATATATACCAAAATAATTTTTTAAACAATTGGACAGCATCCTTCTGACCTTCCTAAGGGACCCTGGCAAAGCTAGAGTCTGCCTTAAAACTCTGCAACTATCTAAACATGAGGCAGGACTGGCACTACCTAATTTTTACCACTATTAACTGGCTGGACAACTTAAATACTTTGCAGCCTGGGTAATGCTACCTCCCCAAGACCATCAAGATACCCCCCCTCCTCCTTCTTTACATGATGCGGAAACACTCCTGCATGCCTATCTCCCTTTAATCCAAATCACTTTCCTGGAATCCCCAAAAAATACTATTCCAGGTGGATGCACACCATTACATATGCAACAGTAAAAAAAATTGGCAAAAAACTACTCCAACTACAAAGTCCCTTTGAGGAAACCCCCCCTTTGGCATAATACGAGATACATGGAACTATTCTCATTTGCAAGTGCAGACATGTGGGAAAGGAGAAATGTCCAGTATTTCTCGCAAATTTTACAGAATAATAAAATTATCCCTTATGAAAATCTTCAAACTAATGTCCAACTCCCTAATTCATATTTATTTAGACATTGGCAACTTAGGCACTCTATACATGCAGAATTTAGTTCCTCACGTGTACCGGTAAATCGACACCCTATAATTCAATTAATAAGTATCTATTGTGTTGGGGTGCTATTGTGTTGGGGGTGCTATTACCACATAGAGGCTTGACCAGGCCTACCAATAAATACATACAATACAAGGATTGTGGAAGCACTCCAATTAGGCTAATTTACAACTACATTAAGCGGAAGTGCTAATCTGATCAAACATTTATACAAACATAGAAAAGATAATCAATGCACATTCCTTGGCCCCATACATTATCATATTATCTGCACACTGGCATACTTTATAAACAAAGGGGTTTTAGTATACATTACTGTGATCACTTGAATGAAAAGCCTTCTAACTATGTCAAGGTAACCCGAGTCTGGAAGGTCCTAACTTCTAACCTTTTTTACTTCAATTACCATTAGCAAACTTTTGCATTCCTCATACTTGCACACTGGATCATTATAACAGGCTCTCTCACTTCCCCCCAGCCCTTTAGCTTTTTAAAATGAGGTACGGGGCCATCCATCCAGTGCTTTATATTAAACTCATAGGACCTCCCATAAAAGGTGCATGTTGGGGGTGCTCTTACCACATGGAAACTTGACCAAGCTTTTGAATAAATACATACAATACAAGGATTGTGGAAGCACTCCAATTAGGCTAATTTACAACTACATTTAGCGTAAATGCTACTGATCTGGTCAAACGTTTATACAAACATAGAAAAGATAATCAATGCACATTCCTAGGCCCCATACAATATCATATTGGGGGTAGGGTAGGGTATTAGCAGTCTCACTGGGATAGATTGTCCAGGAGGAAAGCAGGGTGTAGATAGGCCAGTGGTGGGTGGAAAGGGGGGTGGGGCTAGCATAGGGGATAGGGAGGAATGTGTATCAAAGTGTACGAATAAATTACAGGATCATAATCTAAAATGTATGTTTGCAAATGCGAGAAGCCTGGCTGACAAAATGGGTGAATTGGAAATGATGGCATTGAATGAAAAGTATGATGTAATAGGTATAGCAGAAACGTGGTTGAACAGTTCTCACGACTGGGCTGTAAATATAGAAGGATATGCCTTGTTTAGGCAGGACAGAAAAAAAAGGAAAGGGGGAGGAGTATGTGTATATGTTAAAAAAGAATTGAAGCCAAATTTAAAAGAAGAGATAGCTGGTGATATGGATGATAAAGTGGAGGCAATATGGGTGGAATTAGGCAACAGGAAAGGGGGTAATGTCATTGTTGGTGTCTGCTATAAGCCGCCAAATGCTAGCAGAGAGGAGGTGAGTCAACTGCATATGCAGTTGGCAAGGGCTGCAAGTTTGGGGAGTGTGCTCATTATGGGGGACTTCAATTACCCTGACATTGATTGGTGTGGTGGAACTGCCATCACAGAAAAAGGCGATGAGTTCCTGAATTTGCTGCAGGATAATTTTCTCTCACAGGTGGTTGAGGTTCCTACTAGAAAAGGAGCTCTGTTGGATCTGGTAATATCTAACATTGTGGAGCGCATTATAGATATAAAGGTAACTGGAGGCTTAGGGAATAGTGACCATGAAATAGTGGCATTTGGACTTTGTTGTCGAAAGGAAAAGTGCGCTGGGTTAACAAAGACATTTAATTTCAGGAAAGCAAATTTTCCCAGGTTAAAAGCAGCTCTTCAGAATGTCAACTGGGATAATGTATTATCAGGTAAAGGTACTGAACAGAAGTGGACTGTGTTCAAGGGGATTTTAAGCCAGTTCACATCTAAATTTATACCCTTGGGAAATAAATGTAAAAAAAATAAATCCGCGCCCATGTGGCTGAATTCTGATGTAAAGAGGCAAATGGTAAGGAAGAAAAAGGCATTTAAAACCTTTAAGGCAGAGGGAACCGAAAGGGCCTTTAGGGAGTATAAAAACTGTAACAAGGAGTGTAAGAAAGCAATCAAACTAGCTAAAATTAATAATGAAGTTAGGATAGCTGAAGAAAGCATCACTAAGCCTAAACATTTTTTTAAGTATATTAATAGTAAGAAGATGAGGACTGAGAATGTGGCACCATTAATTAATGGGGATAAGTTAGTTACGGAGGATGGCGATAAAGCAAATGTCTTGAATAATTTTTTTTCCTCTGTATACACTATAGAAGATCCAAGTACAGATATCATAGAGTATAGTAGCAATAAAGGTATACAAGATTCAAGTTCACTTTGGTTAACCGAGGATATGGTTCAGAAAGAACTAAATAAGGTTAATATTAGTAAATCTCCTGGACCGGATAAAATACATCCTAGGGTACTTAGGGAGCTAAGTTCAGTTTTATCTAGGCCATTGTTTCTTATTTTTGCTGATTCCCTCATGTCCGGTGGTGTGCCTCTGGATTGGAAAAAGGCTGATGTTATCCAATATTCAAAAAGGGTAGTCGTTCACAGCCGGGTAATTACAGGCCTGTAAGTTTAACTTCAGTGGTGGGGAAGATCCTGGAAAGTTTAATAAGGGATCATGTTCTAGAGTATGTTTCAAGGACTGACATTATAAGTAGTAACCAGCATGGATTTAGGAGGAATAGATCTTGTCAAACTAACTTGCTTGGCTTTTATGAGGAAGTAAGTAGAAATTTAGACTCTGGTATAGCAGTAGATGTAGTTTACTTGGATTTTGCAAAGGCTTTTGATACAGTCCCCCATAGGCGACTAATGAATAAGCTAAGGTCTGTTGGTCTGGGGAGTCACATTTGTACATGGATAGAAAATTGGTTAAAGAATAGGATGCAGAGAGTAGTTGTTAATGGGGCTTCATCATTATGGAACTAAAGTGCTAAGTGGGTGCCACAGGGTTTTGTTGGGGCCGCTTCTATTTAATCTATTTATTAATGATTTGGAAGGGTATTGTCAGCAAGGTTTCTGTGTTTGCTGACGACACAAAACTTTGTCGACCATTAAAAACTTCAGAGGATGTGCAATCGTTGCAAGGGGATCTAGATAGATTATCACATTGGGCTGCTAAGTGCAGATGAAATTCAATGTTGATAATGTAAGGTGATGCATTTTGGACTTAAAATACTTGTGCTACTTATACTATAAATGGCTCTGTGTTAAGTGAATCCCTGTTGGAAAGGGATCTTGGAGTTTTGGTGGATAACAAACTTAAAGGTAGCAAGCAGTGCCAGCGGCAACAGCCAGAGCCAGCATGGTATTGTCTTGTATAAAGCGAGATATGGATTCAGGGAGGAAAATGTAATTCTCCCTCTTTACAAAGCATTGGTAAGGCCTCATTTGGAATATGCAGTGCAATTTGGAATCCTGTGTACAAAAGGACATCTTTGAAATGGAAAGGGTTCAGAGAAGGGCAACTAATTAATAAGGGGATTGGGGGAGCTTGAATATGAAGAGAGACTGGAAAAGTTACAATTATGTACGCTGGAGAAAAGGCGCTTGCGTGGGGATATATTACTGTGTATAAATACATTAACGGCCATACAATAAACTATCTGGGGCATTGTTCACCAAGAGAACATGTCAAAGGACACGAGGACATCCCTTAAGACTTGAAGAAAAAAGGTTTAGGCTTCAAGCTCGGAAAGGGTTTTTCACTGTGAGAACGGTAAGGCTATGGAACTGTCTTCCAGTGGACGTTGTAATGGCAGGTTCATTGGTCAGTTTCAAAAAAAAGCTGGATGAGTTTCTGCAAACAAGGAATGTTGCAAGTTACTGGTATTGATACAAAAGTAGATTGATCCAGGGAAATTTCCGATTGCCACTTGGAGTCAGGAAGGAATTTTTTCCCCCTTCATAAATTTGGTGGGGTTTTTTTTTGCCTTCCTCTGGATCAACAGTTAGGCAGAAATGAGGATATGCTAGATGGGTTGGACTGGATGACGAATGTCTTTATTCAACCTCAAATACTATACTATACTATATTATCTGCACACGTAAAGTATGCCAGTGTGCAGATAATATGATATTGTATGGGGCCTAGGAATGTGCATTGATTATCTTTTCTATATCTCTAAAATAACTATATCTCAGTGTTTTGCTCCAACCAATCAAAACCAACAATATTGGCTAAATGGTCCAGATATATACAAGAAATCGGAGAAGAACATTGGGATGAGCTAGTGAGCTCCCATATTCAAGCTACGAATTCAGCTAACAATAAACTAATTAAATTCAACCTAACACACCAGGCGTACCTGACACCCCAACGTATGTCCCACATGTCCCCCAGAAACTCACCTGATGCCTGAGATGCCAAGGTCTCCTGCAGACTTTTGGCATCTTGTTTGGACATGCCCTTTGATACAAAACTACTGGACCCAAATTATTAATATCATAGCACAATTCTACAACACCATATACTGTTAGATCCAGCACTATGCCAACTTGGGTTAAAACTAGAGGACAATTGGTCCAGAAACCAAATGGTTTTTTGAGAGAGACCCTGTTTTATGCTAGAAGGTGTTAATATTAACTGTCCAATGTGATAGATATCATCTTTCACCCCTTTGTGAAGAGACTTGATCCTATTTAAAAGATACAATGGAAACCATATGTTTCATAGAAAGTCAGGTATGGATAAGGAGGATAACTTAGCAATAACTGATGTAGCAGCGCGTGTACTTCAACATACCACATAAAAAGGGCTTAGAGGCTATAAGATATCATTTGAACAATTATGTACTTATTTTAATGAGTGGAAAACTACATAATTGAACTGCTACAGTACCTATTGAGCCACAAAAATACTATGTACAAGTGGTGTGGGCGGGAATGGGGGGCAAAATTTTCTCCCACTTATGCCAATCTGTATATGCGATGGTGGGAGGAAATATGCCTTTTTCCATCATTCAGCTTTTGCCTCCTCCCCGCCCCACATACATCACCACAAGATACATAATGACCTCCTGTGAATATGGTCAGGCACAGAGGAGAATTTTTGTGAAACACTTCAAGAAATAAATACAACAAATTTAACTTGACCTTTACATGGACCTTTGAGGAAAGACAGTAGACTTCCTAGACTTAACCATATGGTCAGATGGACAATATTACATATATATTTATTTTATAGGAAACCACAAGTTAAAAATACAATTTTAAGGGCATATTCATGCCATCCAATATTGTGCATAAAGGCAATCCCTTAGGGACAGTACATCCGTCTAAAAAGATACTGCACAAAAAAACGCGAGTATCAGGAGCAGAACTAACAACCAGGTATGATCCCAAGTTCTAAGAAAGACACAGAAAAAAGTGGATGAAAGGAACAGTAAAGAGTTTGAAGGTAAAGGGATAACTCAAAAAAACTAAAACCCTGAAACAGAATAAAACCAATGGGTCAAGTTCAATAGTTAAGCCCACAATATAAACAAATTACTAAGATAATAAACAATATAGCCCAATATTGTATGAGGATAGATATATCAAAGAGAATTTAAACAAGGATACCAATGCACCCCAAAAGGGCAAGAACCCTAGGTGACATTCTGTCCCAGAGTGAAATCAGAGAGGATATACAGCAAGCAAAACACTGGTTGCTCACTAAAGGTCATTACAAGTGTGGAGCCACTAGATGCCTGACATGTCTCCTCATTAAAAATAGTGAAATTACCAAAGTACAGTTACAACCAAGTATATCAAAACAAACAGTATATCAACTGCAATACAACTCACATTATATATTTACTCACCTGTCGAATATGCAGAATTCAATATGTGGGAAGTACGTCCCACAGATTCAAAAGAGAATTCGAGAGCATATCAGGGACATCAGATACAAAATGTAACATGTCCAGTTGCACAACATTTTATGAATTGCAATGCAGGTTTAGTGGGCAATCTAACGGTACAAGGAATAGAATACATTCCAAAAGACAGTAGAAGTATAAATTGTGTCAAACGTTTGTTAAAGATTGAAGTGAGTTGGATTTTTAATCTGAAAACGAGATCACCTGATGGTTTAAAGGACAAGTCCACCCTCATAAAAACATCTTTTGAAAGAATAGCCTCTTTAAAATATTTGATATATCATACTTTGTCCTATGAATTCATTTACTGAGCCTGGGCATGCTCAGAAGAGGCAGACAGGGGATTAGCATTCAATCATTGGCTGTGATATCAACTGACAAATCCATAACTGACAGTTATTACACTGGAAGACCCAGGAAGCAGAAACAGGGGAAACAGGACATTGTGCAGGATTTCAGGTTAGACTTATATATTTCAGATTTCAAACTATTACCATTTAGGGTTTTGGGGGGTGATTTACCTGTATGTAAGTTTTCATTTTAGGGCTGGACTTGCCCTTTAAATTCCATCTGTGATATTAGCTGCTATATGGGTTAAAAACTCTAGGGGAAGCAACCCATAGATATAATCTAGTGTGTGTGTACGCAACAAGTAACTCACCCCGACATACTGTATATCTGTAAATCTAGACTAAATATGCCCACACAGAAATTTATAAATAGCACATTTACTGCAAACTGGGGATGTGTAATAGAAAGTAAAAGTCTCCATTTTTTGCTCTAATAAATAATAAGACCAATAATATTTGAATAAACTTGTTAAGATCAGCAGGGTAATTTTATATAATTAATATGTTGTATCTTTTTTATAGGTTTATTTTGGTATTATTGTTCTGACTTGTATAGTCGACATTGTAGTATAAGTACATAGTAACAACAATGCCTGTGATATTGTAACAGTAGTTACAAGTAAAAGTTCTTGAGGTTACCACAGAAGGACAATGTGAAGAAACATTTAAAAGCAGACCGGAACCGGAAGATATGGACACACAATATATAGAAATTGGACTGTTGTACATCCTATTAAAGTGCAACTAAGACCAAAAATATAATACATACAAAAACAGAATTCTAGTGCACAAACAATTCTAATTGCATATTGGCTACCTCCATAAGGTTTCTACTACAAACAGTCGTGCTAAACCCTGGATAAATAAAGAAATTAGTTCTATAAGTTGGCCAAATTATTTTAAGCCCAGTCACCACATCAAGGTTGCTTTCTTTAACTGGGTCCTAACCTACCGGTACTTGCCTTTTTGGCTACATGAGCTGACATTCTCTTGTGTGGCCTGGATTGCATATTGGCTACCTCCAGATATGGGAACCTATGGCTAAGAGCGTGTGGGACGCTTGAAAAGTGTCAGGCGTGTCATGCTGTTTTTTAAAAGTTTTTTGAAAAATTTGATGTTAAAGCCGAGTGACCTACGTTTATATAAGGAGTACAGACTGGTATTCCTCTTGTTGTTGCTGCTGTATCATCCGTTAATATTAAACTGGATGACATCAAGCGTAATAAACACTAAACAATGGGAAAACTTGGTGACTTCCAGTACAGCTTTTAATAAGTTATCTATAAAGATCAGGGAATTTAAATACAATAAGATATGGGAAATATGGTTTGATTACATAGGTACCCCAGACTTTGAACATGAGATATGATTGTGAGAATACACATAATGACTCAGGCAATGCACACCAGATATGAGACTGAAGTGGTGACTTGATAAATACAGTAATAAATTACTAGATCTAGATACCACTTCAAATCTCAATCGACTTTGATTCTCCCAGTTAATGGTTAAAATATAATCTGTATGTAATGTAAAAGTAATAACACCACACATGACTGTCTTTGCTATTTTTATTGAAATATGATTGATGTCCAATGCATTTTGTGTTAATCTGTTATCTTTTTCTGTTATCTGTTATATTATATAAATATATTTATCTCTTCATAGGAGGTTGCATTGAGTTTTTAGAGCTACCAATGAGGTGGGGGGATACAGATATCATATATAGGAAAGTGTATATGTATGTGTGTCTATCTCATTAGTACCATTTAAATGACCACAGATGACGAATCATCCTGATAACCCCAGAATTGCTTTATCACAAAAATACAATCAGGAATGGACTAAAGTGAGAAACATTCTCAACAAACACTGGTTCCTATTAACTGATGACAAAGACTTGGGTGAAGTGTTGGATAAGTATCCATCCTTGACGCAAAGAAGTGCCCCTAACTTGCACTTTCCCCAAGTCATTTTGGGATATGACTAAAGAAACCAATTGGCTAATAAATAAAAAATGGAAAGGAAACAAAAAATGTGGTAAATCTATCATGTGCCCTTTAATGAATGAAGGTAATAAAATAACACTTGATGGTGGTAAAGAATATATATTGACAGTATATTTCATGTCAACAAAAGCAGTAGTCTATTGATTCAATGCTTTTGTGGAAAAAATATGTGGGAAAGACCCTACGGTCACTTACAACTAGAATGAAGGAGCACAATAGAGCCATAAAAAATGGGGACATAGACAGATCAGCTGTTGCCAAAAACATAATTGAGTCCCATAAAGCTGAGATTACAAAATAGTCTTTATGGGACTGGAAGTGGTATCTGTGGTATACGTGGTGGCGATTTAGACAAACTGATACCTAATGAGAATTAAATTAAAAACATGGTACCATTGGGTCTGAATGAGGAGATGCATTTTGCATGCTTCATCTAATGTACATTTTTTATGATTGGTATCTATGAGTAATGGTCTCTTATTATAAGTATGCCTAGGTATAATGTTCCGTAAGCCATGATTGCGATCTAACAGGGTTATTCAATAAAAGTTCTATCGTTTAAAATGGTGCAAATAAGATTAGCATGGGCATCTCTTTAAGAAGATTTCCTTCTTAAGAATCTTCTAGCACTCGCACCCATGTGAACCTGATAAAGCCTGTATGCTGAATGCAATAAGGTGTCGGTCGGAGTATGGCTCCGTTACACTGGAGGATATTCATGATCCCCCATCGAAAGGACTGCCAGTTTCTAAATGTACCGAGATCCCAGTGAGTTGCTGGTGGCGCACCATGTCATGCTGTGGTTTTAGGAACAAACACACCAAGAAGTCACAAGTTCTAATCCCCTAGTTTACTTATGAAACAATATACATAGTCTACTGCCTGGTTTATGCTTTTTTTGTTGTTTGTTTCCATGTTTCTAGAAAAATATAAAGTTTCTACATATGTACAATCTTTATATATAGCAGCTCTGTTATTTATTTACCAACCAGTGTGAATTGCTGACAGTCTTCCAGTAGCAATACAAAATAGTGAATTAATTTTACTGACATTTACTGAATGGTTCATCTATCTATCGCAAATAAAGTGCTAGGTTAGAGAAAAAAAATAGACTATAGAAGCATAGGTTCAATTCCTCATGTTCCCTTTGTTTTATTATTTGTTATGCAAAAGATAAAGACTCCACATGTAGATAATATTTATAGCCATTGTGGCATAGTGGTAGATAGCTTTGTATTTAGAAAGACACAGTATAGAATGTTGCAGGTTCGATTCCCCATACTACTTTTATTTTTGCTGAAATGTTTGTGTGTGTTTCTAAATGTGCTCTGTCTATTGGGACAATGGTGTCTGGGGACTTTAGTTCTCCTTTAATAATGGAGTTAGAGTAGGCAATATCAAAGCAACACTAACCCTAAACAATTTTTTAAGTATGTTCATGTATATGTAAAAAGATGAGGACTGAAAATGTAGGCCCATTAATTAATTGTTACAGAGGATGGCGAAGCAAACGTCACCAACTCTATATACACTATAGAAGATCCAGTACAGATAACATAGAGTATAGTAGTAATCATAGTATAAAAGATGCAATTGCCAGAAAACAACTAAATAAGGTTAATAATATAAATCCACTGGACCGGACCGGAACTTAGGCATAAGTTCTATTTTATCTTATTATTTTCTTATTTTTGCAGATTCCCTCATGTCTGAAGTGTGCCTCTGAATTGGAAAAAAAAATGATGTTATTCCAAATTTCAATAAGGGTAGTCGTTCACAGCAGGGTAATTACAGACCTGTAGGTTTAACTTCAGTGGTGGGGAACATACTGAATGTTTGATAGGGGTAAGTATTCTAGTGTATTTTTTTAGGTCTGACCTTATAAGTAGTAATCAGCATGGATTTAGGAGGAATAGATCTTGTCAAACTAGTTGTTAGGTGATTTGTTGGGCTGGGTTGGCACATTTGTACATGTATAGAAAATTGGTGGATGGATAGTATGCAGAGAGTAATTGTTAATGGGGCTTCATCAATATGGACTAAGGTTCTAAGTGGCGTGCCATATAGTTCTGTGTTGGGGCCGCTTCTATTTAAAGGGCATCTATAGTGAAATTTATACATTGCTCCAATCCAGACATTCTTCAGAGGCTCCATCTTCCGAGGCTCCATGTTGCACACAGTCTAATTTCCTGCAGAGCTCCCCACTCCCCTCCCCTCTCTGGTCATTCCCCTGTTCATATAATCTGGCTGTGAACCAAGCCACTTTCGAATTGCACATTAATCCTCCTACACGTCACTCTAACCTTTGTAAACAAAAAAAAACCCTCCGTATGTAAGCTGTAGAGAGCAAGTGTCTATGTTGTCCTGCTTATTACTGAGTCGATTCCATTTGCCAGGCAAAAATTGTGAAAGCTCCTTCATTCTCCTTTAATTTACTTCTGTTTTAACCCCAGTATTTGCAAGCAATTTAGTGAAACTTGCGTAAGCCTACACGCTACGCCTGCATGCTATTAGGCGATTTGATTGACAGCTCAAGCAGGAGTGGTGTATTAAAATCTTGACTTATTTTAACTTATATGTCTCGAGACACAGGAGAGAAACAAAGTGAAAAAAGGTACTCTGGTGGTTGGGGGGAATTATAGAACAAATAGAAAAAATATTTACATATTCCCACTATAGATGCCCTTTAATCTGTTATTAATGATTGGAAGTGGGTTTGTCAGCAAGGTTTCTGTGTTTGCTGAGGACACAAAACTTCCAAGCATGTGCAATTGTTACATGTGGATCTAGATAGATGTCACATTGGGCTGCTAAGTGGTAGATAAGATTCAATCTTGATAAATGTAAAGTGATTCATTTTGGCTCTGTGTTAAGTGAATCCCTGTTGGAAAAGGATCTTGGAGTTTTTGTGGATAACAAACTTAATGGTAGCAAGCAGTGCCAGGTTTTTTTTTTGCCTTCCTCTGGATCAACAGAGGAAGGCAGAAGTGTGGATATTGCTGAGTAGGTTAAACTGGATGGACATGTCTTTATTCAACCTCAAATACTATACTACAACAGGGTTATTCAATAAAAGTTCTTATCATTAAAAATGGTGCTAATTTTGCCCCAGCCAATCAGATGTTAGCTTTCAAATGTTAAATAAGATTGATTGGTTGGGCCAGTCAATGATTAGGCCAGTCAATGTGATGTGCCTAAGAGAGGATCATTACATATGTGCCATCCATGACAATTTGAAAATTGTTCAGACTTGTGGTACCCTTTAGGTATGTGGATGAATGATACTTTCCTATGCCATTTGGAGTCAGGAAGGATTTCTTCCCGTTTTAGCTGGTTTTTATTTGTCTTCCTCTGGATCAACTGTTAGGTAGGGTTATTAAAGCAGGGTGTAAAGTGGACTTGATGGTATGTCCATATTCAACCTCAATACTTGTTACTAGTAAGTCGGCCACTTCTACAGCCAAGGTGGCTCCACATAACTCAAGTTATGTGGCTGTTCTTCAGCATCAATGACCTTGAGGCATGCCACAGCAGCAATCGCTTCAGTTCAAGCATCTGAAAAAATATGAATTTCTCTTCTTGACATCTGAACGAAGAAGTGGAAGCATAACAGCGTAGGATTCGAAGTTGCTCTAGGTCGTTTAGAAAATCTTTCCAATTTTCCCATTTAGAAAGTGGGCATCCCATCTCCTTCAACCTCAATAAGTTTCTTTAGTATACATCTTTCTTGAAAAGTGATAGGATTACAAACCCCAATGGGTCATATAGGCTATTCACTACTGAAAGGGTCTTATAAAGGGTTTCTGAACATCAGAAATTCTGAAGGCACGTCTTATAAAGGGTTTCTGAACATCAGAAATTCTGAAGGTGTCAGAAGTAATATCCCATTGTAGCCCAAGACTTTTAGCATAGGTATCCCATCTTTTTCCAAGTCGAGGTCTTTTAATTCAGAAGCATAATTATTGGGGGTGAAAGCTTTCATCACATCACTGCTGTTGGATGCAATTTTATGAAGTCCTAAGTTGGCTTGAAATAAAAGTTCTTTATTTCTTTTGAGAAGACTAATAGCATCTTCGGCTGAAGGCAGAGCATAAGGCCAATTTTGGAGTTAACAAGGAGAAAACACAAATTTGGAAACAATTCTCTATCAATCTATGTGGGAAGATAACCCTGATCAAATTATTTTGCTCCCAAACATTTATACATACTCCAACATAGTATGGTATATATACCAAAATAATTTTTTAAACATTGGACAGCATCCTTCTGACCTTCCTAAGGGACCCTGGCAAAGCTAGAGTCTGCCTTAAAACTCTGCAACTATCTAAACATGAGGCAGGACTGGCACTACCTAATTTTTACCACTATTAACTGGCTGGACAACTTAAATACTTTGCAGCCTGGGTAATGCTACCTCCCCAAGACCATCAAGATACCCCCTCCTCCTTCTTTACATGATGCGGAAACACTCCTGCATGCCTATCTCCCTTTAATCCAATCACTTTCCTGGAATCCCCAAAAAATACTATTCCAGGTGGATGCACACCATTACATATGCAACAGTAAAAAAATTGGCAAAAACTACTCCAACTACAAAGTCCCTTTGAGGAAACCCCCCCTTTGGCATAATACGAGATACATGGAACTATTCTCATTTGCAAGTGCAGACATGTGGGAAAGGAGAAATGTCCAGTATTTCTCGCAAATTTACAGAATAATAAAATTATCCCTTATGAAAATCTTCAAACTAATGTCCAACTCCCTAATTCATATTTATTTAGACATTGGCAACTTAGGCACTCTATACATGCAGAATTTAGTTCCTCACGTGTACCGGAAATCGACACCCTATAATTCAATTAATAAGTATCTATTGTGTTGGGTGCTATTGTGTTGGGGGTGCTATTACCACATAGAGGCTTGACCAGGCCTACCAATAAATACATACAATACAGGATTGTGGAAGCACTCCAATTAGGCTAATTTACAACTACATTAAGCGGAAGTGCTAATCTGATCAAACATTTATACAAACATGAAAAGATAATCAATGCACATTCCTTGGCCCCATACTATCATATTATCTGCACACTGGCATACTTTATAAACAAAGGGGTTTTAGTATACATTACTGTGATCACTTGAATGAAAAGCCTTCTAACTATGTCAAGGTAACCCGAGTCTGGAAGGTCCTAACTTCTAACCTTTTTTACTTCAATTACCATTAGCAAACTTTTGCATTCCTCATACTTGCACACTGGATCATTATAACAGGCTCTCTCACTTCCCAGCCTTTAGCTTTTTAAAATGAGGTACGGGGCCATCCATCCAGTGCTTTATATTAAACTCATAGGACCTCCCATAAAAGGTGCAGTTGGGGGTGCTCTTACCACATGGAAACTTGACCAAGCTTTTGAATAAATACATACAATACAAGGATTGTGGAAGCACTCCAATTAGGCTAATTTACAACTACATTAGCGTAAAGCTACTGATCTGGTCAAACGTTTATACAAACATAGAAAAGATAATCAATGCACATTCCTAGGCCCCATACAATATCATATTGGGGGTAGGGTAGGGTATTAGCAGTCTCACTGGGATAGATTGTCCAGGAGGAAAGCAGGGTGTAGATAGGCCAGTGGTGGGTGGAAAGTGGGGTGGGGCTAGCATAGGGGATAGGGAGGAATGTGTATCAAAGTGTACGAATAAATTACAGGATCATAATCTAAAATGTATGTTTGCAAATGCGAGAAGCCTGGCTGACAAAATGGGTGAATTGGAAATGATGGCATGAATGAAAAGTATGATGTAATAGGTATAGCAGAAACGTGGTTGAACAGTTCTCACGACTGGGCTGTAAATATAGAAGGATATGCCTTGTTTAGGCAGGACAGAAAAAAAAGGAAAGGGGGAGGGGGGGGGGGGGAGGAGTGGAGGAGTATGGGGGGGAGGGAGTGAGGGCGGAGTATGGGGGGGAGGGGGGGGGGGGGGGGGGGGAGAGGGGAGGAGGAGGGAGGGGGGAGGGGGGAGGGGGGGGAGGGGGGAGGGGGGGGGGGGGGAGGAGTATGTAGTAGAGGAGTATGAGAGGGGAGGAGTGGGGGGGGGAGGAGGAGGGGGGGGGGAGGAGGGGGAGGGAGGAGGGAGGGGTGGGGGAGGAAGGGGGGGGGTGGGGGGGAGGGATGAGGGGAGGAGAGAGGGGGGAGGCGAGGAGGAGGGAGGAGGGAGGAGGGGGGGGGGGGGGGGGGGAGGAGTGCGAGGGGAGAGGAAGGAACGGGGGGGAGGGAGGGAGGGGAGGGAGTGGGAGGAGGAGGGGGCGGGAGGAGTACGGGAGGAGTTAGGGAGGGGGGAGGGCGAGGAGTGAGGAGGAGGAAGGAGGAGGGAGTGGAGGGAGAGGGGGGCGGGGGGAGGGTAGGAGGGCGGGGGGGGGAGGAGGGGGGAGGAGATGGAGGAGTTATGAGGAGTGGGGAGGGAGGAGGAGGAGGAGTGGGAGGGGGAGGGAGGAGAGTAGGAGGGTATGGGGGGGGGAGGAGGAGTGGTGGGAGGGGGAGGAGAGTAAGGAGGTAGGGTACGAGAGAGGAGTGAGGAGGGGGGGGGAGGAGTTGGGGGAGGAGTAGAGGGGAGGGAGGGGGAGGAGAGGAGGAGTATGGGGAGGAGGGGAGGTGGGGAGGGAAAGAGGGGAAGGTGTGGGGGGGGGGAGGTGGGGGGGGAGGAGTAGGGGAGGAGTATGTGTCTATGTTTAAAAAAGAATTGAGCCAAATTTAAAAGAAAGAGATAGCTGGTTGACTATGGATGATAAATGGACGGCAATATGGGTGGAATTAGGCAAAAGGGAAAGGGGGTGGGTAAATGTCATTGTGGTGTTGCTCTATAAGCCGCCAAAGCTAGCAGAGACGGAGGGTGAGTCAACTGCATATAGGTGGCAAGCGGCTGCAAGTTTGGTGAGTGTGCTCATTATGGGGGCTTCAATGACTGAAATTGATTGGGTTGTGGTTGCGAACTGCCTCACGAAAAAAGGCGAGGGTTCCTGAATTGCCCCCCCTCCTGCAGGATAATTTTCTCTCCACAAGTGTGAGTTGAGCGTTCTACTAGAAAAGGAGCTCGTTGGATCTTGGTAAATATCTAACATTGTGCGGAGCGCATTATAAATATAAAGGTAACTGGAGGCTTAGGGAATAGTGACCATGAAATAGTGGCATTTGACTTGTGTCGAAGGAAATGCGCTGGGTAACAAAGATGAACGCTGGGTTAACAAGACATTTAATTTCAGGAAAGCAAATTTCCCAGGTTAAAAGCAGCTCTCAGAAGTCAACTGGGATATGTATATCAGGTAAAGGTTACTGAACAGAAGTGGACGCTGTGTTCAGGGGATTTTGAAGCCAGTTCACATCTAAATTATACCCTGGGAAAAAATGTAAAAAAAATAAATCCGGCCCATCGTGGCTGAATTCTGATGTAAAGAGGCAAATGGTAAGGAAGAAAAAGGCATTTAAAACCTTTAAGGCAGAGGAACGAAAGGGCCTTTATGGGAGTATAAAAAACTGTAACAAGGGTGTAAGAAACAATCAAACTAGCGCTAAAATTTAATTAATGAAGTTAGGATAGCGTGAAGAAAGCATCACTAAGACCTCAAACATTTTTGTAAGTATATATATAGAAGATGAGAGATGAGAAGTGGCGCCCATTAATAATGGGCGGATAAGTTAGTACGGAGGATGGCTGGATTAAGCAAATGTTCGTTGATAATTTTTTTCATCTGTCATACACCATAGAACGACCAAAAGTACAGATATCATAGAGTATCTAGCATATAATGGTATACAAGATTCAAGTTCACTTTGGTTAACCGAGGATATGGTTTACAGAAAGAACTAAATAAGGTTAATATTAGTAAATCTCCTGGACCGGATAAAATACATCCTAGGGTACTTAGGGAGCTAAGTTCAGTTTTATCTAGGCCATTGTTTCTTATTTTTGCTGATTCCCTCATGTCCAGTGGTGTGCCTCTGGATTGGAAAAAGGCTGATGTTATTCCAATATTCAAAAAGGGTAGTCGTTCACAGCCGGGTAATTACAGGCCTGTAAGTTTAACTTCAGTGGTGGGGAAGATCCTGGAAAGTTTAATAAGGGATCATGTTCTAGAGTATGTTTCAAGGACTGACATTATAAGTAGTAACCAGCATGGATTTAGGAGGAATAGATCTTGTCAAACTAACTTGCTTGGCTTTTATGAGGAAGTAAGTAGAAATTTAGACTCTGGTATAGCAGTAGATGTAGTTTACTTGGATTTTGCAAAGGCTTTTGATACAGTCCCCCATAGGCGACTAATGAATAAGCTAAGGTCTGTTGGTCTGGGGAGTCACATTTGTACATGGATAGAAAATTGGTTAAAGAATAGGATGCAGAGAGTAGTTGTTAATGGGGCTTCATCATTATGGACTAAAGTGCTAAGTGGGGTGCCACAGGGTTCTGTGTTGGGGCCGCTTCTATTTAATCTATTTATTAATGATTTGGAAGTGGGTATTGTCAGCAAGGTTTCTGTGTTTGCTGACGACACAAAACTTTGTCGACCATTAAAAACTTCAGAGGATGTGCAATCGTTGCAAGGGGATCTAGATAGATTATCACATTGGGCTGCTAAGTGGCAGATGAAATTCAATGTTGATAAATGTAAGGTGATGCATTTTGGACTTAAAAATCCTTGTGCTACTTATACTATAAATGGCTCTGTGTTAAGTGAATCCCTGTTGGAAAGGGATCTTGGAGTTTTGGTGGATAACAAACTTAAAGGTAGCAAGCAGTGCCAGGCGGCAACAGCCAGAGCCAGCATGGTATTGTCTGTATAAAGCGAGATATGGATTCAAGGGAGGAAAATGTAATTCTCCCTCTTTACAAAGCATTGGTAAGGCCTCATTTGGAATATGCAGTGCAATTTGGAATCCTGTGTACAAAAAGGACATCTTTGAAATGGAAAGGGTTCAGAGAGGGCAACTAAATTAATAAGGGGATTGGGGGAGCTTGAATATGAAGAGAGACTGGAAAAGTTACAATTATGTACGCTGGAGAAAAGGCGCTTGCGTGGGGATATGATTACTGTGTATAAATACATAACGGGCCATACAATAAACATATCTGGGGCATTGTTCACAGAGAACATGTCAAAGGACACGAGGACATCCCTTAAGACTTGAAGAAAAAAGGTTTAGGCTTCAAGCTCGGAAAGGGTTTTTCACTGTGAGAACGGTAAGGCTATGGAACTGTCTTCCAGTGGACGTTGTAATGGCAGGTTCATTGGTCAGTTTCAAAAAAAAGCTGGATGAGTTTCTGCAAACAAGGAATGTTGCAAGTTACTGGTATTGATACATAAAGTAGAGTTGATCCAGGGAAATTTCCGATTGCCACTTGGAGTCAGGAAGGAATTTTTTCCCCCTTCATAAATTTGGTGGGGTTTTTTTGCCTTCCTCTGGATCAACAGTTAGGCAGGAAATGAGGATATTGCTAGATGGGTTGGACTGGATGGACGTATGTCTTTATTCAACCTCAAATACTATACTATACTATATTATCTGCACACGTAAAGTATGCCAGTGTGCAGATAATATGATATTGTATGGGGCCTAGGAATGTGCATTGATTATCTTTTCTATATCTCTAAAATAACTATATCTCAGTGTTTTGCTCCAACCAATCAAAACCAACAATATTGGCTAAATGGTCCAGATATATACAAGAAATCGGAGAAGAACATTGGGATGAGCTAGTGAGCTCCCATATTCAAGCTACGAATTCAGCTAACAATAAACTAATTAAATTCAACCTAACACACCAGGCGTACCTGACACCCCAACGTATGTCCCACATGTCCCCCAGAAACTCACCTGAATGCCTGAGATGCCAGAGGTCTCCTGCAGACTTTTGGCATCTTGTTTGGACATGCCCTTTGATACAAAACTACTGGACCCAAATTATTAATATCATAGCACGAATTCTACAACACCATATACTGTTAGATCCAGCACTATGCCAACTTGGGTTAAAACTAGAGGACAATTGGTCCAGAAACCAAATGGTTTTTTTGAGAGAGACCCTGTTTTATGCTAGGAAGGTGTTAATATTAAACTGTCCAATGTGATAGATATCATCTTTCAGCCCTTTGTGAAGAGACTTGATTCCTATTTAAAAGATACAATGGAAACCATATGTTTCATAGAAAGTCAGGTATGGAATAAGGAGGATAACTTAGCAATAACTGATGTAGCAGCGCTGTACTTCAACATACCACATAAAAAGGGCTTAGAGGCTATAAGATATCATTTGAACAATTATAGTACTTATTTTAATGAGTGGAAAACTACATAATTGAACTGCTACAGTACCTATTGAGCCACAAAAATACTATGTACAAGTGTGTGGGGCGGGAATGGGGGGCAAAATTTTCTCCCACTTATGCCAATCTGTATATGCGATGGTGGGAGGAAATATGCCTTTTTCCATCATTCAGCTTTTGCCTCCTCCCCGCCCCACATACATCACCACAGGAGATACATAGATGACCTCCTGTGAATATGGTCAGGCACAGAGGAGAATTTTGTTGAAACACTTCAAGAAATAAATACAAACAAATTTAACTTGACCTTTACATGGACCTTTGAGGAAAGACAGTAGACTTCCTAGACTTAACCATATATGGTCAGATGGACAATATTTACATATATATTTATTTTATAGGAAACCACAAGTTAAAAATACAATTTTAAGGGCATATTCATGCCATCCAATATTGTGCATAAAGGCAATCCCTTAGGGACAGTACATCCGTCTAAAAAGATACTGCACAAAAAAACGCGAGTATCAGGAAGCAGAACTAACAACCAGAGGGTATGATCCTCAAGTTCTAAGAAAGACACAGAAAAAAGTGGATGAAAGGAACAGTAAAGAGTTTGAAGGTAAAGGGATAACTCAAAAAAACTAAAACCCTGAAACAGAATAAAACCAATAGGGTCAAGTTCATCACTAAGTATAGCCCACAATATAAACAAATTACTAAGATAATAAACAAATATAGCCCAATATTGTATGAGGATAGATATATCAAAGAGAATTTAAAACAAGGATACCAATGCACCCCAAAAAGGGCAAGAACCCTAGGTGACATTCTGTCCCAGAGTGAAATCAGAGAGGATATACAGCAAGCAAAACACTGGTTGCTCACTAAAGGTCATTACAAGTGTGGAGCCACTAGATGCCTGACATGTCTCCTCATTAAAAATAGTGTAAATTACCAAAGTACAGTTACAGACCAAGTATATCAAAACAAACAGTATATCAACTGCAATACAACTCACATTATATATTTACTCACCTGTCGAATATGCAGAATTCAATATGTGGGAAGTACGTCCCACAGATTCAAAGAGAGAATTCGAGAGCATATCAGGGACATCAGGATACAAAATGTAACATGTCCAGTTGCACAACATTTTATGAATTGCAATGCAGGTTTAGTGGGCAATCTAACGGTACAAGGAATAGAATACATTCCAAAAGACAGTAGAAGTATAAATTGTGTCAAACGTTTGTTAAAGATTGAAGTGAGTTGGATTTTTAATCTGAAAACGAGATCACCTGATGGTTTAAAGGACAAGTCCACCCTCATAAAAACATCTTTTAGAAAGAATAGCCTCTTTAAAATATTTTGATATATCATACTTTGTCCTATGAATTCATTTACTGAGCCTGGGCATGCTCAGAAGAGGCAGACAGGGGATTAGCATTCAATCATTGGCTGTGATATCAACTGACAAATCCATAACTGACAGTTATTAACTGGAAGAACCAGGAAGCAGAAACAGGGGAAACAGGACATTGTGCAGGATTTCAGGTTAGACTTATATATTTCAGATTTCAAACTATTACCATTTAGGGTTTTGGGGGGTGATTTACCTGTATGTAAGTTTTCATTTTAGGGCTGGACTTGCCCTTTAAATTCCATCTGTGATATTAGCTGCTATATGGGTTAAAAACTCTAGGGGAAGCAACCCATAGATATAATCTAGTGTGTGTGTACGCAACAAGTAACTCACCCCGACATACTGTATATCTGTAAATCTAGACTAAATATGCCCACACAGAAATATTATAAATAGCACATTTACTGCAAACTGGGGATGTGTATATAGAAAGATAAAAGTCTCCATTTTTTGCTCTAATAAATAATAAGACCAATAATATTTAGAATAAACTTGTTAAGATCAGCAGGGTAATTTTATTATATAATGTAATAGGGTTGTATCTTTTTTAATAGGTATATATTTTGAGTATTATGTAATGTTCTGACATTGCTAGTATAAAGTACATAGTAACAAACAATGCCTGTGATATTGTAACAGTAGTTACAAGTAAAAGTTCTTGATCGTTACCACAGAAGGACAATGTGAAGGAAACATTTAAAAGCAGACCGGAACCGGAAGATATGGGACACACAATATATAGAAAATTGGACTGTTGTACATCCATATTAAAGTGCAACTAGAGACCAAAAATATAATACATACAAAAAACAGAATTCTAGTGCACAAACAATTCTAATTGCATATTGGCTACCTCCATAAGGTTTCTACTACAAACAGTCTGCTAAACCCTGGATAAATAAAAGAAATTAGTTCTATAAGTTGGCCAAATTATTTTAAGCCCAGTCACCACATCAAGGTTGCTTTCTTTAACTGGGTCCTAACCTACCGGTACTTGCCTTTTTGGCTACATGAGCTGACAGCTTCTCTTGTGTGGCCTGGATTGCATATTGGCTACCTCCAGATATGGGAACCTATGGCTAAGAGCGTGTGGGACGCTTGAAAAGTGTCAGGCGTGTCAATGCTGTTTTTTAAAAGTTTTTTGAAATAAAGTTGATGTTTAAAGCCGAGTGACCTACGTTTATATGAAGGAGTACAGACTGGTATTCCTCTTGTTGTTGCTGCTGTATCCGTTAATATTAAACTGGATGACATCAAGCGTAATAAACACTAAACAATGGGAAAACTTGGTGACGTCCAGTACAGCTTTTAATAGAGTTATCTATAAAGATCAGGGGAATTTAGATACATACAATAAGATATGGGGAATATGGTTTGATTACATAGGTACCCCAGACTTTGAACATGAGATATGATTGTGAGAATACACAATAATGACTCAGGCAATGCACACCAGATATGAGACTGAAGTGGTGACTTGATAAATACAGTAATAAATTACTAGATCTAGATACCACTTCAAATCTCAATCGACTTTGATTCTCCCAGTTAATGGTTAAAATATAATCTGTATGTAATGTAAAAGTAATAACAACACACATGACTGTCATTGCTATTTTTATTGAAATATGATTGATGTCCAATGCATATTGTGTTAATCTGTTATCTTTTTCTGTTATCTGTTATATTATATAAATATATTTATCTCTTCATAGGAGGTTGCATTGAGTTTTTAGGAGCTACCAATGAGGTGGGGGGGATACAGGATATCATATATAGGAAAGGTGTATATGTATGTGTGTCTATCTCATTAGTACCATTTAAATGACCATCAATAAATGTATATAAAGTATAGCACTGACTTATATTAGGTACAAGAATAAATATACAAAATACATAAACTTATTTACAGAGCTGGGATTCCTATTTCAACATGGTATGATCAAAATGGGAGGTTAAACCACACCCTGTGTCTGCTCCATGTGAATACTGAAAGTAAATGTAATCCAAAAAATAGACAGGACATCTCTGCTCTGTATGGCTAGAAGGAGAGAAAGTGAAAGTAGATTGTGGTGTGTGCTTTGGAGTGATATTGAATGCAACACACAATCCTGTGTATTAGATCCTGTTACCACCTGTTGGGAGGACAGATTATTGGGCAGAGAAGTTACCTTACTAGACGGAAACTCCGAGGCAACAAATAGGTGTATCAATATTTAAATTGGTGCACCATAGGCAGGGACTTCTCCATTACTCCACATATATGTGGGGAAACTGTTTCTGTTTTGTTATAAAATCATTGCAATACTTACTGGTAAATGAAAATAAAACTGGTTTCTATTGTTTTAAAAAAAGTAAGTACACTGTCTGCTTTGTGCCAGACCACCAGAGTAACCCAATGTTTGCCATACTACCCATAATCATTCCAAAAAGCAGTGCTCTGGTACAAATTGGTGGTTTTCTCTGTATATTTGGTCTCTGTATTAAAGGGCAGCTCCACCCTCTATATTATTTTTTGATATATTGCAGCCTGGTAACTATACACCTGTAAGCGTAACATCAGTGGTAGGGAAGGTGCTGGAAACTTTGTTACGGGATCATATCCTTGACTTTGTCTCCAGAGCTCATCTTATTAGTAGTAGTCAGCATGGATTTATGAGAAATAAATCATGCCAGACAAATTTAATTGTTTTTTATGAAGAAGCGAGTAAGAAGTTAGATTCAAGCACAGCAGCGGATCTGGTATACTTGGATTTTGCAAAAGCTTTTGATACTGTGCCACATAGGAGACTAATGTATAAACTGAGGACTGTTGGCCTTGAAGAAAACATTTGTTCATGGATAGAGAATTGGTTATTGGATCACAAACAGAGAGTGGTGGTTAATGGAGCTACATCTATGTGGGCTAAAGTTCTAAGCGGAGTGCCTCAGGGTTCTGTACTAGGGCCGCTTCTGTTAAATCTGTTTATAAATGACTTAGAAGGGGGCATTGAGAGCAAGGTCTCTGTGTTTGCTGATGACACTAAACTATGCAGAGCTTTGGAAACTTCAAATGATGTGCAAGAGCTGCAAGCAGACCTAGATAGATTATCAAAATGGGCAGCAGAATGGCAGATGAGATTCAATGTTGATAAATGTAAGGTGATGCATTTAGGATTTAATAATCCCTGTGCCACCTACACCATAAATAACTCTGTGTTAAGTGCATCTGTAATGGGAAAAGTTTTGGGGGTTCTGGTAGATAACAGACTTAGCTATAGCAAACAATGCCAGGTAGCAACGGCTGGAGCTAGCAAAATATCTTGTATAAAGAGGGGAATAGATTCAAGAGACAAAAATATTATTCTCCCTCTTTACAAGGCACTGGTAAGGCCTCATTTGGAATATGTGGTGTAGTTCTGGAATCCCATATACAAAAGGGACATCTTGGAAATAGAAGCAGTTCAGAGAAGAGCAACTAAAATAATAATACAATATATTGTATTAGGTTATTGGCACTCTTGGTTTGATATGTGGATGACATATTGATGGTGTGGAATGGCCCAGAAGTATTGCTGAAACATTTTATTGAGATGCTTAATAAAAACAATAAGAATATTAAACTAACTGCACATTGGGATTTTAAGTCAGTCACTTTTCTGGACCTTCTTATTACTAAAGAGGGGGACACTTTGGTCACAGAGACATTCAGAAAGGAGACTGCAGTCAATTCTTTGTTATGTGCCTCGAGTCATCACCCACAGAATTTGATTCAAGGCATACCTATGCGCTAATTTCAGCTGCTAAAACGTAATTGTTCCTCTGAAACGAGATTTGTAGAGCAAACTGAGGAGATGAAACTAAGGTTTCAAATGAGAGGTTTTAACAAAAGAGTGATCCACAAAGGCTTCAGGGAAGCCCAACATAAATCAAGATCTGATCCGCTATATAAAAAAGAGAAGTGTCCTATTTGGTTTATAACCAGGAACCACAATGAGTGGTCCAGGGTTAGGAAGATCCTGGAAAAGTATTGGTTATTGTAAATATATGAAGCAAGAATCACCCTGTGAAGGAGTTGGTGGGAAAACCTATAAAATAACAAGTCTAATAACGTGCCAAAGCACCCAGGTAATATATCTATTACAATGTAGATGTGGAATCAGATATGTTGGGCAGACCAAGAGAAGGTTAAATGTGAGAATAGTTGAACATGTTAGAGCCACTTTAAATGGTCAAATAGATAGGAGTGCCATGGCTAAGCATATTTTAGAACAACATAATGAGAACTCCATTATCTTCACGTTTATGGGCATTCAACATGTGTCCTTGGGCCAAAGGGGAGGTAATGTGGAGTCCATACTTCTCCAAAATGAAAGCAGGTGGATCTATAATCTTCAAACGGAAATCCCAAAAGGTCTCAATAATAATATACATTATGGTTGTTTTTTGTAATGTATAATATGTGTTTTTTTTCTTAAGATTAAGGTTGGTGGCCCTTTTTGAGTATGTTGTGATTTGAAAGATAAAATGAACTGCTAACATAAATATAAATAGGAGGGTTGTGAATAGGATTAGGGCCAACCACAATTTCATGTATAAGTAGTCTCTTTGTGGGGTGCACGCCATGCTGGGCTACCTTGTACCCGATAGGATATATTTCATGTACTGTAAACTCAATAGCTTAGACCCGCCCCGTTAGTGAACTCGTTTAAGTACAGGTCTCGCATTGAAGTCTCGAGATACCCTGACGAAGCTTGCGTGTAAAAGTTTCTAGCAAGCGAAACGCACGTTGGTAGAGGTGGCTGGTACTTATGCTGGATTAGTCTCAATGGCAAAGTGGAGTTTGGCATAGGAGGAGAGCAGCACTACATTCGCACCGGGTGAAATACAGACTGAAGCGAGACCACGGAAAAGTCTGCAATATGTGACTGCCAAGTTAACAGCCTCTGCAGAAGTAGGTCGAGTAAGTCCGTTCAAGTCCCGGGTAAGCTAGAGACTGTATATCTCCAGTATTCCTGTAATGATGTCTGTCTCCACTGAATGTTTGCCGAAGTTGAAACTTTTGTTACCAGTACCCATTTGGATACAATAGCAACAGTGTTGCGTGACTGTCAAGTGGATAAAACGGTACTGTTGTATCATTGCCTAGACTGCGATGACTTTTCTGCATTTGATACCTTGTCTATACAGCATATGTTTCCCATGCCACTGGAAGAGACCCTGCATACTATTTACCTATTCACCTCAATTCAGCTGGGGACACCCAGCTTTATAATATTTATGCTTTTGTAGATGGGGGGAGGGAGGTAATAGTACATTGGGAAGAGGTTGTATTTTGTATTGATCTGTGCCAATAAATCGTTAATCAACTTTGGATTCAAGTGTATGAGTGCTTTGAGGGATTCTAAGGAAGCTATCTTCCTATTTTGTGTGTATATATCCCTAGCACCACTAGATTATCGGGTAACACATATCCTTTTATAAAATTAGTATGGTAGTGCATCCAGCCACAGGCATTTTTTCAAACTAACAATTTAACAAATATTGATAATTTCCACTGAACTGTCCCTTTAATGTTTATAAATATATTGTTCTGTAATTAATATGGGTATCCATTTATTCATTCTTGTGATATAGCACTGTTTTTAACTCATTTTATAAAAACATTTAATACACGTTAATAAGGTTATTGTCACATTGTATATTATCAGTATTTATTAATATGTATATTATTTATTCCAATTATGCACTTTAATTTTTAATTAGTCATGTTTATGTCATGACCGCTCACTGTTTGTTATTGAGACACTTGCATTGTATCACTTTATTATAATACAGTGGTACTCTATTAGTACCACTAGATGGCTGTCTTGTGTAATTACCACACCAATAAATTGCACCTTGCTCACTTTTTACTTTATGATGTCTGATGAAGGTGTCATGTGACACCGAAACATTACATGTTTGAATAAACACTACTGGTTTGTTCACCATTAAAGACTTGAGTGCGCTGCTTTATATATCTTTTCTAGATCTACAGTAAATGTATTAATACCAGTAGTTCTCAATATTTTTTAGTTTTAGAAACTTATCCAGGCCATTTTTAAAGCTATTCAATGAACTTGCCATTACCACATCTGCTGGAAGACAGTTCCACAGTTTCACCGTTCTAAATGTAAAGAAACCTTTCTTTACCTGAAGATGAAACTTCTTTTCTTCCAACCTTAAAGGATGTCCACGAGTCCTCTGATATGACCTATTCGTGAAAAATGCACCAGAGAGTTTATTTTATGGCCCATTAATATATTTGTATAAGGTTATCATATCCCCATGCAAACGTCACTTCTCCAATGTAAACAGCCCTAACTTATCTAATCTGCCTGAATAGTCAAGCCCCTCCATTTCCTTTATTATTTTAGTTGCCCTTCTCTGAACTGCTTCTATTTCCAAGATGTCCCTTTAGTATATGGGATTCCAAAACTGCACCGCATATTCCAAATGAGGCCTTACCAGTGCCTTGTAAAGAGGGAGAATAATATTTTCTCTCTTTATACAAGACAATATCTTGCTAGCTCTAGCTGTTTCTACCTGGCATTGTTTGCTATTGCTAAGTCTGTTATCTACCAGAACCCCCAAATATTTTTCCATTACAGCACTTAACACAGAGTTATTTATGGTGTAGGTGGCACAGGTATTATTAAATCCTATTAAAAACGGGGCTGTAAGATAATGGGCCATGGGGGGCCTGGAACTGGAGGGACCATGGGGCCCATGAGTGGGAGAGACCAGGGGGGCTACAAAGGGGAGGAGGAGACACAGGACAAATTGACTGACAGTTTTAGAGCAGGAGGCAGGAATTTTAGGGGACCTGGTGATGCTGCTGCCATATCACACACAAAAATTTAAATATCTTCAAAACTATGCAAAATAAACAATGGAGATAAATTGCAAAAATTCTCAGGGGAGCAATTCCTATTTATTTACCTCAATTTACCTTTAGTCATTTTTGGACCACAGAGCTTATAAGATTTTACTTTTGCCCAGAAAACTACAGGAGTTGGAAGACTACGTTTAAATCAGTGGTCCAGGACCTAAGAATTTCACCTATGCAAGAACTTGATTTGATGATCAGATGATTCAGTCCATTACTCATTAGTCTATGTTAAGAGGTATAAAATAGTTTAAACTCATGAACCAGATAAAGTCCTTGATCTTACATGGGAAAGATAAAACTTATGAAAGCTCTGCAGTTATCAAGCGTGCCTTGTTCAAGAGACTACAGAACTTTCCTAGATTATCTAACATAGACAATCAAGGGTCCCAGGATCTTCTCCTTGAGCTTGAAATTTCCCAGAGAGACACACATCTACCAGGTCTCATCTACCTAGACACTTAACATGGAGTGAACCCAATTCTGGCAAAACTACCCTATAATATGAAAGAGATATGGGCAACAGAGGGTTCCAGATATAAGGAGCACTATCAAGTGTCCTTTACACCCTTTGCATTCTTTTCAAAGTTCATCAGCGACTTAGTAAAATCTAAGAATGACCCAAGCTTCTGCACAGTTGAGACACACAATCCTAATTCTATGAATGTAGAGCACATGAATACTTATTCAAAACAAAAGTACTTTAAATGTGTAATCTCTCTTAGAAAAATTGGGGTTACATCCACTACAGTGAATACCACAGACAATCTAAACATTGGAACAAAAAAAGATCCCAGTCGTCACGGTCCTGTGACAGTGACGGTTTTCGACAACAAACCACATCCCCTGAGAAAATGTTGTGCATTCAAGGAGAAGCCCTTCAAAGAACGTAAAGAGTTTCTAAGAAAACATATCTGCTTTAGTTGATGCGCTTCCACTAAGAATTTTGCTAGAGATTGCAAGGCTTCAATTAAGTGCTCAGAAAGGGACACTGACAAACACGAGTCAGTTCTCCATCCAGGCCCCTATAAACAGGCCTTAAATCACACTTATTGTTACATACCCACTCCTGATCATGGGAGAGCGCTGATCCACTATGTGTTTCTGTTTTAAGTGCGCAGATATATGTGGAGAAGGACTTGGTGGAAAATCCAAAATTTGTCTTGTTAAAATGTTTCCAAATACACAACCTGAGAGAGCCATTAGGATGATCAAAGCAACTGCTCACTAGCAAGTCCAAAGTTTTTTACCTGTTCAAAATAGAGGGAATGACTAAAACCTATACTTTAGTCACCTGTTCTTGTGAAAATTCAGGAAGAAGGGCCAGCAGCTTTGTCCTAATATCTTTAAGTGGGACTTTGTCTACCAACACTAGTTGAGTGTGACCATCTTCACAATGACATCAACGAGATTCCAACACACAACACTGTATATCACCACCCTCACTTAAAATACATAGCTAATACAATTCCACCCCTCAACAAGAATGCCAACATCTTGCTCCTTTTGGGAAGAGATATTTACAAAGCTCACAAGGTAGACAGATATTGCAGTGGCCTATATAATACTCCCTATGCCCATAGACTCACATTAGGCTGGGTGATTGTGGTAGACGTATGCCCTGCTATGTACATTCTTACAGGACCAGTGTATTAAAAAGGGACAAACTTCTCACTTTAGACAATGTGCCAACCACTATTATGTAAATAAGAGCTCTAAGCTGAATACAAGGTTACTTAATGACATGCAACTTTGCGTCAGTATACAGGAAGGTTGTGACAATGAAGTTGGTGAATCAGTGTTCCAAATTGCTACAAAAGACAATAAGGTAGTCCCTTTAGTAGAAGATAAGGAATTTATTACTCTCATAGAAAAAGAATTCTATAAGTATGATTCCAAAAGTTTGCTTCCTTAAAGAGAACACTTAAACCTGATGTGAAGTATCATTTTATTGCATTCATGCAGAAGATACTCGACAACAAACATGCTGAGGTAGCTCCGCCTTTAAAAATCCAATGAAGAATGTTGGTATTTGCAATTCTTTGGGGTTTACCATCCACGCAAGCCAGGGCAAATGAAAGCGTTTGTTTGATTCAAAAGCACAATACAAGAGAATCTCCTTAAACAATGTACTCATCACAGGACCAAACAGCCTAATAGCCTAGACCTAGATTGGGATAAACTGGGCTGCTTCCCCATGTTAACCTTACTCATTTGCTTGATCTTAACTTAAATGGAAACGAACAGGCAGACACAGAGTTGGGTGTAAATAAACGGCCAGAGCTTTATTTAACACATTACAACATGTGCTACCACAATAGGCCCGATCTTAATTTCTTCATCCTTGCAATAATTCCAACAAACTCCCAGACGTAGCCAATGCTGAATGCCAGGCCTCTGGATCCCCAGAGGGCATGTAACGGCTTCTAAAACCATACCGTTCGCAAGGATGTATCCGCCAGCTGTGACTCCAAAAACCACTCTCCTTAACATGTTTTATAAAACACACATACAAATTAACTTACAACCTTAACTTTGGGATGAGGGAGGGAAGAACTGTTTCTCTGGCAATGTTTAATCAAAATGGCGCCCGAACCTCGTGGCCTCCCCCTTCTTATAGGCTCACGTGACGTCATCCGTGACGTCACGTTCCCGGACCTCGCGGAGACCCGGATCGGCCAATCCGGCGGCACGCAGCGACGCACTGACGTCATCAGCGCGCGCACACCCACCTACAACTCCCAGCATGCTTAGCTGGGGACCCCACTCGAGGTCAGGTGCCCCGCCCCCTAACACTGGCTGGAGCTATCAATATCGTTGTGGGTAACAAATGCATTTCTTGGAGGCAAATTATGTTTGCTTGAAGAGACCTAATCAGGGAGAATACAGCAAGTCTCTTCTTTGGGTCATTTAGGCCTCTAACATTCCATGATATTACGTTAATTTGTGTGCTTATCTATAAATTTCATATTAAATCTATACCCCTGTATTCTGTTGTTCTGCTTTTTAGTATACACGACATCTTTTTTGCAAATCTGGGAAAACTTTGATGATTTTTTTTTTTAATTTTATGTCTCCTTTAGTGCGTATGGGATGCCCCGAGTCCCCGAGTATACCTTCAGCGCCTATACCCCAATCTACAGCGGCTGTCTTCACCGCTGATCGTCAGGAGACTTGTCGCGCCTCGCTGTACACGGTTACCCCCAGGTCAATAATAAAAGGAAAATAATACAAGGATAACAATGAGAAGAATACTAATATGAAAAGACAAGAACAAGACTTGTCTACAAGAAACAGAAAAGGCAGGGATGGAGGAGATAAGAAGAGGTGCCTGCGCGCATCCGCGCAGCACTAGGAGAGACCAGCAGCAGAAGAGGTTGCGCGCACAGCCGAAGACAGACGCCGCAAGATGACTTCAGAAGATTAGGACACGATGACCGGCCGCCGGAGATGCCCGAAGTCGGCGGGAGCGTGGAGCAGGTAGGTAAGCAATGGGGCCTGACCTTAACCCCCCCTCTCACGAGGGGTCACTGGACCCTTTAAGGCAGGTTTTTCTAGATTATCCTTGTTAAATTGGTCAATGAGTTCTTTAGCTTGGACCCGATGATGAGGGACCCAGCATCTTTCTTCAGAACCATATCCTTTCCAGTCAATTAGGTACTGGAGAGGATTTTGGAGCCAGCGTAAATCCAAGATTTTGTCAACCTCAACTTCTGTTTCTCCCATAAATTCAACTGGAGGTGGTGGTTCAGATATAGCAAGAGCAGAGGGCAGCTGATTTTAACAATGAGACATGAAATGAATTGGTTCTTTTGTTAGATGGAGGTAAGGCCACTTTGTAGGTTACTCTGTTTACCTTTTGAAGAATAGGATATGGGCCGATGAATTTAGGACCCAACTTGGAACAGGGTTGATGGAGAGGGAGGTTTCGAGTGGAGACCCATACAAGATCACCACGGGAAAAGTCTGGTTCCTTGGATCTATGTTTGTCTGCAAGTTCTTTTTGATGATTTTCAGATTTTGTTGTACCTGGCGCCAGATAGTAGACATGTGTTGAAACCAATTTTCCAGAAGAGGAAAGTCAGAAGTTGGTCCGGTTAAAGAAGATGCTTTGGAATGATGACCATAAATGCAGTAGAAAGGAGAAGTACCTGTAAAAGAATGAAAAAACGCAAAAAGTTAGAAACTCTGGCAGGATTCCTGACAATCTGAAACAAAACAACGGAGATATTGTTCTAGTGATTGGTTGGTTCTCTCTGTCTGCCCGTTAGACTGGGGATGGAAGGAGGAAGAAAAAGACAAAGAGATACCCAGCCAAGTACAAAAGGAGCGCCAAAACTGTGCTATAAACTGGACCCCTCTATGTGAGACTATATTTTTGGGAATCCCATGGAGTTGAAAAATGTGCCTGATAAATAAAAGAGACAACTCTTTGGCAGAGGGAAGTTTGTTAAGTGGGACAAAGTGGGCCATCTTACTAAAGCGATCAACTACCACCCAAATAACTGTTGAGCCCAGAGAGACAGTATAAAATCCATGGAGATCTGGGACCATGGAGTGCTAGTCACAGACAGGGGCATTAAAGTACCATGAGGAGAATTTCTAGGCGTTTTACTGCGTGCACGAACTACACAGGCTTTAACATAAACTTGAGCATCTCTGGACATAAAAGGCCACCACACATGATGGGATAGAAGCTTGCAGGTGTTTTTCTCCCCAGGATGCCCAGATAATTTAGTATCATAGAACAGCTGAATGACCTGAAAATAGAAATTAGGAGAAACAAACAAACAGTTAGAAGGTTTACCAAGAGGAACATCGGACTGAAAAGGACTTAAAAGATCGGAAAGTTTAGGAAACAGCTGAGAAGTAGACAAGGGATTTAGAAAACAAGAAGGAGGAAGAATGGGTTCTGGCAAGGTTTCAGAACTGGAAGGTGAATCAGAAAAACTAAGAGACAATGCATCCGCCTTTACATTTTTAGAAGCTGGTCTGTATGTGATTCTAAAAAGAAACCTGGAAAAGAAAAGAACAAGGTTCTTGTGGTCAGTATAGACCATGACTGGGTGAAGTGCCCCCTCTAGTCAATGTCTCCACTACTCAAAGGCTACCTTCACAGCTAAGAGCTTCCTGTTACCAATATCATAGTTACAGCAAACACCAAAACTCTGTTGTCTATAAAAGCCAATCCTTAAGTCTCAAATTTAGCAATAAATAGAAAAAGGAAGGTTATATGGGTAAAAAACGTATTTTATTAAATTCACTTAAAATTTCATAATAATCGAATTATCAAAATAGCAAGTATTCATAAATCCCCATATACCTTAAAAAGTCCCCCACTCCTCTATTTGAATAGCCAAGTGCCCAATCAGCAGCCGGACGTCAGGGTGTGTGACCGTCAAAACGTCGCCACGGGACCCTTCTGTCCGAGGTACTCTGCAATCCTATACACGTCACCACATCAAGAGTTACCTAGTTACCAATTATCAAAACAAAATAACAATAAATTGTGACAATTATCCTGTTCCGTAAATGTAGCACTTACTAATCCAGAACTTAGAACAGATAGGTGTTGGCTGGCAGAAATCGATACAATTTAGTCTTCTACTGAAGTCCAATATAATATATAGCACATATAACACATATAAAGTGTACAAAGGTCCACACAAAACTAAAGTGCATATTGTAACAGTTTTCACAGTTTCAGGGGCCCCCAATCTTTCAAGAGTATTGTAAGTTCTGTTAGTCCACAAGATACTGATAGAACACCATTCCGCTCATATGACCGTGTCCCAATAATTGGCAAGCGGTCATACTACAGTGAAGAGCCAAAATTGTATATCCGTCTCAGGTAAGTAACTAATAAACAAGATAGATCTCCTATAATAATCCAAACTTACAAAGGTATGCCATGTCGCACGATCGGCAATTGTACAGTCATCCCAATAACGAATCAGTTACAGTGGGAGTCCTTACTCCATCAAGCAAGGTCTATCCAATCGGTGTCTCCCATTCCATAATGTCAATCCATGGTGCCAAGTAGATATAGTTGTACCATTGAATCCATCCGAATACATCAGTGGCTCACTGTAAATTTCAGACTGCAAATAAACAGATTAAATGAACTGGGTGAAATCCATTTCTTCATTCAACCCATGTGGGCTCAGTGTCTTAAGGCTAAAGATCAATCGTGTCTCTGTGCGTAAAAGTGCAGTTTCAATATCACTTCCTCTGACACTCTGCAGGACCTTAGTTAGCCCCATACATTTCAGCCCATTCACTCTGCCCTCATGGTATGTAAGAAAGTGTTGTCCTACACTTGTCAATTTATTGTCCGTATGTTAGATAAATGACCGGATAATCTGTGCTTAAGACATTGCCGTGTCTTCCCAATATAAATCCAATTACAAGGACAAGTGAGAGCATAAATTACATTTTGCGTCTTACAGTTAAAGTAATGTCTGATATCAAATCTGTAAGTATCGTCAGAGCTGGTAATGTTCACACGTGGATCCATGTATTGGCAATATGTACATTCACCACAGGGATAAGTCGCCGTCAATCTCAACCCCCTGTGCATGGTCACTGATTTATGTGTGAAGTGGCTTCGTACCAGTTTATCCCTCAGATTGGGACATCTCCTCGCCACCATAGAAGGCCATTCTGTAACAAAGGGTTTCAAATTAAGATCGTTGTTAAGCAAATGCCAGTTCTTAAATAGGATCTTTTTGGTGTCTTTCCATTGTGCATTGTAACGAGTTATGAACCGCACTGTGTCATTACTAGGTGGTGTTCTATTCCCTGGGATCAGTAACTCACTCTGGGTAAGACGTGATGCTGCAAAGCGGCATTGTTTAAGAAGCCGATTGGGATAGCCGCTATCGCTCTGGGTAAATGCTCCCTTTGCAATTCAACATCACAATTGCGAATGTGGGTAAATCCCGCAAACGCGATGTTAAATAGTGAGCGTCGGGTGCGCAGGTGATTTATGCGTAACCCACGCATCTGACGCTAATATGGAGCTAAAGTCGTGCTAACCGGTAATGAACCGGTTAACGTGACTTTAACTCCATATATTTGGCCAGCGATTGTGGGTAAATGAGGCCCATGATGTGTTAAAAATGTATTGGAGGAGTTAGAGTTCAACACCTTCAAAAAATCTCCAAATTCCTGGGTGGTGCCATTCCACAAGATGAAAATTTCATCTATGTCTCTGAGCCACACTTCTATATGTGAAGTGTGACTCAAATTAGTCTCTGCAAAGACAATCTCGTGCTCCCACCATCCCAGGAAGAGATTTGTGTATGAAGGGGCGCATTTTGCGCCCATTGCTACTCCCCGAACCTGCAAAAAGAACCTGTTGTCAAATACAAAGTAGTTGTAAAGTTGTAAAGTTGTAAAGTGCAAAAGCTGTAAAATGAATGTGTTCCTAGTGGAACAAGATTGTTCCTCCACACCTAAAAAATAGGAGACCACCATCATACCCTGTATGTGTACTGTATTTGTGTACAATGACTCCACGTTACATGTAATCAAAATATGATTATCATCAACGGGGATGTTTTGGATTTTCTGTATAAAGTCACAAGAGTCTCTGACATAGGAGTCCAAGGTCAACACATGCCTTTGCAAAAAATTGTCAATGTATTGGCAAGCTGGTTCAGCCAGTCCTTCTATGCCAGAGACAATAGGTCTCCCTGGCGGGGTGTCCCTGTTTCTGTGAATGTTTGGCAGGACTTAAAATGTTGGTATATCACCTTCAAAAAATTCCCCTCATTCCTGGTAATGGTGCCTGCAGTAACTGCCGTTGAGACAATATTGTGTAGTCGTTTATTGTATTTAACGGACTTGGGTAATCGAAAGGGGACTTAGAAAAATATTACCTACAAGGAACATAAGGCCCTGAAAGAAATGATGGATTTACCTCTGGCCCACTATTGATTACTGTAGTGAAATACAGAGACAATTTAGTAACAAAAACAATTATGTCTTGCTCCCCTCAGATCCCACCGTTAAATAAAATAAATGACTACACGATATTGTCTCAACGGCAGTTACCGCAGGCACCATTACCAAGAATGAGGGGAATTTTTCGACGTGGAGTCATTGTACACAAATATAGTGCACACACAGGGTATGATGGTGGTCTCCTATTTTTTAGGTATGGAGGAACAATCTTGTTCCACTAGGAACAAGTTCATTTTACAGCTTTTGCACTTTGGACTGTTGAACTCTAACTCCTCCAATATATTTTTAACACATCATATCTCTAAGGAACAGGTGAAATTTTTGGATCTTTTGGTGATCCGTGAGAATGGGTCACTTAATACTTCATTATTGCACTATTCTAGTGCACACACATCGGCACTTCTGAAGGGGATTCTCTTCAGGGTAAGACGGAACTGCACGAAGCAGGCAGATTTTGAGATATAAGCCACTGCCCTACAAACTCGTCTGCAGGACAGGGGATATCCCAATCGGCTTCTTAAACAATGCCGCTTTGCAGCATCACGTCTTACCCAGAGTGAGTTACTGATCCCAGGGAATAGAACACCACCTAGTAATGACACAGTGCAGTTCATAACTCGTTACAACGCACAATGGAAAGACACCAAAAAGATCCTATTTAAGAACTGGCATTTGCTTAACAACGATCTTAATTTGAAACCCTTTGTTACAGAATGGCCTTCTATGGTGGCGAGGAGATGTCCCAATCTGAGGGATAAATTGGTACGAAGCCACTTCACATGTAAATGCACAGGGGGATGAGATTGACGGGTACTTATCCCTGTGGTGAATGTACATATTGCCAATACATGAATCCAAAGAAAGGGCAGGTCCCTTTCCTTGGGTTCATCATTTTTGATAGGGGTCTCACTATGGATCCCAAAAAGATTTCTGCAGTTCATGATTGCAATTTAAAAGAGCACATTTCCAGCTTGGCAAATAGATGGTTTCTCTAAGTTTTTCCAGGACCAGCTTCACATTGAGACGATGTTGCTCTAGAGAAGAAGAAAAGATTAGAATATCATCAAGATATATGATGAAAAATTTGCCTAGGAACTCACAAAGCTTATCATTGATAAAATCCTGGAAGACTGCCGGGGTATTACACAGGCCAAAGAGCATGACAAGGCCATCATTGGTATTAAAGTCTTCCATTCTTCCCCTTGCCATATTCTAATCAAATTATAGGCACCTCTTAGATCTAGCTTAGAGAAAACCGAAGCTCTGACTATCATCAATTAAAGGCAGGGGGTACCTATTCTTTCCCACAAAAAAACCCTGCCCCCACAGGTGAGGTGTAAGGCCGGATGAACCCTTTCTCAGGGTTTTCTTTAATATACTCCCTCATAGCCAGCATCTTAGGACCGGTGAGGTTATACAGGTGTCCCCGTGGGGGCATCGTACCAGGCCAAAGATCTATGGGGCAATCGTATGACCGGTGAGGAGGGAGTTTATTGGCGGCCTGCGGGGAAAAAAACATCAAGATAATTGTGATAACATGATGGCAGAGCTTTAAGATCAGTAAAGCTAGGTACACACCTACCGATTTTTCCTCCTGACCGACCGATCGATACTTTCGACCGGTCAGCCAGGAGGAAGGACTGTCGGTCGCGGCAAAAGCAGCCGCGTCCGATAGTTACCGCGACCGATCGTGCGGTCCATAGAGGACCGCACGATCGGACGAGGTTCTCCACCCTGTCCGATCGTCCTTTCGTCCGATTCGGACGAATGGTCGATCGGACATGGGCACATTCGGATGCGATAATTTCGGTCCGATCGACCAATATACTGAACTATCGGTCGATCGGACCGAAATATCTCATCGGGTGTACCCAGCTTAAAAGAAAGAGAAGATTTAGTCCCCACCTGATAATCTGACCAGTGAGCCAATATAAGACTGGGTTATTTTTACGAAACCAGGGTAACTGGGTGACTGGATAACTGGATGACTGGGTTAGATGGAATATCTAGGAGGAAGAATGTTAAAACCTCTGGATAACCTGACTCAACCTGGATAGTAATCTCTGG
Organism: Hymenochirus boettgeri; assembly: GCA_019447015.1. Taxonomy (NCBI): domain Eukaryota; kingdom Metazoa; phylum Chordata; class Amphibia; order Anura; family Pipidae; genus Hymenochirus; species Hymenochirus boettgeri. Next base: position 122,024,961 of record CM033475.1, on the reverse strand, counting down.
TGTCATACATACTGGACTGCTAGAAAGAAGGGGGGTATCATTAATGGCCAAAACTTGAATGGGGTTAGGAAGTGGTATGGATGGAATACCAATGGACATGGCCAGTGTACAGTCCATGAAATTTCCAGCCGCTTCACTATCCAAAAAGGCCTGGGAATGGAAAATGCTAGAGCCCCAAGAAATTTTAACAGGTAACAAAATTTTATTAGGTTGGACATTAGGAGGAATTATCTGATCACCTAGGGAGCCCTCCTCTAACTTGCCTAGGTGCTTCTTTCTTTCCTGGACCCCTTTTTAGGACCCACATTAGTGAAGTGACCTGCTGTTCTTTTCTGCCAGAGAAAGTTTGGACATACCCAATTGCATGGGTTCCTTTGGGGAAGGTGGAGAGAGAACAGAACGAGTCAGTGATGACCTAGAAGGCCCTGGAGTAACCATTAATCTCTCTTAGATTTTTCCCTGAACCTACAGTAAATTTTGATGGCCAACGCCATAGATTTGTCAAGGGAATCAGTATAGGAGGGCAATTCAAGAGAGCGTCCTTAATGGACTTGGAGAGGCCAAAGATAAACTGGTTGTTTAAAGCTGCATCATTTCAGCGGGTACTCACCGCCCAACGCCAAAACTCAGCCGCATACTAATCTTGGCCTCAGCAGTGACGGTAAGATCAAAGTAGAGAAGGGCCATGGCGTCGAAAAAGGCAGTCACAGAAATCAACGATGGACTATCATATGGAAGACCAAACGCCCAGGTCTGGGGGTCCCCTTGAAGGAGGACCACCAGGGCAACTTTCTGGGATTCAGAACCAGTAGAGGAAGGCCGCAGCCAAAAATATAACTTGCAAGAGTTCATAAAGTTGTCAAAGTTGCTGCATTTTCCTTTAAATCTCTCAGGTAGCGGGGCCTTGGATCTGAAAACAGGAAGTAGAGCGACTGGAGGAGACCTATTTTCCTGGGCCGCTACCTTTTGGGCTAGTTGGTTAACAGCCCCAGTTAAGAGCAGTAGTTGCTCTTGTATATCTTCCATGGCCTGTTATAATGTGATGCCCGAAATCCCAGAGTATACCTTCAGAGCCTATACCCCAATCTACAGCCGCTGTCTTCACCTATAGACAAGTCCTCGATCATAAGGAGACTTGTCACGCCTCGCTGTACACGGTTACCCCCAGGTCTTAGAGCACAAGGTATAGACGCTGAGGCCGGGAAAACACCAATGGAGCTAAAAAGGAACTGAAAGACAAGAAAAGGAAAATAATACAAGGATAACAATGAGAAAAACAATAATATGAAAAGACAGGTACAAGACTTGGCTACAAGAACTAGAAAAGGCTACTAGAACTAATAGGGATAGGCTGAGAGGCAAGTTTTGAACTGATTGGCTCTCCTCCGCCCAAGTAACCTATCAGAAGGAACGGAGGAGATATGAAGAGGTGACTGCGCATGTCCGCGCAGCACCAAGAGAGACCAGCAGCGGTGCACGCCTGGGAGAAGATGCGCTCACAGCCGAAGACAGACGCCGTGAGATGACTTCAGAAGAGGAGGAGCTTGGAGCAGGTAAGCAATGTGGCCTGACAGCGTATTAGTTTTGGTATTGCGCCTCTATCCGTTGCATTTAACAGTCGTGCAACAATAGGTCTGGCATGTTCACTGGGAGCTGGGGGTCTTCCAGGGACCCTGTGTGCTCTCTCTATAGTAAATGAGCGAGTCCCTGTTCATCAAATTTGTCTTTTAGCCAGGTTTCTAAAAAATCTGCAGGCTTTTGTCCTTCACTGTGCTCAGGGAACCCAATAAATCTGAGGTTTTGCCTCCTTGATCTACTTTCTAGATCATCGATTTGGCACGCGGCCTCTAACTCTTGGGTTAATTGGGCCATATTTTGTCTTATAGGTGTAACAGTGTCCTCCATACTGGAGATTCTCTGTTCTGTTTCTACCACCCGCTGCCTTAGTTTTTGCATGTCCTGTCTAAGGAGTGACAAATTAGATAGCAGCTAGGACTCCTTGTTGGCGCTCTTGTTCAAGTTGTGGTAGAGGGGTCTCTTCTCCTTGTTTGTTCATAGTTGGTGTTGTGGGAGACATTGCGATGTGTTCCGGGGGGCCTCTGATGTGGTGCAGCGAAAAGTCTGTTATGTTCCAGATTTTAGCCCCGGATTGCTGATATGAGCGGGAGCTCAGCCAAAGTGCGACCTAATTTAAGTGAACGTTCTGCCCCCCCTCGGCCACGGTATTTATTAATAACTTATTTACATATGCCCAGTAGCATATACCACCACTGTACATCCTTGCATTCATAACCACACTTGTTGATAACGATTTTAGCCATATATCTCAACTTGAATGCCCACTTGTGTGTTACCAGATTGCATGTAACGGCTCCATAAACATAACCAGCAAGGATGTACCCGTTACCAGGTGTTCATGTACTCCTACACTGAACTCCGACCGCCACCTATTAAAAATATGGCCTATTCAATGCCATCTTGCAGGTATGACAAAAACATATCTAGGCCAATATCGTTAGAATGTGTTTCGTCAGGCCTTATTAAAGATCTATTATCGCCTTCCAGTTGTCTGTGTCTCACTACTACTCCCCCTAGGGAGCGCACAAATCTATTGCTGGTCTCCACCACTTACGGAAGGACTTGCTCTCTGAGGGCTCTCCATTCCATGGTTACCATGTTGAAACCCAACCCAAGGATTTCTGCCTCCTAGTCTGCATTCTGCTCTTCTTGCTTCCCAGAATAGGTAGCAATGGCCCACGAGCCACACTGCTTCTTGCTTTTCTCCTGAAACAAAAATTCAATTAATAGCCAGTTGTGGACGAATATACCTTGCAGCACAGTTGGATTTCCATTGAGCCAAGCGCTTTACTTCCTCCTCAGAAAAACAAATTATAGGCCTCAGTGGCAGCGCCTATCCTGAAAGCATGAATGAAAAAATGTGTTCGTTGAAATTGCCGACTGTACATGCCCAGGCTATTGCCGACTGTACATGCCCAGGCTCGTGCTCCCAGGCAGACCCTTGCTAATAGGAAGTCCCTTCACCTGACCTTTCATCAGGGGTGGATGGGGCTAAGGAGTATAACTCTTGTCCCTTGAGTGGAAAATGGCACTGAGGGCCCCCACTAAACCTTTCCTTTGTCCCCTGCCTCAAATGGGTGTGTATTATTCTAATTACTTTGTATAAAATATTATTGTACTGTAAATAAGCTTTGAAATATAATGCAGAATGGAAACACTGGTGATAGTATATTTAAGTAAAATATAAACCTGGCTTGAGTGAATCTAGAGGTAGGTGATACAGTTTGTGTTTGTTGCATCCATAGGAAGAAATCTTGTAAAGTGGACTAGGTTTGGCACCTACGAGTTTAGCAGCTCCCATACGCAATAATGTTCGATACGCATTTGGGTGAAGAGTTTTGCCGCCGGCTGTGAGTATAACAGATAGTATTTTTGACTTACAAGCCAGGCTTGGCTTCTCACGTTACGCCCCATTAGCGTAGGGATGCTGATATGCGCTAACTTGTTGGAAGTTGCACTGTCTTCAAGTCAAGGTGTTTCCGTAATACTTCTATATGCGGTATCTCTTGGCATGCACAGGTGTGGGGAGGAAGATCATAGGCTGTTTGGACAGTTACCTGTCCAAACAGCCTCTTTTCACGTCAGTTACCTCTTTTCACGTCGATGCTAGGCTTAGCTCCTTAAGCTATAGCTTCTATACGGGAGTTAGCTTGGAAGGCAATATTCTTTTTTGGAAGCCAGATGTGCAGGAACACTTTGGGGCATATTTATAAAAGAGTGAAAAGTAGCGAAATGTTTTCGCATTCGCTTTTCGCATGGGTTTTCGCCAAAAAGACAGTTAACGCTATTTATAAAGGTAGCGTTAATGAATGGCGAAACCGTTTCCGCGAGCTATCGCTAAACCCTTTTTGCCTTACTTCGCAATGGTAATTTTAGCGAAAAGGGAGCGAAAAGGCATAACGCGATTTATAAAAGAGCGAAAGGTGGTTTTTGCGTTAAAAAGAGCGAAAGATTAGCGCGACCCTGAAGGTGGTGAAAAGTCATTGTTTGAGCGAAAAGGCATTCTAATGGGTAATATGCCTTGAAAAAGCGACATTAGAAAGGCGATCGCGCATTATAATGTAATATGCCTTGGAAAAGCGAACGCGCATTAGAAAGGCGAACGCACATTAGAAAGGCGACCGCGCATTATAATGGAATATGACTTGGAAAAGCGAACGCGCATTAGAAAGGCGAATGTGCAGTGCAAAAGAAAATTGTATTCCAATTGAGAGATTCTAAGAAGATTGACTAAATAAGACATGGCTGACTTCTTGGTAAATGTGAGGTGGCCATTTTGAACTTGACATCATTTTCTAGTGGGCTTTTCTGGTTTCGAATGGTTTTCGCAATGCAGTCTTCTTAGATGCGTTAAGTTTTCGCTGCGATACTTTTCGCTCTTTATCGCGCCCGTTTGCCTTTTTCAGCCTCGAAGTGTGTTTTTTTCGCTTTTTTATAAATAAGGCGAAACGAAGCCCCAAATGGCGCTATTTTCGCTGCGATGTGCTGCGCTAATTATTTGGCGAAAAAGACAATCCTTTATAAATATGCCCCTTTATCTTTACCATTGATTTGGTATACATTTGGGATTGGTACCAGTTATCCAGGAACAAGTGATGTTTTAGGGTCAGGAATGCCTGACACCTTTTGTTAACAGTGTGTTTTTAATGTAACTTATTGCTATATTGTTTGTTTGCAATAGCACTTGTGACAAAGTCGATACCCAAGAGTCGATCGATTTGTTGTGGTGGATGGGAGGTATATTCCACCTGGGGTCAGACGCTACGTTCTGTAGCAGCTCTGGAATAGGGTTTTGCGGTCTGTCACATGGTCAGAGGTTAGAAAAAACCTTAGTTGGGTCCGGAGCTGACCAGTTGCAGAGTTGATGGGCGTAGCTGGTCGCCAGATCCTAGGTGGATCGATTGTTCCGTTTAAGAGATTCTGCTGAAACCAGGCTCACAAAGAGTTAACAGAGCAGCTTTGTTAAGCTGGGTACACACAGTAACGTTAAAGCCACGATACCGTCAGATCCGACGGTATCTGGGCTTTATCGTTATGTGCGTACGTTCGTTATGTGTGTACGTTCTAAAGAGGCCAATCTTTCTAAAAGATGTTCTTATGAGGGTGGAGTTGTCCTTTAAAGTCCTTTGAATGGCCTCTATAAAATATGTTGATATATCATACTTTGTCTTATGAATTCATTACTGTATGCCTGCTATGCTTCTGGATGCCTCATGGAAACTGAGCAATTTAGAAACCTGTACTGAACCTGTACTGAGCCTGGGCATGCTCAGAAGAGGCAAACAGGGGATTAACATTCAGTCATTGGCTGTGATGTCAACTGTCAAATCCATAACTGACAGTTGCTAACTGGAAGAACCAGGAAGCAGAAATAGGGGCAACAGGACATTGTGCAGGATTTCAGGTTAGACTTATATATTTCAGATTTCAAACTATTACCGTTTAGGGTTTTGGGGGGTGATTAACCTGTATGTAAGTTTTCATTTTGGGGCTGGACTTGCCCTTTAAAACAAAAAACTGGTCACTTGTCAGCTACCTGCCCCCAACCGCAACTAATATCTTGCCATTGACCCAGGGCCTGGGTTGATTAAGTTGATCAGTAGAAATCTGAGCATGTTTGGCCTATCCAACAGCCAATCAGTAGACATTATTGTTAGGAACATTCCAAGTTCACTGAATAGCATAAAAGTGGGCTAGATCATTTACATGTAATACATATAGTGCAGTTCTGGTTGTTCCAGGAATACTTTCTGATTGCCATTTGGAGTCAGGAAGGAATTCCCCCCCCCCCTTTTTTTTATCTGTTGATAAATTGAATGTCGAACAATATGTATGGTACATCTACATACATACAATTAACATTGTACATCTGTCTATAAAAGTACAGTATGGCCACCTAAAGTTAGTTACTCTCTTAATTCAGTCAATCAAGGCTGTTACTGCTGACATCACAGCCAATGATTGCCTACTCTTTCCCCTGCTCCCTTCTCTGCACATGCTCAACCTTATGAAAATCTCATTGAGCATGGGGAGGAGGTGGCAATCTTTGCCAGGAATGGAGAGAATGAGGGCAATACTTATCAATAAATATCTGGTTAGCAATGCATGTAATAAAGTGTTGAACCTTTTGTTTGAAAGGATAAGTATGCTGTAAAAGCACACGGAGCAAATGGACTGTGCTTTTGTGGACCTGAATATAAAGAAGATCCAGGAACTCTTGGAGGCTGGAGCTAAGCAGTCTACAAAGCACAACCAAGATGTCAGGAACTTTAGATCAGCAAAGGTAGGCTCAGGAGGGACCTAGGAAAAAAAGGTGGGGGGGGGGAGAGTAGAAGAACTTTAAAAGCTGCTGCTTCCAGTTAAACTTAACTTGTTTTTACAGCATACTTAACCGTTAAGGGTGGATATGCCGCTTAACTCAATAAATATTTTTTATACATTATCCCAGGCCTTTGTTAGTTTGCTTTTAATGCAATGCAACTTCATTCCAAACCAAGGCATATAAGAGAATATACAATACTGCACACAAGCTTTCTAATACAATACAGGCCTTGCTGTATTTAGTGTAAGAAATATCTGCACACACTGGTGATAATGATTACGTTTGAGCGCTGCATTTTATTGTCTGGTGTACATTTTGATTTCATTTTGAATGATTAGACAATTTCTAGGTAATTATGTAAAGTACCTGATGTGCAAATAAAAATGCTATTTAATTTGTTTTGCAGTGAGATTTGAATTTACTTGTATCTCTTGTTCAGTTCACTTCTTGCTTTAATACTTTGAGATCTAGAATTACACAGCTAAGGGCTGCAATCACTTATTCTATTTTTATAGCTGGACTTATGCAAATAAAACCATGTGATACAAGCAAATACAAAGTATACTTTGACTATAAAAGACATTGGACAAATGACAATTATGTACACTAGAGAAAAGGCGCTTATGTGGGGATATGATTACTGTGTATAAATACATTAATGAGCCATACAATAAACTATCTGGGGCATTGTTCACCAATAGAACATGTCAGAGGACATTTGGACATCTCTCAAGACTGGAAGAGAAGATATTCAGGGAGATTCAACAAAAGTTCTTTTCATTTAAAAGGTTGCTAATTTTGCCCCCACCAATCAGATCTTATTTAACATTTGAAAGCTAACATCTGATTGGTTGTGGCACAATTAGCACCATTTTTAACGATAAAAACCTTTATTAATTAACCTTATTTGTCTTCAAGTTCGAAAAGGGTTTTCACTGTAACAACGGTAAAATTATAGAACTGTCTTCCATTGGACACAGTGATAGCAGGTTCATTGGATAGTTTTAAAAACAAGCTGGATGAGTTTCTAAAAATAAAGAATGTTGCATGTTTCTGGTATTGATACATAGTTGGAGTTGATCCAGGGATATTTTCGATTTGCACTAAGGAAGGATTTTTTTCCCCTTTCATAATGGTGTTTTGGTTTTTTTTTACCTCCCTTTGCATCATCTGTTAGGCAGGAAATGTGGGTAATGCTGAGTAGGTTGGACTAAAAACTTATGTTTTAATTCAACCTTAAAATACTATACTTTAAAGGAACCATACACTGAAAAAATGATTTTTCCTCATTTCAATTTTAATAAATGAATACATGTCAGCAGCATGATGTGTTTGTGTTACTGCATGACAGGCAAGCATGCTGAGTAATACCTATCAGCCATCATTGGGAGAGGGAATTTCCCACCATGCACGTACAGTACCAACTGTCACTATTCCAGCTTCAGCAAAACTATACATAACAGTAGAGTTTATCATACTAAGGCTGCAGAAGAAACTGCAGTCGACCATTGGTTGTTATGTCAGCACTCGTGGCCTTGGTTGACTGCATGGAGAGGGTGGCAGCCTAAATGGGGACTATAATTATCCTTAAAGGACAACTCCACCCTCATAAGAACATCTTTTAGAAAAAATGGCCTCACTAAAATATGTTGATATATATCATAGCTTGTCCTATGCATTCATTACTGTATGCCTGTTATGCTTCTGGATGTCTCATAGAAACTGAGCAATTTAGAAACCTGTACTGAGCCTGGGCATGCTCAGAAGAGGCAGACAGGGGATTAACATTCAGCCATTGGCTGTGATGTCAACTGCCAAATCCATAACTGACCGTTGCTAACTGGAAGTACCAGGAAGCAGAAACAGGACATTGTGCAGGATTTCAGGTTAGACTTATATATTTCAGATTTCAAACTATTACGTTTAGGGTTTTGGGGGGTGATTTACCTGTATGTAAGTTTTCATTTTGGGACTGGATTTGCCCTTTAAATATCTGGTTAGTAATACAGGTTATAAAGTGCAAATAGGGGCAGATAATTGACAACTGACCATTTTTTGTTTTAAGGGTGGACATGCCCTTTAAATGATTCCTGAAGTCCTACTAATATGGCCTGTGAAAAGTTTTTGTAGTACTGTTATTTTTCCAATTAAAGGGCAGATAATGTAGTGAAGAGAAGGCCAGTTTGGCCAAGGCCCTACTTACGCATTTGAGTATTTTGTGATTCGGTTGTGTTAATATTCTGCACAGCATATCATTTTAAATAGGACTGGCCCAACTCTGTGTCAATGTGCTTTATTTTAGATAGTTTCTTATATTTTAATTGTGTTGGGTAATGGGAGGGAATCCATCATCCTTAGACCATGCCTTTGTGTACCTATCCATTTAGGAATGTGTGTTAACATCCTTTTTGGTGCAGACTACATGCATCCGAATATTTGGGATAGCAATAGGAAAGTAAGTACATCTGTAAGAATGCATGTAAATATATTGCAGGGGTGCTCAACCTGGCCCAGGTAGGGGGCTGCACTAGTAGCACCCTAGACACTTACTGGGCCACTTTTTAGCTTCCCCTGGCTCACACATACCCTGCCCCTTATCCCTCAGATTCCTTGCCCAAATCCCATCCATTCCTCGCCCCCAGATCGACCATGCCATATCCACCCAGCAGACTCGAGGGGAGAAGTTTTCAACAATCGGGTCACATGCGGGCCACAGGTTTAGCATCACTGATTTATTGCCTATGCCTCACTATACAGCAAACAATTCTGTGCATTAGCACACACACTTCCTTTTCCCCATTTGTATTGTTTTTAAAAAATGGTGATTGCATAGAGGGAGAGAGGCATTGTGATTTCCATTTAATCATGTGTCCATACACAAAGTGGATCTGAAAAGGGATTGCATTGCACACATTTTCAGGGAGATGCAATATCCCACGCTAACGAGAAAATAAGCGCTAAAATCACGCTAACCTATGTACTAATGTGTTAGCAAAGGTTTTGCACTGCCTGCACCATGTCGCAATTTTTTTTTCTTTGCACAGCACAAAACGATGCAATAAATTTTGCGCCGGTTTTTGCGCTAGTTTTTTACGAGTGCACGTAGGTTGCCATAGCAAAATATATTGCATCTCCCCCTTTAAGTATAGTGGAGCCTAGCCCTTGAAACACAATGCATTTCTTTGGGACAATGCTTTTGTTACAAAAGGGAGGGAGTGCGTGGATTAGGGTAATTTGAAGAAACATTTATAGTACAGGAAAGGAAGCTGCAGACAGGCAAATAATTGTTTGGGATGTGTAAACTAATTGTTGGTGCATGCAATTTTGCTTAATTATCTGGGAGCTTGTTAAAGATTCATCCTCATCTTGAGCATGCAAGTATGTATTATGAGCATAAAATTAGGGGTTTATTGCAAATACAATTGCTCTATCCTGTAACTAGCAATCACAGGAGTTAACTTTAACATCAATAGCTTTTTTTATATATATGAAACGTACCCATGCACATAAAATATTATTATTGAGATGTTTAATGGAGTTTTTGCAATCAGTTGTTACAAAATACAGTACATAGAGTACAGCTATTCAAAACAATTGTTTGAATTAGCATTCAACAGTAATACGTGGCAGATGCTTATTAAACTACAGAAATAGACCATCTTACTGTTCCAAAAATGTAGAGATATTTCTCCATGAGTGGTCTGTTCTGGGTATTCAAAGAATTCATTATTTCCAATAGATTCTATAATCAGATTCTATAATATATTATCTATCATATAATTGTAGATTTAAAGAAGTTAGAAGAACAGGTGTAGCTGGTTCTTACCAACGTTCCTGTGACGTTTGGAAAACTGACTGATCATTTTGCAACCAATATCAGGGGCACTTTTCGGGTTTGTGGTGCCTGAGGCAAACGTAAAAAGCCACTACCAATCTGTATGCGGTGAGGTGGCCATGGCTTCTGTTTGGAGTGTGTATTTTGGCTGTAGCTAAACACTTGGTAAATTCAAATTTACTAGGGTGTGGGGTAACAGATAGGCATATAGACAGTTAATCTGATTGATACTGTAGATATGCTAATAGAAAACAGATAAGGAACAGTTGAATAATTGTGAAATATACCGGTACAGTAGATAAAATAAGTGCCAGGCTGGTTAACTTTACTTACTTACCTCGAAAATATCTTCTGGTGTGTACCCAGCCTTTACAGAGCTCGGACGAACGTGTCGGAAAATCCTGATCGATCGTGCGGTTCCCTATGGGACAGCATGGTCGATCATTCACAAATTCGGCCGCGGGCGAATTTGCTGAGACCGACGGATATTTGTCCCGACTGATCGCTCGCTCAGGACAAATAGTCACTCCATGTGTACCAACGGACGGACAATCGGACGTGTCTGTAAATTCCGATCAATCGTGTGGATCCCTATGGGGCCGCACGATCGATCATTCACACTATTGTCCCAGTCGAGCACTCGGTCGTTACAAATAGTCCCTTCGTGTGTATCCAGCCTTAGTTATTCATTTGTGTATGAAGGTTAGGCATGGGGGAGAGTAGAAAGAGGGACATGGAAGTAGGGAATTGTTTTAAATTCAGTACATATACACACACAATACATAGACAAGTATACAGTATGTCTAACTTTCATAGAGAAGTCTTTCCCAACCCATTTTTTTGAGTAGAATGAATTAGTCTGGATCAGTACATTGTCTCTATATATACTCTAATGCTACATATTATACCGAGATTTAGAGTCTTGCGTTGGTCTAATTGCTCAGATCCTCATCCGACCTGCACCCCCCAAACCTGGTACCCGCACCTCATATGCTGGTAGGTTCCATGACCTCACCTTTTCTGGTCCACAACTAGTTGAACTCACAACTTGACCTACACCACCTGCAATGTAGCAGATTAGGGCATCCAAGTCCAAAAGCAAGAGGTTCCAGTTGGCTACACTCCTCCAGTCTCCCCCACTCCGGATAATTTTTTCGATAAACAAAATGTCCAGTGTAGCATACGATGACACAGGTGTTACACTGAACATTTTGTTTATCGAATCCCACCCGTAGCTTTCAACATGAATATGACCAGTAACCCATTCAAACTTACCGCAGTTTACCCTAACCTGGACTGATGCAGGACCAAGATTGGGTATTATTTGAGCCTGCAGCTGTTGCTGAACTGTAAGAAATTTTGCTGCGAACAATTAGGGTCAAGATTAATGTAAAGTGAGCTGTATTATGTTTGAATTTTATTAAATGTTAATCTAATATGCACACTAATATTTTTTTAATAATTCTAACCAAATATTTACCGGTACTTTTTAATTGTTTGATTTACAGATTTACAGGTATAACTGGCAGAGCAGAATTAAATTCAATCTTGACACACCAAATAAAATCTAACTTGGGATATTTAATGGAAAGAAAACCAGCAGCATTGCTATGGTGTACTGACCTTGATGATATGATCACTAATTTATGGTGTGTCAAACTATGGCCCCTGATATAAGTGACTGTTACAGACATTTTAATAAACTGCTATCCATGAATTATAGAAAGCAAAAAACACAAGAAATGAGCCAAGTAACTCTTAAACTCCTTTCTCCAAAACACTATGTTATAGCATTGTATAGATATAATCAATTGTTATCAGCTAAACATTTCTCAGAATAAGCTTTGTACTCTTATTCACCCACTGTGAAATTGCACTTTTGATACTGTTTCAAGTGATAAATTACTGCATACCTTATCGTTCAGAAAAACCTGCAAGCTCACTGAAAAGAATACATTTTCCAATTTATGTCCAGTTAAAGGCCAAAAACCAATACTCGTGATGAATATTAGGGGGGAATATCAGGCTGAAATCAGACCTAGTATACTACTACCAGGTCTTAAGCCAGGGGTGGGCAATTAAATTTCACAGGGGTCCGCATGAGGAACTTGAACTGTCGTACAGGACTAGGCCAATAGATTCAAATCAATTCTCATTATAGCGATTGAAAACTGGATTTTATACACAGATTTAGGGCTAGGCCACACTAGTGCGATTTCCGTGCATTTGTGCTCATGTTTGTGCATGCGATTGTGCATGCACTTTTTTTCTAGCATTGGAATTGCGGCAATGTACAGAAATTGCGTGCGATCACCATTTTTATATGCAATCGCATGGGATTTCCTATCTTAAAAGGAGAAATCACAAGCTCAAACAAATCGCATGTAAATCGCACCGGAATCGCATTGGGTGCGATTGCGTGAGCGCTTCCGGTGCAATGCAGTGTGGCCATGCCCAAAATTAATATCCCAGGTTCATTGGGTGTTTTTTCTTTATAAGTGTGTATTATTTTAGATCCATTCCATCAAATTCAATTAATCACTGGATCATGTCATTATTTGTCTTTATAAAATAAATGATCCAGCCTGAGACAATTAATGATTTTTATCTCAGGAATATTTTTGGGGGTCTAGGTCTAGTAGTGGGGGGCTAGTTAGGGGCAGCCAACAGGCCACATGTGGTCTTACTTTGCCCAGGTCTGTCTTAAATTGTATGTATACTGAAAAAATGATTTTGCATCATCTTAATTTATAAATAAATACATGTATGTAACACATACTCTGAGGTGTGTGTGTTGTTGCATGCCTTACAATACAATACTTGTTTGCTTAGGCTCTGACCACTGACCTGACTATTTTCCCACATACCAACTGTCAAAACTGCATACAGCACACCACCTGTCAAACCATTCCAGCTACAGCATAACTGCTTACAGAAATGGTAAAATGTAAGTTGTTTCAGATTGGATAGTAAATCAAATAGGGGGCAGTTCCACAAAAAAACTGGTACAGTAGTTAGGACGAATTATAGTTTTCACTAATGGGCAATTTAAAAAACACATTTTCCAATGTACATACTCTTTAATACCAAAGTATTCTAAAAAATAAATAAATAAATAAATAAAATGAGATTTTCTATCAGACAGCTTTAGCCTGGTCAAAATTAACAGAATAAAACATGCTAGTAAATCTTAAAATACCAAAAGAATACAGGGGTATCAATGTAATCTTTAGAAGATTGTGCATAAACAAATGTTCCCAAACCTTAAAGGTATGTACACTGGAAAATTCATTTTTTTAAATTGCCCATTAGTGGAAACTATAATTTTAACCCAACTATCAATGTACTGTTTTTTTGTTGATCCGACCCCTATTTCATTAGATATCCAATCTGAAACATTTTATGTTTTAGCATTTCTGTAAGCATTTTTGCTATAGCTGCAATGGTTTGACAGTATTGTATTGAAGGCATGCACACACACCTCAGAGTAAGTGCTACTTACATATATTTATTTATAGATTAAGATGATGCAAAGTAATTTTTTCAGTATACATACACTTTAAGCTTTGCACGCAAATTATATGTATGTTGTTTGGAACTTTGTTTCCAATGACCATTTACATAACAAGAACTATACAGACAGGAGAAGCCAGTTCTGTAAAATTAAAGGATATAAAAAAAAAATAACATCACCCCATTACATGTCCACACTTGAAATCACTTACTCACATTTACAGCCATGCTGCCCTTCCTTAGATATCACACAGCAAAGATGAGTGCTAAAATCCCGCCTCCTAGACGGTCCAGGGCCATGGTTAACATATCACGTGTCATTGGCTAGTGTGAATGTCTGTTACAACCTCTCTCCCCCTCTTATGCCAGTCAAACAAACTTGAAATGTCCTGTTGCTAGGATACAGCCTAGCTAATCAAGGGTGGGTGGAGGAGTTTTTTCATGCTAGCTTTGAGTGACAGTTACAGACAAACAGAATTGTTACGCCCCCTTCATAGCATGGCTAATTCAAGGTTAATTGAAGGCAGAGAGAGGCTCGAAATCAGGGGGAAAAATGCATGGGGAGGGCTGCATAACGTTAAAGCAATTTTAAAAAAATGCATTGAGGCAATACAGATATCCTTTAAGTGGGGAAGAAGAGCGACCAGAAACAGTTTTTTTCCAGAATAGGACATAATGCAATTATGTGGCAATAACTAGCAGTAAAAAGTCATTACCTCCACCTGTTGCCACTTCACTTATTGTCGCACATCGTCACAGTAACTGCATAATTTTTATTTATAAAATGGTAATAAGTGTTTCATTGCATTAAGTTAAGCTTTTCAAAATCCTGAAGTTGAGAGACAAGGCCATAAAGGTTTTTACCTTTTTGCAACCATTATCGCTGCTGTTTTTTTCCAGAATTGGACTTAACGCACGGTAACAGCTTAATTTTTTTTACAATATGGTAAAAAGTGTATCATTGCTTTAAGTTTAGAATCCCCAAGTTGATTTTCCCCTATTTCTTTAGGTATCTAATCAAATGCATTTTACATTTCAGCTGTCGTTCAATTGCCTTATTAAATAAACTCTTCTGCTGTGTGCAGTTTTGCTGGCTGGAAGTGCGACAGTTGGTTTGTGTAAAATGCATGGTGGGAAATTCCCTCTCCCAGTTACTGAGCATGCTTGGCTTCACAGAAAGTCATGTCAGATGAAAGGAGGAGTCGGGTAAGAGTGTGAAGGAGATACTCAGCCAGAGAAGAGCAAGTCCTGGATTGAATGCATGCAGCAACACACACACCTCTGAGTAAATGCTACTAACGTGTTTATTTATAGATTTTTTTCAGCATTGTTGCCATTTATACTGGATACAGATTACCATGTAAATAAAAGCTTTACTGGTGTCTTGTAAGAACTTTTATCTCAAAACATATCTGGTACAATCAGAACATTTTTTGAAGACCTAAAGCTAAAATATAAATGAGCCTTAATGGATTCTTTAATTCTTAACTAGCAGATAGCTTTAACTCTTGCCTCTAAAATCGGCAGCAATGTGATCTTTTCTTCAGGTAATTCTATATGTTTCTTTTTATTTATAAACAGAAAGTATTTAAAATCAATTTATTCTTTACCTTTCAATTTAGTTCTATTCCTGTCTGGTCCAATACATGGGGACCAGTCCTAGTGTACATGTTATCTCTTACATGCCTCCATCAGCTGGCCTAGTAATAGCACGTCAGGTAATTCTATATGTTTCTTTTTATTTCTAAACAAAAAGTATTTAAAATCAATTTATTCTTTACCTTTCAATTTAGTTATATTCCTGTCTGGTCCAACACATGGGGACCAGTCCTAGTGTACATGTTATCTCTTACATGCCTCCATCAGCTGGCCTAGTAATAGCACGTCTCTGGGCCACAGAGTTTATTCTGATGAAGAAGCAATTAACAATTAGCAATCACCTGGCTGTGATATGCTAATTGGGATTTTCCAGGGTACATAATTGCCACAGATTCTTGTACAAGTCATTCTGAATTGAGAAAGCCAGTCGGATGACTAGCGAAACGTCTTCAAGAACTAAACTTCAAGTCCAGTTGAATTAATTGAATACAACAGATAAATTCCTTTAAAGATTTAAAATTTCCTTTAAAAATGCATTGAGCAGATATGTGCTACTACTGCAACTATTCACCATGTTGTTAGAATTATCTATAAAAAAAGAAGTATACAATAATAAAACATTAAGTTTTGACAAAAGAACGATAAAAAGCAATCAAGCTAAATGGGACAAGTTGAATAAAGGCTAGTCCAATTTTTTTATCCTACCCATGAACCCTACTTAACAGTTGATCCAGATAAAATACAAAATGTGGGCAGATAAACAGTCAGAGAGAAAGAAAAACTGACATTTTTAGGGCAGACAGACAGACACATTCAGATGGAAGGGTTTGCAGACAGACTGTTAGAAAGAAGGATGGACAAACAGATGAGGCTCCATGGTTAGTAGATATGTCTCTTGGTGTGAACATCCAGGGATTGAATCCAAGCTTTACTAACATTTTTTTCTAATGTTGCAAATTTTTACAATAATTTTAAGATTGCCTATATAATACCATTGCAGTATTTTTCTGCTGCATGTATTGTACGAACAAAAGTCCTCTGTACATTTATGGTCACAATTGTAATTTTAGACTACTCCACTGTATTGGAAGTATAAGAATACCATGTGTTAGGTTTTTATTATGATTCCTTAAACTCATATAGGCTTATGGAATCCATTTTGTTTTATGCCTCCATTTTGTTCTTGGTTTTATCATGTATTACCAGAAGGTTCTCTTTTCCCAAGGTTCTGTTACATTTCTGCGTAACTCACCTTGTTATCTCTTCCACATATGTCCAAGGTCTTTTACATCCCTTTTTTGTTTCCAACTTACATTCCAATAGTATAGTATAGTATAGTATAGTATTTGAGGTTGAATAAAGACATACGTCCATCCAGTTCAACCCATCTAGCAATATCCTCATTTCCTGCCTAACTGTTGATCCAGAGGAAGGCAAAAAAACCCCACCAAATTTATGAAGGGGAAAAAATTCCTTCCTGACTCCAAGTGGCAATCGGAAATTTCCCTGGATCAACTCTACTTTATGTATCAATACCAGTAACTTGCAACATTCCTTGTTTTCAGAAACTCATCCAGCTTTTTTTTTAAACTGACCAATGAACCTGCCGTTACAACGTCCACTGGAAGACAGTTCCATAGCCTTACCGTTCTCACAGTGAGAAACCCTTTCAGAACTTGAAGCCTAAACCTTTTTTCTTCAAGTCTTAAGGGATGTCCTCGTGTCCTTTGACATGTTCTATTGGTGAACAATGCCCCAGATAGTTTATTGTATGGCCCGTTAATGTATTTATACACAGTAATCATATCCCCACGCAAGCGCCTTTTCTCCAGCATACATAATTGTAACTTTTCCAGTCTCTCTTCATATTCAAGCTCCCCCAATCCCCTTATTAATTTAGTTGCCCTTCTCTGAACCCTTTCCATTTCAAAGATGTCCTTTTTGTACACAGGATTCCAAAATTGCACTGCATATTCCAAATGAGGCCTTACCAATGCTTTGTAAAGAGGGAGAATTACATTTTCCTCCCTTGAATCCATACCTCTCTTTATACAAGACAATACCATGCTGGATGGATACCAATGGATGTTTTAATATCTTGTCTGTAGACCCCCAGTCTGCCTACTCTGGTAATGGTTCTTTTTTATTTGTTATAATTCCATGCTTCAATAAAGATTAGCGAGTTAGAGTTCTGCTACATTTCGTGTGTGGTGTAATTCTTTCTCCCAGTTGACTGTAAGGGTCTTTTACTGGGTCTTAGACAGGCATCAGGACCCGGTGTGGTTAGTGCCGGATGTTTATTTTAACACCTAGGGTTAATAAATATGGCCCCTAAGAGTTAAACGTAACCCCTAAAAGAACTGCTACTCTATTAGAACTAAACTTATTTATTTTACATTTAATATAAAAGATTTCCTCGCTAGAACACTTGTAAGATTGTAAGATGTATAGTAAGATACTATTCAAGTAAGTTGCATTTACATGCATATTAGACTTGGATTCTGTAACTAAGAAGGCTTCCATGTTGTTGGCAGTACATGTCTCTTTTCATGTAGTCTTCAAATAGCCTTGTGAGCATGTACACCTACTGGCCATGTGCCACTGCCTCTTTACTAAACGCTACTTACTAGAGAAGAATCTTATGATGTACATGTGTTCTGTGGAGAAGCTTTCACATTAGAAGTAAAAAAAAGTTTAGTTATCCATTTATGACAACTGTTTTTTTTCTTACTTTTTTTAAATAGAGAATTTTGAAAGTGTAATATCTTTCTCTAAGATTAACAACAAATTCAGTCCCTACAGAGAAGAAATAAATTGAACACAGAAGGAAGAACAAAAGGCCAAATTTCCTGGAAAATTCCCATGAAATCAGTTATAATATATATTATATAAGCCATATTATTCTTGTGATTAAACCTGCTAGTCAACAATATTAATCTAGCATCTCAGCTGCTAGTGCCCTAAACCCACCAATATATATATTCAACAGGGGGGAAAGATAGATAGGTAAAGAGAGAGAGAGAAGCAAGTTTTAAAATTATGTAAAAATTGTGTAAATTTAATGGTGAATAAAAATCACAATTGAATACAAAAAATATTTACAAAATGTATTTTGACAAAGACATAATTTAGAAACAATAAATTTAATGAGGTTCTAAGGTAACTCTAAATTATTAAAATAACTATTTGATTACCAGTAAATCTCCTTTCAGGCACCCCACTGAATTTTCCATAAAAAAGCTAATTAATTTAGCTTGAAAAAGCCAAATTACTGTTCTTTCTATTTCTTCATCTTCTTCTTCTTTTTCGTCTTCTGTTTTCTTCTTCCGCTTTTTTGGACCGTATCTCCTCCCACAGTTTTTGAGCTAGAGACATGAAATTGAGAAGTGTGCTATCTTCTAGCTAAGGAATCCGCAGAAGCGTTATGGCGTTATCGGCGAATTTCCGGACATTTTTTCCCATAGACTATAATGGTAACAATCCTCAAATGTGGATATTTCAAAAATGGTCATAAATACAAATGGTGATACCCCCAACCACCCACACAGACCCAGGCACACCCACCTACTGACCTACCTTTCAATTCCCATGGAAGCCATACTTAAAGGGTAACTAAAGTCAAAAAAACTAATTTAGATTTATCCTCAATAAAAGATAGTTTTATGGTTATAAATACAAAAAAAGACATACCCCCTCAACCAGACCCAGGTACACACACCTACAAATCTACTTATCCATTACTGTAGCAGCCATACTTAAAGGGTAACTAAAGTAAAAAAAAACTAATTTAGATTTATTCTCAATAAAAGATAGTTTTATGGTTGTATACACAAACAAGACATACCCCCTCAACCAGACCCAGGTACACACACCTACTAATCTACTAATTCATTATGGTGGTAGCCATACTTAAAGGGTAACTAAAGTCAAAAAAACTAATTTAGATTTATCCTCAATAAAATATAGTTTTATGGTTGTAAACACAAAAAAGACATACCCCCTCAACCAGACCCAGGTACACACACCTACTGATTTACTTATCCATTACTGTGGCAGCCATACTTAAAGGGTAACTAAAGTCAAAAAAATTAATTTTGATTAATAATAAAAAAGGTTTGTTTTTTTAACCCCCATGTAGCACAGTTACATACACCTACTGACCTACCCCTCCATAACTATTGCAGCCATACCTAAAGGGTAACTAAAGTCAAAAAAACTAATTTTGACTAATCATCAAAAAGATACAGAGAGATTCAATAAAAGTTCTTATCATTGAAAATGGTGCTAATTTTGCCCTAACCAATCAGATGTTAGCTTTCTGATTGATTGGATCAAAATTAGCACCACTTTGGGCTGGGTACACACAAAAGTTTTTTTGGCCCAAACAAGCGTTCACTACAAACTCATCATTCCCATTATTGAGTTTTAAAATCTGCAGCAAACACACACATTCCGTTCCAAAATGCAGCCCTTCAAGCCAAATTCAAAGTTTATACTTAAACTTTCCCTTTCTAGTTATTATGTGTAGCTATATGCATTGTCCTAAAAAGGTGGCAAAATAGATAAACAGGTTTTCAACCTCGACACTTGCCTTAGTCCTATCAAAGGAAATGCAATAAATCTTTGCTTTCAAAAGCAGCTGTATGCAGAGGTTACACACAATATACGTAATAAAATGGATCCACATACGTCTACACATTCTAGAGTGCAAATAGTGACCAATTTGATATTAGTCACATACAAATTAAAAGCCTAGTGCACATGCAATTTAATTAAAATTTCTTGCATCAGAGGTCCCGCGATAAGCCGTTCTAAACATTTTTAAAAATAAAAAAATTCTCAAACCGCATATTGAATTCTTTGCGCTCTAACATTTATTGAATTGGTTGAAACGTTAAAGGGCACGTCCACCCTTAAAACCAAAAAAAGGGCTAAATGTCAGTTTCCCACCCCCAACAACAACTGATATGTTTTGTATTTTATTAACTGCATTACTAACCAGACAATTATTGTTCCCATTCTGCCATAGTAATTACGATTGTAAACCTTGATAGATCGTACTTTGATAGACAGATGTACAATGTTAATACCATACCATAAAAAACATACATATTGTTCAACATTCAATTAAAATTCTGTAAAAGTTCGGAAACTAAGTACACACCGAACAAACATTTGGCTCGACCAGCTAACATTTTTGTTTCGGTCAGGCCGAATTATTGTAATGGCTCTTTGTGGTGGCCACGACTGACTGCCGACCGTTTGTTTGGATGAATCGGACAAACGCACGATCGGACAGGTTGGACAACTACGGCCAATTGTGCAGTCCTCTATGGGACCGCACGCTTGGTCGTGGTTACTGTCGGACGCAGCTGCTTTTGCCTCCTGGCTGTCAAAAGTCTTGAACAGTCGTCAGGAGGAAAGTTGTATGGTGTGTACCAGCCTTAACCCATTAAAGTCAATGGGAGAAAATAGTTTGAAAGTTTGGATAAATTACAGTTAAAATAACAATGGTAACTTACATTAAATGGCTGTGACACCTGGGAAATTGTTGGGTTTCTGCATGCTACATTTGAGGGTTACGGGCAATTCAAGAGTTACCGAATGATACTTTCGAAGGTTACCAAAATCATCTGCTACATTAGAGGGTTCCCGAAATCGACTGCTACATTCAAGTGCTACTAAAATCAGCCACTACATTTGAGGGTTACCAAAATTGACCGCTACATTTGAGGGTTATCGAAGTTGGTGGCTACATTCAAAGGTTGCCAAAATTGTCCGCTACATTAGAGAGTTAACTAAATCAACCGCTACATTCAAGGGTTACCAAAATTGACCGATACATTCGAGGGTTATTGAAATTGGTGGCTACAATCAAAGGTTGCCAAAATGGGCTGCTACATTTGAGGGTTACTGAAATCAATCGCTACATTCGAGGGTTACCGAAATTGACCAATACATTCTAAGGAATTCAAACATTACATTTAAAGGTTACCGATTATCGAAAATAAGTTAGTGAGTTCAGTCACTAGTTTTTGTTTTAAGGCTGGACATGCTCTTAAACTACTTATACTGTAACTGCACACCACCTCCTTGTAAATCCGGCACATGGGCTTTTTGGAGCCCAGGAAGGATTTTTGTTTGCATTCCTTTGGATCAACTGTTCAGGGGTAGTATAAAAAGATGGACATATGACTTTATCCAATCCCCAATACTATGGGGCATATTTGAAAAGATTTGTTAACTTTTCACTGTTATCACCAAATTCAGACATGGCACCACAATTTATAAATTGACAGTAAGGGTGAATTGTCAAGTCTGAGGTGGAGAAAACATAGGTGGTGGGTTATGGGAAGGGCGCGTGTCTTGCTAGTGTCACTCCCCCATAGACAGAGACCCCGAAACTCACCAGGGCCCTTGAAAAAGCCTTTTTGGGCTTAGGGATCCTGCAGCTCAAAACCGCCCCCCCCCTCCCCGGCACTGACAATTGTCTTTGGGGCTTAAGGAGTTCCATAGCTTGAAACCAGGACCACCCCTGGTCCTAAAAAGAAACTTTCCAGGTCTTCAAATATGATTGGTTAATATTCTAATCTTGACCAATCACATTTTGAGAAAATATTAATAGGGCAATGCTGTTGGAGCACATCCCCCATGCTACCGCCACATTTCGATCTCCTGCAATAGTTAAATGTTAATTTACAGTAGTAGGTACATTACCTACTTTGGGGCATATTTATAAACGATTGCTATTTTCGCCATTTCATTATCGCAGGACATCGCAATGACAAAGGGCCCTTTTTGCCTTATTTATAAAACACTTGTTTTTTCACTTTCACGAAACAGTAACCCTGCGGCGATGTGTGATGGTGCAAAGAGAAATACCAGACCAGAGAAGGAGCTATTTTTGTCATTTTTTAAAAATTTAACGCTATTTATAAATAGGTGAAAATTCGCTTTTTGCCACCTTTTCTGCCTTTTGTTGCACTTTTTGCAGTTTTAGAATTTTTGACAAACATCATTACTTATTGGAATGTTCGATTAACATGACTATTTCTTACACAGCACTTTGCTAAAAATAAACAATACTAAAAAATGTGTCCTATTAATAAAATAGAGAAAATTCATATCCTATTGATGAAAAAGAGAAAATTCGCCTGGGTGAGTTTTACGCAATTTATCATATTCTATTAATAAAAAGAGAAAATTTGTCTTTGTGAGTTTTACACTTTTTCATATCCTGTTAATAAAAAAAGAAAAAATTCGCCTGGGTGAGTCTTACACTTTTTATCATATTTTTTGCTGAAAAAAACACCACATGTGTTTAGTGTGTATTAATCAATTTGATACTACTTTGAAAATCCACCAGGGAGTATTACCTATTTATCATAATTTGTGCTGAATTTAACTTTTTGCGGCACTTATGCCTTTTCACCACCCCAGACTTGGGGAATTTGAATGGCTGAACTTAATGCAATTAAAAAATGTATCCATTTAATAAATATGATCGAAAATTTTGCGAAAAAGGCGGCGATAACAGGGGTGAACAATTTAACAAACCTTTAGAAATATGCCTCTTTGTCTAGAGGTCTCTTTTGCCCACAAAACACCTTACTGTTGTAGGGAACTATAAACTAGTTACCCTTTAGTCTTCTTGTTCTTAAAGGGGCCAATGTGTAAAGGTATAAAAGGGAGAGCACCCATGTGCTCAGCCTCTTTCTACTTCCTGGAGTTTCCTCAGAGGATAGGGGAAGAGCCTTGGACCTCGAAAACAGGTAGGCCCAGTTAATGCGAGATTAGATTCTGTTATAGATCCTTCCAGGAGTGATAGATAGAGTAGGGGAGCTAGTGAGCAGCCTGAGCTCCAACAAGGAGATTTTATAAGGACTAGAGTCGTAGGTATACCACCCAAGAATAGGGACATAGTGCCAGACATAGGAGTAGAAGATTCCACTATAGTGACCTCAGAGCTGGCAGTAACAAGCTGATTATTATTTATGCTGTTTCTGTTTCCTCTGCTTTGTGAGTATTTATGTGATATGTCACCATGCTATGTCACCTCTATTCAGGGGTGTCTGTATAATGAGGCAAAATGAACAAAATGCTCAGGGCAGCGCCCCTGCTAAATATGAGAGAGGCGGCAGGCAGAGCTCACTTTAATTTTTTTTTTTATTTAGAAAAAAGGCAGGCAGACCAGGAAGAAAATAAACATAGTGCCTAGTAGTACAAAGGGGCGGCATTCAAAAGTTCAAGAACCAATGGCACCCATTTATTGCATTCTACCTAGAGTGGTAGTTTAGGAACACCCTGCCTCCAACATATGCGAGGGCCCATTCCTGATAAATAAGAGTCTTGTGTATAGAATTTGTGTAAGGCTGACAGTCTCTGGAGCAAATGAAGTACCCCAATTTTACTATAGTCTTATATTTGGTGCCCAACATGGGGCAAAGAAGTCGTTGTTGAGAATATTCTGTGGTTCTTTGTTCCTGTACCATGTCTCTTCTAAAAGTAACTGTATAATTGAGTTACCTTTGGCACTCATATCAATTTGATCAAACTTATAAGTATCATCATGCCTCTGATGCTTCAAATTAGTGTACATGTGTGGGCTGTAGCAGAGTTTATTAACTTACGAAATGCCTTTGCCATTGATCATGTACCTGGGGATAGTTCTACAGAATTAATTAATAAAATGCTAGCCTACCACCCAAATTTGGTGGGCTCCCATTTGCTAAAAAAGATTCAGCAGTAACAGGATATTTCACCTTACTAATGTATATAGCAATCCAGAGGAGCTGTGTGATGATACAGGGCCCTAAACCATTTTTCCTGTGGGCAGTCTCATAGTTGTCTGCCGCATTATCTATTCCCAACCACCTATACCTCCAAGAATGAGGATTGGCATTAAGACTGAAGTTCAAACATTAACCCTGGAGACAGATGATGTGCAGCCTCTAGGATCACCTGCTAGTTTGACCTCCCAGGTGGTTTATCCTTCCCAGAAACTAATAGTAAGGGGAACTAAATACCCAAAGCTAAGGGCAGGAGTTGCCCCTTCAGGATGTTGCTATGCAGATGCTAGAGGAATGTCCTTACACTGAGCCGGAGAAAAGGATTTAACTGAAAACCTGCTTCCTCCTACTAGCTGAGTGGTAAAAATATTTTGCAAGGGCCATCCTGATGCCTCTGCTAAAGACTGTTTAAAGGCATTAGAAGATGTGTATGGCACTTGTGACAATTCACATAATTGGCTCCACATGTTTACAGTTTAAAACAAAGGGAGAAAGAGGAACAGATGGAAGATGTTCTGTGGAAGCTGGTGTCTAAAAATACCATATCTATTGAAGAAGTTAATGAAAAATGGCGAAACCAGCTCATGTATGGGATGCTAGGGGGCCATCCCGTAGCCATTGAACTTCGCATTATGTATCCTCATGTGCCTCCACCAACCCCCGGTGAGCTCACGAACAAGGTAAAGGAGCAAGAAGCAGAGTTCCGATATGTTGCATTCCCTAATAAAACTGAGAACTGCTCTTTTCAAAACTTTGCAAATATACAGCAAAAGGAGGGCAGGGGTGTGACAAAGAAGAAAGCAGGTGCTTCCATGAAATATTCAAAGTATCAGCCCCCTGATTATACCTGCTCCACTGCCCGTCTGGAGTGCTTCTGTTGTGGGAAGACTGTGCATCAAATCCATCAGTCTAAAGCAAGATGGGACAACTATAAATGAAAAGGTGGGGGTCCTCACAGCCTGTAGTTCTCCCCGGTGTGGGGCATCAAGGCCGGATTTATACTTTTTTCTCCCCTAGGCCAGTAATCGTGTGCTCCCAACCAAGCACTCCCGAATCCCCCCCCCCCCAGCTGATAAAAATATATGACATAGGGAGTGGGCTTCCTCGGGGACGGAATTTCAGCCAGGACACTGGAATTAGTCCCTGTAGTCAGGACAATCTCATCCAAATAGCAGGTATCCCACACAGTGATTGCGAATCACTCTCCAATCGCACCCCAACCTGCTTCCCTGCGTGCAGGAGCTTGTTACAGTGTGGCCTCAACCTAATAAGTGTGCAGGCAGCATCAGCCAATGTCATACATACACTCTCACTCATTCACACACTGTCTTAACCACATACAGTACACTCTTACATATGAAATCTTACACACACATACTCTAACATGCAAAAACCCAGTATACAAATGCATAAATAACCCAGTAAAGTATGATTACTCACTGATCAGTAAAATCAGCCCAGCATGAAGAGGTTAAACTATTTACAACTTACTGACCTTCCAACCCCAAATATCATCTTAAAATGAAAGAAAAAAATGAAGCAGGACATCAGCAACCGTTCCACTATCTGGACACCGTCAGGTAGTCTGAAAGAGAAGCAAGGTATACTCCTGGGCTGTCAGTCAGACTTGAGGGGGAGGAAGTTGATTGATTAGTGTCCTGTTTCACAGCCGGGCAGTTCTATGCATCTGCAGTTACTGCGTATGCACAACTTAAGGTATCTCTACACTACTGCTGCTTTAAAATTGGAGAGAGCGGATCCTTGGACTCTACCTTCCTCTTTTAATGCCGCCCTTGCTGATATAGCGCCCTAGGCCACGGCCTAGGTGGCCTGCCCAGAAATCCGGCCCATGTAAATGGCATACCCACCACTGCACTGTTTGACACGGGCTCTCAATTGACTATTATTCACAGGCCTTTCTACCAGCAATTCCTCAGTGATATTCCACTGTAGCCTGTGGGTCCTGTGCCAGTTTTTGGTGTGGGGAAAGGTCCTGTCTACATGGGTGGTTGCCTTGAAGCACAACTACACATCCCTGGATTAGTTGGAGACAATGTTCCCCCAATAAAAGTCATTGCTTATATTAGCCCCCCTCCATGTGGAAAAAAGTCTACACCTATGATTGCAAAGTTTCCACAAGGGGTAGTGCAATTCCTCAGGGTTTATGTGGAGATTGTACCTGTTTCAAGTGGAAGTTTCTTTCTGTTAGAAACTGACCCTGAAGAGGCTTCAAAGAATGGCTGGGAGATAGTTCCGAAGAGGAAGGACTATCTTTACAAATGCTATAGAACTGATGTGGTCACTGTAAAAATATCACCTCTCATTCAATAGTATTTCCAGCCTGGCAGACAGTAGCCCACTGCACCCTGTGGAATGTTTAGACTCTTTACCTGTCAAATTGTGTCAGAGACTTATCTAAATCTTAATCTTAAAGGGGAAGTTCAGTGTAAATACATATACTTTTAAGTAAAAAGAGCAGTATTTTGTCATCCCATTGACCTTAACCTGCCCATTCAGCATTTTGTCTGGGTATAAATATATGCTACCGAAATACTGACTTCCTGTTTGTAGGACCCCTATTAGAGACCGTTATGGTCTTGCCCTTGACCCATTGCCTAGGTTGATTCAGTTGCTCAGTAGAGATTTGAGCATGTTTGATCAATCCAACAGCCAATAAGTAGAAAGTACTGTTAGGAACATTCCAAGGTAGTGTGCATTCTGGGAAGAAGAAGGACCGTTACACAACCTGAAATGTCAGCTAATGTCAACAGCAGGGAATAGCAAGGGATATAAATTCAACTGATTTTCCAAATTGAAAGAGAATATGTTGAATAACTAGGTATGCATAATATAGATTAAGAAGTTTAAAAATAATGATGTTTTCCACCTAACTTACCCTTTAAAGATTCAGATGATAGGCTGGAACACTGACAAATGCTGGAGAGTAGACTAGTGCAGTTCAGTGATGTGTTTTCCATTGATGATATGGATGTGGGGTGTGCTAAACATGCTGAACACACCATACGATCAAAAGCCAACAAACCTTTTAGAGAAAGGTCTCAGCGAATAACATTCAAAGATCTTAATGATGTCAGAAACTATTTTTTAAAAAAATGAAAGACAAATTATTGTAGAATCATGCTTCATCTATAGTTATTGTCCGAAAGAAAAAATGGAAGTGTTCGCTTATGTGTGGACTATAGAACACTAAACAAGCACACCATTCCTAATCAATACACACTGACACATATTGATGAGGCACTTGATGCTTTGCATGGCAGTGCTTGGTTCTCAGTGATGGACTTAAGATCTGGTTATTACCAAATTCCTATGTCTGCAGAAGATCAGTAAAAGACAGCTTTTATTTGCCCATTGGGATTTTACCAATTTACCAGAATGCCTCAGTAGGGCTCCAGCTACCCTTCAGCGCCTTATGGAAATGGTCCTGGGAGACTTGAATCCAAGGAACTGCATAGTTTACCTTAATAACATTATTGTTTTTTGTCTCTACCCTGGAGGAGCATGATAAAAGATTGTTCAGTGTGCTTAATCGTCTTCGAAAGGAAGGCCTGAAACTCTCAACTGACAAGTGTAAGCTCACCCACAAATCTGTGCATTTTCTGGGACACATTGTATTTGGCAAGGGCATTGCCATTGACCCAGAAAAGGTAGCAGCTGTGCTATATTGGCCACGGCCCAAGCAATCTAACTGAACTGAGATCCTTCTTGGGGTTTTGTAGTTATTATCTGAGGTTTATTGAGGGTTACTCAAAAATTGCCTATCCACTAAATGGACTGTTGAAAGGGGACAATATTAAAGAACAAAACGATGCTCTCTTTAAAGGTAAATGGACCTCTGCTGGTGAGGAAGCAGAAAACTCACAGAAGCACCTGTACTTGCCTATGCTGACCCACAAAAGCCTTATGTTTTGCATGTTGATGCTAGTTACAAATGGTTGGGAGGCTTCCTTTATCAAGAATATCCTGGAGGATTAAAATTAGTTGCATATGTCAGTCAGAGTCTCCGCCCAACAGAAAGAAATTATCCTGTGCACTAACTAGAATATTTGGCCTTAAAATGGACTGTCACGGAAAAACTACATGCCAGGCACAAAAAACATAGGGGCAGATGCCCTTTCAAGACACCATGATCTACCTCTTCAGCAGGATGAAGAAGAGTGGGAAGAACTTCCAGATCCAGAAGTGACTGCTCTTTGTGCTACAGCAGCTATGTGGGGAGATTGTGTAGCTTTCTCTGAGTCATGGCTGGTGGACTCCCTTGGATGGACAAAGGACTCTGTTCCTACTATGTATTGCTACCCCACAGCAATAGGGGTACACAAGGACTCTAAAATCTTGTGATTCGCCTGTTAGGGAGTCTGTTATTAAAGGAGATTCAAATTATATGAGGAAAACTATACCAAAGGAAAGTACCTTGTTCCTAAAAGAATGGGATAAATTTAAAGTTATCAATGGACTCCTTTATAGGGTTCATCTGGTTTTAGTATCATCCAGGCAATTGCCGCTTCCCCGAGTTTGCAGAAAAGCTGTTTTGATAAGTTTACATGATCTACATGGACATTAAAGAAATGAAAACATATGGCCTAGTGCAGGATAATTTTTTCTTGCCCAGGATGAAGGAGTGTTGACTATTGCAGGAGATGCATAGCCTGCTTGCAAAGAAAGACCCTGCCTACTAAGGCTGCACCAATGGAACATTTAAAAAGTACTGGGCCTATGGATTTAGTATGCATGGACTTTTTGTGCATTGACAATGACACTAGTGGGATTGGCAATGTTCTGATTGTGACTGATCATTATACACATTATGCCCAAGCTTATCCCACTAAAGATCAGAAAGCTGTGACAGTAGCAAAAATGTTATGGGAGAAGTTCTTTGCACATTATGGGTTTCCCAACTGAATTCTCTCAGACCAAGGGAGAGACTGTGAAGTCTACTGAATGTTGAAAAAAGTCATACTACTTCCTATCACCCTGAGGGAGGTTCCCTTCCTGAACATTTTAATCTCACTCTCTTGGATATGCTGTATACCATCTTAGCTATGGTTAGGCAATCTGGCAGTCACCTTGTAGGTGTGATGGTTCAGGCATAAAAATGCACCCGTTATGATTCAACTGGGTTTTTTCCCCATTTCTTCATGTTCGGGAGAGCTTTTGACATCCAGTTGGGTGTATCCACTGATGGGATAGAATGTCAAGAGCATTATCAGTATGGGCTTATCTCAGAGCAAGCTTAAAGGAGGCTAACCGATTGGCAGGGGAGAATTCCGCAAAAATAAATGCTGGAAACAAAAGAAGTTTTGATGTCAAGGTATGGTACAGAGAACTGATGCTTGGTGACAAAGTACTTCTCTGTAATTTTGGTCGAGCTGCTACTGTGCTTCCCACTGTTGATGAGAAACCTGATACTGCAGCTAATACATCCACCTTATGCTTTGATGAATCTTATTGATGTTCATGATAGACTTGTTAATATGAGGCTTATGTGCTATTAGTCATACATCTATTTTTCTAACTGTATTTTTGCTAATTTATTATTCCATTTCAGCAGACCATTGTCCAGAGTAGGTGTCTGGAGAGACTACTGAAGTGGATGTTAAATTTAATATGTAACTAATTGTTATTTTAATGTTCCTTGCCGGGATGAAAGTAATTCACCAGTGGGAGAATGTAGGGAACTATAAATTAATTACCCTTTATTCTTTTTGTTACAGGATTTGGCCAGTGGGGCCACTGTGTAAAAGTATAAAAGGGAGAGCACTCATGTACTCAGCCTCTTTCTACTTCCCGGAGTTTCCCCAGAGGATAGGGGAAGAGCCTGGGACCTCAAAAACAGGTAGGCCCAGTTAATGTGAGATTAGTTTCTGTTATAGATCATCCCAGGAATGATAGATATGAGTAGGGTAGCTAGTGAGCAGCCTGAGCTCCAACAAGGAGATTTAGTAAGAACTAGAGTCCTGGGTATACCACCCAAGAATAGGGCCATAGTGACAGATATAGGGGTAGAAGGTTCCACTATAGTGACCTCAGAGCTGGGGTGGCAGTAGCAAGCTGATTTTTATTTATGCTGTTTTTGATTCCTCTGGTGTGTGATTATTTGTGTGATATCTGTGCCATGCTATGTCACCTCTATTGTACTACTTGCAATCAAAGTAGAAGGTTCAAACTACCGGGCTGTATATAGGATGCCTCCAGTCACACAACTTGCCCTGTCCAGGCAACAAAGTACACAAAGAAAAAGAGGATGCAGATGCTTCATGGAAGGACTTCCACGGCAACACCAAAGGTAATTGCAAATATGGCTATTTATTAGAGTGAAACACGTGGCTTGTTTAGGACACAAGGTCCTTTTTCAAGTGTGCACAAAACAAACAACTACAGCACTTAAATATACAACAAAGATGAAATTACATCATAGTGGGGAGGGGGGGTGGAGCAAGTCCATGTCCAATAAGAAACGGTCCCAAGTTTAAGTGGCCACCTAGGGGGGAGGGGAATAATCAAAATAGACCAAATCCAATAATAGTTGAAAATCTAAGTAGAAGTCCAAAAGTAGTCCTTTGGTATAAGGAGATCCATTGTGGAGAAAAGAGACCTATATACACAATGAGTAGATCACAAATGGCACTACCCAAACTCTATGGCACTCACTCAAGGCACTACGCGATAATAACAAAACCGTAGTGAAAGCAGCAGACAAAGGGGGTGCGGTGGTGATTTTACATAGGAGGGATTATATCAGAGAAGCCACCAGACAACTAGAAATTCCTTGTCACTATAAGGTTATGCCTCAGGATCCCACTGTTATTCCAAATAATGTATCTGGTGACTGAAGCCTGTAATTATGGCCAGCATAGACATCCAAAGTCTCTATACCTCTATCCCTCAAGAAGAGGGAATAGCATGCATAGATGAGGCGTTACTCACTACTTCTTTATCACATGGTCTTATATTCTTTATGCTTGATGGTTTGAACCTGGTATTATTTAAAAACAATTTCAGATTCAACGAGACATTCTATTACCAATGCCAAGGCACATCAATGGGTTCGGCAATGGCACCAGAAAAAGATATGTTTCAAATACAAACACAACCTACCTAGATGTTCTAATTACATTATCAGATGGTGAATTACATACCTCTCCAAACCCACTGATCATAATAATTTATTGTTAAAGGGGAACTGTGGTCCAAAAATGACTTTAGGTAAATTGAGGTAAATTGATAGGAATTGCTCCCCTGATAATTTTTGCATTGTATTTGCATTGTTTATTTTGCATAGTTTTGAAGATATTTACATTTTTGTGTGTGATATGACAGCAGCATCACCAGGTCCCCTGCACTTCCTTCTCTGAAACTGTCAGTCAATCTGTCCTGTGTCTCCTCCTCCCCTTTACAGCCCCCCTCATGGACCTCATGGTCCCTCCAGTTGCAGGCCCCCCATGGCCCATTATCTTATAGCCTCATGTGGCCCCACCCACTCCCGGGAGCTAAAGCCCCGCCCAATCGTGGGTGCCTAAGCTCCGTCCACTTGCAGGTGCCTAAGCCCTGCCCACTCACTGATGCCTAAGCCCCACCCACTCACTGATGCCTATGCCCCGCTCACTCGTGGGTGCCGTGGGTTACTCAGACACCCCCCCACACACACCCTACAGAAAAATCTGTGGAAACAGCCTTTTCAGGCAGAGTGAGATCTCTGCCTGAAAAGGCTGTTTTCACATAGTGGGAGAGAAGGGCTGTAGATTCGCTTACCTTCTCTGTCAGGACTTCACACAGCAGATAGAAGGAGGGACTTCCTGTCTCCCTCACACACTGAGGGAGTCTGAGGCTGTGCTCGCCGACGGCACTGTGCAGGAGAAGCCTCAGGAATGTCACATGTCAGCCTACCACCCTCAGCCTCCCACCCATTTCTGGTCAGTCATGTATATCTTGGGCTGTGGCGCACGTAGAGAGGTAGTTGATGGCTCGTTTTAAAGGTAGGAAACTAGCCTTTCACTTACCTTGTTTTAAAGGGCAACTGTGGTCTCAAAACAAGTTAGGGTTAAATGAAAGTCTGCAGTATTTCCTTTAAAATGAGCTGACAGTCACATCTCTGGCTGGAGCCTGTGAGAAATTACATTGGGGTGAATATTCAAACTTCCTGCTTCCAGTAGGTTGAGTGACATCACCTGACCGCTGCACCGCCCATCAGCCCCAGGGGAGAAGTATACTCAGTTAAGACTTAATGTTGGGAAAATCGGGAAGTTCCTGGGGAAAAAATTAACAGTTGAAAAGTGGAGCCTATTAAAGCAGGGAGAGGCTGGTCACATGACTACAAGCTGGTCACAGGGTTGAAAACAGGAAGTGTTCAAGCAGGAAGTTATATTGCTGAACCTTTCCAGCAATAACTTTTTTTTATCTAGAGATGTAATTTAGGTTATATTTTGAAGGTACGATGGAAGGCTTTTTATATAACCCCTACTAGTTTGGAAGAATTCAAGACCACAGTTACCCTGTGATTGTTGAAGTTGTCACCACACCACTAAGAAGGGGCAACATACGCAAATTATTAGCACAACGTGAATGTTATTGGAGTAAGAAATTAAATTATTTAATATCAATGGGATTAAATGATGCCTGGCCCATAAAATGTTTTCTATAAATGTAATATATGTGTTGTATTTACTTACGCCATTTCTCTCTACAGATAAAGGGTCTGCCTTTCTCGTGTTACCTTCTATCCACCAGACAGGTAACAATGGGCCTTTACCGTATAGGTATATTGGTAGTTGAAGGCAGATACCTTATGTTAGCCTGACTGTAAGGTTACTTTTCAATGGGTAGACCCGACTCGGGTAGTGCCATTTGTGATTTACTCAATGTGTACATAGGTCTCTTTTCTACACAATGGATCTCCTTATCCCAAAGGACTGCTTTTGGACTCCTACTTGGATTTTCACCTATCATTGGATTTGGACTTTTTGATTATTCCCCTCCCCCCTAGGTGGCCACTTAAACTTGGAACCGTTTCTTTTTGGACATGTACTTGCTCCACCACCCCCCTCCCCACTATGATGTAATTTCCTCTTTGCTATATATTTAAGTGCTGTTTTTGTTTGTTTTGGGCACACTTGAAAAAGGACCTTGTTGTGTGTTTCACTCTAATAAAAAGCCATATTTGCAATTACCTTTGGTGTTGCCGTTGAAGTCCTTCCATGAAGCATCTGCATCCTTTTTTTTCTTTGTGTACAACTTGCAATGCTATATGTTAGTTGCAATGTTAGGTTCAAGAACCAATGGCACCCATTTATTTCATTCTACATAGAGTGGTAATTCAGCTAAACCCTGCCTCCAACATATGCAAGGGCCCACTCCTGATAAATAAGAGTCTTGTGTATAGAATGTGGGTAAGGCTGACAGTCTCTGGAGAAAATGAAGTACCCCCATTTTACTATCGCCTTACACTGTATAACAAATACTCAGTGGACATCTATGTGGTTAAGCTAGCAATCCCTCATAAAATTATAAATAAAGGAGTGTTACTGGGGGTTGATTCTGTATATGCTGTACTCATTACAAGTAATATATTACTCTCTCAAAGTAACATTTTAATCACTTTTGCAGGAAACTAGAATTATTTCTTGGGTTTTTTGTTTGTGAATGACCTCTTTAAAATATGTTGATATATCATACTTTGTCCTATGAACTCATTACTGTATGCCT
This sequence comes from Hymenochirus boettgeri, assembly GCA_019447015.1. NCBI lineage: Eukaryota > Metazoa > Chordata > Amphibia > Anura > Pipidae > Hymenochirus > Hymenochirus boettgeri. Next base: position 121,991,102 of record CM033475.1, on the reverse strand, counting down.
GCTATGCTTCTGGATGCCTCATGGAAACTGAGCAATTTAGCTGTACTGAGCCTGGGCATGCTCAGTAGATGCAGACAGGGGATTAACATTCAGTCATTGGCTAACTGACAGTTGCTAACTGGAAGAACCAGGAAGCAGAAACAGGGGAAACAGTGTGCAGGATTTTAAACTATTACCGTTTAGGGTTTTGGGGGGTGATTTAACTGTAAATTTTGATTTGGGGCCTAGACTTGCCCTTTAACTGAATTTTCAGTTTTATGTTTATATTCATATTTAATTAAATGTAGGTAAAGTGGTATGTATGGTCACTGGAGTTATACAAGAATGCTGTTAGGACAGAAAAATAATGTCATAAAATTAAAATGGTGGGCACTGCCAAGTTGCAACTTACCCTTTGGCTTCCCATAGCAAATATTGGTTGCTAAATAGTTGAAGAGAGAGGAAATGTTTCTGTGGTGAGGAAAGGAACATCAATCAAAGTAAATAAAGGTACAAGTCCATAAACAGCCCTGTCAATGTCTAATGCATCATAACACTGCCTTTAGGGTAAGAAGTAAACTAGAAATAGGCACTGTCATGCCCCCTTGCCTATAAACTGAGTAAAATGATATTTATTCTGAGAGAAGGGAGGATGCTTGGAGAATTACACTATCAACTTCCATATTAAGAGTAGCTGCAGAAATGTATTCAGTACATGTATTCAGATCTTCTGTAACACCAAAAAAGCTGCTGTGCAATCATCACATTGCTTATTCTACCCCCTCCTACTGGCAAATGACATGCACAGTGCTAGTAACCTATTTCCTTCTCAGTGAGTAAGATTAATCATAAATCCTTGTGCCTGTGCCCATGCAATTGTTGACCTAAATTGCAAAGCTTCATGCAAATTGCTTCCCCACCAGTTCCAGAAAATAGAAGCACATTATAGATTGGGGTGATATGATCTTAGGTAACTCACAAACTCAGTTGACTTGTCTGTAGGAGCTCTCTCAGGCTTGCAGTATAGCGATCCTTGGGGGTTCTCCCCAGTTGTGGTTCAGCACCCGCTCACAAGATATTACCAAAATGAATCCAGTCACTAACACTTAAAAATTCATACCGTATATACTCAAGTATAAACCGAGATTTTCAGGCTAAAAAAATAGCCTGAAAATTGATTCTCGGTTAATACTCGAGTTAAACACTTACCTGCTCCGGCGGCCGCACACTCTGCATCCTCTGCTGGCCTGGCTGACGTCACTACCCGGTGCTGTGAGGGTATGTGAGGCCGGCGCCGAGCAGTGACGACAGCCAGAAGAGGAATATGGAGCACGCGGCCACCGGAGCAGAGAAGGGGATACAGAGCAGCCTGCAGGGGAACCGGGGCAGGTAGAAGAAGGCAACTGTGAGGACTCTCAGAAAGGGGGGGGGGAGTACAGTAATTCCTGCAGTGGCAATTCTTTGCCACTGCAGATGTTTGGAAACTACAACTCCCAGCAACTAAAGTATGCTGGGAGTTGTAATTTCCAAACATCTGGAGTGCCAAGGAATGAGGCTTTAGTTGCCCTTTAAATGGACAGCAGAATTCCCATACAGCAGTCCCATACAGTAACAGCCATACTGGATTTGGCTATTACTGTATGGGACTATTGTATGGCAGTTGTGGTCCTATTTTCTACCCTTGGTTTATACTCGAGTCAATCACTTTTACTCCTTTTTAAAGGTAAAAGTAGGTGCCTCTATGTATACTTGGGTCGGTTTATACTCAAATATATATGGTACTTTATTAATTACATTAAAATCAATATGGTGTGTGGACACAAGATCTGACGTGTTTCACGGACTCAACCATTTCATCAGATACCAAAAAAGGTAACGATACTGAAAAAAGGTGGTTGCTTTTCTTCAAAATGTATAATAATGTATATAATATATATAACCGTTCTTAATAGTTCAGATTGCTTTATTAGTAACTCCCTTAAATATAGCTTATCCCAGAACATTTTATTTTGTTTCTGGAACTGCTCGGATAGATTTCCTGGTAATTTCTCACATCTGTAAGTGTTACACCCTGAAAAGGGGATAAAGTAAATAATGACTCTCAGGCATGATGCTTCTCTGGAAACTTTACTGAGAATTAGATATTTAAAAATATGTGCAAAATTCTTTTATGATCAAACTTACTTTAACAATACTAGACATTCCCTGATATATTAAATGTAATTAACATTTTTCATTTTCCATATACCAGGTAAACCTAATGGCTATATATAAACCATAGAATTATCCATTAATCCATAATAAGGTATATCTGAATTGACAAACAAGGTGAAATGTATGTATGTAAAAACATAACATTTGTCTCTCCATATTTTATATTCCAGTTGCTGAACACTGAACACACTGAACTACAATACTTTTGCATGTGTTTCATTGGACTTAATATTAAAACAAAATATACTGTATATAAGAACAACATGTACAATAGAAGTGAAATCCATACAATGTGCATAGTGCTAACTGACCACATGTCATATTATGAAAGTTAGAAGGGAGAGTTTAGCTGGTTACTTAACAGCAGCGATGAAGTCCTGAGTTCGTATCCACCCTTGGACATATCTGCAAGGAGTTTGTATGTTCTCCCCGTGCTTGCGTGGGCTTTCTCTGGACACTCCGTTTTCTCCCACAATCATAAAGACATAGAGGCATATTTATAAAGGGACGAAAATAGCGCCCAAAATTACATCGCGGCCACGAAAACAGTGCTATCGCCGTATTTATAATGGCGAGCGCCATCGCCCTTATATCGCGGCCACGTTGTCCGGCGGTAATTTTAAGTCCCTTCCCGGTGATACTGCACTTAGCGCAATGCGCTAAATTACAATATCGCTGCAAAGGGACTTAAAATCCCTTTCCGGCGCCTCTGCTTCAAGGGAGGGGCAAAGCCCACCCGCCCTCTACCCCCGCGGCGGTGGCGACCACCCGCCGCTGCTTCCCAGCAGCCCCTCTCCTAACCCCAACCCCGCTCACGGCGAACATATGGAACAGGAGGCTAGAAGGGGCTGCTGGGAAGGGGGTGGTCGCGACCACCAACTGTGCAGCCCCTCTGGGAGGGGTGGAGGCACCCTCTCCTTCTTCTTTCTTCAGCCATCTACTGTGATGGCATCTGAGGTCCTAGGCGGAGTGCACCTCTTTATATAGGAAAACCCTAATCCGTTTCTGATTGGTCAATTTTTTAAAGCTTGGTTTACATGCTTTACATTAACCAGATTTCAGAAAATCTGCTGGAGTAACTGCAGCTGCTGGAGTAACATACCCTAGTACTGCAGGTACTACAGATAGTAAAGCCAGTAACAAGAGTAGAGAAGTGCCCTTCTGCAGCCCCTGTCTGTTACTGGTATTAAAGGGCATGTCCACCCCCAAAACTATAATTCCCCCCACTACTGGCCCCACTGTGTAATGTAATAAATCGTAACCTTACATTCCCAGCTACAAATAGTTCTTCCAGTAACCCCCCCCCCCCCCAAAGTCCAAAAAAATGGCCACCAGGAGGATATCAGAGTCCATATAGGACTCTGCCTCCTGTCTCCCCTCCGGGAGGAGTTTGGCATGTGCACTGCAGGCCTTCCCCCCTCCCTCTCCCTCCCTCTTTCACCCGATTTGGTCTCCCTCCCCCTAGTGTTAAACCCTTTCAATATATTTTAGGTATGGCTTCCCCAGCCCCAACCGCTATAATCATATTAGCAGAAAGTCCCCCGATAGGCTGCCTGCCTGTCTGTGTTTGTCTGCCTAAGTTCCTGCCTGCGCGAGTGTGTATCTGTTTGCCTGCCTGTGTGAGTGCCTATTTATCTGTCTGTGTCTTTGTCTAGGTGTTTGCCTGTCTGTCTGGGTCTTTGCCTGTGTGTGTTGCCTGCCTGCCTGTCTGTCTTTGCCTGTGTGTGTGTGTGTTTGCCTGCCTGTCTGTCTGGGTGTTTGCCTGTGTGTGTGTTGCCTGCCTGCCTGCCTGTCTGGGTCTTTGCCTGTCTCTCTCTCTGTGTTTGCCTGCCTGTCTGGGTGTTTGCCTGTCAGTCTGGGTGTTTGCCTGTCTGGGTGTGTGTTTGCCTGCCTGCCTGCCTGCCTGGGTGTTTGCCTGTCTGGGTGTTTTCCTGCCTCTCTGTGTTTGCCTGCCTGTATGTATGTTTGCCTGTCTGTATGAGTGTGAGTGCTTATCTGTAAGTTTTGAAGTGCCTGTGAGTGAGTGCCTGTCTGGGAAAGTGGGTGAGTGTCTGTCTGAGAGAATGTGTAATGAAAGAGTGTGAGTGCCTGTCTGAGAGAGAGTGCGTGAGTGTTTGTGAGAGGGTGTGGGTGTCTGTATGAGCAGGGACACCCCTACCATGAAACAAGCTGCTCATGGTAAGCGCCTCTGTGTCAGTGTGGGCAGTGCAAGGTGCATCTTATTTACAAGTCTGTGTGAGCTGGGAATGTATATATGTACCAATCTGTGTGGGCTGGGCATGAAGGCATCTTGTATATACCAGTCTGTAGGGGCTGAACATGAGGTCATTTAATATATACACTTCTGTGTAGGCAGGGCATCTTATCTTTGTGTGGGCATCTTATATTTATTTGTCTGTTGGGGTTGGGCATCTTAACCAAGTTAGCGCTTCAGTTAACCAGCCAATGTAGTCAGACCTCCAGATTATTAGTCAGTGTAGTCAAACCCTCCATTTCATTAGCCAGTGTTAGTCAGCCCTCCAGTTCTTTAACCAATGGGTGTTACCTTAAAGTGGGCGTTACCTCAAAAAGTGTGTGTGGCATCGGGAAAGTGGATGTGATTTCTTTTTTTTCCAGCACACGCTTACGTGTGCACATGCTCACCTTGCTTTTTGACTCTATTTTGGGTTTCTAAATCTGGAAACCCTAATAACAGGTAGATCACACTGATATGTAAACAATATAATATTTCTTCTCTTTTTGCAAAAGGCTTATTAACAATTATAATTTAACATATGGAACATTTTACATTCAGCATTAGGAAATTATCAAATCATTTATTAAGGAATTCAATATGTCACATTAGCCCCTTTGCAAACATCTGCCTGTATGTTATGTTGAAAAGGAATGATTTCTTTGTAAGCCAATGTGCATTATAACCCAAATTTTTGTTTTATGGAGAACTAAACCTATTTTTTCCCCCTTAATGTAAATGTTTTTCTTTCCAGAATGCCTATACTGTACATTGTAAGATACTTCTCTAGTAAGCTGTATTTACATACATGTAAGTAGATTCTGTAACTAAGAAGGCTTCCAGTTTGTTGCAAGTACAACTCATGACTCATGAAGTCTTTAAAAGATCCTTGGGAACATGTGCACTTATTGATCTTGCCTCCTGACCCCAGTTTTCACTTTCATATTAATGCATAGTGTATTTTCTATGCAGATGGCTCCAAACCAATATGGAAGTCCCTTATTTGACTTTGAAAGCTGCACGAAATGCAGACAGCCTACCAGTAACAATATAATATAGCCAGATGATCTGACTACCTCCTTTTTTGTTTTTTTACATTCTGTTTCTAGAAAAATATAAAGTGTTTCTAAATGTTCCTGTTTTTTTTTTGTGTTAGCTTTCGTAGCTTAGTGGACTAATGGACTATCCAATGAACCCGCGATCACCAAGTCCAATGGAAGACTAGTTTTACTGTTCTCACTGTGGAAAATCCCAAACTTCCAAATTTCAAGGCTAAACTTCTTTTCTTCCAGTCTTAAGGGATGTTCTTGTGTCCTCTGACATGTTCTATTGGTGAACAATGCCTCAGATGGTTTGTTGTATGGCTCATTAATATATTTATACACAGTAATCATATCCCTGTGCAAGCGCCTTTTCTCTAATGCGTAAATTGTAAGTTATCCAATCTGTCTTCATATTCAAGCTCCCCCCGGTCCCCATATTAATTTAGTTAACCTTCTCTGAACCCTTTTCATTTCCAATATGTCCTTTTTGAACACAAGATTCCAAAACTGTACCGCATATTTCAAATGAGGCTTTACTAGTGCTTTATAAAGAAGGAGAATAATATTTATCTCGTTTGAATCATCCAGGGCCTTTTTTAGGCATAGGACACCTAGGCAAACGACTAGGGCATCTATGTTGAACCAGGGAGCTTATTGTACTCGCTAGCATCTCCTTGTTCTGCTGCTGTAATTTGCAACATTGTAGTGAGTACAGAGCCTGAACTCCCACACACTCTACTTAGCAACAAATGTTGCAAATGAACTGAAGGTTAAGGAAGGAGGGGGAGGATGAGCTCAGCTAGACTGAAGAGAACAATTCTAAAATGCCAGGTAAAAGCTTCTGCAGACTTTATAACAGTGGCCACTGTGACTAGCAGCCATGAGATCTATATCCCTGCTTCTTTCTTCCTTCCACCCAACTCTCCAATTAGAATTTAGAGTAGGTGAGGAGTGAACAATTCAATGGAGGAGACATGGAAAGCATGTACATACTGTATATCATGTAAATGCTGGCAGCTGAAAGGGTTAAAGGTAATACTCTGCTGGCCCTGAAACTGTTAATGCCACTGAGATTAGTTCATTCAGTGTCAATAAAAAAATATGCCTGGATCAACTCCAATGTTATTGTAATTTTTATAGTTTAAATTATAGATTTTTTTAAATTATTATAACAATGGCATTGTAAAATGAGAATCTTAGCTGTAGATACTAATACAGCATAGCAAAACTGAGTAGAAAAACCCTGCACTGAATCCATTTGCACATGTACCACATTAGGGGCCCTATTTATAAAAGATCGGTATCGTTATCGTAAAATACCGATCGTTATCGTAAAATAACGACCGGGTTTTTACCGATAACGACCGTTATTTACTGATAACGACCGTTATTTACCGATAACGACCGTTATTTACCGATAACGACCGGTATTTACCGATAACGACCGGTATTTAACGATATCGGTAAATAACGGTCGTTATCTGTAAAAACCCGGTCGTTATTTTACGATAACGATCGGTATTTTACGTTAACGATACCGATCTTTTATAAATAGGGCCCTAGGATAGGTGGTGCATGTATGATACTGTGTATCATAGTCATTCAAACCTAGTCAAGGGCCAGTAGACAGCTCCCCAGAAAAAAGACCCTTATACAAAAAGGCACTAACAATACAGGTCCAAACAAGCAGCAAAATACGTTTATTGATCATCCAATCTTGTTATTAAAAAACATCCCTAAAGTGCATAGCAAGTATATTAAAAAGTGCAACAGTTTAACAACCCCCCAATCCATCAATAACCATAACTATAAACATAGATATAAAATAACACTGGGTGTCCCCAGCGGTCAATTCCCTAATCCGGCTCATTGATACATAGCCAAGTCCAGCAACTAATGTCCAAAAAGAAAAAAAAGGATGGTGTCCAAATATAGAGTTAAACAACACCAATGATCACAGTTCCCACTTCCTAGCTGGAATACCTAATGGCCACACATTTCAGCATATTTGGGAATTACGTGAGAAGCCAGGACCCCTATTGGGACGGACCACACTCTTCACCCGACACAGGTAATAAATCGTTGCCACTCCTCCAGTTGTTCCGAATCCCCGTGTCTGTTCCTCAGCCCCTCCAGTCACTCCACTGCCTTGTTACTCTGGACTACACCGAACGCCAGTAGCCTCACCTTACTCATGACCTACGCGTGTTTCACCAGATGCGCAAACTTGTGCCTTGGCTTCTTCAGGGTTTCGCTAGATATATAGCATACACTAACGGCCCTTTATTATATCGGTTACTGTGCCACACCAGATTAGCTGTATTGTATCATAGTCATTCTTAGGGTGTATTCTGATTTAAAACGCTTCCTCTGTATGACACATATATAAAAAATACTGAATTTAGAGTTAGACGTCAAAAAGTCAGCACTGCAAGCTGTTTGCAACAGTTTTTTTTATACAAGATTCTCCATGTTAAATCATATGAATGTTGTCATAGCATTGTGTGTGCTGGAGTTTCTCACAGCTGACACCTGCCACTTGATATACAGTTTGGATAAAAAGCAGCTATAGCAGAGTTTGGAATCAACACAGCAAAAAAAACCACAAAAAACGGTAATTAACTATTTATACACTAAACAGGGCTTCCTATATAAATGACTAATACAGAGAGGGGGGAAAGGCAGGGGGAGGTGCAGTGGAATACAGGAAGTCACTTAGTATCATCACTGGGTGATTTTTATAAGGATTTAAACCACTGCTTCTCCCCATTCTAAATCCAGAGCCTTATGTATTATATAAGGGATAATGCACCCCTTACAGTGTAATATCCTTATATTATAATGTGAAGGGGCGCATTATTTCTTATAATACATAAGTTTCTAAATCCTTCCCCCCAATTGCATTTTAAATTCTAGCCTTGTCTGTATTCCCACCTAAATTTAAAACCCCCAAGCCACTTAACTTAACCAGTAGAAAGGAAAATCCCAGCCCAACAGCTATGCGGTTAAAAAATCTTTATGGAGGAGGTAAGAGACATTGGTTATGATTATGAAGTGACAGAAAGCAGCTCCAGCAGGTTCCTTAGTTAAGTTAAACACTGTAAAAACCTCTGAGTCATTTCATCTTGGAAATGGAAAGGGTTCATTGAAGGGCAACTAAATTAATAAGGGGATTGGGGGAGCTTGAATATGATGAGAGATTGGCTAATTTACAATTATGTATACTGGAGAAAAGGCGCTTGCATGGGGATATGATTACTGTGTATAAATACATTAACGGGCCATACAATAAACTATCTGGGGCATTGTTCACCAATAGAACATGTCAGAGGACACGCGGACATCCCTTAAGACTTGAAGAAATTTATTCTTCAAGTTCGGAAAGGGTTTTTTACTGTGAGAATGGTAAAGCAATGGAACTGTCTTGCAGTGGTCGTTGTTATGGCAGGTGAATAGTTTCTCTAGAAAGCTGGATAAGTTTCTGAAAACAAGGAGTGGTGCAGGTTACTGGTATTGATATATAAAGTAGAGTTGATCCAGGGATTTTTCCATTTGCCACTTGGAGTCAGGAAGGAATTTTTTCCCCTTATAATTCTGATGGGTCATGTGTTAAAGGGTGAGTGTGGGTTAAGGAGGCTATTTGCATTATGTGCACCAAAACGGACGATTGTGGATTAATGTAAATTAAGGTGAATTTGAGGTTTTAAAAACACAAAAGTTTTTTATAATGTATTATGAAACAGGAATTACTTGCTTTCTTGTTTGTGGCACCCGTAGTGCAGCCGGGAGAAGATTGCCTCCAGTTCTGCTCCCCCTTTCAATAGAATTCAATGATTAGGTTGGACTGAATGGATGTATTTATTTATTCAACCTCAAATACTATACTATACCAATGGCAGCACACTCCTACAATTGGGGGATTGCAGCAAGCCTATGATTAAGGACCGGGAGGTCTGAAACGCGTCAGGCGTATTGTTAATAAAGCTGTGATTTCATTCATTCATGTTGTATCCGGAGTTCTCTTGTTCTTTTCCTGGTTGATGCAGTGCGGTTTCTTCTTTTGTTATATCCGGGGGATTGCAGCATCCTGAGAAAGATTCAATAAGAAATGTAGTACGGCAAAGAGTACTGAAATTTCTACTGAAAGTAGGAAGCTCTAATTTAGAAAAATCCACAGAATCCACAGAAGAGCAGCACTCTAATATACTTTTATTTATTTCCTAAAAAAGATTCCATCTCATGCCACACCTCATGATTCACTTTGTGTTTGTAACAGAGACAGTGTGCAACGTTTAGGATCACATGGTCCTTTGTCAAGCCAATCAGATGATCTGAAACATTGCACACTGTCTCTTTTACAGGGGTGAGGTGATAAAATAGGGAAGACAAACTGCAACAAGAAGACCAGATTTGTGGTATATGTGTATGTGGTAATCGCACAAAATGCTTTCTATGATAGTATAGCTTGGGGTTTTTTTGCTAATAGATTTTTATTTTATCATTGGCTCCTTCATCATGGTCTCATTGTTATAGAAATATGTAATAACAGCCAAATAAGTATAAAACCTATACTACCTACTGTGTTGGCATTGAGCTTTACAATTCAGTAGTGGTTTCTGTCGCTGTTTTTGTGAATGTCACAGGCACCCAATGCATACTTAAATGCATGCTAAAATGCGCTGCTAATTAGTTACTTTATCATCAGGCCTTTTTTACCAGTGCTGAAATGGTTAATCTTCTAATAGGATATAGAAGTGCACACTGTTAATTATATATGTCATATATTTCTTTTTACCCAGTATGAGCTTTGGCAGATACCTTTGATCTGTCATCTAATTAATTATGTTAATGTCACACAAGGAGGGTCATGACTATATGATTTAATGGGAAGACCTTATTGCCTCAGAAAGCAGCCTCATTTCAGCTGTAAACATATGGCCATGAATAAGACAGAAATTGCCACTTATTTCCATTTTTTTTTTTTTTTTTAAGAAAACTAATAAACATACATCAATGTAGGGCAAACCTGCTTTTTTTCAGAGCAAATATACTTTATATAACAAATCATTAATAGGATAGTAGCTATCTTCCTATTCCAGTGTAATTGTTTTTCAGTAAGATTCTAATACTAAGAGACATACTAATAATATATTGTTTGTTTTGTTTATTCTTGGATCATCGTGAGCTTTCAAATCAGCGAGGGATTTGAATTTAACTGCACAGTATGGCCAACAGATCAGCTTTTCCAAACAATTACGACTAGACAAAATCATGATATACCTAAAAAAATTCATTATTTTATTAATAAGGCTTGTGAGGGAAGGTCCGCCGCCTGCTTCCTATACCCCCTTGAAGTTGAAGAGTTTCCCCAATGTGTGGTGGCTTCTCTGGAGGTGGCATTTCCTGCCTAAGGAGATCACCTCAGCCAGCCTAAAGTTGGGTACGCACAGACAGAAATCTGCCTGTCATCTTTCAAAGATGTGGCTACAGAGTCCTAAGCGTTGTCCCAATATAAAGTATAGGGAGATCTTTTTTGACTGCCAAACACCCTAAGGGGCCGACTCCCTATACTGAAGTACTGGAGTTGACTGCTACCATCCGTAACGCCTGTTTACAATGCCGGCGCTGAATGTACACACATTACCAAAAATATATAAACAAATTAGAAAAGAATATTATATAAAGAATATAAACAAATTGTGAGGTTTTTTTTTATTTTATGCAAGTTTACATCAGTAAATAAATGCAAAATGATGCACTGCAGCTTGCAGGGTTTGTTTTTATATTACACAGCACTAGAAGGCTGAATGGATGAAGAAAAATACATGATAAGATTTAAAACAAGCGAGACATTTTTTCTTACAATGTCAGGCAGGGTTAAACCATAGCTTTTTTTTTGTTTGTTTGTTTTTTAATCATTATCATTGTTTGTTTAAAAGCTAAATGGAATGCACAAGTTATAAGGGAAAGATTGAATAAATGAGCCTGATTTTATGTCTAGGGAAGTAGACAAGGAACAAAAGAAATCTGAGGTTATCAGGTCAAGCAAGCAGGTAGTGAGGTGGAAGAATGAGTCAGGCAAGGTCATTCTATCAATGACATTATGATGAAGGAGCCAGGGATTGATTTATTTGCAGAAAAGGAATTGTTATTTGCTGCTTGATGCATCTCCCAGTGTTTCAGGGGGTTCCTTTTTCTGAGCATCAATGAAAAGAATAACAAGGAATAAATGTCTTAAGTTTATGTTTTTATATTCCTGAACTTCTATGGCCTGCTCAGTGTTGCTAATTAATGGATCGCACTCGCAGCACACAGTGGCGCACTAGTGTGGAAACATCAATTGGGCCACACTAGTGTGCGCTTTCAAAAGCGCAATCGGATTGCACTTAAAAGCACATCAGTGTGGCCTCGCCCTAAGGCTGGGTACACACCAGCAGATATTTTTGGCTGACCGACCGATCCACGGCACTATAGGTCAGTCGGCCGAAAATATCTGCTGGTGTGGGGCGGCCGGCCGCGATTGACATCGATTGTCTGTTCATCCGGATTGGACAAATGGACGATCAGACGTGTCGGTAAATCACGATCGATCGTGCGGTTCCATATGAGACCGCACAATCGTTCGCACGAACTGTCGGCCGCGGCCACTATTGCTGCGACCTACAGACACTTGTCCCAAGCGAGCACTCGCTTGTAGCGATCCCTCGGTCGGGACAAATAGTCCCTTCGTGTGTACCCAGCCTAAGGGTCCCAAAACCAAGTCCTGAGGGACCCCCACATTAAATAGAACTGGAGAGGAAGTCTTAATTTTTCAAAAAAAGAGAATGGGCTTGGTCACATTAAGAATATTATCCATACACATCCATCCATCCATTTCTTGTGAACAAGCTGCAAATGATCGTTTTATTAGCTGTAATAGGGCAGGTTCTGGGTACAATGTGTATTTTTCTTTTTCAAGCATAATGGCAGCATTTATTCCATCTAATAGATATTTATTTTTATCTCAGATATTTTCATTTTTATTCTATCCCTGCAGCAGTTTTTTGTCACAGAAGTCGCTTCATCATCATATCTAACTACAGTTCTGGTTTGCATGGTACAGGAAGTTTATATTAATTTATTCCCGCCTAGAGCTTTTATCTGACATTATCAGGACAGTTAGACATTTCCCCAAAGGGATTTTTACATCACTGTTTTATACCACTCTGGGGGTGTTTAAAGCCTTTGTGTTTTGTTCTTACAATTAGCTAAAAGCACATGACAACCTTTGAAGCAACAGCATCTTGTTTTGCATCAATCAATAGTAATAGATTTACTGAAAAATCTACAACAGTTTGTAAGTTAATAATATCATATTAATTTATTTTCTGTTGATAATTATTAAGTGTACACAGGACTAAAGGCATACATGCATATGTGTGTGCACACAAGTAGGTAGGCCATTATTAAAACTTACCAGGCGCCCGCTCCTAAGGCGTCCTCCTTCCACATGCCGCATCTCTTCTGGTTTGCTGCTATTGACTGCCTCCTGCTTGGCGGCAAATTCAAAATCCAGTCTGCCTATCAATGTTCCTGCTCCTCTGTTGTTATAAGTGGCCCTGGTTCACTATATTACTGTTTGCTCATGGACCATTATAGCCTGTGGTTTATGCTTTGCTCGTGGTGTGATCTGGTTTGTTAACTTGTTTCTTCAATTCTTGCCTGTTCTCGTTTACGATTGTTTGCCTCCTGTCCTAACCTTTTGCCTGGCCTGACTGCACTATTGTTCTGCCGTTCTGTACCTCACCTTGCTGATTGATCTATTGTGGTTTGACCTCTTGCTCCGTCTCTGGCTCTGGTTTCTGGTTACTGGTTTGGTACCATGCTATTGTTCAGCTCTGAGCTGGTTGTAAATGTCTATTGCGCTCCCGGATTCCTTGTGTATATTTGTCCTCAACTCAGATACCCCAGGGGGCAAAAGATCCCGATGAGGCACTTCAAGCCTCCCGGCAAGTGGGGGGGTTATCTATTGGTAAAGCGAGTAGGGCTAGATCAGGGTATCTGGGCTGATACCACTATACAGGTCAATAATAGTGGTAGGGGAAAAAATCATATTGCAGAAATTACTGCTAGTGACAGATTAATTCCATAGTAACACCACAACATGTTGCAAAACATATTCTGTTGTTAATATGGAATAAAGCTGAATAAAGAAGAACTAATTGTACATTTTTTAATCCTAATGTGAAAGCACTTCTCCCCAAAACACCTTTAAATTGATTCCTTTTCTAGTAAGTTGCATTTACATTGCATGTAAAAAGTAGATTATATACTCTAATAGCTAGGAAAGATTCCACATTTTGCCAGTACAACTCACAGCCAACATACAGGGAGATTCAATAAAAGTTCTTATGATTAAAAATGGTGCTAATTTTGCCCCAACCAATCAGATGTTAGCTTTCAAATGTTAAATAAAAGCTGATTGGTTGGGGCAAAATTAGCACCATTTTAAACAATAAGAACTTTTATTGAATAACCCTGATATTGTGAGCATGTGTACCTTTTGGCTCCTCTCCCTAATCCCAGTATTCACTGTCCCTATGCACATAGTAATTTCTATACAGAAGTCTCCACACCAATATTGGATTCTCTGATAAGACTTTGAAAGCTGCTTGTTACCCTACAGTTTATTTTCCAGCCAGCATGCATTGTGGACAGCCTATCAGGAACAATACAAAATAGTCAGCTGGTTTTATTGCCTCTTTTTTATTTAATTGTGTATGCTGTGGTGGCTCAGCAGTCGAATGCATTCTTTTAGAAACACACTATCCATAAGGTCACTGATTTAAATCCCAAAACTTACTTATTATTCCCTCAGTGCTGAATAAGAAATTAAATGCAAAGATTAATTTTTTATTTTAAAAAAAGATGCAAAGGACTGTTAAATTTCAACACTGTTAAATAATGAAATAATGTTGTGTGTCTGAGAAGCAGAATCAGCTGTAGCATGATCTATAACTAACAGAAGAGAGTCTCTGTGGTGTGATTTGCTATCAGCTTCCTGTACTGCATACACTTGGCTGGGCAAGACTTCCAGCGAAAAAAAAGAGATGGATTATGGCAGTTGACCCCTAGTACCCACAGGATTGTTTCATAAATCAATCACCAGCCACAATGAAGAGAGAGGTGAGGCGCAGCTTGTTGTATTTTTGTGAATAGTTTCTGTCTACTGGGACAATGTTATCTGGAGACTTTAGTTTGCTACCAAAGGGTGACTATCTGCATCTAGCCTCACTTGTAAAATTATGAAGCATAATGTAGCCATACAAGCATATAATTGTGTGCTGGGAAAACAGCTTAAGCTTTCAGCCAGATGAAAATAACACGATGCATGAGAGCCAGTAAGATATTCTCTTGCATAAGGAGGGGTATGGATTCAAGGGAGAAAAATATGTGCAAAAGCACTGGTAATCCCTCCTTTGGAATAGGCAGTGCAGTTTTGGAATCCTGTGTACAAAAAGGACATCTTGGAAATGAAAAGTGTTCAGAGAAGGGCAACTAAATTAATAAGGGGATGAGGGGGGTTTGAAGACAGATTTAATAAGTTACAATTATGCACAGTAGAGAAAAGGTGCTTGTGGGGGGATATAATAACTGAGTATAAATACATTAATGGTCCATACAATAAACTGGTGCATATCTGGTGCATTGATCACCAATAAAGGCCATGTGGACATCCCTTAAGACTGGAGGGAAAGAAGTTTAATAAGTTCGGAAAGGGTTTTTCACTATGAAAGTGGTAAAACTATAGAAAGGTTTGTCATTGGACGTGGTGATGGTGGAATCATTGGATAGTTTAAAAAAAAAAAAAGCTAAATGTGTTTCTTGTTTTTTAGAATACATGCATTCCAAGCTCTAGCCAGATAAAGTGAACAATTTTGGTTGCAATGCTGAAAAAATTTTAATATTTAGATTTAGATAGTATTATCCTGTAAGTTATTTTACCAAACCGACTCAACCATTTATCTCCAAAGTTCAAATAATTTAAGTAAGACGTTTACAACACAAATAAATAAAGTATATTTGAACACATACCACCAAACCTGTCGAATAGTGGTTTTAAAAGAAAGATTTTGTGAATAAGAGAACAAATCCTCTATCCATTGACAAGATTTTTTTTTAAAATTGGCAGACGATCTTTTTATTATTTTGGCACCAAATATGTTTGTGATTTAATGCATTTAGCATAAAAAGGACTTTACTTTGAAAGCTTTAATAGAAGAGACATCACAATTCGTCATGGCCAATTAATTTACTAAACCAGGCCTATGGGCAACAGTTTTGCAGACATGATTGTTATTCCTTTCAACTGCTTTGCTTGGTGCCCAATTAGCACTGGAGATTCGACTGGTAAATCACAGAAACACAAAAACATAGAAATTAGGTTAGTAGTTTACTTTAAAAAAATGTTTTTTACTTTCTGTGACTACATACATTGTATGGGAAGACTGACATTGTATGTTAGAATAAGTATGTAAGAATATCCCTTCCTTCCTAGATGAGTTCATTGCTGTTTAAATTGCAGTAACAATGTATCAAAGTTGCTGGCAATGTTCTGAAATGTGAGAACTGCCATAACAGTTTTTCTCTGTTTTTTAATAGTATTGTGGAAATAAAGCTGTAACGAGCTATGACAGTCAGAGACAGATTTAGATTGAATTGTGCCTTAGGCAATGCTGTGATGAGGGGCCTCTTGCTTTGCTCTATGCATGGCCTTTTGAGTTGGAAAAAACATATATAGGGAGATTCACCCAGAGCTGCAAATGTGCAAATGCTCTGGGCAAATCTCACGAACGGGATTTACCAGCCTGCTCTCGGTGAATCTCACCCGCACGTAAGTATTTAACGCCAGCTATAGCTGGCGTTAAATACTTACGTGGAAAGACCCGAACAGCCTCTGGTAAATCGATTTGCGTCGGCTGCACGAGTGCCTCTTCCGGGACTCGCGCAGCCACCAAAAAGCGAGATTTAACGTCGCGCTAACCGATCATAAATCTGCAGAGCTCCTCTGTGAATTGCCCCGATAGACTTATTCTGCAGCAATAACTGGGCCCCCTTAAATTCCCTGGGCCCTAGACAAAAGCTTAGGTTGCCCTGGATAATCCTGTTCTAATGACAGTACAGTTTCCCCTATAATGGATGTGAATTGCCATTTATTGTCCTATGTTTTATAAAAGATTGATTCCTGAACTAAACGGTTATTATAAAAACACTTAGTACTTGTGACTTTGTAGCTCAAGGCTATTGTTTCTCTGTTATTATCGACCACAATAACATTAGCACCAGCTTCTTTAAATGACCAGAGTTATTATTGCTATTGATTTTAGATACTGCTTCAGGAAATATCAGCCTTAATATAAATGATACAAAATTTCAGAATGTGCTCTAATTAAAAAATATTTAGCAAATATTTATAGCCTGTAAATGTCGAATTACTTTGATCTAGGAAATACTGATAAAGATTTTTACAGGGCAACCGTGGTCTCAAAACAAGTTAGGGTTGAATGAAAGTCTGCAGTATTTCTTTTAAAATTAGCCGACAATCACATCTCTGGCTGGAGAATGTGAGAAATAACATTGGGGTGAATGTTCAAACTTCCTGCTTCCAGTAGGTTGAGTGACATCACCTGACATCTGCCCGCCCGTTCACCCCGGGGGAAAACCATGCTCAGTTAAGACTTAATGCTGGGGAAATCAGGAAGTACCTGGGAGAAAAAAATGACAGTTAAGAAGGGGAGCCTATTAATGTAGGCAGAGGCTGGTCACATGACTACAAGCTGCTTTGGAATGGATTCCACCGCACCCCAGATTTGACGTTTAAAGGGCATGTCCACCCCCAAAACTATAATCCCCCCAACTACTGGCCCCACCATGTAGTGTAGTTTAATCCTTACCTCACATCCCAGCTCCATAGGGTTCTCCTGTAGTCCCCCCCCCAAAGTCCCAAAAAATGACTACCAGGAGGCTAGCAGAGTCCATATAGGACACTGCCTGCTAGCTGGCCTCAGGTAGATTTTTGCCATGCGTACTGCAGCCCTTCTCCCCCCTCCCTCCCCCTCCCTCTCCCTCCCTCTCCCTCCCGTCCTACTATCCCTCCCCCTAGCATAAAACTCCTTCAGTAATGAATTCCCCCATGTCTCCCAGCCCCAACCGCATTTTTTATTTTTTTAGAAAGCTCCCCAAACTCTTACTTACCTCTCCTCTTTCCTCCGGCGAAGTGAGCTGCCGGCAGCCGCGTCTGTGATTGGCTGCCGCTCAGCCAATCACAGACGCGGCTGCTGGTCCCGCCCCTCTGCTTGCATTTCCTTGCAAGCAGAGGGCCGGGAGCGCGGCGGAGGATCGAGGGGAGGTAAGTAGAGTTTGGGGGGCTTTCTAAAAAAAAAAATGTAGCGGTTGGGGCTGGGAGCCCAGGGGGAATCTTATATAAAAAAATGTTTTTTTGGGTGGACATAGCCTTTAACAATCTTTATTAGGTCGACGTTTCGGGGCCCGCAAAAGACCCCTTTCTCAAGACAGATCAATATAACAAATAACACATCCAAAAACAACCCTTATAACAACCCAGGATATGACCTCACTACAAGCTGGTTATATGGCTGAAAACAGGAAGTGTTCAAGCAGGAAGTAATATTGCTGAACCTTTCCAGCAATAATTTCTCACAAATTTTATCAAGAGATGTGATTTAGGTTTTATTTTGAAGGTACGATGGAAGGCTTTTTATATCATTTTTACTAGTTTGGAAGAATTTAAGACCACTGTTACCCTTTAATGGCAGGCCCTTAAAGAGGAAGTTCAGTGCAAATACATATGCTTTTCAGAAAAAAGAGCAGTATTTTTTCATCCCAATGACCTTAATCTACCAATTCAGCATTTTGTCTATGTATAAATAAATGCAACCAAAATACTTACTTCCTGTTTGCAGGACCCCTAGTAGAGACGATATGGTCTTGCCCTTGATCCAGCGCCTCGGTTGATTCGGTTGCTCAGTAGAGATCTGAGCATGTTTGACCCATCCAACAGCCAATCTGTAGAAATAACTGTTAGGAACATTCCAAGGATGTTGTGCATCCTGGGAATAAGAAGGACCATTAGAGACTGAAATGTCAGCCCACTAAACAGCAGGGAACAGCAAAGGGTATGAAATCAACTGATTTTTTAAAATGGGAGAGAATATGTAGAATAACTAAGATGGTGTTACACAAACTAACAATTTAACAAATATTGATAATTTCCACTGAACTGTCCCTTTAATGTTATGAGACCCGTAAGAAGAGTTTAGGGTCACAGTAGAGAACACATATTGTTATTCTATGGTGTAGATAACCGGCAGAGAAAATCTGTAAATCAAAGGATCAAAAACAATAAACCTCCTGCAAATGAAATCTCATCTTAAGGTGTTTAACAAAAGGATAGAGGGGGCTACCACAGGGGTCAAAAACGGTCATCAAAGAGGATTTGGTGGTATACTCTCTTCCTCATAAAAGCAAATCAAGTTTGTTTGACAATATCTATTCCTCCTAAATCCATGCTGATTTCTACTTATAAGGTGAGTCCTTGAAACTTAGGGTAGGTACATACAATACCAATTTATCAAAGATGACAGACAGAATCTGCATCTGTCATCATTGACAGATAGCAGTACACACAATCATGATCATTCTCCCTATATTAAGTATAGGGAGAATGTTTGTGGCTGCCATACTCCCTACTATTGTGGCCTACTACCTATACTTAAGTACAGGGGGCTGACTATGGCTGAGGGGAATTTAGTCAGAACTGCCATTTATGAAGGCATCGGAAACTGTTGTTTCGGCCTTACACAAATTAGCCATATAGGGCCAATCCCTTTGGTACAGACCGGATCGGCCCCACCATTGAAGTTAGACTTACAGGCTTGTAATCACCCGGCTGTAAATGACTACCCTTTATGAATATTGCATCAGCTTTTTTCCAATCCAGAGGCACACTTCCGACATGAGGGAATCTAAGAAAATAAGAAACAATGACCTAGATAAAACTGAACTTAGGTCCCTAAAGACCCGAGGATGTCTTTTATCCAGGCCAGGAGCTTAATTGATATTAACTTTATTTAGTTGCTTCTGAACCATATCCTTATTTAAGCAAAAGTGCACTTGCATCCTTTATAACATTTTTGCTACTATACTCTATACCAGTGATCCTTAAACTACAGCTCTCCAGGTGTTCCTCAACTACAGAGGGAAGCTTAGGTGTGCTGGGAGTTGTAGTTTTTAAACATCTGGAGAGCCATAGTTTGAGAATCACCACTTTATGATATCCATACTTGGAGCTTCTATAATGTATACAGGGGGGGGAAACTTGTTCAAGGTGTTTACTTTATCATCATCCTCTGTAACTAACTTAGCCCCATTTATAGCCCCACAGTTTCAGTCCTCATCTTCTTACTATTAATATACTTATATACAAAAATTGTTTAGGGTTAGTATAGTATAGTATAGTATTTGAGGTTGAATAAAGACATACGTCCATCCAGTCCAACCCATCTAGCAATATCCTTATTTCCTGCCTAACTGTTGATCCAGAGGAAGGCAAAAAAAAACCACCAAATTTATGAAGGGGGAAAAAATTCTTTCCTGACTCCAAGTGGCAATCGGAAATTTCCCTGGATCAACTCTACTTTATGTATCAATACCAGTAACTTGCAACATTTCTTGTTTGCAGAAACTCATCCAGCTTTTTTTTGAAACTGACCAATGAACCTGCCATTACAACGTCCACTGGGAGACAGTTCCATAGCTTTACCGTTCTCACAGTGAAAAACCCTTTCCGAGCTTGAAGCCTAAACCTTTTTTCTTCAAGTCTTAAGGGATGTCCACGTGTCCTTTGACATGTTCTATTGGTGAACAATGCCCCAGATAGTTTATTGTATGGCCCGTTAATGTATTTATACACAGTAATCATATCCCCACGCAAGCGCCTTTTCTCCAGCGTACATAATTGTAACTTTTCCAGTCTCTCTTCATATTGAAGCTCCCCCAATCCCCTTATTATTTTAGTTGCCCTTCTCTGAACCCTTTCCATTTCAAAGATGTCCTTTTTGCTTTGTTCAGCTATCCTAACTTCATTATGTATTTTAGCTAGATTAAAGGATAAATGCACTGTAAAATCAAGTTATGTTGATTAATAAGCTGCAGCTTTAAAAATACTGTTGCCATACCGGTATTTTTTTTACCTATGCCCCTCCAGAGCCTACCTTTGTGCCTTGAAAGTTGCTGACATCTTGTTACTGGTTTGCTGAATGCTAAGCTCCGCCCCTCTGAGATTTCCTCTGCTTTCTTCTGCTTGAGCCTCAAACAGCAATGCCTGTGAGTTCTGTGCACACGGAACTCACAGGCATTACTGTTTCAGGCTCAAGCAGGAGAGTGCACGGAACACACAGGCATTACTTATAATCTTTCTTACATTCATTTATATTTGGAGCCCAGGTAACCAGTCAAATGAATAATTTCTGACATTCTAATGTGATTATTCACAGAACTGTGTCATCCCATTTATCCTCAGGAGAGTACCTCGGGTACATTACGGTTGACTTGTGAAGTTGCATTTATTGCAGGCTTAGATGTCACTTTAAATTTCTCTGTATGACAAGACAAACATTTTAATGCCTTTAATAGTGGATAAATGTAATAGTTAATAGTTGAGAGATGTACAGTGTTTAATTAATAGAAATTATAATTTTATTATTGTTTGATGTTTATTGTTTATTTATATATATAAAGTAGGGCTTACATAATAAACCTGTAGCTTTATTACATCACAAACGAACACTCAGCAGCAAAGATTGTTTAACATAACAGGTATTTACTATCACAGAGCCCAGAAGATAAACTAGTGATAAACAATTACTTCCAGAACAATAAATCATTTATCTCCACCACAATATCACACAGTAAATTAAATTACATGAATGGTAATGTACATTAATGTGTTACACCTCAGGCTCAAGCTATTTCAGAGCACTAAAGGGAATTCTACTCTTGGAGACTTATTTTACATTTGGATTGGCTCTGTCTTGCATTGAATTCTACATTTAGTAAAGGTCAATATCCCCTTAGTACACATATATACATACTGTACATACATATTTTGCTTGTACATCTTATAAAATATATACATTTTAAAAAAAAATTAAAGGAAGAATATTAAAGAAAACGTGAGTGGAATACTACTGGGTATGCTATGTGGAGTTTGCTTGCAATTTAACTGGTGTTATCAGATCTTACACAAAAACTTGCATGAGGGGGAGTAAATAAAGAGACTTCTGGGCAATTTCTGTGTTTCCATGGTAGCCCTTAAGCTTATGTGATATCCTCTACAAGGCTTCTTAACACATTGCACAACAAGAGATACAGATGCAGATACAGAGTGGCAGTTGTAAACCAGTTTTATATGGTTTGTCCAGTCTTTGTTTGGTACCTAAATTGTCCAGTCACAAAGGATCATGGGTAGCAGAAAGATAGGCTGTTTCAATTATGGGTAATTTCAACATTGTTTCCATATTACATTGGGAAAAACCTAAATTTCTTATTTAACAGGCGTTTTCACCACACCACACAGGCATTTTTCCTACACAACTTAAGTTACTGAAAGCTATGGTTATTTGGTGGACTAGTCTGAAGGTTGTTTACTATCTAGTCATGGCACTGCTATACATGTTTTTTTTTATTATAACTTAACTAGGAATACAACATCATCATTGTCAAACAGGACTCAGTATACATTATTATGATGCTCTGGAAGTTATAATAATAATTATGATCATGTTGGACATGTCAGTCCAATTTAGTGTCACCATTAGATATCAGCCATGTTCTGACATCTTGTTCTGTTGCTGATGGCAAGTAATTCATTAAAATGCACACTACTTTGTTACTGGGCCCAAGTTCTGTCAGAATCAGGTTGTGCTTTTTATTGGATGGATGGCAGCTCCAGGTAGAGGGCAGTACCTTGCACTTGGCCAAGGAAATAGCAATCAAAAAAGTTTTACATCGGCACTCACTTGTCTCGCCCGGTACTTCCACACATTCGCCGCGCACGTCCTAGCATTCCACTGTCTCTCCTCTCAGGATTTCATATTGAATGGTTAGGACGGCACTTGCATTAATATTTAAATTTTATTTCCCCATATGTTAAAAAACACAAGGCTTCAGAGTCAACATGCTCTTTCAGGCATTATTTGCAACTGGCAGGTAGTGACGTTTCGGGTCACATGACCCTTTCTCAATGCCTGTAAAAAATAAATAACCTAATGATTTCCTAGGTATAAAATATGCTGTACAACATGTGGTCTTTTATAGTTCCACTTCTCTCATTAGTTTTCCTGTTAACCATAATCTTAAAAAAATGAAATTTTGGAAAAAAGAGAATCATTAATTTATTAAAATTCTATATGCCACTTGTCATAAAAAGTGGACTTGCATTCCAGCAGGAAACCAGTCTAAAAATCCCTACAAATTAAAAAAGATTAATAATAACGTAGTTTGAACAAATTATGCATCTTGAAGATCGCCTGAGGATTTAGGAAATTAGCTAATTTGTTGCTTCCAAAGTGAGAGATGTGAGAGCTGCAATTCCTGACATTGCTCTTTGAGCAGAACAATATTAAAAACTATCATTAGGGGACTTCACATACATTCTCATCTTAGCCAAAGACCTTTTCTTGTGCTTCTTTATCCACTGTTGAGTAATTGGTTTAGCTGCTTGCAGTGGAGAGGGGAAACAGTGTGGAATTAATGCAGAGAGAACATTTATTTGCAGAAATCACATCTTTAGAAAAGAATATAAATAAGTCACAGCTTACACTGGCTTTAGTAGACGTATCGGTTCACTCTAGTTTGACAGAAAAATTGACAGACATTTTTCGGTAGGAATTTAGAGACCTATGTTCATTTGTTGTGTTTTAAATGTGATTATATCAAAAACATGTATACAATGTAGAAACACAGATGACATACAACCAGGTAAGTGAAACAAGTATTTTACCCCTGAAAGCTTAATGAGCTACTATCTTGCCTCTCTGGGAATTCAGGTACCTGATAACAACGTGTGACTTCTCCCAGCATATGTATAGGTCCTTGTGCTCGTTAATATAAAACTGGAACAAGGTTTTTTTCTTCTGTCATTTTTCATTAAGAATGGTCTTCTGCTCCAGAAAAAGTTTTAAAAAATTAAATAAATAAAAAAGCAGGTCTGGAAGAAATCCACAGCACAGATATGTGGTACAGTATAACCTAGGGCTAGCAAACTTGACAAGAGCCCAACATCAACTTTCAAATAGATTATGCTTGCAAATTAAAGGCCAGTGACATTATCCAAACGATTGGATCTTATAGATATGACATGCAGTGCAAACTAGCCAAGCTCAAAATGATAAAAGGGCTGTGTAGAAAGAGAAGAGAGAGGTGAAGTGAATGACATGAGACAGCAGGAGGGAAAAAAAGAGAGGGAACAGCTAAGCACAGATTTCTGTCTCTCTGGTCACTGAACGGCTGTGTTTATTCTGAGTAGTACAGAGTCCTCGGCTGTCAGAAGCATAATGCAAAGAGACAAGCTCAATACTAGCTCGGTTCCCAGGGAGAGGAAAATTCAGCAATTGAATGTATTATTTCCATTGATTTATGCCCTTTCACAGATCCAGTCAACCGTTTAAAGAAAGTGCTCTCAAGTTTAATCACCAAAGCATAGGCATTATATCTGCAGAAATTACGCCCAGTAGATATATGCATATACACAAACCGACGTGGTCTGACGTGCACAATAAATAGAAGGTGCAAAATGTACACATTTAACGGTAGTGCACATTACATTATAGACACATGCTCATTCCTAATGTTGTACCTAAATTGACTTGATGTTATTTTCTTAGCTTAAGCTTTTAAAAGAAACTGTGAGGGTATTTTTGCTGCATAAATGACTAGAGCCCAAAGAAGGGAGAGATATTCCATTCTGTCAGCAGGATTTGTATTTGAAGGATTTACACTTATTATCTCTCCCAAATTAGTGAAAGTAAAAGCTAACAGTCTAGCCATCTATTCAGGTAGATGAGACAACTCCAATCGCTATTTTATACACATGTTAAGCAGCCTCCCATATCCCGTTTCTTTATACTTACCTTTTCCAAAGATGTTCCTAAAAGGTCTTATGCTACAAACCCCAATCCTTCGCTGGTACATTCAGCATCTTCTGCTGCTGTTGGACAGAAGGGGAAGTGTATAATAAAAATAGGAATGAATGCTTATAATAAATGCTTATAATTTGGAGAAACATTAAAATGCTTATAATTTATGTAAAATATCAATTCCTACCCCATAAAAGTACCCAGGGCTATCGCCCGGTTCTCACACCTGGGATCGCAATACTTACCTAAAGCTGGCTAAGCACGGTGCAGTCCACCTCTTGGTTGTGTCTGTGGTCTGGCCTATGGTCCTGTAAGAAGTGTGCAATCTACGTACCCTGCCATACACACTCATAACCTATTAGAAAATATTTAGCATTGTGGGAGGAAACCAGAATACCTTCACTCAAATTTCATGCAAGCACAGGGAATACATAATTCTCATTGATGTATCCACAGGTGTATTAGAACTAATGAGACTTACATTAATGCTGATCCACGATAAACTAATTTCATCAGATTAGACATCTATTAATGATTTTTCAATATCCCTAAATAAACAAGAAAGGCAACTAAAACACACTCATTACAGAAAGCTTCTTACATGTTAGTGGTGATATTAGGGACAGTAGTGTGTTGCTTAAGACAAATGTACATTTCTGTAAGCCTGTAGAGAATTGCATGTTTAAACACAAAAAAATGTGACTATTTAAAAAAGATATAAACAAGCATCAATAAACAAATTAAAATATTGCTGTAAATATTTGAAAGGTTTAAAAAATCACCAAATATTAATGTGCATGTTTTGTTCACCTTTTTGACCTATAACACATCTTATAACCCTTAGAATTGAAATGGTAATCATATTTTCAACTGATCATTTAGAATTATTATTCATTGAGAATTATTATTGTAAGATAGATAATGTTAATTTTAACTGTTTTCTGTGGGCGACAAGGTACAACATAAGATATTCCTACATATCTCAGGGTCTTCGTGAAAAATCAATACACATCTGTTTTAATTTCTGTCCTTGAGAAATATATCAGGACACCTTGGTGTGATTGTCTTCCTGTGATCCTTTGTGTGCCCTGAATAGCTAGGTATACTGGAGCGTGTTACAAGGGGGATGGTCCACAATTTATTCTCAATATTTATGAGGTAATCTTAAGAAATAGTTTGGATTTGTACAGTTTTTTTCTATTTTTATCCAAATGATACGGATTGGAATCTGGCTGTAAAAAGAACAAAGGAAATAAATGAAATAATGCAAAATGGAAATCCAGATAAAGATATAGTGTAATCAACAGAGAGAGAATACTCATATGGAACATACTTAACTTTAAGACCACAGTGTTCCTGAAATGTTACTTTAGCTTAAATCTTAGTTTGTAATATGGTTTGGTGAGTGTAATTTCCAATAAATGCGGTGCTGTAATTACTACTGAAAAGAGATTGCCTTAAATTGCTTTCAGTTCTATTTCTGTTGGATTAAAAATTGCAGATAGTCATCAAGAAGGATACTGAGTATATAACTGTACTGAAATTTAAAGGAAACCTTCACTGTAACATTTACATTTCTTGTGTTTGTAAAAAGGGCAACCATACTCCCCCATCCTCCTCCCCATTAAGACCAGGGTCTAAACCCCAGAGTTAACATTTATTTTTTCTCACTGACAGTTCTGTTTGTGACTGTTTGCCAATGTGCGTGCATGTGTTCGTTTGTGAATGTGTTTATGTGATGTTTTTTATTTGTTTAATGTGATTTGGCATATACCCCCAACATTCCCCTTTAAAGAGTCATATTATAGAAACTAAATAATAAAGAACATAAAAGAGAGAATTGAAGTGAACCTGATTTTAGAAGAGATATACTCACAGTATGTTTGTATTAGTAACGTATACCTCTTAAACAGAAAGATGCTGTGAACCATAAAAATATGTGACAAATTCGATTTGCAACAATTAAAAAAATAAACAGGGTATTATGGGGAGCAGGAACCCATCTGATAAATAAAGTAGCATTAAAAACAAGAATTGCAAAGATAGCAATGCTATAATCATAATGATCCCATTCTTGCCCAACAATAATGTTTGATTGTCCAATCAAAGTAGCCTATACACGCAACAATACCGATCATAGGATTCCAGTATAGTACGATCGCTATTGGTCCAATTAAAATTTTCCAATGGGTCTGACAGGGGGAAAAGTATGATTAGAGTAAGACATGCATCATTAAAGCCCTGAAATGTTCCTTTGTATTTCAGGAACATTTATTATTATGGATTTATATAGCACCATCATCCATGGCGTTTTACAATAACATACAATACATTACATACAAGGCTAATACATACTATACAAAGTCAAAGTAATACATAATATATACAAAGGTAATGCATATAATACTGTATAAGTATTATTATTATTGTAGATTTACAATAGCGCCAACATCTTTCGTAGCACTTTCCAATTATATGTACACATTCCCATCAGTTCCTGCCCAAAGAGCTTACAGTCTAAGCACTTTTATTTGACACTTACAACCTATCAGTATGTCTTTATGATTGTAGGGGGAAACCGGAGTGCCCAGAGGGAAACCACACAAGCACCACGCAAACTCTTTGCAGATGTGTCCAAGGGTGGATTCAAACTCAGGACTTCAGTGCTGCAAGGCATCAGTGCTAACCACTGAGCCACCGTGCTTCCCACACCAAGTGATTAGTTATTTACAGTACTGCCATGGTACAATAGGGAAGAGGACCCTGCCCAAAAAGCTTACATTTTAAAGTGATAAGTAGTTTAGCAAAACAGTTTGGATGTACAGTGATCATTTTTCTTTAAAAAGAAATTTAAAGGACATCAGGTAAGAGCTATTAAGGAGACCATATACAAATTTTATACTTAAAAATTTCTGCATGTATGTGTACACCAAAAGTCAAGGTCCTGTCAGTATAAAACCAGCTAATATAGTAATTGACAAACACCAAAAACGGTCACATATTGTATGTATGTTTTACCAGAAAACAGTCAAAGATTTTGCTTTCTTGAATGTAGGTAAATCCCATATCTTTTGGATTACAGGGGTCAATATGGGAATTTGGTTCTATAAACCTGTCATTGAAGGACACAGAGGGAAAGTGACAAAAGTAATTTTGAAGCATCCTGAGCCTGTGATCTGTGTAATGTTCTCCCTTCTCCCTCCTACTCTGCAGGCTCCAGCTATTGCTCTCCCTGGCTAAGCTCAGCAGTGAGCTGGGAGGAGCAGGTCTGAGAGGATGAGTGTGGTTTTTCCCCCTGCACTCCCTTATTTCCACACAGGGAATGAGAAGCTGCTGTTGTGAACCATGTACTGTCATTAACACTCTGGGACTTGGATTTCTTCAAGAAACGATAGAGTCTGAGACTGTTCCCTACTGAACACAGTTTTGCAGATGGAGAAACATTAAGTTTTAGAGAGAAAACCCAGGGAAAGTTGTTAGCTGTTGCAGCCACATGGAGGGAATGATTCCTTCACATTCCACGCACTGCGATGCTTCCCCCACGCAGGGCTGATTGCCAATCCTGCAGGAAGTCAGTGATCAGCATTGTGCCTTCACATCTGCCCCAACTCTCTATCCCATTACTTTCTCTGGACTAATGAACAAAGATGTTGACTCTGATCCAATCCTACGTGGGTGAGTTGCTCCAATTCCATGTTTTTCTATAGTTGTTAATGTATTTAGGAGATCTAAGGCAGTTTACTGTCTCTATACTATAGCCATGTATTGAAATAAGAGAGAGAAAGAAGAATGATAATGACCAGTCATATTCCTTACACTGTCAGACATTCCACATATTAGGAAAGACAATAGTACATTTTCTATTCATATAAAATGAAGTGGAACCATAATCAGCACTCACTGTCCCCAATTCAACAAAGAGAATTAGGGAAGATGGAAATGTGCAGAGTGTTTGGGACTGATTTCTGCTCCTCCGGTTTATAGAAAAGCCCATTGTTTGCCTAGAGCAGGCGCCTTAAGCTCCTCATATGAAAACCAGATGTGTTAGAGTGCAGGGCTGAAGAATGAGGGAGGGAAGAAAGGAACAAAAGTGCTGGCAGGGAATGGGAGATGAAATAGAGGAATAAGGAGAACTAAATGAACTGAATCGCACAAATCAAGGGGACACAGATAAATAGAGCACATGCATACAGTTCACATCTGCTTTACTATTATTGGTTATAAGGGGGGGGGGGGGGGGGGGGTTATCAGTAAAATCATGGTCTAAAAGAGAAAAAGACATATAGAATATAACCCAAGGTCAGACAGCACCAGCTTGAGAGGTCACAGCAGAATGATCTAATGATGGGCACCTCCAGTCTGATGAAGGTAGTTAATTAACAGGGGTCACAAAGTGGAAAGAATAATGACACTTCAAGGCAACTTTGAATATCATAAACCTTGCAAACAAATTGACTAATGTGTTTGTCATCTAATCACACTGAAAATAAAAATGATTAACCTGTTTTCCATCTGATCGATAAGTATAATTATTATGTTTCAGAATCATGAAATAAATTGACTGTTTTCAGCAGACAAGAAGGTACAACATAACATAACTTAATATATCTTAGAGTCTATGAGGGAAACCAATACACATCTGTTTTCATATCTGTCCATGAGAAATATATCAGGACACCTCATAGTGATTGTCTTCCAGTGATCCTTTGTGTTGCCTGTATAAATAGGTATGCTGGTGCGTGTTAGAGGAAAAGAGGGGGATGGTTCAGAATTTATTCACTATATTTATGAGATGTTCTCAATAAAAACCGAAGCTGGATTTAATGGGATTTTTTTTTCTAGCCCTCATAACATTTTAAGGAAACTGCCTTTTTAGCACAGTAACTGAGCTTTCATAACAAACAAAAAGAAACAAAAAGGAAGAAAGTTTTCACCTTTGATTTTCTTTTAAAATGTTTAAGAGGGAGTCAGTTGCAGATAAATCCAATTATAAACTTACATAGTTTCACAGGGTACATACTTAAGTTTGAGATCACATTGTATCACACATTTCTAAAGGTTCGTACACACGTACGATTTGGAGTCGAGCCACGACCCCCGACCACGACGCATTTGTGCAATGAATGCCAGTTTCAGCCACAAAACGCATGTGAATATGATTTCCGTCAGAGGTCGTTTGTCGATCCACCTGGCGGATCGACGAACGACCCCTGACCAAATGCATAAACACATGCAATTCTTGCCCGAAACGATCATTCGTGGTCGGGGGTCACGGCTCGGTGCACACACCATACATATGTACGAACCTTAAGTATAGAATGACTTTTCGTGACTGTCAGTATCATTTCCAATAAATTTGGTAATCAATTATAAACAAAACCTGTTTGCTGCAAATTGCATTGGAGTCTGTCATCTGTTGGCACAGAGAGTGTAACTGCACTGGTTCTTTTAAATCACTACTTAGTTCTATTCAGGAATCCACATCTGAAGCCATATTAGAAAAAGAAAAGTATTTCTGTAAACTTTAAATTTCAGTTCAAAATGTCCATTACTAACAGAATGTCCTGCTAAATCTTTCAGAGTATTCAGGGAGGAATACATTTGATTGAAAAATTTCAATACTGCCAGAATTTTTTCACAGATATTTGAAGTGTAACTTTATAGAAACCTATAACTTTAGATCTTGAGAAGCTAGAGTCATTATCCTAGGCATGTTTGAAGGACATGAGAGAGTTCTTTTCTATGGGAACATGGAGGCATGGTTAAATTTGTTTTACCAATATTATCAGCCAATAAAATTTTTCTGTGTATGGCCACCTTTAATAAACCTGTGAGAAAATGTCAACAGTGAAAACACAGGGACGTGTCTGTTGATATGCTTCATCTTTCCCTTTTTGAAGAATGCTACAATGCTGTACAGTATTTGAGGAAACTACATCAGATATAGCATCTGGAATTTTCTCTGTGAACATTTGCCTTTTCTGAATCTTTCAGAGAATACTGACAGACTACTAAACCTTTATAAATATGGCCTTTGGTTTGTAATGTAGGAAACAACCATTAGTAAAAAAATCCATAGACACAACAATATTGTATCCCACAAAAGAAAGAAAGAGATTGCTATTTCCATACAAAAGTAATTTTACCCAAAATCTGTGCCTATAGACAGTAACTACCTATGTGCACAGGAAATACCTACGTATATGCTAGTAAGATGAAACCAGCAAGAGGGACCCGTGTGCCAGTATTAATTGCTGTATGGATCTACAAAGTCTATATAAATATAGTGATTTTAACTAGCAGGAATTAGTTTCCTAAAAGTGAAATTTGTTATTTTGTATGATTCTACATGTTAGACAATTAGATTGTTAAGCTAGTAATAATTCCATCACTGATGGCTAGTTCCAGGTGGAGCAGCCAACCAAAGTGCAGTACAAAAAGACCAAAAGCTGGCTGGCCTGGCTGGTAGCCATTTACAAGAAAATGAGAAAATTATAATAGCAAATAATAAAACATATCACACATTATATATAACACAAAATATATATAAAGTGGAGGGATGAGAAGAGATAGGATTACTACGGGAGGACAACCATAGTGGTGGCCCAGGCTACATCATAAAGGGAAAGTATGTCGTTTTTCTGTATACTTTTAGGCAAAGGCTTTACTGCCACGTGAGCAGCACCTGCAACTGAAGAGGGGTCCAGGGGCTAGGGGGTTCAAATTCTTACTAAGAAAATAAACACAGTATAATGCAGCTTGCCACCTTTTATCAGGGTAGGGATAAAAGGAAAAGTATGCAATTTGGGCAGAGAAAATAACTGAACATGTAGCATTTGCATCATTTTTCAGCGCAAATAAGAATGTCTATTTGTCAGCTTCTTTCAAGGCAGAAATAAAAAGAAAAGTTGCTATTAATCAGATTATTTCAATGCAGATGTTAAAGTGAAAGTGTAAATGTGCCATTTACAATCTTGTTTTACTGCAGAGATTAAAGGCATATGTGCCATTTGCCACCCTGACAGAAATAAAAAGATGGTTAAGCCAATAAAAAGATGGTTAAGCCAGCTTAGGTTGTACAAACCAAATGGCTGTAAGCACGCATCCATAAACTGGGGTGTATGCAACAAAACAAACACCTCCACTGCATACATGTGCCTTTTATTACAAAGAGCACACTCCTACCGTTTAAATGACTCCAGGATCATGCTTCTAGCTGCAAACTTTTCTAAAGTACAGCAGTATGAATGATGGTGTTTCCTGCTAGCACTGTGAGCTTTGCAATCACCAGCACCACTGCTCTGCTGCCAAGTTTCAGTTTTGAGCATGTACACTTCTATTATCAGCTGCATCATAAGCCCCGCCCCAAACATCTTAATAATTATTAAAGCTAGCCACAAGCCTTAAAATAAACAAAAATCTCCCTAAGGTGTCTATAGGAAGAAGAAAGAGTAGAGAATGGTTGCAGGCCTGTAACTACCTTCAGAAAAAGGTCACTTTTTATCTCTCTGTGTCTGCCACAGAGAGATAAATACATATACAGTAGATCTAGTTGATCCAGGGATCCTTTCTGATTTCCATTTGGAGTAAGGAAGGAATTTCTTCCCCCTTCTCAGCTGTTTGGTTGGGGGGTTTTGCCTTCCCCTAGATCAAATTTTAGGGTTAATGATTTGGCTTTAATGGTTGAAATACGTCTTTATTCAACCTCCATTACTATATAATAAAGAAAGTGCAGACTAGGGGGCATATTTATAAAGGTTCGTTAACTTTTCGCGGCCGTTTTCACTGACATTAACGCATAAATCGCGTTTAGCGCGATTTATAAATGTCCGAAAACGGCCGCGAAAAGTTAACGAAGCGTTAACCCTTCGCGGCGATACTTACCTGTTACCGCTGCTTCTACTTATAAAGCGGCGGTATGTGTTTCGCTCTGCTAGTATCGGCTGTTTTACTTCGCCACCTTGAAGGTGGGGAAAACAGCCGATACTAGCCTCCCCGTGGCAGGGATGGGCAGGCAACCCGCGGCAGGTGGTCGCACCCGCCCCGGGAGGCACGCCCACCCTGCCCACAACCCCCCGCGGCGGGGTGGGCGTGCCGCTTCCCAGCAGCCCCTCCCAACCCCTTCCCCGCTCGCGGCAATCTCGGAACGAGAGGCTAGGAGGGGCTGCCGGGAAGGGGCCGCTGCAGGTGGTCGCGACCACCCGCCGCGCACCCCCTCCCCAGCAACCCCTCCAAGCCCCTCGCCCCGGCCGCTCCCGGGATGGAAGGGAGGGAGCCGCTGGGAGGGTGGAGGCACCTCCAGCGGGGCCCTGAGAAGGGCCTTTTGGGGCTTAAGGGGTCCCGCAGCTCGAACCGGGACCCCCCCTCCCGGCCCTTGTAAGGGCCTTTGCGCACTTACAAGTGCCCCTGCGGCTCTAACAAGAGCCCTTTGGGGCTTAGGGGTCCTGCAGCTCGAACCAGGACCCCCTCCCCGGCCCTTGAAAGGGCCCTTGTGGCACTGACAAGTGCCTTTGGCGGGGGTCCCGCAGCTCGAACCGGGACCCCCAGTGTGCGGCTCTTAAAAGAGCCCTTGGGCGACGTCTTCGGGCTGGCGACACCAACCAATCTACTGCGATGGCATCTGAGTTCCGCAGCGGAGTGCACCTCTTTATATAGGTTTGCAGAAACCCCTAATTCATTTCTGATTGGTCAATTTTTTAATACTTGGTTTGCATGCTTTACCAGTAATCTGATTGGTTAATGTAAAGCAAGCAAACCTAGTATTAAATAATTGACCAATCAGAAGCGGCTGCTGGGAAGCGGCGGCGGGTGGTCTCCGCCGCCGCGGGGGGTTGTGGGCGGGGTGGGCGTATGCCCCACCCCCTTAGGAGAGGCGTCGGGAAGGGATTTTAAGTCCCTTCGCGGCGATACTATACAGTATCGCCGCAAAGGGACTTAAAATTACCGCAACACATCGCGGCCGCGATACATATTGCGGGAATGGCGCTCGTCGTTATAAATACGGCGATAGCGCTATTTTCACGGCCGCGATGTGTGGTGGTAATTTTTTGGCGCTAATTTCGTTTTTTTATAAATATGCCCCTAGGAAGTGTTACTTTACAAGTCTATAATTTCAGATCTAGAGAAACAAGAAACATTATCCTAGGCTTGTACGAAGGACATGAGAGTGTTCTTTTCCATGGAGACAGTTACCCTTCATGAGAAATAAAGGACAGCACCCTTTATTTCTCATTTAAATTATAAGTTCTGTGCATGTGCTGGTTACACCAAAGACCTCGAGGACCATGTACCTAACTTTTACCACACCTGCCAGCATTCTACTCACTTCTCCTCCCCACACCTAAGACCATGTCCTGCCACCAATCACCACTTTAACTAAAGTATCTAAAGGCAAGTAATTATTTGGATCTTTCCTCCTGTGGGATTTGTAAGTTTCAAAGCACATGGTATTGGCCAATAATTAACTTTCTGTGAGATGTTTGACAATGAAAATTGACCATTAGAATTTGTTGGCAAGATTAATGTTTTCCCCCAATATTATCAGCAATTTCTATGTGTATGGCCACCCTAAATGAACCTGAAATTTTCAAGAATGCTACAACACTGACAGAATTTCAGGAAACTACATCAAATATAGCATCTGGAATTTTCTCTATGAAAATTTGCATTTAAAGCTTCTCTGATTCATGGAACATACATATTTTTGCTAAATACTCATTAATACAATACAAGAAATGTAATTTCCATTAACTTGTATTGACATTCATTCCATGGGTTTTGTCAGAAAGGCAATTTGCCAGAAAAGCTGTGTAGCTGAAATGGTACATAATTATGTCATTGTCTGCATATCTCCCTAAGATATAGATGTCCACATGTTGAGATGTACAGTGACAGATTTCATGGTATGACATAGTTCTCTTAAATGTAAAAAACTTACACAGGGGGATTGTCCCTTTATTGCTAATGTGTGTACATCCATAAAGATTGTTTCCGATATAGTCGACTGTTCGGTGTCGGCATCGGGACTGATCGTTACGAAAAGAAAATTTTCCTTGCGGTCAGACCCCTGTAGTAAGTTATAGGTGGTCGTCTGCGATCGTTGGTTGTATGGCGGATACAAGTGTTTTCCCTATACTTTATAGCTTGTAATTGCCTGTGGCCACAGATAACAGACCTTTGGTAATTAAGGGGGAGATTTACCCCAAAACACTATTTCTCTGGGTAAATCTCCTGTGCGTGAATCAATATCGAAAGGGGTTTACTCACAGTGTGATTTTAAAAGGAAAAAAAAGTGGTGAAGAGTATAAATATGTTGCCAAAAAGAAAATTTTGCAAAACAAATACATCTTGTAGAGAAAGTAATGTTTTAAGTACTCAAAATGCACTAAGGAAAAACAAGCATATGTTTTGTCTAAAAAATGCAATTTTCTGCACCAAGATTTATGTTTGGTAATGGAAATGGTAAATGGTAATTAAAATGGTAAGCATTCACTTTAATCTGTATTAAAAAATACTATAAACTGGTAGATTGTTTACTTTCCCTTTAATATTTTCAGACAATTGTGTACACATTATGACTCTCTTGTCCATAATATATTTCGCTTTAAACTCTTTAATAAGAAATTTCTGGTATATGATACACTTCCCTTCTCCTTTAAAAATGGTAATTGACATGCATCCCCTTTAATCTCTTTAATAATACATGTAAATGGCAAAGCAGAAATGTCTAAACACATTCTCCATTCATTTCTACAATAAAAGAGTAGTACATGACACTTGCCCTTTAATCTCTGCAGAAAAAAAGGTTTGTAAATTGCACACTTTACCTTCTTTATCTGCTTTAAGAAAATATGGTTATATTGCTTTTTCAGTTCATTTTCTCTCCAAAATGTTTTTCTTTTTTTTGGACTAAATGAGATTTTTTTACCACAGACTAAATATAGTTTTGTCACCAAAGTGTTGGTTTTTGTTTTCTAAATATGTTTTGTTACCGCTGTCATGGGTTTCTTTGTTACAAGATGATCTGGGAACAAACTGCATCCCACAGCGTAAAGACATTTTTAAATGTTATAAGTCTTCACAGACCTATTGGGGAAATTAAAGAATTATTAGAATGGCCTCTCTGACACTGCCAAATGACATTGATTCTTGCTTGACCTGCTCATGGGGATTTGCTAATCAAAATTATTCTATTACAAACAGCATTTACTTGTATTATATGGTAATAGAGGTTGAATAAAGACACATTTCTATCTAATACAACCTTTATAGGCTACTCATTAACCCTACCTACAGTAGTATTTTTTTAATTCCTGTAACTATAATAACCTTGTACTAATATTCCTTATTGTGCACAAAACTCAACAACATTTTTAAAAGATGGCTCTTAAACTCAGTGTTTTCTTCCCTGACTACCAAGGCTGCTGAGTGGGGAAAGACCTTCTGCTAAATAAAATTAGACATTGCTGTATAATAGGTGCACAGTGTAGCTACAGTGTACATTTCAATACATTTATACAGAACAGATGGTCCAGCAGCAGGGTATGTACCATAAAACAATATGTGCAGTCTGTTAAGAAAAAAAGGAAGGTAGTTTCAAACCCATAAAGTTAGATGCTGTAACATCATTGTAATGGGAGGGAGACAAAACTAGAGAGCATACATTATCAGAAAAGAAATAATGGCAACTCACCTCTTTCGTATATTGATCTGTTAAAAGAAACGGTTTCACTACTTTCTGCTATATTTCGTTTTTAGCACCTTTGTCTGTGTACAAGCTGCATGTTTGAAATCTTCTGTCTCAGACAATGTTCGGTTGTTCATGTGAAATTTATTGTAGCTTGCTTACTGGTATTGTTTGAACACTAAGTGAAATGTGTCAGTGTAGCAGTTGAAAGGACTGTTTAAATTAGTATATTCTGCCTAGAAATAAGACTCCATAAGATGTTATCAGGCAGACAAGTTTTTAACAGTGAAGGATTACTTTCCATTAACCACCAGATGGAAAACTGGGCCATTAATTTGGGTAGCTGTGGCCCCCTCCCTAACCCTTGTGAAACCACCAAAGGTTAAGGTGTATCACAGTAGACCCTACCTTAAAGATTTTGGACCAGGTTTAGATGAGCTAGTCTTTCTTTAAAAAAAAAAACTTGAAATCGAGGCTTATTAACAATATTTGAAGTAATCCCCATCAAAACCAATAGTTAGAAAAAATATTTAAAATTCTGATACTCTTTCTGCTTCCTGGTTCTTCCAGGAAGAAACATGGCATAAGCAGTTTTCTTCACACTGGCGCTCCTCACAGCAACTGTATTGGGAGGTAGGTATTACCAATCTACATCATTTTGTTTTTAGAATTTTATATGACTGAGGACATGCCTGTGGAAAAAAACATACTGTGACTGCTTAGAGTGGAAATTCAATGGGGGAAAAAAATTATTATTTAAATGGTTTATCAATATTACACA
Source organism: Hymenochirus boettgeri (assembly GCA_019447015.1). NCBI lineage: Eukaryota > Metazoa > Chordata > Amphibia > Anura > Pipidae > Hymenochirus > Hymenochirus boettgeri. Next base: position 121,953,970 of record CM033475.1, on the reverse strand, counting down.
TGTCTAGGTATTCTACATAGTGTCTTCATTTTCTATGCTTTACTGTGGTCAGTTGTAAGCTGACCATAAGCTATTTCATGTTCTGCAATAGTCTTTCTTTTTCCCAGGATTCACAAGTCCTTTAAATGTTTCTAACAGTAATGCCTACTAATTGGCTGTTGGAAAGGTCAAACATGCTCAGATGGAAAATACTCCTTCTAGGTCATAAAACTCTCGTGGGACTTTTAGTTTTCTTATATAATACTTAAAGAAGAACACTCCATACAACCTTTAAAAAGAGCACACTCCAACTTTAAAATCACTCCAGGATCATGCCTTGATACAGCAGTATAAAGGGTGTTTTTTCTTTCTAGTACTGCTCAAGTCTCAGTTTTGAGAATGCCCAAGGGACAGAGTATTATCAGCTGCATCATAAGCCCTACCCCCCAAACTTTTAAATACATTATAAAGCTAGTTACAAGCCTGTCCATACGTAGAGGAAAGGTCATAGAATGTTTGCAGGTCTCTAAAGCTAACCATACATGGGCAAATGTTCTACCAATTAGATTTCCGATTGAAATAACTGCTTGAAGTTCCCCAAGTGGCCAGGCGGAGAATTTTCTGCCAACCTCATATTTAGTCCCTGGAAATCCCCAAATTTCAAAGGGGAAAAATTTCCGCTGCGCCAGATGTTTTTCTTATAAAATTTTGAGCGCTTTAATTGAATTTACCGGATCGCTCAGGGTAGTCCATGAACTCTATTTTACAAGCCTATAACTTAAGATCCAGAGAAGCTAGATACATCATTCTTTGCTTATATGAAAAGTACTTAAAATATTCATCCTACACCCACTCAATACCAAAACTATATTTAAAAAAATTGGTTTATGGTCATACACACAAAAATATAGCCCAAGCCTGAAAAGTCTTCCATACAGTGCCATAGCAATGTTTAAAGGGACAGTTTAGTGGAAATTATCAATATTTGTTAAATTGTTAGTTTGTGTAATGCATACTTAGTTATTCTACATATTCTCTTCCATTTTGAAAAATCAGTCAAATTTATACCCTTTGCTATTCCCTGCTGTTGACATTAGTGAGCTGACATTTCAGATTCTAATGGTCCTTCTTCTTCCCAGGATGTACCACATCCTTGGCTGTTAATAACTAAATAAACTAACAGTTATTTTTACTCATTGGCTGTTGGATGGATCAAACATGTTCAGATCTCTACTGAGCAACTGAATCAACCTAGGCACTGGGTCAAGGGCAAGACCATAACGGTCTCTACTAGGGGTCCTGCATACAGGAAGTCAGTATTTCGGTTGCATTTATTTATACACAGACAAAGGGCACGGCCACACTGCGCCACAAACGCAATCGCAGAGGGAATCACATGCGATATTGTTGCGTTTGTGCATACGGTTTCTTCATTAGGTATAGGAAAATACATGCAATTAAAATTACGGAACTCAAATCGCAATCGCATGCGCAATCACAATGCACCCGAAAACGTGCGTTTTTGGTGCATTGCCGCGTTTCCAATGATCTGAAAAAAACGCAAACGCATGCACAAACGCTGCAGTGTGGCCTAGCCCTTAATGCTGAATTGCCAGATTAAGGTCATTGATACTGGTCTTTTTTCTGAAAAGTATATGTATTTGCACTGAACTTCCCCTTTAAAACTTGCAGCAAACATAGAGAACCATCTCACATTCCCTTCCAAAATGCAGCAGGTTACAATGCTGACTGAGAACCTGACTGTAGTAATATGATGTAAAAGGAAAATTCATCTTCTGCTTGTATATATGGAACAGGCCGCCTGAGGAAGAAGTGCCTGACAGCTCACGTCACATTATTTACAGAAAATGCAGGACTGTGTCTTTCAGCTCTTGTTTATATCTTACTTAAATTCCAGTTACAGGAACTGCTCTAGTTACAGGCCTGAAGAACTCAGCCCAACAACATCTATTCCTAAACTGCTCACTAAATTAGGTTATCTTGGCATTAAAACAAGTCTATTTTCAACTATTCACAACTATTAACAACTATTCACTTATTTTATTATCTGTAGATACTTTACCCTTTAACATAGTGTAACAAAATCAAATCAGAATATAAATGTTATAAAGGGCAAGATCCCAGTTGTGCAATTCGATCGCACTTCTGACTGGCATTGCCATCAGAGTGTTCCCACTATATGTACTGCGTTACGATCCGTTATCAGAACACATGCATGCACGACTATGTGTGCATATCGGATGTGCTCTAATAACACAGGTGTGTACTGGATAGCAGTGCACATAGTATATAACGTACGTCAACACATTGCGAAAAAACTGTGTGCGCTGCCTTGCTTACTAGTGGGACCTAATCCTAATAAAATATTGGACAACCAAATAAACCAAACTAGCCAATATATAAAATTGATACAAAATACTTTATTGTTAACACAAAATTATTTTATTGTTGTTATTTGTATGACTGTTGCTGCTTGTAACACACTCTGGCACTTGGTAATTTCACATGTTTGTTTTTTTAAGAAAAAAAAACTTAAAACATATCTATTTCTATTAGTATCAGAAGCTGAATTGCAATTAATTAACTTTATGGGTTAATTGTACTGTTGATAAAAGGCATTTAAACTAATACACATATGATCTATGTCTCACTGGCAACAGAATGTTTAGACTTTTATTTTTAACTAGCGTTTGTGTGCTAGTTATGTGCTATCTTATTGTGGATATTGGGAAAATTCCTGCTACAGACTGTAAGGGGATGGATAAATTCTAAATTATTCCTCTGAGCTCAACAAATTCTATATATGACTAAAAATTACATTTCCACCAGTGATTTCACAGTAAAATTCTTACAAAAACATGCAAATGTACACAAACAAATGTGTTTCTTTGTGTGTTTTTCTGTGAATTCTCTGTTAGTTATTACATGGAAACATGCGCGTTAACAGATAGAAATAGACAGAAGTGCCTGCAGCAGTGCAGTGGGTGTAAGATGCATCATGGTTCATATAGTGAAACCACTAAAATGAATGTCTGTGCGAAAAAATGTTGCTGCCTTTTTTTAAAAAAATGCATTGAGAACAGTGTATACAAATGCACTTGTGCCGATACGTAATGGGTAGTTTCCATGATAGCCCTTAGAAAATGCTACACCTAGTAAAAGCTTATTACAGCATTCCACAAGCTAAATACAAAACCAGTTTTGGCTTTATTGAGCCATGTCAAGTGTAGTGCAGGCCTCTGGTTTTGCAATGTGAAAAAACAAAAAACAAAAACAGACATCACTAATATAGTGGATAATGCACTCCCAACTGTAAATTATAAGGATATTAGAAGTCACAGAGGAATTCCGTGAACATATAAAAGCACGAGGCCGCAGGCCGAGTACCTTTTATACAGGGCACGGAACTCCAAGGTGACTTCTAATATCCCTATAATTTACAGTTGGGGGTGCATTATTTATTATAACCTACCCCTATGTGGCTTCTGGTTTCCTTCTTCTCCTGGAACTGTAAGATTATAAGGCTATAATCTTACAGTTCCTCCCATAGAAATCCACTACAGGGGTAGGTTATAATAAAATAAAATAGGAAGAGTAGAAGGCATTATAGCTCCCCTTTACAATATGCAAATTATACATAAATTAAATAAGAAAGGGAACGTATAAGGCATTAAAAGCTCTCTTATGCGAATAAAAAATTAATTGTTTGTTTAAAAGCAGACACTTGTCCATTAAGTTAATTACTGCTAACAATGCAACTTTTGGCACTTCAATAAGTTCTGTGGAACCGATGTCAGAAAGAAACTCACCTTAGACTGCAAAATGGGAGGTAGTAGGTGGCTCCCTGGCATGGAGCCGGGTAAAAACAGGACTGTACGTTTACCTTCAGTGGTGGGAAAGATATTCAAAAGTGATACGAGAACATATTCTAGAGTATGTTTTAAAGACTGAACTTATAAGTAGTTATCAACATGGATTTAGGAGGAATAGCTCTTCTCAAACTAAATTGCTTGGCTTTTATGAGGAAGTTAGTAGGAATTTAGACTCTGGTATAACAGTAGATGTAGTATACTCGGATTTTGCTAAGGCTTTTAATACAATCCCCCATAGGTGACTAATGTAAAAGCTAAGGTCTGTTGGGGTGGGGTGGCACATTTGTACATGGATAGAAAGTTTTTTGATGGATAGGATGCAGAGAGTAGCTGCTAATGGGGCTTCATCAATGTCGACTAAAGTTCTAAGTAGGGTGCCACTGGGTTCTTGTGTTAGGGCCACTTCTATTTAATATGTTTATTAATGAATTGATAATGGGTATTGTCAGCAAGGGATCTGACTTTGCAGAGGACATAAAATGTTGTCAACTATTAAAAGCTTCAGAAGATGTGCAATCTAGGTAGATTATCAAATTGGGCTGCTAAGTGGAAGATGAGATTCACTGTTGATAGCTGTCATGCATTTTGGACATAAAAATCCTTGTGCTGCTTATACTATAAATGGCTCTGTGTTAAGTGGATCCCTGTTGGAAAAGGATCTTTGAGTTTTGGTGAATAACAAACTTAAAGGTAGCAAGCTGTGGCAGGAAGATATTGTCCTGTATAAAAAAAGGTATGGATTTAAGGGGGAAAAATGTTATTCTCCCTCTTTACAAAGCATTGGTAAGGCCTCATTTGAAATATGCAGTGTAATTTTGGAATCCTGTGTACAAAAAAGGACATCTTGGAAATGGAAAGGGTTCAGAGAAGGGCAACTAAACTAATAAATGGAATGGGGGAGCTTGAATATGAAGACAGATTGCATAAGTTACAATTATGTACACTAGAGAAAAGTTGCTTGCCTGGGGATATTATATAAATACATTAACGGGCCATACAATACACTATCTGGGACATTGTTCGCCAATTAAACAGAGACATGCGGACATCCCTTAAGACTTGAAGGAGAGAAGTTTAATCTTCAAGTTCGGAAAGGGTTTTTCACTGTGAGAACGGTAAAACTATGGAACTCTCTTTCCTTGGATGTGGTGATGGAAGGTTCATTGGATAGTTTTTTTATTTTTTAAAATAGCTGAATGAGTTTCTTAAAACAAGGAATGTTGCATGTTACTGGTATTGATACATAAAGTAGAGTTGATCCAGGGATATTTCTGATTGCCACTTGGAGTCAGGAAATATTTTTTCCCTTCATTTCAATTCTGGTGTTTTGGGGGTTTTTTTTCCTTCCTCTGGCAGGAAGTGAGAAGGTTGGACTGGATGGAGGTATGTCTTTTTTCAATCCCAAATAATATACTATACTATACTCTTTACTGTAATTGTCCTTTGCCACAAATGCCATATCATTCATCTGTACAAGCATTATTAGTTTGCCTAGATAACTAATTATTTGGCATGTGTGGCATTATACAATTAAGGAATGTTAGAATGCAGGAGCCCCCGATGAATAAGGGGATGGAGGACCTGTTTAAAGGTTAGGACCTACTTTACAGAATGGAAATAGATAAAATCAATTTTTTCTTTAGTTGTGCTAATGCATCTGACATTCACTGCACTGTTTCAGGGGGATTTGCTCCTTTTTACAGTGTTATGGGCAAACCAGCAAAAACAAAGGCCTTTCAGAGCTAAACTAATGCTGGTGTTTTGATTTATTAACATATTTGTTCCCATAGGGACATTTCAGCTAGAGTGTGTTACCTTGGGGGTGATACATTTGGCAAAATCCAATATTGTTTTATGATTCCCACCAGCATGAGTAATGTAATATATTACTTATCCAAACACTTAAACCCAAAATTGAAAAATTGTTTTCTTTTTAAACAGATCTGCTAACTGCCCTGAAAAATTGTTATCAGATTCCAATGTTTCCAATGTTGTTTCCCTGCAAAAGAGCAATAAATAAGCACAGTGGCTCAGTGGTTAGCAGTGATACCTAACAGTGGGAAGTCTTGGGTTCGAATCCATGTAAACAAATTTTCCTTACTGGATAGTTGTGCCTTTAAAGGGCATGTCCACCCCCAAAGCTATAATTCCCCCCACTACTGGCCCCACTCTGTAGTGAATAAAAATCCATACCTTACATCCCAGATCCAAATGGTTCTCCTGAAATCCCCCCCAAAGTAAAAAATAAAACAATTGCTACTCGATAGGGCTCCTTCCCCCAGCCCCAACGCATTATTAGATTTACCAGACACTCCCCGATAGTTACTTACCTTACCTCTTTCCCCCTTGCCTCTCAGCCAATCAGGGACGCGGCTGCTGGTCCTGCCCCCTGCTTGCAGTTCTTTGGAAGCAGAGGGCTGGTATTGTGCGGCGGGGGAAGAGGTAAGGTAAGTAATTATCGGGGGACTTTCTGAAAAATCTAAGGTGCCCTGCCACATCTTAAAATTTTTTTTTAAAGGGTAGACATGCCCTTTAAATATAACGGGGTTGTATTTGTCTTTTCCGTACTACCCTTCCAGGCCGTACCTTTTGTGCTTAAATCTTTCTTTTCCCCCCCCCTCCACTGTATTCATGATCTTAGCACTGACCACTTGAGATTTCCAAATCTCCAACACCCAGTTGGTCAGAGAATACAACAGCCGTGTGACACGTGAGCTTGTGCCCCTGTGACTTCATCACACTGCACTTATGTGGGACACAGTGCAATAACGCTCACGGCAATGTCACCAGGATGCGCACACACATTGACGTCATGCACAACTCACACGGTCACGGTATTCTCTGACCAACTGGTGTTGGAGATTTGGAGATTTCAAGGGGTCAGTGCTAAGAACGTAAACACAGTGGAGGAGGGAGGCCAGCAAGAGTCTAGTGCAAAGGTAGGATCTGGAAGGGTAGTAGGGGAAAAAATACACAACCTTTATATTTAAAGGCACAACTATCCAGTAAGGAAACCTTTTTATTACAATGTACATGCCCTATAAGAGAATTAATGGATCAAGTAGTACCTACATGAAGAATCTAATTGGGCTTATAATGTCTGCCTCTGTTGGCATTCATCTATTCTCTACAATTGTTGCTGCCTTGCTTTATTAAATTTGTGTACCTGGCCTTACATTTTCCACTAAAGAAAATTTTGCATATGTTCAAACTGGGTTTCGTTGAATATATTATTGCAAACTCTGGCTTACATTGTTTATACAGTTACACAAGTCGTCTACAGGACAATATTCCTGCCAACAGACCTGAGAAAAGATAAACCTATTGATAGTCTGTTGGTTTGGAAACAAAATGGTGCCACCAGTGAAAATCACGCCACCATTGAAGACCTTGAAGACATTGAAGACATTGAAGACACATTGGTCAAGATCAGGGCTGTTTTTAGGCATAGGACACATAAACAAAGAGCCTAGGGCACCTATGTTAAACCAGGGCACCCAATGTTCTCCCTAGCATCTCCCTGTCAGCTTTTACTTGCTGTGTTAGATTTGCTCTCCTTGTTCTGCTGCTGTAATTTGTAACATTGTAATGATTTAGAGAGCCTGAACTCGGCATACTCTACTTGGAAACATTGTTGCAAATGAAGTGAAGGTGAAGGAAGGAGGGGGGAGTATGCGCTCAGCTAATAGTACTGAGGAGAGCAGTTCGAAAATGCCAGGTAAAAGCTTCTGCAGCCTTTATAACAGTGGCCCCTGTGACTAGCAGCCATGAGATCACTATCCCTGCCTCTTTCTTTCTTCCATTAAACTCTCCAATGAGAATTTAGAGTAGTTGAGGAGTGAACAATTCACTGGAGACATGGAAAGCAGGTACATACTATATATCATGTCAATGCTGGCACTGAAGAGTTAATGGAATTACTCTGGGAAAGTGCTGGCACTGAAAATATTAATAGAAAAGTCTGCTGGCACTGAAAGGTTAATGGTAATACTCTGCTGGCACTGAAATCGGTAATGGCACTACTCTGGGAAAGTGCTGCTGGCACTGAAAGTTCAAAGAGTTCAAAAGAAATGGCCCTGGTCAAGATTTAACCAGCATGTCCAACTTTTAACCTACTTATTTTATTTAAAAATCAGTCTGAAATGATCTGTCATGTCTACAAGTCAAAGTCAGTCACCAGCTAATCTGAATAAATATTTGAGGAGGCAGTTAAAGGGCATGTCCACCCCCAAAACAGAAAAATAATCATTAATTGTCCACCTTGTGCTGATTAAAATCATTGCTATATCTCCTCTCAAAGCCTTATTGATAATAAGTTTCAGTGCAGTGAACATAAAAAAAGTGAACACTAGGGGGCATATTTATAAAAGAGCGAAAAGTAGCGAAATGTTTTCGCATTCGCTTTTCGCATGGGTTTTCGACAAAAAGACAGTTAACGCTATTTATAAAGGTAGCGTTAACGAATGGCGAAACCGTTTTCGCTAAACCCTTTTCGCCTTACTTCGCAATGGTAATTTTAACGAAAAAGAAGCAAAAAGGCATAACGCGATTTATAAAAGAGCGTTAAAAAGAGCGAAAGATTAGCGCGACCCTGAAGGTGGTGAAAAGTCATTGTTTGAGCGAAAAGACATTCTAATGGGTAATATGCCTTGAAAAAGCGAACGCGCATTAGAAGGGCGATCATGCATTAGCGTGTAATATGCCTTGGAAAAGCGACATTAGAAAGGCGATCGCGCATTAGAATGTAATATGCCTTGGAAAAGCGAACGCGCATTAGAAAGGCGACCGCGCATTAGAAAGGCGAACGCACATTAGAAAGGCGAACGCACATTATAATGGAATATGCCTTGGAAAAGCGAATGCGCATTAGAAAGGCGAACGCGCATTAGAAAGGCGTACGCGCATTAGAAAGGCGAACGCACAATATAATGGAATATGCCTTGGAAAAGCGAACACGCATTAGAAAGGTGAATGTGCAGTGCAAAAGAAAATTGTATTCCAATTGAGAAATTCTAAGAAGATTGACTAAATAAGACATGGCTGACTTCTTGGTAAATGTGAGGTGGCCATTTTGAACTTGACATCATTTTCTAGTGGGCTTTTCTGGTTTCGAATGGTTTTCACAATGCAGTCTTCTTAGATGCGTTAAGTTTTCGCTGCGATACTTTTCGCTCTTTATCGCGCCCGTTCGCCTTTTTCAGCCGCGAATTGTGTTTTTTTTTCGCTTTTTTATAAATAATGCGAAACAAAGCCCCAAATGGTGCTATTTTCGCTGTGATGTGCTGCGCTAATTATTTGGCGAAAAAGACAATCCTTTATAAATATGCCCCTAGGAGGCTCACATACCTTATTTTGTGTCATCCTCCGTCTCTGCCTCCGGTAGAAAAATGTCCTGCGCAGTACAGCTAATCTCCCTGAACACAGAAGCATCCGCTCCCCCCTCCTCACCCCTCCCATCAAGTGACGGCAGTTTTAGAAAAAAAGAACGAGATTTGGAGCTCGTCTTACTGATATGTAATGGTCCAATCAGGCATCGTCATTTCTGCAGCCAATAGGAATATTTTGGCAGCTTCAACTGGCTCCACCAATCATCAACATTTGGATACCAGTTGGTAACCGAACAACCAATCGGGTGTTAGGAATCCCGATCCTGCAAAATATCAATATTTTGATTTCAGTTCTTTGTTTTGCTGGCATGTAATTCATTAAGTTAGCTTCAATGCAATTTTCTGTCACATTATAATGAAATAGAGACATACATTGATGACAAGTATGTACTTTTACCGTTTGATTGTAGGGTATTAGACAGCGACGAACGTCTCTCCAATGACTACTACCCGCGAGGTGCACAATGATGAACAGTGCACTTCTCGCGGGTAGCCATGTGCATTTGTTTAGTTGTGGGTCTGTGTCGTCGGAAAGTGGGCGGAGCTATTAGGGACATTCAGAGGGCCGGATTAACACCCGCGAGACTGTGATCACACACAGCGTTCTTACGTCACAGGATTGACAGATGCATTAGCAGAGAGCCGGCCTTAGGCTTCGGAAATGCAGAGGAATATATCTTTTGAACTACAACAAATTTGAAAAAAGTAATACAGCGTTTCAGGTAGGGCACCACTATACTACCCATAGTGAAAAGTTCATTTTTTGGGTGGACATGCCCTTTAATCGAAAAATATAGGCCTGTATGAACCATTTCATAGCTTTTAGAGCCATACTTGAGGGTTGGTAAGTTTTACCTCTTTAACAAACATGACTTACTACAGGAAGACCTGGGTGGCAGCTTTTATTACATCACAGACATAACAGTAAATTACAAGGTTTCTGTAACGAATTGAGTCCCGGAGGGACGAAGTACTGTACCTTTTAGGAGGAGGGCTGTCAGTAGTCTGGGACGAACAACTCGTGGGAGTAGACAGTTCACTGGAGAATAGCAGGATACAAGGCCTGGGTAGATGGTAACAGGAACTATGGCTGAAGACAATGGCTGTATGGCTGATAACAGGAACAATGGCTGAAGACAATGGCTGTTTGGCTGGAAACAGGAACAATGGCTGAAGACAATGGCTGTTTGGCTGGTAACAGGAACAATGGCTGAAGACAATGGCTGTGTGGCTGGTAACAGGAACAATGGCTGAAGACAATGGCTGTTTGGCTGGTAACAGGAACAATGGCTGAAGACAATGACTGTTTGGATGGTAACAGGAACAATGGCTGAAGACAATGGCTGTTTGGCTGGAAACAGGAACAATGGCTGAAGACAATGGCTGTTTGGCTGGTAACAGGAACATGGCTGAAGACAATGGCTGTTTGGCTGGAAACAGGAACAATGGCTGAAGACAATGGCTGTTTGGCTGGTAACAGGAACAATGGCTAGTGAGACACATGGCTGTTTGGCTGGTAACAGGAACAATGGTGAAAGACAATGGCTGTTTGGCTGGTAACAGGAACAAAGGCTGTTCAAAGGCTAGGCAGGAACCACAGGTAGGGAATGCTACTAGGCAGACAACCAGTCTGTCCGTAGCAGGACTACGAATAGGCACTCGCACCCTCTGCGAGTGCCTATTTGAATCTTCGCGCTGATCGGCGTCCGGACGTGGTGACGTCATGACGCGACGTCCGGCGCCGGTGACGTCACCAGTCCCGGGACGGCGATCCTTACAGTACCCCCCTCCCACAGGGGGCCTCAGGACCACTTGAAGAGAGGTTTGTCAGGAAATCTTCTATGAAAGGTTTTGATTAACTGGGGAGATGTAAATCTGACTGTTTAACCCAGGACCTTCCTCTGGTCCAAATCCTTTCCAATGGACCAAATACATGAAGAGAACTTCTGACGAATCTGGAATCCAAGACTTTCTCCACCTCAAATTCTTGCTGACCATTGATCATAATAGGATCAGGTGACTGAAGAGGGGAAGAGAATCGATTCAGCACCACTGGCTTAACAAGAGAGACATGGACCACATTAGGGATTCTCATGATGGTAGGTAATAGAAGTCGTACTGCCGTAGGACCCACCAATTCCAATATAGGGAATGGACCAATAAATTTAGGACCCAATTTAGGAGAAGGAACACGTAAGTTGATGTGAGTTGAAGATAACCAAACTTTATCTCCCACTGAATATAATGGAGGTTTACGCCTTCGTCTATCAGCTGCAGTCTTTTGTACCAGGGCAGATTTCTCAGGACAGTTCTTAGTAGCCTGCCAGATGGCTGACATTTCTGCAACTAGACTGTTAGTTGCAGGAACTGGTCCAGAAGAACAAAAAAAATCCTGTGGAAACCCTTTGGGGTTTAAGCCAAAAACACAAAAAAAGGAGATTTTCCGGTAGAAGAGTGGACGGCATTGTTATGGGCAAATTCCGCCCATGGCAGAAGATCGGTCCAATTGTCTTGAGAATAGGAAATGTAGCATCGAAGGAATTGTTCCAGACATTGGTTGGTGCGTTCTGCGGCTCCATTAGACTGAGGATGATAAGCCGACGAAAATTGGAGTTTAATTCCAAGTAACTTGCAAAGTGCCCGCCAGAATTTGGAGATGAATTGGGTTCCTCGATCGGACACTATTTCCATAGGTAATCCATGCAGACGGAAAATATGAGAAATGAACAATTAAGCAAGTTCAGCAGAGGAGGGCAATTTAGGAAGAGGAACAAAATGAGCCATTTTGCTAAAGCGGTCTACAGTAACCCAGATGACAGTGTTTTTCTTAGAAACAGGGAGTTCACAAATAAAGTCCATAGAAAGGTGGGTCCACGGTAGGGAAGGAATCGGCAGAGGTTGGAGCAGTCCACAGGGAAGAGTATGGGAAGTTTTGGAAGTAGCACAAACAGAACAGGCGGCAACAAAATTTTTTACATCTGTTCTCATGGAGGGCCACCATACTGAACGATTAAGAAGATTAAAAGTCTTGTGAACCCCAGGGTGACCGGCCTGTTTGGATTCGTGAGTCAGTTGTAATATTTCTTTCCGAAGGGAGAGGGGAACAAAGGTCTTATTAGGGGATAAGGCAGCAGAAGCAGAATCCTGAGCAGATAGAATCCGATGGCAAAGTTGAGGGGTAATAGTGGCTAGGATCTTGGAGGAGGGAATGATGGGGCCTTTATCTTTCTCAGTAGAATCGTCTGCAAGAAAAGACCTGGAGAGGGCGTCTGCTTTTTTATTCTTGGAACCAGGATGAAAGGAAATGATGAAATTGAAACGAGAGAAAAACAGAGCCCAACGAGCTTGACGAGGATTCAATCTCTTAAGGTTTTGGATGTATTCCAGATTCTTGTGATCGGTGAGGATGGTGATAGGCTGTACTGCCCCTTCTAGCAAGTGTCGCCATTCTTCTAGTGCGAGTTTGATAGCTAGGAGTTCACGATTCCCAATATCATAATTTAGTTCATTGGGCAGAAATTTCTTAGAGAAAAAAGCACATGGGTGGAGTTTCCCATTCTCTATTTGCCTTTGGGAAAGGACGGCACCTGCTCCAAGATTAGAGGCGTCAACCTCGATGATAAATGGCAGACTGGGATCGGGGTGCTGAAGTACTGGGGCTGAAGAAAAGGAATCTTTTAATCTTTTGAAGGCTTCCAGGGCAGCTGGGGACCAGATTCTGGGTTTGCCTCCTTTCCTGATAAGGGCCAAAATAGGAGCAATGATGGAAGAAAACCCTTTAATAAATTGCCTATAATAATTGGCGAAACCAAGGAATCGTTGGATAGCCTTAGTGCCAATGGGAAGCGTCCAATTAACAATAGCTGAGACTTTGGTTGGATCCATCTTGAAGCCTTGAGCTGAAACCAGATAGCCCAGAAAAGGTACTTGGGAGCATTCAAAGAGACATTTTTCCAGTTTAGCGTACAGTTGGTTGGCTCGTAGTCGGGACAAAACTTGACATACATGGCGACGATGAGAAGAAAGATCTTGAGAGAAAATTAAGATGTCATCTAAGTAAACTACTACAGAAATACCTAAGAGGTCTCGAAAAATGTCATTAACAAATTCTTGAAAAACTGCTGGAGCATTGCAGAGACCGAAGGGCATCACCAGATACTCATAATGTCCAGTTCTGGTATTGAAGGCCGTTTTCCATTCATCTCCTTCCCGGATGCGAACCAGATTATAGGCTCCACGGAGATCAAGCTTGGAAAATACTTTAGCCCCTTTCAATTGGTCAAAAAGTTCAGAGATGAGGGGTAGAGGATAGCGGTTCTTGATAGTGATTTTATTGAGACCACGATAGTCGATGCAAGGACGTAGTCCTCCGTCTTTCTTTTCCCCAAAAAAGAACCCAGCACCGGCAGGGGAAGTGGAAGGTCTGATGAAGCCCCGAGACAGGTTTTCTTTAATGTAGTCTTCCATAGCGGTGGTTTCAGCAGGGGATAGAGGATAGGTGCGACCTCGGGGAGGAGAGGTACCGGTCAACAAATCGATGGGACAATCATAGGGTCGGTGGGGAGGCAGAATCTCAGAAGACTTTTTATCGAAGACATCTTTAAAGTCCAGATACTGAAGAGGTAAAAATGTAAGTTTTTTATCTTCACAGGAAACAGAGGAACAAGAGACTTTGGGGTGGGAAATACATCTAGAAAAACAGGATGGACTCCAAGAGACAAGTTCGTTGTTAGTCCAGTTGATGATGGGGTTATGAAGTCGAAGCCAAGGGAGTCCTAAAATGAGAGGGGTCGTGGGACTTTGTATGACCAGGAAGGAAATTGATTCACGATGAAGACAGCCAATTTGAAGAAGAATTTCTGCAGAGGACATGGAAATAAATTCTGTGGATAACGGTTGATTGTCAATAGCCAGCACTCGGAGGGGATGGGGCAAGGAAAATAATGGAATGCCTAACAGAGAAGCAAATGTGGCATCAATAAAATTACCGGCTGCTCCAGAGTCTAGGAAGGCTTGGGTAGAGAAGGTTCGGGACTTGAAAATGAGGGTAGCAGGCAGAAATGATTTGAGAGAATTCTTGTGGAAAGGAGATTTGAATCTACCTAGAGAAGACTCCTTATTCAGGTCTAAGGTTTTCAGTTTCCCGGCTTGGAAGGGCAACCTTTAACGAAGTGTCCCTGGGCGGCACAGTACATGCAGAGCCCATGAGTCCTCCTCCTCAATTTTTCTTCGGCCGAAATGTGTGTACCCCCAATCTGCATGGGTTCCTCCAAAGGTGGAGCAGCAGTCAAAGGTACGGTCCCTTGAGGACGAGGAACAAATTTGGGGGGAACAAGACGGTTACTGGACTTCTCGGCTTGCCTTTCTCTAATACGAGTATCCACCCGTATACACACAGAAATCATTTCCTCTAATACGATCAGACAGGCCCTGCCAAAAGGCTGCTAACAGGGCCTCATTGTTCCAGGCAGTCTCGGCAGCCAAAGTCCGGAACTCAATGGCGTATTGCCCTACCGAACGGGAGCCTTGTCGTAATTGCATCAGCCGGGAAGCGGCTGCAATTGTTCTGCCTGGAGCGTCGAAAATTTTCCGGAATGTTTCCAGAAATAAGGAGATATCATTAACCACAGGGTCATTCTTCTCCCACAAGGGGGATGCCCAGGCCAAGGCATTGCCTCCCAATAGAGCAATAACATATCCGACTTTGGCACGGTCCGAAACAAAATGGGAGGGTTGCAGTTCAAAATGTATAAGGCATTGGTTAATGAATCCCCGACAAGCTTGAGGATCCCCTTCATACCGCACCGGAGGTGGTATACGCGGCTCTCTGGGGGGAACGGGTTCTCTAGGCAGAGCAGGAGGAACAGGGGGAGTCGGACCCGGGGATAATCGAGCAGAAATGGAGTCCAGAAATTGAGCTAGTTGATTCTGCTGGTGCTCAAGGGCGTCCATGCGGAGGGAAATAGTCTGAAGTGTCTTGCTTAGATCGGTGCAGTTCCTCAGGTACTTCCATGGCCTATTCGTACTGTAACGAATCGAGTCCCGAGGGACGAAGTACTGTACCTTTTAGGAGGAGGGCTGTCAGTAGGCTGGGACGAACAACTCGTGGGAGTAGACAGTTCACTGGAGAATAGCAGGATACAAGGCCTGGGTAGATGGTAACAGGAAACTATGGCTGATGAAGACAATGGCTGTATGGCTGGATACAGGAACAATGGCTGAAGACAATGGCTGTGTTTTGGTGGAAACAGGAACAATGGCTGAAGACAATGGTTTGGCTGGTAACAGGAACAATGGCTGAAGCAATGGTGTGTGGCTGGGAACAGGAACAATGGCTGAAGACAATGGCTGTTTGGCTGGTAACAGGAACAATGGCTGAAGACAATGGCTGTTTTGCTGTGGTGGTAACAGGAACAATGGCTGAGACAATGGCTGTTTGGCTGGAAAGAGGAACAATGGCTGAAGACAATGGCTGTTTGGCTGGTGGTAACAGGAACAATGGCTGAAGACAATGGCTGTTTGGCTTGGTAACAGGAACAATGGCTGAAGACAATGGCTGTTTGGCTGGAAACAGGAACAATGGCTGAAGACAATGGCTGTTTGGCTGGTAGCAGGAACAATGGCTGAAGACAATGGCTGTTTGGCTGGTAACAGGAACAATGGCTGAAGACAATGGCTGTTTGGCTGGTAACAGGAACAAAGGCTGTTCAAAGGCTAAGGCAGGAACCACAGGTAGGGAATGCTACTAGGCAGACAACCAGTCTGTCCGGTAGCAGGACTACGAATAGGCACTCGCACCCTCTGCGAGTGCCTATTTGAATCTTCGCGCCGATCGGCGTCCGGACGTGGTGACGTCATGACGCCGACGTCCGGCGCCGGTGACGTCACCAGTCCCGGGACGGCGAGGGAGCGCGGCAGGTAAGATCCTTACAGTTTCTTATGGTTTGCTCTGCTGCTTAGTGTTTTTATATTTATTTATTCACAGCCTACATTAGACTCTATTCTTAAATTGTAGGGGGTGCTACACTAAATAATATTCTGAACACTTTATTATTGGGCGGTCATATATTCTATTTAATATTGAAACAAAGAATCTTGCAGGATTTTTAAGCCCTTCTCTTTTTCTTCCCTACCTCTGCCCACCAGGAGGATAGCAGAGTCCATATAGGACTCTGCCTCCTACCTGGCCTCCGGGAGAAGTTTGGCATGCGTACTGCCAATCACAGACGCGACTGCCGGTCCCGCCCCTCTGCTTGCATTTTCTCGGAAGCAGAGGGCCGGCAGCGCTGCGGAGGAAAGAGGGGAGGTAAGTAAAAGTTTGGGGCACTTTCTAAACCTAAAAATGAAGCGGTTGGGGCTGGGAGACCAGGGGGAAGGCTATATCAAAAAACAGTTTTAAGGGTGGACATACCTTTTAATTATTTGTTAGATAAAAACATTTCTATCCCATTTCTGATTGTATCTGTATGTTGACCAACCCACTAAGATTGTAAGCTCTTTCTGATCAAAAATCTCTCTCCTAATGTGTGTTGCTATTATTTCACTTCCAGAATTAAAGAGAAAGATTTTAACGTAGTCAGAGAAAAACCCCTTTGCTTATGGTTTTAATTTACAAAAAGAAAACAAATACTTTATACCTTTTTTTTCCTTCTTTAAAATCTCTAAAATGTCCTTTGGGAAATTAATATTTAGAAATTGTTCACTAAATGTGAATCACAGATATTGACATTAACAAAGCAATGACATTAAAATGCTGTGACATTAAAATGACTTTGTGTGATAGATTATGCAGTAAGGAACCAGTAGGCCTACTCCAGGCAGCAAATCTCAGCTAACCTCGACATTTACTGTATTGCTGCTACTTCTTGCATAACATTTATTACTTACAAAGAAGGAAAATAAAATAATGAATAGGTGAAGCACAAGGCTAAATGAGTATCAGATGTGATGTAATGGAAAATAATAGAAACA
This sequence comes from Hymenochirus boettgeri, assembly GCA_019447015.1. NCBI lineage: Eukaryota > Metazoa > Chordata > Amphibia > Anura > Pipidae > Hymenochirus > Hymenochirus boettgeri. The sequence goes on along the minus strand of CM033475.1, from coordinate 121,936,740 downwards.
TGATGCATTACTAAAACAGAAATTGACTTTTAAATAGGTTTGCGATGGCTGTGCAAGTTCCTGTTCTGGATCTCACGCAGCCGGCGCAAAGCAAGCCTTAACGTTGCGCTAACTGAGTGTAAATCAGTTAGCGTGACATTAAGAGGGGGCAGGAGCGCTGTGCTCCAGGGTAAATCGCCCCATCAGATCCTTAAAAATGTTTACTAACTGCAGAGATATTAAAAGAAGAAAAAACATTTAATTTTAACAGGGAAAGCTGCCAACATTTCTTTAGACAATTATAACTTGACTAAGAGAGGAACCAAGTTTTCTGTTTTTCCTTTTGTGATAATCTGAGACATTATTTTAACAATTACAGTGCAACACAAAGGACAATGGATTCACAGATGCTTTAATTAAAGGAAGAGTTCACTGAAAAAGTGAACTATTGCTTTAATGCATTGATTGAAAAATGGGAGATAAAGGAGTTATGTCCTAAGGTGGCCATACACAAGCGATTTCCAGAGCAGGTGTGCCGATAAATCACACATGCTGTGGGGACCGCAGATATGGACCCAACCGATCCCCATATGCAGTATTGGATCGATTGGATCGGCTCCCTTTACTTAAAGAAACAGACCAAAGGAAATTTACCATCATTCCCAACTGACCCATAATGCTAACGTTCGGCGGCACAACAATTGGTTGGTAAGAGTCCCTACACACTGGCAATAATGGGCAATTCCCATCATTTCCCGATGAGATTTACCCATTGACGTTAGAGTGTATGGCCACCTTTACCTCTTATTACCGATATTGGTGGCAAAACCAACTCTACCAATGTCGCCAGTGCTGGACAATGTCACTGTGGCCACCAGCAACATCAAAATAGCTGATGTTGCCACTGCATCTTCATCTCAAAGTCTCCTTTCTTCTGTTATCACTCCCCTGGGGTTTGCACCTCTATATATAGGTTTGCTGATGGACCAAATTCAATTGTGATTAGTTAATATTTCTATCATAACAATCATATGACCACATATTAACCAATCAAATTTCAGTATTTAATTAAAATATGATTGGTTAATATTTCTATCCTAGTAACCACCCCCCATGGTCACCCCACCCCTCCGGGGGGTGCATCTCAGTGATAATGACTTTCCGCTGCCAGATACCACCACTATAGTGCTAGGTCCGATTTTGTAAAAAAAAAAAAATAGTGGCGGAGGAAAGTTAAAGCACCTTTATAAATAATATAAATATATAATACAATGCCCTGTTACCTCCTATTCTTCAATCAATGTATTCAAGTATTAGTTCACTTTTTTTTGTCCTTTAAAGAGCAGTTTCCTATAAGCTTGGTACACAACAGCAAATTATTTGTCCCAACCAAGTAGCCGCTGCCAACAGTTCACCACGTCTGTGATTTTCCGGCACATTCGATCATATGATTGTCTATTGTCTGATTCGGGCAGTCAGATATTAGTCATGGCTGCCCACAAAAACAATACAATTTTTCTGATCGTCTGATACATGGAAATATCAGTTGGTCAGTCAGAAAAATTGCATGGTGTGTAAGCAACCTTAAAGGCTTTGCTGACCAGTAAAAAATATAGTAAGTTAGGGAGTCAAGCAGGCATCTACAGTACTTCCCATAGAATTATGTATTATGGGGAGAGACACAGGGGTCCTTTTAATGGTATCTATACTCAAAGCTACAGTACGGTAATGTTATGTTTCAAAATATTAAAAAGCAACTGTGCACACTCTTCCGTTGTAATTGAAAAATATCTACTTTTTGTTGGAATCTGCACTTTGTAATCATGTTGGAATCCTATAATATAACCAGCATATGTGGCCTGGTCCTGATGATTTCTTTTAGTATCAGTATAAATAATACACCTCCTCTTTAGTCTACTGGACTAGTGTTTAAAATAATTGACTAAGTAATTGGAGGTCAATATGTCACGTAGTTAAAAGCAAAGACAAAATACTTATATTATGTGTTCATGTGCAGTGAAAAAAGCCTGAACCTCATTTGTTACATTATTGGTTTGGACCTAATTAAAGTATCAGGGTAATAATATTCCAGCTACACAGTAAAATCTATAACCATGTTACAGTGTGTGCTATTTTAAGGGCCATGCTAATTTACCAAACTTAATCTCCTTCTGCTGGATAGAGATAATTCTCCACAGCCAAAGCTAGGGCATTGAAAGTATGAACTGTACATTATTTTGTACTGCTGCAGCATTAGTTTTGCCTGTGATGTGTAATATTTTCTCTGCTAAAATTACTTTAAGTTTACTGATTTCTCTTCCATGTATTATAGTTCCATTTCAAAGCTTATTTTCTTTCCTTCATATTTAAATATAGTTATCTCTATTTTGTAGGGGATTTGTTACTTTTCACTTCTTTAAAGGATAAGTACACTCAAAAAACAAATTAAACATAAATGGAAGCTGTATATTTAACTAACCTTTCCCCCCCCTTTTTTTTTTTCTGGCCATCTTGGTTCATGTCTTCAGTCAGTTAAGCTCCACCCCGAGACTTGCTGGACCTTGTTTTGGGGCGGAGCTTACCTGACTGAAGACAAGAACCAAGATAGCTAGAACTCAACTGGGGCACAGGTAGGCTCTGAAGGGACCTAAAAAAAGTGGGGGGGGGGGTTAGTTAAAGATACAGCCTCCATTTAAACTTAGTGCATTGTGACTAAAAAGAAAAATGATATCAAAAGTACATTCTATCCATAGAAAAGAAATGGGGAGATATCCTAAACATGTAAGGCTTGTCATTACCTACTGATGGCTGCATGCTAGTGTAACCAATCTACACTTCCCAATCAAATTTTGACTGGGAAGTAGTGATTAAAGTACACCACTTTGCAACATTAATCTTTAGCAGAGTTCACTTTGGGATATCAAATGAAATAGTTAGAAAATGTTCTGTCTGGTCACCTGTTTGATAAACGGCTTCATATTAAAGGGAAGTATAGGAAATAGAAGGTGGAATGGGAATCAATTTTTTACTGATTCACACAAATTGATTTAATAATTTAAATATTTTTTTCCCTCTGTTTGACAGACTAAAGCAGTAGCCTAACTACCACCCTTGTTGATCCAGAGGAAGGTGGAAAAACTCCACCAGAATCATGAAGGGAAAATAATTCCTTCCTGACTCCAATTGGCAATCGGAAAAATCCCTGGATCAACTCTACTTTATGTATCAATACCGGAGATCATCTAGATTTCTTTCTAGGACAATAATAGGTAAATCCCGTTGTTTCAAGACGGGTTTACCTATTATCGCTCATGTGTAGGGGGTATTCCCGACTGACCGGAGTGCCGATGAACGACCATAGTCGGCACTCCGGTCGATCGGGAAAGACGATCAGCATTGGCTCCCTTTACTTTAGATTTCTTTTGAAACTAGTCAATGAACCTGCCATCACATCGTTCAATGGAAGACAGTTCCATAGTTTTACCTTTCTCACAGTGAAAAACCCTTTGCAAATTTGAAGACTTGACTTTTTTTCTTCAAGACTTAAGGGATGTCCGCATGTCCTCTGACATGTTCTATTGGTGAACAATGCCCTAGATAGTTTATTGTATGGCCCGTTAATGTATTTATACACAGTAATCATATGTACACGCAATCGTCTTTTTTCAAGTGTACATAATTGTAACTTATCAAATCTGTCTTTATATTCAAGCTCCCCCGTTGCCTTTATTATTTTAATTGCCCTTCTCTGAACCCTTTCCATTTCCAAGATGTCTTTTTTGTACACAGGATTCCAAAACTGCACTGCATATTCCAAATGAGGTAAGTATAGTAACCTTACTCGTAGGGAATCAAAGTCAGCATAAAGCAACGTTAATAAACATTCATCGGGACTTGTAAAACAGACATGTGAGGGGTCACTGCAGGATCCGCTATACTCACGGACCCCGTGTGTGCTGATATACTTGCCACTCAGCTGTCTCCTACCACTCCATGCTGTTTCTTCACCCGAACTGTGCACCGCTTGCTCATCTGATGATGGCCAATTCCCAATTCCTGCTTCTACATACTCCGGTTCCCCTCCGTTCGTGAAACTACTAGATAGTTTTTACATAAATCCTTGTGCCACCTACACCATAAATAACTCTGTTATGATTTGTGGGTTCTGGTAGATAAACAAACAACACCAGGCAGCAACAGCTAGAGCTAGCAAGATGTTGCCTTATATAAAGAGGGGAATAGATTCAAGAGAAAAAAACATTATACTCCCTCTTTACAAGGCACTGGTAAGGCCTCATTTGGAATAAGCAGTGCAGTTTTGGAATCCCATATACAAAAGGGACATCTTGGAAACGGAAGCAGTTCAGAGAAGGGCAACTAAAATAATAAAGGGAATGGAGGGGCTTGACTGCAGGCAGATTAGACAAGTTGGAGCTGTTAACATTAGAGAAACAATGTTTGTGTGGTTATATGATTACTTAATATAAATATATTAATGGGCCATACAATAAACTCTCTGGTTCATTGTTTGCTAATCGGTTATATCAGAGAACTCGTGGACATTCTTTAAGAATGGAAGTTTCATCTTCAGGTTAGGAAAGGTTTCTTTACAGTGAGAACAGTGAAACTGTGGAACTGTCTTCCAGCAGATGTGGTAATTGCAAGTTCACTGAATTGCTTTAAAAGTGGGCTAGATAAGTTTCTAAAACTGAAAAATATTGAGAATTACTGGTATTAATACATATACTGCTGTTCTGGTTGATCCAGGGATACTTTCTGATTGCCATTTGGAGTCAGGAAGGAATTTCCCCCCCTTTTTTAGCTGGGATTTTTTGCCTTCCTCTGAATCAACTGGGTTAAAAAGAAGGGTTAAAAAGAAGGGTAAAAAGATTGGACTTGTTGGACGCATGTCTTAATTCAACCTGAATTACTATGTTACTATGTTCTCCATCTTAAAAAGGAGTATCCTTCTAAATTTACAGCCCTGTCGTGAAAATTGTTCAACTATGTTTCTGCTATTCAAATTACATCATACTTCTTAGGCAACACCATAATCTTCAGTTCTCTCATTTTGTCAGCCATGCTTCTCGCATTTACAAACATACATTTAAGATTAAGACCCTGTAATTTATTTAAACTCTATCTATTCCAGTGAGACTGATATAACCCTCACCCCCCACAAGTTTGACAAGATCTATTCCTCCTAAATCCATGCTGGTTACTACTTAAAATGTCAGTCCTTGAAACATACTCGAGAATATGTTCCCTTATTAAACTTTTCAGTTTCCCCACTACTGATGTTAAACTTACAGGCCTGTGAGATAGGACATACGGACGATAATAGGTAAATCCCGTTGTTTCAAGACTGGTTTTACCTATTATCGCTCATGTGTAGGGGGTATTCCCGACTGACCTGAGTGCCGATGAACGACCATAGTCGGCACTCCGGTCGATCGGGAAAGACGATCGGCATTGGCTCCCTTTACTTTAGTAGAGGGAGCTGATACCGATCGTGCGGTGTATGGCCGCGTATGGGGATCATTCAGTTGTCATGTGTGCAGGTTCCCTTCACAATGGGATCTGTCGGCACATTGCAATGGAAATGCATGTGTATGGCCACCTTTACTATGATGCTATCCCTTGGTTCAGTCCCAAGCAGCGGCGTAATTATAGATCAGCCTGCTAGATACTGCGATCAGCTGTTTATAGCATGCAGAACTAGTTATGCTGCTGCTTGGGACTGCACAAATGGATAACAGTGTAATAAGTCTGGGATGCTGTACAGTCACTGGGGACCACAAAAAAATTTCCAGACGGGCTGGACTCCACCCGCGGGCCTGGTGTTTGACATGTGTGAATCGAAACTGATTAATACATTTAATTAGCCAGGCTGCATTGATTGCAAAATGATTACAATTAAAAAGCATTAATTCTAACTCAGCCATGCTGCAAGTATTTTTAAAATAGGTGCCCCTACTGATGTGGCAATCTTATTCATCAGGTATTTAAAATTTTCTTATGATGTGCTTAGTATAGTATAGTACTGTAGGTTGAATAAAGGCATACGTCCATCTAGTCCAACCTACTGAGCAATACCCACATTTCCTGCCTAATTCAGAGGAAGGCTAAAAAAAAACCTGTATGAAGGGTAAAATATTCCTTCCTGACTCCAAGGGAGGCAATCGGAAATATCCTTGTATCAACTCTAACTTTATGTGTCAAACTTTAACTTAATTGTACCAAAATTTATTTAAGGGCATGTTTTATGTGTACAAAGCATTCTAGATATTCTTTGTACAACTATATCCAAGCATAAAACATTCTCTGCAGTGCAAACAAGGATCCCTTGTTCTGGCCATAAGACTTAAGAATGTAATATTCCTGGAGCCAAAGCATTCTGTTGCAGTCTGAAATCCCTAAAGGTTTAAACAAATGTTTCCACATTTGGCTACATCTGGAAATATTTGGATTGTTTCGTGCTGATACTTTCTAGGAGGTGTTACCAGGAGGCATGGAAAGAAAGGAGACAAAGATCTATTTTTTTTTCAGGCAGTTGCAAGAGATCACTAGTTTATTTACATTATTCAACTCTGAAAGAATGCTATGAAAAAATCTGCTTCTCTCTGCATTTCTGGATTCGCAAAGCAGTTTCGAGTCATTGTTGATGGACTATAATGAATTTGTTCCTTTGGGACATAAAGTCACAAGACAGGCTGCAAGCTGGCTGCATGCATTAGGGATTTGCTCTGCTCAGGGGAGTAGCTGACCTTTCATTTACTGACCCTGAATTTCAAAAAAGACTGATGAGAAACAGCTGTCCTGGAACGTGGCTTAACTTAAATAAAGCAAGGCCATTTTCTCAAGGGAGAGAAAAACTAATTACATATAATCATTTTGGTGAAAAAAAAAAAAAACACTGAATATGCATCACACTTTAATGCCACTTCTTAAAAATTATAGAAATAAATGCATTACATAGTCATACTTTGACAAGCAGAGTATGAAGTCTGCATCTAATATTGATTGGTGTACATTTTAATGTTAATTCATGTATGTTTTGCATTAAAAAAAAATAAAAGGGTGAACATGTTTCTGGTGTCATGCACCAATGTTACAGTTGTGGTATTACATGAAACCAATGGAAATCCTTTTTATGTAACTATATGGACTTAAATAAAACTATGCTTTGTGGTTTGCTTAGAAGAAAAATGGCCTAATTGGAATTTACAGTAGAACAATAAAGCAGTAGGTTGATATTGTTTATAAAACATTTAGCGTAAGGGTTTGTTCATACTACAAGCTAAAAAATGCATTTTGCATTCTGAAAAACACAGCAGAACAGAAGCAGGACATGATTGTGTATATACAGAGAGTGATCACTTTCAATGTAAACCAATGTGATAAATCTAACACATTTAAATGTAACTGTAGAATATTACATTGGAACTATGGAACAATGACAAACATTTATATGAAAACGTGCAATGAACCCTCTTATTATTTCCATTCTGTTAAAATATTAATTTAGTACTTCACCATTTCTTATTAATTTAGTACATGCTTTCAGAGACAGAAATAAATATAATCAACTCCTATCACAAATAGAACAAATACTTTTTTAAGATCTAGTGATCCTGCAGCTATCTTGCTTCTCCTGCTGGCCGCACTCCTGACCAAGCTCCATTGAGTTACATATGACAGCATGTGCAGAACACGAGGAAAGGAGGGGAGCTGCCAGCAGGGGAATTAGAGAGCTGCAGGATCGTGTAAAGTTTAGTACACATGCTCAATATGTGCCTGAGACACGACCCCCCAACACCGACGGCTACATGCGACGAACGGCTGTTTTGGACAAGAATCGTCTGTAGGTATGCGTTCGGTCAGGGGTCATTCTTCAATCCGCCGGGCGGATTGACAAACGACCCCCAACCGAACACATGCACACTTGGCCGAAACGGCTGTTCATTGCATGTAGCCAACAGTATCAGGGGTCGTGGCTCGGTACGCACATCATGCGTGTGTACGATTTCATAAGCAGATCTCAGCTTTGTAATTTTCATTGGGAGATAGCATGTATTGGTCCTATCTTCCAATGAATTATAGAATCCATTTTTGAAAAGTTACATAGTAACATAGTAATTCAGGTTGAATAAAGAGATACGTCCATCAAGTCCAACCTAATCACTTTTTTTTTTTTTTAACAATTGATCCAGGGGAAGGCAAAAAAAAAAAAGCTAAAAAAAGGGGGGGAAATTCCTTCCAGTCAAACGGCAATTAGAAAGTATCCCTGGATCAACCAGATCTACAGTAATTGTACTAATACCAGTAGTTCTCAATATTTTTTAGTTTTAGAAACTTATCCAGGCCATTTTTAAACCTATTCAATGAACTTGCCATTACCACATCTGCTGGAAGACAGTTCCACAGTTCACTGTTCTCACTGTAAAGAAACTTTCCTAACCTGAAGATTGAAACTTCTTTTCTTCCAACCTTAAAGGGGACCTGCGGTCCAAAAATGACTTTAGGTAAATTGATAGGAATTGCTCTCCTGAGAATCTTTGCAATTTATTTTCAATATTTTTTTTTTGTTTTAAAGATATTTACATTTTTGTGTGTGATATGGCAGCAGCATCACCAGGTCCCCTGCACTTCCTGGTTCCTGCTCTGAAGCGATTTTTGTGCGTTTGCGCATTCAATTTTTTCTAACATAGGAATCACGGCAACACAACGAAAAGTTTTTTTTGGGTGCGATTTTATTGCGCATCCGTTTGCGATACTCAACCGCATACACAAACGCATAGCAATCCCACCAGAATTGCACCGAAATAGCGTGCGATTGTGTGTGCGATGCAGTGTGGCCATGCACTCAAGGGAGAAAAAGCTATGCCTTACTTCCCGTTCTTCAATCAATCTAACAGGAGCCAGGAGCAAAGATGGAGAACTTACCAGTGAGCATGATCCACTGCTGGCTCCTCCAGGCATTTCCCGACTATTTCTGGCTTTAATTAACTATACTGCGCATTAGCGTGCATGTATGCTATAGTTAAGTAAGGCTGGAAACAGTTAGGACCTGTCAGATCGCTCTCATGGGTATGTTCTGTATCTTCACACCTTGCTCCTGTTTGATTCGTTGAAGAATATTAGGTAAAGAATAGCTGGTTTACCTAGTTTGATGTATATCTAATTCTTGACTACTGTTAATTCATATCAGCAAGAGAAATATTACTATTTATATTAACTTCTCTTTCTGTTTTGATGTTATCTAATTTGTTTAGGACTTGAAACATCAAAATAACTGTTCCTACAAACCCTAAGATGTAAAGCTGGGTGGAGTTGTCTATCAACCATTAGTAGGTAGCATTCTACTGTCTGTCTATGATTTAATTAGGGTTTTGTACCTGCCTTTAAATTGCAGCCCCTAAAGCTAGGTACACACAGTACAGATTTCTGAAAGATGACAGACAGGATCTGCAAGATCCTGTCTGCAATCTTTCAAAGATCTGCATACACACAGTCCCGAGCGTTCTCCCTATAGGGAGAACAGTCGGGACTGTGTGTTTCCATCGGCCGCGCTAGACTCCTAAGCTGGGTACACAGTAACGATAAAGCCCCGATACCGTCGGATCCGACGGTATCGGGTCTTTATCGTTACTGTGTGTACGTTCGTTTCCGATAGAGCGAGCGCGCGGCCGCGAACGATCGGGTCGGCCGTACGCTCGTTCGGGAAAGGCCGAAAATTTCCATCGGCCGCGCTAGACTCCTATAGGGAGTCTAGCGCGGCCGATGGAAACACCAGTCCCGAGCGTCCCTATACTGATGAGCGAGGACTCGGGACTGTGTATGCAGATCTTTGAAAGATGGCAGACAGGATCTTGCAGATCCTGTCTGTCATCTTTCAGAAATTGTTACTGTGTGTACCTAGCTCTATAGGGAGTCTAGCGCGGCCGATGGAAATTTTCGGCCTTTCCCGAACGACGGCCGCGCGCTCGTTCGGGAAACGAACTTACACACAGTAACGATAAAGCCCCGATACCGTCGGATCCGACGGTAATCGGGGCTTTATCGTTACTGTGTGTACCCAGCTTAAGAGTGGAACTTGTTATAAAATGGTTTGTGTGTATGCTTTGCCCCACTGTGTATTGTTACCTTTCTTTTCCTTATGGTTGTCCAGCATTGCCTAATGAAAGTCCAAAAAAATGAAGAGTAGGACCCTCTAATTTAATCCGTGTCTGCTACTTCCTGCTCCTCTTAGAGGACTCTGGCATGCACAGTCAAGCTCTCCCCCCTCCCTCTGGATCCTGGATGCATGGATCTTTCACTTCAAAGGGCATATCCAGTCAAAAAATAAGTTAAGCTAGAAATGTAGATCACCCCCCAAACCCCACTAACTCATATTATTAATATGTCCCAAAGATGCCCCAGAAGCTCCTTACCTGACCTGGTTCCTCGACGCTCCTCCTCTTCTCTGCGGCTGACAGACGTTCAAATTTCTGGTTGAGGCTGTCAGTAAAGGCACTACGTGACATTACTTCCAATCGTCTGGCAGTTGCAACCAGGAAGAATAACATCTGTCAGCGCAGAAACCCTCTTCTCCTGTTTTTGCATAAAACAAGCTTGAAACAGGAGCAGGGGGGGACCGGTCAGGTATGAGCATTCAGGGGAATCTTTGGCACATATTAATAATACTAAAGTGGATTTGGGGGGAGGGTCCTCTGCATTTCTAGCTAAACAAATTTTTTGACTGAACTTGGTTTAAGGCACTCCCCCAACTCTAAACACTAGGTTTTAAACTTCTAAAACAGCCCCTAAATGTACTTACTTAATGGCTGAGTGCACCACCTTAAATTTATTAAAATGGCCCTGGCCTTAACCCCCTTACCTTTTTACTTTAGTCAATCATCATGAGTATGGAAAAATTATTGATTTAAAGACTCTCCCCTCCCGGAGAGTGCTCTTATCTCCCACTGAATTAGAGAACAGATTTTTTTTAAACATTTTTTTTGTGGTTTAGTGGCCCTTTAAATCAATGATCATTGTATTCTCATGGTGATTAAAGCAATGATTCTTCTTAGTTAGGAACACTGTTTGCTGAGGAATTTGTAGATCATGGCTTTACAAGCAGCAGGTGCACAACACTGAAAAGTAATGCTTTGAATATCTCTGATCAGATGATCATATCCCTGTATTGTAAATTAAGCTAAATCTTGCATTGGTAATACACATGTTGGGTGGGACCCTTGGGCAGTGAAATCTTTCATTTTGCATTAAACCCATCAGAAGAAAATGTATGTTTAAAGCCAAATCACAGAATCTCTTGTGTGTAACAGTAAAGATATTTCTCTGCTTTCTCATCTCAAATCAGAAGGCTGCAAACAAAAAGCAGTACTCTAACCTACATTTTGTAACTTAGCAGTAAAGGTTGTAGTCAATAGGGAGAAAAAAGCCTAAAAATAGCTTCAACAAGAAACTGAGATTTATTAAAGTGAAAAAGAATGAACTCAATCACTTTTACTTCAGTTATTATCATGGGAAAGCTTTGTAGTTTTCAGGAACACAACGTTTCGGGGGGATACCCCCTTCTTCAGGTGATCACCTGAAGAAGGGGGTATCCCCCCGAAACGTTGTGACGTGGATATGTGTGGTTCACAATAAAATTTCTAAAAGATTGGAGTGCGACTCTCAGTTACCTTTTTTCCTGCGATACCAGAGGGACAAACACTTTGCTGAGGGTTGAGAGTATAAAACCATTATAGCCCTTTGTATATGTCTAACACATCCAAACTTTGTCAAAACACTTGACATATTGTTCCGCCTTCTCTGCGTCTAAAGAGACAAAGAGGGTAGCGTCCGACAGAGCTTAATTTGTGCAGTAAAGCCAACACCTTCTTTGTCCATCAGATGTACCCTTCCTTAACAAAACCAACTGACCAATCTGACTTCACAAGCTGTGGTATCAAAGGGGCCAACCTATTGGCCAAAACACAAGCATACAATTTCAGGTCGGTATTTAGCAAGGAGATTGGCCTATAGCTTCCAGGGTCTTTCAATTCTTTCCCTTCTTTTGGGATAGTGACTATGATGGCTGTCAAAGATTCCTTAGGGAAGACACCGAGAGTTGCTATTTCGTTAAACATTTCAACTAATGGCTTAGATAGGGTAGTTACATACTTCTTATAATAATTATTCACAAAACCATCAACTCCCGGTGCTTTATCCTTTTTAAGAGATCTAATAGCTGGTTCAATCTCCTGCTGGTGAAAGGGAAAATTAATTTGTTTATGCTCAAACTCTGTTAATTTGGGTAGATCTATATTATCTAAATATCTGTCAATTTCTTCTTGGGAAGGGGTATGTGCTAAGGGGTCTTTATCTAAGTTGTATAGTTTTTCGTAATAAGAGGCTAATGCATTGACTATGTCATTTGGATGATGAACCATTGTATTTGAATGAGGGTGTTTGATCTGTATAATTCTTTGGTTATCTCTCCTACCTTTAATTTTTAAAGCCATGGTGTTTCCTGCTTTGTTTCACTCAGAATATACTTTCCTTTAACGTGATTTGCCACTTATCATATTGGAAGTAAAGGCAATCTGCTAAATCTTGGCATATGTTTTCTAGTTTGGGGATGAGATTGATTTTATTTTTGGTAAATATGGCCTGATCTAGGGATTTAATTACTTTTGTTAATTCATCTATCTTTTCTCTGAACTTCCTCTTTAAAATTGCCCAATATTTCATAAATATGCCACGCATATATGCTTTGTGGGTGATCCATAAGGTGGCTCTGGAAATGTCATTTGTGTTATTAATTTTAAAGTATTCCTCCAAATTTTGTTTAGTTTAGTGTAAAACTAAATTATTCAATCTCCATAGGTTATTTGTGGGAGGTGGGCCTTGAAGCTGAATTTTGGCTGTTACTGGAGAATGTCCGACCAAATTCTAACACATATCTCCACTTCTGTCAAGTATGGAAGAGTAAACTTATCAATTAAAATATGATCAATCCTAGTAAAGGATAGGTGAACGGCTGAATAAAAACGTGTATTGTCTATCCTTTAGGTGTAAACCCCTCCATATGTCATAAAGTTCAAAGTTAACCAAGGCAGACTGGATATTGGCCGGGGTTCTTTTCCTTTGAGTAGTACAGTCTATAAGCGGATCTGTAACCGCATTTAAGTCACCTGTTATAATTAAAGAACCTTTTGTTATAGTAGATATTTTTTTTAGTTTTTTATTTAAAAATTTATCTTGGTGCTCATTAGGTGAGTAAATATTAGCTATGGTGAATTCTTGGGTATTTATGTTACCCGATACAACCACCAGTTTGCCATCTTTGCTGTTGAATGTGTTAGTCACCTCAAGACCAAGAGAATCTTTTAATGCAATACATACACCTTGTTGTTTTTTTTTTACGGTAATGTAGAGTGTAGGATATTAGAAAATTGGGGAATTTTAAATTTGGAAGCTCCATTAATATTTAACTGCATCACTTGTAGACAAATCACATCTGCTTTCTCCTCTTTAACTAATTTACATAAAAGATACCTTTTCCTATGCGTATTTAGACCTCTTACATTTAGGGATAATATCTTAAACTCCTGAGACATCAATCATAACATATTTGCTATATAACATAAATATGAACACATTATACCAACCAACTCTGCTCCATATTTTTTTGTGTGCACAGCTATCAGATCACAAAATCCATATCTTTGTACTTGTCATGGAAGAAGATGTTAGAGAAAAACCACATAAACAGAAACATACCTAAAGCTATCAAAGGGATTCAATGTATGAGTAACTTCAGATCTGAAGCAACATTGAAAGAAAAAAAAGAAAAGAGATAAGACATTGATCCGAGTGACCATAGGACTGTATGGTCAGGTCCACTAATGTGGACTAATCAGGACAGGACAGTTCTTCTCAGGGGGGATTCTGGTATGCCCCTTATCTTAACGTTATTGCAGCGGTTGCGGTCTTCCGCATCCACCATTTTCTGTTTCATCAACTTAACGTCATCTATCAACTCATCATGCACGTCGACCAGTTCGTTATGGGTGATCATTACATTACATTTTACGCTCAATCCTAGTGACTCTGGTATCAGTCTCTATAGTAAACTGCGCCATGTTTTCAGTAAGCTGCTTCATGTCAGTCTGTACAGTGCTTCTAAAGGAGACCATAAATTTCTTAAAAATGGACTGAGTAATAGGTTGTTCAGTGGCTGGGAAAGTTTGTCAAGGGGTCAGATGTAGGTGCAGGGGTCAGATGTAGGTGCAGCTACGGGCTGTGTGTATGAGAGTCCTACCTGATCCTTTCGTTGATCAGTGCCCAGTTTGGATTTAACTGGACTGCGTGATGTAGGAGTATCAGGAGAGTCCTCTTCACTGTCTTCTTGTATACCTCCAGGGGTAGCCAGCAATTCTGTGGGGAATAAAGCTGCATATCTGTTCCTCTGAGGCAATGGAGTCTTTGGGGATGTATAGCACTGCTCTCTGTCCCCAGGTCGGGCACCATCTTGCCTGTCAGTGCTGTAAAAATCAGAAAGCTTTCTAGGCTTGGGACTTTGCTTCTTCCTCTTATTTCTTGCTGATTTGTAATCCATGATGTTCCCAGAGTGTGTCCCTGTAATTTCGTCACTTTTAGAGGGTTTTTTAAGGTGCTGTGAGCCGCTTTTTCAGTGTTCTCTGTGCTGAGCTACAGGTTCAGGCTGCCATCCGGCTCTGCATCCAGGCCATGCCCCCTGGCAGCCGTACTTAAAGGGTAACTACTTAAAGGGTAACTATATTCCAAAAACAAATTTTAATCAATAATCAAAAATTTTTTTTTTACCTTCCAACCTAACACAGGTATACACACCAACTGAGCTACCCATTCATTCATGTGGCAACCATATTTAAAGGGTAAGTATAGTCAAAAACACTTTTGACCTACCATCAAAAACTTTAGTCTTTTATCCCCCAACCTAGCACAAGTACACACACCAACTGACCTACCCATTAATTCATGTGACAGACATATTTAAAGGGTAAATTAAAAAACAACAATGTCCTCATCATTGCCATTATTGAGTTTTAATATCTGCAGCACCATTCCCTTCCAAAATGCAGCCTTTCAAGCCAAATTCAAAGTTTATACTTAAACTTTACCTTTCTAGTCTTTGCTAAAAAAAAAGTGAGCTCATTATTAACAAACGTTGCCACTTGCCAGCTGGATCCAATTGCTCTTTTCTCCTAAGATCGACAGTTATAATGTAGCAAATACTGTATAGAAGATGAACAGCGCGGTGATAAGTTGGTCCTGTAAAGGGTTAACAAGTCACTCTGGCTGCAGTGGCTCCTTCTGCAAACCAGGTGCTGTACAACAATGCCCCTTTTTATTCTTTATAATAATAAGGCTGTTCCCAGGTAGGGAAGCAGAGATCCTCCCCTGTTCCTCAGAAGTCCGCGCACAGCACCCCCTTTTTTTTCTTTTCCTCAGAGACCTCTCTTCCCTCTCCCTTTTGCTTCTTCCCTTTTCATTGGCTGCCTCTCCACACAGAGCAGACCAGGCAAGCAGGCATAGCCCTGGTAACCTAACATTTTAGTATGCATTAAGTAAGATGTTACACTACTCTACATTCACCTTCCCCTTAAATCTCCAGTCCCTGGACAGAATAGTGTAACTAAACCTGGAAAAGAACAGTAAATTTAATCAAAGCAAGAACATTACTCTTGAAATATACAATTACAGCTACATACAGAATACACAAAAGGGACTTTCACAACTTGTCCCTTGTGATAAGGTTTGGGTGTCACCAGGGCACATGAAAATTCAACCAAGTTTCTCCACGCTGTTGGTATAAACACATCACAGGATTCACAGCTATGTCCAGGATAGTCATACAGCATGTTAGTCTCTGGGGTGGTCTAACCCTCCGGGGGTTCTATTTGGGGCAATGAGAAAATTGCAATCCCATCTCTAGGCTCTTGTACCAGGTTCCTGTGGCTCTAATTCAGTCTCTCCATTTATAGCTAAAACATTATCCTTTTCTTGTGGCACTTCTAAATCTGGTTCTTTCTCTGTAGTACTAATGTCTTCAACTCTGGAAACATCTGCAGGAGTTTTATCACTTGTGAAAAAATAGAAATATAGAATCCTTTCAAAGTATCTGCACACTCTATATCTTATAATAAAAATCCTTTATTTACCTTTGGGACAAATAGACCCAAATACCAAAAAAATAAAAACAATTAAAATCTATAAGCTATATACATATCGAGTGTGCAAATACTTTGGAGGGATTCTATATTTCTATTTTTTCACAGCTTTATCTAAGTTCCTCGTCTAGCACATCCCCTGGCGTATTTAGATCTTACTAGGGTTTACTAATTCATTACTTTATATGTTACTTATACTAGTGACCTATCTCATACTTTGCATTTTTATGGAGTTCTCTCACTTGAACAATTGATCCAGGGTCCAGCTCTCACTATCACTTTCTTTATTCTGGCATACATCCCATTCAATAAACCCAGCAGGCACATCCTGCTAGTGTCTAGATCGTCTTAGCCTAGCTTTGGTAGTCTTACCCTTATTAACTGTCTTGTTGAGTGGCATACAGTTATTTTGGTGCCATGCCTTGATTGGACCATTTATACCTTCTGGACAGATCTGGTAAACTGGCAGATTTGGTAGTTGTGCACAAATAATGAATGACTGAGACTGCCAGTGGTCTGCTAAATTATGCTTCCCTGGTAGCCCCAAATTGTTTAGCAAAACTATATCTCCTGGCTGTAAGTCATGAAGCTTTACAATTTTGTCATAGGTTTTTTTTGTTGGTTTTTTTTTTTGAGAATTTTTATTTCCTGAAGCAGTTTGAGCTTGCCTATAGGCTTTTTGTAAACTGTCTTTCCACCTGTCCATATAGCTTGGACCACATGAGTCTACTGGTGAATAACCAGTAGAATAATTTCTAGTACTGTTGTAGACATGAACTAATTTAAAAAAGTAAATAGGTTGGACTTGATGGACGTCTGTCTTTATTCAACCTTAATTAAAAAAAAAAAAAAAATTACTATGTAACTACCGATGCAACATTTTTACTCCAATTTGCCTTCTTCTCATCTGCCAGTGTACCTAACATATTTAGAAGTGCCCTGCTAAATCTCTCTGGCTGTGGGTCACCCTGTGGATAATATGGGGCGGTTTGAAACTTCTGCACACCTAGCATTGCCCTGGTCTGAGTCAATTCCATTTGGTAAGCCATAATGGATAAAAAATTCTCAAACAAAATTTCTCAACCTGTAAATATTGCGAAAGTGGGTTTGGGGGGTAATCTACGTTTTAGAACAAAGGTTTTTTTGAGTGGACTTTAACTTGTTTCCTCTGTATGCATCTTCCTCTGTATGCATCTTAAACATGAGTGGCAGTAGGCTTCTACATCACCTTTTAGACCAGGCAAATAGAATATGTTCATTGTCTTTTCTTAACCAAGATGGCCATGATCATCATGTAAGGTTCGATAAACAAGATCTTTGTGTTTATTCAGCAGCATTAACTGCCATTCTCTTCACCTGTATTTCTTGGTGCACGCCTGTAAACCAATCCATTTTTTAATTGTAAATGTTCATATTCCCCAGTTTTTGCATATGAATGGTCACCCAGTGACAAGATCCTACGATTTCTTTCCCTTAGTGCATCCAAAACTAATTTGCAGAGTGGGTCTTCTTTCTGATCTTTGTATAGGTCTTCTAGGCATAAAATGGGCAATGCAGCAGTGCATAAGATCAGTATTTTTATTTAGTGTGTTCAGTAAGCACTGTTGCAAGAAATAACAGATAGCTTTGTTGCTTGCAGATATTTCCATTTATAATTCTTAGTATAGTATAATATTTGAGGTTAAATACCCAGTCCAACCTACTCAGCAACCTACTTAGCAATACCCACATTTCCTGCCTAACTGTTGATCCAGAGGAAAGCAAAAAAAAAGTGTGGTGGGGGGGGAGTATCAGAAATATCCCTGGATCAACTCCAACATTCTGTATCAATACCAGTAAAACTCAAGATTCTTTGTTGTTAGAAACTTATCCAGCTTCTTTTTGAAATTATCCAATGAACCTGCCATCATAACATCCAATTGAAGAAAATTCCATAGTTTTATAGTTTTTACAGTGAAAAATCCCTTCCGAACTTCAAATTTCTTTTCTTTTAATCTTAAGGTATATCCATGTTTCCTCTTACATGTTCTATTGGTGAACAATGCCCCAGATACTTTATTGTACGGCCCATTAATGTATTTATACAAAGTAATCATATCCCCATGCAAGTGTCTTTGCTCTAGTGCATACTTGTAACTTATCCAATCTGACTTTATATTCAAGCTCCCACAGCCCCTTCATTAATTTAGCTGCCCTTCAGAGAAACGCTATATGCAGCTTTTCTGTATCTGCAACCGTCAGGGAACTGCACCGGAAAAATTTCAGCGAACACCATTTGCCTGAAAGTAACCAAAGGCAGTTATTTGTGTAGCCTTAAGCTAAAGATGATTAGTGGATTTGAGAACCTTGGAGAAATAAAGATAATCTCTTAAAATTTTTCTTTTTATTTAAATAAAATGGTATTTGCAGTATAAACAAGTGTAAACAAAATCTTAAAATACGAGGTCAAGTTTTATATTAAATAACAGTCCACAAAAAGAATCTACAAACCTAGGATTGTTCCCAACAAAATTTTGTTTATGTAATTAAATAAATCCCATAATACCTGGTTAATTAAAAGGTTTCTAAAATTCTTTCTAAAAAATTGTTTGGAAGGATGTGGTTTTCCTTTTTTAACTTTACAGGCAAACACAATTTTTATTGAGATTGGCAGTTAAACTATAAACAAGGTTGAAGAAATGAAAGGGACTAAACTCCCCAAAAACACTTATTAAATCAATTCTATAATTCATTAGGAGATGGCAACTTGCCCCTAACTCCTGTTTTACCTTAAAAACCGCAACCTCACTGCTGCCTTTCTACTCTCACCCTCTTACTAACCCCATGCACACATATACTTATTCAAAACATAGGCTCCGCATCTATTTATGTGAAGAATCGGCACTGCATTGTGAATAAGGGGGTTTGATGGAGGTGTGGATGATTGGTGGGGGGGGGGGGGAAGGAGATAGCTTTTAAGAAACTGTGATCTTGACTTCTAAGCTAAAGGGGGAGATAGAACTCCTTCTTGCCACTTAAATTATAGAATGTATAAAGTTTAGTTTTGGGAAGTTAAGTGCCCCTTTAAAGAAAAAACAAAAATGTATTGTAATTTGAAGTATTCATTTAAGGGGATAGTTCAGTGGAAAATATAGTTATTTCTGAAATTCTTAGTTTATATTATGCATACCTGAGTTCCTGTTTGCAGGACCCCTAATAGAGACCGTTATGGTCTTGCCCTTGACCCAGCGCCTGGGTTGATTCAGTTGCTTGGTAGAGATCTGAGCATATTAGACCCATCCAGCAGCCAATCAATAGAAATTACTGTTAGGAACATTCCACGTTAGTGTGCATTCTGGGAAGAAGAAGGACCTTTACAGAACATGAAATGTTAGCTCACTAATGTCAACAGCAGGGAACAGCAAAGTGTATAAAATCAACTGATTTTTCAAAATGTCAGACAATATGTAGAATAACTAAATATGCATTAGACAAACTAACAATTTAACAAATATTAATAATTTCCACTGAACTGTCCCTTTAAGCATTCTAACAGTTGGTAACACACATACAGGGAGATTCAATAAAAGTTCTTATTGTTTAAAATGGTGCTAAATTTGCCCCAACCAATCAGATCTTATTTAGCATTTGAAAGCTAACATCTGATTGGTTGGGGCAAAATTAGCACCATTTTAAACGATAAGAACTTTTATTGAATAACCATGAAAATGCTGTACGGGCATACGTATTTGCCCAGAACTGTAGAAAATTTTATTTTTAGCTTGTACGCTCTCAAACATAACTGTTTCAATAAGAGAATTTGAATTTTTTTTTAAATTAAAGGGCAACTATACCATATCAACTATATTAACCTTTGATAGGATTAAAATTGTATACTCTCTGAGTTTTTAGCCCTAATCCTACATTAATCTGCAGCCCCATTAAAATAATTCTTTTAGACACTTAACATGTTGAGCTCTAAAGTCTCCTTTAAATCTGAAAAAATAAAATAAATTTAAAAAGGCAAAATGTGTTTTAACATGGAATGATTTTCAATGGTGCAACATTGCTTATGCAAAGTAAATTTATGTATGTTCCTCTATAAATGCCTGTTTTTAGCATGACAAATGTCATAAATAGAAGAGTATGGAAGTGAAAACACTGGAAATTTATAAACATGACCGACCCTGACTAAAAACTGTTTTATTGCAACTCTAAATTGGCCCATGACAGCCAATAATTACATGATTAACAGTTTATCCATTATCTGTTTTTCAGAATACAATCCTATGTTGTTTTTATGCATTTCCATTCCATTCTGTTTCTAGAATCAGTTGTTGCACATCAACAGAAAATTGTTTAATAAAGCTGAGTACACACATTAGCGATATAGGGCCAATCCTGTCAGTACCAATGAGTATCAAATGTTACATAATTTCTGATTGGTTGGGGCAAAATTAGCCCCATTTTAAACTTTTATTGAATCTCCCTGTTAGTATTTACATTACATTGATGCTATCTAAGAAATTGTAAAGATTTTTTTTTGTATGAAAAACAAGAGATTATATAGGACAGAAGCATTGAATGTGTTTGAAACCAAAAAAAATTAAATTCCCTGTTCTGTGTCAGGGCACAGGAGAATTACTGTGCTGTAATGTGATTGGCTGTCAGCTTTTAGGAAGCAAGGCTGCTAACAAGGCTTCCTTGTTTTGATCTGTTGAGCACTACAGAGTATGTTCATGTACAGCGATAATTAGTTGGGGTTTACCCAGCTAGGGTGGATTGTGGGAGCTGACCCCTAGAACTCACAGGTTAATTTTATAAATCACCCAGCAGCCACAGCAAAGGGAGAGGTGAGACACAGCTTGTTGTATGTTTGTGAATGTTATTTGTCTATTGGGACAATGTTGTTTGGAGAATTTAGTTCTCCTTTAAATATGTAATGAAAAATCTTAATATCAAATCAAAAAGACATACTAATAGATTGATTGGCATCATGACTAAATTGTTGTTTATTTGTGTAATAGGTTTCCATAATATGTCTTGTAAGCTCTTCGGGACTGGGGCTTATGTCAAACTGACAAATGATTTAAAATATATTCAGTGCTATAATACAACAATCACAATACAATGCACTACAAATTATTCTCATTCTTATTTTTCAGTGCAAAATAATCACACATACAGTATAATCATAATAGGGCCCTAACTGGGTTAATCAATAAAAGTTCTTATCGTTTAAAACTGTGCTAATTTTGCCTCAACCAATCAGAACCTATTTAACATTTGAAAGCTAACATCTGATTGGTTGGGGCAAAATTAGCACCATTTTAAACGATAAGAACTTTTATTGAATAACCCTGTAAGTGTTTAGAAACCAATAAATACATTTGTTCACACAGCAATAAGCACAAAAGCCTATATATTAAATAGGAAAAGCTGTCGATCTATATACATCACAAGAAGGTACTGTTTTCAATGGAGCTAGCAGTTAGCTCTCTCTTGTGGCAGACTCACAGCACATGCAGACTGATTTAATATGTTAATTTAACATGTTAATATAATGTGTTTTATTTAATACATTTGGAAATATTTTTGTGCAGGTCTGTTGTGTGCCATGGTAGCATTAGCTCAGACAGAAGTCAAGCTTGTGGCAGAGGAGAATGCAACTCTTCCGTGTCACCACAGTCTTGGACTACTTGGGACACAGAGCTTGGACATTGAGTGGCTGGTAAACATTTCTGACCATGGAAAACAAGTTGTAAGTTTTTACAAATCTACACAGCAATACTACCACAGTTTAATGAAAATATATATTGTCTTTTCTTAAAGGTTCATGCAAGAAATACTATAGAAGTTGTTACAGTTAAACCCAATTGTACAAATGAATGCAAAATATCGAAGAGCTTTAGACTACATTCACAAATCGGAACATTGCGCTAGCTATTTGGTGCAATATTTCGCTGCATTAACGCATAGCTGCTCCCATTATTCTCATTGGCACTGCTGTGCATTAACTTACAAAACCGCTACATACAGTGCGTTGCATGCAATTGCAGCACATAGTGTGAATGGTACCATTCACTTCTAAGTGCAGAGCGTTTAGCCTTAGAAGTACATGATGCGTTATAACTGATTTGATACAAAGAAGTACTACAATTCCTTATTAATTTGTTATGAGGTTACTGACTGCTTCAATTCGGACCTGTAAGAAATATAAGAAAAACACCACAAATTGATTTTTCTTGGTAACAACAATTTATACATTTATATACTATTAGTTGGGATGTTTAACCCCTTGTGGTACTCTGTAGTTCTTTTGGTTTTTTTTTTGTTTGTTTTTTTACAATAAATTGCATATAGAATAGAATATTACGTTTTCATTATGGAAAAACTACATTTGCTAAACTTTCTATTTGTTCTCAGTTACAGCTACTCAGTTACAGTGCAGGACAGGTCTATGATGCTGAGAACCACAGGGGGCGTTACAGCTTTGTGTCCAATTATTTAGCGGGAGATGCTTCGATGTTAATCAGATCTCTAAAACCTGATGATGCTGGACAATATATTTGCAAAGTGAAAAATGTTGGACAGTTTCAGTGGAATTATATTACAGTTATTGTTTTAGGTGAGTACAAGCTCTGTTCTAAGTGATTATGGATTTATTTATTTCATTGCAACCAGAAAAAAGTACTGTAAAACAATTTCACCCTTTATAAAAATAAGCATATTACCCAGGTTAGGAGCACCCAACTATTGAACAAATTGTATTTACAAATGATTCCATTCCAGAATTTGTAAATTTCACTTAGTCTGGCTTTCCTTTCATCCCCCAAATGTGCTTATAAATAAATACTGTTCTGACTTAAAAATTAATTTTATAAAAGAACCAGGGTTTGACTGTATAGTGAAGAGTGCAGGAGGGAAGGAAATAGGTGACAATAGATGGAGGGCAGGAAATATTGACAGGAGCAGGAGGGCAGCAAGTAATGAAAAAGTAGCAGGAGTAGAAGGAAAAAATGACAAAAGAGGTGGAGGGTTGAAGTAAATGACAGGAGTTTTAGGGCAGAAAAAAATAACAGAAATAGCTACTTGACATTACACATGAGCAGGAGGGTGGGAATCATGGCAAATGCTTTCTTACTCAAAGTTTGTTTTCTTGGGTTTTATTCTCCTTTAAAATCTGGGCTCAGATCAAAGTCAGATCAAAATGATTAAATGCATTATAATGACATTTATCTCAATATCCTGCCAGAGCTAAAAATATATATAGTGTGGGCTATGTAGGATTGTTGATTATTTGTCTCTAAAAAAACAGGTGCCATCTAAAAAAAAGACCATACTCCTACCTTTAACATGCCTGGCACAGAGACAAAGAAATAGTGCAGTGTAGGAGGAGAAACTTTACAAGTCTATAGCTTTTGATTGACAACAGCTCGAGACATCATCATAGGCTTTTCAATAGAGTACCTGTATGGAGACATTGCAAGAATTTGCACTCCAAGGTGAATAGTGATTCATGAATAAATCACTATTCACCTTTGAGTGCACCTTCTTGCCTTGTTTCCACTTTTAACTTTACTTACCATGGAAGTGGAAAGTTGTTGGAAAGCAGCAACCACATGGGCTGTGTGCGCTAGGACTATCTACTTTCCTGCACTTCTATGGATACTGCCCTTTAAAGAGAATTGGTAGAATAGAAATGTACAATATTAGACATAACATGTTAGATGCTTCTTTTTACATAAAATGTAAATAATAAGCCAGCGGTTTTAGACACATGCATTAGCCATAGCACATAAAGGAGAAATTTTGCATATCTCCTCCCCTTACTGTGGGGAACCTGGGAGTAAGAAATTACTGTACTTCTTGTTTCTTAGATTTTTTGGGCAATGCTATTCATATAGCACAAATAGGGTATTCCAGTCCTAATATATGGGGCATCCCCCATAATACCTAAAATCACATAACTAGGCTGAGTCCCCTGATAATATAATCCTCTGGCCCACCAAGTCTCCAAACTCCAAAATGTCAACCAGAGCTAGGAGCAATCTGTATACTGCACTAAAGCAAAGGAGACATACAGTACTACCAGATCCAGATTCAGGCACTGATCTTATGGTTTTACCCTGAGTTTGGGCTACGTTTGTCTTTCGTGGGACTTCCCATCCACCTGCACTCCTATAGATCTGCACCGCCTCTCTGTCCCTCAGATTCACCAGGACCATAGCTGCACCAGTCCTTGGGTATCAGGAATCTTCACCCTGCATACCGCACAGGGGACCAATGAACTTAACAGCCTGCAGATTCCTAGTAATCCTCTGCTGCCACGGAATGCTTGGATTATGTCTTGCACCTCTGTAAATTCTCTCCGGATTCAAAGACCAACTCGCGTTTCACCCTCAGGTCTCCATACTCGCGGGCTTCCTCATCCTTATAATCAGCTGCCTTAAAGACATACAGGGAGATGCAATATCCTGTGCTAAGGGGAAAAATAAGTCCAAAACCCATGCTATCCGATGTAATATAGGGTTGGGGAGGGTTTTTTACTCATTTTGCATTGTCTGCACCCTTTCCAAAGACTTTTGGAAATAGCACAGTGCAAGCAATGCAATAAATTTAGAGATGATCATTGCACATGTTTTTGCACCAAAATTAAAGCCTTTTCAATTGTGGCTTTAAAGCCGTGCAAAAGGTTGCAACTTACCTCTGGCATTCACACGATGCAATAAGTCGCAAAGTGGTTACTACATTGCAGAAACAATTGCAGGTCATTTGCGATACTGAAATTTATTGCATCTCCCCCTTAGTGTTACAAGTGGATACTGCCGGGTAACAATGTTACACAACTATGCAATAAGATACAATAGTTTCTTTCAAATAAATCACGACTGGGACTCTGCAACATAGATACAACCCTAGACCATTTTGTTTATTAGATAACTATCTAAGACAGGCAGTACGAATATTTCATTACATATAAACCAATATTTGCAAAGATCATATAATGCAATATTTACAAAAAGCACTATTTACAAAAAACAAGCACAGGAGATGCTATTTATAATAAAGATCTGCTTTCTGTTTGAAGCATTTTTTTCTCTAAATCACTCCCCAAATGTCAAGTTTAACAGTTTGAATTCCAACAAATTTAAACATGGGACTTCTACTATCATGCTCCTCCACAATGGGTTTAGACACGCTACTATGGTATTGATACATAAAGTAGAGTTGATCCAGGGAAATTTCCGATTGCCACTTGCCTTCCTCTGGATCAACAGTTAGGCAGGAAATGAGGATATTGCTAGATGGGTTGGACTGGATGGACGAATGTCTTTATTCAACCTCAAATACTCCGAAGTATGCCCCTATTTTGGGTAACATTCTACTCTTTGTTTTCAAAGCACTTTATAAATGAGTTTTGTTTGAATACCATATTGAGTGTGCCTACCTACAAACTATATATGACTGATTATACTTACCTGCAGTGGCACAGGTTATAGGAAGTGCACCTCAAACCTTACCTATCGGGGCTACCACATTGGATTGAAAATTTAACATTCAACTCTTGTTCACTAAAATAGATCACTCTAAGACTATCATTCGATTCTATTCCTGTTTTTTCCTGGGATATGTCCCTCAATTTCCTTGGTGACCATTGCAAAAAACCTTCTAGTGTATATTACAGAAAGGGGGAAGTATATAGGTGAAACAGAGTCAACCCCAAAGAAGGTACTTCAGATGAGGATTTACAAGATATTGGAATCCCTTTAGGGGGAGCAAAAGGTGAAAAAAGGATTAGAAGGGGAAAGAAAAAGAGAAGGTTTGTGCAACGGTCACCAAGGAAATTGAGGGACAGGAAAAGAGGGACATATCCCAGGAAGAAACAGGAATAGAATTGAATGATAGTCTTAGGGTGATCAGTTTTAGTGAACAGGAGTTGGATGTTAATACCATTTCGATGCTAAGTAAAGTAAAGTGCTCTCATTTGTGCCTGCGTGTAAATTAAAACAAGGGAGATAGATAATGAGACATGGAGTGAGGTGGATAGACAGGGCCCTATGTGATTTAGAAACCCTCTTAAGGCTGGGTACACACCAGAAGATATTTTCGTCTGACCAACCGATTCACAGTACTTTTAGTCGGTCGGCCGAAAATATCTCCTGGTGTGAGATGGCCGGCCACGACTGACCTCGATCGGGACGAACGGATGATCGGACGTGTCGGAAAATCCTGATCGATTGTGCGGTTCCCTATGGGACCACACAGTCGATCTTTTGCTAATTCGGCCGCGGCCGAATTTGACGCGACCGACGGACGTTTGTCCCGGCCGATCGCTCACTCAGCATAACCCAGCATAAAGGAGGGATCCAATATAGAGGAGTCAAATGAGGATCCAGCTTTTCCACTTGGTACCCATCTTACCAGGTAGCACCTAATATAGTCCTATTTTCAAAATTGGTCACCCAAGAAAATGAGGCCCAGAGAGATGCATTATATAGGGCAATTTAACAAAATCTGAAAGTAAGGCCCTTAGAGATCTGGAAAATAGACATGACTTAATTGTACGTATGGCCGAAAAGGGGAAAATGTAGTTGTCATGTCTAAGGACCAGTATAAGTTAGAATCCTTAAGACAACTTGCAAGAAGGTTATGAGAAACTGTAACTAAAGCCTTGGGAGAGGGTGTTAAAATTAAACACCCTCTCCCAAGGTGTTTATTTATAAAAATGCAAAAATCCCTACATTTTACACCATTCCCAAGTTTTATCAAAAGAAATGTTTCCCACCAGGATGACCCATAGTATCGGGTCTGGGGGGCCGCACGGAAAATATTAGTAGGTATGTGGACTATATTCTACAGCCTTTTGTGAGGAGATTGAGTTCCTTTATCCTGGACTCCTCTGATGAATTACAAAAGATCAGTTATTTAGTGGTAGAGGATAAGACATAGTTGGTGACCTTAGATGTAGAAGGCATTATCCTTCTATACCCCACAAGGTGGGGATCCAGGCATGTCAGCATTACCTGGAAACGACAGGCGATAAAGGCAGCCAAAAAACATGTTTGTTATAACCTTATTACATTTTATACTGAAAAACAATATATTTGTCTTCTACAGACAAGTAAGCGTCACGGCTATGGGGGCGACTTGTGCATCCTCATATGCATGCCTCCACTTAGGTCTTTGAGAGCACCTTGCTGTACCAGAAGTGGCAGCCAAATTGGGAGTGGAAGAACAGATTATTATGTGGATCCGTTTTGTGGATGATATTTTAGTCCCATGGTGGAAGCACGCGAGTATGGAGACATGTGGGTGAAACACAAGTTGGTGTTTGAGTCCAGAGAGAATTTACAGAGGTCCAAGACATAATCCAAGCATTCTGTGGCAGCAGAGGATTACCAGGAATCCTGAGTCCTGATACCCAAGTACTGGTGAAGCTATGGTCCTGGTGAATCTGAGGTACAGAGAGGCGGCGCAGAACTACGGGAGTGCAGGTGGATGGGAAGTCCCACGAACGACAACAGTAGCGCAAACCTGGGGGAAAACCATAGGATCAGTGCCTGCGTCGGGATCTGGTAGTACTGTATTTCTCCTTTGCTTTAGTGCAATATATGGATTGCTCCTAGAACTGATTTACATTATGGTTTATGTATATGAGGGTTGTTTTGATGTATCAGTGTATACTGTATGGCCGGATAAAATGTAAATTTGCTGTTTAACAGTATTGTGCCCGACAAGGTGAACTTGTGGAGGGACTTTGATGCTTATTTCTTTTTTTACTTATGAATCAATTCAGATAGCATGAGACTCCAAGATATCTTCTGTTATAAGAAGGTTCTGCTCCATTTTTATGCTCAGTGGAGGGATTTTTGCTCCTTTTGTCCCACTTCTCCCTAAGCTATCTAGCTGCATTGTCTGTTGTGCTCCCAAGTCCTACCCCATGGAGCCATGAATCTGTATCTTGTACTAATGAGATCTAACAAGATCAAAACATGTCATGTCTGCAGGTCAGATGATTGGCTCTATACCATAGGCTGTATTGCATGATAATAAGCCAGCAGTTCTGGACACATGCATTAGCCATAGGACATAAAGGAGAAATTTTGCATGTCTCAGCCCCTTAATCTGGGGAACCTGGGAGTAAGAAATTACTTCTTAGATTTTGTGGGAAATGCTATTCATATAGCATGATTCTGCAAGATACCTTCTGTTATAAGAAGGCCATTTTTATGTTCTGTTGAGAACATGTTCTGTTGAGATTCATGCTTGAGTTCTTAAAAATGTTTTGCTTGCTTTTAGTTAAGCCTTCAGAGCCAGTGTGTAGATCAGAAGGAGAACCACTTGAGGGGAAAAATGTGACGCTTCATTGCAAGTCATCAGCAGGCACAAAACCTCTGAACTACCGATGGGTACGGGTGAACCTCAAAGATGATGTAGAAAGACCCATACAAAGTTCAGCTCGAATTGGTAAGGAATTATTGACATGTGTTTCTGTTTTAACAGTATTCAGTGTAACATGTAATCATTAGTTATGGAGCAGGGAGTTTTATCTTGCCTGTCTCAGTTATGCAAGAATGTAATCACATGAACTAAATAGTGCTGGAGGGATAGGGAGAGAGAGACTGAGACAGAGAGACAGATCTTAAAGGACAACAATACCCCAAAAAACAACATCTCCCCCATTACATGTCCACACTTCCAGCAGCTAAAATCGCTAACTCTCATTTACAGCCGTGCTGCCTTCCCTTAGATATCACACAGCAAAGATGAGTGCTAAAAGCCCGCCTCCTAGACGGCCCAGGGCCATGATTAACATATCATTTGTCATTGGCTGGTGGGGATGTCTGTTACAACCTCTCTCCTCCTCTTCTGCCAGTCAAACAAGCTTGAACTGTTCGGTTGCTAGGATACAGCCTACATAATCAAGCAGATCAAGGATGGGTGGAGTAGTGTTTTCTCACTGCTAGTTTTGAGTGACAGTTACAGGCAGAAAGAATTGTTACACCCCCTTCACAGTGTGGCTAATTGAAGGCAGAGATAAGTTTGAAATCAGGAAAAAAAACATATAGGGAGGGCTTCATACCTTTACTCTTTTGAAAGCAGTTTTAAAAAAAAATGCATTGAGGAAATACAGTTATCCTTTAATGTAGGAGTAGACAGCTTAATCAAACTATGTAGAAGAGGAGTACACTAATGCATAAAGAAGGGGAGTACACAATGTATAAAGGTATATAATATAATTGTCTAATAAATGCCAAGCCACACAAGCATCAAGTCATGCCCAGTTACAAACTCAAAAAATCTAGGTATCTGTCTGTCTTAGTGTAGAGGATTTCTAAACCCCCCATGCATCAACACTGAATCTCATCTGCCACTTTGTTTTTTTATTTTGAGGGTCTTCCTAACATGTGATACATGGGAGTAACACTAGATTCTCATCTTTGTTTTAAATCCCACATTTACACAGTAACTAACTCCTGTAGGCTTTAGCTGAAAAACATCTTTTACGTTTATCATTTCCTCTTATATGATGCTACCAATTCTAGTCCCTTCCCTCATTATATCCCAGCTAGACCACTGTAACATCCTGTTTTATGATTTACCAGAATACCAATTGGCACCACTCCAGTCTAAACTCTGCTGTTCTTAAATTATGCTCCTCTCTGCCAGTCTCTCCACTGGCTGCCCATGAAACCAAGAATTCAATTCAAACTTCTATTCATATACTACAGGGCACATACACAGCCCCTCCATACATCTCTGAAATGATCCCTAGACACTATCCAGGGATGGACTAGGTGGAGCATACACACAAGCTTTTTTTTCTTGCAAATGTGCCAGTGCTATTAGGTAGTGTTAAAATACGTTGTTGTTTCATTCATGTTTACTAAAATACATATAATCTTTTGCAAAAAAATATGTTATTGCAAAACTATTGTCAATCTTTCATCTCCTACTAATCTTTGCTAGTAGGACTCATACAGACCTAATGTGTAGAGCTTTGATGTTATTAGGGCTATTGGCAGCTTACTCCTACTCTGTGCAGCCTTGTGGCATGACATCAACAGTCATGGCCCAATTAGTGTAGAAAAGTGTCCAGAAAATTGCCCCCCTGTCCACTGGCCCAGTACTCTCCTGATACATAATCTCCACTCTGGAAATAAACTTCTTCCCATATACACTTATGCTGTTCCACCGCTGCCAATATATATACAGCCTACCAAATCTCTTCACCTTCTGTTTTATTTCCATATACCTTTAAGGTGCCCATACATCTATAAGATTTTACTTACCCGACCGAGCGCTCACCCGATGTTCCTTCGATCCTGCCGGAGCCGCTTCTCCCGATCTTACATTCGACCGACATGCGAACGCAAAATGAATGGGATTTTGCGATCGCATGTCGGCTGAATGTAAGATCGGGAGAATCTGTTCCGGCAGCATCGATGAACATCACGTGAGCACTCGGTCGGGTAAGTAAAATCTTATAGATGTATGGGCACCTTTAGACTGTAAGCTTGTTTGCAGTGCCCACTTTACTATTGTTTCTTGTAATTGTTGTATATTGACTCAACGCATTGTCACACTCTGCGTGCATGACTTTCTACAGTATAGTATTTGAGGTTGAATAAAGATATATGTCTATATAACTTAATCAGCAATACCCACATTTCCTGTCTAACTGTAGATCCAAAGGAAGGCGAAAAAAAAACCCACCAGAGATATAAATGGGGGAAAAATTCATGACTCCATGTGGTAGTTGGAAATATCCCTGGATTAACTTTACTTTATTTATCAATACCAGTAACCTGTAACATTCCTTGTTTTTAGAAACACATCCAGCTTTTTTTTTTAAACTATCCAATGAACCTGCCATAACAACGTCCACTGGAAGACAATTCCATAGTTTTACCGTTTTCACAGTAAATAAAACCTTTCCGAACTTGAAGACTAAACTTCTTTTCTTCCAGTCTTAAGGGATGTCCATGTGTCCTCTGACATGTTCTATTGGTGAACAATGCCCCAGATAGTAATACTTCACAGCAGCAGAACATTGAGTTAGAATAGGCTCACTGCAGTTTTCCATCATTGTTGAGGAGCCAGGCAAGCATGGCCCTTCTGGGCATACCCAACACACATTGGCTTCTCTTCCTCAGAGAATGTATTGTGCAAGTGGGCAGAAGGGTAACACATCACAATCACATAGTGCCTGGTGAGCTGTTTTTTTTATTCCAAGGAGGTTGGCACTGTTAAAAATAACTGTCTTTAAGGAATTTGGGACATGTGGATGTATCATCTTCCTATCTTTAATAAATTTCAAAATAACCATTTTGCCCACTTTCCCTTGCACAACGCATATTTTGAGGGAGAGAAGCAAATGTGGTGTTGGGTATGTCCAGAGGGGCCAAGCCTGCCGGACTCCTCAAGAATAGTGGCAAACTGCACTGAGCCTACTCTAACTTAATGGTTCTGCTGCTGTTAAGCATTCCCTTTCACCTGCTTTCCCCTATATGATGCAAATTACAAAAATAAAGATTAAATGGGAAGTTCAGTGCAAATACATTTTTTAAAAAAGTGCAGTAATTTTTCATGCAAATGACCTTAACCTGCCCATTCAGCATTGTGTCTCTGTATTAACTAGAAAGGGAAAGTTTAAGTATAAACTTTGAATTTGGCTTGAAACACTGCATTTTGGAAGGGAATTTGTGTGTTTGTGTTGCAGATTTTAAAACTCAATAATGTCAATGAAGAGGACATTGTTGTTTTTTACTTACCCTTTAAATATGTCACATGCATTAAAGGTAGGTCAGTTGGTGTGTATGTGTATTTATATCAGATTGGGGGATAAAATACTAACTTTTTTGATGATTGGTCAAAATGAGTTTTTTTTACTTTAGTTACCCTTTATGTATGGCTGCCATAGTAATGGATAAGTAGATCAGTAGGTGTGTTACCTGTGTCGGTTTGAGAGTTAAAAAAAAACAACTTTTGATGATTGGTCAAAATTAGTTTTTTTGACTTTAGTTACCCTTTAAAGTATGGCTTCCACAGTAATGGATAAGTAGATCAGTAGGTGTGTGTACCTGCGTCTGGTTGAGGGGGTATGTCTTTTTTGTGTTTACAACCATAAAACTATCTTTTATTGAGAATAAATTTAAATTAGTTTTTTTTTACTTTAGTTACCCTTTAAGTATGGCTGCCACAGTAATGGATAAGTAGATTAGTAGGTGTGTGTGCCTGGGTCTGGTTGAGGGGGTATGTCTTTTTTGTGTTTATAACCATAAAACTATCTTTTATTGAGGATAAATCTAAATTAGTTTTTTTTTACTTTAGTTACCCTTTAAATATGGCTTCCATGGGAATGGAAAGGTAGGTCAGTAGGTGGGTGTGCCTGGGTCTGTGTGGGTGGTTGGGGGTATCACCATTTGTATTTATGACCATGAAAAGAACTGTTTTGAAATATCCACATTTGAGGATTGTTACCATTATAGTCTATGGGAAAAAATGTCCGGAAATTCGCAGATAACGCGGTAACGCTTACACGGATTCCTTAGCTAGTAGATACCATACTTCTCCTAACTCAAAAACTGTGGGAGGAGATACGGTTCAAAAAAGCGGAAGAATAAATCGGAAGAAGAAGAAGAAGAAGGAATAGAAAGAACAGCCAAATTAATAAATGCTTCCGAAATACTTACTTCCTTTTTGCAGGACCCCTAATGGTTGCAGGGACCATTATGGTCTTGCCCTTAACCCAGCACCTGGTTTGATTCCATTGTGTTAGGTGTGTTAAGAAAGACCGTTACAGAACCTGAAATGTCTGCTCAATAATGTTAACAACAGGAAATAGCAAGGGGTATTCAGTTAGATCAACTGGACTTAAAGGACAATTATACTCACCTTCCCTCCGCTACTCTTCTTTGTTCATTACCTTTTACCTTTTGCCTACCAGAGCAGCGTTGCACTAAGACTGTGCTTTAAGTTACGCGTACCTAGGGGTGAGGACCTAGCGGTTCAGGTCCTCACCCTGGGTAAAAGGTACTGAACAAAGAAGAGGAGCGGAGGGAAGGTGAGTATAATTGTCCTTTAAAATTTAGTTCTTGAAGACATTTCGCTAGTCATCCAACTGGCTTTCTCAATTCAGTATGACTTGTACAGTAATCTGTTGGCAATTAATTACCCTGGAAAGTCCCAATTAGCATATGACAGCCAAGTGTTAGGGACCTTCTGAATGCAAGGCGTGGTTGCATTGTGGCTAAGAGGTCTTATAAAAACTGCCCAGGGTAAGGTGTCAAAACAGCATTGTACATTGCAGACAGTTGGTGTCTAACCCTCCCATCACTATTCAGAAGCACCCCTTTTTAAGAGTTTTAGAGGTTCTAGAAATATTGAATTTTCCAAAATCTGAATTTTATTTGGAAAGTTCGAAATGTGAAAAGTTTGGGTTTGTTTGAACTATTAAAGTTAAGGTTGTAGTTCAAGTTCTAGTCGGTCTTTATCTCTATTTTTAACATGCTTTGTTGTACACTCATAACAACTTCTTTGTCACAGCAAAGTTTCATCCCTTTCTTGGAACTTTCTCAATCCATCAGCCTATATATATAGTCTTTGCACAGGATTATCTATGCAGGCTCTGCAAATCATTTTCAGAAGAAGCCATAGATGGTTGGATTGGGGGTCCAACAACTAGAGGATGTGTACCCGTGGGTAAAAATGCATCTAAAAAATCTCAGAGCCTTGATTTTTGTCCATTTTTATCCATGTCATGGAACACATGTAACGTTTCGGTACTCGTGTCTGAAGAAGGTACCACACGGGTACCGAAACGTTACATGTGTGAATAAATACACTGAACACTGTTGAAGACTGGAGTGCGCTATATACCTTCTTTCTACCATATATGATTGAGTGGCCAGTGGCTATGGCTTTATAGTAGTACCCAGCACTATTAACTCTCTGTTAAAGGGGTGTGCGGAGACCAAATGTTATACATTTTGGACCAATACACTGAACTATCGGACTTGTAAATGCAATTTTGACAAAAATTTGATCCAAGATTGCAGCACATACAGTGGGGACTACATCCTGCCATTTACATTATAAAATAAAATGTCACTGCGGATCTCAAAGTGCAGCAAAATCGTGGCAATGGGGCCTAGCCCTAAGTTTTACACACAAAAAAAGCAAAAATGGAAATAGTTTTATTCCCTTCACATCTTGGTTTCCTGTAAAAGGGGACTGGATAATTTTTTTTGCCTTGCCTATGTCTTGGCCCTAATTGGGGCACCTCTAAATCAATTTGCCTGAATAATTTGGCACCATTATTTATTTACTATCTATAACACTTATTCCCCACTAAATGTATTTGTATTGTTTTGTTTGAAATTTGTCAGGACAGGCTATGTTGTTTTTGGGTGAATACTCACTGGTCTGAAGGTGCACAGTTCTTTTCGTATAGACTGTGGAACGAACACTGGTGTACCAGCGGGGAAAGATATGTAGCCAAAGCAAGGGTTACACAGGTAATCCAAAAACAGACCCCTTATAAACAGGCACACCCACTTATACTGTCAAATGGCATAAAAAATAATGGCATATCTACAATATACTTTAATAGAGCATGATCAAAATCTAAAGTGCTATCAATAAGCTAAAATAACGTTCCTTATAAACACAATATACAATGCCATATAAACAAATTCTGTCAGGCATACCTGACCATTAAAGGTAAAGGCTGGTTATGCTTCAAAGGTCACACCCCACAAAACTTGTTGACCATCATAGGTCTCTTCAGAATCTAACTCCTCTTTCCTACAGTAATAAAATCCTGCACTTTAACTTAAGATTTTGATCATGCATAATTAAAGTATATTATAGATATGAATGGATTCAAGGGTTCTTTTTTTTTAATGCCATTTGACGGTCCAAGTGGGTGTGCCTGTTTATAAGGGGTCTGTTTTAGGATTACCTGTGTAACCCTTGTTTTGGATTCTTTTTGGGAACTCAGCTTTCCCAATCCATACCCTTTATGGAGACCCCCTAGTCGCAGCTGAGGGGTTGAAGGGGAGAGCAGTATTGGAGGGCCTCCTGGCAAAGGTAGGCCCTATTGATCCCTTGGTAGGTCCAGTTGCGGCTGGATTGCTGAGAGGGGAAGATGGTCCTAACCACCGCACCTAGCACTGTGTGGTGTTGGGCACAAAACCACTGTCCAGGCTTTCAAGAGGAAGAAGTAGTAAAAATGAAACACCCTCTCCAGCTCTCCCCTGGGTACATCACAAGAGGGATACGCCTCAGGCACACTGGAACAATGCCCAATCAAACACACACACACGTGATTATTTCCCAAAACAACCATTTGTTGCACGTGTGTCAGTTGTTGGGCCTCGTGCACACTATCGTACATGTGTATGAGGCTTTAATAATAACCAAATTCAATATTTATTCTTGATTTCTTTTTATTTTTCTGACAGGACCAGAAAATCAATTACTTTTACATAATTTGAGCAAAACCGATAACGGGTCCTATCGATGTGAGGTGTCTAATGAAGTAGGAAAACAAATATGTGAATTACATATAAATGTACAGGGTGAGTAAATTACTATTAAGAATATATTTTTAATATAAAATGTTGCATGCACATTAACTAATAGTTAATGTGTGCATAACTGCACAGTTTTCCTGATTTTTAAAGTGTGATGTAATAAGGAGTTCCCTACTATTCTTACCTTCCTTGTTAATCCAGGGCAGTAATCATTAATGACATTAAAGGGCAGGTCCACCCCCACAGTAAATTATATGCTGTATATACCAAGACCATACATGTCCCTAACATTCCAAAGAAACATCCAGAACAAACTTTGCAAGCCTATCTTCTGAAGGTTTACTAGCTTGTGAAGCTACAGAGAAGAAGGAGAAGAAGGCTTGGGAAGTTGTAATTGCTCAAGACATCACTATCACCATTTAAATAGCGCAAAATGTAACTTTTATTACATCTGGTGCCCTCTCTCCAAATATTTTGGGAAACATGCCCTAAATTGCTCCCTATATTGTATATCCCTCCCCCTTTGTCCAGAAACTACTGTTCAATAACACTTGTCTATCTAAATAATTCCTTTGCAAAGGGCAGACATGTCCTTTATCTTCCATATATTTAATTTTTTTTTTTTTTTTAAAGAATAATAGCACCAAGGCCAAGCATTTTATTTGTAAATTCACTTTTTGCTCTCTTATAACTTACCATCACGTCACGGTGTGATTACAATTCTACCATGACTGCTAGGTTAGAGATATAAAGATAAGAATGGCCTAACCAATCTTCTGACACTCTCCTAATCATGGTTGGACAGTTTTGGCAATGTATTTGGCCCTTTATTAAAAACGGTGTTCACCTCTAGCATTTACTGTACATTTTATTTGTGTAGAAATGTGGGAAATGTTCTGGATTTTTGGAATGTTTTAGTATTAAGAAAGACAAAATAATAAGTAGTAGGAAAGAGGGTTTTTCCTTGGTATTGTTTATATGGGATTTTGTTTTACCTTGATTTTGTTGTATTTGATCACAAATCTTTTAAACAAATATTAGAAAAATAAAGCAATAGTGAAAATGTAAATGTGTGTTTTTTTGCAAACAATCCCACCAAACTTCGCCGATTTTCTCCCTTCACCATGAAGAAATAAAGATTATGGAAGAAGAAATGTTAAACCATGAGTATCCCTCACACATGGTGTTTTTTGTAAGTGAATTACTCACTCTATGTTTAAAAAAGAACTTCTTCAGATTTTACAGAACCTTCTATATTCAAAAACAAAGCACCTTGAGATATGTAGATGACATATTCTTCATTTGGGAAGGTAATGAGGAACAGCTGAAAGCCATGTGTGAAACTGTGAAACTGTGAATGATAAACATCCTTCTGTAAGATTTACACTGACGTATGATAGGGAGGAGTTGAGCTTTCTTGATGTGATGGTAAGAGTACATAATGGGAGCCTAATCACTGACTTGTATGTCAAACATACAGGTTGAAACAATTTATTACATGCTACTAGTTTCTGCCCAAAGGGAACTATTGAAGGTTTACCATATAGTCAATTTTTATGCTTTGGAAGGATAGTCAGTGATGATTTGGTATGTTAAGCCAGACTAACGGAAATGGTAACTAAATTTGAAGAGAGGGGGTTACAATAGAAATATTCTTGTGGAATCTGCATTAAAAGTATTGCATACTTCTAGGGAGAATTTATTGAAAGAGAATTTAGAATACCTTTAAGGTCTTCTCTAACAGAATTAAGGACATTATTAACAAGAACTGGCATATACTATCATCTGCTACCTAATAAATCGGAACAAACACTATTCTTTGGGAAACCCAAAATGGGCATACTTCCGTGTGCTGACACAGTGTACTACCTAAGTAAGGGGACACCAACTAAGATTAAAGACTTCTCCACCTGTATGAGCCAAGGGGTTATTTATTTTCTAAAATGCCCCTGTGGCTCTGGGTATGTAGGTCAAAGGGAGAAGCATGGAGAAGGTTATCTGAACATAAAAGAGATATAAAACTCTATAAACCAAATGAGACCAAATATGACACCCCAGTGGCACACCACTTGAGTACAAACATAATGCAATGCAATTAAGATGGCAGATATTGGAAGTATTTAAAAACCACTTAGAGGTGGTAATTTCACACAACTCTTACAACGCGAACATTGGTGGATAGACCAACAACAAACTGTGACACCTAAAGGGTTAAATGATGAGTTTAACAGTACGTGCTTTCTTTAGATTATTTTATCCCAGTATCATTACCCTTGGCTTTGTATATATATTTGTAGAACCAGTATTTGAGAATGTTACTAAAGGTTTTATAATACTTCAATAAAAGTGTTACCTTTATATAGAAACATTGTTGTGATTTGGGATGAAATGTTAGTGTTGCCAATTTGTCTTTACAGGGGATCACATGCCATCTGGTGGATCCTTCAAGGAATTGACCGCAAATTATGCTAAAGGAAAAAAAAGATTTGTTCCTCAAGACACTTATTCTAATTAAAGGATAAGAGCACAGTAAAATGAAGTTATGTTCATTTGGATGCTGCAGCTTTAAAAAGACTGTTGCCATATTTTTTTTTACCTATGCCCCACCAGAGCCTACCTTTGTGCCTTGAAAGTTGCTGACATGTTATTACTGGTTTGCTGAATGTTAAGCTCCGCCCCTCGGAGAATTCCTCTGCTTTCTCCTGCTTGAGCTTCAAACGATAATGCCTGTGAGTTCCGTGCACATGCTCACAGGCAATCACTGTTTGAGGCTCAAGCAGGAGAGAGCATGGAACTCACAGGCATTATTGTTTGAGGCTCAAGCAGGAGAAAGCAGAGGAAATCTCAGAGGGGTGGAGCTTAACATTCAGCAAACCAATAACAAGATGTCAGCAACTTTCAAGGCACAAAGCTAGGCTCTGGAGGGGCATAGGTAAAAAAAAAAATATGGCAACAGTATTTTTAAAGCTGCAGCTTCCAAATGAACATTACTCGATTTTACAGTCAGTTATCCTTTAAGAAAACCTGTTACCTTCTTTTATTTTTGCTATGGAATAATCATGAAACATACGATAGAAAAATGACTTTTATTGAATTTTATTGTACATGTTCACATTAGCATTTTATACATGTTCACATTAGCACTTTAAATTTATCTAATTGTCATTCACCTAGCACTTTTTGTATAGGATATAGGTTCCTAAATGTTTTTTTTTATTATCTTACTATTAATAGTTGGTTTTATGTTGGATCACTATGAAAGGTTGGTATTTAAATAGCACTTATTTAATATAGCACTTATTTATTGCACTGGCACTTTGAAGAAACCTCCATGATTGGGGGTGGAGTTTTGCACAATTGTCTGAAGTGATATCATTATAAATACCTCACATGTTGCAGTGTCTTACTTCACCTGAGGAAGGGGGCTTAGTCTCCCCGAAACGTTGTGTATTGGTTTTCAGCACTTGAATAAATTATTATTTGAAAATATACTCCTTCAAGTGTGCCTCCATTCGACCTCTTTGTAGTGTTGGTAGTGTATTTGGTCTTTCTTTAAAAACGCTGTTTACCTCTAGCATTTACTGTACATTTTATTTGTGTAATGTAGAAAATGTTCTGGATTTTTTTAATGGTTTAGCATAAAGAAAGACAAAATAATAAAAAGTAGGAAAGAGGGTTTTTCTTTGGTATTGTTTATATGGCATTTTGTTTTACCTTGATTTTGTTGTATTTGATCACAATTCTTTTAAACAAATATTAGAAAAATAAAGCAAGTGAAAATGTAACTATGTTTTTTTTTGCAAACAATCTCACCAAACCAAAACTGTTGGTTTGAAGGACAATTATACTCACCTTCACCGATTTTCTCCTACCTTATGTACCCAGGGTGAGGACCTGAATCACTGAGAACTAACCCCGGAGTACACTTTCTAAGTCGAGTAATACTTACCCAAATTTTCCTTCGTTCCCCTGGTGTAGCTCTGCCTTCCAGACTGTGACTTGGCCAATGAGAAGACGCGATTGTTGCATAGCTGTCACTGACTGTAAGGCCGAGCTACACCGGAGGAACAAGGGAAACTTCAGGTAAGTATTATTTGACTTAGAAAGTGTACCTAGGGGTGATGACTTAGCAATTCAGGTCCTCACCCTTGGTACTTGTAAGGGGGAGGGGTAAGATTTTAGGACTATAATTGTCCTTTAGTTTCCACAATTTCCTATAGTGCCCTGCATAACATACGATTTTCTATGCAAATAACAAGCTATGAGAACCAAAAGGTTAAATCAAACACATCTTTTGCATTTTTGTTGCTTTATAATGGTTGTTTTATGTGTGCTGTTTTTTTATTTGCTCAGGCATCAGCAATGTGGGATTCCTAGCAGGCGCAGTCTGCGGCATTGTGGTTGGAGTAATACTGGTTATTCTTACCCTCTGGCTCCTGTTCCGTAAAAGAGAGTTTAAGAAAAGAGAAGAAGATGAATTCCTTAATGAAATTAGGTAAACAATTATAAGAAAACATAACCCCCCACACACACATTTTCTAAGGTCGGACTGAAAAGCCAAAACATTTTTGTATATCTCTCAATGCTATGCTCAGTAACATTTATGCATTTATAAGGAAAAACACATTTTCATCATGTATATTCAGGGGGATTCAATATTAGCCGGTATTGGCCATTATCAGGTTAGCGTGGGTTTAAGAACACTTAAGATCTGCGCCGTTTGCTATTAGCTGCACAGGTACCTGATTAATTTGCCCATAGTGCTTGTGAAGGTTCTCATTCATCCAGGTCATGGTATATCTGTTGTATTCAATTAGATCAACTGGTCTTGAAGTTTAGTTCTTGAAGACGTTTCGCTAGTCATCCGACTGGCTTTCTCAATTCAGAATGACTTGTACAAGAATCTGTGGCAATTATGTACCCTGGAAAATCCCAATTAGCATATCACAGCCAAGTGTTAAGGGCGGGCTTGCATAGGGCTAAGAGGTGTTATAGGAACGCGTAAGGTGTCAAAACAGCATTGTACATGGTAGACAGTTGGTGTTGAAACCCCCCACCTCTATTTAGACTTGGTTTCTTTATTTTCACATAAATGGCCTCCTTAACACCTCTCTTGAACCAGTCACGTTCCTTTGCCAATATGTTAACATTACAATCTTCAAAGGTATGTCCTTTATCCTTAAGATGCAGGTACACGGCTGAGTCCTGACCTGAGGAATTGGCTCTTCTGTGCTGGGCCATATGTTGATGCAGTTGCTGTTTGGTCTCCCCCACATACAAATCAGAGCATTCTTCACTGCACTGCACTGTGTATATGATGTCGCTTTTCTTGTGTTTCGTTATTGGATCTTTCGGATGTCCCAATTGTTGCCTCAGTGTGTTGTTCGGTTTAAAGCAGACAGGGATACTGTGTTTTTTGAAAATTCTTCTTAATTTCTCGGAGACCCCTGCTACATATGGAATGACCATGTTCTTTCTCCTGTCTTGCTTTTCTCCTTCACTGTTGGTATTCGTTTTAAGGGCTCCTCTGAGATGTTTCATTTCTTTGCCCATAGTGTTTGTTTTTGCACTACCATCCAATGCGAAAACAAATGCCTTTAATTTGCTTGTGTAAGGGCAGAGCAGGTAACCTTACTTTACAATAAATCATTTAAAGTGATTATTGTATCACGGGGACCCAGAAGGTAAGCTGCGGGCTGAAAAGTCACATAAAGCTGGTCTTGGATCGTTTGTTGCACCTGCATGGCTGAGTCGCAATGTCTCGCTGATACCGTTGACAGTGCAGCCCCTTCTGCCTGCTGTTGTGCAAACAAAAGGCATGGAGCAGCAGAAGACAGCCGAGGTAACGAGTGCTGGTAAGTATATTTAGGAGCCTAATACACACTTGCTCACCTATCAACCTAGCAAGGCCTGGGTTTTGGAGAGTAAATAGGTTAGATTTAAATTTTAGTTTGTGGGGTGGAAATGCCCTTTAACCTTTTCCCTGCCAGTTACATATACTCTACATACCTGGCTGGGTGGTCTATCTGGTCAGGTAGGTAGAGCATACATAATTCAGTTAACTGTGATCTCTGTTCCACTGCAATGTGCTGGAAGCTCCTAATATGCATAAAACCCACTAGGCAACAAGCAGGAGAGAGTAGAAATTTGGCCCTGCGATAGGATCATCGCAGGGACTGTTGCAAGGCAGGCACAGAGGCAGCACAATGCAGGCTGCGATTGGCTGTCCCCCTGTGAGTGGATCACCTGTGGATCCCTGTGAACCCCCTTTAGGACTGCTGGAAACCCGCACTTGGTGAAAAAAATCCATTATGTAAACGGTACCGATATATTTTTTTTCAACTAAATTGTATTTTCTTTACATTTTGCTGAACAATACTTACAGACTAACATACACTTATACATTTGTACGTCCAAACACAGCAGTGCACACTAACAGTAAAAAATCCATTATGTATATTTTTGTTTTTCAAGTAAATTGTATTTTTTTTACATTTTGCTGCACAATAATACTTACACACTAACACTCATACATTAGTATATCCAAACATAGTAGCACACACTAACACTACTGCACATTCATACACTACCCCACAGAGACGGATAAAGACCAAATGGAGCCCAAGGTACAAGTCAGATTTTTTGGGGGGCCCCAACGTTCTACTATACATGACCACCAGCACATTTCCCTAGCACCACCAGCACACCACCAGGATGTGCTGTTAGTGCCAGGGGTGTGTGCTGGTGGTGACAGGGGGGGGTGCTGGTGGTGCCAGAGGTGATCATCCCCCCTGGCACCACTAGCACAGCCCCCCTGGCACTACCAGCACACCACCAGGATGTGCTGGTGGTACCAGCGGTGTGCTGGTGGTGCTAGGCGGGATGTGCTGGTGGTGTCAGGGCAGGGGATGTGCTGGTGGCCAGGGGGATGTGCTGGGGGTGACTGAGGGAATCATTCCACCTCTTCCTGCCGGCATACAACTTTTGTAGAAAAGAAAATTAAAAATTATCTGGGTACCGGTGTGGCGAACCCAGCCCCAGGTGGCAGCGGAAAAAATGTATGGATGCACCCCCACATGACGCACATCATAGTGATGCACTGTACGTCAACAACGAAGGAACTGCAAAGGATTCTGCCAGTGCTGACTCCCGATTGGACGTCAGGGCCAGGCCCCCCACCAGACTCTGGCACTATTTAAAGGTAATGGCCCAAAATTTGTAAATATACACTGGGGGCCCTGGACGGCTCCCGACAGGCCCCTCTAGGCATGCGGGCCCCAGGCAATTGCCTCAGGCGCCTTGTGAATATTCCGGCCCTGCTGCCACATAAAACTTTAGGTATAGAATAACATTCATACACATTTAGTCACTTGCGTACACATTTCTTAGGCACACAATAACACTAGTACACACTCAGACACCAACACATACCCTAACACACATTACACATACAAAAATTGATTTTGCAAAAATAATATTTTTTTCGATTACTTTGCATTTCATTATTTTTTTGTGAAATCTAAATCTTGCACACAGCACACACAACACACATTTACACTAGCATACACACTAACATAACTGCACACACATTATGTATTTATTTTTTTAATTATTTAATTTTCATTTTGTTATTTTGATCAGGGTTTTTTGTATTATGTTGATTTCTTTTGGTTGATAGTTCCTTT
Source organism: Hymenochirus boettgeri (assembly GCA_019447015.1). Classification (NCBI taxonomy): domain Eukaryota; kingdom Metazoa; phylum Chordata; class Amphibia; order Anura; family Pipidae; genus Hymenochirus; species Hymenochirus boettgeri. The sequence continues at coordinate 121,893,351 of CM033475.1, read as the reverse complement.
GTTGTATCATTATATTATGTTTTATTAGCACTATTACTTGTGTGTGTATATATATATATATATATATATATATATATATATATACATATAGATATCCTATATAATATAAATATATTTATAGTTTTTTGTTTACGGACATTGCATTGAGTTTTTAATTAGGTGGGGTATATAACACTATTACACATAGGAAATTAACACTATTTAATTAAAATCACAATAACAAATAACACTATACAAAGTATAGCACTACTACTTTCTACTGAATTATAAAACAAATGATTTACAATTAATAAAGTTTACTTACTTTACTTGAAACCCCTAAGTTTGAACGGAAAACTCAAAATAGTAGGTATAGCCTCACCTCTGACGGGGCAATTAACCAAGGAGCGCTGCAGCCGCGCAGCGCTCCTTTCTCCCCTTAACGTTGCACTAACCAATTTACGATCGTTTAGTGCAACGTTAAGTCTCCATTTGCGGCGGCTGCGCAAGTCTCGGAAGAGGCACTCGCACGGCCGGCACAAAGCGATTTACCAGAGGCTGCATGGGTCTTAGCACGTAAGCTATAGCTGGCGGTTAATACGTACGTGTTGGTGAGATTCACTCAGAGCCGCACAGCCTCTGGTAAATCCCGGGAGATTTGCCCAGAGCATTTGCCGCTCTAGGTGAATCTCCCTATAAGAGTGCTACAGGGTCTCCATGTAGACACTAAAAGGATTTTAGTAAAGAATTTTACTAACATCCAATGAGCTTCTGATCTTACACTGTTAGCAAATCAAACATCCAGTAAGTTCCTGTATTACACCCAATTATGTGCTGTTTCTAAAACATGTGACAGTCTGTATATGATAAAATGACTTTGCATATCTTGGAAACAACCCAGCATTCTTAGAGAAATGGCAAGTTTTCCCCTTTTTTCCACTATGAATATATTAATAACATGAGGCTATGGGGTACCTTCTGTTATAAGAAGGCTGTATTTCATTTTATACTCTATGAGGAGCTTTTAGCTTCTTTATCCACACCTCTCCCTAACCTATATAGCCAATCAGTATTGTGTGCTTCCAAGTCCTAACCCCACATAGTGACTGTATATCTGGAACTTGCTGTGGTAAATGCTAATAAGTATGAACCTAGCATGTTAATCTGGATCCTGCCTGGGTCTGTTCTCAGATTTGCAGGTTAATACCACTTAGACCACAGGTAGGTGGTATTTGGAAGTGAGGGCAACTTTGGTATGGTTTTTGGCTCCAACTGCTTTAAGTGACCCATATAATCCTTCCCTAATCCAATAGTGTAATAGCTATGGATGTAAGGGAAAGGCAGATAAATCACTTGCATGTTCAAACCCTTGGGTAGGAAGTGCTAAAGCACGAAGTAGGCTTTTAATGACTGTACGTCAGGAAAATGGCTATATTCCAGGATGTATGAAAACTAAAATTTTAAACATTCTTTGCAGCCAGGGAATGCTGGGATTTTTAGTTTTCAAACATGTGAAAGGTCCCAGGTTTTACACCCCTGCTTTTTACCATTAGGCTTTATCAAATCTAGACACATGCCTTAGCTACAGGACATTAAAGGATAACTGTATTGCCTCAATGCATTTTTTTTTTTTAATTGCTTTAAAAAGAGTAAAGGTATGCAGCCCTCCCCATACATTTTTTCCTGATTTCGAGCCTGGATATTAAGAAGAAACTTACTGCAAACAAAGAATCCTGGGAATTGTAGTTTTCAAACATGTGAAATGTCCCAAGTTTAACACCCCTGCTCTATACCATCAGGCTGTATCACATCTAGGGCTATATTTATAAACCAACGGTATTGCTTTTTAGCGATACCGCAGGTTAGATAATGTACCAATCATACACATTGCGGTAGGATTGCATGGGTCTATTCTTGGTTTCCCTGGAAGCTGATGACTGTTTGAATAACAGTTTTAAATAACTATGTATAAAGATTTTATAGACACTTTATCTACACATAGCAAAACATAATTTCCACTGTGTACCAACAGGCACACTTTTGCTAGTTTATTGTGACATAGGTCTGTGCAGGTAGACTCATTTAAGAAACAATCACACTCACTTACGCCTGCTAATGCGACCGTGTCCGAGCCCAATCCATAACTGTCTTACCCTGTTGGGTCCTAATGACTACGCTACATAATGAAATTGGGACTTATACAACTTAAAATATAACCGCGGAATGAGACCATGCCCAAAAGTATCAAATATTAATCACGTGCAAATCGCATATGCCCATGGGGATTGGGCTTGGACACGGTCGCATTAGCAAGCGTAAGTGAGTGTGATTGTTTCTTAAATGTTTCTTCAGTCTGGAGGTAACACATAGTTATTAAGACAATGTTTTGGATAATAATAATAAAAAGGTTTTTATGCATTTTGTTTTATTGGGGATTAGGTATGTCCACTGCACATGTATTGGTTTGGTTACACGTTAAAGGTTAAGGAATCCGGGGCCATGTCTCTACAAGATGGTGAGAGCATCAAGGACAGTTGATCCTGATGACGGCCTAAACAATGGCCGAAATGCATTGATTCTCTGTGTTGCAACACTGGTTCAGCATGTTTTGTTAAGTCCTGTGAGTTCCCTCATGGTATATATATATATATATATATATATATACACACACACAGATAAAGATTCTTTGTGGGGGGTTACCCTAACTTTAGAGAGCTTCTAGATTGTTTTGTTACAAGTTTGTTGCAGATTGCTAAAACTCATTCAGGTTAGGTATTGCTATAGATTCAGGGAGTTGACGTTAGATTTGTAGATAATTTTGTTGCAATTTTGTTGCAAGTTAGATTTTTCAGGGTCAATCTATGTTTGTTGCATTTTTTTAATTCGAATTATCAAGGTTGACAATTTCTCATTTGGTTTGCTTATTTCTGATAAAGAGGAAGTCCACTCAAAAAAAACAAACTGTGTTCTAAAATGTAGATTACCCCCCTAACCCCACTTTCACAAAATATCCATTTTTCAGGGGATTCTGCGCTGACAGGCGCTTTACTTCCTGGTCGCGGCTGTCAGACGATTGAGCGTAATGTCACGCCTTAACTGACAGACGGCAACCAGGAAGTGGAGTGGCTGTCAGCAGCAGTGTAGGAGTGACGAGGAAAAAGTATGAATAGGACGGCACTGCTTCATTAAATTCTCAAATTTTATTAACACGGTTAAAACAAGGCTTTCTTTAGCCTAGACGTCATAGGCAATGTACACAGTTCAGGTATGACGTTTCGGGTCACATGAACCGAAAACGTCATACCTGAACTGTGTCATTGCCTATGAGCGTCTAGGCTAAGAAAGCCTTTGTTTAACCAGTGTTAAATAAAATTTGAGAATTTAATGAAGCAAGTGCCGTCCTATTCATACTTTTTCTTTGTGGAAGTGTCGATGTGGAGCCTTCGGACGTGCACGGCAAGAGATCGGGTGAGATAGTGAGTGCCGGTGTTACCTGCTTGTTTGTTAGGAGTGACGAGGGACCTGGTCAGGTAAGAAGGTTCAGGAGCGTCTCTGGAAACTGTTAATAATGCGAAAGTGGGGTTTGGGGGGTAATTTACATATTAAAACAAAGGGTTTTTTTTTAGCGCACATGCCCTTTACCAATGGCTAGACAAACTTTTAACGTGGAGGAGGCTACAGCGATTTTTATGCAGTCTGATTCTGATTTGAGTGACTCTGATTATTTGCCCTCAGAGTCTGAAAGTGAGTCATCCACTGATAAACAACAAAGGAGTAGTGGCACTACTCTTACGCTTAGTGGTGCAAGTCAGGATAATATGGAAGATGTTACAGAGGCACCTATGTAGGTTAGTGAAGATGAGGATGCAAGTAGGGCAGTGATGGTGAACCTTTTAGAGACCGAGTGCACAAACTGCAACCCAAAATCCACTTATTTATTGCATAGTGCCAACATGACAATTTAATCTGAATACTGAGATTTGATTGAAACAACTCTGACACAGACAGATACAGTAGATAGATTACTTATTAATACCACATTACCAGGCAAGAGTTTGAAATCCAAAACAGTGACTCAAGAACTTAAAAGCACAAAAATATAATCAATTTACTTTTATTTTGGGTAAGAAATCATCTTTCCCTCAGCTTGTCAGGACCCCCCTTCCACCCCACCCCATATGAAACTTAGTGAGAATACCCCAGTTCCCTTCAAATTTGCAGAGTAAATGGAGACATCAGTAGAGTAAACTGACATTCCTAACCTTTAGCATGCTGTGGTGGCCACAGGACAGAGAAGAACAGAGAGCATATGCGCAGCAGTTTCTCACTTACTGCACTCCCCATCCTAGTGTGCAGAAATGTGCATAAGTAGAGAGAGACACTGATGTTCACTTGACCTCTCTCTGCAAAGGACAGTCACTACACTTTCTCAAGGGCTGAATTTTAAAAAGGAGAGGAGACTGGGCCGTTTCTGCTATAACAACTCTGGTCTAAACCGATTGAGGACAAGATCCTGAAAATTCTTCTGGTACAAATGGTTGAAGATGTAATACTCTGCTGGCACTGAAAGGGTTAGAGAGATCCATTCCAGCTTCAGCAAAACTATACAGAACAGTTTATGATACTAAGGCACTTGATTAACAGCTGAAATGTAAGATGGTTATGATGGATATCTAAAGTAATAGAAGACACATTAAAAAAAAATTTTACAGTGATAGTTGGGAAGAATAAGTTTGGGTAATTTAACAAAACAAATTTCCCAGTTTACATATCCTTTAAAAATTGTAATCTCTAGTCCATTCTGAAAGGCAATGGAGCTTTATAGCTGTATTTCCATTGCAACTGCTGAGAAATCTCTGTATTTTCATAATCTCTTTGGTCACAGAAGCGGGTATGTGATTTTCTGTATAATTGGAGCTCAGCATACTTAATATTCTCCAGGGTTTTTTTTCTTCACAATATGCTGCCAAGTGGTTTCCCCACATGATCTCATGATATTAGAGTAAAGGATCTAACTAAATATGAAGGAGTTTTGTAAAACAGTGAGGGAATGAACAGAAAGCCAATGCCACTTATACCTGATTTAAAGGGCAACTTCACCTTAAAAAAAATTATATAAAGGTCAATCAACCCTCCAAAACTGCAATAGTTGAAAACTGAGAGATGTAAGTCTAAGATAAAATGCTGCCATACATTTTTTCACTCTCTTTCTGCTTCTTTGTTCTTCCAGTTAGCAGCTGTCAGTTATGTACCATATGGCATCACAGCAAAGGAATCGATGTTGGTACTCTAGCTGTCTCTTCAAGCATGTAAAAGCTTGAAGAGAAGGTGGAAACTTTAATAGGCAATATATAATGAGCTCATGAGTGATCACTATCCTTTGCTCTGTTTAAACGTATGTACTGACACAATTGTGTCCCTTGGTACATTAGGATTTGATCAAAACTTTTGCATTACTTTAACATAAACTATTTGTTAGCATTTAAGTTGCACACAAGAGTTGTAATTTGGTTGGTGCATTGATTGCATGCTCTTTTTTTATGATGTCACACATAGTTGCACACAGGTTGACATAATTGTAAGGCCATTATTGTGTGAATAAATGTCTCACTACAGCCCTGAAGTTTCCTTTGCTTCACACACTTATCCTATATAATAAAACCGTGTGCGTCCCTGTGTCCGTGTGTGGGTGTCACTGCAGTTACTATGGATTCACCACTAGAGGGAGAGTCTCTGCAGTTCCTATTGACTCACCACTAGAGGTAGAGTCTCTGCAGTTTCTATTGACTCACCACTACCTTGGGACACTAAGAGGGTACTCTGACCTTGGGACATGGAGAAGGACTATGGCCTTGGGACACTAAGGGGGCACTCTGTGCATCTAGCGCCCGGGCTTAATGTCTAGTCCTGAATATTAGAATAAGAAAATACAATGTATTTTATTAGAGAGCTTCACTCTTGTATATTTGAGCCAGACAGAGAGGAGGAGCAAGGGTTAATAGTCACACTGTGAAAATAAGTGGCTTCACTGCAGTATCATACAGTTTTCCATGCAAAGGTGAAACAGTAGTATCTTTTTACAAATTTTGTGAACAGGATTAAAGGATAGGTTATATTGAAGGGCAGGGACAAAAAAAATTCTACTGATGTGTATTTTGTGATCTCACATTGTTGACGTTTCACTTTTATTTTTTCAATGTTCCTTATACTGTATATGTTAGGGATTGAGGGTACATGAAACGTTCTACATTTTATTTCTTTTATGTTGTCTAGGGAAGATGCTGAAGCCCCAAAAGCTAGACTCATGAAACCTGGGTCTTCTTCCTCAGATTCCAGAAGCTCTCGTTCAGGTTCTTCATCTACCAGGTCAACAACCAATAGTGCCTCCCGCAGCCAGCGGACTCTCTCCACACAGGAAACTTTTCATGGAGAGCAAAGACATCATTGCCTGGAGCAAATATAAGAGAAATATAGCCTACACAACCTAGAAATGGACTTGTGGGAAACCACATTTTCAACAGAAAAAAAGCCATTTGGTCTATTTGACCTGGATGCGATTTGCAGGGATATTAAAAAAGAAAAAGTCTGGTTTATTTAATTACTGTCTCACTAATTGAAGTTCGCACCTTTTTCTTATATTGTACATAGAAACCATGGCAAAATGTTAGAAGTAAAAAAGTTAGTTATTGTTTTCAAAATGTTGCCTATATAAGGAGACTATAAAAATACAAAAGGGAATATGAATAAGCTTTTTAATTTGTGAACAATTAAGCAGTCACTGGAGAATATTAAGGAGTCAATTATTTTTGAATTATTTCGGTATAACCTATGTGAACTGCATTTAAGTAGACATAAAAGTCTTTACTACATTATGAAGGCTTTTAATATATATTGCTATGCCTCTGTATTTATATACAGCACAGACTTTCAGCACAAATCCATTTTGTATTTTCAAGAAACTGTATTTAAAACTGCTAATGATCATGTCAAGCCTCTAGCAATTCAAACAATATACTGTATTGTACAAATCCTGCTCTGATAGGTAAGAATGTTTATCAATTGCCAGCCCTTTTATGTATAGGGGACATAGACAATACAGTGTATCAAAGTCTATTCTGTAACTCATGACATGTATATTTCCTTTGTGACTACACCAAGTACATTAACACCCTTCTTACTCAAGTTGGAAGTATTACACTCATATCCTGCACCAAGGGGAAAAATTCAAGGTACATATTCAAGGCTTTAGGCAATTGGGGAATTACTTTTAAAGAAAAAAACACAATTTATAACATTAATAGTTTTCCAGGTTTTGATTTATACACATATTCACTTGGTACTACCACTGTTTTCGTTTAAAATCATAGACAGTAATCAATCTGTAATACCAAGAAAGCTATAAAATACTGTACTGTCCAATATTATTTATGGTAATCCATTACAATGCTTGGTATTCTATCAATGGAATACTAGGCTGAATATCCATAATTTACTATGGTATGCCTTTATAAACATACTACCAATCTCTGTGACTTCTAAATGCCTATCTTTAGGTTTCCTCAAGGAAAAAAAATATTGTGTTTGAAATACACAGTTATTTTCATATTACATTTATAGGCATATTTTCCAAAGGACAATTTATCTGTTTGCAGAAAGCAAGTATACACCACCTAATTATCTTTAGATGCAAACCAATATACTGTTGTGTACCATTAGCATATTCTAGCTAGAAATTTGCATTGAAATCAAATAGTATGCTTGTGCATTAACCAGAAAAGATAATATTCAATGACAAACAGTACAAATACACAAAACCAAACATACCAACTTAATTTATGATTACCATTATTTTCAGTAGCGAATGTTTTGAGTTTACCATGAAGTGTCTCTATTGAACCTCTATTTATACTGCAACAAAAGGGTACACAGATCAACTTTTTGACCTAAATAAAAATATAAATTTTATATTTATAAAATATATTCATGTGTTCAATAAAATTGTGGTTATTGCAAAGAAAATGAGACAGACATTTGAAGGTGGAATACGCAACCTTCTCTAAAGCTTCGTACACACATACAATGGTATAGCTGATGCAGCCAAAGAATGACCGTTTGAAATGCATTTGTTTGGGATCTGTTCTGCCAAATCAATGAATGTCATGATCCGCCACATGTATGATTGTCAGCTGCAGCGAGAGTTCATCTTTTTTTTTAGCCACTCACAGCCAATATAAATCTAATGTGTATACAGTCCTTAGGAATGGAAAAAACATCTTACTGTCTGGGGGTCTTCATTATTACTTTTTTAATCTTTTAAATGCATTTAATTTCTTGGGATATACTATATTTTTTAAATCTACAACAAAGACCTTGGGGCTGATTACAAAAGTTTGCCTGTGCTGTTTATTGCAGTAACCTAGTAAAAAGCTAAAATCTTATTGGTTGCTGCAAATTAATAACATGGGTTAACTTTTACACCTCTTATTCACTATCTCTATTCCTAGACAGATTTTCTAAACAGATAAGACTTACAAGCTGCTGCTGCAGAATCTCTAAAAAATAATCAGCTATTTTTACTTTTTTGCTTTCAATATACAATTTTATATATCTAACAATATACAATTTTAATGTACCTATTACCTTTATGTTAGATATGGTGGGTTAGTGGACTAATGCTTTAAATTTAGAAGGACATGAGGTTACAAGGTCAAATCCCCAGGCTTACCTTTTTATTTGTTCAAGCCATCCATGCTGACTTTATCTGCAAATATTATTTTTCTTTTGCATAAAATGCAAAAATGTATAAATGTGGGAGGAGATTGTTAACAAACTTTTGTACATTGCAAAATCACCATTCTATGTATGTGACAGGCAGTCTCTATGCTGTCAGTTTCTAGAGGACAGGGAAGTCTGCAGATTCCTTATTTTGTTCTGATGTGCATTAGAGAGCATATTCAGAAGGAAGGTGTACACAGCAGCAAAACAAGAAGTATGAATTATGGGAGCTGACCCCTAGTACCCACAGGTTAATTTCATAAATCATCCAACAACCAAAGCGAATGCAGAGGTAGGACACATCTTGTTGTATAATTGTGAAACTGCTCTGTCTATTGGGACAATGTGTTTGTTGTTGCAGGATATCAATTTTATTACTAATTATAAAATTTATACCTTTAAAAAAATTTATAATTGTCCTTCAGTCATGAAATGGAAGGTTTTATTCACCAGGAAATGAATAAAAAGGCACCTGAGGGTCAATAATGTAAATTCTTCTGCAGAGCTTAAAGGACCTGTCTACCCTTAAAACAAAAAACTAGTCCCCAACCTCAACTGACATTTTGCACTTTATTACCTGCATTACTAACAATATAGTTAAGGCCCCTTCCTCCATGTAGACAATCAAGGCTGTGACAACTGACATCAGAGCCAATGATTCACTGTTGTTTTACCTGCCGCCTCCTCTGCACATGCTCATGCAGAGAGGGAGGAGGCAGATACCTTTACCAGAAAGGAATAGAACTTATTAAATATCTGATTACAAATGTATATATAAAAAAAAACTGGTTAAAAAAAAAACAGTTGGGACAGTTAACTGACATGTCTCCAGTTTTTTGAGAGAAAGAGATACACTAGCTACGGCAACCATAAGCTTAAAAGATAAGTGCATTGTAAAATCAAGTTATGTTCATTTGGAAGCTGCAGCTTTAAAAAGACTGTTGCCATATTTTTTTTTTATCTATGCCCCTCCAGATCCTACCTTTGTGCCTTGAAAATTACTGACATCTTGTTACTGGTTTGCTGTTTACTGTTTGAGGCTCAAGCAGGAGAGTGCATGGAACTCACAGGCATTACTGTTTGAGGCTCAAGCAGGAGAGAGCATGGAACTCACAGGCATTACTGTTTGAGGCTCAAGCAGGAGAAAGCAGAGGAAATCTCAGAGGGGCAGAGCTTAACATTCAGCAAACCAGTAACAAGATGTCAGCAACTTTCAAGGCACAAAGCTAGGCTCTGGAGGGGCATAGGGAAAAAAAATATGGCAACAGTATTTTTAAAGCTGCAGCTTCCAAATAAACATAACTTGATTTTACAGTGCACTTATCCTTTAAAATTCCAGGTGCTGATTTCATCAAACTGTAGTCTTTCATTTATTTAAAAGGCTAAAACAAAGAAAAGATTTTCAGTGTTTCCACCAAAATTCTCTTCCAACGAGGAAACATAGTTACATCGTATTTGAGGTTGAATAAAGACATAAGTCCACCTAGTCCAGTCTTTTTATCCTTCAAACACATTTATTGATACCTGCAACTTACTCCAAAAAATATAGGACAAAAGCACAGTAATATTGTTATAAAAGAAAAGGTTTCTTAATTAGCAGGTTAATTGGTAATGCATAGTAAAATTGAGGTTGAATTAAGACATCAAGTCCAACCTATTAACCCTCTTTTTTTTTTAACCCTACCTATCAGTTGATACAGTGGAAGGCAAAAAAAACAGCAAAAAAAGGGGGGGGAATTCCTTCCTGATTTCAAACGGCAATCGGAAAGTATCCCTGGATCAACCAGATCTATATTTATTAATACCAGTAATTCTCAATATTTTTTAGTTTTAGAAACTTATCCAGGCCTTTTTTAAAGCTATTTAATGAACTTGCCATTACCACATCTGCTGTCTGTTCTCACTGTAAAGAAACCTTTCCTAACCTGAAGATGAAACTTCTTTTCTTCCAACCTTAAAGGATGTCCACGAGTCCTCTGATATGACCTATTAGTGAACAATGCACTAATTTTATTTTATTGTATGGCCCATTAATATATTTGTATAAGGTTATCATGTCCCCACACAAACGTCGCTTCTCCAATGTAAACAGCCCTAACTTGTCTAATCTGCCTGCATAGTCAAGCCCCTCCTTTCCCTTTATTAATTTAGTTGCCCTTCTCTGAACTGCTTCAATTTCCAAGATGTCCCTTTTGTATATGGGATTCCAAAACTACACTGCATATTCCAAATGAGGCCTTACCAGTGCCTTGTAAAGAGAGAGAATAATATCTTTCTCTTTTGAATCTATTCCCCTCTTTATACAAGACAATATCTTGCTAGCTCTAACCGTTGCTACCTGGCATTGTTTGCTACAGCTACTTCTGTTATCTACCAGAACCCACAAATCTTTTTCAATTACAGATGCACTTAACACAGAGTTATTTATGATGTAGGTGGCACAGGGATTATTAAATCCCAAATGCATCACCTTACATTTATCAACATTGAATCTCATCTGCCATTCTGCTGCCCATTTTGATAATCTATCTAGGACTGCTTGCAACACTTGCACATCATTTGAAGTTTCCAATGCTCTGCATAGTTTGGTGTCATCAGCAAACACAGAGATCTTGCTCTCAATGCCCTCGTCTAAGTCATTTATAAACAGATTAAACAGAAGCGGCCACAGTACAGAACCCTGAGGCATTCTGCTTATAACTTTAGCCCACATAGATGTAGCTCCATTTACAACCACTATCTGCTTGCGATCCAATATCCAATTCTCTATCCATGCACAAATGTTTTCTTCAAGGCCAACAGTCCTCAATTTATACATTAGTCACCTATGTGGCACAGTATCAAAAGCTTTCACAAAATCCAAGTATACCAGATCCACTGCTGTGCCTGAATCCAAATTCTTACTCACTTCTTCATAAAAAACAATTCAATTTGTCTGGCATGATCTTTTTTTCATAAATCCATGCTGACTACTACTAATAAGATGAGCTCTGGAGACAGACAAGTCAAGGATATGATCCCGTAACAAAGTTTCCACCTTCCCTACCACTGATGTTAGTCTTACAGGTCTATAGTTACCAGGCTGGGAACGACTACCTTTTTTGAATATTGGTATTACATTGCCTTTTTTCCAATTCAGAGGCACATCCCCAGACCAAAGTAAATCTGAAAAGATAAGAAACAGTTGTCTAGATAGAACTGAACTAAGCTCTTTTAAAATCCGAGGGTGTATTCCATCCGGTCCTGGGGCTTTATTGATATTAACTTGTCTAATTGTTTCCACACCATATCCTCCTTCAGCCAGTGTGAATGCTCCTCATTTCTCCCTTGCATATTATTACAACCCCTGCTGTAAGGACTAGGATTCTCAACAGTGAAAACCGATGTAAAAAAACGGTTTAGCAGATTAGCCTTTTTTGCATCCTCTACAACCATCTCAGCCCCTTTATTTAATGGTCCCACATTCTCAGCTTTTTACCATTTATACAGTTAAAAAACATTTTGAGGTTGGACTTGCTTTGTTCGGCAATCCGTATTTCATTTTCTATCTTTTCTTTCTAATTTAATTGCATTCTTGTACTCTTTATTACATCTGTTCCCTCTGATTTCAAAATTTTAAAAGCCTTCTTTTTTTTCATTTCCCTTTTTACCTGAGCATTAAGCCATGCAGGAGTGGACCAACTTTTTTTACACTTGTTCCCTAAAAGGTACAAATTTAGAAATGTAATAGTTTAATATCCCTTTAAAAGTTGTCCACATCTGTTCAGTATCTTTACCTAGAAACAATCCCCCCCCAGTCTATGAGCAGGAGTGATTCCTTTAACAGCACAAAATTAGCTTTCCTAAAGTTAAAAGTTTTTACTAACCCAGGTAATAGGTGTAGGTATCATGATTGGGTTTTAATGACACATCCACTGAAGGCTCCGTCTATGGTAAGTGGTTTACCACTTTGTGCCTAACTTTATGAGAAAATGATCTTTCAATTTAAAGGAGAACTACAGTGGAAGAATCACCTTTAGGTTTGAAGGCTAGAAATGCTGCACATTACACAGCATTTACTGACCTATAAATGCATTGGTAGTTTCATTTTGACAATACATCCATCTGAAGTTTTTGTAGTTGGGGGCCTCCATTTTTCAGACTTGCTCGGTAGCTCAAAATTTCACATGGTGCTTTGTTCCTTAGGGGTCGTGAAACATTTTCAGCCCTTCACAAACATTTACAACTTTTGTAATGCATGTTGCAGACTGCATTGGATGCAATGCAAGTGATTAGTTATAATTGATTAATTAAAAAATAATTGATAAATTAAACACCTAAAAGGGAGCTGCATAGACTGCGACTTTTAAAGAGAAATATATGTATATAGTATAATTTTATTTATTTCAAGAAATCACTGGTGTTGGCTTATTTGATCAGTTTCAAAGGTGTCTAGATATAAATGTAAAATCTCTCAATAGTGAACCTATTTAAAGGGGAAAGTTGGAGGGTATGCCTAACAAAATAAACTATGTTGCCTTTAATCAGGTAGTAAAGGATGGTGAGACCTGTAGTTCACCAATTAGGCAATAAATAAGAGCTTTTCATTACTGAGAAATACATTTTTATTTATTTCTTTAATAACTTTTCCTTGTAAAGGATGCTGGAATAAACAGTTATAATAATAAGTAATAAGTATCAATTAAGATCATTTTACTCATGTGCTGTTGTTAAATAATCATTGCTACCCTAAGATATGCCTTTTTATTATATCACTTAAGTAACTATTTTAAAATTGTTCTGGTTAGTGGTTGAACTACTTATCCCATCATCCATTATTAAACAAAGTGATATATAAATGGTATTATTCAGGGCAGCAATTAACGCCACAAGAATGCATGGTTAGAATTACCCTAATTAATTGAAAGATGTGATTTTGGTAACATTAAGGATGAGGTCACACTGTAACACAGGGTAGCACACCAGAAACAGGCATGCAAGCATGTACGTTGCCATGCGCATGTGCTGCGATTGTGCAATGTTGTGAAATCAGAGCGCATGTGATTGTGCAACACGCAGCAACGCACTAGTGTGGCCACATCAATTGGTCACACTAGTGTCCACTTCTAAAAGCACAATTGGATCGAATCGCGCTTAAAAGCATATTAGTGTGGCCTAGCCCTTAAGTAACTGTCCAGTAAAGGATAGTGGGAAGTATTGTAGGGACATATTAATTTCTTCCCTAAGGCTGAGGCCACACTGCAGCGCTCAGGAATGATGTGTTATCGCATGCGACTGTGTACGCGGTTCTTCTGCGTTTTTGTGATTTTGACATTTTCTGTTATAGAAACTTGTGTTAATGAACCAAAAATGGTGAACGCATGCGTTACCAAAAATGGAAACCTATGCACAATCGCATGCACATCGGTAATCGTGGGAATTTTTGCGTCCCCCAGTTGCCATTTTAACCAAAACGCATGCACAATTGCGAGCGCAAAAAATGCCCAGGTGTGGCCTAGCCCTTAATGTTTATTAAGGGTGAGGCCACACAAGCGCGTTTTAACACACAATGCGATTGCATATTAAAAAGAACACACTAGTTTTGGCCAGTTTGGACACAATAGTTTTGCTGCAATCCTTTAACGAAAGGGCATGAGCAGGGGTGTGTTTAGGGGGGGATTACTGGTGCCTGCTTAGGGATCATTCACACTACAGCAGTTTGTATCCATTTTTCAAACGCAGGTGCGTTTAAAAAATGGACAGGCAGTAAAATCCCATAGGACTTCATAATATCGTTCACACCTGCTGCGTTATAATCCGTTCTATTCCATTCTGTTCCAGTCCGTTTAAAAACGCACTGCATGCAGCATTTCTGTCCGTTTTTTCATGCATTTTCTATAGAAATCTATGGAATACACATTGTGAAAAAATGGATACAAATGTATAAAAAAAAAAGGAAACAAACTGACACAAACACATGCTGTGCGTTTCTGTCAGTTTCTAGTGTGAAGTAGCCTTAGAGCAGTCTGCTGTTTCACTTTTGGTGTCCATAGAATGTTATATATAATGATACATAGAATGTTATATTGTAATTGAGCTGTGAGTTTGTTTCAAAATGTATCCAGAACTAAATTGTGATACCGCACATTAAGGTAATCTACAACAGTGGCTGTAGACTGCCATGCGGTAGTAAACTACTGCAATGGAATTCTATGGATATCGTAAATCTATGATCACTTTATCGTTATTGTTAATTTACGATAACGATCGTAATATTATGACAGTTAAAATGATCAGAAATTAATGATTGTTTTAACGATTGTTAAATCGATCGTTATAGGCTTGGTATTGCTTTTTTTTACCATAAATATGAACAGAAAGAGGTCACATTAAGAAATCCTGGAGGTAATTTTTATAGCTGACCATCAACATTGTATTATATATACATATATATATATATACATATATAAAATATTATATATACACAGCAGAGATTGTTCCAGATATTCGTTATGCACAATCAGTTCAATGTGCCCATACATGGTCCGATGTTATCGTCTCCCTCTACTGTAGTAAGTGTGAAAGACACTAATAGTGTCAATTATTGTTGGAGGGTATGTATTAACCTGGGACACAGAAAACAAGGGCTTCAGACCTAGTTTTGATTAGCTTATCTAAAGGGGAATAAGCAACCATAACTCTATTTTATAAATATTAAAATTAGGATTAAGCAAGCTTGTCTTTCTAAAATCCATATGCACAGCTTTTATTGCATTACTATTTCTAACCTAATGTAGGTGCAGTATTAATGAGTTCTGATAAGTATACATGCAAAATAGAGATGAGTTTGCTATTTATCCTCAATCCCTAAGGCATTGCTTATTAGGCATGCGCGATACCCAGTGGATACAGGTGGAGGAGTCGAGATGGCAGCCCCCCGTGGGACAACTTTAAAACTATATATCTTAACTGTTATTGGGCTGATGTCACCCTGAGTATGTGCATTATACATAACTAGACCTTAATCCTGCTACAATAACGGTCCAAGGGCCCCCTGTCTTTTCCAAATCCAGGGCCCCCGTCTGTCCTGAATCCAGGGGCCCCTCTGTCCCAAATCCAGGGGCCCCTGTCCCAAGCAACCTTACCTGCAGTCTGTTTAATTGCTGTTCTCCCTCCGTGTGTTTCATGTGTTTCTCCCTCTAGTGGTGAGTCAATAGGAACTGCAGAGACTCTCCCTCTAGTGGTGAGTCAATAGGAACTGCAGAGACTCTCCCTATAGTGGTGAGTCCATAGGAACTGCAGTGACACACACGGACACAGGGACGCACACTTAGGGCTTTATTATATATGATGCAATATGTACTTTGTTTCTAGACCAAGTTGTTTTTTCACTTTAGCTGTCCTTTAAAAACAAGATAGCAAATAATTTAGGTCTGTCACCATCTACGGTTAAAAACAACATTGTGGAAAGGTTCAGTGAATCAGAAATAAATCTCTGTGTGTAATGGCCAAGGCACACCATGGTGCAAATATTTCCATAGATAAGAACAGAAGGTGTCAGAATCAAAGCATTTCAGCCACGCTTCAGGCTGGTGCCATGGTCATGGTTCTCTTTTAATCTGCTACTTAAAGGATAAGTGCACTGTAAAATCAAGTTATGTTCATTTGGAAGCTGCCATATAAGCTCTACCCCTCTGAGATTTCCTCTGCTTTCTCCTGCTTGAGCCTCAAACAGTAATGCCTGTGAGTACCGTGCACTCTCCTGCTTGAGCCTTAAAACAGTATTGCCTGTGTGTTCTGTGCATGTGCGTGTGCACGGAACTCACAGGCATTATCTTTTGAGGCTTAAGCAGGAGAAAGCCGAGGAAATCTCAGAGGGGCGGAATTTAACATTCAGCAAACCAGTAACAAGATGTCAGCAACTTCCAAGGCACAAAGCTAGGCTCTGGAGGGGCATAGGTAAAAAAAATCTGGCAACAACATTTTTAAAGCTGCAGCTTCCAAATGAACATAACTTGATTTTACAGTGCACTTATCCTTTAACAGTGTCAGACACTCCCAACATAGGATAACCCTGTGAGAGCAATACATCACCAGTGTAAATAGTAGGAAACACTGCTTTATGGATGGTAATGGTGTTCTTACCCTGAAAAATAAAGTTTGTATACTTCCAACACAGATCCAAAAACAGCTGTTATTGTTTGTTATACAGATTATCATCCAATATCTTAAAGAGCATGTAAACCCTAAAAATAATATTTTAATATAGGATAGATAACCCCTGCCTACCCCCATCCGCCTTGTCAGAATTAATAAAAATAAATTAGAGCGTTACCTACAGCCCCTCGATCCTCCGGTGCATTGATCTGGCTCCCTGCTTGCCGGAACTTGCAAGCAGGGGGCCGGACCGGCAGCTGTGTCTGTGACAATGGAAAGCACCACGTGAATGTAGGGCTGTAAGTTAAAAAAATAACGCGCCGGTTGGTTTTAAAGGATTTAAAACGATTTAACATTAGGTGGAACGCCAAGCAGGGATGGATCCGGATGGTGGGAGGGGGAAAATGGCACTACTATGGAGCTCCTATGCAGGCTGCGCAAGAACGGAAAAGGCATGGACGTGAGGTGATGTAACAGAGCTTGGATTTACAATGAGATGCTCCTGGTCTGCAAAGATAAGGTAGTAATATAATAAATGTAAGTATCTAAAAATTGTCTGAAAGTATTTTAATCTGTTTGGCTTGTTTTAAAGCTAGAATAATGGCCAGTAACATATTAAATTATGGTTTTGGGGTGGACATTCCTTTTAATTAAATAATAGCATTAATTGAAGAATGGGAGGTAAAGGAGCAAAGTCTTACCTCTCGTACTTCAATTAATGAAGACTCCAGGAGCGAAGGGAGGAATCTTACCCGCAAGCGTGATGATCATGGTTAAGTTTCCTCCCTTCATTCCTAGCTCCTGTTATATTAATTGAAAAACAGGAGGTAAGACATAGCTCCTTTACCTACCATTCTTCAATTAATGCTAAAACAGAAAAGTTCACATTTTGCATGAACCTATCCTTTAAACCTTCATTTCTGACACAGCTCCCATTACAACTTTTCACATACAATATAACTTAGACCACTGTTAATTAACCCTTTTGAAAGCTGCGCAAGAACAATCATTAATTCAGACTACCATGTAACAGGTAAAATCCCCAAAATAATCCAAAGGAAAAAAAATCTATCCCTATCATTTAAAGAACAACTATAAAAGAAAATGTTAATGTTTTAAAATTCATTCAGGGTTATTCAATAAAAGTTCTTATCATTAAAAATGGTGCTAATTTTGCCCCAACCAATCAGAAGTTAGCTTTCAAATGTTAAATAAGATCTGATTTGTTGGGGCAAAATTAGCACCATTTTTTACGATAAGAACTTTTATTGAATAACCCTGATTATGTTCCATCAGCTTAGTAATACACACAGACATGTGTTTTGGATTAGACTAATTGTCTATAGCACACGTGTCAAACTCAAGGCCCTTCTGGTCTTTGTTTGTGGCCCCAGTGACTGTACAGCATCCAAGACATACTACACTGCTATGAATTTGTGCAATCCCAAGTAGTAGCATAACTATAGATCTGCCTGCTAGAGACCGTAATCGTCTCTTTTTAAACAGCTGATTGGACATACAATGATATGCGCGATAAGCTGTTTAAAAACAGTTGATCGTGGTATCTAGCAGGCAGATCTATAGTTACGATGCACAAATGGGACTTGCACAAATGGATAGCAGTATAGTAAGGCTAGGATGCAGTCACCGCTATAACAGCTGATTGCGTATCAAGCCTGACACTGGGGAGGGAGGTGTGACAAAGGGCCTTCCATTGGAGTTGGCCATTCCATTACCACACCAGAAGAGGTGAGCATTCCACATTAGCACTTGGTCACCCCATAGGCAGGGGTCCCAGTCCAAAACAGAGTGCTTCACACCCTTTCCCTGGAGAGACCCAGCACTAGGCACAAGTGTGACAGAGTCCAAGTACAGGACCTGCTAAGTATCTTTTATAAAAAATTGGCCTACCACTTAGCCTGTCTTTTTCAATTTGGCCCCTTATGTGATTGAGTTTGACACCCCTAGTCTATAGAGTATTTGCTGGCACACTGGCACAGAGTGCATATAAATGAAACTCCCCTTTAGTCTAATAGTACGTCACATAACATGAGGGATTATCAAAAACTTGATTGGTCATGTCCATATAAAGTAAACTTCCTCGTTATCATCTTGGATGTAGTCTCTGAAGGAGACCCCTTATTAGCCACATGGTTTTCACCTGATGGGAGGGGGCGCTACTAGTGGCCATTTCTAGCAAGGAATATAAAAAAAATAGATGTACACATCTATACATAGTAAAATAGACATTTTACTTAATTCCATCACACATGTGTGTGCATTATTAAGCAGTTTGGACATTATTGGATAATTTACATCTATATATATGATTCATAACAGACAATTGTCCTCTGGCTGCTATCAGTGGTTGTTGTCCTCTGGCTATATGCACACAACAAAATATGCTATCAACCCCTAATACAGCCACCATATAATTTTCCAAAGGAAAAGGGAGTAGCAATCAGATATCTGATATTAAACTCACTTTTACTTACTCACATTATTAGGTGGTTCGGGTGCCCAGGCCCCGAACCCTTCGCTTGAACCACAAAGTCGAGGTCTTGAATAGGCAATCAATAGCAAATGTAGCTACTCACCACTTTCCAAAGGTGGCCTAGGTGTAGATAGCCCCAGGCCCATTGCTAGACCAAAAATGCAGTAAACAAATGATAAGTATCACAGGCTCCAATGAACCAATGCACTAATCAAGACCACAAAACTGAAAACTCACCCTTTGGGTAAAATCATAGTCTTTATTCACTTGACATACTAAACACAGTCCTTAATCAAGGGAAAGATTCACGTTAAAGGACGTGAATATATAGGTGAGTTAACACACCCTCTAAACAGACCAATCATGTGCGCCAAAACAAGTGACCCGGACACACCTTCTGAACAAGTCAGCCATGTGTGTTCTGATAAAAACACAACTAAACATTAAAGGGGAACTGTGGTCCAAAAATGACTTTAGGTAAATTCAGGTAAATTGATAGGAATTGCTCCCCTGAGAATTTTTGCAATTTATTTCCATTGTTTATTTCCATAGTTTTGAAGATATTTACATTTTTGTGTGTGATATGGCAGCAGCATTACCAGGTCCCCTGCACTTCCTGCTCTGAATCTGTCAGTCAATCTGTCCTGTGTTACCTCCTCCCCTTTGCAGCCCCACTGGTTCCTCCCTCTCATGGACCCCATGGTCCCTCCAGTTGTAGGCCCCCCATGGCCCATTATCTTTCAGCCCCGTGTGGCCCCGCCAACTCATGGGTGCTGTGGCCCCCGCCCACTCATGGGTGTCTAAGCCCCGCCCACTTACGGGTGTCATGGGTTACTCAGATACCCCCCCCTACAGAAAACTGTGAGAACTCAGTGAAAGAGAAGGGCTGTAGATTCCCTTACCTTCTCTGTCAGGACTTCACACAGCAGAGAGGAGTAGGGACTTCCTGTCTCCCTCACACACTGAGGGAGTCTGAGGCTGTGCTCGCCGGTGGCACTGTGCAGGAGAAGCCTCAGGAATGTCACAAGTCAGCCTCCCACCCATTAACTTTTTGGTCATTCATTTCTGTATATCTTGGGCTGTGCACGTAGAGAGGTGGTTGATGGCTCGTTTTAAAGGTAGGAAACTGGCCTTTCATTTAAACTTAACTTTTTTGGAGACCACAGTTCCCCTTTAACAGGGAGATTCAATAAATATCGTTTAAAATGGTGCTAATTTTGCCCCAACGAATCAGATGTTAGCTTTCAAATGTTACATAAGTTCTGATTCGTTGGGTCAAAATTAGCACCATTTTAAACGATAAGAACTTTTATTGAACAACCCCCAAAGTGTCAAGTGCACATCAAAATACAATTGATACAAATGAAGTATAATCTAACAATTGATACTAAAGCCAATACAACTGATATACATGATACATAGTAGTATATCATAGTATAGTATTTGAGGTTGAATAAAGACATACGTCCATCCAGTTCAACCCATCTAGCAATATCCTCATTTCCTGCCTAACTGTTGATCAAGAGGAAGGCAAAAAAACCCACCAAATTTATGAAGGGGAAAAAAATCCTTCCTGACTCCAAGTGGCAATCGGAAATTTCCCTGGACCAACTCTACTTTATGAATCAATACCAGTAACTTGCAACATTCCTTGTTTGCAGAAACTCATCCATCATAAAGCAGGAAACTAATAAATAACCATATGTATTTAGATATAAATTATCTACAATGTGACTAATAACCATGAATAATAAAACATTAAAAGTGATAGGTGCTAGAGTGCTTAATTAATGATGAATATGTGAATAATAAATATATTTTATATAATATATATATATATATATATATATATATATATATATAGCCCGAGAAGTTACGGAGCACTCCAAGGTCTAAATAGACTTTATTGTAAAAGTAGGTCTGATAGCCTACGCGTTTCGCCCGCCACAGGGCCGTCCTCAGGGTTACAGACAATGTATGAACACTCCATAAAAGATACAAAAAACCCACGTGATCACACCCCCTACCCGCCCCCCACGTGATCCTACCTGAACCAAGTGAGTGAGAGATAGCCGGGCCGGCTACCAGAAGGAAAGCCTGCCTCCAACCATACAGCGCCGTCCAGAGGTGCAATACCAGGTGCTCCCAAGAACAATATAACCAGGGAGAAGTCAGTGAAAAAGAGCCCAAACTAGAGGGAACCTATGAGCCCCGTATCCCTCTGAGCAAAAAGTGCAGAAGAGCTAAAGTGCCGGACGTGCTTCTAATGAACCGCTATGTTACTAAAAGTGCCTATGCTATTAAAGTGATATTAGTGCTAGTGCCAAAGGCAACCCGAAACGATCGGGTAAAGTGTCGTGTGCCTCAGCCAAATCCGAAATAACCACAACCGCAGTGTCACTAGTAAAAAAGGAAGCTAAAAATATAAGGAGGATTTATCCACCTTTAAAAAGAAAAAAATGTCTAGAGTGGACATGGATTACCAGGACAAAAGGGTCTATGGTTGGCTCTATGGCAAACCACATGATAATATTCCCTATAAGAAACGATTTCGACGAGGCACACTCCGCACTGTCGACAGTTCTGATGAATCCAACCCCTCTGACAATGAAAAGGACACGGCTAGCCCATCGACATCTGTGGGTACCAAGAAGGGGTCCGAACAATCTTTTTTAGGGGTCAATGCTCTTTTTCACTGACTTCTCCCTGGTTATATTGTTCTTGGGAGCACCTGGTATTGCACCTCTGGACGGCGCTGTATGGTTGGAGGCAGGCTTTCCTTCTGGTAGCCGGCCCCGGCTATCTCTCACTCACTTGGTTCAGGTAGGATCACGTGGGGGGCGGGTAGGGGGTGTGTGATCACGTGGGTTTTTTGTATCTTTTTATTGGAGTGTTCATACATTGTCTGTAACCCTGAGGACGGCCCTGTTGGCGGGCTGAAACGCGTAGGCTATCAGACCTACTTTTTACAATAAAGTTCATTATTAGACCTTGGAGTGCTCCGTAACTTCTCTGTATGTATAATCCCTGCGACCTGACGGCCATAAGGGTCATAGGAGGTCACAAAGGGCATCCTCCTTTCTTTGTCACCCCTAATAGGCGTGACTCTTTTATAGGTATCAATTTTCAATCGGGCATCCCTCATTACTGACTTGGGGTATCCCCTTTCCTCAAATCTCCGACACATGGAGTCAAAGCCCCTTTCTCTCTCCTCATGTTTACTCGTTATTCTATCCACCCGTTTCAATTGACTGTACGGTATCGACCATTTGACATGGTCTGGATGTTGACTAGTATACATTAATAGTTGATTCCTATCCGTTGGTTTTTGGTATATCTGTGTATGTAAAAATTGTCCTTCTCGTGTTACCAATATATCAAGAAAATTTATAGATGTATCATTACAAGTCATATCAAACTTAATATTTGGGTGAGCCCCTTTGAGCGTCACGTGGAACTGCGATAGGGACTCAGCGCCTCCCCGCCAGAGGACGAACACGTCATCTATGTATCTCCACCAGGCCACACAGTGGTCCTGGTAGAGATCACTTCGATAGACGTGCACGTCCTCAAACCAAACCATAAAGGTATTGGCATAGGCGGGAGCCGCAGTAGAACCCATCGCGGTCCCACGCAACTGCAAATAGAACTCACCCATAAACGCAAAATAATTCTGAGTGAGTATAATTTCTAACACACTCAAAATTAAATTTCTCTGAGCCGTAAGGAGAGTTCCCGACTTTTAAAATAACCAACAGACCGCTCTCATCCCATCATCATGTGGAATGGCCGTGTACCGACTGGCCACATCCAATGTGGACAGTATCAATGAATCTTCTGGGTTAATCTGAACCTCAGATAATTTCCTCAGAAATTCATTGCTATCCCTCACATACGGGGAGTTCCCTGAACCAGTGGCCCCAGTGCTTTATCCATCAATGTAGCCAATCGGCAAAAGACCGAATCCACCCCCGATACAATGGGGCGACCTGGTGGCCTAGCCGGGTCCTTGTGTATTTTTGGCAGAGTGTATAGCACTGGGGTCCTGGGAAATGGGACACACAGTTTCTCCTTATCATCAATGTTCAACACACCTTTTTCAACATATATCTGAAGACAATCATTAATAGATGTTTTGATACGTGACAATGGATCAAAGGATAACTTACAGTAAACATTGGGATCAGCAAGCTGCTGTTTGATCTCCGCCATATAATAGCTGGTGTCAAGAATGACAATGGCACCTCCCTTATCGGAGGGGCAAATGACTATCCTGCTATCAATTGGCCAGATCATTCAGAGCTTCCCTCTCCCTGTTAGAGATATTAACAAAATTATTTTTTAGATCTGCAATATTCATTTTATTAGTTTAATTCAAAACTTGTTGTATAAAGGTCTCAACCGGAGACAAGGAAGTAGTTGGGACAAAAGTGCCCTTCTTAGTGATACCAAAGTCACTAACCCGTAGTGAGTCACCAGTTTGTTCAATTTGGGACTTGATACAATCAGGTTTAGCAGCAAAGAAAGCCTTAAGTCTCATAGAGCAAAAAACTTGTATAAATCAATGTCAATTTGTAGCCTGTTGCTTATAATTGTGGGCACAAAACCCAATTTGTATCCACTTCGAAGTGATACATTGTAATTGTATTGATGGTATCAATTTCCTGTTTCCAACTATATAATGCTATTCATGTGTGATTAAATTCAAGGCTTGTTTGACTGCTTGAAAAAGGATACTTTCCGAAACGTTGCACTATGTCTGACAAGCTAATAAAGTCTTTTATTGCATCATACCAAGCTGGAGTTATATGTTGATGCTGCTGCATACACATTTATATATATATATTATATTTATATATAAATATATATATATATATATATATATATACTAGCAAAATACCAGCGCTTCGCAGCGGAGATGTATTCAAATAACCTTTTTAGTAAGAAAGCAATAATGTATCAAGATTGCTGTAATCACTCGGCACTTGATATATTAAAGAAAGACAATTCAATAAGCTTTACGATAATGCAACTCTCATTAACTTTAATTTAATTTTATATTTTTTATTCAACTACGAAATTTTGGTGAAAATAACCCCCACCACCCCTCCCCGTCTGCCCCTAATACCCCACTATTCTTCTCTGTCCCCCTCCAAACCCTTCCCCTTACACTTCAGCCAGTCCCCGCACACACCCTGAATTTTTGGTAAAAATCGGTCCAGCGTGTGTGTGCAGGAGTTCAAATTCTATTCCCCCCCATTCACCCCCACCCTAAAAAAATATTTCGTTAACCTTTTACTGGTAAAGGAGTATATGCATACAAATTTGGTTGAAATGGACCAACCAGTCTGTGCAATGTCAGTACTCACGTTACAGGTGCAATGCCAGATACTCACGTTACGGGGAATTTCGAAACGAAACTGCTTAACTTTTGTAAGTAAGGTGCAATGAATGAGCCTGCCAAATTTAAGCCGTTGTGCCTCCACGGCAAGGTTGGAGAATTAGTGATGATTTTGTGTGTGAGTGAGTGAGGGAGGGCTTTGCCTTTTCGAAACGAAACCTGCTTAACTTTTGTAAGTAAGGTGCAATGAATGAGCTCGCCAAATTTAAGCCGTTGCCTCACAGCAAGTTGGAGAGATTAGTGAGAGTTATGAGTGAGTGAGGGAGTGAGTGAGGGATTTGCCTTTTCGAAACGAACCTGCTTAACTTTTGTAAGTAAGGTGCAATGAATGAGCTGCCAAATTTAAAGCCGTCTGCCTCCACGGCAAGTTGGAGAATTAGTGATGATTGTGATGTGACAGTGAGTGAGGGATTTGCCTTTTCGAAACGAAACTGCTTAACTTTGTAAGTAAGGTGCAATGAATGAGCCTGCCAATTTAAGCGTCTGCCTCCACGGCAAGTTGGAGAATTAGTGATGAGTGAGGAAGTGGAGAATTGGATGAGTGTGAGTGAGTGAGTGAGGAGCTTTGCCTTTTTGAAACGAAACCTGCTTAACTTTTGTAAGTAAGTGCAATGAATGAGCCTGCACAATTTAAGTCGTCTGCCTCCACGGCAGTTGGAGAATAGATTGAGTGAGGCAAGTTGGAGAATAGTGATGAGTGAGTGAGTGAGGGCTTTGGCTTTTCGAAACACCTGCTTAACTTTTTGTAAGTAAGGTGGCAATGAATGAGCCTGCCAAATTTAAGCCGTCTGCCCCCACGGCAAGTTGGAGAATTAGTGATGAGTGAGTGAGTGAGTGAGGGCTTTGCCTTTTCGAACGAAACTGCTTAACTTTTGTAAGTAAGGTGCAATGAATGAGCCGCCAAATTTAAGCGCTCGCCTCCACGGCAACAAGTTGGAGATTAGTGGTGAGTGAGTGAGGGCTTTGCCTTTTCGAAAAAACCTGCTTAACTTTTGTAAGGAAGGTGCAATGAATGAGCCTGCCAAATTTAAGTCGTCTGCCTCCACGGCAAGTTGGAGAATAGTGATGAGTGAGGCAGTTGGAGAATTAGTGATGAGTGAGTGAGTGAGTGAGGGCTTTGCCTTTTCGAAACGAAAAACCTGAGAACTTTTAAGTAAGGTGGCAATGAATGAGCCTGCCAAATTTAAGCCGTCTGCCTCACGCAAGTTGGAGAATTAGTGATAGTAGGATGAGTGAGTGAGGAGTGAGGGCTTTGCCTTTCGAAACGAAACCTGCTTAACTTTGTAAGTAAGGTGCAATGAATGAGCCTGCCAAATTTAAGCCGTCTGCCTCAAAGGCAAGTTGGAGAATTAGTGATGAGTGAGTGAGTGAGTGAGGGATTTGCCTTTTCGAAACGAAACCTGCTTAACTTTTGTAAGTAAGGTGCAATGAATGAGCCTGCCAAATTTAAGCCGTCTGCTTCCACGGCAAGTTGGAGAATTTGTGATGAGTTAGTGATGAGTGAGTGAGTGAGTGAGGGCTTTGCCTTTTCGAAACGAAACCTGCTTACTTTGTAAGTAAGGTGCAATGAATGAGCCTGCCAAATTTTAGCCGTCTGCCTCCACGGCAAGTTGGAGAAATTAGTGATGAGTGAGGCAAGTTGGATTAGTGAGAGTGAGTGAGTGAGTGAGTGAGGGCTTTGCCTTTTGAAACGAAACCTGCTTAACTTTTGTAAGTAAGTGTGCAATGAATGAGCCTGCCAAATTTAAGTCGTCTGCCTCCAACGGAAGTTGGAGAATTAGTGATGAGTGAGGCAAGTTGGAGAATTAGTGATGAGTGAGTGAGTGAGGGCTTTGGCTTTTCGAAACGAAACACTGCTTACTTTGTAAGTAAGGTGCAATGAATGAGCCTGCCAAATTTAAGCCGTCTGCTCCACGGCAAGTTGGAGAATAGTGATGAGTGAGTGAGTGAGTGAGGGCTTTGCCTTTTCGAAATGAAACTGCTTAACTTTTGTAAGAAGGTGCAATGAATGAGCCTGCCAAATTTAAGCGTCTGCCTCCACGGCAAGTTGGAGAATTAGTGAGTGAGTGAGTGAGGGCTTTGCCTTTTCGTAATAAAACATGCTTAACTTTTGTAAGTAAGGTGCAATAATGAGCCTGCCAAATTTAAGTCGTTCTGCCTCCACGGAAGTTGGAGAATTAGGATGATGAGGCAGTTGGAGAATTAGTGATGGTGAGTGAGTGAGTGAGGGCTTTGCCTTTTCGAAACGAAACCTGCTTAACTTTTGTAAGTAAGGTGAATGAATGAGCCTGCAAATTTAAGCCGTCTGCCTCCACTGAAAGTTGGAGAATTAGTGATAAGTTAGTGATGAGTGAGTGAGTGAGTGAGGGCTTTGCCTTTTCGAAACGAACCTGTAACTTTTGTAAGTAAGGTGCAATGAATGAGCCTGCCTAATTTAAGCCGTCGCCTCAGGCAAGTTGGAGAATTAGTGATGAGTGAGGCAAGTTGGAGAATTAGTGTGGTGAGTGAGTGAGTGAGTGAGGGCTTTGCTTTTCGAAACGAAACCTGCTTAACTTTTGTAAGTAAGGTGCAATGAATGAGCCTGCCAAATTTAAGCGTCTGCCTCACAGGCAAGTTGGAGAATTAGTGATGAGTTAGTGATGAGTGAGTGAGTGAGTGAGGGCTTTGCCTTTTCGAAACGAAACCTGCTTAACTTTTGTAAGTAAGGTGCAATGAATGAGCCTGCCAAATTTAAGCCGTCTGCTTCCATGGCAAGTTGGAGAATTAGTGATGAGTGAGGCAAGTTGGAGAATTAGTAGTGAGTGAGTGAGTGAGTGAGTGAGGGCTTTGTCTTTTCGAAACGAAACCTGCTTAACTTTTGTAAGTAAGGTGCAATGAATGAGCCTGCCAAATTTAAGCCGTCTGCCTCCACGGCAAGTTGGAGAATTAGTGGTGAGTTAGTGATGAGTGAGTGAGTGAGGGCTTTGCCTTTTCGAAATGAAACCTGCTTAACTTTTGTAAGTAAGGTGCAATGAATGAGCCTGCCAAATTTAAGCCGTCTGCCTCCACGGCAAGTTGGAGAATTAGTGATGAGTGAGGCAAGTTGGAGAATTAGTGATGAGTGAGTGAGTGAGTGAGGGCTTTGCCTTTTCGAAACGAAACCAGCTTAACTTTTGTAAGTAAGGTGCAATGAATGAGCCTGAGTAGTGTAGCACCTATACTTCTCGTCAAACTCAAAAGTGACAGGTGCCCCGCCCACTCTCCTCCCACTCTCCTCCCATTTCTCCTCCCATTCCCTGCCCCTCTTCCTGTCCCTTCTGAGGCCAAAACACGCCCTCTTTTTGCCCTCACTATGACAACATCCTGTTTCCTGTTTCCTTGCCCACAGTATGACAACAATGAAGGACAAGGAAAAAAACCCTAACGATAGAAGGGTGCCCTACAGGGGCCGGGGACATCTAGAGCCTATGGCCTAGGTCAAACTTCCACTTCTGGCTAAGGAAGAACGGGGTCGCAGGGAGGAGGTAGGTCAAAAAAGAACGCTGGTTAATGAAGACAAAGCAGATAATGTTCAAGATTGCTGTAATCCTAATCGCGCACTTGATATATTAAGAAAGACAATTCAATGCGCTTTACGATAATGCAACTCTCATTACTTTAATTTAATTTTTATATTTTGTATTCAACTACGAAATTTTGGTGAAAATAACCCCCACCACCCCTCCCCGTCTGCCCCTAATACCCCCCACTATTCTTCTCTGTCCACCCCTCACCAAACCCTTCCCCTGTACACCTCAGCCAGTCCCCGCACACACCCTGAATTTTGGTAAAAATCGGTCCAGCCGTTAGTGTGCAGGGATTCAAAATCTATTCCCCCCATCACTCACCCCCAACCCTAAAAAAAATATTTCGTTCCTTTTACTGGTAAAGAGTATATGCATACCAATTTGGTGTAAATGGGAAGACCAACCAGTCTGGTGCAACGTCATTCTGACCTTACATGTCAATATCACAGGGTACTCAAGGCAATACTCACGTTACAGGTGGAATTTCGAAACGAAACCTGCTTAACTTTTGTAATAAGGTAGGTCCAATGATAGAGCCTGCCAAAAAGTGCCGTGTGCCTCCACGGCAGTTGGAGAATTAGTTGATGAGTGAGTGAGTGAGGGAGGGCTTTGCCTTTCGTAAACGAAACCTGCTTAACTTTTGTAAGTAAGGTGCAATGATGAGCCTGCCAAATTTACCCTCTGCCTCAAAGCAAGTTTGAGAAATTAGTGATGATTGAATAGAGTGAGTGAGGGATTTGCCTTTTCGAACGAACCTGCTGGGAGAGAACTGTTTTAATAGGTGCAATGAATGAGCCTGCCAAAATTTAAGCCGTCTGCCTCACAGCGGCAAGTGGGTGGAGAATTAGTGATGAGTGGTGTGAGTGAGTGGAGGGATTTGCCTTTTCGAAACAAAACCGTCTTACTTTGTGTAAGTAGGGGTGGCAAATGAATGAGCCTATGCCAAATTTAATACCCGTCTGCCCTACCAGCAAGTTGGAGAATAGGTGATGAGTGAGGTCAAGTTGGATATTGGGGAGTGAGTGAGTGGTGGTGAGTAGTAGGGCTTTGCCTTTGTTGAAACGAAACAATGCTAACTTTTGTTTAAGTAAGGTGCTGAATGAGCCTGCCAAATTTAAGTCGTCTGCCTCCACGGCAAGTTGGAGAAATTAGTGATAGGAGTGGAGGCAAGTTGAGATTAGTGATGAGTGAGTGAGTGAGGGCTTGTGGCTTTTCGAAACGAAACGCTTAACTTTGTAAGTAAGTGTGCAATGAATGAGCCTGCCAAATTTAAGCCGTCTGCCTCCACGCAAGTTGAGAAGATAGTGATGTGAGTGGTGAGTGAGGGGGCTTTGCCTTTTCGAAATGAAACCTGCTTAACTTTTGTAAGTAAGGTGCAATGAATGAGCCTGCCAATTTAGCCGTCTGCCTCCACGGCAAGTTGAGAATTAGTGGTGAGTGGATGAGGGCTTTGCCTTTTCGAATTAAAACATGCTTAACTTTTGTAAGTAAGGTGCAATGATGAGCCTGCCAAATTTAAGTCGTCTGCCTCCACGGCAAGTTGAGAATTAGTGATGAGTGAGGCAAGTTGGAGAATTAGTGATGAGTGAGTGAGTGTGAGGGCTTTGCCTTTTCGAAACGAAACCTGCTTAACTTTGTAAGTAGGTGCAATGATGAGCCTGCCAAATTTAAGCCGTCTGCCTCACTGAAAGTTGGAGAATTAGTGATAAGTTAGTGATGAGTGAGTGATTGAGTGAGGGCTTTGCCTTTTCGAAACGAAACCTGCTTAACTTTTGTAAGTAAGGTGCATGAATGAGCCTGCCTAATTTAACCGTCTGCCTCCGCAAGTTGGAGAATTAGTGATGAGTGAGGCAAGTTGGAGAATTAGTGATGAGTGAGTGAGTGAGTGAGTGAGGGCTTTGCCTTTTCGAAACGAAACCTGCTTAACTTTTGTAAGTAGGTGCAATGAATGAGCCTGCCAAATTTAAGCGCGTCTGCCTCCACAGCAAGTTGGAGAATTAGTGATAGTTAGTGATGAGTGAGTGAGTGAGTGAGTGAGTGAGGCTTTGCCTTTTCGAAACGAAACCTGCTTAACTTTGTAAGTAGTGCAATGAATGAGCCTGCCAAATTTAAGCCGTCTGCCCTCCACGCAAGTTGGAGAATTAGTGATGAGTGAGGCAGTTGGAGAATGAGTGATGAGTGAGTGATGGAGTGAGTGAGGGCGCAAGTTGGGAATTAGTGATGAGTGAGTGAGGGCTTTGCCTTTTCGAAACGAAAACTGCTTAACTTTTGTAAGTAAGGTGCAATGAATCAGCCTGCCAAATTTAAGCTGTCTGCCTCCACGGCAAGTTGGAGATTAGTGATGAGTGAGTGAGTGAGTGAGGGCTTTGCTTTTCGAAACGAAACCTGCTTAACTTTTGTAAGTAAGTGCAATGAATGAGCCTGCCAATTTAAGCCGTCTGCCTCCATGGCAAGTTGGAGAATTAGTGATGAGTGAGGAGTTGGAGATAGTGAGTGAGTGAGTGAGTGAGTGAGGGCTTTGCCTTTCCGAAACGAAACCTCTTACTTTTGTAAGTAAGTGGCAATGAATGAGCCTGCCAAATTTAAGCCGTCTGCCTCCACGCAAGTTTGGAGAATTAGTGATGAGTGAGTGAGTGAGTGAGGGCTTTGCCTTTTCGAAACGAAACCTGCTTAACTTTTGTAATAAGGTGCAATGAATGAGCCTGCCAATTTAAGCCGTCTGCCTCCACAGCAAGTTGGAGAATTAGTGATGAGTTAGTGATAGTGAGTGATGAGTGAGTGAGTGAGGGCTTTGCCTTTTCGAAACAAAACCTGCTTAACTTTTGTAAGTAAGGTGCAATGAATGAGCCTGCCAAATTTAAGCCGTCTGCCTCCACGGCAAGTTGGAGAATTAGTGATGAGTTAGTGATGAGTGAGTGAGTGAGTGAGTGAGGACTTTGCCTTTTCGAAACGAAACCTGCTTAACTTTTGTAAGTAAGGTGCAATGAATGAGCCTGCCAAATTTAAGCCGTCTGCTTCCACGGCAAGTTGGAGAATTTGTGATGAGTTAGTGATGAGTGAGTGAGTGAGTGAGGGCTTTGCCTTTTCGAAACGAAACCTGCTTAACTTTTGTAAGTAAGGTGCAATGAATGAGCCTGCCAAATTTAAGCCGTCTGCCTCAACGGCAAGTTGGAGAATTAGTGATGAGTGAGTGAGGGCTTTGCCTTTTATTATAATAGATATATATAAATAGACCTTAAATTTAAACTAAAGTAGTGTCTCACTATATCAAGATTACTAATCAAACGTCCAATAGTAAGAATGGAAAATCAAAAATATAAAAAATACATATATATTTTGGGATATATATTTATAAATACGCTATATATAGAATAATAATGTACATATAAATATTAGATAAATAAGAAACTTACATAGATAAAATATTTAGAATGAAAACTAATGTTTATAAATATATAGCTAATACATAAATATATAACCTGAGAACAATAATAAATTAAAATCTTTTGGTCCAGTCCAGTGAAACAGTTGATATCGAATTTAGAATTCATTCCTTGGGGATGTCTGGAAAAGTCCATTTCGCCTCCTGCTTTAAAAATATAGTAGATTGATCTTTATTCCTACTATTATAATATATACGCTGGATCCCCTGTACTACTACATTACCAAGGTTACCATTTGGTTACAAGGTTACCGTTGTCTGACTATAGGGCTATTTTCTTAATTTCCCGGATATGTTCCATTATTCTCAACTTTAACATATAAGTGATGTACAGCTGTACAGCCCACATATTGTAAGGAACACTTATCACAGGTTATAGATAACATATTCAGAAGTGCAGTTAATGTATTGTCGAATATTATGTTTTTTGGTAACAGTTCTTAAATGTGAGTCCTGATTTAATTGTACTACGCGTAATACATCTATTATGACTACATTTGTACATACCTAGAGTTCGACACCATTCTGTAACAGATTTACATATGTAGCCTCTATATTCACTGGGAGATACCAGTAAGTAGTCTCTCAATGTATGTACTTTTCTTGGGTAAATTAAGACCCAATACTCTCTCCATTTTTTTATCCATTTTAAGTACTGGTAAATGAGTTTGTATAATCTTAACAATACCTTTAAATTGGGGATTGTAACTGGAAACAAAAGTAACTCAAAAATCTTGATTCTTGTGTTCACTAATTTTATTATGTTTGTCATGTTGTCCTCTCTTAGGAACATGGTTAGGTTCATAAGACAATGGTTTATTATTAAATAGATTACAAGTTCTCTGAGAATAGTTCACATTATAATTTTTATCTTTTTTGGTATTAAATATTTGACCTACTCTGATTCGCCACATTATTTATTGCAATATCAATATTATGTGGTCGATATCCACTTTCAGCAAAGTGTTGTTTATCTCAAACACCTTATCAAGAAAGTTATTATCTTTAGAATAGATAGGTCTTAGTCTTAAAGGACAACTCCGCCCTCATAAGAACATCTTTTAGAAAGAATGGCCTCTTTAAAATATGTTGATATATCATACTTTGTCCTATGAATTAATTACTGTATGCCTGCTATGCTTCTGCATGCTTCATGGAAATTGATCAATTTAGAAACCTGTACTGAGCCTGGGCATGCTCAGAAGAGGCATTCAGTCATTGGCTGTGATGTCAACTGTCAAATTCATAACTGACAAGTTATGGAAGAGCCAGAGAGCAGAAACAGGGGGAAAAGGACATTGTGCAGGATTTCAGGTTAGACTTATATATTTCAGATTTCAAACTATTACCGTTTAGGGTTTTGGGGGGCGATTTACCGTATGTAAGTTTTCATTTTAGGGCTGGACTTGCCCTTTAAAGGGACACTAAACTGAAAAAAATTACTTGCCTTTATATTTTCTATATTTTTAGTGTTGCCAGGAACTGACGGTATTGAGACTTTATCTTTACGTTGTGTACCTTCATTTCCGAACAAGCGCGCGGCCGCCAAACGCTTGTTCAGGAATGACCGAAAAGTTCCATCGGCCGCGCTAGACTCCTTATAAAGGAGTCTAGCATGGCAGATGGAAAAACACAGTCCCGAGCGTTCTACCTATGATGTTCAAAGGGAAAACGCTTGGGACTGTGTGTATGCAGTGACAGACAGGATCTTGCAGATCTTGTCTGTCATCTTTCAGTGATCTTTACTGTGTGTACCCAGCTTAAGTCTAAAAGTGGTTTCAGTGAGGAGTGTCGGGGAGTGTCCCCGATGACGGCTGATTGGCCAAAATGCGTAGGACACTCCCCCGACACTCCTCACTGAAACCACGTGGTCTGGAATATCAAGCGTGGAGTAGGAGACTCCGACCCCGGTAAATTGCTAACAAACAACCAGCAAATTGTGCTGCCAGAGACGACCGCTAACTAAACTCATCCCTGGCCGAGGATCTGGAGATCGATGGATAAGAGCTGCAGCCCAGTCAATTAAAAGTGATGGGAGTCTGTCTCAAGCACGCTACTAACCACTTAACAAGAGAAGGTGTCGTATACATTTTATCTCTGTACTTTTATAAGAGCTGGATCAGTCCTTTTACCCAACAGCTACAAAGGCTAATACAATTAAGTTGACTTTATAGCTGTAGCAACAGCAAAATTGAGACTATTTTAAGTACAGCTCGTTACAGGTTTATCAAGCAACATAGCATTGATTTTATTGGCTTTTACTGGATATTATCTTCTATGATCTGCTACATTGGATAATACCTATTCTGACTCTAATATCAAATCATTTGGTTCATAGAGACATACCACCTGTATATTGAACTCTATTGGTCTGTTTGTATGTTTAGTTTATAGATGTTTTTACGGTGTGTGTTTGGTATATTTTTAAGTTATTTCTGCATTATATAGAGCTCTTATTATCACCCCGCTGGCAGGGTTTATTTAAAGGGCATGTCCACCCCCAAAACTAGAATTTAACCCACTACTGGCCCCACTCTGTAGTGTAATAAAATCTTTACCTTACATCCCTGCTCCAAATGGCTGCCCTGTAATGTCCCAAAAACTATATATAGGACTCTGCCTCCTGTCTCTCCTCAGGGAGAATTTTGCCCCCCCCCTCTCTCTCCCACCCGTTTTGTTCTCCCTCCCAATAGCATAAATCCCCTTTTCTGTAGTGTAGGGTTCCCTCCCCCAACCGCCATATTACTTTTTGAAGAAACTCCCCCAAATTCTACTTACCTTACCTCTCTCACCTGGCGTTCTGGATAACCGGAAGACATGTCCATGATTGGCTGCCTCTCAGCCAATCACGGATGTGGCTGCTGGTCGGGCCCCCTGCTTACTGTTTCGTGCAAGCAGAGGGCCAGGACAGTATGCCAGAGAAGAGAGGCAATGCAAGTAATGATCGGGGAAGTTTCTTCAAAAAGTAACATAGCGGTTGGGGCAGGGGGGGGAGCCCTACACTACAGAAAAAGTTTTTAAATGGGTGGACATGCCCTTTAAAGGGTTAATCTAGGATAGGAACATAGAATATTTGTTGTTCTAGGTTTAAAAGGTATATTAATAAATATGTGCATTTTATGACATTAATATATGTCATAATTAAGTTTATTTTTATATTTTCTATCTATTTCTAGTCAATTGTCCTCTGGATTGGCATCCGAGTGCTCTACTTATTTACTGCTATATCTTGTTATTCTGTTAGATTAAGACATATCTATAGAGCTACCAGTGTGGCTTCTGACAGGTGATTCTGCGGCGTGTGAACATGTCCCTTTGGTTTCCATGTTCCCAAAAGTCTCTTTGTCTTTTATATGAATCAGTTCTCGATAGAATATGCCTGTTCTTTCTAACAGCAGGTGTAGAAGTATGTCTTGAGAAAATCTTTATTGCCTTCTTTTGTCTTGAAGTTTCCCTAGAAGAAATAGAGGCAGAAAAAGAGGAAGCAGTATCTAGATGATGGATACTCCTCTGTGCTAACATCAGAGGAAAAACTAACCCCTCTTTGATGTTTCTTATTCCTAGTATATGACTTATTCAAAGTATTATTCTCTTTGAAAAAAATACTGCTTTTCATATACCTTATCATTGTCATAATCATAACGGTCTCTTTTACACTTCTTAGTTTTAATGTTCATAATTTCTATTTCAAATTGATTTAATTTTTCCTTTAACTTGTTATTCAAATTGTCAAACTCTTTCCCATCTTTGAGTTTGACAGCCAAATTATTCAGTTTGTCCATCTCAATTTTGGTTTTGTTTAAACTCAGAGATTTTTATCTATTAGCACTGATACGGCTCCCTGCTTGCCAGAATTTGCAAGCAGGGGGCCGGACCGGCAGCCACGTCTGTTATTGGCTAAGATGCGGCTAATCACAGAGGCGGCTGACGTCAGTGGAGCACTGCGGGAACAAAGGGCTGTAAATACAAATCTGATTTTTTTTTTCAAAAAAATTACTTAGTGGTTAGGTCTGGGCAGGAAGTATCTATCTTTCACTAGACAACTATACTGGTGAAACACACGCATGATCAGCAGAGTGTTAAATAGGTATACAATAAAACCCACCCACTCTTGTGTTCCTGCATTATATCAGAAAGAAGATTTTAATGTCCAAACTCCCGTTCCCCAGACCATAAATCCTGCCTTTCCCTCTCTGTCGGCGCTGAAAATTAAAATGTGCCATTTATTTCACATATTCCGCATATTCCAAATGAGGCCTTACCAGTGCCTTGTAAAGAGGGAGAATAATATTTTTCTCTCTTGAATCTATTCTCCTTTTTACACAAGACAATATCTTGCTAGCTCTAGCCGTTGCTACCTGGCATTGTTTGCTATAGCTAAGTCTGTTATCTACCAGAACCCCCAAATATTTTTCCATAACAGATGCACTTAACACAGAGTTATTTATGGTGTAGGTGGCACAGGGATTATTACATCCCAAATGCATCACCTTACATCTATCAACATTGAATCTCATCTGCCATTCTACTGCCCATTTTGATAATCTATCTAGGTCTGCTTGCAGCACTTGCACATCATTGGAAGTTTCCAAAGCTCTGCATAGTTTAGTGTCATCAGCAAACACCGAGACCTTGCTCTCAATGCCCCCTTCTAAGTCATTTATAAACAGATTAAACAGAAGCGGCCCCAGTACAGAACCCTGAGGCACTCCGCTTAGAACTTTAGCCCACATAGATGTAGCTCCATTAACCACCACTCTGTTTGCGGTCCAATAACCAGTTCTCTATCCATGAACAAATGTTTTCTTCAAGGCCAACAGTCCTCAGTTTATACATTAGTCGCCTATGTGGCACAGTATCAAAAGCTTTTGCAAAATCCAAATATACCACATCCACTGCTGTGCCTGAATCTAATTTCTTACTCACTTCTTCATAAAAACCAATTAAATTTGTCTGGCATGATCTATTTCTCATAAATCCATGCTGACTACTACTAATAAGATGATCTCTGGAGACAAAGTCAAGGATATGATCCCTTAACAAAGTTTCCATCACTTTCCCTACCACTGATGTTAGGCTTACAGGTCTATAGTTTCCAGGCTGTGAACGACTACCTTTTTTGAATATTGGTATTACATTGGCTTTTTTCCAATCCAGCGGCACATCCCCAGACAAAAGCGAATCTAAAAAGATGAGAAACAATGGTCTAGATAGAACTGAACTAAGCTCTTTTAAAATCCGAGGATGCAATCCATCTGGTCCTGGGGCTTTATTGATATTAACTTTGTCTAATTGTTTCCGTACCATATCCTCTGTTAGCCAATGTGAATACTCTTCATTTCTTCCCTGCATATTATTACAATCCCTACTGTAAGGACAAGGATTCTCAACAGTAAAAACCGATGCAAAAAAACTGTTTAGCAGATTAGCCTTTTCGGCATCCTCTACAACCACCTCAACCCCATTATTTATTATAGTCCCACATTCTCAGGACCTCATCTTTTTACCATTTATAACTTAAAAAAATTTTGGGGTTGGACTTGCTTTGTTCGGCAATCCGTATTTCATTTTCTCTTTAGCTAGTTTAATTGCTTTCTTGTACTCTTTATTACAGCTTTTGTACTCCCTGTAAGCCTGTTCGTGCCTTCTGTTTTAAAATTTTAAAAGCCTTTTTTTTTTTTTTCCATTTCCCTTTTTACCTGAGCATTAAGCCATGCAGGAGTGGACCTCATTTTTTTACACTTGTTACCTAAAGGTACAGTTTAGAAATGTAATAGTTTAATATCCCTTTAAAAGTGGTCCACATCTGCTCAGTATCTTTACCTAGAAACAGTTCCCCCCAGTCTATAAGAAGGAGTGATTCCTTTAACAGCATAAAATTAGCTTTCCTAAAGTTAAAAGTTTAGCCAGTGCACGTTTTTTGCAACCTATATTAAGTGACACTATATCATGGTCACTATTCCCTAAGCTTCCCATTACCCTCATCTCCAAAATGAGCTCAGGTTATAGATATCACCAGATCCAACAACGCATTCTGTTAGTGGAACTTCTACCATCTGTGAAAGAAATGCTCAATAGGAATTTAAGAACTTTATACCTTTGAGGTGCTGGCATTTCCCTTACTCCAATCTATGTCAGGGGAGTTAAAATCCCCCATAACCGAACATGCCCCATACCAGCGCCTTTGCCAACTGCATATGGAGATTAATTTCCACCTCTTCCCCGGCATTTGGCGGCTTATAACATACTCCAACAATTAATTTACCTACCTTCTTGCTCCTGTACACAGTTCCACCCATATGTTTCTGCCATATCGTTTTCTCCCCCATCTATTCTATCTTTTAAATTTGGCTTCAATTCTTTTAACGTACATACATACTCCTCCTCCTTCTTATTAACTCTGTATGTCTAAATAAGGAGTATCCTTCAATATTTACTGTTCCAGTCGTGTGAATCATTAAGCCATGATTCTGCTAAACCAATTACATCATACCTTTCCTTTAAAGCTATTATTTCAAGTTCGCCGTTTTTTCCAGCCAGACTTCTTGCATTTGTAAACATACATTTTAGATTATCAATTGATTTACTTCATACCTGGTCGTACATGCTCCTTATCTCTATGCTCCCCCCTCCCCCTTCTCCTCCCCCGTTGTTTTAATAGCCCCCTGATCCCCCTGGTGATTTCAAACGTTCCCTCCCCCCCCATACCTATTTTAAAATCTCCTCCAACCCCCTAGCCATCTTCTCCCCCAAAACAGCTGCACCATCACCATTGAGGTGCAGTTTTGGAATCCCATATACAAAAGGGACATCTTGGCAATTGAGGCAGTTCAGAGAAGGGCAACTAAATTAATAAGGGGAATGGAGGGGCTTGAATATGCAGGCAGATTAGACAAGTTAGGGCTGTTAACATTGGAGAAGCGACGTTTGCGTGGGGACTTGATAACCTTATACAAATATATTAATGGCCCATACAATGAACTCTCTGGTGCATTGTTTACTAACAGGTCATATCAGAGGACACGTGGACATCCTTTAAGGTTGGAGAAAAGAAATTTCATCTTCAGTTTAGGAGAGGTTTCTTTACAGTGAAACGGTGAAACTGTGGAACTGTCTTCCAGCAGATGTGGTAATGGCAAGTTCATAAATAGCTTTAAAAAAGGCTGGATAAGTTTCTAAAACTAAAAAATATTGAGAATTACTGATATTAATGCATATAGATGTGGTTGATCCAGGGATACTTTCCGATTGCTGTTTGGAGTCAGGAAGGAATTTTTTTTCCCCTTTTTAGCTGGGTTTTTTGCCTTCCTCTGGATCAACTGTTAGGTAGGGTTAAAAAAAAAAAAAAAAGGGGGTGAATAGGTTGGACTTGATGGACGTATGTCTTTATTCAACCTTAATTACTATGTAACTAGCTAACTAACTATGTAACGAGCTGGACTTTAAAGAATCTTTAAAAGTATCTTGCTTGCGCTTGGGGGTATGGGGTAGGGTAGGGGAAGGGTTAAAACAAGAAGTAAAAAATAAAAAATAAATAGGTTAAGATCAAGATCTCTGTAAACAAACCAGTTTAAAATGACACTTCCATATATTAAAATTAAACTTCAACCACTCACTTGTGTCTATCCACCACTAGGGGTAATGCAGGCTTTACTCTGTGCTGTTCTGATGCTTGCTTGGTCTGTATAGTTCCCAAAAACCTCTGCACAAAGGAATAAGGTTGCCAACAAACTTTATTATAGCAATTTAAAACAATAAAAAGCACTAAAAAACGTCCATTAGCAGTTTTTGAAGTTGCACCTCTCTGCTATGGTGTGGCCCCTTTAAGTCGTGGCTTGTGAGGTAGTTCCTACGCGTTTCGCTGTTTTAATCCTTACAGCTTCATCAGGGACACAAAGGACCCTTGGAATGGCTTCTCCAAGTTCCCATATATGAGGCAGGATGCACATTGCATGGCCCCAACAAAACTGTCTATCCTAAACAGTAATAAACAATAGATAACCAGCAATCTTGTTTTAATACCTTTCTTGTTCTAAATGCTTTTGTTACTCAAGGCTTCAATGTCACCCTTAAAGGGCATTTCCACCCCCAAAACTATAATCCCCCAACTACTGGCCCACCATGTAGTGTAGTTTAATCCTTAACTCACATCCCAGCTCCATCTGGTTCTCCTGTAGTCCCCCCCCCAAAGTCCCAAAAACTGACCACCAGGAGGCTAGCAGGTCCATATAGGACACTGCTGCTACCTGGCCTCCGGAGATTTCTGCCATGCGTGCTGCAGCCCTTGTCCCCCTCCCTCCCCTCCCTCTCCCTCCCTCCCTCCCTCCCGTTCTGCTATCCCTCCCCCTAGCGTTATTTCCCTTAACACAGCCTTCCCCCATGTCCCCCAGCCCCAACTGCATACTTTTTATTTTTAGAAAGCTCCCCAATGATTTACTTACCTCTCCGCTTTCCTACGCGGACGTGAGCTGCCGGCAGCCGCGTCCGTGATTGGCTGCCGCTCAGCATTTCCTCGCAAGCAGAGGGACGGGAGCGCAGCGAAGGAAAGAGGGGAGGTAAGTAGAGTTTGGGGGGCTTCTGAAATTAAAAATTACCGGTGGTGGGGCTGGGGGACATGGGGGAACAATATCAAATTTTAATTTTTAGGGTGGACATAGCCTTAAAACAGTAAAAGCCCTTAAAAACAGAAGGATTTATGTGAGGTTCAAAACCAAATACGATCAAGTGCAAAGGAAATTTAAACCAATTAACTAATCACCCTTTCAATCAGAGCAAGAAGAAAGGAAAGAAATTATGGAAAAAGCTTTTCTCTCTCTCACAGCCCCCACTTTACAGGTAACAATACAATTACTACCAACAACTTATTTTAGAAACCCACAGGGCTAAAGCACCAAGAGGTTCACCACCTTTTGGGGGAGGAGATACCCTTTAAAGTAGCTAAATAGTTTACCACACTTACCAATGCACTTACCAATGCACCGAGAGCAGCTATCGGTAAGTTACGTCGCTGGAGCTATTGCATGGAGGAGCCGATGACCTGCCACCAATTATTCCAGTAGTATGAAGTTAAAAAAGTGATTACATATACTCAGGCAAGTTCCCATGAATAAAATGTTGATTGTTATAATGCATTTACACTGATTGCAAACCACAGTTAACTAAACGCTTTTGTTTTAATGCTCTGTCAGTGTTAAAGGGCTTACAGTGTGCATACCCTTTAAAAACAGAATAAACTTAACCCCACTCCTTGGCCCCACTGTGTACGTGTGTAAAATCCTTACCTTAGTGCTAGGCCACACTATCGCGCTTTTTTTTGCGTTTGCGCATGGGTTTTTTTGATCATTGAAATCGCGGCAATGCTCTGAAAACGCGCGTTTTTGGATGCGATGCGATTTGCGTTCTGCATTTTTTTATCGCAATCGCATGCATTTTTCTATATCTAATGAAAAACACATGCGCAAATGCACAAAACCGCACATAAAATTGCATGCGATTCCGTGTGCGATTGTGTTTCTGGCGAGTGTTGCTGTGCCCTTCATCTCTGCTCCAAATGGCTGCCCTGCAATGTACCTAAAAGCCCTAAAATGTAAGAAGCAGGAGCCTGGCTGTGTCCATATAGGTCTCTGCCTCCTGTCTCTCTTCTGGGAGAACTATGACATGCGCACTGCTACCCTCCCCTCTCCTCCTATTTTCCTATCCCTCCCACTAACTCCAAATCCCTTTTCTGTAAGGCTCCTCTCCCACCCCCAACCGCTATAGTTATTTGTAAAAAAACGTACCTGATCACTACTTACTTGCCTGTTTTCACCCGGCGTTCTGCACTGCCAGAAGCCGCGTCCGTGTTTGGCTGCCTCTCAGCCAATCACGACGCGGCTGCCGGTCCAGCCCTCTGCTTGCAGTTTCACGCACGCAGAGGACCATGACAAAACACCGGGGAAACAAGTAGTGATCGGCTAAGTTACGTACTATAGCGGTTGGGGTGGGGGAGGAGCCCACACTACGAATTTTGTTAAAAATGGTGGGAGGCATTGGTCCTTTTGCACTCAAGCTACGCACTCGGTCGCAACGGCGCTCATTTGTATGGACTATAACAAGGTGATGGACGTGGACATGCCCTTTAAACTAAATGTTCACTCACCACGCAAGAAGGATTTGTATATGAAGTTCTACCACAACTGAAACAATTCAGCCAATCAACCTCTGTGTTATTGCAAACCACCTGCAAATCAGGTACTGCGGGTACCCAACTGATGCAGACACCACACTGTGAAAAAAATGTGAAATAAAACATTCCAACATGAATTGTACTACCGTGCTGTTGTAAACCTGCAAGTTCCCAGACTTTCCAGCACAGATTATAAACTACCTTCAATGAATAGCACACACACTAGTAACATAGAATTTGAGGTTAAAGGGTATGTACACTGTAAATATACCAGTACAATCAATGTTATGGATGTTTGGCTTTAAATATTCAATTTCGAAATTTCCGCCTACACTTAAAGCTTCCAGAACTTCCATAACAAGATCTGATGGTGTTCCCTAGTTTTACCATTCCGGCTGCCACGTCCAGCCCAATTATTCCGCAAAATTGATAGCATCTGTAACCCATCCTGCAAAACCCCAGTATAAATCCCTCAAAGGAGCTATGTGGAGCTTGCTACTTTTCTGACAAAGTGTCCTCTATAACGTCTCTCATTCAGTCCACACACCTAAGACTTATACACCTGTTAATAGTTGCAAGAACACCCTAAAACCCTGGACTGATTTTAAAGGGCATGTCCACCCCCCAAAACATAATCCCCCCAACTACTGGCCCCATCATGTAGTGTAGTTTAATCCTTACCTACATCCCAGATATAGGTCTCCTGTAGTCCCCCCCCAAAGTCCCAAAAACTGCCCACCAGAGGATAGCAGAGTCCATATAGGACTCTGCTCCTACTGGCCTCCGGGAGAAGTTTGGCATGCTTACTGCAGCCCTTCTCCCCCTCTCCCTCCCTCCCGATTAGCATTTTCTCCCCCTAGTGTAAATACCTTTTGCCATAACAATCCCCGTCCCCCCAGCCCCAACCGCTATATTATTTTATTAGAAAGTGCCCCAAGCATTACTTACCTCCCCTCTTTCCTCCGCCGCACTGAATGACCGGCAGCCGCGTCCGTGATTGGCTGCCGCTCAGCCAATCACAGACGCGACTGCCGGTCCCGCCCTCTGCTTGCATTTTCTCGCAAGCAGAGGGCCGGCAGCGCGGCGGAGGAAAGAGGGGAGGTAAGAAAGTTTGGGGCACTTTCTAAACGTATAAATATAGCGGTTGGGGCTGGGGGGACAGGGGAATCACATATCATAAAATCGTTTTTAGGGTGGACATACCCTTTAAAGGCATTATTAAGGGAGAGATCTCAGACATCCTCCGACCCCTCAGCCAGACAATCTGCGACCTGGACCAACTAAGCACATGCTGCAATGCCCTGACATGCTTGAACCAGCATTTCACAAATAATAATTGCTCTCTGCAAGCGGAGATGTTTCCTACCTCTATAAGGGCACGGCCACACTGCGCCGCAAACACAAACGGAATCGCATGCAATTTTGTGTGCATTTTTTTGCGTTTGCGCACGCATTTTCAATATAATAGAAAAACGCATGCAATTGCGATTAAAAATGCCGAACACAAATCATAATCGCAATACACACGAAAATGTTAGTTTTCGGTACGTTGCCGCGGTTTTCAATGATCTGAAATAACGCATGCGCAAACGCAGAAAAAATGCTGCAGTGTGGCCTAGCCCAAAAGGAATCATCAAGCCCCTTCTTAAAAAACATTCCATGGATCCAGATGCAATGAGCAGCTACAGACCTGTCTCCACCTCCAACCATTCTTAGGTAAGTTATTGAAAAGGTTGTCTATCTGCAACTTGAAGCCAGACTCTCAGCAAACAACATCCTGGACCCTCTACAATCTGGCTTTAAGAAACACACAGCTGTGAAACAGCCCTCATCCAAGTCTGCAATGATCTGCTCATGGCAAGGGACAGAGGGGAATACTCCATCCTAATCATGTTGGATCTCTCAGCAGTTTATGATACAGTTGACCCTCACCTCGCGCTTGCATCAGATGCTCACCCCCCAGGAGAACAATCAAGGGATAAGAACACAGAAAGAAATAGATCAACCTATGAACGAATCAAAAAATGAAAACCAAACCAAAAAACGATAATTTGAGCGAACAAAGGGTAAAAAAAAAAAAAAAAAAGAAAAAAAAAAAAAAAAAACAAAAAACAGCAGAAGAAAAGAAAAAAAAAAAAAGAAAAAAACAAAAAAAAAAAAAAAAAAAAAAAAAAACAAAAAAAAACAAAAAAAAAAAAGAAAAAAAAAAAAAAAAAAAAAAAAAAAAAAAAAAAAAAAAAAAAAAAAAAAAAAAAAAAAAAGAACAAAAAAAAAAAAAAAAAAAAAAAAGAAAAAAACAAGAAAAAAAATAAAAAAATAAAGAAAAAGAAAAACAAGAGAAAAAAAAAAAAAAAAAAAAAAAAAAAAAAAAAAAAAAAAAAAAAAAAAGAAAAGAAAAGAAAATCATAAAAAGAAAACAAAAAGAAAAAAGAATAAAAGCAACAAAAACAAGGAAAGAAAAAAAAAAAAAAAAAAAAAAGAAAATCAAAAGGAAAAGCAACAGACAAAAGAGAGAAACAACAGAAAAAAAAAAAGAAAAAGAAAAAAAAAAAAAACAAAAAAAAAAAAAAAAAAAACACAAAAACAAGAAAGAAAGAAAAAAAAAAGAAAAAAAAAAAAAAAAGAAAAAAAAATAAAAGAAGGGAAAACAAGAAAATAACAAAAAAAACGAAAAAACAACAAAAAAAAAAAAAACCCCCCAAAACGCCCCAACTACACCCGAAGCCAACACCAACCTACCACTACCAACCCCGCCCACAAAACCAGT
Source organism: Hymenochirus boettgeri (assembly GCA_019447015.1). NCBI lineage: Eukaryota > Metazoa > Chordata > Amphibia > Anura > Pipidae > Hymenochirus > Hymenochirus boettgeri. The sequence continues at coordinate 121,848,647 of CM033475.1, read as the reverse complement.
GACAAACCCCACAACTACAAAAAAAAGGAAGAAACAACCACAAACAAAACAAAAAAACAAAAAACAACCGCCCCCCCCCCACCCCCACCCCCACCCCCATGAATGCCCTCTCCCCCCCACCCACGACAAGCAGGAAACAAACAAAAACCAAAAAATAAACAAAAAAACGACAACATCAGAAGAAAAAAAACAAAGAAAGTAAAACAGACACAGGCAAACAAAAAAACGAGAACGCGAAAGAAAAAAAAAAAAAAAAAAAGGAAGACAAAAAAACAAAAAAAAGGTGAAAAGAAAACCAAAAAAATAAAAACAAAAAACAAAGAGAAACACCCGGCAACGCCCAAAACACACAGCACAAAAAGAACACCCAAAGAAGAAAAAAGCACAACAAACAACCACACACCAAAAGACAAAGGAACCAAACCAACACCGAAAGACAAAACAAAAAAAAAACACCCAAAACCAACAAAAAAGAAAAAAACCAAACACCCCAAAAGATGACACCCAAAAAGCAACAAAAAAAACAAAAAACAAAACAAACCCCAACAACAACAACAGAAAAAAAAGAACAAACAAACAAAACGAAAACAACTAGACAGCTTAAAGAAAAACACACATGGAAAAATAGAAAAAAAAAACAAGCAAAAACAAGAACTCAATAATCAGCAAACAAGGGAACACTCACCCTATCCCCATTGGATCTCTCACCCCCCCCAGATCAGTCCCCCCTCCATGAAATCTGCCTAACAGATGCAGGAGTACTGTGGCATCAATGGCTCAGTCCTCCAGTGGTTCAGATCATTCCTGACTTACAGAACACAGAGTATCCCTAGGACCCTGTCATGTCCAACCCTGGCATAATTTGGAGTGCCACAAGGATCAATCCTATCCCTCTTCTGTTTGCAATCTGCATGTTGCCACTTGGTACAATTATCCAACAACATGGTATGACGTACCACTGCTATGCTGATGACATGTAGTATACCTTCTTTCAAACCTGGTGGAACAGACCCCACCCCAAAAATAAATTCTTGCTTAACTGAGCTACAGGCGTGGATAAATGACAAACTGGTTGAAAATGAATGTGACAAAACTGAGGTCCTTGTTGTCCAAAGCCAGCACTTGGCACTAAAACAGCCCTACCCTAAAATCAACACCAATCAGGATTGGGATTTCAGACATAGACAACTCTGACCTTGAGCACAGCCTCGGTGTGCTAATCGATGGGGAATTGAGCTTCAGAAACCAGATGCAATGAGAGCTACAGAACTGTCTCCAACCTCCATTCCTAGGTAAAGCTATTGAAAAAGGCTGTCTATCTGCAAATGAAGCCAGACTCTTAGCAAACAACATCCTGGACCCTGTACAATCTGGCTTTAAGAAAACACCAAGCTGTGAAAACAGCCCTCATCCAAGCCTGCAACGATCTGCTCATGGCAAAGGACAGAGAGGAATACTCCATCCTAATCCTGTTGGATCTCTCAGCAGTTTTTGATACAGTTGACCATGAAATCTTGCTCAACAGACTGCAGGAGTACTGTGGCATCAATGGCTCAGTCCTCCAGTGGGTTCAGATTCATTCCTGACTTACAGAACACAGAGTATCCCTAGGACCTGGCATGTCCAACCCTGGCATAATTTGGGAGTGCCACAAGGATCAATCCTATCCCCTCTTCGTTTGCAATTACATGTTGCACTTGGTACAATTATCAAAAAACATGGTATGACGTACCACTGATATGCTGATTGGGGTGCGATAACGCACACGGTTGCGTACGCGATTTTTGGTGCGTTGCAGTGTGGCCTCAGCCTAAGTGGTTCCAAGTGTTTTGCCAAAACATTACATTTAGAGGCAGATGCTCAGGGGCTGCAAACAAAACATTTGTTTGCCTATTACGGTATATGAAATTAGCCAAAAGAAGCAATCTGCGGTCACGCATTATGTTATAATGTGTATGGTCAATCACATATCGTTCAGCCTTACTTTGGGAAATAGGAAAATTAAGAAATGTGACAGCTTTAGTCAAGGAGTGTATATTTAGTTCTTGTGGCTGCTTTACAGTTTTATTTATTCTTACAGTGGTTGGTCCTTGCGTTTTCTGTTGTGCTTTTGCACTGAAAACTGCAAACCACATGCAGTGTATATAGTCTAAATGCTTGATGTGGTTTATTGTGAAACGGGAACTGTGCAATGTTTCGGTGTGAACCAACAAAATACTGAAAAGTTGGTGCAGTTTGAGTCACAGTAAACCACATCAAGCTGTAAGCGTGCGTCTCTCCTATTTGGGATCATTACTTCCATTGCACTGAACATATTCTGTAGTGCTCAAAATATATTTAGAAATAGTATCCTTTGGACACGAGCATTCAAGTCTCTTCTTTTATTATGTTTTAGTTTAAAACTCCAGTTGCTCACATTTCTTTGCGGTGCAGTTGAGACTCACAATGTACGCTTTGTGTATCCTTTCTCCAGGGTGGAAGGAACCCTCACAGGGGAGAGGAAGCCAGTTACAGGGGAGAGGAAGCCCATTACAAGGGAGAGGAACCTGTCACAGGGGAGAGGAAGCTGTCACAGTGGAGAGAAGCCCTGTCCAAGGGGGTGAGGAAACCATTACAAAGGAGAGGAACCATTACAGGGGAGAGGAGGCCCGTTACAAGGGGAGAGGAAGCCAGTTACAGGGGAGAGGAAGCCAGTACAGGGGAGAAGAAGCCAGTTACAGGGGAGAGGAAGCCCATTACAGGGAGAGAGGAAAGTACAAAGCAAGAACGGGAAGCAGGCTGCACGCTATCAGTCTATAAAAACATTCCTTTATTGTAGAAAATCCATTAATACACGAAACTGGGTGCAAACACAAAGGCATACTCGAGGGAACACGGTGATGCCTAACGCGTTTCGTGACGTACGTCACTTCATCAGAGGCAAACCACCAATGAAAGTAAGTTTCTATTTAAGGAACTGCACTGGGGAGGAGTTACAGATACGAAACACATATAATAATTAACAATGTTAAAAACATCAGAATCCATCCTAAAAGACAGAAAGAGAAACGGTGGAGACATAACATCTAGAGAAAACGGGGAGGAGAATGGGAATTAAGGTCTGGATAATGAGAATGTAGATAGTATCTAATATTATAAGTAAATCATATATATATAAACATGTATGGAATGTATATCTTCCCTTAAAATGTAATGAGTAGAATAAAATCGGGACACATGGTAAAATCACTGCCAAGTATGTAATATGGGTGAACGATAATAGATGAAGCTATGAAGGTCTATAGGTATATATATAGAGATTTCCATCTGCTACAATATCAATCCGATAATTAATATAGTCAAATGCATAATTAAACAAAGTATGATGAATGTAATTATATGGAATATAAAATATACACAATCTTGAAAAACAAACAGGGTTATTCAATAAACAATCTTATCGTTTAAAATGGTGCTAATTTTGCCCCAACCAACCAGATGTTAGCTTTCAAATGTTAAGTAAGAATCTGTTTGGTTGGGGCAAAATTAGCACCATTTAAACGATAAGACCTTTTATTGAATCTCCCTGACAAAGTACCCAGGATACATACTTATATTCCCAATGTATATCAAGGGTACCTCACGCTAATTCACTAGAAAAATATATGTGAATAAGTGGACAATATGACTGAGGTCGAAAAAAAAGAACAAAGCTATTCTGGGTTGTAGGGACCTCCAAATACTAAAAGGGGAATTCTAATTATTATCACATGTAGATCTGTATGTGTATATGGGAAATAGGGATGATCAAGATCAGATAAAGTTAGTCCAAAAAAGCTGATAGTTCAAAGTCTCTATTTAGACCCTGAGGGGGATTATAGTTTCATAATATAGATCCACTTAGCCTCTTTCTAAAGGAAGTTTCTTATCCATATCTCCTTTCCTGACATCTCTCTCACAGATGTCAATAGCTTGGAAAAAAATATCCGTTTTACAAAATGGTCTAAGGCCACATGTTTAGCTATAGCAGACCGTAAATCAAATTTAGGTATAGCATTCATATGTTCAGTAGAATGCGTCGGCACCAAAAGGTCTAATCGTTTTCCGATATACTGAAGGCACAAAAAACAAGTGGCCATATATACTATTCCCTTGGTTTTGCAATTCGCAAAAAAGTTTATAGTGTGTGTTCTTCCTCAGTAATGGTACTTTGAACACTTTAGATGGTTTCATGATAATTACATGCATTACACCGAGACATATTACATCAAAGCATCCCTTCGTGGATAGCCATTGTTTAACAGGTGGTGTAGACCTGAATAGGCTAGGTGATACTATAGATCCAATACTTCGAGCTTTCCAAAAAATTAGGTCTTCAGACCACAAAGACAGAAGACGCTCAAACATGATGGATCTCATCTAAAGAAAATGCCCCAATATTTAGACACAATAGTCTTACTCTATGACTTTGATATCAGAATCCTATTATTGCAAAATGACAAAAAAAGTATCTATATTCAGTTCATTAGAGTCTTCCCAGATAATAATGATGTATCAATATAGCGAAAAATATTTCACTATATGTGACAATAGGAATTATCCTCATGATAAATGTATTTGAATTCCCAAAACAGGGGAGAGAGGAAGCCTGTCCAAGGGGGTGAGGAACCCATACAAAGGAGAGGAACCCTTACAGGGGAGAGGAGCCCGTTACAGGGGAGAGGAGCCTGTTACAGGGAAGAGGAAGCCAGTTACAGGGGAGAGAGGAAGCCGTTACAGGGGGAGAGGGAACCCGTTTTTAAAGGGGAGAGGAAGCCACTTACAGAGGAGAGGAACCCATTACAAGGGAGAGGAGACCATTACAGGGGAGAGGAAGACATTACAGGGGAGAGGAGCCATTACAGGGGAGAGGAAGCCAGTTACAGGGGAGAGGAGCCCGTTACAGGGGAGAGGAAGGCATTACAGGGGAGAGGAGCCCATTACGGGGGGGGGGGGCGGGTGGGGGGGGTGGGTACAGGGGAGAGGAGCCCGTTACAAGGGAGAGGAGCCCGTTACAGGGGAGGGGAAGCCATTACAGGGGAGAGAGGAGCCCGTTAAAGGGGAGAGGAGCCCGTTACAGCGGAGAGGGAGCCCGTTACAGCGGAGAGGGGAGCCCGTACAGCGGAGAGGAAGCCTCATTACAGGGAGAGTAGCCAATTCAGGGGAGAGGAAGCCAGTTACAGGGGAGAGGAAGCCAGTTACAGGGAGAGGAAGCCAGTTACAGGGGAGAGGAGAGGGAGACAGTTACAGGGGAGAGGAGACAGTTACAGGGGAGAGGAAGCCTGTTACAGGGGGAGAGAAAGCCCGTTACAGGGGAGAGGAGGGCCTGTTACAGGGGAGAAGTGCCCGTTACAGGGTGAGGAGCCACACTACAAGGGAAAGGAGCCCATACAGGGGAGAAGAGCCTATTACATGGGAGAGGGAAGCCATTACAGGGGAGAGGAGCCCATTAAGGGGAGAGGAGCCATTACAGGGGGAGAGAGCCATTAACAGGGGAGAGGAGCCATTCAGGGGCAGAGGAGCCATTACAGAGGGAAGAGAGCCATTACAGGGGAGAGGAGCCTTACAGGGGAGAAGAGCCTATTACAGGGGGAGAGGAAGCCATACAGGAGAGAGGAGCCATTACGGGGAGAAGAGCCTATAACAGGGAGAGGGAAGCCGATTTCAGGGGAGAGGAGCCCATTAAAGGGGAGAGAAGAAAAGCCGTTACAGGGGAGAGGATCCCATTACAGGGGAGAGGATCCCGTTACAGGGGAGAGGAAGCCATACAGGGGAGAGGAAGCCATTACAGAGGAGGGAGAGGAAGCCCGTTAAGGGGAGAGGGAAAGCCAGTTACAGGGGAGAGGAGGAACCGTTACAGGGGAGAGGAGCCGTTCAGAGGAGAGGAAAGCCGTTACAGGGGAGAGGAGCCCGTTACAGGGGAGAGAAGAGCCCGGTACAGGGGAGAGGAAGCCCGTTACAGGGGAAGAGGAAGCCCGTTACAGGGGAGAGGCAGCCCGTTACAGCGGAGAGGAAGCCCCGTTACAGGGGAGAAAAGAAAAGCCTATACAGGAGGAGAGGAGGACCATTACAGGGAGAAGAAAGCCTATTAAAGGGGGAGGAAGCGATTACAGGGGAGAGGGGACCGTTACAGGGGAGAGGAAGACATTACAGGGAGAGGAGCCGTTACAGGGAAAAGAAGTCAGTTTACAGGGGGAGAGAAGCCAGTTACAGGGAGAGAGGAAGCAATATATAGGGTAGAAGGAGGAGCATTACAGAGGAGAAGAGCCTATTACAGCGGAGATGAAGCGATTACAGGGGAGAGTACCCGTTGCACGTGCAGTGAAGGAGGTTTGGAACATGACCCTGCTCTAACCTGCCACACTTAGCCCCACATACATCCTGTTTACATATCACCCTGTATGGTTTAAATGTAGAATCCGATCGCAATCAGCATACATCTACATGCCTTTGTAATGGTAATACACTGGAATAAACTGGTGTTTTCATCTCCACATTTACAAACTAAAATAACGTTGTCGCATATTTAGCGCGGCGTCAATTCTATGGTCGTGCTCTCATGCGTTCTGTCGTCACCCGCAGGAAGACGTTACTCCCATGAGGGTGCCATTTCAAAGTTGGGCAATATTCGATCTTTTATCAATTGCAGGGAAGGAAGCATAGTCGGAGAAATACATACAATAGTCAGTTCAGTACACGTTGTGACACGTCTATACGTTATTTCTGGGCTTAATTTTGCGATATGAACTAAAGGTTATACTTTCCAGTAACAATATTCCGAAAATTTCCACCGCAATGAAGCGAAACCCGTTCTTTGTGACTAGAGAGATCTTCTAGAAGATTGCAGTCGTTTCGGTCATTGTGTCACTGTGAAGCTTTGTGATGGCTGGGTGTCCTGACGCAAAACCATTTACGACACTTACTTCTGGAAGCTTCCAAGGCGGTATTTAAGCCGCCGGCACAAGTCATAGTTCTCATTGCACGTTGCTAGTTGGGGACGGTGAACAGCGCCTCATTCTCCTGTCAGCTCCCTCGCCTAAAAGTGAATTGGAGTTCTTTGTGGGTCATTTTCTTTAATATGCGGAAATAATTGAATTGCACAATGAATTTAAGCCGTATGCCGGTTAAGCACAGCAAGCAGTGTTGTTATATAGGTATATATAACATTGCCATTTAACATGTCTGTTAGGATTCCATAAATAACTGGAATCCGGTGTTAGAATTACGTCCGAAGACTTTTTGTGTAAATGGGAGAAGCTGCACTTGGCAGCAGTGCTGTGTGATGCATTGGCTTGGTAGCGGTGTGATAGTGAAGGAACTCCAACGTTCTGAGAGTCTTTCCCGCTCCGTTCTTCCCCAAAATGGCAAGTTCTTCCTGATTTACCCAACAAAATGCTCTGGCGGCGAGTGAGTGATCTAGTAACATGCGGGGGGTTGTTGTAATCCATATGGGATCGTAAATAAATGCAGTGGATTTCTGCGGTCACAGGATAGGATTACGTTTTTAAAGGCTATATGCAGAACAATACCCGCCATAGAACGCTTGCTCTGTTTTATAACAAGAGTATTGTTTTAATATTGTTAGCTGGGAGTGGCTTCTTTTAACTTTATCTTTGGCTGTGGCAAAACAAATGTCCTTCCCGAGATTGTATGTTACAAGGGAGGTGCCCGTACTAAAGGTATCATTAAAGGGGGCCAAACACACGAACGATAATGGGTAATCCTGTTGGCGGAACAATGGGATTTACCCATATCGTCAGTGTGTAGGGGGCTGTCTGACAGATTGGAGTGCTGATGAATTGTAGTTGCACTCCAAAGTGTGAATACTAAAGTAGAGGGGACCGGATGTGTGCGTTATGTTGCGTATGGCTGACTAATCGGTAGGGTCAGGGAGCTGTTCCCAAAGCATGTGCATGGCCTTTTTTCGTGCTATGACTACAAAATGTTTTAAATGAGATCCTTGGTCGGGTTCACAAAACTTTTTAGGATGTAAGGTTAAATGGAGTGGCATCTTGGGCAACACCATTAAGGTTGTTTGTAATTCTGCGTGGTGTGCAGAGGTTTTAATTAACTTATAGTATCTTTTTTTTTTTTTTTTTTTTTTTTTGCTACATAGCATATAATGTCCAAAGGCCAGCAGTTGGAAGATCTTGGCACCACTTACTCATGTGTAGGTGTATTTCAAATGGGAAAGTTGAGATCATTGCAAAAATGGACCAAGGAAACAGGACTACCCCAAGTTATGTAGCCTTTACAGATACAGAGAGACCTCATGGTGATGCAGCCTAAAAAAATCAAGTTGCTATGAACCCAACAATACGTTTTTGGTAAGTAGTTAAAAGTTGTTATGCCAATTAAGGTTGGAAGTCAAAAATGGAATGGTTCAGTTTCATTGATATCGTAAAGTAACCTTTAATCTTAATATTGCATATTTTTACATCTTAAAGGGTAATTTATTCGTGAAATATGGCCCATAAATATTTGAATGATCATATCATCATTCACTTCCCAATGTTAGCAGCCCTAACGACTATGCAGGCTAAGCCCTCAATTCTCCTTATTCAGTTACTCTTCACTGAAACCTTCCATAATTAACGGTATCTCCACTCGTTAAGTTTTCGTAATCCCGTTCTATTGAAGAACGGGAGGTAAAGGAGCTGTGCCTTACCTTCCGTTCCATAGAACACACAGGAGCAGGAGAGAAGGTAAGAACTTGCTCACTCGCCTCCCCCGGCGCTGGTCTGACAGGTCCCGACGGACCTGTCTTCTATGCGATAGAAGACAAGGTCCGTCGAGACCTGTTCAGACCAAGCGCCGATAGGCGAGCGGGTAAGTTGTTGCCTTCTCTCCTGGCTCCTGTGTTCTGTGAACGGAAGGTAAGGCACAGCTCCTTTACCTCCCGTTCTTCAATAGAACTGGATTACTAAAACTTAAAAACGAGTGGAGAACCCTTTAAGCTTACAAATTTCTTGTGCACTTAAGGGTGCTGATGCCTTATCTCCACCTTTTTAGGGAACATAAATATTAGAACCACAAATTAAGGTTACAGGGCAATCAACATTATGCTTTATTGTGAACCACACATCAAAAAACATTTTGGGAGGAAAATTCCCCTTCCTCGGGTGATGTGAAAGTGGGGCTTGTCCGGGTGTTCTCCTCCTAGCGCAGCCCAAAGGGCAATTTTCAAGCCACCCAGCTCTTGAAAAGTTTCAATTCAAGAATTTGATGATAGGCATGCCATATAGATGCGTTAACTCCCAGTCAAGACACTTTTTTTTAAGTGATGTTATTTTAGCACATGTTAACTAGTTTTTGCAAGATCTGCAAAGGTGTCACAGGTAAACCTGCAGCGCATTCTTTATTAAGTCGGTGTGCAGCCAAGGTTACATTTGAGTTACCTCAGATGTTCTCCAAAACTACGAACCAAGGAACCCTGAGTTTTAGTTTTCAAACAACTAGTGGGATGGAGTAAGCTAGTACACACAGTACAGATTTCAAAGATTCTGCATACACGCATTCTCTCTAGAAATTATAAGGAGAATGCTCGCGGACTGTTTCCATCGGCACGCTAGACTCCTATAGGGGAATCTAGCACGGCCGTTGGAAATTTCGGCCATTCCCGAGTGAGCGTACGGCCGATCGTTCGGCAGCTGCGCTTGTTCGGGAAAACGCCGTACGCACAACGATAAAGCCCTGGGGCTTTATCGTATGGTGTACCCAGCTTTAGACATCCATGACCTATATAATAAGCATTGAAGGCAGGCTGACAGTGTTTCTGCATGAGACTATGAAGGCGGTTTGATGTAGTTAGTATAGATAGAGCACGCTTAGTTTTTTCCCCATCTCACCTGGCTATTTCATGCCTCCCAGCTGGAGAAAAATTCTGGGAGAATTTTTTAATGCATGGTTAACAAATTTGAGTGGCATGCTATTTTTTTACTGTTTCATATCAAATGTCACTCTTGTATATGGGATTCCAAATGAGGCCTTACCAGTGGCCTTGTAAAAGAGGTAGAATATTTTCACTACCTATTCCATCCATGTACAAGACAAAAAAATCTGATAGCGCTTGTTTGGTCCTTGCCCATGGCACTATTGGTAGTTAATGTAGTATACTTGCCATTCAAAAACTCACTTTTACTGTATGAAATAACATGCAAATTTGTCTCTGCTTTAAAAGTAGTTCTGCATTCATAATATAATTTCTTTAGATGCCAAGAGGTAATTGGCCGCAGGTTTTGAAGATGACTGTGTACAGTCTGATATGAAACATTGGCCCTTTACTGTTGTGAGTGATGGTGGGCGACCAAAAGGTACAAGTAGAATATAAAGCAGAGAGACAAAAAGTTTCTACCCAGAGGAAGTCTCATCTATGGTCTTGACAAAGATTGAAGGAGATTGCTGAAGCTTATCTGGGAAAGGTAAAAAAAAATTTGGGGGGATTGGTTGTAAGGTATTAACCTAATCCAAAAGCCTATTTAGCTGTAAAGTATACCAAGATATTGAAAAAATAATTTTAGCCATAATGCTGATTGTTGCATAGATTGCTTTAAGTAGACTAGACACTTGAACTTTTTTTTTTTTCCAGACTGTTACAATGCAGTTATTACTGTTCCAGCATATTTCCAAGATTCCCAAGAGACGGCTACTAAAATGCTGGGTACGATTCTTGGTGCATGATGTTGTTGCGTATTATAAACGCCAATGCTGCTGCTATTGCCTATGGATGGATAAAAAGGTAAATCATATTTTGTGTAGTAACACAATGCATAATGTGATGCCTGATTTGGGCTCTATAAAATGTGTTCACCATTCGCTGTGATGACATGTGATTCCAAAGCCATTCGTAGTTTCCACCAGATGTCATTGACATGTGATGGTTTATTACCTTCCTTGGATGTCTGAGCGACTTTTTTTTTTTTTTTTTTTTCCTCAGTGAGGTTGGTTTTTCCTCACCATAGATTTAAAGAAATTGTTTTTTGTCTTTTTAAGGTTGGGGCAGAAAAGAAATGTACTGATTTTCGATCTTGGTGGTGGCACCTTTGATGTCTCAATCTTGACTATTGAAGATGCATCTTTGAGGTTAAGTCTACAGCTGGTGGACACTCATTTGGGTGGTGAAGACTTGACAATCGTATGGTGAATCACTTTGTAGCAGGAGTTTAAAAGAAAACATAGAAAGGACATAATTGATAACAAGAGAGCTGTTCGCCGTCTCGTACTGCTTTGAACGTGCCAAGCTTACCTTGTCCTCAAGCACTCAGGCTAGTATTGAAATTGATTCTCTCTATGAAGGAATGATTTTCTACATCCATCACAAGAGCTCGCTTTGAAGAAATCAATGCTGATTTATTTTAGAGGTACCCTTGACCCTGTGGAAAAAGCTCTTCAGAGATGCTAAACTTGCCAAGTCCCAGATCCATGATATTGTGCTGGTGGTGGGTCCACCCGTTATACCAAAAATTCAGAAGTTGCTTCAAGATTCTTCAATGGCAAAGAGTTAAACAAGAGCATCAACCTGATGAAGAAGCAGTTGCCTATGGCGCAGGTATGTACAGAAATATAAAGATAACAATTAGACTTGCTGTGATGAATATGGTCCATCCAAAGCACATTCGTAGTTTCCACCAGATGTCGAAAGACTTATGATGGCAATTTACCTTCCTTGGATGTTGAGCAAGCAATTTGCTGTAGTGATATATTGCACAACTTGCATGTTTTTAGACCATGTTAGCTTACAGGGGCAGTAAACTTAGCTATGAAAGTACGGTCTCTTAATGAAAACTACCCTGCCCCAACAATGCATGCTTTTAACCCATCTAAACACACTAGGTCAGGATCCTCTATGGCCCTCCAGGAATGCTGAAAGATGTTTAACAAACATCCATAGTTGTATTCCCCCTAACATTTGGGCAACAATTGTGATCTACAAAAAAAACTGGTCTTCATATTATGGACTGGAGCAGTGATGAAACTTTAAACAAGTAAAGCTGCATAAATAGAACCCAGGTAAGGACCTGTTTAGTTGCTTTCCTGGGTACAGTCTAAGGCCTTGCGTAAACATCGGTAAGGCATGGCCCAAGATCACAAGACTCTGAATGACCAGTGACTCTGCTTAAAGGGCATATACATGAAATAACAAATTTGCTGATTGTAGTTTTGCCATACCCTACTTTTTTACTGGCATCTTGCTGGCTTCATTGTATTCCCTTTTTTTTAAGCTGCTGCCCCTCAAGATCTGCAAATAGCAAACTCTGAATACTGCTGACTATAATTTCAATGCATGAATCCGGTAAACCCCCATGGTCTCACAACTGTGTTAGATCGGGGGCATGCTCGCAGAATATTACTTGGGCGCACAATTGATGTCGCCTGCATTTGTACCACAGCCTCCCTCATGAATAATAGAACACCCAGGGAACACTGCCAAAACTTGTGCTCCACTGGCTCCTTCTCTGCGCAGGAGCACTGTCTCGATGGAGCGCCATCTTCTGCACATGTGGGCCAATACAAAAGTTAAGTACTTGATCAGGCTGACAAGGTAGCCGCGTGTGGAGAGCAGTAAGTTCAGCAGTGTCCCCAGGCATTATATTACAGGGAGGTGACAAGTTTCTCATCTCCCTGTTGAATTATGGAAACAGATTTTAGGTACTTATTAATTACCAGTTAGGTTTTGATTAAGCTTTCACAAGTTCAGGCTAGCTTATACCTGTGTAGTGGCGGGAGGGTACGTTTTTAATGATGTCCCTGTATATTGTCGTATTAACTGATCGTTCTCTTCAGCTGTTCAGCGGCTGCTATTTTGTCTGGTGACAAGTCTGAGAATGTACAGGACTCCTGCTGCTTGATGTTACACCTCTTTCCCTGGTATTGAGACTGTCGGTGGTGTCATGACTGCCCTGATCAAGCGTGATACAACAATTCCACCAAAGCAGACACAAACTTTACAACCTACTCTGACAATCAGCCTGGTGTTTTGATTCAGGTAACACACAGTGCAGTAGTACTTGGAACAGTTTGGGTTAATCAATGTGAGTAGAGAATAAGTATAATCTACCACTTCCCTAAGGTATACGAGGGTGAAAAGAGCAATGACAAAGGATAACAAGATTCTGTGGGTAAATTTGAGTTGACGGCATTCCACTGCTCCCGTGGTGTACCTCGATCGAAGTGACATTTGACAAGTGATGCAAACGGTTATTTAAAGTGTCGCTGTTGACAGAGCATGGCAAAGAGAACAGATCCCCCCCAATCCCCCCCCCCCCCAAATGACAAAGGTAACCTCAAAAAGTTTTACTTTAGAAGACTGTATCTGATACAGGGACTAAATATACTCTACAATAACCTGCACAAAAAGCCTATGTAGAAGTTAAAGGTTGAATAAAGACCTACGACAACACAGTGTAGCAATATCTAATTTCCGTAAATTGAAGGCATTCTATTAACCACTACTTATGGAGCTGTTCATTCTTTGTATTAGGGTATACCATATTAAGATTCATCTTAATATTGCAAGCAGGTAACTTGTACTTGTGTAATGACCCTTTATGCATTTAAAACAATGTTTGGTTTTTAAACTTCCATATCGTGCTAAGATGCATCTTAATACATGCAGGTCGATTAAGTAAAACAGAAGACATTGAGCGTATGGTCAAGAAGTGAAAAATACCCCCAAAGTTGAGATGAGAAGCAAAGAGCAAAGTCTCTTCAAAGATTCCTTGGAATCGATAGCATTTAACATGAAGGCAACTGTTGAAAGATGAGAAAACTAAAGAAAAAACAGTGCAGTGATTGAAGATAAACAGAAGATTTTGATAATGCACTGAGGATAATCTCCGGTTGGACAAAAAACCAAGTAAGTCTTCGATTATGTTTGTGAATGTGTTGTAATTATTTCGCAATGATGAACATGTTTCCACAAGCCAGTCGTAGTTTCACCACAGAGTCGAAAGACGCATGGATGGCCTAATACCTTCACTTGGATGTCTGACGCGAATTTCCCAACTATGAATTTGTTTCTAATTTCACACGAGGTTTTGCAACTGGCACGCACAACACACCATAAAAATCACCCCTGCAAAATAATCAGCCTGAACTTAAACTTTTTTTTTTTTAGACTGCTGCGAAGGATGGAGTTTGAACATCAACAACAAAGAAACTGGAGAAGTGTGTGCAACCCAATAATTTACAAAGCTATACCAGAGTGCAGCGCATGAAACGGTGGAATGCAGGTGGCTTTCCAGGTGCTGGTGGTGCTCCAACAGGTGTGCAATCCTCAGGCAACAATGAAGAGGTTGACTAAAAGAAACTGGGAATTGCATATTCTTGCTTTCGTCTGTAACTCTAGGACAAACATACTAGGCACTGTTCCAATTTATGATTGAGTCGAGTTGTTTTTGGGGGCGATTAAACTTGAAATCATCCATGAAGCAGGGAAACACCATAGCACTTTAGGTACTTGTAACATTTGAGTCAAGAACAATAATATAATTTAATTGCTTTTTTTGTGATTGGATTGCATTTACAGGCCTTTATCCTCTGCACGTCTTTCGGCTCTCCGGCGACCACTTTTGTCCATGCACTTTTGAACACCATGTACTCTCTTAGACTGATTTATCAGGTAGCTAACGCCGGTTTGCTTAGCTGTTGTGCGGGCGTGCCACACTTTAACAGATTGATCTGAGTGCACATAGTGTTACAAATAGGTACTAGGGTACAATACACTGGATGATTTTTTTTTCAATGGCCTTCAAAGCAGTCAACTGCTCAACTTCTGCAGTATTATGACATAACAATTCAAACTTGGAGAACAGCAGTAGGTTGAACAATTGCCCACAGACTTCTAAAATTAAAAAAAGTGTTGGCTTCAAGCTTTGAATTGGTTGTATAGCTAGCATTAGTAGTACTTTTTATTTATACATGTTTGGGACTGATGCACACCTAAATGGTGAATAAAATTTGCTGGGAGCTATATGCTTAAATTAGTGGTACCTACCCGAAAAAATATTTCAAGTTAATCGACAAAGGCTATAATTTACCTGCAATCCCGCTCCCTTCTGCACTGGACAAGTGTGAAACCTGATCCATTACTTCCTTGAAACATAATGTTGGGTCACTGAGGGGTGCAAAAAATGCCCATCTTGAAGTTGCAGAATCAGACAGGGTTATAGGTTGGCTGGAACATGGTGGTTTTGTTATTAGACTTACATAAAACAAATAAGTTCTTAAAGAGTTGTAATTTTAAGTGAAACTATAACTGAGGATAACTACACCATATAGAGATCTAGGTTATTTGCAAGCTTATAACCTATATACCCCCCAATAAGAATCTGCAGTCTGCGCCAATAGATAGACTCCTTGCCTCCAAAAATCAGTATCCTAGTGGCTCTGGTCAGTGCGCATTGTGTGGAACATATCATCGGCTGGGGAGCGGGAGAGATGACATTTATTCCAGGAGGATAAACTGGTACATCAAGGTAGGCCGGGGGGAATGAAAAATTTTCAGGCTCAAGTTTTAGATTTTTAAACATCAGCTGCAATGAACCTAGAGGAGCTTGAAAAGAGGAATAATGGAGGACCAGTTAACATTTTTTTAAGATCATCTTTGGAATGAAATAGCTTGGAAGTGTCCATTTTCCCAGTTGAAAACAAAACCTGAAAACGGCATTTTTCTTGTGACCATTGACATTCGGTGGCAAGTAATGATCTGTGGTAAAGGGATTGTTTCTTGATATTATTTCTCAAATACTACTTAAAAGGGAAGTTAAATACCTTTACGATACAAGGATTTTTCATCCCCATGCCTTACCCTGCCTATTTAACATTTTGTCTTGTGTACAAATAAATGCTTGCAAAATAATGATTTCCTATTAGAGATGGTATGGACTGGACTGTTGACCCAGCATTGGGTAGATAGTTGCTCAGTAGAGATCTGAGAATTGTTTTTTGACCCAGACAATCAGTACCAAGTTACTGTAAGAACCACTCCATGAAGTGGTGGCCATTCTGGGAAGGACTATAGAACCCACAACAGCCCGAGCTTACTAAGTTAACAGAGGTAATGGGTAAAAATTCAAATGGTTTTTCAAAAGAGAACAGTCCTCAGTTTATACATTAGTCGCCTATGTGGCACAGTATCAAAAGCTTTTGCAAAATCCAAATATACCACATCCACTGCTGTGCCTGAATCTAATTTCTTACTCACTTCTTCATAAAAACCAATTAAATTTGTCTGGTATGATCTATTTCTCATAAATCCATGCTGACTACTACTAATAAGATGAACTCTGGAGACAAAGTCAAGGATATGATCCCTTGACAAAGTTTCCATCACTTTCCCTACCACTGATGTTAGGCTTACAGGTCTATAGTTTCCAGGCTGTGAACGACTACCTTTTTTGGAATATTGGTATTACATTGGCTTTTTTCCAATCCAGCGGCACATCCCCAGACAAAAGCGAATCTGAAAAGATGAGAAACAATGGTCTAGATAGAACTGAACTAAGCTCTTTTAAAATCCGAGGATGCAATCCATCTGGTCCTGGGGCTTTATTGATATTAACTTTGTCTAATTGTTTCCGTACCATATCCTCTGTTAGCCAATGTGAATACTCTTCATTTCTTCCCTGCATATTATTACAATCCCTACTGTAAGGACAAGGATTCTCAACAGTAAAAACCGATGCAAAAAAACTGTTTAGCAGATTAGCCTTTTCGGCATCCTCTACAACCACCTCAGCCCCATTATTTAATGGTCCCACATTCTCAGACCTCATCTTTTTACTATTTATATACTTAAAAAACATTTTGGGGTTGGACTTGCTTTGTTCGGCAATCCGTATTTCATTTTCTATTTTAGCTAGTTTCATTGCTTTCTTGCACTCTTTATTACAGCTTTTGTACTCCCTGTAATCACCAGACCCAACAACGCATTCTGTCTAGTAGGAACTTCTACCATCTGTGAAAGAAAATGCCCATATAGGAAATTTAAGAACTTTATACCTTTTGTGGTGCTGGCAGTTCCCTTACTCCAATCTATGTCAGGGTAGTTAAAATCCCCCATAACCAGAACATGCCCCATACCAGCAGCCTTTGCCAACTGCATATGGAAATTCATTTCCACCTCTTCCCCGGCATTTGGCGGCTTATAACATACTCCAACAATTAATTTTCCTACCTTCTTGCTTCCTGTACACAGTTCCACCCATAATGTTTCTGCCATATCGTTTACTCCCCCATCTATTCCATCTTTTAAATTTGGCTTCAATTCCTGTTTAACATACATACATACTCCTCCTCCTTTCTTTCTGTCGTGTCTAAATAAGGAGCATCCTTCAATATTTACTGTCCAATCTCCTCCAACCCCTAACCATCTTCTCCCCCAAAACAGCTGCACCATCACCATTGAGGTTAAATACGTCTCTACTAAAGAGCCTGTAGACAACAGAAAAATCAGTCCAGTTCTCTAAAAACCCAAACCCCATCTCCTTACTATATATACTTATATATATATTTATACTCCTGAGCTCCCGTTGTCTCCCTAGCGTAGCACATGGCTGCGGTAGTATTTCTGAAATCACTACCCTTGAGGTCCTTGCTTTTAACTTGGCCCCTAATTCTCAGAAATCATTTTTAAGGACCTCACCTCCACCTCTAACTTTGTCATTGGCACCAATGTGAACCAAGACCGCCGGGTCACTCCCAGCCCCACCCAATAATCTGTCTACACGATCCACCACATGTCGAACCCTAGCACCAGGCAGACAACACACTGTTCGGCATGTAGGGTCTTGGCGACAGATTACCCTATCTACCCTTCTAATAATGGAGTCCCCTACCACTACCACCTGCCTATCCTTTCTAACCCCCAGTTCTCCCTGCCTTGTACTGGAGATTTCCGTCCCCTGGGTGCTCAAGGGAAAGGCCCTCTCCATACATGCTGCTTCCGAGCCATCGTCCTCCACATCTTCACCTAAAATGGCAAATCTGGTTGGGGCTGGGGGACATGGGGGAACAACATATCAAATTTTAATTTTTAGGGTGGACATAGCCTTTAAAAACAGTAAAAGCCCTTAAAAACAGAAGGATTTATGTGAGGTTCAAAACCAAATACGATCAAGTGCAAAGGAAATTTAAACCAATTAACTAATCACCCTTTCAATCAGAGCAGAAAGGAAAGAAATTAGTGGAAAAAAGCTTTTCTCTCTCTCACAGCCCCCACTTTACAGGTAACAATACAATTACTACCAACAACTTATTTTAGAAACCCACAGGGCTAAAGCACCAAGAGGTTCACCACCTTTTGGGGGAGGAGATACCCTTTAAAGTAGCTAAATAGTTACCAGCACTTACCAATGCACTTACCAATGCACCGAGAGCAGCTATCGGTAAGTTACGTCGCTGGAGCTATTGCATGGAGGAGCCGATGACCTGCCACCAATTTATTCCAGTAGTATGAAGTTAAAAAAGTGATTACATATACTCAGGCAAGTTCCCAGAAATAAAATGTTGATTGTTATAATGCATTTACACTGATTGCAAACCACAGTTAACTAAACGCTTTTGTTTCTTAATGCTCTGTCAGTGTTAAAGGGCTTACAGTGTGCATACCCTTTAAAAACAGAATAAACTTTAACCCACTCCTGGCCCCACTGTGTACTGTTGTAAAATCCTTACCTTAGTGCTAGGCCACACTATCGCGCTTTTTTTTGCGTTTGCGCATGGGTTTTTTTGATCATTGAAATCGCGGCAATGCTCTGAAAACGCGCGTTTTTGGATGCGATGCGATTTGCGTTCTGCATTTTTTTATCGCAATCGCATGCATTTTTCTATATCTAATGAAAAACACATGCGCAAATGCAACAAAACCGCACATAAAATTGCATGCGATTCCGTGTGCGATTGTGTTTCTGGCGCAGTGTTGCTGTGCCCTTACATCTCTGCTCCAAATGGCTGCCCTGCAATGTACCTACAAAGCCCTAAAATGTAAGAAGCAGGAGCCTGGCTGTGTCCATATAGGTCTCTGCCTCCTGTCTCTCTTCTGGGAGAACTATGACATGCGCACTGCTACCCTCCCTCTCCCTCCTATTTTCCTATCCCTCCCACTAACTCCAAATCCCTTTTCTGTAAGGCTCCCTCTCCCACCCCCAACCGCTATAGTTATTTGTAAAAAAACGTACCTGATCACTACTTACTTTGCCTGTTTCACCCGGCGTTCTGCACTGCCAGAAGCCGCGTCCGTGTTTGGCTGCCTCTCAGCCAATCACGGACGCGGCTGCCGGTCCAGCCCTCTGCTTGCAGTTTCACGCACGCAGAGGACCATGACAAAACACCGGGGGAAACAAGTAGTGATCGGCTAAGTTACGTACTATAGCGGTTGGGGTGGGGGAGGGAGCCCTACACTACAGAATTTTTGTTAAAAAAGGGGTGGACATGCCCTTTAAACTAAAATGTTCACTCACACTGCAAGCAGGATTTGTATATGAAGTTCTACCCAAACTGAAACCAACTTGCAGCCCAATCAACTCTCTGTTGTTTATGCAAACCCGACCTGCAAATCAGGTAATCTGCGGGTACCCAACCTGATGCAGGACACCACATGCTGTTATGAAAAAATGTGAAAATAAAACTATTCCAACATGAAATTGTACTACCTTGTGCTGTGTAAACCTGCAAGTTCCCAGACTTTCCAGCACAGATTATCAAAACTACCTTCAAATGAATAGCACACAACTTTAGTAACATAGAATTGGAGGTTAAAGGGTATGTACACTGTAAATATAACCAGTACAATCCAATGTTATTGGATAGGTTTGGCTTTAAAATATTCAATTTCTGAAACTTTTCCAGCCTACACTTAAAGCTATCCATTGAACTTACCATAACAAGATCTGATGGTAGTTCCCTAGTTTTACCATCCGGCTGCCTACAGGCCAGCCCAATTATTCCGCAAAATTGATAGCATCTGTAACCCATCCTGCCAAAACCCCAGTATAAATCCCTCAAAGGAGCTATGTGGAGCTTGCTACTTTTCTGACAAAGTGTCCTCTATAACGTCTCTCATTCAGTCCACAGCACCTAAGACTTATACACCTGTTAATAGTTGCAAGAACAACCTAAAACCCTGGACTGATTTTAAAGGGCATGTCCACCCCCAAAACTATAATCCCCCCAACTACTGGCCCCATCATGTAGTGTAGTTTAATCCTTACCTCACATCCCAGCTCCATAAGGGTCTCCTGTAGTCCCCCCCCAAAGTCCCAAAAACTGCCCACCAGGAGGATAGCAGAGTCCATATAGGACTCTGCCTCCTACCTGGCCTCCGGGAGAAGTTTGGCATGCTTACTGCAGCCCTTCTCCCCCTCTCCCTCCCTCCCGATTAGCATTTTCTCCCCCTAGTGTAAATACCTTTTGCCATAACAATCCCCGTCCCCCCAGCCCCAACCGCTATATTTATTTTATTAGAAAGTGCCCCAAGCATTACTTACCTCCCCTCTTTCCTCCGCCGCACTGAATGACCGGCAGCCGCGTCCGTGATTGGCTGCCGCTCAGCCAATCACAGACGCGACTGCCGGTCCCGCCCCTCTGCTTGCATTTTCTCGCAAGCAGAGGGCCGGCAGCGCGGCGGAGGAAAGAGGGGAGGTAAGTAAAGTTTGGGGCACTTTCTAAACGTATAAATATAGCGGTTGGGGCTGGGGGGACAGGGGGAATCACATATCATAAAATCGTTTTTAGGGTGGACATACCCTTTAAAGGCATTATTAAGGGAGAGATCTCAGACATCCTCCGACCCCTCAGCCAGACAATCTGCGACCTGGACCAACTAAGCACATGCTGCAATGCCCTGACCTGCTTGAACCAGCATTTCACAAAATAATCAATTGCTCTCTGCAAGCGGAGATGTTTCCTACCTCTATAAGGGCACGGCCACACTGCGCCGCAAACACAAACGGAATCGCATGCAATTTTGTGTGCATTTTTTTGCGTTTGCGCACGCATTTTCAATATAAATAGAAAAACGCATGCAATTGCGATTAAAAATGCCGAACACAAATCATAATCGCAATACACACGAAAATGTTAGTTTTCGGTACGTTGCCGCGTTTTCAATGATCTGAAATAACGCATGCGCAAACGCAGAAAAAATGCTGCAGTGTGGCCTAGCCCTAAAAGAAGGAATCATCAAGCCCCTTCTTAAAAAACATTCCATGGATCCAGATGCAATGAGCAGCTACAGACCTGTCTCCAACCTCCAACCATTCTTAGGTAAAGTTATTGAAAAGGTTGTCTATCTGCAACTTGAAGCCAGACTCTCAGCAAACAACATCCTGGACCCTCTACAATCTGGCTTTAAGAAACACACAGCTGTGAAACAGCCCTCATCCAAGTCTGCAATGATCTGCTCATGGCAAGGGACAGAGGGGAATACTCCATCCTAATCATGTTGGATCTCTCAGCAGTTTATGATACAGTTGACCATGAAATCTTGCTCAACAGACTGCAGGAGTACTGTGGCATCAATGGCTCAGTCCTCCAGTGGTTCAGATCATTCCTGACTTACAGAACACAGAGTATCCCTAGGACCTGTCATGTCCAACCCTGGCATAATTTGGAGTGCCACAAGGATCAATCCTATCCCCTCTTCTGTTTGCAATCTGCATGTTGCCACTTGGTACAATTATCCAACAACATGGTATGACGTACCACTGCTATGCTGATGACATGTAGTTATACCTTTCTTTCAAACCTGGTGGAACAGACCCCACCCCAAAAATAAATTCTTGCTTAACTGAGCTACAGGCGTGGATAAATGACAACTGGTTGAAACTGAATGCTGACAAAACTGAGGTCCTTGTTGTCCAAAGCCAGCACTTGGCACTAAAACAGCCCTACCCTAAATCAACACCAATCAGGATTGGGATTTCAGACATAGACAACTCTGACCTTGAGCACAGCCTCGGTGTGCTAATCGATGGGGAATTGAGCTTCAGAAACCAGATGCAATGAGCAGCTACAGAACTGTCTCCAACCTCCCATTCCTAGGTAAAGCTATTGAAAAGGCTGTCTATCTGCAACTTGAAGCCAGACTCTTAGCAAACAACATCCTGGACCCTGTACAATCTGGCTTTAAGAAACACCACAGCTGTGAAACAGCCCTCATCCAAGCCTGCAACGATCTGCTCATGGCAAAGGACAGAGAGGAATACTCCATCCTAATCCTGTTGGATCTCTCAGCAGTTTTTGATACAGTTGACCATGAAATCTTGCTCAACAGACTGCAGGAGTACTGTGGCATCAATGGCTCAGTCCTCCAGTGGTTCAGATCATTCCTGACTTACAGAACACAGAGTATCCCTAGGACCTGTCATGTCCAACCCTGGCATAATTTGGAGTGCCACAAGGATCAATCCTATCCCCTCTTCTGTTTGCAATCTACATGTTGGCACTTGGTACAATTATTCAACAACATGGTATGACGTACCACTGATATGCTGATTGGGGTGCGATAACGCACACGGTTGCGTACGCGATTTTGGTGCGTTGCAGTGTGGCCTCAGCCTAAGTGGTTCCAAGTGTTTTGCCAAAACATTACATTTAGAGGCAGATGCTCAGGGGCTGCAAACAAAACATTTGTTTGCCTATTACGGTATATGAAATTAGCCAAAAGAAGCAATCTGCGGTCACGCATTATTGTATAATTGTGTATGGTCAATCACATAATCGTTCAGCCTTATTGGGAAATAGGAAAAATTAAGAAATGTGACAGCTTTAGTCAAGGAGTGTATATTTATTTCTTGTGGCCTGCTTTACAGTTTTATTTATTTCTTACAGTGGTTGGTCCTTGCGTTTTCTGTTGTGCTTTTGCACTGAAACTGCAAACCACATGCAGTGTATATAGTCTTAAATGCTTGATGTGGTTTATTGTGAAACGTGAACTGTGCAATGTTTCGGTGAACCTAACAAAATACTGAAAAGTTGGTGCAGTTTGAGTCACAGTAAACCACATCAAGCTGTAAGCGTGCGTCTCTCCTATTTGGGATCATTACTTCCATTGCACTGAACATATTCTGTAGTGCTCAAAATATATTTAGAAATAGTATCCTTTGGACACGAGCATTCAAGTCTCTTCTTTTTATTATGTTTTAGTTTAAAACTCCAGTGCTGCACATTTCTTTGCGGTGCAGTTGAGACTCACAATGTACGCTTTGTGTATCCTTTCTCCAGGGTGGAAGGAACCCCTCACAGGGGAGAGGAAGCCAGTTACAGGGGAGAGGAAGCCCATTACAAGGGAGAGGAACCTGTCACAGGGGAGAGGAAGCTGTCACAGTGGAGAGAAGCCTGTCCAAGGGGGTGAGGAACCCATTACAAAGGAGAGGAACCCATTACAGGGGAGAGGAGCCCGTTACAGGGGAGAGGAAGCCAGTTACAGGGGAGAGGAAGCCAGTTACAGGGGAGAAGAAGCCAGTTACAGGGGAGAGGAAGCCCATTACAGGGGAGAGGAAAGTACAAAGCAAGAACGGGAAGCAGGCTGCACGCTATCAGTCGTATAAAAACATTCCTTTATTGTAGAAAATCCATTAATACACGTAACACTGGGTGCAAACACAAAGGCATACTCGAGGGAACACAGGTGATGCCTAACGCGTTTCGTGACGTACGTCACTTCATCAGAGGCAAACCACCAATGAAAGTAAGTTTCTATTTAAGGAACTGCACTGGGGAGGAGTTACAGATACGAAACACATATACATAATTAACAATGTTAAAAACATCAGAATCCATCCCTAAAAGACAGAAACGGTGGAGACATAACATCTAGAGAAAACGGGGAGGAGAATGGGAATTAAGGTCTGGATAATGAGAATGTAGATAGTATCTAATATTATAAGTAAATCATATATATATAAACATGTATGGAAATGTATATCTATCCCTTAAATGTAATGAGTAGAATAAAATCGGGACACATGGTAAAATCACTGCCAAGTATGTAATATGGGTGAACGATAATAGATGAAGCTATGAAGGTCTATAGGTATATATATAGAGATTTCCATCTGCTACAATATCAATCCGATAATTAATATAGTCAAATGCATAATTAAACAAAGTATGATGAATGTAATTATATGGAATATAAAATATACACAATTCTTGAAAAACAAACAGGGTTATTCAATAAACAATCTTATCGTTTAAAATGGTGCTAATTTTGCCCCAACCAACCAGATGTTAGCTTTCAAATGTTAAGTAAGATCTGTTTGGTTGGGGCAAAATTAGCACCATTTTAAACGATAAGACCTTTTATTGAATCTCCCTGACAAAGTACCCAGGATACATACTATATTCCCAATGTATATCAAGGGTACCTCACGCTAATTCACTAGTAAAAATATATGTGAATAAGTGACAATATGACTGAGGTCGAAAAAAAAGAACAAAGCTATTCTGGGTTGTAGGGACCTCCAAATATCTAAAAGGGGAATTCTAATTATTATCACATGTAGATCTGTATGTGTATATGGGAAATAGGGATGATCAAGATCAGTATAAAGTTAGTCCAAAAAAGCTGATAGTTCAAAGTCTCTATTTAGACCCTGAGGGGATATAGTTTTCATAATATAGATCCACTTAGCCTCTTTCTAAAGAAGTTTCTTATCCATATCTCCTTTCCTGACATCTCTCTCACAGATGTCAATAGCTTGGAAAAAAATATCCGTTTTTACAAAATGGTCTAAGGCCACATGTTTAGCTATAGCAGACCGTAAATCAAATTTAGGTATAGCATTCATATGTTCAGTAATGCGTCGGCCAAAAGGTCTAATCGTTTTTCCGATATACTGAAGGCCACAAAAACAAGTGGCCATATATACTATTCCCTTGGTTTTGCAATTCGCAAAAAAGTTTATAGTGTGTTCTTCCTCAGTAATGGTACTTTTGAACACTTTAGATGGTTTCATGAATTTACATGCATTACACCGAGACATATTACATCTAAAGCATCCCTTCGTGGATAGCCATGTTTTAACAGGTGGTGTAGACCTGAATAGGCTAGGTGATACTATAGATCCAATACTTCGAGCTTTCCAAAAATTAGGTCTCTCAGACAAAAGACGACCTAAAATGGGATCATCTAAAAGAATGCCCCAATATTTAGACACAATATGTCTTACTCTATGACTTTGATATCAGAATCCATATTATTGCAAAATGACAAAAAAGTATCTATATTCAGTTCATTAGAGTCTTCCCAGATAATAATGATGTCATCAATATAGCGAAAATATTTCACTATATTGTGACAATAGGAATTATCCTCATGATAAATGTATTTGAATTCCCAAAGACAGGGGAGAGGAAGCCTGTCCAAGGGGGTGAGGAACCCATTACAAAGGAGAGGAACCCATTACAGGGGAGAGGAGCCCGTTACAGGGGAGAGGAGCCTGTTACAGGGAAGAGGAAGCCAGTTACAGGGGAGAGGAAGCCCGTTACAGGGGAGAGGAACCCGTTAAAGGGGAGAGGAAGCCACTTACAGAGGAGAGGAAGCCAGTTACAGGGGAGAGGAGCCCGTTACAGGGGAGAGGAAGGCATTACAGGGGAGAGGAGCCCATTACGGGGGGGGGGGGGCGGTACAGGGGAGAGGAGCCCGTTACAAGGGAGAGGAGCCCGTTACAGGGGAGGGGAAGCCATTACAGGGGAGAGGAGCCCGTTACAGGGGAGAGGAGCCCGTTACAGCGGAGAGGAGCCCGTTACAGCGGAGAGGAGCCCGTTACAGCGGAGAGGAAGCCATTACAGGGGAGAGTAGCCCATTACAGGGGAGAGGAAGCCAGTTACAGGGGAGAGGAAGCCAGTTACAGGGGAGAGGAGACAGTTACAGGGGAGAGGAGACAGTTACAGGGGAGAGGAAGCCTGTTACAGGGGAGAGAAAGCCCGTTACAGGGGAGAGGAGCCTGTTACAGGGGAGAAGTGCCCGTTACAGGGGTGAGGAGCCCACTACAAGGGAAAGGAGCCCATTACAGGGGAGAAGAGCCTATTACATGGGAGAGGAAGCCATTACAGGGGAGAGGAGCCCATTACAGGGGAGAGGAGCCATTACAGGGGAGAGGAGCCATTACAGGGGAGAGGAGCCATTACAGGGGAGAGGAGCCATTACAGGGGAGAAGAGCCTATTACAGGGGAGAGGAAGCCATTACAGGAGAGAGGAGCCATTACAGGGGAGAAGAGCCTATAACAGGGGAGAGGAAGCGATTTCAGGGGAGAGGAGCCCATTACAGGGGAGAAGAAGCCGTTACAGGGGAGAGGATCCCATTACAGGGGAGAGGATCCCGTTACAGGGGAGAGGAAGCCATTACAGGGGAGAGGAAGCCATTACAGAGGAGAGGAAGCCCGTTACAGGGGAGAGGAAGCCAGTTACAGGGGAGAGGAACCCGTTACAGGGGAGAGGAGCCTGTTACAGAGGAGAGGAAGCCCGTTACAGGGGAGAGGAGCCCGTTACAGGGGAGAAGAGCCCGTTACAGGGGAGAGGAAGCCCGTTACAGGGGAGAGGAAGCCCGTTACAGGGGAGAGGAAGCCCGTTACAGCGGAGAGGAGCCCCGTTACAGGGGAGAAAAGCCTATTACAGGGGAGAGGAGCCCATTACAGGGAAGAAGAGCCTATTAAAGGGGAGAGGAAGCGATTACAGGGGAGAGGGGACCGTTACAGGGGAGAGGAAGACATTACAGGGGAGAGGAGCCGTTACAGGGGAAAAGAAGTCAGTTACAGGGGAGAGAAGCCAGTTACAGGGGAGAGGAAGCAATTATAGGGTAGAGGAAGCCATTACAGAGGAGAAGAGCCTATTACAGCGGAGATGAAGCGATTACAGGGGAGAGTACCCGTTGCACGTGCAGTGAATGGAGGGTTTGGAACCATGACCCTGCTCTACCCTGCACACTTAGCCCCACATACAATCCTGTACATATCACCCTGTATGGTTTAAATGTAGAATCCGACGCAAATGTCAGCATACATCTACATGCCTTTGTAATGTACATACACTGTAATAAACTTGGTGTTTTCATCCTCCACATTTACAACTAACAATAACGTGTCGCATATTTAGCGCGGCCGTCAATTCTATGGTTCGTGCTCTCATGCGTTCTGTCGTCACCGCAGGAAGACGTTACTCCCATGAGGTTGCCATTTCAAAGTTGGGCAATATTCGATCTTTTATCAATTGCAGGGGAAGCTAGTCGGAGTAATACATACAATAGTCAGTTCAGTACACGTTGTGACACGTCTATACGTTATTTCTGGGCTTAATTTTTTGCGATATGAACTAAAGGTTATACTTTCCAGTAACAAATATGTCCGACACATTTCCACCGCAATGAAGCGAAACCACGTTCTTTGTGCTAGAGAGAATCTTCTAGAAGATTGCAGTCGTTTCGGTCATGTGTCACTGTGAAGCTTTGTGATTGGCTGGGTGTCCTGACGCAACCAATTTTACGACACTTACTTCTGGAAGCTTCCAAGGCGGTATTTAAGCCGCCCGGCACAAGTCATAGTTCTCATTGCACGTTGCTAGTTCGGGGACGGTGAACAGCGCCTCAATTCTCCTGTCAGCTCCCTCGCCTAAAAGGTAATTGGAGTTCTTTGTGGGTCATTTTCTTTTAATATGCTGGGAAATAATTGAATTGCACAATGAATTTTAAGCCGTATTTGCCGGTTAAGCACAGCAGTGTTGTTATATAGGCTATTATAACATTTGCCATTTAACATGTCTTGTTAGGAATTCCATAAATACTGGAATCCGGTGTTAGAATTCCCGTCCGAAGACTTTTTGTGTAAATGGGAGAAGCTGCACTTGGCAGCAGTGCTGTGTGATGCATTGGGCTTGGTAGCGGGTGATAGTGAAGGAACTCCAACGTTCTGAGAGTCTTTCCCGCTCGCGCTTCTTCCCCAAAATGGCAGTTCTTCCTGATTTACCCAACAAAATGGCTCTGGCGGCGAGTGATCTAGTAACATGCGGGTGTAATCCATATGGTATCGTAATAAATGCAGTGGATTTCTGCGGTTCACCAGGATAGGATTACGTTTAAAGGCTATATGCAGAACAATACCCGCCATAGAACGCTCTGCTCTGTTTTATAACAAGATGTATCTGTTTTAATATTGTTCGCTGGAAGTGGCTTCTTTTAACCTTTATCTTTGGCGTGGCAAACAAATGTCCTTCCCAGAGATTGTATGTTACAAGGGAGGTGCCCGTACTAAAGGTATCATTAAAGGTGGCCAAACACACGAACGATAATGGGTAAATCCTGTTGGCGGAACAATGGGATTTACCCATTATCGTCAGTGTGTAGGGGCTGTCTGACAGATTGGAGTGCTGATGAATTGTAGTTGCACTCCAAAGTGTGAATACTTAAAGTAGAGGGACCGGATTGTGCGTTATGTTGCTGTATGGCTGACTAATCGGTAGGGTCAGGGAGCTGTTCCCAAAGCATGTGCATGGCCTTTTTTCGTGCTATGACTACAAAATGTTTTAAATGAGATCCCTTGGTCGGGTTCACAAAACTTTTTAGGATGTAAGGTAACTGGAGTGTGCATCTTGGACACATTACAGGGTGTAATTCTGCGTGGTGTGCAAAGAGGTTTTAATTAACTTATAGTATCTTTTTTTTTTAAGATTTTTTGCTACAGCTATAATGTCCAAAGGACCAGCAGTTGGAATTGATCTTGGCACCACTTACTCATGTGTAGGTGTATTTCAACATGGGAAAGTTGAGATCATTGCAAATGACCAAGGAAACAGGACTACCCCAAGTTATGTAGCCTTTACAGATACAGAGAGACTCATTGGTGATGCAGCTAAAAATCAAGTTGCTATGAACCCAACAAATACAGTTTTTGGTAAGTATTAAAAGTTGTATGCCAATTAAGGTTGGAAGTCAAAAATGGATGGTTCAGTTTCATTGATATCTGTAAAGTAACCTTTAATCTTAATATTGCATATTTTTACATCTTAAAGGGTAATTTATTCGTGAAATATGGCCCATAAATATTTGAAGTGATCATATCATCATTCACTTCTCCAATGTTAGCAGCCCTAACTTGACTATGCAGGCTAAGCCCCTCAATTCTCCTTATTTCAGTTACTCTTCACTGAAATCCTTCCATATTAAAGGGTATCTCCACTCGTTAAGTTTTCGTAATCCCGTTCTATTGAAGAACGGGAGGTAAAGGAGCTGTGCCTTACCTTCCGTTCAATAGAACACACAGGAGCCAGGAGAGAAGGTAAGAACTTGCTCACTCGCTCCCCCGGCGCTTGGTCTGACAGGTCCCGACGGACCTTGTCTTCTATGCGCATAGAAGACAAGGTCCGTCGAGACCTGTCAGACCAAGCGCCGAGCGAGCGGGTAAGTTGTTGCCTTCTCTCCTGGCTCCTGTGTTCTGTTGAACGGAAGGTAAGGCACAGCTCCTTTACCTCCCGTTCTTCAATAGAACTGGATTACTAAAACTTAAAAACGAGTGGAGATACCCTTTAAGCTTACAAATTTCTTGTGCACTCTAAGGGTGCTGATGCCTTATCTCCCCACCTTTTTAGGGAACATAAATATTAAGAACCACAAATTAAGGTTACAGGGCAATCAAATCTATGCTTTATTGTGAACCACACATCAAAAAACATTTTGGGAGGAAAATTCCCCTTCCTCGGGTGATGTGAAAGTGGGGCTTGTCCGGTGTTCTCCCTAGCGCAGCCCAAAGGGCTAATTTTTCAAGCCACCCAGCTGAAAAGTTTCAATTCAAGAATTTTGATTGATAGGCATGCCAATAGATGCGTTAACTCCCCAGTCAAGACACTTTTTTTTAAGTGATATTTTAGCACATGTTAACTAGTTTTTGCAAGATCTGCAAAGGTGTCACGGTAAACCTGCAGCGCATTCTTTATTTAAGTCGCGTGTGCAGCCAAGTTACATTTGAGTTACCTTCAGATGTTCTAAAACTACTGCAACCAAGGAACCCTGAGTTTTAGTTTTCAAACATCTAGTGGGATGAGTTAAGCTAGTACACACAGTACAGATTTCAAAGATCTGCATACACGCATTCTCTCTATGAACTTTATAAGGAGAATGCTCGCGACTGTTTCCATCGGCCACGCTAGACTCCTATAGGGAATCTAGCACGGCCGTTGGAAATTTTCGGCCATTCCCGAGTGAGCGTACGGCCGATCGTTCGGCAGCTGCGCTTGTTCGGGAAACAGCCGTACGCACAACGATAAAGCCCCTGGGCTTTATCGTTACTGTGTGTACCCAGCTTTAGACATCCATGACCTATATAATAAGCATGATGCAAGGCTGATCAGTGTTCTGATTAGAATATGAAGGCGGTTTTGATGTAGTTAGTATAGATAGAGCACGCTTAGTTTTCCCCATCTCACCTGGCTATTTCATGCCTCCCAGCTGGAGAAAAATTCTGGGAGAATTTTTAATGCATGGTTAACAAATTTGAGTGGCATGCTATTTTTTTTACTGTTCATATCAAATGTCACTCTTGTATATGGGATTCCAAATGAGGCCTTACCAGTGCCTTGTAAAGAGGTAGAATATTTTTCACTAACCTATTCCCATCATGTACAAGACAAAAAAATCTTGCTAGCGCTTGTTTAGGTCCTTGCCCATGGCACTATTGGTAGTTTAATGTAGTATACTTGCCATTCAAAACTCACTTTTACTGTATGAAATACATGCAAATTTGTCTCTGCTTTAAAAGTAGTTCTGCATTCATAATATAATTTCTTTCAGATGCCAAGAGGCTAATTGGCCGCAGGTTTGAAGATGCTGTAGTACAGTCTGATATGAAACATTGGCCCTTTACTGTTGTGAGTGATGGTGGGCGACCAAAGGTACAAGTAGAATATAAAGCAGAGACAAAAAGTTTCTACCCAGAGGAAGTCTCATCTATGGTCTTGACAAAGATGAAGGAGATTGCTGAAGCTTATCTTGGAAAGGTAAAAAAAAATTTGGGGGGGATTGGTTGTACAGGTATTAACCTAATCCAAAGCCTATTTTAGCTGTAAAGTATACCAAGATATTGAAAAAATAATTTTAGCCATAATGCTGATTGTTGCATAGATTGCTTTAAGTAGACTAGACACTTGAACTTTTTTTTTTTTTTTCCAGACTGTTACAAATGCAGTTATTACTGTTCCAGCATATTTCAATGATTCCCAAAGACAGGCTACTAAAGATGCTGGTACGATTTCTGGGCTGAATGTGTTGCGTATTATTAACGAGCCAACTGCTGCTGCTATTGCCTATGGATTGGATAAAAAGGTAAATCATATTTTGTGTAGTAACACAATGCATAATGTGATGCCTGATTTGGGCTCTATAAAATGTGTTCACCATTCGCTGTGATGAATGTGATTCCAAAGCCATTCGTAGTTTCCACCAGATGTCATTTGACATGTGATGGTTTATTACCTTCCTTGGATGTCTGAGCGACTTTTTTTTTTTTTTTTTTTCCTCAGTGAGGTTTGGTTTTTCCTCACCATAGATTTAAAGAAATTGTTTTTTGTCTTTTTAAGGTTGGGGCAGAAAGAAATGTACTGATTTTCGATCTTGGTGGTGGCACCTTTGATGTCTCCATCTTGACTATTGAAGATGGCATCTTTGAGGTTAAGTCTACAGCTGGTGACACTCATTTGGGTGGTGAAGACTTTGACAATCGTATGGTGAATCACTTTGTAGCAGAGTTTAAAAGAAAACATAAGAAGGACATAATTGATAACAAGAGAGCTGTTCGCCGTCTCCGTACTGCTTGTGAACGTGCCAAGCGTACCTTGTCCTCAAGCACTCAGGCTAGTATTGAAATTGATTCTCTCTATGAAGGAATTGATTTCTATACATCCATCACAAGAGCTCGCTTTGAAGAACTCAATGCTGATTTATTTAGAGGTACCCTTGACCCTGTGGAAAAAGCTCTTCGAGATGCTAAACTTGACAAGTCCCAGATCCATGATATTGTGCTGGTTGGTGGGTCCACCCGTATACCAAAAATTCAGAAGTTGCTTCAAGACTTCTTCAATGGCAAAGAGTTAAACAAGAGCATCAACCCTGATGAAGCAGTTGCCTATGGCGCAGGTATGTACAGAAATATAAAGATAACAATAGACTTGCTGTGATGAATATGGTCCAAAGCCATTCGTAGTTTCCACCAGATGTCGAAAGACTTATGATGGCAATTTACCTTCCTTGGATGTCTGAGCAAGCAATTTGCTGTAGTGATATATTGCACAACTTGCATGTTTTTAGACCATGTTTAGCTTACAGGGGTAGTAACTTAGCTATGAAAGTACGGTCTCTTAAATGAAAACTACCCTGCCCCCACATGCATGCTTTTAACCCATCTAAACCACTAGGTCAGGGATCCTCTATGGCCCTCCAGGAATGCTGAAAGATGTTTACAAACATCCATAGTTTGTATTCCCCTAACATTTGGGCAACAATGTGCTCTACAAAAAAAACTTGGTCTTCATATTATGGACTGGAGCAGTGATGAAACTTTAAACAAGTAAAGCTGCATAAATAGAACCCAGGCTAAGGACCTGTTTAGTTGCTTTCCCTGGGTACAGTCTAAGGCCTTGCGTAAACATCGGTACGGGCATGGCCCAAGATCACAAGACTTCTGAATGACCAGTGAACTCTTGCTTAAAGGGCATATACACTGAAATAACAAATTTGGCTGATTGTATAGTTTTGCCATACCCTACTTTTTTACTGGCATCTTGCTGGCCTTCATTGTATTCCCTTTTTTTTTAAGCTCTGCCCCTCAAGATCTGCAAATAGCAAACTCTGAATACTGCTGCTATAATTTCAATGCATGCATCCCGGTGACTGCGTCTCACAACTGTGTTAGATCGGGGGCATGCTCGCAGAATTATTACTTGGGCGCACACATTGATGTCGTGCATTTGTACCACAGCCTCCCTATGAATAATAGAACACCCAGGGAACACTGCCAAACTTGTGCTCCACTTGGCTCCTTCTCTGCTGTCAGGAGCACTGTCCTGATGGAGCGCCCATCTTCTGCACATGTGGGCCAATACAAAAGTTAAGTACTTGATCAGGCTGACTAAGGTAGCCGCGTGTGGAGAGCCAGTAAGTTCAGCAGTGTCCCCAGGCATTATATTCACAGGGAGGTGACAAGTGTTCTCATCTCCCTGTGAATTATGGAAACAGATTTTAGGTACTTATAATTTACCAGTTAGGTTTTGATTAAGCTTTCACAAGTTCAGGCTAGCTTATACCATGTTTAGTGGCGAGGGTACGTTTTAATGATGTCCCTGTATATTGTGGTATTAACTGATCTTTCTCTTCAGCTGTTCAGGCTGCTATTTTGTCTGGTGACAAGTCTGAGAATGTACAGGACCTCCTGCTGCTTGATGTTACACCTCTTTCCCTTGGTATTGAGACTGCTGGTGGTGTCATGACTGCCCTGATCAAGCGTAATACAACAATTCCCACAAAGCAGACACAAACCTTTACAACCTACTCTGACAATCAGCCTGGTGTTTTGATTCAGGTAAACCACAGTGCAGTACTTGGAACAGTTTGGTTAATCAAATGTGAGTAGAGTAATAAGTATAATCTTTACCACTTCCCTAAGGTATACGAGGGTGAAAGAGCAATGACAAAGGATAACAATCTGTTGGGTAAATTTGAGTTGACTGGCATTCCACCTGCTCCCCGTGGTGTACCTCAGATCGAAGTGACATTTGACATTGATGCAAACGGTATCTTAAACGTGTCTGCTGTTGACAAGAGCACTGGCAAAGAGAACAAGATCACAATCACAAATGACAAAGGTAACCTCAAAAGTTTTACTTTAGAAGACTGTATCTGATACATGGACTTAAATACTATACAATAACCTGCACAAAAAGCCTATTGTAGAAGTTAAAGGTTGAATAAAGACCTACGACAACACATGTAGCAATATCCTAATTTCCTGTAAATTGAGGCATTCTATTTAACCCACTACTTATGGAGCTGTTCCATTCTTTGTATCTAGGGTATACCCATATTAAGATTCATCTTAATATTTTGCAAGCAGGTAACTTGTACTTGTGTAATGACCCTTTTTATGCATTTAAAACAATGTTTAGCTTTTATAAACTTCCATATCGTGACTAAGATGCATCTTAATACATGCAGGTCGATTAAGTAAAGAAGACATTGAGCGTATGGTTCAAGAAGCTGAAAAATACAAAGTTGAGGATGAGAAGCAAAGAGACAAAGTCTCTTCAAAGAATTCCTTGGAATCATATGCATTTAACATGAAGGCAACTGTTGAAGATGAGAAACTTAAAGGAAAAATCAGTGATGAAGATAAACAGAAGATTTTGGATAAATGCAATGAGATAATCTCCTGGTTGGACAAAAACCAAGTAAGTCTTCATATATTTGTTGAATGTGTTGTAAATTTTCGCAATGATGAACATGTTTCCAAAGCCATTCGTAGTTTCCACCAGATGTCGAAAGACGCATGATGGCTAATACCTTCCTTGGATGTCTGAGCGAATTTCCCTCAACTATGAATTTGTTTCTAATTTCAGAGGTTTTCTGCAACCTTGCACGCACAACATAAAAATCCCCTGCAAAATTCACTGCTAACTTAAACTTTTTTTTTTTTAGACTGCTGAGAAGGATGAGTTTGAACATCAACAAAAAGAACTGGAGAAGGTGTGCAACCCAATAATTACAAAGCTATACCAGAGTGCAGGCGGCATGCCAGGTGGAATGCCAGGTGGCTTTCCAGGTGCTGGTGGTGCTCCAACAGGTGGTGCATCCTCAGGTCCCACAATTGAAGAGGTTGACTAAATGTAAACTGGAATTGCATTCCTTGCTTTCGTCTTGTAACTCCTAGGACAAATTACTAGACTTTTCCAATTTACTGATGTAAGCTGCTGTTGGTTTTTGGGGGGCATTAATACTTGAAATCACTCCATGAAGCAGGGAAACACCATAGCACTTTACCTGTACTGTAACATTTGAGTCAAGACAAATAAAAAATTTAATTGGCTTTTTTTTGTGAATTGGATTAATTTAAGGCTTATTTGCAGTCTTTAGTTCTCCACACTTTTGTCCATGCATTTTGAACAAATTTAATACTTAGACTGTTTAATAGGCTAGCTAAAGAGGTTTGTGGCTTAGCCTGTTGTAGGGCTGTGCCACACTTTAACATGTGATCTGATTGCACATTAGTGTTTACAAATAGGTCTAGGTACAATACACTTGGAGATTTTTTTTTTTCATGGCCTAAAGCAGTCAACTGCTCACCTTCTGACATGTATTATGACATAACAATTTCAAACTGGAGAACAGCAGTAGGTTGACAATGCACCAGACTTTAAATTAAAAAAAGTGTTGGCTCAAGCTTTGAATTGGTGTATAGCTAGCATTAGTATACATTTTTATTTATACTGTTTGGGACTGATGCACACCTAAAATGGAATAAATTGCTGGGAGCTATATGCTCAAATTAGTGGTACCTACCCGAAAAAATAATTTCAGTTTAACTGAACAGAGCTAAATTACCTGCAATCCCGCTCCCCTTCTGCCTGCTGACAAGTGTGAAACCTGATCCATTCTTCCTTGAACATAATGTTGCGGTCACTAGAGGGGTGCAAAAATATGCCCATCTTAATTTGCAGAAATCAGACAGGGTTACTGTGGCTTGGTAACATGGTGGTTTGTTATTAGACATAAAACAAATAAGGCCTTTAAAGTAGTTTACTTTTAAGTGAACTATACCTTGAAGGATAACTACACCATATAGAGATCTAGGTTATTTGCAAGCTTATAACCTATATAACCCCCAATAAGAATCTGCAGCTCTGCGCCAATAAGATCTACTTCCTTGGCCTCCAAACATCATATCCTAGTGCTCTGCGTCAGTGCCGCATGTGTGGAACATCTCATCGGGTGGAGCTGTAGATGACATTATATCCAGGAGGATAAAACTTGGTTACCATCAAAAGGTAGGCTCGGGGGAATGAAAAATGTTTCAGCTCAATTTTTAGATTTTAAACATCAGCTTGCAATTAACCTAGAGTTGAAAAGAGTATAATGGAGACCAGTTAACCTTTTTTTAAGATCATCTTTGGGAATGAAATAGCTTGGAAGT
Source organism: Hymenochirus boettgeri (assembly GCA_019447015.1). Classification (NCBI taxonomy): domain Eukaryota; kingdom Metazoa; phylum Chordata; class Amphibia; order Anura; family Pipidae; genus Hymenochirus; species Hymenochirus boettgeri. The sequence continues at coordinate 121,812,464 of CM033475.1, read as the reverse complement.
GTCCATTTTCCAAGTGAAAAACCACAACCTGAAAAGCATTTTTCTTGTGACATTGACATTTTGGTGGCCAGTACTGATCTGTGGTAAAGGGATATTTCTTGATTAATTTCTTTCAAATACTACTTAAAAGGGGAAGTTAAATACCTTTAAGATAAAAGGCATTTTTCCATCCCCATGACCTTACCCTGCCTATTTAACATTTTGTCTGTGTACAAATAAATGCTTGCAAAATACTGATTTCCTATTTAGAGATGGTTATGGACTTGCCTTTGACCCAGCATCTGGGTAGATAGTTGCTCAGTAGAGATCTGAGCATGTTTGACCCAGACAATCAGTACCAATTACTGTTAGGAACACTCCATGAAAGTGGGGCATTCTGGGAAGGACTATAGAACCCACAACAGCGGCTTACTAATGTTAACAGCAGGTAATGGGTAAAAATTCAAATGGTTTTTCAAAAGAGAATGTTGAATAACTAGGTATGCATAATACAAACTAAGCATTTAAGAACGTATTTTCCACAGAGCTATCCCCTTAAGCCTGTAGGAAGCTGCAATTTACCACTACTGCATTAATGGGGGAAAGGGCAAAAAAAAGTGCCCATACATCACTTTAGACCTTTTCTATAGACAAATGTATTCTCTAAGAACTGCATAGCCTGTTTTATGCAATTAACTTGAGATCACAAAATGAATGGTCCAGATTAGATACTCTTTTTAGACCGTAAATATTATTCTATAGACTTGACATCTAATGTATGACCAGCTTTAGTCTTATGACATCACAGAAAATATCCCTGCGTTATCTTACATTTATGAAAGATCGAGCAGGAGGTCACTTGGAATGTGTTTGTCTACTTGGATCACAGAAATGGGTGATAAACATATATTATCAGGAAAAACAAAAAAGAAATCCTGAAAGTACAAGTTGATGCTAACACAAACAGTCTTATTGGCACAACATGTTTCAAGCAAGGTTCTTTCTCAAGTGCTAACAGCCAGAACAGTGACATACTAATAACAAAAAAAAAAAAATTCTAGAGAAGCAACCACGGGGGATCCCGGAGCCAAGGCCCCATGTTCTTATTTCTCCTATGACAGATATATGCTCCTTCCAGAAAACCACTGTGGATGAAGCATGGATAAGGGGCCCATCCTAGTTTTGCTGGGGAGCCCAGTGATTCCTAGTTATGCCACTGCTTTCAATTGGCCCAAATCCCTTGGAAATTGCTTTAAATCTGCCACAGTCTCTCATAGATTGCATTCCATCTGCATAACCTACATCTTTAACCCTTTAATAGTTACACATACAGTGGTTGGCAAAAGTATTTGGCCCCCTTGAAGTTTTCCACATTTTGTCACATTACTGCCACAAACATTAATCAATTTTTTGGGGAATTCCACTTTAAAGACCAATACAAAGTGGAACGAAAATCATACATGATTCCAAACATTTTTAACAAGTCAATAACTGCAAAGTGGGGTGTGCGTAATTATTCAGCCCCCTTTGGTCTGAGTGCAGTCAGTTGCCCATAGACATTGCCTGATGAATGCTAATGACTCAATAGAGTGTACCTGTGTCGTATCTAATGTCAGTTCAAATACAGCTGCTCTGTGATGGCCTCAGAGGTTGTCCAAGAGAATCTTGGGAGCAACAACACCATGAAGTCCAAAGAACACACCAGACAGGTCAGAGAAATTTAAAGCAGGCTTGCTTAGGCTACAAACAGATTTCCAAAGCCTTGAACATCCCAAGGAGCACTGCTCAAGCGATCATTCTGAAATGGAAGGAGTATGGCACAACTGTAAACCTACCAAGACAAGGCCGTCCACCTAAACTCACAGGCCGAACAAGTAGAGCGCTGATCAGAAATGCAGTCAAGAGGCCCGTGGTGACTGGACGAGCTGCAGAGATCTACAGCTCAGGTGGGGGAATCTGTCCATAGGACAACTATTAGTCGTGCACTGCACAAAGTTTGCAGAGTGGCAAGAAGAAAGCCATTGTTAACAGAAAAGCATAAGAAGTCCCATTTGCAGTTTGCCACAAGCCATTTGGGGGGGGACAGCAAACATGTGGAAGAAGGTGCTCTGGTCAGATGAGATCAAAATGGAACTTTTTGGCCAAAATGCTATGTGTGGCGAAAAATGCTCTGGGGGTGCTTCTGTTCAGCAAGGACAGGGAAGCTGGTCAGAGTTGATGGGAAGATGGATGAAGCCAAATTCAGGGAAGAAAACCTCTTGGAGTCAGCAAAAGACTTGAGGCTGGGGTGGAGGTTCACCTTCCAGCAGAACAACGACCCAAAACATAAAGCCAGGGCAACAATGGAATGGTTTAAAACAAAACATATCCATGTGTTAGAATGGCCCAGTCAAAGTCCAGATCTAAATCCAATCGAGAATTTGTGGCAAGATCTGAAAACTGCTGATCACAAACGCTGTCCATCTAATCTGAATGAGATGGAGCTGTTTTGCAAAGAAGAATGGGCAAGGATTTCAGTCTCTAGATGTGCAAAGCTGGTAGAAACATTCCCTAAAAGACTGGCAGCTGTAATTGCAGCAAAAGGTGGTTCTACCAAAGTATTGACTCGGGGGCAGAATAATTACGCACACCCCACTTTGCAGTTATTGATTTGTTAAAAATGTTTGGAATCATGTATGATTTTCATTCCACTTCTCACGTATACACCAATTTGTATTGGTCTTTCACATGGAATTCCAATAAAATTGATTCAAATTTGTGGCAGTAATGTGACAAAATGTGGAAAACTTCAAGGGGGCAGAATACTTTTGCCAACCACTGTAAAGAACAACATAGCCCAGAGCTACAGGGGGAGGATAATGAAGTGAACCTGATCTTAGCACAGATCTGCGCAATGTATTTCTCAATAGTGCATCTATCTAAAGGTAAATGCTGGAGGATTTGCATCTGCTTGCAAATGTATTTATGTCTGACACCAATCACACTGCGGATTTCTGCCACTTTTGTGTTTTTGTACAGATATTAACTGGCACATACATATAAATCCTTTGGCGCAGATTAATCTAGCTCCACATTTTAAGAATATCCCAATCCAGCACTTGCATTGGTGATGAGAGCTCACTGAAATCCAGTGGGTGTGAGACTATATGAGTATGGGCTAGGCCACATCAGTGCAATTTAACACTTGATCAGATTGTGTGTTTAAAAGTGCACACTAGTGTGGCCCAATTGGAATGGCCACACTAGATACGCTGGGGCCTTCGTGCTGCAATCGATTGATCACAATCTTTGGTGCAATTCGCATGTGCTACGATGAAAATGACCTGGATCGCAGCGCTAGCGCGTTTAGGGTGGCCTTGACCTAAGACTAGAAAAAGTTTTTAAATCTACTATTTTGAAAGACGAGGGAAATCAAGACAAAAGAAGACTTTGAATGGAAATATATAAGGTGAGTAAAAAAAAGGTGTACATAATGTAAGTAATGTAGGCTGCTGTAATGATTATGTATTACTTAATTTTAAGTAATACTGTTAATCTAATGCTAGCTAAAAGCTGGTGTTAAAATCCAGAGTAAACCCCCTACTAAATTCCTTGCACCAGCTGAATGGGAGTCTTTTGCGATACCGCACAATCAAAGTTGTGTTAACTATTATTGGATCGGTTAGCACGACTTAAACTCCATAAACTAGCACATCGCCTCCCCCATAAAAAAAAACTGATCCTTACCAGCATAGGGAAAAGTAAGTAGAATTGAAGGGCAAGTCCACCCCCAAAACCATAATTTTATATGTTATTGGCCATTATTTTAACTTTAAACAAGCCAAACCCCATTAAAATCTGTTCAGCCAATTTTAAAGGACAACTTCACCCTCATAAGAACATCTTTCAGAAGGAATGGCCTCTTTAAAATAAAATATGTTGATATATCCTAGTTTGTCCTATTAATTTATTACTGTATGCCTGCTATGCTCACTGTAATCACGTCACCTCACGTGCCTTTATCCTCTCTTTGCACACACCCCACCACCATACGGATCCATCCTCGCTCCCCCTACAACCTAGCGTAAAATCCTTTTAGTATATCACAGATACCCCCTGCCCAGACTTAAAAGCCGTATTATTTTTTTTTAAAGGGCATGTCCACCCCTAAAACTATAATTTAACCATTTACTGACCCTAGTAAGTAGTTTACAAAAATTCTTACCTTACATCTCTGCTCCAAATGGTTCTCCAGCAATGCTTGTCCAAAGTCCAGGAAAGTGAAGTGAAGGAGGTGTCTGTGAGCCATCCGGTCCTTGCTCATTCCTCAACCTCGACAATAAATCTGACGTGCGCTGTGGAGCCGTTTACTGCCCTCCCTCCCTTCATCATGATCCATCCTCTTCGGCCATTGCACCTAGCGTGAAAACATTTGGTTACAATGTAGGCGCCCCCTTCCCACCCCCAACCGCCAAAATATTTTTGCCAAATAATGCTTCCATCGTTACTTACGGACCCTTCCCTTCTACGTCTTGAATGACGTCAGCTGCATCTGTGATTGGCCGCGTCTTAGCCAATCAAAAACGCGGCTGCGAGTCCAGCCCCTGCTTGCAGCTTCTGCAAGCAGGGAGCTGGATAAGAGACGGCACGGGAGAGAATGGTCCGTAAGTAACCATGGGAGCATTATTTTGCAAAAATATTTCGGCGGTTGAGGGTGGGCAAGGGGCACCTACCTTGTAACCAAAAGTATGTTTTGGGGCTGGACATGCCCTTTAAAAAATAATCGTAACTATACTTACAGCCCTTCGTTCCCGCAGCGCTTTCCATGATGTCGTTCACGTCTGTGATTGGCACAGACGCGGCTGGCGTCATGGAAAGTGGGAAACTTTATATAAACAGACCCATTGACACAGAACAATATAGTGCAGTGGACTACACAATCATTACATTATTATCTATAAAAATATTCTTGTATGTCCCCTCCTTTTGCTCAGTTACCTAATAAAATAGAACATATATTCATCTTCACAAATGTTTTCTCTTTTTTTTATTAACTATACTCTAACATAAATATTTGTAGTATTATCTTCTTTAAGCAATGTGTTTACCACCCTCTTCGACAGAAAGCATGACTTCCTTTACTGGAATTTTGTTGGATTCCTGCTCAGGGTATTTTGAAGCCAGAATAGCCTTATCTTCGTAGTTTGCTGATTGACTTTCACAGACAGTTGACACAGATATTTGTCTAGAACCCAAAACAACAGTGTCTGCCTTCATGATGTAAATTTTTTCTGCAAAAGAAAAGTACCATTACAAAATATAAACTATCATTACTTGTTTCTACATAAATAAAATAAACAAACAAAATAATCCTCCAGCCAATGAACTACCACCATCAGCATCCTCCTGATACAAAGTATATGGGTTGGGACTGTGTAGTTGTAACTATGGATCAAATTACAGAGAGAATCACATAGGATTTGTCTGTAATCTGCTAGAGTTTGTTTATAGGGCAAGTCCACCCTCAAAATAAAAATGTATATTCATAACTAGGATTCCCCCCTAACCTAACTTTCACAATACTTTTTTTTTTTTATCCAATTCTCCTAGATTTACTTACAAGGAGAATCCCCTCCAGCAAGTTTAGCCTCCTCTGCTGTTGTTGCAAGCTGGTTATGAAGTTGCACAGCAGCAGAAGAGGCATTTTCAGTAGCAACTATCAGCTATGGATGGTGAAATCACAGTCTTGACTGATGGCCAGTATCCGGAAGAATCAGGAAGATGCAGAGAGCTTCAACAGGGGATTGATATTTGGTTGAATTAAGTAATTGGACAAAATATTGGGCATATAATAATATTGGACAAATAATGAACATAGTGGTGTCCGCAGTGCTCTATACAAAATCATTTAAACCATTAACATGCAAAGGAGAAGAGGTGCAAAGACTAAAAGACACTGTTCCCTGTTTAGACAAGATAGAGAAAGTAGGAAGGGGTGTGCTTATGTTAAAGGGTATGTCCACCCCCCCAAAAAAAATATTAGGCGGGAAATGGGCACAGACCTCAACCTCACAAGGTTTATATATCTGAAAGATGTCCCCAAATGTTCTTGCCAGCCATCGCTGCCTTCTGCCTGTTATTGCATTGTGCATTATTGCACAATGCAATAACACCTTGCATTCAGAAGGTACCTAACACCTGGCTATTATATGTTAATTGGGACTTTCCCAGGTACTTAATTGCCAATTCATTGAAAGCATGTACAAGTCATTCTGAATTCTGAGAACGCCAGTCAGATGAACGCCAGTCAGAAATGTCTTCAAGAAAAAACTTTAAATCCAGTTGATCTAAATGAATATAGCAGATATATATATACACTTAGAGTGACAAAGAAAGGCAGCACTCGTATCTCTATCAACTCAATACCTTGTGGTGCGTGTCACACTATCAGGTGCTGAACAGAAGTGGACTGTTTCTAAGGGGATTTTAAGCCATTTCACAACTAAATTTATAGCCTTGGGTAATACATGTAAAAAAAAACAATTCCGTACCCATGTGGCTGAATTCTGATGTAAAGAAGCAAATGGAAAGGAAGAAAAAGGCATTTAAAACCTTTAAGTCAGAAGGAACAGAAAGGGCCTTTAGGAATTATATAAGCTGTATTAAAGATTGTAAGAAAGCAATTAAGCTAGTTAAAATTAACAAAGAAGTTAGGATAGCTGAACAAACCATAACTAACCCTATATAATTTTTTAGTATATTAATAATAAGAAGATAAAGACAAAGTGTCTTTAGAAAAGACAGTGTAAAAAAGAAAGTGTGGCACCATTAATGTTATAAGTTAGTTACGGAGGATGGCGGTAAAGCAAATATCTTGAAAAAAATGTTTCCCTCTCTAGAATATTTTTCAAGGACTGACCTTATAAGTGTAAGGCGATAGTAAAATGGGGGTACTTCATTTGCTCCAGAGACTGTCAGCCTTATCAAAATTATAAGCAGAAGACTCTCATTTATTAGAAGTGGGCTCTAGCATATGTTGGAGGCAGGGTGTTGCTGAACTACCACTCTAGGTAGAATACAATAAATAGATGCCAGTGGTTCTTGAACTTAAACAGTATCTTTTTTTTTAACAGAACAATATTAATAAACCATTGCAAGTAGCACAACAGAGGTGACATAGCATGGCACGGATATCAAATAAATACTAACAAAACAGAGAAATCAGAAACAGCATAAATAACAATCAGCTTGTAAATGCCACCCCAGCTCTCAGGTCACTGTAGTGGAATCTTCTACCCCTATGTCTGGCATTATGTCCCTATTCTTGGGTGGTATACCTAGGACTCTAGTCCTTACTAAATCTCCTTGTTGGAGCTCAGGCTGCTCACTTGCTACCCTACTCCTATCTATTACTCCTAGAATGATCTTTAACAATCTAATCTCACATTAACTGGGCTCTCCTCTGGGGAAGCTCCAGGAAGTAGAAAGAGAGGCTGAGCAAATGTCTGCTTCCTTTTTTATACTTTTACTCTAGTGGCCAAATCCTGAACTGCCAGAACAAAAAGACTAAAGGGTAACTAGTTTATTAGTTCCATATTTTCTCCCCCTGGTGAATTCCTTTAGCCCCGGCAAGGAACAAAACAAAAGCATTAAGTTACACATTAAATTTAACATCTGCTTCAGTAGTCTTTCTAGAGTCTTACTCTGGACAATGGTCTGCTGAAATGGAATAAGAAATTAGCAAAAATACAGTTAAACACTCTCTGAAAAAAAATGTATGACTAATAGCACATAGGCAACACATTAACACGTTTATCATGAGCATCAATTAGATTCATCAAAGCCAAAGGTGGAGTAGAATAACAAGGCACTGCATAACAGGTCCTCCCCAAAGTGTCATAAATGAAGAAAGGGGGAGGTCTCCTAATATGATCATCCCTTCTAACATCTCCAGAAATAGGTATAGACTGTCCATGACCAGAGTCAGAAGGAGTGGTTGGGCTGTCAGCCATACAAGGAACAGGGGACAGTTTATTTTCTATCTTTGGCTGAAAAGTTAGCAGCATCTAATTCACCCCTCTGAGGCAAACTACCACTTGCCACAGGTTGCAAAGATTGTCCAGGGCTAACAAGTGGGGGTGCAAAGCAGTCATGGTCAGCAACTTGTCCATTATCACAGACTGTAGGTATATTGTAAGCATCAGCTGCAGTGTCAGGGATCTCATCAACAGTGGGAACTTTGGGTACAGGGAGCAAATGATTTTTGTGCCAGACTTTAATCCTTCCCTCTGTATCACATATTTGGTACACAGGAATGTTTGGTAGTTTGCCTACCACCTCAAACAAATCTTTCCTCCATCTATCAGCCAACTTATGTTTGGCAGTTGGAACCAAGTTGTGGAGAAGCACCTTATCACCAGGCATCAGCTCTCTGTACCGTACCCTGGTATTGAAACGTCTTTTGTTCCCAGCATTCATCTTTGCAGCATTCTCCTCAGCCAAATGGTAGGCCTTCTTTAGGCTTGTCGTAGACAGGCCACACTGGTAGTGATCTTGACATCCTACTCCATCAGTGGATACACCCAACTGGATGTCAATTGGTCAAAATGCTACGCCCATCAATGCCATCTCTCTAGCAAACATAAGAAAATAAGGAGAAAACCCTGTGGAATCATGACAGGTGCAATTATATGGATGAACCATTGCACCCCACATGGCTACTTCAGGATTGCTTAGCAGAGCAGAGAGGGTACCCAGCATATCTTGCAGAGTCCAGTTTAAATGCTCAGGATGGGCATCAGCTCAGGATGTTAGAAAGACAAAGCATTTTGTCGATGCTCAATGCTCTCAAAGTCTCGCCCTTGATCAGAGTGGATTCGGTTGGGAAGCCCATAATACAAAAGAACTTTTCCGATAACATTTTAGACACAGTGACAGCTTTTGGTTTCATGGGATATGCCTGGGCGTAACGGATATAATGATCAGTCACAATCAAAACATTACCTATCCCCTAGTGTCATTGTCAATGCACAAGTAATCTATGCACACTAGATCCAAGGAGTTACTAGGAGCAGCTCTAGTAGGCCAAGTCTTTTCTGCAAACAGGGATACAATCTCCTGCAGTAATCTGCAACTGCTCCCTCATCCGAGGCAGAAGAAGCGATCTTGAACTAAACCAAAGGTTTTTTTAGTCCCTAGAGACTAGGGATGGCCGGTTCGCGGAATCCGAACCAGGATCCGCCGCGGATTTATCCCGTCCGCGAACGGCGGATTTTTCCGGATTTTCCGCCATCCGAACTTCCGATTCGCGGATTTTTCACATTTTCGAAAATTTTCGAAATTACGAGTTTTCGCGTATTTTCGAAAAATTTCGGAAATACGGGAAATCACGTATTTTCGAAAATTTTCGAAAATACAAGGATTTCTCTTAATTCCATACATATTTTCGAAAATGTTCGAAATTACGAGGATTACTTGTATTTTTGAAAATGCATATTTTCGAAAATACATGAAAACTCGTAATTTCGAAAATTCCCGAAAAACGTGAAAACTCTGAATAAGTTGATCAAATGGACTGAGGTCGAAAAAAAGACACACGCTATTCTGGGTTGTAGGGACCTCCAAATATTAAAGGGGAATTCTAATAGTACACATTTAGTCTGTATTTTATATGGGAAATAGGGAGATCAAGATCAGTATACAAAGTTCTCCCAAAAAGCGGATAGTTCAAGTCTCTATTCAGACACCCTGAGGGAATATATTTTCATAAATATAGCTCCACTTACCCTCTTTCTACTACAGAAGTTTCTTAGCCCTAGCTCCTTTCCTTACATCTACTCCTCACAGATGTCCATAGCTTGGAAAAATATCCGTTTTTTTACAAAATGGTCTAGCCCATCATGTTTAGCTTATACAGACCGTAAATAAATTTAGGTATACATCATATTTCAAGTAATGTCTGCCAAAGGTCTAAAATCGTTTTTTCCCGATATACTGAAGGCCACAAAACAAGTGGCCTAATACTCATTACTATTCCCTTTGTTTTGCAATTCCGCAAAAAGTTTATAGTGTGTTTTTCCTCGAGTAATGGTATTTTCTTTTGAACACTTTAGATGGTTCCTCATGATTTACATGCATTCCAACAGGCACACCGAGACATATTCCACTAAACATCCCTTCCCGTGGATAGCCATGTTTTAACAGGTGGTGATAGACCTGAATAGGCTAGGTGATTACTATAGCTCATACGTTTCGAAGCTTTCCCAAAAGTAGGTCATCTCAGACAAAAGACGTACCTAAAATGGATCATCTAAAAGAATCCCCATATTTAGACACAATAGGTTCTTACTCATGACTTTGAGATCAGAATCCATTATTGCAAAATGGACAAAAAAGTATCAATTCAGTTTCATTAGCGTCTTCCCAGATAATAATGATGTCATCAATATATCGAAATATTTCACTATATGGGACAATAAAAAAAGGAAAGGTTCTCCTCATGATAAATGTATTTGAATTCCCAAAGACCGGGGGAGAGGAAGCCTTCCAGATGGGGTGGAGGACCCCTTACAAAAGGAATGAAACCCTTACAGGGGAGAGGTAGCCCCGTACAGGGGAGAGGAAGCCTGTTACAGGCAGAGGAAGCCAGTTACATGGAGAGGAACGCCCGTTACAGGGAAGGAAACCCGTTAAAGGGGAAGGAAGCCACTTACAGAGGAGAGGAACCCATACAAGGGAGAGGAGACCATTTACCGGTGAAGGAAGAACATTACAGGGGAAGAGGAGCCATTACGGGGAGAGGGAAGCCAGTTTACAGGGGGGCGGTCCCGTTCCAGTGGAGGAAGCATTACAGGGGAGAGGAGCCCATTACGGGGGGGGGGGGGGCGGTACATGGTGAGAGGAGCCCTTACAAAAGGGAGAGGAGCCCGTTACAAGGTGATGGGAAAGCCATTACATTGGGATGAGAGCCCGTTACAGGGGAGAGTAGCCCGTTACAACAACAACAAAAAACAAAGCGGGAGGACTTCTTCGTCTTCTTCGTCGTCTCTTGCTGAGTCGCTTCCTCCGGCGCCCTCGTTCGTTCCTGTCTCCGTCCCTGGTCTATTCGCTTTTCTTGCTGCTTCACGCTTCGTCGTTTTTTGCCTGCTCTACCTTCGCTTCTTTTTCCTCTGTCTTCTCTTTGTCCTTGTCTCTTCTTTTCTCCTTTATCGCCTTCCTGCGTCCTTCTTCCTCTCCCTTCTCCTTCGCGCGGCGTGTTCACTGCTGGCAGAGAGATATGTAGTGACTATCTTAAGGCTGATTCACACTTTTTTCGTGGCCCTTGGTGTGCTTCGGTCGTCTCCGGACTCTGTAGGTGTTGCTATCCTCTTCTTGGGTGCGCTCTTTCACTATCGCGTCGTTGCGCTCTCTCGCCGTGGTAGCCCGGCGTCTAGCTATCTTTGCTTTCTTTCGTAGCTTTGTTGCGTACTGATGCTCTCTTCTCGTGACTCCGGTCGACTGCTCTTTCTACTTGCTGTTGGAGTCCGGCGGCGCGTTTCGTCCGGCGCTGCCGCGTGAGCGGGAAGGGAGAGGGAGGAGGGTAAGCGAGGGAGGAGAGGAGCCCGTTACAGCGGAGAGGAGACCCGTTACAAGCGGAGGAGGAAGCCATTACAGGGGAGAGTAGCCCAATTACGGGGAGAGGAAGCCAGTTACAGGGGAGAGGAACCAGTTTTACAGGGGAGAGGAAGGCAGTCTCAGGGAGAGAGGAGACAGTTACAGGGGAGAGGAGACAGTTACCGGGTAGAGAAGCCGTTACAGGGGAGAGAAAGCCCGTTACAGGGGGAGAGGAGCCTGTTACGGGGAGAAGTGCCCGTTACAGGGGTGAGGAGCCACTACAAGGGAAAGGAGCCCTTACAGGGGAGAAGTAGCCTATACCTGGGAGAGGGAACGCCATTACAGGTAGGGGATGAGCCCATTACAGGGTGAGAGGAGCCATTACAGGGGAGAGAGCCTACAGGGGAAGGACCATTACGGAGAGAAGCCATTACAGGGGAGAGGAGCTTACAGGGGAGAGACATTACAGGGGAGAAGAGCCCTTTTACAGGGGAGAGGAAGCCAGTACAGGAGAAGAGAGCCATTACAAAAAGGGCGACGAAAGCTATAACAGGGGAGAGGAAGCGATTTCAGGGGAGAGGAGCCCATTACAGGGGAAGAGAAGCCGTTACAGGGGAGAGGATCCATTACAGGGGATAGGACTCCCGTTACAGGGGAGAGGAAGCCATTACAGGGGAGAGGAAGCCATTACAGAGGGAGAAGGCAAAAGCCCGTTACAGGGGAGAGGAAGCCGTTACAGGGGAGAGGAACCCGTTAAGGGAGAGAGAGCCTGTTACAGGGGAGAGGAAGCCCGTTCAAAGGGGAGAGTACGAGGAAGAGCCCGTTACAGGGGAGAGGAAGCCCGTTACAGAGGGAAGGAAGTACGCCGTTACAGGGGAGAGGAAGCCCGTTACAGCGATAGGAGCCCGTTACAAGGGGAGAAAGCCTATTACGGGGAGAGGAGCCCATTACAGGGAAGAAGAGCCTATTAAAGGGGAGAGGGAAGCGATTAACAGGGGAGAGGGGACCGTTCAGGGGAGAGACGACATTACAGGGGAGAGAGCCGTTACAGGGGAAAGAAGTCAGTTAAGCAGGGAGAGAGCCAGCTTACAGGGGAGAGGAAGCAATTATAGGGTAGAGAGGAAGCCATTAAGAGAGAGAAGAGCCTATTACAGCGGGAGATGAAGCGATTACAGGGGAGAGTACCCGTTGCACGTGCAGTGAATGGAGGGTTGGAACCATGACCCTGCTCTCCCTGCACACTAGCCCACAATACAATCCTGTACATATCACCCTGTATGGTTTAAATTGAAGCCGACGCAAAATGTCAGCATACATCTACATGCCTTTGTAATGTAATCTACACTGTAATAAACTTGGTGTTTTTCATCCTCCACATTTACAACTAACATAACGTGTCGCATATATTTAGCGCGGCGTCAATTCTATGGTCGTGCTCTCATGCGTTTCTGTCGTCACCGCAGGAAGACGTACTCCCATGAGGTTGCCATTTCAGTTGGGCAATATTCGATCTTTTATCAATTGCAGGGGAAGCTAGTCGGGAGTAATACATACAATAGTCAGTTCAGTACACGTTGTGACACGTCTATACGTATTTCTGGGCTTAATTTTTGCGATATGAACTAAAGGTTATAACTTTCCAGTAACAAATATGTCCGACAATTTCCACCGCAATGAAGCGAAACCACGTTCTTTGTGCTAGAGAGAATCTTCTTAGAAGATTGCAGTCGTTTCGGTCATTGTCACTGTGAAGCTTGTGATGTGCTGGGTGTCCTGACGCAACCCAATTTTACGACACTTACTTCTGGAAGCTTCCAAGGCGGTTATTTAAGCCGCCCGGCACAAGTCATAGTTCTCATTGCACGTTGCTAGTTCGGGGACGGTGAACAGCGCCTCAATTCTCCTGTCAGCTCCTCTGCCTAAAAGGTAATTGGAGTTCTTTGTGGGTCATTTTCTTTAATATGGCTGGGAAATAATTGAATTGCACAATGAATTTAAGCCGTATTGCCGGTTAAGCACCAGCAGTGTGTTTATATAGGCTATTATAACATTGCCATTTAACATGTTGTAGGAATTCCATAATACTGGATAATCCGGTGTTAGAATTCCCGTCCGAAGACTTTTTGTGTAAATGGGAGAAGCTGCACTGGCAGCAGTGCTGTGTGATGCATTGGGCTTGGTAGCGGGTGATAGTGAAGGAACTCCAACTTTCTGAGAGTCTTTCCGCTCGCCGTTCTTCCCCAAAATGGCAGTTCTTCTGATTTACCCAACAAAATGGCTCTGGCGGGCGAGTGATCTAGAACATGCGGGTGTATCCAATGGTATCGTAATAAATGCAGTGGATTTCTGGGGTCACCAGGATAGGATTACGTTTAAAGGCTATATGCAGAACAATACCCGCCATAGAACGCTCTTCTGCTCTGTTTATAACAAGATGTCATCTGTTTTAATATTGTTCGCTGGAGTGGCTTCTTTAACCTTTATCTTTGGCGTGGCAAAACAAATGTCCTTCCAGAGATGTATGTTCAAGGGAGGTGCCCGTACTAAAGGATCATTAAAGGTGGCCAAACACACGAAAACGATAATGGGTAATCCTGTTGGCGGAACAATGGATTTACCCATTATCGTCAGTGGGTAGGGGTGTCTGACAGATTGGAGTGCTGATGAATTGTAGTTGCACTCAAAGTGTGAATACTTAAAGTAGAGGGACCGGATTGTGACTTATGTTGTTCTGTATGGCTGACTAATCGGTAGGGTCAGGGAGCTGTTCCCAAAGCATGTGCATGGCCTTTTTTCGTGCTATGACTACAAAATGTTTTAAAGGATCCCTTGGTCGGGTTCACAACACTTTTAGGATGTAAGGTAACTGGAGTGTGCATCTTGGACACATTACAGGGTGTTAATTCTGCGTGGTGTGCAAAGGTTTAATTAACTTATAGTATCTTTTTTTTTTTTTTTTTTTTTTTTTTTGCTACAGCTATAATGTCCAAAGGACCAGCAGGTTGAATTGATCTTGGCACCACTTACTCATGTGTAGGTGTATTTCAACATGGGAAAGTTGAGATCATTGCAAATGAACCAAGAAACAGGATACCACCCCAAGTTATGTAGCCTTTACAGATACAGAGAGACTCATTGGTGATGCAGCTAAAAATCAAGTTGCTATGAACCCAACAAATACAGTTTTTGGTAATTATAAAAGTTGTATGCCAATAAGGTTGGAAGTCAAAAAGGATGGTTCAGTTTCATTGATATCTGTAAAGTAACCTTTAATCTTAATATTGCATATTTTACATCTTAAAGGTAATTTATTCGTGAAATATGGCCCATAAATATTTGAAGTGATCATATCATCATTCACTTCTCCAATGTTAGCAGCCCTAACTGACTATGCAGGCTAAGCCCCTCAATTCTCCTATTTCAGTTACTCTTCACTGAAACCTTCCATATTAAAGGTATCTCCACTCGTTAAGTTTCGTAATCCCGTTCTATTGAAGAACGGGAGGTAAAGGAGCTGTGCCTTACCTTCCGTTCAATAGAACACACAGGAGCCAGGAGAGAAGGTAAGAACTTGCTCACTCCTCGCTCCCCGGCGCTTGGTCTGACAGGTCCCGACGGACCTTGTCTTCTATGCGCATAGAAGACAAGGTCCGTCGAGACCTGTCAGACCAAGCGCCGAGCGAGCGGTGTAAGTTGTTGCCTTCTCTCGCTGGCTCCTGTGTTCTGTGAACGGAGGTAAGGCACAGCTCCTTTTCCTCCCGTTCTTCAATAGAACTGGATTACTAAAACTTAAAACGAGTGGAGATACCCTTTAAGCTTACAAATTTCTTGTGCACTCTAAGGGTGCTGATGCCTTATCTCCCCACTTTTAGGGAACATAAATATTAAGAACCACATTAAGGTTACAGGGCAATCAAATCTATGCTTTATTGTGAACCACACATCAAAAAACATTTGGAGAGGAAAATTCCCCTTCCTCGGGTGATGTGAAAGTGGGGCTTGTCCGGTGTTCTCCCTAGCGCACCCAAAGGGCTAATTTTTCAAGCCACCCAGTCTGAAAAGTTTCAATTCAAGAATTTTGATTGATAGGCATGCCAATAGATGCGTTAACTCCCCAGTCAAGACACTTTTTTTAAGTGATATTTTAGCACATGTTAACTAGTTTTGCAAGATCTGCAAAGGTGTCACGGTAAACCTGCAGCGCATTCTTTATTTAAGAGTCGCGTGTGCAGCCAAGTTACATTTGAGTTACCTTCAGATGTTCTAAAACTACTGCAACCAAGGAACCCTGAGTTTTTAGTTTTCAAACATCTAGTGGGATGAGTTAGCTAGTACACACAGTACAGATTTCAAAGATCTGCATACACGCATTCTCTCTAATAACTTTTATAAGGAGAATGCTCGCGACTGTTTCCATCGGCACGCTAGACTCCTATAGGGAATCTAGCACGGCCGTTGGAAATTTTCGGCCATTCCCGAGTGAGCGTACGGCCGATCGTTCGGCAGCTGCGCTTGTCGGGAAACAGCCGTACGCACAACGATAAAGCCCCTGGGCTTTATCGTTCTGTGTGTACCCAGCTTTAGACATCCATGACCTATATAATAAGCATGATGCAAGGCTGATCAGTGTTCTGATTAGAATATGAAGGCGGTTTTGATGTAGTTAGTATAGATAGAGCACGCTTAGTTTTCCCCATCTCACCTGGCTATTTCTCATGCCTCCCAGCTGGAGAAAAATTCTGGGAGAATTTTTAATGCATGGTTAACAAATTTGAGTGGCATGCTATTTTTTTACTGTTCATATCAAATGTCACCTTGTATATGGGATTCCAAATGAGGCCTTACCAGTGCCTTGTAAAGAGGTAGAATATTTTTCACTAACCTTTCCCATCATGTACAAGACAAAAAATCTTGCTAGCGCTTGTTTAGGTCCTTGCCCATGCACTATTGGTAGTTTAATGTAGTATACTTGCCATTCAAAACTCACTTTTACTGTATGAAATACATGCAAATTTGTCTCTGCTTTAAAAGTAGTTCTGCATTCATAATATAATTTCTTTCAGATGCCAAGAGGCTAATTGGCCGCAGGTTTGAAGATGCTGTAGTACAGTCTGATATGAAAACATTGGCCCTTTACTGTTTGAGTGATGTGGGCGCCAAAGGTACAAGTAGATATAAAGCAGAGACAAAAGTTTCTACCCAGAGGAAGTCTCATCTATGGTCTTGACAAAGATGAAGGAGATTGCTGAAGCTTATCTTGGAAAGGTAAAAAAAAATTTTGGGGGATTGGTTGTACAGGTATTAACCTATCCAAAGCCTATTTTAGCTGTAAAGTATACCAGATATTGAAAAAATAATTTAGCCATAATGCTGATTGTTGCATAGATTGCTTTAAGTAGACTAGACACTTGAACTTTTTTTTTTTTTTTCCAGCTGTTACAAATGCAGTTATACTGTTCCAGCATATTTCAATGATTCCCAAAGACAGGCTACTAAAGATGCTGGTACGTATTCTGGGCTGAATGTGTTGCGTATTATTAACGAGCCAACTGCTGCTGCTATTGCCTATGGATTGATAAAAAGGTAAATCATATTTTTGTGTAGTAACACAATGCATAATTGATGCCTGATTTGGGCTTCTAAATGTGTTCACCATTCGCTGTGATGAATGTGATTCCAAAGCCATTCGTAGTTTCCACCAGATGTCATTTGACATGTGATGGTTTATTACCTTCCTGGATGTCTGAGCGACTTTTTTTTTTTTTTTTTTTCCTCAGTGAGGTTTGGTTTTTCCTCACCATTAGATTTAAAGAAATTGTTTTTGTCTTTTTAAGGTTGGGGCAGAAGAAATGTATTGATTTTCGATCTGGTGGTGTGGCACCTTTGATGTCTCCATCTTGACTATTGAAGATGGCATCTTTGAGGTTAAGTCTACAGCTGGTGACACTCATTTGGGTGGTGAAGACTTTGACAATCGTATGGTGAATCACTTTGTAGCAGAGTTTAAAAGAAACATAAGAAGGACATAATTGATAACAGAGAGCTGTTCGCCGTCTCCGTACTGCTTGTGAACGTGCCAAGCGTACCTTGTCCTCAAGCACTCAGGCTAGTATTGAAATTGATTCTCTCTATGAAGGAATTGATTTCTATACCATCCATCACAAGAGCTCGCTTTGAAGAACTCAATGCTGATTTATTTAGAGGTACCCTTGACCCTGTGGAAAAAGCTCTTCGAGATGCTAAACTTGACAAGTCCCAGATCCATGATATTGTGCTGGTTGGTGGGTCCACCCGTATACCAAAAATTCAGAAGTTGCTTCAAGACTTTTCAATGGCAAAGAGTTAAACAAGAGCATCAACCCCTGATGAAGCAGTTCCTATGGCGCAGGTATGTACAGAAATAAAAGATAACAATAGACTTGCTGTGATGAATATGGTCCAAGCCATTCGTAGTTTCCACCAATGTCGAAAGACTTATGATGGCAATTTACCTTCCTTGGATGTCTGAGCAAGCAATTTGCTGTAGTGATATATTGCACAAACTTGCATGTTTTTAGACCATGTTTAGCTTACAGGGGTAGTAACTTAGCTATGAAAGTACGGTCTCTTAAATGAAAACTACCCTGCCCCCACAATGCATGCTTTTAACCCATCTAAACCACTAGGTCAGGGATCCTCTATGCCCTCCAGGAAGCTGAAAGATGTTTACAAACATCCATAGTTGTATTCCCCTAACATTTGGGCAACAATGTGCTCTACAAAAAAAACTTGGTCTTCATATTATGGACTGGAGCAGTGATGAAACTTTAAACAAGTAAAGCTGCATAAATAGAACCCAGGCTAAGGACCTGTTTAGTTGCTTCCTGGGTACAGTCTAAGGCCTTGCGTAAACATCGGTAGCGGCATGCCCAAGATCACAAGACTTCTGAATGACCAGTGAACTCTTGCTTAAAGGGCATATACACTGAAATAACAAATTTGGCTGATTGTATAGTTTTGCCTACCCTACTTTTTTACTGGCATCTTGCTGGCCTTCATTGTATTCCCTTTTTTTTTAAGCTCTGCCCCTCAAGATCTGCAAATAGCAAACTCTGATACTGCTGCTATAATTTCAATGCATGCATCCCGGGTGACTGCGTCTCACAACTGTGTTAGATCGGGGCATGCTCGCAGAATTATTACTTGCGCACACATTGATGTCGTGCATTTGTACCACAGCCTCCCTATGAATAATAGAACACCCAGGGAACACTGCCAAACTTGTGCTCCACTTGGCTCCTTCTCTGCTGTCAGGAGCACTGTCCTTGGATGGAGCGCCCATCTTCTGCACATGTGGCCAATACAAAAGTTAAGTACTTGATCAGGCTGACTAAGGTAGCCGCGTGTGGAGAGCCAGTAAGTTCAGCAGTGTCCCCAGGCATTATATTCACAGGGAGGTGACAAGTGTTTCTCATCTCCCTGTGAATTATGGAAACAGATTTTGTACTTATAATTTACCAGTTAGGTTTTGATTAAGCTTTCACAAGTTCAGGCTAGCTTATACCATGTTAGTGGCGAGGGTACGTTTTAATGATGTCCCGGTATATTGTGGTATTAACTGATCTTTCTCTTCAGCTGTTCAGGCTGCTATTTTGTCTGGTGACAAGTCTGAGAATGTACAGGACCTCCTGCTGCTTGATGTTACACCTCTTTCCCTTGGTATTGAGACTGCTGGTGGTGTCATGACTGCCCTGATCAAGCGTAATACAACAATTCCCACAAAGCAGACACAAACCTTTACAACCTACTCTGACAATCAGCCTGGTGTTTTGATTCAGGTAAACCACGTGCAGTACTTGGAAACAGTTTGGTTAATCAATGTGAGTAGAGTATAAGTATAATCTTTACCACTTCCCTAAGGTATCGAGGGTGAAAGAGCAATGACAAAGGATAACAATCTGTTGGGTAAATTTGAGTTGACTGGCATTCCACCTGCTCCCCGTGGTGTACCTCAGATCGAAGTGACATTTGACATTGATGCAAACGGTATCTTAAACGTGTCTGCTGTTGACAAGAGCACTGGCAAAGAGAACAAGATCACAATCACAAATGACAAGGTAACCTCAAAAGTTTTACTTTAGAAGACTGTACTGATACATGGACTTAATACTATACAATAACCTGCACAAAAAGCCTATTGTAGAAGTTAAAGGTTGAATAAAGACCTACGACAAACACATGTAGCAATATCCTAATTTCCTGTAAATTGAGGCATTCTATTTAACCCACTACTTATGGAGCTGTTCCATTCTTGTATCTAGGGTATACCCATATTAAGATTCATCTTAATATTTTGCAAGCAGGTAACTTGTACTTGTGTAATGACCCTTTTTATGCATTTAAAACACATGTTTAGCTTTATAAACTTCCATATCGTGACTAAGATGCATCTTAATACATGCAGGTCGATTAAGTAAAGAAGACATTGAGCGTATGGTTCAAGAAGCTGAAAAATACAAAGTTGAGGATGAGAAGCAAAGAGACAAAGTCTCTTCAAAGAATTCCTTGGAATCATATGCTTTAACATGAAGGCAACTGTTGAAGATGAGAAACTTAAAGGAAAAATCAGTGATGAAGATAAACAAGATTTTGGATAAATGCAATGAGATAATCTCCTGGTTGGACAAAAACCAAGTAAGTCTTCATATATTTGTTGAATGTGTTGTAAATTTTCGCAATGATGAACATGTTTCCAAAGCCATTCGTAGTTTCCACCAGATGTCGAAAGACGCATGATGGCTAATACCTTCCTTGGATGTCTGAGCGAGAATTTCCCCAACTATGAATTTGTTTCTAATTTCAGAGGTTTTCTGCAACCTTGCACGCACAACAAAAATCCCCTGCAAAATTCACTGCTAACTTAAACTTTTTTTTTTTTAGACTGCTGAGAAGGATGAGTTTGAACATCAACAAAAAGAACTGGAGAAGGTGTGCAACCCAATAATTACAAAGCTATACCAGAGTGCAGGCGGCATGCCAGGTGGAATGCCAGGTGGCTTTCCAGGTGCTGTGGTGGCTCCAACAGGTGGTGCATCCTCAGGTCCCACAATTGAAGAGGTTGACTAAATGTAAACTGGAATTGCATTCCTTGCTTTCGTCTTGTAACTCCTAGGACAAATTACTAGACTTTTCCAATTTACTGATGTAAGCTGCTGTTGGTTTTTGGGGGCATTAATACTTGAAATCACTCCATGAAGCGGGACACCATAGCACTTTACCTGTACTGTAACATTTGAGTCAAGACAAATAAAAAATTTAATTGGCTTTTTTTTGTGAATTGGATTAATTTAGGCTTATTTGCAGTCTTTAGTTCTCCACACTTTTGTCCATCATTTTGAACAAATTTAATACTTAGACTGTTTAATAGGCTAGCTAAAGAGGTTTGTGGCTTAGCCTGTTGTAGGGCTGTGCCACACTTTAACATGTGATCTGATTGCACATTAGTGTTTACAAATAGGTCTAGGTACAATACACTTGGAGATTTTTTTTTTTCATGGCCTAAAGCAGTCAACTGCTCACCTTCTGACATGTATTATGACATAACATTTCAAACTGGAGAACAGCAGTAGGTTGACAATGCACCAGACTTAAATTAAAAAAAGTGTTGGCTCAAGCTTTGAATTGGTGTATAGCTAGCATTTATACATTTTTATTTATACTGTTTGGGACTGATGCACCCTAAAATGGAATAAATTGCTGGGAGCTAATGCTCAAATTAGTGGTACCTACCCGAAAAAATAATTTCAGTTTAACTGAACAGAGCTAAATTACCTGCAATCCCGCTCCCCTTCTGCCTGCTGACAAGTGTGAAACCTGATCCATTCTTCCTTGAACATAATGTTGCGGTCACTAGAGGGTGCAAAAAATGCCCATCTTAATTTGCAGAAATCAGACAGGGTTACTGTGGCTTGGTAACATGGTGGTTTGTTATTAGACATAAACAAATAAGGCCTTTAAAGTAGTTTACTTTTAAGTGAACTATACCTTGAAGGATAACTACACCATATAGAGATCTAGGTTATTTGCAAGCTTATAACCTATATAACCCCCAATAAGAATCTGCAGCTCTGCGCCAATAAGATCTACTTCCTTGGCCTCCAAACATCATATCCTAGTGCTCTGCGTCAGTGCCGCATGTGTGGAACATCTCATCGGGTGGAGCTGTAGATGACATTATATCCAGGAGGATAAAACTTGGTTACCATCAAAAGGTAGGCTCGGGGGAATGAAAAATGTTTCAGCTCAATTTTTAGATTTTAAACATCAGCTTGCAATTAACCTAGAGTTGAAAAGAGTATAATGGAGACCAGTTAACCTTTTTTTAAGATCATCTTTGGGAATGAAATAGCTTGGAAGTGTCCATTTTCCAAGTGAAAAACCACAACCTGAAAAGCATTTTTCTTGTGACATTGACATTTTGGTGGCCAGTACTGATCTGTGGTAAAGGATATTTCTTGATTAATTTCTTTCAAATACTACTTAAAAGGGGAAGTTAAATACCTTTAATATAAAAGGCATTTTTCCATCCCCATGACCTTACCCTGCCTTTTACATTTTGTCTGTGTACAAATAATGCTTGCAAAATACTGATTTCCTATTTAGAGATGGTTATGGACTTGCCTTTGACCCAGCATCTGGGTAGATAGTTGCTCAGTAGAGATCTGAGCATGTTTGACCCAGACAATCAGTACCAATTACTGTTAGGAACACTCCATGAAAGTGGGGCATCTGGAAGGACTATAGAACCCACAACAGCGGCTTACTAATGTAACAGCAGGTAATGGTAAAAATTCAAATGGTTTTTCAAAAGAGAATGTTGAATAACAGGTATGAATAATACAAACTAAGCATTTAAGAACGTATTTTCACAGAGCTATCCCCTTAAGCCTGTAGGAAGCTGCAATTTACCACTACTGCATTAATGGGGGAAAGGGCAAAAAAAAGTCCCATACATCACTTTAGACCTTTTCTATAGACAAATGTATTCTCTAAGAACTGCATAGCCTGTTTTTATGCAATTAACTTGAGATCACAAAATGAATGGTCCAGATTAGATACTCTTTTTAGACCGTAAATATTATTCTATAGACTTGACATCTAATGTATGACCAGCTTTAGTCTTATGACATCACAGAAAATATCCCTGCGTTATCTTACATTTATGAAAGATCGAGCAGGAGGTCACTTGGAATGTGTTTGTCTACTTGATCACAGAAATGGGTGATAAACATATATTATCAGGAAAAACAAAAAAGAAATCCTGAAAGTACAAGTTGATGCTAACACAAACAGTCTTATTGGCACAACATGTTTCAAGCAAGGTTCTTTCTCAAGTGCTAACAGCCAGAACAGTGACATACTAATAACAAAAAAAAAAAAATTCTAGAGAAGCAACACACGGGGGATCCCGGAGCCAAGGCCCCTGTTCTTATTTCTCCTATGACAGATATATGCTCTTCCAGAAAACCACTGTGGATGAAGCATGGATAAGGGGCCCATCCTAGTTTTGCTGGGAGCCCAGTGATTCCTAGTTATGCCACTGCTTTCAATTGGCCCAAATCCCTTGGAAATTGCTTTAAATCTGCCACAGTCTCTCATAGATTGCATTCCATCTGCATAACCTACATCTTTAACCCTTTAATAGTTACACATACAGTGGTTGGCAAAAGTATTTGGCCCCCTTGAAGTTTTCCACATTTTGTCACATTACTGCCACAAACATTAATCAATTTTTTGGGGAATTCCACTTTAAAGACCAATACAAAGTGGAACGAAAATCATACATATTCCAAACATTTTAACAAGTCAATAACTGCAAAGTGGGGTGTGCGTAATTATCAGCCCCCTTTGGTCTGAGTGCAGTCAGTTGCCCATAGACATTGCCTGTGATATGCTAATGACTCAATAGAGTGTACCTGTGTCGTATCTAATGTCAGTTCAAATACAGCTGCTCTGTGATGGCCTCAGAGGTTGTCCAAGAGAATCTTGGGAGCAACAACACCATGAAGTCCAAAAACACACCAGACAGGTCAGAGAAATTTAAAGCAGGCTTGCTTAGGCTACAAACAGATTTCCAAAGCCTTGAACATCCCAAGGAGCACTGCTCAGCGATCATTCTGAAATGGAAGGAGTATGGCACAACTGTAAACCTACCAAGACAAGGCCGTCCACCTAAACTCACAGGCCGAACAAGTAGAGCGTGATCAGAAATGCAGTCAAGAGGCCCGTGGTGACTGGACGAGCTGCAGAGATCTACAGCTCAGGTGGGGGAATCTGTCCATAGGACAACTATTAGTCGTGCACTGCACAAAGTTTGCAGAGTGGCAAGAAGAAAGCCATTGTTAACAGAAAAGCATAAGAAGTCCCATTTGCAGTTTGCCACAAGCCATTTGGGGGGGGACAGCAAACATTGTGGAAGAAGGTGCTCTGGTCAGATGAGATCAAAATGGAACTTTTTGGCCAAAATGCTATGTGTGGCGAAAAATGCTCTGGGGGTGCTTCTGTTCAGCAAGGACAGGGAAGCTGGTCAGAGTTGATGGAAGATGGATGAAGCCAAATTCAGGGAAGAAAACCTCTTGGAGTCAGCAAAAGACTTGAGGCTGGGGTGGAGGTTCACCTTCCAGCAGAACAACGACCCAAAACATAAAGCCAGGGCAACAATGGAATGGTTTAAAACAAAACATATCCATGTGTTAGAATGGCCCAGTCAAAGTCCAGATCTAAATCCAATCGAGAATTTTGGCAAGATCTGAAAACTGCTGATCACAAACGCTGTCCATCTAATCTGAATGAGATGGAGCTGTTTTGCAAAGAAGAATGGGCAAGGATTTCAGTCTCTAGATGTGCAAAGCTGGTAGAAACATTCCCTAAAAGACTGGCAGCTGTAATTGCAGCAAAAGGTGGTTCTACAAAGTATGACTCGGGGGGCAGAATAATAATCGCACACCCCACTTTGCAGTTATTGATTTGTTAAAAATGTTTGGAATCATGTATGATTTTCATTCCACTTCTCACGTATACACCAATTTGTATTGGTCTTTCACATGGAATTCCAATAAAATTGATTCAAATTTGTGGCAGTAATGTGACAAAATGTGGAAAACTTCAAGGGGGCAGAATACTTTTGCCAACCACTGTAAAGAACAACATAGCCCAGAGCTACAGGGGGAGGATAATGAAGTGAACCTGATCTTAGCACAGATCTGCGCAATGTATTTCTCAATAGTGCATCTATCTAAAGGTAAATGCTGGAGGATTTGCATCTGCTTGCAAATGTATTTATGTCTGACACCAATCACACTGCGGATTTCTGCCACTTTGTGTTTTTGTACAGATATTAACGGCACATACAATATAAATCCTTTGGCGCAGATTAATCTAGCTCCACATTTTAAGAATATCCCAATCCAGCACTTGCATTGGTGATGAGAGCTCACTGAAATCCAGTGGGTGTGAGACTATATGAGTATGGGCTAGGCCACATCAGTGCAATTTAACACTTGATCAGATTGTGTGTTTAAAGTGCACACTAGTGTGGCCCATTGGAATGGCCACACTAGATACGCTGGGGCCTTCGTGCTGCAATCGATTGATCACAATCTTTGGTGCAATTCGCATGTGCTACGATGAAAATGACCTGGATCGCAGCGCTAGCGCGTTTAGGGTGGCCTTGACCTAAGACTAGAAAAAGTTTTTAAATCTACTATTTTGAAAGACGAGGGAAATCAAGACAAAAGAAGACTTTGAATGGAAATATATAAGGTGAGTAAAAAAAAGGTGTACATAATGTAAGTAATGTAGGCTGCTTAATGATTATGTATTACTTAATTTTAAGTAATACTGTTAATCTAATGCTAGCTAAAGCTGGTGTTAAAATCCAGAGTAAACCCCCTACTAAATTCCTTGCACCAGCTGAATGGGAGTCTTTTGCGATACCGCACAATCAAAGTTGTGTTAAACTATTTGGATCGGTTAGCACGACTTAAACTCCATAAACTAGCACATCGCCTCCCCCATAAAAAAAAACTGATCCTTACCAGCATAGGGAAAAGTAAGTAGAATTGAAGGGCAAGTCCACCCCCAAAACCATAATTTTATATGTTATTGGCCATTATTTTAACTTTAAACACAGCCAAACCCCATTAAAATCTGTTCAGCCAATTTTAAAGGACAACTTCACCCTCATAAGAACATCTTTCAGAAGGAATGGCCTCTTTAAAATAAAATATGTTGATATATCCTAGTTTGTCCTATTAATTTATTACTGTATGCCTGCTATGCTCACTGTAATCACGTCACCTCACGTGCCTTTATCCTCTCTTTGCACACACCCCACCACCAACGGATCCATCCCGCTCCCCTACAACCTAGCGTAAAATCCTTTTAGTATATCACAGATACCCCCTGCCCAGACTTAAAAGCCGTATTATTTTTTTTTAAAGGGCATGTCCACCCCTAAAACTATAATTTAACCATTTACTGACCCTAGTAAGTAGTTTACAAAAATTCTTACCTTACATCTCTGCTCCAAATGGTTCTCCAGCAATGCTTGTCCAAAGTCCAGGAAAGTGAAGTGAAGGAGGTGTCTGTGAGCCATCCTCCTGCTCATTCCTCAACCTCGACAATAAACTGTGCGTCGCTGTGGAGCCGTTTACTCCCCTCCCTCCCTTCATCATGATCCATCCTCTTCGGCCATTGCACCTAGCGTGAAAACATTGGTTACAATGTAGGCGCCCCCTTCCCACCCCCAACCGCCAAAATTTTTTGCCAAATAATGCTTCCATCGTTACTTACGGACCCTTCCCTTCTACGTCTTGAATGACGTCAGCTGCATCTGTGATTGCCGCGTCTTAGCCAATCAAAAACGCGGCTGCGAGTCCAGCCCCTGCTTGCAGCTTCTGCAAGCAGGGAGCTGGATAAGAGACGGCACGGGAGAGAATGGTCCGTAAGTAACCATGGGAGCATTATTTTGCAAAAATATTTCGGCGGTTGAGGGTGGGCAAGGGGCACCTACCTTGTAACCAAAAGTATGTTTTGGGGCTGGACATGCCCTTTAAAAATAATCGTAACTATACTTACAGCCCTTCGTTCCCGCAGCGCTTTCCATGATGTCGTTCACGTCTGTGATTGGACAGACGCGGCTGGCGTCATGGAAAGTGGGAAACTTTATATAAACAGACCATTGACACAGAACAATATAGTGCAGTGGACTACACAATCATTACATTATTATCTATAAAAATATTCTTG
This sequence comes from Hymenochirus boettgeri, assembly GCA_019447015.1. Classification (NCBI taxonomy): domain Eukaryota; kingdom Metazoa; phylum Chordata; class Amphibia; order Anura; family Pipidae; genus Hymenochirus; species Hymenochirus boettgeri. The sequence goes on along the minus strand of CM033475.1, from coordinate 121,785,626 downwards.
TATGTCCCCTCCTTTTGCTCAGTTACCTAATAAAATAGAACATATATTCATCTTCACAAATGTTTTCTCTTTTTTTTATTAACTATATCTAACATAAATATTTGTAGTATTATCTTCTTTAAGCAATGTGTTTACCACCCTCTTCGACAGAAAGCATGACTTCCTTTACTGGAATTTGTGTTGGATTCCTGCCAGGGTATTTTGAAGCCAGAATAGCCTTATCTTCGTAGTTTGCTGATTGACTTTCACAGACAGTTGACACAGATATTTGCTAGAACCCAAAACAACAGTGTCTGCCTTCATGATGTAAATTTTTTCTGCAAAAGAAAAGTACCATTACAAAATATAAACTATCATTACTTGTTTCTACATAAATAAAATAAACAAACAAAATAATCCTCCAGCCAATGAACTACCCCATCAGCATCCTCCTGATACAAAGTATATGGGTTGGGACTGTGTAGTTGTAACTATGGATCAAATTACAGAGAGAATCACATAGGATTTGTCTGTAATCTGCTAGAGTTTGTTATAGGGCAAGTCCACCCTCAAAATAAAAATGTATATTCATAACTAGGATTCCCCCCTAACCTAACTTTCACAATACTTTTTTTTTTTTATCCAATTCTCTCTAGATTTACTTACAGGAGAATCCCCTCCAGCAAGTTTAGCCTCCTCTGCTGTTGTTGCAAGCTGGTTATGAAGTTGCACACAGCAGAAGAGGCATTTTCAGTAGCAACTATCAGCTATGGATGGTGAAATCACAGTCTTGACTGATGCCAGTATCCGGAAGAATCAGGAAGATGCAGAGAGCTTCAACAGGGGATTGATATTTGGTTGAATTAAGTAATTGGACAAAATATTGGGCATATAATAATATTGGACAAATAATGAACATAGTGGTGTCCGCAGTGCTCTATACAAAATCATTTAAACCATTACATGCAAAGGAGAAGAGGTGCAAAGACTAAAAACACTGTTCCCTGTTTAGACAAGATAGAGAGTAGGAAGGGGTGTGCTTATGTTAAAGGGTTGTCCACCCCCCAAAAAAAATATTAGGCGGGAAATGGGCACAGACCTCAACACTCACAAGGTTTATATATCTGAAAGATGTCCCCAAATGTTCTTGCCAGCCATCCTGCCTTCTGCCTGTTATTGCATTGTGCATTATTGCAAATGCAATAACCCTTGCATTCAGAAGGTACCTAACACCTGGCTATTATATGTTAATTGGGACTTTCCCAGGTACTTAATTGCCAATTCATTGAAAGCATGTACAAGTCATTCTGAATTCTGAGAACGCCAGTCAGATGAACGCCAGTCAGAAATGTCTTCAAGAAAAAACTTTAAATCCAGTTGATCTAAATGAATATAGCAGTATATATATACACTTAGAGTGACAAAGAAAGCAGCACTCGTATCTCTATCAACTCAATACCTTGTGGTGCGTGTCACACTATCAGGTGCTGAACAGAAGTGGACTGTTTCTAAGGGGATTTAAGCCATTCACAACTAAATTTATAGCCTTGGGTAATACATGTAAAAAAAAACAATTCCGTACCCATGTGGCTGAATTCTGATGTAAAGAAGCAAATGGAAAGGAAGAAAAAGGCATTTAAAACCTTTAAGTCAGAAGGAACAGAAAGGGCCTTTAGGAATTATATAGCTGTATTAAAGATTGTAAGAAAGCAATTAAGCTAGTTAAAATTAACAAGAAGTTAGGATAGCTGAACAAACCATAACTAACCCTATATAATTTTTAGTATATTAATTAAGAAGATAAAGACAAAGTGTCTTTAGAAAAGACAGTGTAAAAAAAAGAGTGTGGCACCATTAATGTTATAAGTTAGTTACGGAGGATGGCGGTAAAGCAAATATCTTGAAAAAAAGTTTCCCTCTCTAGAATATTTTTCAAGGACTGACCTTATAAGTGTAAGGCGATAGTAAAATGGGGGTACTTCATTTGCTCCAGAGACTGTCAGCCTTATCAAAATTATAAGCAGAAGACTCTCATTATTAGAAGTGGGCTCTAGCATATGTTGGAGGCAGGGTGTTGCTGAACTACCACTCTAGGTAGAATACAATAAATAGATGCCAGTGGTTCTTGAACTTAAACAGTATCTTTTTTTTAACAGAACAATATTAATAACCATTGCAAGTAGCACAACAGAGGGTGACATAGCATGGCACGGATATCAAATAAATACTAACAAAACAGAGAAATCAGAAACAGCATAAATAACAATCAGCTTGTAAATGCCACCCCAGCTCTCAGGTCACTGTAGTGGAATCTTCTACCCCTATGTCTGGCATTATGTCCCTATTCTTGGTGGTATACCTAGGACTCTAGTCCTTACTAAATCTCCTTGTTGGAGCTCAGGCTGCTCACTTGCTACCCTACTCCTATCTATTACTCCTAATGATCTTTAACAATCTAATCTCACATTAACTGGGCTCTCTCTGGGGAAGCTCCAGGAAGTAGAAAGAGAGGCTGAGCAAATGTCTGCTTCCTTTTTTAACTTTTACTCTAGTGGCCAAATCCTGAACTGCCAGAACAAAAGACTAAAGGGTAACTAGTTTATTAGTTCCATATTTTCTCCCCCTGGTGAATTCCTTTAGCCCCGGCAAGGAACAAAACAAAAGCATTAAGTTACACATTAAATTTAACATCTGCTTCAGTAGTCTTTCTAGAGTCTTCTCTGACAATGGTCTGCTGAAATGGATAAGAAATTAGCAAAAATACAGTTAAACACTCTCTGAAAAAAAATGTATGACTAATAGCACATAGGCAACACATTAACACGTTTATCATGAGCATCAATTAGATTCATCAAAGCCAAAGGTGGAGTAGAATAACAAGGCACTGCATAACAGGTCCTCCCCAAAGTGTCATAAAAATGAAAGGGGGAGGTCTCCTAATATGATCATCCCTTCTAACATCTCCAGAAATAGGTATAGACTGTCCATGACCAGAGTCAGAAGGAGTGGTTGGGCTGTCAGCCATACAAGGAACAGGGGACAGTTTATTTTCTATCTTTGGCTGAAAAGTTAGCAGCATCTAATTCACCCCTCTGAGGCAAACTACCACTTGCCACAGGTTGCAAAGATTGTCCAGGGCTAACAAGTGGGGGTGCAAAGCAGTCATGGTCAGCAACTTGTCCATTATCACAGACTGTAGGTATATTGTAAGCATCAGCTGCAGTGTCAGGGATCTCATCAACAGTGGGAACTTTGGGTACAGGGAGCAAATGATTTTTGTGCCAGACTTTAATCCTTCCCTCTGTATCACATATGGGTACACAGGAATGTTTGGTAGTTTGCCTACCACCTCAAACAAATCTTTCCTCCATCTATCAGCCAACTTATGTTTGGCAGTTGGAACCAAGTTGTGGAGAAGCACCTTATCACCAGGCATCAGCTCTCTGTACCGTACCCTGGTATTGAAACGTCTTTTGTTCCCAGCATTCATCTTTGCAGCATTCTCCTCAGCCAAAGGTAGGCCTTCTTTAGGCTTGTCGTAGACAGGCCACACTGGTAGTGATCTTGACATCCTACTCCATCAGTGGATACACCCAACTGGATGTCAATTGGAAATCGAGCCTCTCTATCAAACATAAGAAAATAAGGAGAAAACCCTGTGGAATCATGACAGGTGCAATTATATGGGATAACCATTGCACCTACATGGCTACTTCAGGATTGCTTAGCTGAAGCAGAGAGGGTACCCAGCATATCTTGCAGAGTCCAGTTTAAATGCTCAGGATGGGCATCAGCCTCAGGATGTTAGAAAGCAAAGCAATTTTTGTCGATGCTCAATGCTCTCAAAGTCTCGCCCTTGATCAGAGTGGATTCGGTTGGGAAGCCCATAATACACAAAGAACTTTTCCGATAACATTTTAGACACAGTGACAGCTTTTTGGTTTCTCATGGGATATGCCTGGGCGTAACGGATATAATGATCAGTCACAATCAAAACATTACCTATCCCACTAGTGTCATTGTCAATGCACAAGAATCTATGCACACTAGATCCAAGGAGTTCCATAGGAGCAGCTCTAGTAGGCCAAGTCTTTTCTGCAAACAGGGTATACATCTCCTGCAGTAATCTGCAACTGCTCCCTCATCCGAGGCCAGAAGAACGATCTTGAACTAAACCAAAGGTTTTTTTAGTCCCTAGAGATAGGGATGGCCGGTTCGCGGATCCGAACCCGGATCCGCGCGATTTATCCCGTCCGCGAACGGCGGATTTTTCCGGATTTTCCGCCATCCGAACTTCCGATTCGCGATTTTTCACATTTTCGAAAATTTTCGAAATTACGAGTTTTCGCGTATTTTCGAAAATTTCGGAAATACGGAAATCACGTATTTTCGAAAATTTTCGAAAATACAAGGATTTCTCTTAATTCCATACATATTTTCGAAAATGTTCGAAATTACGAGGATTACTTGTATTTTGTAAATGCATATTTTGAAAATACATGAAAACTCGTAATTTCGAAAATTCCCGAAAAACGTGAAAACTCGTAATTTCGAAAATTTTCGAAAATACGAAAATCTCGTTATTTCAAGGGTATTTTTAATTTTAACGGGTCCGCTCGTGGATTTTCGGATTTTCGAATTTTCTCGAAAATTCGCGGATCCTCGAGTGGACCGGATTTTGCGAAGTTCGGACATCTCTACTAGAGACCCATGTTTATTATGCAAACATCTGAAAACATCTTTCCGTAAACTTCGGCCAGCACTTAAATGGGTATCTCCCTGGATGATCATGAAACAAATGAACCCTAAAAAGTAACACATGGATAATTTTCAGTTTATCTCATTCCCTTAGGAAAAAGGTACTTTCTTTGGGTAGAGTATTTTTCATATAATCAGGGTCCCTGACATGATGAATTATGGGATCACTCTTTTGCAAATAAATCATATCTTGGGTTCTTAGTTGGAAATCCTTACCTACCACTAGTGTAGTAGGGTAGCAATACATATCAGGAACATTGTCCTCTCTGCGTCCAAGTGAGTCCACCAAGCGCAACTCAGAGAAAGCAATACAGTATCCTTGTACAGCTGCTGTGGCACAATAAGCAACCACTTCTGAACCTGGAATTTCTTCCCACTTGCTCTCCTCCTGCTGAAGAGGTAGACTAGGGTTTCTTAAAAGGGCATCTGCCCCTATGTTCTTTGGGCTGGCCTTGTATTTTAAAGGGCATGTCCACCCCTTTTTTCAAAATTTTCTGTAGTGTAGGGCTCCCTCTCCTACCCCCAACCACTATATTAGCTTGTAAAAAAACTGTCCCAAACTCTACTTACATAGCCTCTTTCCCGCAGTGTTCACACATGGCCCTCTGCTTGCATGAAACTGCAAGCAGGGGGCCGGACCAGCAGTCGCATATGTGATTGGCTGAGAGGCAGCCAATCACAGACATGGCTTTCGGCAGTGTAGAACGCCAGAGGAAAGAGGCAAGTAAGTACAGTTCTGCTTAGTTTTTTTTACAAGCTAATAGAACGTTTGGGGGTGGGAGAGGGAGCCCTACACTACAGAAAAGAGGTTTTACACTAGGGGCACAGGAAACAAAACAGGGATCGGGAGGGAAGAATGGCTGCACTGAGCAAGCCGGAAACCTCTCAGGGGCGGAAACGTTTTCCCTCCAGCCAGGGTCCTGGTGTTCACTTTCTAGGAATTTGGGCAGACATTACAGGAGAACCATTTGGAGCAGAGAGGTAAGTTAAGGATTTTTACACAGTTCACGGTCAGGCCAGCAGTGGGGGAGTTTGGTTTTGGGGGCATGCCTTTTAAAGAAAACTGGTAATTAGACAAAGCAGCCAACCACCGATGCCCTGCAGCGTCTAATTTGGCAGTGATTAAAATATTTGTTAAAGGATTATTATCAGTTTTTACCTCAAATTGGGCCCCATAAAGATAGTCATGTAGCTTTTCAGTGACAGCCCATTTTAAGGCCAAACATTCTAATTTGTGTACAGGATCATTTCTTTCAGTTGGGCTGAGACTCCAACTGACATTTGCAACTGGTTTTAATCCTCCAGGATATTCTTGATGAAGGATGCCTCCCAACCCTTCGTAACTAGCATCTACAAGCAAAACATAAGGCTTTTGTGGGTCAGCATAGGCAAGTACAGGTGCTTCTGTGAGTTTTTGCTTTAATGCTGTAAAAGCTTCCTCACAAGCAGAGGTCAATTTATCTTTAAAGAGAGTACCTTTAATATTCTTCCCTTTCAACAGTCCATGTAGTGGATAGGCAATTTTAGAGCTTGGTTGTGGCCAATTTAGTACAGCTGCTAATATTCTGGGTCAGTGGCAATGCCCTCTCCAGATACAATGTGTCCCACACATTGTCTGCAGACATAGGAATTTGGTAATATCCATCACTGAGAACCAAGCACTGCCATGCAAAGAATCAATTGCCTCATCAATATGTGGCAGTGTGTACTGCTCAGGAATGGTGCACTTGTTTAGTGTTCTATAGTCGACTTCCATTTTTCTTTCGGACAGTTACTATAGGTGAAGCATAAGGACTTCGTGATTCCACAATAATCTGTTGGTCTTTAATTTTTGTTAAAATAGTCTTTGACATCATCAAGATCTTTGGGTGGTATTCGCCGAGACCTTTCTCTAAAAGGAGTGCTGTCTTTTAATCGTATGGTGCGGTCAGCATTTTGAGCACACCCCACATCCATATCATCAATAGAAAACACATCACTGAACTGCGCTAGTCTACTCTTCAGTATCTGTCAGTGTTTCGGGGGGATCATCAGAATCTTCAACAATAAAATTTAGCTGAGTCTCTGACACCCCCAAATCAGGTTAAGAGTCTAAACATTCCACAGGGTGCAGTGGGTTACTGTCTGCCAGGCTGGAATTACTATGGAATGAGATGTGATATTTTTTACAGTGACCACATCAGTTCTAGGGTATTTGTAATGGTAGTCCTTCCTCTCCGGAACTATCTCCCAGCCATTGTTTGAAGCCTCTTCAGGGTCAGTTTCTAACAGAAAGAAATTTCCACTTGAAACAGGTACAATCGCCACATAGACCCTTAGGATTTTTTTTTCATCTTATCGTGAAATGCTTTTAGGGTGTGATAAAGGCCAAAACGCCTGATTATTTTTTGTAAAAAAATGTTTGTAGCCTTACTTACAGCCCTTCGTTCCCGCAGCGCTTACTCGGGACATCAGCCGCATCTGTACCAATCACTTATTTAAAAAATAACCCGGAGTTTGGGTCTTGGTAGGGGCCCTCCATCACACCCTAAAAGGATTTTCACGATAGGGTGCAGGGGGACAGAGGATGAATCCGGATGGTGGGAGGGAGGGGGGCGCCAAGGTAGGCTGAAGGCATGGAAAAGGTGACGTCAGATTACAGTGAGCTGCTCCTGGTCTGCAAAAAACATGTTGGAAAAACGTATGTATGTTCAAATTGGCTGAACGGATTTTGATGGGGGGTGGCTTGTTTTAAAGCTAGAATCATGGCCAATAACATATAAATTTATATTTTTGGGGGTGGACTTGCCCTTTAAGTCAGAGGGAACAGAAAGGGCCTTTAGGGATTATAAAAACTGTAACAAGGAGTGTAAGACAGCAATCAAACTAGCTAAAATTAATAATGAAGTTAGGATAGCTGAACAAAGCATCACTAAACCGAAACATATTTTAAGTATATTAATAGTAAGAAGATGAGGACTGAAAATGTGGCACCATTAATTAATGGGGATAAGTTTGTTACGGAGGATGGCGATAAAGAAAATGTCTTGAATCTTTTTTTCCCCTTCTGTATACACTATAGAAGATTTAAGTACAGATATCATAGAGTATAGTAGCAATAATGGTATAAAAAATGCAAGTGCACTTTGGTTAACCAAGGATATGGTACAGAAACAACTAAATAAGGTTAATATTAATAAATCTCCTGGACCGGATAAAATACCTCCTCGGGTACTTAAGGAGCTATGTTCAGTTTTATCTAGGCCATTGTTTCTTATTTTTGCTGATTCCCTCATGTCCGGTGGTGTGCCTCTGGATTGGAAAAAGGCTGATGTTATTCCAATATTCAAAAAGGGTAGTCGTTCACAGCCGGGTAATTACAGGCCTGTAAGTTTAACTTCAGTGGTGGGGAAGATCCTGGAAAGTTTAATAAGGGAACATGTTCTAGAGTATGTTTCAAGGACTGACATTATAAGTAGTAACCAGCATGGATTTAGGAAGAATAGATCTTGTCAAACTTGCTTGACTTTTATGAGGAAGCAAGTAGAAATTTAGACTCTGGCATAGCATTAGATGTTGTATACAGTACTTGGATTTTGCAAAGTCTTTTGATACAGTCCCCCATAGGTGACTAATGTATAAGCTAAGGTCTGTTGGTCTGTTGGTCTGGGGAGACACATTTGTACAGGGATAGAAAATTGGCTAATTAATAGGATGCAAAGAGTAGTTGTTAAAGGGGCTTCATCATTATGGACTAAAGTGCTAAGTAGGGTGCCACAGGGTTCTGTGTTGAGACCGCTTCTATTTAATCTGTTTATTAATGATTTGGAAGTGGGTATTGTCAGCAAGGTTTCTGTGTTTGCTGACCACACAAAACTTTGTTGACCATTAAAAACTTCAGAGGATGTGCAATCGTTGCAGGGGGATCTAGATAGATTGTCACATTGGGCTGCTAAGTGGCAGATGAGATTCAATGTTGATAAATGTAAGGTGATGCATTTTGGGCTTAAAAATCCTTGCGCTGCTTATACTATAAATGGCTCAGTGTTAAGTGAATCCCTGCTGGAAAGGGATCTTGGAGTTCTGGTGGATAACAAACTTATACACACACTTAGCAAGCAGTGCCAGGCGGCAACAGCCAGAGCAAGCATAGTATTGTCTTGTATAAAGACAGGTATGGATTCAAGGGAGGAAAATGTTTTTCTCCCTCTTTACAAAGCATTGGTGAGGCCTCATTTGGAATATGCAGTGTAATTTTGGAATCCTGTGTACAAAAAGACATCTTTGAAATGGTAAGGGTTCAGGGGATATGATTACTGTAGTATTCCCAGGACTCTAATCCTTACTAAATCTCCTTGTTGGAGCTCAGGCTGCTCACTAGCTACCCTACTCCTATCTATCCTTTTTATACTTTTACACAGTGACTTCTAGTGGCCAAATCCTGAATTACCAGAACAAAAAGACTAAAGGGTAACTAGTTTATCAGTTCCCTACATAAGAAATAATCAACATGGATTTAGGAGGAATAAATCTCGTCAAACTGACTTGCTTGGCTTTTATGAGGAAATGTGTACTAGTTAGAATCTGTCATAGCAGTAGATGTAGTATACTTGGATTTTGTTAAGGTTTTTGATACAGTCCCCTATAGGCAACTAATGTATAAGCTAAGGTCTGTTGGACTGGAAAGGCACATTTGTACATGGATAGAAAGTTTGTTGATGGATAGAATGCAGAGAGTAGTTTTAAATGGGGTTTCATTAATATAGACTAAACTTCTAAGTGGGGTGCCACAGGATTCTGTGTTAGGGCTGCTTCTATTTAATCTGTTTATTAATGATTTGGATGTGGGTTTTGTCAGCATGGTTTCTGGGTTTGCTGGCAACACAAAACTTTAAAAAAATTATTAAAAACTTCAGAGGATGTGCAATTGATACAGGTGGATTTAGATAAATTGTCACATTGGGCTGCTTAGTGGCAGATGAGATTCAATGTTGATATATGTGATGCATTTTGTACTTAAAAATCCTTGTGCTGCTTATACTATAAATGGCCCTGTGTTAAGTGAATTCCTGTTGGAATAGGATCTTGGAGTTTTGGTGGATAACAAACTTAAAGGAAGCAAGCAGTGCCAGGCAGCAACAGCCAGAGCCAGCATGGTAGTGTCTTGTGTAAGGAGAGGTATGGATTCAAGGGAGAAAAATGTTATTCTCCCTCTTTACAAAGCATTGGTAAGGCCTCATTTGGAATATGCGGTGTAATTTTGGAATCCAGTGTATAGAAAGGACATCTTGGAAATTAAAAGGGTTCAGAGAAGGGCAACTAAAATCATAAAGGGGATGGAGAGCTTGATTATGAACACAGATTGGATAAGTGAAAATGATGTACACTATTACTGTGTATAAAAACATTAAGGGGCCATACAATAAAGTATCTGGGGCATTGGTCAACAAAAGAACATATTAGAGGACACCCTGACATCCTTTAAGACTTGAAGAAAAGAAGTTTAGTCTTCAAATTCGGAAAGGGTTTTCTAGAACATTTAAACGATGGAACTATCCTCCATTGGATGTTGTGATGGCAGGTGTATTGGATTGTTTCAAAAGAAAGCTTGATGAGTTTCTGAAAACAAGGAATTTTGCAGATTACTGGTATTGATACAGAAAGTAGAGTTGATCCAGGTATATTTCTGATTGCCACTCGGAGTAAGGAAGGATTTTTCCACTCTTTCATAATTTAGGTGTTTTAGGTTTTTATCCCCCTTCCTCTGGATCAACAGTTAGGCAGGAAATGTGGGTATTGCTGAGTAGGTTGAACTGGATGGTAGTATTCAACCTCAAATACTATACTATACTGCAAACAGTTATAAGTAAATCAGTGTCTGTGTGCTGTTACATTTAATTAAAGACAACTGTAGTGTTGTTGACCCTCCCCCCTTCTTCCCAGGGCATAACCAATGAGAAGACATGCTATAAGTGCTTTTACCAGTTGGATAAAGAATGAGAAGGAGGGGAGCTTGGACACTACAGCAGTCTACATACATTAAGACATCAAGCAGGTGTGATAAAATGCTGTTAAGTAAGAATGCTTTTGTTAATATGAATAATGATTGTATAGATTTATCAATTTACAAAATGCAAAGTGAGCTAACAAAAGAAACATTTAACCTTTTTGTTAAAGCAGCATTTCCATTTTTGTGCATGCTCGTTGCCATAGGCATTTTCAAGATGTTCAGTAGGTACTCCCACAAGAAATAAGAAGCATTATTTATCTTTTTTTAAATGATAATGAAAGATTTAATTGAATTTTTTGGTGAAAAATGTCAAAAAAAGTCAACATTTGCAAAATGTTTTTTTTTTTTTGCATTTTTTTTAAATAAAAGGGCTTGTTCCACTTCGTCTGATTTAAAGGAGATGTAAAGGTTTTTTTTAAAATCCTCTATAAAAGCTTTTCTCCCCCAAACACATAGATTCTTCTCTAGAAGGTTTATTACATGTGAGAAATCAATTCCGTAACTAAAAAGGCTTCCATGTTGTTGTACAACGCACAGCCCATGTAGTCTTTAAAAAGCCTTGTGAGCATGTGCATTCATTGACCACACCCCTGACCTCAGTCAGAGGCAAGTGCAGGATTTTCAAGGGGGGATTCCTGAATACTGCATAGTACTAATAAAATTATTTGTCAGCAATAGCCATGTTAATTGCAGTTTCCATATACAAAAAGTAACAACTAACAGCTCAGTAATGTTCCCAGAATTTTACTAATTAGTATTTTATCTAAGATTCCATCAGAAATCATTTTTGTTTTTTTGTTTTTGGGTTTTTTTTCAAATATTGTATGAAAAAAAGGATCCTCACCAATTTTGTTAGTCAAGTAATCTCCACTTTGTCTGTTAGACTTTTCTTCCACTGTCCGATTATTGTGCGGCCCTATAATTTCCTTCTGTACGTATTGTTCCATTTCCAGAGGTACAACCTGAGCATTCAGTTCATTTTGCCCGCCTAGCAGAGTAGCCTCTTTGAAATCTTCATTGTAACTAAACAACATGTTTCTCTTTCTCTAGGCAAAAGACAAAACATAAAATATTGCACGTTATTTGCACTTTCTACATGAACTACCACATTAATCTGTACAAATGTACCTCAAAATATATCAGACCTTGAATTAATGAGCTGTATTTATAAAGGCACAATATCATTTAATTGCAATATCGCTACATTATTGTGGTCACAAAACACTGTCTCAAATTACTGACTGCATGTAAAATAATGATACCAGGCAGTAGTATAAGGCCATTGACTATCCTGGATGTTTTCTAACAACCTAGCCATTAAATAGCACTTCAAGCTTCAAATACCAAAAGCATTGTAAAAAAGCACCAGCGTGTGGTAAAAGTTAGTTGCAATGGGGTTTTGTAGTGGGGACACTTCTATTTCATCTGTTTATAAATTAGTAGAGAAGTGGTTATTAAGAGCAAGGTCTCTGTGTTTGCTGATGACACAAAACTATGTAGCGCTTTGGAAACTTCAAATGATGTGCAATTGCTGCAGGCAGACCTAGATAGTCAAAAAGGGTAATAAAGAGATATTTATAAATGTAACATATGTGTCTAGTGTGTGTGTGTTAGTATATGAAAAAGGCATTTGTAGCCCAACAATATGGACACACATATACTAGACCAAATATAGCAAACATAGTCACAGTGCAATACAGTCTAGTCGACTTAGCATAAATAAAGTGCATTACACACATACAATGCAACATCAAACAAAAAATGTTCAGGCATCCCTGAACAAAAAACTTTGACCACCCCACAAGATTAGAGTCTATAGTTTCAATCCAAGCAGACAGCAACCTCAGTGGCAGACTAACAGAAAGAATAACATATAAAGCAGTACTTGCATCCAGAAATGTACAGTATACTTGCCAGGACTTGCGGGGTGACCCTCATCTGATAGGCGCTAGTATGAAGTCCAGCTGCGACAAAAAAACACTTTCAGGGCGATGCACCGAGCGCCACTATCGGCAACCCGGTGCAAACAGCCCGGCGATGTTATATGCCGATATCGGCGCTCGGAACATCGCTACTTGGCGCTGTTCTATTCCAGCACTTTCAACGCCAGCTAATAGCTGGCGTTGAAAGTGCCGCAATAAAATGCAGATTACGGCATATAACATCACTTGCGGCGGCTGCGCTGTTAACTTTTGCGTCAGCCACGCAGCCGCCGCAAGGAAGGAGTTAAAGTCACGCTAACCGATATAACATTGGTTAGCGCAACTTTAACTCCAAATCAGGAGCGATGTGCCCGTTGGTGCATCGCCCTGTATGAGTCTCCTGCCGACTCTCAAAGTAAGTCCTGCGTAGGTATGGAGAGATTGGCAGGAAACTAAGTCATCCAGGACGCGACTTACTTTGAGAGTCGGAAGGAGAATCAAAATGTTTGTTCAGGGACGCCTGAGTTTTTTGTTCGGGGACTCCTGAACATTTTTTGTTTGATGTTGCATTGTATGTGTGTAACGCACTTTATTTATGCTAAGTCGACTAGACTGTTTTGCACTATGACTATGTTTACTATATTTGGTCTAGTAGAAGTCTCTGTGTTGGAAATAGCAATAAACTACTTTTTAATGCATATAACTCACAAGTGCCTTAGGTGGGGGTACTTATGTGTGTCCCTATTGTAGGGCTACACATGCCTTTTTCATTTGTTTCTATATATAATTGACCCCCTGTGCACAGTCTTTATATGGGTTTTTAGAAACAGAGTCTTCTTTACAGATAGTGCACCCATCCCCTTTTTTATAGTATGTGTGTCAGTATATCACTAATATACTGGCACACACACTATACACACATGGAGCGATATACTCTTACACATACACACACTATACACACATGCACTGATATACTCTCTCTCTCACACACACACACGCACTATACACATGATACACACATGCACTTATATACTGACACATACACTGATGATCAGTGTATGTGTGTCAATATATTAGTGCATGTGTGTAGTGTGTGTCAGTATATCAGTGCATGTGTGTGGCATGTGTGTAGTGTGTGTGTCAGTATATCAGTGCATCTGTGTGTCATATGTGGATAAGCATATGTGTGTGGCATAGATAGATAGAGATATAGGTTGACAGACAGGTAGATAGATAAACAGTTAGATAGAAAGATACAGATAGACAGGTAGACAGACAGAAAGATATAGATGGATAGTCAGGTGGATAGAAAGATACAGATAGAAAAATAGATAGACAGTTATGTAGGTAGACAGAAAGAGATAGATGATAGGCAGGTAGATAGAAAGATACAGATAGATAGGTAGGTAGACAGAAATAGTTAGATGGATAGACAGGTAGATAGAAAGATACAGATAGATAGACAGATAGGTAAATAGACAGACAGAAAGCGATAGATATACAGACAAGGCTATAAAAATAGATACAGACAAACACAGATAAGTATATAAACACTGATATTAGCATAGTGGGTGGTGTAGTATGCATATGTTAAAAAGTGTTTTCTTTTTGTGGGGGGGGTTCTTTAAATTGGGCATAACCCATGGAAAATGGGTGTGGCCAAAATTTGCCAATTGCCACTCCCCTTTAATGTCCCTCTTTTATGTTTTCAAATGTTGGGAGGTATGTTTTTGGGTTTAACAATCTTTGTGCTGACCACATCATAAATTGTTTTGTGCTAAGTGAATTTCTATTGGATGACAGACTAAAACTGGGCACACACATGCCAGATTTTTGAAAGATGATAGACAGGATCCGCAAAATCCTGTCTGTCATTTTTCAAAGATCAGGATACACACAGTCCCACCCGTGGCCGACTCCCGGGGGGGGGGGACTACCGGAGCCAAGGGAAATTTTCAGTCTTTCGAATGACCACGAGGCTGACCGGCTCATCCGGGAAAGATGCTACACACACTGACGGTATGAGGGCTTTATGATTAGGGTGTATAACTAGCTTTAGCTATAGCAAAGAGTGTCAGACAGCAGTAGCTAGAGCTAACAAGGTGTTGTCTTGTATAAAGAAAGCAAGAAAAATTCTATTCTCCCTCTTTGCAAAGCACTGGTAAGGCCTTATTTGGAACATGTGATGCAGATTTTAAATCACATATATAAAAGAGACATCTTGGAAATGGAAAGAGTTTAGAGAAGGGCAACTATATTAGTAAGAAGAATGGAGGGGCTTGACTATGCTGACAGATTAAACAAGTTAGGGCTGTTTACACTGGAAAAGTGGCACTGGCTAAGGGATATCACTTTATACGAATATATTAATGAGATGTACGATATACTCTCTGGTGCATTGTTTACCGATAGATCATTTCAGAGGACTTGCAGGCATCCTTTAAGATTAGAAAAAAATAACTTAATACTTAGGTTAGGAAAGGATGGACTCTGCTATCCTCCTGGTGGGCAGTTTTTGGGACTTTGGGGGGGGACTACAGGAGAACCATTTGGAGCTGGGATGTAAGGTAAGGATTTTATTACACTACAGAGTGGGGCCAGTAGTGGGGGGGATTATAGTTTTGGGGATGGACATGCCCTTTAAGTAGAGTTCATTGGTAGGCTATATTACTAAAGTATCATTGTCGGAAAACTGCAATATCGATTCTTTATAAATACTGCACATAATTATTATACCTCTTTTAATACATTGACTGCTTCTGCACTGCACCTGATATTTTATTTATATTTCAGTAGTTTTTGCCTATATATATCTCCTGCTTCTCTTTTGTTCTCTTGAGAGGAAGTGGGTAAGCATGTGTGTTGGTTTATGTGTATGTTAGAGAATGGGAGTAAACAGTATCAGAACGGGGGGTTGGGGCCCACCAGGTAACATTTCAAATGAACTTATTTACATAACTTTCTTACGCTGGGCTCACACATTAGTGATAAAGGGCCAATCCCATCAATACTAATGGTACTTGCTTTTATCGGCATGTGCATGTGCGGTAAAACAACTGCTCCCATTGCTGATGAACATTTGCCATTGGCATTGTAAATGCTCCTTTCTAACTAAAATTTCCACCAGTTACTGTCGTCTCCCTGTACTGTAATATAGAAAGATGACCACAATCGGTAGATCTGTAGCAGCCCCAAACCCTCTTCCCAATACTCAGCATAGGGAAGATTGCTTAGGTCTGCTTGTATGCCATATATTTAGCAGATCAAAGTCTTACAGATTCTGGCTGTGGCTGGGCAAACACATCTGGCATGTGTATGCCCAGCTTTACACTTCTTGACTCCTATGGTCTCATTTACCTTTATCTTTTCAGCTCTTAAAGTCACACTAACCGATTTAAGATCAGTCAGCATGAGTTTAAGCCTCAGTTTGAGCTGGCTGTAAAAGTACCAGAAGATGCAATTGCTCAGACATCGCAAGACTATTTACCAGGAGTGGTTTGCAAGTACATATTTAATGCCAGCTGATAGCTGCAGGTGAGGTTCACCTGCGCAGCCTCTGGTAAATTCGCTACAGGAGATTTGCCTAGAGCACTTGCGCTCTAGGCAAATCTCTCCAGGTTTACTAACTTTCTAACTTCTTATTGTCCCCTTGCCTCTGTATCAAAATATTAATAGTATTTTCTTTTAGGTGAATACACAGAATGCCCACACAGGTTTCCCCTGTATCCTGGTAGGCCAGTCTGTTCCTGTATCTATGTGAGGTAGAGAGAAAGAAAGTGAAAAAGAATGCTTAAAGGGACAGTTCAGTGGAAATGATCAATATTTGTTAAAATTTTTAGTTTGTGTAATGCCTTTTTAGTTATTCTACATATTCTTTCCCATTTAGAAAAATCAGTTGATTTCATACTCTTTGCTGTTCCCTGCTGTTGATATTAGTGAGCTGACATTTTAGGTTCTAATGGTTCTTCTTCCCAGGATGCCCCACATCCTTGGAATATTCCTAACAGTAATTTCTACTGATTGGCTGTTGGATGGGTCAAACATGCTCAGATCTCTACTGAGCAACTTAATCAACCCAGGCGCTGGGTCAAGGGCAAGACCATAACGGTCTCTACTAGGGGTCCTACAAACAGGAAGTCAGTATTTTGGTTGCATTTATTTATACACAGTCAAAATGCTGAATTGGCAGATTAAGGTCATTGAGATGAAAAAAATACTGCTCTTTTTTTCTGAAAAGCATGTGTTTTTGCATTGAACTTCCCCTTTAAAGCTGGGTACACACAATAATGTGTAAAAGCCCATAAAAGGCATATCCCCTCAGGTCCAAAATCTGTCATCCGAAACCAAAAATTTCTCAAGATCCACTATACTTCAGTATATGGAGCTGACCATCTGCAGAATATCCCTATACAAAATATAGGGGTTATGTTGTTACAATGCACACGCAGATATATAGCCAATGAACCTGTCTGCAATTGGCTATAAATTTGTACTCTGTGTACCCAGCTTAAAGGATAACTCCACGGCCATAAGGACATCTTTCAGAAAGAATGGCCTCTTTAAAATATGTTGATATATCATACTTTGCCCTATGAATTCATTACTGGATGCCTGCTATGCTTCTGGATGCCTCATGGAAACTGAGCAATTTATAAACCTGTACTGAGCCTGTACTGAGCCTGGGCATGCTCAGAAGAGGCAGACAGCGGATTACCATTTAGTCATTGGCTGTGATGTCAAATGTCAAATCCATAACTGACAGTTACTAACTGGAAGAACCAGGAAGCAGAAACAGGGGAAACAGGACATTGTGCAGGATTTCAGGTTAGAGTTATATATTTCACATTTCAAACTATTACCGTTTAGGGTTTTGGGGGGTGATTTACCTGTATGTAAGTTTTCATATCAGGACTGTACTTGCCCTTTAAAGGGCATTTCCACCCCCAAAACTAAATTTTGCTATCCTGCAGTGAATTGCTATAAACCTCAACCTCGCTGTAAAGTGCATTTGGGGACATCAGCGAGTACTATAAACCTCAGGAGGTAGAGTTTTAGAGCAATTCCCTGCTGGATAGCAAAAATTAGTTTGGGGGGTGTAGATGCCCTTTAAAGGATAACTGTATTGCCTTGGTGCATTTTTAAAAAAATTGATTTAAAAATAGTAAAGCTATGCAGCCCTCCCCATACATTTTTTCCTGATTTTGAGCCTGTCTCTGCCTTCAATTAGCCATGGTGTGAAGGGGGCGTAACGATTCTGTCTGCCTCTAACTGTCACTCAAAGCTAGCATGCGAGAAAACACTCCTCAACCTCCTCAACCCACCCTTGATGTTGCATCCTAGCAACATTTCAAGTTTGTTTAACT
The DNA here is from genome assembly GCA_019447015.1 of Hymenochirus boettgeri. Lineage (NCBI taxonomy): Eukaryota > Metazoa > Chordata > Amphibia > Anura > Pipidae > Hymenochirus > Hymenochirus boettgeri. The sequence goes on along the minus strand of CM033475.1, from coordinate 121,767,615 downwards.
GGCAGAGGAGAAGGAGAGAGGTTGTAACAGACATTCCCACCAGCCAATGACAAGTGCTGTGTTAACCATGGCCCTGGGTTGTCTAGGAGGTGAGCTTTTAGCACTCATCTTTGCTGTGTGATATCTGAGGAAGGGCAGCACGGCTGTAAATGTGAGTAAGTGATTTCAGCTGCTGAAAGTGTGGACGTGTAATGGGGGCGATGTTATTTTTTTTTTTTTATATTGTTGTCCTTTAAGAACTGAAGTATATTACCAACCATATGTAGAGTCAATCGTAATGCTAAAGTTGTGCAAGATTTTACAGTTAAGCTAGCTATACATGAGTCAAGTTGTGTTTTAAATTTTGATTTAAAGGGCATCTATACCGAAAAATAGGTTATTTTAAATTGCCCATAACTGGAAACTATAATTCTTTCCAACCACCACTTTATCATTTTTTTGTTGATCTGCCCCTGTTTCTTTAGATATCCAATCTAAAACTCTTGTATTTCAGCTGTCAATCAAGTTCCTTGCTCTCAAAAACTATTCTTCTGTGAGTGACAAGAGTTTTGACAGTTGGAATGCTGTATGCTGTGTGCAGGCTTAACAGTTGGTTTGTGGGGAAAAAGTCAGGTCGGGTGGAAGTGGGAGTGGTTAAAAGAGGGAGGGGGATGCTGCTTCTAAACAACAATCATCTACGTTATTGTTTGAGATTGAATCGAACACAGAACCACACACAATTTTTATTTCTTTATTATGCCGATTCTTTACAAAAGCAAATCCTTTATAAATGTGATTCCTTTATACAGGCAAATAATAAATGTGATTCTTTACTAATACAATTCTTAACTATGCTATTTATAACTGATTTTCAATAAGCAACAAGCTTTTTAATGCGATCGGAAAAAAATAAACATTTCTTAAAAACCTATTAGATAATTGTACAATCGAATTAAATTTTCCTGACCAATCAAAATTCTATCGGTCACTTTTAGTCAATCTAATGCAAAAATAGAAAGTAATTTTTAAAAACGATCAGATTTAAATTTACTGATCTATCGAAAAGAAAAATCGAATCATGTATGGCAAGCTGTGCAGTATGCAATTATACAAAAACATTTCTAATAATAGTTACCAAATAGCCAATTTTTATGTGGTGCATTTATGTGTTATAGCACATAGTCTTGTGCTATACTCTTTAGGACGAAAGAATAGTCTTCTTTCGTCCTAAAGAGTAGCTATTCACTGAGGTCGCAACATAGGACAGATGTATATATCTATATGACTTGTTGCAACTGCTAATAAGAATGTAGTTTCACTTTTAAGGGCTAGGCCCCAGTAGGGTATTTTCTGCACGTTTCTGTGCATGCTGTGCATTGCGCTAGCGTGTGCGCTAGCCCATGCCAATGTAAATCTATTTAAGAGGCCCCACTATGTAAGCTGCCTTGTGCTGCGCTTTTGCCTGTTTTTGCAGCGCATGCAATCACCATTTTTGGTGCACTTCGTATGGGCACATCAAAATAAGCACAGCGCAAGCTGACAGAAGTGCGCGGCATTGTGATTGCGCTGTGTCATGCAATTTGTCCTTGCTTCTGTGCTCTGTGTAGTGGGGTCCAGCCCTTAAAGATCATTCCTTCCTCCATCTTTCACAGGCTGATTGGGTATTAAGCTGGGTACACACAGTAAAGATGTTTGAAAGATGACACACATGATCTGTCATATTTCAAAGATCAGGGAACACACAGTCCAGAGCGCTGTCCCTACACACAGCATAGGGAGAATGCTTTGGACTGTGTGTTTCCCATGGCTACTGCCGACTCCCCTATAGGAAGACTACTGTAGCCGAGGGAAATTTTAGGTCTTCCCCAGAGCGACCACAAGGATGGACCACTAAATGACAATGGAATTTTCTGCATATGCTGAATTGTTGATAGATGAGGTCAGTTGTCGGTCACTTTAGCCAACAATTAACCTGTGTACAAGGCTTTAGTGTTAATTTGTAATTGTACTTTAGAGCCTGGGCAGCACACTTGTCTACTGCAGCATTAACACTGTTTACTATTGCCTTGGTGTAAGGTCTAAAAGTCAAATCATAGCTAACTTTTTTGTGGATTGTCTTATATGCATTATAAATGAAACACAAAAAAAAACACCAAATAAATAATCTGCTCAGAACTGTTTTATTTTAGAACATGAGGTAAGAGTCTGTAATATACTTACAAAACAGAAACTGCGTGAGGAAATTCCTAAAAATGGCAGAAAGAAAAAAATAACTATCATGATATAAAGCGTGACAAACATTTTTACAAACTGGGGTTTTTTTTGCTGTTTTTGAATTAAAGTTTTCAATAAAAAAAAAGTTTATATAACAGAATTGATTGTTTAGTTTTTGTATTGAGCTATAAAAAAATGTTTTTTCAGTATTCAAATGTATCTGATAAAATCTGCATGTACACTTTATGTGAGGTCAGGAGGTGTGGTCTGACACTGCACATACACACAGATACCTCACCCACTTCTTAACAGGCTTACATTTACTTAATACAATTTACTGAAGTGGGATTTTATAGCTTATTGGGGTTTTTTGGGGGGTTATTTTCAGATTCTGGAGTATAGAAAATTGGGTTTAGTTCTACTTTAAGGGTAATGTCCCACTATGCATGTTGCATTCCATTCGAATTGCAATGTAATTTAAAATATAATGGAAATCGCAAGAATCAGTACCCACTGTATTTGCATCCAGAATTTATGTGGTCCAGTTTTTAACTGCATGCGTGCATGACTTTTGACACGTGTGCCAGAACCGCACTTTAATAATAGTTTCCTGTTGATTTTCCAAAAACTGCACATGCACACAAATGGACTGGAAACGGGGCCACTGGCTGGTAAATGCATAGAAAACGCATGTCTGTTAACCTGCAAATGGACCTGAACGTGGATAAAATGCATTGCCCTAAATGCACTCAAAACAGACAGCACAACGCACACAGTGGGACCTTGCCCTAAGGCATATCTAATTTACACAGACATCATTTGTAATGTAAAGAATTATTTCCACACTCGATAATAACATCTTTTCTTCCTATTTAATGGAATGCCCACATTACTTTTGAGACAATCTATCAGGGATCACAAAGTGATCATATACCCTAGCAAGAACCTTTTTTACAATATGAATAACATAACCTTTTTATTTTGTTGCAGTTTTGTAAATCATATTTAGATCTATGTACTCTTTGAATATTGCATAGCACAGAGCCAATTAGAGTATACAAATAAGGAACAGCGACTTCTGGGTAATTTCCATGTTTCCATAGTACCCCATCGGGGGTAATCCTCCCATGCCTCCTCGATTGAATGGTCTGCACACTACATGCTAATGATCGAAGCCTAAAACTGGAAGCAATACTTCCCTGTCTTTTGGAAAAAGACTGGGTGAAGTATTTGTTCTGGCCAGTTGCTGGTTGAGAGGGGTGTGTGCCCTAAAGCTTGGTGGGGTGCACCTCCCAGGCTTCTGCCTGGTTGGAATAGATATGGAGCCTGGTCGAAGCTTTGAGGTGCGAAAGCTCGGGCTTCCCTATAGCACTACTGTACACGGGTTTATAGCACTTAGTACTCTTCCTGCCATAGCTAGTAGCACTCTGGCTTTCTCCAGTATCCCTGACCTAGGCACAGATAACTTGCACTTTAAAGCTTCATACACACGTAATCATGGGGGCCAACGGTGTGTATGCACTGGCGTTTTGGCCAATAATTATGCCATGAATGGGCACTTTGTCAGGTTAAATGTCCTTTCGGTCGGGGATCTTTACCCGATTGGCTGGGTCGGATCTTCAACCGACCACCCGTGATGGATCTTATTATCAGCCAAAACGCCAATGCATACAAATTGTTCGTTGCACAATTGCACATGTGTATGAGGCTCAAGTCTATGGGGCAACCGTGTCCGATAAGGCACTTCTAGCCTCCTGGCAAATTGGAGCTTGTCGATTGATGAAGCAATTGGTGTTAGATTGGGGTGACTGCACTGAAGGGATATTCGAGGACTCCAGAACGTTACAATTAAATTAATTGATTTTATTGGCTGGGACTTTCTGCAGCACACTTAAGCTTCATACTGTTACAGCCGAGAATGCTGCCATAATAATAAATACATCTACCTTTGGGTCTTGTGCTTTTAGTAATTAATATACAAGTTTTTTGAAGTTCACACTTACCGTTCTGCCTTGAAAGCAGTTGTTTTAAGTTCAGTATCTTTTGTCTCCAAATGACAATTAAGCCTAAGGCCGCAACTGGTGCACATATAACTGCAGCCAACACATATAAATGAATTCCTATGTAATACATATAAAATGTGATGTAAAATAAGGGTTATAAATAAAGTGACATTTTCAATCTAAACATTTATTTTTTACATAGTATTGGAAGTTGAATAAAGTCATGCAACCATCTAGTCCTACATTTTAAGCCTACCTAATAGTTGATCTAAAGGAAGGCAAAAAAAAAACTCAGGGTGAAGGGGTAACAAATTCCTTTAATCAATCCATGTGTGGCAGTGGATAGTTCTTTCAATAGCTTTAACAGTGGGCTGGATAAATTTATAAAATTCAAAAATATTGAGAATTACTGGTATTAATACATGTAGTTATTGTCAATCCAGGGATTCTTTCAGATTGCCATTTGAAGTCAGGGGCCAAGGTCAGATGTTTTGTTTTTTAACCTTCCTCTGGATTGACTGTTATGTTGGACTTATGAGCAGGGGCCTCTCTGGGGTCTAAGAAGATCAAGGGCACTTTTGGGCAAAAATTTTTAGGTCACGCCCCCTTCCCCAACCCAAATAAGCCACATCCACTAGGTACTTAATAGAGATAGACAGATATACTGGTAGCAAACTGGAAATTTCAGTATATACTGTTAGTAAACTGGCAATTTCAATATATACTGGTAGCACACTGGCAATTTCATTAAATACTGGAAGCAAACTGGCAATTGTATTATGTACTGGTAGCTATGTTATTTTTGTCACATACTGTCAGCAAACTGGCAATTTTATCATATGCTGGTAGCCATGTGAATTTCATCACATACTGGTAGCCATTTTGGAATGGATTCCACCGCACACCAGATTTTACGTTTAACAATCTTTATTAGGTCAACGTTTCGGGGCCTGCAAGACCCCTTTCTCAAGACAGATCAATATAACAAATAACACATCCAAAAACAACCCTTATAACAACCCAGGATATGATCTCACTAATGAGGATGGACCTCAACACACCCATATAAGTGAAAACATGTGTAAAACAATTTTTTTTATATAAACCATAAGAATATCATGATACCTTTAATATGTTTTAAAGTGCTATAAGTGCATAGTGAATTAAAATGCCACAACGCTATCAAGATAATGAGAAAAAGTGCAATGGTGCTGTGCATGTACAATATAGTTTAAAAACGCTATAAGTGCATAGTGGATAAAAATACCACAACAATGTATAACTGTGCGAAGTTGCTGTGCATACATAAAACATAACATAAAAATATATAAAAGTCTCAGTTAGATATTAAAATATTATACATAAATAAATTAATCATTTAAGATTACTTGTAAAGGATAAATTAGTATTAAGCCCCTTAGGGTAAAGTGCTTGTAGGGTATAGATCCAGTACGTTTCTCTTCGTAAGAGACAGGTTTCTCTATTTCCTCCCCTATGTAATTTTGGCACTGCCACGAAGCTCACATATCTGTGCTTAGCCACCGGGGGAAGCTTTTCATATAGCTGTTCCCTCTTTTTTAAATCATTAATTTTGAGTGCTTCGTAGGCTGTTTTTATAGTGCTTCTGTGTTTTTGAAAACAAACTTTAAACTGACCTGTTGTCATACCAACGTATATAAGAGAGCATGGACATTTCAGTATATATACGTAAAAGTCAGTTAAACATGTATAAAATCCACCAATTTTGTACCTTTTTCTTCTATAGGGATGGCAAAAGTTTTCGCCTTGTATAATAGAATTACACACGTTACATGAGAAGCATTTATAACAGTGTTTTTTCTGGGATAACATAATTCGTGGAGTACCATACTTTTCTCTCGGGTCAGCTTGTATCAATCGATTACGGAGAGATCTCCCTCTTTTGTATACAAACTGGGTCTTTTTCCAATTTTAGTAGTTTCCAAGAGGAAACTACTAAAATGTGCATGGCATCTAAGCAGCAGAAACTCAGACCGACCCACAATATCCCTCAGGCTTAAAGGTGAGCCAGACTGCACAATACAGGATGCCAAACTACTTGGAGCCATAGGCGAACTTTAACGGGCACTCACCAACATGAAGAGGTCAGATCAGACATCTCCCTGATCTGACTGGATCTCACCAATATACGAACCAGAGTCAGTGAAACTGAATCTCGCATCTCTACTCTCGACGACACAGTTTAACGGCAATCCGGCTCCATATCCCTTAATATAACTTCAACAGAACATTATAGCCTCAAAAAAACAAACCTGACGGCCTCAAGAACTGGTCCTGCAGACCAAACCTGCGATTCATTGGCTTCCCTGAAGACGCAGAGGCACATAACCCAGCACGATTCCTGGAAGGACTTTGAAAATGAGCAGCTCTCACAGCACTTCGCCATAGAAAGAGCACGCCGGATTCTTGTAAAAGCTCAGGAGCAGGCGCACCACCTAGGCCGCTAATTGCCAGACTAATGAATGCACAGGACTGAGATACTGTTGTTTCCTCAGACTAGCATACACAACATAAAATCTACAATACGAAAACTTTACTATCCTGATCTTTCCAGATTACTCCATTGAGCCACAAAGGAGACATGCTAAGTTCCTGGATATCAAAAAGTGCCTAGCCCGATCTGGACTTTCCAACTCCATGATGTACCCAGCCAGACTGTGAGTTCAAGCAGATCAAAAAGTACGCGTCTTCAACACACCAGAAGAAGCCTGCAACTAGTTGGGCACAAGGTAGGGGCACATGAACCCCCTACACCTGTTTTAATTTAGCACCTGATTGACCATTGTCCAAATAACTACACACTCATTCATTACATGGACATCTGTCCAACACACATGAAGAAATGCTCGCCCAATGACCTCTTTCCCCCTTTCCCCCTTAATACTACCCCGTGGGATGAGTAACTCCATGATCAAGAGAACACTTACCTTTGTGGGGCCAAATGAGTGGATAAATCGAAATGAACCTAACACTGACGGACTGCCCTAAATACCTCAACATGAAGGTATAAGATACCTAGATAACAATTATAAACTGAAATGCCGTTGAAAGAACGCCTTACACCAAACATACTAATTACTATGATATAGGAATTACAATTAAATATGTAAATAGAATACCTTGGGGAGCTTTGGATACTCCCTGCCCTGGGGCTGAGGGTCATAAGAACATCCCCCCCACTACCCCATACTCTACCCTCCACCCCCATCTACCTGTTTTAAATGGACTATATGTTGAGAAAGTTTGTTGTTTAACTATGGTAAAAGTTTTATTGTTATAATATCAATCTTCATAAATTATCATATTTGTGATAATATTATAGGCAGTTCGGGAGAAGTTGGACAGTGGTCCCCTTCTTCCTAACCTCAGAAACTGCATTTCATGCATCCCCAAAAACAGTACTGTCACAAATTCCAGTTCGCTGGGCACGTGATCTGACTCTAGCAAAAGCAAGTATGGGGGAGCACACTAAAGTGGTGAATCCAAGTTTCCTGGCCATCCCTGGGCAGCAATAACAATTGGGTTGTTCCCCATCTCCTCCAATCAGAAGAAACAGACTCCACTGAATTTATAAATAGCCCCTCCTCCCTGGGCTCAGTGTAGTCTGTTTCTTCTGTCTCCTCAAAAGACTGGATGTATGGTGTGTGCCTTGCGCAATCTCACCTGTTTGCCGGCCTCTGTGTTCCTCTCCTTGGCCGAAGTCCCAGCCTCTTGTGAAAGCCGTGCGCTTTCTCAGGCGGGAGACCACCGGCAGTTCCCTTCCTGGTAGTCGCGGCTTCTTCCGCATTACGCCGCGCGCGATGACGTCATCACGCATGACGTCCGACGTCATTAACGTGCGCTGCGGGTATATCCAACGAGTGTAACCAGCGTTTTCCTGTCTATGGCTGCGGTCTGCACACAGTGCCCCTTACTATGGAGCCGGCTGCCAGTGATGTGAGAGATAAAGGGAGGTGGTAAGAAGATTCAATCTGTGCTTGTCTGAGAGGGTTATTTATGTACTTTTATAAGTTACTTATTTAATTATTTTCTGCTTGCAGCCATAAAGGTTCTTCTGGAAGCTCTAGGAAGAGGTCTAGAATCTCATCTTCGGAGGAACATGATATCCCTATGTGTGAAGCCTGCCGGAACCCGGCGTATAAAGATAAGAGATTTTGTTTAAATTGTATAGAGGAATTTTTTAAAGGGCAAGCATCGCCTCAACAGCCCAAGTCTATGGAGGTCCAGGGAGTCCAACCAGCTGATATTTTAGGGTGGATTACTCAAGCTGTTTCTCAGGGATTCAAGGAATCTCAACCTTCTACCTCAGCAGAGGTTTCTCAACCTCAGCCTATTCCTCAGGATAACTCATCCCCATCGATTTCAGATTCAGAGGATGAGTCAGTAGGAGTCAGGATTTGACCTTAGACAGATGTCAGCCCTGATTAAGCAGATCAGGCATACCCTTAAAGTTGAAGAATCTCAGCAAGCTTCAACCTCTTCCTTATTTCAAAGAAAGAAAAAGAGTTTTTTTTCCACTCCATAATGAAGTGGTGGACCTGGTAACCAATGAGTGGCAGAAATTGTCCAGGAAAACTCCTATTGAAAATAAATATGAGAAATTGTATCCTTATCCTTCCGATAAGGTCTCAGCTTGGGAAAAGGCCCCCATTGTGGACGCCCCTGTTGCTCGCTTATCCAAACGCATGGCATTGTCCATTGACGACGCATCTGCTCTTCGCCACCCTATGGACAGACGTATAGAGTCAGATCTTAAGAAAGCATACATTACTGCAGGTGCCGGTTGTAAAGCAGCAGCTTCTATGGTCTCCATATCCAAATGTCTTTCATTATGGATTGATAAATTGGATGAGTCAGTTAAGAATAATTCTTCCAGAGAATCTATTTCAAAATCTTTATCGAAGTTTCGGTTAGCTTCCAGCTTTGCTCTTGAAACCTCAGCAAATCTAGTAAAACTGTCAGCTAGGGAGATGGCTCTATCAGTCTCTGCCAGACGAGCCTTATGGCTTCGGACTTGGTTTGCTGATACACCCTCAAAAAATACTTTATGCAAACTCCCCTTTGAAGGTCAAAGGCTGTTTGGGAAAGAAATGGACGACATAATTTCCAAGTCCACTGGTGGGAAAACCAATTTCCTCCCTCAGGTTAACAGGAAATCGGGGGATCAGAGACAACCGATGGATAGATCCTTTAGAAGGAAGAGAGAGGATACGAGATCTTACCGCCCTGGGAAAGAATATTCTAGAACGACCAACTGGAAAGGGGGGCAATTTAGTATTTTTCGTGGTCAAAGACCCCCCCATCCAGATCTCCTAAAGCCTCCAAGACCTATGGGCAGACAGTGTTCAGGATGCCTGGGTAGTCTCTGTGGTAAACAGGGGATATCAACTAGAATTTCAGAACAAACCAATGAGGAATTATTATGTTTCTACAAGAATTCCTCCAGTGAAATCAAAAGCAGAGACCCTAAGGCTATATGTTCAAGAATTACTGGCGAAGCAAGCAATCATGGAAGTCCCGAAGTCACAACAGCAAACAGGGTTTTATTCTCAGCTTTTCTTGGTAATGAAGGCAACAGGGGATTTTCGTCCAATCTTAGATCTTCGTCGCCTAAACCATTTCATCAAATGCAAGAGGTTCAAGATGGAAACTCTTCAAAGAATCCGTACAGCCGTCACCCCAGGGGATTGGTTATGTACGATCGATCTAAAGGATGCTTACCTCCATGTTCCTATATCTATGGAGCACCAGAGATTTCTGAGATTCACTCTGGAAGGTCGACATTTCCAGTTTCGGTGCCTTCCTTTCGGTCTTTCAACCACTCCCAGAACCTTTACAAAGGTCTTAGTGGTCTTAATTGCAAAATTAAGGATAATGGGGATAGAGATCTATGCTTACTTAGACGATCTTCTTATTGTGGCAAGGAGTCAAACTCAATTAATCAAGAGCAGAGACAAAGTTCTAGATTTCCTCCAAACCTTTGGTTGGATAATAAATTTCAGAAAAAGCCATCTTCTGCCTTCCCAATCTCTGGTTTACCTAGGAGCAACGATAAACATAGCGCTAAATCTGGTATACTTACCTCCGGAACGGATCCAGACAATCGTTCATCAAGCAGAACATCTTCTTTCTCTGCAGAACACGTCAGCCAGGCAATTAATGAAATTTTTGGGTTCAATGTCATCAGCGATAGGATTGGTCAAGTGGGCTGCATGGCACATGAGACCAATCCAATTATATTTTCTAGACAGGTGGGACAATCTGCAAGAGGATTGGTCCCAACAGATTCCTTTGTCTTCCCAGCTCAAAACTTTTATAAATTGGTGGACGATTCCCAGCAACCTTCGCAGGGGAACTCCTCTGCTCCAGCCTCAGTGGGTAGAGGTGTTTATGGACGCTTCAGCCAGCGGTTGGGGAGCTCACATGAACCAAAGTTCTGTCCAAGGAGTTTGGGAGGAAAATTTAAGGCTTCTACCATCAAGCATCTTGGAGTTGAAAGGAATCTTTCAAGTTCTTCTTGCCTTCCAACATCTCATAAAGGGGCTACCCATCTGCATTCGTACAGACAATCAAGCGGCAGCGACCTATATACGGAAGCAGGGAGGAACGAGAAGTGTTGGTATGATGTTGGAGCTTCAGAGGACAATGAAGTTTGTTCTAGAAAATCTAGAGGATGTCACAGCCCAGTATGTTCCAGGAGAACACAATGTATGGGCCGATCACCTCTCGAGACAGAGGGTAGACCAGGGGGAGTGGTCTCTTCACCCTCTCATATTCCTCCAGGGAGTTTTAAGAATAAGACCCCCAAAAAAGAATGTCTGTCCACAATGGGATTTACCTCTAGTCTTGAATTCTTTGATTCTTCCACCTTACGAACCATTAGAAGCTGCCTCCCTTATGGATTTATCTTTAAAAGTTCTACTTTTGGTAGCTCTCACTTCAGGGAGAAGAGTTTGTGAGATCCACGCTTTGTCTTCTAAAGAGGATTGCCTAATCTTTCACCCTAACTCTGTGACATTATATCCTGTGGATGAATTTCTGCCTAAAGTTCTTTCTGCCTTTCATTTGAATCAACCTATCATTCTTCCAGCAATTCCAGCGGAGGAAGAAAGGGAAGAGATTGGGAAGCTAGACATCTCAAGATGCTTGAAAATGTATCTACATAGAACAGCATCATTTAGGAAATCTGAAAGATTATTCATAATCCCTGTAGGAAGCAATAGGGGTCAGACAGCATCCATTGGAACTCTAAGAAGATGGATCATTAGAGCTATTCAGAGAGCTTATTCAAGTCAAAGTATGGCACCTCTAAAGATTCGGGCTCATTCTACCAGAGGGATAGCAGCATCCTGGGCGGCAGAAGCTGGGGCATCTGTGGATGAAATTTGCAGGATGGCTAACTGGGCAACTGCCAATACTTTTGTGAAACATTATAAATTAGACTTAAGAAATTCGAAGAGTGGGAATTTTGGTCATACAGTATTAAATGTTATGACAGATCCCTCTAATTGAAATATTTTTATTTTTTGGAGAGGATATCCTTAATTTTTATTTTTGATTAATTTTTTTTTATATTTTTGATTATTGCTTGGGTATTTACCCAATTGTTATTGCTGCCCAGGGATGGCCAGGAAAACGGAAACTCATATCATACTTACCGAGACTTTCTTTTCCTGGCCATCCCTCTGGGCAGCAACCCTTCCTTTCCTTTTATTGTTTTTTCTTTTGAAGCTTTGAAACCCTACACTGAGCCCAGGGAGGAGGGGCTATTTATAAATTCAGTGGAGTCTGTTTCTTCTGATTGGAGGAGATGGGGAACAACCCAATTATTATTGCTGCCCAGAGGGATGGCCAGGAGGAGAAACTCTTAGTAAGTATGATATGAGTTTCCGTTTTTTTATTGCTTAAACAACATACAACGCTTTGGGACGCTCTGTCCCTTCCTTGGGTATAACCAGTGTGTATTAAATACCTCTAAAGAGCTATTTAAGATATTGGGTACAAAAGAAGATTTTTTCTTAAACACATAGGGGCGTCCTCCATACTCCTGATTAGCAAAATGCATTTTCAATTTTAAAGTGCCCATAAACTTATACCATTCAAAAATTAAAGTAATTGCCCCTATGAGTAGGTACAAAGCCTAAGCCCCTTTCCAATAAGCTTTTCTGAGAGCATGACAAGGTAATATTAGAGATATTTACTAACAGGTCTTCCATAGTATTCACAGCTGATGTCTCCTCTGTCTCTTGGCACACAGTGGTTGTTCCGTTAGAAAAACTTTCTTTGGCTGTGCAGTGTTTCCTCTTACCCCTCCGGATTCTTTTGACTTTATCCTGTGGCTGTGTCCCTTGGCCTTTTCTTAAAAACTTCCCTCAGACGTCGAGGATGTGGAGGAGAGGTCTGGACTTGTGCTGCTGTATGCGGTCACAGGATGATGACATCCTCTATACCTGCCGGCTGTAGTGTCTGTTGCTAGGTGCCCAGACGCTTTCCTCTCACCTCCGTTGCCTCTGTGTCAGCGCTGTTCACGTCGGACTTGGGACCAGTTATCCACTTGTTTTAATTCATAGTCACGGTTGTCTCGCCGGAATTTCTGTAGCTTAAACTGCATCAGCTGTTTCTTTAGTGTAAGTATCGAAGCCTCCAATTTCTCATTTATTTTACATATTTGATCAGGGGTAGTCATTGTTCTTAGTTCAGCTTCTGTGGTGGCGATTTCTTGTTTAGTCTTCCTAATTGCAGGCTGCAAATGCTCTATTGTTAGATACATCAAGTCCAGGCTGCATTTGATCAAAACCATATACCATTTCTGTAAATAATTAGGTTCATCCTGGCATAGGATGGGACACAAATTCACCCGCAGGCCCCTCGGGATCCTCTCTGCCGCAGCGTATTCTTTCAAAGCGAGACAATGCAGTAGCAAACTGACTTCTCGCTTTCTTAAAGTCTCCAGCCTAATTTGGCAATCCTTCTCTGAGTGTCTAAATAGCATGTCCGTGTCTTCTGCCAGGGAATTCAACATTTTCTTTTTATCCACTTCTGTATAAGCTAAGGTTGCTGCCTTCTCAGTAGTTGTTTGGGCGATGTCTGCAAAGGACATCCTGCAGGTGCTTAAATGAGTGAGTAGGTAAGAATATCGAAATACAATTCAAAAAGCACTCCAGCACACCGCTGTTGGCTGTTTGCCAGACAAATATGTAGGTGCAATCCCCCTGCCCTCAACTCATTTTGGACCCAGGCCTGTCATTCACTTTGTCACATGATTTGTAGGTTATGTGCAGAGTTATGAGGGTTTAAATATTTGATGATTTTGACACAGAGAAGGGACAGAGCGGCCCAAAACGTATGTTGTTTAACAAACTTGGATTCCCCACTTTAGTGTGCTCCCCCATACTTGCTTTTGCTAGAGTTTTCTGGCCCTTGGAGTAGAGGGCAGGGGGATTGCACCTACATATTTTTCTGGCAAACAGCCAACAGCGGTGTGCTGCAGGGCTTTTTGAATTGCACTTGATCTGACCAATCAATCAGTAATTGCTGCCACCACGCCGCATTTATGGCTGCGGCAACGCCCCACAATCACTCTTGACTCTCTGGTTATGCACACCCCTGTTAATTAGCATTTACACTAGCAAAGCATTCCATAGACTTAAAGACCATCCAAACACGAACAAACGTATAAGAGGCTAACTGGGTTCTTTTAGAGCATCAAAGACAAAACTTATTAAATTTTAGATTTAATATTCCATAAGGTGGATGGTGCATATAATACAAAAATAAAATAAAATTATTTTACAATAAAATGGCATACAATATAGGTACAAACAGTTATATATAATAAGAAGGATAAAAATATTCACAGACCCTAACTATTCACTAGAAGAAGTCCTGTGCTAAAAGGAAACATGTTTCATACCCATTTAGCATATCCCCTCAGTATGAACAAAGTTAAAAGGGTTACAGCGATTTTTAAGCCCCTTGTAACATCCCCCTCCTTGGCTACGCATGAGGTGGGAGTGTCCAGGAATGTCCAGATTAACGACTAGCCAAAAGCATTAATTTCCCCTCAGTTAAAGGGGAACTGTGCTCCAAAAATGAATTTAGGTAAATTGATAGGAATTGCTCTCCTGATAATTTTTGCAATTTATTGTCATTGTTTATTTTGCATCATTTTGAAGATATTAACATTTTTGTGTGTAATATGGCAGCAGCATCACCAGGTCCCCTGTACTTCCTGCTTCCTGCTCTGAAAACATGTCAGTGGATGACAGTCAATCTGCCCTGTGTCTCCTCCTCCCCTTGCAGCCCCCCTCCGCTTGCAAGCCCCTCCTGGCCCCTCCAACTCATGGACCCTATGGCCCCTCCATTTTGCAGGCCCCCTTGGCCCCTTCCTTTACAAACCCATGTGGCCCCGCCCACTTGCTGGCGATTTAGCCCCGCCCACTCATGGGTGATTTAGCCCCACCCACTTGTGGGTGTCTTAGCCCGCCCACTCACTCACATTCACGGGTGTCGTGGCCCTGCCCACTCGTGAATACCATGGCCCCGCCCACTCACAGGTGCTGTGGGCCACTCAGACCCCCCTACAGAAAACTGTGAAAACAACCTTTTCAGGCAGAGTGAGAACTCTGCCTGAAAGGACTGTTTTCACGTAGAGAGAGAGAAGGGCTGTAGATTCCCTTACCTTCTCTGCAGCTGCAGGTCCTTCACACAGCAGTTCCCCTTTAAGCAGATTCTATATAACTTTTGATATGTACATTGTACTGGGATATAGACCACATATTTCTCTCCTGTAGTAATTATGGACTCCTACAATACCAAACACGAACTGTCTATAATACATATTTCCCAAGATACAGTATTAATAACTCCCTTGACAATGGAATAAGGCCTCCATGTTGGTGTCTTTTTAATGGGCCTACCTTACAATTCACAAATATAATATTGGTCACTGTATCACATATTCCAATACTGGATAAGTGTACAATTATGTACACTAGAGAAAAGTCGCTTGTGTGGGGATATGATTACTGTGTATATATACATTAACAGCCATACAATAAACTATCTGGGGCATTGTTCACCAATAGAGCATGTCAGAGGAAACGTAGACATCCCTTAAGACTTGAAGAAAAAAGGTTCAGGCTTTAAGTTTGGAGAGGGTTTTTCATTGTAAGAACGGTAAAGCTATGGAACTGTCTTCCAGTGGACGTTGTTATGGCAGGTTCATTGGACAGTTTAAAAAAAAAAGCTGGATGAGCTTCTGCAAACAAGGAATGTTGCAAGTTACTGGTATTGATACATAAAGTAGAGTTGATACAGCGAAATTTCCGATTGCCACTTGGAATCAAGAAGGATTTTTTTCCCCATTCATAAATTTGGTGGGGGGGTTTCCTTCCTCTGGATCAACAGCTAGGCAGGAAATGCGGATATTGCTGGATGGGTTGGACTTGATGGAGGTATGTCTTTATTTAACCTCAAATACTATACTATACTAATACAATAATATATTTATTTTACATGTATGGCTGTCCTTAAGGTGAACTCATAGTAACCACCAGACCTCTAGCTGTAGAGAATCTTAGATACACAGTTCAGCCCCACATTGTCTAGAAGAGAAGATCTGACTTCATGCTTTATTAACCCTAACATAAACAAGGGACTGTTTCCAGGATGGAATGCTATTTTAATAGATCCTTTGAAAGAACCAATACCCATAGTTAACCCATTCATGCCAAGTCACTACATACTGTCCTGGCTGACAAGTACTGACTGGGACTAGGATTAACTGTTATCTTAAACTACCTCACTACTGAAGCTATAATAAATATACTGCATTGTATTTATGATTATGTCTCAGTCAACATCCCAATAAACTATGGCCCTACCCACCCACTATTAGATCTGTCACTTCTCTCCTAACCTTCTCTCTTTACCCCTGCTGGTTTTTCCCACTCCTACCTCGGCACGATCACATGCTGTATCCCCCATGAGTCAGACCCTAAAGATTTTCTCCTGGAATGTCAGGAGACATTGATGATGTAATTTGCATGGGTGATTTCAACACCTCACTTGATCCTACTCTAGATAAATTCAGACATCCTACACTTTACCATCAAGCTCCTACACAACCTTCACTACTCCAACTCCAAATAACAAGCCTACAATGCCTCTATTCCATATTAAGGGTTCACTGATACCCAATCTGAATAATCTATTATTCTTAATAACCAATAACCTGTAATTACCTAAATCCAGTGTGGTTATGTTTGTATAGCACTTTGGCACTTTATTATGCACTGGGTCACTTTGTAAGCACAGTGACTATCTTCTTTCTGTGTATTTCTTTTGAAAATAAGCCATATTCCTGAAGAATAAAGTATATTTGGATAGAAGAGAGTGCCATGATGTCTGTTTCTTCTGTGTTAAGTGTATTCATTTTTATTCATAGAGCACCTCAAGGATCATACCGGTAATTATTATAATTAGATTTGAACTATTTATAGCACCATACCAGTGCCCCTGTCCTTTGTGTTTCTTAACAAGCCTATAATGGATAGATGCATAGAGAAACCGTAATCCAAGAGAACTAGAATGCACTTGCCACTCCAAAACGCATGACACTCTATTAACATAGTAACATATTAATTGAGGTTGAATAAAGACATACATCAAGTCCAACCAAGTCCAACCAATTCGCATCAACTATATCTTCATAAGAAGTGGTCTTCACTTACATGTACAAGAAGTAGTACATTTACCCCATAACCTCTCAGATTCTCCTTAAATTGCAAAACCCCTCAACACATACCCCCAGCAGACACCCATGGAGACTACACCCATTTTGGATTAGCCTATTCCTACCAACCCCACTCCTGATCATATTGACTGGGGGATGATGACTGGGATGAACTGTCAGAGTCACATCTAAAGGTTTCATTTAGCACCAAATAAACTCATACAATTTTATATTTTGCACCAAGCATATATGGCACCTCTCAAAAAAGCATGCATGTCCCCTATTCACACAATTGTCCTTAATGCCAACAAGAACCAGTAGACTTTTGGCACCTTATATGGGAATGTCATAAACTCCAACAATTCTGGAATACGGTCACAACTGACACATTTTAAATATGCCATCCCGTCCCATTCCATAAGACCCCCCAATCTCTGTATTTTAAGTTTACCCGAATCAGAAGACTGGAACAGACATCAGCTTCCACAGATATCAGCTTCTATTTCTACGTGAAGCACTCTTCTATGCAAGAAGGATGATAGTGCTTAATTGGATGACCCCTAACCCCCCTAAATTCAAAAACTGGAAATCAATAATCAAAGACATGCTCCCAAAATTGAGACTTATTTACTTCAACCATGGCTGTATTAATAAATTTAATAACATCTCACAATAAGTGAGATTACCAATATTTTTCAATATAACCATACCCCCCCATATACCTTTGAATAGACAAACTGTCCAAAACCAGGTATTTAAATCTTATCCAGATACAACTTTTAGATGCTACATAATTGTATGCGTATCAACACCATACAAGCCTTCCCCTCCTCTCCGTTAGAACTCTCGACACACCTTCTTAGTTATAATAAGCACTGTTATATGTATGCTTTTGTAATAACAAACAGCAAATACTGGAACTGTTTTATTAAATATACTGCAACATGATATAATTTGGTTATATAAACAATTATATATATAACTATAGAGGATACATTGGTCCTCTAGTGTTTATGTTTTCTATTTTAATTAAAAAAAAAAAACATACACGTAGCCATGGGAAGTTCATTACATACTGGTAGCCATGGGCATTTTATTACATACTGGTAGACATGGGAATTTCATCACATACTGGTAGCCATGGGAATTTCATTACATACTGCTAGCCATGGGCATTTCGTTACATATTGGTAGCCATGGAAATTTCATCACATACTGGTAGCCATGGGAATGTTATCACATACTGGTAGCCATGGGAATTTCACTACATACTGGTAGCCATGGGAATTTCATTACATACTGGTAGCCATGGGCATTTCATCATATACTGGTAGCCATGGGCATTTCATTACATGCTGGTGGTAGCCAAATGAATTTTATCACATAATGGTAGCCATGGGAATTTAATTACATACTGGTAGCCATGGGCATTTCATCAAATACTGGTAGCCATGGGAATTTCATTACATACTGGTAGCGATGGGCATTTCATCACATACTGGTAGCCATGGGTATTTCATTACATACTGGCAGGGCCGCTTCTACCACAAAGCAACATTAAATATTTGCTCATGGCGGTGCCCCTGTGATAATTGTAAAAGGAGACACCCAGTCTGGCCTTCCCCACTCCCCCATTATAAATTGTGCAATAACGTTACCCTTAAAAGCCGTGAACGCCAGTCTTCGAGTTGAGCAGTCCGGGACCCAACCACAGCACATTAGAATGTAGCCAATTGGATGTAGCTGATAAGTTACATGACAATCACGTAACATACACAGATGGCGCGGCTGCACAGCAAATAGACTCTGCTGCACTGACACGCAGCACCTGACTTGACACAGGTGCATGAGCATGTTACAGCCTGAAAGAGGGAGGGTAGGAGAGGGACTGAAGCTGTGCAGCAGCTGCTATCTTCTGCCATGCATACTGTATCTGAAGTAGGGGGTGTAGAGGTAGTGTGTGTATCTCTGTCAGTGGCTGTGTGTGTCAGTGGCTGTGTGTGTCAATGGCTGTGTTTTTCAGTGGCTGTGTGTGTGTCAGTGGCTATGTGTGTCAGTGGCTATATGTGTCAGTTGCTGTGTGTGTGTTTTGCTTAGATGCAGGGTCATTCTTGTATGCATGCATGGCCCATAATTGTGTGCTGGGCCCAGGGTTGCCAGATTTCCACAATCCCAAGTAGGGACACAATGAATAAACAATTAATCATTAATCAGCAAATCTTTTTAGGTCCCGCCCCTCCCGGATTCTGAGGTGGTCTCCCGCAATTCCGCAAGACCACCCCTAACTCCCATGACCACAAACACCTATAGTCTCTGGCCCCGGAACATCCCTTTTTTGTCTGCAACGCCCCCAGAATGCCCCCCATCCATGCCCTAAATCCGCCTGCCCCTACCCCAGATGACTTTACTTGCACCCAGCCCCCTCCCCGTCTCTGCCACGAGCCCTCCTCCACCTTGTCCCAAAGCCACATTTGGCAGGGTGGGATGTCTGTAAAGTAAGAAGATAAAAAGAAAATGCGGACTGTGCCATTTAGTAGTCTTTCCTTAAAGCAGAGATTTTAAAAAAAGTATTCCATTTCCCAGATTTTTTTTTTGCCAAAATACAACTGAAAAAGCAATTTAATAACCATATTTTCTTACTGCAGATATATTAATTTTGTGTAATTAAAACATACACTTATGCAACAAGATGTATTTGGTCTATAAAATTTACTTTTTGCCAGCATAATGTTTCTTTTCATCACTTTTTGGATACAAAAAATATTCTGTTTTAATCCACTGTACGTTTTCTTCCCTGAAATAGATTTTGGTCATCAAAATATATATTTTCGCACTACAGTTGTTTTTTGTTGACTAAATCTATGTTTTTTTTACTACAGAATTTCTTTTGGTCGACTAAATATAGTTTTGTAACGAAAACATTGTTTTTTTTGTTTGTTTTGGTTGACTAAATATCGTTTTCTCACCAAAATGTCGTTTTTTGTTGACTAAATGTGTTTTGTTACCACAGAACTTCTTTTGGCCTACAAAATACAGTTTTGTCAACAAAATAATTGTTTTTGTTTACAAAATGTGTTTTGTTACCACTGAATTTCTTTTGGTCAACAACATCCAAGTATGTTTTCTTGTTACAAAATGATCTGGGAACAAACAGCACCCCATAATTACCTACCTCATATGCAGGGGGAATCCACTCATTATATTAGTGCAGGCAGCAGCAGCATTTGGTATTATTATTCTCTACATATCTTGTAATGCACATTATTTTGCACTACTAGATATGCACATGGCATAGGTAATAGTCTAATAGGGCTATGCGGCTATTACCTACCCATGTACAGTGCATCGACGGTAGGCCGGAATTCATTGTCATGTCCTTGCAGAGGCAGCGCAAGGGCGGCATTTCCCAGTAGTACAATGCGGCTGCATGATGACATTATCGTGAAGATAGGTGCACAATGACGTCATCACGCAGCCACCGAGTACTACTAGGAAAAGGAGATTCAGGGCACCTCTATTAGGTAATTTGTGTTAAAACATTCAGGGAACTATGCCAAAGATCAGGGGTACGTGACCTGAATGTTTTAACATAGCGACTCCACTGCTTATGAGTTGGCTATAAAGTTTGAGCTGGATGGATGTATGAGCCTTTATTCAACCTCCATTACTATGTAACTATCAGGGTTATTCAATAAAAGTTCTTATTGTTTAAAATGGTGCTAATTGTGCCCCAACCAATCAGATGTTAGCTTTCAATTGTTAAATGATATTTCATTGGTTGGGGCAAAATTAGCACCATTTTAAATGATAAGAACTTTTATTGAATCTCCCTGTATGTTTCTTCTGTTTTCATATGTGATTCAAAATTACAAACAAAAACAACAATAAACCATGTATACATAATGCTAAACAGAGCATCTAATGTTTTTTATTGAAACCATTAGAAGATCTGTTTAGCATATACAGTGGTGTGAAAAACTATTTGCCCCCTTCCTGATTTCTTATTCTTTTGCATGTTTGTCACACTTAAATGTTTCTGCTCATCAAAAAACGTTAAATATTAGTCAAAGATAACATAATTGAACACAAAATTCAGTTTTAAATGATGGTTTTTATTATTTAGTGAGAAAAAAAAACTCCAAATCTACATGGCCCTGTGTGAAAAAGTGATTGCCCCCCTTAAGTTAAAAAAATAACTTAATTGAGATCTATCAGTCTGGTAAAGGTTATAAAGCCATTTCTAAAGCTTTGGGACTCCAGCGAACCACAGTGAGAGCCATTATCCACACATGGCAAAAACATGGAACAGTGATGAACCTTCCCAGGAGTGGCCGGCCGACCAAAATTACCCCAAGAGCACAGAGAAAACTCATCCGAGAGGCCACAAAAGACCCCAGGACAACATCTAAAGAACTGCAGGCCTCACTTGCCTCAATTAAGGTCAGTGTTCACGACTCCACCATTAGAAAGAGACTGGGCAAAAACGGCCTGCATGGCAGATATCCAAGGCGCAAACCACTTTTAAGCAAAAAGAACATCAAGGCTCGTCTCAATTTTGCTAAAAAACATCTCAATGATTGCCAAGACTTTTGGGAAAAGACCTTGTGGACCGACGAGACAAAAGTTTAACTTTTTGGAAGGTGCGTGTCCCGTTACATCTGGCGTAGAAGTAACACAGCATTTCAGCAAAAGAACATCATACCAACAGTAAAATATGGTGGTGGTAGTGTGATGGTCTGGGGTTGTTTTGCTGCTTCAGGACCTGAAAGGCTTGCTGTGATAGATGGAACCATGAATTCTACTGTCTACCAAAAAATCCTGAAGGAGAATGTCCGGCCATCTGTTCGTCAACTCAAGCTAAAGCGATCTTGGGTGCTGCAGCAGGACAATGACCCAAAACACACCAGCAAATCCACCTCTGAATGGCTGAAGAAAAACAAAATGAAGACTTTGGAGTGGCCTAGTCAAAGTCCTGACCTGAATCCTGTTGAGATGATGTGGCATGACCTTAAAAAGGCGGTTCATGCTAGAAAACCCTCAAATAAAGCTGAATTACAACAATTCTGCAAAGATGAGTGGGCCAAAATTCCTCCAGAGCGCTGTAAAAGACTCGTTGCAAGTTATCGCAAACGCTTGATTGCAGTTATTGCTGCTAAGGGTGGCCCAACCAGTTATTAGGTTCAGGGGGCAATTTCTTTTTCACACAGGGCCATGTAGATTTGGAGTTTTTTTTCTCACTAAATAATAAAAACCATCATTTAAAACTGCATTTTGTGTTCAATTATGTTATCTTTGACTAATAGTTAATGGTTTTTGATGAGCAGAAACATTTAAGTGTGAGAAACATGCAAAAGAATAAGAAATCAGGAAGGGGGCAAATAGTTTTTCACACCACTGTAGATCCACCTCGTCTCATACAAAATGGATCGGTAGAAGTACCCAGTGGTGAGGGTGTAGCAGTTAGGTCCCCACCCCTGGGTACTATTAATAGGTACAAGATGAACAGCAAGGGGGAGGTCAGCATAATTGTCCTTTAAAATATCAAGTTGCACAATGTGGGAATGCAATATTATTTCCTGGCACTTTTTAACTAAGCTCGACCCCAAAATGCAGTAATAACAGTTTGACAGGAGGTAAGGAGTGCTGGTATGTGAGGGTTTCATGTCCCAGAGATGAGAATAAACTCTGCACACCAGATTTATTAATAAACACCAGTTGCATTAAGTCTGGTGTGCATAGTTCATTAGTCTCTAAGATATGTTTGCCACAATACTGTAGTACCCAGCACTGTAGTCGTCGACTTTGAGTTTGTGAGTGTACAGGATCACACTACTTATTAAGTTTACAAAGGTTTGTTAATAGTGCAGGCCCAATATAATGGTGTAAAACTCACATAGTACATCAAGTAGCCAGGATTTCACACTCATTTAAATTATACTGACTTACACTGAGGCCACACTGCAATGCACCACAAGGAATTTCTTCAAGAAAATCGCGTTAGTGTGTACAAGCCCTTCCATTGCATCGCCTAAAAAGTATTTAAATGTCAGTGACTCACTGGCTCATTACTACCTTAGAGACATCATTAAGTGGTTAAAAAAAGCAAGCTGGAGATGGAATTTACCAAATAATATTAAATGTATTGAAATAGTATTTTAATTTCCTTAAGTTCCGTACCTCAGAAATATAAATATCAACCAATTCCTTTTGTACCTGTGTTTTCAGTGCTTTCCTCTGGTGTTGTCATCAAAGACTGGGTAGTAGTTTGGGTTTTCTCTTGCAGCAAAAGGGTATATAAAGGGTTCTTCACAGTAGATGAATAAGATTTCTTTCCACTGTCTTGTCTTGCAGATGGGTTCAAGTCGATATGTTGAGTGGATTCCTCCAGCTTGTAAATCTTCTGTGATGATAAATTATTAAAAGTTTCCTGACACACTTCATCATTGATTTTGTCACCTTTTCGAACAGATGTTTTGTTGATTTTGGCACAGCTAAAGACAAGATATACCACATGAGATAACAAGGAAAGAATATATTTTAGGGAAGATTGCATATTATACAGTTCTATTGACATAAAGGGCATGTCCACCCCCAAAACTAAAATTTAACCCACTACTGGCCCCACTGTGTAGCTTGCCTTACTCCCCTGCTCCTTATGGTTCTCCTGCAGTACCTTTCCAAAGTCCAGGAAATTGAAGAGTAGGAGCTGTCTGTGTGTCTTCACTGCGCAGGGGAGCTCTTTCCCCCCCTTCCTCCCAGCCTCTGGATCCCTACATGCTTGCCTCACCCCCTACCTTTAAATGTTCTTTTCTGTAGTGTAGGCCACCCCTGCCCCCCCAACTGCCATGTTAGATTAGTAAAAAAAAAAAGCAGCAGAAACATACTGACCCATCTTCGTTCCCACAGCAACAAGAAAAATAAGCTTAACTCTTCATATGCAAACAACACATTTGGACACATTTATCCAGGAGCTCTGCACAGGTTTCTGGAGTTAAAGTTACACTAACTGATTCAGTAAGGGGGGAGCACAGTATAGCCCACAGCAGGGAGAGTGTGTGTATTAAACTGCACAGTGAATGACAAATAATTACTGACAAGTCTACGGTGGATGGTGGAGGGATTTCCAGTTACTGTTACCAAACACCTAGGAACCTGTGGCTGTGTTCTCCACCCTTGGGAGCAATTCTGACATACTCTATCCCTAAAAGGGTATCTCCACCCCTCAATTACATTTTAAACTAGACTTAGCTAGTCTATTCCATCCCACCCCCAACCTCCAAAAATATTTACATAGTTACATAGTATTGGAGGTTGAATAAAAATGTACATTGATCTAGCAGCCTCAGTCAAGAGTTTGCTGCAACAAAAAGTGTGGTACATAGGAGACCACACGAGTGTCCAATCACCCGTTTTTAATATCTGCCTTTTTATAGACCTTCTGTATATTTGGAAATATCTGCTGGCCTGAAAAATCTGCTTGTTTGTGTCCAGCCTAACAGTGATCCAGAGTAGGCAAAAAAACAAGTATATATATTATATATTAATAACAGTATTTTTTGATACATTTTTAAAATGTAAAAATTTTATTTACTACATCTGATGGAAGACAGTTCCACAGTTTCACTGTTCTCACTGTGAACACCTTTCCTAACCTGAAAATGAAATTTATTTTCTTCTTGTATAAAGTGATCATATCCCTGTGCAAGTACCATTTCTCTAAAATAAAAAAATCCCTGACGTGTCTAATCTGTCTGTTTGGTCAAGCCTGTCCATTCCCCTTATTAATTTAGTTGGCCTTCTCTGTTCCATTTCCAAAATATCCCTTTTATATATGGGATTCCAAATCTGCACTGCATATTCCTAATGAGGCCTTACTTGTTCTTTGCAAGGAGGAAGAATAATGGTTTTCTCCTTTGAATCTATACCATACAATACAGTATCTGGCTAGCTCTAACCATTGTCATGTGGCACTGTTTGCTAAGTTTGTCATCTACTAGGACACCCAAATCTTTTTCCAAAAGTGATTCACTTAGCACATTGCCATTTATTGTATAGGCAGAACAAGGATTGTTAACCCACAAATGCATCACCTTACATTTTCTCATCTGCCACTTTGCTGCCCAATTTGGCAATCTATTAAGGTCCACCTGCAGCAATTATACAACTTTAGTCCACATAGATGAAGTTCCATTAACAATTACTCTCTGTGCCGGATCTTTCAGTAAATTCTCTATCCATGTACAAATGTGTTTTTCAAGTCCAACAGACCTTATGCTGACCATGCCCTACAAACATACCTCTCAACATTCGGACCAATTATTTTGCTGTCAATATCACAATCATAATTAAGATCAAGTTAACATGATCCGGCCAGGAGCCGTCAACAGGTAAAACTGCTACTTCACTAAGCGGGTATCGTTTTCGTTACTGTACAGTCGCAATCATGCATTTACGGCAATGGTATTCTAAGGGCTATTATACATTTATCGATCTCATAGATTTACGATAGCGTTTGTAAATGTGCAATTACCATACTGCGCCTTTATAAATATGGCCCTATTAATTGATGTAATATCAAGGTAGTGTATGGCCAGCTTAAGTTTATACATATGTCGCCTATGTGTCACAGTATTAAAAACCCTAAAAAAATCTAAGTATACCGCATTCACTACCATTGCCAGAGTCTACATTCTTACTTATCAATACCCATAGCATGGAAGCTCTGTGCACCTAGCAACGTATTCTGGTCTGTCTGTTGTATAAGTTCAGTCAACTTTATACCAATAGATATAAAGAGAAAAATATTGCTTGTTAATCTGATAGTAAATAAAGGCACACAGCTAATAAAGCCGGCACATGATCCTTTGTAGCAAAATACAATATAGCCTAAGGTTGGGTACCCACAAAGCAATTTTCAGGTCAAACCAACTGATATTTTCCTATATGGGTCAGTCCAAAAAACAAATCACCATTTCTGCCATCGTCGGAGACCAATGTCTGTTGCTGGTTCACCCGAGTTGGGCAAATGTACGTGTAGGTAAGTCACAGCCAATCATGCGGACTCCTATGGACTGACGTCAGCCGACCGGCCAAACATTTACTGATAATACCCTCCCAGCCCAAACCTAGTTTAAAATCTCCTCTAACCCTCTAGTCATCTTCTCTCCTAAAACAGCTGCACCGCCATCAGTGAGGTGCAACCCATCCCTACTAAAGAGCCTGTAGCCGACAGCAAAGTCTGCCAAGTTCTCTATAAACTGAACCCTTCTACCTTACACCACCCTCTTAGCCATGCATTAATGCTCCTAAGCTCCAGCTGTCTCCCTAGCGTAGCACATAGCTGCTGTAGTATTTCTGAAAACACTATCCTGGAGGTCCTTGCTTTTAAATTGGCCCCTAACTCTCGGAAATCATGTTTAAGGACCTCTCCTCCTCCTCTTACTTTGTCATTGGCACCAATGTGAACCAGGACCACCGGGTCACCCCCAGCCCCACCCAATAATCTGTCCACACGATCCACTACATGCTGAACCCTAGCACCAGGCAGGCAACACACAGTTTGGCATGTTCGGCAAATCTGTTGGGATGGGCAAGCTGAGAAGAAGCAACCCTTCCATCCCCCACTTCCCCTAGTAACCCTAACAAAACTACCCCCCAAGCTTCCCTAGCCCACTTCCACCCACCTCTATATTGGCCCCGGCCAGTGCCTGCTGTCCCCCCAGATTTGCCAATCACTGCAATGCTGCAAGCTGCCCCCTTAGACATTCCACCTCAGCTTCCAAACGGGTAACCCACTCACACCTGACACAGACATAGATCCCCTGGAACTTCTGCTCCAGGTTCCTACACATGTGGCACGATGCACATTGCATGGTACCGACAAAATGGTCCCTTCTAATACACAACACCAGCACAGTGACACATCAACCTTGTTTTATTGCCCTTCTTGTTTCAATGTCCTTCTTTTTCTATGTCCTTAAGAACAAGCTCCTTTAGAACAAGGGACTGTAACAGCTCCCACTCAAGTTTGTTTCCACTCACAGGAAACTTCCTTTGTTAGGTCCAAACAACTGATCCAACCAATGTTAATCCTATTTAACTAATTGGCCCCAGCCCCCACACCAATTAGTGTAACAGACAGGAAGTGAGGGAAAAAACAAAATACTTTTTATCCCTTCCACATCCCGCTTGTAACTACAACAGGTGCAATACTAGAATATAGAATCCCAGTGCACTGGAAGAAAGAAATATTTATCTACTTACTGAACACACAGTCCTTATCACAGCACACTATAAGCCGCCCAAACAATCCTTGTTTTCAAACTTTGACACAAACCATACAACCATCAAATGATAAATGTCCTTATCTGTTGTATTCAATTAGATCAACTGGACTTGAAATGTAGTTCTTGAAGACGTTTCGCTAGTCATCCGACTGGCTTTCTCAATTCAGAATGACTTGTACAAGAATCTGTGGCAATTATGAACCCTGGAGAATCCCAATTAGCATATCACAGCCAGGTGTTAAGGGTTGTTGATTAATAGTGGCTAAGAGGTGTTATAGGAACGCCCAGAGTAAGGTGTTAAAACAGCATTGTACATGGCAGACAGTTGGTGTCGAACCCCCCCACCTCTATTTAGGCTTGGTTTCTTTATTTTCACATAAATGGCCTTCAATGCTCTGATTTGTATGTGGGGGAGACCAAACAGCAACTGCATCAACGTATGGCCCAGCACAGAAGAGCCAATTCCTCGGGTCAGGACTCAGCCGTGTATCTGCATCTTAAGGATAAAGGACATACCTTTGAAGATTGTAATGGTAACATACTGGCGAAGGAACGTGACTGGTTCAAGAGAGGTGTTAAGGAGGCCATTTATGTGAAAATAAAGAAACCAAGCCTAAATAGAGGTGGGGGGGTTCGACACCAACTGTCTGCCATGTACAATGCTGTTTTAACACCTTACTCTGGGCGTTCCTATAACACCTCTTAGCCACTATCTAATCACACCCTTAACACCTGGCTGTGATATGCTAATGGGATTCTCCAGGGTACATAATTGCCACAGATTCTTGTACAAGTCATTCTGAATTGAGAAAGCCAGTCGGATGACTAGCGAAACGTCTTCAAGAACTACATTTCAAGTCCAGTTGATCTAATTGAATACAACAGATATACCATGACCTGGATGAATGAGAACCTTCACAAGGATAAATGTCCTTCTTTTTCTACGTCCTTAAGAACAAGGTCCTTTAGAACAAGGAACTGTAACAGCTTCCACTCAAGTTAGTTTCCACTCACAGAAAACTTCTTTTGTAAAAAATGTAACAATTGTACTGAAAAGTGCTGAATCCTAAACAGTAGATAAATATATGTGATTCACAGACACAGTAAGGACAAGGCCACACTGAGACGATTCTGGTGCGATTCACGTGTGATTGTGCTTGTGATTTTACCTTTTCAGATATGGAAGCGCATGCAGTTGCGAAAAATTGTTTCAAAAGACAATCCTTTAAGCTTAAAAGAAAATAATATAACAATCTGTTGGGTAAATTTGAGTTTACTGGCATTCCACCTGCTCCACGTTGTGTGCCTTATATTGTAGGAACATTTGACATTGATGCAATTTCCAAAGCATCACATTGGTATCTGTCGGCTAGAGATGTCCGAACCTCGCAAAATCCGGTCCGCTCGAGGATCCGAGAATTTTTGAAAAAATTCGAAAATCCGCGAGCGGACCATTAAAACCTATTAAAATGAAAGTTCGGCAAAATAAGTTTTTGAAAATACAGGGTTTCTTCGAAAATACGGGGATTCTTCAAAAATACAAGGATTTTTCGGAAATACAAGCATTCTTTGAAAATACGAACCCGAAAATATGGGTTGCTCCGTCCAAAAATGTGAAAAATTCATGAAATTTTGAATTTACGAGGATTTCTTGTATTTTCCCGTATTTTCGAAAATACGAGAAACCCTCGTAATTTCGAAAATTTTCGAAAACGCCGTTCGGAAAAGTTCAGAAGGTGGAAAACCGGAAAATCCGCAATGTCCGCCGTTCACGAACGAGGTAATACTGCCACAGATCCGGGTTCGGATCCGTGAACTAGGCCATCACTACTGTTGGCACACATGCTGTGGGGCCGCACACACGGACCCGACCAATCCAAATATGCAGTATAGGGATCGGTCATCCATGCGGCCATAGACAGTACAATCTTATTGGGTCCCTTTTTCCGATGTTCCCAACTGACTATAATACCGACGTTTGTCAGCAGTTTGATCGGTCATTCCCTGACGGGATTTATTATTGTTTGAGTGTATGGCCATCTTTACTCTAGAGAAGCAGTACTTGCACAGAGATATGATCACTTTATACAAGAAGAAAAAAAATTAATCTTCAGGTTAGGAAAGGTTTCTCTACAGTGAAAACAGTGAAACTGTGGAACTGTCTTCCAGCAGATGTGGAAATCTCAAGTTCATTAAATAACTTAAAGAGTGGGCTGGATTAGTTAGTATAATTAAAAAATATATTGAAAATTACTGGTATTAATAAATATACAGGGAGATTCAATAAAAGTTCTTATCGTTAAAAATGGTGCTAATGTTGCCCCAAGCAATTAGATATTATGTAACATTTGAAAGCTAACATCTGATTGGGGCAAAATTAGCACCATTTTAACGATAAGAACTTTTATTGAATAACCCTGTTAGTTCTAGTTGATCCTATTTCCATTTGGAGCCATGAATTATTTTTTTTTGGAGCCAGGATTCCCCATTTTTTTCAGGGTTTTTTTTTTTTCCCTTCCTCTGGATCCACTGTTAGGTAGGGTTAATGAGTAGGCAAAAAGGTTGGACTATGATATGATACACATAATAAGAATGGGTTTCCCTTTAGTATTGAAAGCTCATCTAACATTGTGCAGTTCAATTGTTGCACTTGATCCATAATTCATAATTGCACACATTCTTGTGTGCAATTTAAAGGTAGCCATACACATGGCAATACTCGATAAACCCTGCAAGTCCGACGGGACTTGCCAAATATCAGCAAAAATTACTGACAATGAAGGTGACAAACTACCACTGTCAGCACCATGGTTGATCATGCTGAAAGTAAAATTCTCTTCTGTAGTTATTGTCTCCCTTTACTTTACATGAAGGAACGATTGTTCTGTACAAAGTACATACAGAATGAGGGTTCCTTTGTATTTGTGCATCTAGCAAATTCACAATCAGTATCCGATGGAATCTGACGTAAATTTGCAACCGAAGTCACGTGTATGGGCACCTTTAGTTTGTAAAGAATTTTACAGTAGCTGTAACTGTAGTGTGACAGTCTTATGCCTGCAAAATAATAGGGTAAAAGTTCCAATTCAGAACAAGATTATTCACAATGTGAACACTGTTGCCATTTCAATAAACAAGCAAAACAAATACTATAACAAAAAATATCAATTTAAGAATTAAAAAAATAAGAATTTATTGCTACTTTTTATCGCTGCTTGATAACAATTTCCCTAAAAATTAGGCTTTCATGTGAATTTGAACCTGAGCAATATACTTTGTAAGAATAAGTACTACAATGATTAAAGATCTATAGACTGTAATATTTCCTTGTTTACTACTGTACGCTCATTGGCATTTATTTAATAGGGTTTTTACTATTCCCACCTCACTTTGTAGGCATGGTGTAAGTCACCATAATATGAATATACTCATAAATGAAGGTATAAGTGTAGCTTACAAATAGCACAGACTCCAAGCTGTGAAACAAAATGTCTTTATTAAACCAAACATGTGTGCTACATTTTTCCAATTGGTATGAATGAGCAATGTAACATAAAATGCTTCTTGTGGTATCTCAGGTATAACGTATAACATATATATCCATATATGGTTTTAAAGCTTACGTTTGTATTTTCCCCGCAGATATAAATAGAACACCTGCATATAGAAAACTTCAGATTAGTAAGTATAGCCTGCAGGTGTACCATAGTGGATCCATTACAATAGGCCACAAAGTGGCAGGATTGTGTTTATAACTATGTGCCCATGTCAACTACACTCACAATTATTGTTACTATTTAGCCATTTTTCGTGCACTGTTGCAATTATTATATGTAACTATTAGTTTGCATAATCTATAAAGCTCAGAAATGTGAGTACTAGTTATTTCTTTTACAGGCATTCATGCAAGGATTATAGGATGGAATCCTGCTATCACCCCTTGCAATTTTATTTTATTGTATTGTATTTTGTTGTCTAGAACACACTAAGTTCATCATGGTTCCACAATTTTGGACTCTTACACCTTATGTTTTATATTATGTACACTCACAAGTGCTTGATTAGTGGGACATTTAAATATTGTTTTTAAAAAATATATGTTTATAAAAAGTTCAAAAAGTTTAAAGTGTTTGCACCAAGGAAACAGTTAACACCTGAAGAGAAGGAGGATCTTGGAGGCGGGACTATTGGAATTACACGACGGTGATTTGCTGAGCAATTTGTTGGGGGATGGGCTTAGGTAGTTTGTTCCTTCCTGACTACCTATATTAGGTAGTCTGTGTTTTACATGTGGTGTGCTTGAGAAAGGAGGTTAGTCTAAAACATGTAGCACACATCTTTGGTTTAATAAAGGCATCTTGTTTCACAGCTTGGAGTCTGTGCTATTTGTAAGCTACACTTACACCTTCATTTATTTGTATTACTGAACCTGGACCAGGGATACCAGGAAGTGTAGCCTACAGCATCTACGTTGCTTTTTGGTATAGAGGGTCCCTATCCTTGTATATAAATAGGGTCCCTATCCTTGTATATAAATATACTCACTCGGTGTGAGGCTTGCAGACTTCAGTAGATGAATTTATATTTGAGTAAGTACCCGTGGAACACTCTTCACATATTGTGTTGCTTTTTTCAGTACCTACATAAATTAGAGATAAAAAAAAAATGAAAATGGGGCATTCAGCATTAAATTGTAAAATTGAATTGTAATTTAGCCTAAGGTGTGTTCCACATTATATATATACTAGTAGAGTACCCAGCGTTTTTTCTGAAGATCCAACCCGAACCTGCATCTGAAATTTAACAGATCCGCAGCTTTCTAACCAAACCTGACCCATTCAAAATCACTGTGGGTTAGATGAGACACAAATCGGGTAAACCTCGTGTGCCCCACACAATGCAGGATTCTAGGCCAGATCTCATGCCCAATTAACCTACCTCACAACATATGGAAACATACCTCCAAACATTTTAAAATGCAAAAGAGGGACACACCAGGAAAAGAGATGCAGCAGACAATGCTGACTTTGTTTAGGTTACACCTACTGTATTTTAAATACCATTATTCCCATTTTACATTGTTACCTGCAATATTTTCAAGTGTATAATGTGGTTAAAGGATTAATTCACTCAGAAAGTGAACTATTCTGATTTTGCATTAATTGAAGAATGGGAGGTAAAGGAGCTATGTCTTACCCCCTGTTCTTCAATTAATGTAACAGAAGCCAGGAACGAAAATGGAAAACTTACCCGCGAGTGCAATTCATAACTGGCTCATGTTGAAGAACGGGAGATAAGACATAGCTCCCTTACCTCCTTTTCCTATCCTTTAAGATTACAGTAACAGACTAATAGACTGGAAGGTTGACAATACTGGCTAATGAACTGGAGGGCTAACAACACTGACTAATGAACTGGAGGGCTGACAACACTGACTAATGAACTGGAGGGCTGACAACACTGGCTAATGAATTGGAAGGCTAACTTACACTGGCTAATGAACTGGAGGGCTAAAGTGAAACATCGATTTGGAAAGAGGAGTGTATTAGCAGTGTTTTTCTTTTGCATGTGTCATTTTATTTTGCAAGCATTAATTTTATGTGAGTTTAGCATTTGAATTGTATTTTCTGGAGGAGATTGTGAGCCGATAATCCATTTTGGTTGATTGCAGTACTTTTAAATATAAAGGTTATTGTTGTACAACATAGTCACTATTTAGGGGATATTGCATAATGTCCAAATTTTAGGGGAAATTATGTTTCGGTATTTACCCTAGAAAATAAATTAATGGGGGTGAACATGCCCTTTAAGATAAAGTAAAAGCTGTTTTAGAAAAACCCCCATCATAGATCAGACATTCCTTTTTTAAACCCCTATACAGCTTGCTGCTAGGTCCTACATTATATCTGTTGAATTCAGTTAGATCAACTGGACTTAAAGTTTAGTTCTTGAAGAAAATTCGCTAGTCATCCAACTGGCTTTCTCAATTCAGAATGACTTGTACAACAATCTGTTGCCAATAATGTACCCTGGAAAATTAGCATAACCCAGCCAGATGTTAGGGACTTTCTGAATACAAGGCGTGGTTGCATTGTGGCTTAGAGGTGTTATAGGAACATCCTGGGTAGGGTGTCCAAAAAAACATTGTACATGGCAGACAGTTGATCCCCCCCCCCCCCACACACACACACCTCAATTCAGGCTTGGTTTCTTTATTTTCACATAAATGGCCTCCTTTCTGGGGTACACAATTGCCACCAGATTCTGAAGTCATTCTAAATTGAGAAAGCCATTCGGATGACTAGCAAAACGTCTTCAAGAACTAAACTTTAAGTCCAGTTGATCTAACTTAATACAACAGATATACCATGACCTGGATGAATGAGAACCTTCACAAGCACATCTTACATTTCTTCGATACTGGACTATTAGTGTAAGCGGGGTCTAAAACTGAATTATGAAACCCTATCCCCTTTATAAAAAATATCTTAGGAATAAAGATCTATTTGCTAATTTAACTCTTTTTGTAAAGTAAAAACAGGCACTGTCTAAATCTACTGGCGTATCATGGCATTGATGCTGAAGCAGGAGATGTAATATTGGAAGCTGTTGCACAAATCATTGCAGACAGTGGAGTAACTACCACCCCCGCCACCTCTGCAACGGTGGGGTGGGGGGGGCGAAAGGTAAGAAGAACCGTGAAAACTTCCATGATCAGCTGTTTTTAAACAACTGATCGCACGTATATTTCCTTCAAACACATGATCAGCTGTTTAAAAACAGCTGATCATGGACCTCTGGGAAGGGTGTGGGTCAGGGGCCCAACCTCCAATCTCGCAGGGAGGCTCGGGCCCCTGCAGTTATGCCCCTGATTGCAGAACCCATGCTATCTGATGTAATATTAATGTAACATCGGGTTAGGAAGGGTGTTGCACTGTGATGTGCCTGAGCTATTTCCCCAAATTTTTGGAACCAGCAATCACAGACATGGCTACCAGCTATGCAGTGAGCCGAGGGAGCCGAGGATCATAAGTCTATTTCTTGTGCTTGTTTTAAAAAACTGACATGGTGGTTGGGGGGGTTCCACTGCACTACAGAAAACGATTTTTAGGGGTAGGGGATGGAGCAGCCTGAAGGGATCTGGAGGGTGGGAGGAAAATGAGAGGGGAGGGCTCCCCTGCACATTCAAGAGTGCTTACTGAGGAGAATGAAAAAGCAGGCGACTCATAGACAGCTCCTACTCTTTACTTTCTGGGACGTTGGACAAGCACTGCAGGAGCTGAGTTGTAAGCTAAGGATTATTTAACACTACATAGTGGGTCCAGCACTGGAGCAAATTTTAGTTTTGGGGTGGACATGCCTTTCAAAGTTAATTTATGCACTACTGTGAGAAAAATATTATTCTTACTCTTTACAAGGCACTGGTAAGTAGAGATGGACTAGAACCAAATTCAAACCTGAGTTTGACCCGAACTTATTGTTCGGACAAACTCGGACTTTTAGAACTTCCCTAATCAGATCATTATCGAATTTGCGTACTGTTCGCTATCTCTCGATTTTGGCCATAACCCTCAAATGTACAATTTTGATGATAACCATGGAATGTACCATTTCAGCGATAATCCTCCAATTCTGTATTTCGGCAGTAACCCTCAAACGTACTGTTTCGCAGATGACCCTTGAATGCAGTGTTGCGCCAATATCACCTGAAAGTTCAGTTTTGGCGATAACCTTCGAATGTATTATTCGGTAATGAAGCTTTCGATTTCGGTATCCCTCGAATGTAGCATTTGATTTTGGTAACCCTCGAATATATCATTCAATTTTCGGTAACCCGAAAATGTATTGTTCGGTAACTTTTGAACTGGTGTTAACCCTTGCATGTATTATGTGGAAACTTGACAATTGCCTGGTCATGAGGAAAGTTAGCGTTTAAACAAGTTTTGATGAGATGGACATGTTCTCCGGACCATTTTCCAGATGCCCGAGCCATTAACAGTAAGTTACCATTGCTGATTTCATTGTAATTGACTTGAACTTTTCAAACTATTTTCACCCATTGACTTTACTGGGTTTGTCTCCGAATTACAGAACTTTAGAACTTTCTAGAGTTATAGAAGTTTATTATTGAATTTAGTATAGTATTTGAGGTTGAATAAAGACATACGTCCATCCAGTCCAACCCATCTAGAAATATCCTCATTTCCTGCCTAACTGTTGATCCAGAGGGAGGCAAAAAAAAACCCACCAAATTTATGAAGGAGGAAAAAATTCCTTCCTGACTCCAAGTGGCAATCGGAAATTTCCCTGGATTAACTCTACTTTATGAATCAATAACTTGCAGCATTCCTTGTTTGCAGAAACTCATCCAGCTTTTTTTGAAACTGACCATTGTACCTGCCATAACAACGTCCACTGGAAGACAGTTCCATAGCTTTACCGTTCTCACAATGTAAAACCCTTTCCGAACTTGAAGTCTAAACCTTTTTTCTTCAAGTCTTAAGGGATGTCCTCGTGTCCTTTGACATGTACTATTGGTGAACAATGCCCCAGATAGTTTATTGTATGGCCCATTAATGTATTTATACACAGTAATGATATCCCCAAGTATAAGCGCCTTTTTTCTCCAGCGTACATAATTGTAACTTTTCCAGTCTCTCTTCATATTCAAGCTCCCCCAATCCCCTTATTAATTTAGTTGCCCTTCTCTGAACCCTTTCCATTTCAAAGATGTCCTTTTTGTACATAGGATTCCAAAATTGCACTGCATATTCCAAATGAGGCCTTACCAATGTTTTGTAAAGAGGGAGAATAACATTTTCCTCCCTTGAATCCATACCTCTCTTTATACAAGACAATACCATGCTGGCTTTGGCTGTTGCCACCTGGCACTGCTTGCTACCTTTAAGTTTGTTATCCACCAAAACTTCCAGATCCCTTTCCAACCGGGATTCACTTAACACAGAGCCATTTATAGTATAAGTAGCACAAGGATTTTTAGGTCCAAAAGGCATTACCTTACATTTATCAACATTGAATCTCATCTGCCACTTAGCAGGCCAATGTGACAGTCTATCTAGATCCCCCTGCAACGATTGCACATCCTCTGAAGTTTTTAATGGTCAACAAAGTTTTGTGTCGTCAGCAAACACAGAAAACTTGCTGACAATACCCACTTCCAAATCATTAATAAATAGATTAAATAGAAGCGGCCCCAACACAGAACCCTGTGGCACCCCACTAAGCACTTTAGTCCATAATGATGAAGCCCCATTTAAAACTACTCTACTCTACTCAACTACATTAGGCGACTAATGTATAAACTGAGGACTGTTGGCCTTGAAGAAAACATTTGTTCATGGATAGAGAACTGGTTATTGGACCGCAAACAGAGAGTGGTGGTTAATGGAGCTACATCTATGTGGGCTAAAGTTCTAAGCAGAGTGCCTCAGGGTTCTGTACTGGGGCCGCT
Organism: Hymenochirus boettgeri; assembly: GCA_019447015.1. NCBI lineage: Eukaryota > Metazoa > Chordata > Amphibia > Anura > Pipidae > Hymenochirus > Hymenochirus boettgeri. The sequence continues at coordinate 121,730,886 of CM033475.1, read as the reverse complement.
TCTGTTTAATCTGTTTATAAATGACTTAGAAGGGGGCATTGAGAGCAAGGTCTCAGTGTTTGCTGATGACACTAAACTGTGCAGAGCTTTGGAAACTTCCAATGATGTGCAAGTGCTTCAAGCAGACCTAGATAGATTATCGAAATGGGCAGCAGAATGGCAGATGAGATTCAATGTTGATAAATGTAAGGTGATGCATTTGGGATTTAATAATCCCTGTGCCACCTACACCATAAATAACTCTGTGTTAAGTGCATCTGTAATGGAAAAAGATTTGGGGGTTCTGGTAGATAACAGACTTAGCTATAGCAAACAATGCCAGGTAGCAACAGCTAGAGCTAGCAAGATATTGTCCTGTATAAAAAGGGGAATAGATTCAAGAGAGAAAAATATTATTCTCCCTCTTTACAAGGCACTGGTAAGGCCTCATTTGGAATATGCGGTGCAGTTTTGGAATCCCATATACAAAAGGGACATCTTGGAAATTGAGGCAGTTCAGAGAAGGGCAACTAAATTAATAAGGGGAATGGAGGGGCTTGAATATGCAGGCAGATTAGACAAGTTAGGGCTGTTTACATTGGAGAAGCGACGTTTGCGTGGGGACATGATAACCGTATACAAATATATTAATGGCCCATACAATGAACTTTCTGGTGCATTGTTTACTAATAGGTCATATCAGAGGACTTGTGGACATCCTTTAAGGTTGGAAGAAAAGAAGTTTCATCTTCAGGTTAGGAAGGGTTTCTTTACAATCAGAACGGTGAAACTGTGGAACTGTCTTCTAGCAGATGTGGTAATGGCAAGTTCATTGAATAGCTTTAAAAAAGGCCTGGATAATTTTCTAAAACTAAAAAATATTGAGAATTACTGGTATTAATGCATATAGATCTGGTTGATCCAGGAATACTTTCCGAGGCTGAATAGGTTGGACTTGATGGACGTATGTCTTTATTCAACCTTAATTACTATGTTACTATGTTACTCTCTGCATCCTATTCATTAACCAATTATCTATCCATGTACAAACGTGACTTCCCAGACAAACAGACCTCAGCTTATACATTAGTCGCTTGTGGGGGACTGTATCAAAAGCCTTTGCAAAATCCAAGTAAACTACATCTACTGCTATGCCAGAGTCTAAATTTCTACTCACTTCCTCATAAAATCCAAGCAAGTTAGCTTGACAAGATCTATTCCTCCTAAATCCATGCTGGTTACTACTTATAATGTCAGTCCTTGAAACATACTCTAGAACATGTTCCTTTATTAAACTTTCCAGGATCTTCCCCACCACTGAAGTTAAACTTACAGGCCTGTAATTACCCGGCTGTGAACGACTACCCTTTTTGAATATTGGTATAACATTAGCCTTTTTCCAATCCAGAGGCACACCACCGGACATAAGGGAATCTACAAAAATAAGAAACAATGGCCTAGGTAAAACTGAACTCAGCTCCCTAAGTACCCAAGGATGTATTTTATCTGGTCCAGGAGATTTATTAATATTAACTTTATTTAGTTCTAAAACCAAATTGCACTTAAATCTTTTATACCATTATTGCTACTATACTCTATGATATCTGTACTTGGATCTTCTATAGTGTATACAGGGGGGAAAAAAGTATTTAAGACATTGGCTTTATCGCCATCCTCAGTAGCTAACTTATCCCCATTAATTAATGGTGCCACATTCTGAGTCCTCATCTTCTTACTATTAATATACTTTAAAAAGAAATTAGGCTTAGTGATGCTTTGTTCAGCTATCCTAACTTCATTATTAATTTTAGCTAGTTTGATTGCTTTCTTACACTCCTTGTTACAGTTTTATAATCCCTAAAGGCCCTTTCTGTTCCCTCTGCCTTAAAGGTTTTAAATGCCTTTTTCTTCCTTTCCATTTGCCTCTTTACATCAGAATTCAGCCACATGGGCGCAGATTTGTTTTTTTTACATTTATTTCCCAAGGGTATAAATTTAGATGTGAACTGGCTTAAAATCCCCTTGAACACAGTCCACTTCTGTTCAGTATCAGTAACCTCAACCACCTGTGAGAGAAAATTATCCTGCAGCAAATTCAGGAACTCATCGCCTTTTTCTGTGATGGCAGTTCCACCACACCAATCAATGTCAGGGTAATTAAAGTCCCCCATAATGAGCACACTCCCCAAACTTGCAGCCCTTGCCAACTGCATATGAAGTTGACTCACCTCCTCTCTGCTAGCATTTGGCTGCTTATAGCAGACACCAACAATGACATTACCCCCTTTCCTGTTGCCTAATTCCCCCCATATTGCCTCCACTTTAACATCCATATCGCCAGTTATCTCTTCTTTTAAATTTGGCTTCAATTCTTTTTTAACATAAACACATACTCCTCCCCCTTTCCTTTTTTCTCTGTCCTACCTAAACAAGGCATATCCTTCTAAATTTACAGCCCAGTCGTGAGAACTGTTCAACCACATTTCTGCTATACCTATTACATCATACTTTTCATTCAATGCCATAATTTCCAATTTACCCATTTACATTTACATTTTAGATTATGATCCTGTAATTTATTCATACACTTTAATACACATGCCTCCCTATCCCCTATGCTAGCCCCACCCCCCTTTCTGCCTGCCACTGGCCTATCTACACCCTGCTTTCCACCTGGGCTATCTATCCCAGTGAGACTGCTAATACCCTCCACCCCAGACCTAGTTTAAAATCTCCTCCAACCCTCTAGCCATCTTCTCCCCTAAAACAGCTGCACCGCCATCAGTGAGGTGCAACCCATCCCTATTAAAGAGCCTGTAGCTGACAGCAAAGTCTGCCCAGTTCTCAATAAACCCAAACCCTTCTTCCTTACACCACCCTCTTAGCCACGCATTAATGCTCCTAAGTTCCCGCTGTCTCCCTGGCTTAGCACGTGGCTGCGGTAGTATTTCTGAAAACTCTACCCTGGAGGTCCTTGCTTTTAACTTGGCCCCTAGCTCTCGGGAATCATGTTTAAGGATCTCACCTCCTCCTCTAAATTTGTCATTGGCACCAATGTGAACCAAGACCGCCGGGTCACACCCGGCCCCACCCAATAATCTGTCTACACGATCCACCACATGCCGAACCCTAGCACCAGGCAGGCAACACACAGTTCGGCATGTAGGGTCTTGGCGGCAGATTACCCTATCTACCTTCCTAATAATGGAGTCCCCTACCACTACCACCTGCCTTGCATTCCTGATCCTTCGTTCCTCCTCCCTTGTATCAGAGATGACAGTCCCCTGGGTGCTCAAGGGACTAGCCCCTTCCATACAGGCTAATTCCGAGGTGTCCTCCTCCACTTCAAGGCGGCAAATCTGTTGGGATGGACAATCTTTGAAGAAGCCACCCTATCCTTCCATCCCCCACTTCCCCTAGTAACCCTAACAAAACTACCTCCCCACTCAACCTTCCCTGTCCCACTTCCACCCACCTCTGACACAGAGATAGGTTCCCTGGAACGTCTGCTCCAGGTTCCTATACATGTGGCAGGATGCACATTGCATGATACCAACAAAACTGTCCCTTTTAATACACAACACCAGCACAGTGATGCACAAACCTTGTTAAATTGCCCTTCTTGTTTCAATGTCCTTGAGATCAAGGTCCTTTAGAGAAAGGAACACTTTCACTCTAGTTCGTTTCACTCACAGGAAACTTACTTTTGTTAGGTCCAAACCACAGGTCCAACCAATGTGAATCCTATTTAACTAATAGGCCCCAGCCCTCACACCAATTAGTGCAAGAGCCAGGAAGAGAGGAAAAAAACAAAACACTTACTAACCCTTTCACAACCTGTTTGTTATTACAACACACAGGTGCAATACTAGAATATAGAAGCCCAGCGTACCCCTTTACCTGAAAGAAAGAAAGATTAATCTGCTTACTGCACACACAGTCCTTAACACAGTACAAACAATCCTTATTTTCAAACTTATTTTCAAACTTTCACACACGCCATACAACTATCAAATGATTAAATGTCCGTCTTTTTCTATGTCCTTGAGATCAAGGTCCTTAAGAGAAAGGGACACGTTCCACTCTAGTGCGTTTCACTCACAGGAAACTTTCTTTTGTTAGGTCCAAAGTTCTATAGTTCGAAAACAAACCAATCTTCAGGAAGTAAGGCCATCTCTACTGGAAAGGTTTTGGAATCCCATATACAAAAGGATCTTAGAATTAGAAGGCGTCCAGAGGGCAACTACTATAAAATAAAAAGGTGAATGGGAGAGCTTGACCATGCAGGCAGATAAGTTAGGGTAACATTTGTGCAGGAATATGATTATTTTATACAAATATATTAATGGGCCATACAATAAACTCTCTCTGGTGCATTGAGCACTAATAGGTCATATTAGAGGACACGTGGACATCCTTTAAGATTGGAAGAAAATAAGTTTGATCTTCAGGTTAGGAAAGGTTTTTTTACGGTGAAACTGTGGAACTTTCCAGCAGATGTGGATGAAACAAGTGATAAGAGTGTGCCGACCAGCCCTTATGAGTACCAGTGGATCAATTAACTTTTAACATAAAGAGCAGAGATCTGACTAAAAACTCTTAAAGTCCAACTCTTACGTAAAGCAGCGTTTGAAGTAAAAGCATTAAAGAGGTTTTGTGTAAACTGTAAATATTCTCCTTAGTAACAAAAAGGACACACTCCAACGGGGTGGGCTTGGTGGACACCCCCCCCCGGACCCAAACACACCAGCGTGCAGTCACTTCAAGCGCGTGGCAGACAAATTAATGGCCAAACAGTAGAAACAATTAAAGCAAGTAAGAGCAGGCTCACTGGTCTTAATGGGTGGTCCGAGCCCCCGAATCCCTCGCAAGGTCCAAATCTGAAGACGTCAGGAAAAGTACTTATTTTCCTGCCGTTTCCAGCAGATGTGGTAATGGCAATTAACATGTCCACTGAATAGCATTAAGAGTGGGATGGATAAATTTCTAAAACTAAAATATATTGAGAATTACTGGTATTAATACATATACTGTAGTTCTGGTTGATCCAGGGATAATTTCTGATTGCTGGTTGGAGTCAGGAATGAATTCTCCACCCCGACCCCTTTTTAACTGTTTTTTTTTTGCCTTTCTCTGTATCAACTGTTAGGTAGAGTAAAAGAGGAGAGTGTAACGGTTGGACTAGATGGCTTTATTCAACCTAAATTTCTATGTTACTATTTCGCCAAAATATTTACAAAAAATAAAAATCAAATCATATTTACCGTGATTTTGGTTTCCCAGTCAGTCTTCATGGCAGCATTCACTCATGGGTTAACCCAACTCCCTCCGCCTACGGACAGGAACCTCCTCCTCTTCCTTTTAAGTCTCCCCTTCACCGTCCCCCTTCGTCTTCATTTCCAAAGCTGAAAAACATAACTCATAGGGGGGGTTGTAGTGAATGCTGCCATGAAGACTGACTGGGAAACCAAAATCACGGTAAATATGATTTGATTTTTATTTTCCCCAGTCACATGGCAGCATCCACTCATGGGATATACCAAGCTACAACAAAAGAAGGGAGGGAAACAGATATGAAGCTTAACACAACACTCTTTATTCCTGCAGAACAGCCTGCAGAACTTTCTTTCCAAACTTTGCCTCTTGGGAGGCAAGAATATCTAATTTGTAATGATTTACAAATGTTCTGGCTGATGTCCACCTGGCATTCCTACAGACTTCTCCGATGCCTGCTTCCGCCTGCATTGCCCATGAGGAAGCTACGGCTCTCGTGGAATGGGCCTTTAACCCTGTGGGGATCTGAAGGCCTTTCAGTGTATATGCTTTCTTTATGCAGTAGACAATCCAAGCACTTATCGTTCTCTTCGACGGGGCTTGTCCCTTTTTGGACCCATTCGGAATTACAAATAATTTATCCGATTTTCTCCAGCTGTTAGTGCGATCCAAATATATCGAGATCGCTCTGACCAAGTCCAAGGTATGTAACTGTGTTTCGTCTTCCGTTCTTGGCTCAGGGAAAAAGGCTGGTAAGGAAACCTCCATGTCCATGTGGAAATCAGTCATTACTTTCGGCAGAAAATTAAATGAGGGTCTTAGTCTAACCCGGTTGTCCAGGATTACCGTGTCTGGAGGTTTGGAAGACAGGGCACTTAGCTCGCCTACTCGGCAGGCCGAAGTTATGGCAACCAAAAATACTAATTTTAACGTAAGAAACCAGTCTGATGCTGACTCCAGAGGCTCGAACGGAGAGGACGTCAAAGCTTTAAGTACCAACGGTAAGCTCCATGCTGGAAGACTTTTAAAGGTTTTTGGCCTAACCCGGATCATAGCTTGAAAAAATCTTCTAATCAATTTCTTCTCAGCAAAAGAAGTACCTACCAAAGACGAGATAGCAGATACTTGAGACTTTAATGTTCTTATATGTAAGTTCTTTCTAAACCCTAGATACAAGAACTTTACTATATCAGCCGGGTCAGGGTGGAATATTGAAAAACTTTCCTTCTCTGCTACCATGGCAAACTTTTGCCATACTTTGTAATACTTTTGTGAAGTTGTTAATTTTCTAGATTTTAACAAAAAGTCTACTATCTCACCACTTAATCCGCAGCTCTCTAATCTTTTCCTCTCAAATGCCATGCCATCAAGGAGAGATGACTGTACTCCTGGCATTGCACTGGACCCTGGGTCAACCATCCTTGCTTGTGCGGGATCTTCACTGGTTTGTCCACAGCTAGCGCCAGCAGAAGTGGGTACCAAGGCCTGCGTGGCCATGCTGGGATGACTGCCAACACATCTGCCTTCTCCTGTTGGATCTTCAGCAAAGACCTCCAAATTAGCGGGAAGGGTGGAAATAAATAATTGAATCCCTGGCTCCACGACTGTTGGAAAGCATCCATGGCTAGGGCCTCCGGGCAATAGCCTAGAGAATAGAAGAGACGACACTTGGTGTTGGCCTTTGTTGCTATCAGATCTATAAGTGGACGACTCCACTTCTCTGTTAACCTGAGGAAGATCTCTTCGCTTAGACTCCACTCTATCGCACTTATCTGTCTCCTGCTCAAGAAGTCTGCAACTTGATTGTTTTTTCCTGGAAGGAAAATTGCTGATAGAGACTTTAGATGCTTTTGAGCAAACATAAAAATTGGCTCCACCTCTTTTAGAAGTGACTGGCTCCTTGTGCCTCCTTGACGGGTAATATAAGCGACTGCCGTTTTGTTGTCGCATCTTAACACAACATTCTGCTGCCTTATACTTTTTTGAAAGTATTCCAGCGCCTGGAACATTGCTCTGATTTCCAATACATTTGATGAGGTGCCTTTCTCTTTCCAACTTCCTTGTGCTGAATCTTCCAAGGTATAAGCTCCCCATCTGGTCTCTGATGCATCTGTCATGATACAGATACTTTGAAAAGGAGTCAATGGAACCCCCTTTTCCAAATTTTTCTTTCTCGTCCACCAATCCAGACTTGACCTTACTGCTGGCGTCAAGGTAAGCCTCCTGTACATATGGCGATGAGGTTCTTTGACTCGAGTTAGCAGAAATAGTTGGAGAGGCCTTATGTGCCACCTGGCCCACTGAACCAGAAAAACCGTTGCTGCCATGAGCCCAATCACCTTCAATAAGTAAGCGACTGAGACACTGCGCTGCCTCTTTAACTTGGACACCTCTGTTCTTAACACTCTGATTCTCTCCAGGGGCAAAGAAACTAAGTTCTCTTTTGTTTGGAATGCAGCTCCCAGGTATTTTAAAGATTGAGTCGGAATTAAGTTGCTCTTCTGCCAATTTATAATCCACCCGTGTTCTTGCAGGACTCTGACTACTATGCCTGTGTGTAGACGGCTTAGCTGTTCTGTCTGCGCTACTACCAACAGGTCGTCGAGATAGTGGTAGACCGCTATCCCCTGAGTTCTGAGGGCTGCGACCACTGTAACTACGATTTTTGTGAAGACCCTCGGCAAGTGAGACAGGCCAAAGGGTAGGCAAGTGAATTGCCAGTCCTGTCCGTTCACACTGAACCTTAGAAATTTTCTTGATCGCTGGTGGATCGGCACATGGAAATACGCGTCTTTGAGATCTATACTGGTCAGAAAGACATTCTTTTCCACCACTCTTATGATGGATTGTAAGGACTCCATCTTGAATTTTTGTCTTGACAGATACTGGTTTAGCCTTCTCAAATCCAACACTGGTCTTAGGGTTCCTGAGGCTTTTGTCACCAGAAACAGTCTCGAATAAAATCCTCTTCTTCTGTCCAGAAGAGGAACCGGTTCTATTGCCGCCGACTCTCTTAATTGGGCGACATATTGAACGATAGCTTCCCGAGCTTCCCGAGCTTCCCATTCCTTGGGAACTTCGGTCACAACAAATACATTTTTTCTGGGATACAACCGAAAATGAATCCGATACCCCTCGGAAACAATTTTCAGTACCCACTGATCTTTTGTCGAGGCGACCCAGACATCCTGAAACGCTGAAAGCCTTCCTGCCACCTGACTCTGGGTCTTCGTGTCCCTATTGGTGGGACATTTTATTATGGAAAGCTGCTCTTGAAACAGAAAAGGCTTGCTTGCCTGCTCTGTATGAACGCTGTCTTCCTGTCTCTCTCCCTGCCTTGAACGTTTTACGAAAGGACCGGTCCCTTGAACTGTATTCTACTCGTCCTCTTTTGTCCTTTCTGTCCTGCGGCAAGAAAAGGCTTTTTCCCCCTAAGGCCTTAGCTATTCTCTCATCCAATTTCTCTCCAAACAATTTAGATCCTTCAAAGGGAATTTGGCAAAGATTCGCCTTGGAGGTTGTGTCTGCTGACCAATGCTTGAGCCATAGTGCTCTTCTAGCAGCCACACTTAAGGCCGAAGCTCTCGATGATAGTCTCACTAAGTCTACTGATGCTTCGGCGAAAAAATCAATTCCCTTCTTAATATCCGCAAACATTTCTTTCAACTTCGGCCTCTTAACATTTGCATCTATGGCCTGATCTAAGTCTTGCGCCCATAGCTTCATCGCTCTAGAGACTGATATAAGAGCAACTGCTGGTCGTAAAGAAGCTCCCATAGCCACAAAGGATTTTTTAAGATTAAACTCCATTCTCCTCTCCATCGGATCTCTGAAGACCGAGGCATCCTCCACTGGTAGTGTCGTTCTACGGGCTAAATGAACGATCGCTGAATCCACTTTGGGTGGTGTCTCCCATAACTTAAGGTCAGCTTCAGTAAACGGGTATTTCTTTGAGAACTTCCCTGTAGTGACCACCTTTTTCTCCGTCTTTCTCCACTCAGTGGCAATTAAATTTGACATGGACTGGTGGACCGGGAAAGTAGCAGTTTTCTTCTTTATAGAAGGAAAGAGTTTATCCGCAGTGGAAACTTTCGGTTCTTCTGCCGACAGTGACAAAGAGTGCCTTACTGCTTTGATGAGAGGTTCTATGATGCTTAACTCCAATGTAGACTCAGACTCAAACTCCTCATCATCCTCAGACTGATAAAAAACAGATTCCTCAGAATCTGTAGAAATCTCCCCTTCGGACAAGTCAGACTCTGAAACACTCAATGCCCGTTTGGATCGTTTTGACTTCCTTTTGGGCCTATTAGAATCCTGAATGGCCTGGGTAACTGCTTGCTTCAGAACAGAAACCAGCGAATCCAACTGGAAATTTGAAGCAGAAGCCGAAGGTCCCGCTGTGTCAGCCAATCCTGCAGCTTCGGCTTCACTGGGTTTCTTGGCTTTTTCTGACACTGAAAGGCTGCAAAACAAAACCGTTTTGAGCACATTGAAAACAAAATGCAATCTCTGAAAAAAAATAATGGCGTCCTGCTTACCTAGATCCCCTGGGGTGTCCTTTCGTCCCATTCCCTGATTCCATAGCTGCAAAGAATAGGGAGGGTGTAAGAAAGCCAGGAGCAACATATAAGAAAAAACATGGTAAAAATAAAAACAACGCAACCTAAAAACAAACAAGGTACTTACCTTATCCACAGGACCAAGGAGTTCACAGCTCTGAAGATGTAGAAGGCTTCCAAGCTATCCAGCAGCACAACAGAACTGTTTCCGCAGTCCCACACAGAGTTCAGACACAGCAATACTGCTCAACCCACAGGTCTCCACAGGTGTCCAGACAGGGCAGCCGGCAATCCAGAATGTCCCACGCCGCAAAGCCGGCCGCATGCTTTTAAAAAACGGCCACGAGGACGCGCAACCGGAAATCGTCACATCCCGGAAGAGAGAGAAGGAGCTTGAACTATACCGGACCCAGGGACGTCCTCCGGACCCGGCAGAAAGGGAGAGCCTGCTGCTACAAACCTCCCTAAGGCCTCCAACTTCTTAAGACAGAAGGGACGGCTAAGCAGCCCGACACCTAGGCCGACATCCCCACCGGCAAACTATAAGCGTGCACATGGGGGGCATCAGGAGCAGAGATGCAGACTCCTGGACAGCGCCGTAATGGCAGGTAAGCGGCGGACAGGAAAAAAAGACGAAGGGGAACGGTGAAGGGGAGACTTAAAAGGAAGAGGAGGAGGTTCCTGTCCGTGGGCGGAGGGAGTTGGGTTAACCCATGAGTGGATGCTGCCATGTGACTGGGGAAAAATGGGGGACACTAGGGGGCATATTTGCAAAGTGGCAAATAATATATTTTCACCAGCAAGAAGGTAACACAATTTCTAAAAAGGCGATAGGTTGAGTCGACTTTTCAACACTTTTCCTACCACTAAATTACATTTTGGCAAACCACTTTATTTATATAAAGACTAGCAAAATTGTGCCCTTTGGTGCACAATGGAAATTATGTGTGTGTATGTTTTGCTATGTGTGGATATAGTGGATATAGAATCTTTACACAGGTATATTTAAAACTGTTAAACAGACAGTCACCAGCTTCCAGAGGAACCAAATAAGATAATCCTGCAGGTCTGAGAGTAGACCTAGGCAATCCTGCTACACTGTGTGGTTGAAACTAAATATGGTAGGTTAATACTTATTAGTATTCATCACGGCAAGTGGTGATGGTACCACATATATTATAACAGAAGGTACCTCACAGTATCATGTTATTGTAATAGCATTGCCCTAATAATCTAACGTATAAACAAACATTTCTCATTCCCAGTTTACCTAAAGAAATGGATTTATCCTTTATATACTCTTTTATACAGATCTAATTGAAAAAAAAGTTGCTTCAGAGCAACTGCTTTTTATTTCAGTATTACAGTAAATCCTTGGTATACCTGCCTGGCTTTACCACTAAGCAAAAGACTAAGGACTTGCAAGGGAGCACCTTTATCCCAACCATTAATAGTGGCTGCCAATTAAAATTGTTCTAGCCAATCAGTCCACTCCCTAGTTACCCCATCAAATGGATCAGATTTAAAAATAGGTTAGGCAATTGGGCCTGGTAGAGCTACTGAGTCTAATTGGGGGATTTCATCTGCAGGTACAAGGACAGGAGGATTTAAATCAATACTATCAGTAGCAGCCTCCATAGCATAATACAGAGAACAAATATACAAAGAAAACAGGGAGAATAAATGGTATTACGAGCACCGCTGCCACCAATTTGTACCAGATCACTGCTTTATGGAAGGATTATGGGTAGCATGGCACACAGTGGGTTACTCTGGTGGTCTGGCACAAAGCAGACAGTGCACATAAACAGGTACCCACATAACATGCAGTAATCAGGGGTGTCCCTGCCTATGGTGTACCACTTTATATATTGACCAGGCCTGTATATTGTGTGTACTTGTAAGCTGGTGTTATCTGTTGCCTCAGAGTTTGTATCCAATAAGGTAAATTGTCTGTGTAGAGGGCAGATGGGAGGGGGGGAAGATGTGTAAGCAGAGCAGTGTCCATGGTGAGGCTGTGCAGAACTTATAAGTGTCGCAGACACTACAAGAAGGCAGTGAGTAAGGGAGGTGGGGGGCAATTAGGAGTACTCACTAAACATTAAAAAAATAATGGCAAAGCAAGCACAGATAAATATATAAGTACCACCATTTTACTTCTCTGAATTTGTAGTTTCAGGTAATGTACAGTTGTTAAAGAAAGTATGGCTATATGTTAAAGGGCATGTCCTCGCAAAGTAATTATCTCCATTGCGGCCATGACTGACAGTGCATACAGTACATACCCTGCTCCTGCGTGCTCGTAACCTCCTCAAAACTGTCTCAAAACAGAAGGCAGGAGGAGGGACTTCTGGTGAGGGATCTTCTGATGTTAAAGTAAGTATAGCTCAGCGTGAAAGCATTGGATCGAGGTATGGTTAAAATAAAAGTCCACTATCAATTAAGCTAAAAAAGGTTATGCTTGTGAAGGTTCTCATTCCTCCAAGTCATGGTATATCCGTTGTAGTCAGTTAGATCAACTGGACTTAAAGTTTAGTTCTTTAAGACGTTTCACTAATCATATGACTGCCATGCTGTTTTGACACCTTACCCCGAGCAGTTCCTATAACACCTCTTAGTCACAATGCAACCATGCCTTGCATTTAGAAGGTCCCTAACACCTGGTTGTCATATGCTAATTGGGACTTTCCAGGGTATATAATTGCCAACAGATTCTTGTACATGTCTTCAAGAACTAAACTTTAAGTCCAGTTGATCTAACTGAAAACAACAGATATCTAAAAAGGGTTACTTATTTTTAGGGTGGACTTGCCTTTTAAGTCCAACTCATCATCTTCACACATGTATCTGGTTTTACCTCTCTTTTTCACACCACATCCGGGTTCACACATTCGATGAGGCCGGCATCTTGCACATGTGTTACCTAAAGGTGTAGCACAATAAAAGCCAGGTCCACACTCACAAATGGCCTCACTCTGTGAAGTGCACTTTTGCTTTTCAATAAGATCATGATCTGCAAGGTGTCAAAAAAGTTAATTAATAAAAAAAATGACAGTTAATTTTCTTCTTAAACTACTGACAAGCTTGAAGAAAAACTTTTAATGTGATTTTTTTGTTAACTAGTGTTACGCATGTGTAGTTTAAAGAAATAATGACATCTTGATTAAAGTTTGAAACCAGTTTGTTTTGTATCTATAAAAAGCAATACTCCATATAACCAAATCAACTAGCCTTTTATGATGAACTCTCTTGCCAGCAGATCTTCCCTGAGGGCACACAGGCCAGGAAGTACATAACTTAATATTCATAATGGGTCTCCAGTCAAACAACTGTAGGAGCTAATTCACTTTTTTGGGTATTAGTGTATTATATATATATATTATAGTATTTGAGGTTGAATAAAGACATATGTCCATCCAGTCCAACCCATCTAGCAATAACCTCATTTCCTGCCTAACTGTTGATCCAGAGGAAGGCAAAAAAAACCCACCAAATTTATGTAGGGGAATAAAATCCTTCCTGACTCCAAGTGGTAATCAGAAATATCCCTAGTTTGTACCTGACAAAAGGAAGTTTCCTGTGAGTGGAAACAAACTTGAGTGGAAGCTGTTGCAGTCCCTTGTTCTAAAGGACCTTGTCATTAAGGACAAAGAAAAAGAAGGACATTTATTCATCTGATGGTTGTATGGTTTGTTTGAAAGTTTGAAAATAAGGATTGTTTGTACTGATAGTGTGCTGTGTTAAGGACTGTGTGTGCAGTAAGTAGGTACATCTTTCTTCCAGTTAAAGGGGTGCGCTGGGTTTCTATATTCTAGTATTGCACCTGTTGTAATTGCAAGCAGGTTGTGGAAGGGTTAAAAAGTGTTTTGTTTTTTTTCCCTCTCTTCCTGTCTCTTGAACTAATTGGTGTGGGATTGGGACCAATTAGTTAAATAGAATTCATATTGGTTGCATCAGTTGTTTGTACCTGACAAAAGGACGTTTCCTGTGAGTGGAAACTATGGGGAGCTGAGTGGGAGCTGTTAAAGTCCCTTTTTCTAAAGGACATTGTTATAACGGATATAGAAAAAGAAGGACATTAAAACAAGAGGGGCAATAAAACAAGGTTGGTGTGTGCTGGTGTTGTATATTAGAGGGGACAGTTTTGTCGGTACCATGCAATGTGCATCCTGCACATTGCATGGTACCTGGAGCAGACGTTCCAGGGGACCTATGTCTGTGTAAGTTGTGAGTGAGTTGCCCGTTTGGAAGTTGAGGTGGAGAGTCTAAGGGGGCAGCTTGCAGCATTGCAGGGATTGGCAAATTTGGGGGGACAGCAGACACTGGCTGGGGCCAGTATAGAGGTGGGTGAAAGGGAAGGTTGAAGGGGGAGGTAGTTTTGTAAGGGTTACAAGGGGAAGTGGGGTTGCCTCTTCCCAGCTTGCTCATCCACACAGATTTGCCACCTTAGGTGATGAAGTGGAGGAGGACAGCTTGGAATTATCGTGTATGGAGCGGGCTAATTCCTTGAGCACCCAGGGGACTGCAATCGCTAATACAAGGGAGGAAGTACTTAGGATCAGGAATTCTAGGCAGGTGGTAGTGGTAGGGGACTCCATTATTAGAAAGGTAGATAGGGTAATCTGATGCCAAGACCCAACATGTCAAACTGTGTGTTGCCGGCCTGGTGTTAGGGTTCAGCATGTGGTGGATCGTGTAGACAGTTTATTGTGTGGTGCTGGGTGTGACCTGGTGGTCTTGGTTTACATTGGTGCCAATGACAAAGCTAGAAGAGGAGGGGAGGACCTTAAACATGATTTCCGAGAGCTAGGGGCCAAGTTAAAAGCAAGGACCTCCAGGGTAGTGTTTTCAGAAATACTACCACAGCCACAGAGCATTAATTCATGGCTAAGAGGGTGGTGTAAGGAAGAAGGGTTTGGGTTTATACAGAAGTGAGCAGACTTTTCTGTCGGCTACAGGCTCTTTAGTAGGGATGGGTTGTACCTCACTGATGGCAATGCAGCTGTTTTGGGGCAGAAGATGGGTTGGAATTGATGGATATATACTATATACTTAAATACTTTACTATACTATACTAAAATGGCTAAAGGGTTGGAGGAGATTTTAAACAAGGTTTGGGGGGAGGGTAATATCAGTCTCACTGGGAGAGATAGCCCAGGAGGAAAGTAGGGTGTAGATTGGCCTGTGGTGAGTGGAAAGGGGGGTGGGGCTAGCTAGGAGATAGGGAGACATGTTTTTTAAAGTGTATAAATAAATTACAGGACCATAATCTAAAATGTATGTTTGCAAATGTGAGAAGCCTGGCTGACAAAATGGGTGAATTGGAGATAATGGCGTTGAATAAAAGGTAAGATGTAATAGGTATTGCAGAAATGTGGTTGAACATTTCTCACGACTAGGCTGTAAATTTAGAAGGATATTCTTTATTTAGGCAGGATAGAGAAAAAGGGGGAGGAGTATGTGTTTGTTTATGTTAAAGAATTGAAGCCAAATTTAAGAGAAGAGATAACTGGCAATAAGGACATTAAAGCGGAGGCAATATGGGTGGAATTAGGCAACAGGAAAGGGGGTAATATCATTTTTGGTGTCTGCTATAAGCCGCCAAATGCTAGCGGGGGGAAGTGAGTCAGCTTCATATGCAGTTGGCAAGTTTGGGGAGTGTACTCATTATGGGGGACTTTGACATTGATTGGTATAGTGGAACTGCCAACACAGAGAAGGGCGGTGTGTTCCTGAATTTGCTGCTGGATAATTTTCTGGTGGTTGAGGTTCCTACTAGAAAAGGAGCTCTGTTGGATCTGGTAATATCTAACATTGTGGTATGATTATAGATATAAAGGTAATTGGAGGCTTAGGGAATAGTGACCATGAAATAGTGTCGTTTAGTGTATGGAAAGTGTATGAATAGTGTTATGTAGGAAAGTGCACTGGGTTAACAAAGACTTTTAATTTCAGGAAAGCAAATTTTCCCAGGTTAAAATGAGCTCTTCAGCATGTCAACTGGGATAAAGTATTATCAGGTAAAGGTACTGAACAGAAGTGAACTGTGTTTAAGGGGATTTTAAGCCATTTCACATCTAAATTTATACCTTTGGGAAATAAATGTAAAAAAATAAATCTGCGCCCATGTGCCTGAATTCGGATGTAAAGAGGGAAATGGAAAGGAAGAAAAAAAACATTTAAAACCTTTAAGGCAGAGGGAATGAAAAGGGCCTTTAGGGAATATAAAAACTGTAACAAGGAGTGTAAGAAAGCAATCAAGCTAGCTAAAATTAATAATGAAGTTAGGATAGCTGAACAAAGCATAGCTAATCCTATAAAAAATATTTAAGCATATTAATAGTAAGAAGATGAGGGCTGAAAATGTGGCGCCATTTATTAATGGGGATAAGTTAGTTATGGAGAATAGCAATAAAAAAAATGTCTTGAATAATTTTTTCCCCTCTGTATAAACTATAGAAGATCCAAGTACCGACATCATAGAGTATAGTAGCGATAGTGGTATAAAAGATGCAAGTGCACTTTGGTTAACCAAGGATATGGTACAGAAAGAACTCAATAAGGTTAATATTAACAAATCTCCTGGACCGGATAAAATACATCCTCGGGTCCTTAGGGCCATTGTTTCATATTTTTGCAGATTACCTCATATCCGGATGGATATGAGGACAGGTCTGTAAGTTTAACTTCAGTGGTGGGGAAGATACTGGATAGTTTAATAAGTGAACATATTCTAGAGTATGTATCAAGGACTAACATTATAAGTAGCATGGATTTAGGAGGAATAGATCTTGTCAAACTAACTTGCTTGGCTTTTATGAGGAAATGAGTAGAAATTTAGACTCTGGCATAGCAGTAGATGTAGTATACTTGGATTTTACAAAGGCTTTTGATACAGTCCCCCATAGGCAACTCATGTATAAGCAGTGGTGTAACTACCGCCCCCGCCACCCACGGTGGGGGGCCCGGACGGTAGTAGGGCCCGCCACAAGCCAAAGCCTGCCAAGATCTCGGATGCTGCGATCAGCCATTTAGCCATTTTTAAACAACTGATCGTGCGTATGCAGGAAACATAACTGACCGTAACTGAACCGGAAGTTCGGGTCTGGTCTTTTAAACAGCTGATTGTGCATGCATTTCCTGCATACACATGACCAGCTGTTTAAAAACGCCTAAACGTCTGGTCGCGGCTTCTGAGATTTGGCAGGCTTGTTGTGAAGAGAGAGCCTGTATATAAGCTAAGGTCTTTTGGTCTGGGGAGGCACATTCGTACATGAATTGTTAAGTGGGGTGTCACAGGGTTCTGTGTTGGGGCCGCTTCTATTTAATCTGTTTAAACCATATGGGTTGGACTGGATGGACGTATGTCTTTATTCAACCTCAAATACTATACTACTATTAATGATTTGGAAGTGGGTATTGTCAGCAAGGTTTCTGTGTTTGCTGATGACACAAAACTTTGTCGACCATTAAAAACTTAAGAGGATGTGCAATCGTTGCAAGTGGATCTATATAGATTGTCACATTGGGCTGCTAAGTGGCAGATGAGATTCAATGTTGTAAACGTAAGGTGATGCATTTTTGACTTAAAAATCCTTGTGCTGCTAATACTATAAATGGCTCTGTGTTTAGTGAATCCCTGTTGAAAAGGGATCTTGGAGTTTTGGTGGATAACAAACATAAAGGTAGCAAGCAGTGCCAGGCGGCATCAGCTAAAGCCAGCATGGTATTGTCTTGTATAAAGAGAGGTATAAAAAGCATTGGTAAGGCCTCATTTGGAATATGCAGTGCGATTTTGGAATCCTGTGTACAAACAGGACATCTTTGAAATTGAAAGGGTTCAGAGAAGGGCAATTAAATTAATAGGGGTATTAGGGGAGCTTGAATATGAAGAGAGACTGGAAAAGTTACAATTATGTATGCTGGAGAAAAGGCGCTTGCATGGGGATATGATTACTGTGTATAAATACATTAACGGGCCATACAGTTTAAAAAAAAAGCTGGATGAGTTTCTGCAAACAAGGAATGTTGCATGTTACTGGTATTGATTCATAAAGTATAGTTGCCTTTCACCACTTTAACCACTTTAACCCTTTCAAGAGTAAACAAAAGATCAAAAACAAGATCCTGCACACACATAAATCGAATACTGGATAAGTGCTGGGTGCAACCAGTGCTGTAGCCAACAGTTAAACAAGGAATATCGAAAGATACTGGGCACACCAGTCTTAATAATAAGCTATTTATTATCGTAACGTTTCGTTGCAGTAGTGGCACCTTCCTCAGACAAACAAACAAGAGTAAACAACTTCCTTTCACTACTTTAACCAATTGTAAACTCTGCTGCCTGACTCATTCACTTCTCGCTTCTCTAATGCCTCTCCTCTCTGTTAGTCCATCCACTGGCTGCCCATCACACAAAGGATTTCAAGCTGCTAACCCTATCCTATAAAGCACTATCTAATACAGCCCCTCCATACATCTCAGAGCTAATCCACATATACCGTACCAGGCGCAACCTCCGCTATGCAAATTATATCCTACTCTCATCCACCCTAGTCACCTCTTCCCATGCCCGCATTCAGGACTTTACTCATGCTGCCCCACTGCTCTGGAATTCCCTTTCCTCCCTCTGTCCGTCACTCACATTCCTTAACACCTTCAAACATAACCTTAAAGCCCACCTCTTCAGGCAAGCACATAACCTGGCCTAGACATTACCCCTCTCACTTACCCAACCTGATCCTAACTGCCTCTCACACTCCACTGCCAATCTATTTACAGCCTACCGATTCCCGTCACCTTATGTCTCACCCCTATTTCCTCTAGACTGTTATCTCTTTGGGCAGGGTCCTCTCTCCTATTGTATCACGGTCTGCTGTAAGTAACTCATCACTCTGTGTACTTATATTATGTATTACCTGCATATGTGGTATGTATGACTTTGTATAATATGTATTACCCTGTATGCAATGTATGACTATTATACATATTGTATATGTATTAACCTGTATGCAATGTAAAGCGTCATGGAATGTTTTCGCTATATAAATCCATAATCATAAAAATAATGTACAGGGTGGCCGGTCATGATTCTTTTTATTAAGATGCAGCAAAATATTTGCATATAACCTTGTGTTGCAATGCAATATCATGTTTTTGACAATATGGACACAGTTTTTCCTTTGGTGGGGTCCTGAGGTCTCATTAAAAGATAGTTAAAAGAATGTATAACAATAATACAGATGTTTCCATATTTAGCAAATCAATTTGTTCCTAGAGTTTGCAGAGGTTAAACAGTTTAGCATATGAGTGATCCATTTAGTTGGGATAATTTATTATTAAAAGATAATGATATGATTTAAAGGGCAAGTCCAGCCCTAAAATGAAAACTTACATACTGGTAAATCACCCCGCAAAACCCTAAACGGTAATAGTTTGAAATCTGAAATATATAAGTCTAACCTGAAATCCTGCACAATGTCCTGTTTCCCCTGTTTCTGCTTCCTGGTTCTTCCAGTTAATAACTGTCAGTTATGGATTTGACAGTTGATATCACAGCCAATGACTAAATGTTTTGCCTGTATGCCTCTTCTGAGCATGCCCAGGCTCAGTAAAGGCTCAGTACAGGTTTCCATAAGGCCTCCAGAAGCATAGCAGGCATACAGTAATGAATTCATAGCACAAACTATGCTATATCAACATATTTTAAAGAGGCCATTCTTTCTAAAAGATGTTCTTATGAGGGCGGAGTTGTCCTTTAACAAAAAAAATGATCAGTTGATTCCACTGTATCTTTAACATTTACAGGACTGTACCTTTTGAGCAAGTAACACAGGCCTCACACTGAGGCACAGCTGTTTTCCAGTTAATGTAATACCCTCTGGGGCATGGCTTCATGCACTCTCTAATTGAATCCTTCACACATGGGTAGCGTTTCACAAAATCTAAAGAAAGGGGAAAAAAATAAATCCAAATAATAAAATTACCTACATGTGAGTTGTTGGTGATGCTATTAATTCTAAAAATGAAATAAAATCCCAATCTTAAAACGTGTGTGTGTGTGTTTCTCTCAGTGCTCAGGGTAGCAAGATCATGATGTCTCTGTCACAGCAGAGGAGAGGAACAAACAGTTCATGATTTTTCAGCAAATTCAGCATAATGTTACAAACAAATAAGGTCTCATTGGCCATATATGCATATATGCTTACAATTTTATACCAGCAAAGACAGCAATGTGTGGCACACACACACCAAATTAATTTCCTGTGTCCCAATAATTTTAAACCCCATGTCATTTTACTAGATGATTTAAAGATTTTGAAACTTAATTTTCCTGAGGGAAGGGGGTAAGACAACTGCGTTCCCAAAATGCAAAAAAAAAGTGATTATCGGATTATAATTTAGAACAAAGCCCATAGCGCACTTCAATCTTGGCAAAATACAGTGTTCATTGAAATCAAGGGATATTACACGTGCAACACAGATTTCTGTGTATACATTTTTAAATGCCTGTGTTCCAAAAGTACATTGGAAAAATGATGGGCCCATTTAAGAAAAAGTTTCAAAAACATAGAAGTGGCATAAAATTGGCATATTAAAGTGTGACTATGGAAAATATTGAGAAATATGACAGACCCCCAGTAGCAGTCCATTTCTTAAAGGCGGCACCAGATACATGAGCTGAGGGGAATGGTAATTGAAAATATACCTGTGCCCAAAGAGGAGGAAATATAAATAATATACTTTTAAGATAGAAATCCTTTTGGATGTATATACTGAACACACTTCAACCTCCGGGGTTAAAGCATAAGAACACTGTAAAAACAAGTTAAGTGTAATTGGAAGCTGTAGCTTTAACTAGTCATCTCCCCCCTCTTTTTTTTTTTTCTAGGTACCTTCTGAGCCTACCTGTGCTGATGGAAAGTTCCTGACATCTTGGATCTTCATTGTAGTCTGCTTAGCTACGCCCCCGAGACTTCCTGGATCTCCTTCTTTCTGTAGTCCAAAAATGTACGGTCAGCTTGCTCCGTGTGCATGTTCACGTGATGTGATGAGTATGTCAGCACGTGCATAGATGCATGTGCATGTGACATCACACTCCTACACGTCCATACACATGCTGACGTCACGTAGCGTAGACCGTGATGTAACGCGCATGCACGGAGCAAACTGACCCTGCATTTTTGGACTACAGAAAGAAGGAGTTCCAGGAAGTCTCGAGAGGTGGAGCAGACTACAAAGAAGATCCAAGATGTCAGGAACTTTCCATCATCACAGGTAGGCTCAGAAGGGACCTAGAAAAAAAAAATGTGTGTGGGGGGGAGATGATTAGTTAAAGCTGCAGCTTCCAATTTCACTTGTTTTTACAGTGTTCTTATCCTTTAAATACAAATCTGGGACTCAAATGCTATCTGAATGGGAAATAATATAGATATGGTATATCTATATTATTTAAGTTGTATAAGTTATCTATACAACTTTAAATATTTTCAACATTTAAAGGGACACTAAACTCCCCATAATCCGTAAATGTAACTATTTGCCATTCGTTTCTATTATTCACAGGGAGGTGAGAACGCATATTGTCACCTCCCTGTGAATAATTGGATGCCAGGGGGACCTTGAACTTACCTTACCGCGCTCCACTGCAAGCCGCTCCTTCACTGAAAGCCGCTCTGTCCCAACCGCGTGCCCTATCTTAGGCGCATGCGCGCCAATACAAAAGATATGGCGCGTGATCAGGATAGAATCGCTGTTCTGTGCAGTAGTGGCTTGCGATTGGAGCGCGGTAAGGTAAGTTCCAGGTCCCCCGATTGTCCTATTATTCACAGGGAGGTGAGAATAAGCGTTCTCACCTCCCTGTGAATAATAGAAACGGATAGCAAATAGTATTATTTATGGATTTAGTGTTCCTTTAAAGTTTTTCGTTGATACAACAGAAACAGCACTAGCATTTTATTTTACATTTTGTGGCAATATTAATACAAGGCATTTTATCAATATGTAGCACTTTCTCTATATAAAGGAAGTGGCACAAGCACTTAAGTGTATACTACTTTAAATTGATACAATGGCACTTTATGTTGTCACTTATGATATACATGTGATACATTACTATGAATGTTCTATAAGATACACTGATTAACCACTAGAGGTCCTACTAACATTAATTGTGCTCTGTGCACTTTTGTTTTACTCTAATTAAGAGTATACCACACGCTGACCCAATATTACATCGGGTACTGTGAGTTTGGGTGATACCGCCCATTACTGCATCTCCCCCTATTGTTTTATTTGTGAGATTCTTTGACAATTTTTTTCTGGTACAAACAGCATCATCTCAGGGTTCCATAATGATAACAGTTGTCATTTGACTGCAACATGGAAAATAAGTAAGGGAAAGAGAGAATAACCTAGCAGTAACAAAATTACTCAAAACAAGACTGCAGAAAGAAAGTTTATAACATTTTGCATTAGACAAAAGGACTGAATTCCATACATCTATCCACTTACCTTGGGCACATTTGCAGCACAATTCATTCAGGGTTGACCTGTAGTATTCAGAGTTGGAACATTTTTGTTCTTGATTTGTGACCTAAATAAAGTCACCATTAATATGGGAAAGCATTTTTTCTTAAAATGAGCATAAAAGTTATGGGGGGCTATATTATAAATCGAAAAGTAAAGCAAATGGACACAACCTCAAAAACATATCAAAATATAACATGCAGTATCGCTCTTTACATCTGTAGCCACTAGTTTATAGGAATATTTAAGAATAATAACACAAGTAACTGCAGAGTTTTCAGCCACAAAACCTGACCAGTCACTTGTCATAGTAAACAAAGGGAAGCAATGTATTGCATTAAAATGGGTTTATGGGGGAAAAAATACTACAAATGTAGAGTGAACTCTCTACATGTTATAATTCTTGCTTTTTATTGGTGCTGCTGCTCCTGTGATGAGGGGGAATATATCCTGTTTAAAAGGTGAACTAAACCCACATTTTTATACCTAAAATACCAATAGACCCCCAATTCTTGAAAGAAGGATTTAGTTGTCTTTTAAAGTAATGTTGATATAGGCAGAAATGAATCATGTTTTGCATTTTAGGGTCAGTCCCAGGACCTCTGCTGAACATTGTAGCAGCATCAATTTACTGGTCAATATAACAGCATACGTTTAATAATGTATATGCTAACATAGAAGAAAGGGTATACTGGAAGAAGCTCTTAATATTATATAGCAGGGCTGCCCGGATTACAAACTGATTGCGTTAAACCGGATCATTTCTGAGGCTACATTAAATATAATGTGTGTGAAAAGCGCACACGCATGCACTCCGAAACTGGATCACAGCACATGCAATGTGGCCACTCACATTGATATGCACTGCTCTGTTTTTTTTCGTGCTAACAGATTGGATTGCAAGAGCAATGGTATGTGCATGACTCTGTGGCTTAGTGGTTAGCACTGATGCCTTGCAGTGCAGTCCTGAGTTCAAATCCACCCTTGGACTTATCTCCAAGGAGTTTGTATGTTCTCCCTGTGCTTGCGTGGGTTTCCTCTGGACACTCTGGTTTCCCCCACAATCATAAAGATCTACCTATAGGTTGTATGTGTTAAATAAATGTCCTAAGATTATAAGCTCTTCGCTTTTGTAATTGTAAAGCGCTACAGAAGATGTTGGTGTTATATAAATCCACAAAAATATTAATAAAACTGTGCTTGTTTTATTAATAGACTTCTGAATTAACACTGGGGAAGGGGGAGGCTGTTAAACTGAGGAATTCAGCAGTGATATTGTCTGAAAACTAGACAAGTAATATCAGTTTGATTTTTTAATGGGATTCGACCTGCCATTAAAAGACTGCCAGGGGCTCTGCATGAAAACTTAAAGGGAGGGGGGTTAGTCTCAACGTGTAAAATTAAAATGGGGGAGGGAGGAAGGGCATAAATCTAAGAACCAGGGGAAGGCCAAGAATGTATTTAAAGAGGGGTGGGTTATAAGGGATAATGTACCCCCTGTTGTAAATTCATAGGGATATTATAAGTCACTTCGGAGTTCCGCACCCTGTATTAAAGCACTCAGACCACAGAACTCCTCAGAGACTTATAATATCCTTATAATTTACAGTGGGGGCACATTATCCACTATATTATTACAATATATTCTATCTCTACTATCTATTTATCTTTCTTTTTATAGGTCCGCTTTAAAATTGTCTATAATCATGCATATGGACATGTTGTTTCATGTAGGTTTCATGTATGTATGTACAGTATATGTTTATTTAGTGCTAGGGGAAGTAGCGCTGTACAATATAGAATAATTATAGTAATTAAGGGTACATTTTGGTACAACTTGAAGTTAAAAACTCTTTCTGAATCCATTTTGCAAATCATTTTATATATTTATCTAGATAAATTGGAAAATTAGACCTTCTTTTTGCCTTAGATGCCCATGCTTTATTATTAGAAGGAACTGTGTGCTTGTAAGAAAGACAAAGGAAAAGTAAATTTACTAAACACGAGCGTGTTATTTCTGGTATTTCTACTTGCTTTGTGAGATGTGTAGATTATATTTTCACAACATCAGTTTCCTAGCAGCTTGTGTGTTAAATGACCAATGTACACACTAAATTCTAGAAACTAGCAGACAATCTACATAAAACACTTGCTTGTTAGCTCAAAATGTGAAAAAAACCACTCATTTTGTAAGTGGTCTTTCTTGATGAAAGAGATCATTTCTGAATCACTGAGTTGCAGACAAAGTCATAAGCAGGTTGACTGGAATGTGAGCCAGTTATCAAAAATCTGACATAGTACTACACAAACTGGAAAAAAGCTACAAATAAGAACTAATGTCTTTATTATAAGTTTATAGGCAGACATTAAAGGAGAGGTAAGGCTACTTTCACACTGGCATTATTCTTGATCAGTTCCATGCTAGAGAAATGGAACAAAAAATATATTTTCTTACTCCAAATTTCAATCAGAAAAGATCATTGGATTCTAGAAAACTTATCCAGTTCCTATGTTTTACTGTTCTTTCTGTAAAGAAACCTTAACTAACCTGACATTTTCTTCTAATCTTAAAGGGCATTAAATCAGAAGCAGGGGGCAGGGGACCGCGCTAGGGCAAGGGACTGCATTAGGTAAGTTACATAAGGGGCATCTTTGGAATGTATGGATAATGCAAAACCTAGGTTCGAGGGTGGTGTTGAACATTTCTATGAAAAGATTTTTTAGGCTGTACATGCTCTTTAAAGGATGTCCAGCACAAATGTAGCATAAACGGGATATTACATCACGAGTGCCAGCTGCGTGTCTTTTGCGAAATCCACACAGCAGCCACAAAGTCACTTTAACTGATATTAAATGGGTTAACTCCTGAAAAGTGGCCAGTGGGCCATAAATTAGGCCCTTTATCTTTTGCTAGGAACTGAATAAATAAATAAAAAGGCAGTAAAATCAGCTGACTATTTTGTATCATTGGAGGGCTGGAAAGCAATGCATGGTAACTAAAGGGGCAATCCCCAAAACGAGTTGGGTGATGCTATTGTACTTGTTTGTGTAAATAAATTTATACAGTTCCAGGAGTGTGGCTTTCTTGCTTTCACATTGCCAATAAATACCCTGGAATGTATCAGAGACCTCCAGAATGCAAGGTGTTGGTTGTAGCTAAGTGGTGTTATCAAAACTGCCCAGGATAAAGGGTAAAAACTGCATTCTGCATAGCAGACAATTTGTCTTGAACATCCCCCCCATCTCTAGTCAGGCTTGGTTTCTTTATTTTAACATAAATGGCCTCCTTGACACCACTTTTGAGCTAGTCCTGCTCTCTGGCCATGTATGTCCTTTTTTCTTAATATGCAGGTATACGACTGGGTCCTGCCCTGAGGAATTGGCTCTTCTATGCTGGGAAATACATTGGTGCAGCTGCTGTTATGTCTCCCCACATACAAATCAGAGCACTCTTCACTGCACTGCACTGCGTATATGATGTTACTCTTCTTGTGTTTCTGTGGATGCCCCAGTTGCTGCCTCAGTGTGTTGCTGGGTTTAAAGTAGACAGGAATATGTTGTCTTTTGAAATTTTGTTCTTAATTTTGCTGGCACCCTGCTACATATGGGATGACCATGTTCTTTCGTCTGTCTTGCTTCCCACCTTTACTGGTATCGGTGTTCTCTCCTTTCTTTCTTTCTTTCAGTTTTGACAAAGGCCCAGTTCAGATATCCACAAGTTTTAAGGGCTCCTCTGTTTAATTTAGCTAGTCTTATCCTAGTTGGGATGTTCTCTGCTCCTTGATGTATCTCACAGCTATCTCAGAACTGTAAGGGCAAGAAAGACAACAGAAGTTCTCCATTCTGTCATCCTAGAACACCCCAAAAGGAGACAAACTACTTTGGAGGGGAAAGGGGGAATTGTTACTTTACCTAACACGGAGGAATGCGTGAAAAAACTTATCTAAAAGGACCCAGCTAGAAATGGAAGTCCTGTCTATGGTTTTGAATTTTGCCATCACTTCTAAAGCCCTCCCTGAAGTGGATATTATAGCAGCCACAGAAGCCTCAATCTAGAATAATACTACACAGAATACCATGCCAAGGTGACCACACTGCTGCTGATAACAACACATATAGCTTTAGCTAACTAAACTTCAAGTCCGGGTGATTTAACTGAATACCACAACTATACTTATTACATAACCTTTTTCACATTAGGATAAGAAAATAACTTTAGTTCCCCTTTAAGTTGTTTTGCACACGTTGATGTACACGGCTCCCTTTCCTCTGCTATGATAAGGCATATTATGGATTGTTTTGACATTTTATTGAAGAAACAGCACTACATGGCATTAAAATGTCATACGTTTTACAAGCCATTTATATTCTCTAAAGGTTTAGAATTAAGTCATCAGTATTTCCCTTATTGTAATCTACAACTGTACTAGGAGCCATAGAACCACAAACCACAGAAACCAGAACACTGCCTGTAAGAAATATTTGATCTTAAATCTAAAAAAGTTATACCATTTAAAAGCACACACATGATGTATTTTGTAGTTGATCTGTGCTCTTATATAAACTCTTGTGAATTTTTCTCATTAGGTCATTGTGTCTAACAATTTGTTAGAAAGTGATCTTAAAAATAAATTCTTCAATAACACTGCAGCACATTCTGATTGCAAAAACAGGGTATGCAGTCCAAGTTAAATTTTAAATCAAATAAAAGGGGAACTGTGGTCCAAAAATGACTTTAGGTAAATTGATAGGAATTGCTCTCCTGAGAATTTTTGCAATTTATTTTCATTTTTATTTTGCATAGTTTTGAAGATATTTATATTTTTGTGTGTGATATGGCAGCACCATCACCAGGTCCCCTGCACTTCCTGCTCTGAAACCATGTCAGTCAATCTGCCCTGTGTCTCCTCCTCCCCTTTGCAGCCCCCTTGGTCCCTCCCACTCATGGACCCCATGGTCCCTCCAGTTGCAGGCCCCCCTTGGCCCATTCTCTTACAGCCCCATGTGGCCCTGCCCACCCACAGGTGCCGTGCCCCCGCCCACCTGCGGGTGCTGTGTCCCCTCCCACCTGCGGGTGTCATGGCCCCACCCACTCGTGGGTGCCTAAGCCCCACCCACCCATGGGTGTCTAAGCCCCGCCCACTCTTGGACGTCTAAGCCTTGTCTACTAGCGGGCACCTAAGCCCCGCCCACTCACGGGTACTGTGGGCAACTCAGACACCCCCTACCCCCCCTACAGAAAACTGTGGAAACAGCCTTTTCAGGTGAGAACTCTGCCTGAAAAGGCTGTTTTCACATAGTGAGAAAGAAGGGCTGTAGATTCCCTTACCTTCTCTGTCAAGACTTCACACAGCAGAGAGGAGGAGGGACTTCCTGTCTCCCTCACACACTGAGGGAGTCTGAGGCTGTGCTGGCCAGCGGCACTGTGCAGGAGAAGTCTTAGGACATGTCAGCCTCCCACCCATTAACTTTTTGGTCAGTCATTTCTTAATATCTTGGGCTGTGGAGCACATAGAGAGTGTTTGGAGACAACAGTTCCCCTAATGTCCTCATCAGTGTAAAGCTGATTCAGAAAATGGATCCAGTTTAACCCCAACCTCCTAAATGAAGCACCCTATAAGAAGAAGATCTGCAAAATCTTTGTCTTTTCTTTGGCATTGCACTATAAATATATGTTTTCTGGATATTGATTTAGATTTATTTTTCCCCTCAAAAAGCTGCTATTGGGAAACAAATGTTTTATCCCACAAGTCTAATGATTACTAATGATGACACTAAGTGAGTGTGTGTGATACAGTAGTAAGCTCTCCGGGAAATAAAAACACAGGGGACAATATTCCATTCTCAGTCTGTCTAGGAAATTAAAATGGCAGGTTCGTTTTGAAAAACGCCATTAGAAATTCAGTATTTAAGCTCATAAAAGACTATGGGCCATTTTTATAAACCACACCTTTAACGATCGGTTTAACATTCATTAATTTCTGATTGTTATTGTAAATTAACAATAATGATTATAAATTAACTTCGAATTTACAATCGTATATCTATGCTAACGTGATTGTAGATTTATGAACCCCATAGAATACCTTTTCGATAATGCGTGTTTATGAATATGGCCCTGTAAGACCGATTATGGAAGCCAGGTATAAAATTTACTTCTGGGAATTGACATTTTATAGGATTTTTTGTTGATGTCTATTCAAGTGGCTACCCACAGAAGTTACAATTGGCCTAATATTAGCCCTAATATAATCCAATGCTGCTTAGGTACATAATATTCAGAAACTTTCTAATATACTGCATTTTGAACTATGATATAGGAAACCAAAATCCAAGGCCAGGTCATCAAGGACCCAACATTCCTGCCAACTGACCTACCAGGTAATAAACCAATCTGTAGTCTGTTAGTCATGAGTAACAAAATAGCACATATATGTTGGCCTATTTTGGGCCATTAAAGATTTTAGATTGGTTGTGATTTCCCAACATGCCTGGTCACTCAGAATATCCAATTTTGGCCAATAAAGGATCATGAGCAATCAGATGGCTCAGAGACATATACAATACACAAAATTTTTCAACAACTGTCCTAGGTGATATTTTTTTCTGTTTATTGGATTTGACAAACAAATTGACCAGTGTATTCCAACTCTTATAAAGCAAATTATTATTATTATTAATAATAATTATTTAAGTTTTCTAATATTTCTTCAAAAAAAGATCATCTTATGAAATATATAAAGGTTTCACAATGACGAACTATGGCTAACCGTGTTCAGAAAATTTTTAAACACCCACAGTGTCATTACATTCAATGGAAATTCAGCTCTATTTTTTACTAGGTTGACTAATAATATAAAGCCCCTCATGTCTTAACCAGAGATCAATAAAAAAAAAACCCTCAAAGAAAAAAGAAGCATCAGAAGCATAATGGAAACTGTCTGTGGGCAAGAATAGATACTGAAAATTATATTATGTGAAGTGCCCTGGCTACTCACCTTTAAGGTCCATGTAAAGAACAATAGGATCATCAATATCAGAGAAATCCTGGTAATATACATTTACAGAGAGCAGGTAGGAAATGCCAAAACACAAAGAAAATAAAGAAAAACTGTTTTTAACAAAAATAACCACCCAGTCCACTCTTCTAAAAAATATATATATATATTTATATATTGGAAAAAAACGCCCTATTGGCGTTTTTAGCTGAGAGAAAAAAAGTCCATGAGGGTGGAATGTTCCAGCTTGTACATATCCAGATAGTAGCCAAGGATTACTGTATGACAATATATTCAACCAGACAATGAAGTTGCTTCACTTGCAGGGCAGTTTGCTCTGAAACAAATTTGGAAATTTGTTTTTCAGATAAGTCACTTAATTTGGACTTTTCTTACTCCCCCTTCTTGACCTTCTAACTAATTTGATTAGTTATGCTGGCATTTCCTCCCTTGTGTTCCCTTGGATCCGAGATTAAGTTTTGTCTGCAAGCTTGACAATCTCTGTAATCACTGCAGTGTCTGGGCTTTATTTCCTGTGCAGTTCTCTCTTATACTGAGCAGCAGGTCATGTTATCTGTTACTGAGATGTCATTGCTGAAGTCATATAGAAACTCTGATGAACTATTTCAGTATTTCTAATGACTCTGTTTGCTGCTGTCTCTGGGTTTCTGTCTTTGGTTTTCTAAGTGCTTAATCCATTTTGCTAAAAGAAGCTGACCTATAGTAAATACTATGCATAGTATTGCCATCAAATACTGGAAAGGAATGACTGAGGGAGGCAGGGAGCAGCACCAACATCTGCCTGCTCTAAAAAAATACTCATTCTGACATTTTATCTTAAATGCTAATGTTTTCTAAAGACACGTACATCAGCCTAGTAGTTTTATTTTTATTTTTAGCTGTCTTTATTGATACAGCCTTCCAGTTAGCACAATAGCTCTAGCATGATCAAGTACAATTTACAATACTTGTATGTAGAATCATTGTATTATATACATTATATATTATATATATATATTACAATTAATAAACTGTACAAAAAGATTATTGTATCATGTGATTCGTTATAGTAGTAACAGTAGATAACTATTGTTAATGATATAGCTTACTAAAGACCTTAAAGTATTCAATTGGAAAGATTGAATATCTTGGTGGAAGATAGGATCAGGTGGAGGAAGGGGGTTGAGGGGGATGAGGTCGTTATAGTATAGTATTCTGAATTATGGTATATTATATTTTAAACAATTTCTTCAATCTCGGTAACCCCGACTGTGATGATAGAGGTATTGCGTTATTAGTAACAACTTAGGTAAACTATTCTAAATCAAACTCAGTGGGGAAGAGAACTTGTATAATTGGAGAAAAAGGGGTAGGGGAGGGGACAGGAAAATAGGGGAAGAGAGTATGAGTAACTATTCACCGTAATCTTTATTATATCAAATGAACCACTAATGAAAATATTGAACAATCCCACCATAAGAGCAGAAGAGAAATTGACCAACTTGCATTTGAAAATATATTAAATAAAGATAAATCTCCCGCAACCACGCAGGTTTGTACTGAACCTATGATC
Organism: Hymenochirus boettgeri; assembly: GCA_019447015.1. Classification (NCBI taxonomy): domain Eukaryota; kingdom Metazoa; phylum Chordata; class Amphibia; order Anura; family Pipidae; genus Hymenochirus; species Hymenochirus boettgeri. The sequence continues at coordinate 121,699,969 of CM033475.1, read as the reverse complement.
GTCCATGATCTGTCTGCAACCAATCAGCCCAGTTTCAACAATTAGTTGTATTTTATCAGTAGAGTAGAGTTACACTTATGTATTAGTATTAAATAGGTAAGTTTTACGGTTAAACAATTAGGGGGTCATGAAGAACCAAGCGTATAACATATTGTAGCTTCAAAAGAATCATGTAATCTTTGTTTTATAGAATGTGGGAGGATAGCTATCAGACTCTTCCATAAGGAAAAGAATTGTTTAACCCTCTTCTCTTTATCCAGAGTGGCTTCAACCCAGTCCATGCGGAATAGAAATATAAGTTTTGTTTTAAAAAGTGACAGTGTGGGGGGGGGGGTGATGTGTTTGTCCAGAATTGTGGGATAGCCTTTTTGGCTTCTGTTGAGATGTTTAGTAGTAGTTTCCATAAAGTTGTTATCTTTATGGTTTCTACGTGAGCTAAGTAGTTTTATATTTTATATTTAAATAAGTTTTTAAATTACTAAGATATTGTATTAATGTATATTTGTTTCTGTTCCTACATATTTATAATAGTAGTAGAGAATTGTAAATTTAAAAGGTATTTTATATCCAAGATGTCTTCACTATTTATTTATAACAAACTTTTCAGCTAATCCACAGACCAATAATCCCTGTGGGATAGCCACTTTCTGTTATTTTCTGTTGGAATAACACCCTCCATTAGTCAGTTAGACAAATCTGCAATTAGAGAACAGTGTTTACAAACGTTTAGTAATGTAAAATAACAATATCCCAGCTATAACATGGCAATCACTATTTCACATGACCATTGAAAATGCAAACTCGGTATTTACGATCAATATGCGAATGTATGTAAAATACTGATCAGCTTAATGCCTTTACTACTGGACACTTGTATTCCTGCTTTTTTTAAATATGCATTTATGGGGTTAATAAATGCCATATTTAAAGGGCATATCCACCCTAAAACTTAACTTTTAATACATGGTAGCTCCCCCCTTTCCAGATCCAAACGCTTGTTAGTTCTTCAAAAAACAAATCCAAATCATACTTACAGCCCTTCACTCTCACGGCGCTCTTCTCCCGGCTCCCTGTTTGCAGGAAGTTGCAAACAGGGGCCGGACCGTCAGATTGCAAACAGGGGCCAGACCGTCAGAAGCGTCTGTGATTGGCTGAGAGGCAATAATTTATAAGCACACAGATCGCAAAATTACTAAAACTTTATTGTAAAATAACAATTTCATTATTTTACACTCAATAATAAAAACTTGTTATGTAACCCTTTCAGTGCCAGAAGAATTTTATTATTTTTTTTTGCGTTAAATGCCAGAGGAATTTTCAGGATTTTGCCCTTAATCGCTTTAGACTAATTTTACAGTAGGAAACCTTGCAGTAAATCAGGAATATTATACATTGTTTTTTTTAGCACAAAGTGTACTTTAACACGGTAACAGAATTTTGTAACTTTTCTGGAAATTTTACTGGAATTATGGGTAAAATATGTAAAAAAATAAAAAATTTGCAAATTTTCATGGATTATTTATAGTTATCTTAAGGCCATGCACAAAAATCTTACTGTTTCTAAAAGCTCTGATACTCCCGAGTACAAGGATACCAGATATATGTAGGTAGCCCACTTTTCCTGTACAGGAGACCCCACCAAACTAAAACTGCACCTTCAAGAATATTACACCATATTGAAATGTATAACCACTTTTGACGGTTAACATAGAATATCTTCCAAATTAACTAAAAAATTCCCACAAGTAAGATATTTTTAGAAACTACACACCCGCAGGATTTTATGAGTGAGGTTAGTTTCGATCAAAATGCAGATACCCGGACGCAGCTCTTCGTCCAATTGTAAGTTATTTTCTCACATTTTCCTTTTTTTCCTCAACTGTAAAATCAGAGACAAAATCAAATGGGAATTTCAGCTAAAAACTGTGGAGGAAAGTTCAAACGCATCTCAAATATGAAAGCATAACCCCTCCCGAATAAAACGGTATGCCACATTCATGGGTGTACCCAGAGACATGGCTACCAACTAACCCAGAGTGTGACCAGTGCCAAATGTCAGTAGCAGCTGTAGTTCGTTCATTCATACCATCAATGGTGTGGGCGCAGTTCTTCGTAGAAGTTTGCACTTTTACCTGATTTTCAAAAAAAATTAACATCAAACAACATTCAAAAAGGTAGAAATCATGCCAAAACCTGGGAAGCATGCACAAATGCAATTACAAGAAAAAATCAAAGTGCTCTGTAATTTGAACAGCCTACCCTTTTTCTAAGGAAACAGTCCTGAAACTAGTAAATTCCCCCCACAAACTATATATTTTTGGAATCTATACACCTTCAGCTACGTTACGTGGCCATGCTTTCGTACATACATGAAGAATTCCAGACCCAGTGATCCAAAGAACTCCGTGTTTTTAGGAGGTTTTGTGATAAATAAAATAAAATGATTCAAGGGTTGAAATCCTACCTAAACCCACTTGACAAGCAAAAAATCAATCAATTACAAGAAAAAAATCAAAGTGCTCTGTAATTTCAAACAGCCCCAAACTTTGGAAATGCCCCCCACAAATAAAACCCCCCACTAAATATCAATCTCCAACATGTCCTGAATCAAAAGGTATGCCATATGCATGGATGCACACAGAGACGTGGCCACTAGCTCAAACTAGCTCAAATGGGACGCATGCACAAATGCAAGAAAGAATTAAAGTGCTCTGTTTTTGAACAGCCTACCCTTTTTCAAAGGAAACAGCCCTAAACTTGGAATACCCCCCACAAACTATATTTTTGGAATTTATACACCTTCAGCTACATTACGGTGCCATGCTTTCAAACATACATGAAGAATTCCAGACGCTGTCATCCATAGAACTCTGTGCTTTTAGAAGATTTTGTGAAAAATAAAATAAGAAGATTCAAAGGTTGAAATCCTACCTAAACCCACTTGACAAGCAAAAAAACCCACTAAATAGCAATCTCCCACATCTCCTGAATCAAACGGTATGCCATTTGCGAGGGTGCAAATAGAGACAAGGCCACCAACTAGCTCAAATGGGACGCATGTAGAAGTGCAGTTACAAGAAAAACCACACCACAACCCACCCCCCACACGCACACTCTCCCCCTTTTAGTGGTATTTTAGTGAAAACCGGTTAGTACGGAGAGTCACACACGTTTTTGCACACTTTACTGATCCTAAAAATTCAATCTGGCTTTTTTGTTACCTCTGCAAAATTTCCTTATAAAATAGGCTTAGTTTCCTTGAAATCGTACAAATAAGTATCTGCGTTACTTAACCGATATCACCGGGGACATTGGAAAGCTTGGAGAAGACAAATATTTTTGCTAATTTATGGCTTTAGTGCAAAAAAAAAAAAAGGTGTGTGTATCACTTTAAGAATTTTTTGTGTGGCATTTCCCCCTTTTTTTGGATCATTCCCAAAGATAATCATCAGATCATCTTAGGGAATTATAACGAACTTGGAATACGGGCATAAATGTTTTTCCAATTCGAAATCCGATCGGAAAAATCACTTCCCGGAAATCATTTTCCAGGAAGTGATTTTTCATTCATTGGCAAAGATCAATAATTTGGTGAGCAGAAGTGATCACCAAATTTTTATCTCTGTCCCCATTTTTTTTCTAAGTCTTTGCTAAGTAGCAAAGACTTAAAAAAAATCCTATTTGTGAATGGAACTTTGAGTTCCATTCACAAAAAGTATAGTAAAATCTGTCACACTGACAGCTTTTCTATACCAGGTACTGCACTGTGACCTGAATGGAGATCACAGTGCAGTACCTCCACCAAACCACCAGGGGCAGCATCCTACCACTCTTAGGGAGACCCCGGTGAAGGAGGAAGTTCAGTGACGACACCGGGGTCTCCCTTATCGACGAACTTCCTTCCTGCTCTGCTCTGCTCTTCACTGCTACCGGTAAGCACTTCAAAGAGTGCTAGCTCCCGATCCCCCCATCGAATTTTCATGAAACCGGTGGGGGATCAAGGGGGCTAGGGGGGCACCTGAATACTGCCCCCTGATTGCCCATACCACGTAATGAATTTAGCAGTTTAAGCCTTTTCAATGGAGAACGTGTATTCAAGTTCTGTGCCACTGAAAGGGTTAAAGGGGAACTATGGTCTCCATTTATTTTAAATGAAAGGCCAGGTTCCTACCTTTAAAATGAGCCATCAACCACCACTCTAAATGCTGTACAGCCCAAAATATAAAGAAATCACTGATCAGAAAGTTAGGGGGTGGGAGATTCTAAATCTGTGGTCAGAAATATTACTTCCTCCTCTAATCTGCAGTTGGCGCTTGCTCAGTGCATGACTGAAGGGTAGGAGGGGGGTGGGGAGAACAGCACAGCCCACAGCACTATTTTTTTTAATGCCTCCCACTTGCTGGCCCTTCCCACTCACCGGCCCTGTGTTCCCTCCCCTTGCAGACCCAACTTGGCCCCTTCCCTTGCAGCCCCCTTGCAGCCCCTCCCACTCACGGGCTCTATGGCCCTGCCCACTTGTGGGTCCTGTGGCCCCTCCCCCATTTGCACCTCAGACCAATACCCTCCTACCCCCTACAGAAAAGCAGCCTTTTCAGCGGAGAAAGAATTAGACAAAGTTTAAAACTGCTGATTCTTTCTCTGCTAAAAAGGCTGCTACTATAGTTTTCTGTAAGGGGGGGTGGGGTATTGGTCTGAGGTACAAGTGGGGGAGGCGCAATGGGGAGCCCACAAGGGGGAGGGATCATTAGGGACTGTTAGTGGGAGGGGCCACAGGAGGCTGCAAGGGAAAGGCCCAGGGGGGCTGCAAGGGAAGGAGCCAGGATGGGTCTGCAAGGGGAGGGGCCACAGGGCCCACAAGTGGGAGGGGTCACAGGACCCACGAGTTGGCAGGGCCACAGAGCCATGAGTGGGAGGGGCCACAGGAAGCTGCAATGGGAATGGCCCAAGAGGGCTGCAAGGGAAGGGGTCAGGATGGGACTGCAAGGGAAGGAGCCAGGATGTATCTGCAAGGGGAGGGGCCACAGGGCCCACAAGTGGGAGGGGTCACAGGACCCACGAGTTGGTAGGGCCACAGAACCATGAGTGGGAGGGGCCACAGGAGGCTGCAACGGGGAAAGGCCCAAGGGGGCTGCAAGGGAAGGGGCCAGGATGGGTCTGCAAGGGGAGAGGCCGCCGGACCCACGAGTGGACGGGGTCACAGAGACGATGAGTGGGAGGGGTCATGGGGTCCATGAGTGGGAGGGGCCACAGGACCCATGAGTGGAAGGGGCCATGGGGCCCATGAGTGGGAGGGACCACGTGACCCATGAGTGGACGGGGCAACAGAGCACATGAGTGGGAGGAGCCACAGGAGGCTGCAAGGGAAAGGCCCAAGTAGGCTGCAAGGGAAGGGACCATGGGGGCCTATGAGGAGACACACGGAAGAGGGAATGTCACATGGTTTCAGAGCAGGAAGCAGGAAGTGCAGGGGATCTAGTGATGCTGCTCTCATGTCACACATATAAATGTAAATGTCTTCAAAACTTTGTGAAATAAATAATGAAAGTAAATTGCAAAAATTCTCAGGAAAGCAATTCCTGTCAATTTACCTTAAGTAATTTTTGGACCACAGTTACCCTTTAACGCTCATTATTTTACATTTAACAATGCACTTTGTGCCTTTATGTTAACCCCACATCTGGCAAGTGCACTCTGTTTGCCCTGATCAGTCCCTAACATCTTCCAAAGCATTAAGCATGGTACACACCTTCCAATTTTTCCTCCTTACCGACTGCTCAGCACTTCCAACCGGTTGGCCAGGAGGAAGGACTGTTGGTCGCAGCAAAATAACCGCGGCCAACAGCCACGAGCAAGATTGTGGTCCATAGAAGACCAAACGATCAGTCATGGTTTTCCAACATGTCCAAACAAACGGTGATGGTCAGTCGGGCCGAATTATTGGATAGTGTGTACCTAGCATGTATGATAATTATGTCTGGACTTCCCCATCTAGTGGCAGATTTGTTTACTGCTGCCTGCTTTCTCTTCAAACCCGCTTTCCCTAACCAGTGTACCCTCATGGACTGAAAACTGGTGCTGTATGGTCTTCTACAGATTAATTCCATGGTTAATTGAATAAATGAGTGACTGATAATTAAAAGTTTCAGCAGGGACTTCAGCCCTCTCACTTCTGTGACAATAAAAGATACTGGTTAGTATGGTAAGTTTAATGGCAGCCTAATATGCCTTCTGGGTTTTTTTTTTCTTTAATGCTGTTTTTTATTGTACTCCAGGCATGTCAATAAAGTGATATTGCATAAACAAATTGTCTTTTAAGCTTTTACATTATCAGAAGAATAACCACAGTCATACACTAAAAGGGAAAGTTCACCCATAAAATAAAAAATTGGATATATTACATATTGTACATAAAACTGCAATTGTTAGAATGCATTAGAAATTGCAAAGCAGTTGACAGTGCTTGGACTTGGGCAAAAAATGTGTCAGAGTTACCTGCTGGTTCCCTGATATATGTTCTGATTTTAATATATATCAATAAAGTGTGTCAATCAGATATATCCCTGGATCTACACCAACATTATGTATCAATACCAGAAACATGTAACATTCTTCTCTGAACCCTTTTATACTTCCAAGATATCCTTTTTGTTCACAGGAATCCAAAACTGCACCACATGTTCCAAATGAGGCCTTACGGTTAACACTGGCTGGCCTACTGGAGGCGTACTGGAGCTGACTTATCACTGACTGGCGAACTGGAAAGTTGATTTAAAGGGTATGTCCACCCCTAAAATACAATTTTAATATTCTGCTCCCCCATGTCCCCCAGCCCCAACTGCATGTTTGTTTTTTTCAAAAAGCTCCCCAAACTCTTACTTACCTCCCCTCGATCCTCCGCCGCACTGCCGCCCCTCTGCTTGCGAGAATGCAAGCAGAGGGGCGGGACCGGCAGTCGCGTCTGTGATTGGCTGAGCGGCAGCCAATCACGGACGCGGCTGCCGCACATTCAGTGCAGCGGAGGAAAGCGGAGAGGTAAGTAAGAGTTTGGGGAGCTTTTTGAAGAAAAAAAACATGCGGTTGGGGCTGGGGGACATGGGGGAGCAGCATATTAAGGGGGTTTAATGCTAGGGGGAGGGATAGTAGAACGGGAGGGAGAGGGAGGGAGAGGGAGGGAGAGGGAGGGGGAGGGAGGGGGGAGAAGGGCTGCAGTGCGCATGGCAAATATATACCGGAGGCTAGATAGCAGGCAGAGACCTGCTATCCTCCTGGTGGTTAGTTTTGAGACTTTGGGGGGGGGGGGTTTACAGGAGAACCCTATGGAGCTGGGATGTGAGGTAAGGATTAAACTACACTACAAGGTGGGGCCAGTAGTTGGGGGGATTATAGTTTTGGGGGTGGACATGCCCTTTAATACTGACTAGTGAACTGGAGGGCTGACTTAACACTGGCTGGTGAAATGGAGGGTTGACTTAACACTAACTGGTGAACTGGGGGGCTGACAACACTGGCTAGTGGACTGGAGGGCCGACTTTACACTGACTGCTGAACTGTGGACAACACAGACTGGTAAATATAAGATGTCCACACAAACTTGTAAATATAAGATTCCCAGCCCACACAAAATGGTAAATACAACATGCTCTGCCCACAGAGACTTGTGAATATAAGATGCCCTTGTACCCAGCCCACACACACTGGTACATATAAAATGCCCTAATGCCCAACACGTACAGATTGGTACATGTAAGATGCACTCATTCCCAGCCCACATAGATTGGAACATATAAATGCCCTATTCCGCAGCCCACACAGGTTGGTATGTATAAGATGCCATCATGCCCATCCCACACAGACTGGTACATATAAGATGCCCTCATGCCCAGCAGTGGCGACTCTACACTGGGGCACAAGTTCACAGATGCTGTGCCCCCCCAAAATGTCCCCCTTCCCAACCATCCCGGTTCCTAAATAATTAAATTATTTATTAAATGAAGGTTTCATTTATGATTATGATTGAACTGATGAATTTATAATTGAAAAATTAATTAATGATTTAAAACATTTACTGATAAATTGGGGTTTATTTCATGATTAACAACTGATTCATTTATAATTAAAAACATTGCCAGCTCTCACCCCTTCCACTGGCAAGTGTTTAACCAGCCCTCCAGCCAGTATCTAACCAGCCCTCCAGCTAGTGTTAAACCAGCCCTCCAGCTAGTGTAAAACCAACCCCCCAGCTAGTGTTAAACCAACCCTCCAGCTAGTGTTAAACCAGCCCTCCAGCTAATTTTAAACCAGCCCTCCAACTAGTGTTAAACCAGCCCTCCTGTCAGTGTTTAACCACTGGCTGGTGGGCCACTAACATTGTTTAAATGTTGTTATTTTGTGACAAAAGGTCTAGATATACCCCTGCTTAAGGTCAGAACAAGTCCAAACTCATCTGCTGTTCTATTTGCCCAAGCTGGGGCATAAAAGGTATGTTATGCTTCTTTTAATGGTTTTTACTGTATGCAGCCAGGTAATGCTCTTTAACTAATCTTGTAGTTTAATTCTATAAAATTAAAATTCCTAGTTAAAAACACACACAGTTTAACTTTAAGGTATTAGCTGTTGCGTGCACCTTAAATTATACTGACATAGTTTATTATATATATATTATATATATTTTTTTTTTTTCATGTGCCCATATTGTGCCCCCCAATAACCCAGAAGATGGAGCCGTCACTGATGCCCAGTCCACATAGACTGGTATGTATAAGATGCCATCATGCCCAGCCCACACAGACTGGTACATATAAGAAGAAGGGAATATTCGGTTCCCGAAACGCGTGTCGGTTGTGCAGGTGAGGGTGGTGTTTGTCTCCTTCAATTTATCGGTGTGCTTTACCGGTTGGCGCTGTGCGGGCAGTTCATGTACTGGAATATTGGAAGATCGGTTTTGGTTTGAACATTACTCCTAAGCTATATGTCTCATTATGGATTGGCTTCACTTACCTGGCCACGTGACCTAGACGTCAGATTAGATCCCTATGCCCCATTTGCTGCTTTATACAGTCCATGTGACTTGGTCCGGGACTTTATATGATTACATAACTACGTGGGATGTGTACATGAAATACTTTGATTTAATGCTTTTTTGTATTGAAGAGACACTACCTTTGCTGCTTTTTTATTGGTTCATAGTAGTTAATGCATATTTGAGTTTTTATTCACTCATATGTATTTTCTAATAAACATATGTATTTAAATGTATACCTTACATTTATACATTGATTTATGTATGGATTTATACAAAGAACCCTTGTGGGCCCACCATACAGTTATTTACTTTTTGGGGGATAATTTATGGCAGTAGAGTGCCTTTGGACTCTGGGTCCTTAGTATAATCAGGTTCTGTTCTGACCATCTGGCAGGGAGTTGGTTTTTGTATAGTTTCTGTGAAGTCTATAGACTAGTATTTTCCTGTTTGCACCCACTTTCAGTAGTGTTATCTCCCTACTCCCTTCTTTTATTACATTTGTGGAGACGGGGATTCTTTTTTTAGCACATATAAGATGCCCTCATCCCTAGCCCACACAGACTGGCACATCAATGCCCTCATGCCCAGCACACAGACTGGTATATATAAGAAAAAAAGAAACAATGGCCTGGATAAAACTGTACTTAGTTCCCGAGGATGTATTTTATCCACACCAGGAGCTTTATTAATATAAACCCTTTATTTAAAGTGTCACTATACTCACTGAAACAACTTTACATTTTCTGAAACTACAATTTGAGACAAGTTAAATGATGGTACTCAAGTATTTATCTGTACTTGCTTTTCATTAAATTTTAAATGTTTAGTGAGTGCTCTTTATTGCCCCCACCCTCCCTTATTCACTGCCTTCTTGTAGTGTCTGTGTACACCCTGACCATAGACACTGCTCTGCTTACAGATCTCCCCCTCCCTCCCCCTTCTTTCTTTTTTCTGCTGATTTTCTCCTAATTGTTGCAGAAAGTGTACTGGCAGGCAGCAAAAGATCCTAGTTAGAGGTCATGGAAAGAAAACATATTATAATTTCTGCTTCAGGAGTGACAGGTCTTTCCCTGTTAATGCAAATATTTCAAATGAAGTTCTCAGAATCTACAGCTCAGATTTAAAATCCGAAAAAAGTATTTAAGTAGTGGAATCTTGTTGTATTCTAAAGGTACTATTTTTTTGATTTTTTTCGAAGGGTATGCATACCCTTTAATTGTTTTGAACCATATTATATCAGTTAACCTTTACATTATAATTGCTACTATAATCTAAGCTATCTGTACTTAGATGTTCTATAGAGTACAGGGAACATTTTTTCTCCTAGTGTGAAAGTTTATCTAAGAACACCTGTATATTGTAAGAATTTTCCCTAGTGAGTTGCATTTATGAGAAATAGATTTTGTAATTGTAACTGAGGCGTCCATGTTGCTGCCACAGCCCGTGTAGTCATCAAAGTGCCTTTTGAGCATGTGCACCTGTTGCCATGCCCCCTTGTAAGAAATCATGACCCTTTGCATGTATTAATATATAATTTATATATTCTATTTATAATGAATATTGGGCAATAGAGATAGACAGCATTCTCACACAGGACACCTGGTAAATTATGTTTGACAACATTTCCATGGAAGGCAGGATACTGCATTCCCATGATAATTCTAGTTTATTACACAGGGAGTTAAGCTGGGTACACACATTAACGATTAAGCCCCGATACCGTCGGATCCGACGGTATCGGGGCTTAATCGTTACGTGTGTACGTTCGTTTCCCGAACGAGCGCGCGGCCGCCAAACGATCGGGTCGGCCGAACGCTCGTTCGGGAAAGGCCGAAAATTTCCATCGGCCGCGCTAGACTCCTATAGGGAGTCTAGCGCGGCCGATGGAAACACACAGTCCCGAGCGTTCTCCCTATAGGGAGAACGCTGGACTTGTGTATGCAGATCTTGAAGATGGCAGACAGGATCTTGCAGATCCTGTCTGTCATCTTTCAGAAATCTGTACTGTGTGTACCTAGCTTAAATTAAGGTTGGTTCCTGGACTGGACAAATTAATAGGATATGAACAATAGGTAGCCAGTTTTCATTTACATACTGTGTATCACATGGACACCTTGTCTATGGGAACAGGAAGAAAAAGATCCTGTCCATGTTTGCAGGATATGATTGATCATGGACACTGTGTGGGGGTGTGTGGAATGGTAAATCGCAAATAAGCTGGGGTAGAATCAGAGCAGGATTATCCACAAGTCAACCCTAGGCACCTGCCTAGGGCCCAGGAAACATCTGGGGGCCCAGCTTCAGAAGCAGTAACAAAAAAGTCTATATGATATATGTAGCAAAAAAGGGGGCCCTAAATGATGGCACTGCCTTGGGCCCCATATGATCTTAATCCATCTCTGGGTAGAATCCAGTAAAGGGGAGAATCATTTTGGATTTCAGGGACCTCTCTTTGCACTAAAGAAGTAGAGAAGCTGTCTTGTACCAAGGGAGGCTCTTGGACAAGGAGAAGCCAGTTGGACTACTGAGAGACTGAGGACACAGGCGTGGACTTGATTAAGTAAACAATATATATTGGTTTTTCATACATTTATCAGTGTGATTTCTTTCTAACCCCAAAAGAACGGTATAAAGATTTATATATATATGTCTAATAAATAAAGGGCCCTATTTATAAAAGATCGGTATCGTTATCGTAAAATACCGATCGTTATCGTAAAATAACGACCGGGTTTTTACCGATAACGACTGTTATTTACCTATAATGACCGTTATTTACCGATATCGTTAAATACCGGTCGTTATCGGTAAATAACGGTCGTTATCGGTAAAAACCCGGACGTTATTTTACGATAACGATTGGTATTTTACGATAATGATACCGATCTTTTATAAATAGGGCCCAAAGAGCTATAAATCTTACACCCTGATCTCACTTTTCACTGTATCTATGCAAAGAGTATTTCCTATACAGATGTCTCCACACCAATATAGAAGTCCCTAATAAGACTTGTCCTCAATAATCAGAATTTGCCCCAGATTTGCAGCCCTTGCCCCCCTGGATATGAAGCTGACTCACTTCCTATATGCTAGCATTTGGTAGCTTGTAGCAGACACTAGCAATAATTCTATCCCCCTTAATGTTGCTATTCCAGTTATATTTGCTTCTGCTTTAACATCAATATTGAGTTATATCATTTAAAGGGCAAGTCCAGCCACAAAATGAAAACTTACATACAGATAAATCACCCCCCAAACAGGGCCATCTCTAGACTTTTGCAAGCTGAAAAAAAACCCCAAATGTTGCCTGCCCCCTCGTCGCGCTGCTGGAAGGGGTGTGGTTTTATAACTGAAAGTGGGTGATGCTTTATCCAGAAGTGGGTGTGGCTTGTCCAGAAGTTGGAGGGGCTTTATACAGATGACTGGTAAATGGTGCCCACAGTGACTGGTATTAGATGCCCACAGTGACTGGTAAATTATGCCCAACATTGATTTTTGATCTGCAGGGCTGAGAGGCACAGAGAGGCACAGTACCTTGTCTTAACTGTAATTGTTGCAACGCCATAATTAAAGGTGAAAAGGTATGTCACCCCACTAAAGGGTATGATATTCCAATGAGACACTACTCAACATGCGATACTAAAGAAGTAGTGTATATGGTTAAGTGTCCATGTGGCATGGTATACATAGGACAGACACAGAGACAAGTGAAACTAAGAATACAAGAACATAAAAGGAATATTAGAAATTATACCCCAGGAACTCAATCAGACACCTCTATAGCTAGACATTTTCATGAGAAAGGCCACACCCCAGCACAATTGAAGTGGTGTATTCTAGACAAGGTTAACAGGCCAGCAAGAGGGGGAGATATCAAAAAACTATTGTTACAAGTAGAAGCTAGGTGGATTAAAAGTATGCAAGCCTGAGTCCACTAGGACGAATGATACATGGTCCATTAAACCATTTTTATATAAGATATGTGGATTGATTTAGATATATTCTTGTTTTATAGGTCATATTATTAAACTGCGAGATAGGTACGTGGAGATTATTCATTTTTTTATATAAAAGTTATTTTATATAAAGTTTATATAAAGGGTTTAAAGTTTATGACATATGTATCACCTTATGGAAACTATAACGTAATCGATTTATATGCTGGATTTAATTATTGCACTTTGATTGTTATTTTATGGAAGCACATATTTTTAAATTTTGAAATATAATGTATTTAAATGTTGGAGTTATTTATTGCACAGGTCACTTTGATCGTATTTGCAATAGAGTATAGTATTGTAACACAAAGTATGCATGGATTTTACACAAGGTTTTATTTGTGAATATAATGTATTTATGTGTTTTGGGCACCTAGAATGTGTTTTTTGAAAAATGGACTCAACATCATAGCCAAAGGCTTATTGAAAGGAGTATCTTGGAATTACGGATCACCAATATATACTGGACACTTCAACTATGGGACTGAAATTTGAACACTATGGGTTACCATACAAAGGGGGTGGAGCTACAAAGGGTATTTAATTGTGTATTGCACTATGGTGTTTTGCTTGAGAAAGGGTCGGTGTGGACCCGAAACATGTCGCAATAAAAATATCAGCAGATTACAGCTGAGTGGACGCCTCCTCATTTTATATATTTGATATACTGACAAACATTGATTTTGATTAAATTAATTGCCAGTCAGAAGGGAGGGTGAGGAGTTGTAGCTGCATTCTGTTGTGGAATGAATGTCACAGCTTTCCCTGCTATTTAAAGTGACAGTACCCCCAGAAAATGTGTTTTTTTATGGAATTTCTGGGGGGCCCTGGCTCCTGGGCCCCAGGCACATGGAAAAACCATGTGGCCCAGTCACATGCCAGAAAAACGTACAAGAAAACTGCTGCTTTCCTATAGGGTGCTGCTCTGCAATGTGCTTCACCCTGCCTCATTACAGGCAGCCCTGCCCCCAAAACCCTAATTGGCAATAGTTTGAAATCTGAAATATATAAGTCTAACCTGAAATCCTGCACAATCTCCTGTTTCCTGTTTCCGCTTCCTGGTACTTCCAGGAAGCCGAAACTGGCTTCCTGGACATCACAGCCAATGACTGAATGTTAATCCCCTATCTGCCTCTTCTGAGCATGCCCAGGCTCAGTACAGGTTTCTAAATTGCTGTTTCCATGAGGCATCCAGAAGCATAGCAGGCATGCAGTAATGAATTCATAGGACAAACTATGATATATCAACATATTTGAGGCTATTATTTCTAAAATATGTTCTTATGAGGGTGGAGTTGCCCTATAAAGGAGAATTAGAGTATGTATAAAGTTTAATAAAAAAACAATTAAAACAAAATGTACTTGGGACAGGGATATAGTACTGATAATTCCTACCAACCAATATCGTTTCTGTGAGGATCACTAGCCCAAAGAAAACACATTCTGACATCTTTCTCTTGGCTTCAGCACTATCTTTAATACAGGAATAGTCCAGGACCAACCTGGTAAATGAAAACTCTATGTGCTGTAGCTCCTCAATAAAACAATTTTGTGAGGTAGGAATAATCAAGCCTACCCCCAGGTACTTTACATTTTTAAAAAGCTAATTTTTAGAGTATAGTTATCCTTTAAATTTTGTTCTACTCTCCATCGTTACACATTGTAAATTGCTTTAAACCTGTGGTAAGGGCAATCTGGAGATGTATAAGCTCCCTGGTGGTATAATTGTGCATTGGAGTGAAGGACATATCTATAAAAGAAGCACCAGAAGACAAAAAGTGTAATCTAATTTCCCCAAGTAACAATTCCTACAGACTAAATATTATATAATCTAATGTAACTATTACCGTGTTATTTCTGAAATTGGAATTTTCCAAATTTAAGAATAAATGTTTGTTCATGTACCAGCAGATTTGTGAAATATTTTGTGATATGCTGGGGGGGGGTACCAAAATACACAATAGAAACAAACAGGGGACTTCCGCACACCCGAACAAGGTAAGTAAGCGCTCACGGTGCCATAGCCAATGGCGAGCAAATCCAAGAGAGAACAGTCCAGAGAGCACACCAGTCTTAAAGTATATGTAAACTGAAACAGTAACCTAAAGTTATTAGATAGCTGGGGCTGTAAGCTGTACATGTGTAGGGGTTTTTTTGTTCTAGATTCTTGTGGGGGCGGGCCTAGGAGCAACCTTAGCATGGAGGAGAATGCCAGGCAGAAAGGAACACTTAGTTAGGGGGTGGGAAGGGAATAACAATTTTCAAAGATTTTCGAATGTACGGAGCTATTTTTGATAATTTTTTTGATAATTTTTTCGAAAATATCTTCGAACGTTCGAAAATCTTCTAAAATACGATCGGACACCACTTTAGCGTTTCTATCGTATTCCATTCCATCGTATTTTTGAAGATCGAACGTTCGAGGCTATTTTCAATAATTTTCTAAAATAACCTTGAACATTCGAAAATACGATTGGAAACTCGAAAGTGTATTTTCGAATGTTCGAAAAAGCTAAGCAAAATTTATAAAATAAATTACAGAATATTATACCTTTTGTGTATTATATAGTGAATAATACACTCTACTGTAAATTATGAGGATATGCTATACAGGGCAAGGAACTCCAATGTAACTTTTAAGATCCTGTTAATTTACAGTAGGGGGGCCCATTATCATGAAGAGTTATAGACCAGCTTTCGGTGTTTACACACCTCGCTCTCCACTCCCGGCACATTAAAACTCGGTAGCATGGTTGGACACAGCATGAATGGAGACTGGCATGAGCATTGTCTGTACAGGAGGGAACAAATTCCGTGCTATAAATGGCTAGCTACTAATAGCAGCGTGCCGATTATAACAAAATTATTTACAATTGGGACACATTGAGATCAATGGAAGGGGTGGATTATATTAAAATTACTATTTAGTTTGCCTTGAGTCCTATGTAATAGCCATACCTTATTAAAATGCAGCAAATCCTTTCATTGCACTACAGCTTATTGCTTTTGAAAATATTTAGAAGACCTTTCATTTTCGTTAATGTGTTTTTAAACTTTATATAAAAGCAATATGGCTAGTCTGGGATTCTGGCTCAGAGCGGACATTACTATGGGGCAATAGTTACATATATAATCAGTTTTACTAGATGGTTTGTTGTTAGGGGGTTAGGAGCTTTTTGTGAGCAGTGGGTTCTTAAAAGGTGAAACTCAAAAAAAAAAACAAATGCAGAAGAAAATCTGCATGTGTGTGGTGCAAGAATATATTCACTCAAAAATATTGAAAAATATTTACACAGTAGCCCTAATATAATTTCCCCCCTAATATTTTTTTTATTTTTCCACATTTGTATATAAACATTGATTTAGTTATAAATTAGCCATTCACTGTTTGTTAGGGTTATTAGACATGGAGGAATGTAACAGTACATACATATATATGAGAATACAACACTGCAGTAGCTTAACAGTTGTTCCATTTCGGATGTCCTTTAGTTCAAAATTTTATCAGTCCATGGTTGAACATTTATGCATTGGTTTTTATGCAGATTTAATATAAAATTAAATCATATTTAAACAATAACTGTCTCAATTTTTTTATTCATACCTGGTTATCTTGTAGCATTAACCTTCTCAGTTAATAGTTGGCTTCTCCGCCTATGGTTCTGGGCTTAGTGAAGTTAGGGGTTCTAATTCCCCAGAAGTGAGCCCTAATATATGTTTAGTATTGCAGTATGAATTGTGCACAGCTCTGTGCAATCCATTTCCCAATCATTTAAAGGTGAATGTTGAAGAGTAGGAACTTATAGAAACAACATAGCACAGTGTTGTAGGGAGTGAGGTAATGACAGTAAATCTGATCTCAGCAGAGCTCTGACCAGTGCATCTCTAATTAAAGGGGAATGTTGGAGGATAGAGAGGTGTTTTTATTTATGCAAAAAAATTCTCGCAGGCAGCTCTAGGGTTGCCACCTTTCCCTTTGAGACTCGAAAAATATAAAATATACATGGTAAAAGGCTGGTCTGTATTTAGGTTAGAAACAAGAGCCAGGCTGCATATGCATAGGTTTCAGTGCAGCCATACAGCATTGCATTCAATGAACTGATGCTTAGCCTTGCAGCATTTAGATTTTAAATATGTTCAGGTCTTAAGGATTAGTTCACTCAGTAAGTTTGGTTATAATTGAAAAACGGGAGGTAAAGGAGCTATGTCTTTCCTCCCATCTTTCAATTAATGTAAAAGGAGCCAGGAACGAAGGTAGAAAACTTACCCACCAATCCACCACTGGCTTCACGGACAGGTGCAGACTGTTTCCGGCTTTTAACTAAACTATAGGGTGCATTTGTGTGCATATTAAAGCTGTATGCAGTCGGAAACTAAAAAAACTGGAGGAACTAAAAGAACATTTACTTTTTTTTTTTTTTATTAGGTCCTGAAATAGGGATTTTTTTATTAAATTCAAAATAGTACATTTTGCATTAAGCTCTGCAGGATGAAATATTGCCTAAAACTAAACATTTTCCATCATATTTTATAAAACATTTAAGAGTTATCTCTACAATTTTGAAAATATATAGAGTGAGACATGTTAAGAAGACTTGCTGATCTAGCTCTTGAAGCATAGTAGGAAATATTATCCTAGAAAAAAAAAAATATATATATAACATTGAAAGAATATACAACACAATAAATATATCTGTAAATACAGACTTTCTAAGCTGACATATTCTAATGCAATGTTCATATTATCTTTATTGGATTGTCTGTGATAAATGTACCTTTAAAACCGTTTATTATGTTTAGGTTCAAAGAAATTGCAAGCTTTACTGAATTAACAAATATTATTACACTACCATTTTCATGCCAAAGTTACATTGATAATGACATTTACCTACTAATTACTTTGCTCACAAAGGCTTTTTATTTAAACCTTTGTCATTGTCTATTTATTTATAATTTACTTACCAAGGTGTTCTTAGTATTTGTAGGTATTGATGCAGTAATATTCGGTTCAGCTGAAGTTTTAAGATCCAGGCTGTAAACACATAACTCAGAGGACGGTGCTATGTTTTCCCAACCTGCTAAACAGTGCTGGTTGATAAAGAACAAAATGTTTAGAGATTTGCATTGCATAATAAGCTTTATGCTTGTGAAGGTTCTCATTCATCCAGGTCATGATATATCTGTTGTATTCAGTTAGATCAACTGGACTTAAAGTTTAGTTTTTGAAGACATTTCGCTAGTGTCAGACTGGCTGACACTAGCTAATTCAGAATGACTTAAGGTGTCAAAACAGCATTGTACATGGCAGACAGTTGGCATATTGGCAAAGGAATGTGATTGGTTCAAGAGAGGTGTCGAGGAGGCCATTTATGTGAAAATAAAGAAACCAAGCCTGAATAGGAGGGGGGGGGGTTTCGACACCAACTGTCTGCCATATATAATGCTGTTTTAACACCTTACCCTGGGCATTCCTATAACACCTCTTAGCCACAATGCATCCACGCCTTGTATTCAGAAGGTCCTTAACCCTTGGTTATGATTTCCAAATGGGACTTTCCAGGGTACACAATTGCCAACAGATTCTTGTACAAGTCATTCTGAATTGAAAAAGCCAGTCAGGTGACAAGCAAAACATCTTCAAGAGCTAAAAAAAAATATATTATCTTCTTTTAAATAGAGGAGAATGTTGTCACTACAACAATAACGGAAAGAACTACAAGTTACTGTACCACAAACACTTTTAATTAGAAAAAATACGCTATTCGAAAGGATACTGAACAAACTGTGTGTTTTAGAATTATTTTGAACGCCATCTCTATTTAACATCTATTAAAGGCAAAACAGATTCTGTAGTCTATCGATCAATATGGTAAACAGAAACAGCTTTTTGATTTATTTGATCTAAAAGTTATTTAATTGAAAAAAAACAAATTGATCTAATTGATGTCCAGCTTTAGAATGTCTTTAAAATTAACTAGTTTAGCAAGAACTAGTCACTACATAACAATCTACTGTGGTATTAACAGAACAAACCCTACCCACATTCCCTTATGTGGCTTGAAGACACACAAAGCCCAGGCTAAAGCCATCTGTAAAAAAAAAATAAAACAGTGTGATCTTCCTTCTTTCTCAGTTGATCTCCTGAGGAAGGTACCCCGAAACATTGCGTTGATGTGCTGTTTACAATAAGAATTTAATAAATAGCTTTTAGAGTTCACCCCTCTATGTTGATATTCTAGCAATCCATAGTGACCAATTATTAATGATATGAGTAACACATGTAAAAATCTGATTAGATGCTATAGCTTAGTTTTCTAAAGTAAAATGGAACTTTTTATAGTCACAAATATACAAAAGGTACCTCCTAGGTGTCTAATCCCTTCTGGCCACCTCTCTGCCAGATATGCAATACTCCACAATATAAAGAATAGGGCTGTCCAGTCGTTTATGTTGTTATAAGGGGTAATCCCATTTTATTGCAGATACACCAACACACAGCGTTTCGGCCGCTTGGCCTTGGCCAACACTTGATAAAGGCCAAGCAGCCGAAATGTTGTGTGTTAGTGTATCTGCAATAAAATGGGATTACCCCTTGCAATAATATAAACGATTGGACAACCCTATTCTTTATATTGTGGAGTATAGAAGGTTTCTAGAGCACAACTCGTATCATATACAATGAGGGACACACTCACAGCTCCTTCATGTGGCTTTAATTAATTGTGAAATATGTGCAAGACGTTTCAGGGTGTCCCCCTATTTTTTTCACAATAAAATTCACATGAAGAAGCTATGAGTGCATCCCTCATTGTATATAGTTTGGATATGATAGCCGTTTATAGTTAGTAGCCCAGAGAGTAACAGCACCACCAAAAATCAAGTGGAGTTAAGGAGACTCTAATCTCTGATATATATAAAATATATATAAAAACTGCCCATTCATATCTGCTAGTAGGTGGTGTACCTGCAAACAGACTCTCTTACTTACTCGGTCATGCAATGTTAAAAGGCTTGTGGACACACACTAATAGTGTAGATAAAACTAGTCTTTTAAGTGGTAGACTTACCGATGGTAAAGAGAGGGTGTCCGTAGGGTCAAAGCTTTTCCTTCTGTGTGCTTTATATTTATATGGAGGAAGAAGCGAGGATCTAGGAATGCTAACACTATAAAAAAAAACACATTAACATTCAAAAACATAATTTCACTCCATATAATCTCTTCAATGTTTTAATAGAATTCCTGAAACAACTACAGAAATAGTCAGCAGAGACCCTAAAAAATCTTTAGAAAATCACTGGTTTATTGTCTACATGATAACATTTACCACAAATTTGGTAAATTGTAACTGTATTAGTGCACTTGTAGCATACAAAAAGATGAGAAAGTATAGTGTGTGATACTCTATTTATTTGCACTAACAATAGTATTATTAATAGATTAGCTTTCGGGAGCTTTCTCCCTTCTTCAGATCTTTACATCATCTGGCAACAAAAGAAGTAACATAGATCAGTTACGGTTTTTGTCTTAATTCTCATGCAATAAATTCTGCAACTAGCCCCTTAACTCTGCCATGATTGTAATATAGGAGGAATGATATTACATTCAGAAATCAGTATTGTTCTTGTTGAACCAGGGATCCTTTCTGATTCCCTTGACTTTGAATATAGCCAGGAAGATTCAATATCCCTTAAAATTGTACTTAAAAACTGGTACATTGTGAGCTCTGATAAGGAATATGGCAAGGTATTTATCGATATTTCACTCTTCTCATATAAACATTCTTTAAACTTAGGAGACCACTTCCCTCTGATACTGAACATATATTGTATTCTTCAGGGATCCCAAAGTGGGCATATTTCCCTGTCCAAAATGCTAAATGTGCAATGCCATTATAAGTATGTATACCATTCCAGGAAAGGAACTGCAATCCCCTAAAAAAACAAAAACAAAACCTGTATAAAGATGGGGGAAAAAATCATTCCTGTGGGAATCGGAAATATCTCTGGATCCATCCAAATTTATGTATCAATAAAATTAAAATGTAACATTCTATCAGGGAAATTCAACATCGATAAAGTAAAGTCCACACAACCCGATATCAGGTTAACATGATTTTCACACTTATTTTATGGGGGCAGCGATATTTCCAACTGTTTTTGGAAATAACACTACATTCCCCATACAACACCCCATTAGTTAATTTTTTCTAAGCAAAACTTAACAATGTATGGTTACGTTAAACGAGTGCAAAGCGAGCATCCTACCTTGTGATCCAATAACAGAAGTAATCTCGTATTGCTGCAAGGTAAGATGCGCGGTTTTGAGATATTGAATTCCCTCCTTCAATTTTAGAAACTCACCCAGCTTTCTTTTGAAACTGACTAATGAACCTGCCATCACAATGTCCAATGGAAGACAGTTCCATAGTTTTACCATTCTCACAGTGAAAAACCCCTTCCAAACTTGAAAGACTAAACTTCTTTTCTTCCGGTCTTAAATGATGACCGCATGTCCTATGACATGTTTTATTTGTGAACAATGCACCAGATATTTTATTGTAAGGCCCATAAATGTATTTATATACATTGATTATATACCCAATCAAGAGCCTTTTCTCTAGACAGTGTTGGTGACACCAACAATTAAGTTACCCTCCTTCCTGTTGCCCAAATCCACCCATATTGTTTTTGCTTTAACGTCAATATCAACAGTTCTGAGTAACATTCTGCCTAATTTTGCAATATCTGTAAAATACCTGCTGGTCTTTAAGCCTAAATACCTGTATTGAGTCAATTGAGTAAAAAAAAAAAATCTTTTATAGTCATTTGTTACATTGTAACAGTTCATTACAAATCCATCTATATGGTGTCTTACTTTTTGAAGTTTAAAATCTCCATCGACTGCCAGACTCTGGAATTCCCCACTAACAAAGTTCTTTATACTTTTTAATTTTTTTCTCCGAGAAGGTAGGATTTAATTTTGGATATAATTCAGCGAAATGAATCTTTTGAATGTGTATAACATATATACCAACCATTCATATTATGGATACAACCTTTGTTTTTGGAACAAACACTGTTCTACACAGTATGGACATTTGATGGAATTGCACTTGGATGGTCAATTACACTGACCATGGTCTAACGGACATTCTTTCGTATTAAGTCACCTCAGTTTATACCTGAGGAAGGGGATTTAGTTTTGGAAACATAGTGTGTTTAGGTCAGTTTATATTAAGTAAATTACACTTATTGATTTTTTAAGTGTGTGCCCATTTTTTGATGTAATGTTACTATTAGAGATGGACACAAAACCGAACTCGAACCTGAGTTCAAGCCAAACTTTATGAGTTCGCACGAACTCAAAACTATTCGAAATAGTTCGTACTCAAACTAGTTAGATTTTCTGGACTCGCAGGATTATTTTCGAAAATATGATTGGTTAATGTGTTGTGATCATATGATTGCAAGCATTGAAATCTTAACCAATCACAATTGGATTTGGTCTTTCTGCAAACCTATATAAAGAGCTGCAAACCTCCGTGGAATTCATTGCAGCTAAAAAAAGAAGACTTCGGATCAAGAGGTCGGCAACACCGGTGATGTTGACATCGCCAGTGGTGTCACTGGCGGCCACAGTGACATCAGTGGTGTTGGTGTTGCCGACAAGAAGACGCAGAGACCTAAAGAGGTCCTTTTTAGGACCAAGGGGGTCTTGGTTTTGAGCTGCAGGACCCCCCACAAAGGCAATTGTCAGGGCCATAAAGGCATTTCTAAGTGCCGGGGAGGGGGGTCCCGGTTTGAGCTGCAGGACCCCTTAAAACCCCTTAAGCCCCAAAGGGCCAGGTCAGGGCCACAAGGGCTCTTCTAAGTGCTGCAACGGCACTTACAAGAGCCCGGGGGGGGGGGGGCGGTTCGAGCATTGTCGGCCATTCTGTAATCTTTGAGCACTTGATTTCCGGAATCCCCGGCCGTTCAGGGATTTTCAAAATTGGCCATTCGAGTTTTACTGAATGTTCGGAAATCTTCGAAAATTTGATCGAATGTTTGAGGATTACCAAGAGCGGTCTGTGTTAACCGGAAGTAGCACCGGTGTGCGCTACGTCTGTTTTTTTTGCTGTTACCCGCTCACGGACGTGTTCCCCAGACCATATGCCAGGTCCCAGAGGCCTGTAAGGTAAGTTTACATTGCTATATTTCGGAAAGTTCATCCAAACTATTTACCCCCATTGACTTTCGAACTTTCATACTTTTTTGGAAGTTCGAAAATGGACAGAACTTTATGAAGTTCAGCCATCTCTAGTCACTATATTACAGTCTAAACTTTTGTGTGGCATTTGTTGGTCACGCAGTTCCAATTTTATTCCACCCCAAAACCTTGTCAATTTTCTGATCCTGAAGCAGCTGCAAAAAATTCTGTTTAAAATGACACTTATCCATATTACTTCACCACAAAATAAGTAAGGGCTAGGCCCCACTACCCAGTGCATGAAAGCACTCATGAATCAGGCAAAGCATTGAAATGTCATGCAATTCGTGCGCTTCCTTTGACGTTCCCCTATCATAGCGCATGCACACATGTTCCCCTATCATAGCGCATGCACACATGTTTCCCTATCATAGTGCATGCGATGCGCACCAAAAATGCCCCACTATATCCGCTGCCATGGGAAAAAAGGGCTGAAGTGCAGTGCAAGATAGTGGACATAGTGGGGCATCCCACATTATTTACACTGGCGTGCCCTAGGTCACAGCCAAAAAAAGCCTAGTGGGGCCCAGCCTTTAGTGTAACTTATTTGGATTTGCAGATGTTAGTGCATTGCCCCCTCAGTTCTTTAAAGGACATGTATAGGTGTGTGTTCTGTGGCGGACATACCCTTTAAAACACAGAATCTCAGTACTTTTGGACACAAGAGTTTGGGGCAGAAACATGTACATATTTAAATACAAACCGAATATAGGCAGGCTCCTCCAAAGCTGGAGAATGTTTTGACCTGCGTCGCTTACAGATTGGGCATGCAGCCTCTGTTCCTAGGGGAGATGTAAACAAGCGACCATTGACACGATAGCAGTAGACACCTGAAGTGAAACAAAACAGTAAATTAACATTTCCATTTTTGTTATCACACAACTCACAGTATCATAGTGTTTACTGTCAACATTAATCCTACACTCAGCAGCGTAACTACTGCCCTGTGACCCCCACAGGGGGGCCTGGGGATAGAGAGGGCCCTGCCACACATCAGAACAACAAAATTCTAACCATCAAAAACTGGTTGAACAATTGATTAACTAAAAGGTTGGTACAATCGGCTGTAGTTTTAATTAAAAAGCAGTGACCAGCTCCTTAAAAACAGCTCTTCAGTAAACCTTACAGGACCCGCTCCAGCACCGACTTCACTGACAGTCTCCAACACGTCCTCGCTCCTTCGCACTGTGTGCGCATCCGTGCACAGTGCAAAGGACTGGAGATGCGCCGGAGGCTTCTGGGATTTCGTCGCTGGAGCGGGTCTGCAAGTAAGTAAGTGTCTCCTCCTCTCCTGTAAGATTTACTGAAGAACACAGAAGATAATAATGTGAAAATAATATTTTGCATACATAAAAAAATTGCTGCCTTCTGCAGATCCTTGACTCGGGTTTAATTAACCTGCAGACAAGGCAAGAGATTATAAATCTTCTCACATCTTTAAAGTTTCCTATCTCAGCACATAAAACTTTCCCTAATTATCTATTAAGACCGCCTATTGCATGTTTGCAATTAAAAGTTGCACTCCTTGTTTGCCCTTTGGCAGAATTTGGGAATATCCAAAGTAAAGCTTTATAGTTCTTGCTACAAGTACATAATAAATAGGCAACTTAATTTCATATTCAGTGGAACCATCATGTATTTTACTTTTCTCAATTTGGGAAAGTAGCAATTGTTCAGAAAAGTGAGATCAGTAACATAAATAAGCTTTCCTAATCAATCAGTTCAACACAATACTGCAACGCTTGGAAGAGTTACTTATTGGAAGTATTGGTGAGCATTTTGCTGCCTAGGGAGTTTGTATAAAAGGCTCAGAAACTTTTAGCATCCAAATAAACCTGTGTGTGTGTTTATCATTGGAGGTAGACAAAATTACAGGACCACTAGCAGTGCAAAATGTGTGTTTTGATTAAAGCAGAATTACCTCACATGATCTGTAGTTATTAATAGCCATTTGGTCTAGATTAGTAGAGGGGTTGGGATGTGCATTAATATCTCTGGCATATTTGGCTATTAAGGGGATATTGGTTCCCACTACAATTTTGTGTATTTATGTGCATAGCATTCAGGACTTAGATCTATGGTGCCAAGCTTATACATCAACATTCATAAAACAATTATTACTTGGACAAGACTCGTGTGTTTTAGAGTCTGTTAGGACGTTGAATGCAAACCAGAGGCCTGCACTACACTGATGATGGCTCAATAAAGCCGAAACCGGTCTGTAGTTCCCAGATGTCTTTGTTCCTTATTTGTAGGGCATCTGAAGTTTATGCTACAACTCAAAAAAAAAAAAATATGAAAACATGTGTAGCACTTTATACACAATATTGTTTATTCTGTCAGTAAAGTATTTAAATGCATAAACTGTACCTGAGCTGTGCACACCTACCCATCATTTATTGTATGAAAGGAACTGGTAAACTCCTTTTTACCTGATGAACTACATGTCCCAAGAGGCTCTGCAACAGGAAGTCTATGAAGAAAGCCAATAGGGAGTAATCTCAGGCAAGACAGGAAAAGGAGGACATTCCAGTTTGGTACTGTTCAGGAGGAGAGCTGCCACATGTTGCAGAGGCTTTTGTACAGGCCTTGATCTATATGAACTGGATGAGGTGCTTGCAGAACTTCACCTGTAGTGCATGCTGTGGATCTGGAGCCTGGTGTCCTTTGAATATCAGTAAGGTGACTTTGGATTTGTGTGGGGAACAGGCCACTAGTTCAAGGTGATCACCCATCACTGATCAATCTGACTGTCAGACTGTGCACCCTTACCAGAGGAAACCCCTGTGTAATCAACCAGTTATTCCTCTGATTAAAGTACCCTGTCTATACTGGCTTGCAGTGGGACATCCAAAGGAGATACTATTTTTATCACTACTAACAGTAAACTTAACAAAGCAAGTTTAAACCCTGCTAAGGATAAATTACAGACTGCAGGATTATATTAAAGTTTATCTGCAACAGTTACCCACTCTGCTCATTTGGAATATAAGAGTGACAGATAACTTCTACTATTCCATCAGAACTGTGCTCTCAGCTCAACAGTTAAAATACTTGCAGTTAATATATTTTACAAAAATAGGTTGTACACAAATAAACTGTAACGTGAATATTAAGATATGTATATTAAGGTAACAAAGTTTGCATAATTGTTCATTGTTGCTGTCATTGTATTATATTTTTCTGCCAGGTTCAGAAAATTAAATCTGGACCTTTTGGTTGCTATCTTTGTGCTGGTGTCTATTAACTGGGATCATAGGGGTGTCACTGGGGCAACACAGTATACCTGCAACTAATAATCTTGAGCCACACCCAAGGGTGGGCTACACATGAAAAAAAAAAAGGTTTGGCTATGCAACTACTTAATTCCATTGTATGAATGGACAATAACCTGTTATAACAGGTCAAGGTTCCAACAATATTAAGAAAGTGAAAGGTACTAATACAGAGTAGAGGTAAATACAAGACTGTGATAAGAAATGGTTCCTAAAGAGCAAAAAACACCAGTAACCCTATTGACAAACCTTCCTTTCTCATATCATCTGCCAAGGAGTTCTTAACCAAATAAAACCATGAGGCCATAGGCCAATGCCTTTATACAGGTCATGTAACTCCACGGTGATGTTTAGTATCCTAATATTTTATATTGTTAAGGAGTCACGTGACACTAATGACATAGCTAAGCACCAATTATACTGCATGACATAGCTAAGTACATTAAATAAGGATCAAATGTACACACTGTTGGGTGTATTACAAGCATACAACCCAATAGTGTGACGGGGAGTCAAAGACAGAGCCCACGGAAGCCTTATCCCCAAAAAGTCATCCCCCTTAAAGAAGGACATCCCAGTCACCTGGTCACCCCTTCCATGACCCCAGGCAAGGAGGCTATGTGGACAAAGTCCTCATTTCCCATTTACTGCCTATATTTATAACTTGATATCTGCCTCATAGTAGGTCAGGTGAAGATGGGGAGCTGTACAGTGAGCCTGATGGAATGGCAGTGATTTAATATTAAGATACAGAATAAGCTAAAGACAATATTACTAGAGAAATATTAGCAATCTGTAGTGACATTTACAAATCAACTTTAGTTTATAACTATTCATTTCATGAAAAAAAAAATGTTTTCCAAACTTGAAATCCCTGAATTATGCTTTGAAAATGACGAGAGTTCATATTTGTTGAATAAAAACTTGGGGGCAGAATAAAATTAACATTATGAAGTGCATTATCCTTTGTAACAAACAAAATCACGTCTTCATTCTTTTCAAATCTTTCAAAGCAAACTGAGTCAGTCAGGGCATGCCTGGAGCAATACTATACAGACATAGACACCAGAAATAAATGGAGTAATTGTGTTCCAAAATAGCCTTAACACACAGATGAAAAATTATAGTTGAAGACCTCCTTATCTTCATTCATACCCCTAGAGAGACCTCAGATACATGCAGGTTAGTGATTGGAAGACAAAGTCTCCCACACGGGAGAGGTTGTCCATCTGTTAAAGCTCCGGGCAAGACGAGAGTGTGTGGCTAAGCTTGCTAACCTATTTTCTTAATCACCAAATTAGCCCTTGGAATCCACAGAAACTATAATACATTTACATAAATGCTATGAGAATAAGAAGCAGTTTCTTTTCTAATTCTGATTCAATGTGGTCTTTTAAAGGAGAACTAAAAGTTAAAATGAAAAGGACTTGTTTACGTCGGAGGCACAGATGAATGTTGTCTCTTTTTTCCACTCTAGCTGCAGTAGTGACAAGGCAGGGAGGCTCCTGCAGGGGAACTTACAATCTTCTGCTATTGACTCCAAGTGAAGCACATACTGACCATGACATTTGTAGGGGTAGTTGGATCACCCAGAATTCAGAGACAGGAAGCAGATCATGTGACTTGTCAGGGTAGAGTTCACCAGTTCCAGAGGAAAAATGTGAGTCTTATCACTACTGAGCACCTTAAGCTCAGTTGTGCATTCAAGGTTGCAACCTCTGACAGCCCTGACGAATGGCCAATACAGGCAACAATCAGTTCATATATGGGCATTTGATCGTTGATAATTCATAGAAAGTTCATCCGGCAGTCGTACATCTCGGGAGCTTAAGAGGTAAGTAGCCTATTGAGTGTTTTATTTCACTATTAGTTCAGTTTTAAAGTATAATGTGAAAAATCAACAACTTTGGCTAATTATTATTGAAAACAATTAAAAATGTCTGTGCAAATATAATGAAAGTCAGGGAACAACTTTAATGACACAGACTTTAATTTCAAGGTGGATTTAACATTGCCAATGGTTTGTGCACATGAGAAAGAGAAAAAAAATGAGTCTGATAGATTTGGCGGAAGCGGCAGACATAGTAGCAAAGTAAATGAGGATACTATGAGAAATAAATGTCAATCAAGTTACCATCCTTTTCCATTTATTACATATACAGGGAGATTCAATAAAAGTTCTTATCGTTTAAAATGGTGCTAATTTTTCCCCAGCCAATCAGAACTTATGTAACATTTGAAAGCTAACATCTGATTGGTTGGGGCAAAATTAGCACCATTTAAAACGATAAGAACTTTTATTGAATAACCCCCTAAGTTCTTTAATATTTTACTAATGTGTCAAACTTACACAACTGAGCAACCATTTTGTTTTTCCAAACCATCACCATTATCCAATCTGATCACAGACTTTATATCAGACAGCCAATGATATCCATCAGTGTTCGGTCACAAAGATATCGTACGATTGGTCGTGGCTACTTTTGCCGCGACTGACAATCCTTCGTCTTGACTGACCGGTCCGAAGTGCTGAACGGTCGGCCAGGTCAAAGGATCTCACTGTGTATACCCAGCTTAAGACATTTTTTCTCCAAACTGTCATGATCGTTTACCAATAGCTCCTTATCTTATAGTTGTAGCTTTGTTCCCTGCAAAAAGGAAAAACGATCCAAAAAGCCTTCACTACATTTAATGACTGACCATAAGGACTTCTTACATAAAAGCTGCAGGTTACAATAAAATACTTATGTGAGCAAAGAAATGATATGTTTCCATGCACCAATACAAGAAAATTTCAGGGAGATTCAATAAAAGTTCTTATTGTTAAAAATGGTGCTAATTATGCCCCAACCAATCAGATGTTAGCTTTCAAATGTTATATAATATCTGATTGGTTGGGGCAAAATTAGCACCATTTTACATGATAACTTTTTTGAATATATTGAGAGCAGAACTGAGAGCAGATTCAATGGTCGAAACTGTGTTGAAATTACCCTGTCAACGAAACCTGTAGTTTCAACCCCAAACCAGCATCTGAACGAAACATCATGATCAAGGAAAAGACACCGGCTTACCTATGCACCATTTAAAATATTTCCTGGAATAAGCAGCAGGGGGAATAAAAATCGCCCCAACACAGCACGAATTCACTACGACAAATTATGTGCAATAAATTAAAACAAACTATGACCGGTTTATTGTGGCAAACAAGTCACTGCCAAGGGTCCATAAAACTGCCAAAACCCCATGTAATTACCCACGGTTTAATTAGGAAATCCCAGTAATGCACTGAGCAGCAGATCACCCTGCTCTGCAGTGGTAGAGTCTGAGTTAAGGTTTGAGAAGCATAACTAGGCATATTATTCCGTTCCCCTCCCACCTGCGCATATTCTATCTGTGGAATTTGCATTGAACGGCAGTTTGGTTCTGTACAGTCAGTCCAGAGGAAGAAAGTTCCACGAATATTTCATTCTGCTCGCTGGAACGGATTTCTGCATTCCCCCCCCCCCCCCCCCCCCCCCTTTTTGCTCCCCAACCATTTTTTTTTTACAGTTACCAAGCTCTATAGAAAATAGTTTAGTTATTTATTTATAAGAAAAACCAAAACACAGCGCTAAATTTCTCTTTTAAAGCGTTAGAGTCAAAATGCCAAAAAGAAAGAGTTTCCATTTATTTTTATACTGTAATTGAGATATTCTCATATCAGGGAACTGAGCTCTGGGGACTCCAGGCTTACTAAGGAAACACTGGTTATTTTTAGGTTATTTGTGTGGGGTGAATAGATTTCTAAAAATAGACCACAAAAATGTTAAGTTGATATTTAAGATAGAAAGACGGGCTGAACATATTAAACACCTGCTAATATGGCTCTATAAAATTGCTTTTAGACTTCGACAGCATGACCAATGATCTGCCCCCCCATCCCAAGCTTTTTGGCCATGGATCTACCAACTTTGCTTCTGGTAGATCCTCTGAAAGGAGCTTGAAATGTACAGGGTAGGGGTTAGGATGGATCAAGGTAAAAAAAAAGATGTCATGTGAACCACTTCCCAATTCGTAGCAAGAGAGATCATGGAAACCAGGCAACGTTTGTGCTGTTCCTATACAACAAACCCAAAATCCCTCCAATCCACTGAAGGTTGTCAAAATGGCAGGAGGTGTTCAGCAATGAAGGGAAATATTGCATGTTTTAGGCAACATTACGAATCCTATTAACCAAACCATCTCCTTAGATAATCTCCGGAGTATATATTTCTATTTCAACACTGTCCATAAGGGTGGCTGTATATTAAAGGGCATTCCCACCACCAAAACTAAAATTTGACCCACTGCTGGTCCCACTGTGTAGTGTTAAAAAAGCCTTACCTTTCTCCCCTGCTCCATATGGTTGTCCTGCAGTGTCTAGTTAAAATCCAGCAAACTGAGGAGTAGGAGTCTTTCTACCTGAGGAAAGACCACACTGAAACATGTTGTGCTGTTATCTCCAATAAATAATGTTTCTTAGTGATTGTTGGGAGAGTGGTGAACCCCCTACACACAACCTTCAAGCCTCTTC
Organism: Hymenochirus boettgeri; assembly: GCA_019447015.1. Taxonomy (NCBI): domain Eukaryota; kingdom Metazoa; phylum Chordata; class Amphibia; order Anura; family Pipidae; genus Hymenochirus; species Hymenochirus boettgeri. The sequence goes on along the minus strand of CM033475.1, from coordinate 121,668,870 downwards.
AAGTCTATTCAAGGACCTGATGTCTGGGTATCTACATTTGTTTGGCCTTTCTGCTTGTAAAAAGGTATCTGGCCCTTCCCTGTCCTGGAGGACTCTGGCATGTGTAAAGCATCCCCCCCCCCCCCCATCCCTTTCCCCTGTCGTTCATGTTTAAAAGATCTTTTTTTTTGGACCTCCTCCCAACCATAACCGGGTTTAAAACTTTAAAAAAAGTGTCTTAACAACCTTAATTCCCTCGGCTCTCTTATTAGTCGGCAGCTGCTACTGTGATTGTCTGACTCTCAGCCAATCACGTACACAGCTGGCGGTCCGGCCACTATTGCTACTCTGTTTCCGGAAGTAGTAGATGTAGAGGCAGAGGCAATGAAAGCTGGTAAGTCTGTTTCTGGTGGTTTAATGTTGTGAGGGGGTCCCCTACACTATAGAAAAAAATATTTTGGGCTGGAGATACCCTTAAAAGAACTCAATCTGTTTCTTGAGGTGCTTAACCTATGTGTAGGGAATTCCGAGTAGTAGACCCTCTCCCTTCTCTGGTGTTTCCTAAAGCTAGACTCCCCCTGCATTTTCCCATGGAATCCACTTTACAAATGTGATCACTACAAGGCATCTCAAATTCCTGGGGAGAAGCAGAACACAAATATTTATAAAGCGGTAATTCTATACAATACAAATCAGCTGTTCACATATTTAGGAAAGTTTATTTTGAGTTGAACTTCCCTATTAACTAGAAAAATCTGGTCCTGCTATTTTATAGTTTACATGCATTCCTGTACGATTTCCGACCTGGGCTTGGCCTAATTCTGTTTTAAATAGAAAGCTATATACAAGGTAACACACAAATTGCTGCCTGGTTCCTGATTAAATTACTTTCCCCCCCGCTTTCTTCTTTATTTGCAGTTTCCCAATAAGCCGAGCGTCTTTGGTGATTCATCCTCAATTCAACAATTCCGTAGTGTTTGACCAGTTTATATGGACAGGACTTGTTAATTAACACTGCCAACATACATTAGAAACTCGTTCACGGTGATGTGTAATTAAAGTAGCTGGGCTGAAAAAAAATGGTAAAAGAATTTGGCCTGTTTACAGAGAACTTTCTCTGGCATAATGGGCCTGTTACATCTTAAACATTATTATTATTATTTTATTTTTAATTTAAAAGTAATTTAAAGGTATTTTATACCTTTTTAGTTGATTATTTATATTCCATGTTATATTGTACGTTATTCTTAATTATTGAAAAATCAATTGATTTTATACCCTTTGCTATTTTTAGCAGAGGTCACTACTGAGCTGCCATTTTAGGTACTAAACGGTCCTTCCAGGGAGGTATAAGACACAACTTCAACCTATTTGTACCTTACTGTCAGACAAATATAATGGATAGGACCCTGCACACCTAAACCAGGGTATAAATCAAATTCCAAAATGCTGGGTGCTCCAAGCACTGTAGCCAACAGTAGACAAGTATTGTTTGGTCTGAGGAAGGAACCACACTGGTTCCGAAAGCTACTAATAAATTTGATTCACTAGGACTGGTGTGCCCAGCGTACTTCATCCACATTACTGTTAGACAGATTCAAAGATGGCCGTGCTCCTGTATCAGAGATAAGAGTTGGGCGTTGTGTAACAGCACCGAGAGCTTCCTCATCCTGCATTGGCCATCTTTAAATCGATCTGTCAGAGCTGTAAGGTAAAATGAAAGGTGATAGGGTTAGTGGAACAAAAAATATATATATTCCTGCCTGAAATAACTTTAACCACTTTATTTCCAAGGAAGGAGCCTCCATATTCTCTGGTCTTTTTCCTGCAATACCAAAATAATATGATGTGATTTAAGCAAGAGCTACATTGACAATATACACTCAGACTGAAACGTTGCAATGCATGCTCAGCCATTCATTTCATCCTTTGTTTTGTAGCCCATGTTCAAGAAGATAAAGAATAAAACCAAATACGCAGCCATATGTTGATTTTTTTCCCTTTCGCATCTTAGAAGACATAAATAAACTATTCATTTCTGTTAAATGAGCAATGCAGGGGGAAAAACCAGCTGAAATAGACAATTAATGATACGTAGCAAAGATCCATTAATGTTGTGGGCCAGGCATTAAATGAGATGTTGAGTCAGTTGCATCTTCCTGTTAACTGCAGACAGTAAACAAACTGCATGTTCCATAGAGTAGCTCTCTGTTTTAAAGGAGAAGAATTTCCATTTATATATATATTTATCCATATAGAAGAGGAAAGGTGCACCCCAAAAAAGTTATTTCACAAGTGCTGAAAGCCCACATGTCGCGCTCCATTCATTATATCTAGGGCCTTTCTCAAACTATCAAGCATTTAAAAAAAATATTTCTATATATTATAAGTTTTAGGAGCTTACAATGAGATACAAGTTATATATTATTAGTTGTTACAGTACTTAATTCTACAACTATTTTAAATAGAATGTGTATGTGTTTTAACCAATTAAAATGTTAGGAAACATATATTAGGTTGTATCATTATGCCCAATTATGTCCTTTTTTCAAGACGTTTATAGCAAATCAGAAAAATGTAGTGTACTCTAGGCAGAGAATATATGCTACCAATATTATATACCTTTGTGTATGGGATTTAAGTGATGCTGGTAATGAGCTATGTGAGATCTGCCATGTTTAGATGCCAAAGAAGAGATTAACATGAGCTGAAAAGAGTTTAAAGATGAGATGAATGATTTTAGAACTGTTCTGATTTGTATTTCGCTCCACTAAAGTAATAAGTGTCTGAGCCCAGTATGTAAGATTTCACTTCCCCCCTCCGTGGTAAGTGTAACTTTTTCAGTGCTCTTAAAAGATGCTCTCTTTAGATTATGCCCATACGTAAATATCTTTGGTAATGATGTAATAACATGTTCCACACATTACAGAGGCTGCACAGGTACAATTAAAATGCCATGTGTTGTGCAACTATAACAGTATACTAATTCAGTAATACACATGGCAAATTATTATTACTGGAGATAATTATTATAAAGACTGCTGCACACACATCCACATAAATAGCTCCCCACTTACACAAGTCCAAAATCTATGCCCATATACAAAAATATTTAGTACTCGTGTCATATGCTGTTATGTCTAAACAAAAGCAGAATCATGCTAGACCACCAGGGCTGACAATTGCTTTTAGTTGGCAGGTGCAATCCTCCAGAACCCCATAGCAGTCCAATACCAAGTATAAATAAGAGGAGCCCACTACTTCAGTGTATCAATATTAACTATGCATACATACGAGGGCTAGGTTCCACTAGCGTGATTTGGAGCGCATTTTGCGCTGGACTCAAGTCCACACCTCTGACTGCATTTTGTGATGCTTACAATCATGCCCAATCAAAAGCAGCAATGAACCTTGTCAATTATGGAGAGGAGATAATTTCCAAAAAAAAGCATCTCAAAAAAGAGAGAAGCAAAAGCGAAGACTATTACTTTAATAAATGCAAGAGAAATTACATTGCGCAAGGGCACATTCAGACCATAATCCAATTTACTCTCATTGCAACGGTACGAGGTGGAATGTAAAATGCTTTAGATTGAATAATATGAAATAAAAGGGAATGCTTACCTGTAATTGCTTCTATGGGGACTTTGCAGTAGCAGATAAATGTTTCCAACAGACACTATTACAGTGAAATAAATTGCTTGAAGCTAAACACTGGCCTTATTGGCTGTTTTCAAGTTTTTTTTTTTAAAACATTAACCCTTTTTGCTCGCAATTTCACATATCTTCTCCTAGCAGTGCATTTGGGAATCGGGCCCTCGTTCTCATTGCTGCTATAAATAAAGGTCAGGCCAGAAGTGCCTTTCTGAAAGTGTTGATTTCATTGGCTGGACAGAGCAAGCCTTTACATGTCTGAGAAGATGATTCAGGTCTTATCCATAATTTATAATTCCACATAAAATATGTAAATTGGTAGTTCACTAGTTCATAAACAGAGCTATCAAATCAAAAATGAAATATTTTAACATTTACCTAATTTATGATAAAGTGTCTGAAACCTTTAACAAAAGGTCCTGCTTCTTAAAGAAGATTATAGTCTATTCCTTAGCAGCCCAGTAGCTTTCTGAAAGAGAACAGAAAGGAAAGCCTCTTCTATCTGGCAACGTGCATAATATAGCTTCCAGTATCCTTTCAACCCTGATTTTTATAATGGGGTTGGAGATGGTCAGTGACTTCCTGATGGCTGAGGAATTCTGTGGATGTGGGATCCCTTAAATCCCAAAGCAATGCCTACTGTACTGTTTATTTGCGGCTTAATATAAATTCCGGGATTAGGCAGGGATGTTTTACGGGTAACAAGGCCCAATGCATGATTATTTATTCAGTTAGTCCAAACGACAAAACCTTGTTATTTTGTTTATCAGTGTGAAACCCTGGGTAATAATTTAGGCTGAATACTGTAAACAGGTGCAAACAAAGGACAAAGTGATATTTGGTTTCTCCTACCCGATCAATATCTAAATCACTGTGAACAGATAACCCTCATACATCAAGACTTCGTTAGCCTCAAACACAAAGTGACAAAGACCCAATTATTTGAAAGATGGAAGGACTCTAGTAAATGTACCTTGGCATACGACAGAAAGCTAAATCCATATATGCATACCTCACACAATTTTTCCTTTTTTTAATTCCAGCCCACTTAGCCTGGATACCTTAGATATCTTCTTCTTTGAATTGTAATATATCTGTCCCAACTTTACATAATAAAGGCAGCAGAGCATCGCTTCCATGTCTGATCTAAATGAGAAGAATGGCGAGTAACCACTGGAACATCACCAAACGCGTAGTCGTTTACCACGGGGACAAGCGCAGCCTTACTTGAGCAATGCACTTTAAATTGTCTCATTAATAATAGTATTTATATACAATGATAGAGCAAGAGCACATTTATTAGGAGCACAGACCATGATACACTGTACTTTTATCTACGGAATACCTTTTTGCCTTTGGTCTTTTTGATTAATGATGTCTAGTTTGCAGTTATATTACCGTTACCCGTATGAAAGAAAACCTCACTGATATTTGTATTGTATAAAGGGGGGTTATTTCATTTGGACATGATCTGGATGTCTACAAGGTGGAACCCCCAATATAAAATATCCAAAATCCAATAATTCACTAGTGTGATATTACTAGGACATTGAACATGATTCCTCTCAACCCAGAAACTGAAACAAACAGGAATTTCTGAGATGAACATTCCATACATTTTCTTATACAGCCCTTTGCAAGCGTTGGCTGTGCAGAAAGCCCCCCAATGACGCTTGTAGTAGGGAGGTTTCAGCAGGCAAACCGTCAGCGAATGTCGATTCATTTGAAAAGAAAAAAATATCAGGCAGCTCGGCTGAACTCTCTGGCCCTGCACAATTACCTCCTTATTCAAAGTATCACTGGCAGACAGAGATAATGAATAATGAATGAATGCCACAGAGAGACGAGTGAGGGAAAAAAAAAAGAGCTCTTCTGCCTCAATGGAGTACATTCAAAGTACTGGGCTGGAGACTCTTCAAAAACAGGGAATGTATATTCACTAACACTGTGTCACAGATCCCAAGTGAGGGCGGAAATTTTCTTTGTTATTTGAAGTTAAAGTTGTCCATGCAATTGGCTAGGAGAGAATGACATTTTTTAATGAGGTGTAACATTAGAGAGCACACAGGAAGTGCATGTCTATCTCAGTTACCCTACACTGTGCTGACACTGCACATCGCATTATATATATATATATATATATATATATATATATATATAACTCAGCTATGTACTGCCACCCAAGCACAGTATTAAAAGTACAAATAGTCACTATTTAGCAGGTATGGGTAACTCTGTTACACTGAAAAAAAACAGTGAAAGTACAGAGGTTGAGCTTGTGAAGGTTCTCATTCATCCAGGTCGTGGTTAATATGTTGTATACAGTTCAGGTGTTGTTTGGTTTAAAGCAGACCGGGATACGGTGTTTTTTGTAAATTCTTCTTAATTTCTCGGAGACCCCTGCTACATATGGGATGACCATGTTCTTTCTCCTGTCTTGCTTACCCTTTGGTATTCGTGTTCTTTTCTTTCCCTATATATAAAACAACACTGTATCCCTGTCTGCTTTAAACCAAACAAAACACTGAAGCACCAATTGATACATATGAAAGACCCAATACTGAAACATAAGAAGAGCGACATCATATACACAGTGCAGTATGCTGATTTGTATGTGGGGCAGACCAAACAGCAACTGCATCAACGTATGGCCCAGCACAGAAGAGCCAATTCCTCGGGGCAGGACTCAGCCGTGTACCTGCATCTTAAGGATAAAGGGCATACCTTTGTTGTTCATAAATTCTAGTGGGTAGTCAGTACTAGTTTATCATAGAACTTTCTTTAAAAGACAATACATGTTTTTTTTTTTTTATTGCATTAGGCAACAGAATAGCAGCACTCCCAGGAGCCACTCCCCCACTCCATATCATTGACTGATCTACGTATCCACCAATAACTTGCCAGCGTGATTCCTATTATTTACGTTTTTATAAATATTCATCCGGTCTCATTTCTTGCAATGTCTGATTCTACAGACAAAAAAGTAATTTTCTTAGATAACAGGAGCTAATTTAATAAGAGGGGCAAAAGTTATTTGTTTCATATATACCCTGATGAAGGTGTGGACCTTTAATAAAAGAATTTTAGTAACTTTTGCTTTTGATGTATACAGAATGGAAGAAACCACATCCCCCAACTAGCACCTAGCAAATTGAAAGAAGTGGTGTGCATTTTTGAATATAAATGGAACCTATGCTATTAATCTGTATCATAGTAACATAGTAATTGAGGTTGAATAAAGACATAAATATTTTTTAGTTTTAGAAACTTATACAGAACACTTTAAAGCTATTTAGCGAACTTGCCATTAACACATTATCACATTTGTGGTGTCCACCAATCAAATGTTAAAAACACACTTTCCCAACAGAGGAAACTTGAGAAAGTCCGGGATCGGACGAAACGCGTCCTGTTTTGAACTGATTTTAACTGCTCCTGTGCTCCTGTTTGGTTACTTGATGGACTAAGTAATTCCACTATCTATCCTTTTAGCCTGGGGATCTACCATTTGTCAGTGTCTCACTGCCTGTTTGCCTCCACCTGTTTAGCCTATTCTAGTCTTTAGCAGGGGTCTAATATATATTTGTAGCATTTAATTATTGTAATATTCATTACTTTTGCTAAAGACATTACTGCTATTTTCTTTATTATGATATATGCTGTTATTCAATGTATATGATATATTTCTTATTATAAGAACTATTGTGTTTTAGTTTTGTAGGCTTACAGGTGTATGAATGATTGAGTGAATGGGTATACCGGTATATCATAATGACTATGTTGTTATTTAACCAGGAATAGCACAGGAATTGTTTTTATATGTTATTTTCTTGCACTTTACTATTGCCCTCCGGGGTTGGCTACTTTTGCACATATAATAAAAATGCCTTTTATTTGCATTCATCATTGTATATGGTCTAATTGATTATTCTAATCATTACTTTGATTAGGTGTGCCCTATTTAATCCACAGCTGCTCTCTGTGTGTTTTTGCCGTTTACTTATTGTGGAAGGAGCACCCTGACTATTTTAGGGATATATTTTACACCTGGAATTTGCAGTAGTGCCGGGCTATATATAGTTCTTTTTCACCAATCAAATGGTATCAGGTGTTTTTCAAATGCAGTAGACAATAAAATGGTAACTGATTGGCTGCTGAAGCTCTTATTAACAGGCATGTCCACCAACAGGCATGGAAGACTATCTGAAGGCAGCCGAGGGAATGAGGGCTGGTAAGTATCTATACAAGACGATTTCAACAATTTTTAGATTTATGAAGGTCTAGGTTTTGAGGGGTTTCTGTTAACGGTGACATTTTTATTGGAGGTGGTATCGGGCTTAATCGTTAATGTGTGTACCCAGCTTAAGGAGCAGTGCCTTACCTCCCGATCTTCAATCAGTATTGCAGGGCCCGAGAACGAAGATGGGAGCTAACTTACCTTTTACGCAATCCACCGTGGCTAAGCTGGAATCTCCGACCGCTTCAATCTCCTGTACAGCCATAGCACGGCGTGTTCAATTTGAGAATAAACTATTCCTTTAAGAGAATGGGGAACTATTTTTATCTATAGACTTTCTTTCTCCTGGAGCCTTTTTATATTTTGTTTACAACTTTCCCTGTGATAAGTCTGGAATTCTATTTCCTCAATACCACACGTATTTTAATAGCAACCTGCCTGATTTCTATGCTAAAACATGTATCCGTCCGTATCCATTGCAATATCTCATCAAAGTGCCATCGTTGAGACAATGTGCTTCCTGGGCAGTTAAAGGAACTGAAATGTATTTGATTTCCTGTGATGCAGCTTAGAAGAAAAGTTCATATTATAGATGAAAAGAAACCTGCATATTATTTAAAGCTGGAGATGTAGATTTCATTACAAAAATGAAAATGCTAAGTTAATGTATTTTTCAAGTGCTGCAGCTGGATAATATTTGATTATTCATGGACAAAGAACTGAAATTTACTAATTGACTAGTAGGTACCTTGTTAATGAGCTGCAGGTGTCTACTGATGCTTCTAGCTGCCTTCAGGGATGGAAAAATGTAATTGCTCCGGGCATGTTGTGGTGCTCAAGGTTGATACACCATGATCATTGATTCAAGTGTGGCACATATGGAATAAATCTAGTAATGAGATTTCGTACCAAACATTAGCAAGTGTGAGATGGCTTGATATACAGGAAAGATGTTTAATTATTTTTTAAATAGAAATACAGACATAGAAGGGAAAATACTTAAATAAGCGATACAGCTAATGTTTAGCCCCAAATTAAACTATTATAAACATCAAAATTCCATTTTTTACAGTTATAATTGTTCAATATGGGAAGTATGAGCAAGACTTTCTACCTCCTATTTTTCTCATTAAAGAGTTAACAGCTTTAGAAGTTTTTCTGCCAGCTGCTTAGCTTACTCTGTCTGCCTTACCTCAAAGAAAAATATTGCTACAGATCAGAGATATGTTTCTGGTATAGGTAACCCTACCTATAGAATACCACTAGTTACTGCACTAATTAGAGCTTTCTCAAGAGAAGACGTGGTAACCCTACCTATAGAATACCACTAGTTACTGCACTAATTAGAGCTTTCTCAAGAGAAGAGGTGGTAACCCTACCTACAGAATACCACTAGTTACTGCACTAATTAGAGCTTTCTCAAGAGAAGAGGTGGTAACCCTACCTATAGAATACCACTAGTTACTGCACTAATTAGATCTTTCTCAAGAGAAGAGGTGGTAACCCTACCTATATAACAATTCTAGTTGCTTCACTGATTAGCACTTTCTCAAGAAAAGGGATGGTGACCCTAACTACAGAATAATATTAGTTTGCTGATTAGCTCTTTCTCAAGAAAAGAAGTGGTAACCCTACCTATAGAAAACCCCTGGTTACTAAGTGCATACTTTTACCTTTCATGCTTTAATGTAGTGGCTCTGACAACACAATCCCAAATGACTGTTCTTTTTTTAATATTATTAAAAAAATCCAGAAGCCTTGTTGTTAAATGTGATGCTTTTTACTAAAATCCCCTTTGTTGGATCCAGTGTGTGTATTTAATTTCACTTTGCATTTGAACAAATGAAACATCAGTTGAGCACTTTACAGAAAGTTTTCGGACATGTTTAGGCTTGTTCTGCCAAAGAAGGAAGTGCCAGGCGTTCTTGGCTGATCCCATTTGTATTTAATGAATAATAAACAGTCGCTGGGCACTGGGTGGACTTTTCACATTTGGCATTATATGGTTATGGGTACAGGATAGAGTGTTGATCGAAAAGTGTTCTCAGCCTATAAAGCTTGAGTAAAGGTAAAGTAAACTAACAAAGAATACAGAATAACAGTAAATGGAATCTATCCCCCCTGCTCTGGTCAATGCAGTGCACATAGCTCAGCTACTAATTCAGATTCCTCCCATTACAAGCAGTTGCCTTCTGCTTTTGTTTAATGTGTACCACTGATTATATTTAGAAGCAAAGACTGTAAAAATATAAATATACCAATATTAAATCTGTGCATAAAGGCATAAATGGTGTTAGATGTGTGTGCAGCAAAATGGTTCATGTAAATTTTGTATTAAGGGCCAATGCATTTTAAATTGAATTGCAGACACCTTCAGCCTGAGAAAGAGCTAGCAACCAAGTAGACCAGGTACAGGTGTACAGGAACAGCATATGTCATCAAAATCACTTGAACTGACTAACGCACCTGGAATGTTTGCTCCACTTCCTGCTATGAATAATCTGAAATAGTTTACAGCCTTCCTGCAGGATTTGTTCATAAAGTTCTCTCACTTTATTTCAAAATGGAGTCTGTTATGTATATACCATGTCTCAATGAGATATCTTTGGGTCTCCCAAATGGTTATGTCTTTAGCCTTTTGCTGACCTGCATTCCTAAAAATAAAGCCGGAAAGAAAATAGGTCTGAAGACAGATAGGACTAATTTGTGATTTAAAGGAAAATAAAACTTGACTCCTTTACCTCCTGTTCTTCAATTAATGTGATAAAGGGTAAGTTTATTCATTCAGTAAACATACCCTTTAATGTCTACCATCCGATCCAAATGGTTGCTTTTTATACCCAGTCAGAAATCCCTCCTCAGGTCCTTCATTAGGATTCACTGGCACCTGGACGGTACATTTATATTCTTAACTTCCCACTGGGGGTCCCCAGCCCACCTGTATCACCTTGAATCCCCCAATCTTTAGCTTTACAATAGGATTCCAGGAGACAGATAATCCAGAAAAAAAATGTAAAAAATCCCTTCAGTGATAAAACAAGCACACACCGCAGCTACTGACTGCTTCTGTTATATCCGGGAGCGGAGCTCGCTTAGCATTTTAATAAATAAACCGTCTGCAGTTAGTTAACTGTTCTAATGTAAAATAGAACTGTACATTATATCCGGAGCTGCAGCCCCAGCGTTAGGTGATATTTTTTCAAATATACAAGACTGTGACAAGCTGGAGAAGCAGGGGCAGAAAAATAGAGAATGTATTAAAAAGATAAATCTAAAGAGGTTTTTTCCCTCCCTCGAAAACAAATTTTTTTGCTAAGGAAAGTGGAATTGTCATTATAACAAGGTGTGCTTATCTGTGCGGGAAATGACATGCTTACTGCAGCAATTCAGGCCTGAGGTGGGGGATTCAAATTAGATTATGTAATAACAAGAATACCATTAGGTATTTATATCGGGGATGTCGGAATGTTTAACTTTCCTTGTCGGCACCGGTAAAATGCTGAATGGCGACAGTCAGGGCTGCTTTACAATTCTCCAGCTACGGCACAGCTGTGCAACCTACATTCTAATCCTCCTTTATCTGTGTCAGCAATATGGCTAGTCAGCTGTTCACCAACGCAGAGCATGAAGTACCATTAAAGCGACACTAAAAGGTGTTTTAATGGAGCTGAACAAGGGCATACGTCACTCTATGCATGTAAATACAGCTACACGGATAGTCATGGGACTGAGCACTATATGAATATCTCTGTATGTGTGAACCAATACTATTGTTAACAGGGTGGATTAAAAAAATGTTTTTTTTTAAAAAATCAAGATTTTTTTTAATTTAAATCGGCTTTTTTTTTTTAAATGCTTTTTGAGAAAAATCTATTACCATCCAAAGGTTATTCTATCATGAAATAAAGATTTGTTTTTTAATTATGTAGAATAAGGCTGAACATGTTTTGTTTTTTTTGGGAAATAAATTCCATGAATCCATTCACAATGTCATGATCTGCCAGAGGTTTTTCTAAGATTATTGGGCAGTTTCTCTGCCTACAAGATATTAGATATATAGACTCAGCAGAGATCACATGCCTCTTCTTGTTATAACATGAACCGAGTTTAGAAAAAAACCTTAATCCTATTGTCCTACAAACCTATAAATACAGAATCAACCCCTATGCTGTAATGTTATTGTTCTATTTGTTATTATTCTAAAAATCTTCATCTACTTGCATATTATACCAAGCAAGTTATACCAGCAAGAATTAGTCTTTATGTAGAAAACTATGATTTAAATCAAGCCTTACTGACTAGAGTAGATCTGATTATCGCCCCTGAGCACACTGGGTAGAAGATATCCTACAATTGAGCATCTGCAACAGATTGAGATATAGATATATGTTAAGCCAAAGTTTCCTTGACAAGTATCTCTAGGTGCTGCTTGTCCAGTAAGGAGATATGTCCCATTTCATACACAAGCTGCTCCCTTGGTTGTAATGTGGTCACCTTTATGGCAGATGGATACTGTGCAGTTCATGCTAATGTCTCACTGACACCGACTGCAATCGGAAGTGTAGTTAATATGCAGATCTAGGATTTGTCCTTCAAGTTTTGGTCATTTATCTCTTGCTACGTGATGATATACATGGCTAAAAATTACAACCACAAAGAATATGCAACAGACATACTGAATTCATCAGCAGCAAGACCAGCATCCAGAGGAGTGAAGTCAAATTTGGTATGAGCTGCCATTCTTTGTGGTTGAGGCAGGGCAGCAGGATAGTCAAGTCAGAATCACCTTCATAATAACATCTCTTATAAAGAATGGCCTCTATGTTGCTATATCCTACTTTGTCCTCTGAATTCATTACTGTATGCCTGCTATGCTTCTGGGTGCCTCATGGAGACTGAGCAATTTAGTAACCTGTGCTCAGCCTGGGCATGCTAAGAAGCAGCAGCTAGAAGTTATGCATTTAGTCATTGGCTGTGATGTCAACTGTAAAATCCTTAACTGACAGTTACTAACTGGAAGAACCAGGAAGCAGAAACAGGGGCAACAGGATATTGTGCAGGGTTATACTTACATATTTCAGATTTTAAACTATTACAGTTAATGGTTTTGGGGGTGGTATACCTTTTAGAGAGCTGGACTTGCCCTTTAAAGGGTGGTACACACTGCCAGATCTTTCAGTTAGGCCAAACGTTTGATGCTGCCGACCAGGCCAAAATAGTGTCGTCACAGGGAAAGTAGCCCAAGGCCAAGAGTTCAGCAAAACCAATTGTGCGGGCCATAGGAGACGGCATGATCAGCCGTCATTTACAGACATGTCCGATTGTCCTTTTGTCCAATTTGGATGACGCACAAAGAACTGATATCCCAAAGTTCCATAGGCTATAAGGATGGGGTTACCACATCAAAGATTTCAAATGATTTTCTGAAATATCCACAATTTACTACTTTACAAATTACATTATAGCATGTGACCTTTTTGTAGTAAAAATCTGTCCAATTCTCTCTCAAAACAGAGCAGTTTTTAAATATTCCAAATGTGAAAAATGCACCAATTGTTAATTTGAACAGCGCTTTCACCATTTCTAAATGCAATACAATATCAAACATCCCCTTGTAAATAGATGCAAACCCAGCTAAATATCTTGATTTCGTTCATAATGAAAATCATTTACAAATATAAAGGCACATTAAGCTGTTGTGAAAGGAAAAATATCCTGCTGCTTATCAAACGTGACTTCTATGGGTACATTATCTGCCTCAAACAGACTGAAACACTGTACGGAGGGCTTAGAAAGACCCATTAAAGTACCAGGGGAAAAATATTAAACATATGTAAATTCTTCACTTGAATGAAATGAATGGCAAACCTTAAGTGCTACCCAAAAGAATGAAGAATGCATTAGCGGGGGCTTACGCGTGTGTAAATATGAAAGGTCTCGCTGAACTACGGGGCTGGTTACAAACAGAAACTAAACATGATAAAAAAAAATAAAAACACACAGTACAGAGCACTTGGTGACAACAAAGAGTAAAAGCACAGTAAAATATTGGCAGTCAGGATTTCTATACCCTTTGGTATTTAGTGAGGGAAAAAAACCATAATAAAGAAATGATCTGCTTCCTCGACACAATTTACATGCAAATAAAGATGGATTTGTATTCCAAGAATTTCTTTTAGTAACCTTTTTAGAATACACGCTGTGTGAATGAATATATAAGAAAGACGGCATTGCATTTAAATGGCCTTCTATGGGAGCAACTATCCCCCCCCATTTTGTTTAAACATTTAAGCTTCTAAAGAAGAATCTTTCTGTAGAGCAAACCTAATCCTGGAGATGTCGGTATGAGAGGAGAGTGCATTCTGTTAGTGTGTATAACTGGGAAGATTAGCACTATTATAAATCAAGGCATATTCAAGTGGCAGCATTGACAGGACTTATAGTTCTTTCCCCTGTCGTTTGGTGTTGAAACAATACCACTTTAATGATTTATTTCAGTCCTTCACAAATCTTTGACTGAAAGGGGGGAAAAAAGGGTTGGCTATTTCACATTTACAAAGCTTAAATGGATTTAAGGGACACTAAATGTTCATCCATTTTGTAGTTGTCCAATAATAAGTCTAAAGAAGATATGATGATTTTCTTGTTGATGGGGTTACCTTAGCTACCATATAGATACATAATAATGCCCATGATTAGAAAGCCATTGATTACGGTAACTTATTTGACTCAATACTCCTCAAGACCTTTATGAAGAGAGGAGTCTGAATCAATCAGTGCTTTCATCTAATATTACTAGGGGAATTATAAATGGAGAACAGTACAAGTTGAGTTGTGAGAAACAGCCTAAAGGTGCCCATACAGAGCCCTGGACTCTAATGTTCCTGATAATGACACAACACAATACAGAGCTTTGGAAACTTCAAAAGATGTGCAATTGCTGCAAGCAGACCTAGTTGAGTTAGAAAAATAAGCAGCTGAGTGGCAGATGAGATTCAATGTTGATAAATGTAAGGTTATGCATTTGGGGTTTAACAATCCTTGCCAGACAGCAACGACTACAGCCATCAATATGTTTAATATATATTATTCTCCCTCTTAAGGCACCGGTAAGGCCTTATTTGGAATATGCGGTGCAGTTTTGGAATCCCATACATACAAAAGGAACATCTTGGAAATGGAAGTTCAGAGAAGTGCAACTAAAATAATAAAGGGAATGGAGGGGCTTGACTATGCAGGCAGATTAGACAAGTTAGGGATGTTTACACTGGAGAAGCAACAATTGCATGGGGATATGATCACTTTATACAAATATATTAATGGGCCATACAATAAACTCTCTGGGGCATTGTTCACTATAATAGGTCATATCAAAGGGCTCGTGGACATCCTTTAATATTAGAGGAAAAGAAAATTCATCTTTACGTTAGAAGTGGTTTCTTTACAATGAGAACGGAGAAAGTGTGGAACTGTTTTCCAGCAGATGCGGTAATGGTAAGTTCATTGAATAGCTTTAAAAGTGGGCTAGATAAGTTTCTAAAAATTACTGGTATTAAAACATATACTGTAGTTCTGGTTGGTACAGGGATACTATATAATATTGAGAAATACTGGTATTAATACATGTACTGTAGTTCTGGTTGGTACGGGGATACTATATAATATTGAGAATTACTGGTAATAATACATATACTGTAGTTCTGGTTGGTACAGGGGTACTATATAATATTGAGAATTACTGGTATTAATACATATACTGTAGTTCTGGTTGGTACAACGATACTGTACAATATTGAGAATTACTGGTATTAATACATATACTGTAGTTCTGGTTGGTACGGGGATACTATATAATATTGAGAATTACTGGTATTAATACATATACTGTAGTTCTGGTTGGTACAGGGATACTATATAATATTGAGAATTACTGGTATTAATACATATACTGTAGTTCTGGTTGGTACGGAGATACTATATAATATTGAGAATTACTGGTATTAATTCTTATACTGTAGTTCTGGTTGGTACAGGGATACTATGTAATATTGAGAATTACTGGTATTAATACATATACTGTAGTTCTGGTTGGTACAACGATACTGTACAATATTGAGAATTACTGGTATTAATACATATACTGTAGTTCTGGTTGGTACGGGGATACTATATAATATTGAGAATTACTGGTATTAATACATATACTGTAGTTCTGGTTGGTTCGGGGATACTATATAATATTGAGAATTACTGGTATTAATACATATACTGTAGTTCTGGTTGGTACAGGGGTACTATATAATATTGAGAATTACTGGTATTACTATCTGACGAAGCTCGGAGGAGCGAAACGCGTCATAGTGACTTTCACCGGAAGAAGGAGGTTGGACAGTGTGAATAGAAGAGAAGTTATACAAACACACCGCCACGAGGTTCGGAATACCCGACAAATACAAAAAGGATATTACCACTTCAATAACTCCCAAGGAATCCCAAGTGCGGAGAAGCCACGGACAGTAGCAATATATCGTAGTCCGGGGGATTAGAGGAGTGCTGAAAGTGTCGGGAGTGCTATCTGCTAGAAGCGGTGATGTATATAACAGTCTTTCACTGACCATATTACCTCATATTTTTTGTGTGCACACATTTAACCTTATAACATATATGGACTTTAGAGGAACGAAGAGATTTTTTTCCAATTTGCTTCATTGTCGACTACATACTTCTTATTAAGACTCTAGAAGACTGAAAAGACTCTTTTCCGATTTTTTCATATTATTGACTGTATACTCTGTTATCAAGAGTCCAGGATTAGGGTATATATTGGTCGCTTTGGAATGAATCATATGTTTTAGATGATTTACCTATCCGTTCTATGTTAGGGGGTTATGTATAGTGTTTCTTTAGGAATTTTATATATTAATAGATATTGCTTACGGGTTTTAGAAGGTTTTTTATTCGTGCCTATAGGTACGGTTTTATTGCAGCTGGCCAGCTGTTTATTTGTGTATATGTTTGATGTAATAAACTGTTACCGCTTTTTCATATATCGCTGTAGTGTGTCTTGCTGTGTACACAGGTTGCATTTTCTGTTACTGGTATTAATACATATACTGTATTTCTGGTTGGTACGGGGATACTGTACAATATTAAGAATTACTGGTATTAATACATATACTGTAGTTCTGGGTGGTACAGGGATACTATGTGATATTGAGAATTACTGGTATTAATACATATATTGTAGTTCTGGTTGGTACGGGGATACTATATAATATTGAGAATTACTGGTATTAATACATATACTGTAGTTCTGGTTGGTACAGGGGTACTATATAATATTGAGAATTACTGGTATTAATACATATACTGTAGTTCTGGTTGGTACAAGGATACTATACAATATTGAGAATTACTGGTATTAAAGGGCATGTCCACCCTTAAAAATTGTTTTTGATATGATGTTCCCCCATGCCTGGTAGCCCCAACCGCATGGTTTGTATTTTCCAAAAGCTCCCCAAACTCTTACTTACCTCCCCTCGTTCCTTCGCTGCACTGCCGGCCCTCTGCTTGCGAGAATGCAAGCAGAGGGGCGGGACTGGCTGTCGCGTCTGTGATTGGCTGAGCGGCAGCCAATCACGGACGCGGCTGCCGGTCATTCAGTGCAGCGGAGGAAAGAGGAGAGGTAAGTAAGAGTTTGGGGAGCTTTTGGAAAATACAAACCATGCGGTTGGGGCTGCCAGACATGGGGGAGCAGCATATTAAGGGGGTTTTACGCTAGGGGGAGGGATAGTAGAACGGGAGGGAGAGGGAGGGAGGGGGGAGAAGGGCTGCAGTACGCATGACAAATATCTACCGGAGGCAAGGTAGCAGGCAGAGCCCTGCTAGCCTCCTGGTGGA
This sequence comes from Hymenochirus boettgeri, assembly GCA_019447015.1. Taxonomy (NCBI): domain Eukaryota; kingdom Metazoa; phylum Chordata; class Amphibia; order Anura; family Pipidae; genus Hymenochirus; species Hymenochirus boettgeri. The sequence goes on along the minus strand of CM033475.1, from coordinate 121,651,100 downwards.
CAGTTTTTGGGACTTTAGGGGGGGGTCTACAGGAGAACCCTATGGAGCTGGGATGTGAGGTAAGGATTACACTACACTACATGGTGGGGCCATTACTGGGGGGGATTATAGTTTTGGGGGTGGACATGCCCTTTAATACATATACTGTAGTTCTGGTTGGTATAGGGATACTATGTAATATTGAGAATTACTGGTATTAATACATATACTGTAGTTCTGGTTGGTACGGGGATACTATATAATATTGAGAATTACTGGTATTAATACATATACTGCAGTTCTGGTTGATGAAGAGATAGTAACGATTGCCAATTAGCCTGCTAGTTTAGGGTTTTGAGAAGAGTAAAAAGTTTGGACTATATGAATGTATGTCTTTATTCAACCGCCATTATTACATACCAATGTACCAACGCCAGAGGTTAAGAATCGCTGGCCAAAAACACTACATTCATAGATGTGTATGGCCAGCATAATACATTTGCCTATTTTTTAAAGGGTATGTCCACCATTAAATCTATTTTTGGATATAGCCTTGCCCCTGGTCCCCCAGCACCAACCGCATAATTTTTATTTTTAGAAAGTGCCCCAAACTGGTGGACATGCCCTTTAAGTAAAAGAATAGAAATACGTTAGCCTTTTAACGTCTTAAAAAAAACATTTTAAAAAACAGCATAGTAAATAACATCTTTGTACAGACATAAATTAAAGGGCCACACTCTGTAGTTTAACTCTGCCTCAACCTCATCAAGGTCTGAGGCATGTGCAGGGCTTACTCCCACCATCCGGATCCATCCTCTGAGGCCGTGGCACCTAGTGTCTTTGCACAAGGTAAGTAACAGCTGCCCAACCTTAACCGCCATAATATTTCTTTTAAAAAATGCCCCTATAGTTACTTACGGACCCTTCTCTCCAGTGGTGTTTTCGATGATGTCAGACGCATCTGTGATTGGCCGTGTCTTAGCCAATCACAGACGCGGATGGCGGACCACAAGCAGGGAGCTGGATAGGAGACGGAGCTGGAGAGAAGGGGCTGTAAGTAAAGATCTGAGCATATTTTAGAAGTTTTATTACAGCGGTTGCGGGTGGGCAGCTGCTACCTACCTAATAAAAAATTGATTTCCAGGGTGGACATGCCCTTTAATATGACTACCTTGGTCTCTAATGAAGTTGGTTGAAAGTTAATTTAGATGCATCTGAAAAGCAGACCTAGGCACTCCTCACACAGGTATTTCTGCTTAACTTTACAGAAATTGACGTAATAACAATCCAGTTTATCGTCTACATGGAACCCTTTCTAATGACATGGCTAGCTAGCATTCACAACCTCTGCGCTTCATACTGTTAAATACAGAAGCAATCTGGGCTAGCAGCGGAACGTTAGTGGGGGTGCTAGTAATTAGACTAATGCTTGATCAAGGAACATGGGATATGTGTCAAAATTTCAAGGCCAAGAGGAAACATCTTTCTTTATGTGTATTAAACCTAAAAGAAAAATAAGAATGTGTTTAAATCCATGAAATGTACTGTAGACAAAAGAGACATACAGGGAGATTCACTAAAAGTTCTTATTGTTAAAAACGGTGCTAATTTTGCCCCAACCAATCAGATCATATTTAACATTTGAAAGCTAATATCTGATTGGTTGGGGCGAAATTAGCACCATTTTTAACTATAAGAACTTTTATTAAATAACCCTGATAATGTGAGACTTTTCTGAACACAGAGTAAGTAGGATTTTAGATAAATTTAAGGGACAGATGTCAGTCAGCTGCCATACTTTCTAGATCACTCTAGATACCCTGCTTAAACTCTGAATTGCATCCACAGATATAGAAAAGGTGTCAAACACCAGAAGAGACAGGATCTGGCAATTAAAAAGTTTCCTGTTCCACGCTCTAACACGGCAGCATGGAATTTAAACTTTCTGCCAAACTTCCGCTATTAAGGGAAAGTTGAAGTGTGCACTTTAGTTAAATGACTAGTTCCAATTCCTGAGATGATAACTGATGTCTGGAATAAGCGAAATGTTCATTACAATTTCTGCTGTGAAAGACAGTTTCCACAGAGCAGAAGATGGATCTCTCTTCATCAGAGAAGGTCATAGTGGCCCAGCTGGGTAATTCCGTTAGGTCTAATAACAAAACCTTAATTCATTTTAGCTGCTCATTTTTTTTTTTCTTTTTGGCTATTAGGTCTTAAATGAGATTCCACCTAAAATACTCTGTTTCCTATACACCGGAGGCAACAATGATGATTTAATTTAACCGTGTCGATCATAATACTCCCACAACAGTGCTCGTTTGTTAAAGATGTAACCTATGGCATATATGGATTCTCTGTCTTCCTACACAACATACTCTTCATCATAATGCCCTTGGCCTTCCTATTGGAGAATTATATGCATGCAGTGCTTGACTTCTTTCTGGCTCCTCCCACAGTCATTGTCACTGACGATTCTCCCAGTTCATAACATTTTAGAACATCTTAATGCAGGCGGGAGGAGAGGGAGCTTGGAAACCGACGGTTACTGTCTTAAAGCAGTCAGTTACTGTACGAAAATAATTCTTCTTTAAATCCTTCAGTTTGCCTTATTTTATGTATAGTACTTTTTTAGTTTGTGCCTTTTTTGTAAACTATACGCACTAAATAAATATTTGCAATTTCTTTAAATGTGGAACCCCATTTTTATAAGATCCTCTCTTCTTTCAGAAAAGCTAAACCTTACTTTAATGACCTCATATATTTATTGTTTGGAAGATTAGGTTATAGGTCAACTGATATTGCTTTAAGATTAAGTAGGAAAAGACAGATCAAACATTTGAAAGGCCATATGAGCCCCTCTGGCTTGGTATATGCAAGACAATTTTCTCCGCATCGATATTCTTGTTGAATTGGCCAAGACACAGGATGTGATTTCTGAAATAACCAAACATTCCTAACTGAAACTTCACAAAATTTGGTTGGCTCCTATAATATGACGTGTCAGTAATATTAAACATTACCGGTCGAACAACCTCAGCCACAGCTGTTTGTTTCAAAAATATGTCCAGTCTGCCCTGTGATTAACAGCAGTATAGAGATCTGTATCAATATTAACCCTGCAGCTGCCTGTGGTGATTGCAGAGACTGGGTTTATATAAAGCACTTAAAGTGCATGTCCACCAAAAAAATGTTGTAGAAAAGCCTCCACATACCTAAACTGCAGTATTTAAACCCCTGAAAACATCCCCAGTATCCTGCTTATCATCCCATTACAAACAAGGCCTACCTCTTCCTGAGCTGTCAATCATGGACATACGTAGGCACTGGCCCTGCACATCATCCTTGGGGGGAGGGAACAAACCCATGTGCTAACCCGGACTCAGGAAAACAAGAAGTAAATCACTGCTGCCACAATTCTCCCTCCATGCTGTGTTTGCTGGTTGCTGTGCTGTCTGCCAAACCATGTAATTAGCCTTAATGAATATACTTTATAACAAAAGTAAATATAAACCTCCCTTGAATATCCTGCGCTTGCCCCTGATGTAGGAAGATCCCATATATCTAAAACTATGATTGGTTACCCCATTGAATATTAGTTTTAGTTTGTAGCGTGTCTTTAAAGGAAATTATACCTCTCACTTCAATGGTATTAATGGGTAAAAGAAGAGTACTGATCAGCTCTCACAATTACATAAAAGTTTCCTTGCTGAGTTGTTTCTTTTTCTGCTTGTTTCTGCAGTCTGTGATGTAGCCAATGAGAAGACACTAACAGCAAAGAAACAAGTCTTTCTATTGGCCAGATTACGGACTATCACTGACAGTAGAAGAGGAGACCGCAGCGTTGAGGGAAACTTCATGTAAGTATAACAACTGATGAGTAAATTAGGCAAGGGAGAGAACACAGCAGTTTAAGTCCTGATCCTGGGTAATGTTCAGGCGTGGAACTATGGAGAGGTGGGTATAATTGTCCATTAAGTTTTAAACTTCAAACTACTGTACAAGTGATGAATACTACGGGGACCAGATATGATGGCAAACATAACTTCATGTATACTCCTACATGGTTTTCCTGTTCCCTCACTCCTTTACAACAAGAAGTACTTTTTTAAGGAGAACTAAGCACTTCAATACCCAAACTTTGAAAGCTGCAAAGAATTTTTTAAAAAGTGTCTTCAAAAATGCTAAATGAATTGGGATAAAGCTACATTATGTTATAGCAGAGTAATGAATCAAGAAAGAGATCAAGGCAATATTCAAATCTATAGGGTGCACCATTTCGTTAATATAATTCAGGTTACCAAATTCACAAGCTTATTTAATAAAAAGTGCAAAAAATGTGCTCATGCTGTTAATTTGCAGCAATCAGATGCAATGGCGTAACTTCCAGGGAGTAGGGGGAGCAACCACAGGGGGGCCCGAGAGCCACATCATCATATTTTTCCTATGACAGATATAGCCTCCTCCCAGAAAACCACTGTGGATGGAGCACGGATAGGAGCCCCATAATTGTTTTGACGGGGGGGGGCAGTGGTTTCTAGTTATGCCATTGATCAGATGTTGCTTGGCAGACTGGCCCAGGTGGTTACAGGGAAATCCCCTGGTGGGCCCACAGCCCATTAACCCAAGAAAACAAAGATAACTGCTAAAATTTAAATACAGAGCCAAAAGGGACAGTAATAAAAGCATTTTACGAAACAATAGGAGTCAGTAGGAGTGAAGGCACGGCTGTTTCGGGCGATAATCGTGCCGTGTATGGGCACTTTATCAGCCGAAATGGCCTTTTGGTTGAAGATCCGCCCCGCTGGTCAGGCAACAATCCCTTGACTGAATGGCTGTTTCGCCCGACAAAGTGCCCATACAAGGTACGATTTTCAGCCGCGCATACACATTGTGCGACGTGGGTCTTCCCCTTCCCCGATTGTACAGGGGTGTGAAGCTTAACACAGATATGTAAATGAGTGATAATAGAGATATGAAATGTTAGGTGGGCCCTTAAACTCGTCCTGGTGGGCCCCTGGCCTCAGATTTTCTGGTGGGCCCCAACAGTCCAGTCTGACGCTGCTGGTCTCCAACAGTTAAAAAACATTTGAATGCATCTGAATGGTTGCAGCAGATTAAGCACATTGTTGCACCTTTTCATTAAATAAGCCCAATAGTTTTGTCAAATGACTGCAACAAGCAGATGACCTATAATTCAAAACAATGTGCAGGACACAGAGTTCTAAAATCTATTGCAAGCTGTCCATGCTATATGATGGAGAGGAGATTTATGATTATATTGTGGTCAAATGCATCAGAGACCTTTGCAGGATCAATAAACATTGCAGCCCTTTCTTATTTTCAAGAGATCTCCCAGAGTAACCTTAATTTCTAGAACATTAAAAGTTTTAGAAGGATTTATGACTTCAAGGTTTTGGAACTCGTGCCAGCAATAATTGAGACAGAGATTTAAAATAATACATTGGTTTGTCAGAGGCCAAAATTACAAGAAAAGAAAGAAAGAAAAATAAGGTTTCGGAACGCAAATTGTTCTAAGGAGAGAAAATTTTCAATATCTGTTAGTGACTGTGTTACAGATTAGTTTCCCTTGCTTATTCCACACTATCTTTATTAATGTGACATCGGGAAGATAGACGAGTTTTTAGAAATAATGTAAGAAAAAGTCAAGATGATGCAACAAAGAAAAATAACCTTATTTGTAAGATTGTTTGCTTCTGTGAGTACTATATTTTTGCCAATTTAAATGTCTAGACTCACCTCTATCTGGAGACAGCTTCAGGTGATGGTATAAGGAAAGATGAATAGGTAATTTCTAAACTGTGAGAAGAGAAATTTAGTCTCCTGCATAGACCGTTCAGTGTACAGCCAAATGACTACACAGGGCTCATCGTTACACAAATGACAAAGAAATGTAGAGTAGTTTATTAGTGTAGGCTTGGAAAATTACTCAGAAACCGCAGGGAAAGACTGAAAATAAAAGTAGGAAATAAGAACACATGAAAATTAACAGAAAAAAAAAACAAGCCTATAAACAGGTGTTACATAGTAACAGTGGTTGAATAAAGACACACGTCCATCGAGTTCAAATTTTATAGGGTATCTCTACTCGTAAAATAGAGGTATTTCTTACCTCACATTATTCAATGAGCAGGCAGGGAAGTTCGAGTACTTCTGATAGGACCTGATGGGGCTTGCACTGTGTGCACATGAAAATTCCCTTTATTACAAAGTATAGGGAGACTGAGTCGGGACTGTGTAGGTGTCAATCTGTATCATATTACGGACAGAATTTTATGGAATCTGTATGTTTTCTGCTGCAGATTGCATAAAGGTCAAGTCCAGCCCTCAAAGGAAAACTTTTGTACAAGTAAATCCCCACCAAACCCCTAAATTGTAATAGTTTGAAATTTGAAATATATAAGTGTTACCTGAAATCCTGCACAATGTCCTGTTTCTTTATACCATAGGTTTGGGCCTAGGAACTCCTTGTTGGCAATGTGCCACAAAAGTTGAAGGTGCAGCTCCCATTCGGACTCCCAGCTATAGCACAAGCATTGAAATGGAAGCGCACACTTGTCCTCAGAACAAACTGTTTATTTTTTCACACAAACAAACGACGTTTCAGAGAGCAATATGTCTCCTTCATCAGGAACAGACATAGTGCTCTCCGAAACGTTGTATGTTGGTGTGAAAAAATAAACAGTTTGTTCTGAGGACAAGTGTGCGCTTCCATTTCAATGCTTGTACAATGTACTGTTTCCCCTGTTTCTGCTTCCTTGTTCTTCCAGTTATGGATTTTACAGATGATATCATAGTCAATGACATAATGCTAATCCCTTCTTCTGAGCATGCTGAGGCTCAGTACCAGATTTCTCAGTTTCCATGAGGCATCAAGAAGTATAGCAGCCACACAGTAATTATTCCAGAGGTCAATTCTTTCTAAAATATTTTATTATGAGGGTGGAGTTGTCCTTTAAGTGTGTAACCAGTATCACCAGTACCATTCCAATGAGCAGCAAGGGGCATAGCAGGGGACATTTTAAAACCCTTTTTCAGGTAAGTACTTTTTTTAGAGCCTAAACCATGTGATAAGGCATACAGAAGAGGAATGCATAGGTTTACACTTTATAGGCCCTTTAAGATAAACGCCTCAAAGCAATGAAGATAGAAACTTTTGTAATCCAAGCCTTTTCTTAATGGGATGATACGGATTATCAGTTCATGCAAATGCAAATTTCTAAAGTTGAACCAATTGTTTTTCATGGATTTTTATTGAACATGTGTGGGTGCCAACTAAAAACTCTTGAGGGCCACACTGCCCCAGAATTAGCCACCTTGTAACATCAAGGAATATGTTAGAGAACAGACAATCAAGCTGAATATTATATATCAATTACTGCAGTTCCTGGACTCATTAGTCACAGTCTAAATGCATGGATCCCAGACTTTAACCTTAGCACCTGGTTGCTTCTTACATCAGCAGAACTGTTACAGCCAGAAATGTAATGATTGGAATAAAGATTACAATTTTGATGAGCATAAAAAACTCCAAAATAACTTGTTTAATGTGAAGGATCAGGTATTTATTTCTTGGTTGTTTCTCAGTTTGTACCTACAAGCAACCTTGGTAGTATCATACATGATGGTCTTACAGAAAGAGAGGACATCTGTTTAATTAACTCGGGGAAGGTAGAGAAGACAATTTGGAATCCAAATAATTCAAAAGCAAGAAAAGATTTATGCTAAATAAATAAAAAGCCGTCATATTACAAAAGGGTATCTATACTTTAAAGGGCAATTATAGTGAGAAAACCTTTAGTTTCTTTAAATTCTTCATAGTCCCCGAGATATATTTGAATATACCGTTATTTGTATGAGCAACAGTCAAATGCTGTAGTGCTAAACACAATCAATAAACCATTAACCCAGCAATGAGCATAACACACTATAAAACAGCCCCTCCCCCCCAAAAAAATCTTATATACATACAAAACCAGTGACTCAAATGGAACACTAATACAGTATATATAATACAGTAATACAGACTATATACCAAACAAGACATACAGTGCAATCTATGAAATATATAGACTAAAGCAAATGAAATGTATCAGGAAAACCAGCAGTGTCACTGTGTTTGTAAAAGGTCTCACTACAGCTGCTGTTACACTGACTCTTGTCTTCAGTGATTATGATCTCAGCTAAGCAGGGGAGAGATATGAACTTTAGGTAAAAAATAAATAACAATTAGCAAAGTTAGAGAACAGGCAGAGGCAGAGTTCAGTAACTTACTTGTAAAGAATCTCAGCACCACTTGTCCTCCTCTCTCCCCCTCTGCCCCTCCCTTCAGCATATTGCTACTTTATCCCACACTTTGATTGCTTGCAGTCTAGCTCTGGAAGAGAGGGGTCAACAAGATGTCAGCGCTTCATTTAAAGTCCTTTCAACTGACCATGCTCGGACTCTGTATACAGCCCTTCACTGCTTGAGGGGGAGTAGACAGAGAGGGGAGGGGGACTACACAGCTTGTTACAAACTTCTGCCAGTGTGAAGAAACGAAGCCACACAGCAACATGAAAGTAAGGCAGCTTATACTACGTGATCTATACATTGTATAGAGACAATGTTTTTTTTTCACTATAGTTGCCCTTTAAAATAATTTAATTTTCTAAAATGATACCTTTAGATACAGCAAGATCCCACTATTTCAAAACTTTTTTCAGATATTAAATCTTAGCTGTAGATCCTGAGAAATCATTATTTTAATCAGAGCATTTATAGGGAAAGACCTGTCACTGCAGGAGCAGAAATTGTAATATGTTCCCTATATCTGACCTCTTACTAGGATTTTTGGCTGCCTGCCAGCACACTTTCTGAAACAGCAGAGAAAACAAGGCAGTGGGAGGGAAGGGGAGACGTGTGAGCAGAGCAGTGTCCATAGTGAGGCTGTGCAGAACTTAAAAGTGTCGCAGACACTTCAAGAAGGCAGTTTTTTCATCCAATGCCGATTGCAAAACAATTGGGCCAGACAGTTGTCAGAACTTTGCGTGAACATTGGTTGGTAAGTTGCGAGTGTATTACAGCAAAGCTATTATACAAATGCAGTGATTACTTGAACAGATGTAACCCCCCCACACATGAATAGTGCATGTTTATAGGCTACACAGCAAGCACAGCAGCTTATAATGGACACAGAAAAGGCAGCTCAAGCTCCTCTTTTAGTGGGTGCTAAATGTACAGTAGAGGAGGATGTTTCCGAGCTTTGAGGCAGTTACCGAAATAATATGGTAGGGATCTACTGTACATAGTTCTCATTTAAAAACAAAGCTAAATTAGACTTCCCCAATTTGCCCAGCTGCACCAGGGCAGCTAAGATTAAAGCCGGCACAAATTTCTAAAATACATTTTTCTGGGAAATCAACACATGCCATACAGCAAAATGTGACCTTTTTTTCTTAATATTAGCAAAGGGGACTCATTATGTACAGATGCAAATATAAACTGCGTACTCACAGATGGTTTGTTCATTTAAAATGAACAATTGTAAATGTCTTTGTGCTTTAGAAACAACACTTAAACGTCTAATTTGATTTATGAGAGAATCCCACTGGACATCTGCAAAAATAAAGAACATACACTATAATTATGCACATGAATATTAACCGTTATAATGCCAAGAAAATGCTTTCAGTTCTTCCAGGGAATTGATGCACATTTGGCGTCCAAGAAAACAAATTCTGCATTCTCAATAAAAAGCCATTAAAATAGGACTTGCTTGCATTAGAGACTTCTGTAAAGACTAAAATAAAAAATGTTTTTGGATAAACAGCAATTATTTGATTAAGACTTAGCTTGGCTGGAAATGCTTTATATACTGACCCTTGCTCGTAGGTGACTAGTAACTACCCTAGAACGGGTCCAAAGTGACTACCCAAGAACGAGTCCAAAGTGACTACCCAAGAACGAGTCCAAAGTGACTACCCAAGAACAATTCCAAAGTGACTACCCAAGAACGAGTCCAAAGTGACTACCCAAGAACGAGTCCAAAGTGACTACCCAAGAACGAGTCCAAAGCGACTACCCAAGAACGAGTCCAAAGCGACTACCCAAGAACGAGTCCAAAGCGACTACCCAAGAACGAGTCCTAAGTGACTACCCAAGAACAATTCCTAAGTGACTACCCAAGAACAATTCCTAAGTGAATACCCCAGAATGTGTCTCAAGTGACTACCCCAGAATGAGTCCTAGGTGACTGCTCAAAATGTTCTGAGAAGTTTGTCTCTCCTGTCAGCTAGAAATGTCAGTTTTCTAGGTATGACTTTGACTGGCCTTAAAGGACAAGGGTTAATTTAGCCTACACCATTAAGTCCAATTATGCTCATTAGCTGGTAACGATAAAATTACTAAAAATTAAGAGTGTGCTGCAGCTGAGTGATATTTCGTAGTATGGAATTCTTTTCAGCAATAACAGATGGCAGGGTCAGAAGAAAGCACAGAATAAGTAACTATTCTAGGTTTTGAACATCGCAAGGTAGGAAAAATGAAAGGATATCTTTAGCTCCTGTATAAATCAATGTTAATATATAGTCCCCAAACAGGCAGATTTGAACTACTTTCTCACATTGTTCTCTTTGGAGGCTACATGTTATTGTTGATTTATACAAACTAGTAAAGAATTAAAGGACAACAAAACCTACCCTAATCACACACCTCCCTGGTCTTTAGGATAGGCTCTTCAAAATAACACCCTGATGAAGCCCCGCCCAGTTGGGGAGAAACACGCATAGGTGTGGTGTACCTGGCTTGGGACTTGGACTGAACTTTTGTTTGGTATCGTCGTTTGGACCGAGATATCCGGGCCAGTTTAGGATGGGACTAATCTTAGCCTGATGTTACGTCTGGAATCTTTAACGAATAAGCGGATTCGGGAGTATGTAATATCGGTGGAAAACTGGGTATGCCCGGTTAATAGACATATACGCTACACTACATAATTCCACATGTGATTCATACTCACAGACTGTTTGTACGTATGTAGCCCCAACATGGTTTGACTTCGCTCAAGACTGGGGAAACGACGACCCATTCTTTTGCACATTACATTATGGACATATGCAAATAAATTGCCATCATTGTTAGGACTGCTCTACATAGTCCCTGGAAAGTTTTAAGAGGATTCCCTTTGGTACATTTCCTGGTAATCCAGGTGTGCCATTTTGATATCAGCCCATTTCCAGCCCGTTTTATAAAACATTTTCTAGGAAGCTCTGTTTTTGGGGGGTGGTTAGGGGTACAGGTTTTGTATGACTCTTTGCAGCTATCTCGTGTTTAAAAAGTTTTTTTTATATGATTAAAGATGATTTTGTATCTTCTCTATGTATACCGCTATATTTGTAAGAAAGTCCCCCATTCATTACTTACCTTCCCTCTCTCCTCCGCCGCAATGTCCGGCCTTCTGCTTGCACAGAACTGAGAGGTAGCCAATCACAGACGCGTCTGCCGGCAGTTCAGAACGCCGGAGGAGAGAGGGAAGGTAAGTAAAGATCGGGGGACTTTCTTATAAATATTTTTTTTCGGTTGGGGCTGGGGGAACTATCCCTAATATGTGTACAAGGGGTTTTACACTAGGGGGAGGGAGAGGAAAACGGGTGGGAGAGGGAGGTGGGAGGGGAGGGAGTAAAGGGCTGCTCTGAGCAAGCCAAAAATCTCTGAGAGGACAGCTCAGAGGCAGAAAAAATTTCACTGGTGGCCAGGCTCCTGGTGGTCAGTTTTTTTTAACTTTGGGGAAACATTACAGGAGAACTATTTGGAGCAGGGATGTAAGGTATGGATTTTTATACAGTACAAAGTGGGGCCAGTAGTGGGTTACACTTTAGTTTTGGGGGTGGACATGTCCTATAAGGACATCTAAAGCCTCAGAACAACACTCTTTCAGAGCACCTAAATATAAAAGCAGTGTCTCACCTCACCTTGATATAGTTGTTGGAAAATATACCTTTCTAACATGGGGTTTGTGTTTTATTTCCTAACATCCCAGTTTCACACAGTGTGGTCACTGACCATTGTGTTCTTTACACATGCTCAGTCCTAATAAACTGCAGGAACTTGTTACAGTTGGTCACCCACTAGTAGCCTTTAGCCACTCCGTTAAAGGGTATCTATACACTAAAAAAAAAATTTAATTTTCAAAAATTATAACTTTAGATTCAGCAATTTCCCACAACTTGAAAACTTTTTTCGGATTTTAAATCTGATTCTGAGAAATCATAATTTTAATCAAAGCATTTACAGGGAAAGACCTGTCACTCCACGAGCAGAGATTGTAATATGTTACCTATTAATGATCTCTTACTAGGATCTTTAGCTGTCTGACAGCACACTTTCTGCAACAATTATGAGAATCAGCAAAGAAGGCAGGAGGGGGGGAGATGTGTAAGCAGAACAGGGTCTATGGTGAGATTGTGCAGCAGAACTTATAAGTGTCACAGACACTACAAGAAGGCAGTGAGTAAGAGAGGGTGGGGGCAATTAGGAGCACTCACTAAACATTAATAATTTAATGACAAAGCAAGCACAGATAAATATGTGAGTACCACCATTTTACTTCTCTCAAATTATAGTTTCAGATAATGTAGATAAGTGTTCAGATAAGTTGTTTAAGTGAGTATATTTACCCTTTAACAGGACAAATTAGGCAAGGGAGGTCAGGGGTGTGACATACACACAGTTATTTCATCCAGCTCTTCAGGCAGTTACTTTAATGCTATTTACTGTAGTGGGATTTTTATTGGAGTTTTAAGACGGGATATTTTCATATTCTGGTGTGTAAAAATTTAGGATTAGTTCTACTTTAAGTGTTAACAGTGTAACCGTATTGAAATAAAAAACTAAAAAAACAAAAGTGGTATAAAAGTGATAACTTTATTGGCTAACTAAGAATCTTAGCAAGCTTTCAGAACATTCTAGCTCCTTTTTCAAGCCGATTACCTTTAAGCCATCACTTTAGGTACTTTAAATAAAGGGGGTGGTTGATATATGTTGTGTTGCCCTTATGCAGTATGCCTGATTGTAACATGAATGAACACAATATTAGAGGTCCAGTGTGTAATTTCAGCAGGAGTAACTCAGCGTGGAGTACAACTATGCTGGCCATAAACTACACTTGTTTTTTGATAGATTAGACATTATTTTTTGACAAAATTGTCTAAATGGATTGAAAAAGAATGGAAGAGTCTTAATGACAATGAATATGCCACAGAAGGGGTAGAGTACAATGCTGACCATACACTATTAAGATGTTAAATATGGTAAGACGTTTGTTCTGACACATATCTAATGATTCCTTTCCAGTAGTTCTTACCTGTCACATTCCCACAACTTTCCATGGACGGATTACACTTATAATTCCAGTCCGGGGAATGGTGTGGGAATGTCGCAGGTAAGTTACTAGTGTACAGGCACATTATTGCCCATAAAGTATTTATTGGGTTCTGAACACAGAAACCAATGTAAGATATGAACACATTTTTAAGCTTTGAAAGTTAACCACATAAACGTTCATACATTTTTGAGACTTTCTTCAAACTTACAATATTTAAAAGAAAAATCTTCTTTCCCCTCCTACACAGTGTAAGAGGTTTCAGCCAATCTTAAGGTTTGCAGAACATTTTTAGAAACAGTTGTACTTGGTCATAACCCACCAGTCATTTGCATCAGGTACATAAGTTCACACACAGGGCTCTGATTTTTCTGCTGTTAGACATTAGTGGGTGTTGAGATAAATTGTTAATTTATTTGAAAGTAAACGAGAAATGTGTATTTACAAAACTACAGAACAGCAACTTTATATATATATATATATATGTGTGTGAATTGTTTGGCAAAAAGAAACGAGATAAAGAAATCCTATGAAATCCTGGTTCTATAAGTGTCACGTCCCCAAACTAATCCTTTATTGAACATTTGTTGATTTTATTACAGCACTCGGTTGTTGTGGATAAGTGTCTATGAGTTTGGTATTTATGGACTTAACAAGTTTTGCCTACTACAGAAATAAAGACCCTGTAGGTAGTAATTTAAAAAATGTCAGTGTTTGTATTACTGAATTGGTATCCTTGGTTTAGTTGCACAACAACAAACATTATTATTGCTTACCTGGATAAATGAGCCTGCAAATGTTTGTGAGTGTGTTTGTGTGTGTGTGGGAGAGATGTGCTTAAGAAGGGCTGCAGTACACATGCCAAACTTCTCCCGGAGGCCAGGTAGGAGGCAGAGTCCTATATGGACTCTGCTATCCTCCTGGTGGGCAGTTTTTGGGACTTTGGGGGGGGGGGACTACAGGAGAACCTTATGGAGCTGGGATGTGAGGTAAGGATTAAACTACACTACATGATGGGGCCAGTAGTGGGGGGGATTATAGTTTTGGGGGTGGACATGCCCTTTAACTAAACTGCCTCCCACCCCAGTTGCACTACCCTACATGTATTGTCTTTACACTCTCACAGGACTTTACTCACACTAAAAATTGCAATAACCAAAGACATGGCAGTTGATTGCTGTTTTCAACTACTTTATTTAGCTGTAAGGGTTTAATGTGGAAAGTCATGTCATTTATGTGTTCAAAAAAACCAAGTAAAAAAGATTGAGCATTACTCGACTAATGCCCAAGCATCTGCCACTACCCCCAACAGCCGATTCATTACAAACCTGAAAATAACGAAAGGCAGAGGGCCCATTAATCAAACAATAGCAGTTGAGGTGGGGTTTGCTCTCCTAATTCTCCTAATAAGTCGATTACCCTCTCTTCTGGATCAACTGACAAAAAGGAGGGTAAAAAGATAGGACTTAATGGACGTATGTCTTTATTCAACTTCAAATACTATGTTACTTCTGTATGTAACTGTTATACAGACATTATGGGTAGGGTATAAAGGTTGGACTAGATAGACATACATCTTTATTTAACCTCCAATACTATGTTACTATGTAACTGTTAGACAGACATTATGGTTAATGTATAAAGGTTGGACTTTATGGATGTATGTCTTTATTCAACCTCAAATACTATCAGGGAGATTCAATGAAAGTTCTTATTGTTTAAAATGGTGCTAATTTTGCCCCAACCAATCAGATTTTATTTAACATTTGAAAGCTTACATCTGATTGGTTGGGGCAAAATTAGCACCATTTTAAATGATAAGAACTTTTATTGAATAACCCTGTATGTTACCCAAACTTCCTCTCTAGGTTCAATATGGGATGAAAGCTCCAATGATCTCTGTGCATCTATGCAAAGCTGTTACTATGCTACCCCTCTGTCTAACTGTTTATGATCTCAGCCTAGATCTAACATTGCTTCTGTTTTTGTTTAGATTTCATTTAAGCACACATGATATTTCGATAATTCACACAATATTTATGTGGCAGCTAAAGGCAGCCTGGAGACACGCAGTAGCAGTATACTTTAATATAAATGTTTAATTTCCATAGCTATGTGAATGAACACCAGAGCACTGCAAATAGTATACACATAAATAAAAGAATGCTAACCTAACTGCCCCTTGCAGAATGTTTGTATGGTTCATTCTAGCCAGAGAGTACATGAAATGACAGACTGCAGAAAAAGTAGACAAGGAGTTAAAACAGGAAAAAAAGTAAAAAAAATAAACCGACATCCAATTTAAAAAAAAAGACTGTAAAGGAAAACTAAAAAATCCTAATGTGAAAGCTTTTCTTGATATTTTTCTAGTAAATTGTATATTTGTATGTAACTAAGAAGGCTTCCATGTTGTTGCCAGTACAACTCACATTCCATGTAGCCTTCAAAGAGCCTTGTAAGCCTTGTAATGCTTCTGTAAAGTTTCTAAATAGACCTGTGGTAGCTCTGATAGGTCAAATACAGCCCATGAGGTTACAGGTTCAAGTCCCAAGCTTACTTATAAAACAATACAAAAAATTTAACTGGCTTTTTGTTTGCTTGTTTTCATTATGTTCCTAGCAAAAGATAAATACTGACATTATATACATTAGCTCTGTTGGGTAAGAGGTATAACACTTTGCTTTTAGCAAAACAGAGAGAGGGCGGATCTCTAAGCTGTGACATGATTAGCTATCAGCTTCTAGGAAGCATGTAGCTTCCTGTGAAGTATACAGAGAACACTTAGCTGGAAGTCACCCAGCTAAGGTGGAATATGCCCTGTGTCCTTTGCAAGGCCAAAATTTCTCCACTGTAACTGTAAGTAGAAGGTGCACATCCATTCAGGCAGTTTGGGGAAAGAGACACGCGGTATCTGGAAAAGGTTTGTTTATGTTTTGAGAAGAAGATTCGGTAGTGTCTGAATGAAGTTTGTTCATGTTTGGAGAAAGAGACTTGTGGTGTCTGAATACAGAGACGCTGCATGATGTTGATTTCCTGGAGGATGTGCACCCTCTGCTTGTAGTAACAGTATATATATATTTTAATGGCCTGCAATACAGAAAGAATTGCTATGGCAGGTGTTCTATGCCCTGGAGAAAAGGTATGCTAGAGAACCAGTCTTGCCAATAAAGAAAATGCAATCAGCTATGCCCTCGTACTGCACTGTCCATTTATCCCATTCATTGCTGCAGCTTCCCCCCATATAGCCAGTTGGGAGCGATGCACACTTCACAGCGAGATATAAATATCCTAGAAGTAACATTACACAATGAAGTGAGCAAGCATGCAGAGGTATAATTAAATCTGCATTGAGATTATTAGAAAATGTAATTGTGCTGTGACAGGTTTAATAGGAGAAGGATTGTCTAACTGAGAAACATAAAGCTAAATGATACCGATGCTTTAATTCCTATGAGCCTATCAGATGTTTTAAATGAACACAGCTACATTCTGATTGGCTGGTGTAGGACACTGTAAATCTGCACCTAAATGAATGAGTCAAGAGACAGTGTTTTTCAGTCATGGCTTATAACATCAAACATCTCATATTAACAGCAATCAAAGACAATGCAATAAAAAACTGATGAATTTTAAACAGCACAATAAACAGATTAAAATAACTGTTCATTTCTTTGGTCCCTCTACCAGGCTTGGGATACAGCCAACAGGAAAACGTGCTTCTAGAGTGTTCATCTTCTTGTTGGCCTTGTTGCCAATGGATAGAGGGAGGCTGAGAGGATTGGAGCAGCAAAGAAATGTTAAAGGGCATGTCCACCCTTTTTTTTTAATTTCTGGGGTACTGTAGGGCTTCCTCCCCCAGCCCCAACTGCTATATTAATATTAGCAGAAACTCCCCCGATCATTACTTACCTTACATCTTTCCTCCGGCATACTGTCCCGGCCCTCTGCTTGCATGAAACTGCAAGCAGGTAGCCGGACTAGCGGCCGCGTCTGTGATTGGCTGAGAGGCAGCCAATCACAGACACGGCTGCCGGCAGTTCAGAACGCCGGGGGAGAGATGTAAGGTAAGTAATGATCGGGGGAGTTTCTGCTAATATTAATATAGCGGTTGGGGCTGGGGGAGGAAGCCCTACAGTACCCAAAGGGTTTTTACACTAGGAGGAGGGAAAGGAAAACGGGAGGGAGAGGGAGGAAGGGCTGCTCTGAGCAAGCCAAAAACCTCTGAGAGGACGCCTCAGAGGCGGAAACAATTTTCCTCCCTGCAGTGCTCCTGGTGGCCAGTTTTTAGGACTTTGTAGGGACTTTACAGGAGAACCATTTGGAGCTGGGATGTAAGGTAAGGATTTTATTACACTACATAATGGGGTCAGTAGTGGGTTAAATTCTAGTTTTGGGGTGGACATGCCCTAGGGCAAGTCCATCCCTAATACTATAATTTTATGTTATTGGCCATTATTCTAGCTTTAAAACAAGCCACCCCCCATTAAAATCCGTTCAGCCAATTTGAAGATACATAGGTTTTCCCAACATGCTTTTTGCAGACCAGGAGTATCTCATCTGTAATCCAAGCTCTCTGACGTCAACTCAAGCCGTGCCTTTTCCGTGCCTTCAGCCTCCCTTTGCGCCCCCCCACCATCCAGACTCATCCTCAGTCCCCCTGCATCCTAGGGTGTGACAGAGGCCCCCTGCCCAGACCCAAACGCTGGATTATTTTTTTAAAAAAATCATTGAACCTTACTTACAGCCCTTTGTTCCCGCGGCGCTTTTTCATGATGTCAGCTGAGTCTGTGATTGGCACAGGCGCGGCTGGGGGGGAGGCTGAAGGCATGGATTGGATTACAGTGAGCTGCTCCTGGTCTGCAAGGCATGTTGGAAAAACGTATGTATCTTCAAATTGGCTTTACGGATTTTAATGGGGAATGGCTTGTTTTAAAGCTAGAATCATGGCCAATAACATATACAATTATATTTTTGGGGGTGGACATGCCCTTTAAGGAACCCTACACAAAATTTATTTCAGGTGAAAACACTTTATCACCCGAGGAAGGGGCAAGAGCTCTGAAACGTTGTGATTTTGATGTGTGTGGTTCACAATTAAATTGAATTTCTTGGTGTGCGACTCCTATATCCATCTGATGGATATATTGCTTGGCCCCTGAAGGGTGGGGTCTTTTGAGATGTAAGCTCCCACCCGGGTTTTATGTGCGTTTTGTGTTTGTAAAACACTGTAACCCTCTATCAAGGACACAGTTTGTAAACAATCTGCGCTCTCCTCTAACTATTAGACATGGTAAACCAATTACGACTTCCATACAAAAGCAGAATTTCATAGTTTAAAAAATTAGCGAATCCTTTTCCCCCCCTTGTTTGCAGAGCTGTCAATGGAGAGAAAACACAATAGCATACGGGTGTCAAAAAAGGGGGAAGAAGAAGTACAAACTACAGCTCATCCTCCTGGATTATCCATCAAGACAAGGCCCATTGAATAGGAATTGTGTGATAACAATGCAGAGTAGGTGAAGCTAAGCATTAGCAGGGAGGGAAGCACCGGATAAATTAACATTCCTTATCTTTTCAATGTTCGTTACAATTTGACAGACTTAAGGCCTCATCTGCATCCAGCTGTCTAAAGTCGTCACAATAGGAAGCTGTCTAATAGGAGCCCCTGGTGTAATTACAACTGTTCACAAAGCGGCACAGATAGAATGTGACCTAGTTTGTGATATTTACGGCAGCGTCTTTGAGATTCCCAATATTGTGGTAGCTACAAAAGTTAGAGAAAGAAATAGATGATTATGTTATTGTCCCGTTGGTTTCTATAACTTATACATTCATTCTTTTAATTCCCTAAGCGTATTTTGCCATGTCCTCAATTCAGCGATTGTTGTCTTTTTTTAATATCTTAATCCGCTCGGTTATATAGCAATACTCGGTGCAAAAGAAAGAGAATTTTTCATTGATGTTACAGTAGGCCCTATATCGCTGATTTTATACGTGCTCAAGTTAAAGGGCAACTGTGGTCTCCGAACAAGTATGGGTAAATAAAAGCCTTTAGTCTTTCCTTGATGGAGACCAGAGCTAGCCTTTAAATAGGTATGATGCTCAACCATATATTTCGGCTGGGGGCTGGTCACGACATTAAGATACATGTTAACCAATTTTCCAACAAGACATGACAAACAGAGGCAAATGTGCATATCTTAATACTAATATTTGGACAATTACGCTAAAATATCAGTAACTTTAACTTTGTGTTTGGCGATATGCATGCCAATGTAGCAAACCCCTCTGCCTGCATTGCAATCTTGTCTGATATCGGAACACACGCAATCACCATTTTTGGTGCCGATCCCATGTGTTTCAATATACGCCCACTGTTGGGACAAATGTATTGGGTAAATTTGGTTGGTGGATCCCGTACACAGAGCGATACCATAAATCCGGCCAACCAACTCCAATTTGGTAGATCTTCCAGTCACATTGGTCTGAAGTTAGTCCGTGTGTGCCAGGCCTATAAGAGAGACTGCGTACATGATAGGATTTTAACTAAGAAAATATATTTGTGTTTTTAAAGAAAAAAAATGAGAGCGATTTGTTTTCATTCTCCCTGTTTTTGTGAATTAAGATAGAATTCTATATTAGCTGGCACTGCTTTAGAAGATTCCTTTCTGATATCCAGTGTGTCCTACAATGTCATATTTAGTGAGAATTTCAGATTTTTCCCCTTTTCTTTGAGCTTATTTGGATTACAAGTAATAGCCGCAATTTATTGGCCTGGAAGAAGTTGATTAGATTTACATCCCAGCAGAGTATTTGGAAACCAGGATATTAATACAAGATGGAGCGAAGCAGATATAGACAAAATCAATATTGTAACAACAACGGCATTTAAAGTTGGGAGGAAGATGTAGCAGAATAAATTTACTTTGGTGCTGAAAAGACATCAAAGCTGCACTTCTAGGAGCGCATGTATAGTTTATAAATAAGATCTCTCTTATCTACCTGAGCACGCTAGCTAGTCTGCCTCTGTCAATCCAAGCGCTTCTGTGTAGAGCTAGTGGACCAATTAGTAAGAGACAGGAATCCACACATCCCTTCTTCACAACAGGCTATGAAAATGGAAAGACGGAGTAACCTAAGGACTTTGGCAAAAGCCAGAATAAGACACAAGAGCAGGCGATTCAGGAAGGCTAGAAAATAAAATATATAGAACTATAGATACCTGAGGTGTCCAACTCACACCCTCCAGTTATATTGGTTGCTAAAATGCAACTCTTGGCTCCACAAAGCTTGGCTTACATGCTAATACTATTGATTTGTCTCGAATTCCATCATCTCTTTATATTTATCCTTAAGAAGGAAAACTGCAAGATAAAGTAAACAGGGTGCTTCTTAAAGAGATTCTCAAATATAATCTCAAAATCAGGCGTTTCTTTTAACATTAATGGGATGTTTAATACTAGAAGTTGCTTTAACTCATATCTTATTTTTTAAGAAGTCATAAATAAGTTAAAGGGAAAGCTTAGAGAAAATCATTATTTTTCAAATTCTTCGTTTGTATTATGCATACCTAGTTATTCTACATATTTTGAAAACTAAGCTGAATTTTTATCTCTCACTATTGACATTAGTGAGCTGACATTTCTGGTTCTGTAATGATCCTTCTTCCCAGGATGCACCACTTCCTTGGAATGTTCCTAGCAGTTATTTCTACTGATTGGCTGTTGGATGGGTTAACCAAGACCATAACAGTCTCTTATTAAGGGTCCTGCAAACAGGAAGTCAATATTTCGTAAGTATTTATTTATACACAGACACAATGCTGAATGGGCAGGTTAAGGTCATTAGGATGGAAAAATACTGCTCTTAAAAGCATATGAATTTGCACTGAACTTCCCCTTTAAGTTGGATGTGCAAGAAATTGCATGTAATATAATACATTTATATATTATGCATGCACACATACACAGTATGTAACCCTCATATTTATGTAAATATTTTATTATACCTTTTTATTGGACACTACTGAAGATAAGACACTTTGAAACATTATGAAAGTAGTCAGGGTACAGCTTGTATAACAGTGTAAATTTGCTGTCCTCTGAAAATAACACAACACACAACAATTAATGTATAAACCGCTGGCAATAAAAGTTAGATTAAAAAAAAAAAAAGGAGAAATGTACATTCCCTCGGCTGTCTGCATAGCTGGAAGCTGCGTCTGTGATTGGCTGCTTCTCAACCAATCACAGACATAGCTGCCAGTCTGGCCCTCTGCTGGTTTCGACAAGCATAGAGCCGGAAGCAGAGAGCCCGGCGAACAAGGTAGTGTTAATACATTTCTGCACTTTTTTTTTAACAAATCTAACTTGGCGTTTGGTGGGGAGGGGTGCCCTACAGTATGTTAAAATTTGTTTTCAGGGTGGAGATACCCTTTAACATTCTTGGGCATGGCGTTCACTAAAGCTTCACAGGCTGCCACTAGAATCCTATTCCCCCCTTTCATGACAACATCATGGAGCTGGCGGATGTTAGAGACCGTGCGCTCCTCCACCCACCTACCATTTGAGGATGTCCCACAGATGCTCAATAGGGTTTAGGTCTGGAGACCTGCTTGGGCAGTCCAGCACCTTTACCCTAAAAATGTTTAGCAAGGCAGTGGTCGTCTTGGAGGTGTGTTTGGGGTTGTTAAGATGTTGGAATACTGCTCTGTGTCCCAGTTTCCTAAGTGAGGGGATCATTCTCCGCTTCCATATGTCAGAGTACATGTTGACATTTATGGTTCCCTCTAAAATAAACTGTAGCTCCCCAGTGCCAGCAGTACTCATGCAGCCTCAAACCATCACACTCCCACCACCATGCTTGACTGTAGGCAAGACACATACTCACCTGGTTGCCGCCACACAGACTTGACACCATTCTAACAAAATAAGTTTATCTTGGTCTCATCAGACCGCAGGACATGGTTCCACTAATTCATGTCCTTAGTTGGCTTGTTCATCATCTTTAGAAAAGGCTTTCTTCTGGGACAACAGCCATGCAGGCCAATTTGATGCAGTTTGCGGCCTATGGTCTGAGCACTGACATGCTGATCTCAAACCCCTTTAACCTCTGCGGCAACTGTAGCAGCACTCATATGTCTGTACCACTTACCCTTTATTCTGGTACAGCTCTGACCCCTTTTCACAAGCCGAACATTCCAAAAAATGACTATCTGCAAGAAGCATAACCACGTATTGGCAGTGGAACGATCAAATTAGCAGGGATGGGGCAGGTCTGGAGGGAAGTGGAGAGCATCTAGAATGAAACTTTTCAAAGTATAGGACCTAGCATTTTATGTCCTCACCCGGGTTACAGCTTAGGAGGGCACTTTAGTTCCCCTTCTATATCTGTAATAGTCATTCATCCAGGTCATGGTATATCTGTAATAGTCATTCATCCAGGTCATGGTATATCTGTAATATTCATTCATCCAGGTTACGCTAGGGGGAGGGATAGTAGAACGGGAGGGAGAGGGAGGGAGGGGGGAGAAGAGCTGCAGTACGCATGACAAATATCTACCGGAGGCAAGGTAGCAGGCAGAGCCCTGCTAGCCTCCTGGTGGACAGTTTTTGGGACTTTAGGGGGGGTCTACAGGAGAACCCTATGGAGCTGGGATGTGAGGTAAGGATTACACTACACTACATGGTGGGGCCATTACTGGGGGGGATTATAGTTTTGGGGGTGGACATGCCCTTTAAAGATAGTGCTAAATCACTGAGAAAGCCTGACAGAAAAAGTTTTCTTCATGCTGTTGCTCCTCACAGAAAATCTGCAAGGTAGAAATAACAAATTCTACCTCGGTGCCCCAGGTACTTAAAAAAAAAAAAAGCACCATAGTTCTCCTTTAAATTTCAGTGTGTCACAAAACTGCTGCCTCCCAATTCTTCAATCCAGCTGGCACAAAATCCAATGGATCAAAAAGATTCATTCACAAACTTAAGTTTTCCTTAAGCTGGGTACATACATGGGGAACCGCACGACTGGCATGAACGACATCGGTTGCTGCTGCGGACGAAAGCAGCACAGATTTTTTTGGACCAACCGACAGATAAACAGAAGTATTGGTCGATTAGGACGAAAAATCTGCCCAAGTGTACCCAGCATTAAGGTGGGTACACACAGTACCAATAAAGCCCCGATACCGTCGTATCCAACGGTATCTGGGCTTTATCGGTACTGTATGTATCTTAGTTTTCTATAGAGGAGTGTGCCGCGGCTGAGGGAAACACACAGTGATGAGAGGGAAAACGCTCGGGACTGTGTGTATGCAGATCTTTAAAAAATGACAGACAGTCTGTCATCTTTTAAAAATCTTTAGTGTATGTACCCAGCTTTAAAGCTAGGAAAAGACATACAGTAAATTGCCTTCAGACAATTAATTGATAATTCCAAAGACAATGGTTGTCTGGCAGAGTTTGAGCTGCTTGTTCTGTTTAAATTGAGAAGGGAGGGAGGAGTTATCAGGGGAACACCTGTAACTTGAGAGAACAAGTTATATTATATGAATATCTAATTTCTTTTTTTTTTCTTTTTTTTTTAATGTGTGCATATGCCACAAAATTAAACAGATGAATATATGTAAATAATCATAGAAAAAGGAGTATAATTTAAAATATTATGTTTTTAAATATTTATCAAGGAATCCCATCCTAAAACCAATAAAACAGGCTATTTGTTTAAATATTATAGATGTAAAAACATCTTACATTGGTGAGTATTAATGTCATAATCCTGCTCATCTTCAGATGACGACATATCCAGAACTTCCAGGCTGCAAATACATAATTTTTTATTGTGCTGTAATAACAGTAAGTATTTCTAAAAAAAAAAATAGATATAGAGATACCAGCAACTAACAATACATCTATTACAACAGGGGTGCCCAACCCAGCCGACACTGGGGGCCGCATTAGCTCCAACCCCAGCCCGCCTAGTTGTGCCCCCTTCATGCCACTTTCCACGCCCACTCGTCTCTGTGCGGGCCTCAAAAAAATGTGGTGGGGCCACTTGAGGCAGCCGGAGAGATACTAAAAAATATTGAGAATTACTAGTATTAATACATATACTGTAGTTCTGCTTGATCAAGGGATACCTTCTATCTGCCATTCAGAGTCCGGAAGAATCCCCCCCCCCCTTCTTTTTTTGTGTGTTTTTTTTGCCTTCCTCTGGATCAACTGCTAGGTAGGGTTATAAAGGACGGTGTAAAAGTTGGTTTTAATGGACGTGTCTTTATTCAATTTCAATTACTATTAAAGGGCATGTCCAGTCAAAAAATAAGTAGCTAGAAACGTCCTCCACCCCCCAAAACCCACTTTCACATTATCAATAAGCAAACACAGAAGCTAAGGGCTTCTGCGCTGAAAGCCTCTCTTCTTCCTGGTTGCGGCTGTCAGGCGATTGGGTGTGACATCACATTGCTCCTTCACTGACAGCCCCAACCAGGAAGTGGAGCTGCTGTCAGCTGCAGAGCATAGGAGGAACGGGTCAGGAATGAAATCTTTTAATATTTTTAATAATGTGAAAGTGGGGTTCGGGGGGTGGAGAACATTGGAGGACATGCCCTACAAGTCTACACTACACAGAAGTTCCTGAAAGTTGTATTTGGCAAATTGGTGCTAACTCTTTTATGACTTTTATGAGTAGGGATTGCCTCTTTTGCTTAATATGAACTAATAAGAATTGGAAAAAACTAAAACATGAACTTTGTATTTAAGATGTATAAACAAATAAACAGTAACTTACTCTTTACAGTTTTCATGCACACATTCTTCTTTGTTGACTCTTCGGAACTCATTAATATTCGCAAAAAACTGTTCCGACTTATTTGCTATTGGTGATTTTACTTCTAATAGCCCTGGCAAAACAAAAAACAAGCATTTTAATACAAGAATAATTAAACAATTCAAAGTTTAGCACAAATCTGCTTAATTACAGATAAATGTTCCACAATGTTTTACGTATATTTCAGTTCACCATTTAAACTTACTGAACAAAATGCATTTTCTGGTACATAATTACCATTAGTTTACCTGTGCAGAAATAAGCAGAGCACCTCAAAAAGTGTGGAGAAATAATAATTATACGTTTTGCACAGGGTTGCCAGATTCTTGCCACCTCCAAGAGGGAGGGGGCAAGTCTGTAAAGTCACTGCAACGTCATGGTAGGTATGGCGGGGCAGAGTTAGAGCAGGTCGGAGGCAGAGTTAAGGGCGTGGCTGCGGCAGGAGGCAAGGTTAGGGGCATAACAAGACGGGGAGTGGGCGTTCTCAGGCTGCCAGGTCCCTCTGTAGGACGGGATTACAGCCCTGACTGCAGGACTCACTGGCAACCCTGGCTCTGTAAACTAGAAAGGGAAAGTTTAAGTATAAAACGCTATAGTTATTTGTGCAGAAACTCCCCCGAACCTTACTTACATTACCTCTTTCCTCCGATGTTCAGTTCCGGCCCTCTGCTTGCATGAAACTGCAAGCAGGGGGCCGGAATAGCAGCCGCGTCCGTGATTGGCTGAGAGGCAGCCAATCACAGACACGGCTTCCGGCTATCCAGAACGCCGGGGAAACGGGTAATTTAAGTACAGTTTGGGGGAGTTTCTGCACAAATAAATAAGCGGTTGGGGCTGGGGGAGGGAGCCCTACACTACAGAAAAG
Organism: Hymenochirus boettgeri; assembly: GCA_019447015.1. NCBI lineage: Eukaryota > Metazoa > Chordata > Amphibia > Anura > Pipidae > Hymenochirus > Hymenochirus boettgeri. The sequence goes on along the minus strand of CM033475.1, from coordinate 121,625,052 downwards.
CAATTAAACACTAGGGGCAGAGGGAAAATTACAGGGATTTGGAGGTAGGGAGGGAAGGGGGGGAGGGCTGCACTGAGCAAGACACAAACCTCTGCGAGGACGCCTCAGAGGCGGAAACATTCCCTCCCTGCAAGGCTCCCTGTGTTCATTTTCTGGGACTTTGAAGGGACATTCCAGGAGAAACATTTGGAGTGGAGAGGTAAGGTGAGGCTTTTACACATTACACATTGGGACCAGCAGTGGGGGAAATTATAGTTTTGGGGGTGGACATGCCCTTTAAATATGGTTGCCACATGAATGAATGGTTAGCTCATTTGGTGTGTGTACCTGTGTCAGGTTGAAATTTAAAAAAAACAAACTGTTTTCATTATTGATCAAAATGTATTTTTTCAATTTACTTAACCTTTAACTATGGCTGCCACAGTAATGGATAAGTAGATCGGTAGGTGTGCGTACCTGTGTCAGGTTGGGGGTTACAAAATCCCAAACCTTTTTGATTATTGATCAATATTTGTTTTTTGACTATAGTTACCCTTTAAGTATGGCTGCCACAGAAATGGATAAATAGATCAGTAGGTGTGTGTACCTTTGTCATGTTGGGGGTTAAAAAAAACAAAATGTTTCTATGATTGGTCAAAATTAGTGTTTTTTACCTTAGTTACCCTTTAAGTATGGCTGCAATGTAATGGTAGGGTAGGTCAGTAGGTGTATGTACCTGTGTCAGGTTGGGGGTTAAAAAAACAAACTTTTAAAGATTAGTCAAAAGTGTTTTTTGACTATAGTTACCCTTTAAGTATGGCTGCCACAGAAATGGATAAATAGATCAGTAGGTGTGTGTACCTTTGTCATGTTGGGGGTTAAAAAAAAACAAAATGTTTCTATGATTGGTCAAAATTAGTTTTTTTTACTTTAGTTACCCTTTAAGTATGGCTGCAATAGTAATGGTAGGGTAGGTCAGTAGGTGTATGTACCTGTGTCAGGTTGGGGGTTAAAAAAACAAACTTTTTAAATGATTAGTCAAAATTTGTTTTTTGACTATAGTTACCCTTTAAGTATGGCTGCCACAGAAATGGATAAATAGATCAGTAGGTGTGTGTACCTTTGTCATGTTGGGGGTTAAAAAAAAACAAAATGTTTCTATGATTGGTCAAAATTAGTTTTTTTACTTTAGTTACCCTTTAAGTATGGCTGCAATAGTAATGGTAGGGTAGGTCAGTAGGTGTATGTACCTGTGTCAGGTTGGGGGTTAAAAAAACAAACTTTTTAAATGATTAGTCAAAATTTGTTTTTTGACTATAGTTACCCTTTAAGTATGGCTGCTACGGAAATGAAAGGGTAGGTCAGTAGGTGTATGTAACTGGGTCTGGTTGAGGGGGTATGCCTTTTTTGTGTTTAGAACCATAAAATGTACTTTTATTGAGGATATATTAAAAAAAAGGTTTTACTTTATTTACCCTTTAAATATGGCTACCATGGAAATGGAAGGGTAGGTTAGTAGGTGTGTGTACCTGTGTGAGGTTGGGGGTATGTGTTTTTGCAGGTATGACCATATAACTAACTTTTATTGAGGATATATCAACATTTTTTTTTTTTTTTTAATTTATTTATCCTTTAAGTATGGCTGCCACAGGAATGGAAAGGTAGGTCAGTAGGTGGGTGTACCTGTGTCTGTGTGGGGAGTTGGGGGTATCCGTATTTGTGTTTATGACCATGAAACAAACTGTTTTGAAATATCCACATTTAAGGATTGTTACCATTATAGTCTATGGGGAAAAAATATCCCAAAATTCGCCGATAACGACATAACGCTTCCGCAGATTCCTTAGCTAGGTAATAGCACACTTCTCATATATTCCCCACAAGTCTGTACCGAATTTCATGTCTCTAGCTCAAAAGCTGTGGGAGGAGATACAGTCCAAAAAAACAGAAGAACAAAACGGTAGAAAAAGAAGACATAGAAAGAACAGTAATTTGGCTCTTCAAGCCAAATTAATTACTAGCCTACTCATTTCTTATGAACTTTAGAACTCTATGACCGTTTTGATTTCCAGTGCAGTATAAAGAAAGCTTTTTGACAGGTGGAATTTTTTAGAAAGTTGCCAGTTACCTAGGTAACAAGAACACTGGAAAAAAAAGATACGAATGTACCGTAAGTGCAGGAGGGACTTCAAGGTATTTATCTTCTTTCATAAATGCCAGGGAGCCAGGTAAGTTTTCAGATTCACTTTTGTCTGGTCATGTGCCGCTGGATATATAGACCTGTAAGCCTAACATCAGTGGTAGGGAAGGTGACAGAAACTTTGTTACGGGATCATTTCCTAGACTTTGTCTCCAGAACTGATCTTATTAGTATTAGTCAGCATGGATTTTTGAAAAATAGATCGTGCCAGACACAGAAAAAGGAGGGTGAAAATGTTGGACATCTAACTTTATTCAACCTCAATTACTATGTTACATAGTAATTGTAAGTAATAGGATACTAGGGTACTCTTCATACACCCAGAAAAAGGTGCTATTAATTTACCCCTCTAAAATTCCAGTTTGTATTCTCTTGTTTGAAATATGCAGGGGACATACTTGGCTGCACAGATCAAATGCGTGTTTTCAAAGAAACTATGATTTCCGCTAAATGTATGTATGTATGTATGAATAGTTTATTTATAAAGCGCCACTTGGGGACGCAGTGCTGTATAGTAACAAAAAACAGTAAAGTCATATAAGGGGGATAAATACAAAGATAGTTCAGTACATAAATATATAGATAATATAAATATAAGTGCTAGAGCTTTGCCACAAGAGGAAAGAAGGTTCCTGCCACATAGAGCTTACAATCTAGTTAGGTGGGGTAAACATACAGATACAATGGAATGGGTATAAGTTCTGGAGTGATACCTATGCAGTGCAAATAAAACAATCTTTTACTAATTTACTATGGTGGTTACCAGATAGGTAGGATGTAAGGCTAGATTTAAACCTGCTAATAGAGGTTTCTTGACGCAGAGAGAGAGGAATAGAATTCCAGAGGATGGGAGCTATGAGAGAGAAAGGTTTAAGGTGAGAGAAAGCAGTACGCTTAGGGGGTCTATACAGGAGCTGGTTCTATGATGAGCAGAGGGTACGGGCAGGAACATATGGGGACACTTGAGAGGAAATAAAAGGAGGAGCAGCAGAGCAAAGGGATTTAAACGTTAGGAGAATATTTTTTTGTGTACAATGCGCTGTTTAACGGGAAGCCAGGTTGTTGTCCGGTACAGAGGAGATATGTTAATATCAAATCTGTTAATTAGAGAGCGAAACAATATGTCTAGCAAAGTTAAGTATAGACTGAAGAGGAGAGAGGTGGGAAGCAGGAAGACCAGTAAGTAGAAATTTGCAATAGTCAAGGAGCGATAGGATGAGAGCATTCATAAGCATCATGGTGATCAGGAGAGAAAGGAACCTGCGGATTTTCACTATATTGCGTAATATATAGGCAGCAGGTTGTCACAACATAGTTAATGTGGTTAGAAAAGAAGAGAGAGGAGTCTAAAATTACAATTAGGCAGGGTGCCGATTGGATGGGGAAAATGGGGGTATTGTCAACAGAGATGGAGAAAGATGGGATAGGACTAGGTTTAGGTGGGAAAATGATCAGTTCAGTTTTAGAAAGATTTAATTTTTAGGTAGCGCTTAGACACGTGATTGGATGTCAGGAGTTAGCGTAGACAGGTAGATTTGTATATCATCTGCATATAAATGATACTTAAAGCAAAAAGAGCTGATGACTTCTCCTAAAAAAATAGTGTAGAGGGAGAACAATAAGGGTCTGAGAACAGACCACTGCGGCACCCCCGCACTAGCACAAGATACAGAGAGGGATTAGAGAGATACCAGGATGTCACGTCATTCTGAATGCCCAAGGAGTGAAGTATCTGCATTAGGAGGAAATGATCAACTCTGTCGAAAGCAGAAGTGAGGTCAAGGAGGATAAGAATAGAAAAGTGACCTTTGGCCTTTGCAACCTGCAGATCATTCACAGCAAGTTTAAACTTGGCTGTCTTAGTGGAATACGCAGGACAGAATCCAGATTCAAAGGATCCAATAGGTTATGAGCATGAAGGTAGTTAGTGATACAGGTGAAGACTAATCGTTCTAGCAGTTTAGAGGCTATCGGTAAGAAAGAGAGGGTGAAAGTTAGCTAAACAAATGGGGTCTAGCCAGGGCTTTTTTAGTATGGGCTTAACATGGGCATGCTTAAAGATTCCAGATGTATGGGAGGCATTGAATATGTGGGTGATTATAGGGGTAAGCACATGATTATAGTGCTTCAGTAATACAGAGGGCATAGGATCAAGAGGAGAGATCTGCATGCGGATGGACACCAATTTATTTTGAAAGTAATGCGCAAAGTCCTGGGGAGAGTGCAGGAAAGGTCAGCAGGAGAGGGGCGCAGAAGGGAGTTGAAGATGGAGAACAGGCAAAGTGGGTTACATTTGTTGTTATTTATAAGTTCCCGGTAATAGTTCTGTTTTGCCAGCAGAAGCCCAGAGCCGAGACACTGCAGCATGAACTTGTAATGGAGAAAGTCAGCATTTGTACGTGTGGTCCACGCACGTTCAGCAGCACGCGTGCACCTGCTGTATAACAAAAGCTATACAAAAGTTGTAGTCTCTAAACCTATTACACATTTAACAAAAAAATTATTTTACAGACCGAAAGAAATACCTAAACCCTCACCAGCAATCCAGTCATAACCTAAAAAAGGGTGTGGAGACCAGTTCTCAGTCAGAGTTTCTCTGTCATTGGCTTGAAATGTAACATGTCCAGGTTCTCTCTACAAGAAAAAAAAAATACATTTAATGATTTATTATTTTTATCACACTCACGTTCTAGAATGCCTGGGCTAAGCAAACACATGCAAAAAAACCTTAAAGGGGAAGTCTGTATCCTTTTAACAATATATAGAAAAATGGTAGTAAGCACAGCACTCTCTCAAAGATAGTTCCTTTATTTCTCAAATCATCATAAATGACATGACTGCAACATTTTGAGGTTGTCCATCCCCTTTCTCAAGTGCCACAGGGTTCTGTGTTGGGGGCGCTTCTATTTAATCTATGTATTAATGATTTGGAAGTGGGTATTGTCAGCAAGGTTTCTGTGTTTGCTTACGACACAAAACTTTGTCGACCATTAAAAACTTCAGAGGATGTGCAATCGTTGCAAGGGGATCTAGATAGATTATCACATTGGGCTGCTAAGTGGCAGATGAGATTCAATGTTGAGAAATGTAAGGTGATGCATTTTGGACTTAAAAATACTTGTGCTACTTATACTATAAATGGCTCTGTGTTAAGTGAATCCCTGTTGGAAAGGGATCTTGGAGTTTTGGTGGATAACAAACTTAAAGGAAGCAAGCAGTGCCAGGCGGCAACAGCCAGAGCCGGCATGGTATTGTCTTGTATAAAGAGAAGTATGGATTCAAGGGAGGAAAATGTTGTTCTCCCTCTTTACAAAGCATTGGTAAGGCCTCATTTGGAATATGCAGTGCAATTTTGGAATCCTGTGTACAAAAAGGACATCTTTGAAATGGAAAGGGTTCAGAGAAGGGCAACTAAATTAATAAGGGAATTGGGGGAGCTTGAATATGAAGAGAGACTTGAAAAGTTACAATTATGTACGCTGGAGAAAAGGCGCTTGCGTGGGGATATGATTACTGTGTATAAATATATTAACGGGCCATACAATAAACTATCTGGGGCATTGTTCACCAATAGAACATGTCAGAGGACACAAGAACATCCCTTAAGACTTTAAGAAAAAAGGTTTAGGCTTCAAGTTCGGAAAGGGTTTTTCACAGTGAGAATGGTAAAGCTATGGAACGGTCTTCCAGTGGACGTTGTTATGGCAGATTCAATGGTCAGTTTAAAAAAAAAAGCTGGATGAGTTTCTGCAAACAAGGAATGTTGCAAGGTACTGGTATTGATACATAAAGTAGAGTTGATTAAGGGAAATTTCCGATTGCCACTTGGAGTCAGGAAGGAATTTTTTCCCCTTCATAAATTTGGTGGGGATTTTTTTGCCTTCCTCTGGATTAACAGTTAGGCAGAAAGTGAGGATATTGCTAGATGGGTTGGACTGGATGGACACATGTCTTTATTCAACCTCAAATACTATACTATACTATATCCTTACCTTAGCCCGATCCCGTGATCGGGTTAAGGTAAGTAGCGCGAGTTGGAATATTAAATCTCCTCGAAAGTATACTACATCTACTGCTATGCCAGAGTCTAAATTTCTACTTACTTCCTCATAAAAGCCAAGCAAGTTAGTTTGACAAGATAGTCCTTGTAAATCCATGCTGGTTACTACTTATGTCAGTCCTTGAAACATACTCTAGAATATGTTCCCTTATTAAACTTTCCAGTATCTTCCCCACTACTGAAGTTAAACTTACAGGCCTGTAATTACCTGGCTGTGAACGACTACCCTTTTGGAATAAACTTTTTGAAATCTTATCAGCATAAATTATGGCATTAACTGATTGCCTCCCCCCCCCCCCCCCCAAAAAAAATCATCTTTCTTCTTCTGGAGATATATGTGGTTATTTAGAGGTTTTAGGGTCATGTGATCAAAACTGTTTATGGCCAAAAAACAAACTAAAACTCATACTCCCATCCCCCACAAAGACACAGGTACACACACCTACTGACCAACCCTTTCATTCCTGTGGCAGCCATACTTAAATGTTAACTATAGTCAAAAAACAAAATCTTAATTAATCATCAAAATAAAATGGTCATAAACACAAAAACACATACCCCCAACCTGACACAGGTACACACACCTACTGACCTAGTCTTTCATTTCCATGGCAGCCATACCTAAATGGTAACAATAGTCAAAAAATTTTTTGATTAATAATCAAAAAAAAAATAGGTTTATGGTCATACATGCAAATATATACCCTCCAACACACACCTACTGACTTACTCTTCCATTTTGGTGGCAGACACACTTAAAGGGTATGACTACCCTCCACACAAACTTTTAGTATTAGACCAATTTCCCCCAAAATCGTAACCTCGCGGGTTCTTAGTTTTCAAAGCTGCTGGTTAAACCTACTTACCAGTCTTCATTCCCTCTGCATTCTTCTGCTTAGCTCCAGTGCCTTTTCTGTGCATGGAAGCTGCAGAAGGGGCAGAGTGATCCTTTGGGCTTAGGCGGCGCACCTGCCACTCAGAGGAGAGGTGTCTGACAGCAATAGCTAAAAAAAAATGGTATTGCATGCACACTGGTGCAAAAGATCCTGCTTCCGGACAGTGTGCCTCTCCTGTCTTCACCTGTGTGCCTCTACTGTCTCCACCTCATCTTGCCTCTGCCTGCCTTCTACCACAGTAAGATGGGCAGACTTGGATGTACCAGTCACAGTGGACAGACATGCATGTGCCAGCCACACGGTGGGTAAACTTGCATGTGCCAGCCACACGGTCGGCAAACTTGCATGTACCAGTCTGGGCACATTCCAGTGCCAGCCACACCGTGGGTCGACTTTCCGGTGCCAGTCACAGTGGTGGGCTGACCTAACAGTGTCTGCTGAACTCAAGGGCTGGAGGGTTCAGCAGACACTTTTTAGTTAACCCCTTAATTTCAACAGACACCTTTAAGTCATCCCTCTAGTTCACCAGCCACTGTTAATCAAACCCTATCTGGTCAACGGGAGGGCTGACACGGTCAATGGGAGGGCTGACACGGTCAACCGGAGGGCTGACCCAACAGTGTCTGGTCAACCGGAGGGCTGACCCAACAGTGTCTGGTCAACCGGAGGGCTGACCCAACAGTGTCTGGTCAACCGGAGGGCTGACCCAGCAATGTTTGCTGAACTGGACGGTTCAGCAGCCACTGTTAGTTAGTCCACTACGCTCACCTCTGCAAACCATGCCCAGTTACATAGGCCATGCCTAGGCTTTGTGCCTAGGCATGTCCACCCCCAAAACTATAATCCCCCCCACTACTGGCCCCATTGTGTAGTGTAGTTTAATCCTTACCTCACATCCCAGCTCCATATGGTTCTCCTGTAGTCCCCCCCCCAAAGTCCCAAAAACTGCCCACCAGGAGGATAGCAGAGTCAATATAGGACTCTGCCTCCTACCTGGCCTCCGGGAGAAGTTTGGCATGCGTACTGCAGCCCTTCTTCCCCTCTCTCCCCCTCCCTTTCAGGATTCCCTCCCCCTAGTGTAAAACCCTTTAGCTATATGATTCCCCCTTTCCCCCCAGCTCCAACTGCTCTATTTTTATTCTTAGAAAGTGCCCCAAACTTTACTTACCTTCCCTCTTTCCCCTGCCGCAATGAACTCCCGGCAGCCGCGTCCGTGATTGGCAGCCGCTCAGCCAATCACAGACGCGACTGCCGGTCCTGCCCCTCTGCTTGCATTTTCTCGCAAGCAGAGGGCCGGCAGCGTGGCGGAGGAAAGAGGGGAGGTAAGTAAAGTTTGGGGAACTTTCTAATAAAAATAGAGCGGTTGGGGCTGGGGGGACAGGGGGAATCATATATGAAAAAATGGTTTTAAGGGTGGACATACCCTTTAAACAATGGGACTGAGATGGTTGTAGAGGATGCCAAAAAGGCTAATCTGCTAAACCGTTTTTCACTATAGAGAATCCTAGTCCTTACAGAAGGGATTGTATGTATTAATGTATTAATATGCAGGGAAGAAATGAAGAGTATTCACATTGGCTGACGGAGGATATGGTATGAAAACAATTAGACAAAGTAAATATCAATAAAGTCCCAGGACCAGATGGATTGCATCCCCGGAATTTTAAAAGAGCTTAGTTCAGTTCTATCTAGACCACTGTTTCTCATGTTTTCAGATTCACTTTGGTCTGGGGATGTGCCGCTGGATTGGAAAAAAAGCCAATGTAATACCAATATTCAAAAAGGTAATCGTTCACACCCTGGTAACTATAGACCTGTAAGTCTAACATCAGGGGTAGGGAAGGTGCTGGAAACTTTGTTACGGGATCATATCCTTGACTTAGTCTCCAGAACTAATCTTATTAGTAGTAGTCAGCATGGATTTATGAGAAATAGATCATGCCAGACAAATTTAATTGGCTTTTATGAAGAAGTGAGTAAGAATTTAGATTCAGGCACAGCAGTGGATGTGGTATAGTTGGATTTTGCGAAAGCTTTTGATACTGTGCCACATAGGCGACTAATGTATAGGCGACCAACTGAGGATTGTTGGCCTAGAAGAAAACATTTGTTCATGGATAGAGAATTGGTTATTGGATCGCAAACAGAGAGTGGTGGTAAATGGAGCTACATCTATGTGGACTAAAGTTCTAAGCGGAGTGCCTCAGGGTTCTGTACTGGGACTACTTCTTTTTAATGTGTTTATAAATGACTTAGAAGGGGGCATGGAAAGCAAGGTCTCTGTTTGCTGATGACACTAAACGATGCAGAGCTTTGAAAACTTCAAATGATGTGCAAGTGCTGCAAGCAGACCTAGTTAGATTATCAAAATGGGCAGCAGAATGGGAGATGAGATTCAATGTTGATAAATGTAAGGTGATGCATTAGGGATTTAATAATCCCTGTGCCACCTATACCATAAATAACTTTGTGTTAAGTGAATCTGTAATGGGAAAAGATTTGGGGGTTCTGGTAGATAACAGACTTTAGCAAGATATTGTTTGGTATAAACAGAGGAATAGATTTAAGAGAGAAAATTATTATTCTCCCTCTTTACAAGGCACTGGTAAGGCCTCATTTGGAAAATGCGGTGCAGTTTTGGAATCCCATATACAAAAGGGACATCTTGGAAATAGAAGCAGTTCAGAGAAGGGCAACTAAAATAATAAAGGGAATGGAGGGACTTGACTATGCAGGCAGATTTGACAAGTTAAGCTAGGTACACACAGTACAGATTTCTGAAAGATCTTTCAAAGATCTGCATACACACAGTCCCGAGCGTTCTTCCTATGAACTTCATAAGGAGAACACTCGGGACTGTGTGTTTCGATCGGCCGCGGCTAGACTACTCTATAGGGAGTCTAGCGCGGCCGATGAAAATTTTCGGCCTTTCCCGAACGAGCGTTCGGCCGACCCGAGCGTTTGGTGGCCGCACGCTCGTTCGGGAAACGAGCGTACACACAAAGATAAAGCCCCGATACCGTCGGATCCAACGGTATCGGGGCTTTATCGTTACTGTGTGTACCCAGCTTTAGGGCTGTTTACATTGGAGAAGCAACAATTGCCTGGGGATATGATAACCTTATACAAATATATTAATGGGCCATACAATGAACTCTCTGGTGCATTGTTTACTAATAGGTCATATCAATGGACTCGTGGACATCCTTTTAGGTTGGAAGAAAAGAAGTTTTATCTTTAGGTTAGGAAAGGTTTTTTTACAGTAAGAATGGTGAAAATGTGGAACTGTCTTCCAGCAGATGTGGTAATGGCAAGTTCATTGAATAGCTTTAAAAATGGCCTGGATAAGTATCTAAAACTAAAAAACATTGAGAACTACTGGTATTAGTACAATTACTGTAGATCTGGTTGATCTGCCGTTTTGGGTCAGGAAGGAAACCCCCCCCCCCCCTTTTTTTTTTGTTTTTTTTTTTGCTTTCTTCTGGGTAATTTATCCGGAGGGATTTAAAAAAAAAAAAAGTGAATAGGTTGGACTTGATGGACACATGTCTTTATTCAACCTCAATTACTATGTTACTATGTAACCCCACAGCTCACCTTTCTGTTTTTATGGCAACCATACACACAATAATAAATATACATGTATATTTTACAGTATTATTTGGTTCTAGAAGTGGTTTCTACATAGAGCACTATGTCCTGTGTAAAAATACATATAAACTAAATTTAAATCGATATTATGCCTTGTTCACACAATTTCATACCTTGGAATCTTTGCTCTTTGGTGTCATAAGAATAGATTTGGGAGTTCCAATCCTAATATTGCCTTCATCCATTAACTGGCCAGCATACTGCTGAGCTGAAAATGTGCTCACTTTATTTGTTGAATTTGCCTGATTTGGGGCCGTGGGTAAACTTTTGTGTCTACTTTGAGAATCTATTTTAACACATTTATTGTCAAGTTTCTGATTGTTTAGACATTTTTTTGTAAAATCTTTAGACAGAGGGAGCAGTGTCAGGGCTTGAGAATCTCTGGGCAATCTCTGAGTGTCTTTTCTTGAAGAACTCATAGCTTTTCGGGCTGTTTTTGCCTGGCATTTAATAGTAGTTGGATCTTCATTGTTGATCTTATTTTCTTGCATACAGTAACTTCTGACACCATTTACTACTTTCCAAGCCTTTAAATAAAAAAATACATATATATAAAAATTAAAATGTACTGTATATATGCAAAAAAATAAAATAAAAAATATATATAATGTTTATACTTGCAAAGAACAGCAGTACCCCACCTATACAGCAACTCAATTACTTTTGTAAAGTCAGTGCATAGCCTGCATAAAGAGGTGCCTATACACCTCTTAACATATACAACTACAAAAAGTCATTCAGACAGCACTCTTTAAATCACTTCTTTAAATCTTTAATTCTTCATTCATACATCGCAACTTGGATATAGCGTGATGTTTCAGGTCACAGACACTTTCTCAAGCTCCCAAATTGCTTCAATGGAAAGATTTTTAACATACACAAATAGTCTTTAAAATCGAGTGGAACAGGAAATGACATACAATACAGGATAGGACATAGATAAAAAGTACCCTTAATCCGTACATAACATAACTAGCTCCATTGTATGCTAGCATAACATACACATTTGCACATGTTCCTACCCAATAGTACATATCCTCCATTATCTTCTGCTTACAACATGTGGCCCTATAGCTTCCCTAGACAATTTAACCTCTCAGCAATAAACATTCATAAGAAATGGTATAGATGATAGTCTTGATAATCTAATGGAGCAAACGTTCTTTAACGTTTAAACCACCTAACTTCTTTTCGTTTAAGGTTAAGGTGCTTATCTCTGCCCCTCACATATAGTTGCAGATTCTAGTACTGTAAATCTAAGCTCATTTGCAATATGTACTAAGAAGAGAACAGGTTACTAACATGGCGGCACACAGACCGCAGAGTCACTCTACGTGGGGTGCGTGTGTATATAAAAGGATACCTCCCAGTTCCAGGTACAGTTTCACCAAACAAGAAAATGGATACTGCTACTCCCTTAGATAGGGAAAAATCTTTGACACTTTGGTAGATATTAACAAATTTGTCAGAAAGCTTATATTAATGAGACATTTTAATCAAAACTCTATTTCTGATAATTCAGACAATCATGAAATTAAGAAAATCGGTGGTACTGTTGAATGTACTGATACCTATCCGACTATGCCGGATCAGGAAACAATGGACAATCATAATCTTGATTTTAATGATTTGATTAATATTAATAATCTTATTGAACTCAAAGCCATGAATGAAACAGATTTCAATTTGTGTCCAAATGTGGTCCAAACAGACCTTAAAAGTAGTTCCGGGTTTTGTCCTTTGAATAGTAGAAGTGTCCATATTAATTTGTTCCAACAAATGGTATATAATGATATTTATAAGATACAACATGGGGTAACACTTCACACCATAAATCCTCCATTTTTAAAGCTTTGAGAACTTTGTCAGACAATCGTCAAATTGTCATTCAACCCTCAGACAAAGGAGGGTCGATGTAATCCTTGATATGAATTATTTTCGCAGAGAAGCTTTGAGACAATTATCTGACACAGAATCATTTACCTTACTTATGAATGATCCTACGGACAAATATAAAACAATTATATGATCTATTAGACTGGGGTTATGGCATTGGTGTACTTAATAATGAGGAATACAATTACTTAAAAATCACTAACCCGGTAAAAGTACTTAAAGGGCATGTCCACCCCCAAAACTATAATCCCCCCAACTACTGGCCCCACCATGTAGTGTAGTTTAATCCTTACCTCACATCCCAACTCCATCTGGTTCTCCTGTAGTCCCCCCCCAAAGTTCCAAAAACTGCCCACCAGGAGGCTAGCAGGTTCATATAGGACACTGCCTGCTACCTGGCCTCCCGGAGATTCCTGCCATGCGTGCTGCAGCCCTTCTCCCCCCTCCCTCCCCCTCCCTCTCCCTCCCGTTCTACTATCCCTCCCCCTAGCGAAAAACCCCCTTAATATTCTGCTCCCCCATGTCCCCCAGCCCCAACCGCATGTTTTTTTTTTTTAAAAAGCTCCCCAAACTCTTACTTACCTCTCCGCTTTCCTCCGCTGCACTGAATGACCGGCAGCCGCGTCCGTGATTGGCTGCCGCTCAGCCAATCACAGACACGACTGCCGGTCCCGCCCCTCTGCTTGCATTCTCGCAAGCAGAGGGCCGGCAGTGCGGCGGAGGATCGAGGGGAGGTAAGTAAGAGTTTGGGGGGCTTTCTGAAAAAAAAAAATATGCGGTTGGGGCTGGGGGACATGGGGGAGCAGAATATTAAAAATGTATTTTCGGGGTGGACATAGCCTTTAAGTTTGTGGAACATGCTCAATTCCGCCCACTTGTTTTGGGTATAGAATCTGTTAATGAACAATTAGCGGAATATATTGATAGACTGCTTCTTCCCATGGTTTTCCAGCTTCTGTCGTACACTAAAAGACACCACGGACAACATAAACAAACTTTCAACAATTGAGTGGAGTAATAACTATATCTGGATCACCATGGATGTCAGTGCTTTATATATGTCTATCACTCATGATAAGGGAATAAAAGCAGTTATGTATTTTTTAAATAGATATATGGGTATTACCCACAGTCTCAAATTGACTTTATTAACAAAGCACTTAATCATGTATTACATTACTTCTTATTTGATGACAGCTTTTACCTACAGAGGAGGGAGGCTGTGATGGGTGCGAAATTTGCCCCATCGTATGGGGTACTGATAAGTATTGTACATTTTTACCATGTCTAATGTGTATCATAATCATATCATCAAATATTATCGATACATTGATGATTTGACACTTATATGGGAAGGTGATGAAACTTTTACCCATACTTTCATAGAATATTGTAATAACAATAACTGGGGATTCAAATTTACCAATATGCATAATTTGGACATAGAATTCACCATTGAGAATGGTAGGATACAAACAAATCTTTATTGTAAAACCATTATGAAAAATTCTGCTGAAGGCAGATTCCAATCATCCTGGATCTACCATTCGCAGTATTCCTTATAGGCAATTTATACGGATAAGGCGTATATGTTCTACCTGGCAGAAATTCCAGGATAATGCTATAAATGTATGGGATAGACTACTGGAGAGGGGATATAATACAGAACTAGTCAGGGAAGCATATTAGAAAGCCATATCTAAAGATAGTTATGAGTTACTAGCATATAAAAAACACAAAAATAAATCTACAGACCAAAGATATACCAAATTTGTCGGGGATCAATCTTTCCCCTATTATTCCCCTATCTTTCTAACTTACACTAAAGGAGTAAAGAATATCTGCCAGATTACCATTAAATTGTGATCCCAATATATGCAAGTCATTGACCTCGACTCCCCGTTTCTCCTTTCGAAATGCAAAAACTATAGCTTCAACTATATACCGAGCATGTTTAATAATAAAGAGCTACAGGCCAAATGTAATTGGCTGAACTGTACAGGTAGCTACCCATGCAATCATGTGAGGTGCAACACATGCAGATTTATTAAACCTACTAAGGAATGTCCAAGTTATACTACTGGTGAAATATATCCAATAAAAATATATGCTTATTTCCGCACTACATACATAGTATATCTGGCCACCTGTACATGCGGCATTCAATATGTCGACAAAACTATAAGATCGGCCTATAAACTTTTTTATGCATACAATAGAAAGGATGTGGCTTCGGCAATTGCCAAACACGCATTAGAAGCCCATGATGGAAGTTTAAAATTTACTTTCTCTATGATAGACAGAGTCCAAATTAAGCCTAGAAAAGGAGATAGGGAAGAGTCTAATGCGCCTTGAGGCATACTGGATGTAAAAATCCCGCACAATTGATCCGGAGGGTTTGAATAGAGAGTTCGAATTGAACGTTTTTTTTGATATATAAATATTAAATGTTATATTTATATTTCTTTATCTCCTTCTGAATTTAGTCTTATACCTATCTTTATAACTAAATTTACAACTATTTAATTGTTATTGTTTTGTTTATTTTACTTACTGCATCTGAGTGTTCCACACCAGATTTAGTCTCTTTGGTTTTCCTTCTCTCATGTTTTTGAGGTTCAGTCAATATCCTGTATGAGAGACTCCTACTTGAAATGTATTATATGTCTAATATGAACACTTTCTATATCATTATGTGTGATATTGTTAAATATATGCATTAAGGATACCCCTTTTTAAGGTTTTATGTTAGGAATTACTATGGGTATTTACTTTGACATGCTGCAGATGACCTATCAAAATATGGTTCCATATAATTGTATTATCTCTGAAACCTATATTTGTTTTATGTATTATGTTTTTAATGCTACCATTTTTTTACCTTTAAACTTTGCCATTAATCCTTACCCTTAAACCTTACCTTTATTACTTACCTGTTCTATCATCATTGCCTTGCCTTGAGACTGCTCCTCTGCAGGTATACCCTTTGTATGTGATTTTAAATAAGGTCAGTGTTCTCCCTAGGGTCTTTTAGCCGGGCGGCCCACCCGGCTACTTTTTCATGCCACCCG
Source organism: Hymenochirus boettgeri (assembly GCA_019447015.1). Classification (NCBI taxonomy): domain Eukaryota; kingdom Metazoa; phylum Chordata; class Amphibia; order Anura; family Pipidae; genus Hymenochirus; species Hymenochirus boettgeri. The sequence continues at coordinate 121,609,299 of CM033475.1, read as the reverse complement.
GCTGGAAAAAAATTCTTAAGAGAACACTTGTGATTTAAAAAAAAAAAATAGATGTAGGTTTAATAGGTGCCAATAGTTCAGTAAAAACTCCTGCCAAAACTGCCCAGTCCAGACCCTTTTTTTACACTTGTAAGCCTATTGTAGCAGGTTAACTAGCTTTTCCAAGATACCCAAGGCCACAAAAGGTTGGCACATGTATTTGTCTGCCATTTTACATGGGTCACTTCAGATGTTGTAGAACTACAATTCCCTGCAGATGTTGTAAAACTATATAATGAGCATGATGCAGTGCACATTTTTCCCACCACCAAATTCCTTGTCCCACCCCACCCGGCTACTTTTTCATGCCACCCGGCTTGAAAAAAATTCTGGGGAGAACACTGTAAGGTAATACATTTTGAATATTTTATCCTATCCATGGGAGTAGCGGTATCCATTTTCTTGTTTGGTCTTTTGCACTATGTCCAGCATCCAAAAAAAGTGAATATGTTTCACTGTAATAGACGACTTCTGTTGCAATTTACTTTTTGGTTGTCTCTCCAATATAATAGCCCGTAGGGACAGGTGATGACTGCAAAGTTGCTATTATTATATGCTCCTCTAATCCCAATTTGTTTTTTGTAATAGGGTGTACAAATTGCTCCCCCACTAATACTTGCAGGCACTGCACACAATTATGACATTTCCTACACAGTTCTACCTTGTCTGTATGAATTCACTGGATAATGTTTAAACTCCTCTATTGTTGGATACATATCAGCTAAAATATGCCAGATCTTCCTTACATTCTGTTTCATACTTTAATTACTAACATATCTTTGCACCCAAGTCAATTGACTGATAGGTATACTTATTTTAATATGTGGAGGATGATGGCTTCTATAATGCAGAATTTGATTATGATCTGTAGGCTTAGAATATAAACTAGTATATTTGTTCATGTTCAAAGAAAATTGTACAAAATTGTAAAATTGTACTATGATTAGTATTAAGAGCAGCGTGAAACCTGATAGGGTGTCATGGTTGACCCGCCAAATGACAAGCATGTCATCGATGTATCTCCACCAGGCCAAACATTTGGCCTGGTAGAGATCATCCAGATAGACCTGTCTGTCCTCAAACCAAGCCATATAGGCATTGGCATATGACGGTGCAACATTGGACCACATTGCAGTCCCAAGCAGCTGCAGATAGTACCTATTCTTAAAAAGAAAATCATTTTTCATTAATATAATTGTCAATAGTTCTGAAAAGATCATTTGTTCATCTGTATATTGTGTGACCAACAACAATTTTTTAACTGCATCTATACCTTACTCATGTGGGATCGAAGTATACAACGATGCCACATCCAAGGTAGCCATAATTATATCCTCAAAATTTTGTATATCAGTCTCTTAATTTTTGCAAAAAATGCATACTGTCTCTTATACATGACTTTTTTCATGCACAAAAGGGTTAATTATCCTATCCCTATTGTAACAAAGACAGAACCCACGCCTGTCACTATGGGATGACCCGGTGGCTGGCGTGGGTTCTTATGAATCTTAGGTAAAGTATAAAAGGTATGGGGTCTTAGGGTGTGGAACCACCAAGTATTCCTCCAAACTTTTAGACACCACTCCATTTGTTTTATAGTGATCCAAACAACATTTATAAAGCCAACAACATTCACTACAAGATTACAAGGATTAATGAGCACAAAAGAGACATTAAAAATATAATGGAACCAGCTCGAGATATGATACACCTATTAGCAGGCATTTCTTTCAACATAAACACCAAGTGAGCCAGATGAAATGGCAAATATTGGAAGTAGTGAATGAACATTAACAGAGGGGGTGACTTTAATAAAGCTTTATTAAAAAAGGAGGCTATGTAGATTGATAGGCTTAACACACTTAACCCCTGGGGCCTGAATGAGAATGCATTACTTATAGGCAAGGATGAACTCTTTCCAATATATATATATATATATATATATATATATATATATATACACACACACACACACTATCATCTGGATCCAGGGGAACCAAATAGGATAATCCTGCAGATCTGATATAGACCCAGGCAATCCTACCCAAACTGAAATATTAGATAAACTGAGATGATATTATATATATATATATATATATATAATATAATAAGATATAATATATTATATATATATATATATACACACATATACACACACACACACAATACAAGAATATAAATATGATTATATATATATAAGTGAAGTGTGCCCTGGATTTTTTGGTAGACTGTGAATATATTACAGTTGATGGCCCTGTGATCCTGGAGGCAGCTGGATTGAAAAGGGGATGAGTACAAGCGACATGTGGATAACCAGAAATATTCAATAAATTACTGTATGTCTATATTAAGAGGCTGAATTCAAAAGTGAGAGAAAAATGGTTTTAGTAAGTGACAATGACAGATCTGTGGAGCTGCCTTTTACATTTTGTGTTTTGTTATACTTAAAAAAAAAAACAACAAAAAACCCCCCACAGCCACAGCATAAGGAGAACGAGACGAGACTTGTTGAATCACTGTGAAAGTGATCTATTAGGACAATGTTATCTGATGACTATATTTCCCCTTTAAATAACTGCTATTTGCATATATTCTACATAAAGTTCATAATTTGGTCACCTTGTTTGTAGTTTCCACACTTGGAGGATCCATGCTAGTTGATATCACCTCTGCTGCAGATATTTTTTTCAACTTTGTCTGGTTTTCTTTTAAGCGATTTAGGAGACTCTTATTCGCATCTCGTAGTTCTTCAAGTTTAGTGGCTACAGACATTTTCTAGACCAAAATAGCAACACATGTCAAAACTAGCTTTTATTTCTTCGTCAATATGCTATTTAAAAAAGGAACTTTCCCTTTCTGTATTTAAGGGACACTATACTGAAAAATTGACTTTGCCTCATCTAAATCTATAACTGAATACATGTAAGTAGCATTTACCCTGATTTGTGTGTGTTGCCGTACGCCTTCAATCCAGCACACATTTTGTTCAGGAGCAGTTTCCCCTCTCTCACTTTTAACCACTCCCACTTCCATCCGACCTGACTTTTTCCCCACAAACCAACTGTCAAGCCTGCACACAGCATTCCAACTGTCAAAACTCTTGTCACCATTCCAGCTACAGTAAAACTACTCACAGAAGAATAGTTTTTGAGAGCAAGGAACTTGATTGACAGCTGAAATATAAGAAGTTTTAGATTGGATATCTAAAGAAATAGGGGGCAGATCAACAAAAAAATCATACAGTGGTGGTTGGGAAGAAATATTATAGTTTCCAGTTATGGTCAATTTAAAATAACCTATTTTTCAGTATAGATGCCATTTAACGTCTAAGTTTAAATTATGAATACCTAGTTATTCTACATATTCTCTTCCATTTTGAAAAATTTCAGGTACTGTAACGGCCCTCTTCTTCCCAGGATGCACACTTCCTTGGAATGTTCCTAACAGTTATTTCTACTGGTTGGCTGCAGTTTGTGTCAAACATGCTAAGATCTCTACTGAGCAACTGAATCAACCCAGGCGCTGAGCAAAGACCATAACAGACAATATAAGGGGTCCTGCAAACAGGAAGTCAGTATTTTGTAATCATTTATTCACAGATAAAATGCTGGTTAAGGTCATTAAGATGGAAAAATACAGCTTTTTTTCATTAAAAGCATGTTTTTGGGCTGCTCTTTAGAGAAGAAGGGAAGACTGAAAACTACACCTTTTCTCTTTATTGCCTTTCTGTTTTTTCTCTCAGAAAAGTCAAAATGTATGAAACACAAATCTAGGTGAAAATTTTAACATTCTGGATGAGTTTTTTTAAGGAATTGCAGCAATTTAGCTTTTTTTGCTTTAAAGGGTATGTCCACCTTAAATATAAACTTTTGACACATTGTAGCTCCAATATGAACAATATCAAGTGCACCCCCTAGAAATCGTGCCACAGCCAGTCAGGTATCAATATAAGGGAGGCACACTCTGCAGACAATAAATCAATTATTAATTTATTTCTGTGCTGAAAACACGCCAAAAACACACAATGTTTCGGGGAGACTAAGCCCCCTTCCTCAGGTGTAGCCAAACAATGCATCAAACCAGCTATTTATAGTGACATCACTCCAACCATAGTTGTTAAACTCCTCCCATTCACAGGTGGAGTTCAAAAAAGTGCAATAAATATGAATTATAATCAATAAAAACATTTCCATACCATAACAATCAAGTGATCCAATCATATTAGTGAACCTAAAACATCATAAGATAATATCATAGAAAATTATCATAAAAAATACATTATGTCTGGAAGTGTGCCAGGCCTGTAAGTTTAACTTAAGAGGTGGTGAATATAGAGTTTGATACAGGAACATATTCTAGAGAGTATGTTTCAAGGAATGACCTTATAAAAAATAATTAACATGGCTTTTGGAGGAATAGATCTTGTCAAATTAACTTGCTTGGCTTTTATGAGGAAGTGAGTAGGAATTTAGACTCGAATTTTTCAGGCTTTAAAGTTAGCCTAAAAACCTAACCTCGACTTATACTCGGGTCAAGTCCTAATTTAGCTCCAAATTCTGCAATTGCGGATAGTGTTAACCTGCATAGAAAGTTACAGGAGCTGTTCTTGCCTTTACAATCGTTCTTGCTTCCTGTAGTCTGGATGCTGGACCCACTCAGCACTGTCACAGCTCATCTGGATGCTGTAAATCTGATGGGTCTCCTCAGTTTGGGGCAAAAAACTGCTGCTAGTAAAGTGCAAATGACAGCTTGAAACTACAACTCTCAGGTGACATTTTTAACTATTGGGATCAGAGAGTCCTTTACTATATTGGGGTCGGAGGGCCCTTTACTATATGGGGTCAGAGGGCCCTTTACAATATGGGGTTCAGGAGAATTGTAAATGAAGGTAAGCTTAATTAAAAGTGTACTGAATTTTGCCACTCCACATGTTTAGAAACTGAAACTCCCAGCAACAAAGCATGCTGGGAGTTGTAGTATCCAAACATCTGGAGTGCCAAGGGATTGGGGGTTACTGGTACTGGATTTGGCTATTACTGTATGGGATTCATGTATAGGAATTCTGCTGTCCATTTAAAGGGCAACTAATTTCAACCCTCGGCTTATACTTGAGTCAATCAGTTTTTACATATTTTTTGGAGAAAAATAGGTACCTCGACTTATACTCGGATCGACTTATACTCCAGTATATACGGTAGTATACTTGGATTTTGCAAAGGCTTTTGATACAGCCCCCCATAGGCGATGTATTATGTATAAGCGAAGGTCTGTTGGGCTGGGTTGGCACATTTGTACATGGATAGAAAGTTGGTTGATAGATAGGCTGCAGAGACTAGTTGTTTATGGGGTTTTATTAATATGAACTAAAGTTCTTAGTGGGGTGTTAAAGTGTTCTGTGTTGGGGCCACTTCTATTTAATCTGTATATTAATGATTGGGAAGTGGGTATTGTCAGCAAGGTTTCTGTGTTTGCCAACAACCATTAAAAGCTTCAGAGTATGTGCAATCGTTGCAGGTAGATCTAAATAGATTGTCACATTGGGCTACTAATTGACAAATGTGATTCAATGTTGATAAATGTAAGGTGATGCATTTTGGACTCAAAAATCCTTGTTCTGCTTTAATTATAAATGGCTTTGTGTTAAGTGAATCCTTTAAAAGGATCCTGGAGTTTTGGTAAAAGGTAGCAAGCAGTGCCAGGCACCAACAGCTAGAGTCAGCAAGATATTGTCTTGTATAAGGAGAGGTATGGATTCAAGGGAGAAAAAAATTATTGTCCCTCTTTACAAAGCATTGGTAAGGCGTCATTTGGAACATGCAGTGCAATTTTGAAATCCTGTTCAAGAAGGACATCTTGGAAATGGAAAGGGTTCAGAGAAAGGAAACTAAAATAAGAAAGGGAATGAGGAAGCTTAAATATAAAGACAGATTGGCTAAGTTACAATTACGTACGGTAGAGAAAAGGCGCTTGCATGGGAATATGATTACTGTGTATAAATACACGTCTAAGGCATTGTTTACCAAAAGAACATGTCAGAGGACATGAGAACATCCCTTAAGACTTGAAGAAAACTATGGAACCATCTTCAATCAGACATGGTGATGGCAGGTTCATTGGATAGTTTTTTTAAAAAAATGGATGAGTTTCTAAAAACAAGGATTGTTGCATGTTAATTGTATTGATACATAAAGTGTAGTTGATTCAGGGATATTTCTAATTTCCACTGGATCAACAGTAGTTTAAGTAGGATGAATGGACTTATTCAACCTCAAATACTATATAATACATGGACAGAGACACTTGCACCAAGAAGGATTTGAAAGATCTCTTCCACAACATTGGTAAGGCCTCATTTGTAATATAAAGTGCAATTTTTAAATCCTGTGTACAAAAACGACATTGTGGAAATGGAAAGGGTTCAAAGAAGGGCAAATAAAATAAAGGGAATGGGGGAACTTGAATATGAAGACAGATTGCATAAGTTACAATTACCATATATACTCTAGTATAAGTCAATCCTTGTATAAGTCGAGGTAACTATTTTTACCTGAAAAATTAGTAAAAACTGATTGACTCGAGTATAAGCCTAGGGTAGAAATTATGACCACTACTGCATTCTGATTCTGTATTATTTTGAGGCTTTAGTTGCCCTTTAAATGGACAGCAGAAGTCCCACACAGTAATAGCTAAATCCAGTATAGCTGTTACTGTATGGGACTTCTGCTGTCCATTTAAAGGGCAACTAAAGCCTCAACACAATACAGAACCAGAAGGCAATCTTTTCAACAATAGATACCATCCTCCTGATTCTGTATTTTTTTGAGACATTAGTTGACCTTTAAATGGACAGTAATCCAATACATTAACCCCCAATTCCTTGGCACTTCAGATGTTTGGAAACTACAACTCCCAACATGCTTTAGTTGCTGGGAGTTGTAGTTTCTAAATATCTGCAGTGGCAAGCACCCTCAGGCCAGGCCAAAACATTACCACCACCACCACCACCCCTTTCAGTGGAGGAGAGGACTTGGTACCGTAAGAGTGCCTGGGCAGTCACTCCAACTTCAATCCAGCAGTCTGGCTGCCGCTCACATCACATGTATTGATATGCCCACTGACGTCACTCCTTTGCCCCGGAAGGTGAGACAGGCGCCGAGTAGTGACATCAGCCCGCAAATCAGTTCATGCAGAGCGAGCGGAAGCCAGATTGCTGGATTGAGACTAAGTGAGTTATTGACCAGAGTATAAGCCGAGTATATACACTTGAATCTATACGGTATGTACACTAGAGAAAAGGCGCTTGCGCAGGGATAGGATTACTGTGTATAAATACATTAATGGGCCATACAATAAACTATTGTGGGGCATTCTTCACCAATATAACATGAAGACACACGGACATACTTGGTAAAACTATGGAACTGTCTTCCATTGGATGTTTTGATGCCAGGTTCATTCGATAGTTTTAAAAAAAAGCTAGATGAGTTTCTGAAAACAAGGAATGTTGCAAGTTAATGGTATTGATACATAAAGTAGAGCTGATCCAGGGATATTTCCGATTGTCACTTGGAGTCAGGAACAGTTAGGCCGGAAATGTGGGTATTGCCGAGTAGGTTGGACTTGGTGGTATCTATTAGGGGTAGTATTTCAGAAGCATTAATCTATATAAAATGCTAAATGGGAAGGTTTAGGTCATTAGGATGGAAAAATACTGCCCTTTTTTCTTAAAAGTATTTGTATTTGCACTGAACTCCCCCTTTAACACTGGGTCCTTCGGATATCAAAAAATCGGCTGATCCAATGAGTCTCTTAAGGAATGTAACATATATCATTACATACACAAAAGGGGGGTTGTGGGAGCACTCCTGTGGCAAAATTACTTTATAACAAATAGTGGTGCTACTGATGTGACCAAAACATTAGAACAAACAAGAAAAAAAGATGATCAATGCACATTCCTGGGCCCCATATATCACAATATCTATGCTAGTGCAAACAGCATTTTCACCTTTATGCATAAAATTGTAACTAAAACCCCCCATGTTTTTACTGTTTGCACTAGCATAGATATTATGATATTATGGTCCCAGGAATGTGCATTGTTAATCTTTTTTATTGTTTGTTCGAATGTTTTGGTCAGATCAGTAGCACTTCCACTATTTGTTATAAAGTAATTTTGCCACAGGAGTGCTCCCACAGACCCCCTTTTGTGTATATATTGTAGCAGAGCTTCTCTGCAGGAAGACTGACCAAGCTTCCATGTGGTAGTAGCACCCCCAACAAGTCCCTTTAATTGGAGGTCTTATGCCTTGAATACTAAGCATTGAATGAGAGGCCTCTTCCCTCCTTTTAAAAGCCAGTAGGAGGGGGGGAAGTGATAGCCTTTACTACTAATCCAATGCAAGGTCAGGGAGACAACCTTCTCAAGGAAATGCAATCAAGAAGGGAGTGTAAGCCCGGATAAATGACCCAAGGTAAATTGGTAGGACCTTCCATACTAGGGTTACCTTGACGTGGTTGGAAGGCTTTTCACTTTTATGCATAAAATTGTAACTAAAACCCCCCATGTTTTTACTGTTTGCACTAGCATACATATTATGATATATGGGGCCAGGGAATGTGCATTGATCATTTGTCATTATATGGCATGTCACATTATTATATTCACCATGGGTGACTAAAATCAGTACAGCAGACCTGTCAGTATGCTAATGATGCCCCTTTTCTGGATTTTAGAAGGGTGTGATTTCCGCAAGGGTGCTTTAAACTGGTACATTTTTCTTTTCACCGTTTTCGGACATATCTGAAAATTTTTTGTGTTGGCACTAATATGATTGCTATCCTCAACAAAAGTTAACAAGTATACGATTGTATATAATTATAGCTCACAGAAGAGAATTGATAATAGACTCATTGTAAGGAAAAAATATAACCCCCCAACAAGAATGTGTTCTCAGTCTGAAAACATGCCTCAAAAACACCAATAAACTGTAAACTACCACTCCAGTAAATTGAATTAAAGAAGTACAATTGAAAGGAAGATAGAAGCCATTGCTATTACCTCCCTTGGTTATTTACCGAAGCCACGATTGGTACAGGGAAAAGTGCAATCTTCAGTTACTATTACCAGTAAAAGTATGAAACAAAGGTAGATAGGAGTGAATGCTCCTATCTCCCCCAGACCATAGAATTGTTTATTCTTCTAAAATGGCATGTACACCCTCAACAAGCAGGATAAGCCTCCCCTGACACAATTTTCCCCTATACTGACCTGTACCAAAAATTCTTCTAACATTATTAACACAGCCCAATCCCTCGCCAGCCAGTAGACAGCAGCAGAGGAGGCTTCTCTTCTGCAGCTCCAGAATGGAAGTCTGCAATTTGCCATGCAGAGGCTAAAGAGGAGACAGCAGAGCCACGGTGACGACCTTGCAAAGGTAACTGGTGCGGGTGGACTTTCCCTTTAAACAATCCATTTTTAATAGTTTACTGAACATCAAACATAAATGCAACACCCTAAAGAACTGGATATACTGTTTGATGTGTGTATATATGCACATTTAGGCCACATGAGTGATGAGACACTGTTTACTGTTTTTAGATCTTCTTGCTCTGCCTTCTGAATCTATGTTGTTCTGAGGCTTAAGCTGGCATTTAAGGTATTATTCTAGTCCGAGACTTAAGCTGGGTACACACATTAACGATTAAGCCCCGATACCGACGGTATCGGGGCTTAATCGTTACGTGTGTACGTTCGTTTCCCGAACGAGCGCGCGTCCGCCAAACGATCGGGTCGGCCGAACGCTCGTTCGAAAATTTCCATCGGCCGCGCTAGACTCCCTATAGAGGAGTCTAGCGCGGCCGATGGAAACACACAGTCCCGAGCGTTCTCACATAGGAGAACGCTCGGGACTGTGTGTATGCAGATCTTTGAAAGATGGCAGACAGGATCTTGCAGATCCTGTCTGTCATCTTTCAGAAATCTGTACAGATAGCACTACAGAATGTAAATCACTGTTTATAAAAGCATTAAGTTGTCATGCTCCTTTGCCAAATCATGCATTTTCTAGCAGGCAATTTATGTTTCAACTATAATGTTGAAACATCCCCTCCCCATAATGGTACCCAGGGTAACGATCTAAAGCACTAGATCCTAAACCATATAGTAGGTTTGCCTAAATACTAAGCTGCTAAGTAGTAAAGACCTAGCCATTTAGGTCCTTATCCTAGGTACTTATAGGGGAGGGAAGGAAGGAGGGTGATTTTGGGGCACTTCAGTATCCCTTTAAAAAAAACACACATACAAACAAAAAATACAAAAAGGTATCATGTTGTTACTAGCCACGTGCTAAGCCAGGAAGACAGTGGGAGCTTTGGAGCATTAATGCGTGGCTAAGAGTGTGGTGTAAGGAAGAAGGGTTTGGGTTTATAGAGAACTGGGCAGACTTTGCTGTTGGCTACAGGCTCTTTAGTAGGGATGGGTTGCACCTCACTGATGGCGGTGCAGCTGTTGTAGGGGAGAAGATGGCTAGAGGGTTGGAGGAGATTTTAAACTAGGTTTGGAGGGGGGGGGTATTAGCAGTCTCACTGGGATAGATAGCCCAGGAGGAAAGCAGGGTGTGTAGATGTCAGTGGGGAGAGGAAAGGGGGGTGGGGCTAGCATAGGGGATAGGGAGGCATGTGTATTAAAGTGTATGAATAAATTACAGGATCAAAATCTAAAATGTATGTTTGCAAATGCGAGAAGCCTGGCTGACAAAATGGGTGAATTGGAAATTATGGCGTTGAATGAAAAGTATGATGTAATAGGTATACCAGAAACTTGGTTGAACAGTTCTCAAGACTGGGCTGTAAATTTAGAAGGATATGCCTTGTTTAGGCAGGACAGAGAAAAAAGGAAAGGGGGAGGAGTATGTGTTTATGTTAAAAAAAAATTGAAGCCAAATTTAAAAGTAATAACTGGTGATATGGATGTTAAAGTGGAGGCAATATGGGTGGAATTAGGCAACAGGAAAGGGGGTAATGTCATTGTTGGTGTCTTGCAGTGGCAAGGGCTGCAAGTTTGGGGAGTGTGCGCATTATGGGGGACTTAAATTACCCAGACATTGATTGGTGTAGTGAAACTGCCATCACAGAAAAAGGCGATGAGTTCCTGAATTTGCTGCAGGATAATTTTCTCTCACAGGTGGTTGAGGTTCCTACTAGAAAAGGAGCTCTGTTGGATCTGGTAATATCTAACATTGTGGAGCACATTATAGATATAAAGGTAACTGGAGGCTTAGGGAATAGTGACCATGAAATAGTGGTGTTTGGACTTTGTTATTGAAAGGAAAAGTGCGCAAGGTTAACAGCCTTTTAATTTCCCAGTTTAAAAGCAGCTTTTCAGAATGTCAACTGGGATAATGCATTTTCAGGTAAAGGTACTGAACAGAAGTGGACTGTGTTCAAGGAGATTTCCAGTTCACATCTAAATTTATACCCTTGGGAAATAAATGTAAAAAAAATAAATCCGCGCCCATGTGGCTGAATTCTGATGTAAGGAGGCAAATGGAAAGGAAAAAAAAGGCATTTAAAAAAAAAAAAAGTCAGAGAGAACGGAAAGGGCCTTTAGGGATTATAAAAACTGTAACAAGGAGTGTAAGAAAGCAATCAAACTAGCTAAAATTAATAATTAATTTAGGATAGATGGAGAAACACAAAAAAAACCATTGTCTATGTAAGCCAATCCTTAAGCCTCAAAAGTAGCAATAATAGGAAAAAAAAGTATATGTGGCTAAAAAACGTATTTTATTAAATTCCCTTAAAATTTCATAATAATCAAATAATCAAAATAGCAACTATTCATAGATCCCCATATACCTTAAAGGGGAAATGTGGTCTCCAAACAAGTTTATTTTAATTAATATTAATGAAAGGCCAGGTTCATACCTTTAAAACGAGCCATCAACCACCTCTCTACGTGCTGCACAGCCCAAAATATGAAGAAATCACTGATCAGAAAGTTAGGGGGTGGGAGGTTCTGAATCTGTGGTCAGAAATACTATTTCCTCCTCTAATCTGCGGTTGGCAGATGCTCAGTGCATGACTGAAGGGTAGGAGGGGGGTAGGGAGAACAGCACAGCCCTGCTTTTTTAAATGCCTCCCACTTGCTGGCCCTTCCCAATCGTGGGCCCTGTGTCCCCTCCCCTTGCAGCCGCTCCCACTCACGGACTCTGTGGCTTCGCACACTCGCAGGTCCTGTGGTCCCTCCCCCACTTGCCCCAGGGCCCCCGAGTGGGAGGGGCCCAAAAGTAGGGGCCCCAGGGCCTGCAAGTGGGAGGGCCCCCCAAGTGGGAGGGGCCCGGGGGCCCACGAGTGGGAGGGGATCCAGGGCCTGAGAGTAGGAGGGGCCACAGAGCACAAGTCTTTCAAAGAAGAATGGGAAACAGCCCTGACGACATGCTCATTAACATTAATTAAATTACTGATTAATAACGAACATAAAGTGTCCACAGATTTAAAGGAAGATATAGAGACCTTGACTGCAGTCATTAACGTGCAATATAATAAACAACAAATAGAGAAATTTGAGGGTGACCTTATAAGAGGGATAAATCAGACTACGAAAAAGGGAAAGTCTATAAATGGAAGCATGCTTTGAACAGACGAACCCCTAGACAGACAGGACGGAGACGTCTTCGAAGGGTGTAGGATAGATATCGGTTCCCCCGGTAACAACTGAATCAGACCTTCAGGTAATTCATTTATCTACTCATACTCTTTCAGAGACACAGTTGTCTATTTTAAGAAAAGGTTTGAGCTTCTGTCCTGATATGCACTTGAACACCTTTGAACTTGCTAAAGATTTATTTCTGTTTTGCAGAAAATTAACATTAAAGGCCAAATTCAGAAAATTGGACAGGAAAATTACGAGTACTGGGGAAACAGCATCAGTAGACACACGCCCAGATCAGGTGATGTTTAAACCTAAATCTAGGTATACTCCAGTGTTCTCTGAATTTCCAAGCATTGATATCTATTATAAAAATAAGATATACAGAACTTGGATAATCGAAAGGGGACTAAGAAAAATTTTACCTACAAGGAACATAAGGCCCTGAAAGAAATGATGGATTTACTTGAAGTAGTAATAAAGCCAGCTGACAAAGGTGGGAACATTGTTATCTGGCCCACTATTGATTACTGTAGTGAAATACAGAGACAATTGAGTAATAAAAATTCACAAAAACAGGGACACCCCGCCAGGGAGACCTATTGTCTCTGGCATAGAAGGACTGGCTGAACCAGCTTGCCAATACATTGACAATTTTTTGCAAAGGCATGTGTTGACCGTGGACTCCTATGTCAGAGACTCTGGTGACTTTATACAGAAAATCCAAAACATCCCCGTTGATGATAATCATATTTTGATTACATGTAACGTGGAGTCATTGTACACAAATACAGTACACATACAGGGTATGATGGTGGTCTCCTATTTTTTAGGTGTGGAGGAACAATCTTGTTCCACTAGGAACACATTCATTTTACAGCTTTTGGACTTTGTGCTCAATTACAACTACTTTGTATTTGACAACAGGTTCTTTTTGCAGGTTCGGGGAGTAGCAATGGGCGCAAAATGCGCCCCTTCATACGCAAATCTCTTCCTGGGATGGTGGGAGCACGAGATTTTCTTAGCAGAGACTAATTTGAGTCACACTTCACATATAGAAGTGTGGCTCAGATACATAGATGAAATTTTCATCTTGTGGAATGACACCACCCAGAAATTTGGAGATTTTTTGAAGGTGTTGAACTCTAACTCCTCCAATACATTTTTAACACATCATATCTCTAAGGAACAGGTGGAATTTCTGGATCTTTTGGTGATCTGTGAGAACGGGTCACTTAAAGGGTATGTCCACCCTAAAATTCATTTTTTAATATAAGATTCCCCCTGCCAGCCCAGCCCCAACCGCTATATTTATATGTTTAGAAAGCTCCCCAACTCCTACTTACCTCCCCTCTTTCCTCCGCCGCGCTCCCGGCCCTCTGCTTGCGAGAAAATGCAAGCAGAGGGGCGGGACCGGCAGTCGTGTCTGTGATTGGCTGAGCGGCAGCCAATCACGGACGCGGCTGCCGGCAGCTCATTTCGGCGGAGGAAAGAGGAGAGGTAAGTAAAGTTTGAGGAGCTTTCTAAACATATAAATATAGCGGTTGGGGCTGGGCTGGCAGGGGGAATCTTATATATTAAGGGATTTACACTAGGGGGAGGGAATCCTGAGAGGGAGGGGGAGGGAAAGGAAGGAAGGGGAAAAGGGCTGTAGCACGCATGCCAAAATTCTCCCGGAGGCCAGGAAGGAGGCATATGAATGCCAAGTGAGGGTGGCATTCAAGATGTTTGGAAACTACAACTCCCAGCTAATAAAGCATGCTGGGAGTTGTAGTTTCCAAAACATCTTGGATGCCACCTTCACTTGGCATTCAAGATGTTTGGAAACTACAACTCCCAGCATGCTTTATTAGCTGGGAGTTGTAGTTTCCAAACATCTTGAATGCCAAGTTTCTACCCTCGGTTTATACTCGGGTCAACAACTTTTATTAGGCTTTTTAGCTGAAATTGGGTACCTCGGTTTATACTCGGGTCGGTTTATACTCGAGTATATACGGTATATGTGCTATATATTATAATGGACCTCTGTAGAAGACTGAATTGAATTGATTTCTGCCAGCCAACACCTATCCGTTCTAGGTGCTGGATTAGTGAGAGTTACATTTATGGAACAGGATAATTGTCACGATTTATTGTTATTTTGTTTTGATAATTGGTAACTAGGTAACTCTTGACGTGGTGACGCGTACAGGATTGCAAAGTACCTCGGACGGAAGGGTCACGCCCCGACGTCCGGCTGCTGATTGGGCAGTTGGCTATTCAAAATAGAGGGGATTTTTCTTTGATCCACAGCGCCATTGAGAAAGCTTGGAAGAAGCGAAACACGTTTGGGGTTCTGGGGTCCCCCATCTACCCATAATATGTCTCTGATCCTCCTCTGACTAAGCCTGATACTCTGCTCTACCTAGTAGCTTTCCGTGCACGGATCTTGACTTGACTTACTAACTGCTAAGTATACATTTATGTTTACACAGTAAGGATATATTTGGATGCATTATACATATTGTTGAGGTTTATCCATCTGGGGTGGGGGACTTTTTAAGGTATATGGGGATTTATGACTACTTGCTATTTTAATTATTTGATTATTATGACATTTTAAGTGAATTTAATAAAATACGTTTTTTAGCAACATATCCTTTCTTTTTCTATTTATTGCTACAGGATAGCTGAACAAAGTATCACTAAGCCTAAACATTTTTTAAGTATATTAATAGTAAGATGAGGACTGAGAATGTGGCACCATTAATTAATGAGGATAAGTTAGTTACGGAGGATGGCGATAAAGGAAATGCCTTGATTTTTTTTTTTCCCCTCTGTATACACTATAGAAGATCCAAGTACAGATATCATAGAGTATAGTAGCAATAATGGTATAAAAGATTGAAGTGCACTTTGGTTAACTGAGGATATGGTACAGAAAGAACTAAATAAGGCTAATATTAATAAATCTCCTGGACCAGATAAAATATATCCTCGGGTACTTAGGGAGCTAAGTTCAGTTTTATCTAGGCCAGTGTTTCTTATTTTTGCAGATTCCCTCATGTCCGGAGGTGTGCCTCTAGATTGGAAAAAGGCTGAGGTTATTCCAATATTCAAAAAGGGTAGTCGTTCAAAGCCGGGAAATTACAGGCCTGTAAGTTTAACTTCAGTGGTGGGGAAGATCCTGGAAAGTTTGATAACATAGTAACATAGTAATTAAAGGAGAACTAAACCCAATTTTTTATACTCCAGAATCTGAAAACAACCCCCCTAAAAATACCAATAAGCTATAAGATAAATTGTATTAAAGTAAATGTAAGCCTGTTCAGAACTTGATGAAGTATCTGTGTGTATGTGCAGTATCAGACCACACCTCCTGACCTCAGTCACTTGCTTCCTTGCTTTATCTGTCCTGTAAAAGGATTGGCTAGAGATTATTAATGGGTGTGACCAACTGTAACAAGTTTCTGCCATAGCTAAGGACTGAGCATGTGCAGAACATATTGGTCGTTGACCAAACTGTGTGATACTAGAATGCTGTGAAGTGAAGCACAAACCATATGTTATTTTGGTTAATTTCTCAGTGCCCGTATCAAAATGAGAGGTAAGACACAGATTACTGGTTTATATCAAGGTGTTCTGCCTTCTGGATCAGTGTTGTTCTGTGACATTAGTTGCCCTTTAAGGTTGAATAAAGACATACGTCCATCAAGTCCAACCTATTCACCCTCTTTATATATATATTTTTTTTTTTTTTTTTAACCCTACCTAACAGTTGATCCAGAGGAAGGCAAAAAACCCCAGCTAAAAAGGGGGAAAAAATTCCTTCCTGACTCCAAACGGCAATCGTAATGTATCCCTGGATCAACCAGATCTATATGCATTAATACCAGTAATTCTCAATATTTTTTAGTTTTAGAAACTTATCCAGGCCTTTTTTAAATCTACTCAATGAACTTGCCATTACCACATCTGCTGGAAGACAGTTCCACAATTTCACCGTTCTCACTGTAAAGAAACCCTTCCTAACCTGAAGATGAAACTTCTTTTCTTCCAACCTTAGAGGATGTCCACGTGTCCTCTGATATGACCTATTAGTGAACAATGCACCAGAGAGTTCATTGTATGGCCCATTAATATATTTGTATAAGGTAATCATGTCCCCACGCAAATGTCGCTTCTCCAATGTAAACAGCCCTAACTTGTCTAATCTGCCTGCATATTCGAGCCCCTCCATTCCCCTTATTAATTTAGTTGCCCTTCTCTGAACTGCCTCAATTTCCAAGATGTCCCTTGGGACATGTTCTAGAGTATGTTTCAAGGACTGACATTATAAGTAGTAACCAGCAAGGATTTAGAAGGAATAGATCTTGTCAAACTAACTTGCTTGGCTTTTATGAGGAAGTAAGTAGAAATTTAGACTCTGGCATAACAGTAGATGTAGTTTACTTGGATTTTGCAAAGGCTTTTGATACAGTCCCCCATAGGTGACTATTGTATAAGCTGAGGTCTGTTGGTCTGGGGAGTCACATTTGTACATGGATAGAAAATTGGTTAATGAATAGGATGCAGAGAGTATTTGTTAATGGACTTCATCATTATGGACTAAAGTGCTAAGTGGCGTGCCACAAGGTTCTGTGTTGGGGCCGCTTCTATTTATTAATAATTTGGAAGTGGGTATTGTCAGCAAGTTTCTGTGTTTGCTGACGACACAAAACTTTGTCGACCATTAAAAACTTCGGAGGATGTGCAATCGTTGCAGGGATACCTAGATAGATTGTCACATTGGGCTGCTAAGTGGCAGATGAGAGTCAATGTTGATAAATGCATTTTGGACTTAAAGGGCATGTCTACCCCCAAAACTATAATCCCCCCCACTACTGGCCCCATTGTGTAGTGTAGTTTAATCCTTACCTTACCTTACATCCCAGCTCCTAGGTTTCTCACTCCTGCCCGCTCCCCCCCCCCCGCCCCCCCCCCCTCCCCCCCCCCCAAAGTCCCAAAACTGCCCACCAGGAGGATAGCAGAGTCCATAAGGACTCTGCCTCCTACCTGCCCTCCGGGAGAAGTTTGGCATGCGTACGCACGCCCTCTCCCCCTCCCTCTCCCTCCCGATTAGCATTCCCTACCATAAAAACATTTAGTAAATCATTCCCCCCCTCCCCCCGCCCCAACCGCTCTATTTATTTTATTAGAAAGTTCCCAAACTTGACTTACCTGCCCTCTTTCCTCCGCCGCACTGAACTCCCGGCAGCCGCGTCCGTGATTGGCTGCCGCTCAGCCAATCACAGACGCGACTGCCGGTCCCCCCCTCTGCTTGCATTATCTCCAAGCAGAGGGCCTGGCAGCGCGCGGAGGAAAGAGGCAGGTAAGTAAGTTTGGGGAACTTTCTAATAAAATTAATAAAATTAATAAAAATAAAAATTTTAAGGGTGGACATACCTTAAATTCCTTGTGCTGCTTATACTATAAATGGCTCTGTGTTAAGTGAATCCCTGGAAAGGGACCTTGGAGTTTTGGTGGATAAACTTAAAGGAAGCAAGCAGTGCCAGGCGGCAACAGCCAGAGCCAGCATGGTATTGTCTTGTATAAAGAGGATAGGATTCAAGGGGGAAAATGTAATTCTCCCTCTTTACAAAGTATTGGTAAGGCCTCATTTGGAATATGCAGTGCAATTTTGGAATCCTGTGTACAAAAAGGACATACAATAAACTATCTGGGGCATTGTTTACCAATAGAACATGTCAGAGGACACAAGGACATCCCTTAAGACTTGAAGAAAAAAGGTTTAGGCTTCAAGTTCAGAAAGGGTTTTTCACTGTGAGAACGGTAAAGCTATGGAACTGTCTTCCAGTGGATGTTGTTATGGCAGGTTCATTGGTCAGTTTAAAAAAAAAGCTGGATGAGTTTCTGCAAACAAGGAATGTTGCAAGATACTGGTATTGATTCATAAAGTTGATCCAGGGAAATTTCCGATTGCCACTTGGAGTCAGGAAGGAATTTTTTTTCCCCTTCATAAATTTGGTGGGGTTTTTTTTGCCTTCCTCTGGATCAACAGTTAGGCAGGAAATGAGGATATTGCTAGATGGGTTGGACTAGATGGACATATGTCTTTATTCAACCTCAAATACCATACTATACTATGCTACAAACTTTGCTAAACATAATAAATGATAATATACACCTGTTGCGGTAATTTTGCGTTAGACAAATTATTTTCTGTACACATAATAGACATAGAACTAGCAGTTTGTCTGAGCCTACCTTGTACTTTGTTTTACCAATTGTGGAATATTCTTTAAAAACTGTAGAGAAAAGAACATTTGGTTGGGAAAATGTAATGCATAACAAACCATAACAAACATACAAGTAAGTAACAGTGTCTGTTTCTGATCAACAGGGGCAAAATTTTAATATTGGTGTAACTGAGCATAAAAATAACCAGTTTGAAAATAAACAAGAGCAGCATATGATGGATTGGAGAAGATGCGTTGCACTAAGTGGGCTGCCTGCAGCCAGCTTTGAAGGAATTTAGAGGAAAATAAAAGACCACCATACATATATATACTGAGGGGGATGTCTGAGTGGCCCACGGCACCTGCAAGTGGGCGGGGCTTGTGCACCTGCAAGTGGGCGGATGTTAGGCACCAGTGAGTGGGTGGGACTTGGGCACCCACAGGTGGGCAGGCTTAGCCACCTGCGGGTGGGCGGGGCTACATGGGGCTGTAATGAATGGGCCAAGAGGGGCCTGCAACTGGAGGACCATGGGGAACCATGAGTGGGAGGGACCAGGGGGTTGCAAAGGGAGGAGGAGACACAGGGCAAATTGACTGACATGGTTTGAGAGCAGGAAGTGCAGGGGACCTGGTGGTGATGCTGCTGCCATATCACACACAAAAATGTAAATATCTTCAAAACTATACAAAATAAACAATGAAAATATATTGCAAAAAATCAGGAGAGCAATTCCTAACAATTTACCTAAAGTCATTTTTGGACCACAATTCCCCTTTAACAATAATTTTAATGCAGATTTTGTTTCAAGAAATGGTTCATTTTACCCCAAACACCTTTTGTAATAATGTTTCAATGCAAAACGAAACTAACAAAAAGTATTCTAATATCACCAGCTTGTAAAGCCCATTGAGCAAATTTTTGCAAGACATAAGTGTTGTCGCCTTGTCATATGGGCTTCACCTGTGACTAATAATGGATTAATTAGGTGTCAGGTGTGTATAAAAAGAACCCCAGTACATTAGACCTTCACATCAACTGCAAATAGACCTCTGCAAACATGCCTAAGTTTCACCCTGAGACTAAAAAGTGTTGATTATCAAGAGGCTGAAGACCAAATCCACTGCTGATGCCGCACACCTTCAATGTCTCTCACGCTTAAGTTCAGAGGATAAAGAAAAGATTGAAGAGACACTGCTCGAGAGGACAGTCTGTTGGCTCAAAAATCCAAGGCAAGCCCATTTTCAACTGCAGCAGAGCTCCAGGAGACCTGGTCACCTGAAATCCCTGTGTCAACCAGAAAAGTTCTGTCTCGAAATGGCCTCCATGGTCGAATCAGTGCCCATAAGCCAGCACTAAACAAAAACATGAAAAACCATGTGGCATTTGCCAAGTCCCACAGCCTGCTAAAACATGGACCCTGGAAAAGTGGCAAAATGTGGATTTTTCAGATGAATCTTCAGTTGAATTACACCACAGTCGCCGCACATATTGCAGGAGACCTACTGGAACCCGCATGGAGCCAAATTTACCTGAAACAGTAAATTTTGGTGGAGGCAAAATCATGGTCTGGGGTTACATCCAGTATGGGGGTGTGCGAGGGACCTGCAGGGTGGAAGGCAACAGTGTAAAATACCAAGAAATCTTAGCTACCTCATATATTCCCAACCATAGAAAAGGCCAAATTCTGCAGCAAGATGGTGCTCCATCGCATACTCCGTCTCCACATCTAAGTTCCTTAAGGCGAAGAAGATCAAGATGCTTCAGGATTGGCCAGCCCAGTCCCCTGACATAACATCATTGAGCATATGTAGGGTAGGATGAAAAAAGAAGCATGGAAGACGAAACCAAAGAATATTGATGAACTCTGGGAGGCATGCAAGACTGTTCTTGGCTTCTTGATGATTTTATCAATACATTGTATGAATCCTTGCCAAACGCATGGATGCTTGCCTTAAAGGAGAACTAACTTCAGTTTTCAGATCCTAATGTGAAAGTTTTTCTCCCCAGAACACCTACACGTTGAAAGATTCTTCTCTAGTTATTTGCATTTAGTAAATATAAGTAATAGATTCTGAACAAAGGAGGCTTCCATCTGTTGCCAGTACAACTCATAGCCCATGTTGGCTTTCAAAGAGCCACGCCCCCTGACCCCAGGATTCACTGCCTCTATGTGCAGAGTTTCTAGCATCTCTTTTAGCGAAAGATAAAGTTTCTAAATGTACCTGTGATCACAGTTGAGTTGCTGGTGGCGCACCATGTAAATTCTGTGTTTAGGAACAAACAGACCAAGAAGTCACAAGTTAAATCCCCTAGTTTACTTATGAAACAATATAACATGGTCTATCTGCCTTTTGTTTGTTTATTTCCATGTTTCTAGAAAAATATGAAGTTTCTACATATGTACAAACTTTATAATAACAGCTCTGTTATTTATTTACACAACTAGTGTGAATTGCTGACAGTCTTCCAGTAGCAATACAAAATAGTGAACTGATTTTTCTGACATTTACTTCAATAGATTGCGAGTTCACCTGTGGCGCGTTCTGCTAAAGTGCTGGGTTAGGGAAAAAAAATCAGACTATTGGACACAGGTTTGATTCCCCATGTTCCCTTTTTTGTTTTATTATGTGTCTAGCAAAAGATAAAGACTCTACTGGTTCATTACTAATTATCCCTTGTGGCTAGTGGTAGAAATCTTCTTTTAGAAAGACACAGTAAAAGGTTGCTGGTTCGATTCCCCATACTGAATGCTGAAATGTTCTGTTTCTTTCATCCATGCTAGCAAAGACATACACTGCAAAGATTACTTTTCTTTTTTGTATGTAAATCATAGGAATTTATCATTGTTAGGGGCAGGAGCATTTCTAATGTGTTTACTCAAAAACTGCACTGATATCTGTGTTCTGTGTCAGAGGGAGGGATCACTGAGCTGTAACATGATTGGCTGTCAGCTTCCAGGAACCAAGACTGCAGTTTCCTGTGAAGTGTCCGGCGGACACTTTGCTGGGTGTTCCCAGATAAGGTGAATTATGGGAGCTGACCCTAAGTACACACAGGTTATTTTCATAAATCACCCAGCATCCACAGCAAAGGGAGACACGAGACACAGCTTTGTTGTTCGTTTATGAATGTGCTCTCTCTATTGGGACAATGTTGTCTTGGGACTTTAGTTCTCCTTTAAAGCTCATGGAAGTTATACAAGATATTAAATTTGGATCTCACAGCACTGCTACTTAATTTACTGACACATTTTTGGATTGGCTGTAAAGTAGATCATTTTCTGTATAGGCAACTACACTTTTGTCTTGCAATATTTTGACCTTTCTGTCTTGATTAAATGATAATTCTTTTTTCAGTGAAACTAATTTTTACCAGTACATTTAATATTATTTGGGAGGGCTTTAGGTTTTCACATGAGCTATTTCTAACACCAATTGATCAACTAAAAATCAGGTTAATACCAGAAGTTACTGCAAAATACACAGGCGACAAGACTTTTGTCAGAAACTGTACATGTGATGACCACAGGAGATGAGGTGGAGTACACGAGACCCATAAGGAAAAGAGAAAATAGAGTAACAGCAGCTTTTTTGTGACTAGAATTAAAACTGCAATAATTCGGAGTCAGCCTTTCTGAGTGTTACTCGCATGTTCTCTTATCTATCACAAACCACTCTGCTTGCACAGCACATGAACTAACTGTGGACACGAGGTGAAGCACTACTGCTTTTTGTGTCCCACATGGAAACATCCTACGGACAGACCAGTATGGGACTAGTTACCTGTCGCCAGGGTTGCAGATCATTGAAAAATCTACTAAGTCACGCCAATCTGTTTTAATGTGCAATCCGATTGGCCAACACACTAGTGGGCCCACTAGTTTAGTATGTGCTTCAATAAACGAATATTACAGGAATTTCAGCGCAAGTAGATGGTAGCGCATACAAAGCCCAGTGAGTTCTCAAGCTACATTCTCACCTCCTGTTACATAAATCTACACCAGCGGTCGTACATTTCTGAACATTCATTCATAAAATACCACGCTCTAGTAGACATTCCCAGAGTGGAACAGGGCGATGCACAGAGAGCCGCTATCGTCAACCCGGTGCAAACAGCAGGTGATGTTATATGCCAATAGCAGCTCTTGGAGCTTTCAGCATATAACATCGCTTGCGGCGACTGCACGGTTAACTTTCACGTTAGCTATGCAGTCGCCGCAATG
The DNA here is from genome assembly GCA_019447015.1 of Hymenochirus boettgeri. NCBI lineage: Eukaryota > Metazoa > Chordata > Amphibia > Anura > Pipidae > Hymenochirus > Hymenochirus boettgeri. Next base: position 121,586,167 of record CM033475.1, on the reverse strand, counting down.
AAGGTGTTTAAGTCATACTAATCAATAGAACATCCAAACTCCAAAACAGTAGCCCCGCTAGTATCTGAGATGCTTTGATTGGCATATTACAAAAATGTGGAACCGGATTAATCTGCTCTGAAGGATTCATTTACCTTCAGATCATTACTTTAGATTACTAAGAAATTCATTACACAGAGCTGTGCTAAGATCAGTTTTCACATAATTATCCTACCCCTGCAGCTCTGCACTATGTTATCTAAAAGTATAAATATTAAAGGGCATGTCCAACCCCAAACAAAAATTAAACAATAAACTAAACCTCCCCCCCAAAAAAAACCTAGACCTCACAAGAATAAAAAAGTTCTCCTCAGGTGGTCTTCTGCTGCATGCCTTTACTGTGCACAGCAGCAGTAGAAGGGGCCAGACTGGACGTGGCGCCTGTAATTGGCTGAAGTAATGTTATAGGGTATGCAGATCTGTGAGAGACTGGCAGATTTAAAGCAATTTTTAAGAGATTTAGGCAGATTGAAAGCAATATCTAGAGCCTATTATTATTATTGTGAATTTATATAGCGCCAGTATCTTTCGTAGTGCTTTTACAATCCAAGCACATTTTTTTCACACATTGTGGAGGAAACCCATGCAATCATGGGGAGAACATACAAACTCTTTGAATATGTGTCCAAGGGTGGAATTGAACTCAGGACTTCGGCACTGCAAGGCATCAGTGCTAACCACTGAGCCACTGTGCTCAGGGACGGATTTTTACTTTTTTCTCCCCTAGGCCAGCTAACTTGTACTTCCTGCCCCCCCCCATACACGCCCCCCCCAACCCAATCACGGCAATTCATTGGCTGAGGCGGAGCTTTGTGAGTGGGAGAGAGACCTGGTGCCCATAGCAAATCAGCAATCGCTGCACATTTAACAGAGACCGGTAAGGCTCTGTTGTGTGCCAAATAATGTGCGTTGTGGCCTAGGTGGCCTTGTGGAAAATCCGGCCCTGACCGTGCTGCCAGCCTATGACAGATTGCGCCTGAACACATCTAAAATCTAAACATTACAAGGCTATTTAGCAGTTACTTAAATACATGATGTATGGATACTAATACAGCCTGCATCATGCTCCTAATGTAAATACCAACCAGCCTTTACTTCGTGTAGATGTGGTCTTGTCTTAAAGAGCATGTTCACCCCCAAAACCAAAATTTAAAGGGCATGTCCAGCCCCCCAAACTAAAATGTAACCTTCTACAGGTGGCCCCACTGTGTAGGGTAAAAAAAATCCATACCTTACATCTTTCTCCTACAGTGTCTGTCCAAAGTCCAGAAAACTGAAGAGTAGGAACTGTCTTCCCGTGTGAAAGGTTTCTGCCTCTTCCTTGTCCTCTGAGAGGACAGTGGCAAGTGGTCCCCCCCTCCCTCCTGATCCCTTCTTGGCTTCCCTTCTCCTAGCGTAAAATCTTTTTCATATAATGTTGGCCATCCCTTCCCAACCGCTATATTAGATGTGAAAAAAAAAAAAGAATCACAACTACAGCTCCTTCCTTCCACACCATTCTCTATACCTGGCAGCGGAGGCTGTGATTGGTTGCCTCTCAGCCAATCACAGCCACCTGCTAGTAGTTCTGGCAAGCAGGGTGCCGGATCAGAACTCTGCTGGAGCTAGGGGCGTTGTTCAGTCAGCTTATAATTCCCAAGCAGCCGCTATATGAACTGCACTCTGAGACGTATTTGGAGCAAATGCGATCTTTGGTGCAATCCGGTAAGGTTCACGTGGCATTGTGATTGTGCAGTATTAAGTGCGGGGAAAAAGGATGTACATACCTTTTTATTTGTATTTAAATGAAGTACAGTTATTTATACCATTAATATAAATTTTAAATATCTACAAATATATTTAAAAATGTAAATAAGCCTGTCTAATTGTGCGTGTCTTTCTTTTGCTGCTTTTAAACTTTTAGGATTGTTAAACACCCAGATACATTTAGGATTTGCTGGGATTTATTTCAATGGACAAAATCAGTCCAGAAATGTCAGCTGATTTAGTGTACAATAGATACGGTATATTATTCTAAAAAAATTAGTAGTAATAACACTGACATGTTGTACACAAGGGTAGATTAAAGCCTTATTGGCTGCAGTAACAGATATTTAGGACAACCGACTTATCTTTAGGCAAAATAATTATGGTTTATCCTGTCAATGGAATGCAGGATTGATCGGGCTAGAACAGCTTAAATTCCTGACCAACCGAATATCAATTAATTAGCGATCAGCGGGTCTATAGCCAGGAATATCTGCCCATGTGTTCACAGCCTAAAATTCACAACCCCTTAAAAACACTGATGCGATCTTGCAGATCAGTTGTAGTTAGCCAAGTTTCTTTGTGTGAGCAGGACACACCCAGCATGGACAAACATATATTGTTGTAACAACTGGAACCACAGTTGTTGTAACCACAACAAATGAAATAATGGAAAGTAATAAACTAGATTAAATGTTGCCAGGAATATCTGCTCGAGTGTGCGCAGACCAAAGCACGGCATACAGGCTATTGATATTTTGTGAAATCACCATTTTTTGGAGGAGAGGAGAAACGCACGAGACTGCCTGCTGCCTGGCCTTATTACTGCAACTCAAACGCGGACTGGATCACTCACTGGACATAACGTGCAAGTGATGCGCAATCCGCAAGTCCGCGTTTGAGTTGCAGTAATAAGTCAAGACAACAGGTAGTGCACGCCTCCTCTCCTCCAAAATACATGAGGAAGGCACAGTGACATCACAGGGGTGCACATGCAACTGTGATGTTACAAGGCGCACGCAGTGATGTCACACGGGTGCGTGTTTCTCTGACTATCAGACTGGACGAGATTTGCAAACCTCAAAGATGCAGTGCTTACAATGTGAAGTCAGTAGAGGAGCGAAGGCTGCAATATCGCAGAATAAATGTAAGGTCTGACAGTAACAGGAGCAAACTAATCACAACACTTTTTATTTAAAGGCACAGCTAGCCAATAACCAAAACATGTAATTACAGTGCCCTTTAACTAGTGGCAATGGGCCCTCTGGTTAAAGGCTAAAAATCTATTCTTAGGTCATTAGGTAATGACTGTGAGGAGCCCTACTGCCATCAATCTGACAGCCTAAAATGTAGAAAGCAAAAACTTCCTTAACCCTTTGATTTCTTTCCTTACCTTCTGAAAAAGTGCTAAAGTGGTCAAATCTCTGTTGTCACCTGAACCACGCTGCAACTAAGATCATTGTGTACACAGTCAATGTTACTAACTGCTTTCTCTTCCTTCCTTCTTGTCATGTGACCACCTCCAGCCTCTCACAATGCAGTAAAATGAAAAGCCATTCCTTTTACACCGGCAGCCGATTCCTGTCCTCCCTTAGCTTGGGGGCGGGTGTCCTATGTCTGCACTGTTCACTATGGCAGGAAGTGTGTGAAAATATCAGTTAAATTTATTGTAGCAGTATTAGTGCGCTTATAGCATAGAAATAGTATATTTAGTATAATAGTAACTATGGTAAGTGATATTAAATTTCCACTAACTACAGTTTTTTTAATAGATATCATTCACTTTGGGGAGCTTCCTCCCATCTTCAGATCTTTACAATATCTGGCAACTTCCAAACTTCTAGGGCTAGGACCCACTGTCACGTACAGCAGCACATGCAAGATGCGATATGCACTGCGATTCTGTACCCAACAGTGTTATTGGAACGTATGTGATACAGGGCACATAGTGGGAACACTCCAATAGCATTTAGAATCGCCATCGGAGAGCAGAATAGAGTACAAGAAGGCATAATACTATTTGAAGTGAGGATATAATATGAACAAATTATAAGGGCCACACTGGGGCTTTTTTCACATGTTAACGACCGTGCTTGCGAACAGGGGCGTAACTGCAGGGGCCCAGAAAAAGGAAATAAACTTCTGGTTCGGTTCCCGTTTTTTAAACAGCTGATAGCGCATATGTTTCCTTCATACACGCATGTTCAAAACAGCTTTCCAGGACCCACCGCAGCGGGGGCGGTAGTAACAATGCTGCTTGCAAGGTCAATGTGGGTGTTCACATTGCATGCACATCGTTTTCTGAGCTCATGCGTTTACAATTTCACATTTTTTTTTGAGTATCACATGTGCTTTAATTGGGGACTATTGGTCCTATGTTATAATTGGCTGTAACTCTTTAATGATTTTATCATGAACGACAGTTTACCAGGTACGTGATCTGACCAATCAACCGGTAATTCACCACCACCATCCCTCTGGCTGTGCACACCCCGGTCCTGTCATCTAAAAGGTTAACTTTACACCACTCATTAAATCAACCAAAGGGTTAATCACCTTCACACTTTCCTGCCAGCAACCACACCAAATAGTATTCCAATAAGCAAAACATCCAAACAGGGTAAGTGTCGGACTGGCCCTCAGGGTTACAACAGAATCCCTGGGTGTGCCCACAGTCCATTCACTCACACTCTCTCTCTCTCTCTCTCTCTCTCTCTCTCTCTCTCTCTCTCTCTTTCTATCTCTCTCAGTCTGTTTAAAGGCAACAGGAACCGAACATTCCACACTGCTAAAGGAAGAGAATGCAGAAGAGAGTCTGGGTAACCAGCTACTTCTGTGTTTTCTTCTATAATCGTGATGGTGCACTACCACAGTGGTGCGGCAATTATATGGATACTATTTAACAATTTTTCCAGTATATTCCCCATCACTAATGTCGAGTATGGGCCTGGTGATGAAAGGTCTGACTGTATTAATGTATGTATGTATAGTCACCATTATTCCCGCACTTGCGCTCTTATGGTCCTATGCCCCGGTGCTTTATAGAAGAATTATAACGATCAGATGATAAAGCACTCGCAGGTCTGATCTTCAATCAACTTTTATTCAGTGCAACAAAACTAACGCGTTTCGGCTAGTACTCTAGCCTTCCTCAGGATGTAGGAGAGCTTACAATCTAGTTAGGTGGGAAACATACAAATACAATGGAGTGGTTATAACTGCCGGAGTGGGACGTATGCAGTGCAAATAAAACAATCATAGACTGTGCTGGTTAGTATATAGGTAGGATGTAAGGCTAGCTTTAAACCTGCTAAAAGAGGTTTCTTGACGTAAAGAGAGGGAAATAGAATTTCAGAGGATGGGAGCCACAAGAGAGAAAGGTTTAAGGTGAGAAGAAGCAGTACGAGTGGGGGGTCTGTACAGGAGCTGGTTCTGCGATGAGGGGAGGGTACGGGCAGGAACATATGGGGACACTAGAGAAGAAATATAAGAAGGAGCAGCAGAGCGAAGAGCTTTAAAAGTTAGGAGAAGGATTTAGTATACAATGCGCTGTTTAACGGGGAGCCTGGTTGTTGTGCGGTACAGAGATTTGGGATACGGTTTATTAGAGAGCGAAACAATACGTGTGGCAGAGTTGAGTATTGACTGAAGGGGAGAGAGGTGGGAAGCAGGAAGACCAGAAAGTAGTAGGTTGCAATAGTCCAGGCGTTATAGGATGAGAGCATGCATAAGCATAGCGGTGGTCGGGAGAGAATGAAACCTGCGGATTTGGGCTATATTGCGAAGGAAAAAGCAGCACGTTTTTGCAACATAGTTAATGTGGTTAGAAAAGGAGAGAAAGGAGTCAACAATTACCCCTAGGCAGCGTGCTGATTTGATAGGGAAAATGGGGGTATTGTCAACAGAGATTGAGAAAGATGGGACTGGACCAGGTTTAGGTGGAAAAACGATCAGTACAGTTTTAGAAAGATTTAATTTGAGGTAGCGTTGAGACATCCAGGAGGAGATGGCAAGTAGGCAAAGAGACACGTGATTGGATGTCAGGCGTTAGCGTAGGTGTTGACAAGTAGATTTGTATATCGTCTGGATATAAATGATACTTGAAGCCAAAAGAGCTAATGACATCTCCCAAGGAGATAGTGTAGAGGGAGAACAATAATGGTCCAAGTACAGACCCCTGCGGTACCCCCACATTAAGAGGAACCGAAGAAGAGGTGTTGTTAGCAACAGATACAGAGTAAATATCTGCATTAGGAGGGAATGATCAATTCTGTCGAAAGCAGAGGAGAGGTCAATGAGGATAAGAATAGAAAAGTGATCATTGGCCTTTGCAACCTGCAGATCATTCACAACCTTACACAGGGCCGTCTCAGTAGAATGCGCAGGACAGAATCCAGATTGCAAAGGATCCAATAGGTTGTGAGCATGGAGGTAGTTAGTGATACAGGAGAAGACTAATCGTTCTAGCAGTTTTGAGGCTATCGGTAAGAGAGAGGCCGGGTGGTAATTATCTAAGAAAAAGGGGTTTAGTCCCTTACTAGTCTTAAGTATGAGGTTAACAAGGGCATGCTTAAAGATGGAAGGGAAAATTCCACATGCAAGGGAGGCATTGAATATGTGGGTGAGTATAGGGGTAAACACGTGATTACAGTACTTCAGTAATCCAGAGGGCATGGGATCAAGAGGACAGGGCGTGAGCGGACATGATAGAAGCAGGCGAGAGACTTCTGAATGGGTCACAGGAACAAAAGATCCAAGAGTAGCTGAGGGAGTTAAGGGCAACATAATCGAAGATTCATCTCGAGGACCAGAGATCTGTACGCGGATGGACTCCACTTTAAAAGTAATGCGCAAAGTCCTGGGGAGAGTTCGGAGAAAGGAGAGGATCAGCGGGAGAGGGGCGCAGAAGGGAATTAAAGATGGAGAACATGCAACGTGGGTTTGATTTGTTGTCATTTATAAGTTTCCGGTAAAAGTTCTGTTTTGCAACCAGGAGCCCAGGGTTGAGACATTGCAGCATGAACTTGTAATGGAGAAAGTCAGCCTTTGTATGGGACTTTCTCCAGGCATGTTCAGCAGCACGCGTGCACCTGCGTATAAAACAGGAAGTGGGGCTGAGCCAAGGACGAGGATTAGAGTTTCCTCAACTGTGGGAATGCAAGGGGGCAAAAGAGTCTATTGTGTTAGTCAGGATAGAATTATAGGAATTGGCAAGCGAGTCAGGGTCATCAACTGTGAAAAGGGAAGAGAGACTAGAGGACAAGGATGAGGCGAGTGCCGGGAGATTGAGACGAGAGAGGTTTTTAATGAACACTAGGTCCAGGAAGTGGCCGTCCATTGCTAAAGATCGAACGAGGAGGTTAAGTGTAGGAAGTGAGTGGGCCAGGAGAGGAAGAAAGTAAGCCAAGTTTCGGAGAGAAATGCGGACAGAGACGCTGTAGACGGCGGTCTGTACACCACAGCTACTCGTAGGGACAAGGGGTGGGAGAGCTGAATTGAATGAGCCTCAAAAGATGTGAATGAAAGGTCAGGCAGGGAGGTAATATTAGTACAGTGGTTGGCAAAAGTATTCGGCCCCCTTGAAGTTTTCCACATTGTCACATTACTGCCACAATTTTTTTTTCCATTTTATTGGAATTCCATGTGAAAGACCAATACAAAGTGGTGTACATGTGAGAAGTGGAACGAAAATCATAAATGATTCCAAACATTTTTAACAAATCAATAACTGCAAAGTGGGATGAGCGTAATTATTCAGCCCCTCAAGTCAATAATTTGTAGAACCACTTTTTGCTGCAATTACAGCTGCCAGTCTTTTAGGGTATGTCTCTACCAGCTTTGCACATCTAGAGACTAAAATCCTTGCCCATTCTACTTTGCAGCTCCAGCTCAGTCAGATTAGATGGACAGCGTTTGTGAATAGCAGTTTTCAGATCTTGCCACACTTGGACTTTGACTGGGCCGTTCTAACACATGGATATGTTTTGTTTTAAACCAGTCCATTGTTTCACTGGCTTTATGTTTAGGGTCGTTGTCCTGCTGGAAGGTGAACCTCCGCCCCAGTCTTAAGTCTTTTGCTGACTCCAAGAGGTTTTCTTCCAAGATTGCCCTGTATTTGGCTCCATTCATCTTCCCATCAACTCTGACCAGCTTCCCTGTCCCTGCTGAAGAGAAACACCCCAAAGCATGATGCTGCCACCACAGTGGGGATGTTGTGTTCTGATGTGCAGTGTTAGTTTTTCGCCACACATAGCGTAAGGGAGGCATTGAATATGTGGGTGAGTATAGGGGTAAGCATGATTACTACTACTACTAAGATCAGTTCTGGAGACAAAGTCAAGGATATGATCCCGTAACAAAGTTTCCATCAACTTCCCTACCACTGATGTTAAGCTTCCAGGTCTATAGTTACCAGGCTGTGAACGACTACCTTTTTTGAATATTGGTATTACATTGGCTTTTTTTCCAATCCAGCGGTATATCCCCAGACCAAAGTGAATCTGAAAAGATGAGAAAGAATGGTCTAGATAGAACTAAACTAAGCTCTTTTAAAATCCGAGGATGCAGTCCATCTGGTCCTGGGGCTTTATTGATATTTACTTTGTCTAATTGTTTCCGTACTATATCCTCCATCAGCCAATGTGAATACTCCTCATTTCTCCCCTGCATGTTATTACAATCCCTACTGTAAGGACTAGGATTCTCAACAGTGAAAACTGATGTAAAAAAAGTTTTAGAAGATGAACCTTTTTGGCATCCTCTACAACCATCTCAGCCCTATTATTTAATGGTCCCACATTCTCAGTCCTCATCTTTTTACCATTTATATACTTAAAAAACATTTTGGGGTTGGACTTGCTTTGTTCGGCAATCCATATTTCATTTTCTGTTTCTTGCACTCTTTATTACAGCTTTTATACGCCGTTAGCCTGTTCTGTTCCCTCTGTTTTCAAAATTTTAAAAGCCTTTTTCTTTTTTTCCATTTCCCTTTTTACCTGAGCATTAAGCCATGCAGGAGTGAACCTAATTTTTTTTACACTTGTTCCCTAAAGGTACAAATTTAGAAATGTTATAGTTTAATATCCCTTTAAAAGTGGTCAACAGCTCCTCAGTATCTTTACCTAGAAACAATTCCCCCCAGTCTATGAGCAGGAGTGATTCCTTTAACAGCATAAAATTATCTTTCCTAAAGTTAAAAGTTTTTGTTAACCCAGTGCACTTTAGTTTTTTGCAACCTATATTAAATGACACTATATCATGGTCACTATTCCCTAAGCTTCCCATTACCTTCATCTCCAAAATGAGCTCAGGGTTATTAGCTATATCACAAGATCCAACAATACATTCTGTCTAGTAGGAACTTCTACGATCTGTGAAAGAAAATTCTCAATTTAAGAACTTTATACCTTTTGAGGTGCTGGCAGTTACTCCAATCTATGTCAGGGTAGTTAAAATGCCCCATAACCAAAACATGCCCCATACCATCAGCCTTCGCCAACTGCATATGGAGATTCATTTCCACCTCCTCCCCGGCATTTGGCGGCTTATAACATACCCCAACAATTAATTTGCCTACCTTCTTGATTCCTGTACACAGCTCTACCCATATTGTTTCTGCCATATCCTTCATGTCCCCATCTATTCCATCTTTTAAATTTGGCTTCAATTCCTTTTTAACATACATACATACTCCTCCTCCTTTCTTATTAACTCTGTCATGTCTAAACAAGGAGTATCCTTCCATGTTTCTGCTATACCAATTACATCTTACCTTTCCTTTAAAGCTATTAGTTCTAGTTCCCCCGGTTTTTCCATCCAGACTTCTTGCATTTATAAACATACATTTTAGATTATCAATTGATTTACTTCCATACTTGGTCGTACATGCCTCCTTATCCTCTATGCTCCCCCCTCCCCCTCCCTCCATTGTGTTATTAGCCCCCTGATCCCTAACTTCTCTATCTACCCCTGTGTAGTTCAACATACCCTCCCCCCATACCTAGTTTAAAATCTCATCCAACCCCCTAGCCATCTTCTCCCCCAAAACAGCTGAACCATCATCATTGAGGTTCAATCCGTCTCTACTAAAGAGCCTGTAGCTAACAGAAAAGTCAGCCTAGTTCTCTAAAAACCCAAACCCCATCTCCTAACACCACCCTCTTAGCCACGCATTTATACTCCTGAGCTCCCGTTGCCTCCCTTGCGTAGCACATGGTTGCGGTAGTATTTCTGAAATCACTACCCTTGAGGTCCTTGCTTGTAACTTGGCCCCTAATTCTCGGAAATCATTTTTAAGGACCTCACCTCCACCTCTAACTTTGTCATTGGCACCAATGTGAACCAAGACCACTGGGTCACTCCCAGCCCCACCCAATAATCTGTTTACATGATCCACCACATGTTGAACCCTAGCACCAGGCAGACAACACACTGTTCGGCATTTAGGGTCTTGGCAACAGATTACCCTATCTACCCTTATAATAATGGAGTCCCCTATCACTACCAACTGCTTATCCTTCCTAGCCCCCAATTCTCCCTCCCTTGTATTGGAGATGGCCATCCCCTGGGTGCTCAAAGGAACCGCCCGCTCCATACATGCTATAGTGAGCCATCGTCCTCCACATTTTCACCTAACACTGCAAATCTGTTGGGATCGACCAACTGGGAAGAAGCGACCCTACCCTTCCACCCCCTACTTCCCCTGGTGACCCTTACAAATCTATCTTCCATTACCACCATATCTGCCCCATTTCCATCCTCCAGTTTACTGGCCCCTGCCAGTACCTGCAATTCCCCCAGATTTGTCAAGCCCTGCAATGCTGCAAGTTTCCCCTTTAGATTCTGGACCTCTGATTCCAAATGGGCAACCCACTCACATCTGACACATACATAGGTCCCTTGGGGCGGCTGCTCCAAGATCCCATACATGCAGCAGGATGCACATTGCATGGCCCCAACAAAACTGTCCATACTAAATAGCAATACACAAAAAGAGAAACAGCAATACATAAGAGAAACAGCAATACACAACAAGAGAAGCAGCAATACAGGCGAGAAACAGCAATACATGCAATAGAAACAGCCATACACACAAGAGAAAGAGCAGGCTTGTTCTTAAACCCTTTCTTGTTCTAAAAGTATGTACTTTTCCAGAGACCTGCAAATTTGTTGTTAGCTTCCTCTGCGTAACAAAAGATAGCTGGTTTCAGGATATGCATAGAAGGTAGGATTCTTGGTTCAATTAGGCAACAAATAAGTATATGGTTTAATATATGCTTTTATTTACAACTAGAATGTGTAACAAATGGCAGGTATATTCTATAATATAAATAATATACTGTATATATGAAATTGCTTAATAATGCATAGAGAAAATAAACTCAAAATGGATGATTTAAAAAAAATCTAGATACAACTGAATAAAGGGCTTTGGGGTCTTTTCAGACAACTGTTTAATTATGTAGGGGCACAAAAAATATGCATGCTACATTTAACACAGTATAGAAAAAAATTACAACTGCATTTAAAAAAAGAAATCCTGAGACAGAAGCAATTCGGTAAGTGCTATATAAGTCTACAAAATAAAGTGCTTTTGGATAGCATTTTCCCCAAATATTTACACAATCTTTTCAGTTATGGTATGCCTTTTTAAATTAATGAAATATTGACATTTAGGGAAAAAAAGGGCTGTTTAGCAAATAAAAATACCACTTGGTTCTAAGGCTGCAGAATACCTAAACCTTGATTGGCTTTCTAGACATAACTAGATGCAATTTTGAGGAAAATCTATTTATTTTTTACAAAAAAATGTAAATGGAAGGTTTATCTTAATTTACACATTTCTCACCTGCGAAAACAAAGAACCAAATGATCAAATCTAAAATCTCTGATTTTGTTGTTTTGTTGTGTAATATGTAATTCTCTATACTTTTTTTCTACTGTGCAACAGTGCTCACACATCTTCACATAATCTGGTTCATGGCATACATAAAGGAAACTACCTACCAGTCAATTTCACATCTAAGCATGCAAATAAACCCCTTAGGTTCAGTTTTACAGATAATAAGAATAAACATTAATTTACAGTCACGGGCATTACCTACCTTTTGTTTGGGAATAAGGCATTTAGTGTAAAGATTTCCTTTGACAACACTTACTACACTTAACTTAGGCTTGTTTTGTACACAATTTAATTTGCAAAAATTTAGTGGAGCACATCAATCCCACATTGGTATACAACAGTACAGTAATATTATGTAATCAACGGAGCAGACATCTAGATTACAAAAGTAGAAATTGCAGCAATCTCCAAATAAAACATTCCAGTAGTATATTCTAGTAGTATATGTAAACAAACATGTAAAAAGCATAATATCCTATCTGAATAATTGCTTAGTGAGAACATTTTTATTTTATTTTTTAACACAATTTGTGGTGAGGAAAATGTCTATGTCTTCTTAGTTGTATTAATAATACAGTCAAAGTCAGCTCTGCTGTAGATACTGCTGCGTAAACATATTAAGTTCACTATCCAGCCAACCAGCTTTATTCCTGGAGGGAAAAAAATTAAAAAGTCAAATTTTTTTAGTATCTTCTGTAAAAATGGACAATTCTTAGTAATTAAACATGTGCATAAAGGTACAAAGAGTGAGAAGGCTGTTTGAGAAATTTCAGCCATATGATTCAAATCCCCCCCAGTTAGAAGCCTGTTATAAGGAGAACAAAGGTGGTAAAAAATTGTAGCATTAATGGAGAACTATAGTGAATACAAAAAAAAACGAAAATGAAAGGTACCTAGGGCAGGTAGGTAGGATTGGTAATTCCTACCTCTCGATATCACCAGCATGAAAAATCGGCAGCATAAACCCAGCTCTGCAACCTACTACAAGAAGAGCAACAGGTCGCTATCTTGCCCCTACAAACAGAACTGAGGGAGTTTGGCCAACGCATGAGTGACATGGAATCTCGCCAAGATGACATCACAGAAACAGTCATGTCTACTCAAAATGATATAAAGGACCTATGAGGAAGCTGTAACAAAATTATTTACCAAATAGAAGATATATTATTCATATAAGAGGGATTCCTGAAACTTTCACGGATACATATGACGTAGTATCGAATATTTTTTGTGCCATACTACCAGATGCCCAGAACACTAATCGGAATATGACCACACAGGGCACTGGCCAAACCTCCCAGTAAGAATTTTGCCAGAGATATACCAATAAACTGGATTACAAAGGGCATATGTTCCAAATATATGAAATCCTAGCCCCACAAACCTTACTACAAAGATGATCTCTCCAACCAGTCACCAAGATCCTCACTGAAAAAAATATTAAATATCGATGGGGACATCCATTTAAGCTGATTCTCACTTGGAATGGCAACACTTCCAATGTAGATTCTAACAACCAAGGTCATAGGATTCTACAAATTGGCAAGAGGTTGACAAAACACTTACCCCCTCGCAAAAAAAAGGGTATGGGGAGGAGACATCTCACAAGCTTACAAAGACACTGCAGCAGACTAATAAATAAATATGAACCAACTCATCAACAAGGACAAATAAGTATTGTAAGTTATTAGAGCTTACAAAATATATGTAGCACCAGACTATATAATAATAAGCCTTACGTTTATGTCCCTGGAACAAAAATTTAAATAACTTACTTTACATGTTCCCCTTTAAAATGGATATTTAAAAAAAAAAAAAAAAAACACGAAACATACTAAGCAACTGAATGCTACATTCAGACAATTCAACCTTTCAGACATATGGAAGGAATATACTTACAGTATTATTACCCCACATACAGTAAGTGTTATGTGAGACGGGGTTCTTTTTTAGGTTCTAATACTTTACATAAACAGTCAGAGGGAGCGTCCATTGAGCAATGTGTACGGTTAGATCACAAAATCCTCAAATAAGGCTGACCACAGGCAAACCAAACTAATCAGCCTTTTGATGGCGACTTAATGAATCTTATCAAAGGGAACCTAGCACAAATAACCCAAAATATCTATTTTACCCTCAATGATTGTGAATCTCCCAGCTTCACCTGGATATGGACAACACATAAAGCATATATAAGAGGATCATTAATTTAACTCGCAGCAAAAGACTTAAAAGATTAGTTCACTTGAGAAGTGAACTATTCCTTTAATGTACTGACTGAAAACCAGGAGGTTCAAGAGCTATGTCTTATTTCCTGCTCTTCAATTAATTGACCAGGAGCCACAGATGAAGATATTTACCTTATACGCGATCCTCCACAGCAGCAATGACAGGTCCCGATCGCTTCCTGGTTCAGATTAAATATAGCACGCATGTGTGACAATGCACGCTATAGTTAATCTAAATCAGGAAGCAGTCGGGAATTTTTTTATGCTGTTGCAGAGGATTGTGTGTAAGGTAAATATCTTCTATCTTCGTCTGTGGTTCCTGGTCAAATGTCAGGGTTAAAATTTAATCAAGATAAACAAGTTAATCAAGATAAAAAAGTTATTTGCTATCCATCTGAAATGAAAAGATAAAGGTTTCAGGTACATACAGTCATAGATTTCCAGATTTATATGGATAAGGGGGGGGGGGGTTATTAGGATGGAAATTTTACATAAAACATGAAGGCTTTAAGTACCTAACCTTTATAAATATTACACACAGCTTACACAAATATTCTCATGGCATGTTCTCTCAAAACCCCCACAATGGGTCCAAATTAGAGCTGACCTTTTCCACCCTCAAAGTTTAGGCTCTTACCTGGTCGCCAACCAATAAAAGAAATATACCTAAGGCTGGGTACACACAGGCAGATTTATCGGCCCAATCAATCAATACTTCTGTGTATCAGTCGGGTCGGGTCGGGCCGAAAAATCTGCACCGGCCACAGTCATTTGTCCCGATTGAGCACTGGCTAGTAGTGAACGTTTGGTCGGGGAATTCTTTTGTGTGAGCCCAGCATAACTCTGCCAAGCCTATTCACTTTACGCACTCTAAAATTATGGGATAGAATAAAAACTTAACATAAGCTTACCACAACTCCCTCACTGATGACCACCATCACTCTTTCCCCACACTTCCCCCCAGTAATCAAAATTAGGACTATTGGTGGTGGAATTATACAATTCACCGAATCAGGAACCCTTATACCAATGGTAAGAAACTAGACCGAGTCCCAGTATGAGGCCATTATCAATTATTACAAATACATCACAATATATCAAAGGAATTCCGTCCCCACACCCCCTTACTAGATATGACAGATTTGAAAAGAATCTGTTATCGTACTTCAATTTGAAAAAGGATCCTTTTATGGATATATAGATGGCTCTATGAAAACTGGGATGACTCTGAATGGCCATTTATTTTTGTAACATTAAATAAAGGCAGCCTAAACATATCAATAAAGCTGGGTACACGATGAGATATTTCGGTCCGATGGACCGATAGTTCGACCGACATCCGAATGCAGCCATGTCCGACCGATTGTTCGTCCGAATCGGATGAAAGGATGATCGGACATGGTGGAAAACCTTGTTCGATCGTGTGGTCCTCTATGGGCCGCACGATCGGTCACGGTAACTGTCTGATGCAGCTGCTTTTGCCGAGACCGACAGACCTTCCTCCTGGCTGACCGGTCGAAAGTATCGAACGGTCGGTCAGGAGGAAAAATCGCTAGGTGTGTACCTAGCTTAAGATAAACTACACTGAAGGTAATGTAACGCACATACAGAGTACCAACAACCCTACAATTATCTCAATATGCTTCTGAGGTTGTGGAATACAGGGAGATATGTATCACATGTGGTGGACATGCCCATTAGCACAAGCATACTGGAAAAGTGTCTTTCAGATGGTATCAGATGTTACGATAATACCAATCAAACCAAACTCAGGAGTTGCATTAATAGGCAAAGATATCTCTGATCTAAATACAGAAGTCAGAGTCTGATGCTACATGTAATCAATGATACAGTCCCAGTATTTTTTAAGATCTGGTCTATGTGAATGTATAGCTATAGCTACCAGACTAGATCAGAGACCCAGTTTAAAGGAACACTAAACCCCAAAAAAAACCTATGTGTCATTCGTTTCTATTATTCACAGGGAGGTGAGAACGCTTATTCTCACCTCCCTGTGAATAATAGGACGCTCGACTTGGAACTTACCTTACCGCCGCTCCACTCGCAGCCACTACTTCACTGAAAGCCGCTCTGTCCCGACCGCGAGCCCTATCTTAGGCGCATGCGCGCCTATACAAAAGATTGGGCGCGCGATCGGGACAGAACAGCTGTTTAGTGAAGGAGCGGCTGCGAGTGGAGCGGCGGGTAAGGTAAGTTCCAGGTCCCCCGAGCATCCTATTATTTACAGGGAGGTGAGAATAAGCGTTCTCACCTCCCTGTGAATAATAGAAACAAATGGCACATAGTTCTTTTTTGGGGTTTAGGGGAGTTTACAGTCCCTTTAAATGACTGAGAAATGCGACTAATGTGTTGGGAAAACAGGAATTGTAAAATAACGATTTGTATTGTACCTACTCATAAATTGGTCAGTATCCCGTTTAGATAACTCATCTTTACCAGATCTTCCTTTATAGTTCAAAATATCTGATTCCCGTTGAAATATATTATTATTAAATATATATATAAATTCCAGTATGTACCCATGTTTATGCATTATAACTGATTTTTTCACTTATTGCTTTTACTATTCTTTAGACTTTCTTTATAATTTTCTTTAAAAGTTACTATGTTATGAGATATCTTGACAATGAAAACAAATAAAAAAACAACTGATCACTAAAGGGCTAGTCCAGCTTTCGATGGAGGGTTAATGCTGCACAATGTCCTGTTGCCTGTTTCTGCTTCTTGTGAGTAATGGATGTGACAGTGGACATCACAGCCAATGAATGAATACTAATCCTCTATTTGCCTCCTCTAAGCATGCTCAAGTTCATAATTAGCTCACTAAATTGCTGAAGGGGGCGTAAACAAATATAATACATTATATATTATATTTTAAAGGGGTCCTTCTTTTAAATGATGGTATTATGAGGGTGGGTTGTCCAGCAAAGTCCACTTGTTGGTTTACAAAGTAACAACAAAAGAAATTATCGGATGTACCAAGAGCTAATATCACTCATTACTGCATTTCTGCTGTCCTTGTAATGCAACAACACTATTGCAGCTCTTGATAGACTGTTTTGGCCTGAAGCCTTTGCCTGACTTGACGCCAGCTATTTGCTGGCGTCAAGTGCCAAAATACAATTAGTACTTTGTGGTAGTTGTGTGCGGGTCTTTCAACACACCAGTCACGGTAACCATTCATACATTACCTTAAGTGTGTCTTAAAGAAGGCTTTTGGTACATAGACATGTGTGTCTTTTAACGTTAATTAAATCATTGTCCAATTCCCATTCCAATTTAAAGAAGCAGTTTGAAATAACTTACCTTAAGAGTTTTGCTTTACTTTGTAGACTATCCAAGATTTCAATCTTTTTGTTCAGAGCAGCAATATCTTGCTCCAAATTTTCTCTGGTCACATCAACTTGTTGGCACAAGTGAGTAAAAGTGCTGGAGAGTTCTCTATAAAAAACAAATGGAATGAAATTGATAGTTTTAATGTATAAGTCTGCATCCACAACAGAGACATTAAAACAATGTGTCTCAACATCCTTAAGTACCTCCTAAATCAAATTGATAATCCCAAAGATCAACAATAATTTTGAAAGTTTTACAGCAAAATCTTGATTTTTAAAAAGCTTTTAATGTGATGTCATACTGTGCTGAGGGTGCACATGTTGAGAAATTATACAGGAGCACACATCGTACCCAGTAAAAGGCTAAAGAAAAGGAAGTTGATGTGGTTTTTTTTTTTTTTTTTGGAAAGCTGGGATAGCAGGACTCTCACATACTTTACAGCATACCTCTTTTACTAATGGAAAATTCAAAAGACAGAAAACAAATAAAAAAAAAAATAAGAACTCCGTATAGCCACCTTGGAGTTCATTATACAGAAAACCAACAACACTACATGTCGCAGTTGGTATCTAAACCACCCCCTACATCTATTTAGGCTTGGTTTCTTTATTTTCACATAAATGGCCTACTTGACACCTCTCTTGAACCAATACTGTTCCTTTGCCAAGATGTTGACAATCTTCAAAGGTGTGTCCATTTACCTTAAGATGCAGGTACATGGCTGATTCCTGACCATTGGAGGAATTGGCTATTCTGTGCTGGGCCATATGTTGGTGCAGCTGCTTGTTTGGTCTCCCTCACATACAAACCAAAGCACTCTTCACTATACTGCACTGCATATTTAATGTTGCTCTTCTTATGTTTTGATATTGGGTGTTTATTAAAAATTATTTTTAATTTCTCGGGAAACCCCTGCTACATACGGGATGACTATGTTCTTTCTCCTGTCTTGCTTTCCTCCTTCACTGTTGGTATTAGTGTTCTTTTCTTTCACCCTTTATGACAAAAGCACAGTCTGGATAATAAGAGTGACATTATATATGCAGTGCAATGTGCTCTGTATGTGGGGGAGACCAAACAGCAGCTGCACCAAAGTATGTCCCAGCACTGAAGAGCCAATTCCCTAGGTCAGTACTCAGCCATGTACCTGCATCTTAAGGAAAAAGGACACACCTTTGAAGTCATTCTGAATTGAGAAAGCCAGTTGGATGGCTTGCAAAATGCCTTCAAGGAATAAACTTCAGCTCCAGTTGATTTAACCGAATACAACAGATAACATAACCTGGATAAATGAGGTCCTGCTAGGTCCTTTCTAGTGAAAAAATATTATTTTATTAGTCGCAGCACTTTTCCTGCTTCAGTTGTGAGCAACGGATTAATCTCTCCCCTAGTTTGTCAATCTCCTGCATTCGTTCCTGCTATGGGTTCTTTCCATTTCTTTGAGTTCTGATAGTAGTTGAATTAGTCTGGTCTGGTTTAATTTCTTTTTTTCCGTGGCCTGTATAATTAAGTGTCCTCGAAGGATTGGTTTATGAGCAGTGTACTGCCCTCGCGGCACTGTACTGAGTGTGTGCAACTAGACAGTCAGCTAAACAATAATCAGAATCTTCAATAAACAGAAGAGGTTGCTTTCTTGTAATGTTTACAGGTCAATTCTATAGATTACATAATTCTTTGTGAAACGGAAATACAATACAAATGTCATAATATCAGTATATATACACTGAACCATACACAAGAAACTGTTACTGTTAATTATACACATTTACTTACAGACAAGTGATCTCTAAGCTTTAGGTAAGAAGTTTGGTACACCATGAGGAAAGATCACCAACATGGAGGCTGTCCCTGCTAGATATTCAACTTCCTGGTCCTGTAGCTATAAACTTTATTGATAACTTTACAACTGTATTACCTAGTTGCAATAATGAGAATGGTCGATAGGTGGCAACATACAGATGAATACACTAACACATATGATTTAACATAATCTACCTAGGAGGCAGCACAAGCAGCCTACAAGGTAGAGACTGTTAAAACAATAAAATCACCTTTGTTGCTTCTGATACAGTTATCTGGGGTTAAAGGTGTAACCTTGTGAATAAGTATGGCTACACCAGACTTTTTTGTTGTGGCAGAGGCAAAGTAATGTAAGGTGTACTGCTTGCCTCGTTCAATCCTTTCACATTGTGTGTCATAAAGTTTACTTTAGATTATTCTGTTTGATGTGAGTTACTCATTATTAAGGGTATCATATGTATCTTCCAACATTGCAGTCAGAATCAAAAGAAAAGGGGGGAGTTCTCTTCCTGGGATAAAGGCAGAGATGAATGTGCTTGATTTGTTACAGCTCTCTTAACCTTAGGTTCAATTGTTTGTTTAAAATATACTTTACTCATCGCTATAAAATAAAACTTATATAACTTATATGCAATATTAAAGGAGAACTAAACTTCAGTTTTTCAGATCCTAATGTGAAAGTTTTTCTCCCCAGAACACCTACACGTTGAAAGATTCTTCTCTAGTTATTTGCATTTAGTAGATATGAGTAATAGATTCTGTAACAAAGGAGGATTCCATCTTGTTGCCAGTACAACTCATAGCCCATGTTGGCTTCAAAGAGCCACGCCCCCTGACCCCAGCATTCACTGTCTCTATGTGCAGAGTTTCTAGCATCTCTTTCTAGTGAAAGATAAAGCCTCTAAATGTACCTGGAATCACAGCTGATTTGCTGGTGGCGCACCATGTAAATGCTGTGTGTTTAGAAACAATCAGACCAAGAAGTCGCAAGTTCAAATCCCCTAGTTTATTTATGAAACAATATAACATGGTCTACTGCCTGAGTTTAGTGCTTTTTTTGTTTGTTTGTTTCCATGTTTCTAGAAAAATATGAAGTTTCTACATATGTACAATCTTTATATATAGCAGCTCTGTTATTTATTTACCAACCAGTGTGAATTGCTGACAGTCTTCCAGTAGCAAGA
Source organism: Hymenochirus boettgeri (assembly GCA_019447015.1). Taxonomy (NCBI): domain Eukaryota; kingdom Metazoa; phylum Chordata; class Amphibia; order Anura; family Pipidae; genus Hymenochirus; species Hymenochirus boettgeri. The sequence continues at coordinate 121,565,912 of CM033475.1, read as the reverse complement.
CAAAACAGTGTACTGATTTTACTGACATTTGCTTCAATTGAGTTCACCTGTGGCGTGCTCTGCTAAAGTGCTGGGTTAGGAAAAAAATCAGACTATTGGGACACAGGTTCAATTCCCCATGTTCCCTTTTTTTGTTTTTATTATGTGTCTAGCAAAAGATAAAGACTCTACATGTACTAGTCCATTACTTATTAGCCCTTGTGGCCTAGTGGTAGAACACTTTCTTTTTAGAAAGACACAGAATAGAAGGTTGCTGGTTCGATTCCCCATACTTACTTTTATTTTTTGCTGAAATGTTAAATGTTCTGTTTCTTTCATCCATGCTAGCAAAGACATACATTGCAAAGATTACTTTTCTTTTTTGTATGTAAAGCATAGGAATTTATCATTGTTAGGGACAGGAGCATTTCTAATGTGTTTACACAAAAACTGCACTGGTATCTGTGTTCTGTGTCAGAGGGAGGGAACTCTGAGCTGTAACATGATTGGCTGTCAGCTTCCAGGAAGCAAGACTGCAGTTTCCTGTGAAGTGTCCGGCGGACACTTAGATGGGTGTTCCCAGAAAAGGTGAATTATGGGAGCTGACCCTTAGTACACACAGGTTATTTTCATAAATCACCCAGCATCCACAGCAAAGGGAGACATGAGACACAGCTTGTTGTTCGTTTGTGAATGTGCTCTCTCTATTGGGACAATGTTGTCTTGGGACTTTAGTTCTCCTTTAAAAGATAAGGTCCTTGCTCAATTCTTATTGAACTGGGGCGGGCGCAAGGCTGTGACAACTAGTATTTTGGGTTAACAATATTTACATATAAAATATTACTCAGGCTTTATTAATATATTTTCATATTCCTGTCCATATGAATGTCCTAACCCAATAGAAGTTCTTGTGTGGTAGATAGATCTATGTCCGGTTTCTGCAAGTACTACATATATCGCTGTTCACAGGCATAAATAATTGCGTTACCTGGGAGAGGGGGAGGAGAAAGAAGAAAAAAAAAAAAAAGGGGGGTAAGAGAGATAGGGAGTGGAAGTGGGGAGCATGGGATGGAGTTCATTTCCTTTATACCTCCCTAAACCTAAATTCACAGCATTCTATGGGACTCTGTGAGGTTTTGTAGATTGGTTATAGTGTATTGTTGCGGTTCCGCCTTATATTCTGGGATAGATCTGCCAGGTTCATTTTGGGTACATATTTATAACATTCTGATATACAGAACATACCATCATATCTTTTTTTGTCATTATGGTCATATTCCAGACATAGGGTTATATCACAAGATTATCACAATATTATTTATCTCTTAACATATTAAATCTTATGAGTTAGCTATACACAATTAACATTTTTATGTCTAACCTCTATTAGAAGGTTATGTGTAGCATAGGTACACATATATCCCAATTTCTGTACATGCATATATCGGGGGGGGGGTGGGGTGGGGCTTGGGATGAAGTTGACCCATTTAGGCCCTTCTAAATAATTAATTAATTATAAGAGCTCTGTGGGACCTTATAAAATTTTATGGTTTGTTGTGCAGTATCCCAGTTCCACACTTCTGTTTGAATAATTTTCGAACATATTAACACATCTAAAAACATACTTTGTGTGTTAAATTATCATATTTTCCAGACATGGGTATGTATCACAGTGTTGTTTATCTATTAACACATTACATTTTGTAAGTAAATATATATATAGAATATATGTTATTTTAATACCTAACACCCATCAGCAGAATTAATGCAACATTTATTCTATCCCAATCCTGCAACCTTAAACACTTTGTGGTATCCTAGGTATTTTCTTTAGTGATAATACACTCAAACCTTTAGAGACCTTTAAAGGGCATCTATAGTGAAAAACACAAATTGCCCCATTGCAAAGTTAAATTCATGTACTCTGTGCTGCCTTTCTCCTACCTCTGTCAGTGACTGTTTTTCCATGGTGACAGATCTCTCTGCAGCACTCCCCCCTCCCCTCTGTTACCTCCTCCATGTCTTAACTCCAACTGCCCGACAAGCTTATCATGTGCAGCAGGAGTTAAAAGTTCAACATTCTGAAAAACACACCGTTGCTCAGTGGCCAATAGAAAGCAAGCTGTCCTGGAGACACGGAAGAGAAGGGAGAACAGTAGTTTACTGCTGCAATAAAATCTCTCTCTTTGTGACCCATCATCAATCAGTGAAAGCTATCAAGAATGGGGGGGGGGTCAAGTGCAGCCTTATCTCTGTCATCAAAGCTACCTCTCTCTCCCTTCTAATGCTCCTATCTCTATGTTTGTAACAGAGCAGAGGGAGGGGAGTTGAGCAGGGAAGAGGGTGACGTCACATGGATTTGATGGACAGTGCAAGTACGAGTAGAGAAATGCAATCACATCTTCTAATTTGTGTATCTTATGACACAGAGGGAAACTGAAGACACTCTGTGTTGGGGGAGAATTATACAACACATGGAAGGAAAGGAAAAAAAAGTTCATTTTCCCACTATAGATGCCCTTTAACATACAGTATATTCTACTATATATTTTGAACACTTATGCGTATATATAGAGGTTTTGTCAGGGGTGTCTATAATCTATATACCTAGCTCCTCAGAGCTGTCCAGGTCCAGCGGATGAGAGAGTCATTAAACAATCAATTTAATTTGTGGAAACCAATTGTTGAACAGACCCTTGTAAAGTTCCATAAGAAGTAGTTTTTTTTTTTTTTATATATATTGCTTTGGTGCTTTTAATAACAAATCCATCCATTAAAGAACAACTATACTCACCTTACCCACTGTCCACCATTGTTGGTACTCAGGACGAGGCCCTGACCACCAGGTCATCACAGCTGGTTTACCTTCTATCTTCTGCAATACTTACTTAAAGTTTAATTCGTGGCTTCATCCTTCACTCTGTCTGCAACTCCGGCCAATGAAAAAACTCATTTTGGAGAAGTGTGTCTTCTCATTGGCCGGGACTGCAAAGGTGGAAGTAGAGTAAGAGCCGTAAAGGAAATTTAAGTATGTATTGCAGATGATAGTAGGCAAACCCAGCGGTGAGGACCTGGCGGTTTAGGTCCTCCTGAATGCTGGGTCCAGTGGAAAGGGGTGGAGGTGATTATAGATATCTTTTAACTATAAATCCTTTCATACCGTCTCCTGTCAAAGTTGGCTAGGTTTTATATTCCAACTGTACCTAGTTTAAGCTCCAATCCCAACATGATCTGGCGTAGCCATGGCAAGATATTGTCATAAAGAACCCCCATCTATTGGGACATTCATTATCCATTTATGTTCCACTAGTGGATAGGTGGGACAATTTGAGGTCTTTCTGTAGGGTTGGTGGGGTATTTTCACGGGATTCCACTACTTCGCTCCCTGGTATGTGATAACACATGTCCTGAGGAGGAGATACCCTGTCGATTGTTGTTTTAATAATTTTAGGCAAGGAACCATTTCACTCCCTGGTACATGACACCATGTGTCCTGAGGAGGGAGACCCTGTTGCTTGTTGTTTCAATAATAGACAAGGCCCCCTCTATTCCTAGGGTCTGAAGTAGGTTAGGGGCCTCCTACAAAGATGTTATGGAATGAGTTTAATCGTTGTGGCAGATGAATAAACAGAACGGGAATCCTCATCTTATCTCTTGCTTCTTAAGCTTGTTCCAATCTCGGGGGTGCTCTTGCAGCTCTCGATATCTTATCCTTGGTAAGATAGTGATAAAACCGTATGAGGATATCCTTGGGGGGCTGATCATGGCCTGACCGTGGCTGCAATGCTCTATGCGCCATGTCCATTGTTAGTTCCAATAAACTGAACGTAGGCACTATTATTGCCTTGAAATAGGTGCTCCAAGTAGGGCTGGAGATCCTTGATTTCTTCTGGGATACCTTATAGGCACAAATTCTGCCTGTGGCCCCTATTGTCTGTGTCCTCTTGGACATCCTGCAAAGTATGTAGATGGGCGCAAAGTTTAGCTATAGCAGCATCAGTTTGGGAGCAGAATCTGTCCACATGGCTGTATGCGTCCTCCAAGTCAACTACCCTCTCCCCCGATGTCACGTCTTTCTGCTTAATTTCTGTTACTGTGTTATGGTGTGCGGTTTTAATTAATTTATTTAAAAAATTTAAATAAGTCTTTTCTGGATATTACTAGCAGCTTTGAATTTCCCTCTGGATGGGTCTTTTTGGATTAGGAGGTATGACTGATTTCCCCTTGATTACCGCCCGGTTTGGGGGAAAAAGCAGTCAAATCGCCTTGTGATTCGGTCTGTTTTTTGGTAGGACCCATTTTTTGAGCTCCATCAATACATATCCTCTATTAAGCACGGCCAAGCTCCACCCCCTTTATAGTCCGCATTTAATAGTGAAATCTGCCTATATGATTCACATTCCTAGAATGGAGGTACCACACCGACAGGCAGTCACACGGATAGGCAGGCACTCCTAAAGACAGACAGGAACTCATACAGACAAGCAAACAAAGACAGACAGGAACTCATACAGACAAGCAAACAAAGACAGACAGAAAATTACACAGACAGGAAAACACAGACAGACAAAAAGACACTCACACAAACAGATAGACAGGTAAAACGACACTCACACAGACAGACTCTTACACAGGCAAACACAGACAGACAGTCACACAAACAGGCAGGAACTCACACAGACAGGCAAACATAAACTTTGCACTCCCCTCTATGAAATCTGATGGATAGCAATTAAAGGTAAGAGAAAATGTGAAACTAACAAAAACGAAAGAAATTAAAGATCTCCATAAAGAACAAATACAAAAAGCGGTAGATGTATTCATACTAGGACAAGGGAAATATACATTTAGTTTTAATACACTGTAATTAAAACTTTGCATTTGCTTTTAAAACAATGCAATAACTGCAAACTTACTGTTGTACTTGATGACTGCAGTTGGAGCCTGTGTAGCTGACGATAAGCTGCAGTTTCTCTGCAGCATAATCCACAAACTGACGCTTAAAGGACCTTTCCTTTGCTTTAGTAGTCCATGTAAGCCGTTCATATACATAAAGAAGTCCGTAAAGACCAAAAGAAAGAGCAATAAGTCTCCAACCAACTGCTTTCCATACCTTTAATTGTGGAAACAGAATACATAAAAATAAATATTGCCAGTGAAGTAATAAACATTCTGCATATGCAACACTGAGAAGTATGTGGGGTTTTTGTCTGTTGCAATCTTTAAACCTAGACAATGATAGGAATTGTCTGAACTATGACTATGGACAGTGGCGTAACTAGGAATCAATGGGCCCCCCAGCAAAACTATGATGGGGCCCCTATTCCTCCTTTATCTACAGTGGTTTTCTGGAAGTAGGGTATATCTGCCATAGTAAAAATAAGATGGGGCCCCCCTGGATCTCGGGACCCTCTGCTCCCCTGGTAGTTATGTCCTTGACTATGGATGTAGTGGTCACTTGAAAATGCATTAGGATGCACTTTAAAAATAATATTGGAGTCAGGGGGAATATCCAGATAACTTTAAAGTCAAAGCAGAAAACATGTTAAAAAAACAGATATGGGAACTGGGCAACAATCAAAAGCAATAAAAAAGATAGCACAGACCCACACAGGGGTAAAATGAATTGAAAACAAACCTCTATACACTATCATCAGCAAACAAACATGATATAGCATACACATATAGTATAACAGATACACATATAGGGTAACACAATCACTGCAAAGTGGTAAAAGACAAGGAAGTCCAAAAAGAGCATTACTATTATTATTAATGTGGACTTATATAGTGCCAACATCTTCCGTGGCGCTTTACAGTTGCATTAATATACATGAGGAAAACCTACATGTTACCTACAAGGGAAGTACAAGTAATACAAAGTGCAAATAATTTAAATGCTGGTCTAGCAGCATTCAGTGTGATAAGTTACAGCATTACTGTGGTAAAATAGGAAGGAGGGCCCTGCCCAAAAGAGCTTACAGTCCGCATGCTACCATATATACAGTATTAATGAAATGTAAAGCTCTATAAGAGCTGACAGACCTCCTTCTGAGGTGGAACAAGAATTCAAAGGATTTATCTCAAAGGATTATTTTAAATCACAAGGTAAAATGGTGACTAAAAGAAAAGAATTTAAGCCAAGGGAAATCATTTGTTTCCCACGATTATACAGTAATATTCAGACGCAACTTTCACCGTTCTCACTGTAAAGAAACCTTTCCTAACCTGAAGATGAAACTTCTTTTCCTCTAATCTTAAAGGATGTCACAACGGAGGGAGGAGAAGGAGGAGGGGGGAGCATAGAGGATAAGGAGGCATGTACGACCATGTATGGAAGTAAATCAATTGATAATCTAAAATGTATGTTTACAAATGCAAGGAGTCTGGCTGGAAAAACCGGCGAACTTGAAATAATAGCGTTAAAGGAAAGGTATGATGTAATTGGTATAGCAGAATCATGGCTTAATGATTCACACGACTGGACAGTAAATATTGAAGGGTACTCCTTATTTAGACATGACCGAGTTAATAAGAAAGGAGGAGGAGTATGTATGTATGTTAAACAGGAATTGAAGCCAAATTTAAAAGATGGAATAGATGGGGGAGCAAACGATGCGGCAGAAACATTATGGGTGGAACTGTGTACAGGAAGCAAGAAGGTAGGTAAATTAATTGTTGGAGTGTGTTATAAGCCCCCAAATGCCGGGGAAGAGGTGGAAATGAATCTCCATATGCAGTTGGCGAAGGCTGCTGGTATGGGGCATGTTCTGGTTATGGGGGATTTTAACTACCCTGAAATAGATTGGAGTAATGGAACTGCCAGCACCTCAAAAGGTATAAAGTTCTTAAATTTCCTATATGAGCATTTTCTTTCACAGATGGTAGAAGTTCCTACTAGAAAGAATGCGCTGTTGGATCTGGTGATATCTAATAACCCAGAGCTCATTTTGGAGATGAAGGTAATGGGAAGCTTAGGGAATAGTGACCATGATATAGTGTCATTTAATATAGGTTGCAGAAAACTAAAGTGCACTGGCTTAACAAAAACTTTTAACTTTAGGAAAGCTAATTTTATGCTTTTAAAGGAATCGCTCCTGCTCATAGACTGGGGGGAACTGTTTCTAGGTAAAGATACTGAGCAGATGTGGACCACTTTTAAAGGGATATTAAACTATAACATTTCCAAATCGGTACCTTTAGGAAACAAGTGTAAAAAAATTAGGTCCACTCCTGCATGGCTTAATGCTCAGGTAAAAAGGGAAATGGAAAAAAAGAAAAGGGCTTTTAAAATTTTGAAAGCAGAAGGCACAGAACAGGCTTACAGGGACTTCAAAAGTTGTAATAAAGAGTGCAAGAAAGCAATTAAACTAGCTAAAATAGAAAATGAAACACGGATTGCCGAACAAAGCAAGTCCAACCCCAAGATGTTTTTTAAGTATATAAATGGTAAAAAAATGAGGACTGAGAATGTGGGACCATTAAATAATGGAGCTGAGGTGGTTGTAGAGGATGCCGAAAAGGCTAATCTGCTAAACCGTTTTTTTACATCGGTTTTTACTGTTGAGAATCCTTACAGTAGGGATTGTAACAATGTGCAGGGAGGAAATGAAGAGTCTTCACATTGGATAACAGAGGATATGGTACGGAATCAATTAGACAAAGTTAATATCAATAAAGCGCCAGGACCAGATGGATTGCATCCTAGGATTTTAAAAGAGCTTAGTTCAGTTCTAGCAAGACCACTGTGTCTCATCTTTTCAGATTCGCTTTTGTCTGGGGATGTGCCGCTGGATTGGAAAAAAGCCAATGTAATACCAATATTCAAAAAAGGTAGTCGTTCACAGCCTGGTAACTATAGACCTGTAAGCCTAACATCAGTGGTAGGGAAGGTGATGGAAACTTTGTTAAGGGATCATATCCTTGACTTTGTCTCCAGAGATCATCTTATTAGTAGTAGTCAGCATGGATTTATGAGAAATAGATCATGCCAGACAAATTTAATTGGTTTTTATGAAGAAGTGAGTAAGAAGTTAGATTCAGGCACAGCTGTGGATGGGGTATATTTGGATTTTGCAAAAGCCTTTGATACTGTGCCACATAGGCGACTAATGTATAAACTGAGGACTGTTGGCCTGGAAGAAAACATTTGTTCATGGATAGAGAACTGGTTATTGGACCGCAAACAGAGAGTGGTGGTTAATGGAGCTACATCTATGTGGGCTAAAGTTCTAAGCGGAGTTCCTCAGGGTTCTGTACTGGGGCCGCTTCTGTTTAATCTGTTTATAAATGACTTAGAAGGGGGCATTGAGAGCAAGGTCTCTGTGTTTGCTGATGACACTAAATTATGCAGAGCTTTGGAAACTTCCAATGATGTGCAAGTGCTGCAAGCAGACCTAGATAGATTATCAAAATGGGCAGCAGAATGGCAGATGAGATTCAATGTTGATAAATGTAAGGTGATGCATTTGGGATTTAATAATCCCTGTGCCACCTACACCATAAATAACTCTGTGTTAAGTGCATCTGAAATGGAAAAAGATTTGGGGGTTCTGGTAGATAACAGACTTAGCTGTAGCAAACAATGCCAGGTAGCAACAGCTAGAGCTAGCAAGATATTGTCTTGTATAAAGAGGGGAATGGAATCAAGAGAGAAAAATATTATTCTCCCTCTTTACAAGGCACTGGTAAGGCCACATTTGGAATATGCGGTGCAGTTTTGGAATCCCATATACAAAAGGGACATCTTGGAAATTGAGGCAGTTCAGAGAAGGGCAACTAAATTAATAAGGGGAATGGAGGGGCTTGAATATGCAGGCAGATTAGACAAGTTAGGGCTGTTTACATTGGAGAAGCGCCGGTTGCGTGGGGACATGATAACCTTATACAAATATATTAATGGCCCATACAGTGAACTCTCTGGTGCATTGTTCACTAATAGGTCATATCAGAGGACTCGTGGACATCCTTTAAGGTTGGAAGAAAAGATGTTTCATCTTCAAGTTAGGAGAGGTTTCTTTACAGTGAGAACGGTGAAACTGTGGAACTGTCTTCCAGCAGAGGTGGTAATGGCAAGTTCATTGAATAACTTTAAAAAAGGCCTGGATAAGTTTCTAAAACTAAAGAATATTGAGAATTACTGGTATTAATGCATATAGATCTGGTTGATCCAGGGATACTTTCCGATTGCCGTTTGGAGTCAGGAAGGAATTTTTTCCCCCCTTTTTTAGCTGGGGTTTTTTGCCTTCCTCTGGATCAACTGTTAGGTAGGGTTAAAAAAAAAAAAAAAAAAAAAAAAAAAAAAGTGAATAGGTTGGACTTGATGGACGAATGTCTTTATTCAACCTTAATTACTATGTTACTATGTTACTATGTCCACAAGGCCCATTAATATAATTTGCATAAAGTGATCATATCCCCCTAACTTGCCTACTCTGCCTGCATAGTCGAGCCCCTCCACTCCCTTTATTATTTTAGTTGCCATTCTCTGAACTGCTTCCATTTCCAAGATGTCCCTTTGTGTATGGGACTCCAAAACTGCACTGCATATTCCAAATAAGGGCTTACCAGTGCCTTGTAAAGAGGGAGAATATTTTTTCTCTCTTGAATCTATTCCCCTCTTTATAGACAATATCTTGCTAGCTCTAGGTGTGGCTGTCTGGCATTGTTTGCTACAGCAGTCTTATCTAACAGAACCCCTTAAATATTTTTCCATTAAAGATTCACTTAACACAGAGTTATTTATGGTGTAGGTGGCACAAGGATTGTTAAAACCCAAATGCATGACCTTACATTTATCAACATTAAATCTCATCTGCCATTCTGATGCCCATTTTGCTAATCTATCTAGGTCTACTAGCAGCAATAGCACATCATTTGAAGTTTCTAAACCTCTGCATAGTTTAGTGTCATCAACAAACACTTTGCTCTCAATGTCTCCTTCTAAGTCATTTATAAACAGATAAAAAAAGTGACCCCAGTACAGAACCCTAAAGCACTCTACTTTTCTTTTATTTAGGCCAAACATTTTTATTTAGGCCAACAGTATTCAGTTTATACATTAGTCACCTATGTGGACCAGCATCAAAAGCTTTAGCAAAATCCAAACGTATTACCTCCACTGCTATGCCTAAATTTAAATTTTTTTGTACTTTTATGTAAAAAAAACAAGTAAATTTGTCTGACAATCTATTTCTTATACCTCCATCCAGACTACTACTATTAAGATCAGTTCTGGAGACAAAAACACTGATATGATCCTGTAACAAAGTTTCCAGCACCTTTCCTACTGTTAAAAGTTTTTGTTAACCCAGTGCACTTTTTTTTTTTTTGAAACCTATCTTAAATTACACTATATCGTGATCACTATTCCCATTACCTTCATCTCCAAAATGAGGTCAGGGTTATTAGATATTACCATATCCAACAATGCATCCTATCAAGTAGGAACCTCTACTACCTACTACCTCATATAGAAAATTTAAGAATACTGTTTGAGGTGATGGCAGTTCCCTTACTTCAATCTATGTCAGGGTAATTGAAATCCCCCCATAACCAGAACATGCCCCAGCCTTCACCAACTGCATATTGCAATGAATTTCCACCTCCTTACTGGAATTTGGTGGCTTATAACAGACACCAACAATTAATTTAACCACCTTCCCATGCACAGCCCCACCCAAATTGTTTCTTCCTTTCTACCCTCATCTGATTCATCTTTTAGAACTGGCTTCAAATCTTGTTTCAACTGTTAGCTAGAATTAAAGTTTAGGGTGTAAAGGTTGGACTAGGTGAACGTATGTCTTTATTCAACCTCAACCTTAATTACTTTATCAAGTGCTTGTCCCAGAAACATGTTGTGTACCTGGTCTCAATAAACGGCACTTTATAGCACTTTGCTGTTGTTCCAGTCCTCATCATTTTCCTGAATCAGGTAGCCATGTTTCTGCTATACCGATCACAACATATCTTTCTTTTAAAGATATTAGTTTTAGTTCCCCAGCCAGACTTCTTGCATTTGTAAACATACATTTTAGATTATCCTTTAATTTAATTCCTTACTTGGACATTAATCTGCCCAGTTCTCTAAAAACCCAAACCCTATCTCCTTACACCAACCTGTTAATCACGCATTAATTCTCCTGAGCTACCATTGCCTCCCTAGTGTTGCATGTGTCTTTGGAAGTATTTCTGAAAACTACTTTTTACTAATCTTGGCCCCTAACTAAGAGAAACCATTTTAAAGGACCTCTCCTCCTCTAACTTTGTCATTGGCACCAATGTGAACCAAAACTGCAGGATCACTGCCAACCTCACCTAATAATCTGTCTACACGATCCACCACATATCGAACCCTAGCACCAGGCAGGCAACAATGTTTGGCATGCAGGGTATCCAACTTTTTAATAATGGAGTCATCTACACTAACACCTGCCTATCCTTCCTGGCCCAAGTTCTCCCTCCCTTGTATTCGAGGTAGTGGTCCCCTGGGTGTTTAAGGGAACAGCCCACTCCATACATGCTACTTCTGAGTTGTCATCCTCCACTTCTTCACCTAAGATGGCAAATCTGTTGGGATCGACTAGCTGGGAAGAAGTAACCCTACCCTTCTGTCCCCTACAAAACTATCTTCCTTCACCACATTATCTGCCCTATTTCCCACCTTCAGTTTACTGTCCCCTGCCAGTACCTGCACTCTCCTCAAGTTTGCCAGGCCCTGCAATGCTGCAAGTCCCTTTTAGATTATGCAACTCAGATTCTAAATGGGCAACCCACTCACATATAACACATACAAAGGTCTGAAAAATTTGTTTGCGTGCCCTTAAAGGAATTCATGAAGGTGGCCAATGTGGCCATCCCATCTGTCTTTTTAAATCTCCACAAGCAGGGGTTAAGGCGGTGGGAGCGGATGGCCTGTTCTGCAGAATCTCTCTTCCTGTCGCCTCCATCCTGGTCTTCAGGAATCTACCAGTCTGCGTGGGCAACTTATTTTTTTATGCTTGATTAAGTTGGTTGGATCTTTCAGAAGTGCGGCCTGTGTACTTTGTTTCTTTAGTGTTGATTAGCGGTGCCTGGACCCTGTGGATGCGCACCTGGACCAACCCCGCTACACCTGCAGGCTACCCCGGTCTCCTCCCAACCTTTGGAGCAGCCTATTTGTTTATTGCTTTTCAACTCATGTTTACCAGTCTGTGTGGGCACCTTATGTTTACCAGACTGTGTGTGCAACTTAAGTTTACTAGTAATAAGTTTGTCTCAGAATCTGAAGAGCTTTTAGTTTTATAGATTTCACATAGAGAAAATTAATGCACAAGTGTTCACAAGTAGCTGGATAAGTTGTTAGGTAGGCATCTTGGGCTTAGAGTGTTAAACTAGATGGTATGTTTGGGTTAAGTCAACACTGGCTGGTGAACTGGAGATCAAACATGAAAAAAGACCATCCACACTGTTATGAGTGAAAGATGCAAAAACCAACATGTGTGAGGGTATTAGGGTGCACCAGTGCCCATGGAATAAGGGATCTGTGCATATGTAAAGGCAACAAAGATGCAGAGGTTTACACTGAAATTTTAGAGACAGACAGGGAGATTCAATAAAAGTTCTTATCGTTAAAAATGGTGCTAATTTTGCCCCAACCAATCAAATATTATTTAACGTTTGAAAGCTAACATCTGATTAGTTGGGGCAAAATTAGCACCATTTTTAAGGATAAGAAGTTTTATTGAATAACCCTGATAGTTCTATGACGAAATGTATGTTCCCAGGATCATTATGTATATTCAGCATGACAAAGTCAGACCTCATTTTGCGCAAATTAAAAAAGGTCAGCTTCGAAGAAAAAAGGCTCATACAGATGCAAGATTACTCATGTCTGTGTGTGTGATGGCTTGTGCTGACATTATTTGTATTATTAATACAGCAGGGCAGACACTGGAGGGAGCCACCACACATGTACAATTGTTGGCCAAAGCAGTTTGTCATCCTCTTCGAAAGACAGTAAATTACATCTGTATGTGCTTGACTGGCTTGCCTGCAGTGCAGATCTGTCACCTCCTGAAAATGTCTGGTGCATTATGAAGAGGAAAATCAGCCAAAGTTGATCTTTTATGCAGCAAAATAGGGGTAAAAATTCCACTTGAAAAGCTGCAACAAATAATTGCTTTAGTATAATTAAAAGAAATGGGAATGTGACCCAATAATAAACTTGCCTCTTACTCAGCTTTTATGTATTGTGCTTAAGGAATTTCTATATTTTTCATATTTAACAAACAAGAGTTTGGTTTTTCGGTGACTACACTAAAAATCTTTGTCATTTTGCCTGTTAAAAAAAAGCTCAAATAAATTACTAAATTACAGATTTTGGTTTTTATTGCGTTTTTATAGTGTCCGAACATTTTTAAAGATGAGATTTGTTAATTTAACATTTATTTCAGTCTAGCTTTTAGTTTTGTTGTTTTTACTTAAATAAAATTCTCAAGCAAAAACAAAATATTGCTTTGTTGGTACTTACCACTCCCCCAACCACAAGTATTCCCATGGAAGTACGAGATGTTAAAGACGCTAGTCCCGTTACCATGGAAACCATAAGTTCTTCCTGAGTCATGGAGCCCTGTGGCAATGGAGGCATACTGGGGTTTACTGGGGTCAATGGCATTGCACGAGGAACCTGCAAAGAATAAAAGAGAAAATGGAGTAAAATACAGCTAATAACTAAATATTAATTGTGAAACCAACTCTTCAAGAGACGATGGGTACATGGTTACTTATCAAGGGATTACATCTGACAGAAGTGCAATTTTGTACCAAAAGATGTACACACAAAAATGTAGAATAATGAATCCAAAGATAAATGTACAGGTTTGCCCTATTTAGTTGAAAAGGTCTTTTCTCAAAACTAAGAATCAAGTAGAGGGTTAAATTGTAAACTAGAAAAATAGGGCATATCTCATTGAGCAACCCAGAATAACATATGCGGCAATCATTACATTGACCTTGAGAGCACTATGCAAAGTACTTACTGTAAAATAAACTTTTTCCCTGTATGCTTGTGAAGGATCTCATTCATCCAGGTCATGGTATATCTGTTGTATTCAGTTAGATCAACTGGACTTATAGTTTAGTCCTTGAAGATGTTTCGCTAGTCATCAGACTGGCTTTCTCAATTCAGAATGACTTGTACAGATTCTTGTACAAGTGCTGTTATAGACATGCACCATAGCCTCCACATACTTGCTTCATGTCTGTTTATCTAATGCTAGCAAAGTGTCTAACATATCCAATAATGTTTAGCAGCTGCAAAAGCTGCAAAAAATTCCCCAATAATACCTTAGCAACTGTGCAGGCCTTTTGATCTTTGGTAGGAAAAGCTTGAGCATATCGGGTAAAGCGGTCTGTAACTACCAGGACATTACTAATGCCCTTGGAGACATTTTCAATACAAAACAAATCAATGCACACTAATTCCATGGGCTCTGGAGCTTTTTAGGTGACAAATTGGAGCAGCACTTGATGGAAGTGTTTTCTTTTGCAGGCATCGTAAGCATCGTCTATAGTAATTAGCTACTGTATTTCTCATTTTGGGCCAGAAAAATTGGTCTTGAACCAGCCCATAAGCCTTTTCTACTCTAACGTCCAAGATGGCCATGGCTGTCATGCAGGCTTCTCAACACCATGTTTTGGAATTTCTGGGGTAATACCAAGGTTACCCAGTATAACAGTTCGCAGTGCAGGTTTTCTGACTTTAATAGCCCCCCATAATGGCCCTATAAGAGGATCTACTCAACTACCACTTAGTCCATTGTCAGGCAGTCAAAGGGTTAACAAAACCTCTGTAAAAACTCTGAGCTTTCTGTCCCTAGCTCCATTCCTTGTTTGTTTAACTCAGCTTGATATTTGTTTACTGTCTAATTCAAAGGGGCAAGGTGTAAGCAAAGACCTCTCTAGACGTTTTTGGCACAGTAACAGCAGGAGGTCTGCTGGTTTAGAACAGAGCTAAAACCAAATATCAATTCAAAAGAAATTCATATTTCTTAATAATTCAGGATATAGAAGTATGTAAAATTTTCACAAATACTCACAGTTTATACTGGAACCAAAGGCACATCTGTAGATACCTTGCAGAAGATCATATCCCTTGGCAAACTTGAGATGTTATGCTTTTTAGTCCTACAAACTACAATGTATGTCATGTTTGGTATCCTTTTATTGTTTAAAATTAGTGAATGACAACCATGTTAATATTTTAAATGGGACATAGAAATTAAAAGTTCCCTCCAAAAAATAGGAAACACCTCTAAGGCAGTTGCCAAACAGCCCTCTAGAGACCAGACCGTTCTCTTTTTCAGGAGAAAGGATTAATTGGGATAGTTGACTCATCCCATGAGTTTGTCATAACATCAACTTAAGAAACATCTAGCCAATCGAACGGACCATATACAATATTGGCTTCCATTTGGGAATATCATTTTGGAATTTTATTTGGTAATTTTTTCCCCCATACAGGATTAAGTTTCCTGGACTGTGCTCATGGACTTTTCAGATGTTATTTATTCTTATTATTATTAGTATTCTTTCTTTTATATCATTTACTTTATACCCTTTATGTTCAGTAATTTAACATTTTTCTGTATCTTTTTTATGCACTCTTTTGTTATCTTTTAATAAATTATATATTTAGGCTAATTGTCATATTCTGAATATATCCCAAAGTGTGTGTGTGTGTGTGTGTGTGTATATATATATATATATATATATATATATATATATATATATATAAACATGCCCGGGTGTCTTTCCACAGTCAATATACAAATCCATAGAAAAAGAAAGCACTCAACGACGGGTCTTCTTCATATCAGCAAATAATCTTTATTCAATGAACATAAGTCAACGCGTTTCCGCCCCAGCAGGGCCGTCGTCCGTCAGGACTAAAGTGCCACAAGTTATCCCCAATATTTAAATTCGCCTATAGCGTGGGAGAAGAAATTACGGAGATTGGAGAGCAAATGGATTTTGAGACTACAAACCCTGATGCCAAGGGGTCTTAATGAAATGATCAATATGAATTGCTTTTTGTAGTTTTGATCTTTTTGGCTAGTTTTATGTGCGATGTGCCTTGTTCTCTTTCTCTGTGACTATGGATTCTTTTAGTATATGTGTGCCCTGGTTTCATATGACCTGGATCCCTTCAGAGTAACAGGTTTTAACTATTAGTGGGGCCCTATACTATATTGGGGCCATCTATTGTATATATGTATTTTAATTTGGATATAGGATACATCCTTGGGATTTTAGTATGTATTAAGGTTTTGATATTGTTCTTGGTGGTTTTATGGGGTTTCTTTGCTTTACTCTTTGCTTTTCTGGCAATGTTTCGGCCCTGTATGTGAGGCCTTTTTCAAGATATATATATATATATATATATATATATATATATCTATCCTGTGTATATTCTATATATAACTATATATTAATATATATAATATTATATAGTATATGTATTATATATATATATATAATACACTATACATTCAAAATCGTGTATGATGTCTGCACTCAGTCTTCTTTCTTCTTTATTATGATATATATATAGCGGGTGCTTCAAGGAACACAGATGCCTCAAATCTGTCCATACAACAGTCAAAAAACAAAAAAGTTCAGAGCACTCCTTCTTCACACGAAAAAATTATTAACGTTTCGGTGCTTCACAGAGCACCATCATCAGAATCATTCTGATGAAGGTGCTCTGTGAAGCACCGAAACGTTAATAAATTTTTTTGTGTGAAGAAGGAGTGCTCGGAACTTTTTTGTTTTTTGACTTATATACTATACTATATATATATATATATATATATATATATATATCCCGTTGGTGCACAGTGGGAAATATATGGGTGTATGTTTAGCTATATGTGAATACAGATGATATAAAATCTTTATACACACTACTATAAAATTATTTAGGGATTTGTACAAAAAAAATAAATAAAGGCAAGATGTTAAAAATAAAAGAAATCCTATGAAATCTTGGTTCTATTAGTCTCACATCCCCTAAATGAATATTTTGATCTATTTATTGTAACATTGTTAGGTGTTATGTTCAGTAGAAACGCACAGTGAAATACAATTGTGTGCAAGCATTGAATCAATCTTCCCCCTTAAATTTCCAACCAATAATAGATCAATAGGAGATCCATTGGATCATTCTATAAAGTTATCAACTGTCTTTCAATACGTAAGAGAGGATCACTATTGGTCAATATGTTATAGAGGGATCACTATTGGTCAATATGTTATAGAGGGATCACTATTGGTAAATGTTAGAGAGGGATCACTATTGGTCAATGTGTTAGAGAGGGATCACTATTGGTCAATGTGTTACAGAGGTCACTATTGGTCAATGTGTTACAGGATCACTATTGGTCAATGTGTTATAGAGGGATCACTATTGGTCATTTGTTAGAGAGGGATCCCTATTGGTCAATGTGTTAGAGAGGGATCACTATTGGTCAATGTGTTAGAAGGGATCACTATTGTTCAATGTGTTAGAGAGGCACTATTGGTCAATGTGTAAGAGAGGGATCATATTGGTCAATGTAAGAGAGGGTTCATATTGGTCATGGTAGAGAGGGATCACTATTGGTCAATGGTTTAGAGAGGGATCACTATTGGTCAATGTGTTAGAGAGGGATCACTATTGGTAAATGTGTTACAGAGGGATCACTATTGGTCAATGTGTTTACAGAGGGATCACTATTGGTAAATGTGTTACAGAGGGATCACTATTGGTAAATGTGTTATAGAGAGGGATCACTATTAGTAAATGTGTTATAGAGAGGGATCACTATTGGTAAATGTGTTAGAGAGGGATCACTATTGGTCAATGTGTAAAAGAGGGATCACTATTGGTCAATGTGTTAGAGAGGGATCACTATTGGTCAATGTGTTAGAGGGATCACTATTGGTCAATGTGTTAGAGAAGGATCACTATTGGTCAATGTGTTAGAGAGGGATCACTATTGGTCAATGTGTTAGAGAGGGATCACTATTGGTAAATGTGTTACAGAGGGATCACTATTGGTAAATGTGTTACAGAGGGATCACTATTGGTAAATGTGTTACAGAGGGATCACTATTGGTAAATGTGTTAAGAGGGATCACTATTGGTAAATGTGTTATAGAGAGGGATCAACTATTAGTAAATGTGTTATAGAGAGGGATCACTATTGGTAAATGTGTTATAGAGAGGGATCACTATTGGTCAATGTGTTAGAGAGGAATCACTATTACTAAATGTGTTACAGATGGATTAATATTGGTAAATGTGTTACAGAGGGATCACTATTGGTAAATGTGTTAGAGAGTGATCACTATTGGTCAATGTGAGGTCCTATAAAGAACCCAGACTATCCTGTCATGTTTCAGTCTTATTACATTTATCAGTTCAGGACACAGGTTCATGGCTTCTATGGGGTCTATTTGTTAAATAATGTAATAAACCATTAACAAACTCACTTCATTGTCTTAGAGAAATGAGCATGGAGATGTTTTCCTTTCAGTCCCCCTATCATATAGATATCCCTCCCTGTCCAGCAATCAGCAGCTCTCCTTTTTGTCTATTGAGAGGGAAGGGGTGGGGTGGAGTTAGGTGAGAGTGAGAAGAATGTTTTTACTAAGACTCTCACATGTTTTACAAAGGAAGTGACATATAAGTCTTGCAACTTCCTACTTCCCTACTAACACTCAGAAAATGTTTTGATTGGCTAACCCTGCTGTCAATCTAATAATAAGCACACCATTGGATACAACACTAAAAGGGAAGTGAGAAATATGTTCCTATGTGTCTTAGGGGTGTGTCTTAACAGTCCATTTTGAAGATACCATTAAAAAACAGGAGTGGGGGCTACAAAGTACTTTTATTTATTTATATATTTTGCCTTATTTACTTTTCTATATACTTTAATGTCATTACTACATACTTGTTAATATTGATATAACTATTTATTTAGTGCTTAGTGCTTAAACAACAGATAAACACTGTCCCTATGTATAATACTTTTACCCACCCCCACCAACATAGTACCTCCGAAAACCCAATGTACTCCCCATAAAATTATAAAATTTATTTATATAATAAAAGGGATATATTTTTTTTTTCCCCCTACAGGATTAATAAAAGTTAAGATATATTTAGTAGGTCATTCTGCTGTCTCGGAATGTGGTGGCAGCCTATCGTATAGATATTGAGAAATATTAAGTGTGTGCTATACAGTTTTGTTCACTACTACTTGTCTGTTCTGTTTTATTGACTTGTCTGTTACTTGGAGTACATTTTCCAATAACTGATAGGTAGATAGGTGAACCGGAATGGAGGGTTTGTGAAACCAGGTCTTCTAGAGAGTGCATCTGCCCCAATATTTCTAGGACCTGGTTTGTACTTTAGGGTGAAAATAGTTAGACAGTGCTGCTAACGACCGATGCCCTGTCGCATCAAGTTTGGATGTTGTCAAAATATATGTGAGAGGATATCTGTTCTCACCTCAAAGTTTACTTCATATAAGTAGTTGTGCAATTTGTCCACAATTGCCCACTTGTGAGAAAGAAACTAATTTGTGCACGGGGTAGTTCTTTTCACTGGGTGTTAGACTTCTGCTAAGGTAGGCTACAGGTCACAGTCCTTCTGGATATTTCTGATGAAGAACATCTCTCAGTCCTTGATAATTAGTATAAATATGCAGAATATATGGCATTTGGGGATAAACTAAGACAGGTGCATCAGTGAGCCTTTCCTTTAGTTCATTGAATGCTTCTTCAAACGCTGCTGTCCACTGCTCTCCAAAGGAAATCTTAGCCATCCGTTTGGCATCTCTATCAGACAAAGAAGTACATTTCAGAGGTTAATTTAGGGGATGGGCCACCCTTGCATGACCCTCTACAGAGAGTCTATAATAGCCAC
Source organism: Hymenochirus boettgeri (assembly GCA_019447015.1). Classification (NCBI taxonomy): domain Eukaryota; kingdom Metazoa; phylum Chordata; class Amphibia; order Anura; family Pipidae; genus Hymenochirus; species Hymenochirus boettgeri. Next base: position 121,545,979 of record CM033475.1, on the reverse strand, counting down.
AAAACACGAAAAAGGATCTCAGCTCAGTGATATTTTGTGGTCTTGGCCAAGTTACTACTGATTCGATCTTGAAAAGATTAGTTCCTATACCTTCAGCAGAAACCACGTGGCCTACATAGGTAACTGAGGAACGGCAAAACTTATAACTGTCTATTGACAGTTTCAGTCTTTCTGCAACTAACCAATCAATCACTTTCATTAAGCGTGCTCCTTTAGTGTAGCTCCAAATATAATGATATCATCCAGATACACTAGGCAGTCTTGAGGAGACAGGTCCCCTAAAACTTTTTCCATAAAAGTCTTTGGAAAGTAGCTGGTGCCCCACTGATACCTTGTGGTATTCTAGTAATCTGATCAAATCCGAAGGGGTAGATAAAAGCAGTCTTTCTCCTCATCTTCAGGTGCCATGCGGACTTCATAATAACCAGAGTGTACATCCACTTAAGTTAACCATTTACTACCATTGAGTGCTTTAATATCTCTTCAATTCAAGGTAAGGTGTTTTTATTAGTTACTGTACGTCTGTTTATAATGCGGTAATCTACACAGAGACAAATTGACCCATCTTTCTTTCTTAATATAACTATTGGAGATGCATACTTTGGCTTTCCACAATCCTCTCCCTTTCATTTCTATTAGCGTATGCCTGAGATCTTCTCTGTCTCGAGGTGGTACTCTTCTTGGTAGAATTGGATAATTGAATAGTGTGTTGTGAGTTTTTAGCACATCCTACATGCATCTCATTAATAGAAAAGACTTGCTTACATGCTTGCAGACCCTTAATCAGCCTCTGCTTCCTTTTCTCAGGAACTGGGGAATCTCCAAAATCAAATTGTAAATCAGACAGAGAAGCATATACGTGAGAAGACTGGACCTCTATAGATTTATTAATCTCCTGCACTGGATGACAGTAGGCCAACTCCTCCATAAGCTTAATAATTACAAGATGAAGAGAGAGGTTTTGTACAGTCACTAAAACAGTAGCTGGTATTTTTTAATTTGTCCAGGCCTTCAGCTCAGGAACAACTTGCCACCCCTTCTGAGTCACAGCCTCAAGGCAGTTTTCAATGAGAAATTAATTTTCCTTTAAAACCATTTCTTGTTTCACATCTAAAAATGCTCTTACATTTTTGATGCCCACTATAGGGAGCTCAACAGTGTGACCACCAATGTGTTGCTACAGTCCATACTGTCAAGTAATAGAAAAAGTACTGCAAATAGCATTTGACTTCTCATTAGACAAGAGAGTGGCCCCTGCCCTTGCCATAATGTATTTCATGACAGACTGTACTTCAAAACATTTGTACCCTGTATCACAGGAACAGCATTATGATCTTCAGTATCAGGGCAAACTATAGCTTCTACTTCTGTAGGTTGAGATGTATTATCAATAGACCCTTTCACAACTACATTCACTTTAATCTGTCCATGCACAGGATAAGCTTTCTGGTTCAGGCCCCATAGTTCTAACCCCTTAATGGGCTGCAGGGGTTTGTGCGCGCTAACATTTTCTGATAGTAACTATGATAAATAACAGTAACTTGTTATCCAGTGTCAATTAGGGATTGCTCTGGATGCCCATCTAAAAGAACGCCCATATGGTACTTGGGGCCAACCAGATTTCCATGCTTCCTGCAGGATATATTTTTGCATAGTCCCTGCAGCATCTTTTTCAGGGCAATCTCTAATAAAGTGTCCCTGCTTGCCGCACTCAAAACATTTAGTTGATTGCTTAGCACAGGGGTGTCAAACTCATTCACATAAGAGGCCAAAATAAAAAAAAACAGGCTAAGCAGTCGGCCAATTTTTTTAAAAAGATATTTAGCAGGTGCAGGGTTGGCATTCTGTCATGCTTGTGCCTATTACTGGGTCTCAGCAGGGAAAAGGTATGAAGCACACTTTTGGACTGGGACCTCTGCCTATGGCACGATCATGTGCTAATGTGGAATGCGAACCTTACTCCAACGGCAGGCCCTTTCTCACACCTCCCTCCCCGGCGCCAGGCTAGATACTCAATTAGCTGTTACAGGGGTGACTGCATCTAAGCCTTATTATGCTGCTATCCATTTTTGCAAGTCCTATTTGTGCAGTCCCATGCAGCGGTGTAACTTTAGATCTGCCTGCTTGATACCGTTTTTAAACAGCTGATCACCCAAGGTGCATGCAATCAGTTGATTGTGCCAGTATCTAGCAGGCAGATATATAGTTATGCTGATGCTTGGGACTGCACAAATAGATAGCAGTGTAGTAAAAAAAACAAACAGCCAGGTGGGCCGCGGGCCTTGAGTTAGACACGTGTGGCTTAGCATATGAACTCCTGTTTCACTCTAGTTGATATAACTTTGGAGTCTGAGGAGAAGATAGTGTGTCCTTTTTAGTAGTTAGACTTTCCTTTTTGGAGGGAACACTAGAATTGTGTAGGTAAGATTGTTTTCTCTTGCTTAATAACTTTCATAAGTTCAACAAAATATAATTTGCAAAGTTGAATACATTGGAGGCAATGGTGACATCCCTTTTAATACCTGTTTAGGCGTAATCTGTCTACTTCATTAGCTGAAATTACTTGCTTAGATAAAAGTTTCCACAGAATATTTCCTAGACGAAGTACAAATGCGGACACACCCTCTGTAGGCTTTTGCTTCAATAGCTTAAAATCAGCCAAAAGCTGGTCTGGATCATCATGTTTTCCATAAGCTGCATCGAGAACGTCAAGTATCTCCATAGCAGTAACATCTTTATGGTTTGCTTTCAAATTTAAAACACAGTTAGCTGCAGGTGGACGCAGTTGCTCCGTAATCCACAGTTTTTTTGGTCTGCTCAGAACAAGCCCATTCGTCCAGGGCTTGTAATGCAAATTCCTTCCAGATCTCAAATCCCTCTTCTCCAGTAGGAACAGGCTCTATTCCAGAAAATGTCTATAGCTTTTTGTAATGGTTTAATTGCAATCCTTGAGCCAATATCTCAGTCAATTTAGCTAAGCTCTGATTCAGGAGATTGTGGATGCGAGCTTGCAAGGGGTTGGTGGTAGCACTCTCCTCCTCCTTCTTTCTGTTTACACTTTTATCATAGTCACTGTTTATCATACCGGTTTCTCTCTTTACTTCCCCCTTACTTCCTAACTTGCTGGTTACTTACTAGTTACTTGGCTCCTCCCCCTCACTTCCTATTCTAGGCAACTTACAATCTCTATGATAAAGGGTGAGTACAGGAAAGCATCCCCAGCTTTTCTACATTGTGATCAATTGATCTAGGTAAGCCTTAAAGGGTAACTGTGATCTTGAATTCTTCCAAACTAGTAAAAAAAGATTTCCATCGTACCTTCAAAATAAAACCTAAATCACATCTCTAGATAAAATTTGTGAAAAGTTATTGCTGGAAAGTTTCAGCAATATTACGTTCTGCTTGAACACTTACTGTTTTCAGCCATGTGACCAGCCTTTGCCTGCATTAATAGGCTCCCCTTCTCAAACGTAAATTTTCCCCCCAGGTACTTCCTGATTTTCCTAGAATTAAGTCTTAACTGAGCATGTTTCTCAACAGGGACGGACTGGGGGGAGGGGCAGAGGTCAGATGTCAGTCAACCTACTGGAAGCAGGAAGTTTGAACATTCACCCCAATGTAATCTCTCACAGGCACCAGCCAGAGATGTGATTGTCAGCTCATTTTAAAGGAAATACTGCAGGCTTTCATTTAACCCTTACTTGTTTTGGGACCACCTTACCATCGCTTACTCATATTTGCAACCGTGCTGCCCCCCTCCCCTTGAAATAACACAGCAAAGTATGTGGAGGGCTGCATACCTTTACACTTTTTAAAGCAATTTTAAAAAAAAATGCATTGTGGCAATACAATTGTCAATGAATTTCACATCTCTACATGTTAATAAATGCCTGTTTTTGGTTATATTTCAGAATAAAAGTTAGAAAAAACTACAAAAAACTGACAGGAAGCTTCTGCATACATTTTCAGTGAATGTAACCAAAAGAACCACTCTTGTATTAAGCTTTTTATATACCTGATCACTGTAAGCCATCAAAGTTCTTCTGCCATTTTTTGGCCCCAGGAATCTATTGACAAGCATTGTCCAGCCCAAAGAAAAATGAAATTCTACATCTTCCTGAAAATCTGCACACAGTTTATCACAGCTCAAATCGTAGCTTAAGCTAAAGCATTGGCGAGGGATCAATAAATCTATCTGGGCCCGTGCAGCAGTTGGTAAGAGAGGCATCAGACCATCTACATAAAAAATATATAAGAAAAAGGAAACAACATCAGCATCTGAAAGGACATACATGCTTTATGTTCTGTTTTACTCGTTATTAGTTTTACTCAGCAGATCAAATTTGTATCTGAACCAAGTTTGCAGCTAAAACTCAAAGAGCACCTTCTCTATCATAACATTTTCCTACTGTTTTTTTCTTTTATGAGGAAAATTTAAACCACCAAACTCAGTAAAGGAGAAGTTAAAAATTACTTTTAGTTCAAGAAATGTTGACCACAACAGTCTATGTGAAAACAAACCCTCAAGTTATTCATTGTCCTTCCCCCACTGAAACAAGCATACTCCGTGAGATTAAATAAGGGAGATAGAATAATTGTTCAATAATCCACTCAACAAAGACTGGAAGGGACTTCAAGGGCTAATGTTGAGAAAGTTTGAATTATTTTACACAGGTACATTCTTGATCCCAACACACGTGTAATTTCACAAAAAGCTTAATGGCAGGTACAGCCACAGTGCCGCAAGCCTAAATTCACTGGTACACCCCTCATTTTTTTCTCAATAAGCTCTAAGAAACAATGTCTCGTCTTTGTGGAGGCACTTGTAAGTATGAATAAAAGGTGGGCAGGTGCATAGTAATTTTAAAGGAAAATTCTACTCCCCCTTACCTTGAATAATACCAAAGGTACCTAAACCAGTAAGTCCTCACCCCTAGGTACTTTATAGATTAGCTGGAATAAGTACATGAAGTTACCATCACAGTTCCAGTCCGCCCCTCAGATACTATCAGTGACAGCCCAAAATCTGGCCAATGGGAAGACACTATTCTTTGCAAGAGATAAGCAAAAGAGGACCGGAGTGGCTTGGCAGACTTTATGTTAATATTTGAGCTAGACAGTAAAGTACCCATTATTACTTAATGGTTTAGGATCTCACCCTGGGTTCTATTAATAGGTGCAAGAAGAGGAGCATGGGGGAGGTGAGCATAATTGTCCTTTAAAGTTTACCTGCAACTTTACAACTACCTACTATATGGGGGGGTGGCATAGTTCTCCTTAAATTTGCAGCTTTACATCCAAAAGTCAGAGAAATTTGCACTATTATGTGCTTAAGATGTGAATGATAAGCAAATACTGCATATAAGCACTTAAAGCAAACAAAAGTTGTTTAACTCCATATTACCTACCTTTATTAACTGTTTGTGTAAGTTTAAATAATTTGTAAAAATGATAAATACAAGAGCTAAATATACAAGATAATATGTACAGATACTCTTTACAGTTCAGCATTCTGAAAACTTGATATGGCTTATTAAAGGGGAACTAAAGTCACCAGATTTAAAAGCGTATAAATGTTTTTTTATTTTCCCCAATACATTCCATTGTATTTGATACAAAAGTAATCTATGCAGTTTATTTCCTGTGAAGTATATAGGCAGAATTAAGATAACATTTACATACTTGTTTGGGGATTTGAACCTGTACTGTCGTGGGCTGTGCTTTTCTAAGTAAAACATTAGTCTACTCACCCACCAGGGAAAACACAAAGAAAACAGGTAGAAAAGAAGAAAAAAATAAAAAAGCAGTAAAATCAGCCAATTACTTAATTTTGTTCCTTGTATGATGTCTGTAATTCATGCTGTCTGAAAAATAAACTTTAGGGTAACAGCAGCTTTTATTATCATTGACTTCCATATTGAAGTGGATGGAGACATTTGTATAGAAAACATGTGCATAGAGAAAATTAATAGTGGGGTTAGAGGTATGGCCAATAGGTGAACATGCTCTCAAGGCTCTATGAAGGCTACATGAGTTGTACTGGCAATGAATCCTACCAGAGATACATCTTACTATGTAAGTGCTCTGGGTTTAGTTCTCATTTAAAGAAAACTTTTCTAAAAGTTACAACAAATATTTTTTCCTTATTTTTAGTAATTAACCTTCTCAAAATTCTGCTCCACTTAAAAATGCATAAAAATTACATTTTAAAGTAAGCAACATGACTTATTTTGTGTACTTGCTTGTGTTAATTCAGTATGTTTTCTGATATTTCATAAAAATAAGAAAAAATAAAGGATATTTACACAAATTGTAAATTTCTGGGATTCAAAAACAATTTAATAGTTAAGATTAGTTAGGATTTCCTACCTATCATCTCCTGCTGAGTGATCAGGAGAGAGGAAGAAATCAAACTAGAACAACGATCAGAAAGGTTCCTTCCAAGTCCCTCTTCAATATGTCGATGAAGTTCCTGTGTGAAACAAAAATAACTACCGTATATACTCGAGTATAAACGACCAGAGTATAAACCGAGGTACCCAACTGTACCTGAAAAAAATAAAAGTGATTGACCCGAGTATAAACCGAGGGTAGAAATCGACAAATTCTAAATTCTCATTCCTTGGCACTCAGACAGGAAGCTAGCGCGCGGCTGCCGAATTGGTTACTAAGTACCGTAATGTACAGGATTCAATTTGTAAGCTGGCACTTACAGACAGGAAGCCTGGATGCACACAGGATTCAATTTGTATGCTGGCACTTACAGACAGGAAGCCCGGATGCACACTGGAGAACAAGTAATGTACTGACTCGAGTATAAACCGAGTTCAAGTTTTCAGGCTGATTTTACAGCCTGAAAAACTCGGTTTATACTTGAGTATATACGGTACCTTAACTGAATTCATAAATATATATAGACCCTTGTTTTTTTATAAACCCAATTTCTTACATTCTTGTAAACTTTAAGGACAACTGGGGATGGATGAAAATCCAAATGAAACTCATCTACCAAGACTGAAAGTCGACGAATCTCTTCCGCCATTGCATTGGATACCTAAAAAAAACAAAAAAACAATAGCAATCAATCTCATGTCTAATGCCACAAAATATTGTGGAAATTGTCACAATATGATGTTTTTTTACTATTATCCCCATGTCTGTATGTCATGTCACAACAGTGATTATATTTCTGAGTGCACTATAAAAGAGCAATCAATGAGCAAGTATGTTGGCTGCTGGTTTATGACTTCTTGCATTTCCCATTAAGCCGCTCAATTTACCCACTTCTTGCGTTGTGTTATGTTCAAACCGATGAAGAGCAGGCCGTAAGTGCACCATAATAACCCTGTTAAGAGGACTCTCAGACTGGCAGACATGTACCTACAGATCTGGCAATGCATATATATTTATATTTGTTTGTCCCCTTCTGAAGCACCTGCGATTGTTGCAGTCATGATATTATACTATTTATTATATGTCTATCTCTTCTCTCCCCTTTCTATTACATTCAAGAGCACTGTCTCAAGAATGTGCCAGCACTCAGGAAGCCTGACAGAAGCAGTTTTCTTCATGCTGCTGTTGCTCATAGAAATGAAATCAGAAAGTAGAAAGTACCAACATTACCTCCCCAGGTACTTTTTATTTTAACGGTTTTTGAAAAAACTTTTACGCTCTATAGTTCTCATTTAATATATGTCTTTAAAGGGACACTAAAGTGAAAAAAATAACTTGCCTTTATCCCTTTATCCTTTTCTATATTTTTAGTGCTGCCAGGAACTTGATTAATTTTTACTCCCAGTCACTAGATCTCCTCATGTCCTGTTTAGCTCACTCCTAGTTATTATGCATTTCTCCACTCTGTCTACCCCCTCCCAAAATTGATGCACATCTAGAGTGTGGAGCATGAGCAGAGGAGATTATCAGTGCGCTCATACAGCAATAGCATTCACCTAGTGATTTTGTGTTAAACTGAAAGTGAAACTGCTTTGCTATGGGAAGGTAAGCAGCACTGGCAGCTGTAATAACTAATAGTATAGTATAGTATAGTATTTGAGGTTGAATAAAGACATACGTCTCAACTCTACTTTATGTATCAATACCAGTAACTTGCAACATTCCTTGCACTCATCCAGCTTTTTTTTGAAACTGACCAATGAACCTGCCATTACAACGTCCACTGGAAGACAGTTCCATAGCTTTACCGATCTCACAGTGAAAAACCCTTTCCGAGCTTGAAGCCTAAACCTTTTTTCTTCAAGTCTTAAGGGATGTCCTCGTGTCCTTTGACATGTTCTATTGGTGAACAATGCCCCAGATAGTTTATTGTATGGCCCGTTAATGTATTTATACACAGTATCATATCCCCACGCAAGCGCCTTTTCTCCAGCGTACATAATGAACTTATCCAGTCTCTCTCTCTTATTCAGCTCCCCCAATCCCCTTATTAATTTAGTTGCCCTCTCTCTGAACCCTTTCCATTTCAAAGATGTCCTTTTTGTACACAGGATTCCAAAATTGCACGGCATATTCCAAATGAGGCCTTACCAATGCTTTGTAAAGAGGGAGAATTACATTTTCCTCCCTTGAATCCATACCTCGCTTTATACAAGACAATACCATGCTGGCTCTGGCTGTTGCCGCCTGCACTGCTTGCTACCTTTAAGTTTGTTATCCACCAAAACTGCTTGAAACAAGATTTACTTTTAGCTGCAAGAGTTTAAAGGGTGTGTGTGGCGTGACTCTTCTCTCTCCTTTTCTAACCACATTAACTATATTGCTAACACCGACGATTTTTCTTCTTCGCAATATATAAAAAATTTGCAAAAAACTATGAAGCACAGGCAGGGAACTCCCAGTTCCGTAAATCTTTATATTACACTGTAAGTAGCATATTATTTTTTTTTTACAATACATGAATTACCGTATATACTCGAGTATAAGTCGAATTTTTCAGGCTTTAAATTAGCCTGAAAACCTAACCTGACTTATCATCGGGTCAAGTCCTAATTTAGCTCCAATTCTGTAATTATGGATAGTAACCAGTAGGTGGCGCTGTGTTTACCTGTATAGAAATTTACAGGAACTGATCTGCCTTTACACTTCCTGCTTCCTGTAGTCTGGCAGCTGGACTCACTCAGCACTGTCACTGCTCATCTGGATGCTGTTAATCTGATGGTTTCCTCAGTGTGGGGCAAAAACAGCTGCTAGTACAGTGCAAATACACTTGAAACTACAACTCTTAGGTGACATTTTTAACTATTGGGATCAAGTGCCCTTTACTATATGGGGTCAGGGGTCCTTTACTATATGGGGTCAGAGGGCCCTTTACTATATGGGGTCAGGAGATTTGTAAATGTGGTAAGCTTATGCTTGTGAAGGTTCTCATTCATCCAGGTCTGGTATATCTGTTGTATTCAATTAGATCAACTGGACTTGAAATGTAGTTCTTGAAGACATTTCGCTAGTCATCCGACTGGCTTTCTCAATTCAGAACTTGTACAAGAATCTTGTGGCAATTATGTACCCTGGAAAATCCCAATTAGCATATCACAGCCAGGTGTTAAGGGTGTGATTAGATAGTGGCTAAGAGGTGTTATAGGAACGCCCAGAGTAAGGTGTTAAAACAGCATTGTACATGGCAGACAGTTGGTGTCGAACCCCCCCACCTCTATTTAGGCTTGGTTTCTTTATTTTCACATAAATGGCCTCCTTAACACCTCTCTTGAACCAGTCACGTTCCTTTGCCAGTATGTTAACATTACAATCTTCAAAGGTATGTCCTTTATCCTTAAGATGCAGATACACGGCTGAGTCCTGACCCGAGGAATTGGCTCTTCTGTGCTGGGCCATACGTTGATGCAGTTGCTGTTTGGTCTCCCCCACATACAAATCAGAGCATTCTTCACTGCACTGCACTGCACTGCATATATGATGTCGCTTTTCTTGTGTTTGGTATTGGGTCTTTCGGATGTACCATACAATCTTTGAAGATTGTAATGTTAACATACTGGCGAAGGAACGTGACTGGTTCAAGAGAGGTGTTAAGGAGGCCATTTATGTGAAAATAAAGAAACCAAGCCTAAATAGAGGTGGGGGGGTTCGACACCAACTGTCTGCCATGTACAATGCTGTTTTAACACCTTACTCTGGGCGTTCCTATAACACCTCTTAGCCACTATCTAATCACACCCTTAACACCTGGCTGTGATATGCTAATTGGGATTTTCCGGGTACATAATTGCCACAATTCTTGTAAGTCATTCTGAATTGAGAAAGCCAGTCGGATGACTAGCGAAACGTCTTCAAGAACTACATTTCAAGTCCAGTTGATCTAATTGAATACAACAGATAGATGGTAAGCTTAATTAAAAGATTACTAAACCTTGCCACTCCACATGTTTAGAAACTGCAACTCTCAGCAACAAAGCATGCTGGGAGTTGTAGTTTCAAAACATCTGGAGTGCCAAGGAATTGGAGGTTACTGGTACTGGATTTGGCTATTACTGTATGGGATTCATGTATGGGAATTCTGCTGTCCATTTAAAGGGCAACTTAAGCCACAAAAGAATACTGAATCAGAAGGCAGGTCATATTTTCTACCCTCGACTTATACTCGAGTCAATCAGTTTTTATAAATTTTTCAAGTAAAAATAGATACCTCGGCTTTACTGGATCTACTTATACTCGAGTATATACGGGTACATGCCCCACTCTGCACTGGGATCCAATAGGGGAAATTGTGCTTCTTGTAGTTTTAGAAGGTAGAGAACTTTGGCCCTCTAAAAAAAAAACTCATGGGAGTTTTAGTTAAAAGCCTTACTGTGTTAAATTTTACAATTTACACATGTTTTGTTCAATGCTTTTTAAACATGCTAAATGTTATCTATTGTAAAGAATTGTGCCTCCTTCTGTCAAACTTTAGGTCTTTACCCTTAAAAACATCTCAATTCTCTCTCCTTGATTTAAAATGGTATCATTCAGGACAGTAATGATCTACCCTGCCCTACATTCCACGGTTAAAGGGATGATGGACATATATCTGTATTCAACCTCAATTACTAGTTATGTTTATGCACCTGGCTAGGTGGCCTGTCTAACTAAATATCAAGTACACCAAATATGTACTTATATTTTGCCCTTTTAAAAAATTCTTAAGTCAGCTACGGGAATAAGGGCACATTCTAAGTGCCCCCTACTCCCCTCCACTCCCCACCGGTTTTATCTGATGAGGGGATCGCACAAGATGAACACTAGAAAAGCCAGGTCGTATAGTGACACGTTCGTGGCTTAACTGAAGAGCTGTGCATAAGGCTCTTCCCTCGCGGTCTAGTGGGGGTACTGATCTGCAGTCAGTTGTTTGTTTGGCAGTTCGTACCTGCTATTGTAGCTACTATTGAATAGCAGTCCTATAGCATATGTACTAGTAAGCAAAGACTAAATTAGGGCACACTTAAATCTAGTTGAAAAGTATACACTGGCTATATGTGTTGTATTCAATTAGATCACTGGACTTGAAGTTTAGTTCTTGAAGACTTTTTCGCTAGTCATCCGACTGGCTTTCTCAATTCAGAATGACTTGTACAAGAATCTTGGCAATTATGTACCTTGGAAAATCCCAATTAGCATATCACAGCCAAGTGTTAATGGTGTGATTGGATAGTGGCTAAGAGGTGTTATAGGAATGCCCAGGGTAGGTGTCAAAACAGCATTTACATGGCAGACAGTTGTGTCGAACCCCCCCGACCTCTATTTAGGCTTGGTTTCTTTATTTTCACATAAATGGCCTCCTTAACACCTCACTTGACCACACACATTCCTTTGCCAATAGTTTAACATTACAATCTTCAAAGGTATGTCCTTTATCCTTAAGATGCAGGTACACGGCTGAGTCCTGACCCGAGGAATTGGCTCTTCTGTGCTGGGCCATACGTTGATGCAGTTGCTGTTTGGTCTCCCCTACATACAAATCAAGCATTCTTCACTGCACTGCACTTCGTATATGATGTCACTTTTCTTGTGTTTCGTATTGGGTCTTTTGGATGTACCAATTGCGTCCTCAGATGTTTGTTCGTTTAAAGCAGACAGGATACGTGTTTTTTGAAAATTCTCTTAATTTCTCGGAGACCCCTGCTACATATGGGTGACCATGTTCTTTCTCCTGCTTGCTTTTCTCTTTCACTGTTGGATTCGTGTTCTTTTCTTCCTTCTACTTCTTTTGCAAGGCCCGTCTGGATATCCACAAGTTTTAAGGGCTCCTCTGATATATTTCATTTCTTTAGCCTTCGCCTCTGTGCTAGTGGGGATCTTCTCAGCTCTGTGTTGCAGGTTTCGATGACACCCAGCTTGTGATCTAAAGGGTGGTGGGAGTCAAACATCAAATATTGATCTGTGTGTGTTGGTTTTTCTGTAATCCTCTACTTCCAGTTTGCCATTTTCCTTAACTTCTACCAGCAGTCCAAAAAGCCAGTTTGTTGTTTTGTACCCTTCCCTTGTAAATTTGAGTTTTTGGTCTACCCGTTGATGTGTTTCTGTGAAAGCTTGTACATCCTTCTGGTGGATTTTAACCCAGGTGTCATCCACATATCTGAACCAGTGGCTGGGTGCTATGCCCTTAAAGGTATTACCGCCTGTTTTTCTATCTCCTCCATGTAAAGGTTGGCCACAATGGGTGGAACTGGAGATACCATAGCACATCCGTGTTTTTGCTTATAGAACTTATCCCTGTATTTGAAATAGGTGGTATTCAGCACAAGTCCAGTAAGGAACACACCTGTTCTGGTTTGAGATCAGTTCTGCTGGTAAGAGTGCAGTCTGGGCCTAGCCGTTTTCTCACCATGTCAACAGCCTCCTTGGAGGGTATACAGGTGAAGAGAGATGTCACATCACAGGACACCATAGTTTCTTCTGCACCAAGTACTAATCTTCAATCTTGTTGGTGAAATCCTGAGAGTTCTGGATGTAATGCTTAAACTTCCCACCAATGGTCCTAAGATGTTGGCTAGGTATTTTGCTACCTTGTATGTACAGGTTGACATAGACTATAGGTCTTAGCGGTGCCCCTTTTCTTATGTATCTTGGGGTCCATAATGCATGGATGTGCCTCACCAGGGTAGAGGCGATGAACATTGCTCGATCAATGGCTTTATCCTTTTGAAGCTGTTGTAGTAAGTCTATGACGCTTTTCTTGTAACGGCTGGGTGGATGAACTACATTTCAAGTCCAGTTGATCTAATTGAATACAACAGATAGATGGTAAGCTTAATTAAAAGATTACTAAACCTTGCCACTCCACATGTTTAGAAACTGCAACTCTCAGCAACAAAGCATGCTGGGAGTTGTAGTTTCAAAACATCTGGAGTGCCAAGGAATTGGAGGTTACTGGTACTGGATTTGGCTATTACTGTATGGGATTCATGTATGGGAATTCTGCTGTCCATTTAAAGGGCAACTTAAGCCACAAAAGAATACTGAATCAGAAGGCAGGTCATAATTTCTACCCTCGACTTATACTCGAGTCAATCAGTTTTTATAAATTTTTCAAGTAAAAATAGATACCTCGGCTTATACTCGGATCTACTTATACTCGAGTATATACGGGTACATGCCCCACTCTGCACTGGGATCCAATAGGGGAAATTGTGCTTCTTGTAGTTTTAGAAGGTAAGAGAACTTTGGCCCTCTAAAAAAAAAACTCATGGGAGTTTTAGTTAAAAGCCTTACTGTGTTAAATTTTACAATTTTACACATGGTTTTGTTCAATGCTTTTTAAACATGCTAAATGTTATCTATTGTAAAGAATTGTGCCTCCTTCTGTCAAACTTTAGGTTCTTACCCTTAAAAACATCTCAATTGCTCTCCTTGATTTAAAATGGTATCATTCAGGACAGTAATGAATCTACCCTGCCCTACAATTCCACAGGTTAAAGGGATGATGGACATATATCTGTATTCAACCTCAATTACTAGTTATTGTAGTATGCACCTGGCTAGGTGGCCTGTCTAACTAAATATCAAGTACACCAAATATGTACTTGATATTTTGCCCTTTTAAAAAAATTCTTAAGTCAGCTACGGGGAATAGAGGGCACATTCTAAGTGCCCCCCTACTCCCCTCCACTCCCCACCGGTTTTATCTGATGAGGGGATCGCACAAGATGAACACTAGAAAAGCCAGGTCGTATAGTGAACCAGTTCGTTGGCTTTAACTGAAGAGCTGTGCATAAGGCTCTTCCCTCGCGGTCTAGTGGGGGTACTGATCTGCAGTCAGTTGTTTGTTTGCAGTTCAGTACCTGCTATTGTAAGCTACTATTGAATAGCAGCTTCCTATAGCATATGTACTAGTAAGCAAAGACTAAATTAGGGCACACATTAAATCTAGTTGAAAAGTATACACTGGCTATATGTGTTGTATTCAATTAGATCAACTGGACTTGAAGTTTAGTTCTTGAAGACGTTTCGCTAGTCATCCGACTGGCTTTCTCAATTCAGAATGACTTGTACAAGAATCTTTGGCAATTATGTACCTTGGAAAATCCCAATTAGCATATCACAGCCAAGTGTTAATGGTGTGATTGGATAGTGGCTAAGAGGTGTTATAGGAATGCCCAGGGTAAGGTGTCAAAACAGCATTGTACATGGCAGACAGTTGGTGTCGAACCCCCCCGACCTCTATTTAGGCTTGGTTTCTTTATTTTCACATAAATGGCCTCCTTAACACCTCACTTGAACCAGTCACATTCCTTTGCCAATATGTTAACATTACAATCTTCAAAGGTATGTCCTTTATCCTTAAGATGCAGGTACACGGCTGAGTCCTGACCCGAGGAATTGGCTCTTCTGTGCTGGGCCATACGTTGATGCAGTTGCTGTTTGGTCTCCCCTACATACAAATCAGAGCATTCTTCACTGCACTGCACTTCGTATATGATGTCACTTTTCTTGTGTTTCGGTATTGGGTCTTTTGGATGTACCAATTGCTGCCTCAGAGTGTTGTTCGGTTTAAAGCAGACAGGGATACGGTGTTTTTGAAAATTCTTCTTAATTTCTCGGAGACCCCTGCTACATATGGGATGACCATGTTCTTTCTCCTGTCTTGCTTTTCTCTTTCACTGTTGGTATTCGTGTTCTTTTCTTTCCTTCTACTTCTTTTGCAAAGGCCCAGTCTGGATATCCACAAGTTTTAAGGGCTCCTCTGATATATTTCATTTCTTTAGCCTTCGCCTCTGTGCTAGTGGGGATCTTCTCAGCTCTGTGTTGCAGGGTTCTGATGACACCCAGCTTGTGATCTAAAGGGTGGTGGGAGTCAAACATCAAATATTGATCTGTGTGTGTTGGTTTTCTGTAATCCTCTACTTCCAGTTTGCCATTTTCCTTAACTTCTACCAAGCAGTCCAAGAAAGCCAGTTTGTTGTTTTGTACCTCTTCCCTTGTAAATTTGATGTTTTGGTCTACCGCGTTGATGTGTTCTGTGAAAGCTTGTACATCCTTCTGGTGGATTTTAACCCAGGTGTCATCCACATATCTGAACCAGTGGCTGGGTGCTATGCCCTTAAAGGTATTAAGCGCCTGTTTTTCTATCTCCTCCATGTAAAGGTTGGCCACAATGGGTGGAACTGGAGATACCATAGCACATCCGTGTTTTTGCTTATAGAACTTATCCCTGTATTTGAAATAGGTGGTATTCAGGCACAAGTCCAGTAAGGAACACACCTGTTCTGGGTTGAGATCAGTTCTGCTGGTAAGAGTGCAGTCTTGGCCTAGCCGTTTTCTCACCATGTCAACAGCCTCCTTGGAGGGTATACAGGTGAAGAGAGATGTCACATCACAGGACACCATAGTTTCTTCTGCACCAAGTACTATATCTTCAATCTTGTTGGTGAAATCCTGAGAGTTCTGGATGTAATGCTTAGAACTTCCCACCAATGGTCCTAAGATGTTGGCTAGGTATTTTGCTACCTTGTATGTTACATAGTTGACATAGACTATAGGTCTTAGCGGTGCCCCTTTTCTTATGTATCTTTGGGAGTCCATATATGCATGGATGTGCCTCACCAGGGTAGAGGCGATGATACATTGCTCGATCAATGGCTTTATCCTTTTGAAGCTGTTGTAGTAAGTCTATGACGCTTTTCTTGTAACGGCTGGTGGGATCCCTTGTTAAAGCCTCATATGTGTTGTTATCGGCCAGGAGCATGGTCACCTTATCAAGGCGAAGTTGTTCTGCCTCACTCTGTGGTACCTTATTATTATGAATTGAGGCTTCTGTGGCTGCTATAATATCCACCACAGGGATGGCTTTAGGAGTGATGGCAAAATTCAAGCCCTTAGCAAGGACTTCCATTTCTGGCTGGGTCAGGGTCCTGTTAGACAAGTTTCTCGCCCATTCCTCCTTGTTTGATGAAGTGACACTTCCCTCCTTTTGTATCCAAGGTAGTTGTTCTCCTTTGGGGGTGTTCTGGGATGACAGAATAGAGAACTTGTTCTTTTGCCTTTGTTTGCCCTTACTGTGCTGAGAAAGCTGTGCTTGTTTGGTGAACTCCATCACTCTTTCCCAGATGGCCACAGGCAGCTGTAAGGCCAGGTTCTGTTCTAGTTGACTAATGTTGTGCATTAAAGCATCGACTGTAAAATGTGTCTGTTGTACCCGTTCATTTAGGAGCTGTGTTTGAGCCTTTTGCAGTATCTGTTTGACTCTGATGCCTTTAACTGTGGAATCCAGACGTATGCTGCATGGTACTAGCCTTTGTTGTCTGCATCGGAGGTTAAATCACAGGTGGTTTCTGTAGTCTGCCAATTTCCTTGCTGTCTTTTCATATTGCCGTACAAGTTTGAGGGTTTTATCCCCAAAATGATTTGAAATATGCTTGGTATTACCCTGGGCATTCCTATAACACCTCTTAGCCACTATCCAATCACACCCTTAACACTTGGCTGTGATATGCTAATTGGGATTTTCCAGGATACATAATTGCCAAAGATTTTTGTACAAGTCATTCTGAATTGAGAAAGCCAGTCGGATGACTAGCGAAACGTCTTCAAGAACTACATTTCAAGTCCAGTTGATCTAATTGAATACAACAGATATACCATGACCTGGATGAATGAGAACCTTCACACACAACTATACACTGGCTAGTTTTGAGCAAACACTTGTATGCTTGCAGTCTCTGTGTGCATTGATGCAGATGAAGTACTGTTTTTATTCGGGACTAGAGATGGGATCCAGGTTCTATTCAAGATCCGTCTAAATCTGGACAGATTTTCTGGATTTCGGGACTTCGGAAGACATTTTCGATAATTTTTGAATGTACGGGGCTATTTTCCATAAGTTCCAAAAATAGCTTAGAACATTCGAAAATACGGTCGGAGCCCATTTTCGAGTCTCCGATAGTATTTTTGAAATCTGAACGTTCAAGGCTATTTTCGATAATTTTCGAAAATAGCCTTGAACATTCGAAAATTTTCAAAAATACAATTGAAAACTCGAAAATGGTCTCCGATCGTATTTTCGAACGTTCAAGGCCATTTTAGAAAATTATCGAAAACAGCTCCGTACATTTGAAAATTAATTCCTTTTTCGGATTTTCCTGAGATCCGGGAGTCCAAAAACGGAACGAAACTAGTGAGTTTCGGCCATCTCTATTCAGGACATGTGGGGCATTAATGTTTTTAGTGGGTGATTTTAACTGTCATTTGGGTTTGGGCAAGAAAATATGAGAAAAAAACATCTGTATCTGGGTTTTTTCAAAACTTATCAAACTTAAAACAACCCGGGGTATTTAGTTTCTAAAAATCTCTCACTTATGGGGATATTTTAGTTAATTTAGTAGCTATTCTTACATTAACCGTCAGATTCTTTTTTTTTTTTTAGATTCTAAATTTTTATCATTTTTTTCACAACAGTATAAAAACAATAATAGCTTTTGTGCTTCTGTTACGCTATAACGCGCATGCCCGATAATGCTCGTTATACTGTAACAGAAGCAGGAAGCAGTTGGGAACTGTCAGAGCGGCCCTGCTGGATTGCGTGAAAGGTAAGATTTTCTGAAGTTCGTTCCTGGCTATCTAAACATTGATTGAAGAACGGGAGGTAAGGGATAGCTCCTTAACCTCCCGGGCTTCAATCAATGTAGATATTGCAGTGAACTATTCCTTTAAACCATTTATAAATACCTTTGCTACCCAGATGATGAATGATGGTGTGTGTGTGTGTGTGTATATAGAATCGACCAACCAGTCAGATAGCACACAGACAGCAGTCCCGACGGATCCTCTCACGTTCTGCGCATGCACTAAAGGAACACGCGCGTCGGACATTTCCCATGCAGGCAGTCACTAAAAGTGGGCGGACCTGCACCATCCACAGCGTTCTGGGGGAAACTCATTCGATTTCTTCTAAACTACTGCTCAAAGACACAGGATACTGCAGGTACATATCCACCTTGCACATATCTATCCTTACAACCCAGGTGACTTTTATCAGTGGAGATACCCTTTAACTAGAATTCTAAAACCCTATATTGGTACTGGGGACTCCTGGGATTCCATTCACCTTCTGATTCTGCAAAAAACTGCATCCCTAGAAATCCCCAGGTATCCTTATAGTATAGTATAGTATAGTATAGTAATATAGTATTTGAGGTTGAATAAAGACATACGTCCATCCAGTCCAACCTGTCCGTTGACCATTTCTATTGGTGAACAATGCCCCAGATAGGTTATTTGTATGCCCGTATGTATTTATACACAGTATATATCCCCCACGCAGCGCCTGTCTCCAGCGTACATAACTTGTATACTTATCCATGTCTCTCTTCATATTCAAGCTCCGCCCAATCCCCTTATATATTTAGTTGCCCTTCTCTGAACCCTTTCCATTTCAAAGAGTCCTTTTTGTACACAGGATTCCAAAATGCACTGCATATTCCAAATGAGGCCTTACCAATGCTTTGAAAGGGGAGAATTACATTTTCCCTCCTGAATCCATACCTCGCTTATTACAGAACAATACCATGCTGGCTCTTGGCTGTTGCCGCCTGGCATGCTGTTGCTACCTTTAAGTTGTTATCCACCACAAAAATGCTTGAAACAAGATTTACTTTTAGTGCAAGAGTTTAAAGGGGGTGTGTGTGCGTGACTCTTCTCTCTCCTTTCTAACCACATTAACTATATTGCTAACACCTGACGATTTTTCCTTCGCAATATATAAAAAATTTGCCAAAAAAACATGAAGCAGCAGGCAGGGAACTCCAGGTTCCGTAAATCTTTATATTACACTGTAAGTAGCATATTATTTTTTTTTTACAATACAGAATTACCGTTATATCTCGAGTATAAGTCGAATTTTCAGGCTTTAAATTAGCCTGAAAACCTAACCTTGACTTATACTGGGTCAAGTCCTAATTTAGTCCAAATTCTGTAATTATGGATAGTAACCAGTAGGTGGCGCTTTGTTACCTGATAGAAATTTACAGGAACTGATCTGCCTTTACACTTCCTGCTTCCTGTAGTCTGGCAGCTGGACTCACTCAGCACTGTCACTGCTCATCTGGATGCTGTAATCTGATGGGTTTCCTCAGTGTGGGGCAAAAAACAGCTGCTAGACAGTGCAAATACAGCTTGAAACTACAACTCTATGGTGACATTTTAACTTTGGGATCAGAGTGCCCTTTACTATATGGGGTCAGAGGGTCCTTTACTATATGGGGTCAGAGGGCCCTTTACTATATGGGGGTCAGGAGAATTGTAAATGATGGTAAGCTTATGCTTGTGAAGTTCTCATTCATCCGGTCATGGTATATTTGTTGTATTCAATTAGATCCATGGACTTGAAATGTAGTTCTTGAAGACATTTCGCTAGTCATCCGACTGGCTTTCTCAATTCAGAATGACTTGTACAAGAATCTTGTTGCAATTATGTACCCTGGAAAATCCCAATAGCATATCACAGCCAGGTTAGGGTGTGTTGATAGTGGCTAAGAGTGTTATGAGAACGCCCAGAGTAAGGTGTTTAAAACAGCATTGTACATGGCAGACAGTTGGTGTCGAACCCCCCCACCTCATTTAGGTTGGTTTCTTTATTTCACATAAATGGCCTCCTTAACCCTCTCTTGAACCAGTCACGTTCCTTTGCCAGTATGTTAACATTACAATCTCAAAGGTATGTCCTTTACCTTAAGATGCAGATACACGGCTGAGTCCTGACCCGAGGAATTGGCTCTTCTGTGCTGGGCCATACGTTGATGCAGTTGCTGTTTGGTCTCCCCACAATACAAATCGAGCATTCTTCACTGCACTGCACTGCACTGCATATATGATGTCGCTTTTCTTGTGTTTGGTATTGGGTCTTTCGGATGTACCATACAATCTTTGAAGATTGTAATGTTAACATACTGGCGAAGGAACGTGACTGGTTCAAGAGAGGTGTTAAGGAGGCCATTTATGTGAAAATAAAGAAACCAAGCCTAAATAGAGGTGGGGGGGGTCGACACCAACTGTCTGCCATGTACAATGCTGTTTTAACACCACTCTGGGCGTTCCTATAACACCTCTAGCCACTATCAATACACCCTTAACACCTGGCTGTGATATGCTAATTGGGATTTTCAGGGTACATAATTGCCACAAGATTCTTTTACAAGTCATTCTGAATTGAGAAAGCCAGTCGATGACTAGCGAAACGTCTTCAAGAACTACATTTCAAGTCCAGTTGATCTAATTGAATACAACAGATAGATGGTAAGCTTAATTAAAAGATTACTAACCTTGCCACTCCACATGTTTAGAAACTGCAACTCTCAGCAACAAAGCATGCTGGGAGGTTGTAGTTTCAAAACATCTGGAGTGCCAAGGAATTGGAGGTTACTGGTACTGGATTGGCTATTACTGTATGGGATTCATGTATGGGAATTTCTGCTGTCCATTTAAAGGGCAACTAAGCCAAAAAAGAATACTGATCAGAAGGCAGGTCATATTTCTACCCTCGACTTTACTCGAGTCAATCCGTTTTTATAAATTTTTCAAGTAAAAATAGATACCTCGGCTCTATACTCGGATCTACTTATACTCGAGTATATACGGTACATGCCCCACTCTGCACTGGGATCCAATAGGGGAAATTGTGTTCTTGTAGTTTTAGAAGTAAGAGAACTTGGCCCTCTAAAAAAAAAACTCATGGGAGTTAGTTTTATTAAAGCCTTACTGTGTTAAATTTTACAATTTTACACATGGTTTTGTCAATGCTTTTTAAACATGCTAAATGTATCTATGTAAAGAATTGTGGCTCCTTCTGTCAAACTTTAGGTTCTTACCCTTAAAACATTCTCAATTGCTCTCCTTGATTTAAAATGGTATCATTCAGGACAGTAATGAATCTACCCTGCCCTACAATTCCACAGGTTAAAGGGATGATGGACATATATCTGTATTCAACCTTAATTACTAGTTGTAGTATGCACCTGGCTAGGTGGCCTGTCTAACTAAAATCAAGTACACCAAATATGTACTTGATATTTTGCCCTTTTAAAAAAATTCTTAAGTCAGCTACGGGGAATAGAGGGCACATTCTAAGTGCCCCCTACTCCCCTCCACTCCCCACCGGTTTTATCTGATGAGGGGATCGCACAAGATGAACACTAGAAAAGCCAGGTCGTATAGTGAACCAGTTCGTTGGCTTTAACTGAAGAGCTGTGCATAAGGCTCTTCCCTCGCGGTCTAGTGGGGGTACTGATCTGCAGTCAGTTGTTTGTTTGCAGTTCAGTACCTGCTATTGTAAGCTATCATGAATAGCAGCTTCCTATAGCATATGTACTAGTAAGCAAAGACTAAATTAGGGCACACAAAATCTAGTTGAAAGTAACACTGGCTATGTGTTGTTTCAATTAGATCAACTGGACTTGAAGTTTAGTTCTTGAAGACGTTTCGCTAGTCATCCGACTGGCTTTCTCATTCAGAATCTGAATTGTACGTCTTGGTTGTCCTTGGAAAATCCCAATTAGCATATCACAGCCAAGTGTTAATGGTGTGATTGGATAGTGGCTAAGAGGTGTTATAGGAATGCCCAGGGTAAGGTGTCAAAACAGCATTGTACATGGCAGACAGTTGGTGTCGAACCCCCCCGACCTCTATTTAGGCTTGGTCTTATTTTTCACATAAATGGCTCCTTAACACCTCACTTGAACCAGTCACATCCTTTGCCAATATGTTAACATTACAATCTTCAAAGGTATGTCTTTATCCTTAAGATGCAGGTACACGCTGAGTCCTGACCCGAGGAATTGGCTCTTCTGTGCTGGGCCATACGTTGATGCAGTTGCTGTTTGGTTCGCCCTAATACACAATCAGAGCATTCTTTCACCCCTACAGTTGAGGCTAGTGCCCCAGTCATGCGTACGTGCTACCGGGTTCCCTTAGCGATTGACTTAAGTCAAGTGGTCAAGCGAGTCCATTGTACATGTCGCGACATAAGCCGAGCCGCACATATGCCTGCTGGACTTTCGTACTCAGTGTCTTGTTTCGATTGTCTGCCAGGTCTAGCCTTGTACAAGTTAGCTTGGTTAGACTCTTTCTATCTAGAACGTTGGCATTGGTCCTTTCAAATGGTGTACCAATCAGGTTCTGCCTCAGAGTGTGTCGGTTTTAAGCAGACAGGGATGACTGGTGTTTTTTTGAAAATTCTTCTTAATTTCTCGGGGAGGAGACACCCTGCTACATATGTGGCCGAGACCATGTTCTTTCTTTCCTGTCTTGCTTGTCTCTCTTTCACTGTTGGTATTGGTGTTCTTTCGCTTCCTTTTTATTCCTTTTTGCCAAGGCCCTATGCTGGATATATCACAAGTTTAAGGGCTCCTCTGATATATTTCATTTCTTTAGCCTTCGCCTCTGTGCTAGTGGGGATCTTTCAGCTCTGTGTTGCAGGGTTCTGATGACACCCAGCTTGTGGATTCTAAAGGGTGTTGGTGGAGTCAAACATCAAATATTGATCTGGTGTGTTGGTTTTCGTAATCCTCTACTTCAGTTTGCCATTTTCCTTAACTTCTACCAAGCAGTCCAAGAAGCCGTGTTTGTTGTTTTGTACCTCTCCTTGTAAATATTTGTTGTTTTGGTCTACCGCGTGTGATGTGTTCTGTTGAAAGCTTGTACATCCTTCTGGGGATTTTAACCATCCAGGTGTCATCCAAACCATGATGAACCAGGTCGGCTGGGGTTGCTATGCGCCTTAAAGGGATTAAGCGCCCTGTTTTTCTATCTCCTCCATGTAAAGGTTGGCCACAATGGGTGAGGTGGACGAACTGGAGATACCATAGCACATGCAGTGTTTGCTTATATAGAACTTTATGCCCATTCGTATTTGAATATAGGGTGGGTATTCAGCGGACACTTCCAGTAACGGTGAATCACACTGTCGTTGAGATGCTGCCGTGCCATGACAACGGAGGACCTACCACCGACCCTCTGGTGTCTTCTGTGGGTGCGAGAATTGTCACGTATGTTTGCTGCCCTCGCTGGTATAGGAGCGTTTGTCTCAACCAGTTGCTGCTTCTGAGTTCCACTGATTGATCCGCACCGTTCTCATGTCCATCTTGGTTTCGAACAGATCCGGCCTTGGAGGTGTTACGCCTTACAGGTGACGCACGTCAGGCATGCTCACACTCCCACAGTCGGTAGCAACAGTATAGTGCCTCCAGTCCAGTGGCGTTTTTGTGGTTTCAGTATTCATCTGAGGAATAGTGCACTGAACCTGGCAGTGTAGAGCATCATCTTTCTATCGGCCCCCGGAGTGGTGTGACCCTAATTTTTGTACACGAGGTGTTCCCTTTCCGCCTTTGCTGTCCCCGAGTTTTTGTATTGGGAGTGGTGTCATTCGGGAGAGCTGGTTGGTGGTCCGCGTCAAGCACCTGTAGCACCATGCGCTTCCGCGGCGGTGTTCATGTTTCGCCCTTGGAGAACTAACGTGCACGGCCCCCTGCGGTTGTTACGTGCAACGATGCTTGGCTGAGGTACTTGTTGACGGTTATACCCTTGTACGTTAACACGTAGTTGAGCATAGACTGAGACGGGTTCCTCGCGAGGTGTCTGGCCCACGAGATTGTTCCTTTCACCGCTTGACTGATCCTTCTGTGACGACACTAGCGGGAGGTCGGACAAGTTCAAAATCAGAGTGTTTTGAACAGGATGTGGCCTCCACCGCGGTAACGAAGGCGTGGAGGCAGGCCACGATTGGGATTTGGGGGGGGGGACACAAGCGATCAGGACACTCCCCAAACACGCTTACGCCGTACTGTTACATATGTAAGCTCTGAAGACGTCCGGCTCGTGCTCGTTATATTTGGTGGCGAAGTCCGTTAGAGACATCTTACCTTGGTTTAACAGTGATCAAACGGGTTCGTGTTGAACGACTTTGTTAATGCTTACTGTAAATAAGAAGGGCCATACCTTGGTTTGGACGGACCCTTGTAGAGCAGGAGCCTCAATGGTTGCGTGATAGGCCAGGAGGCCCTGATGGGTTACACATATATAGTGCAAGTGCGGAGCCCCCCAGCCCCCCCCTGTTTTACCCCCCCTGCCTTCACTCTTTTTTCCATTCGGTACCTGATATTGAATTGAGGCTTCTGTGGCTGCCTTTCCTATAAGTACCTCCCCACACTCACACCAACAGGATGTGTCTCGGAGGTACTTTTGATGGCCAATTTTTTTTTTTTTTTACGTTCAAGCCTTTTTTATTGTATGCCCACTGTATGTTCGCTGAATTCCTTTCTTTGGCTGGGCTTCCACTCGTGGGCCTCCATTCTTGGTAACTCGTCCCCGAGCACGTCACCCACACCGCACCACTTTCACGCACCACACCGCTTCAGTCCCCCGTGTTTGATGATAGGCGGCACTCTCAGCCTCCTTGATTCACCACAGGTGTGTTGAAATCGTTGTCGGAGTCTCCTTGGGTGTGTGTGTGTTCCTGGCCCCCCCCCCCAGCGAGTGATCCATAGCAAAAGAGAACTTGTTCTTGCCTTTGGTCTTGGACACGAGCCACTGTTGCTGATCCAAAAAGATGTGGCAGTCGTCTCGCGTGAAAATCCATCCCGTCACCGGGCTCTTTCTTTTATGCGCCTTCCATTCATTTTAATACTGCCTTTCCAATAGCGTACCACTGTGCTCAGAGCTATGTGTGCGTAGTAGCTCGCAAAAACATCACATGTGTGTGTGTCTTGTGTGCCGACCAGTCACTCTACCTATAGTATTTGAGGTTGAATAAAGACATACGTCCATCCAGTCCAACCCATCTAGCAATATCCTCATTTCCTGCCTAACTGTTGATCCAGAGGAAGGCAAAAAACCCCCACCAAATTTATGAAGGGGGAAAAAATTCCTTCCTGACTCCAAGTGGCAATCGGAAATTTCCCTGGATCAACTCTACTTTATGTATCAATACCAGTAACTTGCAACATTCCTTGTTTGCAGAAACTCATCCAGCTTTTTTTTGAAACTGACCAATGAACCTGCCATTACAACGTCCACTGGAAGACAGTTCCATAGCCTTACCGTTCTCACAGTGAAAAACCCTTTCCGAGTTTGAAGCCTAAACCTTTTTTCTTCAAGTCTTAAGGGATGTCCTCGATGTGTCCTTTGACATGTTCTATTGGTGAACAATGCCCCAGATAGTTTATTGTATGGCCCGTTAATGTATTTATACACAGTAATCTATCCCCACGCAAGCGCTTTTCTCCAGCGTACATAATTGTAACTTTTCAGTCTCTCTTCATATTCAAGCTCCCCCAATCCCCTATTAATTTAGTTGCCCTTCTCTGAACCCTTTCCATTTCAAAGATGTCCTTTTTGTACACAGGATTCCAAAGTTGCACTGAATATTCCAAATGAGGCCTTACCAATGCTTTGTAAAGAGGGAGAATTACATTTTCCTCCTTGAATCATACCTCGCTTTATACAAGACCATACCATGCTGGCTCTGCGTGTTGCCACCTGGCACTGCTTGCTACCTTTAAGTTTGTTATCCACCAAAACTCCAAGATCCCTTTCCAACAGGGATTCAATTAACACAGAGCCTATAGTATAAGTAGCACAAGTATTTTTAAGTCCAAAATGCATCACCTTACATTTTCAACATTGAATTTCACTGCCACTTAGCAGCCCAATGTGATAATCTATCTAGATCCCCTTGCAACGATTGCACATCCTCTGAAGTTTTTAATGGTCGACAAATTGTGTGCGTCAGCAAACACAGAAACCTTGCTGACAATAACACTTCCAAATCATTAATAAATAGATTAAATAGAAGCGGCCCAACACAGAACCTGTGGCACCCCATTAGCACTTTAGTCCATATTGATGAAGCCCCATTAACAACTACTCTCTGCATCCTATTCTTTAACCAATTTTCTATCCATGTACAATGTGACCCCCCAGACAACAGACCTTAGCTTATATTATTATGGTATCACTATTATGGTTAATAGACAATATGCATCCACAAGGGGACCATGGTTCTATTGTTTATTTTTGATGTATAGCTTTATTCGTTATTATTTAGGTTATCTAATGCTTTGTGCCACATAACTAGTGCAACTAAGATATTACAGTGGTTTTCAACTGCAGCCATGGGATCTACACTTAAATATGTCACCTGGAATTAAAGGGGATTGAACGACCCCCCCCCAAACAAAATATGGCAATATTCACTGATAATTCCTATAAAGCAGATATCATCTGCCTACAGGAGACAACACTCCCACATTCTACAACATATTACACCCTTAGACCCTGAATAGGCTGGGCTGCCCACGTACACACTTTTCCTATCTCAGCGGAGTCTCTATCTTAACGACACAACATCTTAGATACACATCCACAAAATCAAATTAGACAGAAGGGGACAAACCTATGTGTAGCCCTCAATATTGACACAACCCAACGCATTTACATTCATCACAAGCAACTCCAATCACATTTAAAGGCCCGCCTTTCAGCCAACACAGACGCGGGGTGCGGTCCAGCCCGTTTGTGACTTCCTCCAAACTGGAAGCCAGGAGGAGACTTCGTTCATTTCTTTGAAGAAACGAATTGGCAGTTGGTGGTGGGCAGGGAGTACCTACCTTATCCTAAGAGTTGATTTTCGGGGGTGGACATATATAATTATTTTTTTAACATTTTATGTCTGATATGGTAGCAGCATCACCAGATCCCCTGTGCTTCCTGCCCTGAAACCATGTAGCACCTACAAAAATGTACACACCATTACTTCCTGCCCCTTTCAGTCCTCGTTCAGTCACTGTAACTCTATCTCTTGCTCATTTCTTCTGCTTTCTCTTACACTGAGCATGGTCCAACCACAGATTGAAGAAGGAACTTCTATTTGTGACCGCAGATTCAGAACCTCCCACCCCCTAACTTTCTGATCAGTGATTTCTTCATATCTTGGGCTGTGCAGCACATAGAGAGGTTGTGATGGCTCATTTAAAAGTAAGAACCTGGCCTGTCGTTTAAAATCAACTGTTTTTTGAGACCACAGTCCCCTTCATTAAACAAATATTTTGTGTATGGACATCAGTTGGGAAGCTTTTAGCCAATCTACAACTGCAAGACCCCCATAGAGGATTAGTAACAAACACACCAGATTACTACAATGCACAAACAATGAACTACAGAACTGAACTACAGAACACCTTTCCAAGCTGTCCACCTCACATGTTACAATGCTGAAAGTAAAATATCACTCTTTCTGAACTCCAAACCACACTAGGAGAAATGGTAACAAGCAAAACACCCAGCCCTGATGGGATACCTGCTGAGGTATATTGTAAACATGCTGAGCAACTTCTTTCCTCCTGTAAGATACATTAAATGCTGCCTTCCAAGGAAATAAGCTACCAAGTCAGGGTGCTAATCAGGTTTATCAAGGCCATTGTTTCTTATTTTTACATATTCCCTCGTATCTGGAAGTGTGCCTCTGGACTGGAAAAAGCTGTTCTAGATTGTTTCAAGGACTACGGTAACCTTATGAGGAAATAATCAACGTGGATTAAAGAGGAATAGATCTTGTCAACCTAAATGCTTAGTTTTTACGAGGAAGTGAGTAGGAATTTAGACTCTGGCAGTAGATGTAGTTTACTTGGATTTTGCTAAGGCCTTTGATACAGTCTCCATAGGCGACTAATGTATAAGCTAAGGTCTGTTGGGTTGGGGTGGCACATTTGTAAATGGATAGAAAGTTGGTTGAGGATAGAATGCAGAGAATAGTTGTTAATGGGCTTTATCAATATGGACTAAAGTTCTAAGTGGGGTGTCACAAGGTTCTGTGTTGGGGCCACTTCTATATAATCTGTTAATTAATGATTTGGAAGTGGGTATTGTCCACAAGGTTCTGTGTTTGCCGACAACACAAAACTTGTGACCATTAAAAACTTCAGAGGGTGTGCAATCGTTGCAGGAGGATCTAGGAAGATTGTCACATTGGGTGCAAAGTGGCAGATGAGATTCATTGTTGATAAATGTAAGGTGTTGCATTTTGGACCTCAAAATCCTTAAACTACTTATGCTATACATGGCCCTGTGTTAAGTGAATCCCTGTTGGAAAAGGATGTTGGGGTTTTGGTGGATAACAAACTAAAATGTAGTACCAGGCAGCAACAGCTAGAGCCAGCAAGATATTGTCTTGTATAAGAGAGATACATCCTTTAAGACTTGAAGAAAAAAAGTTTAGTCTTCAAGTTCGGAAAGGGTTTTTCACTGTGAGACCTGTAAAACTTAGTAGTAGAGAATTGTACCGTGTTAGCCATAGATGAAAGTGAAGACATCTTGGATATAAAGTAATACCTTTTATTGGCTAACTAAAATGATTGAAAATGAAGCTTTCGAAGCACTAGGCTTCTTCCTCAGGCATGATACAATACTGAATCTTAAAGCACTGTTTTATACATACTAGAACAAAGACTTTCTGACATTACATAGATGTTATCTTTGCACCCATGCCTGATTGGCAATGGCTGTCGTAAATAAAACAGAAATACACATTCATGAACAGGCAGTATAAAAGAATTAGCAGGGGTTAAATAAACAATCAAATACCTTCCAATCTAGTGTTCATGGAGGGTCTGGTATAAATGAGATATTTATGGGTTTGGGTGGTTTAGAGGAATTTAGTCTGATAACTCTACATGACATTAAGATTAGAAACATATTGACACAAAGTTTAGATCTTTGTTGAGTCCAGAGTCCCAAATTTTTGTATAAGTTTACATTCCATTCTAACCTTTCTCTGGGATCTGAAATTTCCCATAAGCACTGTGACTTTTAGGTCTTTAGGCTGTGTCCTTGGCTGCAGAAATGGGCACCCACAGGGACATCTCGTTTATTGTTATTAATTGTGAATCGATGAGAGTTCATCCTTTGCCTCAGGGTCTGTCCAGTCTCTGCTACATAAAGTCCTGAGGGGCACTAGAACATAAAAGCAGGTATACACATTGGATGATTTGCAGAGAAGGTCCCTTTATTTCAAAACTATGTTGGGTTCCTGGTATTGGTATCCTGTCTCCAGTGTGGATTGTACTTGCAGGTTTCACACTTTTTCTGCAAACAGGGAGATGTTCCATTTTGTGTGGGGCTGTTAGGGAACTTTTTACAAGCATTTGTTTTAAGTTGGGTGGTTGTCTGAGACTAAGAGAGGGGGGTCTGGGAATAATTCTAGTAATCTGTTGCCTTTTGTTAAATGGGTTGGAGTTTTTGGCGATGTTTGTAGTATTTCCATTGTGGGTGGTATTTAACAACCAGTGGGATACGGTCCTCCTTGGATATGTGTTTGTAGCAGGTTGTTTCTGGGGATGCTGGTTGCTTCTTGATCTGTGTTTCTGTAATGGACTGACTGTATCCCTGTTTTGTAAAATCTTTTTTGAGCTGTTCCAGGTGCAGACTTCTGTCTGTAGAGTCAGAGCAAATCCTGTTGTATCTTATACACGCTGTAGATAATGGAGTCTTTATGTGTTTAGGGTGAAAACTGTCATTACTGAGGTTATGGGTTGGTCTGTAGGTTTGCGTAGATGGATGTTGTATTGTGTTTCCTTAATCTGTATTGTGGTGTCCAGAAAGCTTATTTCGGTAGGTGAATAATTCATTTTGAGTTTAATGGTGGGGTGGAAATCATTTGGAAGTGCAGTAGGTCATCTTCGCTTGCAGTCCAGATGATCAGAATGTCATCTATAAGCGGAAGTAGGCCATGGGTCTGATGGGGCATGTGAAAGAAAGTTTTCTTCTAAATTTGCCATAAATAAATTTGCATATTGTGGCGCAAATGTGTTTCCATTGCCCCACCCATGGTGCCGGAACCCTTTCCATTTCAAAGATGTCCTTTTTGTACACAGGATTCCAAAGTTGCACTGAATATTCCAAATGAGGCCTTACCAATGCTTTGTAAAGAGGGAGAATTACATTTTCCTCCCTTGAATCCATACCTCGCTTTATACAAGACAATACCATGCTGGCTCTGGCTGTTGCCACCTGGCACTGCTTGCTACCTTTAAGTTTGTTATCCACCAAAAACTCCAAGATCCCTTTCAACAGGGATTCACTTAACACAGAGCCATTTATAGTATAGTAGCACAAGTATTTTTAAGTCCAAAATGCATCACCTTAATTTATAACATTGAATTTCATCTGCCACTTAGCCCAATGTGATAATCTATCTAGATCCCCTTGCAACGATTGCACATCCTCTGAAGTTTTTAATGGTCGACAAATTTTTGTGTCGTCAGCAAACACAGAAACCTTGCTGACAATACCCACTTCCCATCATAATAAAATAGATTAAATGAAGCGGCCCCAACACAGAACCCTGTGGCACCCCACTTAGCACTTAGTCCCATTATTGATGAAGCCCCATTAACAACTACTCTCTGCATCCTATTCTTTAACCAATTTTCTATCCATGTACAAATGTGACTCCCCAGACCAACAGACCTTAGCTTATTCATTATTATGGTATCACTATTATGGTTAATAGACAATATGCATCCCACAAGGGGACCATGGTTCTATTGTTTATTTTTGATGTTATAGCTTTATTCGTTATTATTTAGGTTATCTAATGCTTTGTGCCACATAACTAGTGCAACTAAAGATATTACAGTGTTTTTCAACTGCAGCCATGGGATCTACACTTAAATATGTCACCTGGAATTAAAGGGGATTGAACGACCCCCCCCCAAACAAAATATGGCAATATTCACTGATACATTCCTATAAAGCAGATATCATCTGCCTACAGGAGACACACCTCCCACATTCTACAACATATTACACCCTTAGACCCTGAATAGGCTGGGCTGCCCACAGTACACACTTTTCCTATTCCAGCGGAGTCTCTATCTTACTAGCGCAAACATCTTAGATACACAATCCACAAAGTCAAATTAGACAGAAGGGGACAATACCTATGTGTAGCCCTCAATATTGACACAACCCAACGCATTTACATTCATCACAAGCAACTCCAATCACATTTAAAGGCCCGCCTTTCAGCCAATCACAGACGCGGCTGCCGGTCCAGCCCGTTTGTGACTTCCTCCAAACTGGAAGCCAGGAGGAGACTTCGTTCATTTCTTTTGAAGAAACGAATTGGCAGTTGGTGGTGGGCAGGGAGTACCTACCTTATCCTAAGAGTTGATTTTCGGGGTGGACATATATAATTATTTTTTTAACATTTTTATGTCTGATATGGTAGCAGCATCACCAGATCCCCTGTGCTTCCTGCCCTGAAACCATGTAGCACCTACAAAAATGTACACACCATATACTTCCTGCCCCTTTCAGTCCTCGTTCAGTCACTGTAACTCTATCTCTTGCTCATTTCTTCTGCTTTCTCTTACACTGAGCATGTTCCAACCACAGATTAGAAGAAGGAACTTCTATTTGTGACCGCAGATTCAGAACCTCCCACCCCCTAACTTTCTGATCAGTGATTTCTTCATATCTTGGGCTGTGCAGCACATAGAGAGGTGGTTGATGGCTCATTTTAAAAGTAAGAACCTGGCCTGTCGTTTAAAATCAACTTGTTTTGAGACCACAGTTCCCCTTCATTAAACAAATATTTTGTGTATGGACATCAGTTGGGAAGCTTTTAGCCAATCTACAACTGCAAGACCCCCATAGAGGATTAGTAACAACCACACCAGATATACTACAATGCACAAACAATGAACTACAGAACTGAACTACAGAACACCTTTCCCAAGCTGTCCACCTCACATGTTACAATGCTGAAAGTAAATATCACTCTTTCTGAACTCCAAACCACACTAGGAGAAATGGTAACAAGCAAAACACCCAGCCCTGATGGGATACCTGCTGAGGTATATTGTAAACATGCTGAGCAACTTCTTTCCTCTCTGTTAAGATACATTAAATGCTGCCTTCCAAGGAAATAAGCTACCAATGTCAGGGTGCTAAGTTCAGGTTTATCAAGGCCATTGTTTCTTATTTTTACATATTCCCTCGTATCTGGAAGTGTGCCTCTGGACTGGAAAAAGCTGTTCTAGATTGTTTCAAGGACTACGGTAACCTTATGAGGAAATAATCAACGTGGATTAAAGAGGAATAGATCTTGTCAACCTAATTTGCTTAGTTTTTACGAGGAAGTGAGTAGGAATTTAGACTCTGGCAGTAGATGTAGTTTACTTGGATTTTGCTAAGGCCTTTGATACAGTCTCCCATAGGCGACTAATGTATAAGCTAAGGTCTGTTGGGTTGGGGTGGCACATTTGTAAATGGATAGAAAGTTGGTTGATGGATAGAATGCAGAGAATAGTTGTTAATGGGCTTTATCAATATGGACTAAAGTTCTAAGTGGGGTGTCACAAGGTTCTGTGTTGGGGCCACTTCTATATAATCTGTTAATTAATGATTTGGAAGTGGGTATTGTCCACAAGGTCTCTGTGTTTGCCGACAACACAAAACCTTGTCGACCATTAAAAACTTCAGAGGGTGTGCAATCGTTGCAGGAGGATCTAGGAAGATTGTCACATTGGGCTGCAAAGTGGCAGATGAGATTCATTGTTGATAAATGTAAGGTGTTGCATTTTGGACCTCAAAATCCTTAAACTACTTATGCTATACATGGCCCTGTGTTAAGTGAATCCCTGTTGGAAAAGGATGTTGGGGTTTTGGTGGATAACAAACTAAAATGTAGTACCAGGCAGCAACAGCTAGAGCCAGCAAGATATTGTCTTGTATAAGAGAGATACATCCTTTAAGACTTGAAGAAAAAAAGTTTAGTCTTCAAGTTCGGAAAGGGTTTTTCACTGTGAGACCTGTAAAACTATAGTAGTAGAGAATTGTACCGTGTTAGCCATAGATGAAAGTGAAGACATCTTGGATATAAAGTAATACCTTTTATTGGCTAACTAAAATGATTGAAAATGCAAGCTTTCGAAGCACTAGGCTTCTTCCTCAGGCATGATACAATACTGAATCTTATAAAGCACTGTATTTTATACATACTAGAACA
Organism: Hymenochirus boettgeri; assembly: GCA_019447015.1. NCBI lineage: Eukaryota > Metazoa > Chordata > Amphibia > Anura > Pipidae > Hymenochirus > Hymenochirus boettgeri. Next base: position 121,512,477 of record CM033475.1, on the reverse strand, counting down.
AAGACTTTCTGACATTACATAGATGTTATCTTTTGCACCCATGCCTGATTGGCAATGGCTGTCGTAAATAAAACAGTAAATACACATTCAATGATCACAGGCAGTAATAAAAGAATTAGCAGGGGTTAAATAAACAATCAAATACACTTCAACTCTAGTGTCCATGGAGGGTCTGGTATAAATGAGATATTTATGGTTTTGGGTGGTTTAGAGAATTTAGTCTGATTAACTCTACATGACATTAAGATAGAAACATATTGACACAAGTTTAGATCTTTGTTGATTCCAGAGTCCCAAATTTTTGTATAAGTTTACATTCCCATTCTAACCTTTCCTTTTGGGATCTGAAATTTCCCATAAGCACTGTGACTTTTAGGTCTTTCAGGCTGTGTCCTTGGCTGCAGAAATGGGCACCCACAGGGACATCTCGTTTATTGTTATTAATTGTGAATCGATGAGAGTTCATCCTTTGCCTCAGGGTCTGTCCAGTCTCTGCTACATAAAGTCCTGAGGGGCACCTAACATAAAGCAGGTATACCACATTGGATGATTTGCAGGAGAAGGTTCCCTTTATTTCAAACCTATGTTGGTTTCCTGGTATGGGTATCCTGTCTCCAGTGTGGATGTACTTGCAGGTTTCACACTTTTTCTGCAAACAGGGAGATGTTTCCATTTTGTGTGGGGCCTGTTAGGGAACTTTTTACAAGCATTTGTTTTAAGTTGGGTGGTTGTCTGTAAGCTAAGAGAGGGGGGTCTGGGAATATTTCTAGTAATCTGTTGTCCTTTTGTAAAATGGGTTGGAGTTTCTTGGCGATGTTTCGTAGTATTTCCATTTGTGGGTGGTATGTAACAACCAGTGGGATACGGTCCTCCTTTTGGATATGTTTGTATTGTAGCAGGTTGTTTCTGGGGATGCTGGTTGCTTTCTTGATCTGTGTTTCTGTAATGGACTGACTGTATCCCTGTTTTGTAAAATCTTTTTTGAGCTGTTCCAGGTGCAGACTTCTGTCTGTAGAGTCAGAGCAAATCCTGTTGTATCTTATACCCTAGCTGTAGATAATGGAGTTCTTTATGTGTTTAGGGTGAAAACTGTCATTACTGAGGTATGTGGGTTGGTCTGTAGGTTTGCGATAGATGGATGTTTGTATTGTGTTTCCTTTAATCTGTATTGTGGTGTCCAGAAAGCTTATTTCGGTAGGTGAATAATTCATTTTGAGTTTAATGGTGGGGTGGAAATCATTTGGAAGTGCAGTAGGTCATCTTCGCTTGCAGTCCAGATGATCAGAATGTCATCTATATAGCGGAAGTAGGCCATGGGTCTGATGGGGCATGTTGAAAGAAAGTTTTCTTCTAAATTTGCCATAAATAAATTTGCATATTGTGGCGCAAATTGTGTTTCCATTGCCCCACCCATCTGTTGCAGGTATAAATCCTGCTTGAATGAGAAGTAATTGTGGGTTAGTTATAAACTCCATTAATTTGGCAATTGGTAGTGCAGGTATGTCCAGTTTTTTAAGATATCTCATACAAGCTGAAATACCATCATCATGGGGAATGTTGGTATAGAGAGACTCTACATCCAATGTGGCTAAAATGGTTCCATCAGAATAAAACAGCAGAAATATCTGTACTCTCACAAGGACTGTCATTCTGCCCAGCAAAATCCATAGACAAAATCCAGCTATGCAGTGACATTCTTCAGGAGACTACGACTTAAAGAGCACTTCCACAATAAGTTTTTTAAGATATCTCAGACAAGCTGAAATACCATCATCATGGGGAATGTTGGTATAGAGAGCCTCTACATCCAATGTGGCTAAAATGGTTCCATCAGGTATATGATCAATGGCTGCTAGTTTATTTAGGAGGTGTGTAATATCCTGAATAAAACTGGATGTATTTTGTACCAGGGGTTTCAGTATACTCTCAATTTTGGGGAGCATATAGAAGCATCCCACTCTTGGGTCTTCAGGTATTAAAGGTAGCACACTGTCTGTGATCCTGGTAGGAAAATTATTAACCAGGGTTTTAAGTTCTTTCTTATAACAGTCCATAGGATCCCCCTGTAATTTGGCATAGTGTGAGCTGTTTGATAGCTGCCTTTGGGCTTCTTTTATATAGTCATTAGTGTTCATTATGACTATAGCGCCTCCTTTGTCAGCCGGTTTTATAATAATATCTCTGTTCTCTCTCAGGGATTTAATTGCTTTTTGTTCCTTTCTGCTTATGTTGTGTCTCTCTGCTTTGTGTAGAAATGTAGATGTGACCCTCTCTCTGAAATTGTTAATGTATGTGTCCAAAGTAGGGTTGTCTCCAGGTTTAGGGGTCCAAACAGATCTTTTTAGCGGATTAATATGCCGTGATTCAATGTTGGTGTTGTTGGAGTCCTTATTGTGGAAGTGCTCTTTAAGTCGTAGTCTCCTGAAGAATGTCACTGCATAGCTGGATTTTGTCTATGGATTTTGCTGGGCAGAATGACAGTCCTTGTGAGAGTACAGATATTTCTGCTGTTTTATTCTGATGGAACCATTTTAGCCACATTGGATGTAGAGTCTCCCTATACCAACATTCCCCATGATGATGGTATTTCAGCTTGTCTGAGATATCTTAAAAAACTGGACATACCTGCACTACCAATTGCCAAATTAATGGAGTTTATACTAACCCACAATTACTTCTCATTCAAGCAGGATTTATACCTGCAACAGATGGGTGTGGCAATGGGAACACGATTTGTGCCACAATATGCAAATTTATTTATGGCAAATTTAGAAGAAAACTTTCTTTCAACATGCCCCATCAGACCCATGGCCTACTTCCGCTATATAGATGACATTCTGATCATCTGGACTGCAAGCGAAGATGACCTACTGCACTTCCACCAAAAATACAATGATTTCCACACCACCATTAAACTCAAAATGAATTATTCACCTACCGAAATAAGCTTTCTGGACACCACAATACAGATTAAAGGAAACACAAAACAAACATCCATCTATCTAGATAGCTTCCTCAGGCAGCTCCGATTGGAGTGAAACGCGTAGTTGTGACTGCCCCACACTCGGCATGCTTTTGCTGTTTATATACACACCAATGTTACTGTGACTACACGTATCCTTGCTAAATCCAGGGAAGATCTCAAGAGCCAATGGCCACTGCCGGTCACTGAATTGGACTGCCAGGGAGATCGATCAATAAAGGAATTGCCTGGAAGCTATGAGTATCTAAGCCGGAATATCAAGCAGACGCTGACTGCACCTCCGTGAAGAGCTACATTGGAGGATATAGGCTTGCATCGGGAACGGTGTAGTATAACGCTTGCTTTCAGTCTATTCGAGTGTATTTTATGGCTGCCGAGTGATTGGAGGCTCTGTTTTTTCTTCTGTGTGCGCACACATTTTTGCTATATAAGAAACCTCTTTTTTGATACATTTTTAGAGACTCTTCCCCTAAAGGGGATGGTTTTATGAGGAACGGGACTTATCTACGTGGATCTGGATTTTTTACTATATTGTGATTGAATCTTGTTTTCCTTTATGGTGGATTTTACCCTCATACTGTATACAGATTTGTTTTATATTGCTGGCATCTATCCCCCCTATATATATGTGTGTTAGGAAGGGAGGTTTTTTTAGGGGTACTTATGCAGTAGCAGAGTGGGTAACTTATTTTAGGTTAAGCTGGCCAGCTATGTTTTTATATATATTTGTTTAATAAATTTGGGTTTTTGATTAATATACCTCTATCTTGGAGTTGGGTTTTTTGTAGTGCTCCGGACGCTCCCTCATTCAGTGTGTATTCTTATTGTTATTGGTTATCCCCCAGGGGTTTGTTCCTTTGGGACATATCTGGCTATGGGTATTTCTTTGCCTGATTGGGGGAACTCAGGCGCACCTGTTTTAGGTTAATTACTTTACTCTCCTTTGAGTAAAGTACAGAAGTCTGCACCTGGAACAGCTCAAAAAATGTTTTACAAAACAGGGATACAGTCAGTCCATTACAGAAACACAGATCAAGAAAGCAACCAGCATCCCCAGAAACAACCTTCTACAATACAAACATATCCAAAAGGAGGACCGTATCCCACTGGTTGTTACATACCACACACAAATGGAAATACTATGAAAAATCGCCAAAAATCGCCAAGAAACAACCCATTTTACAAAAGGACAACAGATTACTAGAAATATTCCCAGACCCCCCTCTCTTAGCTTACAGACAACCACCCAACTTAAAACAAATGATTGTAAAAAGTTCCCTAACAGGCCCCACACAAAATGGAACATCTCCCTGTTTGCAGAAAAAGTGTGAAACCTGCAAGTACATCCACACTGGAGACAGGATACCAATACCAGGAACCCAACATAGGTTTGAAATAAAGGGAACCTTCTCCTGCAAATCATCCAATGTGGTATACCTGATTTTATGTTCTAGGTGCCCCTCAGGACTTTATGTAGCAGAGACTGGACAGACCCTGAGGCAAAGGATGAACTCTCATCGATTCACAATTAATAACAATAATCGAGATGTCCCTGTGGGTGCCCATTTCTGCAGCCAAGGACACAGCCTGAAAGACCTAAAAGTCACAGTGCTTATGGGAAATTTCAGATCCCAAAAGGAAAGGTTAGAATGGGAATGTAAACTTATACAAAAATGTGGGACTCTGGACTCAACAAAGATCTAAACTTTATGTGTCACTATGTTTCTAATCTTAATGTCATGTAGAGTTAATCAGACTAAATTCCTCTAAACCACCCAAACCCATAAATATCTCATTTATACCAGACCCTCCATGGACACTAGAGGTGAAGTGTATCTGATTGTTTATTTAACCCCTGCTAATTCTTTTATTACTGCCTGTGATCATTGAATGTGTATTTACTGTTTTATTTACGACAGCCATTGCCAATCAGACATGGGTGCAAAAGATAACAACTGTAAAACTATTGGACGTTGTGATGACATGTTCATTGGATAGTTTCAAAAGAAACTGGATGAGATTCTGAAAACAAGGAAAGTTGCAGATTACTGGTATTGATACATAAAGTAGAGTTGATCCTGGGATATTTCTGATTGCCATTTGGAGAAGATTTTTTTCCCTTCATAATTCTGGTGGGTTGTTTTTTTCTGCCTACCTCTGGATCAACAGTTCGGAAGGAAATGTTGTTATTGCTGAGCAGGTTGGACTGGTGTATTTATTCAGCATCAAATACTATACTATACATCACCCTTATACTCAAGTCAGACAAAGATCCACTGAATTGCAGTTCATACAGACCAATATCCCTCCTAAATACCAATTATAAACTTACAGCCCAAATCCTGGCAAACAGGCTGAAAAAGGTATCAATTCAATTGTACACCCAGACCAGACTGGGTTCATTCCCAGGAAATCCACTTTCATAAATATATGCAAAACCTTAATACACAACCAAATTGACAACAACAATGCAGGTACTAGGGTCCTGCTAGTTCCACATGCCCTACTGAGCCTCTATGCAGACGATATAATAGTATACCTAGCAGTCCCTCATAGATACCTACACAAGGTACAAAACCTGATAACCCAATTTAGCCCCCTCTCTTGGCTCTATACTAACTAGAACAAAATGGTACTCTTACCTATCAACCGGTTTCCAATGACCTCCCCATCCATGAGAAACCTGGTGCCTGTGGCAGACAATTTTCATTACCTCAGGATTTAAATAATCCGATCCGCTGATAGTTTTTATACTCTCAACCAAGCCCCGTTTTTAGAAATGGTACAAACCAAAACCAAGATATGGAAGACAATCTAATAGGCAGAATTAACCTAAAATTATATTGCTTTTCCAAACTATAAAACTGCCTCCTATTCGCAAAACTTAGCGAGATAAACTTAGGAACAGGTGGCCTTTAATTTTAAATGGGGACAATATAAAGGTGTATCTGTACTTGTTACAGATATGGAATATGCACATTAATGTTTATATAGGTTGTTAATAGCTGCTGAGACAGCATTTTGAGCTAAACCATTAGCCCCCTAGTGTATGGAGTAGTCAGATTGATTTTAATGTCTGTTTAGCATTTTACAGTCTAGCACTTTAGCACTTGCACTTTTCATTATTTGCACTTTATTTATTGTTGATGCGATAGTAGATGCATAAAAAGATTTTATTACAGTTTTTATCATATGGATATATTATATTAAGGCACTAGCAGTTGTACCCGGCGTTGCCCGTGTACACTTGTGGGTAAAGTATTTTTTTACGTGCAGGTGTGTGTTTGGCTTAGATGGAGAGCGGAAAAAGAAGTGCACAGTTGGTAATCATGTATTTAATAGTTATGAGTTGAGGAGGTGACATTGCTTGAGGGACATATAGCACATACATATTGCAAAACCTTATATACAACGTTATCAGTTTTTCCACTTGGAGCGTAAATATACAAATGTTGTGGTGAACCTACTCGTGAACATGCTACATGGAATTTGCCATTGGGAAAACATGTTGATTGCAACTGAATACCGCAGCACTTGAGTGACTGATGGGCGTCAGGGTGTCTGAAGCATGTGACATGCGACTCTTTGTTGTTAAAGCCGGGCTTCATTCTGTTCAGTGTGCTCAATTTTTTGCACATTTGCTAGCAGTATGTCATTATCCTTGCTCAAGGACCACTTTATATTGACTATTAGATCCCAATCAATTTTCTGGTCCGAATTGAAAGTGCCATGATGTCTTTGTTCTTTTAGTTGCAATTATCTGTGAAGTGTGTGACATGTCGGCAATATGTGTCTGTTTCTTAAGTACAGGTAATGCAGGTAATTCCTGTGTAGTCCATACCCCCCAACCGTCCCAGTTTGAATAGGTGGATGGGGCATGTCTGCGATGTTGAGGTGGGTGGGGGCACGGCATTCTAGGATGTGGACAGTCTGGGGTGTGTCTGTGATGTTGTGGTGTCCAAGAGGCTTAGACATGACATTTGGTGGTCACGATATTTGGGGGCATGGCCATGCAGTTTCAAAGTGTGGGTGTGGCCATGCGGTGTTTGGGTGTGTGTGTGATGTTTGGGGGTATGGACATGATGTTTGTGTATGTGGGTGTGATTCGGGAACAGACCTGGGATGTTTGGAGGTGTGGCCATGATGTATGGGGGCAGACCATAATTTTTGTTTTTTTGGGGGGGGTAACCACAATATCTGGTAGCGTAGTTATAAAATTTGGGGGCATGGCAGTTATCTTTGGGGGCGTGGCCTTGATGGTTGGCAATATCTGGAGGCGGGGTCACATTCCAGGAGGCTCTGCTTTAAATTTCTTAGCATGGCAATAGCCACAAAGAACAGAAAATGTGGTTCATTTCACCAATAGTAACATAGTCTTTCCAGGGCTTAAATTTTAAAACCTTCCAGGGGCAAATTGTAATGTGTTATAGACCTTAAGGAACATGTCCCTCTGTTATAGAAGATGTTGTTCTGTGTCTGCAGCTCTCTGAGTTGTGTAGCCGTACATTACGCTGTTGTTGTGTCACTGAAGTGGACTCTGTGTCTGTGTTGTTGAAGTCGGGCAGCACACAGAGCCCAGGCCCTTTATCTGAGTTACTGAATTGGGGAATCACATTCTGCAAGTGATGTGCAGGCTTTTTATTGGTTAAACTGGACTTTATGGGCATCGCCGTTATGTTGAGTCATTCAGGGGTGTGGCTGTTTGGTGAGCACATACATACATACAAGATTTCTGCTTTATATAGTAGATTGTTTCCACTTATTTGAAATTCCACTATTGATGTCATTTGTAAGGGTGTGTCTTAAAATTTAAATTGTTCACAGTGTGTGATCATATTATGGCTTGATAAAGGTCTGAGAACCTGACTAAAGCGTTGCTGATTGCAATTGTTACTGCACTTTGTTGCACTTGCACAAAATAAATTTTAAAGGGCATGTCCACCCCCAAAACTATAATTTAACCCAATACTGGCCCCACTTTGAAGTTTAAAATAAACCTTACCTTACATCTCTGCGCCTTATGGTTCTCCAACTATGCCTTTTCAAAGTCCAGGAAACTGAAGACTCCAAGCTGTCTGTGAGTCATCTGCTCCATGGGTGTTTCTAGTGACGTCAGGCACGTCTGTGATTGGCTGCCTCTCAGCCAATCACAGATGCGGCTGAGGTCCGGCCCCAGTTTGCAAGAAGAAGGCTGTATAGAAATCGGGGGACTTGTTTAAAGAAATATTGCAGCAGTTGGGGGTGGGTAGGGGTTACCTACCTTACCCCCAAAGTTGGTTTTGGGGGGTGGACTGCTCTTTAAAAAAGACCCTTGAGTGCACGCTTATCATTACTACTTTTGGATACCTATTGTTGGCGTAGCACTAGGGCAAGACAAAGATTGAAGAGTGAGTGCCCAAGATTACCACTATTTGCTCTCTCACTTTTTGATGGTAATGATTTCCTGTTACCTCTAGTTAAAGTGATTCCATTGTTCATGTTGAACTCCCTGGCTATTTTAAATAAAACAAGTAAAAAAAAAAAAAAGGAAATATCCAAAACATCTGTATGGGATGTTTTATCGCTATGTGGGAGTCCCCTCTTAGTTGCGTTGTCTGCATTTGTATTGTATTGTTGCGTTAAAGACGTGAGCCCCACTGTATACATATAATAACTGCCTTGCTCCAATGGAAACTGTGAGAGCACTGATTGTACAGGGTCAGTATGAATGTTTTGAAATAATAGTAAGTTACCACTTGAGGGAGTACTTGATGTTTGGGATCACCACTAGAGGTCACTGTGTATTGAGGGTACAAAAGGTGTGGAAAATACTGAACCTGCAACACTTGACAAAGACCTGCAAGCTGAAACATAACCTAGTATGAGTCTTGTGAGGAAACGAGTAAAAAGTGTGTTTTGCTTTGGGGTGGCATATCAGCCATGATAAATAGAAGTGTGATTTACGCATGATCTGCCTATAACCTTTTGCCTGATCCTCACCTGTGCTTGTCAATGATATTGCTGTTAGGCTCAATTTATAAAATTACACTGAATGCACCATATTAAAATCATTTCAGTGCAACTTGTATGTCCCTGTAGTAGTTTGTATGGTCCAGCTGCATGGATATGGCTTCATGTAGGTAAATTGTCAGTTAAGCTACCTCTGCTTTTTAGGTGCTGTAAGTAGTGGTATATACCGTAGGGTATAAGTGTTTAACAAATTTGTATACTTCCTCCGTGTGAAGATGTGTTTTTTGAATCAACAGCATATCAGGTTTGGATAGTTTAGCTTCCTTTAGTAAGGAGCCAGCATTTGGTTGGAGAACTTAACCCTTTTACATTTTAATTAATTTGGTCCTCTCGTCCATCATGGAACGAAGAAGTGGTAGCTATATAACTTATTTTAAGACATGAATCACTAATACAAATTATTGTGGAGGGAGGGGTATCCCATGGGAGACTCCCCCATCCTCTGTCTCACACAATATTCTTATCTTACATTATACTGTAAATAAACCATAAATTGCATATATTTAAAGAAAAACTTGTTTAATATCTTAACTATATTCAAACTGTGCGTACTGTCAGTATGTGGATCAATTACTGTGTGTTGGGGAAGAGGGCTCGATTCCTCTATGAACCAGAGAAGATAAACATTTTTGTGGCCCCTTCAGGTCCTAAAGTGAACAGGCAACAGTGGACAGTCTGAGTGAGGAATTTTAATTTACTTCTTTATAGGTTTATAGTTTAAGGAGCCTTAATTTCCAATTGCTTGGGTACATATATTAGATATGGGCTTATGTCCATTTGCAGCCTTATTTTTTTTTTTGGCTCCATGGGGTTTGCTATTAAAGGTCTACACTGAACTGTGTGCAGCCATCAAGATATAATACCATTCAATCTTGGCATTCTGGGTATATTGATGTAGAACTCAATAATATTTTATAACTTTATAACATAAACCAAGACGTATCTTCTTGGTGCCACCTCAAGGGCCACAATTGTCTTAGGTCATGGTCTTGTCTATTAATAATTGTAAATTTAATAGTTATTTCCATGGGACTAGGTCTGTCTGTGGGCTCTCGGCCATGTCTAGTCCCCCATATATATTGATATATTGTATAGTTACAGCAGGAGGGGTGGGGGTGGGGAGAAGAAGGATACAGAAAAATGTATTATGAAAGGATTGAGAATTAGGGAGGTTTTTTTTCCATGTTGTTTTCATATACAATCTGTGGCTTGTATCCACTTGCAGGGCATCCAATATAGATATAGATATATTATATTTCAGGTTGGACCCTATGAGTATCAGCGTTTTAGTGCATTGGTTGGCATTTGTGTCTAAAGTATGTTTATAACAAGTTCCCAATAGATACTATTGCTAGCCAGGGGGTCACCCCATTGATGCAGAAGAGCTCCCAGCTCTGGGTGCAGGGATTGATATAAATGTGGGGGATCTATCGAATTGGTTGGCGTCTTTTAGTATAGTTAGGAACTATACTAGCTTTAGTTGGTGGGTACTCATGCATAGGTAAGGCCTCAGGTAGGCTGTATTGTTACCTTATATAATACCCCAGGTTTCAGTTAGGGACACAAATGTAACACATCCCACTCCACCCCCCCATACTAGGAAGACAGTGGCATAACCTTTGAAGTAGATTCATGTGAACCAAAGCTTTTACATTTTCAAAATATGGACTTTAAAAAACACAACCAAAGGTCTCCCCCGTTAGGTTGGTGTCACCTACACTGCCCCTCGCAGGGGTGTAAATCTGTTAACTTGTATGTGTCCAGGGGGTCTGGGCTCCACCGTGGTCCATTCCGGTCTTGGTGGTGAGATTCTGGTCAGTCGTGACTGAGTATGTGGGATCTGTTTAGCAAGGTGATTATTAGGGGTCGCAGTTCCCTTTTTCTTGCCACAGTTCATGCGGATAGGTTTTGGTATAATGGTCTAAGAGCTCCCTCATATTCCAGATTAGTTATGCATATGGCTGCTATAATGATAGCTTCTTTAGCTTTATAATAATGAAGTTTAAATGTCACATACTGTGTTTGTTCTCCTTGTTAATCTAATGTTAATCCGATAGGATCTATTCTTTAAATTTTCTTGTGTGTCCCTTATTAAAGGGCATCTCCACTTTAAAAACTAGATTTTGCCATAATGTTCTTTAGGTTTGTCCACCCCCAACCGCTATAATAACGCTAAAAAAAACCTTTCAGATATCTACTTACAGACCCTTCGCTCCCGCAAGTCTCTTCTTCCCTCTCTGCTAATAGGAAACAGCAGAGAGGGGCCTGACCGGCAGCCCTGACCGGTCAGCCAATCACAGAAGCGGCTGCTGGCTAAGAAGAATAGTTGCTGGAGCTGTAAGTAAATATCTGAAAGTTTTTTTTTGCGTTATTATTGCGGTTGGGGGTGGGCAACCCTAAAGGACAATATGGCAAAAGCCTTTAATGCTAGGAGAAAGGGGTGGCAAATGGGATCCGGAGGGAGGTGGGGAAACGGCTCCCCTGTGCATGTCAGCATCCCTCCCGGAGGCTTCACAAAAGGCAGAGACCATAGGACAGGAAGACAGCCACTGCTCTTCAGTTTCCTGGACACTGGACAAGGACTACAGGTAAGGATTTTTTAAAACTATACAGAGGGGCCAGCACTTGGGAAAATTTTAGATTTTGGGGTGGACATGCCCTTTAACTGTATGTCTCGGTTTTTTTGCGGGTCTCTTGTTCGGCCTGTTGGCAGTAGGCCGCCATGTGGTCTGTTGAAGTTTTCAGGGAGGCCACTCAGGGAGGCAATTTCGGTCTTGACTTCCTGGATGATCTGCGATTGTGAGTATTGGATTCTCTTTCCTATGTTGTGGAATACATCAATCAATAGATTTCAAATCCTTCTTGGTGCAAGTGTTTCTGTGCGTATATTATAGTATTTGACGTTGAATATAAATAGTCTATCTGTTGTATTCAATTAGATCAACTGGACTTGAAATGTAGTTCTTGAAGACGTTTCGCTAGTCATCCGACTGGCTTTCTCAATTCAGAATGACTTGTACAAGAATCTGTGGCAATTATGTACCCTGGAAAATCCCAATTAGCATATCACAGCCAGGTGTTAAGGGTGTGATGTGATAGAAGTGGCTAAGAGGTGTTATAGGGAACGCCAGAGTAAGGTGTTAAAACAGCATTGTACATGGCAGACAGTTGGTGTCGAACCCCCCCACCTCTATTTAGGCTTGGTTTCTTTATTTTCACATAAATGGCCTCCTTAACACCTCTCTTGAACCAGTCACGTTCCTTCGCCAGTATGTTAACATTACAATCTTCAAAGGTATGTCCTTTATCCTTGAGATGCAGATACACGGCTGAGTCCTGTCCCGAGGAATTGGCTCTTCTGTGCTGGGCCATACGTTGATGCAGTTTCTGTTTGGTCTCCCCCACATACAAATCAGAGCATTCTTCACTGCACTGCACCGCATATATGATGTCGCTTTTCTTGTGTTTTGGTATTGGGTCTTTTGGATGTACCAATTGCTGCCTCAGTGTGTTGTTCGGTTTAAAGCAGACAGGGATACGATGTTTTTTGAAAATTCTTCTTAATTTCTCGGAGACCCCGCTACATATGGGATGACCATGTTCTTCCTCCTGTCTTGCTTTTCCCCTTCACTGTTGGTATTTGTGTTCTTTTCTTTCCTTCTACTTCTTTGGACAAAGGCCCAGTCTGGATATCACAAGTTTTAAGGGCTCCTCTGAGATGTTTCATTTCTTTAGCCTTCGCCTCTGTGCTAGTGGGGATGTTCGCGGCTCTGTGTTGCAGGGTTCTGATGACACCAGCTGTGATCTAAAGGGTGGTGGGAGTCAAAGTGTTTGATGTTTGACTCCCACCACCCTTTAGATCACAAGCTGGGTGTCATCAGAACCCTGCAACACAGAGCCGAGAACATCCCCACTAGCACAGAGACAGGAGGAAGAACATGGTCATCCCATATGTAGCAGGGGTCTCCGAGAAATTAAGAAGAATTTTCAAAAAACATCGTATCCCTGTCTGCTTTAAACCGAACAACACACTGAGGCAGCAATTGGTACATCCAAAAGACCCAATACCAAAACACAAGAAAAGCGACATCATATATGCGGTGCAGTGCGTGAAGAAGGCTCTGATTTGTATGTGGGGAGACCAAACAGAAACTGCATCAACGTATGGCCCAGCACAGAAGAGCCAATTCCTCGGGACAGGACTCACGCCGTGTATCTGCATCTTAAGGATAAAGGACATACCTTTGAAGATTGTAATGTTAACATACTGGCGAAGGAACGTGACTGGTTCAAGAGAGGTGTTAAGGAGGCCATTTATGTGAAAATAAAGAAACCGCCTAAATAGAGGTGGGGGGTTCAACCCACACTGTCTGCCATGTCAATGCTGTTTTAAACACCTTACTCTGGGCATTCCTATAACACCTCTTAGCCACTATCTAATCACACCCTTACACCTGGCGTGATATGCTAATTGGGATTTTCCGAGGTACATAATTGCCACAGATTCTTGTACAATCATTCTGAATTGAAAGCCAGTCCGGATTACTAGCGAAACGTCTTCAAGAACTACATTTCAAGTCCAGTAGATCTAATTGAATACAACAGATATACCATGACCTGGATGATGAGAACCTTCACAAGAATATAAATAGTCCATCCAGTCCAACCTACTCAGCAATACCCACACTTCCTGCCTAACTGTTAATCTAGAGGAAGGCAAAAAAAACCCCACCAAAATTATGAAGGGGGAAAAAAATCCTTCCTGACCCCAAATGGTAATTGGAAATATGCCTGGATCAACTACACTAGTATCAATACTATTAACATGCAACAGTCCTTGTTTTTAAAAACTCATCCAGCTTTTTTTTTTCTTTAAAACTTTCTAAATGAACCTGCCATCACCACGTCTAATGGAAGACTGTATTACCGCTCTTACAGTAAAAAAAATTTCCGAACTTGAAGACTAAACTTCTTTTCTTCAAGTCTTAAGGGATGTTTGCTCTGACAAGTCCTCTGACATGTTCTTTTGGTGAACAATGCCTCAGACATTTTATTGTATGGCCAGTTAATGTATTTATACACAGTAATCATATCCCCACGCAAGCACCTTTTCTCTAGTGTACATAATTGTAACTTATCCAGCCTTTCTTTATATTTTAGCTTCCTTATTTTCTAAATAACCATAGATTGGCAACTGGATTATCGAAATGTATAGGAATTCAACATATTCAACAATCTATCTGAGGTACTGATGTTTCCATTAAACTTTTACAGCGCAAAGCATACTGGATATTCCAACTTAAGAGTTTGACTCCTCTTGGCCTTAATCAAGAGATGGACTTCAGTGTATTTATATAGTAATTGCTCTACTTACTAGGAGAAATGGACTTTTATCCCTAAAATGTACTTTGAGGGTTTAAACTCCACCCCCATAAGAACATCTTTTAGGAAGAATGGCCTCTTCACAATATGTTAATATATCATAGTTTGTCCTATGAATTCATAAATGTATGCCTACTATGCCTCATGGAAACTGAGCAATTTAGAAACCTGTTCTGAGCCTGGGCATTGTGCAGGATTTCAGATTAGACTTATATATTTCAGATTTCAAACTATTACCATTTAGGGTTTGGGGGGGCGATTTACCTGTATGTAAGTTTTCATTTTGGGGCTGGACTTGCCCTTTAATGGGGTTTTCTCTAGACTTTTTATATTTCTATGTGTTTCACAACTTTGAATGATCTAGTCTACAATTGTGTGAACTGTACTATATGCATCTACTTACCTTGTTTGGAAATTTTATATATTAAACAATATTCTGGTTCCTTTATTTGAGTCTATTAGCAATCAGTGGATGAAATATATAAGTTCAACTCATTTTTGCAATAGATCAAATACCCTGGCCAGGGTACCGTAATGATAATAAAGAAATACTAACTATATTGTTAGCTCTATACTAGACTACAGAATGGATGTTTAATAAAGGTTAAGTGACACTACTTATTTATTGGTTGACTGCCACTGATGTGGTGAAGCTACACGGAGGATGAATGCATATGATTTAATCACACAATGACGGGTCACGTAGACAGGCCCCCTCAGTGACGTAAGTAGTTTGCACACTTTATTAGGACTTTCCGATGTTCTGGTTATAGGCCGCGGTAGAAGCCTCGAAACGTGCCCAGCTGTCCTCCCCCATATCTCCTGGTCCTCCATCACTCCTATGCAAGATCCTTATGCCTTAGACCCACCTTATACGCACTACTCTTTCTGATTGCTGGGGACAGGTATTGACTGATAGCTACAATACAAGCAATCCAATTTTACAACTATATTTAGTGGAAGTGCTACTGATCTGGTCAAACATTTATACAAACATAGAAAAGATAATCAATGCACATTCATAGGCCCCATACAATATCATTATCTGCACACTGGCATACTTTATAAACAAAGGGGTTTTAGTATACATTACTGTGATCACATGTATGAAAAGCCTTCCAACCACGTCAAGGTAAGGTCCTAACTGAAAGGTCCTAACTTCTAACCTTTTTTACTTCAATTACCATTAGCAAACTTTTTCATTTCTCATAGTTGTGCACTGGATCCATATAACAGGCTCTCACTTCCCCCCAGCCCTTTGACTTTTTAAAATGAGGGAAGAGGTCATCCATCCAGTGCTTTATATTAAAGGAATAGGACCTCCCATAAAAGGGGCATGTTGGGGGTGCTATAACCAAATGGAAGCTTGACCTGGCTTCCCAATAAATACATACAATACAAGGATTGTGGAAGCACTCCAATTATTGACTGATAGCCTTTGACATTATATTCATATGAATAAGCGAATCACCAGAAACCAGGGGAACCAAATACGATAATCCTGCAAGTTTGAGTATAGACCCAGGCTATCCTGCTACACTGTGCGGTTCAAACTAAACAGCTCCATTGGGTGACCTAAGATACTAAACAGGATGCAGATGAACATGCTATGTTCATATTAATTATTATTCCCATGACAAGTTTCACATTTAAAGCTACTTATGTTATGACTAGGGAGCATGGAATACTGATCAAATTTTTCAGATTAAGGTGAGGTGGGGATAAAGGTGCTAAACGCTCCCCACAGAGTATGAATATAAAATAAAATAGAGCCTTCTTATAACAGAAGGTACCTCACAGCCTCATGTTATTATAATAGCATTCCCTTAATAATCTAACATATAAACACGTATTTCTCACTTTCACATGTTTGAAAACGACAACTCCCAGTGTTCTGTGTTATCGGTAAGTTTCTCCTTTATGTCCATTGGGTAATAAATGTATACAGATGAAATACAGCATAATGATATAGACCATGGGTGTTGAACGTTTCACATGTTTAAAAACTACAAATCCCAGCATTTTCTGGCTACACAGAATGCTGAAAATGTTGTTTTGATACATCCTAGAATAGAGATATTTTTCATGCTTTAGAGATTCCTACCCAAGGGCTTGAATATGTAAGTGATCCATCTGCTCTTTCCTTACATACATAACTATTACACTATTGGCCTAGGGAAGGATTATTTAGGTCACTTCAGCCAGTAGGAGTCATGAACCTTACCAAACTTGCCCTCCCTTTCCTATTGCATCTACCTGCCAATTAGAATCCAGAGGGACTATGTGTAATTAACCTGCAGGTCTGAGAACAAACCCAAAAAATCCAGCAAAAATATGCAGTTCAACCTAAACAGCACCATTGGGCAACCTGACACCCTATACAGGATCCAGATTAACATGCTAGGTACATACCTATTAGTAATTGCTACAGCAAGTTCCAGATTTACAACTTTTTAATAACTGCTTTTTATTCCAGTATTAAAGGGACACTATACTGAAAAAATGACTTTGCCTCATCTTAAAGGTTATCTCCACTGAGGAAAAAGGATTTTTTTTGGTTTATTTTAAAGTACACCATCCCCCAACCCTCCCCCTACCTTTTTTCCCAGAATTACCCTTTGTTTGCTTGCAGCAGCATGGAAATGTTGTGCTGGTTCCTGGGGGTGTGTCTTCCCCTGTGCTGGGAGTGCTGTCACTCAATGTGCATCATCATGGTAGCAGACACACCCACGCTGCAGTAAAGAAATCCGTTCCTCCCTGACAATCTAAGTTCATTTTTACAGCTGATCATGCAGGGAGAGACAGGGGAGGAAAAGTTAAACCCTCTTTCCACAATACTGTAACAAAGGAGGGGGAACTTGTGTTGTTTTTAATAAAGATTTGTTTGTGTCTAACTCTGAGACACGCACTAAAGGAACACGCGCGTCGGACATTTCCCAGGCAGGCAGTCACTGAAAGTGGGCAGACCTGCACCATCCACAGCGTTCAGGGAGAAACTCATTGGATTTCTTCTAAGCTACTGCTCAAAGACACAGGATACTGCAGGTACATTTCCACCTTACACATATCTATCCTTACAACACTTTTATCAGTGGAGATACCCTTTAATCTATAATTAAATACATAAGTAGCACTGATTTACGTATGTTGCTGCATGCCTTCAATCCAGCACACATTTTGTTTAGGAGCAGTATCACCCTTCTCTTTCTTTTAACCAGTCCCACTTTCATCCGACCTGACTTTTTTCCCACAAACCAACTGTCAAGCCTGCACACAGCATTTCAACTGTCAAAACTCTTGTCACCATTCCAGCAACAGCAAAACTACTCACAGAAGAATAGTTTTTGAGAGCAAGGAACTTGATTGACAGTTGAAATATAAGAAGTTTTAGATTTGAAATCTAAAGAAATAGGGGACAGGTCAACAAAAAAATGATACAGTGGTGGTTGGGAAGAATTATAGTTCCCAGTTATGGTCAATTTAAAATAACCTTTGTTTTGGTATAGGTTCCCTTTAAATCCGTGGTATACTTGCCTGGCTTTACCACTAAGCAAAAGGCTAAGGACTTGCAAGGAAGCACCTTCATCCCAACCATTAGTAATGGCTGCCAATTCAAATACTGAAAAAATAGGGAGAATAAATGGTATTAAAAGCACCGCTGCAACCAATTTGTAACAGATCACTGCTTTATGATTATAGGTAGCATGGCACACAGTGTGTTACTCTGCTGCTCTCGCACAAAGCAGACAGTGCATTTACTTTCTTTAAACAAGATACACCACTTTAAATTACATCTAACAGTAAGTATTGCAATGATTTAAAAACAAAACAAACAGTTTACCCACATAACATATGCAGTAAGGGAGTATGTATGTATGTATAATTTTATTTATAAAGCACCACTTGGGTATGCAGCGCTGTACATTATAAAATACAGACAGGGTTATTGAATTAAAGTTCTTATTGTTTAAAATGGTGCTAATTTTACCCCAACTAATCAGTTGTTAGCTTTCAAATGTTAAATAAGATATGATTTGTTGGGGCAAATTAAGCACCATTTCAAACTATAAGAACTTTTATTGAATCCCCCTAAGAGTATACAAACAAGCGGATAAGTGCAAGCCATTATACAGATAGATTAATATTAAATTAAATACAATTTCATACATCGGTTAAGAAAGCAAATATATAAATTATGTATAAATAGATATTAGTGAAACAAGCCTCGACACATTAGGAATGAGATCCCTGCCCGGAAGAGCTTACAATCTAAGTGGGGAGGACAACATACAGATACAAGTGGGGTGGGTGGGTACAAATTGCTTAAAAGGGCTAACAATCATTTGTTGTGCTGATGCTCAGAAAGGTAAGATAACAGTCTAGATTTGAAAGCATTAATGGATGTCACCAGGTGAAGCGAGAGAGGGAGAGAGTTCCAAAGGTATGGAGCAGCAAGAGAGAATGGTTTAAGGCGGGAGGCAGCGGTTTTTGTTGGGCGTGCAGAAGATTTCCTTGCGAGGAACGGAGGGCACGGCCTATAACATAAGGGACCAAGAGAGAAGATAGCAGTCCCTACCAACAGGTGGTAACAGGATCTTGTGTTGCAGTCAATCATCACACTGTGCAAGGGATCATTCCATGCAGATCAGTCCCATCAGGAGCACACACCACACATTTCTATCTACTTTTACTTAGCCATAGAGAGCAGGGATGTCTTGTCTTTTATTACTCATATACCCCCTGCAGGCTTAAGGTGGTTTATAAGGAGCCTTGATGTATATGTCCATTATAATACACATCAAGTCCTGTGTTATACTGACATTACCACTTCCTTTCAGTATTCACATGGAGACCCCTTAGCAGACACAGGTGTGTGGTTTAAGCTACCATTTTGACTATACCATATTAAATAGGAATCTCAGCTCTGTAAGTAAGTGTATATATTTTGTCTTATACCTAATTTAAGTCAGTGCTATACATTCTATACATTTATTCATGGTCTTTTAAATGATATATATTGTATTATATGTATATATACATATGTATATGTTATATAGTATGATGTATTAGGTATAGCAGGAACGTGGTTGAACAGTTTTCACGACTGGGCTGTAAATTTAGAAGGATATGCCTTGTTTAGGCAGAAAAAAGGAGAGGGGAAAGACTATCAGGGAGATTCAATAAAAGTTCTTATTGTGTAAAATGGTGCTAATTTTGCGCCAACCAATCAGATCTTATTTAACATTTGAAGCTAACATCTGATTGGTTGTAGAAAAATTAGCACCATTTTTAACGATAAGAACTTTTATTAAATAACCCTGTATGTGTTTATAAATAATTATAAGAAACAGCGCACTCCAGTCTTTCAAGATTTCTAGTGTGTTTATTCACACGTGTAACGTTTTCGGTACCCGTGTGGTACCTTCTTCAGAAGAAGGTACCACACGGGTACCGAAACGTTACACGTGTGAATAAACACACTAGAAATCTTGAAAGACTGGAGTGCGCTGTTTCTTATAATTATTTGTGATTGAGCGGCCTGTGGCTATGGCCTAACAGCTGCACCCAGCACCTTTGAATTTACTTAAGGGGAGTGCAGTGACCAAATACTTACACTTCTGTATGTGTTTATGGTAAAAAAAGAATTGAAGCCAAATTTAAAAAAAGAGATAACTGGTGATATGGATGTTAAAGCAGAGGCAATATGGGTGGAGTTAGGCAACAGGAAAGGGGGAAATGCCATTGATGGTGTCTGCTATAAGCCGCCAAATGCTAGCAGGGAGGAAGTGAGTCAGCCTTATATGCAGTTGGCAAGGGCTGCAAGTTTGGGGAGTGTACTCATTATGGGGGACTTTAATTACCCCGACATTGATTGGTGGAGTGAAACTGGGCAAGCAGTTCCTGAATTTGCTGCAGGATAAATATCTCTCACAGGTGGTTGAAATTCTTACTAGAAAAGGAGCTCTGTTGGATCTGGTAATATCTAATATCGCGGAGCGTATTATAGCTATAAAGGTAACTGGAGGCTTAGGGAATAGTGATGTTGGAGTATGTTACCGAAAGGAAAAGTGCGCTTAACAGACTTTTAAAGGATAAGTATACTCAAAAAAACAAATAAAGTTTAAATGGTAGTTGAATCCCTAACTAACCTTCCCCCCCTTTTTTTTAGGTCCCTTCAGAGCCTACATGTGCCCTTGTAAAAAGCTGGCAATCTTGGATCATGTATGCAGTCCGGTAAGCTCCACACCCCGAGAGCGACGTGACGTTAGCATGCGCGTGGTAACGTCACTTGGCTCGGGTGGCGCGCACACGTACGGATTGAACTGCCACTGAATATTTGGACACAAGTTGGAAACGAGGTCCAGCATGTCTCGGGGGGTGGAGTTTACCGGACTGCATACATGTTCCAAGATGGCCAGCACTTTACACTTTACACAGGGTTCTGTGTTAGGGCCGCTTCTATTTAATCTATTTATTAATGATTTGGAAGTGGGTAATTCAATATTGATAAATGTAAGGTGATGCATTTTGGACTTAAAAATCCTTGTGCTACTTATACTATAAATGGCTCTGTGTTAAGTGAATCCCTGTTGGAAAGGGATCTTGGAGTTTTGGTGGATAACAAACTTAAAGGTAGCAAGCAGTGCCAGGCGGCAACAGCCAGAGCCAGCATGGTATTGTCTTGTAGCAAGCGAGGTATGGATTCAGGAGGAAAATGTAATTCTCCCTCTTTACAAAGCATTGGAAGCCTCATTTGGATATGCAGTGCAATTTTGGAATCCTGTGTACAAAAAGGACATCTTTGAAATGGAAAGGTTCAGAGAAGGCAACTAATTAATAAGGGGATTGGGGGAGCTTGAAATGAAGAGAGACTGGAAAAGTTACAATTATGTACGCTGAGAAAAGGCGCTTGCTTGGGGATATGATTACTGTGTATATAATATATTAACGGGCCTACAATAAACTATCTGGGGGCATTGTTCACCAAGAAACATGTCAAAGGACACGAGGACATCCCTTAAGACTTGAAAGAAAAAGGTTTAGGCTTCAAGCTCGGAAAGGGTTTTTCACTGTGAGAACGGTAAGGCTATGGAACTGTCTTCCAGTGGACGTTGTAATGGCAGTTCATTGGTGGTTTCAAAAAAAAGCTGGATGTTTCTCGCAAACAAGGAATGTTGCAAGTTACTGGTATTGATACATAAAGTTAGAGTTGATCCAGGAAATTTCCGATTGCCACTTGGAGTCAGGAAGGAATTTTTTTCCCCCTTCATAAATTTGGTGGGGGTTTTTTGCCTTCCTCTGGATCACAGTTAGGCAGGAAATGAGGATATTGCTAGATGGGTTGGACTGGATGGACGTATGTCTTTATTCAACCTCAAATACTATACTATACAAGGGCACAGGTAGGCTCTGAAGGGACCTAAAAAAAAAAGGGGGGGGGGAAAGGTTAGTTAGGGATTCAACTACCATTTAAACTTTGTTTTTTGAGTATACTTATCCTTTAATTTCAGGAAAGCGAATTTTCCCAGGTTAAAAGTAGCTCTTCAGAATGTCAACTGGGATAAGGTATTATCAGGTAAAAGTACTCAACAGAAGTGCACTGTGTTTAAGGGGATTTTAAGCCAGTTCACATCTAAATTTATACCCTTGGGAAATAAATGTAAAAAAAAAAAAGAAATCCGCGCCCATGTGGCTGAATTCTGATGTAAAGAGGCAAATGGAAAGGAAAAAAGACATTTAAAACCTTTAAGTCAGAGGGAATGGAAAGGGCCTTAAGGGATTACAAAAACTGTAACAAGGAGTGTAAGAAAGCAATCAAACTAGCTAAAATTAATAATGAAGTTAGGATAGCTGAGCAAAGCACCACTAAGCGTAATATTTTTTTGAAGTATATTAATAGTAAGAAGATGATGACTGAAAATGTGGCACCATTAATTAATGGGGATAAATTAGTTACGGAGGATGTTGATAAAGTAAAAAGGCCTTAAATATTTTTTTCCCTCTGTATACACTATAGAAGATCCAAGTACAGATATCATAGAGTATAGTAGCAATAATGGTATAAAAGATGCAAGTGCACTTTGGTTAACCGAGGATACGGTACAGAAACTACTAAATAAGGTTAATATTAATAAATCTCCTGGACCGAATAAAATACATTCACGGGTCCTTAGGGAGCTAAGTTCAGTTTTATCTAGGCCATTGTTTCTTATTTTTGCAGATTCCCTCATGTCCAGATGTGTGCCTCTGGATTTGAAAAAGGCTGATGTTATTCCAATATTGAAAAAGGGTAGTCGTTCACAGCCGGGTAATTATAGTCCTGTAGGTTTAACTTCAGTGGTGGGGAAGATACTGGAAAGTTTAATAAGGGAACATATTCTAGAGTATGTTTTAAGGACTGACATTCTAAGTAGTAACCTGTATGGATTTAGGAGTAATAGATCTTGTCAAAGCAACTTGCTTGGCTTTTATGAGTAAGTAAGCAGAAATTTAGACTCTGGCATAGCAGCAGATGTAATATACTTGGATTTTGCAAAGGCTTTTGATACAGTCCCCCATAGGCGACTAATATAAAAGCCATGGTCTGTTGGTCTGGGAAGGCACATTTGTACATGGATAGAAAATTGGTTAATGAATAGGATGCAGAGAATAGTTGTTAATGGGGCTTCATCATTATGGACTGAAGTTGGGTGCCACAGTGTTCTGTGTTGGGGCCGCTTCTATTTAATCTGTTTATTAATGATTTGGAAGTGGGTATTGTCCGCAAGGTTTCTGTGTTTGCTGACGACACAAAACTATGTCGACCATTAAAAACTTCAGAGGATGTGCAATTGTTGCAGGGGGATCTAGATAGATTATCACATTGGGCTGCTAAGTGGCAGATGAGCTTCAATGTTGATAAATGTAAGGTGATGGATTTTGGACTTAAGAATCCTTGTGCTGCTTATAGTATAAATGGCTCTGTGTTAAGGGAATCCCTGTTGGAAAGGGATCTTGGGGTTTTGGTGGATAACAAACTTAAAGCCATGCCAGGCAGCAACAGCCAGAGGCATGGATTCAAGGGAGAAAATTGTTATTCTACCTCTTTACAAAGCGTTGGTAAGGCCTCATTTGGAATATGCAGTGCTATTTTGGAATTCTGTGTACAAAAAGGACATCTTTGAAATGGAAAGGGCTCAGAGAAGGGCAACTAAATGAATAGGGGGATTGGGTGAGCTTGAATATGAAGAGAGATTGGATAAGTTACAATTACGTACGCTAACGAAAGGCGCTTGCGTAGGGATATGATAAATGTGTATAAATACGCTAACGGGCCATACAATAAACTATCTGGGGCATTGTTCACCAATAGAGCATATCAGAGGACACGTGGACATCCCTTAACACTTGAAGAAAAAAGGTTTAGGCTTAGGTTTAGGCTAGTTCGGGAAGGGTTTCTCACTGTGTGAACGGTAAAGCTATGGAACTGTCTTCCAGTGGACGTTGTTATGGCAGGTTTATTGGTCAGTTTAAAAAAAAAGCTGGATGAGTTTCTGCAAACTAGGAATGTTGCAAGGTACTGGTAATACATAAAGTAGAGTTGATCCAGGGAAATTTCTGATTGCCACATGGAGTCAGGAATTTTTTTCCCCTTCATAAATTTGGTGTTTGTTTTTTTTTTGGCCTTCAATAGTTAGGCAGGAAATTAGGTTATTGCTAGATGGGTTGGACTGGATGTATGTATGTCTTTATTCAACCTCAAATACTATACTAACAATATTACGTACATACATATACACCTTTCCTATATGTAATATCCTATACCCCCACCACATTGGTAGCTCCTAAAAACTCATTGCAATCTACTATAAAGATATAAATATATATATATAATATAAAGGAAAGGGCAAAGGATATATATGTAAGTCCCATAAGTGAAAGCACACTCGGGTCTTCATCCAAAATACACTTTATTTAACACAGTTAAAACAGTTTACAAGTTTCAGCTCGCACTAGAGCTGTCCTCAAATCAAACTAAACCACGTGCAACACAAAAATCTCGCCCCCCGTCCCGGTGCAACACGTAAAAACAACCCCATTCATAGCATATAAAAACTTCTTTATACAAAACAAAATCAAAGAGCACCAACCTCTCAGGGAGTTTCATACATCCATAACCTGGGACTATATGTGAGCAGGACTTGCGTCATCATCTAGCGGCCTCCGTAAGACTGTTGCAAAAATCACTCTGGGGAGTCCCGATCCAATCAAAGACTAAGACGCGTGTTAGTTTCCCTATACTATGGATGCGTCGCACCTAGTAACCAGCGTCCCAGGCAACCATCTAGGCAAGCTCCCTCGCAATATTAGGGTCCCTCTCAAAAAAGCACATCTATCCCCAGTCGTTAATCCATCTGGAGGCTTCACTAAGATTGGGAATGTTAATCACGGGATATTGCCCTATAAAAACTATAGTTTATCTACGTCCCAAAGCGGGTCTTAAGCTGTAGGACCCCTTCAATCCACTTGACTCCCCGGACTTAGGAATCCAATTCAATGTATAAATCCCCCTAGTTCGCCTCATGTTATCCCCCCGTATAGTCCCACGAGGAAACTAAAACCGGCAGAGATCCTGGCTGTGAAAACATCTAAATACATTAACTATACAGAGAGTCCCTTGATAATCCTTATGTGCGCTAATAGTAACCCTGCATATATTTCTAATATCAAATAAATAAAACATTTTAACTGTATTTAATAAAGTGTATTCTGGATGAAGACCTGAGTGTGCATTCACTTATGGGAGTTATGTTATGAGATTGGAAGATTGCACCTGGGCGATATAGTATAGTATAGTATAGTATAGTATTTGAGGTTGAATAAAGACATACGTCCATCCAGTCCAACCCATCTAGCAATATCCTCATTTCCTGCCTAACTGTTGATCCAGAGGATGGCAAAAAAAACCCACCAAATTTATGAAGGGAGAAAAAAATTCCTTCCTGACTCCAAGTGGCAATCGGAAATTTCCCTGGACATTTTCCTCCCTTGAATCCATACCTCTCTTTATACAAGACAATACTATGCTGGCTCTGGCTATTGCCGCCTGGCACTGCTTGCTACCTTTAAGTTTGTTATCCACCAAAATTCATTAACCAATTTTCTATCCATGTACAAATGTGACTCCCCAGACCAACAGACCTTAGCTTATTCATTAGTCACCTATGAGGGACTGTATCAAAAGCCTTTGCAAAATCCAAGTAAACTACATCTACTGCTATACCAGAGTCTACATTTCTACTTACTTCCTCATAAAGCCAAGCAAGTTAGTTTGACAAGATCTATTCCTCATAAATCCATGCTGGTTACTACTTATAATGTCAGTCATTGAAACATACTCTAGAACATGTTCCCTTATTTAACTTTCCAGGATCTTCCCCACCACTGAAGTTAAACTTACAGGCCTGTAATTATATATATAGGATATTACATATAGAAATGGTGTGTACATCTCACTATTACCATTTAAATGAACATCAATAAATGTATATAAAGTATAGCACTGACTTATATTAGGTACAAGACAAAATATACAAAATATATAAACCTACTTACAGAGTTTACTCTTATTTTAATATGGGATAGTCAAAATGTGAGGTAAAACCACACCCCTGTGACTGCTAAAGGGGTCTCCATGTAATTTACTGGAAAAAAGTGGTAATGTCAGTACAACATCCAATGATGTGCTATTTGTGAAAAATGTGGCAGTCATAGCCAATGCCAAAAAAGTTTCTGTATGCTACACAGGACGTGATGTGTATTTTAAGGGACATATACACAAAATCTCCTTATAAACCACCTCCAGCCTGCAGGTGGTATCAGTGAGTAATAAAAGACAACACATCCCTGCTCTCTATGGCTAGGGGGAGAGAAATTAAAAGTAGATAAGTAGTGTGTGGTGTGTTCTCCCAATGGGACTGATCTGTTGGGTGTAATCCCTTATACATTGTGATGTCCTGATTGAATGCAACACAAGATCCTGTGTATAAGATCCTGTAACCACCTGTTGGGAGGACAGATTATTGAACTGACAATTTACCATACTGGATACAAGCTCTGAGGCAACAGATAAAGTATACACCAACTTACAAGGACACATGATACACAAGCGTGGTCAATAATTAAAGTGGTGTACCATAGGCAGGGACTACGCCATTACTACACATGTTATGTGGGGAGACTTTTTATGCTATGTTATTAAATCATTGCAATACTTACTGTTAAATGTAATTAAAAGTGCTTTATCTTGTTTAAAGAAAGTAAGTGTCTGCTTTGTGCCAGACCACCAGAGTAACCCACTATGTGCCATGCTACCCATAATCACTCCATAAAGCAGTGATCTGGTACATATTGGTGGCAGCGGTGCTGGTAATACCATTAATTCTCCCTGTTTCCTCTGTATATTTGTTCTCAGTATTAAGCTATGGAGGCTGCTACTGAAAGTATTAATTTAAATCCTCCTGTTCTTGTACCTGCAGATGAAAAGCCCCAATTAGACTCAGTAGCTCTACCAGGCCCAATTGCTAAACCTATGTTTAAACCTGATCCATTTGATGCGGTAACTGGGGAGTGGACTGATTGGCTAGAACAATTAAAATTGTCAGCCACTATTAATGGTTGTGATAAGGGTGCTCACTTGCAAGTCCTTAGCCTTTTGCTTAGTGGTAAACTAGGCAGGTTAACCAAGGATTTAATACTGAAATAAAAAGCAATAATCAGTTATTAAAAAGTGCTCTGAAGCAAGTTTTTCAACTAGATCTCTATAAAAGAGGATATAAAGGATAATACATTCCATGTATAGACAGAAATATGTGTTTGTATGTTAGATTATTAGGGCAATGCTATTATAATAACATGAGGCTGTGAGGTACCTTCTGTTATAAGAAGGCTCTATTTCTTTTTGTACTCTGGGGAGCTTTTAGTTCCTTTAACCCCACCTCTCCTTTAACCCCACCTCACCTTATAAAGCTAATCAGTATCCTGTGCTCCCAAGTCCTAGCCCCATAGCAACTGTAAATTTAGAACTTTCTGTAAATACTAATTAGTATGGACATAGCATGTTACTATGGATCCTGCATAGGGTCTCATGTTGCACAATAGTGCCGTTTAGTTTAAACCACACATTGTGGCAACATTGTCTGGGTCTATTCTCAGACCTGCAGTTCTATTCCACTTAGACATCCTGGAATCTAGCTGGCAGGTAGATGCAATAGGAAAGGGAGGGCAAGTTTGGTAAGGTTCATGAATCCTAAATAATCCTTCCCTAGGCCAATAGTGTAATAGCTATGGATGTAAGGGAAGGGCAGATGGATCACTTGCATATTCGAGCCCTTGGGTAGGGATCTCTAAAGCATGAAAAACTGCTCTATTCTAGGATGTATGATAACAACATTTTCCAGCATTCTATGCAGCCAGAGAATGCTGGGGATTTGTAGTTTCTAAACATATGAAAAGTTCCACACCAATGCTTTATATGATTAGGCTGTATTGCATCTGTATACATTTATTATCCAATAGACAAAGGAGAAACATACTGCTAACAGAATGCTGGTAGTTTTCAAACATGTGAGAGGTCAGTGAGAAATACGTGTTTCATACGTAGGCTCTATTTATTTTATATTTATACTCTGTGGGGAGCGTCTACCGCTTTTAATCCCACCTCACCTTAATCTATAAAGCTAATCAGTATCCTGTGCTCCCAAGTCATAACATAAGCAGCTATAACTGTGGAACTTGCCATGGCAAATACCAATAAGTATAAACCTAGTATGTTTATCTGGATCCTGTTTAGGGTCTCAGGTCACCCAATGGAGCTGTTTGAACACCAGGATTGCCTGGGTCTATTCTCAGACCTGCATGTTTATGCTATTGGGTTCCTCTGGATGCTGGTGACTGTCTGAGTAATACATACATAATTTCCACTGTGCACAAAGGGCACACTTTTGCTAGTAACAAACAGGCCATCATCAGGGCCTGTTTGTTAATATATATATACATACATACATACATGTCAACCTCATGCACATACATACATACATATATATATCCCTGCCGCACTGTTAAGGGTATACTGTATATAATAGTAATTTAAAAAATGTAAGAAAGAGAAAAATAAATAAATACATGTTTATATATATATATATATATAGTTTCTTGCAATACAAAAAAGGATTTGAGTTAAAGGACAACTCCACCATCTTTTAGAAAGAACGGCCTCTTTAAAATATGTTGATATATCATAGTTTGTCCTATGAATTCATTACTGTATTGCCATGTGATGTCAACTGTCAAATCCATAACTGACAGTTGCTAACTGGAAGAACCAGGAAGCAGAAACGGGAAACAGGACATTGTGCAGGATTTCAGGTTAGACTTATATATTTCAGATTTCAAACTATTACCGTTTAGGGTTTTGGGGGGTGATTTACCTGTATGTAAGTTTTCATTGGACTTGCCCTTTAAATATAAACGTCTGCCCACATATTATGCAACGTTTCGGGAGACACTGCTCCCTATCTCAAGATATGGGCAGCAATGAAACACCATCAGTACATTATGTTTTATACAGTTTCAAACAGTAAGTGATGACACACCAATCCCCCTACAAAACCCTATAAATACAGGAAATCCTACACAAAGAGGCATAAAGGGCAAGGGGGCTATATAACAAAAGCAAACAAAGTTAATCACACATCAATAATAATAAACATTAGAGAAACAAAAACAAATCATAATCCCTGTTAAGTCCCCTGGGGCCAAAGTTTGCAATTTTTTAACCCACCAAACTTCTTTTCTCTTTAATCTATCCTCCCTATCACCATGTCCTTTTTCAGGTATGACTTCAAGAACCATAAATTTAAGGTCATCCGTAGTATGACATTTTGGTCTCACCTTTGTCACCTTCATTGATCCTAGATAGACCTGGACGATTCAACCTGGAACCAATGGTCTCACCTCTTCTGGTGAAAACAGAGGAGGTGAGCCAAACTCAATAATTCCAGGATATGAATTTCTCAAATTCCAATGCCGAGTGAGAATATTTTTAATAGGAGAACTTTGCTGATTGTAGTCAGACACAAAAGCTATCCTATGAGTTTGCTGTGATCTTTTTCTAGTAGATCCACCATTGTGGTAACCATCAGATTTCTTCTGTAATTTATCAATGGCAGCAGATCAAATGTATCATATATATATATATATATACACAATACAAGAATTGTGGAAGCACTCCAATTAGGCTAATTTACAACTACATTTATCGGAAGTGCTACTGATCTGGTCAAACATTTATACAAACATAGAAAAGATAATCAATGCACATTCCTAGGCCCCATACAATATCATATTATCTGCACACTGGCATACTTTATAAACAAAGGGGTTTTAGTACACATTACTTTGTAATGTAATACTAAAACCCCTTTGTTTATAAAGTATGGCAGTGTGCAGATGATATGATATTGTATGGGGCCTAGGAATGTGCATTGATTACCTTTTCTATGTTTGTGTGTGTGTATATATATATATATATATAGTTATAAAAAAATAACAATAAAATAAATATCATTAAAATTAATTATAAGTGCCTATACAAAACTAGTGATAATAATACTAGTGAAAATAATAATGAAATACTGATGAGAAAGTCAAAATTAAATATAAAATTTACAGGCGCTCGGAGTACAAAGTCAGAGGGCTTTGTACTTTGTATAAATAAAATATGGAGAAAACATATTAAGTATATATATTTATCCTCGCACACCTGAAATCCTTTTCCCCCAAACTGCTCAACCACTAACAGTGAAATCCATAGATATGATATAACAACAGGGAGGCGCACTCAAATGAGGAAGGGGGACAACCCCGAAACGTTGTGCACTGCACTCATTTGAGTGCGCATCCCTGCTATTATATCGTATTTAAAGAAAAGATATAGTGTCGCCCACGCTCTATAAATCAAAAAATCAATATTAAATTAAGTGTACTTCGTGATAAGAAGTGATCATCTAATAATAGTTATAATACCCAGTATAATAAAAAAAAAATATTCATCACACAAACTATGTAATTGCTACAACATCTTTATATTAATAATAATATTGGTACTAATAAAACAACACAAGTTAAAACAGAAGTAAAAATACAATGCTGTAGCAAAACAACTATATTAAATACTCCAGGCAAACTATATGAACCACTCGCCTAGCTTATCTGGTGGCCCATAGCTTGAGAAAATCAATAAGAGATCAATAGGCAGTTAATTAAGGGACTTAGCAGCATGCACATGTGCAAAGTGTTGAATATAAATCGAGATTAGCTTATTTGCTTCTTATTCATCTGTTTATTAAAGGGCATCTATAGTGGGAAAATGTACTTTTTTTTCTTTCTTTCCATGTGTTCTATAATTCCCCACAACTCCCAGAGTGTCTTCACTTTTTTCAGATTCCCTCTCTGTTCTGAGATACACCAGTTAGAAGAATAAGTGATTGCATTCCTCTACTCCTACTTGGACTGTCAATCAGATCCCTGTGACGTGATCCCCCCTCCCTGCTCTGTAATAAACATTAGCAGGGGGAGAGAGGTAGTTTTGATGGTAGATATAAGGCTGCACTTGACCTCCCTTCTTAATAGCTTTCACTGATTGATGATGGGTCACAAAGTGAGAGATCGTAAACTGTACTGTTCTCTTTCTTCTTCCGTGTCTCCAGGACAGCTTGCTTTCTATTGGCCACTGTGCGTGGGTGTGTTTTTCAGGATGTTGAACTTTTAAAGGGCATGTCCACCCTTCTTAAAAATTTTCATATAATAGTCTCCCTGCTCCCCCAGCCCCAACCGGTATAGTTTTAATATCAGAAAGTGCCCCAAATATTACTTACCTTCCCTCTTTCCTCCACTGCACTGCCAGGCCCTCTGCTTGCGAGAAAATGCAAGCAGTGGGGCGGGACCGGCAGTCGCGTCTGTGATTGGCTGAGCAGCAGCCAATCACGGACGTGGCTGCCGGGAGTTCAGTGCGGCGGAGGAAAGAGGGAAGGTAAGTAATGTTTGGGGCACTTTCTGGTATTAAAACTATAGCGGTTGGGGCTGGGGGAACAGGGAGACTATTATATAAAAAGGTTTTTACTCTAGGGGGAGGGAATCTAAATTGGGAGGGAGAGGGAGGGGGAGAAGGGCTGCAGTGCGCATGCCAAACTTCTCCCAGAGGGGAGACAGGAGGCAGAGTCCTATATGTACTCTGCAGTACTCGTGGTGGGTGTTTTTTTGGACTTTAGGGGGGGATAGCAGAAGAACCATATGGAGCTGGGATGTAAAGTAAGGATTAAACTACACTACACAATGGGGCCAGTAGTGGGGGGGGGGGTTATAGTTTTGGGGGTGGCCATGCCCTTTAACTCCTACTGCACATGATAAGCTTGTCGGTTACCCGGAGTTGAGACATGGAGGAGGTAACAGAGGGGAGGGGGAAGGGGGGAGTGCTGCACAGAGATCCAACACCATGGTTAAACAAAGTTACTGACAGAGATAGGATTAAGGCAGCACAGAGTACATTAATTTAACTTTGCAAAGGGCAATGTGTTTTTTTCACTATAGATGCCCTATAAATTGTCAGATAGGATATTCTGCATAGTGTCAACATGATCATTTAACCTTAATATGGAGTTTTTACTTTTGAAAAAACAACTCAAATAGACACAGACCAATACAGTAGATAGAATTAATTATAGATTACCTATTAACCTTCACAATACCACACAGGAGTTTGAGATCTAAAACAGGGACTATTAATCACTACATTATTAGACAGCCAATACACTTTCTCTCTGGGTTTCTGGTAACAAACTCTGGGAAACTCTGCTGTGCATGAGTGCCCACAGAGAGGGCTCCGAGTGCCACCTCTGGCACGCGTGCCATAGGTTCACCCCCACTGACATATAGGAAAGGTGTATATGTATGTGTGTACTATCTCACTATAACCATTTAAATGACATCAATAAATGTATATAAGTATAGCACTGACTTATATTAGGTACAAGACAAAATATACAACAAAATATAAATTTACTTACAGAGCTGAGATTCCCATTTTAATATAGGAGAGTCAAAATGGGAGGTTAACCCATACCCCTGTTACTGCTAAGGGTTCTGCATGTGAAGTCTGCATGTGAAGTGGTAATGTCAGTATAATTTGCCATTGCAGGACTTTGTGACATGCTCTACTAAAGGGTTGGTGTATCTCCTAAAATGCCCATGTGGTAAGGGCTATGTTGGAAGAACAGAGAGGCCAAAATCCGAATGGGCAAACATAAAAAAATATTAATACTATACAGGCAAACAGTCAAGATATGAGACTCCAGTGAGTAGGCACTTTTTTCAGAATAGGCATCGAGCCTCCCAGCTTAAGTGGCAGATTTTGGAAGTGGTAAAACAAAACAGAAGAGGGGGTGATAACAGGAAAGCCTTGTTGAGAAAAGAAGCCATTTGGATAGATAAGTTGCAAACATTATCTCCTAATGGCATGAATGAAGAAGCAGGACTAAGTAGCTTAGTCTTAGCTTAGCTGTCTAGTCCATAAAAAGGTTCCTTTATAACCAGTGAACATCTTTTGTATAACGTATTTTCTTACACATTTTTTTTTTTAAAGTAATTCTATAGTGTTTATACATTTCTACTCAGGTCAGACACTGCCATCTACAGGACCAAGACAGGAATACAAGTATCACTCTGTGATGGTTTTTAAGTGAATAATGTTGCTATTAAAGTAACTATTTGTATGTTTCTTCACGGAACAGTATTATGTTCTTTTAACTTCATTTGTTACAAACACTTTTATATTCTTGTCACTACTGTATTAATATGAAAGTACACTATTTATATGACGATTTATATGACTGACACTTTTATATATATTTTTAAGGAATGATGCATTATTATAATCTTTTATTGTATTTTCACATTATGTATTTATTGTATTGCACTTGATAAACTATTACGCTGCTGAGAAAGCTTTAGTAGCGAGACGCGTTCAGCTCAACTAATCTTTGGATGTGATTCCGTTGCATGTTACCTATTCCGATTTGCCTTCCCTCTGCCTCTATTTAGTTTGGAGCTCCCATGGTGACTTACGACAGTGACTGAGACTTGCTTACAGATGAGTATTTATGGGGCCTTGCGTTAATTACAATAGATGCTTGTTGGGCGAGGGAGACTCTTAGTTATATATGTTACTAATCGGTATCCATCTTTGTATGTGTATGTGTATATGTTTTTAAATGTTTTTATTAGCACCCCATGTTATCCCCAACGATGCACAATAAAGGGATTGTTTTATAGCTCATATCTGGGTTGAGTGCCTGGCTCTTTGTTCTTATTTTTGCTGTATTGATAAACTATTATGCACTTTACAGACCTGGGTAGCCTCACTTTGGCCCAAGGCCTGCCATTCACTTTATCACATGATATGTAGGTGGAGTTTGGGGGTTTAAATGTTTGATGATTTTGTCACACTGGTTATGCCTGAGGAAGGGACAGGGAGTCCCAAAATGTTGTATCTGTTGTTTAAATTAAAAAAAACTTGGATTCACCATTGTAGTGTGCTCCCCCATATCTTCCTGGGGGACTGAACCTACCTATTTGTCTGGCAAGTAGTCAACAGCAGTGTGCTGGTGGAGTGTTTTCTGGACTGTAATGTCAGTATAACACAGGACGTGATGTGTATTGTAATGAACATCTACACCATGGCTCCTTATATACCACCTCCAGCCTGCAGGTGGTATCAGTGAGTAATAAAAGACAAGACATCCCTGCTCTCTATGGCTAGGAGGAGATAAAGTGTTAGTAGATAGCACTGTGTGGTGGTGTGCTCCTCATGGGACTGATCTGTTACCACCTGTTGGGAGGACAGATTATTGGACAGAGTTACCTTATACAAACTCTGAGGCAACAGATAAGTGTACACCAACTTGCAAGGACACACAATATACAGGCCTGGACTACTCCATTACTGCATATGTTATGTGGGGAAACTGTTTATTAAACAGTTATTAAAACAGTTATTACATCATTGCAATACTTACTGTTAAATGTAATTTAAAATTGGTTTAAAGTAAGTGCACTGTCTGCTTTGTGTCAGACCACCAGAGTACCACAGTATGTGCCATGCTACCCATAATCATTCCATAAAGCAGTGATCTGGTACAAATCGGTGGCAGCGGTACTGGTGATATAATTTATTCTCCCTGTTGTCTCTGTATTTGAATTGGCAGCCTATACTAATGGTTGAGATGAAGGTGCCTGCTTGCAAGTCCTTAGCCTTTAGCTTAGTGGTAAAGCCAGGCGGGTATACCAAGGATTCAATATTGAAATAAAAAGCAGTTTTCAGTTATTAAAAAGTCGTAAATCTAGAGTTTGCTGTGGTAATTACTAATAAGTATGAACATAGCATGTTAATCTGGATCCTGTGTAGGGTGGCAGGTTCCCCAATGGTGCTGTTTAGGTTAAACTGCACATTGTTGCAGGATTGCCTGGGTTTGTTCTTAGACTTGCAGGTTTATTACACTTAGAACCTCTGGATTCTAACTGGCAGGTAGATTCATAGGAAAGGAAGGGCAAGTTTGGTAAGGTTCATAATCCCTACTGCTGAAGTGACCTAAATAATCCTTCCCTAAGCCAATGGTGTAATAGCTCTGGATGTAAGGGAAGGGAAGATGGATCACTAGCATATTCGAGCCCTTGGGTAGTATTCGCTAAAGCACGAAAAATGGCTTTATTCTAGGATGTATCAAAACTAAATTTTTCAGCATTCTGTGCGGCCAGAGAATTGTGGGAGTTGTAGTTCTTAAACATGTGAAAAGTTCAACACCCATGCTCTTTATCATTAGGCTGTATTGCATCTGTATACATGCAGTAGCCAATGGACATAAAGGAGAAACTTACTGATAATACAGAATGCTGGGAGTTGTAGTTTTCAAACACGTGAAAGGTCAGTAAGAAATACGTGTTTATATTTTAGAGTATAAAGGCAGTGCTATTATAATAACATGAGGCTGTGAGGTACCTTGTGTTATAAGAAGGCTCTATTTCATTTTATATTTATACTCTGTGAGGAGCTTTTAGCACCTTTAATCCCACCTCACCTGAATCAGTAATAAAGCTAATCAGTATCCAGTGCTCCAAAGTCGTAACATAAGCAGCTATAAATGTGAAACTTGCTGTGGTGAATACTAATAAGTATGAACATAGCATGTTTATCTGGATCCAGTTTTGTATCTCAGATCACCCAATGGAGCTGTTTAGTTTGAACGACACAATGTGACAGGATTGTCTGGGTCTATTCTCAGACCTGCAGGATTATCCTATTTGGTTCCCCTGGATGTTAGTGACTGTCTGAGCAACAGTTTAAAATATACCTGTGTAAAGAATCGATATCCACTGTATCCACACACAGCAAAACATACACACATAATATCACAAAATTTAAGAAATTTTGCAAAATTTTTTATATACATATTTTACCCAAAAATCAAGTGAAATCTTCAGAAACATTACAAGTCTGTCACCTTTCCTAAAATATATTTTTCCTACTTTTTTTCTGGGTTTTCCTACCGCAACACTTTACTAAACCATATGAGTAACAGCATTATGAAATAAATTGTATGCATAGTGTTTTGCAATGTATATTTTATGGATTCTCAAATAATAAAAAATAGATAAATGTTTCACAATGCTTAATATCATACTATAAAACTAGTATATTCGCACCTGTCGTTCTACTTCATCTGTGATCTGTTTAATTTTCAATTT
This sequence comes from Hymenochirus boettgeri, assembly GCA_019447015.1. Lineage (NCBI taxonomy): Eukaryota > Metazoa > Chordata > Amphibia > Anura > Pipidae > Hymenochirus > Hymenochirus boettgeri. Next base: position 121,476,266 of record CM033475.1, on the reverse strand, counting down.
ATAATCTTCGGTTAGAAGCTCCAGTTGTTTCTCAATGAATTCCAAACGATCTCTAAATTCCTCACGCTTTTCAAGACATAAGCATCTACACAAAACACAAATGTAAAAAGTAGCAATTTTTTGTGGGGCAATGTCAAAATATACATATTCATTGAAGATAAAGAAAGGAAAAAAAACAGTCAAATTAAAGGGTATTTATACTTTCAAAAAAAGATACTTTTAGATAGTGTAAAGATCCACTACTCCAACACTTTTTTTTCAAATTTGAAATCCGAGCTGTAGATTCTCAGAAAAGTTCATTTTAAATAACAGCATGTACAGGGAAAGACCTGTCAATCAAACCAGTTATGCTAATTTGTGTCCCTCCAGTGACCTCTTACTAGGATCTCCCAAAACATGTCAAAACATTTATTAATATAACCCCAAAAATAATTAAGCTGATTAATCAAATTGGTCTCCTGTCTATCTAATCTGTCTAGCTATCTATTTGATTCTATCTATTTCTGTCAGTCTATCAATCTGTCTCTCTCATTCTGACTATTTCTGTCTGTCTATCTATCTCTGTCAGTCTATCCATCTGTCTATCTTATTTTTGTCTGCCTATGTCTATCTATATATCATGGTATTCCAAGGTGTCTGGTAGTATAAATGCACACCAGTGAGAGGGGGAGAGATACAAGCCAGGTCTGTTACAGGAGTGTGTCTCAGGAGCCCATGCAGCATGTCTGCTTGCTTGTCAGATGGGAGAAGTGGTATCGGTATTCCGGGGCGTGGCAGCAAAAAAGGGGGTGTAACGGGGAGGAGATTCAGGACTCCTCTCCATTGTGGGAGATTGGGGTGGTCTCTTGGAAGCCTCCCGGTAGATCCGGGAGAGGTGGGATACCTAAAAAAAGAGACATTAAATCCCAGCCACGTAGGGAGCTTGTGGCTGTGGAAACACAGAGGTCTGAAATGCATGAGAATGCCTGCAACTGGACATGCCTAGAAGTTCTGAGTGCCGGGGTCACTAGCTTCAGGCACTATCTAATGAAGAAGGGGCCAGTGATATATTTAGACAGAAATTATTATATTTCTAAATGATGTAGGCAGACACAGATATGAGAGTAGCAGCATTTAAAAGCTTGTAAATTATGGAATGCAGTAAGCAAAAGTTGTTTTGGTGAGTACGGAGGAGAACTACTGTGGGAATACCATATACCATCTTTTTTTCCCCTCCATAATCTAGTAGTCAATACTCTTGAAACCCCACTATAACCATTTTTATCTTTTATATCAATATATTTTTCTAGATACTGCCAAGAAAAACACAGTTTGTTCTGTGAGCAGAGGCTATATCACATGCCACTTAACTTAACGGTAACTTGCAGAAAATATCTCTAAGCAACGAGATGCTTGGTGGTGTACAGCACAAGAAAGGCAGGGGAGCGAGGATAGATCGGACATGCTCTCCCTGCCCAATAACAAGGAACTTGCAAATTAGAGTCCAAGACTATGATAGGAGGCGGAGCCTAAAGGGGAACCAAAATCTCCAGACAACATTGTCCCAACAAACAGAGCACATTCAGAAACATACAACAATTAACCTGTTGATACTGGGGGTCAGATCCCATAATCCATTTTAGCTGGGAGACACCCAGTTAAGTGTACACAGAATACTTGACATGCTCTGCAGTGCTCAACAGATCAAAACAAGGAAGCTGAATCCAGAATATCATCCTATTTCTTGATGCATCAAACTATTCATTGGAAGCATTATACGATACCATCACTAGATACGGTCCACTCTCTGGATTACATATAAACTGATCCAAATCCACCTTATACCATAGATGAAGGAAATGACACAATTAACTGGATACCATGTCCGATACTTATAGTTCAATCCTTTAAACACCTCAGAATAAAGTATACAAAAAAAACAAAAAAAAACATTTTATGAACTCAATCTACAACAAATTCAATGGGTTAAATATAAAACAACTATGGAAACAACTAGCACTGAACCTTATCAGAAGAATTCATCTAATTAAAATTTTTCTTTCACCAAAAATTTTCTACACACTGCAACATTCCCAGAGTTATGTAACAAATACATATTTCTCCACAATTAACAGTCTAACATACTTTTTATGGTGCAATAAAAGTACAAGAATCCGCAGTGTTCTCCCTAGGGTCTTTTACCCGGGCGGCCCACACGGCTCATTTTTTATGCCACCCGGCTGGAATTTTTTTTTGAGAGAACACTTGTGATTTAAAAGATTAGATGTAGTTTTAATAGGTGTACCAATAGGTCAGTAAAAACTTGCGCCAAAACTGCCCAGTCCAGTCCCCTTTTTTACACTTGCAAGATTATTTTAGCACATGTTAACTAGCTTTTCCAAGATCCCCAAGGCCAAAAAATGGTGGCACATGTGCTTGTGCTGCCATATTACATCTGGGTTACCTTCAGAACTACAACTCCCTGCATTCTACAACCACAGAATGCTGGGAGTCATAGTTATCAAACTTTTAGTGGGACGAAAGTTAGACATCCCTGACCTATATAATGATCATAACGCAGTGCACATTTTCCCCCACCACCAAATTTCCCCGTCCCACCCCACCCGGCTACTTTTTCATACCTCCCGGCTGGGAAAAAATTCTGGGGAGAACACTGATACGATTGTCACAACTACAGACACCTAAAGGCCAAGCGGCATTACCTAACTTTAAAGGAACACTAAGCAACACTAAACCTGTTTAAGTATATTGCATCTGTTTCTATTATTCTCAGGAAGGTGAGAACACTTATTCCCACCTCCCTGTGAATAACGCCCAGGGGACATTGGAACTTACCTTACCGGCACTCCTCTTGCAGCTGCTTCTTAACTGACAGTCACGCTGCGATCGGGACAGCGTGGCTGTCCGTTCAGAAGCAGCTGTGATTGGAGCGTCGGCAAGGTAAGTTAGGCAGTGTCCCCTGGGCATTCTATTATTCACAGGGAGGTGGAAATAAGCATTCTCATCTTCCTGTGAATAATAGAAACAGATGCAATATACTTAAAGGGCATGTCCACCCCCAAAACTATAATCCCCCCCACTAATGGTCCCACCATGTAGTGTAATAAAATCCTTACCTCACATCCCAGCTCCATAAGGTTCTCCTGTATCCCCCCCCCCCAAAGTCCCAAAAACTGCCCACCAGGAGGATAGCAGAGTCCATATAGGACTCTGCCTCCTATCTGGCCTCTGGGAGAAGTTTGGCATACGTACTGCAGCCCTTCTCCCCCTCCCTCTCCCTCCCATTTTGCGATCCCTCCCCTACCATAAAACCCCTTGCCCATATATTAGTATATCTTCCCCCAAGCCCCAAACGCTAAAAAATAATTTTAAGAAAGACCCCCGAACTCTACTTACCTTCCCTCTCTCCCCCGGCATTCTGAGAAGCCAGCAGCCGCGTCCGTGATTGGCTGCCTCTCAGCCAATCATGAACGCGGCTGCTGGTCCCGCCCACTGCTTGCAGTGTCTTGTAAGCAGAAGGCCGGGCATCAGAGGAGAGAGGGAAGGTAAGTAAACATCGGGGCACTTTCTTAAATTTATTTTATAGCGGTTGGGGCTGGGGGAAGGCATATTATAATATGACAAAAAAATTTTAGAAGGGTGGACATGCCCTTTAAAAAAACAGGTTAAGTGTTCCTTTAAACTTAGCGAGCCAAATCAAACTACTAAGATTTTGGGTCAATCCCAACAAACCACTTACCCCCTAAGACAATATGCTGACTCTATACTTGAAAGGTCCATTCCTGGCTCACATAGCCAACCCCAACCCACACATCATAGGACCAGGCACTAAAATTCACACACAAGCAGCAAGAGTATGGCAGGAAACACTATCCTACAACTACAAGGCATCTTGACAGATACCCCATTAAGGCACAATTAAACGTACGCAGAATTAAACGTACGCACAACGTACACAGCCTTCCCCAACGCCACAGACTGGATAACCACGTTTGGCCAATTAATACAAAACGTGCAACTAATAGATTTCGATACGCTAGCGGTTTGCCACAATCATACCAATTCAGTTACATGCAAATACGCTACTGTATGCAATCCGAATATTCAAACAAATTACCACAAATTAACACCCATCCTATATTATCTATTCTACACCAAGACAACTCAAAAGGAACTACATCCGAAATATATAAAATACTATCACAAATTAACTCCAAACCAGGAATGCATAAACTGACCAACAAATGGTAAAAACACTATACCGGGTTTGGAGGACCTGCAAGTACTTATTACATGTTACACTGTATAAAGTTTCTTAACATCTCAGGAAAAACAATGTACTATTTCTATAGTATACTGATAACACTGTTGCAACTTGATTATATGAAAGAAAAACATGTGAACCCCTAGAACAAAATAAAAACGGATTTACAAAAAAAGGGAAGCTGTAGCCTGGCTATATAAAAGCGAATAACCAATCATATAACAGCACAGAAGCCCTCCCCCTCTCCCAGACACAGAAAAGGGATTTCGGTTTTGTTTCCTTTTTGTAAACATATTTAAATGTTTCTGGCCCTTAAAATAATATATTGCTTTGCTTTTTATACAAAAAAAGATAAGTAATTTTTGCATTCTATTGAAAAGTATGGGGAATTTATCTTGCAACCTCATGTACTCAAGTCTTGCTAAAACCAGAGCTTTATATCAGTATCTCAACAGAGCTACTATGTAAAAACTAGTACATGTAGAAAATGTATCTTTTGCCAAGAACGTAATGGAAAGAAAATAAAATCCGTGGATTATTAAGTTTTGTTAAAGATTTGAAACTGTGACCTCTGTAACAATTTTTTATCTGCTACTTAGCAATGACTTGGGGCAGAGATCATTATTAGGTGATCAGTTCTGATCTTTGCTAATGAATGAAAAATAACTTCCTGGAAAATGCTTTCCAGGAAGTGATTTTTCTGATTTCGACTTCATTATCATTCCCTAATATTATCTGATGATTATCTTTGGGAATGATGAAAAAAATAACGTAAAATACACATACAATTTTTTTTTAAAGTGATACCCCTTTCCCCCCATACAAAAAAATATGGCCCAATGTCCCCAGTGGTATCAGTAAACGCAGATTATTATTCCACAGATTTCAAGGGAAACTAAGCCCATATTAGGAAATTTTGCAGAGGTACCAAAAAGAGACCAAATTGAAATTGAATAAAGTGTGCAAAAACTTGTGCGTCTCTACATACTCATCGGTTATCACTGAATATCACTAAATACTACTTAAAGGGGAGTGTGTGTGCGTGGGTTGTGTTTCACCCACCAAAAACTTACTACTTGGCCAATACTAAAATGTTTAGCAGTGGTCTGTTTTTTTTTTTTGTGAAGAATGATACATCTACCCAATATTTTTTTTTTTTACTTTGGAGTATTTTATATCAAAAACTATTTGACATTATGATATTACAAACTAAAATAGATTGTTTGAGTCCGAAGTTTAACAGTAGAGAGTGGGGTGCTGCTTTATTGAGGACATGTGGGAGAACAATATTTAGAGGGCTGTTATATTTTTACTGGGGGGTTGTTCAATATTTCCATGTTTCATCTTTCTTTTTCACTTTTTTCTAGAAAATCTACAAAAAATTTTACATTTTTAAAAAGAAGTGCAGAATTCTGCATGTATTTATGAAATCATGGCACCATTACGTAGCTGAAGGCGTGCAGTTTCCAAAAATACAGTTTGTGGGGGGTATTGTCAACTTTCGGGACGTAGACTGGGGGCGTGGTCTAGTATAGCATGGAGTAGGATGTGCACTCCCAGATCTCCATAGTGTAATAATCATGTAAAGTCCTTTAAACACCCTTACCTGATTTGGAAAACGTACCAAAGAGCATAAAACAACCTTCGGCAACACAAAGCACAATGCCTCCAAAGCGTACCACAGATAAGCTGGAGAAATTCCGCTGGCAAGACAGAGACGCGGACAAGGCCTCGCAACCACCAGACAAACCGGCATTAGATTCCGACTCCCCGACAGATGCCTCTGATAGAGTCATCAATGCAATAGCTGAATGCCAAGCAACACTTACCACCAAAATAGAGGTTAAGATCAATACCTCGCTCTTAAGACAGGACTTTCAATCACTGAGGGACCGCGTGACGGAGGTGGAAGCCCGCGTGAGTAACGCTGAGGACATCCTTATCCCCTAACAGGCCCAAACGGACAACCTGCAAGTACAACTCTGTACCTTACAGCAGAATTAGGATGACCTTGAGAATAGGTCAAGACGTAATAACATCCGCCTTGTGGGCCTGCCGGAGGGAGCTGAGGGAAGTGAGCATGTGGGATTCCTAGAAACCCTACTCACAAACAAATACGGTAGGAGCAATTTCTCTACCTTTGTGATAGAGAGAGCCCACTGTCTTTCACCTAGACCACCTCCGCCGCCCACCAAGGCCCCATGTAGCACTCAGGCTAGCAAGGGAACAAGGCAACATACGCCTAGAAAATGCCCCAATTTCCATATACCTGGATTTCTCGACAGACTTACAAAAACTCAGTTCGAAATACGGTGAGGTCAAACGTTGCATGAGAAGTCACCACATAAAGTACACCATGATGTATCCTGCGCTCCTAAGTCATCGACAGAGAATGTGCTACCTTTTTTTCAACCCGAGGAAGCCTCCGCATGGCTTGATCAGAAATCCCGACCATGAGACCAATGGGCCTAAAGAATGCCATGGAAAGCCGTAAACAACCTAAAAGGTACATTACAACGACTTCCCCTCCCCCCCTCGTTTTCTATCTCCCAACGGTACAAAACTACTTTTTTTCCCCACAAGGACCAGCTTAAAGGGCATGTCCACCCCCAAAACTATAATCCCCCCAACTACTGGCCCCACCATGTAGTGTAGTTTAATCCTTACCTCACATCCCAGCTCCATAGGGTTCTCCTGTAGTCCCCCCCCAAAGTGCCAAAAACTGCCCACCAGGAGGCTAGCAGGGCTCTGCCTCCTACCTTGCCTCAGGTAGATTTTTGCCATGCGTACTGCAGCCCTTCTCCCCCCTCACTCCCTCTCCCGATTCCCTCCACCTAGCGTGAAATGTTTAATATGTAAGATTCCCCCTGGGCTCTCAGCCCCAACCGCTATATTTTTATCTTTATAAAGCTCCCCAAACTCTTACTTACCTCTCCTCTTTCCTCCGCTGCACTGCCGCTCAGCCAATCACAGACGCGGCTGCCGGTCGGAGGAAAGAGGGGAGGTAAGTAGAGTTTGGGGGGCTTTTAAAAAAAAAAAATATAGCGGTTGGGGCTGTGAGCCCATGGGGAATCTTATATTAAAAAGTGCATTTTAGGGTGGACATGCCCTTTAAATAGGATTAGTGCCTTTTACACTTTGTGCTGTAAATATAAATTAAAATAATAATTTGCAGCAAAGGGGTGTGGGCGACTGAAACACAAAACCGCAAATGTCATATAGAGCTAAAAAAAAATTGATATCACTTAAAATTGCCATTTGTATAAGCATGTAAATCAATAAAATGATAATTAAGTTGCCTTTAAGTAGAAGTGAACATTCATACCTTTGTTCTTGGGCAGCAACATGCACAGACTCCATTATTTGGCGCAGTACTTCAGCAATATGCTTGGCCCTTTTTGTATGTTGTTCAAACTTGGTCTTAACAGCAGACTGGGAAATACATTCCTGCAAAAATAATGGTAAACCATAGTAATGCATTTTAGATTATTAAATTACCATCACTAAAAATACAGTATTCTTTACCTCAAATCTTCTCTCAAAATTCTGAAATTCAAACATCCTTGCTTGAAATCCTTCAGCTAAAGCTCCTCCTGGAATGCAAAATGGAGAGAAGTCTACTTCTATTTTCTAAATGTAAGAAAAAACATTAATGGAATGTTACAATGCACAAGTGATGACAGCAGGGAAACAAAACTAAATGGCCAAGTGCTTAAACGACATTTCCAGTAAGTAAAAACTAAACAGTTTTAGTATTATACATATACTTTTATAGCCCAGGACAGAAAATTGCATGTCCACACATAAAAAGAAATTTCACATATAGATCATGCATCCCCCCAAACCTAAGTTCCATTTTACTTACCTTCTCCAACAATACCCAGAAACATACTTACAAGGCCCTTGTCCCTCTGCCCTTTGCTGTTGGCAGCTGCTCTGCTCCTGTTCTTGCTTGAAACAAGCTTGCAACAGGAGCAGGGGGTGGCACCTAGTTGGCAAGGGACCTGGCCTTGTAAGTATTTTTCTGGGCAACTTTGGGGAAGGCAAGTAAATTAGGTTTGGGGGATGACCATTTTTCCTGTATAAACAAAAATACATGTTAAGCTTTTGGTACACCTATAAACGTATGAATGAGGACAGGCGGATGAGCGTGCAGCAAATAGCGGCTTCGCTTGGAGGTCATTTGTAGATCTGACCATACAGACGCGCAACAATCGTCTGAAGCGGCCATTCACCTCAGGCTCGGATGTTCACACATGCATTTAACCCTTTCCATGCTACCAATGGTAAAATGTATGGCCCTCCTTGATCATCCATTTTATAAATGTGCCATATGTTTTATGCATGGTGATGCTGGTATTTAAAAAAAAAAAAAAAAAAAAAAAAAAAAAAAAGAGCCCTGGAGCAATTGAAGGGCACTATATAAGTTCCCTCCTGATCACCTTGATCCCACAAGGAGATAACAGAAACAGATGTGGGGATAATGAGATATTAAAGGGCATCTATAGTGAAAAATAGGTTATTTTAAATTGACCATAACTGGAAACTATAATTCTTCCCAACCACCACTGTATCATTTTTTTGTTGATCTGCCCCCTATTTCTTTAGATAGCCAATCTAAAACATCTTATATTTCAGCTGTCAATCTAGTTCCTTGCTCTCAAAAACTATTCTTCTGTGAGTTACTATAGTTGGTGACAGAGTTTTGACAGTTGGAATGCTGTGTGCAGGCTTGACAGTTGGTTGTGGGGAAAAAGTCAGGTCGGATGGAAGTGGAAGTGGTTAAAAGAGGGAGGGGGGATACTGCTCCTAAACAAAATGTGTGCTGGATGTAGAGCAGAAGTAAACAGAGATCAGGTCCTAATTGCAGTTTACTAGTGAGCTATAACAAGCCGGCATTGACTGCCAGCTTGCTATAGAATTTGTGAATGCATCGGAACTTGAGAGTGCATTTATACTTGTATTACAAGTTTGTTACAATTCCGAATGATGATCTGAAGATTCCACCCCTAAAAAATAAATAGCGGGAAAATGGCCACGTCATACTTGTAAACAGATACCAAAATGTTAAGCAAAGGATTATGGGGGTTGGCAGCGTACCTTTGTAATGACAAGAAAAATATTTTAACAGAGGCTTCTAGGGGACAATAGCAGGATAGGCTGCAGCTTCCTTGCTTTTATCTGCTGTGCATTAGAAAGCATGTAAAGTGTACCGAGACCACTTAAGACTTCCACCAAAACAAAGAGATGGATTACATAATTTTCTTCCATCAAAACAAAAAGATGGAGGTGACACCTAGTACCCACAGGTTAACTTTAGAAATCCCCCAACAGAGGGGACAGCAGGAGAAACTGAAGTCAATCATTGGCTGTGATGTCACAGCCTTGATTGACTGCATGGATGGAGGAAACCGCTTACTTAGCCAGAATGGAGACAATAATTATCCTTAAAGGGCAAGTCTGGATATCCACATGTTTTAAGGGATCCTCTAAGATGCTTAATTTCTTTTACAAGTAATTTTCAATTGAGAAAACCAAACGGATGGCTAGCCAAATGTCTTCAAGAACTAAACTTTTATCCCAGTTGAGCTAATATAACAGATATATTTTGCACTGAAGAAATTTCAATAAATACCTCCACCCAAAATCCAGACAATCATCAAAGGCTATAGAGGCGTCTAGAGGCTGTGTATTGATGTCATTTCTGTTGGATTGCCCAAATTTATGCACCTGTCTAATTTTGCTATGATGCTTATTGTTAATCCAATAAACTTTATCACTGCTGAAAAACTACTGTTTCTATAAGGCATGTGATGTATTTGTTCTGCCAATTATATATATTAAAAAAAAAAAATTTAAGAGGGGTTCGCAAACTTTTTCATAAGACTGTAGTTTGTTGGGTTGCTCCCAAAGTATAAGGGGTTTTAGCCCAGACAGGCTTTTATATTTGTGTTTTTAAACTTTCACATTCCCCTTTGACTTTGTTGATTTTATATTTGGGGAAAAGGAAAACGAGAAATCAAATCTACTTACCAGAGATTTCTGTTTCCCAGTCACTTCCATGGCAGCAGTCACCAAATGAATCCCCTCCCATTTGCAGCTAATTGAAACAGGAAGAACTCCCCTCATACCTTTTAAATAGCTCCTCCTCCCACTGTCCTGTGTTCTAGTTCAAAGCTGTAGAGTAAATATAAGTCGGGAGGTAGATTTGATTTCTCGTTTTCCCCCAGTCACCATGGCAGCAACGTCACCAAACGGATTATACCAAGCAAAATATATTCCAGGGTGGTTTCTCAGTTTCAAAAACATAATTTATTACATCATATCTGATACAACAGAGTGCAAAACTTTTCTGCCAAATCTGGCATCTTGGTTCAGCAGCACCTCCACCCTGTAATGCTTAATAAACGTTTTAGCTGACGTATATCTTGCAGTTTTACAAATCATTTCCATTGGGGCCTCTGCTTGAGCCGCCCAGGAACATGCGATACCTCTGGTAGAATGCGCCTTAAGTCCTTGCGGGATCTTTACGCCTTTTCAATACAGGATACTATCCATCGGCTCAAGGTCCTCTTAGAAGGTGTCTGTCCCTTCCTATGCCCCCCTGGGATTATCAAAAGATGTTCTGATCTTCTCCAGCTTTTAGTTCGATCAAGGTAGATTCTTATAGCACAAACTAAATCCAACGTGTGCAGTACTTTCTCCATCTTATTCTTTGGGTTTGGACAAAAGGATGGCAATATTACTTCCAGGTCTGCATGGAAGTTTGATATGAACTTGGGTAAAAAGTTGAAAGCTGGCCTTAGCTTTACTTTATCATCCATAAATTGTAAATATGGTTGTTTTATTGATAGTGCCCCTATTTCTCCAACTCTGCATGCAGACGTTACTGCAATCAGGAACACCACCTTAAGTGTTAGAAACCATGTTGATGATGATGCAAGCGGCTCAAAGGGCGGCTGAGTTAACGCCTGAAGGACAAGTGGTAAACTCCAGATTGGTGTTCTGTTATGAATTTTCGGTTTTATCCTAACAAGAGCGGCAAAGAATCTTCTTATCATTGGATTTATGGCTAAGTTCTTTTCTAGCAGGGCAGAGAGAGCTGAAACATGACCTCTCAGAGTACTTTCACTTAGATTTAACTTGTACCCTGAGAATAGGAAAGTAACTATTTCGGTACTGATGGATTGAGGCAATCAAATTTTTCCGCTCTTGCGTGCTGTGCAAACACTTCCCAGATTTTGTAGTACTTCTCAGAAGTAACCGACTTTCTTGACTTAAGAAGAAATTGAATTACCTCCTCCTGAAGATTCCAATTTTTTAATCTTTGTTTCTCAACCTTCAAGCCGCTAGTTGAATGTGCTCCGAATACTGGAGTGGAGCCTGAGTCAACAGATCTTTCATCAGTTGTATCATCAGAGGAGGTTCCATCGCTAGGGATAGAAGCAATGGAAACCAAGGTCTCCTCGGCCAATGAGGAATCACTGCTATCACATCGGATTTCTCCTCCTTGATCTTGGTCAATACCTTCCATATCATAGGGAATGGTGGGAAGACATACAGCAACCCTCTGCTCCAATTTTGCTGAAGGGCGTCTACTGCTTCCGCCCTCTTTGAAGGATAGTGAGCGTAAAACCTTATGCATTTTGCATTGTCTTCTGATGCCATAAGGTCGATCTCTGGTTGTCCCCATCTTACCACTATGCTCTGGAATACTGATGGATGAAGACTCCACTCGCCTGTCTTCACCTTTTGGCGACTTAGAAGATCTGCCTGGGTGTTTTGTTTGCCGGGAATGAAGACGGCCGAGATGTTCTTCAGATATCTTTGAGCCCACTCGAAGATTGGTTTTACTTCCATTAGTAACCTCCAACTTTTTGTTCCGCCTTGTTTTTTTATATACTGGACTGTTGACATATTGTCGCTTCTTATTACTATCGACCCAGCCTGAATCTGATCCTTGAAGTTCTGAATTGCCAAAAAATACTGCTCTTAACTCCAAGATATTGGATGGTACCTCTTTTCCTTCCCAGCGTCCTTGGGCAACCTTGTTTTGAAATGTCGCTACCCATCTTATGTTGGATGCATCGGTCGTTATTACCAGTGGCGTTTGGCAATTTAAATCAACCCTTTGTTTAGATTTTCCTTGTTGAGCCAACAGGTAAGGCTGTCTTTTAGCCAAGCTGGTAGATGGAGTTTCTTGGACATCTGTGTTTGAGGTACTCTGGCTTTGGCTATAAGAAAGTGCTGCAGATATCGCATATGCCATCTGGACCACCAGACAAGCTGGATAGCTGCTGCCATCAAACCCAGTACCTTCAATATTTGTTTGACAGTTGATATTGGACTTTGTACTATGGCTCTGACTTCCGCTCTTAACCTTAGTTGTTTTTCTTCTAGAAGCTTTACCAAGTTCTCTTTTGTCAAGAAGTGTGCACCCTAAAATATCAGGTCTTGAACTAGAGACAAGTGGCTCTCTTCTCTGTTTATTATCCACCCGAACTTCTCCAGAATGTTTACTACGGTTGTTACATGTCTTTCCGTGTTTCCCTTGGACTCTGCCACTATTAGGATGTCGTCCAGATAATGGAAGATGGCAATTCCTCTCTTCCATATCTCTGCTACTAAGGCAACTACCACTTTGGTGAAAACTCTGGGCGATTGCGAGAGACCAAAAAGTAGGCATCTAAATTGAATATGTAGATCCCCTACCAGAAACCTCAAGAATTTCCTTGATTTGTACATGGAAGTAGGCGTCTTTCAGATCCACGCTTGCTAGCCAGGACCCTCTTCCTATTACCTTTATAATTGAAGTCAGGGACTCCATCTTGAATCTTTTGTATGTTACAAACTTATTTAAATTCCTTAAGTCTAGCACCTGTCTTAATTTTCCCGACGCTTTCTTGACAGAAGAAACAGAAGAAACAGATTGGAGTAAAAACCTTTCCCTTGTTTCTTCACAGGGACTGTTTCTATAGCTCCTATCTGAAAAAGTTGAGCCACGTAATCCTGTATCAGACTCCATTCCTCTGGGGATCTGTCCTCTTTCTTTGGATTGAAAAAATCTTGGGGGTACGTGGTGAATTCTATCCTGTACCCCAACAAAACCACCTGATTCACCCATTTGTCAGTCACATTCTAGGCCCAGACGGTGGAATAATGAGACAGTCTTCCCCCGACCTTTGTCTCCTGGACCGGCGATTTCCTATGGCTGGATAAAGGACTGGCCTGTAAAACCTGATGGTCTCTTATTTGAGCCTCTAAAGGCTTGTCTTCCTGACCTCCAACTTGCTTGCCTCGATGTTTCCTTCCCTGGTCTGTAGAACTTTGAAGACCGAAAGGATCTATTCGCTCCTTGAGAGAAATCTGGTCTTTGTCTCTTAAAGCTTCTTTCTTGCTGGAGAAATATGCTTTTCCCTCCTGAGGCTTTACTAATGATGGAGTTTAACTTTTCCCCAAAAAGAAGATCACCTTCGAAAGGGAGTAAGCATAAGTTGTTTTTTGAAGCAGTGTCAGCTTGCCAGGGCTTCAACCATAATGCCCTCCTAGCAGCAACTGAAAGGCCCATAGATCTAGCTGATAAACAGACCATGTCCACAGATGCCTCCGAAAGAAAATCAATTGCTAGCTTAAAATCAGATAACATTTCTAGTAATTTAGGTCTTTTAACATTAGAGTTAATAGCTTCCTCCATATTTTTCATCCAGATTTTCATAGACCTAGAGACTGAAGACCCTGCTACTGCCGGTCTGCAAGCGGCTCCTGCTGCCACAAATGCCTTCCTTAAGGACACTTCAACCCTTTTTTCCATAGGGTCCCTGAATAATGCTGCGTCGTCCACAGGTAGCGTAGTCTTTCTAGCTAACCTAGCTACCGTTGCGTCAACTTTTGGGGCTGTATCCCAGTACTGGGCAACTATTTCCTCCATAGGGTACTTTTTAAGATTTAGACAAAACAAATTTCTTGTCTGTTTTCTTCCATTCAGAAGCAATTATTTCCTGGATAGAGGTATGAAGAGGGAAGGCGTGGTGTTTCTTTTTAATGGATGGAACCAATGGTTCTATTATATTCGGATCGAAATTAGTCTCCACTTCTACATCCTCTTCATCCTTTGAACCAAACAAAGAAGCATTATCTGAATAATCTGACAGTTCGGCTTCTGAGTCATCTGAATCTATAGTTGATTATAAGATCTTTCCTTTCTTTTTTCTTTTCTTATTCTTGGCTTCTTGCATAGACTCATTCACAGCAGACTTAATAAGTTTCATTAGGGAGTCTAGAGACTGTCCCTGGATAGGGTTAACTGAGGTTCCTCCTTGTCTTTGCTTTCTACTATCACAGGTTTGGATTGCTTATCAGACATAGAAAGGCTGTGGGTAGACAAAAAGAACACTGTCAGCCCCTAGCAGCCTAATCCTCTGCTCTCTTTTTATACTCACCCCTGCTAACCTAGATCCCTTAGAGTGACCTTTACTGGCGCTCCCAGACTCCATGCTGAAAATAATTAAAAAATCCTATCAGCTGACAAGAAACACCCAAGAGAAGAAACAAAGCATATGAAAATGCACTTACATGGGTAAAGCCAACAGAAATCAGCACTACAGCAGGAGAGGAACAGGAGCAGCAGCACAAGCAGGCTCACTACAGCACACTGCAACAGCAAACAGGCAGGCCAACCGGAAGGGAAAATTTGCAGGTAAACACAGGCTTAAATAAGAAGTGCACACCCCCCTAGCGCCTCCCAGCCAAAAACCGCCAGTTAGAATGCTAAAATTGCGGCCAGGAAGGGAAAGCCGGGAATGTCAGCCACAAAAAGCGGAAGTGACGTCATCCGCGACTTCCGGTATCGCGCGGCCGCCATCTTGTAAGGGGCAGCCATGCGGTTTGCAGAGGGACAGCTTTCCCGACCCGGTCACAGGGTCTACATCCCTCTTGGCTCAGAGCGTCACTGGGGACCGGAGGGGCATCTAACCTGGAGAAGAGCAGGAGAGACTCCGGTTAGGCCAGGGATCCACCGTGATGGCTGGTAGCAGACTGCAAAACAGGAAGAAAAGAACACTGGACAGTGGGAGAAGGAGCTATTTAAAAGGTATGAGGGGAGTTCTTCCTGTTTCAATTAGCTGCAAATGGGAGGGGATTCGTTTGGCGACGTTGCTGCCATGGTGACTGTGGGAAAAAAATAGTTTCTAAAATAGTTTCTAAAAATGTCTCATTTGTGGGGTTCTTTTTTGGTAGTCATTCGATATTAACTGTAAAAAGGGCTTATAAATTTCGATTTGGTGTGAAATTGCTAAAACTGCTGTATTGGTCTTGGGAGGTCTACTGGATAATTTGTGCATGGTTCTTATACACGTATAGTATTGTGCTATCGAGAATGAGAGCTTTTAGAAACCGCAATACCTCACTAAACAAAATAAGTGCAAACTATTGAAAATTCTTCTGAACTGGAAACTGAAAGGGTTACTATACCTCCTTCTGGCATTCCTTGAGCTTTATGTATTCTCGCATTTAATACTTCTTTGGCAGACACAAAAAAAATGCGATCTCCGGCTTGGGTTCGATCGAGCACGCCAAGTTCATCAACTAAAAAACCTGTGCAACGTTCCATGTGTTGGCGGCGTACCTGTGTAATGACAAGAAGAATACCTTAACAGAGGCTTCAAGTGGGCCAGGGCAGGACAGGCTGCAGAGTTCTTGTTTTTATCTGCTGTGCATCAGAGAGGCCGTAAAGTGTACTGTGACCATTTAAGACTTTCATCGAAACAAAGAGATGGATTAAGGGGAGCTGACCCCTAGTACCAACAGGTTAATTTTATAAATCCACAAATAGCCAAAGCAAAGGGAGGGGTGAGACACAGCCTGTTGCATTTTTGTGAATGTGCTCTGACGATTGGGACAATCTTGTCTGGTGGCTTTAGTTCCCCTTTATTAATAAAGAGAAACTACTCAAACAATGCAAATTTGCAGGTACAGAAAGTACAATTTCCACACATTACAACTGTAGTACTCAAAGCCGTATTCATAAAGCACAACTATCGTTTCGTGCAAGGGAAAATTTACCACACCAATTCCAACACGGCAAAAATTATTGACCATGCTGAAAAATACCATGCAGTATTGGTTCATTAATGTCTGCAGGCACTTATTTACTCCATGGTTGAGAATAACTTTTGTCAAACAATTACAATCACAGATAAAGATTAACAACGTATTTGAAAATTGCTTATAATTTTCTACCGCAGCATAAAATAATGTTATTGATCAATTAATTTTAACATTATCAACTTAATAAATACCACCCTCATTTTACAAGAGTTAATACAGGTAACACTTAGGGGACAAGCAGTATAACTGCAACTGGCAAATTTATTGCATGTGAAAACACGTTTTGAGCGTCACTGGGCCCTTTCTCACTTGAGTGTTACCTCTATAACTCTTTATATTTGGATTCATATTATGCTGTTGGATAGAGGCATGAAATAGAGGTAGCTGGACTTAAAAATATAAATTCCAGTATTATGGATGACCTTTTGATTTAATTTTATAATATTTGGGGGTTAATTACTAGACTCCAAATTGCATAGTTAAATGCAATTTTGACACAAATGACTTTGTGCTTGTTTTGCTTGAGACAAATTGCAGGCCATTGCGGTGATTGTGACAATTTAACAGCAATATAAAAAGGTTAGACGTATTTTGTGATGAAATAGTACTTTTTTTGTGTTAAAGGCACAGTTCAGTGGAAATAATCAATATTTGTTAAGTTGTTAGTTAGTGTAATGCCTTCTTAGTTATTCTACATATTCTCTCCCAAGTTGATTTCATACCCTTTGCTGTTCCCTATTGTTAATATTAGTGAGCTGAAATTTCAGGTTCTAACGGTCCTTCTTTTTCCCAGGATGCACCACATCCTTGGAATGTTCCTAACAGTAATTTCTATTGATTGGCTGTTGGATGGGTCAAACATGCTCAAATCTCTACTGAGCAACTGAATCAACCCAGGCACTGGGTCAAGGGCAAGACCATAACTGTCTCTACTAGGGATCCTGCAAACAGGAAGTCAGTATTTCGGTTGCAGTTGTTAATACACGGACAAAATGCTGAATTGGCAGATTAAGGTCATTGGGATTAAAAAATACTGCTATTTTTTCTGAAAAGCATATGTATTTACACTCAACTTCCCCTTTAAATATTTAACATATCTTTCCCTGTACATCCTGTGAATTAAAATGCATATTTCTCTGAATCTACAGCTTGGTTTTTAAAGGAATAGCTCACTCCCAAAGCTATAGCTTTACAGAACAAGGAAGCGGTCAGATATTTCACTGTGGATCGCGCAAAAGGTAAGTTTCTTGAATCTTCATTCCCGCATCCTGAGCTATTGATGGTATAACAGGAGGTAAGGCATAGCTCCTTAACCTCCCAGGCTTCAATCAACACATTAAAGGAATAGTTCACTTTGCGAGTGAATTATTCCATTATATCTGAAAACAGTGTTGGGCTTGTACTCAATCGGGTATAGGACTGAGTACAAGCCCAACACTGTTTTCAGATTTAATGGAATAATTCACCCGCAAAGTGAACTGATATACCAATTACCGGTAGATATTTTTTAAAGCAAATACCAACATTACTTAGATTGTAAGCTCTTCCGGGCAGGGATCTCATTCTAAAATGTGTCGAGGCTTGTTGCACTTATATCCATTTATACATAATTTTCATATATGCTTCCTTAACCGATGTATGAAATTCTATTTAACTTAATTTAATTTTTATCTATCTGTATAATGGCTTGCACTTATCCCCTTGTTTGTATACTCTGTATTTTATAATGTACAGCGCTGCGTACCCAAGTGGCGCTTTATAAATAAAATTATACATACATGCATGCATACATACATGACAGGATGTTCAGAACATGTGGGAAAGTGAAAAAATCTAAAAACCTCTTTTATACATATAATGGCTGACTATTGAAAAATCACTATGTTTAGGTAATAAAAATATTCATTATGCTAACCTTAAAGGAAATCTGAGGGCTAGGCCACAGTATCGCGATTTCTCATGCGTTCACAATCTGTTCTCACAACATATGCAGGTGTGATATAATAAACTCTCTGGTGCATTGTTCACTAATAAGTAATATCATAGGACTCGAGGAACATTCTTTAAAATTAGAAGGAAAGAAGTTTCACCTTCAGCTTAGGAGAGGTTTCTTTAGTGAGAACGGTGAAACTGGGGTCTTCCAGCAGATGTGGTAATGGCAAGTTCATTGAATAGCTTCAAAGGGTATGTCCACCCTTTAAACTAACTTTTCCCATAATGTAGATATTGGTCCCCCAGCCCCAACCGCATTACTATTAGAGCAAGAAAGTCCCACAATCTTTACTTACCTTACTTGTCTCCTTCGCCGCACAATCCTGGCCCTCTGCTAGCTTAGAACTGCAAGCAAGGGGCGGGACTGGCAGCTGCATCCGTGATTGGCTGAGAGGTAGCCAATCACGGGCATGGCTGCCGGTAGTGTAGAACGGCGAAGGAGAGAGGTAAGCAATCACCAGAAATTCCTTCCTCTGTTGATAGTTATTTGTTTCTAACGTGCGTTTCCTGTCAAATAAAAGGGAACATCCCAGTATGGTGAATGCTGCCATGAAAGTGACAGATAATTAGACAGACAGATAACAGAAATTACAGTAAGTTATAACAATTTCCTGTTATTTCCACTGAACTTCCCCTTTAAATAAATTCACACTAATATTGACAAAACACCACAGCACTGTAATTTTACAATTTAATTTGTGGGCCTGCTCACCTCTTCCATATATTCTGGCTCAGAGGCAGAGGCATCCCATCGATTGTTCAGAATGAAGATATTTGGCCGGGACAAACGCTCATTTACCTTGTGGAAAAACTGCTTTTCCTTTGAAAATAAAAAAAAAAGTGCCAAACAAGTTGTCATACAGAACACATTTTACTAATAACTAACAATTTAAAAACACATTATTCTTACTGTTTGCATTAACGTGGATTCTGAGTTTGCTACCAAAACAAACACATCAGCATCAAGGCAGAACTTGTCTATCCAACTGTCCAACTCTGTTGTCACATCAATGCCCGGACTATAAAGATAGAGAACAAACAGTATATGTGGAAAGTGCCAGAATTAATTTTAAAAGGAATCTATAGTGAAAAAAACACATTGGCCCATTGCAAAGTTAAATTCATGTACTCTGTGCTGCCTTTCTCCTAGATCTCTCAGTGACTTTGTTTTTCCATGGTGTCAGATCTCTCTGTCAGCACTCCCCACTTCCCCCTCCCCTCTGTTACCTCCTCCATGTCTCAACTCCGGCTAAGTTCAACATCCTGTAAAACACACCCACACACAGTGGCCAATAGAAAGAAAGCTGTCCTGGAGTCACGGATCTCTCAGTGTACTGCTAAAATACGATCTTTCTCTTTGTGACCCATCATCAATCAGTGAAAGCTATCAAGAAAGGGGGTCAAGTGAAGCCTTATCTCTGCCATCAAAGCTACATCTCGCTCATGCTAATGCTGTTATCTCTATCTTATTACAGAGCAGGGAGGGACTTGAGCAGGGAAGAGGATCACGTCACAGGGATTTGATTAACAGTACAAGTAGGAGTACAGGAATGCAATCACGTATTTGTCTAACTTGTGTATCTCAGGACAGAGAGGGAAACTTATTAAAATACAGACACTCTGGGGTTTGGGGGGAATTATAGAACTCATGGAAAGAAAGGAAAAAAAGTTCATTTTCCCACTATAGATGCCCTTTAATTCATTTTCTATAAAACAAATACCCATGTTGACAGTCTATATTAAAACTCTAACAAGATGTTTGGATGAGCATACAGTAGCAATATTTTTGAATACCCACAAAAACATGTACAAGACTTATCTTTGATTCTGCCATCTATGTTTTATCTTAACCACTTGCATGTTACTTTAACATGTGTGTATGTTTGGGATTTTTAGTCCAATTTACCACCATTCTTAAAAAAAGAAAACCAAGTATTTTTAAAAAGTTCTTTTAAAATATTGTCATTCAAAAGGTACCATCTGCACTCCATTTTTCTTGTACAATCAATAGTACAGTACAAACTACTATTAAAGCAGACTTATCTAAATGCATAAAAACAATTGTACCTACACTAGTACAAATGGGGCATGTTGTACTAGATACATCTGCACATCTTATATTTAATTTTGTGCATTTCCTGTCAAGTGTAAGGGGAGTCAAATAAATTCAGGATTATTAGATATTACCATCCTTTTTAGTAGGAACTTCTGCAATCTGTGACAGAAAATGCTCATATAATAAATCTCATATAATAAATTTATGAACATCTTGAAATAGGAAGGAAAGAAAAGAGTGGGCAAATGTAGATCTGGTTGATCCAGGGATCTTTTCCGATTGCCATTTCGAGTCAGGAAGGAATTTCTTTCCTCTTTTTAACTGAGATATTTTTGCCTTCCTCTGGATCAACAGTTAGTAGGGGTTAATTAGTAGGCTGTAAAGGTTGGACTAGATAGACGTATGTCTTTATTCAACCTCCTTTACTGTGTTACTATGTAACACAAACATATTTAATGTGGATGACCCAGACCTAACAAAAGTGAGGCAGGAGACATCCATTGACAATAACCACCCCTTAAAAAAGGCTTATACATAAGTGGCAGACAGCAGACACTTCATGCATGAACCTTTTACATAATTTATAGTACAAGATAAATGGGCCCACATCATGATTGTTTAAATTGTTTTGAACAATAATGTACTAAAGACCAGGTTTTATGCACACGACTACTTCCAATGGACTGAATCATCAGCACATAGGCACATCTCTGGTTGGATCACCCAGAAAACTGGACTAATCCTTCACTGTGGATAGACTATGCCTCTTAAAACCCTAAAGAAACACATTTTACTTTACTAAGAGGGCCTTTCCCTCTTCCCAGCCTTTTCACATTACCCAGTAAATTACATAATGCAGCTATATATGTTAGCTGGTTTTGAAAAAAAATTCAAAAGGGAATAACACAAAATGAGGCAAGACTGTATGACATGTCTATGCTGACCTGGCTTGTCACCTGTCTGCTAATTCCCTCCTGACTACCACCAGTCAGGCTTCCACACTAACCACTACGGAAACTGCCCTCACTAAAGTGATCAGGTATTATCAGGTAAAGGTACTGAACTAAAGTGAACTATACCCTTGGGAAATAAATGTAAAAAAAATAAATCTACGCCCATGTGGCTGAATTCTGATGTAAAGAGGCTAGTAGTATGTAGGACCACCTTATGTCAAACTCAACTTCACAGGTGCCCTGCCCCTAGGGGTGGGGCTTAGCCACTCGTCAAGTTGACAGTTGTCCCTCCCCCTATGACGTCAGGCTTGCATTCAAAAAGGCATTTAAATCCTTTAAAGGGACTGTCCACCTATCTCTACAAAAATCTTTATATAGTAGAATACCCCACAAAAGCTGGAAATGGTTTTATAGAAAATCTTTAAATCACTTCCCAACCAGAGATATTATACTTACAAGCTCCTCTATGCACCTCCACTTCAGGTCTACTCACTCTGTCTCCACTGCAGCTGCTGTGTTCTTTTTGTGTTCTTGAGCAGCCGCAGTGGAGACTGCTCAGGGAATGGCAGTCAGTGATTGGCCATGACGTCACTGTCACAGCCAACACTGACTGTCTTACCCAGAAGTGCAGAGCCACCTAAAAAATGTTTTGAGTACAAAACTTAAAACCAACTTTGTCGACCATTAAAAACTTCAGAGCATGTGCAATCGTTGCAGGGGGATCTAGATAGATTGTCACATTGGGCTGCTAAGTGGCAGATGAGATTTAATTCAAATGTAAGGTGATGCATTTTGGACTTAAAAATCCTTGTGCTACTTATACTATAAATAGCTCTGTTGGAAAGGGATCTTGGAGTTTTGGTGGATAACAAACTTAAAGGTAGCAAGCAGTGCCAGGTGGCAACAGCCAGAGACAGCATGGTATTGTCTTGTATAAAGAGAGGTATGGATTTAAGGGAGGAAAATATAATTCTCCCTCTTTACAAAGCATTGGTAAGGCCTCATTTGGAATATGCAGTGCAATTTTAGAATCCTGTGTATACTGACTTGATGTTGTCAAAAACCAGTAACCAATCATTCATAGGTAGTCCTCAAATAGGAACATACCCCTGCCGAAACTGCCAGGCCTGCAACGCTATTATAGCAGGCAAAAGCATTTCACATCACATTTCACAGGGAACGGAAAGGGCCTTTAGGGATTATAAAAACTGTAACAAGGAGTGTAAGAAAGCAATCAAACTAGCTAAAATTAATAATGAAGTTAGTATAGCTGAAGAAAGCATCACTAAGCCTAAACATAAGTATATTAATAGTAAGAAGATGAGGACTGAGAATGTGGCACTGTTAATTAATGGGGATAAGTTAGTTACGGAGGATGGCGATAAAGCAAATGTCTTGAATAATTTTTTTTCCTCTGTATACACTATAGAAGATCCAAGTACAGATATCATAGAGTATAGTAGCAATAATGGTATACAAGATTCAAGTTCACTTTGGTTAACCGAGGATATGGTACAGAAAGAACTAAATAAGGTTAATATTAATAAATCTCCTGGACCGGATAAAATACATCCTCGGGTACTTAAGGAGCTAAGTTCAGTTTTATCTAGGCCATTGTTTCACAATTATTCAACCCTTAAAGACTACCACTCATAAGAACAGAGGTTTATTCAAGTTTTTTCGATTAGGTATTGAAAACACTTGTGGATGTCAACGAGCAGCAATCAAGCATAATAAGCACCAATTAGGCAGATTTAAAATGACTGTGATACTTAGCTCCTTCTAGACATTTACTGGTGTGTTTACAAACATGGTGAAGTCAAAAGAATGGTCCAGGAAGACAAGAGAAGTGGTGATTTCTCTTCACAGGAAGGGCAATGGCTATAGGAAGATTGCAAAGATGTTAAACATACCAAGAGACACCATAGGAAGCATCATTCGCAAATTCAAGGCAAAGGGCACTGTTGAAATTCTACCTGGTCGTGGCAGAAAGAAGAAGCTGACTTCGACTGCTGTGCGCTACCTGAAGCGCAAAGTGGAGAAAAGTCCCTGTGTGACTGCTGAGGAACTGAAAAAAGATTTGTCAGATGCAGGTACTGAAGTTTCAGCTCGGACAATAAGGCACACACTGCGAAATGAAGGCCTCCATGCCAGAACTCCCAGGCGCACCCCCTTGCTGTCTCCAAAGAATAAGAAGAGTCGACTGCAGTATGCCAAAAGTCATGTGGACAAACCACAAGTGTTCTGTGGACTGATGAAACAAAATTAGAACTGTTTGGGCCCATGGATCAACGCTATGTTTGGAGGAGGAAGAACAAGGCCTATGAAGAAAAGAACACCTCATGTCAATCATGCTTTGGGGCTGTTTTGCTTCTGCAGATACAGGGAAGCTTCAGCGTGTGCAAGGTACCATGAATTCTCTTCAGTACCAGGAGATATTGAAAAAAAATGTGATGCAGTCCGTCACAAACCTGAGGCTTGGGAGACATTGTACCTTTCATCAGGACAATGATCCCAACCATACATCCAATCCACTAGACCATGGTTGCAGACACTTGTGTCAAGCTATGCTTCACGTTTAAAAGCTGTTATAACTGGAAAAGGATGTTGTACTAAGAATGAATGTCACTTGGGGGTTGAATAAAACTGATAATGATGTGAGCACAGAAAAGACATTTGTGGTTATTTCATTATAAATGTTATGTTATATTTGTCTGACTTACAAGTGTCTCTTTGATTTAATTGTAAACAAGATGACTGCAATGATCAAAATCAATGTCAAACTGTCCAAAACACTCAATTTCAGTGGGGGTTGAATAATTTTGAACACAACTGTACATCTCAGTACAGCACCCCTATTGCTGTTGCCTGTAACTGAAGGCCTCTTGCGCCTGGACACCCGTACTGCTCCTTTCACCTCATTAAGCCTAAACATTTTTTTAAGTATATTAATATTAGGAAGATGAGGACTGAGAATGTGGCACCATTAATTAATGGGGATAAGTTAGTTACGGAGGATGGTGATAAATCAAATGTCTTGAATATTTTTTTTCCTCTGTATACACTATAGAAGATCTATAAGATCTATAAGTACAGATATCATAGAGTATAGTAGCAATAATGGTATAAAACATTCAAGTGCACTAGGCCATTGTTTCTTATTTTTGCAGATTCCCTCATGTCTGGATGTGTGCCTCTGGATTGGAAAAAGTCTGATGTTATTCCAATATTCAAAAAGGGTAGTCGTTCACAGCTGGGTAATTACAGGCCTCTAAGTTTAACTTCAGTGGTGGAGAAGTTAAACATACTGGAAAGTTTAATAAGGGAACATATTCTAGAGTATGTTTCAAGGATTGACATTATAAGTAGTAACCAGCATGGATTTAGGAGGACTAGATCTTGTCAAATTAACTTGCTTGGCTTTTATGAGGAAGTAAGTAGAATTTTAGACTCTGGTATAGCAGTAGATGTAAATTTACTTGGATTTCGCAAAGGCTTTTGATACAGTTCCCCATAGGCGACTAATGTATAAGCTAAGGTCTGTTGGTCTGGGGAGGCCCATTTGTACATGGATAGAAAATTGGTTAATGAATAGGATGCAGAGAGTAGTTGTTAAAGGGGCTTCATCATTATGGACTAAAGTGCTAAGTGGGGTGCCACAGGGTTCTGTGTTGGGGCCGCTTCTATTTAATCTATTAATTAATGATTTGGAAGTGGGTATTGTCAGCAAGTTTTCTGTTTGCTGACGACACAAAACTTTGTCGACCATTAAAAACTTCAGAGGATGTGCAATCGTTGCAAGGGGATCTAGATAGATTATCACATTGGGCTGCTAAGTGGCTGATGAGATTATATGTTGAGAAATGTAAGCTGATGGACATAAAAATCCTTGTGCTGCTTATACTATCAATGGCTCTGTACTATCAAACAGCCAGTGCCAGCATGGTAGTCTTGTATAAAGAGAGGTATGGATTCAAGGGAGAAAAATTTTATTCTCCCTCTTTACAAAGCATTGGTAAGGCCTCATTTGGAATATGCAGTGCAAATTTGGAATCCTGTGTACAAAAAGGACATCTTTGAAATGGAAAGGGTTCAGAGAAGGGCAACTAAATTAATGAGGGAATTGGGGGAGCTTGAATATGAAGAGAGACTGGAAAAGTTACAATTATGTACACTGGAGAAAAGGCGCTTGTGTGGGGATATGATTACTGTGTATAAATACATTAACAGGCCATACAATAAACTATCTGGGGCATTGTTCACTAATAGAGAGGACACGTGGCCATGCCTTAAGGTTTAGGCTTCAAGTTCGGAAAGGGTTTTTCACTGTGAGAACGGTAAAGCTATGGAACAAATTTCTCGAACAACTCAGTAGTACCATCCCAAATTATAAATGGATCGTCTATGATTCTTGTATACATTTTAACATGATCTTTAAATATGTCAGAGTTATAAATGTACATCTCCTCCAAATAGCCCATAAATAAATTGACATAGGCTGGTGACACCGCACTGCCCATTGCTGTTCCTCTAGTTTGATGGAATATTTTTCCTTCAAACCTAAAATGATTATTGGTTAAAAGGAGTTGCATGGGGATTCAGAATAAACTCGGAGGGTATATTACATAAAGAGTTATTTTTAGTTAACATGTATTTAATCGTCTCCAGGCCCAGGGAGTGCTATTTAATATTTACAGGGAGATTCAATACAAGTTATTTTTATTAAAAATGGTGCTAATTTTACCCCAACAAATCAGATCTTATTTAACATTTGAAAGCTAACATCTGATTGGTTGGGGCAAAATTAGCACTATTTTTAACGATAAGAACTTTAATTGAATCTCCCTGATAGTATTTACAACTATGATATAAAGGCTATTACCTCTAAGCCGATATGTTATATATATGTTTGTTAATGATTGGAGTGAGAATGGAACATGGCATGTTCTTTGGTATTTTGTCAATATACAATTATTCTACTATCGAACATGTTAGCAGCTCTTCTATCTCTAGTTTACAAATTTTACTTTTGATACTATACAGTACAGTATTTATTTACTTACACAGTATGTTTTTTATAATGACTATGGCAGCACAAGGAGGATTTGTACCCAATGAACCGGCGTTTCAGGACCACAAAACTGGTCTATCTTTATGGACACTGATATCAACCTCTCTGATGTTTGGGCAGGTGCTGTTGCTGTATCTAAAGGTACAGTTTTTGAAAATTTTATTTTTTTAAAAAAAATCCTTTAATATTTCCATAATGGGGTATCAGATTCGGTCCATTAAAAAGAAAAAATCATGACACACAAACTTGATTACAAGCTCTATAAGGTATATGACCTGGGTAATTGTCACCTATCAATGCAATCTTAGCAATCTTCATTGAACTATGAGTAGGAACAGGTGTAAAGGTAAATCTAAGATGATTGTTTAAAGATCAAGATAAGATTAAAAAAATAAATAAGAAAAGGGTACATTTTGATGAAACGGAAGGAGCATTTTTTCATCTTCTACTTTTTTACGTTAAGAGATTTCATAGAACAAACCGAGCCAGAGGAAACATGAATCAGCTGGGTCTCCCCCACACAAGACGCACACTAAAAGTGCTAGAACGTCACCCCAAGCCTTGAAAAAAGTTAATGTTTTCCAGATGGAGAAAAAAATTAATACTGTGGGACAGAGTTTAATAAATAGTAACCTGACTAACTAACCTAATGAAGAAAATTTAATAGATGTATCATCTTATGAGTTTATAGATTTGGAACTTTAGGTTCTTAGTAGAGGCCTGACTTTTGAACCTACCACAGGTTTAAATAATTTTAAGACTCTAAAGACTTATTTTAATGATAACCGTGTGGAAAAAAAAAGACTGATGTAAATAATGAGGATCTAACACCATAGATGAACCACATCTAATATTGAGTTTAACTGTAATTTTGACTATGTTGATTAGAATAATATTATATTAATTAATATAATAATTATATTCTACAGAGAATGTGTCTAAGAGTATTAAACATACAGGTCTCAGGAATAAGTCGACATACTATCTTTTTTCAAAGTAAAAGCCTATTTCTATACAATTTCTATAGGTCTTAAAAGAACTGGAACCATGTCCCAGAGAAGGAAAGGGTTCCGATATGAACCAAATGGAATTGACCACCCTTAGAGAAACGTCTAAAAAATCCTGACATAGTAATTAGGCTCTCTGATAAGGTAGGGTCAATAGTTTTTATGGATTCTATATATTGACACAGAGCCAGCTGTGACACAGAGACACAGAGCCAGCTGTGTGACAATGAGACCTATTTACCCGTAAGTAAAAAGGTAAAGTAATCCTACTTTACGAAATATTGAGGATTTAGACTATTGTCAATCAATGTTAATTCTAAATGAGGAAAAATATGATTATCTATTCCATTGGTCACATAAGGTCCATAATAGTCTGATTGTTATGGGGAGGCCTATAGTTTCTGACATAGTATCTCTGAATGAGCACCTTAGTAAGTATGTAAACTGACATTTTTTTCTAGCTTCTTTTGCTTACCTAGCTACATTAATGATACCACTGACATAATATAATAAATTTAGGAGATATACATTGGAAATCTACATACTGATGGGTTACACTGGACATTATAGCACTATATTAATCTATTGAAGGTGGAAAAAAGAAGTTAAATTTTAGCTTCATACGTTTAATTTTTACCCCAATACACACAATAATTTACTTATACAGGCTTTAGAATAATTACTGAGTATGTATTTTTTTATATTTTAGATGGATACTTTTATCTTCAACACGGGGGGGGGAGCAGATATAAGAGATTTGTTGATGATGTTATAATTGTGTGAGAAGGTATATATAACAGTGTAGACAATTTCCTATTCTGAAAATAGATCTCAAGAAATACTCAACTCCTGGAATTTCCTTAAGATACTTCATTGGACTCGAGAATATGTTGATCATGGGAGGTTTCCCAAAAGGAAGCTAAGCTCCTTTGGGATAGGTTCATTTCCAGAGTTTAGCGAATCTTAAGATAGCCATACATGGCTGGAAACAATCATATATCCAATCGGAAAAACAATTGTAATTCCCCACCTTGTGCCACCAATCTTCTGTAGATTTCAGCTTCAAAGTTTCTGCAAGATGGGGTCAATGGAAACTTTTGCACTTGCCTGATTATAGTTTTATCAATAACACCGACTGGTCTATCGAAAACATGGAAAACTTGTAGAGTTAATCAGAATACCGATGCTGAGATAAGAGCATATTAAACCAGATTAAGCCAGCCTATGAAAGAGCTTTTCAAGGATTAAAAGGATTTTTGAGTAAATCTCCTCTAACAGGAGAAACCAACTCCATGGGAGCAAGTATATTGATCAGAAATGGGATTATTTTCCATATCTAACTGATAAATTGTATATAAATCTTAGAATGTGTTACTTAAGATCCAATACTTACCTGTATTCTACTTGAAAGACCAAAGTTCTCCTTCTGGAGAGCTCAGAATTTGATCAGATTTTTTTTTTTTTTTTTTTTTGTTTTTTAGCCCATAAAACTAAATTTTTTTGGTATGGTTTTGATCAGATTTAATTAAGTTACTGTATACCAAACAGATTCAATTCCGTATTTAATGTGTAACATTTAAGTAGAAATGAACTTAACTGGTGAGTTTTGTTCCAAAAACCATGTTTGGTTCTGAACTTTTAAACCCCCCAGTTTTGAATCGGAACCGGGTTCGAAACTAACCTGAAACCCATCTCTGCTCATTTAAGTAGGATAAGAAAGTAACATTATTTAGTAACTTTTTTTAATCAGTACATTCAAGGCTAAAGGTAAATTATGTATTTAAAGCATGATGGGACTTTGAAATAAAAGGTGCATGTGTTTGCATCTGCTATTAACTTGCACCAATTACCGTATATACTTGAGTATAAGCCGAGGTTTTCAGGCTTTAAAAATAGCCTGAAAACCTTAACTTGGCTTATACAAGCAGAAAACTCCACCGATCCGGCGGCCGCAAGCACTGATCTGATGGCTGACGTCACTATTGGCACCTGTCTTTTACTGCCCAGTGCCGATTAATGACGTCAGCCTGCTGCTGGGCAGATCAGTACAGGTACTGAGCGTGCGGCAGACTGAATGAGAGGCAGAGGTGAGAGGCAGCTGAATACTGTATTAACAGTAAGTCTCATTACGTGTCTAGTGAGAGAGCTTTAGCTGATAGATACAATGCTTGCAGATGGTTTGCAAGGGAAATTATATACCTGACAAGACTCACTGTCCCACTTATGATGTTTGGAAACTACAACTCCCAGAAAATAACACATGCTGGGAGTTGTAGTTTTCAAACATCTGAAGTGCCTAGAAATTGTGGGTCACTGTATGAGATTACCACTGTCCATTTAAAGGGCAACTAATGCCTCAAAATAATATAGAATCAGAAGGAGAATAGTATCTATTGTTGCCTTGTGATTCTGTATTGTTTTGAGGCTTTAGTTGCCCTTTAAATGGACAGTAGAATTCCCATACAGTAGTCCCATACAGTAATAGCCATACTGAATTTGACTGGACTGTTACTGTATGGGACTAATGTATGGGAATTCTGCTGTCCATTTAAAGGGCAACTAAAGCTTCAGAACAATACAGAATCAGAAGGCAGTAGTGGTCATATTTTCTACCCTCGACTCAGTGTTTGATTGATCGCTGATTTGTTTCTTCAGATTAATAACACAGGCCAACTTTTGCAAGTCTCCAGATGAATGTCTTAGTTCTACATACTGTTTGATAGGAGTCTTAGAAACATATTTATCTTATTTTATTTAATGAGATGTCTAAAATGGCATGTTAATTAAGTTCACCTGAATTTTATTTTATCATCTAAACCATTTATATATGTGGAAATGTTGGTACTGGCCAGGTGATAACTAATCTCAATCTAATAAAATATTGGAGCCATAAATCACTTCATATAACAATATCTAATTTTCTTATGTTAATTGCTTGATAGAATGATTGCAGGTCTAAGGGTACTCTGTTTCTACTGCCTTACAGAACATGTGATTGATTACCATCAAATTAGTCATGCTTGAGGTTTTATGTCTCTAAGGGTCACTTTAATTAAAAAATGATATTTTATGCGCATATTCACGTTAGGCATTCTAGTTAGATGAAAAATATAGACAACTGATTAATATTTTAGTTTTACTTTGGGGCACAGCAGTTTATTTCAATTGAATACTGTTTATTTGATTTATGAAACAGATTCTCTATTAGTTAGCGGTTTGTTGCCTCTGACAAAAGAAGGGATATAAGCAATTCACTTCATTCAACATACTGAGTTCCAAAATGGTTTGGTAGTATACAGTACAGTATATGTAGCTAATACTGTATTCACAGCATGATTTATAGATTAGAAATATTAGTAGTTCTGAGTGAACTGTTTGGACGGTAGCAAGCAGTGCCAGGCGGCAACAGCCAGAGCCAGCATGGTATTTTCTTGTATAAAGAGAGGTATGGATTCAAGGGAGGAAAATGTAATTCTCCCTCTTTACAAAGCCTTGGTAAGGCCTAATTTGGAATATGCAGTGCAATTTTGGAATCCTGTGTACAAAAAGGACATGTACGCTGGAGAAAAGGCGCTTGCGTGGGGATATGATTACTGTGTGTAAATACATTAAAGGGCCATACAATAAACTATCTGGGGCATTGTTCACCAATAGAACATGGTTGGACTGGATGGACGTATGTCTTTATTCAACCTCAAATACTATACATCCCCTAAAAGGGAACAAAATTAAACTGAGGGACTATGCCACATGTAGAACTAGTAATGTTATCTACCTTTTAAAATGTCCATGCGGCAAGGCGTATGTAGGGAAAACCAAAAGAGAGGCACGGCTTAAGATTGGGGAACACAAACGTGACATCACTAACTATGATGGCACAGAGGAAACAGAGATATGAGACGTCAGTAAGCAAGCATTTTCATACCAATAGACACAGAGCCTCACAACTTAGATGGCTCATACTGGAAGTAGTTACTAAAGAACCAAGGGGTGGAGACCATAACATAAAATTATTACAAAGGGAATGCTTTTGGACTCAAACTACAGACATTGTCTCCCCATGGTCTGAACGAGGAAATTAACTGGTCTGCTTTTTTGTAATTATTGTTCTGATACATGTTAATATATCTGGTCATCTGTTCACATTAATTTGACTAATGCTCTTTTGTAATTGTTACATTGTTATGTGGTCTTGCAACACAGTTTCTTCTCATTGTTTCGCTTTTGTCTGCTTCCTTACGCCATCTAGTGGACTTTTTCTAATATGAACATGGACTTGAAAGATTTCCTGCAGACACAAACGCTTATTGGACTTCCTCTTAGTTGAAACAATGACACCAGATAAGAACTATTTTATGTCTCATGTTATTAATATGTATATTTTTATCTATGCCCTATGAAGGCACTTTACACTTTTTTACACCATTTTTACTATATATATATATATATAGTAGGGATATATATATCCCTATTTCCAATGTTTTATGGGGCATTTAGATTGTTCTTAGCTATTTATTACATTGTGCACTTTCTACACGATTGGGGCCTTTACTTAGCCCACTCATCATTGTGGTTTTTACACTTATATTCATATTTTATCTTTTAACCACTTACACTGTCTCTATGGCAGCATTTTTTTGAACACACCCCCTAGGGGGCGTTCCTCTGTATCAGCACTTGGCTATTTAAACCCACACTGTGTTGCTCACATCACCTGATGAAGGGGGTGTTACCCTTGAAACGTCGTATTTGCTGTTTGATGTTTGGCTTTAAATAAACGTTCTGTTTTGGAGTGCAGTCCACCTTGTATCTATTTGATTGCCTTGTTCCCTTTAAAGTAGGGGAATTGGACTCTCTGCACCCACCTGGGGACTAGTGTGCATATGGACTGTTTATGATATATTTGAATGTTGCAAGTTTCTGGTATTAATACATAAAGTAGAGTTGATCCAGGGAAATTTCCGATTGCCAATTTTTTCCCCCTTCATAAATTTAGTGGGGTTTTTTTGCCTTCCTCTGGATCAACAGTTAGGCAGGAAATGAGGATATTGCTAGATGGGTTGGACTGGATGGACGTATGTCTTTATTCAACCTCAAATACTATAAACTAAACTATAAGTACCGTATATCAATAGAAAGAAGATGAGGACTGAAAATGTGGCTCCATTAATTAATGGTGATAAGTTAGTTATGGAAGATGGTGATAAAGCAAATGTCTTTTTTCCCGCTGTATACACTATAGAAGATCCAAGTACAGATATCATAGAGGATAGCAGCAATTACCATAAAAGATGCAAGTGCACTTAAGTTAACCAAGGATATGGTACATAAACAACTAAATAAGGTTCATATTAACAAATCTTCTGGACCAGATAAAATACATCCTCGGGTCCTTAGGGAGCTAAGTTCAGTTTTATCTAGGCCATCGTTTCTTATTTTTGCAGATTCCTTTATGTCCGGATGTGTGCCTCTGTATTGGAAAAAGGCTGATGTTATTCCAATATTCAAAAAGGGTAGTCGTTCACAGCCGGGTAATTACAAGCCTGTAAGTTTAACTTCAGTGGTGGGGAAGATCCTGGAAAGTTTAATAAGAGAACATATTCTAGAATATGTACATTATAAGTGGTAACCAGCATGGATTTAGGAGGAATAGATCTTGTCAAACTAACTTGCTTGGCTTTTATGAGGAAGTAAGTAGAAATTTAGACTCAGGCATAGCAGTAGATGTAGTAAACTTGGATTTTGATACAGTCCCCCATAGGCGACTAATGTATAAGCTACAGTCTGTTGGTCTGGGGAGTCACATTTGTACATGGATAGCAAATAGGTTAATGAATAGGATGCAGAGATTATTTGTTGATGGGGCTTCATCAATAAAGTGCTAAGTGGGGTGCCACAGGGATCTGTGTTGGGTCTGCTTCTATTTAATCTGATTATTAATGATTTGGAAGTGGGTATTCTCAGCAAGGTTTCTGTGTTTGCTGACGACACAAAACTTTGTCGACCATTAAAAACTTCAGAGGATGTACAATTGTTGCAGGGAGATCTAGATAGATTGTCACATTGGGCTGCTAAGTGGCAGATGAGATTCAATGTTGATAAATGTAAGGTGAGGAATTTTGGACTTAAAAATCCTTGTGCTGCTTATACTATAAATGGCTCTGTGTTAAGTGAATCCCTGTTGGAAAGGGATCTTGGAGTTTTGGTGGATAACAAACTTAAAGGTAGCAAGCAGTGCCAAGCGGCAACAGCTAGCCAG
Source organism: Hymenochirus boettgeri (assembly GCA_019447015.1). Taxonomy (NCBI): domain Eukaryota; kingdom Metazoa; phylum Chordata; class Amphibia; order Anura; family Pipidae; genus Hymenochirus; species Hymenochirus boettgeri. The sequence continues at coordinate 121,442,559 of CM033475.1, read as the reverse complement.
CATGGTATTGTCTTGTATAAGGAGAGGCATGGATTCAAGGGAGGAAAATGTTATTCTCCCTCTTTACAAAGCATTGGTAAGGCCTAATTTGGAATATGCAGTGCAGTTTTGGAATCCTGTGTACAAAAAGGACCTCTTTGAAATGGAAAGGGTTCAGAGAAGGGCAACTAAATTAATAAGAGGACTGGGGGAGTTTGAATATGAAGAGAGACTGGAAAAGTTACAATTATGTACGCTGGCGATAAGGTGCTTGCGTGGGGATATGATTACTGTGTATAAATACATTAACGGGCCAGACATTCACCAATTCACCATTAATGGGCATTATTCACCAATAGAGCATGTCAGAGGACACGTGGCCATCCCTTAAGACTTGAAGAAAAAAGGGTTTACCATTCAAGTTCGGAAAGGGTTTTTCACTGTGGGAACGGTAAAGCTATGAAACGGTCTTTTGGTGGACGATGTTATGGCAGGTTACTGGTATTGATAGATAAAGTAGAGTTGATCCAGGGAAAAACTCTGGAATTAGCTCCACCTCTCTCCCCCTCCCTATGGAGGTTCCGCAAGGCTCAGTACTCGGCCCTCTTCTTTTCTCTATCTACACCTATGGCCCTAGATGACTTATTAGTTTATTTGGATTCCACCATAACCTGTATGTGGATGATACCCAAATTTACATCTCTGCCCCAGATCTCCCTACATTAACACCCAAGGTCCCCAACTGTCTTAGTGCCATCTCTGACTTCATCCCGCTTCCTCAAGCTAAACATGGACATGGCTGAACCTTTCCCACCCTCACGATCTGTTCTCCAGCCTAGTCTTACTATTTTTATATTAACAAAACAACCATGTTTACTGCGTGGGAATAATGCTTGATTCAGAACTTTCCTAAATCCCATGTCAATTCACTTGCCAACTCCTGTTGGCTCCAACCCAAAAGCATCTCCCTCATTCATCGCTTCCTCTCAGAAGAAGCTACAAAAATCCTAGTCCTTACCCTAATCATATACCAGCTAGACTAATGCAACACACTCCTGTGTGGTTTGCTAAACAACCACCTGGCACCACTCCAATCCATCCAAAACGCTGCCACCCGGCTCATTCATTTCTCTTCTCTAATGCCTCTCCTCTATGTCAGCCACTCTACTGCCTGCCCATTATGCAAAGGATCCAATTCAAGCTGCTTACCCTTTCCTATAAAGAACTATCCAACACAGCCCCTCCATATATATCAGAGCTGATCCACCAACACCACCCCAGACGCAACCTCTGCTCCGCAAAGGACAAACTCCTCTCATCCACCCTTGTCGCCTCTTCCCACGCCTGCATTTAGGACTTTGCTCATGCTGCCCCTTTGCTCTGGAACACCCTTCCTCAGTCTGTCCGTCATTCACCATCCCTTAATACCTTCAAACATAACCTTAAAACCCAGCTTTTCAGGCAAGCATATAACCTGGCCTAGACATTACCCCTCTTACTACCCAAAATGATCCAACCTGCCATTCACACTTCACTGTCTATCTATTTACAGCCTACCAATGTCTCACCCCTATTTCCTGAGGGGCACCTGGAACATAAAATCAGGTACACCACATTTGGTGATTTGCAGGAGAAAAATCCATTAATTTCAAAGCAATGTTGGGAATCTGGTATTGGTATCCTGTTTCCAGTGTTGATATACTTGCAGGTTTCACACTTTTTCTGCAAATAGGGAGATGTTCCATTTTGTGCGGGGCCTGTTAGAGAACACCTTATAACCAGTTGTTTTAAATTGGGTGGTTGTCGATAAGCTAAGAGAGGGGAGTCTGGGAATATTTTTATGTAGTCTGTTATCCTTTTGTAAAATGGGTTGATGTTTCTTGCATCATTTGTAAGCAGAAAGAAAGACTCATTTTCTAAATGCATCACAATATTAATAGCCAATGTATTTGTCTGAAGAATGACTGTGGTCTACCAATAATTGCCTGCCAAAATTTCTGTGATTTACTAGCTCTTGGGCATGACAAATATCTTATTATGTGTATGGTTCAAATAATACAAATTCTTCTCACCTTTAACAAGCAGCTACATTACCTGAAGGTTATAAAATGTGTATTTAAAGGAATAGTTCACTCCCAAATTGAACTATTGCTTTACCTCCCTGCTCTTCAATCAATAACTCAGGAGCCTTTCAGGCGATCCACACTGCAGAACTCCAAATCTCCGATTGCTTCCTGGATCTAATTCTCATTAGCATGCATGCACGATAATGCGCGATATAGAGAATTAGAACCAGGAAGTAGTGGGATATTTGGAGATTTGCAGTGATGGATCGCGTGAAAAGTAAATATACTTACCTTCAGCCCTGGCTCCTGAGTTATTGATTAAAGAATGGAAGGTAAGACCTAGCTTCTTAACCTCCCGTGTTTCAATCAATACATTAAAGGGGCACTATACTGAAAAAATGACTTTGCCTCATCTTAATCTATAATTGAATACATGTAAGTAGCACTTGCCTTCAATCCAGCCCACATTTTGTTTAGGAGCAGTATCCCCCTTCCCTCTTTTAACCACTCCCACTTCCATCCGACCTGACTTTTTTCCCACAAACCAACTGTCAAGTCTGCACACAGCATACAGCATTCCAACTGTCAAAACTATGTCACCATTCCAGCTACAGTAAAACTACCCACAGAAGAATAGTTTTTGAGAGCAAGGAACTTTACTGACAGCTGAAATATAAGAAGTTTTAGATTGGATATCTAAAGAAATAGGGGGCAGATCAACAAAAAAAATGATACAATGGTCGTTGGGAAGTATTATAGTTTCCAGTTATGGTCAATTTAAAATAACCTATTTTTCGGTACAGATGCCCTTTTAAGTAATAGTTCAATTTGGGAGTGAACTTTTCCTTTAAGAAGCTTTGGATCTGTGTACTTTCCTTTAACAGTATATCAATATACTGCACCGCAAAGCATGCCGCTGGTTCATTTACAAACTTTATTATCTTGCAGTGACTCACTATGAACGTGCTTATGTTTTGCATGGTCCCTCATATTATGAATCTGCTGTCTAGGGTGTTCATTTCTGGTATTGCACAGCACAGCTAAAAATAAACTGCTGTTTTTTTATGTAAAAAGTAATACTCCCTGCTATACACTTGTAAAATGTACTGGTCAATGCAATGCAAGTAAAATACAGTTTTTAAAAAAAAAATGTTTATACTTACGTAAAATGCTTTTCTCTGAAGCCAAAGGGGGACGGAGACACAGGGTTTAGGTTTCTACCCCAAGGAGGGGTAGAAAGAATTATTAAGAAGTGAGGCTCTGGCCCAGCACTTTGCCAATAAGCACCCGGGTGCCGGAAGCCCCCTCCAGTTTGCCCCAAAGAGGGAGCGAAGGAGTAATAATTATATAAAATAACAAAACACTCCAAACATCAAACTTGTGGCAACAAGCCAAACTACAAAAAGAAACGGCCGTTGAGGCGACACTGACTGGGAGGGTTTCATCTGTGTCTCACTTTGGCTTCAGAGAAAAACACTTAACGTAAGTATAAAAACTCTTTTCTTTATCAGCCTCAGGGGGACCCAGGCACACTGGGCCCAAAGCCCCAGTGGCAATAGGGAAAGTACCAAAAATTAACCCTCTGCAGCCTGCAACACAGAACTTCCCAAATGACACTTCTGAAGTCCATAGAATCTTATAAGCGTAACAGATGACCAAGTTTGCAGGCGGCCCATGAAGCGCGGGCCGCCTGCAACCCGCCTGAGTGGAGCAGCCCCAGCAAGATGGTAGTGCAAGTCCGTGGAAAGGGGCCTTGATCAGGATGTCATCTAAGTATGGCAAGAAGATGATGTTCTGGAGGTATATGAAGGCGGCCTGGCATGCATGATTTTGGTAAATATCCCCGAGGCGCTGAGGCTAGACAGAACAGGAGGGCAGTAGTTTGAACATGGGCTTGGCCCACAGTAAACCTGAGGAATTTGTAATGGCCTGGCCAGATGTGAATATGGAGATATCCATCTTTGATAGGACGCTAAGAAATCTCCTCTTTCTAAAGTCAGAATGACTGAACGTAATGACTCCATTTTAAAGTGGAACTTCTTCTGAACATGGCAGTTTAGTGCCTTCAAGTCCAGTACTGGTCTGAAGAGTCCCTCCTTCTTGGGCACTAATAACAGGTTTAAATAAAACCTGTGGAATTTCTGAGTTTGTGGAAAGGGTGCTTTTCTTTTTATGAGACACCTTGGGAGCCTGGGAAGGAAACTAGGAGGTGGACTGGTGGTAAACTCGATCCTGTAGCCGTGTTCTAACACACGCAATGTCCCGACATCTGTAGTCGGGTGTCCCCTGAGCTAGAGGATAATCAGGATTGTCTAGATCTTGCCCCAGATATCCTGAATGTTCCTCTTCCAGAGGTCCATGAACCTCAAGGTCTTGAGGGCAGACGGGGGACCTTGCTCATGGGATGGGTCATGGGCATTGCTGCATGAACCACATAGTGGATCAGGGTGACCAGTTGGCAACTTGGCATTGCAATTGTAGTGCTGAACTACAGGCCCAAATAGTTCTTTGCATATTTGGTATTTGGGGCAAGCTTTTTCTCTAGCAGACATTGCTGCAGTAAGAAAAAAGTAAATGTTTTTGCTTATCTGGAGGAGCCTTCGACAATCAGATCCTTGTGGGCTGGAAATGAGTTTCCTCTGCAGGAGCTGTATCCAAGATGGCCGCTGCCACGCAGAGCTGTAAGATATAGGCCCTGTCCCTATTGCCAGCTGGTCCGGCAGCGCGGGATAACAGGGGCACAGAGGTATGTTCCCCTATAGCAGAGAGGGGAGAACTTCCCCACACTGTGCTGATGAGGCAGCGCGGTGTTAGGCACCCTTTCCACGGTTTTGGATAATTGTTTCCGTGAACGTTCCTGTTTGTGAACCTTGGAGGAGGCTGCTGGCACCCAGGTGCTTTTTAAAAATGTAAAGTGTCTGCTCCTTGGGGTAGGAACTTAACCTCAGTGTGCCTGGGTCCCCCTAAGGCTGATAGAGAAATACAATTTCATATGAATTCAGATATATTTACCTATCCATCAAAACAAGGTCATCCTTTAACAGAGGACATTTAGAGTTGGGCCACATAACACTAACAAGAGAGCCAGAATCCAAAAGGTCATCTTGATGAAGAGCATGAGCCAGCTGGTTTACAGTCTGAAACACAACAATGAAATGCTTAGATACAATGAATGCTAAATACCTCCCACAGTCAGTGTAAAAGGACAATTGAAATGTACCTGGAGCAGGGAGGATTAAGGATTTCTAACTCCCAATATCATTTTGTTGAGGAATGCCAGCATGTACAGTTTTCAACTGACAGCTTAGTGCCCTGGGCCTTCCTGTATTAAAGAACATGCTGAAGCACCGAGGAAGCCCAGCAAAAGCAGTTTTCTGGCAGAAGCGCTATATATTAGGGAGGTAGGAATTAACAATATTTGTAAAAACTTTATATGACCTATAGCTCCCCAAGTAGTGCTTAAACTGTGGAAGGTCGAGTATAATAATTTCATGATACATTATTTTCTCCCGCCTGAGATCTGGACAAAAATTAAAAGTTATAGGAAGGTATAACAGCTTATTTTACACAGATCGTTACACGTTTCATAAAAGAGGCAGAAAAGGGATTCTGTAAATATATGTATATAGCTTTGGTAATATGGTAGCACTTCAACTAATGGGCTCCTTGTGGTGCGTATCTCTCATTAGGGTAAAATCACCTGCAACAGATATAAAAAAAGAAGAGTCGCACTCCCATATTAAATGCCAATAAAAGTTTGTATTATCAAGATTACATTCATTAATACATTTTTGAATGCTCGGTTCCTTTCTCAAGTAAGAAGCATTTGTTTTTCACCATCATTCTCTCAGTATATAATGGCTAGAACAGGAAATTCCCTCACAATATTACATTATATCCTGTTCCTAACAAGCAATAATTATACTCTACTTGAACACCCTTGTGATTTGCATCTATACATTTCCATGGTATATAACATCCAAGGAATATCTATAGTTGTATCATTATATACATTTCACATAAAAGGGGGTCACCAAATCATCTGACTAATTTAATTCATGCAAACCTAAATGTAATACATTTTTGTAAAATTAATACATATCCAATGAAACACAACAAAATACACACAGCATGTTATTACCCCTATAAAAATAGGTATAAATCATAATCCCAATATAATCCATGGGGAGATAGCAATTTTAACTGCTTTATCCACCAAGTTTCACATTTTATGAGGTTCAGCTCCCTGTTTTGGGAGTCACCCTCTGCGATCTCTTCAAGGACCATTAAATGAAGATCCTCTACTGTATGCCCTGCCTCATTGCAGTGTCTAAAAGACTGGTAGAGTGGATTGTTTGGTGTTAATAGAAGACTTACAGTATGTTGTAAAATCTTTGGTTTCTCCAACATAAACTATACAGGCAGATCAGGGCATAAATAACATATCTAAAGTCACATGTAAATAATCCTTGTAGTCTATATTCTTCCTTATTTAGGAAATTTGTAAACATAGATCCATTAATGACTGATCTGCATTGGACACAGTTATGGCAGGGTACCATCCCCTTCCGGAAACTTTTTAACCAGGTACTATTTTAGGGTTTAACATAAGTCTCCTTTATAGATGCCACAATTGATCCAATGGTTTTACCTTTTTTATATGACATAAGAGGTAGTTCAATAAACTCTTTGATCCCTGGATATTTTTCTTGTAAGATATGGCAATATTTGTTGATACAGTTGGCTGTTTGTTTACTGTTCTGGTTGAATTGGGACACAAAAGCTATTCTATTCATATTATTCTTATTTTTTGCTATTGGTATTTGGCACCCCTATTTCTCAATTTATTTTAAGCTTGTAGCATTACTTTTTCTAAATAAATTTGGGCTAGAAACGCATTACTCATTTCAACCACTTTTCTACTTATGAGGCTCATTTAACTTGACAGTAGACAATAGACTATATGGTATAATATTTTTTAATATATTGAGAATGACAGTTGGTAAAATGTAGTAACTGATTTCCAGGGGGCTTTGTGTAAAGCTCTGTTGAAAACTATAAAACAGCACCTTGTGGTGGTATAAATAGTGATCAAACTAGAAACAAGTATATTTATATAGAAATAGCGTTTATTATACTAGAATACATAAAAATAGCTAGCCAGCCAAACACCACTAAGCATAATAATCTCTATATGATTACAAAAGTAATCAATATCTAAAAATATAAAAAGTATGAAATATATACATAAAGACCCAAGTCAATTGAACCGGCAGGTGAGAGTAGAAATAAATATGTCAATCACATCTCCTCCTCCAACGGTAGTTCAAACATTGAAGTCTCTAGCATTAAGCGTATCATCCAAAAGCATATCAATAGAATTCTTGTGTGCACACAATGAAATAAAAACATAGCCAAGTGTAATGGTATACATCACCGCTATCCTAGATATCACTCTGGCACCTCTCCACGCTTTATATACATAAAGACGTGGGTCTTTATGTATATATTTCATACTTTTTATATTTTTAGATATTGATTACTTTTATAATCACAGAGCTTGTTATGCTTAGTGGTGTTTGGCTGGCCAGCTATTTTTATGTATTACAGTATAATAAACACTATTTATATATAAATATACTTGTTTCTAGTTTGATCACTATTTATACCACCACAAGGTGCTGTTTTATATTTATCTTTTACTGAGATCCTATAGCGCTGTTTACAGTGCTAGGGGATTGCAGTTCATTTTGGCTTTCCCAGTTGGGGGATTCTGGGAGCACTCGTGTAGTGACATTAGTGGTTGGTCTTTATCTCTGTTAAAAATTACCCGTTTCTTTTGCTCACCATGATGTCTAAATGTGAATGGCTTCATCACTCTGGAGATCCAGTGTGATACATTCATGGAACTTATTTAAAGGGCATGTCCACCCCCAAAACTAAAATTTCCCCCACTACTGGCCCCACTGTGTAGTGTTAAAAAATCCTTACCTTACCTTTCTGGTCCAAATGGTTCTCCTGCAATGTATGTCCAAAATAACAGTATGTAAAGAGCAGGAGCCTGGTTGTGAGTGAAAATGTTTTCGCCTCTTACCTCTCCTCTTAGAGGTTTCTGGCTTGCTCACTGCAGCCCTTTCTCCCCCCTTTCTTAAAACCTAAATCACATCTCTAGATACAATTTTTAAGAAGTTATTGCTGCAAAGGTTGAGCAATGTAGCTTCCTGGTTGAACACTTCCTGTTTTCAGCCATGTGACCAGCTTGTAATCATGTGACCATCCTCAGCATGCATTAATAGGCTCCCCTTCTCAACTGTCAATTTTTTTTACCAAGGTACTTCCTGATTTACCCAGCATTAAGTCTTAACTGAGCATGCTTCTCCCCCAGGGGGGACAGGCGGGGCAGAGGTCAGGTGATGTCCCTCAACCTACTGGAAGCAGGAAGTCTGAACATTCACCCTTATGTAATTTCTCACAGGCTCCAGCCAGAGATGTGATTGTTGGCTCATTGTAAAGGAAAAACTGCAGGCTTTCATTTAACTCTTACTTGTTTTGAGACCACATTTGCCCCAGGAAGCTGAAGATGGAATTAATTTATAAAAGTAGTTTTTGTGTAGAATTTTCTTGAATTTAAATTGCTAACTCAAATTGTACATCAATAGTCATGGATTAAAACATGGCAAATGTCTAAAAAGACAACAAAACCCTGCATGGTTCCCGGTCCCACCATAAAAGCTAATCTTGTCTTGTGAGGACAAAATGATTCAATATTCTGAAACAAATAGTCTTTTAGTGCTATACATGGATTGCTTATATTATTTGTCATCTTGTCTTTTTATGCACATGAACAGGGCTGTACATTTTAAAATATATTTGTATTATTTGTATGCATACAGTATTGATAATAATGCGGTTTAATAAAAAAAAAAAAAAACACTTTACCTTAACACTCCTTTTCTCCTCAGACCCATCAGTAAGCAGATAAGCATCACTGCCTTCAGTCCCTTCCACTCGTAGAAAGCAATTGGTAGTGTGACCAATGCCAGACGGAAGGACTTTGTCCCAAAGCATTGCATTTATCACTGAACTTTTTCCATTGCTAGTCCTAATATACAAATAAAAATCACAATTATGCTTACTTATCATGCATTTTTTCCTATACCCCTCCAGAGCCTACCTTTCCAGCTTCAAAGTTGCTGACATCTTGATTCTGCCTAGTTGAATGTTTATATATTGCACGAGGAAGATGACAACCAAGCAGTTACGACTGCATGCCAAACAGTGTGTTGCCTGACTGGTGCTAGGGTTTACCATGTGGTGGATCGGGTAGACAAACTATTAGGTGAGGCTGGGTATGACCGGCAGTCTTGGTTCATATTGGTGCCACAAAGTAAGAGCAGGAGGTGAGGTCCTTAAAAAAGTTTTTCGAGAACTAGGGGCCAATTTTAAAGCAAGGACCTCCAGGGTAGTGTTTTCAGAAATACTACTGCAGCCACTTGCTAGGCAAGGGAGACAGAGGGAGCTTAGGAGTATTAATGTGTGGCTAAGAGGTTGGTGTAAGGAGTAAGGGTTGGTGTAAGGAGTAAGGGTTTGGGTTTTTAGAGAACTGGGCTACAAGCACTTTAGTAGTGATGGGTTGCACCTCACTGATGGTGGTGCAGCTGTTTTGGGGGAGAAGATGGCTAGAGGGTTGGAGGAGAATTTAAACTAGTTTTGGGGGGAGGGTAATATCAGTCTCACTGAGATAGATAGGCCAGGGGGTAAGCAGGGTGTAGATTGGCCAGTGGTGGGTGGAAACGGGGGTGGGACTAGCACAGTGGATAGGGAGGCATGTGTATTAAAGAGTAAAAATAAATTACAGGATCAAAATCTAAAATGTATGTTTGCAAATGTGAGAAGTTGATGACAAAATGGAAGAATTGGATTTAATGTCATTGACTGAGAAGTAAAATGTAATACTTATAGCAGAAACATAGTTGAACAATTCTCACGACTGGGCTGTGAATTTAGAAGGATAACCCTTGTTTAGAAAGGATAAAGAAAATATGAAAGGTGAGCAATATGTGTTTATGTTGAAGCCAAATTTAAAAGAAGAGTTAACTGGAGATATGGATGTTAAAGCAAAAGCAATATGGGTGGAATTAGGCAATAGGAAGGGGGGTAATGTCATTGTTGGTGTCTGCTTAAAGATGCCAAATGCTAGCAGGGAAGAAGTGGGGCAGCTGCATATGCAGGTGGCAAGGGCTGCAAGTTTGGGGAGTGTTCTGATTATGGGGGACTTTAATTACCCTGAAATGATTGGCAAAGTGGACCTACCAACACAGAAAGGGGTGTCATTAAAAGTGTCACAGTACTCTTTTTTACTACATATATTGGACTAAATTTTACTACATATATTGGACTAATACGGCAAAAAATCATTATTTTTACTAGAAAAGGAGCTCTGTTGGATCTAGTAATATCTAATATTGTGGAACAAACTATAGATATAAAGGTAACCGGAGGCTTATGGAAAAGTGACCATGATATAGTGTAGTTTAGTGTATGTTATCGAAAAAAAGTGCGCTGGGTTAACAAAGACTTAATTTCAGGAAAGCAAATTTTCCCAGGTTAAAAGTAGCTCTTCAGCATGTCAACTGGGATAAGGTATTATCAGGTAAATGTACTAAAAAGAAGTGGACTGTGTTTAGGGGGATTTTAAGCTATTTAACATCTAATTCTCTTAGAGAATAAGTGTAAAAAAAATAAATCCGCGCCCATGTCGCTGAATTCTAATGTAATGTTATGTAAAGGGAGTTGGATAGGAAGAAAAAGGCATTTAAAACCTTTATGTCTGAGGGAAAGGAAAGGGCCTTTAGGGATTACAAAAGCTAGGATAGCTGAACAAAGCATCAATAATCCTAAAAAAAATGTAAATATATTAATAGTAAAAAGATGAGGATTGACAATGTGGCACTATTAATTAAAGGGGATAAGTTAGTTACGGAGGATGGCAATAAAGCAAATGTCTTGCATATTTTTTTTTCCCTCTGTATCTCCCCCTCCTGGACCAGATAAAATACATCTTGTGTCCTTAGGAAGCGAAGTTCAGTTTTATCTAGGAAATGGTTTCTTATTTTTGCAGATTTCCTCATGTCCGGATGTGTGCCTCTAGATTGGAAAAAATCTGATGTTATTCCAATATTCAAAAAGGTAGTCATTCACCATAGGCCTGTAAGTTTAACTTCAGTGGTGGGGAAGATACTGGAAAGTTTAATAAGGGAACATATTCTAGAGTTTGTTTTAAGGACTGACCTTTTAAGTAGTAACCAGCATGGATTTAGGAGGAATAGTAGGAGGAATAGATCCTGTTAAACTAACTTGTTGACCATTAAAAACGTCAGAGGATGTGCAATTGTTGCCGGTGGATCAAGATAGATTGTCACATTGGGCTGCTAAGTGGCAGATGATATTCAATGATGCTAAATGTAAAGTGATGCATTTTGGACTTAAAAATCCTGGTGCTGCTTATACAATAAATGGCTCTGTGTTAAGTGAATCCTGTTGGAAAAGATCTTAAATGTAGCAAGCAGTGCCAGGGAGCAACAGCTAGAGCCAGCAAGAAATTGTCTTGTAAAGAGAGGTATGGATTCAAGGGGGGAGAAATTATTCTCCCTCTTTGCAAAGCATTGGTAAGGCCTCATTTGGAATATGCAGTGCAATTTTGTAATCCTGTATACAAAAAGGACATCTTGGAAATGGAAAAATTAAAAATTTAAAAAAATTTAAAAAATAAAAAAGGGCAACTAAAATAATAAAGGGAATGGGGAGCTTGATTATGAAGACAGATTGGATAAGTTACAATTATGTACACTAGAGAAAAGGTGATTGCGATATGATTACTGTGTATAAATCAATAACAGGGCAAACAATACACTATCTAGGGCATTGTTCACCATACGAACATGTCAGAGGACACGCGGAGATCCTTTAAGACTTGAAGAAAATAATTTTAGTCTTCAAGTTCACAAAGGGTTTTTCACTGTGAGAATGGTAAAAACTATGGAACTGTCTTCCATTTGAAATTGTGATGGCAGGTTCATTGGATAGTTTCAAAAAAAACCTGGATGAGTTTCTGAAAAGAAGGAATGTTGCATTTTACTGGTACGGACTATTGACACATAATAGAGTTGATCCAGGGATATTTCCAATTGCCACTTGGAGTCAGGAAGATGTTTTTCCCCCCCATCATAATTCTAGTGGGGGTTTTTTTTGTCTCCTCTGGATCAACAGTTAGGCAGAAAGTGTGGGTATTGCTGAGTGAGTTGAACTAGACGGACTTATGTCTTTTTTGACCTCAAATACTATACTATACTATACTAAATACATGAACTTGTGTCTTTAGTTATATTATATATATCTTATATATATCTTTATATATATATATATATATATATATATATATATATATATATTATGCCATTGTGTTACACCAAATGTGCTGCAGATCTATACACAGAAACACTACCTGCCAAAAAATGCAACTTTCATATGACGTCGAGCAAGAATTTCACTGATTCCAGCAACATTAGTAAGATAGCCTTTAACTTCAAGCACCTGTTCTTCCGAGGCAACTGGATCAAGTTCAACATTTTGGTAGGATTCTGAACAAAAACAAGCAAAAAAAGATATGTTAGTATTTATTCTATCTTAAAGGAGAACTTAAGTCAACAGACAACATTGTCCCAATAAGCCAAGCACATTTACAAAGATACAACAGTGACTGTTACTTCTACTTAATAAACCAGTGGGTCCTAGGGGTAAACGACTATAATTAATCTCTTAGGATTTGCTGGGAATCTAAAGGCTCTCAATGGTGCGATCACGGGTGCCGACATGGCCGTTTCATCCTATAATCGTGCCGTGTATGGGCACTTTATAGGCCGTTCGGTAGGGGATCGTTGGCCGCCTGGCCGGGCAGATATTCGAATGAGTGGACGTTTCGGTTGATAAAGTGCCCACAGCACGATTTTAGGACAAAACGGCCATTTGTACACATTGTACATAGAGGGTCAGCACCCACGATCGCACGTGTGTATGACACCTTACCCTGGCCGTTCCTATAACACCTCTTAGCCACTATGCAATCACGCCGTTAACACCTGGCTGTGATATGCTAATTGGGATTTTCCAGGGTACATAATTGCCATAGATTCTTGTACAAGTCTTGAATTGAGAAAGCCAGTCGGATGACTAGCAGATGACCAGTCGGATGACTAGCGAAACGTCTTCAAGTCCAGTTGATCTAATTGAATACAACAGATATACCATGACCTGGATGAAGGAGAACCTTCACAAGCAATCTGTTGGCAATTATGTACCCTGGAAAGTCTCAATAAGCATATCACAGCCAGGTATTAAGGACATTATAAATGCAAGGCATGATTGCATTGTGGCTAAGAGGTGTTATAGGAACGCCCAGGGTAAGGTGTCAAAACAGCATTGTACATGGCAGACAGTTGGTGTCGAACCCCCCCACCTCTATTCAGGCTTGGTTTCTTTAGTTTCTTTACAGCATACTTATCCTTTAAAAGGGGGATGTCCTTGTCTAAGAGGACCTTCCACTCTCTCAATTTGTGAAATTCGACTGCAATCTTTCTTGCACAAAAAAGTGATTCTCTCAAGGCGGCCAATTGATATCTATCCCAGTCATTCACTCACAGATTGCATTTCAGCTGCAATCTCTTTAACATTACTCCTTTTATAGTTACACTTAAAGGGCATGTCCACCCTTTAAAAAAAAAAATTATATGTGGTAGGGCACCTTCCCCCAGCCCCAACCGCATTTTTAGATTTTCAAGAAAGTGCCTTGATAGTTACTTACCTTACCTCTTTCCCCCGCCGCACAATCCCGGCCCTCTGCTTGCACTGAACTTCAAGCAGGGGGCGGGACCGGCAGTCATGTCCCTGATTGGCTGAGAGGCAGCCAATCACGGACACGGCTGCCGGCAGTTTAGAACGCCGGGGGAAAGATGAAAGGTAAGTAACTATCGGGGGGAGTCTTTGGAAAATGTAATAATGTGGTTGGGGCTGGGGGAAGGCTAGCTACTAATGGGCAAAGGGTTTTAATGGTAGGGGAAGGGCTTGCAAAACGGGAGGGAGAGGGAGGGGGGAAGGCCTGCAGTGCGCAGGACAAATTTCTCCAGGAGGAGAGGCAGGAGGCATATGGACTCTGCAATCCTCCTGGTGGACAGTTTTTCAGACTTTTGGAGGGGGAATCCAGGAGAACCATTTAGAGCTGGGATGTAAGGTAAGGATTTTATTACACTACAGAGTGGGGCCAGTAGTGGGATTATAGTTTTGGGGGTGGACATGCCCTTTAAAGAAACAACAAGTGCAAAGCTGCAGGGAAAGGATAATGAAGGGAACCTGATCTTAAAACAGCTCTGTGCAATACATTTCTGAACAATGTACTGGTACCTATATGAAACTAGGGGCCAAGTTAAAAGCAAGGACCTCCAGGGTAGTGTTTTCAGAAATACTACCGCAGCCACGTGCTAAGCCAGAGAGACAGGGGGAGCTTAGGAGCATTAATGTGGGGCTAAGAAGGTGGTGTAAGGAAGAAGGATTTGGGTTTATACAGAACTGGGCAGACTTTTCTGTAGGCTACAGGCTCTTTAGTAGGGATGGGTTGCACCTCACTGATGGCGGTGTAGCTGTTTTAGGGGAGAAGATGGCTAGAGGGTTGGAGGAGATTTTAAACAAGGTTTGGGGGAGGGAGGGTATTAGCAGTCTCACTGGGATAGATAGCCCAGGAGGAAAGCAGTGTTTAGGCCAGTGGTGGGTGGAAAGGGGGGTGGGGCTATCATAGGGGATAGGGAGGCATGTGTATTAAAGTGTATGAATAAATTACAGGATCATAATCTAAAATGTATATTTGCAAATGCGAGAAGCCTGGCTGACAAAATGGGTGAAATGGAAATTATGGCGTTGAATGAAAAGTATGATGTAATAGGTATAGCAGAAACGTGGTTGAACAGTTCTCACGACGGGGCTGTAAATTTAGAAGGATACGACTTGTTTAGGCAGGACAAAGAAAAAAGGAAAGAGGGAGGAGTATGTGTTTATGTTAAAAAAAAATTGAAGCCAAATTTAAAAGAAGAGATAACTGGTGATATGGATGTTAAAATGGAGGCAATATGGGTGGAATTAGGCAACAGGAAAGGGGGTAATGTCATTGTTGGTGTCTGCTATAAGCCGCCAAATGCTAGCAGAGAGGAAGTGAGTCAGCTTCATATGCAGTTGGCAAGGACTTTAATTACCCTGACATTGATTGGTGTAGTGGAACTGCAATCACAGAAAAAGGCGTTGAGTTCCTGAATTTGCTGCAGGATAATTTTCTATCACAGGTGGTTAAAGTTCCTACTAGAAAAGGAGCTCTGTTGGATCTGGTAATATCTAACATTGTGGAGCGTATTATAGATATAAAGGTAACTGGAGGCTTAGGGAATAGTGATCACAAAATAGTGTCGTTTGGACTATGTTATCGAAAGGAAAAGTGCGCTGGGTTAACGAAGACTTATTTTCGGGAAGGCAAATTTTCGCTAGTTAAAAGTAGCTCTTCAGAATGTCAACTGGGATAAGGTATTATCAGGTATAGGTACTGAAGAGAAGTGGACTGTGTTCAAGGGGATTTTAAGCCAGTTCACATCTACATTTATACCCTTGGGAAATTAATGTAAAAAAAATAATAATAATATGTAAAGAGACAAATGGAAAGGAAGAAAAAAGCAATTAAAACCTTTAAGTCAAAGGGAACGGAAAGGGCCTTTAGGGATTATAAAAACTGTAACAAAAAGTGTAAGAAAGCAATCAAACTAGCTAAAATTAATTAAATTAAATTAAGTTAGGATATTAATAGTAAGAAGATGAGGACTCAGAATGTGACACCATTAATTAATGGGGATAAGTTAGTTACGGAGGACGGTGATAAACCAAATGTCTTGAATATTTTTTTTCCTCTGTATACACAATAGCAGATCCAAGTACAGATATCATAGAGTATAGTAGCAATAACGGTATAAAATATTCAAGTGCACTTTGGTTAACCGAGGATATGGTACAGAAAGAACTAAATAAGCTTAATATTAATAAATTTCCTGGACGGGATAAAATACATCCTCGGGTACTTAGGGAGCTAAGTTCAGTTTTATCTAGGCCATTGTTTCTTATTTTTGCAGATTCCCTCATGCCCGGAGGTGTGCCTCTGGATTGGAAAAAGGCTGATATTATTCCAATATTCAAAAAGCGTACTTGTTCAGAGTCGGGTAATTACAGGCCTGTAAGTTTAATTTTAGTGGTGGGGAAGATACTGGAAAGTTTAATAAGGGAACATGTTCTAGAGTATGTTTCAAGGACTGACATTATAAGTAGTAACCAGCATGGATTCAGGAGGAATAGATCTTGTCAAACTAACTTGCTTGGCTTTTATGAGGAAGTACCGTATATACTCGAGTATAAGTCGACCCGAGTATAAGTCGAGGTACCTATTTTGACCTGGAAAATTAGTAAAATTATGATTTTATGACTGCAATATTTAAAGGGTACCGTATGTCCTTTAGCCCTAGCCCTGACATCAGCCTCTCAAGTGCCACTAGGAAAGAAGCAGCAAATCTAGCACCACCTCGTGAATTACAAACAGAACAGACCCTTGGAATTTTACACAGTTTTTAAGTTAATTTATGCCAGATAGCTGCTTTTGTTCTCAAAACACTAACCTGAAATCCTACAGTCGCACGCTTCCTCTCGCATCCACAGTTCAGGCACCTGACGTCACTACTCGGCCGCGGGGTATGACCGGCGCCGAGTACTGACGTCAGACACTGCACCGTGGGATGCGGAAGAGAGAGGAAGCGAGCGGCTGAAGGATTTCAGGTTAGTGACTCGAGTATAAGTCGAGGTAGGATTTTTAGGCTTTTTTCAAAGCCTAAAAACCTCGACTTATACTCGAGTATATACGGTAAGTAGAAATTTAGACTTTGGCATAGCAGTAGATGTAGTATACTTGGATTTTGATACAGTCCCCCATAGGTGACTAATGTATAAGCTAAGGTCTGTTGGTCTCAGGAGGCACATTTGTACATGGATAGAAAATTGGTTAATGAATAGGATGCAGAGAATAGATGTTAATGGGGCCTCATCATTATGGACTAGTGCTAGGTGGTGTGCCACAGTGTTCTGTGTTGGGGTTGCTTCTATTTGATCTATTAATGATTTGGAAGTGGGTATTGTCAGCTGATGACAAAACTTTGTTGACCATTAAATACTTCAGAGGATGTGCAATCGTTGCAGGGGGATATAGATAGTCACATTGGGCTGCTAAGTGGCAGATAGGATTCAATGTTGATAAATGTAAGGTGATGCATTTTGGGCTTAAAAATCCTTTTGCTGCTTATACTATAAATGGCTCTGTGTTAAGTGAATCCCGGTTGGAAAAGGATCTTGGAGTTTGGGTGGATAACAAGCTTAAAGGAAGCAAGCGGTGCCAGGCGGCAACAGCCAGAGCCAGCATGGTATGGTCTTGTATAAAGAGAGGTATGGATTCAAGGGAGGAAAATATAATTCTCCCTCTTTACAAAGCATTGCTAAGGCCTCATTTGGAATATGCAGTGCAATTTTGGAATCCTGTGTACAAAAAGGACATCTTTGAAATGGAAAGGTTGCAGGTGTGTTTTGCGGTTTTCATGTTGGAGTTTTTGATGCAAATTAGAGACCAGCATTAGAGAGTGCGAGGTGTGCAAGTGTTCATTTGAATTGCAAGGGTTCGGAGAAGGGCAACTAAATTAAAAGGGGGATTGGGGGGAGCTTGAATATGAAGAGAGACTGGAAAAGTTACAATTATGTACGCTGGAGATAAGGTGCTTGCGTGGGGATATAATTACTGTGTATAAATACATTAACGGGCCATACAATAAACTAGGGCATTGATCACCAATAGAGCATGTCAGAGGACACGTGGCCATCCCTTAAGACTTGAAGAAAAAAGGTTTAGGCTTCAAGTTTGGAAAGGGTTTTTCACTGTGAGAACGGTAAAGCTATGGAATGGTCTTCCAGTGGACGTTGTTATGGCAGGTTCATTGGTCAGTTTCAAAAAAAAGCTGAGATGAGTTTCTGCAAACAAGGAATGTTGCAAGTTACTGGTATTGATACATAAAGTAGAGTTAATCCAGGGGAATTTTCCGATTGCCACTTTTTGGTGTTTTTTTTTTTGCCTTCCTTTGGATCAACAGTTAGGCAGGAAATGAGGATATTGCTAGATGGGTTGGACAGGATGGACATATGTCTTTATTCAACCTCAAATACTATACTAAACCTCGCCTATCTGGAAAATGTAACCTCCAGAGCAGATTAATCAGGTTTCACATTTCTGTTAATATCACAATCAAGCAACTTAGGCGGGGTACACAACAGATTTTGGACCCCCCCAAAAAATCATTATTTTTGTAGGCGAACAATGTTTGATCGGCCTTTTGTCTGAATTGGACAAACAGACATGAAAGAAAATTGAGGCCAATCACGTGGTCCTAAAATGACTGCACAATCGGACGCGGCAAATTTTTGTCTGTGGCTATTTTCTGCAATAAAGCTTCTGCTACGATTCTTAATACTCAAATATAAAATACAAAATATGAGAAGTGAATCCAAAAATGTGTAAATATTCTTGGAAAAAAACAAGTACCAGCAAAATGCTTGTGGAGGTTCTCATTCATCCAGGTCATGGTATATCTGTTGTATTCAGTTAGATCAACTGGACTTAAAGTTTATAGCTCTTGAAGACATTTCTCTAGTCATTCATTCGGAATTGAGAAAGCAAGTTGGATGACTAGCGAAACATCTTCAAGAACTAAACTTTAAGTCCAGTTGATTTAACTGAATACAACAGAAGTACCAGCAAAGTAAAACCTATAAACATGTCAACAGGTATTTTTGATAAAATCTGGGCTTTGAATCTTGGGGATGCATTTTCCTCCCCATCCCTTACCTTTTAGAAAGTTGTAGCTCTCTTGAGTATAGGCACCAAGCTGGTCAAATATGCCATTGATTTTCTTTTTGGCAGTAACAAAGTGCTTGAGAGGGGAAGCGTTAACTTCAGCCATGAACCTTTTATCTTTCTTTGTTGTAACTTTTGATCCTGAGCGAGTGAACAACAGGGACATGTCGCTGTAAATGAAGCAAAAAAAAACGTTAAAATAAAAAATGTTTAACTTACACCAGTGCACTGCTGTATTATCTGGTTATATATTGTTTCCTTAAGCAAAACTAAGTGGACCTGCTTCAAACAGCAATTTCAGCCATTTGTTCACCACTACCCATCTGTAGTCTAAGCCAGCTTTTTTCTTATTCCCTGCATATCAAAGCACATTGATGCTACGTCTAAAACAGTAGCCTTTATTATAAGTGCTATTGTGCATAAGTGCATTGTGATACAATAAAGTCACAGATCACAACTTACCTGCACACATTCCTGCAACATTTTAACCACTTTGCAACCATTTAAGAGCATCTCAACCACCCACACCCCACACATACAAAATAATATTTTACTAGCAATGCCATATCTGTGAAGCAGAAGGGGCAAGACCTGAATACACTCATTGATTGGCTGAGCGTATGCCAATCACTGAGCGGATGCCAGTCCAGCCCTTTCTGCTGCTTCTGCGATCAGAATAAGCAGCAGATTCCTGTGTCCGAGTATACTAAACTATGGGGGTTATTCAATAAAAGTTCTTATCGTTTAAAATGGTGCTAATTTTGCCCCAACCAATCAGATGTTAACTTTCAAATGTTACATAATTTCTGATTGGTTGGGGCAAAATTAGCACCATTTTAAACGATAAGAACTTTTATTGAATCTCACTGTATATTTTTTAAATCGTTCCTTTTCTGTATGCAATAGGTCTGGATGTCGATCTTTAAGAACAACCTGTAGGGACATGAAACCTACCTCACTCCCCAATACCTCCATTAACCAGTTTCCAAACTACCTTCCAGTAATTCTGAATTTAATGTCAAGGGGCAAAGCCAGAAGTTCGATGGAGTAGTTCCGGGTACCATCACTTGACCCGAGTCCGGAATTCTAAAACTACAAAAAAACACTAAAGAATCTTCCTT
Source organism: Hymenochirus boettgeri (assembly GCA_019447015.1). Taxonomy (NCBI): domain Eukaryota; kingdom Metazoa; phylum Chordata; class Amphibia; order Anura; family Pipidae; genus Hymenochirus; species Hymenochirus boettgeri. Next base: position 121,422,367 of record CM033475.1, on the reverse strand, counting down.
TAAACCATTTATAAATACCTTTGCCACCCAGATGATGAAACCCAAGGGGCAAAAGAAAGCTGGAACCGCCAAAAAGCTGGAGCAGTTTGCGTGGTGCGGCACTCCTTCTGACCAGGCCGCCATGCCTCCTTCCCCACAGAGGACAAACTTGGCTACTGAACCTACCTCAGCCACACCCGATGGCAATCCTGCACCTATATCGGCACCTGCCAGCACAGAGCCTACACTTCAGAGCTGCAGCAACAACTCATAGAAGCCATCCAAGACTCCCAACGCTGTTTAGCAAACATGATCGAAGAGACATGATCGAACATCTCTCTCATCCGCCACGATCTGCAGAAAATTAGGCACCGCGTGGGAGAGGCTGCAACAAGGATCTCCATGCTGGAGATTATGGTACAACTCATTCCAACCAGTTTCCCACCTGCAGCAAGAACTCCAGATCGGGTCTGTTTTTTGACACTCCTGCCAATGCCTGCACCTGGCTGGACTCTCGCTGACCAAGGTGGGCAATATAATCTCCCCCCCCCCTCTTTGCTGTTCACGGGAGCGATCACATTTGACCCAGCCTACAACTGGCGATAACCGACCATACCCTCTCTTCTTGAAGACCAAAACAAGCAATTGCCACTGACCCTTTAAACCCCTCAAAAAATTATTTTGCCCCTTGAACCTATGATAGAACTGGTTAGATTGAAAAATAGGGAGCTGGTTGAATTTTTCTCTGTAATTGCTTGGTTCCTTTCTGAGTTACTTAGCCATGTCCATAAAGTTTTATTCAGGACGTGGGACATTAATATTTAGTGGGTGTTTTAACTGTCATTTGGGTTTGGACAAGAAATATGAGAAAAAACATATGTATCTGGGTTTTTTCAAAACTTAACTTATAACAACCTGGGGTATTTAATTTCTAAAAATCTTTCACTTATGGGGATATTAATTTAGTAGCTATTCTACATTTAAAAAAAGTGCAGGCACTTCTGACAGTTAAGATTTTAATATTTTATACATTTTTTCACAACAGTATAAAAACAATACATAGAAATAATAGCATTTGTGAGATAGATAAGTAGATATTTATATAGAGCTATATATAATTGCCACAGATTCTTGTACAAGTCATTCTGAATTGAGAAAGCCAGTCGGATGACTAGCGAAACGTCTTCAAGAACTACATTTCAAGTCCAGTTGATCTAATTGAATACAACAGATATACCATGACCTGGATGAATGAGAACCTTCACAAGCAACGAGAATAATATTTTTCTAATTTGAATCTATTCCCCTCTTTATACAAGACAATATCTTGCAAGCTCTAGTCACGGTTCTCTGGCATTGTTTGCTAAACTACTTAAAACCCCAAATATATTTCCATTAGATTCACTTAGCACAGAGTTATTTATGGTGTAGGTGGTATGGTGTATAGAATAACCAAGAAAAGATAGCATTGAGTATAGTAGCAATAATGGCATAAAAGATGCAAGTGCACTTTGGTTAACCGAGGATATGGTGCAGAAACAACTAAATAAGGTTAATATTAATAAATCTCTTGGACTGGATAAAATACATATATGGGTCCTTAGGGAGCTATGCTCAGTTTTATCTAGGCCATTGTTTCTTATTTTTGTAGATTCCCTCATGTCCAGAAGTGTGCTTGAAAAAAGCTAATGTTATTCCAATATTCAAAAAGGGTAGTCGTTCACAGGCCTGTAAATTTAACTTCAGTGTTTGGGATAATACTGGAAAGTTTGATATGGGAATATATTCTAGAGTATGTTTCAAAGACTGACCATATAAGCACTGTATATACTCAAATATAAGCTGACCCAAGTATAAGCCGAGGTGCTTATTTTTACCTTAAAAACAAGTAAAACGGATAGACTTGAGTATAAGCCGAGGGTACAAATTATGACAATTTCAATAAGGCTGTGGTATCCCAACAGGTAAGTTTGAGAGGTGCACCCCGTGATGCCTGCACCACATCAGGTAAGCATCATAGTCGGTATAAAGTTGCAGGGACGCACAGTCTGTAATTAATTTATACATTTTCATTTATTAGGAGCTGAAAACAAAATCAGGCACACGTTTCAGGGGGTCAAACCTCGTTCCTCAGATCCAACTATATACTACAAAGTGCAGAATAAATATAGTGACATCAATTAACAAAAGTGTATAGCTCCGTCCTCTACCATAGAGGCCTCAATCAAAGTGAACATGTGCAATACAAAGTGCTATGTGAATAAATAATAGCAAATTAAGTCACAAGAAAAAAGATCATTATAATGTGATCCTTTAAAAGATGTATTAATCAAATGTGATATAATAAATGTGATTATAAAATGTATAAACTGTCTTCATAGAATTAACTTACTGTGTTAAAATTTATAAAAAGTATTGGTGAATAAAGTTTTAATAAAAATACTATCCCTGTCTGTGTTAAATTTATACCATACCTATTAATTATCCAACATAGGTTTCTTTTGTAGAAAATTCTTGAGGAATGATCTTTCTTAAACAGACCCATTTTCAATTCCTGTAAGGATCCACTACATGGTGTATCTACTCCTTTAAAGATCTGCTTCCATCTTTAGTGAGAAAAGAGGGTATGATAAAAAAAACGCTAATGGAAGCAGCGTCAAAGGCCCTACATACACCTAGGGAGGACCTATTCTATGAATATAAACACAACGCAGTGCAGTTACGTTGACAAATTTTAGAAGTGGTAATTAGAGGTGGACATTTTCCACAGTTTTTACTGCAGCACGAACATTGGTGGATGTTAACCTGTCCTAAACATTACCCATCTTACTACCCAATGATCCAACCCACCTTTCACACTCCACTGCCAATCTATTTACAACCTACCGACTCCTGCAACCTTATGTCTCACCCCCATATCCTCTAGTCTGTAAGCTCTTTGGGCAGGGTCATCTCTCCTATTTTGTATCACAGTACTGCTGTAAGAAACTCATCACTCTGTTTACTCATATTTTGTATTACCTGTGTATGTAATATGTATGAAGTTCTATAATATGAATTACCCTGTATGTAATGTATGACTACGTAATTGTAAAGCGCCATGGAAGATGTTGGCGCTATATAAATCAATAATAATAATAATAACTAGAAAGGGAAAGTTTAAGTATAAACTTTGAATTTGGTTTGAAAGACTGCATTTTGGAAGGTAATTTGTGTGTTTGTGCTGCAGATTTTAAAACTCAATAATGTCAATGAAGAGGACATTGTTGTTTTTTACTTACCCTTTAAATATGTCACATGCATTAAAGGTAGGTCAGTTGGTGTGTGTGTATTCATATCAGGTTGGGGGATAAAATACTAACTTTTTTGATGATTGGTCAAAATTAGTTTTTTTGAATTTAGTTACCCTTTAAGTATGGCTGCAAGAGTAATGGAGGGGTAGGTCAGTAGCTGTGTATACCTGTATCACGTTGGGGGTTAAAAAAACAAAGTTTTTTGATTAATGATCAAAATTTGCTTTTCTGACTTTAGTTACCCTTTAAATATGGCTGCCACCGTAATGGATAAGTAGATCGGTAGGTGTGTGTACCTGGGTCTGGTTGAGGAGGTAAGTCTTTTTTGTGTTTACAACCATAAAACTATCTTTTATTGAGGATAAATCTAATTTTTTTTTTTTTTACTTTAGTTACCCTTTAAGTATGGCTGCCACTGTAATGGATAAGTAGATCAGTAGGTGTGTGTACCTGGGTCTGGTTGAGGGGGTATGTCTTTTTTGTGTTTATAACCATAAAACTATCTTTTATTGAGGATAAATCTAAAATTAGTTTTTTTACTTTAGTTACCCTTTAAATATGGCTTCCATGGGAATGGAAAGGTAGGTCAGTAGGTGGGTGTACCTGGGTCTGAGTGGGGGTTGGGGGTATAACCATTTGTATTTATGACCATGAGAAAAACTGTTTTGAAATATCCACATTTGAGGATTGTTACCATTATATAGTCTATGGGAAAAAATGTCCAGAAATTCGCCAATAACGCCGTAACGCTTCTGCGGATTCCTTATATATGCCCTGCACGTCTGTACCGAATTTCATGTCTCTAGCTCAAAAACTGTGGGAGGAGATACGGTCCAAAAAAGCATAAGAATAAAACAGAAGAAAAAGAACAGTAATTTGGCTTTTTCAAGCCAAATTAATAATTCATCACCTACAGACAGTGACACCTAAGCGTTTGAATGAAGAGTTCAATTTAGTCTGTTTTTTGTAAATAGTCCTATATTATAACAGAGACCTGATCTTCTCTTATCCTTCCTTATGATGTAATGGTTATGAATAGAAACATTGTTGTCTATATGCTAGTACAAGATTGATATTTTGTTTTATGAATTGACTATATGTATCAAGTTCCACTAGCTACAACATTTATCTTTACAGGAGTAGATACACCATCTAGTGGATCCTTACAGGAATTGAAAATGGGTCTGTTTAAGAAAGATCGTTCCTCAAGAATTTTCTACAAAAGAAACCTATGTTAGATAATTAATAAGTATGGTATAAATTTAACAAAGACACGGATAGTATTTTTATTAAAACTTTATTCACCAATACTTTTTATAAATTTTAACACAGTAAGGTAAGGTGTTTCCCTGTTGGAAAGGGATCTTGGAGTTTTGGTGGATAACAAACTTAAAGGTAGCAAGCAGCGCCAGGCGGCAACAGCCAGAGCCAGCATGGTATTGTCTTGTACAAAGAGAGGTATGGGTTCAAGGGAGGAAAATGTAATTCTCCCTCTTTACAAAGCATTGGTAAGGCTTCATTTGGAATATGCAGTGCAATTTTGGAATCCTGTGTACAAAAAGGCGGACATCTTTGAAATGGAAAGGGTTCAGAGAAGGGCAACTAAATTAATAAGGGGTTGGGGGAGCTTGAATATAAGAGAGACTGGAAAGTTACAATTATGTACGCTGGAGAAAAGGCGCTTGCTGGGATATGATTACTGTGTATAAATACATTAATGGGCCATACAATAAACTATCTGGGGCAGGGATAGGCAACCAGTAGATCTCCAGATGTTTGATAACTACACCTCCTAGCATTCCTTTATAAGGATTCTGGAGTTGGGAAATGCTGGGAGTTGTAGTTTTCAAACATCTGGAGATCTACTTGTTGCCTATCCCTGATCTGGGGCATTGTTCACCAATAGAACATGTCAAAGGACACGAGGACATCCCTAAGACTTGAAGAAAAAAGGTTTAGGCTTCAAGCTCGGAAGGGTTTTTCACTGTGACAGTAAAGCTATGGAACTGTCTTCCAGTGGACGTTGTTATGGCAGGTTCATTGGTCAGTTTAAAAAAAAAGCTGGATGAGTTTCTGCAAACAAGGAATGTTGCAAGTTACTGGTATTGATACAAAGTAGAGTTGATCCAGGGAAATTTCCGATTGCCACTTTTTTTCATAAATTTGGTGGGTTTTTTTTTTACCTTCCTCTGGATCAACAGTTAGGCAGGGAATGAGGATATTGCTAGATGGGTTGAACTGGATGGACGTATGTCTTTATTCAACCTCAAATACATACTATACTATACTATACTATCTTTATTCATGAAGACAGTTTATAATCACATTATATCACAGTTGTTTAATACATATTTTAAATGATCACATTATGGTTTTTTTTTGTGACCTCCTTTGATATGCTATTTATTCACATAGCACTTTGTATAGCACATGTTCACTTTGATTGAGGCCTCTATTGTGAGGGCGGAGCATACACTTTTGTTAAATGATGTCCCTTTATATACTCTGCACTTTGTAGTATATGGTTACACACGAGGAAGGGGTTTGACACCCACCCCCACACGTTGTGTACCTGGTTTTGTTTTCAGCACCTAATAAATAAAGTTTATTAATTTTTTGCCTCCCTGCAACTTTATACCGACTAGAATTATGACCACATACGGTAAAACATTTTTTCCGTCCATTTTTTTTGTACTGTATGTGCATTTCACTTTATCTTTGGGAATGATAAAAAAAAAATTATAAGATCATCTTAGGGAATGATACTTGGAAAACTGGCTAAATTACGTTTTGGAGGTCAAAATCCGATTGGAGAAATCACTTCTCCAATTTTACAGGAAGTAATTTTCATTCATTGGCAAAGATCAATATAGATGATCAGAACTGATCACCTAATTTTGATCTATGCCCCCCCCTTTTTTTTGTAAGTCTTTTCTAAGGCTGTAACTCCCAATCCCATCTGATTTTGCTGAAACCAATGGGGAATTGTGGGGGCTAGGGGACACCTGAATGCCGCACCTGATTTCTCCTATCTGCCTTATAGGGGTAGCATGCAGTTAAAGTGCCCAGGGCTACTAACTCCTGATCCCCCATCGGATTTGGACCAAACAGATGGAGGATCGAGGGGCTAGGGGGGCACTTGATTTCAGGCCATTTAAAAAAATAAAAACCTCTGCTTATACTTGAGTATATATGAGTAATCACCATGAATTTAGGAGGAATAGATCTTGTCAAACTAACTTGCTTGCTTTTATAAGTAAGTGAGTAGGAATTTAGACTCTGGCATAGCAGTAGATGTAGTATACTTAGATTTTGCTAAGGCTTTTGATCTGTTGGGCTGGAGTGGTATATTTGTACATGGACGTTAAATTGGTTGATGGATGAGATGCAGAGAGTAGTTGTTAATGGGGCTTCGTCAATATGGAGTATAGTGGGGTGCCACAGCATTCTGTGCAAGGGTCACACTTTATCTAATACAACCCTTCTACAAGCCTATGCATAACATTCAATATAATGCTAGATTGCATAATTATTTAATGCCTACTCACTTCTATGTGTGGGGATATGGGTGTATAAACCCCAGATCTATCACTGGTACATTAAAACTCTCACTGGGTAACTTCCCTTCTACTCATTTAGAACACATGGTTATGCAGTGGTAACATAAGGACTCACCCTTCCTTGTGGTGGTCAGGTTCTGGATAGCCCGACCTTCGCTTGGTCCCGACGTACTGAATGTGTAAACTGGAAAGTGTTGATCCACACCCCAAGTCAGGTAATGAGGTCACTCAGCAAATTACCTAAAAACATTCACTTTATTAAACAAACATTAAAATCCTGAATGCCTGACACGTTTCGAGCATATCACCACGCACTTAAACAATTATGGGAATTTGCCAAGTGACCTCATTTACCTGACTGGGAGTGCGGATTAAAATCTTCCATTTTATTTACATCCACTTTATTTAATCTTTTTATTAACGATTTATGGGTATTGTCAGCAAGGTTTCTGATTTGCAATGACACAAAACTTTGTCGACCCTTGGATCGAGATAGTTGTCACATTGGGCTGCTAAGTGGCAGATAATCTTCAATGTTGATAAATGAAAGGTGATGCATTTTGGACTTAAAAATCCTTGTGCTGCATTTACTATAATAGTATAGTATAGTATTTGAGGTTGAATAAAGACATACGTCCATCCGGTCCACCCATCTAGCAATATCCTCATTTCCTGCCTAACTGTTGATCCAGAGGAAGGCAAAAGAACCCCACCAAATTTATGAAGGGGGAAAAAATTCCTTCCTGACTCCAAGTGGGCAATCGAAATTTCCCTGGATCAACCTCTACTTTATGTATCAATCCAGTAACTTGCAACATTCCTTGTTTCAGAAACTCATCCAGCTTTTTTTTAAACTGACCATGAACCTGCCATTACAACGTCCATTGGAAGACAGTTCCATAGCTTTACCGTTCTCACAGTGAAAAACCCTTTCCGAGCTTGAAGCCAAACCTTTTTTCTTCAAGTCTTAAGGGATGTCCTCGTGTCCTTTGACATGTTCTCTTGGTGAACAATGCCCCAGATAGTTTATTGTATGGCCCGTTAATGTATTTATACACAGTAATCAATCCCCACGCAAGCGCCTTTTCTCCAGCGTACATAATTGTAACTTTTCCAGTCTCTCTTCATATTCAAGCTCCCCAATCCCCTTATTAATTTAGTTGCCCTCTCTGAACCCTTTCCTTTCAAAGATGTCCTTTTTGTACACAGGATTCCAAAATTGCACTGCATATTCCAAATGAGGCCTTAACATGCTTTGTAAAGAGGGAGAATTACATTTTCCTCCCTTAAATCCATACTTCTCTTTATACAAGACAATACCATGCTGGCTCTGGCTGTTGCCGCCTGGCACTGCTTGCTACCTTAAGTTTGTTATCCACCAAAACTCCAAGATCCCTTTCCAACAGGGATTCACTTAACACAGAGCCATTTATTAAGTATAAACACAAGTATTTTTAAGTCCAAAATGCATCACCTTACATTTATCAACATTGAATTTCATCTGCCACTTAGCAGCCCAATTAATAATCTATCTAGATCCCCTTGCAAGGGTTGCACATCCTCTGAAGTTTTTAATGGTCGACAAAGTTTTGTGTCGTCAGCAAACACAGAAACCTTGCTGACAATACCCACTTCCAAATCATTATAAATAGATTAAATAGAAGCGGCCCTGTGAATGGCTCTGTGTTAAGTGATCCCTATTGGTATATCATCTTAGTTACTTTTGGTGGATAACAAACTTAAAGGTAGTAAGCAGTGCCAGGCAGCAACATCTAGAGCCAGCAAGATATTGTCTTGTAAAAAGAGAGGTATGATTCAAGGGAGAAAAAGGTTATTCTCCCTCTTTAGAAAAGCATTGGTAAGGTCTCATTTGGAATATGCAGTGCAATTTTAAATTTGTGCACAAAAATGACATCTTGGAAATGGAAAGGGTTCAGAGAAGGGAAACTAAGATAATAAAGGGCAGTGGAGCTTGAATATGAAAACAGATTGGATAACTTACAATTATGTACACTAGAGTAAAGGTGCCTACATGGGGATATGAAACGGTGTATAAATACATTAATGGGCCACACAACAAACTATCTGGGGCACTGTTCACCAATAGAACATGTCAGAGAATACACGGACACCCTTAAAGGGCATCTTATAGTGAAAAAACACATTAGCCCATTGCTAAGTTAAATTCATGTACTCTGTGCTGCTTCTCCTACCTCTGTCAGTGTTTTTCCATAGTGTCAATCTCTCTGCAGCACTCCCCCCTTCCCTCGTTACCTCCTCCCTGTCTTAACTCCGGCTGCCCGACAAGCTTATCATGTCAGCAGGAGTTAAAAGTCAACATCCTGAAAAACACACCCTTGCTCAGTGGCCAATAGAAAGCAAGCTGTCCTGGAGACACGGAAGAGAAGGGAGAACAGTAGTTAACTGCTGAAATACGATCTCTCTCTTGGTGACCCATCATCAAACAGTGAAATCTATCAAAAAGGGGGTCAAGTACAGCCTTATCTCTTCCATCAAATTTACCTCTCTCTCGCTGTAATGCTCTTATCTTTATGTTTGTTACAGAGGGAGGGAGGGACTTGAGCAGGGAAGAGGGTCACGTCACAGGGATTTGATGGACAGTACAAGTAGGAGTAGAGGAATGCAATCACGTATTCTTCTAATTGTGTATCTTAGGACAGAAGGGAATCTGAAAAAAGTACAGAAACTCTGGGGTTGGGGATTATAGAACACGTGGAAAGAAGAGGGAAAAGTTCATTTTCCCACTATAGATGTCGTTTAAGACTTGAAGAAAAGTTTGGTCTTCAAGTTCGGAAAGGGTTTTACTGTAAGAACGGTAAAACTATGGAAGCGTCTTCCATTGGACGTTGTGATGGCAGGTTCATTGGAAAGTATTTTTTAAAAAAGGTTGAATGAGTTTCTGAAAAACAAGAATGTTGCAGGTAACTGTTGTATTGATTCATAAAGTAGAGATGATCCAATATTTCTGATTACCACTTGGAGTCAGGAAGGAATGCTTTTCCCCTTTATAATTTTGGTGGGTTTTTTGTTTTTGCCTTCCTCTGGATCAACAGTTATGCAGGAAATGAGGGTATTGCTGAGTAGGTTGGACTGGATGTCTTTATTTAACCTCAAATACTACTAGGTGGCACAAGGATTTTTAATCTCAAATGCATCTCGGTACATTTATCACATTGAATCTCATCTGCCATTCTGCTGCCTGTTTTGATAATCTATCTAGGTCTGTTTGCAGCTGTTGCACATAGTTTAATGTTTCCCAAGCTCTGAATAGTTTAGTGTTGGCAGCAAAGACAGAGATCTTGCTCTCAATGCCCCCTTCTAAGTCATTTATAAACAAAATTAAAAAGTGGCCCCAATACAGAACCCTGAGGCACCCCCTTAGAACTTTAGCCCACATACATGTAGCTCCATCGATCACCACTTTCTGTTAGCGATCCTACAACCAATTCTCTATCCAAGTACAAATTTTTTTTAGGTCAACAGTCCTCAGTTACATTATCATGGCAAAGTATCAAAAGCTTTAGCAAAATCCAAGTACACCCATCCACTGCTATGCCTGAATCTAAATTCATACTCACTTCTTCATTAAAACCAAACCAAAAAAAAATCCATTTCTCATAAGTCCTGCTGATTACGACTAATACTACCTACTAATATCCTTGACAAAGTCAAGGATATGATCCTTAACAAAGTTTCCAGCACCTTCTCTACCACTGATGTCAGGCCTACATGTCTTATACAGTTTGTTCAAAATTATTCTACCCCCACTGAAATGGAGTGTTTTGGCCAGTTGATATTGATTTTGATCATTTCAGTTTATTGTTTACAATTAAATCTAAGAGACACTTGTAAGTCAGACAAATATAACATAAGATTTATAATGAATAACCACAAAGTATTTTCTGTGCTCACATCCTTATCAGTTTTATTCAACCCCCAAGTGGCATTCATTCTTAGTACTTAATACAACATCCTTTTCCAGTTTATAACAGCTTTTAAACGTGAAGCTACGCTTGGCACAATGTCTTGCAGCAATCTACGGGTATCTTAGCCCATTCTTCATGGGTAAGCCTCCATTTCAGTCACATTCTTAGGCTTGCGCACTGCAACTGCTTTCTTTAAGTCCCACCAGAGGTTCTCAATCGGATTAAGGTCTGGTGACTGCGATGGCCACTCCAAAATGTTCCAGCCTTTAATCGCAACCATGCTCTAGTGGACTTGTAGGTATGCTTGGGGTCATTGTCCTGTTAAAAGGTCCAACGTCTCCCAAGCCTCAGGTTTGTGAAGGACTGCATCACATTTTTTTCCAATATCTCCTGGTACTGAAGAGAATTCATTGTACCTTGCACACGCTGAAGCTTCCCTGTACCTCAAGAAGCAAAACAGCCTCAAAGCATGATTGACCTTACGCCATCTTCACAGTAGGCAAGGTGTTCTTTTCATTCATAGGCCTTGTTCTTCCTCCTCCAAACATAGAGTTGATCCATGGCCCAAACAGTTTCTAATTTGTTTCATCAGTCCACAGAACACTTTTGTGGTTTGTCCCAACTTCTGGCATACTGCAGTCGACTCTTCTTATTCTTTGGAGACAGCAAGGGGTGTGCCTGGGAGTTCTGGCATGGAGGCCTTCATTACGCAGTGTGCGCCTTATTGTCTGAGCTAAAACTTCAGTACCCCATCTGACAAATCTTTTTTCAGTTCCTCAGCAGTCACACGGGGACTTTTCTCCACTTGCGCTTCAGGTAGCGCAGCAGTCGAAGTCAGCATCTTCTTTCTGCCACGACCAGGTAGCGTTTCAACAGTGCCCTTTGCCTTGAATTTGCGAATGATGCTTCCTATGGTGTCTCTTGGTATGTTTAACATCTTTGCAATCTTCTTATAGCCATTGCCCTTCCTGTGAAGAGAAATCACCACTTCCTTGTCTTCCTGGACCATTCTCTTGACTTCACCATGTTTGGAAACACACCAGTAAATGACGAGAAGGAGCTAAGTATCACAGTCATTTTAAATCCGCCTAATTGGTGCTTATTATGCTTGATTGCTGCTCGATACATCCACAATTGTTTTCAATACCTGATCGAAAACACTTGAATGAACCTCTGTTCTTAAGAGTGGTAGTCTTTAAGGGGTTGAATAATTGGGTCAATGAAGAAATCACAAAAAAAAAACATTTAATACTGTATTACAAAAACAGTCATTTTAGTTGTAATTGGTTCTTTAAAAGTCCTTGTAACACAATTACAAATGTACACTGAATTCCCTAAAACCCTTTACAGCATTGGAGGTTGAATAATTTTGAACACAACTGTAGTTACCAATTGGTGAAAGACTACCATTTTGAATATTGGTATACATTGGCTTTTTTCCAATCCAGTGGCATATATTTGACAAAAATAAATCTGGATAAAGTGATCTAAATAAAACTGGATGAAGATCTCTTAAAGGGTATCTCCACTGAAGGAAAACGTTTTTTTTTTTCTATATAAAAGTACACCTTCCCCCAACCCTCCTCCTACCTTTTTTCTTCCAAAATCACCTCTGTTCCTTTGCAGCAGCCTTTGGAAGCTTTGTTAGCTCCTGGGGTTTGTCTGCTACTGTGCTGGGTGGGCTGTCAGTCAATGTGCATCAAAACATGCATATTCATGATTTCTGGCACCCCACTTGACCCCAGTACCTGATGTAAACAAAGCCTTTCTCCCTGTCTCTGCACAACATTCACAGCTGATTGCGCAGGAAGAGACAGAGGAGGGAAATTATAATGCTCCCCACTACTTTATGCAAGAAGGCTATGAGAACTTGCCTTTTCTTAACAATTGCATAAGTAATAGAATTTATAGGAACCAAATGGTGGGGGTGTTTTGAAAGCAGATGGAACGTGCATTTTAGAGGGGATACTGGGATTTTTTAGAAGCTTATTGCAGGGGGAGTGGTGGGAGACAGAATGTGTATTGCAGGGGGATCTGGAGAGAGATACTAGCTGTTTTTGGATGGTGTGTTGAAGAGGAAGTGCTAGATTACACACACACACACTTAATAATCTCCTCGCCAGTCAGTCTTACTGCCAGCCCTCCTTTTTACCAGTCTTACTTATTTAAATGCACAAAAGATTTTGCTCAAGCATTAAAAAATACACAGCTCTTCAAAAAAAAGCAGCTCTTCAGAATGTCAACTGGGATAATGTATTATCAGGTAAAGGTACTGAACAGAAGTGGACTGTGTTCAAGGGGATTTTAGCCATTCACATCTAAATTTATACCCTTGGGAAATAAATTTAAAAAAATAAATCCGTGCCCATGTGGCTGAATTCTGATGTAAAGAGGCAAATGGTAAGGAAGAAAAAGGCGATAAAGCAAATGTTTGAGATAATTTTTTTTCCTCTGCATATACTATAGAAGATCCAAGTACAGATATCATAGAGTATAGTAGCAATAAAGGTATACAAGATTCAAGTTCACTTTGGTTAACCGAGGATATGGTACAGAAGAAACTAAATAAGGTTAATATTAATAAATCTCCTGGACCGATAAAATACATCCTCGGGTACTTAGGGAGCTAAGTTCAGTTTTATCTAGGCCATTGTTTCTTATTTTTGCTGATTCCCTATGTCTGTGGTGTGCCTCTGGATTGGAAAAGGCTGATGTTATTCCAATATTCAAAAGGGTAGTCGTTCACAGCCGGGTAATTACAGGCCTGTAAGTTTAACTTCAGTGGTGGGGAAGATCCTGGAAAGTTTATAAGGGACATGTTCTAGAGTATGTTTCAAGGACTGACATTATAAGTAGTAACCAGCATGGATTTAGGAGGAATAGATCTTGTCAAACTAACTTTTATGAGGAAGTAAGTAGAAATTTAGACTCTGGTATAGCAGTAGATGTAGTTTATTTGGATTTTGCAAAGGCTTTTGATACAGTCCTCCATAGGCGACTAATAATAAGCTAAGGTCTGTTACTGGGGAGTCACATTTGTACATGATAGAAAATTGGTTAATGAATAGGATGCAGAGAGTAGTTGTTAATGGGGCTTCATCATTATGGACTAAAGTGCTAAGTGGGGTGCCACAGGGTTCTGTGTTGGGGCCTCTCTATTTAATCTATTTATTAATGATTTGGAAGTGGGTATTGTCAGCAGGTTTCTGTGTTTGCTGACGACACAAAACTTTGTCGACCATTAAAAACTTCAGAGGATGTGCAATCGTTGCAAGGGATCTAGTAGATTATCACATTGGGCTGCTAAGTGGCAGATGAAATTCAATGTTGATAAATGTAAGGTGATGCATTTTGGACTTAAAAATACTTGGCTACTTATACTATAAATGGCTCTGTGTTAGTGAATCCCTGTTGGAAGGGATCTTGGAGTTTTGGTGGATAACAAACTTAAAGGTAGCAAGCAGTGCCAGGCGGCAACAGCCAGAGCCAGCATGGTATTGTCTTGTATAAGAGAGGTATGGGTTCAAGGGAGGAAAATGTAATTCTCCCTCTTTACAAAGCATTGGTAAGGCCTCATTTGGAATTGCAGTGCAATTTTGGAATCCTTGTTACAAAAGGACATCTTTGAAATGGAAAGGGTTCAGAGAAGGGCAACTAAATTAATAGGGGATTGGGGGACTTGAATATGAAGAGAGACTGGAAAGTTACAATTATGTACGCTGGAGAAAGGCGCTTGAGTGGGGATATGATTACTGTGTAAAATGCATTACGGGCCATACATAACTATCTGGGACATGTTCACCAATAGAACAGTCAAAGGACACGAGGACATCCCTTAAGACTTGAAGAAAAAAGGTTTAGGCTTCAAGCTCGGAAAGGGTTTTTCACTGTGAGAACGGTAACTATGGAACTGTCTTCCAGTGGACGTTGTAATGGCAGGTTCATTGGTCAGTTTCAAAAAAAAGCTGGATGATTTCTGCAAACAAGAAATGTTGCAAGTTACTGGTATTGATACATAAAGTAGAGTTGATCCAGGGAAATTTCCGATTGCCACTTGGAGTCAGGAAGGAATTTTTTCCCCCTTCATAAATTTGGTGGGGGTTTTTTGCCTCCCTCGGATCAACAGGTAGGTAGGAAATGAGGATATTGCTAGATGGGTTGGACGGATGGACGTATGTCTTTATTCAACCTCAAATCTATACTATACTATACAATGATTTAATAAAATTTAATGTGGAATATTTTATAAAAATTCATTACTGTTAAATTTATAAATGTAAAATATAAAATGTATTGTCAATCAATATAAATGTATATACGGTATCATGCACAGTCATGTGTACAATGTGTACACAAACTATAACAATATATATATATTTTTATTTTTTTTAAATTCATGAACAGTGTAAATTAGATTAAATTATTTTAATTATGTTATATATATTAATATATTATATATATATATATAATATTATATATATATATCTAAAAATAAAAGCCACATATGTTTTCCTTTAATTAGATTAGAACTGTACACAAGAAAAATTAATTATATGTGCAATCATGCATGTATACATACACTGGCATATATACCATGTTTGCACTTCAAGGCCCAGGAAAAAATATTTAATATAATATATTTTAATTATCTATAACACATAACAAAATTTTTAAAGATTCATTTTGTTATAATTATTTATTTATTAGGTAAAATGTCCCTTTAAAATTAAATACAAATTCAAACTAACATGTGCAGGAGGACAACTAAGGAGTAACTAAGTAACTAAGGATAGCAAAACTTTTGGTGTAGACAGACCCCTAAGAAATAAAAAGCCCAAGACTTAAAAAAAAAAATGCTGTATTCGGCAGAACGAGCAAGCAAACGATGTGCAGATACTGCTGTAGCCATGGGAAACGTGACGCCTATGTTCCATTGGCTGCCGGCAGTCAAGCAGAGTTAACTTGTCCCACTGTGAAGGGACTTACTGCGCATGTATATCAGGTGTCACGGCGTCGGGTGAATTACTGGCAAGCAGGCCGAGAAAGAGGCGGATCAGACGCCTATTGAGCGTTCAGGCAGCAGAAGCAGCAAGATTGGAGAAACTATCGCACAGATTAAGCTGATATTCAGGGTATGTGTTATTATTATTATTATAACTACTATTAGCAATGCAGTTTTTTTTCAGTGGAGATACCCTTTAAGATCTGAGGATTATTTCATCTGGTCCTGGGGCTTTATTTATCTTTACTTTGACTAATAGTTTCCATATCATATCCTCTGTCAGCCAGAGTACATATGAATATTTCTCATGTATACCCTTCATATTATTAACAGAATTTAAGTGCCATCATGAGCTGATAAACGAGTGCAAAACTTTTCTGCCTTCTGCCAAATCTGGCATCTTGGTTCACACAGCACCCCACCCTGTAATGCTAATAACGTTTTAGCTGACGTATATCTTGCAGTTTTACAAATCATTTCCATTGGGGCCTCTGCTTGACGCCGCCCAGGAACATGCGATACCTCTGGTAGAATGCGCCTTAAGTCCTTGCGGGATCTTTACGCCTTTTCAATACAGGATACTATCCATCGGCTCAAGGTCCTCTAAGGTGTCTGTCCCTTCCTATGCCCCCCTGGGATTATCAAGATGTCTGATCTTCTCAGACTTTAGTTCGATCAAGGTAGATTCTTATAGCACAAACTAAATCCAACGTGTGCGTACTTTTCTCCATCTTATTCTTGGGTTTGGACAAAAGGATGGCAATATTACTTCCGTCTGCATGAGGTTTGATATGAACTTGGGTAAAAAGTTGAAAGCTGGCCTTACTTTACTTTATCATCCATAAATTGTAATATGTGTTTTTTTGATAGTGCCCCTATTTCTCCAACTCTGCATGCAGACGTTACTGCATCAGGAACACCACCTTAAGTGTTAGAAACCATGTTGATGATGATGCAAGCGGCTCAAAGGCGGCTGAGTTAACGCCTGAAGGACAATGGTAAACTCCAGATTGGTGTTCTGTTATGAATTTTCGGTTTTATCCTAACAAGCGCGGCAAAGAATCTTCTTATCATTGGATTTATGGCTAAGTTCTTTTCTAGCGGCAGAGAGAGCTGAAACATGACCTCTCAGAAGTACTTTCACTTAGATTTAACTTGTACCCTGAGAATAGGAAGTAACTATTTCGGTACTGATGGATTGAGGCAATCAAATTTTTCCGCTCTTGCGTGCTGTGCAAACACTTCCCAGATTTTGTAGTACTTCTCAGAAGTAACCGACTTTCTTGACTTAAGAAGAAATTGAATTACCCCTCCTCCTGAAGATTCCAAATTTTTTAATCTTGTTTCTCAACCTTCAAGCCGCTAGTTGAATGTGCTCCGAATACTGGAGTGGAGCCTGAGTCAACAGATCTTTCATCAGTTGTATCATCAGAGGAGGTTCCATCGCTAGGGATAGAAGCTGAAACCAAGGTCTCCTCGGCCAATGAGGAATCACTGCTATACACATCGATTTCTCCTCCTTGATCTTGGTCAATACCTTCTCATATCAGGGAATGGTGGGAAGACATACAGCAACCCTCTGCTCCAATTTTGCTGAAGGGCGTCTACTGCTTCCGCCCTCTTTGAAGGATAGTGAGCGTAAAACCTTATGCATTTGCATTGTCTTCATGCCATAAGGTCGATCTCTGGTTGTCCCCATCTTACCACTATGCTCTGGAATACTGATGGATGAAGACTCCACTCGCCTGTCTTCACCTTTTGGCGACTTAGAAGATCTGCCTGGGTGTTTTGTTTGCCGGGAATGAAGACGGCCGAGATGTTCTTCAGATATCTTGAGCCCACTCGAAGATTGGTTTTATTCCATTAGTAACCTCCAACTTTTTGTTCCGCCTTGTTTTTTTATATACTGGACTGTTACATATTGTCGCTTCTTATTACTATCGACCCAGCCTGAATCTGATCCTTGAAGTTCTGAATTGCCAAAAATACTGCTCTTAACTCTCAACAAGATATTGGATGGTACACTCTTTTCCTTCCCAGCGTCCTTGGGCAACCTTGTTTTGAAATGTCGCTACCCATCTTATGTTGGATGCATCGGTCGTTATTACCAGTGGCGTTTGGCAATTTAAATCAACCCTTTGTTTAGATTTTCCTTGTTGAGCCAACAGTAAGGCTGTCTTTTAGCCAAGCTGGTAGATGGAGTTTCTTGGACATCTGTGTTTGAGGTACTCTGGCTTTGGCTATAAGAGTGCTGCAGATATCGCATATGCCATCTGGACCACAGAACAAGCTGGATAGCTGCTGCCATCAAACCCAGTACCTTCAATATTTGTTTGACAGTTGATATTGGACTTTGTACTATGGCTCTGACTTCCGCTCTTAACCTTAGTTGTTTTTCTTCTAGAACCTTTACAAGTTCTCTTTTGTCAAGAAGTGTGCACCCTAAAATATCAGGTCTGAACTAGAGACAAGTGGCTCTCTTCTCTGTTTATTATCCACCCGAACTTCTCCAGAATGTTTACTACCGGTTGTTACATGTCTTTCCGTGTTTCCCTTGGACTCTGCCACTATTAGGATGTCGTCCAGATAATGGAAGATGGCAATTCCTCTCTTCCATATCTCTGCTCTACTAGGCAACTACCACTTTGGTGAAAACTCTGGGCGATTGCGCAGAGACCAAAAAGTAGGCATCTAAATTGAATATGTAGATCCCCTACCAGAAACCTCAAGAATTTCCTTGATTTGTACATGGAAGTAGGCGTCTTTCAGATCCACGCTTGCTAGCCAGGACCTCTTCCTTTACCTTTATAATTGAAGTCAGGGACTCCACTGAATCTTTTGTATGTTACAACTTATTTAAATTCCTTAAGTCTAGCACCTGTCTTAATTTTCCCGACGCTTTCTTGACAGAAGAAACAGAAGAAACAGATTGGAGTAAAAACCTTTCCCTTGTTTCTTCACAGGGACTGTTTCTATAGCTCCTATCTGAAAAAGTTGAGCCACGTAATCCTGTATCAGACTCCATTCCTCTGGGGATCTGTCCTCTTTCTTTGAGTTGAAAAAATCTTGGGGGTACGTGGTGAATTCTATCCTGTACCCCAACAAAACCACCTGATTCACCCATTTGTCAGTCACATTCAGGCCCAGACGGGTGGAATAATGAGACAGTCTTCCCCGACCTTTGTCTCCTGGACCGGCGATTTCCATGGCTGGATAAAGGACTGGCCTTAAAACCTGATGGTCTCTTATTTGAGCCTCTAAAGGCTTGTCTTCCTGACCTCCAACTGCTTGCCTCGATGTTCCTCCCTGGTCTGTAGAACTTTGAAGACCGAAAGGATCTATTCGCTCCTTGAGAGAATCTGGTCTTGTCTCTTAAGCTTCTTTCTTGCTGGAGAAATATGCTTTTCCCTCCTGAGGCTTTACTAATGATGGAGTTTAACTTTTCCCCAAAAAGAAGATCACCTTCGAAAGGGAGTAAGCATAAGTTGTTTTTTGAAGCAGTGTCAGCTTGCCAGGGCTTCAACCATAATGCCCTCCTAGCGCAACTGAAAGGCCCATATCTAGCTGATAAACAGACCATGTCCACAGATGCCTCCGAAAGAAAATCAATTGCTAGCTTAAAATCAGATAACATTTCTAGTAATTTAGGTCTTTTAACATTAGAGTTAATGCTTCCTCCATATTTTTCATCCAGATTTTCATAGACCTAGAGACTGAAGACCCTGCTACTGCCGGTCTGCAAGCGGCTCCTGCTGCCACAAATGCCTTCCTTAAGGACTCATTCACCCTTTTTTCCATAGGGTCCCTGAATAATGCTGCTGCGTCGTCCACAGGTAGCGTAGTCTTTCTAGCTAACCTAGCTACCGTTGCGTCAACTTTTGGGGCTGTATCCCATTACTGGGCAACTATTTCCTCCATAGGTACTTTTTAAGATTTAGACAAAACAAATTTCTTGTCTGTTTTCTTCTTCCATTCAGAAGCAATTATTTCCTGGATAGAGGTATGAAGAGGGAAGGCGTGGTGTTTCTTTTTAATGGAGGAACCAATGGTTCTATTATATTCGGATCGAAATTAGTCTCCACTTCTACATCCTCTCTCTCATCCTTGAACCAAACAAGAAGCATTATCTGAATATCTGACAGTTCGGCTCTGAGTCATCTGAATCTATAGTGTTGATTATAAATCTTTCCTTCTTTTTTCTTTTCTTATTCTTGGCTTCTTGCATAGACTCATTCACAGCGACTTAATAAGTTTCATTAGGGAGTCTAGAGACTGTCCCTGGATAGGGTTAACTGAGGTTCCTCCTTGTCTTTGCTTTCTACTATCACAGGTTTGGATTGCTTATCAGACATAGGAAGTGTGGTTAGACAAAAAAGACACTGTCACCCCTAGCAGCCTAATCCTCTGCTCTCTTTTTATACTCACCCCTGCTAACCTAGATCCCTTAGAGTGACCTTTACTGGCGCTCCCAGACTCCATGCTGAAAATAATTAAAAAATCCTATCAGCTGACAAGAAACACCCAAGAGAAGAAACAAAGCATATGAAAATGCACTTACATGGGTAAAGCCAACGAAATCACACTACAGCAGGAGAGGAACAGGAGCAGCAGCACAAGCAGGCTCACTACAGCACACTGCAACAGCAAACAGGCAGGCCAACCGAAGGGAAAATTTGCAGGTAAACACAGGCTTAAATAAGAAGTGCACACCCCCCTAGCGCCTCCCAGCCAAAAACCGCCAGTTAAATGCTAAAATTGCGGCCAGGAAGGGAAACGGGAATGTCAGCCACAAAAAGCGGAAGTGACGTCATCCGCACTCTTCCGGTATCCGCGCGGCCGCCATTTGTAAGGGGCCCATGCGTTTGCAGAGGGACAGCTTTCCCCCCGGTCAAAGGGTCTACATCCCTCTTGGCTCAGAGCGTCACTGGGGACCGGAGGGGCATCTAACCTGGGAAGAGCAGGAGAGAACTCCGGTTAGGCCAGGGATCCACCGTGATGGCTGGTAGCAGACTGCAAAACAGGAAGAAAAGAACACTGGACGTGGAGAAGGAGCTATTTAAAAGGTATAGGGGATTCTTCCTGTTTCAATTAGCTGCAAATGGAGGGGATTCGTTTGGCGACGTTGCTGCCATGGTGACTGTGGGAAAAAAATAGTTTCTAAAATAGTTTCTAAAAATGTCTCATTTGTGGTTTCTTTTTTGGTAGTCTTCGATATTAACTGTAAAAGGGCTTATAAATTTTCGATTTGGTTGAAATTGCTAAAAACTGCTGTATTGGTCTTGGGAGGTCTACTGGATAATTTGTGCATGGTTCTTATACACGTATAGTATTGTGCTATCGAGAATGAGACTTTTAGAAACCGCAATACCTCACTAAACAAAATAAGTGCAACTTTGAAAATTCTTCTGAACTGGAAACTGAAAGGGTTACTATACCTCCTTCTGTTGGCATTCCTTGAGCTTTATTTATTCTCGCATTTAATACTTCTTTGGCAGACACACAAAAAAATGCGATCTCCGGCTTGGGTTCGATCGACACGCCAAGTTCATCAACTAAAAAACCTGTGCAACGTTCCATGTGTTGGCGGCGTACCTGTGTAATGACAAGAAGAATACCTTAACAAGGCTTCAAGTGGGCCAGGGCAGGACAGGCTGCAGAGTTCTTGTTTTTATCTGCTGTGCATCAGAGAGGCCGTAAAGTGTACTGTGACCATTTAAGACTTTCATCAGAAACAAAGAGATGGATTAAGGGAGCTGACCCCTAGTACCAAGGTTAATTTTATAAATCCACAAATAGCCAAAGCAAGGGAGGGGTGAGACACAGCCTGTTGCATTTTTGTGAGTGCTCTGACGATTGGGACAATCTTGTCTGTGGCTTTAGTTCCCCTTAATTAAAAAGAACTACTCAAACAATGCAAATTTGCAGGTACAGAAAGTACAATTTCCACACATTACAACTGTGTACTCAAGCCGTATCATAAAGCACAACTATCGTTTCGTGCAAGGAAAATTTACCACACCAATTCCAACACGGCAAAAATTATTGACCATGCTGAAAAATACCATGCAGTATTGGTTCATTAATGTCTCTAGGCACTTTTTACTCCATGGTTGAGAATAACTTTTGTCAAACAATTACAATCACAGATAAAGATTAACAACGTATTTGAAAATTGCTTATAATTTTCTACCGCAGCATAAAATAATGTTATTGATCAATTATTTTAACATTTCAACTTAATAAATACCACCCTCATTTTACAAGAGTTATACAGGTAACACTTAGGGGACAAGCATATAACTGCAACTGGCAAATTTATTGCATGTGAAAACACGTTTGAGCGTCACTGGGCCCTTTCTCACTTGAGTGTTACCTCTATAACTCTTTATATTTGGATTCATATTAGCTGTTTGGATAGAGGCATAAATAGAGGTGCTGACTTAAAAATCCCGCCTGGCACTGCTTGCTACCTTTAAGTTTGTTATCCACCAAAACTGCTTGAAACAAGATTTACTTTTAGCTGCAAGAGTTTAAAGGGGTGTGTGTGCGTGACTCTTCTCTCTCCTTTTCTAACCACATTAACTATATTGCTAACACCTGACGATTTTTCCTTCGCAATATATAAAAAATTTGCAAAAAAACTATGAAGCAGCAGGCAGGGAACTCCCAGGTTCCGTAAATCTTTATATTACACTGTAAGTAGCATATTATTTTTTTTTTACAATACATGAATTACCGTATATACTCGAGTATAAGTCGAATTTTTCAGGCTTTAAATTAGCCTGAAAACCTAACCTTGACTTATACTCGGGTCAAGTCCTAATTTAGCTCCAAATTCTGTAATTATGGATAGTAACCAGTAGGTGGCGCTGTGTTTACCTGTATAGAAATTTACAGGAACTGATCTGCCTTTACACTTCCTGCTTCCTGTAGTCTGGCAGCTGGACTCACTCAGCACTGTCACTGCTCATCTGGATGCTGTTAATCTGATGGGTTTCCTCAGTGTGGGGCAAAAAACAGCTGCTAGTACAGTGCAAATAACAGCTTGAAACTACAACTCTTAGGTGACATTTTTAACTATTGGGATCAGAGTGCCCTTTACTATATGGGGTCAGAGGGTCCTTTACTATATGGGGTCAGAGGGCCCTTTACTATATGGGGGTCAGGAGAATTGTAAATGATGGTAAGCTTATGCTTGTGAAGGTTCTCATTCATCCAGGTCATGGTATATCTGTTGTATTCAATTAGATCAACTGGACTTGAAATGTAGTTCTTGAAGACATTTCGCTAGTCATCCGACTGGCTTTCCAATTCAGAATGACTTGTACAAGAATCTTGTGGCAATTAGTACCCTGGAAATCCCAATTAGCATATCACAGCCAGTTGTTAAGGGTGTGATTAGATAGTGGCTAAGAGGTGTTATAGAACGCCCAGAGTAAGGTGTTAAACAGCATTGTACATGGCGACAGTTGGTGTCGAACCCCCCCACCTCATTTAGGCTTGGTTTCTTTATTTTCACATAAATGGCCTCCTTAACACCTCTCTTGAACAGTCACGTTCCTTTGCCAGTATGTTAACATTACAATCTTCAAAGGTATGTCCTTTATCCTAAGATGCAGATACACGGCTGAGTCCTGACCCGAGGAATTGGCTCTTCTGTGCTGGGCCATTTGATGCAGTTGCTGTTTGGTCTCCCCCACATACAAATAATAGCATTCTTCACTGCACTGCACTGCACTGCATATATGATGTCGCTTTTCTTGTGTTTGGTATTGGGTCTTTCGGATGTACCATACAATCTTTGAAGATTGTAATGTTAACATACTGGCGAAGGAACGTGACTGGTCTTAGACTACAATGGCACGACAGGTGTATTGATATGTGGTCACGGCTGTGCTAGCAACGATACACAAGAAGCGGAGTATGGGATTCTATGTCTGACGTTCCGAAGGGAGTGCTAGCTGCTCATCCTTCCACTATCAGGTGCCATGGGACTTCATAATAACCAGAGTGTACATCACTTAAGTTAACCATTTACTACCATTGAGTGCTTTAAATCTCTTCAATTCAAGGTAAGGTGTTTTTATTAGTTACTGAACGTCTGTTTATAATGCGGTAATCTACACAGAAGACAATTGACCCATCTTTCTTTCTTAATATAACTATTGGAGATGCATACTTTGGCTTTCCACAATCCTCTCCCTCTTTCATTTCTATTAGCGTATGCCTGAGATCTTCTCTGTCTCGAGGTGGTCTCTTCTTGTAGAATTGGATAATTGAATATTGTGTTGTGAGTTTTTAGCACATCCTACATGCATCTCATTAATAGAAAAGACTTGCTTCACTGCTTGCAGACCCTTACAGCCTCTGCTTCCTTTTCTCAGGAACTGGGGATCTCCAAAATCAAATTGTAAATCAGACAGAGAAGCATATACGTGAGAAGACTGACCTCTATAGATTTATTAATCTCCTGCACTGGATACAGTAGGCCAACTCCTCCATAAGCTTAATAATTACAAGATGAAGAGAGAGGTTTTGTACAGTCACTAAAACAGTACTGGTATTTTTTAATTGTGTCCAGGCCTTCAGCTCAGGAACAACTTGCCACCCCCTTCTGAGTCACAGCCTCAGGCAGTTTTCAATGAAAATTAATTTTCCTTTAAAAACCATTTCTTGTTTCACATCTAAAAATGCTCTTACATTTTTGATGCCCACTATAGGGAGCTCACCATGTGGACCACCAATGTGTTGCTACAGTCCATACTGTCAAGTAATAGAAAAAGTACTGCAAATAGCATTTGACTTCTCATTAGACAAGAGTGGCCCCTGCCCTTGCCATAATGTATTTCATGACAGACTGTACTTCAAAACATTTGACCCTGTATCACAGGAACAGCATTATGATCTTCAGTATCAGGGCAAACTATAGCTTCTACTTCTGTATTTGATGTATTATCAATAGACCCTTTCACAACTACATTCACTTTAATCTGTCCATGCACAGATAAGCTTTCTGGTTCAGCCCCCATAGTTCTAACCCCTTAATGGGCTGCAGGGGTTTGTGCGCGCTAACATTTTTCTGATAGTAACTATGATAAATACAGTAACTTGTTATCCAGTGTCAATTAGGGATTGCTCTGGATGCCCATCTAAAAGAACGCCCATATGGTACTTGGGGCCAACCAGATTTCCATGCTTCCTGCAGGATATATTTTTGCATAGTCCCTGCAGCATCTTTTTCAGGGCAATCTCTAATAAAGTGTCCCTGCTTGCCGCACTCAAAACATTTAGTTGATTGCTTACACGGGGTGTCAACTCATTCACATAAAGGCCAAAATAAAAAAAAACAGGCTAAGCAGTCGGCCAATTTTTTTAAAAAGATATTTAGCAGGTGCAGGGTTGGCATTCTGTCATGCTTGTGCCTATTACTGGGTCCCAGCAGGGAAAAGGTATGAAGCACACTTTTGGACTGGGACCTCTGCCTATGGCACGATCATGTGCTAATGTGGAATGCGAACCTTACTCCAACGGCAGGCCCTTTCTCACACCTCCCTCCCCGCGCCAGGCTAGATACCAATTAGCTTTTACAGGGGTGACTGCATCAAGCCTTTATATGCTGCTATCCATTTTTGCAAGTCCTATTTGTGCATCCCATGCAGCGTGTTAACTTTAGATCTGCCTGCTTGATACCGTTTTTAAACAGCTGATCACCCAAGGTGCATGCAATCATTTGATTTGTGCCAGTATCTAGCGGGCAATATATAGTTATGCTGATGCTTGGGACTGCACAAATAGATAGCATGTAGTTAAAAAAAACAAACAGCCAGGTGGGCCGCGGGCCTTGAGTTAGACACGTGTGGCTTAGCATATGAACTCCTGTTTCACTCTAGTTATATAACTTGGAGTCTGAGGAGAAGATAGTGTCCTTTTTAGTAGTTAGACTTTCCTTTTTGGAGGGACACTAAATTGTGTAGGTAAGATTGTTTTCTCTTGCTTATAACTTTCATAGTTCAACAAAATATAATTTGCAAAGTTGAATACATTGGAGGCAATGGTGACATCCCTTTTAATACCTGTTTAGGCGTAATCTGTCTACTTCATTAGCTGAATTACTTGCTTAGATAAAGTTTCCACAGAATATTTCCTAGACGAAGTACAAATGCGGACACACCCTCTGTAGGCTTTTGCTTCAATAGCTTAAAATCAGCCAAAAGCTGGTCTGGATCATCATGTTTTCCATAAGCTGCATCGAGAACGTCAAGTATCTCCATAGCAGTAACATCTT
This sequence comes from Hymenochirus boettgeri, assembly GCA_019447015.1. Classification (NCBI taxonomy): domain Eukaryota; kingdom Metazoa; phylum Chordata; class Amphibia; order Anura; family Pipidae; genus Hymenochirus; species Hymenochirus boettgeri. The sequence goes on along the minus strand of CM033475.1, from coordinate 121,396,301 downwards.
TATGGTTTGCTTTCAAATTTAAAACACAGTTAGCTGCAGGTGGACGCAGTTGCTCCGTAATCCACAGTTTTTTTGGTCTGCTCAGAACAAGCCCATTCGTCCAGGGCTTGTAATGCAAATTCCTTCCAGATCTCAATACCCTCTTCTCCAGTAGGAACAGGCTCTATTCCAGAAAATGTCTATAGCTTTTTGTAATGGTTTAATTGCAATCCTTGAGCACAAATCTCAGTCAATTTAGCTAAGCTCTGATTCAGGAGATTGTGGATGCGAGCTTGCAAGGGGTTGGTGGTAGCACTCTCCTCCTCCTTCTTTCTGTTTACACTTTTATCATAGTCCTGTTTATCATACCGGTTTCTCTCTTTACTTCCCCCTTACTTCCTACCTTGCTGGTTACTTACTAGTTACTTGGCTCCTCCCCCCACTTCCTATCTAGGCAACTTACAATCTCTAGTAAAGGGTGAGTACAGGAAAGCATCCCCAGCTTTTCTACATTGTGATCAATTGATCTAGGTAAGCCTTAAAGGGTAACTGTGATCTTGAATTCTTCCAACTAGTAAAAAAAGATTTCCATCGTACCTTCAAAATAAAACCTAAATCACATCTCTAGATAAAATTTGTGAAAGTTATTGCTGGAAAGTTTCAGCAATATTACGTTCTGCTTGAACACTTACTGTTTTCAGCCATGTGACCAGCCTTTGCCTGCATTAATAGGCTCCCCTTCCAAACGTAAATTTTCCCCCCAGGTACTTCCTGATTTTCCTAATTAAGTCTTAACTGAGCATGTTTCTCAACAGGGACGGACTGGGGGGAGGGGCAGAGGTCAGATGTCAGTCAACCTCATGGAAGCAGGAAGTTTGAACATTCACCCCAATGAACTCTCACAGGCACCAGCCAGAGATGTGATTGTCACTCATTTTAAAGGAAATACTGCAGGCTTTCATTTAACCCTTACTTGTTTTGGGACCACCTTACATCGCTTACTCATATTTGCAACCGTGCTGCCCCCCTCCCCTTGAATAAACACAGCAAAGTATGTGGAGGCTGCATACCTTTACACTTTTTAAAGCAATTTTAAAAAAAAATGCATTGTGGCAATACAATTGTCAATGAATTTCACATCTCTACATGTTAATAATGCCTGTTTTTGGTTATATTTCAGAATAAAAGTTAGAAAAACTACAAAAAACTGACAGGAAGCTTCTGCAACATTTTCAGTGAATGTAACCAAAGAAGACCACTCTTGTATTAACTTTTTATATACCTGATCACTGTAAGCCATCAAGTTCTTCTGCCATTTTGGGCCCCAGGAATCTATTGACAAGCATTGCCCAGCCCAAAGAAAAATGAAATTCTACATCTTCCTGAAAATCTGCACACAGTTTATCACAGCTCAAATCGTAGCTTAAGCTAAAGCATTGGCGAGGAATCAATAAATCTATCTGGGCCCGTGCAGCAGTTGGTAAGAGAGGCATCGACCATCTACTAATAAAAATATATAGAAAAAAGGAAACAACATCAGCATCTGAAAGGACATACATGCTTTATGTTCTGTTTTACTCGTTATTAGTTTTACTCAGCAGATCAATTTTGTATCTAACCAAGTTTGCAGCTAAAACTCAAGAGCACCTTCTCTATCATAACATTTTCCTACTGTTTTTTTTCTTTTATGGGAAAATTTAAACCACCAAACTCAGTAAAGGAGAAGTTAAAAATTACTTTTAGTTCAAGAAATGTTGACCACAACAGTCTATGTGAACAACCCTCAAGTTATTCATTGTCCTTCCCCCACTGAAACAAGCATACTCCGTGAGATTAATAAGGGAGATAGAATAATTGTTCAATAATCCCTCAACAAAGACTGGAAGGGCTTCAAGGGCTAATGTTGAGAAAGTTTGAATTATTTTACACAGGTACATTCTTGATCCCAACACACGTGTAATTTCACAAAAGCTTAATGGCAGGTACGCCACAGTCCGCAAGCCTAAATTCACTGGTACACCCCTCATTTTTTTCTCAATAAGCTCTAAAACACATGTCTCGTCTTTGTGGAGGCACTTGTAAGTATGAATAAAAGGTGGGCAGGTGCATAGTATTTTAAGGAAAATTCTACTCCCCCTTACCTTGAATAATACCAAAGGTACCTAAACCATAAGTCCTCACCCCTAGGTACTTTATAGATTAGCGGGAATAAGTACATGAAGTTACCATCACAGTTCCAGTCCGCCCCTCAGATACTATCAGTGACAGCCCAAATCTGGCCAATGGGAAGACACTATTCTTTGCAAGAGATAAGCAAAAGAGGACCGGAGTGGCTTGGCAGACTTTATGTTAATATTTGACTAGACAGTAAAGTACCCATTATTACTTAATGGTTATGATCTCACCCTGGGTTCTATTATAGGTGCAAGAAGAGGAGCATGGGGGAGGTGAGCATAATTGTCCTTTAAAGTTTACCTGCAACTTTACAACTACCTACTATATGGGGGGGTGGCATAGTTCTCCTTAAATTTGCACTTTACATCCAAAAGTCAGAGAAATTTGCACTATTATGTGCTTAAGATGTGAATGATAAGCAAATACTGCATATAACACTTAAAGCAACAAAAGTTGTTTACTCCATATTACCACCTTTATTAACTGTTTGTGTAAGTTTAAATAATTTGTAAAAATGATAATACAAGGCTAAATATACAGATAATATGTACAGATACTTTACAGTTCAGCATTCTGAAAACTTGATATGGCTTATTAAAGGGGAACTAAAGTCACCAGATTTAAAAGCGTATAAATGTTTTTTTTATTTTCCCCAATACATTCCATTGTATTTGATACAAAAGTAATCTATGCAGTTTATTTCCTGTGAAGTATATAGGCAGAATTAAGATAACATTTACATACTTGTTTGGGGATTTGAACCTGTACTGTCGTGGGCTGTGCTTTTCTAAGTAAAACATTAGTCTACTCACCCACCAGGGAAAACACAAAAGAAACAGGTAGAAAAGAAGAAAAAAATAAAAAAGCAGTAAAATCAGCCAATTACTTAATTTTGTTCCTTGTATGATGTCTGTAATTCATGCTGTCTGAAAAATAAACTTTAGGGTAACAGCAGCTTTTATTATCATTGACTTCCATATTGAAGTGGATGGGACATTTTTATAGAAACATGTGCATAGAGAAAATTAATAGTGGGTTAGAGGTATGGCCAATAGGTGAACATGCTCTCAAGGCTCTATGAAGGCTACATAGTTGTACTGGCAATGAATCCTACCAGAGATACATCTTACTATGTAAGTGCTCTGGGTTTAGTTTCTCATTTAAAAAGAAACTTTCTAAAGTTACAACAAATATTTTTTCCTTATTTTTAGTAATTAACCTTCTCAAAATTCTGCTCCACTTAAAAATGCATAAAAATTACATTTTAAAGTAAGCAACATGACTTATTTTGTGTACTTGCTTGTGTTAATTCAGTATGTTTTCTGATATTTCATAAAATAAGAAAAAATAAAGGATATTTACACAAATTGTAAATTTCTGGGATTCAAAAACAATTTAATAGTTAAGATTAGTTAGGATTTCCTACCTATCATCTCCTGCTGAGTGATCAGGAGAGAGGAAGAAATCAAACTAGAACAACGATCAGAAAGGTTCCTTCCAAGTCCCTCTTCAATATGTCGATGAAGTTCCTGTGAAACAAAATAACTACCGTATACTCGAGTATAAACGACCAGAGTATAAACCGAGGTACCCAACTGTACTGAAAAAAATAAAAGTGATTGACCCGAGTATAAACCGAGGGTAGAATCGACAAATTCTAAATTCTCATTCCTTGGCACTCAGACAGGAAGCTAGCGCGGCTGCCGAATTGGTTACTAAGTACCGTAATGTACAGGATTCAATTTGTAAGCTGGCACTTACAGACAGGAAGCCTGGATGCACACAGGATTCAATTTGTATGCTGGCACTTACAACAGGAAGCCCGGATGCACACTGGAGAACAAGTAATGTACTGACTCGAGTATAAACCGAGTTCAAGTTTTCAGGCTGATTTTACAGCCTGAAAAACTCGGTTTATATTTGAGTATATACGGTACCTTAACTGAATTCATAAATATATATAGACCCTTGTTTTTTTATAACCCAATTTCTTACATTCTTGTAAACTTTAAGGACAACTGGGGATGGATGAAAATCCAAATGAAACTCATCTACCAAGACTGAAGTCGACGAATCTCTTCCGCCATTGCATTGGATACCTAAAAAAACAAAAAAACATAGCAATCAATCTCATGTCTAATGCCACAAAATATTGTGAAAATTGTCACAATATGATGTTTTTTTACTATTATCCCCATGTCTGTATGTCATGTCACAACAGTGATTATATTTCTGAGTGCACTATAAAAGAGCAATCAATGAGCAAGTATGTTGGCTGCTGGTTTATGACTTCTTGCATTTCCCATTAAGCCGCTCAATTTACCCACTTCTTGCGTTGTTTTATGTTCAAACCGATGAAGAGCAGGCCGTAAGTGCACCATAATAACCCTGTTAAGGGACTCTCAGACTGGCAGACTGTACCTACAGATCTGGCAATGCATATATTTTATTTTGTTTGTCCCCTTCTGAAGCACCTGCGATTGTTGCAGTCAGATATTATACTATTATTATATGTCTATCTCTTCTCTCCCCTTTCTATTACATTCAAGAGCACTGTCTCAGAATGTGCCAGCACTCAGGAAGCCTGACAGAACAGTTTTCTTCATGCTGCTGTTGCTCAAGAAATGAAATCAGAAAGTGAAAGTACCAACATTACCTCCCCAGGTACTTTTTATTTTAACGGTTTTTGAAAAAACTTTTACGCTCTATAGTTCTCATTTATATATGCTTTAAAGGGACACTAAAGTGAAAAAATAAACTTGCCTTTATCCCTTTATCCTTTTCTATATTTTTAGTGCTGCCAGGAACTTGATTTTTTTACTCCCAGTCACTAGATCTCCTCTGTCCTGTTTAGCTCACTCCTAGTTATTATGCATTTCTCCACTCTGTCTACCCCTCTCCAAAATTGATGCACATCTAGAGTGTGGAGCATGAGCAGAGGAGATTATCAGTGCGCCATACAGCAATAGCATTCACCTAGTGATTTTGTGTTAAACTGAAAGTGAAACTGCTTTGCTATGGGAAGGTAAGCAGCACTGGCAGCTGTAATAACTAATAGTATAGTATAGTATAGTATTTGAGGTTGAATAAAGACATACGTCCATCCAGTCCAACCCATCTAGCAATATCCTCATTTCCTGCCTAACTGTTGATCCAGAGGAAGGCAAAAACCCCCACCAAATTTATGAAGGGGAAAAAATTCCTTCCTGACTCCAAGTGGCAATCGGAATTTCCCTGGATCACACTCTACTTTAGTATCAATACCAGTAACTTGCAACATTCCTTGCACTCATCCAGCTTTTTTTTGAAACTGACCAATGAACCTCATTACAACGTCCACTGGAAGACAGTTCCATAGCTTTACCGATCTCACAGTGAAAAACCCTTTCCGAGCTTGAAGCCTAAACCTTTTTCTCAGTCTTAAGGATGTCCTCGTGTCCTTTGACATGTTCTATTGGTGAACAATGCCCCAGATAGTTTATTGTATGGCCCGTTAATGTATTTATACACAGTAATCAATCCCCACGCAAGCGCCTTTTCTCCAGCGTACATATTGTACTTATCCAGTCTCTCTTCATATTCAAGCTCCCCCAATCCCCTTATTAATTTAGTTGCCCTTCTCTGAACCCTTTCCATTTCAAAGATGTCCTTTTTGTACACAGGATTCCAAAATTGCACTGCATATTCCAATGAGGCCTTACCAATGCTTTGTAAGAGGGAGAATTAATTTTCCTCCCTTGAATCCATACCTCGCTTTATACAAGACATACCATGCTGGCTCTGGCTGTTGCCGCCTGGCACTGCTTGCTACCTTTAAGTTTGTTATCCACCAAAACTGCTTGAAACAAGATTTACTTTTAGCTGCAAGAGTTTAAAGGGGTGTGTGTGCGTGACTCTTCTCTCTCTTTTCTTTTAAACCACATTAACTATATTGCTAACACCTGACGATTTTTCCTTCGCAATATATAAAAAATTTGCAAAAAAACTATAAGCACAGGCAGGGAACTCCCAGTTCCGTAATCTTATATTACACTGTAAGTAGCATATTATTTTTTTTTTACAATACATGAATTACCGTATTACTCGAGTATGTCGAATTTTTCAGGCTTTAAATTAGCCTGAAAACCTAACCTTGACTTATACTCGGGTCAAGTCTAATTTAGCTCCAAATTCTGTAATTATGGATAGTAACCAAGGTGGCGCTGTGTTTACCTATAGAAATTTACAGGAACTGATCTGCCTTTACACTTCCTGCTTCCTGTAGTCTGGCAGCTGGACTCACTCAGCACTGTCACTGCTCATCTGGATGCTGTTAATCTGATGGGTTTCCTCAGTGTGGGGCAAAAACAGCTGCTAGTACAGTGCAAATAACGCTTGAAACTACAACTCTTAGGTGACTTTTTAACTATTGGGATCAGAGTGCCCTTTACTATATGGGGTCAGAGGTCCTTTACTATATGGGGTCAGAGGCCCTTTACTATATGGGGGTCAGGAGAATTGTAATGATGGTAAGCTTATGCTTGTGAAGTTCTCATCATCCAGGCTGGTATATCTGTTGTATTCAATTAATCAACTGGACTTGAAATGTAGTTCTTGAAGACATTTCGCTAGTCATCCGCTGGCTTTCTCAATTCAGAATGACTTGTACAAGAATCTTGTGCAATTATGTACCCTGGAAAATCCCAATTAGCATATCACACGCCATGTTAAGGGTGTGATTAGTAGTGGCTAAGAGGTGTTATAGGAACGCCCAGAGTAAGGTGTTAAAACAGCATTGTACATGGCAGACAGTTGGTGTCGAACCCCCCCACCTCTATTTAGCTTGGTTTCTTTATTTTCACATAAATGGCCTCCTTAACACCTCTCTTGAACCAGTCACGTTCTTTGCCAGTATGTTAACATTAACATCTTCAAAGGTTGTCCTTTATCCTTAAGATGCAGATACACGCTGAGTCCTGACCCGAGGAATTGGCTCTTCTGTGCTGGGCCATACGTTGATGCAGTTGCTGTTTGGTCTCCCCCACATACAAATCAGAGCATTCTTCCCTGCACTGCACTGCCACTGCATATATGATGTCGCTTTTCTTGTGTTTGGTATTGGGTCTTTCGGATGTACCATACAATCTTTGAAGATTGTAATGTTAACATACTGGCGAAGGAACTGACTGGTTCAAGAGAGGTGTTAAGAGCCATTTATGTGAAATAGAAACCAAGCCTAAATAGAGGTGGGGGGGTTCGACACCAACTGTCTGCCATGTACAATGCTGTTTTAACACCTTACTCTGGGCGTTCCTATAACACCTCTTAGCCACTATCTAATCACACCCTTAACACCTGGCTGTGATATGCTAATTGGGATTTTCCAGGGTACATAATTGCCACAAGATTCTTGTACAAGTCATTCTGAATTGAGAAAGCCAGTCGGATGACTAGCGAAACGTCTTCACATTATTACAGTCCCTGCTACAGGGGCTAGGATTCTCTTTAGTGAATACCAAGGGATAAAAATGGTTAGCACAGTAGCCTTGTTGGCATCCTCTATAACCATTTTAGCCCCATAGTTTAATGATCCCACATTCTCAGTCCTCATCTTTTTACTATTGATACACTCAAAAATAATTTTGGTGTTGGACTTGCTTGTTCTGCTATCTGTATTTCATTTTCTATTTTAGTTACTAAAAAGGTCACTACACAGTGGGCAAATTCAGGTGGACATGCCCTTTATACATCATATGAACAACTTTAGAAACTTGTGGGGCTTTTACATACAATTAAAGTTTAATTTTGTGCTAAATAGTAATAACAGTAAATTACCGTACCAGAAAACCCCTTAATAAACTGTAAAGTATGGGTAGGGGTTTTACACCTGTACACTGCATTCCCCCTATTTGTTTATGACTAAATTAATGGCATCATTTTAGTTAGCCAATAAAAGGTATTTTAGAGAGCAGAAACACAAAGTGCAGCTACTTTATATTTGCAAATATGTACACAGCGAGACAGAATTTTATTTATACTGCCAAATTTTTAATCATTAGGGAATGATTAAATGGGACGTCCACCTATAAAAAGAAATTTCACATATAGATTAAGCATCCCCCAAGTTTAGGTCCCCTTTTTCCGTTGCATTACCTTTTGCAAATCGAAATGTAATTTAAATCATAACAGAAATTACGAGAATCAGTTCCTCCCTGATAATGTGCGTTCAGATCTATTTGGTCCGTTTTTTATCTGCATGGCGTGTATGACTTTTGGTCCGTGTTGCAGAATTGTACCTAAAAAAGCGGGAAAACATTTTTTCAGGGTTTTTTTGCCTTTTCACTGGTATTTCCAGGGACTTCCAAAACCTGCACGCAATGTACGGAAACAAGGAAACATGCAGACAAACTCATAGAAATCGCATGTCTGTTAACCTGCAAACATAACACAAACAACACCGCATTGTCCAAACGCACACAAACGGTAAACGGAACGCAAAGCACATTGCAGGACCTAACCCTAAACTTTCCCAAAGATGCCCAGGAACATACTTGTTCCTCGCTGCTCTGCTTCCTGGTCAGGGTTGTCAATCAAAGGGGTGCCAATGACGTCAAGGCCAAAAGCAGGCAGCCGCGACCGGGAAGTACTCCAGTAGCAGGGAGTGCCAACCGGCGGTGAGGCATGTGGTCTTGTAAGTTGTTCCTGGGCATCTTTGGGGAATGTTAGAAAACAGACTTTGGTTTGGAGGCATGCTTATTCTATATGTGAAATTTCTTTTTATGGGTGGATGTCCTTAAAACATTAGGAAAGTGTAAATAGCACTAATAATAGATGCAAGATTATAAACAATATATAGTTTAGCGAGGATGAATGACTACAACAAACATATATTGTTTTGTAAATAATTTGGGGTATTTGCTACATGCTTTCATGATTACCAAAATGTTCAGCATTGTATTCTTGAATTGTATCTAGACAGTTTTACCCTATTTAAAAAATACTTTAGCATGCTTGCATTAGCATTTTAAGTCATAAACTGGACAAGTTTTTTCCAAAATCTATGCAGCTGCCAGTATTATGTCTTAAATTCATGTTTATCCATGGTAAATAAGTTATCTGACAGGAACCATTGCCGCTCATGGTAAATATCCATTTACTGATAGGGAACCAATGGGAAAATATTGGACAAAATGTTAATACATGCTAGCAGTCAAATGGACTTCGTTTCTCTCCACGTCTTGTCTCTGCTCTGTAGCAACCATGACACCAGAAATGACATCAAGAAATCCCAATACACTCTTTGGAAAAAACGGACACCAACACACATGTGTGCAGTGCATTTTAAAAATGAACAGATCAGTTGTGAACAGACTGGGTTGTAACGGAATGGTGTGAAGAACAATACAGAACTTTGAGAAAAAACATGTTTCTTGCATTCTTTTTAGAAACGTACACACACAAAAACAGACCTAGAGTGAACAAAGCTTAGGGATCTGAAAATGTAAAATAAAGGTTATCAGACTTGGGACTCAAATGCTCTTTGCATGAATAGTATTTACGGACTAGGCAGTTTAGGGTTGCCCCCCTGCAAACATTCCTACTGTTTGGGCTCCTATTTTTTCAAAGGGCGATAATCTTTACCCATGAGGACCCCTTAGCATCTTTATGCTAATGACTTGACAGAATAGACAATGCTTGTACTCCTTTCGGTTGTCTGTCAATGGTTTTCTTTGGCTGTGATGATTAGTAGTTTACTGGATAGAAGTGTAAGCAATAGGAAAGCAGCATAATTTTTGCGTCTTACAAACTTCAACTGCAGGTAAGTAATTCAGTATTTAACATTTGTACCTATTTAGACTGTAAAACATATAAAATAAGATATAATAAAAACAAGGCCAAATGGTTTTGACCATAACATCTCAAAGCAGGCAAGCCAGCTTATCCCTTAGTGGGTGTCTGGTCTGCTGTTTCTCAACCTTTTAATCTGTGGGGAACCCTGAAACAATTTTTGTGTTTCGAGGAACCCCTAAATAAAATAATGAATATATAATATGACTTATCTCTTTCGGTCATCAATTTATCAAAATACCTAATTTATACAAATATAAATGAAGATCTATAAATATCTTATTTTTTAAAAAAATGCACTCAAATTCCAGACATCCCACCCTGCCACTTCATGCTGCCGGGAAAGAAGGGAGAGGGCGTGCAACGTGGTGTGATGCAGTGGGTGGGGCATGCATTTGAGGGGGTGAGGATGGCTGGTGGCAGACAAAAAGGGAGGGGGCATAAAGATTCAGGACTCCTTCCATTGTCGGAGATTGGGGTGTTCTCGCGGGAGTCCACCTCTAATAGGCAGGAGACTTCCGGAAGATCAGGGAGAGGTGGGATACCTGAAATTCCCCTCAGTGGATGGGTCTATAATAGTGTTTCTCAACCTTTTATCCTTATGGAAAAAATATATATCTCAGGGAACCTTTCTATAAAAACATTACTATTTGGTGTATTGATGTCTGAGAGATAAAGACAAACACATAATTCATACAAATAACACATTGATAAATATATAGACAATGGTGGATTCATACAGGCTGTTACAATCCCATGAGGACCCCTATGGAACCTCTCAGGGACCCCTGGTTGGGAAACACTGGTCTAGTCTATTCATCCCACTAAGTCATGGCACATCTCTAGAGACTGTAGAGGGCGGACACAGTGACCATTAGATAAATAGCAGAACAACTTCCAGTGGAATTAGGTGGCACACTGACAACAGGAAGCCAGACTAACCCACAGACACCAGCAGCACACTAGACGCCCTTCTAAAATCACTAAGGCAAGTAAAGGACAAACAGAAATCCTCTTACTTCTTCAAGTCAAGGCCAGATCCACAAGCCTACATGCTACTAGTTTCTGTTGATAAGGCAGAAATAAGTAGCTGGCTTAAATATAAATTCATTCCAGTATTATTGGAGACCTTTTGATTACTTTAAGATTTGGGGGTTAATTACAACCTCCGAATTGCATAGTTTTTTTAAATGCAATTTTGACACAACTGACTTTGTTGCCTTGTTTGCTTGAGACACATTGCGCCATTGCGTGATGTGACAATTTTACCAGCAATCGAAAAAGGTTAGACGTATTTTGTGATAAATATTACTTTTTTTTTTGGTGTTACGGCACAGTTCAGTGGAAATAGTACTATTTTTTAGTTGTGTTGTTTGTGTACTGCCTTCTTAGTTCTTCTACATTTCCTCTCCAAGTTGATTTCATATACCCGTTGCGGTTCCCGTATTGTTATATTAGTGAGCTGATTTCGGTTCTCACGGTCCTTCTTTTTTCCAGATGCACCACTCCTGAATGTTCCTACAAACATTATTTCTATTGATTTGCTGTTGATGGTTCAACCCTTCAATCTCTACTTATCACCTTAAGCACCCAGGCACTGGGTCAAGGCAAGACATAACTGTCTCCTACTAGGGATCCTTGCAAACAGGACGTCAGTAGTTCGGTTGCAGTTTTTCACTGACACAACGGACAAAAATGCTGAAGTTGGTCAGATTCTGTTTCATTGGGATTAAAACATACTTGCTATTTTTCGGACAAGTCATATTATTTTACAACTCCTTTTCCCCTTTAAAATCTTTCACCTATCTTTCCCCTGTACATCCTGTGAATTAAAATGATATTTCTCCTGAATCGACAGCTTGGTTTTTAAAGGATCGCTCACTCCCAAAGCTCTAGCTTACATAAACAGGAAGCTGGTCAGATTTCCCTGGGGATCGCGCAAAAGTAGTTCTTGAATCTTTCATTCCCATATCCCAGCATCCTGAGCTATTGAATTGTATAAATGGGTAAGCATACTCCTCCTTAACCTCCCGGCTTCAATCAACACATTAGGAATAGTTCACTTTTGCGAGTGAATATTCCATTAATATCTGAAAACAGTGTTGGGCTGGTACTCAATCGGGTATAGGACTGAGTACCAGCCCCACACTGTTTTCAGATTTAATGGAATAATTCACCCGCAAGTGAACTGATATAACCAATTACCGTGTAGATATTTTTTTTAAAGCAAATACCAACATTACTTAATTGTAAGCTCTTCCTCTTCCTGGCAGGAGCTCATTCTAAAATGGGTCCCGAGGCTTGTTTGCCTTATAATCCATTTTATACCTAATTTTCTATATGCTTCCCTTAACCGATGTATGAAATTTCTATTTACTTAATTTATTTTTTATCTATCTGTATAAAATGGCTTGCACTTCTCCCCTTGTTTTTAATACTCCTGTATTTTATAATGTCCAGCTCTGCTACCCAAGTGCGCTTTATAAGAATAAAATTATACATACATGCCTGCATACATACATGACAGATTTTCAGGAACATGTGGGAAAGTGAAAAAAATCTAAAACCTCTTTTTATATAACATATAATGGCTGAACTATGAAAAATCACTATGTTTAGAGGTAATAAAAATATCATTCTAACCTTTAAAGGAAATCTGAGGGCGAGGCCACAGTATCGGCGATTTCTCTGCGTTCACATCTGTTCTCCACACATACAATGCAGGTGTGGATCAATATAAACTCTCTGGTGCCATTGTTCACTAATAAGTAATATCATAGGATCTAGGAAAACATCTTTAAAATTAAAAGAAGGAAAGAATTTTCACCTTCAGCTTAGGAGAGGTTTTCTTTAGTGAGAACGGTGAAACTGGGGTCTTCCAGCAGATGTGGTATGGCAAGTTCCTTGAATAGCTTCAAAGGGTATGTCCCACCCTTTAACTAACTTTTCCCATAATGTAGATATTGGTCCCCCATCCCAACCGCATTACTATAAGGCAGAAAGTCCCAAATCTTTTACCTTACCGTTACTTGTCTCCTTCGCCCGCACATCCTGGCCCCTGCTATCTTAGAAAACTGCACGCAGGGGCGGGACTGGCACTGCAATCCCCGTATTGGCTGAGAGTAGCCAATCCGGGCATTGCCCTGCCGTTAGTTGAACGGCGAAGGAGAGAGGTAGTCCAATCACCAGAAATTCCTTCCTCTGTTGAAGTTTATTTGTTTCTAACGTGGCGTTCCTGTCAATAAAGGGAACATCCCGTAGGTGAATGCTGCCATTAAAGTGACAGATCCGTAGACAGACAGATAACAGAATTACAGTAAGTTTAACAATTTCCTGTTATTTCCACTGAACTTCCCCTTTAAAATTCACACTAATAGTGACAAACAACCCCTAGCACTGTAATTTTACAATTTAATTTGTGGGCCGGCTCACCTCTTCCATATAGTCTGGCTCAGAGGCAGAAGGCACCCATCGATTTCAGAATTAAGATATTTGCCGGGACACACGCTCATTTACACCTTGTGGAAACACTGCTTTTTCCTTTGTAAATAAAAAAAAAAAGTGCCAAACAAGTTGTCATAACAGAACACATTTACCTATAACTACAATTTAAAAACCATTATGCTACTGTTTGCATTAACGTGGTTCTGAGTTTGCTACCAAAACAAACCACATCAGCATCAAGGCAGAAAGAACTTGTCTATCCAATGTCCAACCTCCTGTTGTCAACACATCAATGCCCCCCGACTATAAATATAGAGAACACAGTAATATGTGGAAAGTGCCAGAATTCAATTTTTAAAAGGAATCTATAGTGAAAAAAAACACATTGGCCCATTGCAAAGTTAAATTAATTCATGTACTCTGTGCTGCCTTTTCTCCTAGAATCTCTCGTGACTTTGTTTTTTCTCATGGTGTCAGATCTCTCTGTCAGCACTCCCCACTTCCCCCTCCCTCTGTACCCTCAACCCCACTATGCTCCTTAAAACCCCCCCCCCCGGCCTAGTTTCAACATCCTGTAAACACAACCCACACACACCGGGGCCAAATAGACAGAAATCTTCCTGAGTCCCGGATTCTCAGTGTACTGCGTAAAATACGATCTTTCTCTTGTGACCCATCATTCAATCAGTGGAAAAGTTTTTTTATCAAGAAAGGGGTCAAGTGATAAGCCTTATCTCTGCATCCAAAGCTCATCTCCGCTCATGCTAATGTGTTATCTCTATCTTATTACAGAGCAGGTGAGGGACTTGAGCAGGGAAGAGGATCACGTCACAGGGATTTTGATTAACCAGATACAATAGGAGTACAGGAATGCAATCCGTATTTGTTCTAACTTGTGTATCTCAGACAGAGAATGTGAAACTTATTAAAATACAGAACCCACTCTGGGTTTGGGGGGGGAATTATAGAACACTCATGAAAGAAAAGGAAAAAAAGTTCATTTCCCCACTATAAGATGCCCTTTAATTACATTTTCTATAAAACAAATACCCATGTGTTACAGTCTATTAAACTCCTAACAAGAGTTTTGGAATGAGCTACCAGAGCAATATTTTTGATACCCACAAAAACATGTACAAGAACTCTCAGTCTTTGTGAGTCCGCATCTATGTTTTATCTTACCACTTGATGTTTACTTTAAACAGTGAGTATGTTTGGGATTTTTAGTCCATTTTACACCATTCTTAAAAAACTAAGAAAAACCAAGTATTTTAAAAATCTTCGTTAAAATATGGTCATTCAAAAGGTTTACCATCTGCACTCCATTTTTCTGTAAATCAATAGTGACAGTAAACACTACTATTAAAGCAGACTTATCTCTAAATGCCCAAAAAACAATTGTACCTACATAGTACAAATGGGGCATGTTGTACTAGTACATCTTGCACATCTTATATTTAATTTTGTGCATTTCCTGTCAAGTGTAAGGGGAGTCAAATACAATCAGGATTATTAGATATTACCATCCTTTTAGTAGGAACTTCTCTTGTCAATCTGTGACAGAAAACATGCTCATTAATAACTTCATATAATAAATTTATGAACATCTTTGAAATAGGAAGAAAGAAAGAGTGGCGTCAAATTGAGCGATCTGGTGATCCAGGGATCTTTTCCGATTGCCATTTTCGAGTCGGAAGAATTTCTTCCTCTTTTTAAATGAGAATAATTTTTGCCTTCTCTGGATCAACGGTACGTCGGGGTTAATTATACGGCGTAAAGGTTGGACTAGTAATGACGTATGTTTTATTCCAGCCGCCTACTTACTGTGTTTACTATGTACACAAACATATTTAATGTGGATGACCCAGACCTAACAAAAGTGAGGCAGAGCATTCCATTGCATAACACCCCCTTAAAAGGCTTATACATAGTGGCAGCAGCAGACCTTCATTCATGAACCTTTTTACATAATTTATAGTCAAGATAAATGGGCCCACATCATGATTGTTTAAATTGTTTTGAACAAAATGTACTAAGACCAGGTTTTATGACACGACTACTTCCAATGGACTGAATCATCACACATAGCACCATCTCTGGTTGATCACCCAGAAAACTGGACTAATCCTTCACTGTGGATAGACTATGCCTCTTAAACCCCTAAAGAAACACATTTTAACTTTACTAAGAGGCCTTTCCCTCTTCCCAGCCCTTTTCACATTACCCAGTAATTACAATAATGCAGCTATATATGTTGCTGGTTTTGAAAAAAAATGTCAAAAGGAATAACACAAAAGGAGGCAAGACTGTATGACATGTCTATGCTGACCTGGCTTGTCACCTGTCCTGCTAATTCCCTCCTGACTACCACCAGTCAGGCTTCCACAACTAACCCCTACGGAAACTGCCCTCATTAAAGTGATCAGTATTATCAGGTAAAGTACTGAACTAAAGTGAACTATACCCTTGGGAAATAATGTAAAAAAATAAATCTAACGCCCATGTGGCTGAATTCTGATGTAAGAGGCTAGTGTAGTAGGAAGCCACTTATGTCAACTCAACTTCACAGGTGCCCTGCCCCTAGGGGTGGGGCTAGCCACTCGTCAAGTGTTTACAGTGTCCCTCCCCCCTATGACGTCAGGCTTGCTTCAAAAAGGCATTTAAAATCCTTTAAAGACTGTCCACCTATCTCTACAAAAATCTTTATATAGTAAGAATACCCCACAAAGCTGGAAATGGTTTTATAAGAAAATCTTTAATCACTTACTCACTATAACCCAACGAGATATTATACTAACAAGCCTCCTCTATGCACCTCCACTTCAGGTCTACTCACTCTGTCTCCACTCGCGCTGCTGTTTCTTTTTGTGTTCTTGAGCAGCCGCCATATGGAGACTGCCCAGGGAATGGCAGTCAGTTGATTGGCCATGACGTCACTGTCCACGCCAACACTGACTGTCTTACCCAAATTGCAGAGCCACCTAAAAATGTTTTGAGTACAAAACTTAAAAACCAACTTTGTCGACCATTAAAAAACTTCAGAGAGCTTGCAATCGTTGCAGGGGATCTAGATGATTGTCACATTGGGCTGCTAGTGGCAGATGAGATTTAATTCAAATGTAAGGTGATGCATTTTGGACTTAAATCCTTGTGCTACTATACTAATAAATTAGCTCGGTTGGAGGGATTCTTGGAGTTTTGGTGGATAACAACTTAAAGGTACAAGCAGTGCCAGGTGGCAACACCAGAGACAGCATGGTATTGTCTTGTATAAAGAGAGGTATGGATTTAGGGAGGAAAATATATTCTCTCCCTCTTTACAAAGCATGGGTAAGGCCTTCATGGGAATATGCAGTGCAATTTTAGAATCCTGTGTATACGACTTACTTGATGTTGTCAAAACCAGTAACCAATCATTCATAGGTAGTCCTCAAATAGAAACATACCCTGCCGAAACTGCCAGGCCTGCAACGCTATTATAGCAGGCAAAGCATTTCACATCACATTCACAGGGAACGGAAAGGGCCTTTAGGGATTATAAAACTGTAACAAGTTGTAAGAAAGCAATCAAACAGCGAAAATTATAATGAAGTTGTATAGCTGAAGAAAGCATCACTAAGCCTAACATAAGTATATTATAGTAAAAAGATGAGGACTGAGAATGTGGCACTGTTAATTAATGGGGATAAGTTAGTTACGGAGGATGGCGATAAAGCAAATGTCTTGAATATTTTTTTTCCTCTGTATACACTATAGAAATCCAAGTACGATATCAAGAGTATAGTATCAATAATGGTATACAAGATTCAATTTCACACTTTGGTTAACCGAGGATAGGTGGTACAGGAAAGACTAAATAATGTTAATATTCTAAATCTCCTGGACCAGGATAAATACACCTCGGGTACTTAAGGAGCTAAGTTCAGTTTTCTAGGCCATTGTTTCTTATTTTTGCTGATTCCCTCATGTCGTGGTGTGGCCTCTGGATTGGAAAAAGGCTGATGAGTTATTCCAATATTCAAAAAGGGTAGTCGTTCACAGCCGGGTTAATTACAGGCCTGTAAGTTTAACTCAGTGGTGGGGAAGATCCTGGAAATTTTAATAAGGACTGTTCTAGAGTATTTCCAAGGACTGACATTATAAGTAGTAACAGCCGGGATTTGGAGGAGATGATCTTGTCAAACTAACTTGCTTGGCTTTTATGGGGAAGTAAGTAGAAATTTAGACTCGGGTAACTAGCAGTAGATGTAGTTTACTTGGATTTTGCAAAAGGCTTTTGATACAGTCCCCCATAGGCACTAATGAATAGCTAGGTCTGTTGTCTGGGAGTCACATTTGTACATGGATAAAATTGGTTAATGAATAGGATGCAAGAGAGTAGTTGTTAAAGGGGCTCATCATTATGGACTAAAGTCTAAGTGGGGTGCCACAGGGTCTGTGTGGGGCCGCTTCTATTTAATCTATTTATTAATGATTTGGAAGTGGGTATTGTCACAGGTTTCTCGTGTTTGCTGACGACACAAACTTTGTCGACCATTAAAAACTCAGAGGATGTGCAATCGTTGCAAGGGGATCTAGGATAGATTATCACATTGGGCTGCTAAGTGGCAGATTGAAATTCCAGATGTTGATAATGTAAGTGATGCATTTTGTGGACTTAAAAATACTTGTGCTACTTATACTAAAATGGCTCTGTGTTAAGTGAATCCCTGTTGAAAGGGATCTTGGAGTTTTTGGTGGATAACAAACTAAAGTAGCAAGCAGTGCCAGGCGGCACAGCCAGAGCCAGCATGGTATTTCTTGTATAAGAGAGGTATGGTTCAAGGGAGGAAAATGTAATTCTCCCTCTTACAAAGCCTTGGTAAGGCCTAATTTTGGAATATGCAGTGCAATTTGTGGAATCCTTGTGTACAAAAGGACATCTTTGAAATGGAAAGGGTTCAGAGAAGGGCAACTAAATTAATAAGGGGATTGGGGGAGCTTGAATATGAAAGAGACTGGAAAAGTTACAATTATGTACGCTGGAGAAAGGCGCTTGCGTGGGGTATTATATACTGTGTGTAAATACATAAAGGGCCCATCATAAACTATCTGGGGCATTGTTCACCATAGAACATGCAAGGACACGAGGACATCCCTTAAGACTTGAAGAAAAAGGTTTAGGCTTCAAGCTCGGAAAGGTTTTTTACTGTGAGAACGGTAAAAGCTATGGAACTGTCTTCCTGGACGTTGTATGGCAGTTCATTGGTCAGTTTCAAAAAAAGCTGGAGGAGTTTCTGCAAACAGGAATGTTGCAAGTTAACTGGTATTGATCCATAAAGTAGAGTTGATCCAGGAATTTCCATTGCCCACTTGGAGTCAGGAAGGAATTTTGTTCCCCCTTCATAAATTGTGGGGGGTTTTTTGTTTGCCTTCCTCTGGATCAACGATTAGGCAGAAATGAGGATATTGCTAATGGTTGGACTGGATGGACGTATGTCCTTTATTCAACCCTCAAATACTATACATCCCCTAAAGGAAAAAAATTAAACTGAGGGGCTAGGCCACATTTAGAACTAGTATGTTATCTACCTTTTAAAATGTCACTGCGGCAAGCGCTGTATGGTAGGAAAACCAAAAGAGAGGCACGGCTTAAGATTGGGGAACACAAACGTGACATCACTACTATGATGGCACAGGAGAAAAAACAGTAGATTGAGACGTCAGTAAGCAAGCATTTTCATACCAATAACCACAGACCTCACAACTTAGATGGCTCATACTGGACGTAGTTACTAAGAACCAAGGGGTGGAGACCATAACATAAAATTATTACAAAGGGAATGCTTTTGACTCAAACTACAGACATTGTCTCCCATGGTCTAACGGGAATTAACTGGTCTTGCTTTTTGTAATTATTTTTCTGATACAGTGTTAATATATCTGGTCATCTGTCTCACATTAATTTGACTAATGCTCTTTGGTAATTGGTTACATTGTTATGTGGTCTTGCAACACAGTTTCTTCTCATTGTTTCGCTTTGTCTGCTTCCTTACGCCATCTAGTGGAACTTTTCTAATATGAACTAGACTTTGAAAATTTCCTGCAGACAACAAACGCTTATTGACCTTCCTCTTTGTTTGAAACAATGACACCAGATAAGAACTATTTTATGTCTCATGTTATTAATATGTATATTTTTCATGCCCTATGAAGGCACTTTACACTTTTTACACATTTTTACTATATATATATATATATAGTAGGGATATATATATCCCTATTCCAATGTTTTATGGGGCATTTAGATTGTTCTTAGCTATTTCATTACATTTGTCACTTTCTACCACGATTGGGGCCTTTACTTAGCCCACTCATCATTGTGGTTTTTACACTATATTCATATTTTTATCTTTTAACCCTTAACAACACTAGTCGCTATGCAGCATTTTTTTAACACACCCCCTAGGGGCGTTCCTCGTATCAGCACTTGGCTATTTAACCCCACACTGGTGTGCTCACATCACCTGATGAAGGGGGGTGTTACCCTTGAAACGTCGTATTTGCTGTTTGATGTTGGCTTTAAATAAACGTTCTGTTTTTGGATGGGAGTCCACCTTGTATCTTTTGATTGCCTTGTTCCCTTTAAAGTAGGGGAATTGGAACTCTCTCTGCACCCACCTGGGGACTAGTGTGCATATGGACTGTTTATGATATATTTGAATGTTGCAAGTTTCTGGTATTAATCCATAAAGTAGAGTTGATCCAGGAAATTTCCGTTGCCAATTTTTCCCCCTTCATAAAATTTAGTGGGGTTTTTTTTCTTCCTCTGGATCAGACAGTTGGCAGAAATGAGATATTGCTAGATGGTTGACTGGTGGACTATGTCTTTATTCACCTCAATACTATAAACTAACATAGTACCGTATATCAATAGAAAGAAAGATGAGGACTGAAAATTGGCTCCATTAATTAATGTGATAATAGTGTATATGGAAGAATGGTGATAAGCTCAATGTCTTTTTTCCCGCTGTATACACTATAGAAGATCCAAGACGAGATACATAGAGATAGCAGCAATTACCATAAAAGAGCAGTGCACTTAAGTTACAACCAAGGATATGGTACATAACACACTAAATAAGGTTCATATTAACAATCTTCTGGACCAGATAAATACATCCTCGTCCTTAGGGAGCTAAGTTCAGTTTTATCTAGGCCATCGTTTCTTATTTTTGCAGATTCCTTTATGTTCCGGATGTGTGCCTCTGTATTGGAAAAGGCTGATGTATTTCCATATTAATCAAAAAGGGTAGTTCGGTTCACAGCCGGTAATTAATCCTGTAAGTTTAACTTCATGTGGTGGAGAATCCTGGAAAGTTTAAATAAGAGAACATATTCTAGAATATGTACATTATAAGTGGGAACCAGCATGGATTTAGGAGGAATAGATCTGTCAAACTAACTTGCTTGGCTTTTATGAGGAAGTAAGTAGAAATTTTAAGACTCAGGCATAGCCAGTAGATGTAGTAAACCTTGGATTTTGATACAGTCCCCCATAGGCGACATATGTATGCACAGCTACGTCTTGTTGGCCTGGGGAGTCACATTTGTACATGATAGCATAGGTAAATAGGATGCAAGATATTATTTGTGATGGGGCTTCATCAATAAAGTGCTAAGTGGGGTGCCACAGGGATCTGTGTTGGGTCTGCTTCTATTTAATCTGATTATTAATGATTTGGAAGTGGGTATTCTCAGCAAGGTTTCCTGTTTTTGCTACGACACAAACTTTGTCGACCATTAAAACTTCAGAGGATGTACAATTGTTGCAGGAGATCTAGATAGATTTGTCACATTGGGCTGCTAAGTGGCAGATGAGATCAATGTTGATAAATGTAAGGTGAGGAATTTTGGACTTAAAAATCCTTGTGCTGCTTATACTATAAATGGCTCTGTGTTAGTGAATCCCTGTTGGAAAGGGATCTTGGAGTTTGGTGTATACAAACTTAAAGGTAGCAAGCAGTGCCAGCGGCACACTAGCCACATGGTATTGTCTTTGTATAAGGAGAGGCATGGATTCAAGGGAGAAAATGTTATTCTCCCTCTTTACAAAGCATTGGTAAGGCCTAATTTGGAATATGCATGCAGTTTTGGAATCCTTGTACAAAAGGACCTCTTTGAAATGGAAAGGGTTCAGAAAGGGCAACTAAATTAATAAGAGGACTGGGGGAGTTTGAATATGAAGAGAGACTGGAAAAGTTACAATTATGTACGCTGGGCGATAAGGTGCTTGCGTGGGGATATGATTACTGTGTATAAATACATTAACGGCCAGACATTCACCAATTCACCATTAATGGGCATTATTCACCAATAGAGCATGTCAGAGACACGTGGCCATCCCTTAAGACTTGAAGAAAAAAGGGTTTACCTTCAAGTTCGGAAAGGGTTTTTCATCCTGTGGAAAGGTAAAGCTATGAAAGTCTTTTTGGTGGACGTGTTATGGCAGGTTACTGGTATTGATAGATAGTGAGTTGATCCAGGGAAAAACTCTGGAATTAGCTCCACCTCTCTCCCCCCCCTCCTATGGAGGTCCGCAAGGCTCAGTACTCGGCCCTTTCTTTCTTATCATCTACACCTATGGCCAGATGACTTAGTATTTTTTGGATTCCACCATAACCTGTATGTGGATGATACCCAAATTTACATCTCTGCCCCAGATCTCCCTACATTAAACACCCAGGTCCCCACTGTCTAGGGCCATCTCTGACTTCATCCCCTTCCCTCAAGCTAAACATCTGGACATGGCTGAACCTTTCCCACCCTCACGATCTGTTCTCCAGCCTAGTCCTTACTATTTTTATATTAACAAAACAACCATGTTTACTCGCTGGGAATAATGCTTGATTCAGAACTTTCCTAATCACCCATGTCAATTCACTTGCCAACTCCTGTTGGCTCCACCCCAAAGCATCTCCCCATTCATCGCTTCCTCTCAGAAGAGCTACAAAAATCCTAGTCCTTACCCTAATCATATACCAGCTAGACTAATGCAACACACTCCTGTGTGGTTTTGCTAAACAACCACCTGGCACCACTCCAATCCATCCAAAACGCTGCCACCCGGCTCATTCATTTCTCTTCTCTAATGCCTCTCCTCTATGTCAGCCACTCTACTGCCTGCCCATTATGCAAAGTATCCAATTCAAGCTGCTACCCTTTCCTATAAGAAATATCCAACACAGCCCCTCCATATTATCAGAGCTGACACCAACACCACCCCAGACGCAACCTCTGCTCCGCAAAGGACAAACCTCCTCTCATCCACCCTTGTCGCCTCTCCCACGCCTGCATTTAGGACTTTGCTCATGCTGCCCCTTTGCTCTGGAACACCCTCCCCTCATCTGTCCGTCATTCACCATCCCTTAATACCTTCAAACTAAACCTTAAAACCCAGCTTTCAGGCACATATAACCTGGCCTAGACTTACCCCTCTTACTACCCAAAATGATCCAACCTGCTCATTCACACTTCACTGTCTATCTATTTACAGCCACCAATGTCTCACCCCTATTTCCTGAGGGGCACCTGGAACATAAAATCAGGTAACACACACATTTGGTGATTTGCGAGAAAAATCCATTAATTTCAAAGCAATGTTGGGAATCTGGTATTGGTATCCTGTTTCCAGTGTTGATATCTTGCAGGTTTCACACTTTTTCTGCCAAATAGGGAGATGTTCCATTTTGTTGCGGGCCTGTTAGAGAACACCTTATAACCAGTTGTTTTAAATTGGGTGGTTGTCGATAAGCTAAGAGAGGGGAGTCTGGGAATATTTTATGTAGTCGTTATCCTTTTGTAAAATGGGTTGATGTTTCTTGCTATTTGTAAGCAGAAAGAAAGACTCATTTCTAAATGCATCACAATATAATAGCCATATATTTGTCTGAAGAAGGACTGTGGTCACCATAATTGCCTGCCAAAATTTCTGTGATTTACTACTCTGGGCATGACAATATCTTATTATGTTTTGGTTCAAATAATACATTCTTCTCACCTTTAACAAGCAGCTACATTACCTGAGGTTATAAAATGTGTTTTAAAGGAATAGTTCACTCCCAAATTGAACTATTGCTTTACCTCCCTGCTCTTCAATCAATAACTCGAGCCTTTCAGGCGATCCCACACTGCAGAACTCCAAATCTCCGATGCTTCCTGATCTAATTCTCATTAGCATGATGCCCGATAATGCGCGATATAGAGAATTAGAGACCAGAAGTAGTGGATATTTGGAGATTTGCAGTGATGGATCGCGTGAAAAGTAATATACTTACCTTCAGCCCTGGCTCCTGAGTTATGATAAAGAATGGAAGGTAAGACCTAGCTTCTTACCTCCCGTGTTTCAATCAATACATTAAAGGGGCACTATACTAAAAAATGACTTTGCCTCATCTAATCTTATTGAATACATGTAGTCCACTTGCCTTCAATCCAGCCCACATTTTGTTTAGAGCAGTATCCCCCTTCCCTCTTTTAACACCACTCCCACTTCCATCCGACCTGACTTTTTTCCCACAAACCAACTGTCAAGTCTGCACACACAGCATACAGCATTCCACTTTCAAAACTATGTCACCATTCCAGCTACAGTAAAACTACCCACAGAAGAATAGTTTTTGAGAGCAAGGAACTTTACTGACAGCTGAAATATAAAAGTTTAGATTGGATATCAAAGAAATAGGGGGCAGATCAACAAAAAAATGATACAATGGTCGTTTGGGAGTATTATAGTTTCCATTTATGGTCAATTTAAAATAACCTATTTTTCGGTACAGATCGCCTTTTAAAAGTTAGTTCAATTTGGGATTGAACTTTTCCTTTAAGAAAGCTTTGGATCTGTGTACTTTCCTTTAACAGTATATCAATATACTGCACCGCAAGCATGCCGCTGGTTCATTACAAACTTTATTATCTTGCAGTGACTCACTATGAACGTGCTAATGTTTTGCATGGTCCCTCATATTATAATCTGCTGTCTAGGGTGTTCATTTCTGGTATTGCACACGCACAGCTAAAAATAAACTGCTGTTTTTTTATGTAAAAGTATCATCCCTCTATACACTTGTAAAATGTACGGGTCAATGCAATGCAAGTAAAATACAGTTTTTAAAAAAAAATGTTTATACTTACGTAAAATGCTTTTCTCTGAGCCAAAGGGGGACGGAGACACAGGGTTTAGGTTTCTACCCACAGGAGGGGTAGAAAGAATTATTAAGAAGTGAGGCTTCTGGCCAGCACTTTCCAATAACACCCGTGCGCGGAAGCCCCCTCCAGTTTTGCCCCAAGAGGAGCGAAGGAATTAATAATTATATAAAATACAAAACACTCCAAACATCAAACGTGTGCAACAAGCAAACTACAAAAAGAAACGCCGTTGAGGCACACTGACTGGGAGGGTTTCATCTGTGTCTCACTTTGGCTTCAGAGAAAACACTTAACGAGTCTAAAAACTCTTTTCTTTATCATCAGCCTCAGGGGGACCCAGGCACACTGGGCCCAAAGCCCCAGTGGCAATAGGGAAAGTACCAAAAATTAACCCCTTCAGCCTGCAACACAGAACTTCCCAAATGACACTCTGAAGTCCTAGAATCTTAAAGCGTAACAGATGACCAAGTTTGCAGGCGGCCCATGAAGCGCGGGCCGCCTGCACCCGCCTGAGTGGAGCAGCCCCAGCAAGATGGGTGTGCAAGTCCGTGGAAAGGGGCCTGATCAGGATGTCATCTAAGTATGGCAAGAAGATGAGTTCTGGAGGTATATGAAGGCGGCCTGGCAGATGATTTTGGTAAATATCCCCGAGGCGCTGAGGCTAGACAAACAGGGGCAGTAGTTTGAACATGGGCTTGGCCCACAGTAAACCTGAGGAATTTGTAATGGCCCTGGCCAGATGTGAATATGGAGATATCCATCTTTGATAGGACGCTAAGAAATCTCCTCTTTACTAAAGTCAGAATGACTGAACGTAATGACTCCATTTTAAAAGTGGAACTTCTCTGAACATTGGCAGTTTAGTGCCTTCAAGTCAGTACTGGTCTGAAGATCCCTCCTTCTTGGCACTAATACACGGTTTAAATAAAACCTGTGGAATTTCTGAGTTTTGTGGAAAGGGTGCTTTTCTTTTTATGAGACCTTGGGAGCCTGGAAGGAAACTAGGAGGTGGACTGGTGAAACACCCGATCCTGTAGCCGTGTTCTAACACACCAATGTTCCCGACTCGTAGTCGGGTGTCCCCTGAGCTAGAGGAAATCAGGATTGTCTATCTTGCCCCAGATATCCTGAATGTTCCTCTTCCAGAGGTCATGAACCTCAAGGTCTTGAGGCAGACGGGGGAACTGCCTCATGGGATGGTCATGGGCATTGCCTGCATGAACACATAGTGGATCAGGGTGACCATTTGGCAACTTGGCATTGCAATTGTAGTGCTGAAACTACAGGCCCAAATAGTTCTTTGCATATTTGGTATTGGGGGGCAAGCTTTTTCTCTAGCAGACATTGCTGCAGTAGAAAAAATAATGTTTTTGCTTATCTGGAGGACCTTCGACATCAGATCCTTGTGGGCTGGAAATGAGTTTCCTCTCTGCAGGAGCTGTATCCAAGATGGCCGCTCCACGCAGAGCCTGTAAGATATAGCCCCTGTCCCTATTGCCAGCTGGTCCGGCGCGCGATAACAGGGGCACAGAGGTATGTCCCTATAGCAGAGAGGGGAGAACTTCCCCAACACTGTGCTGATGAGCAGCGCGGGTGTTAGCACCCTTTCCACGGTTTTGGATAATTGTTTCCGTGAAACGTTCTGTTTGTGAACCTTGGAGGAGGCTGCTGGCACCCAGGTGCTTTTAAAAATGTAAAGTGTCTGCTCCTTGGGGTAGGAACTTAACCTCAGTGTGCCTGGGTCCCCCTAAGGCTGATAGAGAAATACAATTAAGTCATAGATTCAGATAATTTACCTATCCATCAAAACAAGTTCATCCTTTAACAGAGGACATTTAGAGTTGGGCCATATAACACTAACAAGAGAGCCAGAATCAAAAGGTCATCTTGATGAAGAGCATGAGCCACTGGTTTCCAGTCTGAAACACAACAATGAAATGCTTGATACAATGAATGCTAAATACCTCCCACAGTCAGTGTAAAAGGACAATTGAAATGTACCTGGAGCAGGGAGTTAAGGATTTCTAACTCCCAATATCATTTTGTTGAGGAATGCCAGCATGTACAGTTTTCAACTGACAGCTTAGTGCCCTGGCCTTCCTGTATTAAGAACATGCTGAAGCACCGAGGAAGCCCAGCAAAAGCAGTTTTCCTGGCAGAAGCGTATATATTAGGGAGGGTAGGAATTAACAATATTTTGTAAAACTTTATATGACCTATAGCCTCCCCAAGTAGTGCTTAAACTGTGGGTCGAGTAATAATATTTCATGATACTATTATTTTCTCCCGCCTGAGACCTGGACAAAAATTAAAATTATAGGAAGGTATAACAGCTTATTTTACACAGATCGTTACACGTTTCATAAAAGAGCAGGAAAAGGGATTCTGTAAATATATGTATATATAGCTTTGGTAATATGGTAGCACTCAACTAATGGGCTCCTTGTGGTGCGTACTCTCATTAGGGTAAAATCACCTGCAACAGATATAAAAAAGAAGAGTCGCACTCCCATATTAAATGCCAATAAAAGTTTTGTATTATCAAGGATTACATTCATATCATTTTTGAATGCTCGGTTCCTTTCTCAAGTAAGAAGCATTTGTTTTTCACCATCATTCTCTCAGTTATAATGCTAGAACAGGAAATTCCTCACATATTACATTATATCCTGTTCCTAAAGACAATAAATTATACTCTACTTGAACACCCTTGTATTTGCATCTATACATTCCATGGTATATAACATCCAAGGAATATCTATAGTTGTATCATATATACATTTCACATAAAAGGGGGTCACCAAATCATCTGACATATTTAATTCATGCAAACCTAAATTAATAATTTTTGTAAAATTAATACATATCCAATGAAAACAACAAAATACACACAGCATGTTATACCCCTATAAAAATAGGTATAAATCATAATCCCAATATAATCCATGGGGAGATAGCAATTTTAAACGCTTTATCCACCACGTTCACATTTTATTGAGGTTCAGCTCCCTGTTTTTGGGAGTCCACCCCTGCGATCAGTCTTCAAGACCATTAAATGAAGATCCTCTACTGTATGCCCTGCCTCATTGCAGTGTCTAAAAGACTGGTAGAGTGGATTGTTTGTGTTAATAGAAGACTTACAGTATGTTGTAAAATCTTTGGTTTCTCCAACAAAACTATACAGGCAGCAGATCAGGGCATAATAACATATCTAAAGTCACATGTAAATAATCCTTGAGTCTATATCTTCCTTATTTAGGAAATTTGTAAACAAGATCCATTATGACTGATCTGCATTGGACCAGTTATGGCAGGGTACCATCCCTTCGGAAACTTTTTAACCAGTACTATTTTAGGGTTTAACCTAAGTCTCCTTGTATGATGCCACAATTGATCCAATGGTTTTACCTTTTTTATAGACTGAGAGGAGTAGTTCAATAAACTCTTTGATCCCTGGATATTTTTCTTGTAAGTATGGCAATATTTGTTGATACAGTTTGGCTGTTTTGTTACTGTTCTGGTTGAATTGGGACACAAAAGCTATTCTATTCATATTATTCTTATTTTTTGCTATTGGTATTTGCACCCCTATTTCTCAATTTATTTTTAAGCTTGTAGCATTACTTTTTCTAAATAAATTTGGGCTAGAAACGCATTACTCATTTCAACCACTTTTCTACTTATGAGGCTCATTTAACTTGACAGTAGACATAGACTATATGGTTAATATTTTTTTAATATATTGAGAATGAACAGTTGGTAAAATGTAGGTAACTATTTCCGGGGCTTTGTGTAAAGCTCTGTTGAAAACTATAAAACAGCACCTTGTGGTGGTATAAAATAGTGATCAAACTAGAAACGTATATTTATATAGAAATAGCGTTTATTATACTAGAATACATAAAAAAGCTAGCCAGCCAAACACCACTAAGCATATAAATCTCTATATGATTACAAAAAGTAATCAATATCTAAAAATATAAAAGTATGAAATATATACATAACAAACCCAAGTCAATTGAACCGGCAGGTGAGAGTAGAAATAAATATGTCAATCAATCTCCTCCTCCAACGGTAGTTCAACATTGAGTCTCTAGCATTAAGCGTATCATCCAAAAGCATATCAATAGATTCTGTGTGCACACAATGATAAAAACATGCCAAGGGTAATGGTATACATCACCGCTATCCTAGATACACTCTGGCACCTCTCCACGCTTTTATATACATAAAGACGTGGTCTTTATGTATAGTATTTTCATACTTTTTATATTTTTAGATATTGATTACTTTATAATCACAGACTTGTTATGCTTATGGTGTTTGGCTGGCCAGCATTTTTATGTATTACAGTATAATAAACACTATTTAAATATAATATTACTTGTTTCTAGTTTGATCACTATTATACCACCACAAGGTGCTGTTTTATATTTATCTTTTACTGAGATCCTATAGCGGGCTGTTTACGATGCTAGGGGATTGCAGTTCATTTTGGGCTTCCCAGTTGGGGGATTCTGGGAGCACTCGTGTAGTGACATTAGTGGTTGGTCTTTATCTCTGTTAAAATTACCCGTTTTTTTGCTCACCATGATGTCTAAATGTGAATGGCTTCATCACCTGGAGATCCAGTGTGATACATTCATGGAACTTATTTAAAGGGCATGTCCACCCCCAAAACTAAATTTCCCCCACTACTGGCCCCACTGTGTAGTGTTAAAAAAATCCTTACCTTACCTTTCTGTTCCAAATGTTTCTCCTGCAATGTATGTCCAAAATAACAGTATGTAAAGACAGGAGCCTGGTTGTGAGTGAAAATGTTTTTCGCCTCTTACCTCTCCTCTAGGGGTCTTGGCTTGCTCACTGCAGCCCTTTCTTCCCCCCTTTCTTAAACAACTAATTCACATCTCTAGATCACATTTTTAAGAGTTTATTGCTGCAAGGTTGAGCATGTAGCTTCCTGGTTGAACACTTCCTGTTTTCAGCCATGTGACCAGCTTGTAATCATGTGACCATCCTCAGCATGCATTAATAGGCTCCCCTTCTCAACTGTCAATTTTTTTAACCAAGGTACTTCCTGATTTACCCAGCATTAAGTCTTAACTGAGCAGCTTCTCCCCCAGGGGGGACAGCGGGGCAGAGGTCAGGTGATGTCCCTCAACCTACTGGAAGCAGGAAAGTCTGAACATTACCCTTATGTAATTTCTCACAGGCTCAGCCAGAGATGATTGTTGGCTCATTGTAAAGGAAAAAACTGCAGGCTTTTCATTTAACTCTATTTGTTTTGAGACCACATTTGCCCCAGGAAGCTGAAGATGGAATTAATTTATAAAGTGTTTTTGGTGTAGAATTTTCTTGAATTTAAATTGCTAACTCAAATTGTACATCAATAGTCAGGGATTAAAACATGGCAAATGTCTAAAAAGACAACAAAACCCTGCATGGTTCCCGGTCCCACCATAAAAGCTAATCTTGTCTTGTGAGACAAATATGATCAATATTCTGAAACAAATAGTCTTTTAGTGCTATACATGAGTTGCTTATATTATTTGTCATCTTGTCTTTTTATGCACATGAACGGGCTGTACATTTTAAATTATTTGTATATATTTGTATGCATACAGTATTGAAATAATGCGTTTTAATAAAAAAAAAAAAAAAAACACACTTTACCTTAACTCCTTTTCTCCTCAGACCCATCAGTAAGCAATAAGCATCACTGCCTTACGTCCCTCCACCTCGTAAAAGCAATTGGTAGTGTGACCAATGCCAGACGAAGGACTTTGTCCCAAGAGCATTGCATTTTCACTGAACTTTTTCCATTGCTAGTCCTAATATACAAATAAAATCACATATGCTTACTTTATCATGCATTTTTTCCTATACCCCTCCAGAGCCTACCTTCCAGCTTCAAAGTTGCTGACATCTTGATTCTGCCTAGTTTAATGTTTATATATTGCACGAGGAAGATGACAACCAAGCTATTACGACTGCAGCCAAACAGTGTGTTGCCTGACTGGTGCAAGGGGTTTACCATGTGGTGGTCGGGTAGACAAACTATTAGGTGGAGGGCTGTGACCGGCAGTCTTGGTTCATATTGGTGCCACAGTAAGAGCAGGAGGTGGGAGGTCCTTAAAAAGTTTTTCGAGAACTAGGGGCCAATTTAAAGCAAGGACCTCCAGGGTAGTGTTTTCAGAATACTACTGGCAGCCACTGCTAGGCAAGGGAGACAGAGGGAGCTTAGGAGTATTAATGTGTGGCTAAGAGGTTGTGGTAAGGAGTAAGGGTTGGTGTAAGGAGTGGGTTTGTTTTTTAGAGAACGGGCTACAAGCACTTTAGTAGTGATGGGTTGCACCTCACGGAGGGTGGTGCAGCTGTTTTGGGGGAGAAGATGGCTAGAGGGTTGGAGGAGAATTTAAACTAGTTTTGGGGGGAGGGTAATATCAGCCTCACTGAGATAATAGGCCAGGGGGTAAGCAGGTGTAGATTGGCCAGTGGTGGGTGGAAACGGGGGTGGGACTATCACAGTGGATAGGGAGGCATGTGTATTAAAGAGTAAAAATAAATTACAGGATCAAAATCTAAATGTATGTTGTGCAATGTGAGAAGTTGATGACAAAATGGAAGAAATTGGATTTAATGTCATTGACTGAGAAGTAAATGTTAATCTTATAGCAGAAACATAGTTGAACAATTCTCACGACTGTGTGAATTTAGAAGAATAACCTTGTTTAGAAAGTATAAAGAAAATATGAAAGGTGAGCAATATGTGTTATGTTGAAGCCAAATTAAAGAAGAGTTAACTGGAGATATGGATGTTAAAGCAAAAGCAATATGGGTGGAATTGGCAATAGGAAGGGGTGGTAATGTCATTGTTGGTGTCCTGCTTAAAGATGCCAAATGCTAGCAGGGAAGAAGTGGGGCAGCTGCATATGCAGGTGGGCAAGGGCTGCAGTTTGGGGAGTGTTCTGATTATGGGGGACTTTTAATTACCCTGAAATGATTGGCAAAGTGGACCCTACCAACACAGAAAGGTGGGTGTCATTAAAAGTGTCACAGTACTCTTTTACTAATATATTGGACTAAATTTACTACATATATTGGACTAATACGGCAAAAAATCATTATTTTTACTAAAAGGAGCCTGTTGGATCTAGTAATATCTAATATTGTGAACAAACTATAGATATAAAGGTAACGAGGCTTATGGAAAAGTGACCATGATATAGTGTAGTTTTGTATGTTATCGAAAAAAGTGCGCTGGGTTAACAAAGACTTAATTTCAGGAAAGCAAATTTCCCAGGTTAAAAGTAGCTCTTCAGCATGTCAACTGGGATAAGGTATTATCAGGTAAATGTACTAAAAGAAGTGGACTGTGTTTAGGGGGATTTTAAGCTATTAACATCTAATTCTCTTAGAGATATAGTGTAAAAAAAATAAATCCGCGCCCATGTCGCTAATTCTAATGTAATGTTATGTAAAGGGAGTTGGATAGGAAGAAAAAGGCATTTAAAACCTTTATGTCTGAGGGAAAGGAAGGGCCTTTAGGGATTACAAAAGCTAGGATGCTGAACAAAGCATCTAATCCTAAAAAAAATGTAAATATATTAATAGTAAAAGATGAGGATTGACACATGTGGCACTATTAATTAAAGGGGATAAGTTAGTTACGGAGGATGGCAATAAAGCAATGTCTTGCATATTTTTTTTTCCCTCTGTATCTCCCCCTCCTGGACCAGATAAAATACATCTGTTGTCCTTAGGAAGCGGTTCAGTTTTATCTAGGAAATGGTTTCTTATTTTTGCAGATTTCCTCATGTCCGGATGTGTGCCTCTAGATTGGAAAAAATCTGATGTTATTCCAATATTCAAAAAGGTAGTCATTCACCATAGGCCTGTAAGTTTAACTTCAGTGTGGGGGAAGTACTGGAAAGTTTAATAAGGGAACATATTCTAGAGTTTGTTTTAGGACTGACCTTTAAGTAGTAACCAGCATGGATTTAGGAGGAATAGTAGGAGGAATAGATCCGTTAACTAACTGTTGACCATTAAAACGTCAGAGGATGTGCAATTGTTGCCGTGGATCAAGATAGATTGTCACATTGGGCTGCTAAGTGGCAGATGATATCAATGATGCTAAATGTAAAGTGGGCATTTTGGACTTAAAATCCTGGTGCTGCTTATACATAAATGGCTCTGTGTTAAGTGAATCCTGTTGGAAAAGATCTTAATGTAGCAAGCAGTGCCAGGGAGCAACAGCTAGAGCCAGCAAGAAATTGTCTTGTAAAGAGAGTATGGATTCAAGGGGGGAGAAATTATTCTCCCTCTTTGCAAAGCATTGGTAAGGCCTCATTTGGAATAGCAGTGCAATTTTGTAATCCTGTATACAAAAAGGACATCTTGGAAATGGAAAAATTAAAAATTTAAAAAAATTTAAAAATAAAAAGGGCAACTAAAATAATAAAGGGAATGGGGAGCTTGATTATGAAGACAGATTGGATAGTTCAAATTATGTACACTAGAGAAAAGGTGATTGCGATATGATTACTGTGTATAAATCAATAACAGGGCAACAATACACTATCTAGCATTGTTCACCATACGAACATGTCAGAGGACACGCGGAGATCCTTTAAGACTTGAAGAAAATAATTTTAGTCTTCAAGTTCACAAAGGGTTTCACTGTGAGAATGGTAAAACCTATGGAACTGTCTTCCATTTGAAATTGTGATGGCGGTTCATTGGATAGTTTCAAAAAAAACCTGGATGAGTTTCTGAAAAGAAGGAATGTTGCATTTTACTGGTACGGACTATTGACACATAATAGAGTTGATCCAGGATATTTCCAATTGCCACTTGGAGTCAGGAAGATGTTTTTCCCCCCCATCATAATTCTAGTGGGGGTTTTTTTTGTCTCCTCTGGATCAACAGTTGGCAGAAAGTGTGGGTATTGCTGATGAGTTGAACTAGACGGACTTATGTCTTTTTGACCTAAATACTATACTATACTATACTAAATACATGAACTTGTGTCTTTAGTTATATTATATATATCTTATATATATCTTTATATATATATTATATATATATATATATATATATATATATTATGCCATTGTGTTACACCAAATGTGCTGCAGATCTATACCAGAAACACTACCTCCAAAAAATGCAACTTTCATATGACGTCGAGCAAGATTTCACTGATTCCAGCAACATTAGTAAGATAGCCTTTAACTTCAAGCACCTGTTCTTCCGAGGCAACTGGATCAAGTTCAACATTTTGGTAGGATTCTGAACAAAAACAAGCAAAAAAGATATGTTGTATTTATTCTATCTTAAGGAAACTTAAGTCAACAGACACCATTGTCCCAATAAGCCAAGCCATTTACAAGTACAACAGTGAGTTTACTTCTACTTAATAAACCAGTGGGTCCTAGGGGTAAACGACTATAATTAATCTCTTAGGTTTGCTGATCTAAAGGCTCTCAATGGTGCGATCACGGGTGCCGACATGGCCGTTTCATCACTATATCGTGCCGTGATGTGGCACTTTATAGGCCGTTGGTAGGGATCGTTGGCCGCCTGGCCGGGCAGATATTCGAATGAGTGGACGTTCGGTTGATAAAGTGCCCCACGCACGATTTTAGGACAAAACGGCCATTTGTACACATTGTACATAGAGGGTCAGCACCCACGATCGCACGTGTGGTATGACACCTTACCCTGGCCGTTCCTAATAACACCTCTTAGCCACTATGCCATCACGCCGTTAACACCTGGCTGTGATATGCTAATTGGGATTTTCCAGGGTCATAATTGCCATGATTCTTGTACAAGTCTTGAATTGAGAAAGCCATCGGATGACTAGCAGATGACCAGTCTGATGACTAGCGAAACGTCTTCAAGTCCAGTTGATCTAATTGAATACAACAGTTCCATGACCTGGATGAAGAACCTTCACAAGCAATCTGTTGGCATTATGTACCTGGAAATCTCAATAAGCATATCACAGCCAGGTATTAAGGCATTATAAATCAAGGCATGATTGCATTGTGGCTAAGAGGTGTTATAGGAACGCCCGGTAAGGTGTCAAAACAGCATTGTACATGGCAGACAGTTGGTGTCGAACCCCCCCACCTCTATTCAGGCTTGTTTTCTTTAGTTTCTTTACAGCATACTTATCCTTTAAAAGGGGGATGTCCTTGTCTAAGAGGACCTTCCACTCTCTCAATTTGTGAAATTCGACTGCAATCTTTCTTGCACAAAAAGTGATTCTCTCAAGGCGCCAATTGATATCTATCCCAGTCATTCACTCACAGATTGCATTTCAGCTGCAACTCTTTAACATTACTCCTTTTATAGTTACACTTAAAGGGCATGTCCACCCTTTAAAAAAAAAATTATATGTGGTAGGGCACCTTCCCCCACCCCAACCGCATTTTTAGATTTTCAAGAAAGTGCCTTGATAGTTCTACCTTACCTCTTTCCCCCGCCGCACAATCCCGGCCCTCTGCTTGCACTGAACTTCAAGCAGGGGGCGGACCGGCAGTCATGTCCCTGATTGGCTGAGAGGCAGCCAATCACAGGACACGGCTGCCGGCAGTTAAACGCCGGGGAAAGATGAAAGGTAAGTAACTATCGGGGGGGTCTTTGAAAATGTAATAAGTGGTTGGGGCTGGGGGAAGGCTAGCTACTAATGGGCAAGGTTTTTAATGGGGGAAGGGCTTGCAAAACGGGAGGAGAGGGAGGGGGGAAGGCCTGCAGTGCGCAGGACAAATTCTCCAGGAGGAGAGGCAGGAGGCATATGGACTCTGCAATCCTCCTGGTGGACAGTTTTTCAGACTTTTGGAGGGAATCCGGAGAACCATTTAAGCTGGGATGTAAGGTAAGGATTTTATACACTACAGAGTGGGGCCAGTAGTGGGATTATAGTTTTGGGGGTGGACATGCCCTTTAAAGAAACAACAGTGCAAAGCTGCAGGGAAAGGATAAGAAGGGAACTGATCTTAAACAGCTCTGTGCAATACATTTCTGAACAATGTACTGGTACCTATATGAAACTAGGGGCCAAGTTAAAACAAGGACCTCCAGGGTAGTGTTTTCAGAAACTACTACCGCAGCCACGTGCTAAGCCAGAGAGACAGGGGGAGCTAGGAGCATTAATGTGGGCTAAAAGGTGGTTGTAAGGAAGAAGGATTTGGTTTTATACAGAACTGGGCAGACTTTTCTGTAGGCTACAGGCTCTTTAGTAGGGATGGGTTGCACCTCACTGATGGCGGTGTAGCTTTTTAGGGGAGAAGATGGCTAGAGGGTGGGAGGGATTTAAACAAGGTTTGGGGGAGGAGGGTATTAGCAGTCTACTGGGATAGATAGCCAGGAGGAAAGCAGTGTTTAGGCCAGTGGTGGGTGGAAGGGGGGGGTGGGGCTATCATAGGGATAGGGAGGCATGTGTATAAAGTGTATGAATAAATTCAGGATCATCAATAAATGTATATTTGCAAATGCGAGAGCCTGGCTGACAAAATGGGTGAAATGGAAATTATGGCGTTGAATAAAAGTATGATGTAATAGGTATAGCAGAAACGTGGTTGAACAGTTCTCACGACGGGGCTGAATTTAGAAGGATACGACTTGTTTAGGCAGGACAAAAAAAAGAGGGGGAGTATGTGTTTATGTTAAAAAAAATTGAAGCCAAATTTAAAAGAAAGATAACTGGTGATATGGATGTTAAAATGGAGGCAATATGGGTGAATTAGGCAACAGAAAGGGGTAATGTCATTGTTGTGTCTGCTATAAGCCCGCCAAATGCTAGCAGAGAGGAAGTGAGTCAGCTTCATATGCAGTTGGCAAGGACTTTAATTACCCTGACATTGATTGGTGTAGTGGAACTGCAATCACAGAAAAAGGCGTTGAGTTCCTGAATTTGCTGCAGGATAATTTTCTATCACAGGTGGTTAAAGTTCCTACTAGAAAAGGAGCTCTGTTGGATCTGGTAATATCTAACATTGTGGGACGTATTATAGATATAAAGGTAACTGGAGGCTTAGGAATAGGATCACAAAATAGTGTCGTTTGGACTAGTTTATCGAAAGGAAAGTGCGCTGGGTTAACGAAGACTTATTTTCGGAAGCAAATTTTCGCTAGTTAAAGTAGCTCTTCAGAATGTCAACTGGGATAGGTATTATCAGGTATAGGTACTGAAAGAGAGTGGACTGTGTTCAAGGGGATTTTAAGCCAGTTCACATCACATTTATACCCTGGGAAATTTGTAAAAAAATAATAATAATATGTAAAGAGACAAATGGAAGAAGAAAAAAGCATTAAAAACCTTAAGTCAAAGGGAACGGAAAGGGCCTTTAGGGATTATAAAAACTGTACAAAAAGTGTAAGAAAGCAATCAACCTAGCTAAAATTATTAAATTAAATTAAGTTAGGATATTAATAGTAAGAATGAGGACTCAGAATGTGACACCATAATTAATGGGGATAAGTAGTTACGGAGGACGGTGATAAACCAAATGTCTTGAAATTTTTTTTCCTCTGTATACCAATAGCAGATCCAAGTACAGATATCATAGAGTATAGTAGCAATAACGGTAATAAAATATTCAAGTGCACTTTGTTACCGAGGATTGGTACAGAAGAACTAAATAAGCTTAATATTATAATTTCCTGGACGGGATAAAATACATCCTCGGGTACTTAGGGAGCTAAGTTCAGTTTTATCTGAGCCATTGTTTCTTATTTTTGCAGATTCCCTCATGCCCGGAGGTTGTGCCTCTGGATTGGAAAAAGGCTGATATTATTCCATATTCAAAAGCTACTTGTTCAGAGTCGGGTAATTACAGGCCTGTAAGTTTAATTTTAGTGGTGGGGAAGATACTGGAAAGTTTAATAAGGGAACATGTTCTAGAGTATGTTCAAGGACTGACATTATAAGTAGTAACCAGCATGGATCAGGAGGAATAGATCTTGTCAACTAACTTGCTTGGCTTTTATAGGAAGTACCGTATATACTCGAGTATAAGTCGACCCGAGTATAAGTCGAGGTACCTATTTGACCTGGAAAATTAGTAAATTTGATTTTATGACTGCAATATTTAAAGGGTACCGTATGTCCTTTAGCCCTAGCCCTGACATCAGCCTCTCAAGTGCCACTAGGAAAGAAGCAGCAAATCTAGCACCACCCTCGTGAATTACAAACAGAACAGACCCTTGGAATTTTACACAGTTTTTAAGTTAATTTATGCCAGATAGCTGCTTTTGTTCTCAAAACACTAACCTGAAATCCTACAGTCGCCACGCTTCCTCTCGCATCCACAGTTCAGGCACGACGTCACTACTCGGCCGCGGTATGACGCGCGCCGAGTACGACGTCAGACACCTGCACCGTGGGATGCGGAAGAGAGAGAAGCGAGCGGCTGAAGGATTTCAGGTTAGTGACTCGAGTATAGTCGAGGTAGGATTTTTAGGCTTTTTTCAAAGCCTAAAAACCTCGACTTATACTCGAGTATACGGTAAGTAGAAATTTAGACTTTGGCATAGCAGTAGATGTAGTATACTTGGATTTTGATACAGTCCCCCATAGGTGACAATGATAAGCTAGTCTGTTGGTCTCAGGAGCACATTGTACATGGATAGAAATTGGTTAATGAATAGGATGCAGAAATAGATGTTAATGGGGCCTCATCATTATGGACTAGGCTAGGTGTGTGTGCCACTGTTCTGTGTTGGGGTGCTTCTATTTGATCTATTAATGATTTGGAAGTGGGATTGTCAGCTGATGACAAAACTTTTGTTGACCATTAAATACTTCAGAGGATGTGCAATCGTTGCAGGGGGATATAGATAGTCACATTGGGCTGCTAAGTGGCAGATATGGATTCAATGTTGATAAATGTAAGGTGATGCATTTTGGGCTTAAAAATCCTTTTGCTGCTTATACTATAAATGGCTCTGTGTTAAGTGAATCCCGGTTGGAAAAGGATCTTGGAGTTTGGGTGGATAACAAGCTTAAAGGAAGCAAGCGGTGCCAGGCGGCAACAGCCAGAGCCAGCATGGTATGGTCTTGTATAAAGAGAGGTATGGATTCAAGGAGAAAATATAATTCTCCCTCTTTACAAGCATTGCTAAGGCCTCATTTGGAATATGCAGTGCAATTTTTGGAATCCTGTGTACAAAAGGACATCTTTGAAATGGAAAGGTTGCAGGTGTGTTTTGCGGTTTTCATGTTGGAGTTTTTGATGCAAATTAGAGACCAGCATAGAGAGTGCGAGGTGTGCAAGTGTTCATTTGAATTGCAAGGGTTCGGAGAAGGGCAACTAAATTAAAAGGGGGATTGGGGGAGCTTGAATATGAAGAGAGACTGAAAAGTTACAATTATGTACGCTGGAGATAAGGTGCTTGCGTGGGGATATAATTACTGTGTATAAATACATTAACGGCCATACAATAAACTAGGGCATTGATCACCAATAGAGCATGTCAGAGGACACGTGGCCATCCCTTAAGACTTGAAGAAAAAAGGTTTAGGCTTCAGTTTGGAAAGGGTTTTTCACTGTGAGAACGGTAAAGCTATGGAATGGTCTTCCAGTGGACGTTGTTAGGCAGTTTCATTGGTCAGTTTCAAAAAAAGCTGAGATGGATTTTCTGCAAACAAGAATGTTGCAAGTTACTGGTATTGTACATAAAGTAGAGTTAATCCAGGGGAATTTTCCGATTGCCACTTTTTGGTGTTTTTTTTTTTTGCCTTCCTTTGGATCAACAGTTAGGCAGGAATAGGATATTGCTAGATGGGTTGGACAGGATGGACATATGTCTTATTCAACCTCAAATACTATACTAAACCTCGCCTATGAAAATGTAACCTCCAGAGCAATTAATCAGGTTTCACATTTCTGTTAAATCACAATCAAGCAACTTAGGCGGGGTACACACAGATTTTGGACCCCCCCAAAAAATCATTATTTTTGTAGGCGAACAATGTTTGATCGGCCTTTTGTCTGAATTGGACAAACAGAATGAAAGAAAATTGAGGCCAATCACGTGGTCCAAAATGACTGCACAATCGGACCGGCAAATTTTTGTCTGTGGCTATTTTCTGCAATAAAGCTTCTGCTACGATTCTTAATACTCAAATATAAAATACAAAATATGAGAAGTGAATCCAAAAATGTGTAAATATTCTTGGAAAAAAACAAGTACCAGCAAAATGCTTGTGGAGGTTCTCATTCACCAGGTCATGGTATATCTGTTTTTATCAGTTGATCAACTGGACTTAAAGTTTATAGCTCTTGAAGACATTTCTCTAGTCATTCATTCGGAATTGAGAAAGCAGTTGGATGACTAGCGAAACATCTTCAAGAACTAAACTTTAAGTCCAGTTGATTTAACTAATACAACAGAAGTACCAGCAAAGTAAAACCTATAAACATGTCAACAGGTATTTTTGATAAAATCTGGGCTTTGAATCTTGGGGATGCATTTTCCTCCCCTCCCTTACCTTTTAGAAAGTTGTAGCTCTCTTGAGTATAGGCACCAAGCTGGTCAAATATGCCATTGATTTCTTTTTGGCAGTAACAAAGTGCTTGAGAGGGGAAGCGTTAACTTCAGCCATGAACCTTTTATCTTTCTTTGTTGTAACTTTTGATCCTGAGCGAGTGAACAACAGGGACATGTCGCTGTAAATGAAGCAAAAAAAAAACGTTAAAATAAAAATGTTTAACTTACACCAGTGCACTGCTGTATTATCTGGTTATATATTGTTTCCTAAGCAAAAACTAAGTGGACCTGCTTCAAACAGCAATTTCAGCCATTTGTTCACCACTACCCATCTGTAGTCTAAGCCAGCTTTTTC
The DNA here is from genome assembly GCA_019447015.1 of Hymenochirus boettgeri. Lineage (NCBI taxonomy): Eukaryota > Metazoa > Chordata > Amphibia > Anura > Pipidae > Hymenochirus > Hymenochirus boettgeri. Next base: position 121,355,830 of record CM033475.1, on the reverse strand, counting down.
TTATTCCCTGCATATCAAAGCACATTGATGCTACGTCTAAAACAGTAGCCTTTTATAAGTGCTATTGTGCATAAGTCATTGTGATACAATAAAGTCACAGATCACACTTACTGTACCGCCACATTCCTGCAACATTTTAACCACTTTGCAACCATTTAAGAGCATCTCAACCACCCACACCCCACACATACAAAATAATATTTTACTAGCAATGCCATATCTGTTGAAGCAGAAGGGGCAAGACCTGAATCACTCATTGATTGGCTGAGCGTATGCCAATCACTGAGCGGATGCCAGTCCAGCCCTTTCTGCTGCTTCTGCGATCAGAATAAGCAGCAGATTCCTGTTCCGAGTATACTAAACTATGGGGGTTATTCAATAAAAGTTCTTATCGTTTAAAATGGTGCTAATTTTGCCCCAACCAACAGATGTTAACTTTCAAATGTTACATAATTTCGGATTGGTTGGGGCAAAATTAGCACCATTTTAAACGATAAGAACTTTTATTGAATCTCACTGTATATTTTTAAATCGTTCCTTTTCTGTATGCAAGGTCTGGATGTCGATCTTTAAGAACAACCTGTAGGGACTGAAACCTACCTCACTCCCCAATACCTCCATTAACCAGTTTCCAAACTACCTTCCAGTAATTCTGAATTTAATGTCAAGGGGCAAAGCCAGAAGTTCGATGGAGTAGTTCCGGGTACCATCACTTGACCCGAGTCCGGAATTCTAAAACTACAAAAAAACACTAAGAATCTCCTTTAAACCATTTATAAATACCTTTGCCACCCAGATGATGAAACCCAAGGGGCAAAAGAAAGCTGGAACGCCAACAAAGCTGGAGCAGTTTGCGTGTGCGGCACTCCTTCTGACCAGGCCGCCATGCCTCCTTCCCCCAAGACAAACTTGGCTACTGAACCTACTCAAGCCACACCCGATGGCAATCCTGCACCTATATCGGCACCTGCCAGCACAGAGCCTACACTTCAGAGCTGCAGCAACAACTCATAGAAGCCATCCAAGACTCCCAACGCTGTTTAGCAAACATGATCGAAGAGACATGATCGAACATCTCTCTCATCCGCCACGATCTGCAGAAAATTAGGCACCGCGGGGGAGAGGCTGCAACAAGGATCTCCATGCTGGAGATTATGGTACAACTCATTCCAACCAGTTTCCCACCTGCAGCAAGAACTCCAGATCGTCTGTTTTTTGACACTCCTGCCAATGCCTGCACCTGGCTGGACTCTCGCTGACCAAGGTGGGCAATATAATCTCCCCCCCCCCTCTTTGCTGTTCACGGGAGCGATCACATTTGACCCACCTACAACTGGCGATAACCGACCATACCCTCTCTTCTTGAAGACCAAAACAAGCAATTGCCACTACCCTTTAAACCCCTCAAAAAATTATTTTGCCCCTTGAACCTATGATAGAACTGGTTAGATTGAAAAATAGGGAGCTGGTTGAATTTTTCTCTGTAATTGCTTGGTTCCTTTCTGAGTTACTTAGCCATGTCCATAAAGTTTTATTCAGGACGGGGGACATTAATATTTAGTGGGTGTTTTAACTGTCATTTGGGTTTGGACAAGAAATATGAGAAAAAACATATGTATCTGGGTTTTTTCAAAACTTAACTTATACAACCTGGGGTATTTAATTTCTAAAAATCTTTCACTTATGGGGATATTAATTTATAGCTATTCTACATTAAAAAGTGCAGGCACTTCTGACAGTTAAGATTTTAATATTTTTACATTTTTTCACAACAGTTATAAAACAATACATAGAAAAATATAGCATTTGTAGATAGATAAGTAGATATTTATATAGAGCTATATATAATTGCCACAGATTCTTGTACAAGTCATTCTGAATTGAGAAAGCCAGTCGGATGACTAGCGAAACGTCTCAAGAACTACATTTCAAGTCCAGTTGATCTAATTGAATACAACAGATATACCATGACCTGGGATGAATGAGAACCTTCACAAGCAACGAGAATAATATTTTTCTAATTTGAATCTATTCCCCTCTTTATACAAGACAATATCTTGCAAGCTCTAGTCACGGTTCTCTGGCATTGTTTGCTAAACTACTTAAAACCCCAAATATATTTCCATTAGATTCACTGCACAGAGTTATTATGGTGTAGGTGGTATGGTGTATAGAATAACCAAGAAAAGATAGCATTGAGTATAGTAGCAATAATGGCATAAAAGATGCAAGTGCACTTTGGTTAAACCGAGGATATGGTGCAGAAACAACTAAATAAGGTTAATATTAATAAATTCTCTGGACTGGATAAAATACATATATGGGTCCTTAGGAGCTATGCTCAGTTTTATCTAGGCCATTGTTTCTTATTTTTGTAGATTCCTCATGTCCAGAAGTGTGCTTGAAAAAAACTAATGTTATTCCAATATTCAAAAAGGGTAGTCGTTCACAGGCCTGTAAATTTAACTTCAGTGTTTGGGATATACTGGAAAGTTTGATATGGGAAATATTCTAGAGTATGTTTCAAAGACTGACCATATAAGCACTGTATATACTCAAATATAAGCTGACCCAAGTATAAGCCGAGGTCTTATTTTTACCTTAAAAACAAGTAAAAGGATAGACTTGAGTATAAGCCGGGGTACAAATTATGACAATTTCAATAAGGCTGTGGTATCCCAACAGGTAAGTTTGAGAGGTGCACCCCGTGATGCCTGCACCACATCAGGTAAGCATCATAGTCGTGTATAAAGTTGCGGGACGCACAGTCTGTAATTAATTTATACATTTTCATTTATTAGGAGCTGAAAACAAAATCAGGCACACGTTTCAGGGGGTCAAACCTCGTTCCTCAGATCCAACTATATACTACAAAGTGCAGAATAAATATAGTGACATCAATTAACAAAAGTGTATAGCTCCGTCCTCTACCATAGAGGCCTCAATCAAAGTGAACATGTGCAATACAAAGTGCTATGTGAATAAATAAGCAAATTAAGTCACAAGAAAAAAGATCATTATATGTGATCCTTTAAAAATGTATTAATCAAATGTGATATAATAAATGTGATTATAAAATGTATAAACTGTCTTCATAGAATTAACTTACTGTGTTAAAATTTATAAAAAGTATTGGTGAATAAAGTTTTAATAAAATACTATCCCTGTCTGTGTTAAATTTATACCATACCTATTAATTATCCACATAGGTTCTTTTGTAGAAAATTCTTGAGGAATGATCTTTCTTAAACAGACCCTTTCAATTCCTGTAAGGATCCACTACATGGTGTATCTACTCCTTTAAAGATCTGCTTCCATCTTTAGTGAGAAAGGTATATAAAAAAAACGCTAATGGAAGCAGCGTCAAAGGCCCTACATACACCTAGGGAGGACCTATTCTATGAATATAAACACAACGCAGTGCAGTTACGTGACAAATTTTAGAAGTGGGTAATTAAGGGTGGACATTTTCCACAGTTTTTACTGCAGCACGAACATTGGGTGGATGTTAACCTGTCCTAACATTACCCATCTTACTACCCAATGATCCAACCCACCTTCCACACCCACTGCCAATCTATTTACAACCTACCGACTCCTGCAACCTTATGTCTCCACCCCCATATCCTCTAGTCTGTAAGCTCTTTGGGCAGGTCATCTCTCCTATTTTGTATCACAGTACTGCTGTAAGAAACTCATCACTCTGTTTACTCATATTTTGTATTACCTGTGTATGTAATATTATGAATTTCTATAATATGAATTACCCTGTATGTAATGTATGACTACGTAATTGTAAAGCGCCATGGAAGATGTTGGCGCTATATAAATCAAATAATAATAATATAACTAGAAGGGAAAGTTTAAGTATAAACTTTGAATTTGGTTTGAAAGACTGCATTTTGGAAGGTAATTTGTGTGTTTGTGCTGCAATTTTAAAACTCAATAATGTCAATGAAGAGGACATTTGTGTTTTTTACTTACCCTTTAAATATGTCACATGCATTAAAGGTAGGTCAGTTGGGTGTTGTGTATTCATATCAGGTTGGGGGATAAAAATACTAACTTTTTTGATGATTGGTCAAAATTAGTTTTTTGAATTTAGTTACCCTTAGTAATGCTGCAAGAGTAATGGAGGGGTAGGTCAGTAGCGTGTATACCTGTATCACGTTGGGGGTTAAAAAACAAAGTTTTTTGATTAATGATCAAAATTTGCTTTCTGACTTTAGTTACCCTTAAATATGGCTGCCACCGTAATGGATAAGTAGATCGGTAGGTGTGTGTACCTGGGTCTGGTTGAGGAGGTAAGTCTTTTTTGTTACAACCATAAAACTATCTTTTATTGAGGATAAATCTAATTTTTTTTTTTTTTACTTTAGTTACCCTTTAAGTATGGCTGCCACTGTAATGGATAAGTAGATCAGTAGTGTGTGTGCTGGGTCTGGTTGAGGGGGTATGTCTTTTTTGTGTTTAAACCATAAAACTATCTTTTATTGAGGATAAATCTAAAATTAGTTTTTTACTTTAGTTACCCTTTAAATATGGCTTCCATGGGAATGGAAAGGTAGGTCAGTGGTGGGTGTACCTGGGTCTGAGTGGGGGTTGGGGGTATAACCATTTGTATTTATGACCATGAGAAAAACTGTTTTGAAATATCCACATTTGAGGATTGTTACCATTATATAGTCTAGGGAAAAAATGTCCAGAAATTCGCCAATAACGCCGTAACGCTTCTGCGGATTCCTTATATATGCCTGCACGTCTGTACCGAATTTCATGTCTCTAGCTCAAAAAACTGTGGGAGGAGATACGGTCCAAAAGCATAAGAATAAACAGAAAGAAAAAGAACAGTAATTTGGCTTTTTCAAGCCAAATTAATAATTCATCACCTACAGCATGACACCTAAGCGTTTAATGAAGAGTTCAATTTAGTCTGTTTTTTGTAAATAGTCCTATATTATAACAGAGACCTGATCTTCTCTTATCCTTCCTTATGATGTAATGGTTATGAATAGAAACTTGTTGTCTATTGCTAGTACAAGATTGATATTTTGTTTATGAATTGACTATATGTATCAAGTTCCACTAGCTACAACACTTTATCTTTACAGGAGTAGATACACCATCTAGTGGATCCTTACAGGAATTGAAAATGGGTCTGTTTAAGAAAGATCGTTCCTCAAGAATTTTCTACAAAAAAACCTATGTTAGATAATTAATAAGTATGGTATAAATTTACAAAGACACGGATAGTTTTTTATTAAAACTTTATTCACCAATACTTTTTATAAATTTTAACACAGTAAGGTAAGGTGTTTCCCTGTTGAAAGGGATCTTGGAGTTTTGGTGGATAACAAACTTAAAGGTAGCAAGCAGCGCCAGGCGGCAACAGCCAGAGCACAGCATGGTATTGTCTTGTACAAAGAGAGGTATGGGTTCAAGGGAGGAAAATGTAATTCTCCCTCTTTACAAAGCATTGGTAAGGCTTCATTTGGAATATGCAGTGCAATTTTGGAATCCTGTGTACAAAAAGGACATCTTTGAAATGGAAAGGGTTCAGAGAAGGGCAACTAAATTAATAAGGGGATTGGGGGAGCTTGAATATGAAGAGAGACTGGAAAAGTTACAATTATGTACGCTGGAGAAAAGGCGCTTGCGTGGGGATATGATTACTGTGTATAAATACATTAATGGGCCATACAATAAACTATCTGGGGCAGGGATAGGCAACCAGTAGATCTCCAGATGTTTGATAACTACACCTCCTAGCATTCCTTTATAAGGATTCTGGAGTTGGGAAATGCTGGGAGTTGTAGTTTTCAAACATCTGGAGATCTACTTGTTGCCTATCCCTGATCTGGGGCATTGTTCACCAATAGAACATGTCAAAGGACACGAGGACATCCCTTAAGACTTGAAGAAAAAAGGTTTAGGCTTCAAGCTCGGAAAGGGTTTTTCACTGTGACAGTAAAGCTATGGAACTGTCTTCCAGTGGACGTTGTTATGGCAGGTTCATTGGTCAGTTTAAAAAAAAAGCTGGATGAGTTTCTGCAAACAAGGAATGTTGCAAGTTACTGGTATTGATACATAAAGTAGAGTTGATCCAGGGAAATTTCCGATTGCCACTTTTTTTCATAAATTTGGTGGGTTTTTTTTTTACCTTCCTCTGGATCAACAGTTAGGCAGGGAATGAGGATATTGCTAGATGGGTTGAACTGGATGGACGTATGTCTTTATTCAACCTCAAATACTATACTATACTATACTATACTATCTTTTATTCTATGAAGACAGTTTATAATCACATTATATCACAGTTGTTTAATACATATTTTAAATGATCACATTATGGTTTTTTTTTGTGACCTCCTTTGATATTGCTATTTATTCACATAGCACTTTGTATAGCACATGTTCACTTTGATTGAGGCCTCTATTGTAGAGGGCGGAGCTATACACTTTTGTTAAATGATGTCCCTTTATATACTCTGCACTTTGTAGTATATGGTTACACACGAGGAAGGGGGTTTGACACCCACCCCCACAACGTTGTGTACCTGGTTTTGTTTTCAGCACCTAATAAATAAAAGTTTATTAATTTTTTGCCTCCCTGCAACTTTATACCGACTAGAAATTATGACCACATACGGTAAAACATTTTTTCCGTCCATTTTTTTGTACTGTATGTGCATTTCACTTTATCTTTGGGAATGATAAAAAAAAAATTATAAGATCATCTTAGGGAATGATAAACTTGGAAAACTGGCATAAATTACGTTTTGGAGGTCAAAATCCGATTGGAGAAATCACTTCTCCAATTTTACAGGAAGTAATTTTTCATTCATTGGCAAAGATCAATAATAAGATGATCAGAACTGATCACCTAATTTTGATCTATGCCCCCCCCTTTTTTTTGTAAGTCTTTTCTAAGGCTGCTAACTCCCAATCCCATCTGATTTTGCTGAAACCAATGGGGAATTGTGGGGGCTAGGGGAGCACCTGAATGCCGCACCTGATTTCTCCTATCTGCCTTATAGGGGTAGCATGCAGTTAAAGTGCCCAGGGCTACTAACTCCTGATCCCCACATCGGATTTGGACCAAACAGATGGAGGATCGAGGGGCTAGGGGGGCACTTGATTTCAGGCTCATTTAAAAAAATAAAAACCTCTGCTTATACTTGAGTATATATGGTAGTAATCACCATGAATTTAGGAGGAATAGATCTTGTCAAACTAACTTGCTTGGCTTTTATAAGTAAGTGAGTAGGAATTTAGACTCTGGCATAGCAGTAGATGTAGTATACTTAGATTTTGCTAAGGCTTTTTGATCTGTTGGGCTGGAGTGGTATATTTGTACATGGACGTTAAATTGGTTGATGGATAGGATGCAGAGAGTAGTTGTTAATGGGGCTTCGTCAATATGGAGTATAGTGGGGTGCCACAGCATTCTGTGCAAGGGTCACTTTTATCTAATACAACCCTTCTACAAGCCTATGCATAACATTCAATATAATGCTAGATTGCATAAATTATTTAATGCCTACTCACTTCTATATGTGTGGGGATATGGGTGTATAAACCCCAGATCTATCACTGGTACATTAAAACTCTCACTGGGGTAACTTCCCTTCTACTCATTTTAGAACACATGGTTATGCAGTGGTAACACTAAGGACTCACCCTTCGCTTGTGGTGGTCAAGGTTCTGGATAGCCCGACCCTTCGCTTGGTCCGCACGTACTGAATGTAAGTAAACTGGAAAGTGTTGATCCACACCCCCAAGTCAGGTAAATGAGGTCACTCAGCAAATTACCATAAAAACATTCACTTTATTAAACAAACATTAAAATCCTGAATGCCTGACACGTTTCGAGCATATCACCACGCACTTAAACAATTATGGGAATTTGCCAAGTGACCTCATTTACCTGACTGGGAGTGCGGATTAAAATCTTCCAGTTTATTTACATCCACTTTTATTTAATCTTTTTATTAACGATTTATGGGTATTGTCAGCAAGGTTTCTGTATTTGCTAATGACACAAAACTTTGTCGACCCTTGGATCGAGATATGTTGTCACATTGGGCTGCTAAGTGGCAGATAATCTTCAATGTTGATAAATGAAAGGTGATGCATTTTGGACTTAAAAATCCTTGTGCTGCATTTACTATAAATAGTATAGTATAGTATTTGAGGTTGAATAAAGACATACGTCCATCCGGTCCAACCCATCTAGCAATATCCTCATTTCCTGCCTAACTGTTGATCCAGAGGAAGGCAAAAGAACCCCACCAAATTTATGAAGGGGGAAAAAATTCCTTCCTGACTCCAAGTGGCAATCGGAAATTTCCCTGGATCAACTCTACTTTATTATCAATACCAGTAACTTGCAACATTCCTTGTTTGCAGAAACTCATCCAGCTTTTTTTTAAACTGACCATGAACCTGCCATTACAACGTCCATTGGAAGACAGTTCCATAGCTTTACCGTTCTCACAGTGAAAAACCCTTTCCGAGCTTGAAGCCTAAACCTTTTTTCTTCAAGTCTTAAGGGATGTCCTCGTGTCCTTTGACATGTTCTCTTGGTGAACAATGCCCCAGATAGTTTATTGTATGGCCCGTTAATGTATTTATACACAGTAATCATATCCCCACGCAAGCGCCTTTTCTCCAGCGTACATAATTGTAACTTTTCCAGTCTCTCTTCATATTCAAGCTCCCCCAATCCCCTTATTAATTTAGTTGCCCTCTCTGAACCCTTTCCTTTCAAAGATGTCCTTTTGTACACAGGATTCCAAAATTGCACTGCATATTCCAAATGAGGCCTTACACATGCTTTGTAAAGAGGGAGAATTACATTTTCCTCCCTTAATCCATACTTCTCTTTATACAAGACAATACCATGCTGGCTCTGGCTGTTGCCGCCTGGCACTGCTTGCTACCTTAAGTTTGTTATCCACCAAAACTCCAAGATCCCTTTCCAACAGGGATTCACTTAACACAGAGCCATTTATTAAGTATAAGACACAAGTATTTTTAAGTCCAAAATGCATCACCTTACATTTATCAACATTGAATTTCATCTGCCACTTAGCAGCCCAATTAATAATCTATCTAGATCCCCTTGCAAGGGTTGCACATCCTCTGAAGTTTTTAATGGTCGACAAAGTTTTGTGTCGTCAGCAAACACAGAAACCTTGCTGACAATACCCACTTCCAAATCATTAATAAATAGATTAAATAGAAGCGGCCCTGTGAATGGCTCTGTGTTAAGTGATCCCTATTGGTATACTCTTAGTTACTTTTGGTGGATAACAAACTTAAAGGTAGTAAGCAGTGCCAGGCAGCAACATCTAGAGCCAGCAAGATATTGTCTTGTAAAAAGAGAGGTATGATTCAAGGGAGAAAAAGGTTATTCTCCCTCTTTAGAAAAGCATTGGTAAGGTCTCATTTGGAATATGCAGTGCAATTTTAAATTTGTGCACAAAAATGACATCTTGGAAATGGAAAGGGTTCAGAGAAGGGAAACTAAGATAATAAAGGGCAGTGGAGCTTGAATATGAAAACAGATTGGATAACTTACAATTATGTACACTAGAGTAAAGGTGCCTACATGGGGATATGAATACGGTGTATAAATACATTAATGGGCCACACAACAAACTATCTGGGGCACTGTTCACCAATAGAACATGTCAGAGAATACACGGACATCCCTTAAAGGGCATCTTTAGTGAAAAAAACACATTAGCCCATTGCTAAGTTAAATTCATGTACTCTGTGCTGCTTCTCCTACCTCTGTCAGTGTTTTTCCATAGTGTCAGATCTCTCTGCAGCACTCCCCCCTTCCCTCGTTACCTCCTCCCTGTCTTAACTCCGGCTGCCCGACAAGCTTATCATGTGCAGCAGGAGTTAAAAGTCAACATCCTGAAAAACACACCCTTGCTCAGTGGCCAATAGAAAGCAAGCTGTCCTGGAGACACGGAAGAGAAGGGAGAACAGTAGTTTACTGCTGAAATACGATCTCTCTCTTGTGACCCATCATCAAACAGTGAAATCTATCAAAAAGGGGGTCAAGTACAGCCTTATCTCTTCCATCAAATTTACCTCTCTCTCGCTGTAATGCTCTTATCTTTATGTTTGTTACAGAGGGAGGGAGGGACTTGAGCAGGGAAGAGGGTCACGTCACAGGGATTTGATTGACAGTACAAGTAGGAGTAGAGGAATGCAATCACGTATTCTTCTAATTGTGTATCTTAGGACAGAAGGGAATCTGAAAAAAGTACAGAAACTCTGGGGTTGGGGATTATAGAACACGTGGAAAGAAGAGGGAAAAAGTTCATTTTCCCACTATAGATGTCGTTTAAGACTTGAAGAAAAGTTTGGTCTTCAAGTTCGGAAAGGGTTTTTACTGTAAGAACGGTAAAACTATGGAAGCGTCTTCCATTGGACGTTGTGATGGCAGGTTCATTGGAAAGTATTTTTTAAAAAAGGTTGAATGAGTTTCTGAAAAACAAGAATGTTGCAGGTAACTGTTGTATTGATTCATAAAGTAGAGATGATCCAGGATATTTCTGATTACCACTTGGAGTCAGGAAGGAATGCTTTTCCCCTTTATAATTTTGGTGGGTTTTTTGTTTTTGCCTTCCTCTGGATCAACAGTTATGCAGGAAATGAGGGTATTGCTGAGTAGGTTGGACTGGATGTCTTTATTTAACCTCAAATACTACTAGGTGGCACAAGGATTTTAATCTCAAATGCATCTCGGTACATTTATCACATTGAATCTCATCTGCCATTCTGCTGCCTGTTTTGATAATCTATCTAGGTCTGTTTGCAGCTGTTGCACATAGTTTAATGTTTCCAAGCTCTGAATAGTTTAGTGTTGGCAGCAAAGACAGAGATCTGCTCTCAATGCCCCCTTCTAAGTCATTTATAAACAAATTAAAAAGTGGCCCCAATACAGAACCCTGAGGCACCCCCTTAGAACTTTAGCCCACATACATGTAGCTCCATCGATCACCACTTTCTGTTAGCGATCCTACAACCAATTCTCTATCCAAGTACAAATTTTTTTTAGGTCAACAGTCCTCAGTTACATTATCATGGCAAAGTATCAAAAGCTTTAGCAAAATCCAAGTACACCCATCCACTGCTATGCCTGAATCTAAATTCATACTCACTTCTTCATTAAAACCAAACCAAAAAAAAATCCATTTCTCATAAGTCCTGCTGATTACGACTAATACTACCTACTAATATCCTTGACAAAGTCAAGGATATGATCCTTTAACAAAGTTTCCAGCACCTTCTCTACCACTGATGTCAGGCCTACATGTCTTATACAGTTGTGTTCAAAATTATTCTACCCCCACTGAAATGGAGTGTTTTGGCCAGTTGATATTGATTTTGATCATTTCAGTTTATTGTTTACAATTAAATCTAAGAGACACTTGTAAGTCAGACAAATATAACATAAGATTTATAATGAATAACCACAAAGTATTTTCTGTGCTCACATCCTTATCAGTTTTATTCAACCCCAAGTGGCATTCATTCTTAGTACTTAATACAACATCCTTTTCCAGTTTATAACAGCTTTTAAACGTGAAGCCTAGCTTGGCACAATGTCTTGCAGCAATCTACGGGTATCTTAGCCCATTCTTCATGGGTAAGCCTCCATTTCAGTCACATTCTTAGGCTTGCGCACTGCAACTGCTTTCTTTAAGTCCCACCAGAGGTTCTCAATCGGATTAAGGTCTGGTGACTGCGATGGCCACTCCAAAATGTTCCAGCCTTTAATCGCAACCATGCTCTAGTGGACTTGTAGGTATGCTTGGGGTCTTGTCCTGTTAAAAGGTCCAACGTCTCCCAAGCCTCAGGTTTGTGAAGGACTGCATCACATTTTTTTCCAATATTCCTGGTACTGAAGAGAATTCATTGTACCTTGCACACGCTGAAGCTTCCCTGTACCTCAAGAAGCAAAACAGCCTCAAAGCATGATTGACCTTACGCCATCTTCACAGTAGGCAAGGTGTTCTTTTCATTCATAGGCCTTGTTCTTCCTCCTCCAAACATAGAGTTGATCCATGGGCCCAAACAGTTTCTAATTTTGTTTCATCAGTCCACAGAACACTTTTGTGGTTTGTCCCAACTTCTGGCATACTGCAGTCGACTCTTCTTATTCTTTGGAGACAGCAAGGGGTGTGCCTGGGAGTTCTGGCATGGAGGCCTTCATTACGCAGTGTGCGCCTTATTGTCTGAGCTAAAACTTCAGTACCCCATCTGACAAATCTTTTTTCAGTTCCTCAGCAGTCACACGGGGACTTTTCTCCACTTGCGCTTCAGGTAGCGCCAGCAGTCGAAGTCAGCATCTTCTTTCTGCCACGACCAGGTAGCGTTTCAACAGTGCCCTTTGCCTTGAATTTGCGAATGATGCTTCCTATGGTGTCTCTTGGTATGTTTAACATCTTTGCAATCTTCTTATAGCCATTGCCCTTCCTGTGAAGAGAAATCACCACTTCTCTTGTCTTCCTGGACCATTCTCTTGACTTCACCATGTTTGGAAACACACCAGTAAATGACGAGAAGGAGCTAAGTATCACAGTCATTTTAAATCCGCCTAATTGGTGCTTATTATGCTTGATTGCTGCTCGATACATCCACAATTGTTTTCAATACCTGATCGAAAACACTTGAATGAACCTCTGTTCTTAAGAGTGGTAGTCTTTAAGGGGTTGAATAATTGGGTCAATGAAGAAATCACAAAAAAAAAACATTTAATACTGTATTACAAAAACAGTCATTTTAGTTGTAATTGGTTCTTTAAAAGTCCTTGTAACACAATTACAAATGTACACTGAATTCCCTAAAACCCTTTACAGCATTGGAGGTTGAATAATTTTGAACACAACTGTAGTTACCAATTGGTGAAAGACTACCATTTTGAATATTGGTATACATTGGCTTTTTTCCAATCCAGTGGCATATATTTGACAAAAATAAATCTGGATAAAGTGATCTAAATAAAACTGGATGAAGATCTCTTAAAGGGTATCTCCACTGAAGGAAAACGTTTTTTTTTTTCTATATAAAAGTACACCTTCCCCCAACCCTCCTCCTACCTTTTTTCTTCCAAAATCACCTCTGTTCCTTTGCAGCAGCCTTTGGAAGCTGTGTTAGCTCCTGGGGTTGTCTGCTACTGTGCTGGGTGGGCTGTCAGTCAATGTGCATCAAAACATGCATATTCATGATTTCTGGCACCCCACTTGACCCCAGTACCTGATGTAAACAAAGCCTTTCTCCCTGTCTCTGCACAACTATTCACAGCTGATTGCGCAGGAAGAGACAGAGGAGGGAAATTATAATGCTCCCCACTACTTTATGCAAGAAGGCTATGAGAACTTGCCTTTTCTTAACAATTGCATAAGTAATAGAATTTATAGGAACCAAATGGTGGGGTGTTTGAAAGCAGATGGAACGTGCATTTTAGAGGGGATACTGGGATTTTTTAGAAGCTTATTGCAGGGGGAGTGGTGGGAGACAGAATGTGTATTGCAGGGGGATCTGGAGAGAGATACTAGCTGTTTTTGGATGGTGTGTTGAAGAGGAAGTGCTAGATTACACACACACACACTTAATAATCTCCTCGCCAGTCAGTCTTACTGCCAGCCCTCCTTTTTACCAGTCTTACTTATTTAAATGCACAAAAGATTTTGCTCAAGCATTAAAAAATACACAGCTCTTCAAAAAAAAGCAGCTCTTCAGAATGTCAACTGGGATAATGTATTATCAGGTAAAGGTACTGAACAGAAGTGGACTGTGTTCAAGGGGATTTTAGCCATTCACATCTAAATTTATACCCTTGGGAAATAAATTTAAAAAAAATAAATCCGTGCCCATGTGGCTGAATTCTGATGTAAAGAGGCAAATGGTAAGGAAGAAAAAGGCGATAAAGCAAATGTTTGAGATAATTTTTTTTCCTCTGCATATACTATAGAAGATCCAAGTACAGATATCATAGAGTATAGTAGCAATAAAGGTATACAAGATTCAAGTTCACTTTGGTTAACCGAGGATATGGTACAGAAGAAACTAAATAAGGTTAATATTAATAAATCTCCTGGACCGATAAAATACATCCTCGGGTACTTAGGGAGCTAAGTTCAGTTTTATCTAGGCCATTGTTTCTTATTTTTGCTGATTCCCTATGTCTGTGGTGTGCCTCTGGATTGGAAAAGGCTGATGTTATTCCAATATTCAAAAAGGGTAGTCGTTCACAGCCGGGTAATTACAGGCCTGTAAGTTTAACTTCAGTGGTGGGGAAGATCCTGGAAAGTTTATAAGGGAACATGTTCTAGAGTATGTTTCAAGGACTGACATTATAAGTAGTAACCAGCATGGATTTAGGAGGAATAGATCTTGTCAAACTAACTTTTATGAGGAAGTAAGTAGAAATTTAGACTCTGGTATAGCAGTAGATGTAGTTTATTTGGATTTTGCAAAGGCTTTTGATACAGTCCTCCATAGGCGACTAATAATAAGCTAAGGTCTGTTTATCTGGGGAGTCACATTTGTACATGATAGAAAATTGGTTAATGAATAGGATGCAGAGAGTAGTTGTTAATGGGGCTTCATCATTATGGACTAAAGTGCTAAGTGGGTGCCACAGGGTTCTGTGTTGGGGCCTCTTCTATTTAATCTATTTATTAATGATTTGGAAGTGGTATTGTCAGCAGGTTTCTGTGTTTGCTGACGACACAAAACTTTGTCGACCATTAAAAACTTCAGAGATGTGCAATCGTTGCAAGGGATCTAGTAGATTATCACATTGGGCTGCTAAGTGGCAGATGAAATTCAATGTTGATAAATGTAAGGTGATGCATTTTGGACTTAAAAATACTTGGCTACTTATACTATAAATGGCTCTGTGTTAGTGAATCCCTGTTGGAAAGGGATCTTGGAGTTTTGGTGGATAACAAACTAAAGGTACAAGCAGTGCCAGGCGGCAACAGCCAGAGCCAGCATGGTATTGTCTTGTATAAGAGAGGTATGGGTTCAAGGGAGGAAAATGTAATTCTCCCTCTTTACAAAGCATTGGTAAGGCCTCATTTGGAATTGCAGTGCAATTTTGGAATCCTGTTACAAAAGGACATCTTTGAAATGGAAAGGGTTCAGAGAAGGGCAACTAAATTAATAAGGGGATTGGGGGCTTGAATATGAAGAGAGACTGGAAAAGTTACAATTATGTACGCTGGAGAAAGGCGCTTGAGTGGGGATATGATTACTGTGTAAAATGCATTACGGGCCATACATAACTATCTGGGACATGTTCACCAATAGAACAGTCAAAGGACACGAGGACATCCCTTAAGACTTGAAGAAAAAAGGTTTAGGCTTCAAGCTCGGAAAGGGTTTTTCACTGTGAGAACGGTAACTATGGAACTGTCTTCCAGTGGACGTTGTAATGGCAGGTTCATTGGTCAGTTTCAAAAAAAAGCTGGATGAGTTTCTGCAAACAAGAAATGTTGCAAGTTACTGGTATTGATACATAAAGTAGAGTTGATCCAGGGAAATTTCCGATTGCCACTTGGAGTCAGGAAGGAATTTTTTCCCCCTTCATAAATTTGGTGGGGGTTTTTTGCCTCCCTCGGATCAACAGTAGGTAGGAAATGAGGATATTGCTAGATGGGTTGGACGGGATGGACGTATGTCTTTATTCAACCTCAAATACTATACTATACTATACAATGATTTAATAAAATTTAATGTGGAATATTTTATAAAAATTCATTACTGTTAAATTTATAAATGTAAAATATAAAATGTATTGTCAATCAATATAAATGTATATACGGTATACATGCACAGTCATGTGTACAATGTGTACACAAACTATAACAATATATATATATTTTTATTTTTTTTAAATTCATGAACAGTGTAAATTAGATTAAATTATTTTAATTATGTTATATATATTAATATATTATATATATATATATAATATTATATATATATATCTAAAAATAAAAGCCACATATGTTTTCCTTTAATTAGATTAGAACTGTACACAAGAAAAATTAATTATATGTGCAATCATGCATGTATACATACACTGGCATATATACCATGTTTGCACGTTCAAGGCCCAGGAAAAAATATTTATATATAATATATTTTAATTATCTATAACACATAACAAAATTTTTAAAGATTCATTTTGTTATAATTATTTATTTATTAGGTAAAATGTCCCTTTAAAATTAAATACAAATTCAAACTAACATGTGCAGGAGGACAACTAAGGAGTAACTAAGTAACTAAGGATAGCAAAACTTTTGGTGTAGACAGACCCCTAAGAAATAAAAAGCCCAAGACTTAAAAAAAAAAATGCTGTATTCGGCAGAACGAGCAAGCAAACGATTGCAGATACTGCTGTAGCCATGGGAAACGTGACGCCTATGTTCCATTGGCTGCCGGCAGTCAAGCAGAGTTAACTTGTCCCACTGTGAAGGGACTTACTGCGCATGTATATCAGGTGCACGAGCGTCGGGTGAATTACTGGCAAGCAGGCCGAGAAAGAGGCGGATCAGACGCCTATTGAGCGTTCAGGCAGCAGAAGCAGCAAGATTGGAGAAACTATCGCACAGATTAAGCTGATATTCAGGGTATGTGTTATTATTATTATTATAACTACTATTAGCAATGCAGTTTTTTTTCAGTGGAGATACCCTTTAAGATCTGAGGATTATTTCATCTGGTCCTGGGGCTTTATTTATCTTTACTTTGACTAATAGTTTCCATATCATATCCTCTGTCAGCCAGAGTACATATGAATATTTCTCATGTATACCCTTCATATTATTATAACTTGCAACATTCCTTGTTTGCAGAAACTCATCCAGCTTTTTTTTTAAACTGACCAATGAACCTGCCATTACAACGTCCATTGGAAGACAGTTCCATAGCTTTACCGTTCTCACAGTGAAAAACCCTTTCCGAGCTGAAGCCTAAACCTTTTTTCTTCAAGTCTTAAGGGATGTCCTCGTGTCCTTTGACATGTTCTCTTGGTGAACAATGCCCCAGATAGTTTTATTGTATGGCCCGTTAATGTATTTATACACAGTAATCATATCCCCACGCAAGCGCCTTTTCTCCAGCGTACATAATTGTAACTTTTCCAGTCTCTCTTCTATTCAAGCTCCCCCAATCCCCTTATTAATTTAGTTGCCCTTCTCTGAACCCTTTCCATTTAAGATGTCCTTTTTGTACACAGGATTCCAAAATTGCACTGCATATTCCAAATGAGGCCTTACCATGCTTTGTAAAGAGGGAGAATTACATTTTCCTCCCTTGAATCCTACTTCTCTTTATACAAGACAATACCATGCTGGCTCTGGCTGTTGCCGCCTGGCACTGCTTGCTACCTTTAAGTTTGTTATCCACCAAAACTCCAAGATCCCTTTCCAACAGGGATTCACTTAACACAGAGCCATTATTATAGTAAGTAGCACAAGTATTTTTAAGTCCAAAATGCATCACCTTACATTTATCAACATTGAATTTCATCTGCCACTTAGCAGCCCAATGTAATAATCTATCTAGATCCCCTTGCAAGGGTTGCACATCCTCTGAAGTTTTTAATGGTCGACAAAGTTTTGTGTCGTCAGCAAACACAGAAACCTTGCTGACAATACCCACTTCCAAATCATTAATAAATAGATTAAATAGAAGCGGCCCTGTGAATGGCTCTGTGTTAAGTGAATCCCTATTGGTATAGCATCTTAGTTACTTTTGGTGGATAACAAACTTAAAGGTAGTAAGCAGTGCCAGGCAGCAACATCTAGAGCCAGCAAGATATTGTCTTGTAAAAAGAGAGGTATGGATTCAAGGGAGAAAAAGGTTATTCTCCCTCTTTAGAAAAGCATTGGTAAGGTCTCATTTGGAATATGCAGTGCAATTTTAAATTATGTGCACAAAAATGACATCTTGGAAATGGAAAGGGTTCAGAGAAGGGAAACTAAGATAATAAAGGGGACAGTGGAGCTTGAATATGAAAACAGATTGGATAACTTACAATTATGTACACTAGAGTAAAGGTGCCTACATGGGGATATGAATACGGTGTATAAATACATTAATGGGCCACACAACAAACTATCTGGGGCACTGTTCACCAATAGAACATGTCAGAGAATACACGGACATCCCTTAAAGGGCATCTATAGTGAAAAAAACACATTAGCCCATTGCTAAGTTAAATTCATGTACTCTGTGCTGCTTCTCCTACCTCTGTCAGTGTTTTTCCATAGTGTCAGATCTCTCTGCAGCACTCCCCCCTTCCCTCTGTTACCTCCTCCCTGTCTTAACTCCGGCTGCCCGACAAGCTTATCATGTGCAGCAGGAGTTAAAAGTTCAACATCCTGAAAAACACACCCTTGCTCAGTGGCCAATAGAAAGCAAGCTGTCCTGGAGACACGGAAGAGAAGGGAGAACAGTAGTTTACTGCTGAAATACGATCTCTCTCTTTGTGACCCATCATCAAACAGTGAAATCTATCAAAAAGGGGGGTCAAGTACAGCCTTATCTCTTCCATCAAATTTACCTCTCTCTCGCTGCTAATGCTCTTATCTTTATGTTTGTTACAGAGGGAGGGAGGGACTTGAGCAGGGAAGAGGGTCACGTCACAGGGATTTGATTGACAGTACAAGTAGGAGTAGAGGAATGCAATCACGTATTCTTCTAATTTGTGTATCTTAGGACAGAGAGGGAATCTGAAAAAAGTACAGAAACTCTGGGGGTTGGGGGAATTATAGAACACGTGGAAAGAAAGAGGGAAAAAGTTCATTTTCCCACTATAGATGTCGTTTAAGACTTGAAGAAAAGTTTGGTCTTCAAGTTCGGAAAGGGTTTTTTACTGTAAGAACGGTAAAACTATGGAAGCGTCTTCCATTGGACGTTGTGATGGCAGGTTCATTGGAAAGTATTTTTTAAAAAAGGTTGAATGAGTTTCTGAAAACAAAGAATGTTGCAGGTAACTGGTATTGATTCATAAAGTAGAGATGATCCAGGGATATTTCTGATTACCACTTGGAGTCAGGAAGGAATGCTTTTCCCCTTTATAATTTTGGTGGGTTTTTTGTTTTTGCCTTCCTCTGGATCAACAGTTATGCAGGAAATGAGGGTATTGCTGAGTAGGTTGGACTGGATGTCTTTATTTAACCTCAAATACTATACTAGGTGGCACAAGGATTGTTAAATCTCAAATGCATCTCGGTACATTTATCACCATTGAATCTCATCTGCCATTCTGCTGCCTGTTTTGATAATCTATCTAGGTCTGTTTGCAGCTGTTGCACATAGTTTAATGTTTCCAAAGCTCTGAATAGTTTAGTGTTGGCAGCAAAGACAGAGATCTTGCTCTCAATGCCCCCTTCTAAGTCATTTATAAACAAAATTAAAAAGTGGCCCCAATACAGAACCCTGAGGCACCCCGCTTAGAACTTTAGCCCACATACATGTAGCTCCATCGATCACCACTTTCTGTTAGCGATCCTACAACCAATTCTCTATCCAAGTACAAATTTTTTTTTAGGTCAACAGTCCTCAGTTACATTATACATGGCAAAGTATCAAAAGCTTTAGCAAAATCCAAGTACACCACATCCACTGCTATGCCTGAATCTAAATTCATACTCACTTCTTCATTAAAACCAAACCAAAAAAAAATCCATTTCTCATAAGTCCATGCTGATTACGACTAATACTACCTACTAATATCCTTGACAAAGTCAAGGATATGATCCTTTAACAAAGTTTCCAGCACCTTCTCTACCACTGATGTCAGGCCTACATGTCTATATACAGTTGTGTTCAAAATTATTCTACCCCCACTGAAATGGAGTGTTTTGGCCAGTTTGATATTGATTTTGATCATTTCAGTTATATTGTTTACAATTAAATCTAAGAGACACTTGTAAGTCAGACAAATATAACATAAGATTTATAATGAAATAACCACAAATGTATTTTCTGTGCTCACATCCTTATCAGTTTTATTCAACCCCCAAGTGGCATTCATTCTTAGTACTTAATACAACATCCTTTTCCAGTTATAACAGCTTTTAAACGTGAAGCCTAGCTTGGCACAAGTGTCTTGCAGCAATCTACGGGTATCTTAGCCCATTCTTCATGGGTAAAAGCCTCCATTTCAGTCACATTCTTAGGCTTGCGCACTGCAACTGCTTTCTTTAAGTCCCACCAGAGGTTCTCAATCGGATTAAGGTCTGGTGACTGCGATGGCCACTCCAAAATGTTCCAGCCTTTAATCTGCAACCATGCTCTAGTGGACTTGTAGGTATGCTTGGGGTCATTGTCCTGTTAAAAGGTCCAACGTCTCCCAAGCCTCAGGTTTGTGAAGGACTGCATCACATTTTTTTCCAATATCTCCTGGTACTGAAGAGAATTCATTGTACCTTGCACACGCTGAAGCTTCCCTGTACCTGCAAGAAGCAAAACAGCCTCAAAGCATGATTGACCTTACGCCATGCTTCACAGTAGGCAAGGTGTTCTTTTCATTCATAGGCCTTGTTCTTCCTCCTCCAAACATAGAGTTGATCCATGGGCCCAAACAGTTCTAATTTTGTTTCATCAGTCCACAGAACACTTTTGTGGTTTGTCCCAAGACTTCTGGCATACTGCAGTCGACTCTTCTTATTCTTTGGAGACAGCAAGGGGGTGTGCCTGGGAGTTCTGGCATGGAGGCCTTCATTACGCAGTGTGCGCCTTATTGTCTGAGCTAAAACTTCAGTACCCGCATCTGACAAATCTTTTTTCAGTTCCTCAGCAGTCACACGGGGACTTTTCTCCACTTTGCGCTTCAGGTAGCGCACAGCAGTCGAAGTCAGCATCTTCTTTCTGCCACGACCAGGTAGCGTTTCAACAGTGCCCTTTGCCTTGAATTTGCGAATGATGCTTCCTATGGTGTCTCTTGGTATGTTTAACATCTTTGCAATCTTCTTATAGCCATTGCCCTTCCTGTGAAGAGAAATCACCACTTCTCTTGTCTTCCTGGACCATTCTCTTGACTTCACCATGTTTGGAAACACACCAGTAAATGACGAGAAGGAGCTAAGTATCACAGTCATTTTAAATCCGCCTAATTGGTGCTTATTATGCTTGATTGCTGCTCGATGACATCCACAATTGTTTTCAATACCTGATCGAAAACACTTGAATGAACCTCTGTTCTTAAGAGTGGTAGTCTTTAAGGGGTTGAATAATTGGGTCAATGAAGAAATCACAAAAAAAAAACATTTAATACTGTATTACAAAAACAGTCATTTTAGTTGTAATTGGTTCTTTAAAAAGTCCTTGTAACACAATTACAAATGTACACTGAATTCCCTAAAACCCTTTACAGCATTGGAGGTTGAATAATTTTGAACACAACTGTAGTTACCAATTGGTGAAAGACTACCATTTTTGAATATTGGTATTACATTGGCTTTTTTCCAATCCAGTGGCATATATTTAGACAAAAATAAATCTGGATAAAGTGATCTAAATAAAACTGGATGAAGATCTCTTAAAGGGTATCTCCACTGAAGGAAAACGTTTTTTTTTTCTATATAAAAGTACACCTTCCCCCAACCCTCCTCCTACCTTTTTTCTTCCAAAAATCACCTCTGTTCCTTTGCAGCAGCCTTTGGAAGCTGTGTTAGCTCCTGGGGTGTGTCTGCTACTGTGCTGGGTGGGCTGTCAGTCAATGTGCATCAAAACATGCATATTCATGATTTCTGGCACGCCCACTTGACCCCAGTACCTGATGTAAACAAAGCCTTTTCTCCCTGTCTCTGCACAATCTATTCACAGCTGATTGCGCAGGAAGAGACAGAGGAGGGAAATTATAATGCTCCAGCCACACTACTTTATGCAAGAAGGCTATGAGAACTTGCCTTTTCTTAACAATTGCATAAGTAATAGAATTTATAGGAACCAAATGGTGGGGGGTGTTTGGAAAGCAGATGGAACGTGCATTTTAGAGGGGATACTGGGATTTTTTAGAAGCTTTATTGCAGGGGGAGTGGTGGGAGACAGAATGTGTATTGCAGGGGGATCTGGAGAGAGATACTAGCTGTTTTTGGATGGTGTGTTGAAGAGAGAAGTGCTAGATTACACACACACACACATTAATAATCTCCTCGCCAGTCAGTCTTACTGCCAGCCCTCCTGTTTACCAGTCTTACTTATTTAAATGCACAAAAGATTTTGCTCAAGCATTAAAAAATACACAGCTCTTCAAAAAAAAGCAGCTCTTCAGAATGTCAACTGGGATAATGTATTATCAGGTAAAGGTACTGAACAGAAGTGGACTGTGTTCAAGGGGATTTTAAGCCAGTTCACATCTAAATTTATACCCTTGGGAAATAAATTTAAAAAAAATAAATCCGTGCCCATGTGGCTGAATTCTGATGTAAAGAGGCAAATGGTAAGGAAGAAAAAGGCGATAAAGCAAATGTCTTGAGTAATTTTTTTTCCTCTGCATATACTATAGAAGATCCAAGTACAGATATCATAGAGTATAGTAGCAATAAAGGTATACAAGATTCAAGTTCACTTTGGTTAACCGAGGATATGGTACAGAAAGAACTAAATAAGGTTAATATTAATAAATCTCCTGGACCGGATAAAATACATCCTCGGGTACTTAGGGAGCTAAGTTCAGTTTTATCTAGGCCATTGTTTCTTATTTTTGCTGATTCCCTCATGTCTGTGGTGTGCCTCTGGATTGGAAAAAGGCTGATGTTATTCCAATATTCAAAAAGGGTAGTCGTTCACAGCCGGGTAATTACAGGCCTGTAAGTTTAACTTCAGTGGTGGGGAAGATCCTGGAAAGTTTAATAAGGGAACATGTTCTAGAGTATGTTTCAAGGACTGACATTATAAGTAGTAACCAGCATGGATTTAGGAGGAATAGATCTTGTCAAACTAACTTTTATGAGGAAGTAAGTAGAAATTTAGACTCTGGTATAGCAGTAGATGTAGTTTATTTGGATTTTGCAAAGGCTTTTGATACAGTCCTCCATAGGCGACTAATGAATAAGCTAAGGTCTGTTAGTCTGGGGAGTCACATTTGTACATGGATAGAAAATTGGTTAATGCAATAGATTGCAGAGAGTAGTTGTTAATGGGGCTTCATCATTATGGACTAAAGTGCTAAGTGGGGTGCCACAGGGTTCTGTGTTGGGGCCTCTTCTATTTAATCTATTTATTAATGATTTGGAAGTGGGTATTGTCAGCAAGGTTTCTGTGTTTGCTGACGACACAAAACTTTGTCGACCATTAAAAACTTCAGAGGATGTGCAATCGTTGCAAGGGGATCTAGATAGATTATCACATTGGGTGCTAAGTGGCAGATGAAATTCAATGTTGATAAATGTAAGGTGATGCATTTTGGACTTAAAATACTTGTGCTACTTATACATATAAATGGCTCTGTGTTAAGTGAATCCCTGTTGGAAGGGATCTTGGAGTTTTGGTGGATAACAAACTTAAAGGTAGCAAGCCGTGGCAGGCGGCAACAGCCAGAGCCAGCATGGTATTGTCTGTATAAAGAGAGGTATGGGTTCAAGGGAGGAAAATGTAATTCTCCCTCTTTACAAAGCATTGGTAAGGCCTCATTTGGAATATGCAGTGCAATTTTGGAATCCTGTGTACAAAAAGGACATCTTTGAAATGGAAAGGGTTCAGAGAAGGGCAAATAAATTAATAAGGGGATTGGGGAGCTTGATATGAAGAGAGACTGGAAAAGTTACAATTATGTACGCTGGAGAAAAGGCGCTTGAGTGGGGATATGATTACTGTGTATAAATGCATTAACGGGCCATACAATAAACTATCTGGGACATTGTTCACCAATAGAACATGTCAAAGGACACGAGGACATCCCTTAATAAATTTGGTGGGGGTTTTTTGCCTTCCTCTGGATCAACAGTTAGGTAGGAAATGAGGATATTGCTAGATGGGTTGGACTGGATGGACGTATGTCTTTATTCAACCTCAAATACTATACTATACTATACAATGATTTAATAAAAATTTAATGTGGAATATTTTATAAAAATTCATTACTGTTAAATTTATAAATGTTAAAATATAAAATGTATTGTCAATCAATATAAATGTATATACGGTATACATGCACAGTCATGTGTACAATGTGTACACAAACTATAACAATATATATATATTTTTATTTATTCAGGAAAAAATAATTATATGTGCAATCATGCATGTATACATACACTGGCATATATACCATGTTTGCACTGTCAAGGCCCAGGAAAAAAATATTTATATATAAATATATTGTAATTATCTATATACACATAACAAAAGTTTTTAAAGATTCATTTTGTTATAATTATTTATTTATTAGGTAAAATGTCCCTTTAAAATTAAATACAAATTCAAACTAACATGTGCAGGAGGACAACTAAGGAGTAACTAAGTAACTAAGGATAGCAAAACTTTTGGTGTAGACAGACCCCTAAGAAATAAAAATGCCCAAGACTTAAAAAAAAAAATGCTGTATTCGGCAGAACGAGCAAGCAAACGAGTGCAGATACTGCTTGTAGCCATGGGAACGTGACGCCTATGTTCCCATTGGCTGCCGGCAGTCAAGCAGAGTTAACTTGTCCCGACTGTGAAAGGGACTTACTGCGCATGTATATCAGGTGCACGAGCGTCGGGTGAATTACTGGCAAGCAGGCACGAGAAAGAGGCGGATCAGACGCCTATTGAGCGTTCAGGCAGCAGAAGCAGCAGATTGGAGAAACTATCGCACAGATTAAGCTGATATTCAGGGTATGTGTTATTATTATTATTATAAACTACTATTAGCAATGCAGTTTTTTTTCAGTGGAGATACCCTTTAAGATCTGAGGATGTATTTCATCTGGTCCTGGGGCTTTATTTATCTTTACTTTGACTAATAGTTTCCATATCATATCCTCTGTCAGCCAGAGTACATATGAATATTTCTCATGTATACCCTTCATATTATTACAGTCCCTGCTACAGGGGCTAGGATTCTCTTTAGTGAATACCAAGGGATAAAAATGGTTTAGCACAGTAGCCTTGTTGGCATCCTCTATAACCATTTTAGCCCCATAGTTTAATGATCCCACATTCTCAGTCCTCATCTTTTTACTATTGATACACTCAAAAATAATTTTGGTGTTGGACTTGCTTTGTTCTGCTATCTGTATTTCATTTTCTATTTTAGTTACTAAAAAGGTCACTACACAGTGGGCAAATTTCAGGTGGACATGCCCTTTAATACATCATATGAACAACTTTAGAAACTTGTGGGGCTTTTACATACCAATTAAAAATGTTAATTTTGGTGCTAAATAGTAATAACAGTAAAATTACCGGTACCAGAAAACCCCTTAATAACCTGAAAGTATGGGTAGGGGTTTTACACTGTACACTGCATTTCCCCCTATTTGTTTATGACTAAATTAATGGCATCATTTTAGTTAGCCAATAAAAGGTATTTTAGAGAGCAGAAACACAAAGTGCAGCTACTTTATATTTGCAAATCTATGTACACAGCGAGACAGAATTTTATTTATACTGCCAAATTTTTAATCATTAGGGAATGATTAAATTGGGACGTCCACCTATAAAAAGAAATTTCACATATAGATTAAGCATCCCCCAAAGTTTAGGTCCCACTTTGTCCGTTGCATTACCTTTTGCAAATCGAAATGTAATTTAAATCATAACAGAAATTACGAGAATCAGTTCCTCCCTGAATAATGTGCGTTCAGAATCTATTTGGTCCGTTTTTTATCTGCATGCGTGTATGACTTTTGGTCCGTGTGTGTCAGAATTGTACCTTAAAAAAGCGGGAAAACATTTTTTCAGGGTTTTTTTGCCTTTTCACTGGTATTTCCAGGGACTTTCCAAAACCTGCACGCAAATGTACCGGAAACAAGGAAACATGCAGACAAACTCATAGAAATCGCATGTCTGTTAACCTGCAAACATAACACAAACAAACCGCATTGTCCAAAACGCACACAAAACGGTAAACGGAACGCAAAGCACATTGCAGGACCTAACCCTAAACTTTCCCAAAGATGCCCAGGAACATACTTGTTCCTCGCTGCTCTGCTTCCTGGTCAGGGTTGTCAATCAAAGGGGTGCCAATGACGTCAAGGCCAAAAGCAGGCAGCCGCGACCGGGAAGTACCTCCAGTAGCAGGGAGTGCCACCTAGGCGGTGAGGCATGTGGTCTTGTAAGTATGTTCCTGGGCATCTTTGGGGAAGGTTAGTAAAACAGGACTTTGGTTTGGAGGCATGCTTATTCTATATGTGAAATTTCTTTTTATGGGTGGATGTGCCCTTTAAAACATTAGGAAAGTGTAAATAGCACTAATAATAGATGCAAGATTATAAACAATATATATGTTTAGCGAGGATCGAATGACTACAACAAACATATATTTGTTTTTGTAAATAATTTGGGGTATTTGCTACATGCTTTCATGATTACCAAAATGTTCAGCATTGTATTCTTGAATTTGTATCTAGACAGTTTTACCCTATTTTAAAAAATACTTTAGCATGCTTGCATTAGCATTTTAAGTCATAAACTGGACAAGTTTTTTCCAAAATCTATGCAGCTGCCAGTATTATGGTCTTAAATTCATGTTTATCCATGGTAAATAAGTTAATCTGACAGGAACCATTGCCGCTCATGGTAAATATCCATTTACTGATAGGGAACCAATGGGAAAATATTGGACAAAATGTTAATACATGCTAGCAGTCAAATGGACTTCTGTTCTCTCCACGTCTTGTCTCTGCTCTGTAGCAACCATGACACCAGAAATGACATCAAAGAAATCCCAATACACTCTTTGGAAAAACGGACACCAACACACATGTGTGCAGTGCATTTTTAAAACATGACAGATCAGATTGTGAACAGACTGGGTTGTAACGGAATGGTGTGAAGAACAATACAGAACTTTATGAGAAAAACATGTTCTTGCATTCTTTTTAGAAACGTACACAACACAAAAACAGACCTAGAGTGAACAAAGCTTAAGGGATCTGAAAATGTATAAATAAAGGTTATCAGACTTTGGGACTCAAATGCTCTTTGCATGAATATGTAATTTACGGACTAGGCAGGTTTAGGGTTGCCCCCCCTGCAAACATTCCTACTGTTTGGGCTCCTATTTTTTCAAAGGGCGATAATCTTTACCCATGAGGACCCACTTAGCATCTTTATGCTAATGACTTGACAGAAGTAAGACAAGTGCTTTGACTCCTTTCAGGTTGTCTGTCAATGGTTTTCTTTAGGTCTGTGATTGATTAGTAGTTTACTGGAATAGAAGTGTAAGCAATAGGAAAGCAGCATAATTTTTGCGTCTTACAAACTTCAACTGCAGGTAAGTAATTCAGTATTTAACATTTGTACCTTATTTAGACTGTAAAACATATAAAATAAGATATAATAAAAACAAGGCCAAATTGGTTTTGACCATAACATCTCAAAGCAGGCAAGCCAGCTTATCCCTTAGTGGGTGTCTGGTCTGCTGTTTCTCAACCTTTTAATCTGTGGGGAACCCTTGAAACAATTTTTGTGTTTCGAGGAACCCCTAAATAAAATAATGAATATATAATATGACTTATCTCTTTCGGTCATCAATTTATCAAAATACCTAATTTATACAAATATAAATGACAGATCTATAAATATATCTTTATTTTTTAAAAAATGCACTCAAATTCCAGACATCCCACCCTGCCACTTCATGCTGCCGGGAAAGAAGGGAGAGGGGGCGTGGCAACGTGGTGTGATGCAGTGGGTGGGGCATGCATTTGAGGGGGTGAGGATGGCGGGGTGGCAGACAAAAAGGGGGCATAAAGATTCAGGACTCCTTTCCATTGTCGGAGATTGGGGTGTTCTCGCGGGAGTCCACCTCTAATAGGCAGGAGACTTCCGGAAGATCAGGGAGAGGTGGGATACCTGAAATTCCCCTCAGTGGATGGGTCTATAATAGTGTTTCTCAACCTTTTATCCTTATGGAAAAATATTAATATCTCAGGGAACCTTTCTATAAAAACATTACTTATTTGGTGTATTGATGTCTGAGAGATAAAGACAAACACATAATTCATACAAATATAACACATTGATAAATATATAGACAATGGTGGATTCATACAGGCTGTTACAATCCCATGAGGACCCCTATGGAACCTCTCAGGGACCCCTGGTTGGGAAACACTGGTCTAGTCTATTCATCCCACTAAGTCATGGCACATCTCTAGAGACTGTAGAGGGCGGACACAGTGACCATTAGATAAATAGCAGAACAACTTCCAGTGGAATTAGGTGGCACACTGACAACAGGAAGCCAGACTAACCCACAGACACCAGCAGCACTAGACGCCCTTCTAAAATCACTAAGGCAAGTAAAGGACAAACAGAAATCCTCTTACTTCAAGTGCAAGGCCAGATCCACAAGGCCTACATGCTACTGAGCCGACCCAGCGCTGTACGGTTAGAACTCGGACCGCTATAACGTGTCTGTAGAGAAGCTGTCACATACACAACGCTCTGATTCTCACTGTGTCCTACAAAGCTGTCCCCACAGACCTCCCACCAGTACCAAGCAGGACGCGGCCTGAACTACGCAACAGCCCAGCTACTGAGCCAGGCCACACCCTCGTTCTCTGATAGGTTCACAGACATGCCAGACAAGTGAATGTGAATCCCGGTCTTTGATGTCAAATGCCTCGTGCTGATGGAGAGAGGTCGAGCAGAACTGGCATATGTACATGCATGCTGGGAGATTTAGTTCATGAATTTCTAGAAACTTAACAGGTCAAATCAACAGAAAAAGTAACTACCACGTGCATGTGGGGAAAGAGACAGATGTACTTACAATAATATTAATATGGACTAAAAATAATTAGACTGTTGCATGCCTGGGGCTTGTGTAACTGTTTTATTAGTTTGCCTGTGCTATTAATATACAGTAACCAGCTATATATTGTAGGGAAATGTGGCGTAAGAACGGTTTGTTTGATTTTATATGAAATTACTTCGCTCTGTTTAAGACAAAATCTACCGCCAGGCAGGGCCGTCTCTAGACTTTTTGCCACCTGACACAAAATTCCAAATGCCGCCCCCCTCGCCGCCGGAAGGGGTGTGGTTTTATAATTGAAAGTGGGTGGTGCTTTGTCCGGAAGTGGGATGTGGCTTGTCCAGAAGTGGGAGGGGCTTTATACACGTTGATTTAACTTATTTCATTATCATTGTATTTACATATCATTCCTCCATTTATTTACAATACATTGAAGGACCCACCCTCTAGAATAGTATCCCCATTCCCCAACCCAGATCAACCATACTTCCTGTGGAATAAAAGGTTTTAGCCAAAAGATTTGTAAGCCTATAAGCTGCCACCACATCAATGTAGACACTTTCTGACAGCAGGGCCCTAACTAACCTACCTAATCTAACCTACCTTAACCTAACAAACTCTATCTGAAGCTAGCATATGAAATGTCTTTTAGTAACATACACACATACTATTAGAATTAAAATGACAAACATTTATACAAACCTGTTAAGGTAGAAGGGTTATGCATAATGCTAATAATGAAAAAGTCCAACTCCAAACACAATCTTACAATGTCATTTTACAGATTAAATGCAACTGAAAGAAATAACAAGTATTAAAAAAAGCAGAATACTACTTACCAAGAAGACTTGAAAGGGAGTCAGGTAGATCGCAGTTGGTAATTGCAGAGGAGTATCTCTCATCTATCTATCTATCTAACAACTATCTATCTATATATCTATCATATGTCTATCTATCTATCTATCTATCTATCATATGTCTAGTCTATCATCATATATCTATCTATCTATCATATGTCTATCTATCATCATATATCTATCTATCTCTCTATCATCAATCATTTGCCTATCTATCTCTTTATCATCTGTCTATCTGTCTGTCTATCTATCTTTCTATCTATCATATGTCTATTTATCTATTATCTGTCTATCATCATATATCTATCTATATCTGTGATAATCTGTTTATTTATCTACTTATATCTGTCTATCTATCTATCTATTTATCTATAATCTATCTGTGATAATCTTTCTATCTATCTATCTACTTATATCTATCTATCTATCTATGTGATAATCTGTCTATCTACTTATATCTATCTATCTCGCTATCATCTATCTGTCTATCTATCTATCTATCTATCTATCTATCTATCTATCTATCTATCTATCTATCATCTATTATCTATCTATCTCTCATCTATCTATCTATCTATCTATCTATCTATCTATCTATCTATCTATCATCTATCTATCATCTATTATCTATCTATCTCTCATCTGTCTATCTATCTAACAACTATCTATATATCTATCTATGTATCTCTCATTTGTCTATCTATCTATATCTATCTATCTTTCTATCTATCTCTCATCTGTCTATCTGTCTGTCTATCTATCTATCTATCTATCTATCTATCTATCTCTCATCTGTCTATCTATCTATCTATCTATCTATCTATCTATCTATCTATCTATCTATCTCTCATCTGTCTATCTATCTATCATCTATTATCTATCTATCTCTCATCTATCTATCATCTATTATCTATCTATCTCTCATCTATCTATCTATCTATCTATCTATCTATCTATCTATCATCTATCTATCATCTATTATCTATCTATCTCTCATCTGTCTATCTATCTAACAACTATCTATCTATATATCTATCTATGTATCTCTCATTTGTCTATCTATCTATATCTATCTATCTTTCTATCTATCTCTCATCTGTCTATCTATCTATCTATCTCTCATCTGTCTATCTATCTATCTATCTATCTCTCTATCTATCTCTCATCTGTCTATCTATCTATCTATCTATCTCTCATCTGTCTATCTATCTATCTATCTATCTATCTGTCTGTCTATCTATCTATCTATCTATCTATCTATCTATCTATCTGTCTATCTATCATCTGTCTATCTCTATCTATCTATCATCATCTGGCTATTTATTTGTCTATTTATACTAGGCCTGGGCACAGCGGCACATTATATTATTTATGGTTGCTACCTGCAACTCTGCAAGGCTGCAAGGCACTGGGCCCTGCCCTGGACACTTTATTTTAATTATGACTGCCTGGGCACATAATATTATATCTGTTGGACTGGGCCTGCCTGGGCAGACAGGGCATGCCAGTGCCACTGGCACAGTGGGCACATGCTGCACCTGCACATTATTATATTAATTATTTTATTTATTATATAAATAAATAAATAATCCATGGTATCCATCAACCCCATGCTGCACTATCACAGAACTAACTTGGAAAGAGGGCCCAACAAGCGCAGGCCAGCCCCAGGCGGCCAGGCCCAGTCAGGAAAATTAAATTGGGTAGTAGGTACATACTACTACTCAGCTAGTCATAGATAGTCAGCTCCTTGGGGTGGGGGGTAGACAGAACAGAATGAACCCAGGCCAGGCCATCCCTATTCCCTAATATAAAAGTTGTTTTTGCCTTGCCTTATTAGGATAGCAGTAGCACAATGTGATGTGATGTCAATGCCAATTAGATTTGATTTCCGACCACCACGACCAAAATCTGAAATTCGGAATGTTAGGCGGCAGCCGCAGGCCACAAGCGCAGCTCCAGCCTCTAGCAGCCTGTCCTGGTCTGCACGGGCTGAACTTGCGCTCTTTCAGCGCGGACGGCACGTCACTACATCACGCCGATGGCGACGCAGCGGCAGCGCACACACGCAAAGAAGTTCTGGTACGGGGTGGAGCCTGGAGGACAGATCATTCATGATTGGACACATCACGGACAGCAGTTGCTGGCTGCTTGCTGGTGCCGACGCGAGATGCAGGTGCAGTAATGTAACAGGCAGAGGCAGCAGGGCCGCCTCGCTAATGATGCAGGGTGCAGCATACTGCAGAGCGGCACCCTGTAGGGAAGCGGCACTGCGGTCAGTGAGAAAGGCAGGATTTTTTATTTTTTTTTCACTAGAGGCCGCCGGCTGCCCAACTCCCTACTAATCTGTTGGGGGGGGGTGCGCGCTACAACATGGATGGAAGGAATACTATCTGTAGTCTGTGAGTGACACTGCCTCTGCCTGTTACATTACTGCACCTGCATCTCGCATGGAGAAACATCTGTGTCATGATCTACTGCCCATTTCCTCTAACTTCTGACCTTCACGTTTTTCTCCTTAGGAGCAGTTGCAGAGAGATTATTTAATGGGCTTTCATATGAAACAATACAATCTGTAGTAAACCAGTAAAATGCCAACAGATGATTCGATGCTGCAGAAGCATAGCCACGGCAAAGTTTAGCACCTCTTTTTATTTAAGTCCAAATTGTTAAATGGAATGTCCACCCCAGGAGTATAATGTAGACTTACCTTTCCCTTTTAGATTGTTATATTTACATCCTCAAACTCCATTTACTCTCTCCTCCACAGTAAAGACAGCACCTCATTTAATGCATCTCTCTTCCAAGTTGTAGTAAGTCATGACCATGACAGTGATGGCATGTTCAATTAATTACTGCTGGAAAGAGACAAGCCTCCGCCTAGGGCACTAAAATGGCTAAAAACGGCCCTGCTGCTGGATGATTTATGAAATTAACCTATGAGTACTGGGGGTCCGCTCCCATAATCCACCTTAGCTGGGTTTACCCCAGTTTAGTGTCACCATACATGAACATACTCTGTAGTGCTCATCAGATCTAAACAAGGAAGTTGCAACCTTGTTTCCTAGAAGCTGGCAGCCAATGAATCACATAACAGCACAGAGATCCTTCCTCTCCCTGACACAGAACAGGGATTTTAGTTTTTTTGTTTTTAAACACATTCAATGCTACTAACAATGATATAATCTTTTGATC
The DNA here is from genome assembly GCA_019447015.1 of Hymenochirus boettgeri. Classification (NCBI taxonomy): domain Eukaryota; kingdom Metazoa; phylum Chordata; class Amphibia; order Anura; family Pipidae; genus Hymenochirus; species Hymenochirus boettgeri. Next base: position 121,322,821 of record CM033475.1, on the reverse strand, counting down.
ATCATACAAAAAGGAAAGTTTGAGGATTTGAACCCGTGACCTTTTGGACTATTTCTAAAACTAGTGCCTTACCAGGTGCACCACCACTGCATAAGCAGAGAATCCAGATACAATTCATTCAATAGTCTCCACACCAATATAGCAGACCTGCTAGTTATACCCCACTGAAAATACCATAGTATTGTTACTTTAGTATAATGTTTTTTGTTTGTTTGTTTTTTTCTAGAAGTTTCTTCTTTCTTGGTTTCTTTGTTTTTATTTTTAGAAAAGGCAGCTAGAAAGCTTAGGGAGAGAGGGGCCAAAAGGAGCAAAAAGCCCTTTACTGAGCATAAAAATGGAGAAACACCCTCTTATAACAGAAGGCATCTTGCAGTCTCATGCTATATGACTAGCATTGCCCACAAAATCTAAGAAACAGAAAGTAATTTCTTACTCCCATGTTCCCCAGAGTAAGGGGTGGAGATGTGCAAAATATTCCTTTATGTCCCTTAGCTTATGCATGTGTCCAGAACCACATGCACTAACATAACATGCACTAGTTCTATTTTTAGTAATTCTTTGATGTTGGCACCATCTTCTGGACATAAATTTGATGATTCTTAAAGGGCATGTTCACCCCCCTAAACCAACTTTGGGGGGAAGGTAGGTAATCCCTACCCACCCCAAACCACTGGCATATTTCTTTAAAAAAGTTCCCCGAATTCTACTTACAGTGCCTTCTCTCCCACGGCGATCCGATCTGGCCTTCTGCTTTAAAGCAGAGGCCAGACGCGGCTGACATCACCAGAAATGCAGCCGGAGAGAAGGCTCTGTAAGTACGGATCAGGGGGGATTTTTTAAAAAATATTGCGGCTGTTAGGTGCGGGTAGGGATTACTTACCTTCCCCCCCATGGAATTCACACTAGTTTCAATGATGACTATAATTATAGTTTTTGGGTTGGACATGCCCTTTAAAGATTAAGACGATGGATCTTAAAGATAATAAAGCTCTATATTGTATTATTCACTTTATCACAGGTTATTCTTAAGAAAAGAAGACGGACACAATATATATCAAAATTGAAATTTTATTATATTTTACAACAGTACTTTTATCACAAAATTGTCACTTTTAATTCACTTTTTACAAATGTATTTATTGTTTAAATGATCTTATGGACAAATATGTTGTATTTTTACATTTACATTGTATTAGCACTTTTATGTATATATATTGGTACTTATATATGTGATTTGGTAATTTGTATTTTTACCCTGGCTGCAATAGGATCCTCCCACTTTTGCAGTTGGACTTCTGATGGGGCTAGGCCATTTATTCCCTGAACACTGTTGCACTAGTAACACCTGAAGAAGGAGGCATGTAACCCCCGAAATGTTGTAATATGTGTGGTTTTCAATAAAATAATTTTTTTCACTTGGAGTGTGACCCTCGGTTTATCTTTACCTTAATGCTACATATTACCACACTGAATGCTGCTGGACCAGCACTTGAATTATTTGCACTTTGAATTACTTGAACTACCACTGTCCCGTATTGTCCATTTAACCTCCTGTCCTGGATCACATTGCAAATTCCCTGCAGATTCCCTGCAATGTCCCGGCCGTTAGTGTCCGGTATAAATAAAAAAATATAAACAGAAGTTCCTTCTTTTTTTTTTTCAACTTTATTCATACCTCACAGTGCACAGCCGATAGAAAGTGATGGTACTGGGACCCCTCGCCTGCTGAGTTCTTCTGACAGTGGGAAAAACTGGTGAACAGGAGGAGGGGGAGCAAACTTGCGCTGAGCTGGAATGGGCTGTTTGGAGGGCAGTGGGCTTGGGAGACACTTTGCTGTCTCCCTGTTTAAAGTGTATGTGCTGCCTTGGAGCTGGTTTGTGGTCTGTACTGCCTAATTAGCCAGCCCTCCAGCCAGTGTTTATCTTAACCGCGTCATACACTTAAACACAAAAAAAAAAAGGAAAAAGATCTCTAGTGACACGTAGAGGAAAAGGTAATTTATACATAAATATTCAGACAAAAAAGACATTAAAATCTTATCTTTTAGGTAAGAAGCAGGAAAGTCCCAGATTACTGTTAAGTCCTTTGGGATGGAGAGAATCCAAAATAAAAATCCAATAGGATTCCCTACGCAACAGCATCGTTTGTCAGTCGCCACTCCTTGCCATGTGTGGTACGTGGTCAATAATCATCCCTTTAAGGTAAGACACAGCGTGTTTACAGGTAACAAAATGTTTAATATCGCTCTTATGGCGTTGCATACGCTTCGTGAAAGGTCCGATGGTACCAATTAAAAGTTAAAATCCATATTCTGGTAAAATGTTTAACATTAATGGTTACTTTAACTGTACTTCTGACTATTGTGTTTACCTGCTGAAGTGCCCCTGTTCTTTGGTATATATAAGACCATCGGACCTTTGAAGAGTATGCAACGCCATAAGAGCGATATTATTGATGATTATTGACCATGTACCACACATGGCAAGGGGTGGCGACCAACAAACAATGCTGTTGCGTAGGGAATACTATTGGATTTTTATTCTCTCCATCCCAAAGGACTTTGTAATCTGGGACATTCCTGCTATTTACCTAAAAGATTTGAATGTCTTTTTTGTCTTAATATGTATGTACAGTATAACTTTCCTTTTCCTCTAGGTGTCACTAGAGATCTTTTTCCTGAGGCTATAAGGGTGTTACTTGTATGTACTTTTATTGTTACGCTTTTGTCTGAAGAAGGTACAACTTGTACCGAAACGTCACTATGATGTTCCTATGTGCCGTATAATAAAGTACACAGGACTGTAAGCCTAGTATTTATTTCGTGTTTGAAAAAACATTTTTGCAGGTAAAAATATAAAATTGGAATAGAGGTCTTTAATATGGGCATCAGGGTCGGATTTCCCACAAGGCCACATGGCCTAGGGCGCCAGGATCCATGCCAAGGCCTCAGTTTTACAAAAAAATGAATTGCTTACTGCAATAATAGCAGATAAACAATGTATCTCCTTAAATGTATCTCCTAAATCTGGGCAGCCAGCCAAGAAAAAGCAGAGGGGTAAAATGTAACAACTAGTAAAGTCTGAACCTACCTAGGGATTGAGAAAGAAATAAAGTAATCTTCTGAATGGTTACACTCTCACCTCCTAATGTAGAGAGAAGCAAAAAAGTGCTCTGTAATTTCAAACAGCCCCAAAACTTGGAAATGCCCCCCACAAATAAAACCCCCAACTAAATATCAATCTCCCACATGTTCTGAATCAAACGGTATGCCCTATGTGTGGATGCACACAGAGACGTGGCCACCAACTAGCTCAAATGGGACGCATGCACAAATGCAATTACAAGAAAGAATCAAAGTGCTCTGTAATTTGAACAGCCTACACTTTTTCTAAGGAAACAGTCCCAAAACATGGAAATTCCCCCCCAAACTATATAATTTTGGAATCTACACACCTTCAGCTACGTTACCATGCCATGCTTTAATACATACATGAAGAATTCCAGACCCACTGATCCAAAGAATTCCGTGCTTTTAGGAGATTTTGTGAAAAAATAAAATAAGTGGACTCAATGGTTGAAATCCTACCTAAACCCACTTGGCAAGTAAAAAAACCCACTAAAGGGCAATCTCCCACATGCCATATGGGTGGGTGCAAACAGAGAGACGGGGCCACCAACTAGCTCAAATGGGATCCATGCGCAATTGCAATTACAAGAAAAAAAAAAAAAAACGCCACAACCCACCCCCCACACCTATCCCCACTCCCCCTTTTAGTGGTATTTTAGTGAAAAGCAGTTAGTACGGAGAGTCCCACAAGTTTTTGCACACTTTTACTGATCCTAAAAGTTAAATCCGGTCTTTTTTGGTACCTCTGCAAAATTCCCTACTAAAATAGGCTTAGTTTCCCTTGAAATCGAACAAATAATGATCCGCGTTTACTTTAGCGATATCACCGGGGACATTGGGAAGCTTGGAGAAGACAATTTTTTTTGATAATTTATAGTTTTTAGGTAAAAAAAAAAAAAGGTGTGTGTATCACTTTAAGATTTTATTTTGTGTGCATTTACCCTTTTTTTGGGGGATCATTCCCAAAGATGATCATCAAATCATCTTAGGGAATGATACCAAACTTGGAATACGGGCATAAATGCCCATTTTCCAATTCGAAATCCGATCGGAAAAATCACTTCCCGGAAATCATTTTCCAGGAAGTGATTTTTCATTCATTGGCAAAGATCAATAATTTGGTGATCAGAAGTGATCACCAAATTTTGATCTCTGTCCCCATTTTTTTTCTAAGTCTTCGCTAAGTAGCAAAGACTTAGAAAAAATCCTATTTGTGAATGGAACTTTGAGTTCCATTCACAAAATGTATAGTACAGCTGTCAGCTTGACAGCTTGTGCTATACTAGGTACTGCAGCATGATCTAAAAAGAGATCAGGCTGCAGTACCTCAACTAGACCACCAGGAGCAGAGTACAGTTTCAAGGGAAGACCCCGGTGAAGGAGGAAGTTCTGTGAGTCACCGGGGTCTCCCTTTCTGGTTTAGAACGGCTCCTCCTCACCTCTTCCTCGTGGGACCAGCTGATGGGCCATAAAGGTACTGTTTTCTCCCGATCCCCCCCTCGGATTTGGACCAAACCGAGGGGGGATCGAGGGGGGTAGGGGGGCAGTCGAATGCTGCCCCCCGATCTCGGCTAGAGGGGGGCAAATTTTTTTGGGGAGGGGGGAAGCCACAGATCGTATATTCACGATCTGTGGCAGTTTGTGCATTCACTGCACAGATCGTGAATATACGATCTGTGGCAGGGAAAGGGTTAAAAAAGGTATACCTGCAAACAGGTTTTGAAGGAACTCTGCAGGTGAGTTGTTTCAAACAACTTGGATAATTAACCACAGATCTGTGAATGTTGGCTGAATCAAACTCTTCTGTCTCTTAACGTACTATCAGACACACCCAATAAATGATGACAACAGTGCAGGCCCTACCATCACTTCCACGATTCCTTGGTATAAAGTGTCCCACAATCACGGTATCTCTTTATGGGTTCTCTACTCCCTAATGCCCTGGTTCCGGCAGCAATTAGAGCAATCAGACAATGTTGGAAGGAGACTCCACACAGCATTTCACTGCAAACAAACTTTATTTCAGTGCTCTTTAAGCTTGAAAAAGGATCTGTGTAAGATCCGAAACATGTTGCTGAGAGCACTGAAATAAAGTTTGTTTGCAGTGGAATGCTGTGTAGAGTCTTCTTCCAACATTGTCTGATTCCTTGTTCTTATTTATGCTGCAGACAGTACTTAATGGAATATCCAGCTTCCAATATTCCATTTCCAAGGTCCAATATTTCATAACCAATGTCCAGTATTAAATATCGAACTTTTGTTCTTCTTTGACTTCTATTAGGTTTGTTTTTTGAAATTTTTGAATGATACTCGCAGGATTTGAACATCTCTAGCTAAGCAATTGTTCCTAAGGAGTCACCACTAGATGGAGGTGGTAAGATTGTCTCTGCAGTTCCTATTGACTCACCACTAGAGATAAAAAACACAGGAAACACACATGGAGGCCGAACACAGCAATTACACAGACCGCAGGTAAGGTTGCTTGGGACAGAGGGTGAGGGGGCTGGAGGGGACTCTGGCCTTGGGACACCAAGAGGGGGCTCTGGCCTTGGGACATGGAGGAGAGGGGCTATGGCTTAGTGTCCCGACACTAAGGGGGCACTCTAGGCTTCTAGCCCCCGTTATTGTAACAGGATTAATGTCTAGTTTACTATAAATGTATTACATTACACTGAATTTTTTTTGTGTGTGTGTATAGGAGCGTTTGAACCAATAGCTGACTAGCTATCTAGGATTTGACTTTATACCAATATACTTATCTGTTGTATTCAATTACATCAACTGGACCTTGAAGTTTAGTTCTTGAAGACGTTTCGCTAGTCATCCGACTGGCTTTCTCAATTCAGAATGACTTGTACAAGAATCTGTGGCAATTATGTACCCTGGAAAATACCAATTAGCATATCACAGCCAGGTGTTAAGGGTGTGATTGGATAGTGGCTAAGAGGTGTTATAGGAACGCCCAGGGTAAGGTGTCAAAACAGCATTGCACATGGCAGACAGTTGGTGTCAAACCCCCCCACCTCTATTTAGGCACGTTCCTTTGCCAATATGTTAACATTACAATCTTCAAAGGTGTGTCCTTTATCTTTAAGATGCAGGTACACGGCTGAGTCCTGACCTAAGGAATTGGCTAATTATGTCTGGACCACCATTAAGCTATGAATAGCAGGTCATTATATAGCATGTGAGTGCTTGATTAGGTAATGATCTTTTTCTTTGATATATTTAATTATTCATATACCATGAGCACCGCGGATATTGTCCGTAACACTGTGGCCATATTATAGGGTGGTGCGGATCTCACATTGCATTTATTATATACCTGGATGAATGAGGACCTTCACTACCACTATACTTCTAACAGGCTTTTTACCTCTTCTAACAGGGCTTACCATTAACAAGGCCTTATGCTATTGCTTAAGTTCTATTTTAGCAATTGACTCAATTTTTTTGTTTCATTTAAAAACCCATTATTAAAGCTTACTAAAGAGTAAAAGGTTAACTTAGAACTACCAATTTGGCTTAAAAGTCCACATTTTGAACACACCATAGCTGTAGAAATAAAATTTCCCATGTAAGTAAATCTATGAGTGTACATGTTTACTTGGTTTTGTCCTTTTTCAAGCTGTTGGCCGGGTGAAAAAAGGAAGCTAAAAGAATGGTACAATGAGTTTGAAGTTGTGCCATGATAGAAGTTGTTTAATTGACCAGGTTGAATTATTTTTCTGTTATTGCACTTATGCCTTGGTCCCTTTAGCATTAGTTGATAGCCATATCTCTGTGTACACCCATGTAGCATACGTGAGAGATTGATATATAGTGTTTTTGTTTTTTTTTAACTGCAACTGGAGTTCTGTATGTATGAAAGAATTGTACTTTTATATAGCTTAAGGTACATTACAAAAATTAATAGTTTGACTGTGTGATTTCTAAGATTCAAGAATGTTTTTTTTTTTAAATTGATTTTATTGTTTCCACAAGGGTTTAAACATTATACATTTCAATAAAGTTTATCTTAAACATTGTTGTTGTACATAATTATTTTCATTTCTTTTACATATTAGATAACATTGCAGAGATTGCTTGATATATTAAAGAAGGTAGCACATCAGTTTACTCCTTTAAGGTAAACCAGTCAACTGGGAGGGGGAGGTTTGGGGGGGAAGTCATCCGAGCAAAGACAATTGAAAATATTTATCCATCTCATCTGTCTTTGATAAATAAGGGGTGTCGTTTTGGGGTTTATATGGTCCGTGTATGAAGTACCCTTCTTGTCACCTTCTAGGTAGTTGGTTATAGCAACTTAAACATATTTATTAAGAGTTAACCACTGGTGTTGGAGTGATCTGGTTAGCTCCCATACCCTGGTACATTGGTTCAACAGTTACCTATTACATTATTTTTTTATTTTTTCAGACTACCACATCTGACACCTATCCCGTTGTCCAGTCGGACCATATTCTTTGGTATTTTTCAGGGCATCCTCTTCCTTTGTATATAAGCTGTATATAGGGGAGATCCTGGTTTACAAGGGCTTTCCATTGCCTTATTTTAGGGTATTCGGGGGCCATCCACTTAAGCACAATCGACTTCCTGGCATAGAATAATGTTTCCCTCAAAATATTAACTGATATCTGGACCAATTGTCAGTTTCTGGGACTCCCAATATACATAATTTAGGATCCATTGGAATTGAAAGTTGCATTAACTTTCTTAGTTCAGCTACCACCCTACACCAAAATCTCTGGATTCCGGGGCAGTCCCAGGTGCCAAAATCCTGCATCTGAGTATGAACATTTAGGGCATGTGTTTGCCCGACCCTTTGTCATATGTTTAAGCATAGCAGGCGTGAGGTAGGCACGTTGTAGGATATAAAATTGTATCAGTTTGTTTTTTTGCGGCTGGGGAGACAAGAGTGTGTGATACGGTCATATCTTCCCATTCATCATTTGTAATTGAGGGTATATCCTTCTGCCAGGAGCCAAGTAGTGATTTACTTAGGGGATCAGATTGTTTTTGTATGAGAGACCCATACACTTTAGATATAAATTTCTTAGTATCATACGTAGTTTTATATGTAAATATTGCCATATTTCCAATTGGGATTTTAAGGCAACCAAACTCTGCTTGTGTCTTAGCTGTAAATATTGAAAATGGTGGTTTGTTGAAAGAGAGTATTCAGTTTCTAGGTTTGCAAATGATTTTAGTTGTTGGTTTAGAGTTATTTGGTGGAAATATTTTATACCTTTGCTTTCCTAGAATTTGTATGGGGTAAATGCTGCCAGTTGGGGAAATTTGGGATTTTTCCACAGGGAAGTAAGTCCCAGGATTATTTCTGTTTGAATTAATTTCTGAAAGCTTTCCAAAACTTGTACATTTGCACATGTATGGTAGTGCCATTTCCCGTAATTTTATATTTAGGGTTATCCAGGAATGCTAAGGGGTGCCCTGGAAAATATGCATGTAACATGGGTTCCAGGCCAACATCCCTTCCTTCATCTTCTAGTTCAGGGGGTCTTAGCCAGTGGTAGTAGTACCCAAGTTGGGCGGCTATATAATATAGGTATTATATAGACAAGGCCGGCTTCGGATTTTGGGCATTGTAGTGTTTTGAGTTTCACTCTGGATCTGCCGGGTCCCCAAAGGAAGGAGTTTAGCATACTATTTAATTCCGTGAAAAACTTTTGGGGGATATGTCAGTGAATGCTGGAAGTAACTTGGGAAGCAATATTATCTTGACCAGGTTGACCTTCCCCCATGACTTCCATGTTGATACTTTTTGCTGGACTAGTGCCAGTAACGGTTGGATATTTAGATCATAGAAGTCGGCAGGTGACAGTGTAAGAGTAATACCTAGGTATTTAAGATGAGTGACAGTTGGTATATTAGTATATGCTAGAGGTTTATTTGGCAGTTAATCTATTGGGAGAATTGATGATTTAGACCAATTAATTAACCTGAAAGGGGCCCAAATTCTTCAATTATTTCGCACGTTGTCGTTGGTGATTGTTCAGGATCCGCCAGGTAGAGGAGAAGGTCGTCTGCATAAAGGCTGAGTAGACTAGTTTGTGAATTGAGGGAAAGGCCATGTATATTGGGGTTGTGCCTGATTTTAGTTGCTAAAATTTCGATGGTGAGGACGAATAGGTAGGGCGATAATGGGCAACCCTGCCTGGTTCCCCTGCCCAGTAGAAATGGTTTGGATGTATGCCCGTTAATTCGGATACTCGCCTTTGGGCTTTTGTAAAGCAATTTTATCCATTGGGTGAATGAAGGGCCGAATCCATAACTCTCTAGGCATGCCCACAGAAAGGGCCATTCCACTGAATCAAACGCTTTGTTTGCGTCCAAAGATAGTAGTAGGCTAGTAGCCTTGTGCCACTATTGTCATGGTCTACCTGTGTATTAATTAGGGCCTTTCTTAGGTTAATTGTTGTGGATTTGGATGGCATGAATCCAGTTTGGTCTTCATGTATTATTGTTGTGATTACTCCTTGTAGTCTATTAGCTAGAATTTTTGCTAGCACTTAGCTTATATTGAGTAGTGATATTGGGCAGTATGACGCGCACTCATAGGGAGTTTTGCCTGTTTTTGGGATTAGTATTATTGTGGCGTCATAAAAAGACGGGGGGTTAGTGAATTTGATTGGAAGGAGCGGTGGTATACTGATAAAAGTTGCTGTTAAATGTTATTGTGGTATTTTTTATAGACCTCCATGGGGAGGCCATCAGGGCCAGGCGACTTCCCACTTGCTAGCTCTCCTATTGCTTTTGTAAGTTCTGATAGACTGATGGGTGCATCTATTGTTTGTGCGTCTGTGTGGGATAGCTGTGGCGTTGGGGTTGTAGCTATGTAGTCGTATATAATTTATAGGTAGGCACACTCACTTCAGTATTTCAATGATACTTATTTATTAAAGTGCTGAAAGTAACAACATGCCAAATACACACAACGTTTCGGGGGGTTTAGCCCCCTTCCTCAGGTGTAACCAGTGACTACAGAGTGCAAAGTATATATAGGGAATGAAGTCATAAATCCAATTAATTAACTCCACCCCCTTAATGAGGCCAACCTTAAAGTGAACAATGTGCAGTGCATAAAGTGCTAATTAACAGTACATATTTATACATTCAAAATATAACAAATTGATACAAGTGCATATATAAAATACATATATATCTTGATTTAAAATGATTCTTTCTAGATCAACCTCAAATAAAGTGCTATCATGTATAAAAACCATCATCTATTGTGCATCAAACTTTTCCTTAAGCAGGTGTTAAAGAAATATATTAAAAAGTAGATATTCTCCAATGATAATAAATAATCATACATACATGTGTGTAGTAATAAACAATCATAAATATATGTGCAGTAGTGTATGTGTCCAATCCATATAAAATATCGTTCCATTATACAATTAAAAAAATGATGTTTTTTTACGTGGGTTCCATTTTCATTACACTAGATGGTGTAAGCGATCCTGAAAAAATAAACAATGTTGCTAGTGGAACCTTTTAGGAATCAACTACAAGTTACAATTAGTAACAAAGTTACATAGTTAAAGTGTTAACTTAATACAATTACATATACATGTTACATTGGTAATGTTATCATCACAGGTGCATCTGGATTCTTTTTCTATATTTCACACTAATTATAGGTAACACATTAAGTTAAATTCTTCATTCAAACCTTTTGGTGCCAGGGTTTGTAGATGGTGTATCCACCAATGTTCTCTTTGTAGTAATAATTGTGGGAAATTTCCACCTCTACTAGATTTTTTTACCACCTCTAATACCTGCCACCGTAGTTGCATTGCATTATGTTTATGTTCATAAAAATGTCTTGCTACTGGGGTATCATGTTTCGACTCTCCAGGTTTAAAATGTTTTATATCTCTTTTATGTTCGCCCAGTCTCTGTCGTACTTCTTTTTTCGTTTGTCCCACATATCCTGAGCCACAGGGACATTTTAATAAATAGATCACCCCCTGGGTCAAACAAGTAGCAAAATCTTTAATTTTAATAATCGTTCCCTTTGTGGGGTGGTGGATATTTTCACCTGGAATAATGGCACTGCACATTTGGCATGATCTGCATGGATACGTGCCATTTTTTGGTTCTCCGAAGAATAACTTCTGTTCAATTTTATTGGGTAACAAGTCTGAATGCATAAGTTGATCCCCCAAGTTTGAGGACCTCTTATATGAATGTAGGGGCTTTTCCTTAAATAGATGTCCCACTATGGGATCTGAGGATAAAATATGCCAGTTGTTGTTCACAATTTGTTTAATCCTACCTGAAAGGGTACTATAGGTACTCACAAATGGTATCCCTGTTTTGCTTTCTTTCTTTGGACTCTCTTGTAACAACCTTTCCCTTGGTATCACTTTGGCTTTGAATGCTGCTTCTATTAGTTCTTTTCTGTTATAACCTCTCTCCACAAATTTGATCTGTAGGTTTTACGTATAGATCAGTTGTCAATTGTCCATCTGTTATGGATACCATAACATCCAAAAAATTGAGATTAGTTTGATTATAGGTAAGGGTGAATTTGAGTGTGGTATGTCTGGTGTTAAGTTCTTTACACATGATTTTCTGATCCCTCCCATATAAAGAAAATGTCATCTACATAACGCATGTAGTTATGCAGATATATCTTAACATCATTATTTTGTAGTAACCATTTGTTTTCAAAGGCTGCCACAAATATATTTGCGTAGGCTGGGGCAAAATTCGCACCCATACTGGTACCTTGCCTTTGTACGTAGGGGTCAGTAATTCTCCAATGAAAAATACCATGTGTGAAGGATATCCATAATCCAACAATGCTTCCTCCATTGCATGTCCATTCATTGAGTGAATGGACATGCCCCATAACTTTAATACAATCCCATATAGTAGATTATTTAGTCTGAACTATAAAAGTCCATTTTGTATAAATATTACACCTATTCATTGTTCTAGGGATGCAGTGCTGACTATTTAATAGAATGTATCTGTATTCCAGTGAACAGGCAGGGTGGAATATTACTGGCAAATACCAGCAGAGTAATAATGGATGGTGCTGGACACTAATATTGCACTGCTGGCTCCCATGCTAAATACTACTAATAATAATAAAGGTTGGCGTAACTTTAAAATGGGGTTTGTAGCAACTGCACCAGGATCTTATACCAGCTAATAGATGGCATTTTGGGCACTCAAAACTTTTACAGTGAACCACAATGCAGCAGGAATTGTTATCAGCCTATTACATTAGAGGTGTGAATCCCCCTCAGGCCATCACAAACAGTGACCATTGGCAGTACCAATGAGCAGCTCAACTGAGTAAAAACATACCGCTCATGTGAAACTAGTTGGGTGCCAAGAGAAGGTAGTCCAAGCTGGCCTGGCCTAGGGGGGAAAAAAAGTATAAATCCAGCCCTGATGGGCATAAACCAAACAAAGTGGCCAGAAATATTTCAGCGCACGATAGCACACTTTAGATTTGTCCCTCATTTGACTTTCCAAAAGTTGGTAGGTATGGTCAACATGAATGTTTTCCTTGTGTATATTAATTCAACTGTAAAGTGCCACGGAAGATGTTGGTGCTATACAAATCCTCTATAAAAATAATAATATGGTTCCTAATAAAAAAAGCTGCTTGTTACCCTGCAGTTTATTAAGTTTTATCAGAGACTTACATTGTCATATGGATACATTTGCATAGAAAACATTCTGTGGGTAAAGAAATTCAGGGAGATTCAATAAAAGTTCTGCCCAACCAATCAGATCCTATATAACATTTGAAAGGTAACATCGGATTGGTTGGGACAAAATTTGCACCATTTTTAATGATAAGAACTTTTATTGAATAACCCAGATTGTATATTGAAGTCAGGGGGCGTGTTCTGAGAGGGGAAAAGCTTTCATATTAGGATTTTTAAAAATTTGGTTTAGTTCTCCTTTAAGACAATCTTGGGCCACAAAGGATGTGACTGAGAATTAAAGGAACACAATACTTTCCCTTCTCCCAGTGAAAGTACCCAGGATGAGGACCTAAACGGCTGGGTCTTCCCTAATTCAGTAGAACAGGTTTGCTAAACTTGGCTGTATGAAGCCAGTTCTGGCTCCGCACCTACCACAACCCAACACTTGATCAAAGGAATGGCATGCTCTGCAAGAATTTGGCTTCACAAAGCCAAGTTGTTCTATATGTGTTGTATTCAGTTAAATCAACTGGACTTAAAGTTTAGCTCTTGGAGATATTTCGCTAGTCACCCGACTGGCTTTCTCAATTCAGAATGACTTGTACAAGAAACTGTTGTCAATTAAGCACCCTGGAAAGTCTCAATTAGCATATGATCAGAGATCATATGGTGTTAGGGACCTTCTGAATGTAAGGTCCCTAACTTGTATAGTGTGTTAGTATAGGCCACACTAGCACGTTTTGTAATCCGTTAGCGTGTGAGAAGCACTAGCCAGGCTAACTCAATGTGGATGTCCACACTGTGCTACAATACATTTTTAAAGAGAATGTAATCACCATTTTTTTTGTGAATTGCATGCACTCTAATAACAGGTTGGCAGAATCTCATATTTTAATTAAACGGCGTTTGTGCAATGTACAGTTCCCATCTTCCTGAGTGATCTATTAGAGGAGCATCTACAAAAACTGTGATTAGGTTTGCAATATATGTGGAAGATTGAGAATGGAATGAGAATGAAATGAGAGTGTGCCCACTGATGTCACAAAAGGTGTCACAGGATTCCTTGTCAATATTTGAGAAATGGCCTAATTATATCCCCATGCTTGATACAGAAGACTGGGGGGGCATAGTTGAATTTCATGTCAAATGCTCCCCTTCCGTGAGTAATAAAACTGATACAGGTTAATATCTTGCACCAGGTTTAATAAACCAACTAATAAACCATTAATACTCCTAAGCTCCTGTTGCCTCCCTAGCGTAGCACGTGGCTGCGGCAGTATTTCTGAAAACACTACCTTTTAGGGTCCTTACTTGTAACTTGCCCCCTAACTCTCAGGAATCATTTTTAAGGTTCTCACCTCCTATTCTAACTTGGCACCAATGTAAATCAAGACCACTGAGTTGCTCCCAGACCCACACAATAATCTGTCTACACAATCCACCACGTCAAACCCTAGCACCAGGCAGGCAACACACTGCTCTGCATGTAGTGTCTTGGCGGCAGATTATCCTATCTTTCTAATAATGGAGTCACCTACCACCTGCCTATAATTCCTAGCCCCCAGTTCTCCCTCCCTTGTATTAGAGATGGCAGTCCACTGGGTGCTCAAGAGAATGGTCTGCTCCATATATGATACTTCTGAGCCGTCGTCCTTCACATCTTCACCTAAAATGGCAAATCTGTTTGGATAAACTAGCTGGGGAGGAGCGACCCTACACTTCCGCCCCCTACTTCCCCTGGTGACCCTTACAAATCTATCTTAATTTACCACCTTATCTGCCCAATTTCCACCCTCAAGTTTACTGGCCCGTGACAATACCTGCATTTCCCCCACGTTTGCCAAGCCCTGCAATGCTACAAGTTTTCCCTTTAAATTCTGGACCTCAGATTCCAAATAGGCAACCCACCCACATCTGACACATACAAAGGTCCCTTGGTGCGGCTGCTCCAAGATCCCATACATGTGTCAGGAAGCAAATTGCATGGTCCCAACAAAACTGTCCATACAAATCAGCAATATACAGCAACAGCAATACACAACAACAGAAACAGCAATCTTGGTTCTAAACCTTTTCTTTTCTAAACACCTTTGTTTCTTAATGCACCCCTTAAAAAGATAAACCCCTTTCAAACAGAATAATCCCTTTAACCCTTTCAGCGCCACCCCATGTAGAATTTACAATGCTCCTAGTTTTATAGAAGTGCTGTAAATTCTACTGTGGTTTTCTGCTGCAAAATAAATTGTGCCCCCTCCCGAGCGATTGGAGGGCACTATTCAAGTGCCCTTTCTCTCCCCTCGGGTCATAAATACCCCCAAATTGGCAGAATCCCTTACCTTGTGCCTGCGGTACTGCAGAGCTGCAGCGGAATGGAAAACCCTGTGACGTCATTGGACATCTGAGGCTTCCCTAAGGTCTTCCCCATATCCTTCCTGGTGGTCTAATGCAGTAGTAAACTGCAATCTGGATGATCTGAGCTATAGCAAACCAGCACTGTGTGCCTGCTTGCTATAGTATTTGTTATAGTATTGTATTTTGTCAGCAATTCATTCACAAATAGTTGTTTTTTCTTTGCTACTTGCAAAGACTTAGAAAAAATGTGGCAGCAGAGGGAAGTTTTTTTCAGGGAAGTGATTTTTCCAATCCGATTTGAACATGGAAAATTGGTTACCATTCCCAAAGATGATCTGATGGGGGAATTGGTAAAAGAAAAGTTTGATTAGTACTCCATAGATTTCAAGGAAAACTAAGCCTCAATTACACATGCAAGGAATTTTATGCATTGACTCTTTTTTTAGTTGGTTTGCTGGCCATGTCTCGGTGTGCACCCATGCGTATAGCTTACCATTTGATTCAGGACCCTTGGAAGTTTGATATTTAGTGGGTTTTTCACTTGTCATGTGGGTTTGCACAAGATTTTATAACTTTGAATCAGGTTTTTTGTCAATTTCTCCAGAAAATCTGCTAAAAGCATGATGTTTTGTGAAGGACTCCGTCTGGAGTTCTTCATGTATGTATCAAAGCATGACACCGTTATGTAGCTGAAGGTGTGTAGATTCCAAAAATATATAGTTTGTGGGGGTATTTCAAAATTTTTAACTGTTTCCTTTGAAAAGTGTTGGCTGTTCAAATTACAGAGCACTTTTTTCCCTTGCAATTTCAATTGTGCATGCGTCCCATTTGAGTTAGTGGCCATGTCTCTGTGCACTCACGCATATGGCATACCAGCATAATCAGGGCATTTTGAAGATTGACATTTATTGGGTTTTACTTGTCAAGTGAGTTTATGTAGGATTTCAACCTTTGAACATCTTATTTATTTTTTCACAAAATCTACTAAAAGCACGTAGTTGTATCGAATACTGCGTCCGGAATTCTTCATGCATGTATGAAAACATGGCACCGTTATGTAGCTAAAGGTGTGTAGATTCCAAAAAAATATAGTTTGTGGGTGTATTTCCAAGTTTTGAGGTTGTTTGCTTTGAATAATTAGAGGCTTCAGCCTTTGAATCATATTATTTTATATTTTCACAAAATATCCTATAAGCACAGCGTTTTATGGATTACTTTGTCTGGAATTCCAGATTGTATGAAAGAATGGCACCGTTACATAGCTGAAGGTGCGTAAATTCCAAAAATATAGTTTGTGGGATGTATTTCCAACTTTCTGGCTTTTTTTGAAAAGGAGTAATCCATTCAATTTGCACTTGTGCATGCGTCCCATTTGAGGTAGTTGGTGGCCACGTCTCTGCGTGCATCTGCACATATGTCATACCATTTGATTCAGGACATGTGGGAGATTGACACATAGCGGTCTATTTTACTTGCCAAGTGGGTTTAGGTAGGGTTTCAAACTTTGAATCATCTTATTGTATTTGTTTACAAAATCTTCTAAAAGCATGGAGTTCTATGGATTACGGCGTCTGGGATTCTTCATGTATGTTTGAAAGCATGGCACTGTTATGTAGATGAAGGTATGTAGATTTCAAAAATATATAGTTTGTGGGGGGTATATCCAAGTTTCAGGGATGTTTTCCTTTGAAAATGAGTAGGCTGTTCAAATTACAGAGCAGTTGGATTTTTTTCTTGAAATTGCACTTGTGCATGCGTCCCATTTGAATTAGTTGATGGCTATGTCTCTGTGTGCAACTACACATATGGCATACCGTTTTATTCCCGACATTTGGGAGATTGATATTTGGTAACTTTTTCCCCCGTTTACTTGGGGTTTTGGTATGATTTTTAACTTTGAAACTTATTTTTTTTCCCAGAAAATCTGCTAAAAGTGAGAAATTCTTCAAAGATTTGTGCACACACAATTGATGGTATGAATGAATAAATGGCACTGTTGATTAGCTGAAGGGGTGCAGATTCTGCAAATATATAGTTTTGGGGGGTATTTTTGAGTTAGAGGGGTGTTTATATTAAAAAATCTGGAAAGTTGCTGTTATTGGGATGTTGTTAACAATATGTTGGTTGTACTAGCTGCCCGTTTAGACAGCGATGCTGCGAACATCTTACAGCCATTAAACAGGGACAAGAATAGCCAGACCACCAGACATTTCATCTTATGTAAGTTTCCAGGGTATCCAGAAGGTATGCAGACCATCTAGAGGAGGAAACAGATTTGCCTGTCTATTCAGATATGAGACTCAATGGATTTTTCATCTGGAGACCCCCAGGTCTCAATTATACTTGGGACGTGTCATGTTTTGTGGACCTGTAATATTTCTTCATTTGATAGGTATATTTACCTAAATTTCGATCTCTTTCCTTTACAAGGAGTTTTTTCTCTGCATTGGTTCATACAATATTTCTAGATATTTATTTATATATTTTATACATTTTTACCTTAATCCGGTGGTAGACTTGGCTTTATGTTTCCTTTTTTTGCTATATATTTACTCATATTTATGCGATATTTATACTAGTCTTCATATATACATTCTCTCATTCTTGTAACCTGTCCCTACTATCACCCTAAGTAGGTGATTTATAACTAATATTGTTGTCAGTGGTTTGAGACTATATTTTGTTGACTTGAGTTTTGCTGTATGTTATTGGGCCAGTGTGCATTGGCTCACCTTACAGAGCATGTCTACCTATTGGGCTCTTTGCCAACAGAGAGGGGGGCAGAGCTTACCGGAGAGGGAGCGGAGCAGCGCTAGGTAAGTATATCAGTGTAGCTACAAAGAGCCCAGGGGTGAGGACCTAGTGGTTTAGCTCCTCACCCAGGGTACAAAGCACAGATAAAAGAATGGGAGCTGGGAGGAGGCAAGAATAATTGAACTAAGAAGAGGAATTCCAGAGTAACCCTGACATCACGGACAATGACTGAAGCATGCAGCAAAGCTCTTAGAGCATAAGAGCTTTGGTGCATACCCTGTTAATACAAATCACAAAAATAACTACATAGTGTTTAGTGCAGAGTAAGTATCTTAGTCCAAAAATAGTAAGTAAAGTTTGCAAGGTCAGTGCTTTTTGAGGTGGAAAAGATAAGTAAAACGTTATGTAAAAGGGATTATTGCTTGAAAAAAATGTTACTATAACAGAAATGAGGCTAGATGCATAAATTAGAACACATTACCAGTTGGTCACACGTCGGTTTCTTCTACTTCAACTCCTGTAGTGGGAGTCCATCACTCTCCTGGCGTCCGGAACTCTATCCAATAAAATTGTAGCAAAAAAGAAAAAATGGGATGGACTGCCAACAGCTACAGATAAAACTTAGCTTTTATTTGCCGAACTGAGCATACTTCACAGAGGGAGACAAACACAGTACCCTGACGCGTTTCGTGACGAACACCCCGTCACTTCATCAGAGGGATCCCTCTGATGAAGTGACGGGTTTTCGTCCGAAACGCGTCAGGGTACTGTGTTTGTCTCCCTCTGTGAAGTATGCTCAGTTCGGCAATAGCTAAGTTTTTATCTGTAGCTGTTGGCAGTCCATCCCATTTTTTTCTTTTTTGCTAGATGCATAATTAACAGACATTTAACCCCAAACAACCCCACCCCCCCTAAAACTCCCAGTTGAACTCTCTCAGTCCAGGAAAGACAAACTTACACAAAAGATTGTGTGTCAGTGATTGGTTTGAATATTTATTAATATTTGTTACCAGGAAGTATCAGGGAGCCATGCAGGTGGATCGGGGATTTGTAAGGTGAATAGCTAACGCTGGGAGCATCTCTAAATGTAAGTATAGTGTAAATGGGGTGTAGGGTGGTGGACTTTTTATTGGAGAGGTGGAGATGTCCTTTAATGGACACCCTAAACTCCAAAATTTACCAACCCCCAAATTAGGAACCCACATATAAAGCAAGGACACTCTAACTTTTACCCCCTTGGCTGACAGAAGAAGCTGCTCGACACCTACCGGCTGCTGTAATACAAATTCTGATATGAGGAATTTTAAAGTTAACATTTATAATTGTTAATTGCTACAATGTTCATTTTTATAAAAATGTTTCTAAGATATATGGTATTTATTGATGCTTTGTTCCATTCTCTTACCTCAGATGCCCCAAAGAACAAATTGCACAAAGAACAAATTGGAGCGGCCTCAGATTCTTACCACACCTCACCACAGGACACAGCAATCCACCGTCAACCGTCAAAAGGCTCTGGTGGGGTCAGGTGGGGTCCGGTGTCTTCCCTGCTAGTGCACACCCCCATGGGGTGCCACTAGTGGGGCATAGCCCCACTTCCCAGCGGGCTCCTCGCATCTCACCTCGCCCCTCCTTCACATGCAGGCCCCACCCGGCCACCCCCCCTCCCCATCGCTGCTTATAACAGCGTCTGAAAGTTACCGCACTGTTCTAAATATGCCCCATAGTCTTTGTGCAGAAAACACACTAAAGAATCCAAATTAATCAGTAAAAAATAAAAACTTAATACACTACTCTTTAGGAAAGGAGGGGTAGTGATTCTTTTTCATAAACTTTTACATTTTCGACTGGAGAGTAGTGATAGAGATCATTACCAAATATTGGCAGGTTTCATGGGTAAACTGAAAATAACTTTAATAAATGTGTATGCTCCCCTGACAACCCTTATACAAAACCTTTACCTCTGGGCCCCCCATACCCATCCAAAAGGAAGACAATACTCCTTCTGCTCCAACCCACATAATCTATACACTAGGATAGACTACTTTTTTTGTGTCAGCCACAACAGACAGACAATTTACCAATCACTTAGTCGGACCACACCCTTGTATCCCTTGACTTACGGGACATCCTGGGTACACACAAGATGATTTTTTAGCAAAATTTTTGTATGTCGGTCTGGGGGAAACATTGCCTTGTATGTGCTGGTGATCGATGTCTGTCATCCGTTCGCCTGGACTGTCAGCCACTTGCTACAAGGACAGTGATTCATACCGGCCAACCGATTGCTTGAAGGAGAATGGTCGGTCGGGGAAAAACATTTGCCCGTGTGTACCTAGCCGTAGCCAAATTTACCTGGGGACTGAATTAATCCCTCTTGACAGACAAAAATACCTGCAAAGACCTAGAGACTGCACTCCAACAGTACTTTTTAGATAATATAACAGAATCAATTAACTTCACAGTTTGAGCAGCTCACAAAGCTGTATTACCAACTAATTAAAATAGCATCACAAAAAAAAGTCTAAAGCTAGGTACACACCTGAAAGATCTATGAAAGATGACAGACATGATCTGCAAGATCCTGTCTGTCATTTTTCAAACGATCAGGCTACACACAGTACCGAGCGCTTCCCCTGTGCACATCATAGGAAGAAAGCTCGGGACTCTGAAAGACAGAGCTATCAGACTAAAGGTGGCCATACATCAGTACGATATTTCTTACCCGACCGAGCGCTCACGTGACGTTCATCAATCCTGCCGGAACGGTCTCTCCCAATCTTATATCCAACCGACATGCGACCGCAAAATCCCATTCATTTTGCGATCGCATGTCGGTCAAATATAAGATTGGGAGAGGTGGTTCCGGCAGGATCGCAGGAACGTCACATGAGCGCACAGTCGGGTAATATCCCACTGATGTATGGCCACCTTAACTGGACAGAAATTATATGCGAAAGCCAGACACTACTTACTCCGTAAATCAGACAAAAGGTTACAAAACAAACTACTACCCCTAAGATAGACAGACAGCTCTCTTACCTACAACCCATTGACAATTATAAAGACTTTTGAGACATTTAATCCAAACTATACAATGGCAGAACAGCTAGACAAAACAGACAAAAACTGGAAATACGACCTCATCAGTTTCTTAGCACCCCTACAACTACTCAAACTGTCCGCCCAAGACAAGAACACCCTGTCTGCGAGGATCTCTCTTTACAATCTAATTTCCAGATTCACTTAGACCTCCTACAAGCCACAGTAATCCCCAAACCTGACAAGGACTCCCCATGTTTTAAAAATCTTCCTCATAAATACAAACAGAAAACTTCTTCCCAAAATTAACAGACCCTGACCAGAGAGGTTTCTTAAATGGATGACAAACTCCTTAATTACGTCCTAAAAGTGTATTGGGGTGGCCCTTTCAGATCTCTACTTATCTTGCTGCTAGACTAACACAATCTCTCACATGGCATGCTCCCTCGGAAACCGTTAGATGGGTCGAACTAGAACAGGAATTAATAAGTAAAACACCATTCACAAGATTACTTTGGACTATACAATCTACTCCAAGAGAACCCAATTATATTAACATCAATAAATTAGGTGAAGATTCAGAGGACGACAGCTCAGAAATAGCATGTATAGAGCGGGAACTCAAGGGTAGTGTTTTCAGAAATACCACCACAGCCATGTGCTATGCTAGGGAGACAACGGGAGCTTAGGAGTATTAACGTGTGGCTAAGGGTAGGTCTAAGTAGATGGGGTTTGGGTTTTTAGAGAACTGGGCTTACTTTTGTATTGGCACTTGATGATGGCGCAGCAGTTTTGAGGGAGAAGATGGCTAGGGGGTTGGAGGAGATTTTAAACTAGGTATGGGGGGAGGGTACATTGAACTATAATAGAGGGATAATGGAGGATAAGGAGGAATGTATGTCCAAGTGTGGAAGTTAATTAAATGATAATCTACAAATGTATGTTTACAAATGCAAGAAGTCTGTCTTGAAAAACTGGGGAGATAGAACTAATTGCTTTAAAGGAAAGGTATGATGTGATTGATATAGCAGAAACATAGTTAAATGATTCACATGACTGGGCAATAAATATTGTATTGTAAGTGTATTCCACTTGAGAAAGAACACATGCACATTCGAAACATGTTGTGATCTTGTAAACTGCAATAAAACACTTGGGATTGCAAACTGTGTTTTGCTTGCGTCTCCCTGCATTTGCTTTGGTTCTTGTTAGATAATGTCATTTAATATAGGTTGCAAAAATCAAAACAAAAACGTATAACTTTAGGAAAGCTAATTTTATGCTGTTATAGGAACCACTCCTGCTCATAGATTGGAGGGACTTGTTCCTAGGTTAGGATATTGGGCAGAAGTGGAATGCTTTTAAAGGGATATTAAACTATTACATTTCTACTTCTTCTTCATTTATACATTAAGGGAACAAGTGTAAAAAATTAGGTCCACACTGGCCTGGCTTAATGCTCAGGTAAAAAGGGAAAGGGGAAAAAAAGAAAAAGGCTTTTAAAATTTTGAAATCAGAGGGAACAGAACAGGCTTACAGGAACTTAAACATTGTAATAAGGAGTGAAAGAAAGCAATTAAACTAGCTAAAATAGAAAATGAAATACGAATAGCAAAACAAAGCAAGTTTAACACCAAAATGTTTTATAAGTATATCAATAGTAAAAAGATGAGGACTGAGAATGTAGGACCATTAAAAAATGGGGCTGAGATGGTTATAGACGATGCTGAAAAGGCTAATGTGCTAAACTGTTCTTTCCCCCATCTGTATTCACTATATTATTATTACGGATTTATATAGAGCCAAAGCGACTTTGTCGCTTTACAATTACATAAAGCGTACATAACATACAGGGTAATACATATTATACAAAGCCATACATATTACATATGCAGGTAATACATAATAAAAAGTACACAGAGTAATGAGTTACTTACAGCAATACCCTGAAAAGGAAAGAGGACCCTGCCCAAAGAGCTTACAGAGGAAATGGGGGTGGGGACATAAGATGATGAAAATTGGTAGGCTGGGTAAGTGAGAGGGGTAATGTCTAGGCCAGGTTATATGCTTGCCTCAAGAGATGGTTTTGAAGGTTACGTTTGATGGTGTTAAGGGATGGTGAGTGGCAGAATCTGTGGATCAGCTCTGAGATGTATGGAGGGGCTGTATTGGATAGTGCTTTATAGGAGAGAGTTAGCAGCTTGAATTGGATCCTTTGCATGATGGGCAGCCATTGGAGGGACTGACAGAGAGGAGAGGCATTAGAGAAGCGAGAAAAGAAGTGAATGAGCTGGGCAGCAGAGTTTAGGATTGATTGAAATGGTGCAAGGTGATTGTTTTTGTTTCACAGGAGTGTGTTGCAGTAGTCTAGCAGGGATATGATAAGGGCATGGACTAGGATTTTAGTAGCTTCTTTCAAGAGTAATGAATGCAGGAGATTTTTCTGAGTTGGAGTAGACAGCAGTTTGTAAGCATGTTGATATGGGGTGTGAAGGAAAGATCTGAATCTAGAGTTAATCCCAGGTAATGGACATGAAGAGATGGGGATATTGGTGTTTCGTAATATTAATAGTGATACTAGGGAGGGGAACAGAATGTGAGGGTGGGAAAAGTTCAGTCTTGTCCTTTTTTTTCATTCAAATTATTTTCAGATACGGTTTCAATACAGCTGTGTCAGAACAGTCTTTTCATTTATCATTTAGCAGTATATATCTTTGTATAGATCAATTTTGAAACCAATTGTTAATCAAGAAATTAAAAAACATAACAATGTAACAATTAAATTTAACTCATTTAAGCTACTTGTGTCACTCGTTTTTATTTATATATATTTATTTACTGATACTTGGGTTTGCTTTTCCCAAGAAGCATTACCTGATGTGAATGATGCCTCGCACAAAAGAGCTCTCAAAAGACCTATGAATAAGAAATGTTGACTTTAGCATAAGCTGGAAAGGGTTGTAAAAGTATCTCCAAAAGCCTTGCTGTTCATCAGTCCACAGTAAGACAAAGGGGGAGATGCAATATATTTTGCTATCGCAACGTACGTGCACTCGTTTCTGCAAAGTATTAACCACTTTGCATCCATTAATACATTACGCTAGCGGTAAGTTGTGACCTTTTGCACACATTTTAAAGACACCATTGAAGAGACATTAATTGTTGTGCAAAAAACGATGCATTGCGACATGGTGCAGACAGTGCATAACCTTCGCTGACACGTTAGTACATAGGTTAGTGTGATTTTAGCGCTATTTTTTCCTTAGCACGGGATATTGCATCTCCCTGAAATTGTCTATAAATGGAGAAAGTTCAGCACTGTTGCTACTCTCCCTAGGCGTGACCATCCTGTAAAGATGACTGCAAGAGCACAGCACAGAATGCTCAATGAGGTAAGGAAGAGTGTCAGCTAAAGACTTACAAAAGTGTCTGGCATCTGCTAACATCCCTGTTAGCAAATCTACAATACCTAAAACACTAAACAAGAATGGATTTCATGGGAGTATACCACAGAGGAAGCCGCTTCTGTCTAAAAAAGATATTGCTGCAGTTTAAAGTTTGCAAAAGAGCACCTGGATGTTCTACAGCAGTACTGGCTAAATATTCTGTGGACAGATGAAACCAAAGTTGAGTTGTTTGGAAGAAACACACAACACTATGTGTGGAGAAAAAGAGGCACAGCACACCAACATCAAAACCTCACCCCAGCCTGGACGGATTGCTATCATCGAAGGAAAAATTAATTCCCAAGTATATTAACACATTTTGCAGGAGAACTTAAGGCCATCTGTCCACCAGCTGAAGCTCAGCAAAAGATGGGTGTTGCAACAGGACAACGACCCAAAGCATAGAAGTAAATCAATAACAGAATGGCTTAAACAGAAAAAAATACGCCTTCTGGAGTGGCCCAGTAAGAGTCCTGACCTCCACCCAATTGAGATGCTGTGGCATGACCTAAAGAAAGTGATTTAAGCTAAGTACACGACTGTCGGTCGTGGCAAAAGCAGCCGCGTCCGATAGTTACCGAGACCAATCGTGCGGTCCATAGAGGACCGCACGATCGGACGAGGTTTTCCACCATGTCCGATCGTCCTTTTGTCCGAGTCGGTCAGACATGGGCGCATTCGGATGCGATAATTTTGGTCCGATCGACCGATACACTGAACTATTGATCCGACCGAAATATCTCATCGTGTGTACCCAGCTTTACACCAGACATCCCAAGAATATTGCTGAACTGAAACAGTTCTGTAAAGAGGAATGGTCAAGAATGGTCAAGTTATTACTGCCAAAGGAGGTTCAACCAGTTATTAAATCCAAGGGTTTACAAGGTAACCCTTTTGAAATAAAAAAATAACAAAAGTGGTATAAAGGCGATACCTTCATTGGCTAACTAAGATAATCATAGCAAGTTTTCAGAACATTCTAGTTTCTTTTTTTTAAGCTGATTACCTCGTAATCCAAAATAAATTGCCACTGAAATGTCAAAATGATTGCCAAATTATTGTATTGTGTGTACCTAGCTTAAAACACTAAAGGTCCTACAAAAGAGATAGGAAGAAAAAGTGTAGTGTCCTGGATACCTAAGGAGGCCAGAGTCTGAAGAAGTAGAGGGCGATCAACGGTATCAAAACAGAGGACAGGTCAAGAAGAATAAGCAAAGAGTAGTGCACCTTAGATTTAGCACTAAGTATTTCATTGGTCACTTTAGTGAGGGCAGTTTCCGTGGAGTGGCTAGGGCGGAAGTGGTCAAAAAGAATTAGTAGAGGGGTGGTGAACCAGGTCAGCATAGACATGCCTTTCCAGCAGTTTGGAAGCAGAAGGGAGACAGGCTGGTAGCTGGAATGAGCGAATGGGTCTAGGGTGGGTTTTTTAAGTATAGGGTATACCACGGCATGTTTAAATGAGGAGGGGAAAGTACCAGTGGATAGGAACTAGTTAAAAAAAAAGAGGTTAGGGCTGGTATGAAGGAAGAGGTGGGGAATGAGTTAAGAGGAGATTTAGTCGAGGGGGCAGGTTGTGAGATGTGTCCTGGATAGTAGAGATAAGAGCCCTCTTCTGTTATAGTGGAGAAGCTCATTAGGGGGTAAGTAGAGGGAGTGGCCAATGAAGGGAGGCTACAGTGTAGTGGTAGGGGTATAGATGGAGGGGATGAGCAATGGTGGGAGGTTAGGCAGAGCAATGGTAGTGGTTGGAAGCTGTAGGGAGGAGCTAGGGTGAGCAGGAAAACAATTTCTGATGTTTTCATTTTTTACTGTCAAATTTGAAGCTATTTGGAGATCTTAAACTAGGGTTTGTGTGTGTGTGTGTGGGGGGGGTATTATTAGTCTCACTGGGATAGATAGCCCAGGAGGAAAGCAGGGTGTAGATTTGCCACTGGGGGAGGAAAGGGGGTGGGGCTGGCATAGGGGATAGGGAGGCATGTGTATAAAAGTGTATGAATAAATTACAGGATCATAATCTAAAATGTATGTTTGCAAATGTGACAAGCCTGGCTGACAAAATGGGTGAATTGGAGATAATAACGTTGAATGAAAAGTATGATGTAATAGGTATAGCAGAAACGTGGTTGAACAGTTCTCACAACTGGGCTGTAAATTTAGAAAGTGTTATATTTCATATTGCTCACATGGCCTTGTGGATTAAAATGGTTAATATCCACTCAGGATTTAGGCTGGGAACAGCTGATAGTCAGGAACTGACCATCCTGTCATAAAATGCAAGTACCGCCAGCCAAGTCTCTTTGTGAGAGCAGGACACCCAAGCATAGACAAACAGATACTATTGTCACAACTGGAACTTCAAAGGGGCCACAACAATAGAGAACCAGAGTATAAACATCTATGCATTGTAATCAACTGGACTATACAACCTTGTATATCCATGTGAAAAGGATGTGCCATGGATAGCTTTCTCCACTCAGAAAGCAGCAGAACAGGTTTTAAGTCAGCCTATGGAGACACCCTAGTGGCAATATACTACTGCCACCTACAGGAGACAACCAGCTATCCATTCTGGATTAATAACATGGACTATATAACATCGACTTGATTGTCTGGGACTTCCTTCAGGCTATGGCTATCCTTAAGTAGATGTGGAGTTTGGGTTATGAATGAGAGTGAATGTGTACATAAGAGTTCCCCCAAAAGACATCTAAAAAAAGAAATATACAGCTTCCATCTAGCAGCATTTAACATCTAAGAGGACTGCTAAGCTACATACTATAAAACCTAGGAGTGCTGCCATTTTGTTACCTTTTATATGATTTGCTACTTAATATTTAAAAACCTTTTCGCCTTAAGCTTCTTTGTAACAAGTTAGTCAGATACCCATTTTATCAGGTCCAGGAGAAGGATACGCCCATTTAAAAAATCCACGCCCATGTGGCTGAATTCTGATGTAAAGAGGCAAATGGAAAGGAAGAAAAATGCATTTAAAACCTTTAAGTCAGAGGGAATGGAAAGGGCCTTTAGTGATTATAAATACGGTAACAAGGAGTGTAAAAAAACATTCAAAATAGCTAAAATTAACATGTTAAGATAGCTGAACAAAGCATCAATAAGCCTAAAAGAATGTAAGTATATTAATAGTAAGAAGATGAGGACTGAAAATGTTGCACCATTAATTATTGGGGATAAGTTATTTAAAGGGCATCTATACCGAAAAATAGGTTATTTTAAATTGACCATAACTGGAAACTATAATTCTTCCCAACCACCACTGTATAATTTTTTTGTTGATCTGCTCCCTATTTCTTTAGATATCCAATCTAAAACTTCTTATATTTCAGCTTTCAATCAAGTTCCTTGCTCTCAAAAACTATTCCTCTGCGAGTAGTTTAACTGTAGCTGGAATGGTGACAGAGTTTTGACAGTTGGAATGCTGTATGCTGTGTGCAGGCTTGACGGTTGGTTTGTGGGGGAAAAAAAGTCAGGTCAGATGGAAGTGGTTAAAGGTCAATTATACTCACTCATTGCAGAGCGTGCCTTCCTATTGGCCTCGTCGCCGACGGGGAGGAGGGGGCAGAGCCTACCAGAGCAGTGTTTCAGTAAGGCTGTGCTTCAAGTTACGTGAACCCAGGGGTGAGGACCTAGCTGTTCAGATCCTCACCCTGGGTAAAAGGTACTGACCAAAGAAGAAGAGCAGAGGGAAGGTGAGTATAATTGTCCTTTAAATAGGGAGGGGAGATACTGCTCCTAAACAAAATGTGTGCTGGTTTGAAGGCATGCAGCAACACACGCAAATCAGAGTAAGTGCTACTTATATGTATTCAATTGTAGATTAAGATGATGCAAAGTAATTTTTTCAGTCTAGTTTCCCTTTAAGGAGGATGGCGATAAAGCAAATGTCTTAAATATTTTGTTTTCCTCTGTATACACTATAGAAGATCCAATTACACATATCAAAGAGTATAGTAGCAGAGTATAGTAGCAATAATAGTATAAAGAATAAAAGATGCTTAAATAATAAGGTTAATATTAATAAATCTCCTGGACTGGATAAAATTCATCCTCAGGCTGGGTACACACTGGCATATTTTTGAGCCCAAATCGACTGATACTTCCGTGTATCGGTCGATTGGGCGGAAAAATCTGTACCAATCTGGATCGACCAAACGGTAAATCAAGGCCAATCTTACGGTTCCGTAAGGGACCGCACGATCGGTCTCACAAACTGTCGGCTGCGGCCATTATTGCCGCGACCGACAGACATTTGCCGCGGCCGAGCGCTCGTAGTGATCGCTCGCTCAGGACAAATAGTCCCTTCGTGTGTACTCACCCATAGGGAGCTAAGTTCAGTTTTATGTAGGCCATTGTTTCTTATTGGAAAAATGCTAATATTATTCCAATATTCAAAAACGGTAGTCTTTTACAGCCGGGTAATTACAGGCCTGTAAGTTTAACTTCAGTGGTGGGGAAGATACTGGAAAGTTTAATAAGGGAACATATTTTAAAGTATGTTTCAAGGACTGACATTATAGTAACCAACATGGATTTAGGAGGAATAGATCTTGTCAAACCAACTTGCTTAGCTTTTATGAGGAAGTAGAAATTTAGACTTTGGCATAGCAGTAGATGTAGTATACTTGGATTTTGCAAAGGCTTTTGATACAGTTGGTCTGCCTGGCGGATCGCCCGAACGACCCCCGACACATACACACAGGCGATTCTCGGGTGAAAAGGCCATTGGTCGTGGGTAACGGTCGGTGTCGGGGATTGTGGCTCGGACGCATATCTTGTGTTCGAACCTTAAGTCAGCTACCCCCAAGTCCCTCTTTAATTGGATTGACAACAGCAGGAGCCATAATCCTAGGCTTGAAAGGTATGATATCTTTTCAATAGAGGTCATTAGTATGGAGACCACAGTTCCCCTCTAAATGCTTACATTTTGTTTCATGCAAATTGGATCCCCAAGCCTTCAGATTCACAACTGAAAAACAAGACAACATCCCTTTTTAAAATATTTTTTTTTTAATACAGAAATGTATTCATGTTATATACTGCTTTGCATAGTATTACAGACTATAAATGAACTTTTATTAATTAACACATTTTGCAAATATTTGACATTTTTTTATGATTGCGAGCTTGCTTGGGCAGGGCCCTTTTCCCATTGTTTGTTTCTATTTATGTCTATTGACTCACTGGTTTGTCATATAAAGAGTGCTGCATGACATGCACTTCACTTGTTTGTACCTTGTATAAATTCATAATTTG
Organism: Hymenochirus boettgeri; assembly: GCA_019447015.1. Classification (NCBI taxonomy): domain Eukaryota; kingdom Metazoa; phylum Chordata; class Amphibia; order Anura; family Pipidae; genus Hymenochirus; species Hymenochirus boettgeri. Next base: position 121,293,130 of record CM033475.1, on the reverse strand, counting down.
TATCCTTGCTTTTTGTAAAGTGCCACATGAGATGTTGGCTATATATGAATCAATAATAATAATTTTGTGAGTTAATCAATAACTAACCTAACCTTTGTCAAACACTCTTTTTAATGGGCATGTACACCTTTTTTCCCACTTGCCTTAAATGTGTATGTGCCAGTGAATATATGTACAAAGAAAAAAAACAGTTTTCTAGAAGACTTAAAGGAGAACAGAATTTAATTTGTTTTAAATCCTGATGTGAAAGCTTTCCTCCCCAGAATAAGTATACATTGTAAGATTATTTTCCAAGTTGCATTTTCGTACATGTAAAAGATTCTATAAATAAAGGCTGTTACACGTGTCCGACTCTACAGACGAGGGCCGATGCATGAGCACAACAAACAACCATTATGGCCAACAATGGTTTTGTGTATGGTTGCTCAAAACGGCCTGATGATTTTCCCAGCGAATTGGCCAACGAGCTCAGACCGAACAGATGTTCATTACACATTCAGGGTTATTCAATAAAAGTTCTTATCATTTAAAATGGTGCTAATTTTGCCCCAACCACTCAGATGTTAGCTTTCAAATGTTAAATAAGATCTGATTGGTTGGGGCAAAATTAGCACCATTTTAAACGATAAGAACTTTTATTGAATAAAAGCAAACAGGAAAAGACACTCTGCACCTTTAACTCTTCCAGATTAAAAAAATACTTTATTGAGTCAAGTTAAAAGTCAGCATATAGAGCCATAACAGCCGACGCGTTTCGGGCATGCGCCCTTCATCACAGGCATAAACAGGAGCAGTGTTCAAACCCATATTTATGGGCGTGATTCGCCCTGCCCACTTTAACTTTAAAGAAACAGAACACACTATAAAATGGCTTATGTAACAACAGAGCCCCTACTGATACAAAAGTATATACAAGTCTCGTGGACATCCTTTAAGGTTGGAAGAAAAGAAGTTTCATCTTCAAGTTAGGAGAGGTTTCTTTACAGTGAGAACGGTGAAACTGTGGAACTGTCTTCCAGCAGAGGTGGTAATGGCAAGTTCATTGAATAACTTTAAAAAAGGCCTGGATAAGTTTCTAAAACTAAAAAATATTGAGAATTACTGGTATTAATGCATATAGATCTGGTTGATCCAGGGATACTTTCCGATTGCCGTTTGGAGTCAGGAAGGAATTTTTTCCCCCCCTTTTTAGCTGGGGTTTTTTGCCTTCCTCTGGATCAACTGTTAGGTAGGGTTAAAAAAAAAAAAAAAAAAAAAGTGAATAGGTTGGACTTGATGGACGAATGTCTTTATTCAACCTTAATTACTATGTTACTATGTAAGTAAAAGATATATATATATATGCATACTGGAAAATCCATATTGTCTAAGAGGGAAATGTCCCATCTCGCATTGAGTCCCTTAGGGACCCTAGTATCCAAATGGAATATCCAATAAATCTCCCTGGTATCCAATAGTCTGATCCAGTCCCAGTTCCAATACAACTCACAGCACATGTAGTCTCAAGAGTCTTGTCAGCATGTGAACCTATTGGCCACACTCCCTGACTCCACTTTTCACGGTCTCTATACATGTCCAGATTTTTGAATAGGCCACCTAGGCCATGGTGCCACAGTGCAAGTTAAAGCTTTCTCCAATTGTCCTGAACACCCGACTCTTAAAAAAAAAAACTGTATGCATAGATCTCTGGCTGCAGCCAAAAAACTGTATGCATAGATCTCTGGCTGCAGCCAATTTTCACTTTCTGTTCCCCTCCACTTTCAGTAACGGGCCTGTGTGGGAAGAAGGTAAAAATAGGAAATAGTGTCAGCTATCTTGAGCTAACAGAACATGCCCCAACTTACAAAAAATGTGATTTCCCCCTTCCTGGTCTGCTGTGGAACCGGAAAGTAATCATGGCTCTGTCTCCCCTAGGAGAGCTGGGCTTTTGATTGGCTGCAAAAGTTTCAAAGAGGAGGGGGCAATCAGGTTTGAACATACTAGTTGGAATTTACACTCTTTTTCACAGGCTAGAGTGCCCCATGGCTAGCAGTGTCTTACCAGTTTTATCTGTTACCTCTGCATTCTAAAAGCTAAAAAAATAGATATCTTGAGATATATTATCTATAATATTGTATTTTTATATTTTAATAGCTTTTTATTGCCAAAAAAACCCCAAAACATTATTTGTATTTAAAATATTACTACAGCCTGTAAAGATAAAATGGAATAATCTGAAGATAAAGAAGGAGACATGATCAGGAGATAAAAAGTAGGGGAGCAAATCCTGAATGGAGACAGATAAAAGAGGGGGACTTGTGGGAAGTTAGAGGGCACACAGCACATATAGAGAACAAAGCTGAAGTTGGTTTCTTATTACATCATTGGCCCATTTCAGTACTGCAGCCATACAGGAAGGGGGACCATTTTTAAAATCTCAAACCACCTCTGCCCACTTAAAAGTGCACCCAAGTCATCCATTCCCTTCCACTGTCCCCTATACAGCACGCCAATCCCTGATATAGACTAATTACCCTCTCCCCCTGTAATAATACTGCAGTCCAATCCCCCATCACCCTCCCTTGTGGACCTGTACAGTAAAACCAGACACCTTATCCCCTTCCCTGTATCGTGCCTTTGTAATTATACACACATGTAACCACTGTTTCATATACCTCCAGTGCAACCTTCCAAGCACCTAGTTATCTCGTGAAGCTCCAACCCCTCCCTCCCAGTTCCTAAACTCTGCCCATTTCCAACTGCCTCCATGACATCACTTCCCCTACCCCACTAGGACCTATCGCTCACCCTGAACACCTATATTGACCTTCTAGACAGCGGCTGCTATAATAACTTATATTGGTCTAAACTAAAGCAAGTCGCTAAGCTCCCCAATACTCCCCACGAACAGGAAGCGCGCGTCGTGACGTCACGCCGGCAGAGCCCACGGATCACGAGTGGTCTTACGGAGGGCTGGGCAATGACCGTGAGCGTGGTGCTGGGCGTTTAAACTTTGCAGTTCAGGTTCCATCTACTGGCAGCGGAACATCGGACAGGGTTTGGCGCACAGCCACTAACTTACCGATACATATACAGGCCAGTAATTCCTTTCTACTGGTTATTTACCTACCAGGCCGGTGAACTACTTGTTGGGCGGAAGCCCCTCACTATGGGGATACAGTTTGCTCGCTTTATTATTAATTTTGAACTGCCCGAGTTGCCGTTGTAATACTTGAATAGAATGGTATTCCAGCAGGCCGCTGGCCCAACTGTCACACGGGGAAGATGATATGACTTTGGATATAATTCTATATTTGTTTTTAGATTAATGAAACCTGCTCTCAAAATGTGGCTGCAACAAAGGCTTAAAGTGTTTCCCGGACTTCTATCCAGCAGCTGGGCACGGAGAGTGCTGGCATTTTTGGGGTTCCTTGTGATAATATACTGGTATTTCTCCTTAAAATCTAGTTACAAATCTCTGTGGTACTCAGGGCTGCCAAAGGGTGCATCAGGTGCTTGCCTGCTGGTTCAGACCAAGCAATGGAAAGCACTAGCAGAAAAGGGAGAGCTGTTGCTGATCAACTTTCCAGGAGAAGAGGCAAAACTGCAGGGTCCAACCGTGGTTGGCAATGGACATATTATTGTAGATGTTGGCAAAAACAACCTTTGGGTGTCCTCGTTGTCAGTACTCTTTCATTTAACCAGTTATTTTCCGTTGACTTTTGCTAAAAGCACAGGTGTATCTACAGAATTGCATGCAACAGCGGTTATGTTAAAAGATGGTATGGTAAGAACTATTCGTTGCCTACAATTCGAAACCTCTGATTCATCTCGTGATTGCGTTACAGTGAGGGAAGATCATTTTGCGCACAGGAGCAGGCCTCATGTGTATGTTCAGAGAATCCATATTACAAATCCAAGTGACAGAGTAGCCACTTTTGAGATATTTTCTCAAAAACCCATTAATGGGGAGAAATTTTCAAGCAGCGTGGAAAAATTACAAGAGAGACAGTTTGTTCTTTCATCTGGAAGGGTTACCGTTGATAATGGGAAAATTATTTTGGTTGTGGTTGCCACCAAAAAAATAATAAACAGAGTGCAAGTCAGCCCAAAATCAGAGTATGATGAAACAATATTTTCAGTTGTTTATACATCGGATCCAATTGACCCTGGAAAGTTGATTGATACCTTTAGTAAGTTGCGCGAATCTGCTAAAAAAGAAATGATGGAGCTAATGCACATGATAAATGAAGATTTGTTTCATAGCATCAGCAGATATGGACGAACTTATTCGTATCAGGTAATAAAAATCCATGTGTAATTTTTTTTTTTTTAAACGATTAAAGGGTATGTCCACCCTTAAAACTCATTTTTAATATGCTGTTCCCCCATGTCCCCCAGCCCCAACCGCATAAAATTTTTTTCAAAAGCCCCCCAACTCTTACTTACCTCCCCTCGTTCCTCCCCGCCGCACTGCCGGCCCTCTGCTTCGAGAGGCAAGCAGAGGGCGGGACCGGCAGTCACGTCTGTGATTGGCTGAGCGCACCAATCACGGACGCGGCTGCCGGTCATTCAGTGCAGCGGAGGAAAGAGAGAGGTAAGTAAGAGTTTGGGGAGCTTTTTGAAAAAAAAAATATGCGGTTGGGGCTGGGGACTGGGGGAACGCATATTAAGGGGGATTGTGCTAGGGGGAGGGATAGTAGAATGGGAGGGAGAGGGAGGGGGGAGAAGGGCTGCAGTACGCATGGCAAATATCTACTGGAGGCAAGGTAGCAGGCAGAGCCCTGCTATCCTCCTGGTGGTTAGTTTTGGGATTTGGGGGGGGGGTCTACTGAGAACCCTATGGAGCTGGGATGTGAGGTAAGGATTAAACTACACTACATGGTGGGGCCAGTAGTTGGGGGGATTATAGTTTTGGGGGTGGCCCCAAAACTATATGCCCTTTAATATCTTTAATAATTTGTCTGCCGGTGTACTTCTCTGCATGTTTTAATTTTGTCTCCGTTATATAGTAGATCATGATGGAGTTTTTATTTCTTAATACAAAATTTCATCTTTTCACTACAACTTGATATTGTAAGGAAGCTCAAGAATAGCCTTCTTCCCCTTTTTTGAAGTTCTTGGAATTCTTAATATACATTTGAAAACTGTTTATTTTTCCTTTATCTGGGTAATTGTACAGTAATTTCAGGCTCCACTGAAGGGCTAATTCACACTATGATCTTTTTTTAGAGTTGAAATTCATGTTATAAAATAACACAAAGGCATTCATTTTTTATACAATTCAATGTGTCCCGTTTTCACTAGTGTGTTGCATAGCACTGTCATCATGAAAAGCTGCATGCCTTTTTAATCATTGAAGAGACAAACGGACACCAAGACAAGTCAATGGGACTGTGAATAAAATCGCATAACGCTTTTTACACCATTCCTATGCAATATTTCCACGTTTACTAGCTTGCGATTTTGCAAAAAAACACAGAAAAATGAGCAAAATGCCACACAACGCATGATAAAGCGTGCACATTATCATGTTTTTTTATAACACTTGCAACTGTGCAATACTAAACAGGCAGTGACGGTTTAAAGATGACACTTGTTTGACACTTGAATGAGGCCACGCTACAATGCACACAAAAAAAGCGCTACGTGTTTGTCTGCTTTTACCATCCGCTTGAGTTTACATGCGTCTGTGTTTTGCAGGGGATTGTGAGTAAGACAAAAATCGCATGTCATGTTGATTGTGTCCACTTCTGTCTGCTTTTTACGTCACATTATGTGAATTTTTTTTTATTATTTAAATGAATTGCAGCGCCGAGGGATCCAGAGAGGGGAGAGATCCCCTCCGCATGCCAGTCCTCCAGGAGGACATGGAAGGGGCATATAGCGGGTGACACTCGGTGTGTAAAACGGACAAAAAATGGTGATCGTGTGCGTTAGCAAATCGCAACGGATTGCAGCGGGGCTGACTTCCCATGGTTTACATTATAAATAAAATGTTATTGCGGATCGCAAATGGTGACAAAAATGGGCTAGTGTGGCCTAGGCCTTACTGGTCTTCCCTTAATCTGCTGCTGTAACTCTCCTTCCTTCCTGTAAATCTCCTGCCTCACTCATTAATAATTTAAAAAGTAACGTTCACAATTCCGTAAGATTCATTCAAGTAAAGTTTTTTTGTAGTAGATTTTCTTTTGATTTCAAGCACTCTTGATCATCAGTCTGTCTGTCTATTCTAACATACCCTTTTAATTCTACTGCACTCTGGCAAAAATAATCTAAATAAAATAGTAAAACTAAGCAGGGGGTTTAGTGTATTATTGTATTATAAAGATCTTTTTAAGCACTGACCTTTCTACATTTCTAAACTAAAAGTGTCATTGTCTGAAATGAATCAACAAGTTGCCACAAAACACATATCCTTGTTGATATAACGCCAAAACAGGTCTGAGCTGCAAATATGAGGAAAACTTTACTGTGTACCTTCCAAATCGGTGCCATTAGTTCACCTAAAGAGGTGTTTGTGTGTGTGTATGTCACTCCTATTCCAGTATATTTAAGGGGTATTCATTTGCAGCCTGGTGGTAATAAACCTGTAACATCAGGGCATTAAAAACTACAAATAATGTGCAATCGCTTTAGTTATGGTGCCCACACATGTGCGATTACAAATGCATGTGTACCAGCAAATCACATCGATATCTGTTGGTACACATGTGGTGGCCGCAAACATGGGCCCGACCAATCCCTATATGCAGGATGGGGATTGACCTGCCGTGCACCCACACATGCGATTGAATTGTCTTCCTCTGCTATAGTAGAGGTAGCCGATACCGACCAACTGAAATTTTTTTTTCCCCCTCTGGATCAACTGTTAAGCAGGCATTATGGGTATGGTAAAAAGTTTGGAGTAGATGGACATATGCCTTTATTCAATCTCCCATAATATGTTGCAATGCTATTGCTTCCAACATTTTATCTTTGATGCATTGTGCAGAGCTGTGCTGAAAGCAGGGTGTGTTCATTAGCCTATCTCTGCAGATTTTTGACTTGATTTTAATTCCAATGTTGAAAGGTATGCTGTTTGTCAAAACAAAAGGTGTGTTTTGGCCGAATGTAACAGTTGAAACAGGTGTGTACTATAATGAACTGGATTAGTAAGCACCCTTAAAAATCACTTGTGCTTGAGTTAAATTATGCTGAAAACACAGGTTCACGGTAAAACATTTGGTAATGGTACATCCAAGATGTCTTGTATGTATGTATATATATATATATATATATATATATACCAACCATAAAACTAGTCTAATTTGGTGTGAAATAAAGTGCTTTTGATATATGTCAACTGGTCTTCTGGCCCATTTTAAACCATGTGACTGGGTTGAAAGTTCCGGAAAAAGAATCCTTTAAAAAGCAATTGGGTTAAAAATTAGGGCCCATGCGTACACAGCATTAAAACGCAATCTTTACCCACAATATTGGCTACAAATATTTAGTAAAATAGTATGTAAAAAATGCTGCTCATTATTGTGTCCTCTAGTTACAAATTGTATATATTTTCTACCTAAGAATGCATTGATCAGGCAGCCTTTCCACACACATTCTCAGTATGATTTTAGGCATTCTATTTTATTTTATTAAATGTTTCTTGTCTCCTAATGTTAAAATAACATCTCAATCTTTTTTTTTTTTTTTTAATTTTTCACAACACATGTTACTCAGTCATCATCCACTACATCAACCAGTGCTTCTGCTAAGAAATCTAATCAATCAGCAACCCCTAATGATGAAAGAACCAAGGGATTTACAGGCCTGCTGACCAATGATGTTTCTACTTATTCAGGTGAGTTCTATTTAAATAAAAAGGTAAAATGAGTGGATGATCAAGTATGAATACATTTTATGTGCCAAGAACCTTACTGTTGCATACAAAAATCTGTATAAAACAGGGCAAGTTTTTAGGCAAAGGCCTCCTAGGCAAAGAACTCGGGTGCCCAGTGTTCTCCCTAGCATTTCCCCATCAGATTTTACTTGCTGTTTTATAACTGCTCTCCTTGTTCGGCTGCTTTAATTTGCAAGATTGTAGTGAGTAGCCTGAACTCAGCTCACTCTACTTGGAAACAATGTGGCAAATGAACTGAAGGTAAAGGAAGGAGGGGGGAGGATGGGCTCAGCTAAAAGTACTGAGGAGAGCAGTTCTAAAACCTCAATTAAAAGCTGCTGCAGACTTTATAACAGTGGCCCCCAACTCTCCAATTCGAACTTTAGGTGGGTGAGGTGTGATCAATTCAATGGAGGAGACATAGAAAGCAGGTACATAATGTATATAATGTCAATGCTGGCAGCTGAAAAGGTTAAAGATAATACTCTGCTGCCACTTAAAGTGGTAATGGCAAAACACTGGGGAGGTGCTGGCACTGAAAGTATTAATGGGAAAGTCTGCTGGCACTGATGGGTTAAAGATAATACTCTGCTGGCATTGAAAGTGGTAATGGCAATACACTGGGGAAGCCTGCTGGCACTGAAGGGTTTTGGCAATACTCTGGGGGAAGTCTCTTGCCACTGAAGTGTTAATGCCCTGTTCCGCCCCACCCAGATACTTTTCATGCCACCTGGCTGGAAACAATTTCTAGAGAAAACACTGGCACCACATACTGCTCATCCACTGAAATCCTGTCCTGTCCTTCCAATCAGTATGGACATATTCAAGCCTCCCCCATCTCGTACAGAATGCCCCTCTAAGAAACTACTTATGAACTACTAAAGTGGTTCACAGAAGCAGTGAAATTTTGTCAGAAGGAATAAAGGGGGGAACCTTGCTGCAGCAGTTTGGCTGACCAATGTTTGGGAGGGGGTGAATTGAGAGCGTGGGCACCAAGATGGCTAGAATCGGCCCTGTATACAAATATTGAAAGCCGATGATGCTGTCACACTGCTTCCCTATTCCCCATTAAAGTTTAATGCTATGGGGGGAAATTCACCCAGAATAATTAATACATTTGCAGGGAGATTCAATACAAGTTTTTATTGTTCAAAATGGTGTAAATTTTCCCCCAACCAATCAGATCTTATTTGGCATTTGAAAGCTAAGGCTGGGTACACAATCAACCGATACTTCCTTGTATTGTGTTGCTTTCAGCCGCCTTCGAGACCGATGCTGGTCTGATTGGTTGGGGAAAAAATTAGCACTATTTTTAATGATAAGAACTTTTTTAAAATCCCCCTGTCAGTCTATTGTTAAACAGACATTTTTCATTTTTTCACTGGTTTTACAAACGACGATTCAGCCAACAATTTAAAGGAGAATTATTCTTATGCAGTAGTAACTAACTGCTTCCTGGCAGTTACTGACAAGTTTCAAACTTCTCCCCCTGCTTTATAACATATCTTTTCCAGTGTCCAAGATGTGAGAATTGTCAGTTACAATGACTGTGGGGGGGAACGAGAAGGCAGTCCGTTACTGCATGAATATAATTCTCATTTAACAGGTGTAGATATTCTGTCAAGAATTGTAATTTCGTTTTGGTGGTAATATTTACTCACCTATTTACATATACACTTATATACAGGAAATTCATATTTGGTCACTAATTTATTAGTCTAAAGCAGCATGGGAATGTGGGGAGTTGCAGTTTCATCTGAAATGCAAGTTCTACATCCCTGGTCTAACTGGTAATAATACACATATACCTGTTAGATCCTGGTATGTGTGTATTATTTTATACAAATTACACAGCAAATTTTTTCTTACTTTTACTTTGGTGTGCCTGATTAGTATATGCATTTGTTTTAAAGATGAGACTAGTCAAATAGGTTTGTAGATCATTTTCAAGACATTTAATTCAATACAGCAATAATAACCTTAAGTCAATGTGCATTATAGTCCCCTTTAAGCAACTATTGTTTGAAATTTTGGAAATTATCAACTTTTTTAAACAACATAAGTTGCCTTAGACCAAAATCTAAGCGATCTCTTTGTAAAATAAAACACTTATCAGAGACTTTTTTTGTTGTTTTTAGTTGCCACATTTTGTTTCCAAAACTTAAAAAAGTAATTGAATGAATGAATTATTTAAATTATTTGAAATATTATATTGAATTGTTTAGCCCGTGGCAATTTTTTTTTTGAGGCATACACGTCTAATTAATTGACCATGAATTAATAGTATTTAATAGCTAAGCAGCCTACATTACATTTTCTTATTACTTTATTGGTTAAAGGCAAATATAGTGTAAAATTAATTTTGTTCAAAATTCACAAAACACTATAGTTGTCCTCTAAACAAAGTTACATAAATATCACAGGTTTTAGAAGCACATATTTCCCTTGCTTTCCTTTGCAATAGCACAAATTTTGAGAAACATTGGTTTATTTTTCTATCAAAGTTTTAGGACATCAGATTGTTTGATTGATTTTGTATTGTATATACTCTTAAAGGGCATGTCCAGGCAAAAATGACTTTAGCTATAAATGATCTCCACCCCCCAAACCCCACTTTCCCATTAACAATAATTTCCAAATATTCCCCCTGAAGTTCCTTTCCTGACTGGGATCCTCACTGCTCCTCCTCAGCTCTGCGGCTAACAAACACTCCACTTCCTGGTTGCAGCTGTCAGTAAAGGCATGACGTGACGTCATGCCCAATCACCTGATAGCCGTGACCAGGAAGTACAGTGGCTGTCAGCGCTGAAGCCCCCTGCTTCTGTTTTTGCCTGAAAGGAGCTCAAAACAGGAGCAGGAGGGGCGCATAGGCGGCGAGGGACCATGTCCGGTAAATCCCTTCAAGGGCATATTTGGAAATTATTGTTAATGCAAAAGTGGGGTTTGGGGGGGGGGGTTGAGATCATTTATAGCTTAAGTTGTTTTTTGCCTGGACATGCCCTTTATATATAAACATGTATAAACAAAGATCTAACATTAATGTTAACTTTTTCATTCTAGGTTCCTCGTCAAACAATGCCTTTCCTTTTTGGGTTATCATCCTCATCTGCCTAGCAATTGTCCTTGTTCTAGTCTTACTGCTGTGTTCTTACTTCTTGGTATGTTCAATATGATAATTTTGGTGCCCTAATTTTATATTATTTTTCCAGAGTTAAAATTGATACCATAACTGTTGTGAAACTAGCCTGACCAAACAATATTAGTAAATTCATTCATTTATATACCACTATTGAGATAAATTTCAAAATGAGGTCTAAAATGTTTACCTAATTCAAAATAACTATAGCCTTGTGTGTAATTCACACAAGAAAAAACATAAATTATGTAGGTTTTCCTGTGATGTCATGTACCTTTTACCCCAGAGTATCCCAATCTATTACCAATTTGCTTCACCAATCGACAAGCCCCTGGTTGGTTGCCCCCTGGACTTAAAGTACAAGGTGTCTGTGCTGAGCCCAGAGATACCTGAGAAAATCGAAGCACAACTGGAAGACTGGACAATTACACATGGCACCAGAGAACCGTACAAGAGTAACAGAAAGAGTAAGCAGAATCAGAGTCAGGGACAGTGCCAAGGGTTATCACACAGGGAATCAGTCAGTGGAGCGAGGTACCAAATTATTAAGAGAGAGCATAGTCAAAGGGGGAGAAGGAGTCAGGACAGGCGGCAAACAAGCTTAATCGTAAAACAGGCAGGAATCAGGAACCAGAGATCAAAACCAAGAAAAACACACCACGATCAAAACCAAGAAAAACACACCACAAGGGAGAACCACAAGCTATAACGGGCACTGGAGCAATGACAAACAGAAGCTTACAAAGGTACCAGGAACAAATAAGCAGACAAACTGAACTAGAAAGAAGATAGGATGATAAGAATTTGAATTTGCTACCTAAGACTACCAAGAACCAATATAAAAGAAGGCAAAAGGATCCAAACATTTCTGAAAACTTTTGCGAGTGCACACAAAGGAACAAGCGAAGCCGAACTATCTGGAAGAGACAAAGACAGAGCAGCATGGGAGTGAAGAGAAGGAGATTCTTAATGATAAACAAACCCACCATGGTTAATTCCACCAATGGGTTTGCTAAACAGATCCCTATTTCAACACATAATTTCTTTGAGACTTTGACCAATTAAATATTTATGGCAGAACCCATAGTTTTGACGTGAAACCAGGTGATCTCAGTTTGACCTTTTCTGCATAGATTTTCTGCATTTTATATGTTTATTTGATATTTATATTTTACTGTTATATAGAACACTTTACTAATTTAGAAATGCACTAGGTACCCACAAAAGAAAGAACTTAAAAATTACAGTATTTGGCTCATTAAATAGGAAATATCTTTATACAATAGAATGTTGTGTTGGTAAAGTCCAAAAAAGGAAAAACATTACAGTAAATAGATGATTGCTCCCTTTAACTTGGACACAATGAGATATTTAGGTGTCTAACCATCAGTATAATTTGGAGATATAATGCAACAAAAACTGCAAAACAAAAGCAAAAAAAGACTGCTTAGGTGAACACAATTCAAAAACACCTTAAAGGGCATGTAAACACATTTTCATACCTACCTTCAACGTCTTATTTCCCCCTGTCATTTGTAATTAGTAGTTTTATAATATTTTTTCAGTCTCACTTCCTCAAATATTAAGGATGTTCACCTCACTAGATTCTGGAAGATGTCAGCACTTTTTGTTCTTGATTGGGATATATCAAGAATGGGGAGCTGAATTGATCTGCAGGTGTTTCCATATACATATGAAACCCTTAGAGCAGACAAAAGAGATAAAAGACAAGCTATAGCATTACAGTAGCCAAAACAGAAAAAAGGAGTCCCCTGATTTGCCCTGCCTCCTGTGGATTGGATCCAGCATGCATTCATTTTTCCTCACTTTTCCCAGTCCAACTCACATTATTTTGTAAATATACAAAAAAACATAGAAAGGTGCAACACTGCTATATATTATATATATATATTTTATATAATATTATATATTTTAAAAAAATAACTTATTTAGACCATGAAGTCAATAATAAATACAATTAAAAACACGTGAGACTTAACCAAACATTATACATATACATGCATGAACATAGTTATATGTAATAGCCTACAATGTCCTAATAACACTAAACACGCGTGTAACAACCACCAGAATTGGAGCTCTAAACATCATTTAGACAAAAGAACATAGAACCATTAAAGGTAACCTGGGATAACCAGCTTGATGCTTTGCACTCCATATAACAATCCGGAGCTTTCTTAATAGCCATGAAAGATAAATGTCCAGTGAACTCTCTAAATACGTATAGGTTCAGTAATTTCTGTACACTATATAGTGGCCATTAATCTCTGTTGTCACTGTTTAGCGGCCAGTAAATTCCGCTCTTCATTAGTGCCAGTTACATATATTACATATATACATCACATATAATGCCCTTTTACCCATGTTTGCTTCTGCAAAGACCAAAAAGTGACAACCCTAAATGTGTGACCTGTAATCAGCCTCCTTCTCCTAAGATTTATATAATCAGGTTTTATTGTTTCAATGCAATGGAATATTTAAGTATGGCACTTTAACATTTGTAGTTTAAAAGATATAATTTATTACTAAAGAACAAAGCAAATTCAAGGGAAATGCACTGAGAGCGAATATCAGTCTTAATTCCCCACTAACTGATGTACCAATCTATCATGGCTTTAAAGGGAAACTAGTGAATACTCAAAGGGCTTTTTCAAAGAAAATGCTTCTATTTGCAAGATCCATAAAGACCAGGAGCTCTGAAATGTATGTATGTATAATTTTATTTATAAAGCGCCACTTGGGTACGCAACGATGTACATTAAAAAATACAGAGCATACAAACAAGGGATAAGTGCAAGCCATTATACAGATAGCCAAAAATTAAGGTAAATACAATTGCATACATCAGTTAAGAAAGCATATATATATATATAAATTTTGTATAAATTGTAAGTGCAACAAGCCTTGACACATTAGGAACGAGATCCCTGTCATGTAGAGCTTACAATCTAAATGGGAGGGACAACATACAGATACAAGTGGGGGGGATGGGTACAAATCTGCAGAAATGATCGTCTGTCCCTCCTCTGAAGCCTCTCTCTGGTCACTCTGCCCCTCTCTATGACTTATGCGCATGCTCGGTCTCTTTACATCAAAAAATAGTAACAGCGAATGCCTCAGCTTTGGGTAAGTCGCAGAGAGGCCTGTGGAGTGGCATTGGTGCTAGAAAGAGATGGTGATTTCTGCATTCTTCTGAGCTCCAGATCTTCATGAAAACTGCAAGTAAATGCCTCACAGAGCGATAGTTTTAAATGTAATACAAAGGGGTTAGAAAGCCCTTTGAAGAATGGGTTTGTAACAAAGTTATATAGGCACCTTTAAAGGACTTTTTTAATGCCAGAAAAAAGCTGCTTTTGTATTTAAATTTGATCATTTTTTTTAGTTTTTTGGGGTAAATGGGCTACGGGCCCACCAGGACATTTCTCTGTAATTTGGGTCAATCCCACACTAAGAGCTGCTATGACTTAAGTGCATCAGAATAATGTGGAACAAAAACCATTGTTGGAGATATTCCAAAATGTCTCTATTATCCCTATAAGTAAAACTTTTTTTCAAAACGAATGTGATTGTGCATGATGTATGAGATATGATGTAGCTTTTTAATTGTAAAAAATAAAATGCTGACAGAAAGTAATATTGAATAATATCAGTTTAACAATAGTTTTTGATTTTGATTTTTCTCTTAACCAGACTACGTGGTGCTTAAGAAGATCCAGAAGACGCACAACTATTTACCATGTCACATGATCTATCTATGGATTATATATGAAGAACCATTATTTTTAGTACCACTGTTAAATGTAAATTTGTGAAAAGCTCAATAATTTTCAAATGGTCCCTTGCATATACGGGTTGCTGCAATGCACTGTAAAAATACATAATGTTTTTTAGAATGTAACATCTCTACAACATTCAGGGGTCAGATTAGCATCTTAGATTATTGACTTCTATGGAGTGTACTTGTGAGGAGTTGTGTGGCAGGAAAGGAGTCTGTGTCTTGAGCGCATTCAGATGAGGAGTACTCCAGCAATCTTCTCAGCATAGAAGAATCCATTTAGGTGACCTTCATTTTCCTCTATGAGCTGAGACTTTCCTTTCTTTTTGCCAGCAGCTTATTTGACTTCATTGTGTGATTTCAACTCCCACCTTTAATATGTGAATATATTAAATTAAAAATATTTAAATTGCAGGAGTGGCTGGGGGGTGCATAGAGCATCACTGTTATTCACTGATTTGCACATTCCTAGTAGCAGTGCTGTAATGTAAATGTATCTAGTCCTCCATGTCAGCTGCAGTAATATTTGGATTTTATTCTCCTTTAAATTAGAGAATTTTTCAAACCTGTCCTATCAGTAAAACAACTATACCACAGACATATCTAGAAAGGACTGGACCAAGAATGGAGATTGTTTTGAATTATCTAGCAACTATCATTCAGATAGCCATGGTTGCACAAATGTGATGCCTCCCTTAGTTTCTATGGTAACATTTGTCTATCAGACCTGATATTTTTGGACATAGGGAACAATTTGCACTTTGCTTTGACATTTTAAATGCCACAGTCTTCAGATTCAAACTTTGTATAGCCAATACATACAATGTAACTGTAACTGTGTGAAGAAATGTCATGATTTAATAAAAATATATTGTTACAAAATTTTGTAATACATTTAATGGCAAATATGCCACAGGTTAATTTTTGGTTGGTATTATAGTGGAAACGTTATCCATGCATCATACAGAAATTTAAACTTAAACATTAACAGGGTTATTCATTTAAAAAATGTATCGTTAAAAATGGTGCTATTTTTGCCCCAACCAATCAGATGTTAGCTTTCAAATGTTAAATAACATCTGATAGGTTGGGGCAAAATTAGCACCATTTTAATGATAAGAACTTTTATTGAATCTCCCCGTATTTTTTTTTATTTATTTAAATTATTTATATAATTAAAATGTAATTAAAATAACTTTGTTAAGGTGTTTATTCTATCCTGTTGTAATGTTACAGTTTATTGAAAGCATGTAATTTCAGGCTAAAACGCAATGTGTTCCTGACTGATAGCCCAGAGATTCCTAGTTAAAATGATAAATCATTTGCCTTTTTACAAAATTCCTAAAGGAGACCATGTACATATAGCAAGATTATTGGACAATCTACCATATGGATAATATTCACTCAAAAATGTACCATAATTTCCCCGATCCATTCCTGCAAAGTACCTAGGGTGAGGACCTAAAATGCTAAGTCCTCATCTCTGGGTACTTTACAAAAGTCCTGCACTACTTACTTGTAATCTCCCTCGTTGCTCCGGTCCGATCCTCCCCACTGGCACTGTCAGTGACAGTCTGGGAGGCAGCCAATGGGAAGACACGCCTCCTTGCAGAGCGCGTCTTCCCATTGGCTGCCTCGCGACCTGTCACTAGTGCCAGTGGGGACTTAGTGCAGGACTTTTGTAAAGTACCCAGAGGTGAGGACTTAGTGTTTTAGGTCTTTTGTAAAGTAGTAGTAGTAGTGCAGGACTTTGATAAGTACCCAGAGGTGAGGACTTAGCGTTTTAGGTCCTCATCCTGGTGGGGGGAAAGGAACGAGGGGGAGGTGAGTATAAATCCTAAACACATACAGGGTTATTTAATCAAAGTTTGTTGTTAAAAATGGTGCTAATTTTGCCCCAACCAATCGGATCATATAATAGGGTTGCTACCTATAAAAACGAAAAAAACTAATGTTTTTGCAGGACATACTGCAAGTTTTTGCATATGTGCTCTACTCCTTATGGTTCCTCTGCAGGGTTTGCCCAAAGTCCAGGAAATTGAAGAGTCTTCTGCCTCTACTCTTACCTCCTGGAGGTATTCTCTCCATCCAGATCCATCGCGTTGGTTATGAAGTCTTGCGTTAAACCCTTTTTCTGTAGTGTAGCCTCCCCCCTCCCAGCCCCAACCGCATTGTCCATTTGTAAAAAAATAAATAAATAGCAGATTATTTTCCAACCTTCATTCCAGCGGAGTTTTCAATTGCTGGTCCAAACCCTAATGTTACTTCCTTTGAGGAAGTAAAATTAGGGGCAGGAACATAGGCAGGTAAGCAAGTTATCTGCTATGTCTTTTACAAATGGACTTTGTAGTTGGAGCTGGGTGGGGGGAGGCTACACTGAAGCAAAATATGTATTTTAGGCTGGTCATACCCTTTAAATATTGACGAACCTTTTAGCATAATTTCATATGTTTTCGGGTTTAAAGTGACCCCTCTTGTAATCGCATAAAAATGTTTGGTTGGGGCTTCCACAGTAAGGGAATTTCTCACTTTCATAAGTTAGCCATACAAATGCAAATTACGATTCCACTGGAATCCAAGGCAACATGTCTTGGTAACTTCATACATAGCCCTGGCCGATCCTCCATAAGCAGTATGGGGATTGGATAGTTGTGCGCCATTCATGAGCCCGATCATCTGCTACCTCTACTTAATGTCAAGGGAGCTAATACTGACCAACGGAAATCATTATAGTAATTTTTAAACCCCACACTTTGCCAATATTCGGCAAACCCCATTGGATCCAATACCGGTCATGTGTATGGCCACTTAGAATAAACCGATTGGAACATATTAATTGGCTGCTGTTTTTTCTATAGATTCCCAGCTGATGGGGGTTTGATCAAGGAGAAATAATCTGGATGTGTATATCAGGCCTCTATGTGCTTTTTCACAGAGATTGTTTCTAAATAGATATTGCCTGCATGTATTTCTTGTCACATAGGTGGGAGCAGACTCATGATTTGTCTTTGTGTTCTCTCTCTCTCTTTTAAGAAAAATGTCTTTTAAAGGAAAACTATACTCAAAAACTGTTTAACATGTGCATCAGAGCTTTATAGTGTCAGACAGGTGCGGCTTAAAAATTCCAATATATAAATAATGTCAGCAAAGTTGAAGGTGAAAGTTCCTGCTTCTGGTTCATCAAGAATTATAGGAACAATGTGGCTTTTAAAGTTTTTTTTTCTTCAATGGAAATCATTTTAGTTTTAAGCTTCAGCACTCCTTAAAGGGTAACTGTGGTCCAAAAATGATTTTAGGTAAATTGATAGGAATTGCTCTCCTGAGAATTTGTGCACTTTATTTTCATTGTTTATTTTGCATAGTTTTGAAGATATTTACATTTTTGTGATAAGGTAGCAGCATCACCAGGCCCCTGCACTTCCTGCTTCCTGCTCTGAAACCATGTAAGTCAATCTGCCCTGTGTCTCCTCCCCTTTGCAGCCCGCGTGGTCCCTCCCACTCATGCACCCCATGGTCCCCCCCCAGTTGCAGGCCCCCCATGGCCCATTCTCTTACAGCCCCATGTGGCGCCGCCCATCCGCAGGTGCCATGGGCCACTCAGACCCCCCCCTACAGAAAACTGTGGAAACAGCCTTTTCAGGCAGAGTGAGAACATAGAGTTTTCACATAGTGGGAGAGAAGGGCTGTAGATTCCCTTACCTACTCTGTTAGGACTTCACACAGCAGAGAGGAGGAGGGACTTCCTTGTCTCCCTCACACACTGAGGGAGTCTGAGGCTGTGCTCGCCGCCGGCGGCACTGTGCAGGAGAAACCTTAGGAATGTCACATGTCAGCCTCCCACCCATTAACTTTCTGGTCAGTCATTTCTTTATATCTTGGGGTGTGGAGTAGCTAGAGAGGTGGTTGATGGCTCATTTTAAAGGTAGGAAACTGGTCTTTCATTTAAACTCAACTTGTTTGGTGACCAAAGTTCCCCTTTAATCACTCTAGTAATGTGTATGTGGTGTTGTTGATGGTTATGATAATTGGATATTTAGAAAATTGCCAGTATCATCTGTTTAACATTGATGAAATACTGCAGTTTTGGTATTTTCCAATACAATTCGCATCGTAATACCGACCACATCGCATAAACCCACATGGTGTTACCAGTAGGCCCACTATTGCAATCTTTTACTATGTGGTTTTAAAGTAATGAAACTCCTTTATACTACTGGAAATTTTTAACAAATTTTTATCTGAATGAACTGTTGATTTTCCTTTAACTTTAAAGGTTTCTGGCTTTGCTGGCTGGTCTCACATTTTCTTGCCAAAACTAGCTAAAACGTGATGAAGTCAAAACTACTACAGTAAAGTTTCCCTGTATATTTATTTTAACTAAATTGCTTGGCCTGATTTGTGAGAACAGTTTATGTTGAAACAACAATCCAAGTTCCTTTTTTAGGGACTGCACAACTAGTTTGCTGCTGTAATATGCATGAAACATACATAAGTCAGATACTACCAATATTCGTGCTAAGAATATCTTGTAAATTATAAGCTGTACTTGTAAGCAGTATCATCGGATATATATGTATATTAAGGGCACGGCCACACAGCAACACGCCGGAATCGCACGCTATGTTGCACATGCGATTTACACGCAACTGTGCGTGCAATTCTGCGATTTATACATGCTTGCGATTTGTCAATTTTCATTATGGAAATGCATGCAATTCTGCAAAAAAGCGAATTGCATGCGTTAACAAATTGCTAACGCATGCACAAATTACTATTTCGATACAGTTGGAAAATCGCAAACGCGTAAAAAAAATGCTAGTGTGCCCTGGCCTTAAAAGTCAACCTTGGAAGTCCTTGGTCTAATATCCTTACATCTGAGATTTTTTTTCTTTTTATCTGCAAGCTAGGCCCCACTGCACTGCAGAGAAAAACACTATACAAGCACATGCAGTTGTGTTTTTCTGTACATTTGCAGTTGCTTAATAGAGTTAAATATGCATGCTATCTGAACAGAAATGGACAAAAAAAATGGTGATCAGATCGCATTTTAAAAAAGGGATTGCAATGTTTATAGTGGTGTAATTTCCATTATAACAGGGTTCATTTGCCTATTGGAAATGGACACAAAAATGCAGTGAAATGCAATGAAGTGAGAAATTGTGCATAGTGGGGTCTAGGCTTGCCCTTACTGTTTTTTGTAGATTTTAAAAAAAGTGCTTAGATTTTTATTAACAACCTGTTTTATTGATTAAACAGGAAAATGACAGTGTTTGAGAAATGCATTCTATCCCGATATGATTCTTCATCAGCATCCTGGAGAAAAACTACTAGAGAAACTACTACTGCAAGATGTCTTGGGTTTTTGTTTTATTTGTGGGTGTTTGTGGAATTTTGTTTTGTACTCCTACAGAAGCAGTAATATTGTGTTAACAATCATTAATGGCAAAGGAAATACATTTTAGAACAAATGTAATATTATTTTTGATTTTAACATTTTATTTATTTTGTTTACAGTTGTAAATAATTTAATTAGAGAAATTATATTTAATGTTAAGTACAATCTTCTTGCAGAAAATAAAAGCCAATAATTTATCTTTTGTGATTTATTTATTTTGCTTATTGCCCTTACATTATTTTAATTTTCAATGTCTGTTTTCATTCTTATGAAGTGAGAAGTTTTGAATATTTTTTTGTGTATGTGTTTCAACACCAGCATATAGCTGCTGAATGAATCACTGAGATATGCATACTTTTTTTTGAAAATTGCTAATCTTCAATAATTTGCAAAAAATTTTGGTATTTGCAACCCATGAAATTAAATTTAAAACTCAAAAATGTACTCAACAATGAGATTACTGATAATTTCCAACCCCTACATCAAACATAACTGCATTGTCTGCGACTAGAGCATCAAAAAGCCAATCTAGTTCTTTACCCTCTTAAGACATAGCACTATAAGGCAACCATGCTTCCCTCCTAGAGTTTACTGGCAAAGCAAGGATAGACATAAAGAGATTTCCCTGATAACTTATACTTATTTGTCTGATAACTTATACTTATTTGTCTGATATATCTGTATAAAAAGTGTGCATCTTTTCAAAGCAGATATCCCAGGCAAAGTATAAATTGCATTCAAGCCGTTATTGCAAGAACACTCATCCTGTACTGTTGTTTTCGTTATTAGTGGCTGAACAAAAAAAAAAACAAGCCAAAAGGGACCATTACGGTAAATAGAAAAAAACATAAACATTTTCCAGAATGCACCAAGCTCGGTATAGGGATAACAAATGAAATAAAGTGTATATCTAGAGCAGGGGCATTTTTAGGCATGGGCAATGACCGTGTTGGACTAGGGTGCCTATTCTTCTCCCTGACCGCTTTTACTTTGTTTTAGAACTGCTCTCCTTGTTCAGCTTTAATTTGCAACACTGTAATTAGTACATTATAATTGGTGTGCATTTTTACCTCCATTGCCTTTCCTTTCTGTCTCCCAAGTACAACTACATCCTGTATAAATAATTATTGGTACACATTTTCATATCCAATACTGTGTCTTGTTTTTGCCTGAACTGCTTGTTATTTACCCTGAAATATTTTGAATAGGGTCAAAGTTAGTTTTACCTTTCTGTCTTCTTACAAATGAGTGTGTGCGTTTAAAGCTGGGTACACAGATTTCTGAAAGATGACAGACAGGATCTGCAGGATCCTGTCTGCCATCTTTCAAACATCTGCATACACACAGTCGCGAGCGTTCTCCCGATGAACATCATAGGGAGAACGCTTAGGACTGTGTTTCCATCGGCTGCGCTAGACTCGTCTATAGGGAGTTTAGCGCAGCTGATGGAAATTTTCGGTCATTCCCTCGCTCGGAAACTAAGGTACACACAGTAGCGATAAAGCCCAGATACCGTCGGATAGGGGCTTTATCGTTACTGTGTGTACCTACCTTAAGTGATGGTATCTTCCCTGCTAGTCCTTGTTGCACAGCTGGTGATTACTTTGTTGTGGTAATTGCCCTCAGCTAATTATTTAATTTCCCTGTCTTGTGTCTGATTTTATCTCCATAACTTCAGACACATTATAGGGGATAGCTTTGCTGGGAAGAACATCCAAACTGAAGCTCATTTAAAGCGAAGATTTCCTAAGTGAAATTGGAGTTTAACAAGGAGATCGACAAGGAAATCATTACCACTGACTTTTTGAATTTTCAACAATGTATTCAATTTTGCTCTGCATTATGTATTATCTACTCCCTGGCTCCAAAATCTCCTCCTCATTCATTCCCTTCCTATCCCTATTCTATCTTTATCTCTGGCTCTCTTCTTCCATCCAATTATCAGTATTCTTTTACACTCTATCATCACTTACAAAATGCTGTTCTTTCACGAAGTCCAAACATCCGAGGAAAATTCAGTATAAATCCTTAGTCCACCTCCACTCTCTGTTTATAATTCTCCTTGCTGCTAGGGATAGTGCTCCCAACCCTGCACCCTGCAACATTTCCATCTGCCGCCGTCCTCGCCTTTCTGCCCCCCGCTTTTTCTTTCTGAGGTTTTAATCTTATCTAATCTAATATCATAACTGCCCCTACTCGTTCACATTCACTTCTTCCTTTTTTCCTGTGGCCTCAATACACTCTGTCCTGCTAACAAACACACCTTTATTTATGACCTTTTCTGTTCTAACTCTTCATCTCCTGGCTTTTATGGAGACTTGGATCTCCCAACATGTTACTGCAGTTGAAGCCTCGATTACATATGGTGGTCTATCTTTCTCTCATTTGCCTCGTTCCTCAGGTCATCTGTTTTCAAATAGAAACCAAAGTCCAATGCACTGTAGTCCAAACCGTGGGTGCTTACTCCTCATGCATCCAACCCTCCATGGATGAAAATTCACAGTAGAGAAAACAGATTGAGGGTCGCACTCCAAAATCAGTTGAAAACTTTATTTAGTGACCAACATCACGTTTGTCACTAAATAATGTATTTAACTGATTTTGGAGTGCGCCCCTTAATCTGTTTTCTCTTCTTAGTCTTCTGTTTTCCCTTATCTGCCGCTTTCAACTTGTTTATCTTCAGTCCATGCTGTCCAACTTCCCCCCCCTTATGTCTAAGAGTAGCAGTCGTATACAGACTCCCTTCTGCCTTGCCCCCAGCCACTTTAGTTACAGAGTTTGAAACCTGGCTCTCTATCTTTCTTTCCTCTAACTGTCCAGCTATAATTCTAGGTGACTTCAGTTGTCACATTGACGACACTTAGCAATCCTGGCCCTCTTGCTTTCTCCTGGACTTGGTCTTTACGAAAAATCTTTCTGTCTCACAGTTTGCTTGTAACTCCTCCCCACTCAGATCACAATCTAATTACTTTTTCTACTACCTGCTCTCCATCTACTGTCCTTGTTTGCAACACCCGAGCAATAGACCTTTTGGCTCTATCCTTTTCTCTCAGTTCTAGCCTCCCTGCCTTCATGTCTGATTCTAACCCTGATTTGCTAATACATTCGTATAAATCTATCTTATCTACTACTATTAACTCCTTTGCCCCCTTCAAACTCACAAACGTTGCCCCTCTAACCCCCGTCCTTGTGCAGCTGAGCGTCTATGGAAGAAGTCACGCAGTCAGGTGGACTTTAAAGGACAACTCCACCCTCATAAGAACTTCTTTTATAAAGAATGGCCTCTTTAAAAAATGTTGATATATCATAGTTTGTCCTATGAATTCATTATTGTATGCCTGCTATGCTTCCAGAGGCCTAATGGAACCTGAGCAATTTAGAAACCTGTACTGAGCCTGGGCATGCTCAGAAGAGGCAGAGAGGGGATTAACATTGTCATTGGCTATGATATCAACTGTCAAATCCATAACTGACAGTTACTAACTTGAAGAACCAGGAAGCAGAAACAGGACATTGTGCATGATTTCAGGTTAAACTTACATATTTCAGATTTCAAACTATTACCATACACCAGTAGCCAGTATGGGTACAGACTTTTGGGCACACAAACAGCAGAAGGTCCAGCTTTAAAACAAAGCTAAAGGAACAGATGCCACTTCAAAGTTAATTCATATTTCTTAATTCAGAGTAAAAGAATTATGGAATACTTTTAAAATAATGTCAGCTGATACTGGAACTAAGCCGTAATTGCCCATACTGTCTAAAGCATTGTATCATAAGGTAAAATAATGTCAGCTGATACTGGAACTAAGCCGTAATCGCCCATACCGTCTAAAGCATTGTATCATAAGGAAAACAGGATATTTTACTTCTCGTTCATACCAACTCATAACAATATCCTGTTTGCTATCATTGGACTTAATAAAATAAATGAATCACAAAACTGGTAATATTTTATATGTAAGATGGACGGTACTCACAGTATGGACTAGGGGGGAAAAAAGTTTAAAAGTTTCACTCCAAAAAATAGCTCACACCTTTCGGTGTGAAAACAGACACAACCCTCTTGGGACCAAAGCCCTCCCAGATTCAGAAAAGGATATAAATTGGGAGTATGGACTCAGCCCAACATTTTGTCATAACATCAAATCAAGGAACATCAAAGTCAATTGGACAAACCATAAATGGCTTCCATCTTGCAGTATCATATTTGATATTTTCACATATTGGATTACCAAGGATTCCTGGACTTTGCTCATGGACTTATCAGACGCCATTTACCTTAAGTATTCTCTACTGTATCCCCTTTACCCTTAACTGTTAGCTACTGTTTGTGTTCAATAATTTACCCTAGCATTTTTCTGTACCTTTTTATGCACTCTTTTTACCTTTTAATAAATTATATAAAATCATTTAAAGGCTAATTGTCCTATTTAGGTGTGGATAACCTTTGTCTTACAAGATTGTTATAGTTAGATATATTTAGCTGGTCATTCCGCTGTCTTGGAATGTGGTGGCAGCCTATCATATAAGTTAGTGTGTATTTTATGTTCACAACCCCTCTTCCTCCATTCTGGTTTGTTTGAGTTTTTGGTTCCGATAACTGATATATAGATGGACAGAAGGGTTTATGGGTAGTACTCTGCTGGCACTAAAGGGTTAATTATAATACTCTACTGGCTCTGAAAGTGGTAATTCCCCACCACTTGGTACAGCGTGCTCCTCTTACCAACTACTAAAGCAGTCCCACTATAAAGAAATATTCACAGCAGCAGTGGCAGTGTCAGAAGGAATTGAGTAGGGAAACCCAGCTGCAGTTTGGCTGGCGAAGTTTGAAGGGGCCTAGGGCTCAAAGATGGCTAGAAACAGTCTTGATCTAGAGATCTTTTGAACAACATTTTAAACAACCTGAATAGATATTAAACACATATAAGCACAATTGTGCAAATATATGATCAAAAACATTTTTTTTTTTTTTTTTTTTTTTTACAAATTACCATAAATAATCAGGGGCGGAGTTTGGTCCACCATGCACATGGAAGTATAATCTTGTACTTAAATTCTGAGCTGTTTGGAAACCTACAACAAATCTGAAAAAAACATTTATTTCTTCTATCTGTGCCAGTGGGGTGGATCAGACCGGAACGCCGATGGAGTCTTCAAGTAAGTATTGCAGGACTTCTGTAAAGTACAAATACAATGAAAGTATTGCTGGAAGCTCTCACGCAGCTGCTCCTGAGTCCCCTACTCATTTAAAAACACAGAACTCCACTTAAGGTAAAACTAACAGTAAAACAAATGCACACGTGTTCCAACTTTTAGGGTACATTTGTTTTCCTTCTGTTAAGTACCCAGAGGTGAGGACTTAAGGGCATAATTATAAAGGTATGTTAATTTTTCGCCACTGTTATTGCCGCCTTTTCGCTAAAGTTGGACTTTTCGCAATTTATAAAGCAGTGATAAGTAGTGTCGAAAAGTCATTACAATTCTTTTCGCTTTTTGCCATACATCGCTGCAGTAACCAATCGAGCATATTTATAAAATATATAAATAGAAATAAAAAAGTGTTTTATTGCATTAAGTTCAGCCAATTTAAATTTGCCAAGTCTGAGGTAGCGAAAACGCATAAGTAACCATTTACTTAGCCTGCCAATGGTTCTATGGAGGGTGTCAGTACATTGTGGAGTGTTTCTCAATAGTAATAAGTACTCAGGGTGGTGTTAGACTATTTTCCAGCATTTACTGTAATATGATCTGAAATTTTGGTTTTTTAATTTTTTTTTCTCCCGCTTCTTAAAGATTGCTCTCTTTTTTAAGGTACTGATTTTCTTTATTTACCAATGAAATTAAATGGGTGTCTTAGGGACATATTTATAAAGAGGCATTATTTTAGCTTTTTTTGCCACCAGACCACAATTTTTCAAACTTTCGTCTTTTCTTATAAAGTTATTAAGAAGGCTATAAAGTTATTTCATCAGAGGCGAAAATGATGTAGCAAAAAGTTTAGCACATATGATGGTAATTGGTAATACTTCCTGGTGGTTTTTTTAAAGTAGTATTAAATTGGTTAATACACACTGAATACCTATCTGTGTTGTTTAAAAAGAGCTTAACACAGATTTTGTTTTTTCTTTCAGCTAAAGATATGATAAATAGTGTATATCTCACCTAGGCACATTTTCTCTATATTATTAATAGGACACATTTTTTAGTATTGCTTATTTTCAGCAAACTGCAGCTAATTATCAAACCAGTTACATTAATATGGGGAACATAGCATAGTGCTGTGTAAGAAATAGTCATGTTAATGGAACATTCCAGTAAGTACCGTAATGATGTTTGGCAAAAATTCTGGTAAAACTGCAAAAAATGCAACAAAATGCAGAAAAGGTGCCAAAAAGGTAAAATTTCACCTATTTATAAATAGCTTTAAATAAAAATGACAAAAATAGCTCTGAAATTTCTCCCTCTCTGGTCTGGTAATGGCCGACACTAGAGAGCAATTTCTCTTTTCGCACACACTTAAAGCAATGAATAAGGCGAAAACTACCGTTACACATTTCTGCAGCAATACTTTTCCGTGAAAACGAGTGTTTAGAAATACGGCAATAATATCACTCTGTCATTGCAATGTCCTGCATTAGTGAAATGGCGAAAATAGTGACTGTTTATAAATGCCCCATAGTGATTTAGGTCCTCACCCTAGGTACTTTGCAGGAAAGGAGGAAGAGGAACGAGTAGGTAAGTAGAATTGTCCTTTAAGCTACCAGGATGTCTGCCAAATTACCTAACAAGGTCTCTCAAACAGTGCCACATCTACCATTAGGCAGAGTAAGACATTTGTCTCAGGCGGCACTTCTGCATTGAAGAAAAAAAGGCGGCAGTGAGGCAGTGGTGAAAAAAAAGTTCCCTTAACTGGCAAACGTAAGACTAGGTAAGTCTTGACATTATGGCAGGCATACAAATCTTTTATCTAAAATATTTTATACTACAGAAATTATAGCATTTCTAATGTATTGTAACAGTTGAACCAACATGTATAGCACAGGCTATAAAATAAGCTATTTTGATCAACAAGAACCTGAAAGGAGCAATATGGTAGGAGCAACACAAGTTGTTTGAGAAAGGGATGAAATACCTTTTTCTAGTTATTTACATTATTCGTAATTGACTGTCTGAGGGACTGTTTAAATACCTATGTGATAGGAAGTTAAAAATTGTAAAATTTTACCCACAACCACCAGCGAATCCATGGCCATTGGCGAAACCACGTGCATGGACAAAGCCACACCCACTTTAACACAGCGGTGCGCTAAGGGTGGCATTCAATAGTTTGTCTCAGGCAGCGAAAACCCTAGAAGTGCCCCTGCTCTCAAATGAAATCTGCTTCTACCAGTAAATTTAAGCATTAGCCTTATTTCAAAGATGGTGCCCAACCCTCCATTCAATCTCAGTGTAGCAGTGACTGGAATGAAAAGCTTGAGAACTTTTAAATTAGCCTGCAGAGATTTTTCAAGAAACCATTACTGCTTTACAGAGTGGACCAAACTGAAAATGTATCTTTTATTGAAAAGAGTCAAATTGCTCTTACGATTAAAATGACTGATTTCAAAGACCGATCCAGATACAATAATATTAAAGTTTGGTTCATGTAATTTCTGAGACAAGAATTGGGTCATTTATTTCAGCCTTATCTGAACAATTCAGGCATCTGTATATTTATCTGCCTCCATCTTTTTACGCAGAAAATAATTCTGTTACTCAGTCTCTTTGATGCTCTGAGTTTCTTTCAGACTCTGTGAACCCCATTTGTGTGTATTTTAGGACACTGCCTGGGACAAAGGAACTCAGAGACTGGCTTATTAATACTGGGACTGTGTATTGTGTAAATATAGGGACAGTTAGTACTAGGGATGCATGAAGTATTAAAAAACTACCTCATTTCAGAGCAGGGAGCAATCATTGTTTGAAGCAATATAAAGCATCTAATATTCACTTTCAACCTGGTTCACATCGTCACATACACACAGTTTTCCTTCCAATAATTTAAATTAATCAGTACATTTATAGCAGAAATGTGGGATAACTTGTTTATAGAATGGTATAATAGGGGCAGGATGCACTAGCCATTCTGTCACATGGGAATGTAGGTAATCATTTTTGTTTTAAGATGCCATCACAGCTAATCTACCCAGTAACTTATAGTTTATAATAATATTTTTCTTAGTCATACTCACCTTCTTGAAAGCTTAGTGGTTGAGCTGTGACGACAGGTTCAACTAAGGCACTGGGGAGCTGTCTTTGAGTAAGTTTCTATTGTTGGAGGCCTAAACTTAAAGCTGTGTTTACTGGCTATTCGGCAGTATGGTTGAGGTATCTGGAAGCGTTCTGTACACAGAAGTTTCCAGAATTGGCTACAGGCATTTTGTTTGTATGCTAATATTATCTGTTCCAAATTTTCTGAGAGAAGCCCAGGTTTATTTTAGCACTTGGATGCCCTGGCAGATGCCTATAGCACGACTATAGAGTTTGTCAAAAGATGTCCCATTGGAATTCTGGAAAGCAATTTGACTGATGGAGTTATTGAAGCTTTCTATTTCAGACAGAACATGGCAGCCATACATAGCCAGCTGAAATAAGTGTGTGTCGTTTAGTTCTGATTTCAGCAATGACACAGATGAGTTGTCTCTTATTGTTTTATTTATGCTACAATGTTCCTATGTTGGCCTTGCTCCAGAAATCATTAAATAAAATGCTGAATGGATTGCTTTCTTTTCAAGTTTATTATTGAAAAGTCTGTACTAAGCTCAGGGCCACATCTTCCATTAGGCAGAGTGAGACATTTGTCTTAGGCAGCACCCCTGCACTGAAAAGAAAGGCGGCAGACAGGCAGTGGTGGGGAAAAAATCCTTTGACCGGCAAACGTGCACACGCGGCCATGAGAAAGAGAACCAGCATGACTCCAATACCAACAGTTCCTTGATGCTGCTTCAACTCTGCTTCTTAAGAGTCAGGAGTCATTCACAGCTGGACTGACTTTATAAGTAACCAGTATGGATTTAGGAGGAATAGATCTTGTCAAACTAACTTAGCAGTAGATACTGTCCCCCAGATGACTAATGTATAAGGTAAGGTCTGTTGAGCTGGGGTGGCACATTTGTACATGGATAGAAAGTAGGCGAATGGATAGGATGCAGAGAGTAGTTGGGGCTTTATTAATAAGGACTAAAGTTCTAAGTGGGGTGCCACAGGGTTCTGTGTTGGGGCCACTTCTATTTAGTCTGTTTATTAATTATTTGGAAGTGGATATTGTCAGTAAGGTCTCTGTGTTGGCCAATATCACAAAACGTTTTCAACCATTAAAAAGCTTCAGAGGATGTGCAATCGTTGCAGGTGGATCTAGATAATTTCCCCCCGTGTGCCTCCTGGTAACGTGATAATGTACATTCTGACTAGGGGGGATCCGAAGCTTGAGGCACGAAGAACCAAGCGAGACCTGGAGCAGAGGACATGTGTCTGGTGTGTCCGGGGTGCAAGTCATTAACCACGTCCCTGTGTCCCAGATTGGAGACCTATAGAAATATTAACAATAAACCGTACACTGATAGTTGGGAAGAATTATAGTTTCCGACTAAAAATCCCTACTAACCTACTGTGACACAAACTAAATAACATTGTCTGATAACTCCCAGTACTAACTTGTATATAACATTGACCCATAATTCCCAGCACTAACCTATATATAACATTGACCCATAGCTAGTACTAGTCTGATATAGATGTCCTATGCACATTCACAGGAGGGGTGTTGATTCTTCCCACCCTTACCCCTAGAAGGGCTAATAAGTCCAAACTTTGTTCAATAAAAATCCTTAAAGTTGCTTTGGTGTGCGACCTTCCATAATTTATCTGCCATAACTAGTACTAGCCTGTATATAACATTGACCCATAACTAGTACTAACCTGTATATAACATTGACCCATAACTAGTACTAACCTGTATATAACATTGACCCATAACTAGTACTAGCCTGTATATAACATTGACCCATAACTCTCAGTACTAACCTGTATATAACAGTGACCCATAACTCCCAGTACTAACCCGTATAGAACATTGACCCATAACTCCCAGTACTAACCCGTATAGAACATTGACCCATAACTCCCAGTACTAACTCGTATAGAACATTGACCCATAACTCCCAGTACTAACCCGTATAGAACATTGACCCATAACTCCCAGTACTAACCTGTATATAACATTGACCCATAACTCCAAGTACTAACCCGTATAGAACATTGACCCATAACTCCCAGTACTAACTCGTATAGAACATTGACCCATAACTCCCAGTACTAACCCGTATAGAACATTGGACACCCCATAACTCCCAGTACTAACCCGTATAGAACATTGACCCCATAACTCCCAGTAAACCCGTATAGAATCATTGACCGCCTAACTCCCAGTACTAACCGTTTATAGAAACATTGACCCATAACTGCCAGTACTAACCTGTATAGAACATTGACCCATAACTCCCAGCACTAACCCATATAAAACATTGACCCATAACTCCCAGTACTAACCCGTATAGAATATTGACCGTAACTCCCAGTATAACCCGTAAAGAACATTCACCCATACTCCCAGTACTAAACTGTATAGAACATTCACCCATAACTCCCAGCACTAACCCATATAGAACATTGACCCATAACTCCCAGTACTAAACCTGTATATAAACATTGACCATAACTTCCAGTACTAACCTGTATATAACATTGACCCATAACTCCCAGTACTAACCTATATAGAACATTGACCATAACTCCCAGCACTAACCTGTATATAACATTGACCATAACTCCCAGCACTAACCTGTATGTAACATTGACCATAACTCCCAGTATATTAACCTGTTTAATACATTGACCCTAAACTCCCAGTACTACCCGTATGAACATTGACCCATAACTCCCAGTACTAACCCATATAGAACATTGACCCATAACTCCCAGTACTAATCCGTATAGAAACATTGACCCATAACTCCCAGTACTAACCCGTATAGAATATTGACCCGTAACTCCCAGTACTAATCCGTATAGAACATTGACCATAACTCCCAGTACTAACCCGTATAGAATATTGACCCGTAACTCCCAGTACTAACCTGTATAGAACATTGACCCATAACTGCCAGTACTAACCTGTATAGAACATTGACCCATAACTCCCAGCACTAACCCATATAAAACATTGACCCATAACTCCCAGTACTAACCCGTATAGAATATTGACCCTAACTCCAGTACTAACCCGTATAGAACATTGACCCATAACTCCCAGTACTAACCTGTATAGAACATTGACCCATAACTCCCAGCACTAACCCATATAGAACATTGACCCATAACTCCCAGTACTAACCTGTATAGATATTGACCCTAACTCCCAGTACTAACCCGTATAGACACTGACCCATAACTCCCAGTACTAACCTGTATAAACATTGACCCATAACTCCCAGCACTAACCCATATGAACATTGACCCATAACTCCCAGTACTAACCTGTATATAACATTGACCATAACTTCCAGTACTTACCTGTATATAACATTGACCCATAACTCCCCAGTACTAACCTATATAGAACATTGAGTGCTGGACCATAACTCCCAGCACTAACCTGTATATTACATTGACCATAACTCCCAGCACTAACCTGTATGGAACATTGACCATAACTCCAGCACTAACCTGTATAGAACATTGACCCATACACTCCCAGCATTAACCCGTATAGAACATTAACCCATAACTCCCAGTACTAACCTGTATATAATTGGCCATAACTTCCAGCACTAACCTGTATGTACATTGACCATAACTCCCAGTACTTACCTGTTTACTTACATTGACCCATAACTCCCAGTACTAACCTGTATATAACATTGACCCATAACTCCCAGTACTAACCCGTATAGAACATTGACCCATAACTCCCAGTACTAACCTGTATAGAAATTGACCCTTAACTCCCAGATAACCGTATAGAACATTGACCCATAACTCCCAGTACTAACCTGTATAGATATGACCCGTAACTCCCAGTACTAACCCGTATAGAACATTGACCCATAACTCCCAGTACTAACCTGTATAGAACATTGACCCATATAACTCCCAGCACTAACCCATATAGAACATTGACCCATAACTCCCAGAACTAACCCATATAGAACATTGACCCATAACTCCCAGAACTAACCCGTATAGAACATTGACCCATAACTCCCAGTACTAACCTGTATAGAACATTGACCCATAACTCCCAGCACTAACCATATAGAACATTGACCATAACTCCCAGTACTAACCTGTATAGAATATTGACCCGTAACTCCCAGTATAACCCGTATAGAACATTGACCCATAACTCCCAGCACTAACCATATAGACATTGACCCATAACTCCCAGTACTAACCTGTATAGAACATTGACCATAACTCCCAGCACTAACCTGTATAGAACATTGACCCATAACTCCCAGTACTAACCTGTATAGAACATTGACCATAACTTCCAGTACTAACCTGTATAACACTGACCCATAACTCCCCGTTCTAACCTATATAGAACATTGACCATAACTCCCAGCACTAACCTGTATAGAACATTGACCCATAACTCCCAGCATTACCCGTATAGAACATTAACCCATAACTCCCAGTACTAACCTGTATATAACATTGGCCATAACTTCCAGCACTAACCTGTATGAACATTGACCATAACTCCCAGTACTTACCTTTTTAATACATTGACCCATAACTCCCAGTACTAACCCATATAGAACATTGACCCATAACTCCCAGTACTAACCCATATAGAACATTGACCATAACTCCCAGTACTAATCCGTATAGAACATTGACCCATAACTCCCAGTATAACCCGTTATAGAATATTGACCGTAACTCCCAGTACTAATCCGTATAGAACATTGACCCATAACTCCCGTACTAACCGTATAGATATTGACCCGTAACTCCCAGTACTAACCCGTTATAGAACATTGACCCATAACTGCCAGTACTAACCGTATAGAACATTGACCCATAACTCCCAGCACTAACCATATAAAACATTGACCATAACTCCCAGTACTAACCCGTATAGAATATTGACCCGTAACTCCCAGTACTAACCCGTATAGAACATTGACCCATAACTCCCAGTACTAACCTGTATAAACATTGACCCATAACTCCCAGCACTAACCCTATAGAACATTGACCCATAACTCCCAGTACTAACCTGTATAGATATTGACCCGTAACTCCCAGTACTAACCCGTATAGAACACTGACCCAAACTCCCAGTACTAACCTGTATAAACATTGACCCATAACTCTCAGCACTAACCCATATAGAACATTGACCCATAACTCCCAGTACTAACCTGTATATAACATTGACCATAACTTCCAGTACTAACCTGTATAGAACATTGACCATAACTCCCAGTACTAACCTATATAGAACATTGAGTGCTGGGACCATAACTCCCAGCACTAACCTGTATATTACATTGACCATAACTCCAGCATCACCTGTATGAACATGACCATAACACTAGCACTAACCTGTATAGAACATTGACCCATAACTCCCAGCATTAACCCGTATAGAACATTAACCCTAACTCCCAGTACTAACCTGTATATAACATTGGCCATAACTTCCAGCACTAACCTGTTAGTAACATTGACCATAACTCCCAGTACTTAACCTGTATAGAACATTGACCCATAACTCCCAGTACTAACCTGTATAGAACATTGACCCATAACTCCCAGTACTAACCCGTATAGAACATTGACCCTAACTCCCAGTACTAACCTGTATAGAATAATTGACCGTAACTCCCAGAACAACCCGTATAGAAACATTGACCCATAACTCCCAGTACTAACCTGTATAGAAATTGACCGTAACTCCCAGTACTAACCCGTATAGAACATTGACCCATAACTCCCAGTACTAACTGTATAGAACATGACCCATAATCCCAGCACTAACTATGAACATTGACCCATAACTCCCAGAAACTAACCCATATAGAACATTGACCCTAACTCCCAGAACTAACCCGATAGAACATTGACCATAACTCCCAGTACTAACCCATATAGAACATTGACCCATAACTCCCAGTACTAACCTGTAGTATAATATTGACCCTAAACTCCCAGTACTACCCGTATAGAACATTGACCCATAACCCAGCACTAAAACCCTATAGAACATGACCCATAACTCCCAGTACTAACCTCGATAGAACATGATCCATAACTCCCAGCACTAACCCATATAGACATTGACCATAAACTCCCAGTACAACCTGTATAGAACATTGACATAACTTCCAGTACTAACCTGTAATAACACTGACCCATAACTCCCAGTTCTAACCTATAAGAACATGACCATAACTCCACACTAACCTGTATAGAACATTGACCCATAACTCCCAGCATTAACCCGTATAGAACATTAACCCATAACTCCCAGTACTAACCTGTATATAACATTGCCATAACTTCCAGCACTAACCTGTATGTAACATTGACCATAACTCCCAGTATTACCTGTTTAATACATTGACCATAACTCCCAGTACTAACCTGTATATAACATTGACCCATAACTCCCAGTACTAACCCGTATAGAACATTGACCCATAACTCCCAGTACTAAGCCATATAGAACATTTACATAACTCCCAGTATAACCCATATAGAACATTGACCCATAACTCCCAGTACTAAGCCATATAGAACATTTACCCATAACTCCCAGTACTAACCTGTATAGAACATTGACCCATAACTCCCAGTACTAACCCGTATAGAACATTGACCCGAACTCCCAGAACTAACCCGTATAGACATGACCCATAACTCCCAGACAACCTGTATAGAACATTGACCATAACTCCAGCACTAACCCATATAGAACATTGACCCATAACTCCCAGTACTAACCTGTATAGAATATTGACCCGTAACTCCCAGTACTAACCCGTTGTCACGAACGCCAGTTCGCTGGGCACATGATCTGACTAATTAATCGGTATTCGCTGCCACCACTTTAAGTTACGGCCTTAAAGACGCCCCAAAACACACTCTTGACTCTCACTGACTATGCACACCCCTGCCTGGCAGCTAAATGGTTAACACTACACCATTCACTCCAGCAACTAACTGGTTAATTAGCATCAGTCCTTCACAAGCAGTCAGAGTTAATTAGCATTTCCATGCACACTCATTCAAAACACATATAAACTTTCAGAGGCCTAACTGAGTTCTTTTAGGCATCAAAGACAAAACTTATTAAATTTAGATTTAATATTCCAAAAGGTGGACAGTGCATATAATACAAAAATAAAATAAATTGTGTTATAATAAAATGACATACATAAGTACAACAGTTATAGAAATAAAAAGGATAAACTTCTCACAGACCCTACTCACTAGAAGAAGTCCTGTGTCCTGGGGCAGGATGAAACATTGGGTCCATACACACGTTTTTAGCATGTCCCCAAGTATGAACAACATTATTTTGGACTACAAGGACTTTTAACTATTTGTTTGAATACGCCCTCCACATGGAGTTGGAGTGTCCAGGAATGTCCAGATTTACGACTAGCCAAAAGCA
The DNA here is from genome assembly GCA_019447015.1 of Hymenochirus boettgeri. NCBI lineage: Eukaryota > Metazoa > Chordata > Amphibia > Anura > Pipidae > Hymenochirus > Hymenochirus boettgeri. The sequence continues at coordinate 121,257,209 of CM033475.1, read as the reverse complement.
TTCATTCCCCCTCAGTTAGACAGATTCCATATAAATGTAGATATGTACATTGTATTGGGATATTGAACAATATCCTCTCCTTTATTAATTATCAATTCCTCCAATACCAAACATGACCTGTGTGTAATCCATATTTCCCCAGATTTATATCTCACTTGGCAAGGGAATAAGGGCTCCATGTTGGGTATCCTATTAATGGGCATATTATTATATTTACAAATATAACATTGGTTTCTGTCTTACACTTCCAATACCGAAATACATTATTTACATGTATGACTGTCCTTAAAAGACCTCTTAGTACCCACCAGACCCCTAGCTGAAGAAGTCCAGATGCACGTGTCGGCCCCACATTGTCTGAGAAAGGAGATCTGGTTCCATGCTTCACTAATGGTAATATAAACACTAGGACTGTTCAGGGTGGAATGGAATGTTTATTGGTCTTTTCAAGAACCAATACTACTAGTTAACCCATTCTTACAAGTCACTCTACACATTTTCCTGACACCTCCTCTTTAAAATTGGCGCACGGGATGTGACTCAAGGTCACTCCTACTGCGTCCTATATCAGGTGGTTCCGATAGACACGAATCCACCTGCATCCCCTTGGTTCGGTGAATGTAAATCATATTGCTCCATGATGTGATTCCACCTGCACATTTTTACAAAACCACCATCCTCTTTACTGTGGTTATGAGAACTGGGTTTGGGTTCACATGCATTCACCCAGTAAGTAGACTGGTAACCTCTTGATGCTCAGTCTGTACACACTCTGATATAGAGAGCAAACCACCCCACACTACCATCTGTGTGATACTCTGTGTGCTGACAGGTACAGTTCTGTATTTACCACCTGGAGTACATTGATATGTAGGGACTGGACCCGGCCACTCCTAACCTCAGGCATCTGTCCTCCCTCTGACACACTCCCCTGTGGACCAGATCCTCCTTATCCTCAATGCTACCTGTATCCTGTGGTCTAATGTTCCCCATTCCCTGGGTCTAAACTCAGAAAGATACTGGTCACTCTAACCCTTTCCTGCCTTCCTGCTCACCATATCCTGCTTCCCTTTAGACTGGGACAAACCAGGACTGTTTACTGGTAGGTTTTGTCTCAGGGATAGCTACCTTCTTTCCATCTACCTGGGACACTCCTAGGTCTGTAGCTGTCCCTCTTTAACCCTTACTCTTCCTCTCCACCCACCACTGAGGTTGGTACTGGCGCTATACCGCATGCCCACAGCTACCCTCTTCTCCCTCAGTTGAGTGGAAACATCCATTAGGACCCTGCTTTGAGTCCTACCACACTGCCCCACACCACTCCTGCACTAATTCCTGACGCTACCGGACCTCAGGCAGATTGGGCACAGGATCAGGGATCCTACTCTGGAAATCCCTCTCTACTACGGGTACTTTACCCAGAACATCACCCTGGGGATACCTTTCCTCACCTCTACATTCACACATGTAGACAATACTGGTTCTGGCCTGACTGACACCCTCTCTGGTCTCTCAGCCCTCCCTCCCAGCTACTGTGACAATCCCTACCTACAGTACTATACCTGACTCTACCAGAGAGTGAACTGGGGGATCCCCTCTCTCTCTCCATTCACACAGTTAGACAATACGGTTCTGGCACTGACAGACATCTGCTCTGGTCTATCAGCCCTCCCTCCCAGTTACCTGTTCCCTTTCTGATTGCAGTGGGTGGTCACACTCCAGCGCGGTGGACCTAGGTGAGACCGGATCATTTGGCACAAAAGCAGGACCATTTCCCCAAATCATTCCCACATAACACATTGACAGGAATTTCATTAGATATCCCCACTTCCCTCAGGACCTCTCCCCACACCCCAATCCAAGTAAACATTAGCCAAGGCACCCGTGGATGACTCCCACCCATCCCTTTACCAATAAAGTCTTCCCAGGAATAATGTCCCCAAGTAATCAATCTCTGGACGCACCAGAGACAGTTAGCTCCTGAGTCCCGTAACCCCTGGGTAACTTTATCTCCACAGTCACAGTCTGCATTGATGACATAATCTCTGTCTTACCAGATACGAGCATTACCACAGGATTGACTGGTGACACTGGTCCCTTCTCTGGACAGGAAGCTCTTACATGTCCGTCTGGTTACATATAAACATCTGCGTGGTCTCCATGGTTTACGCTCACACTGGGCCTTTCAGACAAATTCTCACCCGCCTTGACATTCTGCGGTGCGGCTTCCGTGGTGACGATCCTCCAGCTTGGTGATCTTTGACGTTGGGCCTTTTGGATATGTTGGCACCCTGTTGGCTGCATGGTGTCTGCGCACTTCTTGCTGACTTTTTGCGCTTGTTTTTGGCTCCCGATCCAATACAACTGTTGGACTCTCAGGAACATATATTAGGAAAATGATCATTACCATAAGATCCTCCAGTCCTCCCAAATTGGTAACTGACAGTCCTTTAATCCACTGGCGAAAACTGGTTCTCAGATTACTCAAAAACATCTGAGTAGCTGTAAGTGGGACCTCTCTGCATGCTCTAAACTTTTTGCGATACACCCTCTGGCGTGAGGTTAAACTTCTTAATCAGAAGCCGTTTCAAAGCCCCATAGTCCCCATCAAGACTGCTGGTGGTAGTTCAACGGCATCTAAGGCTTTGCTTTAATCACAGTGTCAAGTATCTTGCCCACTGCTCCTGCGGCAATGTACTGTGTCTGTAGCACTTTTCAAAACTTAACCAAAAAGTGTCCAAATTGCATCATTGTCCATGACAGAAACTGGGGTGAACCATGCAAGCAAACGGACCCTCTCTGGACTCACTGGACTGTGGGAGACTGGGTCTGGTGCTGGAGCTTTGTAACTCCAGTTGAAATGCACGGTCTGCTGCCGTCAGCTGCTGCGGCTTCCATTTCACGCTGGGCTTGCCGTTCAGCTGCTGCGGCTTCCATTCACGCTGGGCTTGCCGTTCAGCTCTCTCAGCTGCTGCTTGCCTCCCTCTCCTGATGCTGCAAGATCAATTGAAGACGTAGCTGGGGGTCATCTGAACCCAACAATTGTAATCCTTTTGCAGGGAAGAATTACCGTCTTCCTGCACTGGGTATTCTCATGCTGAGAAAATCCAAGGTTAAAAGTCCTTTCTGGGATAGCTAAATCCAATCGCTTCCCGACTCAGTTGTGTAGTTCTGCTGACTCCGGTCACTCTCCACAATGCCCTTATCGCAGCTCCTTGGACTTGTCCAGGACATCAATACTTTCCCTCACAGAGATTGATCAGACCTCTTGGTTTGTCTCTTGTAAAAGGTGCCATCCTCAGCTAACCTTGCCAAATAAAATAGACGAAAAAAAAAGAAGGAAGGGAAAAACTGTTGTACGTATGTCTTTTAAAAAAAAATGCACGACGTGGTCTTTGAAGACTGATACCCTCGCAAGGATACAGTTCTTTAGTACAAGGTTTAAATAACTTAATCCAAGACTAATGCTCTAATAAAAAAAATTTATCCCACCCCTGCCAGCCAATTGTCACGAACGCCAGTTCGCTGGGCACATGATCTGACTAATTAATCGGTATTCGCTGGCCACCACTTTAAGTTACGGCCTTAAAGACGGCCCCAAAAACACACTCTTGACTCTCACTGACTATGCACACCCCTGTCCTGGCAGCTAAATGGTTAACACTACACCATTCACTCCAGAACTAACTGGTTAATTAGCATCAGTCCTTCACAAGCAGTCAGAGTTAATTAGCATTTACACTGCACACTCCATTCAAACACATATAAACTTATCAGAGGCTAACTGAGTTTTTAGAGCATCAAAGACAAAACTTATTAAATTTTAGATTTAACTATTCCAAAAGTGGGACAGTGCATATAATACAAAAAAAATAAAAATTGTGTTATAATAAAATGACATACAATAAGTACAACAGTTATAGAAAATAAAAAGGAATAAAACTATTCACCAGACCCTACTCACTAGAAGAAGTCCTGTGTCCTGGGGCAGGATGAAACATTGGGTCCATACACACGTTTTTAGCATGTCCCAAGTATGAAACAACATTATTTTGGACTACAGGACTTTTAAAACTATTTGTTGAATACGCCCTCCACATGAGGTGGGAGTGTCCAGGAATGTCCAGATTTACGATAGCCAAAAGCATTCATTCCCCCTCAGTTAGACAGATTCCATATAAATGTAGATTGTACATTGTATTGGGATATTGATCACATATTCCTCTCCTTTATTAATTATCAATTCTCCAATACCAACATGACCTGGTGTTAATCCATATTTCCCAGATATTAATATCTCCCCTTGGCAAGGAATAAGGGCTCCATGGTGTATCCTATTAATGGGCATATTATTATATTTACAAATAACATTGGTTTCTGTCTTACACATTCCAATACCGAAATACAATTATTTTACATGTATGACTGTCCTTAAAATGACCTCTTAGTACCCACCAGACCCCTAGCTGAAGAGAATTCCAGATGCACGGTTCGGCCCCACATGTCTGAGAAAGGAGATCTGGTTCCATGCTTCACTATGGTATAAAACAATAGGACTGTTCCAGGGTGGAATGGAATGTTTATTGGTCCTTTTCAAGAACCAATACTACTAGTTAACCCATTCTTACCAAGTCACTCTACACATTTTCCTGACACCCGTATAGAACATTGACCCATAACTCCCAGTACTAACCTGTATAGAACATTGACCCATAATCCCAGTACTAACCTGTATATAACATTGACCATAACTTCCAGTACTAACCTGTATATAACATTGACCCATAACTCCCAATACTAACCCTATAGAACATTGACCATAACTCCCAGCACTAACCTGTATAGAACATTGACCCATAACTCCCAGTACTAACCTGTATAGAATATGACCCGTAACTCCCAGTACTAACCCGTATAGAACATTGACCCATAACTCCCAGTACTAACCTGTATAGAACATTGACCCATAACTCCCAGCACAACCGTATAGAAAATTGACCCATAACTCCAGTACTAACCTGTTATAGAATATTGGACCCATAACTCCCAGTACTAACTGTATAGAATATGACCCGTAAACTCCCAGTACTACCCGTAAGAACACTGACCCATAACTCCCAGTACTAACCTGTATAAACATTGACCCATAACTCCCAGCACTAACCCAGTATAGAACATTGACCAAACTCCCAGAACTTAACCTGTATATAACATTGACCCATAACTCCAGTACTACCCGTATAGAACATTGACCCATAACTCCAGTACTAACTCGTATAGAACATTGACCCATAATCCCAGTACTAACCCGTATAGAACATTGACCCATAACTCCAGACAACGTATAGACATGACCCAAACTCCCGTACTAACCCGTATAGAACATTGACCCATAACTCCCAGTACTAACCCGTATAGAAACATTGACCCATAACTCCCAGTACTAACCGTATAGAATATTGACCCGTAACTCCCAGTACTAACCCGTATAGAACATTGACCCATAACTCCCAGTACTAACCTGTATAGAACATTGACCCATAACTCCCAGCACTAACCCATATAGAACATTGACCCATAACTCCAGTACTAACCGTATAGAATATTGACCAACTCCCAGATCTAACCGTATAGAACATTCACCCATAACTCCAGTACTAACTGTATAGAACATTCACCCATAACTCCCAGCACTAACCCATATAGAACATTGACCCATAACTCCCAGTCATAACCTGTATATAACATGACCATAACTTCCAGTACTAACCTGTATATAACATTGACCCATAACTCCCAGTACTAACCTATATAGAACATTGACCATAACTCCCAGCACTAACGTATATAACATTGACCATAACTCCCAGCACTAACCTGTATGTAACATTGACCATAACTCCCAGTACTTACCGTTTATACATTGACCCATAAACTCCAGTACTAACCCGTATAGAACATTGACCCATAACTCCCAGTAATAACCCATATAGAACATTGACCCATAACTCCCAGTACTAATCAGTATATAGAACATTGACCCATAACTCCCAGTACTAACCTGTATAGAATATTGACCCGTAACTCCCAGTACTAATCCGTATAGAACATTGACCCATAACTCCCAGTACTAACCCGTATAGAATATTGACCCGTAACTCCCAGTACTAACCCGTATAGAACATGACCAATAACTGCCAGTACTAACCTGTATAGAACATTGACCCCACTCCACCACTAACCCATATAGAACATTGACCCATAACTCCCAGTACTAACCCGTATAGAATATTGACCCGTAACTCCCAGTACTAACCGTATAGAAAATGACCCATAACTCCCAGTACTAACCTGTATAGAACATTGACCCATAACTCCCAGCACTAACCCATATAGAACATTGACCCATAACTCCCAGTACTAACCTGTATAGAATATTGACCCGTAACTCCCAGTACTAACCCGTATAGAACACTGACCCATAACTCCCAGTACTAACCTGTATAAAACATTGACCATAACTCCCAGCACTAACCCATATAGAACATTGACCATAACTCCCAGTACTAACCTGTATATAACATTGACCATAACTTCCAGTACTTACCTGTATATAACATTGACCCATAACTCCCAGTACTAACCTATATAGAACACTGAGTGCTGGGACCATAACTCCAGCACTAACACTGTTATAACATTGACCATAACTCCCAGCACAACCTGTATGGAACCTTGACCCTAACTCCCAGCACTAACCTGTATAGACATTGACCCAAACTCCCAGCATAACCCGATATAGAAACATTAACCCATAACTCCCAGTACTAACCTGTATAAACATGGCCATAACTTCCAGCACAACATGTGTAACATTGACCATAACTCCCAGTACTTACCTGTTTACTACATTGACCCATAACTCCCAGTACTAACCTGTATATAACATTGACCCATAACTCCCAGTACTAACCCGTATAGAACATTGACCCATAACTCCCAGTACTAACCTGTATAGATATGACCGTAACTCCCAGAACTAAACCCGTATGAACATGACATAACTCCACAGTACTAACCGTATAGAATATTGACCGTAACTCCAGTACTACCCGTATAGAACATTGACCCATAACTCCCAGTACTAACCTGTTAGAACATTGACCCATAACTCCCAGCACTAACCCATATAGAACATTGACCCATAACTCCCAGTACTAACCCATATAGAACATTGACCCATAACTCCCAGCACTAACCCGTATAGAACATTGACCATAACTCCCAGTACTAAACTGTATAGAACATTGACCCATAACTCCCAGCACTAACCATATAGACATTGACCCATAACTCCAGTACTAACCGTATAACATATTGACCGTAACTCCCATCAGTACTACCCATAGAACATGACCCATAACTCCCAGCACTAACCCATATCATATAGAACATGACCCATAACTCCCAGTACTAACCTGTATAGAACATGATCCATAACTCCCAGCACTAACCCATATAGAACATTGACCCATAACTCCCAGTACTAACCTGTATAGAAACATTGACCATAACTTCCAGTACTAACCTGTATAACATTGACCCATAATCCCAGTTCTAACCTATATAGAACATTGACCATAACTCCCAGCACTAACCTGTATAGAACATTGACCCATAACTCCCAGCATTAACCCGATAGAACATTAACCCATAACTCCAGTACTAACCTGTATATAACATTGGCCATAACTTCCAGCACTAACCTGTATGTAACATTGACCATAACTCCCAGTACTTACCTGTTTAAACATTGACCCATAACTCCCAGTACTAAAATGTAAACATTGACCCATAACTCCCAGTACTAACCCGTATAGAACATTGACCCATAACTCCCAGTACTAAGCCATATAGAACATTTACCCATAACTCCCCGTACTAACCCATATAGGACATTGACCATAACTCCCAGTACTAAGCCATATAGAACATTTACCCATAACTCCCAGTACTAAACCGTATAGAACATTGACCCATAACTCCCAGTACTAACCCGTATAGAATATTGACCAGTAACTCCCAGAACTAACCCGTATAGAACATTGACCCATAACAGTACTAACTGTATAGAACATTGACCATAACTCCAGCACTAACCCTATAGAACATTGACCATAACTCCCAGTACTAACCTGATAGAATATTGACCCGTAACTCCCAGTACTAACACGTATAGAACATTGACCCATAAACTCCCAGTACTAACCTGTATTAGAACATTGACCATAACTCCCAGTCACTAACCTGTATATAACATGGACATAACTTCCAGTAATAACCTTGTATTAACAATTGACCCCATAACTCCCAATACTAACCTATATAGAACATGACCATAACTCCCAGCACTAACCTGTATAGAACAATTGACCATAACTCCAGTACTAACCGTATAGAATATTGACCCGTAAATCCCAGTACTAACCCGTATAGAACATTGACCCATAATCCCAGTACTAACTGTATAGAAATTGACCATAACTCCCAGCAAACCCTATAGAACATTGACCCACAACTCCAGAACTAACCCATATAGAACATTACCATAACTCCCAGCACTAACCCATATAGAACATTGACCCATAACTCCCAGTACTAACCTGTATAGAACATTGACCATAACTCCAGCACTAACCCATATAGAACATTGACCCATAACTCCCAGTACTAACCTGTATAGAATATTGACCCGTAACTCCCAGTACTAACCGTTATAGAACATTGACCCATAACTCCCAGCACTAACCATATAGAACATTGACCCATAACTCCAGTACTAACCTGTATAAACATTGATCCATAACTCCCAGCACTAACCATATAGAACATTGACCCATAACTCCCGTACTAACCTGTATAGAACATTGACCATAACTTCCAGTACTAACCTGTATATAACATTGACCCATAACTCCCAGTTATAACTATATAGAACATTGACCATTAACTCCCAGCACTAACCTGTATAGAACATTGACCCATAACTCCCAGCATTAACCCGTATAGAACATTAACCCATAACTCCCAGTACTAACCTGTATATAACATGGCCAATTCCAGCACTAACCTGTATGTAACATTGACCATAACTCCCAGTACTTACCTGTTTAATACATTGACCCATAACTCCCAGTACTAACCTGTATATAACATTGACCCAACTCCCAGTACTAACCCGTATAGAACATTGACCCATAACTCCCAGTACTAAGCCATATAGAACTTACCCATAACTCCCAGTACTAACCCATATAGAACATTGACCATAACTCCCCAGTACTAAGCCATATAGAACATTTACCCATAACTCCCAGTACTAACCATATAGAACATTGACCATAACTCCCGTACTAACCCGTATAGAATATGACGTAACTCCGAACTAACCCGTATAGAACTGACCCATAACCCAGTACTAACCTGTAAGAACATTGACCCATAACTCCCAGCACTAACCATATAGAACATTGACCCATAACTCCCAGTACTAACCTGTATAGAATATTGACCCGTAACTCCCAGTACTAACCCGTATAGAACATTGACCCATAACTCCCAGTACTGAACGTATAGACCCATGACCCATAACTCCCAGTACTAACCTGTATAAAACATTGACCATAACTTCCAGTACTAACTGTATATAACATTGACCCATAACTCCCAATACTAACCTATATAGAACATTGACCATAACTCCCAGCACTAACCCGTATAGAACATTGACCCATAACTCCCAGTACTAACCTGTATAGAATATGACCCGTAACTCCCAGTACTAACCCGTATAGAACATTGACCCATAACTCCCAGTACTAACCATGTATAGAACATTGACCCATAACTCCCAGCACTAACCCATATAGAACATTGACCCATAACTCCCAGTACTAACCTGTATAGAATATTGACCCGTAACTCCCAGTACTAACCCGTATAGAACACTGACCCATAACTCCCAGTATAACCTGTATAAAACATTGACCCATAACTCCCAGCACTAACCCATATAGAACATTGACCCATAACTCCCAGTACTAACCTGTATATAACATTGACCCGTAACTCCAGTACTAACCTGTATATAACATTGACCCATAACTCCCAGTACTAACCTATATAGAACATTTGTGCTGGGACCATAACTCCCAGCACTAACCTGTAATTACATTGACCATAACTCCCAGCAATACCGTATGGAACATTGACCATAACTCCCAGCACTAACCTGTATAGAACATGACCCTAACTCCAGCATAACCCGTATAGAACATAACCCATAACTCCCAGTACTAACTGTATATAACATTGGCCATAACTTCAGCACTAACCTGTATGTAACATTGACCATAACTCCCGTAATACCGTTTAATACATGACCCAAACTCCCAGTACTAACCTGTATATAACGTTGACCATAAACTCCCAGTACTAACCCGTATAGAACATTGACCCATAATCCCAATATAACCTGTATGAATATTGACCCGAACTCCCAGAACTACCCGTATGAACATTGACCCAAACTCCCCCCAGTCTTAACCTGTATAGAATATTGACCCGTAACTCCCAGTACTAACCCGTATAGAACATTGACCCATAACTCCCAGTACTAACCTGTATAGAACATTGACCCATAACTCCCAGCACTAACCCATATAGAACATTGACCCATAACTCCCAGACTAACCGTATAGAACATTGACCCATAATCCCAGTACTAACCTGATAGAACATTGACCCATAACTCCCAGCACAACCATATAGAACATTGACCCATAACTCCCAGTACTAACCTGTATAGAATATTGACCCGTACTCCCAGTACAACCGTATAGAACATTGACCATAACTCCCAGACTAACCTATATAGAAACATTGACCCATAACTCCAGTACTAACCCTGTTGAACATTGACCCATAACTCCAGCACTAACCCATAAGAACATGACCATAACTCACCAGTACTAACCATGGTATAGAACATTGACCATAACTCCCAGAGTACTAACCTGTATATACATTGACCCATAACTCCAGTTCTAACCTATATAGAACATTGACCATAACTCCCAGCACAACCTGTATAGAACATTGACCCATAACTCCAGCATTAACCAGTAGAAACATTAACCCATAACTCCCAGTACTAACCTGTATAGAACATTGGCCATAACTTCCAGCACTAACCGTATGTAACATTGACCATAACTCCCAGCACTTACCTGTTTAATACATTGACCCATAACTCCCAGTACTAACCTGTAAATAAACATTGGACCCATAAACTCCAGTACTAACCGTATAGAAAATTGACCCATAACTCCCAATACTAACCCGTATAGAACATTGACCCATAACTCCCAGTACTAACCAGTATATAGAACATTGACCCATACTCCCAGTACTAAGCCAGATAGAAACATTTTACCCATAACTCCCAGTATACTAACCCGTATAGAACATTGACCCATAACTCCCAGTACAACCCGTAGGGAATATTGACCCGAACTCCCAGAATAACCGTATAGAACATTGACCAAACTCCCAGTACTAACCCGTATAGAACATTGACCCGTAACTCCCAGTACTAACCCGTATAGAACATTGACCCATAAATCCCAGTACTAACCCGTATATAACATTGACCATAACTTCCAGTACTAACCTGTATATAACATTGACCCATAACTCCCAATACTAACCTATATAGAACATTGACCATAACTCCCAGCACTAACCTGTATGGAACATTGACCATAACTCCCAGCATTAACCCGTATAGAACATTAACCCATAACTCCCAGTACTAACCTGTATATAACATTGGCCATAACTTCCAGCGCTAACCTATATGTAACATTGACCATAACTCCCAGTACTAACCTGTATAGAACATTGACCATAAGTATAGTATAATATAGTTTAGTATAGTATGTAGTATGTAAGTTTAACTTCAGTGGTGGGGAAGATCCTGCAAAGTTTAATAAGGGAACATATTCTAGAGTATGTTTCAAGGACTGACATTATAAGTAGTAACCAACATGGATTTAGGAGGAATAGATCTTGTCAAACTAACTTGCTTGGCTTTTATGAGGAAAAGTAGAAATTTAAACTGTGGCATAGCAGTATATGTAGTATACTTGGATTTTGCAAAGGCTTTTGATACAGTCCCCCATAGGCGACTAATGTATAAGCTAAGGTCTGTTGTTCTGGGGAGTCACATTTGTACATGGATAGAAAACTGGTTAATGAATAGGATGCAGAGAGTAGTTGTTAATGGGGCTTCATCATTATGGACTAAAGTGCTAAATGGGGTGCCACAGGGTTCTGTGTTGGAGCTGCTTCTATTTAATTTATTTATTAATGATTTGGAAGTGGGTATTGTCAGCAAGGTTTCTGTGTTTACTGATAACACAAAACTTTGTCGACCATTTAAAACTTCAGAGGATGTGCAATCGTTGCAGGGGGATCTTGGAGTTTTGGTGGATAACAAACTTAAAGGAAGCAAGCAGTACCAGGTGGCAACAGCCAGAGCCAGCATGGTATTGTCTTGTATAAAGAGAGGTATGGATTCAAGGGAGGAAAATGTAATTCTCACAAAGCATTGGTAAGGCCTCATTTGGAATATGCAGTGCAATCTTGGAATCCTATGTACAAAAGGGACATCTTTGAAATGGAAAGGGTTCAGAGAAGGGCAACTACATTAATAAGGGGATTGGGGGAGCTTGAAAATGAAGAGAGACTGGAAAAGTTACAATTATGTATGCTGGAGAAAAGGCGCTTGCGTGGGGATATGATTACTGTGTATCAATACATTAACGGGCCATACAATAAATTATCTGGGGCATTGTTCACCAATAGAACATGTCAAAGGACGCGTGGACATCCCTTAAGACTTGAAGAAAAAAGGTTTAGGCTTCAAGCTCGGAAAGGGTTTTTCACTGTGAGAACGGTAAAGCTTTGGAACTGTCTTCCAGTGAACGTTGTTATGGTAACTTGACAAGTTAGCTTGACAAAGGACCTGGGTGGTCCGAAACGTTGCTGGTTCAGTTCTGTGATAATATAGCCATGCAATGGCAAAAAATGTAATCAGACTTTTAAAGGAATTTGAAATAAATGATATGTTTTATGAGTGCTGCTCACTTGGAATTTTTCTGAAGGAATTTTATTCCCCTTCATAAATTTGGTGGGTTTTTTTTTGCCTACCTCTGGATCAACAGTTAGGCAGAAAATGAGGATATTGCTAGATGGGTTGGACTGGATGGACATATGTCTTTATTCAACCTCAAATACTATAATATACTAGACTAGATTGTAAGCTCTACAGGGCAGGGACCTCCTTTCCTCTTGTGGCACTTCTATTTATATAATTTATATATTTATGTACTGAATTATCTATGTATTTTTTCTCCTTGTATGACCTTATTGTATTTCGTTACTGTACAGTGCTGCGTCCCCAAGTGGCGCTTTATAATTAAACTATACATACATACATACATTCTACATACATATATACATACATACATACAGACACACTGAGCATGCCAAAGCCACCAAAAAGGGAATAGAAATCATTTTAGAATTTCTGTACAGAAATCTCATAGAATTGCACTGGGCTCATCATTTCAAAATCTAGGACAATGGAAATTATCCCAGGGAATGATGTTCTTATAATGACGGGGAAGGCAGGAGCACATGAATTAGAGAGGTTGATATGACGGAGAAGGTGATGCATGACGGAGAGAGGGACGCATGGCGAAGAGAGGAACACATGAAGTAAAGATCGACGCGTGACAGAGAGAGGGACGCATGAGGGAGAGGGGGACACCTGATGGAGAGAGGGATGCATGACAGTGAGAGGGAAACATGAATTAGAGAGGGTCGCATGACAAAGAAAGGGACGCATGGCGAAGTAGGTGATACATGACGAAGAGAGGAACACATAACGAAGAGAGGAACACATGAAGTAGAGAGCGACACATGATGGAGAGAAGGATGCATGACGTAGAGAGGGGGACGCCTGATGGAGAGAGGGATGCATGACAGAGAGGGAAACGTGAATTAGAGAGGGTCGCATGACGAAGAAAGGGACGCATGGCGAAGGTGATACATGACGAAGAGAGGGACACATGATGAAGAGAGGAACACATGAAGTAGAGAGCGATGCATGATGGAGAGGGGGACGCATGACAGAGAGAGGGAAGCATGACGAAGAGAGAGACACATGAAGTAGAGAGGAAGGCATGAAGGAGAGAGGGACGTATATTGAATCAGAATTTAACTCCATAAAACTGCCCAGCAGCTCTGGGTTAATGAACCAAATAGAGTTTCTACTGCGTTGGGTTTTATTGAATGTTTTATTCTATGGGAAAGTAAAGCTACAATATGACCCTGATATTAATACAAACAAGTCTCGTACAATGTAGTCTCCCCTTTGCATTGAGAGCTGTTTTTACTGATGTTTGGAGCAAATAAAGTAAGATCCTTATTGAAAGGGAGAGCTGTCTAACATATATGGATGCTGGTGAGGTGATGTGAGGCCCTCTGACGTGCACCGCTACCAAGAAGCTGGTTTGGCAAAAATAACGAGGGCCGATATTAAGTATTTGTTTCACGTGTTGTTCAGTAGCCACCATTAAAAACCCACAACGATTAATCTGCATGTAACTTCTTTGACTGCCTCGTTAAAGTCCACGTTTCCCCACAGTCGCCACAAGTAAAGTCACGCTGACGGATATTACATCAAGTTACTGACAATGTCCTGTTGGTGTTATCCGCCATTATAAAATCTTTATAGCTTCTCATTCCATGGTGAGTCTCCTGTATCTAATCATTAATCCAAATTCACATTATTACGGATAGTTAAACAATTGTCACTACAATGTACGTGTCATTTTATCTCATTAAGAAGCGTTTACTCTGATGGCTGCTTACAGGAGATGGTGCGAGTCTGAGACCCCTGCAGTGGGTGGGACCAGAGTAGTTTGGGGAGAGGGACATGGAGTCTAATAAAACTCTGACATCCTATGGTTAAAGGAACCATTAATCCAAATTCACATTATTACGGATAGTTAAACAATTGTCACTACAATGTACGTGTCATTTTATCTCATTAAGAAGCGTTTACTCTGATGGCTGCTTACAGGAGATGTGCGAGTCTGAGACCCCTGCAGTGGGTGGGACCAAGTAGTTTGGGGAGAGGGACATGGAGTCTAATAAAACTCTGACATCCTATGGTTAAAGGAACCAGGGTTTTTTAAAGCTACAGTTATGTAACAGACCTCCTTTTTCTTGTATTTATAACATTTACCATTCCTTTCTGGATTCTTGGTTAAATGTTTTGCTACTGCTAATTCTGGTCTGTCCATTTCACCCATTGTGGTCTATGCGCCATCTCTAGTCCCTACAGCCTGTCAGGCCACACAGAGAGATTTACCTACAGGCCAATCAGCACAGGGAGTACAGGAGGAGGATGTACAGTTGGTTAATGGAGGTGCGTGTACAGTGTGTACACATTTGTACGTTTCTGTGTATGTGACACTTTTATAAATGTAAATGGTGGAGATACAAAGGCAAGGAAGAGACCAACTGTACTGTTATATTGTTATTTATGATTTGTCAGGTGCAGAACAATGTGACACCAGGAACAGCACAGAAGAAGTGGAGCTATTACAGGCCACAATAGTCACAGATTCTTCCAGTTCCCTCTCAGTTAATTTACCTTTCTGAGCGATCACAAATCTGGAATCTGCCTAGAAATCTTCTAAATCTTCTCTGGATGGGAGTGTTCTAGAGATTTCAAGGGTAACTCGATTGAAATGGTTTGATAACCCAACACATATAGCAACACCTTTCTAACCCTGAGAGGAATCTGTGCTATGTAACCGTGGTCTGGGGTTTTCTTGTTTGTAGCATCTGTAGATTGGCATTTGAATAAAATCCATTTTTATTGCATTCGCAATACATTATTGGTCCGTAGAGTGTCCTGATAAGGCTGTGTACATGGTCCTATATATCGGCATAATCAACCATCACAACCCAAACTTCAGTAAATATTTTGGTAGATTAGGATGAATTATTGGCTGTAATTTCTTGGGGATGGATGGATGAATATTATACTATTCACCAGTGCCAGTTTGTTAAAAATTTTACCAGTGTTGTTGTACCAAGCATTTTAGAATTATAGCAGAATGTTGATAAAAGCTGTGCTATGAGTAGGTGCTGTGCTGATTTGTGTTGGCGGCAGCAGTGAGAGAGGGGGTAGGTCCAAATCCTGCATCAGGGCCCATGAGACTGTCGCTACACCCCTGATATCAGGCACTCTGCTAATTGCCATTATAGATTTATAACACTTGGTAAACGTGACAGCAAACACAAGTATGATGTCACGTTTCATCTATGTTTATCCATGATTAGGCGGTGGAGCCCCAAAATGTGTCCCATGATGTCATAATGGATATTTCAGGACTGCATGTTAAGGAAGTCCAGTTCAGTCTTTGTGTCCCAGGTGAGAAATCACAGTAAAATAGACATTTCCACTGGCATGACATTGTCATTAACCATTACACAGACTCCAGTCTTTATAAAATGGGGGTTCTGCGTTTTTGTGACTGATTTCTACGAGGAATCCCAGAGGACATGTAAGACTTTAATCTCGAGTGTACAACCTGTTAGCGGTAATGTCTGATAACAAGCCTTTATAGCGACCAGAAAAATGGATGCTAGTGTCACTTTTTTTTTTAAAGGTGATGCTGGTTAAAAATCTTCGCTGCCTTCAAAAATCCAATACCTACCGGCATTTCCATACTGACCAATATCATCACATCAATGCCAATGGTATAGAAATACCTAGTGCTAGGTTTTCTACCACCAGGTAAATACTAATAACCAACTATATATACTGTATATATGGCCCGATCGGTGAGACTCACTTAATTACACGTTCTCCCAAAGTGAATAGAGATAGACAGACAGACATAGCAAAGGTACACAGGATCGAGCGCTCCCTACACTACAGCAAAAATAGTTTTGGGGGTGGACATGCCTTTTAAGTACTAAACTCCAGCACCAATGTATCAGTTTCTGTATGAACACTCACTCCTGGCTTGCAGATTGTAAGTACTGTTACAAAGTTGATATCTGCCTTAAATAAATTTTCCATTCTGTTCAGTGGATTGAAGTAAATACAGAGTAATTACATGAAGTTCCCAAGGAGCTCAATCCTGGGTGGAGGCACGCCAATTCGTTATTTCTGCTCTCTCATATAGCGGAGAGACTGGACTCTAGTAGCGCCAATCCAAAATATATATATATATATTAGCAAAAGTGTGCCCGTTGGTGCACAATGGAAATTATGTGAGTGTATGTTTTGCTACGTGTGGATATAGTGGATATAGAATCTTTACACAGGTATATTTTAAACTGTTACTCAGACAGTCACCAGCTTCCAGAGGAACCAAATAGGATAATCCTGCAGGTCTGAGAGTAGACCCAGGCAATCCCGCCACACTGTGTGGTTCAAACTTAACATCATAGGTTATAGCATATATTATAACAGAAGGTACCTCACAGCGTCGTATTATTATAATAGCATTGCCCTAATAATCTAATGTATAAAAAAACATTTCTCATTCCTAGTTTACCTAAAGTAATAGATTTATCCTTTATATACTCTTTTATACAGATCTAATTGAAAAAAATTGCTTTAGAGCAATTTTTAATAACTGATAACTGCTTTTTATTTCAGTATTGCAATAAATCCTTGGAATACCTGCCTGGCTTTACCACAAAGCAAAAGGCTAAGGACTTGCAAACGAGGACCTTCATCCCAACCATTAATACACAATATATAGAAAATTGGGCTGTTGTACATCCATATTAAAGTGCAACTAGAGACCAAAAATATAATACATAAAAAATATAATCCATTTAATGGGGTAACTAGGGAGTGGACTGATTGGCTAGAACAATTTGAATTGACAGCCACTATTAATGGTTGGATACAAAAAATAGAATTCTAGTGCACAAACAATTCTAATTGCATATTGGCACATTATTCAGCGGACAATAGATATATTGAATAAAGGAGTCTCACGAATACTGGACCCCACTTATGTTAACTCTCACTCTGGTAATAGTAATTATATAAAAGCATATCTGCTCTTGTGTTT
This sequence comes from Hymenochirus boettgeri, assembly GCA_019447015.1. Lineage (NCBI taxonomy): Eukaryota > Metazoa > Chordata > Amphibia > Anura > Pipidae > Hymenochirus > Hymenochirus boettgeri. The sequence continues at coordinate 121,238,973 of CM033475.1, read as the reverse complement.
GGTTAAAGGAGAATGAAACCCAAATTATTACATTCCAGAATCTGAAAATATCTCTAAATCCCACTACAGTAAATAACCCCCTGAAGAAATAACTGTATGTATGTACAGTGGCTGGCGACAACCCTGACCTCAGTCATATGCTCCATTGCCTGATCTGTCCTATAACAGGAATGGATAGAGGCTACTAGTGGGTGTATCCAACTGTAACAAGTTCCTGCAGTAGCTTAGAACTGGGCATGTGCAAAGAACATAATGGTCAGTGACCACAGTGTGCGATACTAGAATGCTGGGAAATGAAACACAAACCCCATGTTAGAAAGGTAAATTTCCCAACAAGCATATCAAAATGAGAGGTGAGACACATATTTCTGATTTTATTTTAAAGAGCTCAACCTTCTGGTTCAATGTTTTTCTGAGGCTTTAGTTGTCCTTTAACCAAAACCTTTCAGTAACATGTTAGCAGTAAAATCCCTGATAGAATTGTTAGGAGAAAAAAACCCAGTAACACATTTGACTCTATTTCACTATGAACAAAATCTCTCCATATCCTTATACTTTAGTACAAGGACTCAGATTAACAGCATATAATTATGGGATGGAAACCTCCCACTTACCTCACATTAAGGGTCCTATTTAGAAAACAACAGAGATTCTTATTTTCCACCAATGTTGGATTTTCCAGATAAAATAGATTCAAGCAATTTCCAATGATAAACACAATAAATAAACACAAGAATGTTCTCCAATAAATTACATCCTATATGTGACCTATCTCTTAAAATTTAACTGGTTTTATATTTCTTGGATGGGCTGTATTACATATAAATGTTACCCTAAGTTACATAGATGGAAGTTTGCTGATATTTATTCAATTATAAATGTGTATGCTATCACTATGCATCCTTTAATTCAACGTGATGGTGCCTATAAAACCAGACCCATTGTTCTTCTACACAGATCTCTAAGGTTACTATTGATATACTTTCTGTGCCAGCTGGTGTATCAACCAGAGATGCAGGATTCGCCTTAGTCCCAACAGGGTGCAGAGCTGTTTTTCACAGATTGTTTATTTAGAAATAACTAATTGGCAATTGCACAGGGAGATATGCTTCTCTATCTCTTGACTTTAAGAGTTTAAAGACATGTCCATTAAAAAAAATAAAATAAACTACAAACCCTGTCATCTGTCATGACCATTGTTGATGGCACAAAGGCTTTGGAGAACTATAAAGGGCTAGTGCTGGATACAAGAGACAATTTTAATTCATGTAGAGGAGGAGGACACTTCAGAGAATGTTTAAAATATTAAAAAGAGAGGGGTCACCACTAGGATACTCCCTCTGACTAAATAAAAATCAAACAGGGTTATTCAATAAAAGTTATCGTTTAAAATGGTGCTAATTTTGCTCCAACCAATCAGATGTTAGCTTTCAAATATTACATTAGTTCTGATTGGTTGGGGCAAAATTAGCACCATTTTAAACGATAAGAACTTTTATTGAATCTCCCTGAAAATGTCTAAGTCCGGGTATAAAAAAAAAGGCAAAAGGCCATATTTGTAAAAGCGTGTTATCGATAATGTATGACCACGGCCATAAGTTCGGATGTTGAATACCATGCAGTAGTAAAACATCGCAATGGTATTTTATGGGGATCATAAATCTATGATCATGTTATAGGTAATTTACTACTGTTATCATTAATTTACGATAACGATTGGAAATTAATGATCGCTACACCAATTGGAAATTAACGATTGGTTTAATGATTGTTAAAGGCGCAGTATCAAACATTTACATATCAGTAATAGCGCACTGATACTAAAGATTTGTCCAAGCTGCAAAAACCTTCAGAAATGAATGGAACACCGCTTGACTAGGAAGCATAATATGTGGTTTATATGATTAGAATATCCAGTATTAAACCAGTTTATTCAAAGGAAAATCTAGCACATTTAAACATAGAAATCACTTGTTTTTATTTGTGTGTAATATAGTTCTGAAATAATCACAGCATTTTACTTTGTACATTCAATAAAATAGAATATATTTAATGGGATGGTTTCAGTTTTATCTCTATTTAACATATAGCTGTAGGTTTGGAGTTCTTGATGAAGATTGGGTAGTGAGATGAGTGGAGATGTAAGGGTCAGTAACATATCATCTGCGATGTAGAGTATTTTATGCTGATGTAGACCTATCTGGACTTAAATAAATGTTTTTCCTAATTTTCCCTGCAAAGGACTCTACACAAAACGTGTACATTTGCGGAGAAGGAGGGCAACCTTGCCTAGTTCCGTTGTTTATCATAAAATATTTTGTTACATAGGGGAGGCTAGAATGCTAAAACTAAGGAAACATGGAATCTATAGTAAAAGATTACTTCAAATAAGAAGTAACAGCTTAAAGGCTATGTCCACCCCTAAAATAGAATTTTAATATTATGCTCCCCCATGTCCCCCAGCCCCAACCGCATGATTTGTTTTTTTAAAAAGCTCCCCAAACTCTTACTTACCTCCCCTCGATCCTCCGCCGCACTGCCGGCCCTCTGCTTGCGAGAATGCAAGCAGAGGGGCGGGACCGGCAGTCGCGTCTGTGATTGGCTGAGCGGCAGCCACTCACGGACGCGGCTGCCGGTCATTCAGTGCAGCGGAGGAAAGCGGAGAGGTAAGTAAGAGTTTGGGGAGCTTTTTTAAAAAAAAAAACATGCGGTTGGGATGGGGAACTGGAGGGGGGAGCATAATATTAAGGGGGGTTAAGTAGGGGGAGGGATAGTTAGAACGGGAGGGAGAGGGAGGGGAGGAGGAGAGGGAGGGGGAGGGAGGGGGGAGAAGGGCTGCAGCACGCATGGCAGGAATCTCCGGGAGGCCAGGTAGCAGGCAGTGTCCTATATGGACCTGCTAGCCTCCTGGTGGGCAGTTTTTGGAACTTTGGGGGGGGACTACAGGAGAACCAGATGGAGTTGGGATGTGAGGTAAGGATTAAACTACACTACATGGTGTAGTTGGGGGGATTATAGTTTTGGGGGTGGACATGCCCTTTAATCTATCATAATATTTCGATCTTTGCCTGGTTTTAAAATAAAGGGAAAATTAAGTGAAGCATTGTATTTGGTATTAAATGAACAGATATAAAATTATTAAACAATTTGCATATACATCTGTAAAAACCTTATAATAATAATAATACAAGAGGCGACCAGTTTCTGGGGTTTTACCCCAGGCATATTTTTGATAGTGTGTTATAGTTATATTTCTATTCAAAGAAAGTAACTGTTGGGGGGTTATTTTGTAAAGATGGAAAGAATGGAATATTGGTTTACTTTGTCTATTATACTGTAGGTGGAGATATTGGGTTTAGAGGTTGGGGTTGGGGGATTGGGGTTGGAACTGTGGAGTATAAAAACTCTTAAACTCCAAACAGACTTCAAAAGGCTGTTTAACCCAAATAAGACACTGGATACTCCCAGAATAAAAAATTACTTTATTAGATACACACATCTTATATACTGGGGGCGAAGGGTGCACGCACACGGGGGTGTGTGCGCGAGATGCGTGCGCCACGGTTTGCTAGTACATACTAACATGCCCACTTCTGTTGCGTTTTGTGTATGGAACACTTCATCAGAGCCTTGCTATTACAAGAGGTCACTTTCTTTAGACATAAGACTACCTATATACATATATAAAACATATAGAAAAGATATTAATCCTTATAAGACAGGAAAAGTAGAGGTATATTTGGAGCCAATCTAGGTAAATATAAATGACAACCATAAGGACGCAATAAAGAACATACAAAAGAGCATAATATAGTTAACAAAAATGGAACAAAATTGTTACACATTTTAATCATTACAGAATGTATGGATCAATGACCTGTATAAAGAACTATAAACACCCCAATAATGGGTCTACATATTTACGAAGCAGAATATATCCCAGGTATAGTTTAAACCTAAAGGAATACAGGTATCAAGATGAAAAATCCACTCTGCTTCACATTTTAGCAGAAGTGAGACCCTATTGCCCCCTCTAGCTAAACTACCTATCCTTTGGATTCTGTTAGGCCATGATTTAGCTCTTTTGATAAAATGGATGTTATATTGTGTGAGAAGACAGTCAGTTGCTGTTCCAATACTGAAGAGGTATGATCATTCAGGCTTGGACACAAGGGAGGAAGGCATTGAGTTTTTGGCACATTGCGTCCACCTGAGACTCCAGGTCATCTCTTTTAGTAAAGAATATCTCCATTTTCCATGTCTTGGGTTCTTTTTTGTTATAGTATGTCTCTCCGTGACCAGGAGGGTTAGATAAGGTAATGGGAAGCTTAGGGACTAGTGATCCTGGTTAAGTGTCATTTAATATATGCTTAGATTGTAAGCTCTTCAGGGCAGGGCCTATTGTGAATGTATCCATGTTATTATAAAGTGCTATGGAAGATGTAAGTGCTACTGTATATAAATCCAGAATAATAATAATATAGGTTGCAAGAAACAAAAGTGCACTGGGTTAACAAAAACCTTTAACTTTAGGAAAGCTATTTTTATGTTGTTAAAAGTAATCACTCATGCTTATAGGCTGGGGTATTTGTTCCTAGGTAAGGATATTAAGCAGAAGTGGACTGCTTTTAAAAGGGTTTTAAACTATTACATTTCTAAACTGATACCTTAAGGGGGAACAAGTATAAAAAAAAATCAGTTTCTCAGATCTAAAGATAGCTTAGTCCAGTTTTATCTAGACCACTGTTTCTTATCTTTTCAGATTTACTTTTGTCTGGTGATGTGCCGCTGGATTGGAAAAAAGCCAATGTAATACCAATATTCAAAAAAGGTTGTTCACATCAGTGGTAGGGAAGGTGCTGGAAACTTGGTTACGGTATCATATCCTTGATTTTGTCTCCAGAACTGATCTTAGTAGTAGTCAGCATGGATTGATGAAAAATAGATTGTGTCAAATTTACTTGATTTTTAGTGAGTAAAAATTTAGATTCAGGCATAGCAGTAGATGTAGTGTAACTTGGATTTTGCTAAAGGTTTTGATACTGTGCCACGTAGGCAACTAATGTATAAACTGAGAACTGTTGGCCTAGAAGAAAACATTTGTACATTCATAGAGAATTGGTTAGTGGATCACAAACAGAGAGTGGTGGTCAATTGAGCTACATCTATGTGGGATAAAGTTCTAAGTGGAGTGCCTCAGGGTTCTGTACTGGGGCCACTTCCTTTTAATCTGTTTATAAATGACGTAGAAGGGGGCATTGAGAGCAAGGTCTCAGTGTTTGCTGATGACACTAAACTATGCAGAGCTGATTGACCCGAGTATAAACCGAGGTGCAGTTTTCAGGCTATTTTTAAAGTCTGAAAACCTCAGTTTATACTCAAGTATATATGGTAAAAAAGTTCCTCGGAACCCCTGTCAGAACCAAATTTGCCAGTTTCGTTTATCTACATTAACAGTATTTATCACAGAGATCTCAACAAGATAATAGACATATTTACATAAGCATAATATTGAAAAAGACGCATTGATATTTTGCAACCACAACTCATGTGATAAAACGCTTTCAAAATACATGGTTGTAGTTGGCAGCATTAGAAACTACTGATTCCATTGGATATTTTGCATTTACACTATATCACACATTATGATTGCATTTCAGTAATTACACAATGCTTTTTTATAAACGCAATATTATTTAATAGTCACATTGTAAAACAGCCCTTGGCTCAGAAAGAAGGTGCAGTTTTTGTAATTACTATTGTGCCAGCTTTATAAATATAACTATAAGTTTGCTCTATATTTCCTTTGTTCCTGTGTTAAACCTTTTAATTTTCACAATGAACAATGAACAATTTAGAGGCCAAAGTAATAAAAATATCTTTCTTCTTTCAAATAAAATAACTAATCCAACTAACATCATTCACTACATGATGATGACTACATGATGACTATTTTGATGACTACAAAATAATTATTAATACATTTAACAACAGCCAATACTGGTTTGCATTAGTGTGTTCTAATGCTAATGCTTCGTCCCGACCTTTTCCGGACGCTTGAACAGTTGAATTTTTTCACACAGATTGACTGAAACACTGACCTATCAGTCATTTGGGCCGAAAAATTGCATGGTGTGTAGACAACCTAATGGTTCACACACACATACGATTTGTAACCGAGCCACGACCTCCGACCATGATGCATTTGTGCGTCGAATGGCAGTCGAATGCGTTCAATCGGGGTCGTTCATTGATCTGCTTGGCGGGTTGACGATTGACCCCCAACTGAACGTAAACACACATGTGATTCTCGTCCGAAATGCCTGTTCGTCGCACGAATGCGACATGGTTGGGGGTCATGGCTCTGTGCACATATCGTACACTCAGTGCACATATCGTACAAAAACTGGCTTGAATCTACATTACTAATACACAGTGTTGGACTGGACTGTTGGGGGCCCACCAGGAAATCAGAGACCAGAGGCCCACCTGGATGAGTTTAGGGGCCCACCTTACATTTCATTTTTCTATTATTACTCATTTCCATATCTTTCTTACTCTTACTGGCTCCTATTATTTATTATAATACATTCCTTACTGTCCCTTTTGCTCTGTATTTAAATTTTAGCAGTTTTCTCTGTTTTCTTGGGTGACTGGGCTGTGGGCCCACCAGGGGTTTCCCTGGTAACCCTGTGGGCCAGTCTGACACTGCTTATACAGGGAGGGAGAGAGTGCCTGTGCTGGATTTTTCTTTTTTTTGAGACCTTATGTATTATATGGAATAATACGCTACCTACAGAATAATATACGAATATTACTTTACCTCTGAGTTCCCTGACCGGCCTAATGGTCTCGTGCTTTTATATGGTCAGGGAACTCCTCTGTGTAATCTCCTTATATTACACTGTAGGTAGCGTATTATCCCTTATATTAATAATGAACAAATAGTAGGAATAATATATTGTGATTAGATCATATTTTTTCTTGGCTCCTGGCTTGTGTTTTGGAGACCTTTTCCCTCATCTTCTTCCTCTCTCCCCCCTTCTGGATGTCCGTGGAAAGAGGATCTCCATGGGTTTCCTCGATTGACAAATGGAAAGCTTTTCCCTACTAGGTTACATAGACGTCTCTTGATTGACCATACTTACCTGGACTCTCTATACTTAAGTGATGAGAACCTCTGCAGTGCATTCTTTATGGTACACTTTTGGAAGTTTTACTGAATAATGGAATTTGGAATTAATATCATATAAAAAAAATACTATACTTATAAAGCATTGGCTCTCCTTAATATTGACTGACATCGGAGCTTGAAGAATATTTTTTTTTATTTATATCTATAAGCATATGTATTTTCTGAACCCAAAATTAGTGTTTAAAGGAACTGTAAACTTAAAGGGTATGTCCACAGTAAAATTGAACTTTTAATATAAGATCCCCCCTGGGCTCCCAGCCCCAACCGCTATATTTTTTTTTTTAGAAAGCCCCCCAAACTCTACTTACCTCTCCTCTTTCCTCCGCCGCGCTCCCGGCCCTCTGCTTGCAAGGAAATGCAAGCAGAGGGGCGGGACCGGCAGCCGCGTCTGTGATTGGCTGCCGCTCAGCCAATCACAGACCCGGCTGCCGGCAGCTCACTTCGCCGAGGAAAGAGGAGAGGTAAGTAAGAGTTTGGGGAGCTTTCTAAAATAAAAAATATGCGGTTGGGTCTGGGAGACATGGGGGAATACTGCACTGAAGGGGTTTTATGGTAGGGGGAGGGTAGTAGAACGGGAGGGAGAGGGAGGAGAGGAGGGGGAGGGAGGGGGAGAAGGGCTGCAGTACGCATGCAAAATCTACCTGAGGCCAGCTAGCAGGCAGTGTCCTATATGGACCTGCTAGCCTCCTGGTGGGCAGTTTTTGGGACTTTGGGGGGGACTACAGGAGAACCAGATGGAGCTGGGATGTGAGGTAAGGATAAACTACACTACATGGTGGGGCCAGTAGTTGGGGGGGGATTATGTTTTGGGGGGGTGACATGCCCTTTAAAAAACAAGTGTTTGCCAATCGTTTCTATTATTCACAGGAGGGTGAGAACGCTTATTCTCACTTCCCTGTGAATAATAGTTTTGCTCAGGGGACACAACCGAACTTACCTTACCTGGCGCCCGCCTCGCAGGTCCTTCTGATCTGACAGCCGCGCTGTCCTGCTCTCCCGATTGCGCACCTATCTTTTGTAGGTGAGTGGTCGGGAGACGGGCAACGCGGCGGTCAGATCAGAAGGAGCGAGTGGAGCGCCTGGCGAGTTAAGTTCGGCGTGGTCCCCTGAGGAAACTATTATTCACAGGGAGGTGAGAATAAGCGATTGGAAAACACTTTTTTTTTGGTTTACAGTTCCTTTAATATGTATACACTGTTCTTGTTACTTACATGTATTTAGATTGTGGTAACTGTGCCCTCCATGAGAGATCATTATCCCTACCTGGGTCTTATACCATAAGTACAAGCCCCTTTGGGGTTGTATAGTGAAAGGTGTATTTGTAGAAGGAGGCGTTTCCTGGGGCGGACACTTCAGTATGGGTTGGAATGATATTGCGTTCAGTTTACTAGGTTGATTGCCTTTTTTTAAATCTTTGCTACAATATATACAATTTGAGTGCCTTTAGGGGTTTGGGTTCTAAGTCTAAACCTGGTTCTTGTTTATCCCACTCTTTGTGCGTTTCCTATTTCCCTTTTTATTGGGTTTAACCAGGTTCTGCACCCACTTAGATGTGTTCCTGGCAGTAGTGTTTCATTCCCCATTCTCTCTTCTTTTTATTCTTCTAGTACTGACAGACCTCTGGGTCTGTTTATTTGGGTGGGCTTTGTTCTACTAGGCTTAGTGTTGGACACTTCCTAGTGAATCATGATGCTCATATTCAGTAATTTCAAATGGGACATGGACACAATAGAGGCCTTTACTGAAGGCCTGGCGGGCCTGGAAAGCAATTAAGAAAAGAAGATTGTCCAGGAATTTTATCCCTACAAAAAAATAGATTTAGAGATAATAATATATACTAAGTTAAAAAAGTTTGGTGGGAGGTATTAACATTGGAGAAGAACCTGAAACCTAAAATGATACACCAAAGTTCACCCAGGTCATAATTAGAGATGGCCGAACTTTCGAAAGTTCGGTCCGTTTTTGAACTATATGGAAAGTTCAAAAGTTCGAAAACGGATCCATTAAAGTCAATGGGAGTCAAATAGTTGGAAAAGTTCTAAAGAAATACAAATAAAATATTAATGGTAACTTAATGTAAATGGCTGTGGGACCTGGGAAATGGTCTGGGGAACATGTTCTAATATCCAGGCCATTCGAAAATCAATTTTACTCTCACTGGCGCTATTTTCGAGCTCTCGTGTTCGAACATTCAATGTTCGCGCCTAGGTATCATGTACATTTTACTCGCAGATTCGATGCTCGCGTATAGGCTTTAATGGACATTTAACTCGCAGATTCGATGTTCACGCCTAGATACCATGGACATTTTACTTGCAGATTCGATGCTCCAGTATAGGTTTCAACGGACACCTTACTCGCGGATTCGATGCTCGCGTATAGGTATAATAGGCATTTTACTCGCATATTCGAACGGTCAATATTTATCAAGTTCTAGTACATCTCTAGTCATAATTCAGATATGAAAATATCTGCAGATTTCAATACAAATGGTGGATTGCAATCAGCAATCCATCATTTGAACTTATCAAAATGATTAATGAAGAGAAAATACGATTTGGATAAAGTTGGTTGAAGCAGAAGTTAAGAAACTGGCAGTTACAAGTTAAATGATCGTATTGAGACGGATATAAGCTTCTGTCAGGCTTTCTTGGTGCTGAATGTCCTGCTGCTTCTCAATCAAATGATATTGGGAGGTAGGATAATTCAAACCCATCTCCCTACCTCAGGTTCCTTTTCAGTTTTAAAAAGAACATTTTCACAGTGAAGTTATAGAAAAAAAACTTTAACCAATTACAGATCTGTACAGCCTTATATGACCCAGTTCTGAAGATTTGCAAGGCAAAAATAAATGATATGCTAATAAGAAAAGTGGCCAAAATGAAATTGAATTTGTTTGATAACTTCACTCTGGATACTCTAAATGATTTGGAGAGCTGTAATACCTGTGGTATGGCCAATGATTATAAAGGTAGTCAGACTCAATTACAGTCTGATACACCTTAACGGTTTGACCACCTATAGGTGTTGTCCCAAATCACAATTCTTTCCATCTTTGTCTGTGGTTTCCAGTGTTAAGGTTTTTGTAAATATGAGCTCACAAAATTGACTGTCTTGGTTCCTAATTTGAGTAAGGAGGATGCACAGGCACTAGAGGAACTAGCAGGGCCGGATTTCCCACTAGGCCACGGCCTAGGGCGGCACAACCACCAGGGGTGGCAAAATAAAACAAAAAAAATTTTCAAGTTAGGCCGTATTGCATCCCCATATTAAATTTACACAACGCACATTCAGGGTTATTCAATAAAAGTTCTTATCGTTCAAAATGGTGCTAATTTTGCCCCAAACAATCAGATGTTATTTAACATTTGAAAACTTTTATTGAATAACCCTGATTATTTGCACACAACAGAGCCTTACCGGTCTCTGTTAAATGTGCATCGATTGCTGATTTGCTATGGGCAGCCCTTTCCCACTCACAAAGCTCCACTTCAGCCAATGAATTACCGTGTACGGGAGGGGGAGGGGAACAGGAAGTACAAGTTAGCTGGCCTAGGGGAGAAAAAAGTATAAATCCGTCCCTGGGAACTAGGGAACATAATAAATAAACTGGCAGATAAAAGGGGGTGGAGCAGGTGTTTGTAGTGTTTGATGTTGAACATTACCAGAAGGAAACCCCTCAGGACATAGTGGGGGGATAATAGTGGGGGCTAGTAGTCCTACAGGGAATATCTCAAGATTTGTTAATTTAGCCCTTGAACAATTTATATAAAGGACATGTTAGATATCCTGAAATGCCTAGATTCAATTCAAATGAATGAATCAACGATATTAGCGGGCCTTGATGAAGAATTATTATATACCTCTATATATTGGAGATTGGTTTTTTTGGGGGGGTTAAAAGTCATAGGGGAATATCTATCTAGTAGAGAAACTAAAGAGACGATGTACAATGAGCTGCTATCATATAAAGTATGTAAGATTTACATCGGGTTTTCAGATTCAATACAGTGTTTGCGAGATATATTACATTTGGGTTTGCATCAAACACCTAACGTGACTTTTAGTAGTTTAAAGGGTAACTGTGGTCTCCAATTCATCCAAACTAATAAGGATTATATAAAAAGCCTTCCATCACACCTAAATCACATTTCTAGATAAAATTTGTGAGAAGTTTTTGCTAGAAAGGTTTAGCAATATTACTTTCTGCGTGAACACTTCCTGTTTTCAGTCATGTGACCAGGTTGTAGTCATGTGATCAGCTTCTGCCTGCATCAATAGGCTCCCATTCTCAACTGTCAATTTTTTCTCCAGCATTAAGTCTGAGCATGCTTCTCCCCCAGGGCAGAGGGGTGGGGCACAGGTCAGGTGATGTCACACAACCTACTGGAAGCAGGAAATTTGAAAAGTCACCCCAATATAATTTATCACAGCTTCCCACCAGAGATGTGATTTTCGGGTCATTTTAAAGGAAATACTGCAAACTTTCATTTAACCCTAACTTGTTTAGAGACCACAGTTGCCCTTTTATTGCATTTGTTTCATACATTGCACAATATTTTTATGGTAACATTTCATAATATTTATTTACATTAAACTTTTGCCATAAATATCTGTAATAGCAACTCAAAAAGCATATTTATGCTTGCTATGCTTATATTTTAATGCCTTCAGCATATTTACTGGTCTATTCTGCATTGAAAAGAATGTACATTTTAAATTAAAGGGGAAGTTGATTGAAAAGGTTGATTGAAAAAATGTTACCTATGTGAAATCTATTCTACACATTTTTACATTCAATAACCTTTGCTGGGCTTTGTTGTGGTGATTAGTGAACTTCCATTTCTTATCCTGAAATAAATGTTTCTCTTTCTAGGATGCTTAATAAAACTTGCAACAGTATTTGTTGGGTGGGTTAAACATGCTTAGATAGATTGTTGGGTGGGTTAAACATGCTCATTGACCGAGACCATAACCAACCTTATTATAGGTCCTTTTAAAAAGGATGACAATTTTTAAATGCATTATTTGGTGCAGAGACAAACCACAGGTATATCAGATCAAATCGGAAATTTACAATTGTGGCAATGTTCATTAAAGGTGTGATATTGCAAAATAGCGATACTGTGCCTTTATAGATTTGGCCCTTAGTTTTATCATCAAGTGAGAGGGACTGCAATGGGCACAGCATATGCAGGTCTCTACCAAGATGCTTGGGGAAAAGAATCAGATATTATTCTGGGGTTGCTGCATATTTTTATTTTGTGTGCCTACAGAAATGTATCCAAATGTTGAATGTCAATACTTGGAATTTGCATTTCACCTGCCAGTTTGAAAATTAACAAATTCCATTTTTATACCTCTGTATTAAGAAGGTAGGGTGAAGATAACATAAAAGGTATCACGGCCAGTCGGTCAGTTTTTAAAGACAAGATGTAACTGTATATTATTGGCAGACTTCCGAGCATGTGACAGCTGAACTACTTGTGAGATTACCTACAGAATTGGCTTAAGAGGCATAAAAATGCTAGATAGTCTCAGAGAGACAAATCAGTTTGTTGTCAATGGGGTCAAAATCAATACTAACAGTGCCGGACTAAGAGCAACTGGGGCCCGAGATGGTGGACCCCCTTGTTACTATTTTATATAATTAGCTAGCCCCCACCTAACCTATACATTGTGTTTTTTATCAACATAAAATACACAGAAATGGTTTAGTCACCGCCTTGACTGTACTTTCTGCCTATACAGTCAGTGGCGGAGCTACAGATTGCCCCCCGCCACCATCAATATACACATGCAGCACGGTAACAGGCACAGATACTCCCCCCTCTTTGTGCTTATATTCAGATACTGTACTCTTGCTCTTATAATACACACACACACACACACGCAAATGCTTTTTTACACACATGTTCTTATACGCACACATTCATTCACACACATGGGCTCTTCTACAGACATGCCTGCTCTTATACATGTTAATTTATACTTTTACACACAAACATGCATGCGCTCACACACACACACACACACGCATGCTGTTATATGCACACAAATACTCTTATACACACACATACATTCATAATCTTATGCACAACATATACATGCTCCCTCTTATGCACAATACATACATACTCTTATGCACCCACACATACGATGATGTCACAAAGGGGGTGGGGTTATGGGCAGGCCACTACATGTGACATAATTTACGTCACAGAAGAGGCGTGGTTAGGGGGAGCGTGACGTAAATTACATCACAGAAGAAGCGCGCCGAAGAAAAGAAGGCGTTCCGGAGGCAGAGCTGCCAGGTAAGTTCAGGGGACTCCAGTGAGGGGTGGAATGCCTGTATACTGTACATCCATGCACTGTGCACACTGACACAGTAAGACTTTGAGCAGCAGTGCACTATGACCCAGCAGCTATATGCCTGTATTGTACTGCCTGTTTGATTTAGTAGCGTCAGTAAAATACTATTTTACTTTCTAAATCAACCAGCTAATACAATACCGGCAGCTGCAACCAGCACAGGACAGGCAGGGTCCGGGTGTGGAATGTGGAACAATGATTTACTGCACAGTGTGACACTGACCTCTGCTCCCTTGCCTCTGCTCTGCATTTTCCTGAAGCTGTGTGCAGCCGATCACTATCTGCATTTAGAGCTAACATGGGCAATTGAACACAGTGTGAAAACATTAAGCAGACACGGCCCTCTTCATACAAACAGGGAGGTTCAATAAAAGTTCTTATGGTTTAAAATGGTTCTAATTTTGCCCCAACCAATCAGATCTTATTTAACATTTGAAAGCTAACATCTGATTGGTTGGGGCAAAATTAGCACAATAAGAATTTATATTGAATAACCCTGAAAGTTTCTGTTTTTTGAGTCCGGAAATCCCTCCCACTGCACTGTTTTTTTTGTTTGCCCAAATTTTAGAGCCAACACAGGGACATTGCGGGTCAAGACAGTCTCTAAGTGCCGGTACATTTGGGAGCTACGGTTTTGGGCCCCCCAGGTACATGGGCCTGGTCGCAATTGCGACCTTTAAGACCCTGGTACCTACACCAGTGCATACAGTAGTTACAACCCACCATTGAAATCTATAGCTGTCACAGCCAGTATCAGACTGGACATCTATGGACTAACAGGGAATATGATGCCAAATAACTACTAATTTTCTTGGTTTCATACTTTGAAAGTAGCCAGAAGAGAAACTGTTAAATAAATGACATGGCACGTTATATACAGTGGTGACCTCCATGCCTAAAATTATTAGTCTACTACTGAAAATCTCATCTCAGTTATGACTATAAAATGAATAGGATTACCAGACAAGCAGCTCTAAATCAATTTGTGAGATTTACGAGTAATAGATTGTGCCAGAAATATTTAGTTTTTATGAAGAAGCGAGTAAGAAGTTAGATTCAGGAACAGCAGTAGATGTGGTATACTTGGATTTTGCGAAAGCTTTTGATACTGTGCCACATAGGCGATTAATGTATAAACTGAGGACTGGTGGCCTAGAAGAAAACATTTGTTCATGGATAGAGAATTGGTTATTGGATCACATAAGCGGTTATAAGCTATAAGCGGAGTGCCTCATGGTTCTGTACTGGGGCCGCTTCGGTTTAATCTATTCATAAATGACTTAGAAGATGGCACACCCATTTTAGCTGGGGGGGGGGGGTTGCCTTCGTATGGATCAACTGTTAGGTAGGGTTAAAAAGGCGGGTGAAAAGGTTGGACTTGATAGACGTATGCTTTAATTCAACCTCAATTACTATGCTACTGAAGGAAGCTAGGGGTAGTGAGGCGGTGGGCTCACAGATTCAGAGGGTACACGATGCCACACAGACACAAACAACGGTTCTTACCCAGCAATAAAGTTTACTGAACAATAGTAAAAGAGAAATAACTGGGCCAGATTAAAGAGACAGATAAAAAGATAAATCACACATAAACAGCAATACAGCCTAGCCTATAACTAGCCCCTGCTAAACATTTCCCCCACGGTCCGCAAGGCCGCCTGGCCTCCCCTAAATGTTCCTCCCCCCCCCCTTTGTCTTCGGGGTGCACCCTTAAGTATTTCGCAATACTATTTGTAATCCACGGGTAATTTGTTTGTCTCTTTACACAAGGCCTTCCTATTCGTAGTTCCATGCCAAAGGAAGTTTGTCTCTGGCAATGTCTGTAATATACAAAATGTCATCGGTATGCACTATGATGCAGCGAAGCTGCGCTTACAGTACCTTGGGTGCTTTAAGCGGCCTTTACACGCTTCCTTCTGGATCCACAGAACTTTCCACGGCCAAACCGCACAGACAGGAAAATCCCCAAACAGTTCGCTGCGAAGCTGTCCTGAGGTACAGTAGTAAGGAGCCCCAATTCTCTCACAGACTCCACAGAGATCTCCTCTCCTGTCCCAAACGATTCCTCTGGCCTACAGCTCCTACCATGCTCCGCAGACCCCCACCTTCTACTACTTCCTTTTCTTTTTTTCTTGTCTTGTTCCCCTCCCTGGCACTGTAACTTGTTATTTTCCCTTTGCTGCCACCTACTTACTGTATAAGTGCATAATAATAACTAAATACAAATATATTGTAGAACATGGCTCAATATTCCTTACATGCCACTCCACTAAAACATTGGCGTCCCGACAACTTCACCAAATAAACTCATTTGCTGCATAACGCTGAGGGGTAATACCTGCGCTCCAACCTGCGTAGGCCTAAGTTTTCCGTAGTCAGTGCAGGAATTGGGCCCGACTCCTCCCGGGGTGGTAGGGTATTCTCAGGGGTAGCCTCTGCTGCTGCACCATTGGGAGTGGGTGATTCACTAGTCTGTGAGAGAAGTGTAGGAATTACACACCATTCCACATTTCTTGGACTCAGAGGTTTCGAAGATCGCTGCTGTACCCCTCCAGAATTGTCTGTCGGGGGGCAACTCTCTGAGAGACAGGGCCTGAGCATGTTACGAAGTAATCGTCGAATCGGTCCAGTAAAGTTTTCCTTTTGCACATCGTAGACCAGGCCTTCCGGATACACCTGCCTCATCACAATATATGGTAGTGATTCCCAGCGGTCATCCAATTTGTCTACGAGCCGTTTATCACGCACCAATTTTCTGTCACCCGGCATCAATGGAGTAGTCTGCACTGTTTGGCGATCCCTAGTGGGTAGTTGTTGCAACTTCTTTTTGACCAGCCGATATACAGTTGTCAGTTTGTCCTGGTGCTCCTGCACACACGAGTTAACTGTCCTAGGAGATTCCTCCGACAGTGGACTCATTTCAGCAACTTCCTGTCCTGGGCGGCCGAACAGCAGCATATGTGGAGTATAGCCGGTAGTGTTATGAACACGATTATTATATGCCCAGAGTAATTCAGGCAAATACTCAGGCCAGGGTGCGAAGCATCTGTAGGAGCGTCCTGTTGAACCTTTCACAGGCTCCATTTCCCTGTGGATGATATGGTGTCGTCCTTGATTTCTCCATCCCATACAACCGACATAGCTGCTCCATTAACTTTCCTTGAAAACAAGCTCCTTGATCGGAATGAATCCACTTTGGGCACCCATACACCTGTATGAAGTGTTGGCACACCGCGCGAGTGGCTAACTCTGCCGTCTGGTCTTGGGTAGGTACCGCCACAGCGAACTTTGTAAAGTGATCAGTCATCACAAGGCAATATTGGTGTCCACTCACCGACTGACCAATCAAAATATAATCAATCATTAAGATTTCCAACAGTGCCGATGTCTTAATAACTTGACTTGGTGCTCTCTGTTCAGGGGGTTTTGCCAGTTCACATGCTCGGCACTTCTGGCACACTTCACGGATAATCTGCTTCAACTGCGGGCAGTACACGAATCTCTGTATACACTTGTATGTCTTCTCCACACCAAAGTGAGCACCCTTTTCATGCCCCTCGAGGGCCACTCTACGAGCCAGGTTTCTGGGTATCACCATCTGCCACCTCTCCTCAAGATCAGTAGGTAGAAACACCCTCCGGTACATTATTCTATTTCGGATTTGCAGCCGATCCCACTATTGTAACAGCTTCCATCCATCTGAGGACAACTTCGCTCTTCCATTTTGGGCCATATCCCTGACTTCACCCACTGCTTGAGCTTCTTTATTTCTGGATCATCGTCTTGCACCTGAGCCCATTCTTCCTCAGTCTTTCCCAGCAATACCATGCTTCGGGCAGCCACCCCACTTGAGCTTGCCAAGGGTGGCTGCTGTGGCACTCGGCCCAGATCAGGTATTTCAGTCCCTTCATCTTCCTCATCCACCTCATCTGTTGGGGTTTCCCAGGTGACTCTGGACAGGCCATCTGCATTTGCATTATCCTTCCCGGCACAGTACTTGATGGAATAATCAAACTTCGCTAGCCTTGCCATCCATCTTTGTTCTAAGGCGCCCAGCTTTGCATTATGCAGATGCACCAAGGGGTTATTGTCCGTCCTTACTAGGACCTTTGCTCCGGTGAGATACCCAGAGAACTTTTCAGTCATTGCCCATACCAATGCCAACAGTTCGAGAGAGCTCGAGAGCTGTAATTTTCTGGATTGCGTTCAGAATCCCGTAAGGAGCGACTAGCATATGCGATGACTCGTTCTTGCCCATCTTGTTCTTGGGCCAGCACCGCTCCTAACCCATACAGACTTCCATCTGTGTAGAGCATAAATGGTTTGTCATACTGTGCATATGCCAGGATGGGGGCACTGATCAGGGCTCTCTTCAACACATCAAAAGCCTGCTCCTGTGACGACCCCCACGATAATAGGTTGTGTCTTTGGACCCTGAGCGGTCCACTCTCAAGAGCTCATGTAGCGGTCCAGCAATCTTTGCGAAGCCTCTTATAAATCTTCGATAATACCCAGCCAACCCAAGAAACGCCTTTACTTCTCGAAGTGTCTTTGGCTGCGGCCACTTACTCACTGCCTCTATCTTACTCTCTGCAGGACGAACTCCCTCAGCTGATACAACGTGTCCCAGATACTCTAAGCTTGTTTGAAAGAGATGGCACTTCCTCGGTTTGATCTTGAGACCATGGGCACGAAGTCTGCTTAACACTTGCCGCAATCATCTCAAATGTTCTTCAAATGTTGGAGCATGGATTATTACGTCATCTAGGTAAATTAGAATTGACTCAAAATTTAAATCCCCCAGGCAGTGTTCCATCAGGCGTTGAAATGTACCCAGAGAATTGGTTAACCCGAAAGGCATCCTGTTGAACTCATACAACCCCATAGGTAAGATAAAGGCTGTCTTCTGTCTATCCTTCTCTGCCATAGGTACTTGCCAGTAGCCACTTGCCAAGTCCAAGGTTGAGAAATATTTTGCCCTCTGTAATGCCGTCAGAGACTCCTCAATCCTTGTCAGGGGAAAAGCGTCCTTTACCGTGGCGGCGTTTAACTTTCTATAGTCCACGCAAAACCTCAAGGACCCATCCTTCTTCCGTACCAAGACCACAGTCGCCGCCCATGGGCTCTGGGCTCTCTTTGACTACTCCACTATCTAACATTTGAGACAGCATTGCCTTCACCTCTTGGTAGAGAGTGGGCGGAATCTGCCGATACCTTTCCCGAATTGGGGGAGTATCCCCAGTCGGTATTACATGCTCTATAACTGTGGTACAGCCAAAGTCCTCTTCATACCGGGAAAAAGTGGATTGAAACTCCCATACTACTGCTTAGACCTTCTCCAACTGATCGGTAGTAAATTGGTTGGCGTCAATCCTCATTTGCTTCAAGTTCCGCCTGCCATTCCACTTAGACGTGGGCTCTTCCACTGAGTTCTGGTCCACTGCCAGGGTCCAGGCATCATCCTCAATGGCCCGTAGGGCAAATTGTCTGCCTGTGAGTGGTACTCCTTGCAGGACATGTAGCTCAGCCACTTTCACTCCAGCGTGGAAAGTAACTTCATGGTCATGTATGTTGATACACTGGACTACCACATGGCCGTCCATTACTGTCACAATGGTTCTGGCAACCACTGGGCTCCGTCCAGATTCGGATACACCCAGTGGCTCTATGAGCACTTCTACCCCATTCAATTTCCGCCAGCCCCTGACAGGCATTCGTATAATCCTTTCCTGTCATGGGAGTAAGATACAGGCTCTTCCATATGGGGCATACACTGCTCCCACTGGCCAGTATATATGGAAGAGCCTGTATCTTACTCCCAGTGGGAGCAGTGTATGCCCCATATGGAAGAGCCTGTATCTTACTCCCACGACAGGAAAGGATTATACGAAAGAAGGGGTGCTTTTGCAGACATCGCAGGTCCGGATCAGCCTCTGGAATACTCTCTGGGTCGGCTTGTGGGAAGTCGTTTTCTTCCAGTAGCTCGGTCCCTCCTTTGTAAACAGGAGCTGATCTAGCTCTCTCAGGACATTCATCCCCAATACCACGGGGGCTCCACACCAAGCCAGATTCTCTACCAGCACCACTCCCTTCCTGCCGACATCCTGTCCACATAACTGGAGGGAATCCCCAGTTTAACGGCGGCTGTTCTGGATGTAGGCCCCTTTGCGGGCATTGACGGGAACTATGTCCTCTTTCTCGACAAATCCAACACTGTGGGCCCATAGTTCTCCGGTTTCTAGGAGGACCCCATGACTGTGCCTCTTCAGGTGGTGTCTGACCAGCCCAGTGTCTGGGAGAACCCCCTACTCTGGTCTCTGTGACAGTGGGATATCGACCCATTGGAGCGGCACTCCTCTGCCAGTAATCCGGCTGGACTGGGGCCATTGCTGAAACTTGCAACTGTGCCAACTGTTTCTGGATTTCTCCCAGGGATGCACTAAGTGCCTTCACTGTCTCTCGCAGCTCCCTTTCCTCAGAGGGGGTTCTTAGACTTCTTGCAGCCTGCACCTCATGGTGTAAACTCCTTAGGCCTCCTCCTTGTCTCTGGCCACTGCTTCAGCCTGTACCATGTGAAACTGCATCCACCATGATGCGTTCCCTGAGGATCTGGCGGAGGGAGGGACTGCGCAATCCAAGAACAAACTGGTCCCGAAGGATTTGGTCTCCAGTTCCATTGGCTTCTCTTTTCTGTATGTGTTGTGCCCATATCTCTTGAAAAGCATTCACAAACTGGGGAATAGTTTCATCTTCACGCTGGAAGCGAGTGAATAAGCGAGACCTAAGGATGCCAGTGCCGGCTGTTTCTCCGTAGATAGGCTCAAGAATTGAGAGTATGGCCTCCAGAGTCTTCCTCTCCCCTTCCGGGCGTAGCATTACAGTGTGTCTCGCATCCCCTTCCAGGGCGTTCAGCGCCAAGTCGGATTGCAGATATGGAGTCAAATTATACAACCTGAGGGTACTTTTAAGGTAAGTGGCCCAGTCTTCTAGCAGCATGTTCTGGATGTCAAAACATACTAGCTGGTTCAATATTGCTCCTGCGGGCAAACACCTGGTCGGAGCTACTGCCACGGCAGTAGGGGCAATGGGGGCTAAGGCAGGAGCGGCCTCATGACCGGTTGGTACAATAGTAAAAGAGAAATAACTGGGCCAGATTAAACAGACAGATAAAAAGATAAATCACACATAAACAGTAATACAGCCTAGCCTATAACTAGCCCATGCTTAACATTTCCCCACGGTCCACAAGGCCGCCTGGCCTCCCCTAAATGTTCCTCCCCTGTCTTTGTCTTCGGGGTGCACCCTTAAGTATTGCGCAATACTATTTGTAATCCACGGGTAATTTGTTTGTCTCTTTACACAAGGCCTTCCTATTCGTAGTTCCAAGCCAAATGAAGTTTGTCTCTGGCAATGTCTGTAATATACAAAATGTCACCGGTATGCACTATGATGCAGCGAAGCTGCGCTTACAGTACCTTGGGTGCTTTGAGCGGCCTTTACACGCTTCCTTCTGGATCCACAGAACTTTCCACGGCCAAACCGCACAGACAGGAAAATCCCCAGTTTGCTGCAAAGCTGTCCTGAGGTACAGTAGTAAGGAGCCCCAATTCTCTCACAGACTCCACAGAGATCTCCTCTCCTGTCCCAAACAATTCCCCTGGCCTACAGCTCCTACCATGCTCCGCAGACCCCCACCTTCTACTACTTCCTTTTCTTTTTTTCTTGTATTGTTCCCCTCCCTGGCACTGTAACTTGTTATTTTCTCTTTGCTGCCACCTACTGACTGAAGTGCATAATAATAACTAAATACAAATATATTGTAGAACATGGCTCAATATTCCTTACACTACTATGTATGTTAATATGTTACACTAGAGGTGATCTTAACTGTCTGCATGGGGGAAGCTGCTCAGTGTCTTCCAGACAATGCTGTCTTAACACCCCCCCCCTACACACGCCAGCCAGGCCCCAGGTAGCTGCTTTGGATGCCTTGCTGGTAATCTGCCTCCAACTACTATGGTAAACCGGGGGGGCTAACCTAACAGTGTCTGGTGAACTAGAGGGCTTACCTAACAGTGTCTGATGAATTGGAGTGCTGATCTAACAGTGACTGCTGAACTGGAGGGCTGACCAACAGTGTCTGGTGAACTGGAGTAATAACCTAACAGTGTCTGCTGAACTGGAGGGCTGACCTTACTGTGCCTATTAAACTGGAGGGTAAACTTTAGGGCTGACCTAACAGTGTCTGGTGAACTGGAGGGCTGAACTAACAGGGTCTGCTGAGCTTAAGGGCTGACCTAACTGGAGGGCTTACCTAACAGTGTCTGGTGAACTGGAGCTAACAGTGTCTGCTGAACTGGAGGACTGACCTAACCGTGTATGCTGAATAGAGATGGCTGAAAAAGTTCACTTTGTTTTTGAACTTCCGAACTTCAATAAAATTCGGAAGTTTGATAGTTTGAAAATAGACCCATTAAAATCAATAGGTACGAAGAGCTCAAAAGGTTCGGATTAAATACTGTAAAAATTAGCAATGGTAGCTTCTGTATTGTATTTTTAAGGGTTACTAAAATATGCCACATTCAAGGGTTGTCGCCTAATTTGAGGGTTACCGAACGTCACATTTGAGGGTAAACGCCTAATTCGAGGGTTACTGAATGCCGCATTTGAGGGTAACAAAACGCAAGAGATATCTAAAGAGATATCTAAATTTGCTAAAGTCTAGGGATATCAATTAGGATGTTCGATAATTATCGAAAATTCAATAATTATCTTAAGTTCGGGATGTTTTTATATTTCAAAATCTGGAATAGATTGAAAGGTTTGGGTTTGTTCGAAGTATTAAAGTTTAAGTTAGGGGGATAGTTTTGCAGGGAAGTCCATCCAAACTGAAGCTCATCCAAAGTGAAGTTATCCTAAGTGATATTGGAGTTTAACAAGGGGGCTAATTATCTGACATCTCTCTCTATCTTCTAACAGGTACGCATTATCATCCATTGACTACTTTGCCTTACCCTCTGTTTCAATATTACAACTTTACAACTACATCCTCCCCTCTGTATATTTCATAATTGGTACGCATTGTTAATTCCAATACTGTGATCGTTTTTCTGAACAGTTGTTATTAATCCTTAAATATTTTTAATAGGGTCACAATTAGTTACTTTTACCTCTGTCTCCTTAGAAATGAGTCTATGGGGCATATTTATAAAAGAGCGAAAAGTAGCGAAATGTTTTCGCATTCGCTTTTCGCATGGGTTTTCGCCAAAAAGACAGTTAACGCTATTTATAAAGGTAGCGTTAACAAATGGCGAAACCGTTTCCGCAAGTTATCGCTAAACCCTTTTCGCCTTACTTCGCAATGGTAATTTTAGCGAAAAGGGAGCGAAAAGGCATAACGCGATTTATAAAAGAGCGAAAGGTGGTTTTTGCGTTAAAAAGAGCGAAAGATTAGCGCGACCCTGAAGGTGGTGAAAAGTCATTGTTTGAGCAAAAAGGCACTCTAATGGGTAATATGCCTTGAAAAAGCGAACGCGCATTAGAAGGGCGATCGCGCATTAGAATGAAATATGCCTTGGAAAAGCGACATTAGAAAGGCGAACGCACATTAGAAAGGCGAACCCGCATTAGAAAGGCGAACGCACATTAGAAAGGCGACCGCGCATTATAATGGTATATGCCTTGGAAAAGCGATCGCGCATTAGAAAGGCGAATGTGCAGTGCAAAAGAAAATTGTATTCCAATTGAGAAATTCTAAGAAGATTGACTAAATAAGACATGGCTGACTTCTTGGTAAATGTGAGGTGGCCATTTTGAACTTGACATCATTTTCTAGTGGGCTTTTCTGGTTTTGAATGGTTTTCGCAATGCAGTCTTCTTAGATGCGTTAAGTTTTCGCTGCGATACTTTTCGCTCTTTATCGCGCCCGTTCGCCTTTTTCAGCCGCGAAGTGTTTTTTTCGCTTTTTTATAAATAAGGCGAAACGAAGCCCCAAATGGCGCTATTTTCGCTGCGATGTGCTGCGCTAATTATTTGGCGAAAAAGACAATCCTTTATAAATATGCCCCTATGTGTCTTCCCTGCTAGTCCATGTTGCACAGCTGGTGATCACTTTGTTGTAGTAATTGCACTCTGCTAATTTCTTAATTTCCCTGTTCCGTGGCTGATTTTATCCCTATAAATTTAGACACAGCATAGGGGGATAGCTTTGCAGGGAAGTCCATCCAAAACTGAAGCTCATCCAAAGTGAATTTATCCTTAGCGATATAGGAGTTTAACAAGGGAGTTCAACAACGCAAACTCTACCTGACGTTTACGTTTTTCAACAATGTTTACAATTGTGCTCTGCTTTAGTCTTCTACTCCCTGGCTCCTAAATCTCCTTCCAACTCATTCCCTTCCTATCCCTATTCTATCTTTATCTCTGCCTCTCTTCTTCCATCCAATTACCAGTATTCCTTCACACTACCGGCACTTACAAAATGCTGTTTCTTTCACTAAGTCCAAACACCACAGGAAACTTCAGTATAAATCCTTAGCACACCTCCACTCCCTGTTTATTATTCTGCTTCTTGCTGCTGAGGATATTACTCCTAACCCTGGACCCTGCAACATTTCCATCTGCTGCCGTCCTCGCCTTTCTACCCCCCCTACTTATTCCTTTAGAGGCTCTAATCTTTCTAATATTATAACTGTTCCCCTTTAATACACGCTCTCTTGCTAACAAACACAACTTTATCCATGATCTGTTCTGTTCTAATACCTTTCATCTCCTGGCTCTTATGGAGACTTGGATCTCCCTCCATGATACTGCAGGTGAAGCTTCGATTGCGCATGGTGGTCTATCTTTTATTCGCCTCATTCCTCAGGATGGGGTGGAGGGGTAGGTCTTCTCTTTTCCCCTATCTGCCGCTTTAAACTTGTTTCTCTTCCGCCCTCTGTGGCTTTTTCCTCATTTGAAGTCCATGCTGTCCAACTTTTTCACCCCATATGTCTACGAGTAGCAGCCGTATACAGACCCCCTTCTGCCTCAGCCCCAGCCACTTTCCTTACAGAGTTTGAAACTTGGCTCTTATCTTTCTTTCCTCCGACTGTTCGGCTATAATTCTAAGTGACTTCAATTGTCACATTGACGACGTTAAGCAATCCTGGCTCTCTCGCTTTCTCCTTAACTTCCTCCTTTTCCCTCCAGCAGTGGACAAACACTAGCACCTATAAGGATGGTCACTTCCTGGACTTGGTCTTTACTAAAAATCTTTCTGTCTCACAGTTTGCTAGTAACTCCTTCCCACTCTCTGATCACAATCTAATCACTTTCTTTACCACCTACTCTCCCCTCTCCTCTGACACTCCATCTACTGTCCTTGTTCGCAACACCCGTGCAATAGACCTACACCCGTGCAATAGACCTTCCTCCTCTCTCCTCCTCTCAGTTCTAGCCTCGCTGCCCTCATGTCTGACTCTAACCCTGATACCCTAATACATTCGTATAACTCTCTTTTCCACTACCATTGACTCCTTTGCCCCCCTACAAACTCACAAACATCGCCCCGCTAATCCCCGTCCTTGGCTCAAGTCAGATACCAAGTACCTACGCCGATGTACTCGTGCAGCTGAGCGGCTGTGGAAAAAGTCACGCAGTCCGACAGATTGTAACCATTTCAAGCTCATGTTGTCGTGTCTTAATTTGGCTCTTTCAGCAGCTAAACACTCTTTAGCACGCTTATAAATAATAATATTTATTATTGTCCACCTGCAGTTCTGGAATCTTTTACCCCTGTCACCCATTCTGAAGTCTTCGACCTCCTGGTGTCCTCGCCACTCACAATGTGATCCCATGCCCTCCTTCCTACTCAGACACTGCTCTAAAATCCTTTCCCCCCCACTCTTTTTCACATTTTTAATTTATTCCCTGACCTCTGGAATTTTTCCTGCTTCCTTTAAACATACGTGTGTCAAACCTCTTTAGGTAAATTGAGGTAAATTGATAGGAATTGCTCCCCTGGGAATTTTTTTTTTTGCAATTTATTTCCATTGTTTATTTTGCAAAGTTTTGAGGATATTTACATTTTTGTGTGCGATATGGCAGCAGCATCACATTACAATGTTGTTAGGACCTGTTGTTTTCTCCTTCGCAATATTGCCAAGATCCGCCCTTTTCTCTCTCTCCACTACTAAAATGCTCATCCATGCCCTTATAATCTCCCGTCTTGACTACTATAACATTCTACTACTTGGACTTCCGGCCTCTCATCTCTCTCCTCTCCAGTGTATCCTAAACTAGGCAGCTCGGATCATCTCGCTCTCCTACAAAAGAGAACCCACAACCCCAAAACTTCAGTCCATAGGGTGGCTTCCCATCAACCAAAGAATCATATTCAATACCCAACTTTTAACCTTTAAATCCCTTCGCTCTATTGCACCTCCCTACTTATATTTTCTCTTGGTTCCTTATGTTCTAGGCCGTGCCCTCCATTCCTCGCAAGGAAATCTCCACAGACCCCAAACTAACACTGCTGCCTCTCGCCTTAAACCGTTCTCTCATGCTGCTCCCTACCTTTGGAACTCTCTCCTTCTCTCGCTTTGCCTGGTGACATCCATTAATACTTTCAAATCTAGACTGTTATCCTACCTTTCTGAGCATCAGCAGAACAAATGATTTTTACTTTTTACCCCTTTTAAGCACTTTGTACCCATCCTCCCACTTGTATCTGTATGTTGTCCCTCCCACTTAGATTGTAAGCTCTTCGAAGAAGGGATCTCATTCCTAATGTGTCAAGGCTTGTTGCACTTGTATCAATATATATATATATATATATATATATATATATATATATATATATAGATAGATAGATAGATAGATAGATAGATAGATAGATAGATATACAAAGCAGTATGTTTGTCCGCACTCCGTTCTAATAACAGCTGCCCGGGTGCTACCGGTGGGTAGATAAACATCAAAGAACAAACGGAGCACTCCTGGGTCTTGTAACAGATTTATTACCAACAACAATGTAGGCAGAGAACCTACGCGTTTCAGCCCATTACCACAGGGCCGTCCAAGCCTATCCAAACACACACACTTCTGTGAAAGCAATAAATAGTGTAAGGGAGACTCCTCCCCTGTGCAACATCTGTGGACAAAACATGTGATCAAGCTTCAATTACACGACTATACAGTACTTAAATAGTTAAAGTGCTATTAGTGCCAAAAAATTTTTTGGTATATTAGAAACCAGTGTTAAAAGTAGTAGATGATAAAAACGGGTCTATGTGCTAACTGTGCAAAACAATTTTTTGTATATTAAAAACTAAATAAATAGTGTTAAAAGTGTAAACAAGGCTGATAAAACTTATATAGTAATATAGTAATGAACAGCACAAATCATTAAAACAGACACAATGTGTAAACTAAGTTAAAAATATGCGGACCTGAATGCAACATACTCTTAGAGAATATCCCCCTGGGGCAATCCCAAGTGTACAAAAAGAAATACAAGATACACTATAACTTTGCTAAAAATATGCCAAAGATACGCTAAAGAAGGGGCATAATGGGATTATTAGTGTTATGATTACTCATTTAAATAAATAATTAAATAGATATAAATCAAAATCTATAAATTACATGTAGATGGTTATTATAGGGAATAGGTAATGCACAACGTATCTAAATTATATGTTTGGATAACAGGTGTCGATTGGTCTCCCATAACAGATTAAAGTCTTATCTTTCATCCAAAAAGCATCGAAGGGGGCATTGTTCGTTGAGACCTCTGGGGCTCATCGTATCCAAATGTTTAATCCAATAGGCCTCTCTTCTCAAAAGAAGTTTAGATCTATCACCTCCCCTGCGGGGCAAAAGAACATGATCAATGGCTGTAAACTGAAATGTAGACACCCCATGTCCCACCTCCAAAAAATGTTTTGCTACTGGTTTGTTTGTTTTTCGATCTCTAATAGCTGTGTTAATAGAAGATCTGTGTCCATCAATACACAATCGTAGGGCCAAATCAGTCTTTCCAATGTAGGACAGCCCACATGGACAAGTAACCATGTAGACTACATGTGTAGTAGAGCAGGTAATAGCCATTTTGATTTGTATATCCTTGCCTGTATGTGGGTGTTTAAAAGTAGTGCCCGACCTCATATACTTGCATGAGGTACATTTTGAGCACTTATAACTTCCTCCCTTCTTACCGGGGATCCATGTATTTTGAGGAATAAAGCTTTGGACTGGATCAGTGCAAACTAGTAAATCACGTAGATTTTTACCCTTACTAAAGCCAATCATAGTACTCTCAGGGAGAAGTCCTTTTAATTTAGAGTCACCCCGCAGGATGTTCCAGTTATTCCTCAAAACTTTTTGTACATCCCTTGAAAGTGTAGTGAACTTAGTGGAACAGATAAATTTATTATCATCAGTCTCCTCATTAGTGTGAGCGGCCTTCTAATTGGTTGCTCTAAGAAGCGCCTTCTTTAGACATCTGTCATTGCATCCCCTATTTTTAAATCTTTGCCACATTTCCTTAATCTGTTGCTGCTTAGTGTCCTCTCTTGAGTTGTTTCTGATGAAACGACAAAATTGTGATACAGGGAGGGAATTTTTAAGAGATGGTGGGTGGAAGCTTTTGTTATGTAAAAGAGTATTTCTATCAGTTTCTTTGCGATATAGAGAGAAATCCAAATGGTTACTTGCATTTACCGTAATACGGACATCCAAGAATTCAATGCTATTCTGGTCCATATGGTGTGTCCATCTAACCGTAGAGTCCGAGAAATTAAGGCATTGAAGCATCTCCAGTAGGGATTGTTTAGAGCCCTGCCAAACGAGAAACGCATCATCGATAAATCTGCGGTAAATTAAAATGTTACTCGAAAACTTGGACAATAAATGTAATTGTTCATAGAAATGCATGTATATATTTGCGTATGCAGGCGCCATGGCCGCACCCATTGCGGTCCCGGATACCTGTAAATAAAATGTTTTTTCAAAACGATAGAAATTTAAGTGGAGTGCCAAATCCAATAATTCTAATAGAAAGGCCCTGTATCTAGGTGAGCCAAAATCAGCATTTTCCAACATTTGTTTGACCACCAGCAGTCCCTCACCATGGGGGATATCCATAGTTAGTTACACATTGTGTCCGTTTTAATGATTTGTGCTGTTCATTACTATATTACTATATAAGTTTTATCAGCCTTGTTTACACTTAACACTATTTATTTAGTTTTTAATATACAAAAAATTGTTTTGCACAGTTAGCACATAGACCCGTTTTTATCATCTACTACTTTTAACACTGGTTTCTAATATACCAAAAAACAATTTGGCACTAATAGCACTTTAACTATTTAAGTAATGTATAGTCGTGTAATTGAAGCTTGACCACATGTTTTGTCCACAGATGTTGCACAGGGGAGGAGTCTCCCTTACACTATTTATTGCTTTCACAGAAGTGTGTGTGTTTGGATAGGCTTGAAAAAGGCTCTAGAAAAGGCTCTAGACGTGAGCCGAAACGTTGCCTTTATGTAACACAATAAAGTTGTATCTGTTTAGAAAATCCCTGAGTGCACAGGACTCCTTCTGAAACATTCTATCTGTTTGATCATCTTGTAGCACCGGGGTGCTTAGATTCCACTTACCTGTTTCCATTTACCTGATTCCACTGGGAGTGTGCCTGCCAGATTATTTGGATTATATAAGGATCAATCTAATATTGCAGTAACGCTTGGTTGGGAAAGTACAACCGGATATTTGTATGGCCACCTTAAATCCTATCCTGATTAACATGCAAGGTTCATACTTATTAGTAATTACCACAGCAAGTTCCAGATTTACAGTAACTATGGGGTTAGGACTTGGTAGCACAAAATACGTTACTGATTGAATATACATGCTAGGGAGAGGTGTGGATAGAGGAGCTTAAAGCTTCACACAGAGTATAAAATGAATTAGAGCCTTCTTATAACAGAAGGTACCTAATAGAATCATGTTATTATAATAGCATTGCTGTAATAATCTAACATATAAACACATTTTTAGAAAATGGGTGGGGACATGCAAAGTATCTTATTTATTGCCTGTGGTAAAGGTGTGTGTCTAGATATAATACAGCCTAATGGTATAGAGTAGACGTGTTTAACTTGTGACCTTTCACATGTTTGAAAACCACAATTCCCAGCATTCTCTGTTTGCAGTAAGTTTTTTCTTAATATCCTGTAGCTAAAGGCATCTGTCTAGATCTAATACAGCCTAAGCTTGTGACCTTTCACATGTTTGAAAACTACAAATCCCAGCATTCTGTTTTGCAGTTAGTTTCTTTTTAATGGACTTTTCATATCTTTAAAAACTACAACTCCCAGCATTCCCTGACTGCACAGAATTCTAAAAAATGTAGTTTTCATACATCCTGGACATTTAATGACTTAGACATTTAAAGCCCATGCTCATGCTTTATCGCTTACTACCCAAGGGTTTGAACATGCAAGTGATTCATCTGCCCTTCCTTTACATCCATAGCTATTAGACTATTGGATTAGGGAAGCATTATATGGGCCGATCATTTGGTGCGACGTTAATGCTCGCTTTGCGGCGGCAGTGCGAGTACCGGAAGAGGCACTCGTGCAGCCGTTGCAAAGTAATTTACCAGAGGTTGCGTGCCTCTTTACACATAAATATTTAACACCAGCTAATAGCTGGTGTTAAATACTTATGTGCGGGTGAGATTCACCCAAAATCGCACAGGCTCTGGTAAATCCCGTACGGGAGATTTGCCCAGAGAGCTTGTGCCTCTGGGTGAATCTCCCTGTTAGAGTGATAAACCTTACCATATTTGCACTCACTTCCAAATACCACCTACCTGGCAGTTATAATCCATGAAGTCTAAAGGTTTGTACACAAGTGCGATCACGGGTGCCAACGCAGAACGCGTACAAACGTCTGTTTCGGCCGATAATCGTGCCTTGTATCGACAGAACGTCCATTTTAGCAGATAAAGTGCCCATACATGGCTGGGTAAACACCAGTAACCAACCGATAGTGTCATGGATCCATTGGCTGGAAAAATCTGATTAGTAAATCCTGGCCGATCAAGCAGTTCCCTATGGGACCACATTATCGGTCTGTCACATGCACTCAGGGATGGCCTTAGGATAAATAGCACCCTGTGCAAGCTTTTTTGCTGTTGTCTAGCACCCCCTCCAAAAGACCCCCCCTGGGCACACACAATAAGCAGTTGAATACTGCTTGCCTTAGCCTGCTTCAAATCAAAGTTCCCCACCTGAGCTTACTGTCTTTCAGTATCTTCAGTGCGTACTTGCATATATCGTGCATGTATCATTACATAACACGTAACATACTAACAGGGTTATTCAATAAAAGTTCTTATCATTTAAAATGGTGCTAATTTTGCCCCATCCAATCAGATATTAGCTTTCAAATGTTAAATAAGATCTGATTGGTTGGGGCAAAATTAGCACAATTTTAAACAATAAGAACTTTTATTGAATCTCCCTGTAAATGCACAGACAGAAAAGCACAGCATACAGACATCTTAAGTAAGGCTTATGTGTGTTGGGACTCAGTATGTAGGATGGTGCTGATACATTTATTTGATATGCAGGATCGTAATTGGAGGGGCTGTGGCACTGATGCACAACTTTTATTTACAGGTCCATGACCTAAGACTCCCGGCTGCCCCCCCTCCTTCTGGTAATGCAACCTGTGTGGTCGCACAGGTCGCCCATATCAAAGGCCGGCCCTGCATGCACTGTAGGCTGCAGCCACTGTTGCTGTGACTAACACTCATCTATCCTGGCAGAGCTCTCACTCAGATGGTTAGTTGGGACACATGATAGTGTTATATGTATTCAGCCTAAATGGTATTAATCTGCAGATCTGATCCTGGCAATCCTGCCACAATGTGCAATTCAATCTGAACAGCACCATTGGACATCTTGAAACCCTATACAGGATCCAGAATAACATGCAAGTTCCAAATTTACACTCACTATGGGGTTAGGACTTGGAAACTTCCTTACACTTCCTGTCTTGATTTGCTAACAGTGTAAGATCAGAACCTCTCATTGGATGTTAGTAAAATTACACTTCCTTTTAGTGTCTACATGGAAACCCTGTAGAAATCCTGGAGGTGTGGCTTAACCTATCATTTTGAGTTTTCCGTTCAAACTTAGGGGTGTCCAGTAAAGTAAGTTTACTTTATGAAGTATATATTATTTGTCTGGTAATTCAGTGGTATGTAGTAGTGCTATACTTTGTATAGTGTTATTTCTTATGGTGATTTTAATTAAATAGGGATAATTACACACATACATATAGACCTTTCGTACGTGTAATAGTGTTATATACCCCCACCTAATTAGCTGCTCCTAAAAACTCAATGCAATCTCCGTAAGAATATAAATTTATTTATGTATGAAATTGTATTTAATTTAATTTTTATCTATCGATTAATGGCTTGCACTTATCCCCTTGTTTGTATACTCTGTATTTTATAATGTACAGCGCTGCATACCTAAGTAGCGCTTTATAAATAAAATTATACATACAAGTTTCAGTTCTAGTCCATCTCTAATGCTGAACTGGAGGACTTGACCTAACAGTGTCTTTTGAACTGGAGGACTGACGTCCTGCGACTCCTACATCCCAATATTTTTTAATTGAGGAACACAAGCACAAAGAAAACTGTTCAGTGCACTTCTGGTTTTACATCTGACAGACTTCCTTCTACTGTAGTTGTAGTTTCCAAACATCTGGAGAGCCTAGGAAATGGGTCCAGTACGGGATTTGGCTATTATTGTGTGGGACTGCTGTATGGGATTATGTTACTTTATGGGAATTCTGCTATCCATTTAAAGGGCAACTAAAGCCTCAAAATAATACTGAATCAGAAGGCAGAACACCGTGATATAAAAGCAGTAATCAGTGTGTCTCACTTCTAATTTTAATGTGGTTGCTGAGAAATTTACCTTTTTAACAAGGGGGTTAGTGTTTTATTTCCGAGCATCCCAATATTCAAATATGGACCCCTGTCCAAACCTACCGTACTACTACTGCTGGGCTACTGCATTCATCTTATTGAAGCATGGATTGTTCTCTTAATATATGAAGGGGGGTTAACTTAAGGTATGGGGTTCAAGTATTCTTACTGGTTCTTCTGTGTTTTTTTAATCTGTTAGAAATGGTTGGTCATGGAAGAAAACAAAAACGAAGATCATATGACGCTGGCTTTAGACCTAAAATGTTGTCAAGAGCAGAAGAAAGCAATAATTCTATTGCAGGCTGGGAATTTGGCATTGACGAAAAACAGGTACGAGGTTGGCGAAAAATGTAGTCAGAATTGGAAAAGATGCCAAAGTCAAAAAAGGCTTGTTGTGGTTTAACAACCTCACATGGGGCTCTAGAGACTGACTTGCATAAATGGGTTGTGTAATGAAGTCTAAATGGATACTGTATAACATGCATGGCAATTCAATTGTGTGCCCTTCAAATGGCTAAAGATGAGCAATATAAAACAGAGGGTACTGGAAAAATTTGTTGCATCAACTGGATGGTGTACCCACTTCATGAATAGGTTTGGCATTTGCTTGCGACAGAGAACAAAGATTTCACAAAAGCTGCTACAAAATCTTGAAGAAAAGGTTATGGCATTCCATAAATTCATTATAAAACAAAGAAAGTTTTACAATTATGACCTTCAAAATATCAGGAATATGGACGAGACAGCAATGACTTTTGATCTTCCAAGCAACAGAACTGTGGCATCCTTGGGAAAAAACTGTTTTCCATAGAACAACATGGGAATAAAAAAAAAATAATTTCACAGTGGTTCTGGCATGTTTGGCCAATGGAGTCTAGCTGCGGCCTGTTATTATATTTAAGAAGAAGACCTTTCTTAAGAATGCCGAATTTCCTTTGTGAATTACTTTCCGCCCACATGTTAAAGGCTGGATGGATGCACAAGGAACAAAAAAATGCCTAGAAGATATTTGTAATGGACGACCAGGAGCAGCCTTAAAAAAAAAACCTCACTCCTAGTTTGGGATATGTTGGCTAAGTCATTTCAAACCACTTTGGCTGTTATTCCAGGTGGACTTACATCTGTTTTACAGCCCCTGGATATGTCCAACAACAAACCTTTTAAAGGCAAGAATGGATGTCATTTTGACACCCGGTTGTGGAATGTGGAAATCTTATGAAGCCTGAAATAGAATTAGTAGAAAAGTGGGTACAGGATACATGGGAGGACATTCCAGAAAACATATTTTGTATCAGCACAGCAGCAGCGATTAAGAAGATGGAGATATTGATGTTGATGATAATGTCTATGCAGATGACATTATACCAGCTGAATTTGAGGCACTATTTGGACAAACTGATGATAAGGAATCCAACTTTAAAAGGATTTTAAATACAATCAGGGAGAAGTAATAAAAGTTCTTATAGTTATAAATGGTACTAATTTCCCCCCAACCAATCAGATGTAATTTACCATTTGAAAGCTAACATCTGATTGGTTGGGGAAAAATTACCACCATTTTTAATGATAAGAACTTTTATTACATCTCCCTGAGTATGTTTCATATTGATGCTCAAGCCATTGAACTTTGATTTAGTAAAAAGGTTTCCCAGTTAAAACATTTACCATACTTTTTTTTTTTGCTAAGCCTGTCACCCATTTACAATGCTAGTTTACTGTAGTTACAGTATGTACCGCTATATGTTTATGTTCCTACATAGTTAAAAAGTATAGTCTAGTATTTGAGGTTGAATAAAGACATACGTCCATCCAGTCCAACCCATCTAGCAATATCCTCATTTCCTGCCTAACTGTTGAGGAAGACAAAAAAAACCCCACCAAATTTATGAAGGGGAAAAAAATTCCTTCATTAGTCCAAGTGGCAATCGGAAATTTCCCTGGATCAACTCTAGTTTATGTATCAATACCTGTAACTTGCAACATTTCTGAGTTTCCAGAAACTCATCCAGCTTTTTTTTTTTTTTTTTTTTTAAACTGTCCAATGAACCTGCCCATAACCAGGTCCGCTGGAAAAACCCATTCCGAACTTGAAGACTAACATTAACAACTACTCTCTGCATCCTATTCATTAACCAATTTTCTATCCATGTACAAATGGGACTGTATGAAAAGCCTTTGCCAAATCCAAGTATAATACATCTACTGCTATGCCAGAGTCTAAATTTCTACTTACTTCTTCATAAAAGCCAAGCAAGTTAGTTTGACAAGATCTATTTCTCCTAAATCCTGCTGGTATACTTATAAATCAGTCCTTGAAACATACTCTAGAATATGTTCCCTTATTAAACTTTCCAGTTAAACCTACCTGTACAGGCCTGTAATTACCCGGCTGTGAGCAACTACCCTTTTTGAATATTGGAACAACATCAGCCTTTTTCCAATCTAGAGGCACACATCCGGACATGAGGGAATCTGCAAAAATAAGAAACAATGGCCTAGATAAAACTGAGCTTCGCTCCCTATGGACCTGAGGATGTATTGTATCCGGTCCAGGAGATTTATTAATATTAACATTATTTAGTTGTTTCTGTACCATATCCTCAGTTAACCTTAAAGGGCATGTCCACCCCCAAAACTATAATCCCCCAACTACTGGCCCCACCATGTAGTGTAGTTTAATCCTTACCTCACATCCCAGCTCCATAGGGTTCTCCGGTAGTGCCCCCCCAAAGTCCCAAAAATGCCACCAGGAGGGCTAGCAGGTCCATATAGGAACACGCCTGCTTCCTGGCCTCCGGAGATTTTGGCATGCGTACTGAGCTCTTTCCCTCCTCCTCTCCCTCCCTCTCCCTCCCGTTCTGCTATCCCTCCCCCTAGCTTCAAATCCCTTATGGCAGCTCCCCCATGTCCCCCAGCCCCAACCGCACAAATTTTATTTTTAGAAAGCCCCTGATCTTTTACTTACCTCTCCGCTTTCCTAGCGGGAAGTGAGCTGCCGGCAGCCGGTCCGTGATTGGCTGCCGCTCAGCCAATCACAGACGCGGCTGCCGGTCCGCCCCTCTGCTTGCATTCCTCGCAGCAGAGGGCGGGAGCGCGTCGGAGGAAAGAGGGGAGGTAAGTAGAGTTTGGGGGGCTTTTTAAAAAAAAAAAATAATGCGGTTGGGGCTGGGAGCCCATGGGGATGGAATATAAAAAATCAAATATTAGGGTGAACATGCTCTTTAAGTTAAGTGCACTTGCATCTTTTATGCCATTATTGCTACTATAGTCTATGATATCTGTACTTGGATCTTCTATAGTGTATACAGAGGGAAAAAAAATATTTAAGACATTTGCTTTATCGTCATCCTCCATAACTAACTTATCCCCATCAATTAATGGTGCCAAATTCTTCAGTCCATATCTTCTTACTATTAATATACTTAAAAAATATTTAGGCTTAGTGAGTTTTGTTCAAGCTATCCTAACTGCATTATTAATTTTAGCTAGTTTGATTGCTTTCTTACACTCAGTGTAATCCCTAAAGGTCCTTTCCGTTCCCACTGACTTAAAGGTTTTAAATGCCCTTTTCTTCCTTTCCATTTGCCTCTTTACATCAGAATACAGCCACATGGGCACAGATTTATTTTTACATTTATTTCCCAAGGGTATAAATCGAGATGTGAAATGGCTTAAAATCGCCTTAAACACATTCCACTTCTGTTTAGTACCTTATACCTGATAATACCTTATCCCAGTTGACATTCTGAAGAGCTACTTTTAACCTGGGAAAATTTGGTTTCCCCAAATGAAAAGTCTTTGTTAACCCAGCGTACTTGTCCCTTCGATAACATACTTCAAACACTATTTCATGGTCACTATTCCCTAAGCTGCCAGTTACCTTTATATCTATAAAACGCTCCACAATGTTACATATTACCAGATCCAACAGAGCTCCTTTTCTAGTAGGAACCTCAACCATCTGTGAGAGAAAATTATCATGCAGAAAATTCAGGAACTCATCTCCTTTTTCTGTGATGGCAGTTCCACTACACCAATCAATGTCAGGGTAATTGAAGTCCCCCATAATGAGCACACTCCCCAAATTGCAGCCCTTGCCAACTGCATATGAAGCTGACTCACTTCCTCTCTGTTAGCATTTGGCGGCTTATAGCAGACACCAACAATGACATTACATATCCCAGTATCATTACACATCCATTTCGCCAGTTCTCTTCTTTTAAATATGGCTTCAATTCTTAAAAACATAAACACATACTCCTCTCCCTTTCCTTTTTTCTCTGTCCTGCCTAAACAAGGCGTATCCTCCTAAATGTACAGCCCAGTTGTGAGAACTGTTCAACCACGTT
Source organism: Hymenochirus boettgeri (assembly GCA_019447015.1). Taxonomy (NCBI): domain Eukaryota; kingdom Metazoa; phylum Chordata; class Amphibia; order Anura; family Pipidae; genus Hymenochirus; species Hymenochirus boettgeri. Next base: position 121,202,057 of record CM033475.1, on the reverse strand, counting down.
TCTGCTATACCGATTACATCATACTTTTCATTCAACACCATTATCTCCAAGTCAGCCAGGCTTCTCGCATTTGCAAACATACATTTTAGATTATGATCCTGTAATTTATTTATACACTTTAATACATCTGCCTCCCTACCCCCTATGCTAGCCCCACCCCCCTTTCCACCCACCACTGGCCTATCTACACCCTGTTTTCCTCCTGGGCTATCTATCCCAGTGAGACTGATAATACCCTCCCCCCCAAACCTAGTTTAAAATCTCCTCCAACCCTCTAGCCATCTTCTCCCCCAAAACAGCTGCACCGCCATCAGTGAGGTGAAACCCATCCCTACTAAAGAGCCTGTAGCCGACAGCAAAGTCTGCCCAGTTCTCTATAAACCCAAACCCTTCTTCCTTACACCACGCTCTTAGCCACGCATTAATGCTCCTACGCTCCCGCTGTCTCCCTAGCGTAGAATTACACAAAGAGCACAGTAGTGGATATAAATGGGCACACTTCCTAAGTATATAGTAAAATAAAACTCCTTTATTATCATACACATATGGGAGCAACTTTAGTACATAAGAGACATACAATTTAAAAACACATCCAGCATGCACAGAGTAAGTAATGCATCAATATTAGCAAAATAAGTTGATATACCGGTATATCAGAAAATACAAAGTATAATTGGTTAAGTCACACACATAGTCATAGTAGTAAAATACATACATATCCCTATGGATCATAAATATCCCATAAATATGGGGAAAGCAGTAGTATAAACACCCCTCACTATATCTGTTGTATTCAATTAGATCAACTGGACTTGAAATGTAGTTCTTGAAGACGTTTCGCTAGTCATCCGACTGGCTTTCTCAATTCAGAATGACTTGTACAAGAATCTGTGGCAATTATGTACCCTGGAAAATCCCAATTAGCATATCACAGCCAGGTGTTAAGGGTGTGATTAGATAGTGGCTAAGGGGTGTTATAGGAACGCCCAGAGTAAGGTGTTAAAACAGCATTGTACATGGCAGACAGTTGGTGTCGAACCCCCAAACCTCTATTTAGGCTTGGTTTCTTTATTTTCACATAAATGGCCTCCTTAACACCTCTCTTGAACCAGTCACGTTCCTTTGCCAGTATGTTAACATTACAATCTTCAAAGGTATGTCCTTTATCCTTAAGATGCAGGTACACGGCTGAGTCCTGACCCGAGGAATTGGCTCTTCTGTGCTGGGCCATACGTTGATGCAGTTGCTGTTTGGTCTCCCCCACATACAAATCAGAGCATTCTTCACTGCACTGCACTGCGTATATGATGTCGCTTTTCTTGTGTTTTGGTATTGGGTCTTTCGGATGTACCAATTGCTGCCTCAGCGTGTTGCTCGGTTTTTTTTGGAATCCTGTGTACAAAAAGGACATCTTTGAAATGGAAAGGGTTCAGAGAAGGGCAACTAAATTAATAAGGGGATTGGGGGAGCTTGAATATGAAGAGAGACTGGAAAAGTTACAATTATGTACGCTGGAGAAAAGGCGCTTGCGTGGGGATATGATTACTGTGTATAAATACATTAACGGGCCATACAATAAACTATCTGGGGCATTGTTCACCAATAGAACATGTCAAAGGACACGAGGACATCCCTTAAGACTTGAAGAAAAAAGGTTTAGGCTTCAAGCTCGGAAAGGGTTTTTCACTGTGAGAACGGTAAAGCTATCGCTTAGAACTTTGGCCCACATAGATGTAGCTCCATTTACCACCACTGCCTGTTTGCAATCCAATAACCATTTCTCTATCCATGAACAAATGTTTTCTTCTAGGTCAACAGTCCTCAGTTTATACATTAGTCGCCTATGTGGCACAGTATCAAAAGCTTTCGCAAAATCCAAGCATACCACATCCACTGCTGTGCCTGATTCTAAAATCTTACTCATTTCTTCATAAAAACCAATTAAATTTGTGTGGCATGATCTATGTGTGGCATGATCTATTTCTCATAAATCCATGCTGACTACTACTAATAAGATCAGTTCTGGAGACAAGGATATGATCCCGTAACAAAGTTTCCAGCACCTTCCCTACCACTGATGTTAGGCTTACAGGTCTATAGTTACCAGGCTGTGAACGACTACCTTTTTTGAATATTGGTATTGCATTGTTTTTTTTCCAATACAGCAGCACATCCCCAGACCAAAGTAAATTTGAAAAGATGAGAAATAGTGGTCTAGATAGAACTGAACCAAGCTCTTTTAAAATCCAGGGATGCAATCCATCTGGTCCTGTGATTTTATTGATATTTACTCTGTCTAATTGTTTCCATAACATATCCTCCATCAGCCAATGTGAATACTCCTCATTTCTCCCCTGCATATTATTACAATCCCTGCTGTAAGGACTAGGATTCTCAACAGTGAAAACTGTAAATGTAATGTAAAAAAGAGTTAATCAGATTAGCCTTTTTGGCATCCTCTACAACCATCTCAGTTTAATGGTCCCACATTCTAAGTCCTCATTTTTTTACAATTTATATACTTAAAAAACATTTTGGGGCTGGACTTGCTTTGTTCGGCTATCCGTATTTCATTTTCTATTTTAGCTAGTTTAATTGCTTTCTTGCACTCTTTATTACAGCTTTCATGCTGTTTATACTCTAGTATAAGCCGAGATTTTTAGGCTTTAAAATTAGCCTGAAAACCTAACCTCGGCTTATACTCGGGTCAAGTCAATTTATATCCAAATGCTGCAATTGCGGATAGTAACCAGCATAGAAAGTAACATAGAAAACACTCCATCACCTGCATAGAAAGTTACAGAAGCAGCTAATCTGCCTTTACACTCCTTCCTGCTTCCTGTAGTCTGGCTGCTGGACTCAGAATTGCCACTGCTCAGGTGGAGGCTGTAAATATGACGGGTCTTCTCAGTTTGGGGCAAAAAGCATAAAATTAGCTTTCCTAAAGTTAAAAGTTTTTGTTAACCCAGTGCAGCCACTTTAGTTTTTTGCAACCTATATTAAATAACACTATATCATGATCACTATTCCCTAAGCTTTTCCATTATTAGATATCACCAGATCCAACAACATTTCTGTCTAGTAGGAAGAAAATGCTCATATAGGAAATTTAAGAACTTTATACCTTTTGAGGTGCTTGCAGTTCCCCTACTCCAATCTATGTCAGGGTAGTTAAAATCCCCCATAACCAATACATGTCCCATTCCAGCAGCCCTCTCCAACTGCATATGGAGGTTCATTTCTACCTCCTCACCGGCATTTGGTGGCTTATAACATACCCAAACAATTAATTTACCCACCTTCTTGCTTCCTGTATACAACTCTACCCATATTGTTTCTGCCATATCGTTTATACTCCCATCTATTCCATCTTTTAGATTTGGCTTCAATTCCTGTTTAACATACTCCCACTCCTTTCTTATTAACTCTATCATGCCTAAATAAGGAGTCTCATTCAATATTTACTGTCCAGTCGTGTGAATCATTTAGCCACGTTTCTGCTATACCAATCACATCCTACCTTTCCTTTAAAGCTATTAGTTCTAATTCCTCAGTTTTTCCAGACAGACTTCTTGCATTTGTAACCATACATTTTAGATTATCAATTGATTTACTTCTATACTTTGACGTACACGCCTCCTTATCCTCTATGCTGTCCCCTCCCCGTCTCCTCCCTTGTGTCATTAGCCCCCTGATCCCTAACATCTCTATCTAGCCCTGTGTAGTTCAACGTACCCCCCCCCCCATACCTAGTTTAAAATCTCCTAGGAGCTAGGCCACACTTCTGCGCTTTTATGCGTGATCAAATCGTGCTGTTAAAAGCGCACACTAGTGTTGTACTATAGAGGTGGCTACATCACCTCCATTGCTGCACTGTGATGCGGTTATCGGAAAGCATGTGATCACCATTTTTGGTGCAATTCGCATGTGCTCTGATAAGGATATATACAGCCCAAATCACGGATGGTAACATGCACATTGCAGTGTGGCCTCAGCCTAACACCGTAATACTCACTCAGCCAAGTTCCATGCTGGTTCTCCCTCCTATTCTGAGTGATGTGAAACCTCATAGAGTTTTGCGCACTCTGAGCGAGCTTTCTCAATGCTAAGAGGAAGATACTTACTGTGTGAGTATTATGAAGTTTTAGGGATGCTCTACCTATATACAAATGTTCATTTTGGGGATGGACATGCCCTAACAAGAATTAATGTTTTTGACCACTGCCAGAAAATTCAGCAGAAGGTATTATTTTAATATACATCAGATACAGTCACTATACATCAACTCAGCAATCCTTACCTTTCCTCTCTCGTTTGTGATGCGGTATCACTTTGAGATATGGTCCATGAAATTAATGCAAACATATGAGTTTTCGAAGATGCCAAGCGTTTTAATTTTGTTTGCAATTTTCCAGCCAACAATAGCTACTTGTCAGTCCCATCTTCAGGATGATTAACCAATTTTAGGAGATCTTGGGATATATTTATAAACAATTGCTATTTTCGCCATTTTGCTATTACAGGACATCGCAATGACAAAGAACGGTATTTACAAAAACACTCATTTTCACTTTCGGCGAAAAGTAACATTGCGGTGATGTGTGATGGTAATTTTGCCTTGTTCATTGCATTAGGTCTGGTATTGCGGCGAAAAGAGAAGCTATTTTTGTCATTTTTTTATTATAGCTATTTATAGCTAAAATTTTGCCTTTTTGCCCCTTTTCTGCCTTTTGTTGCATTTTTTGCAGTTTTACCAGAATTATCGCCAAACATTATTACTGGAATGTTCCATTAATATGACTATTTCTTACACAGTACTATGGTATTTTGCCATATTAATGTATGTGATTTGCTAAAAATAAGCAATTCTAAAAAAATTGTCCTATTAATAAAAAAAGAGAAAATTTGCCTGGGTGAGTTTTACACTATTTATTATATGTTTGCTGAAAAAAACATCACGTCTTAGGCTATTTTTAAATAACAAAGATAGGTGTTCAGTGTGTATTTGATACTACTTTGAAAGCCCCCCAGGGAGTATTACCTATTTACCATCATTTGTGCTGAATTTAACTTTTTGCCATATTTTTAGCTGTCGGCTACAGGCTCTTTAGTAGGGATGGGTCGCACCTTGCTGATGGCAGTGCAGCTATTTTAGGGGAGAAGGTGACTAGAGGCATGGAGGAGATTTTAAACTAGGTTGGGGGGGTATTATCAGTCTCACTGGGATAAATAGCCCAGGAGGAAAACAGGGTGTAGATTGTCTGGTGGTGGGTGGAAAGGGGGGTGGGGCTAGCATAAGAGATAGGGAGGCATGTGTATTAAAGCGTATTAATAAATTACATGACCATAATCTAAAATGTATGTTTGCAAATGCGAGAAGCCTGCCTGACAAAAGGATACACCTTGTTTAGGCAGGATAGAGAAAAAAGGAAAGGGGTAGGAGTATGTATTTATGTTAAAAAATAATTAAAGACAAATTTAAAAGAAGAGGTAACTGGAGATATAGATGTTAAAGCAGAGGCAATATGGGTGGAATTAGGCAACAGGAAATTGGGTAATGTCATTGTTGGTGTCTGCTATAAGCTGCCAAATGGTAGCGGGGAGTAAGCACGTCAGCTTCATATGCAGTTGGCAAGGGCTGCAAGTTTGAGGAGTGTACTTATTATGGGGGGCTTTAATTACCCTGACATTGATTGGTGGAGTGGAACTTCCAACACATAAAAGGGCAATGAGTTATAGAAAGGAAAATGTGCGCTGGGTTAACTAAGACTTTTAATTTCGGGAAAGCAAATTTTCCCAGGTTAAAAGTAGCTCTTCAGAAGGTCCACTGGGATAATGTATTATCAGGTAAAGGTACTGAACAGAGGTGGACTGTGTTCAAGGGGATTTTAAGCCAGTTCACATCTAAATTTATACCCTTGGGAAATAAATGTAAAAAAAGGCAAATGGAAAGAAAGAAAAAGGCATTTAAAACCTTTAAGTCAGAGGGAACGGAAAGGGCCTTTAGGGATTATAAAAACTGCAACAAGGAGTGTAAGAAAGCAATCAAACTAGCTAAAATTAGTAATGAAGTAAGGATAGCTAAACAAAGCATCACTAAACCTAAAAAAAATTTAAGTATATTAATAGTAAGAAGATGAGGATTAAAAATGTGGCACCATTAATTAATGGGGATAAGTTAGTTATGGAGGATGGCGATAAAGCAAATATCTTAATTTTTTCCTCCCCTCTGTATACACTATAGAAGATCCAAGTACAGATATCATAGAATATTGTAGCAATAATGGTATAATAATAATGGCACTTTGGTTAACCAAGGATATGGTACAGAAACAACTGAATAAGGTTTATATTTATTAATCTGCTGGACCGGATAAAATACATCCTCGGGCCCTTAGGGAGCTAAGTTCAGTTTTATCTAGGCCATTGTTTCTTATTTGGGAGATTCTCTCATGTCCGGATGTGTGCCTCTGGATTGGAAAAAAGCTGATGTTATTCCAATATTCAAAAAGGGTAGTCATTTACAGGCCTATAAGTTTAACTTCAGTGGTGAGGAAGATACTAAAAAGTTTAATAAGGGAACATATTCTAGAATATGTTTCAAGGACTGACATTATAAGTAGTAACCAGCATGGATTTAGGAGGAATAGATCTTGTCAAACTAACTTGCTTGGCTTTTATGAGGAAGTAAGTAGAAATTTCGACTCTGGCATAGAAGTAGATGTAGTATACTTGGATTTTGCAAAGGCTTTTGATACAGTCCCCCCATAGGCGACTAATGCATAAGCTAAGGTCTGTTGGTCTGGGGAGGCACATTTGTACATGGATAGAAAATTGGTTAATGAATAGGATGCAGAGAGTAGTTTTTAATAGGGCTTCATCATTATGGACTAAAGTGCTAAGTGGGGTGCCTCAGGGTTCTGTGTTGGGGCCGCTTCTATGTAATCTGTTTATTAATGATTTGGAAGTGGATATTGTCAGCAGGGTTTCTGTGTCACAAAACTTTGACAGGGGAGTCTAGATATATTGTCACACTGGGCTGCTAAGTGGCAGATGAGATTCAATGTTAATAAATATAAGGTGCTGTCTATACTATAAATGGCTCTGTATTAAGTGAATCCCTGTTGAAAAGGGATCTTGGAGTTTTGGTGGATAACATACTTAAAGGTAGCCAGCATGTTATTGTCTTGTATAAAGAAAGGTATGGATTCAAGGGAGGAAAATGTTATTCTCCCCATTTACAAAGCATTGGTGAGGCCTCATTTGGAATATGCAGTGCAGTTTTGCAATCCTGTGTACAAAAAAAGATATCTTTGACATGTAAAGTGTTCAGAGAAGGGCAACTAAATTAATAAGGGGATTGGGTGAGCTTGAATATGAAGAAAGACTGGAAAAGTTACAATTATGTAGCTGGAGAAAAGGCGCTTGTGTGGAGATATGATTACTGTGTATAAATACATTAACAAGCCATACAATAAACTATCTGGAGCATTGTTCACCAATAGAGCATGACAGAGGACGCGTGGACATCCCTTAAGACTTGAAGAAAAAAAAAAACTTTTAGGCTTCAAGCTCAGAATAGGTTTTTCACTGTGAGAACAGTAAAGCTATGGAACGGTCTTACAGTGAACATTGTTATGGCAGTTTCGTTGGTCAGTTTAAAAAAAAGCTGGATGAGTTTCTGCAAACAAGGTATGTTGCAAGTTACTGGTATTGATACATAAAGTAGAGTTGATCCAGGGAAATTTCCGATTGCCACTTGGAGTCAGGAAGGAATTTTTTTCCCCTTCATAAATTTGGTGGTTTTTTTTTGCCTTCCTCTGGATCAACAGTTAGGCGGGAAATGAGGATATTGCTAGCTGGGTTGGACTGGATGGACGTATGTCTTTATTCAACCTCAAATACTATACTATACTATACTATTAGTGCTACTTTTTGCTGCATAATTATCGCCTTTGATGAAAATACTGTAACTTTAGAAGAAAAGTTGAAAGTTTAAAAAATTGTGGTGAAGTCTGGTAAAAAAGAAAAAGTAAAAATAATGCTCTTTATAAATATGTCCCTTAGACCCCCATTTGACTTTATTGGTAAATAAAGAAAATCTGAACCTTAAAAAAAAAAAGCAATCTTAAAAAAGCGGAAAAAAAACCCTTAAAAAAGCAAAATCTCAGATTGTATTACAGTAAATGCTGGGAAATAGTCTAACACTCCCCTGAATATTTATTAGTATTGAGAAACACTCCACAATGTACTGACACCTACCATAGACCCATTGGCAGGCTAAATAAATGGCCATTTGTGCATTTTCGCCACCTCAGACTTGGCGAATTGGAATGGCTGAACTTAATGCAAAAATACTTTTCACCATTTTATAAATATGCTTGAGCGGTTAACACAGGGATGTATGGCGAAATGCAAAAAGTAGCTGTAATGAATTTTCACCACTGGTTATCACTGCTTTGTAAATAGCGAAAAGTCCGAATTTGGCAAAAAGGTGCCAATAACAGAAGCGAAAATTTTAACAAACCTATAAAAAATGCCCCCTTGTCTGGTACAATTCCAGGTGTATGGGTCCAAGGAGATGATAAGAAACAAGTCTGTTTAGACAATAAACATTGATTTTAAAAATGTGTATTTTCATTTACCGTAATAATTCAAAGAAGATCAATGAAATGCCTAAGGATTCCCATTCAAGATGAGTATGCTTTCTTTTCAGCCTTTCTCAATCTCAATATAGCAGTTTTCCATTGTCTGCATTATGTTCTCATTGTGAAAGAATGAGTTAAATAGTTAGACAGAAGTAGTTATCAAAAATAAACACACAACTGATTGGTTGAATAGGGTACAATACCTAGTTTTTCCTACACAAGAGAAAGAGTTAAAAAGAATCCAAGAAGCAGTAAAAGATCTAATTTCAAGAAAGACGGGTGAATTTACCCACAGGTGCTGGGCAGATTTCTTAGCTTAAAGTCACGATAACCGATTTATTATAGTTAGCACAACTTTAACCCCTATGTTTGCGTTGGCTACCCAGGTATCACAAAAGGCATTCAATATCGAGTTTCCTCTCAATTTAGCAAGACTTTTTAAAGTGCATGTCCACCCCTAAAACTAAGATTTAACCCACTACTAGACCCACTGTGTAGTGTTAAAAAGCCTTAGCTTACATCTCTGCTCCTTATGGTTCTCCTGCAATGCCTGTTCAAAGTTGCAAAAAGTGAAGAGTAGGAGCTGTCTGTGAGTCATCCAGTTGTCTGCTTCTTCCTTGTCTTCTGATAGGTTTCTGGCATGCGCAGGGGAGCCCTTTCCCTCCCTCCCTCCTGGTCCCTTATGGCTGCTTCTATCCCTACCATTAAAAGGTATTTTCTGTGTGTAGCCCACCCCCAACCGCCGATATAGATTTCTAAAAAAAAGCCCCACAAATATACTTTCAGTTATTCATTACCTCAGCTTTGCGCATAGATATATTTCTGGGGCTTTTTTTAAAAATCTAAATCAGTTGTTGGGGGTGGGCTGGGGTGCCCTACATATAGGGCATACCCTATAATGCCAGCTAATAGCTGGCGTAGGCGTTAAAGTCTTGCTATGGGTTAAGCCCTTTGGGTAAATCCTTTTTTTTACCCACAGCCGCAAACTCAAAGTTGAATTCAGGCAGGAAGTTTTACTCTGGGTAAATCTCCCTAAGTGACTATATAATAAATTTGGAACCTAATGTCCTCAAGTATATTATTGGTGAACAGGGTAAAATGCATCTTAAGCCAAAAAAAAACCCTTTGCTTCTGAGACCAGTGAAAAGGCCGATGTAATATTCGGTCAGCTTGGATTTAACTCACTATTTGCAAGGTCCTGCACCGTTTTCTATTAACGGCACAGATGCCTGATGCAATCTAGATAACGTTCATTTTTGCAATACTTAGCAATGCGAAAACTAACATTATTTTAAATTTGGTGTTACCTTCCGCGCACCTTACCTGCCTTATCCGCAATGTAGTAACTCACACTATGGAGGAGATGCAATATATTTCGCTATGGCAACCTACGTGCATTCGTTTCCCGCAATGTATTAATCACTTTGCGACCGTTAATACATTGCGAAAATGCTAGCGGTAAGTTGCAACCTTTTGCGTGTATTTTAAAGACACCATTGAAGAGGTGTTAATTGTTGTACAAAAAAAGGAGCAAAATTTATAGCATCGCTTTGCGTTGGGCAAATAAAAAAAATTGCAACATGGTGCAGTCAGTGCAAAACCTTCGCTAACACGGTAGTACATAGGTTAGCGTGGTTTTAGCGCTTATTTTCTCGTTAGCGCAGGATATTGCATCTCCCTGTAAGTGAGTTCTGCATCGCACAAATCTGGAATGAAGAGGAGCACGAAAGGTAAGTATTACATCTCTCTGTTACTCTTTTAGAAAGGTGGTAAGGCTAGAGTAGGATATTAGAACAATTAAATTTGATATGTACATGTCTTTTTTAAACATTAACTACCATGTACAGTAAGTATAGCATGTGTGCATTTGCTGTAAAGAAATAGCAGCTACATACTGTAGTGTGTTGATCGTTTACCATTTTAACTGGTTACACATTTTAACTTACACATTTATTTTGCTTCTTAAGGAGAAAAATGTCGGAGTTTCATTGAACTTGCCCCTGCATCTGAAAAAGGTAAGGATGCAAATATAATTTTTGGCATTTGTTAATTAAATGATGCTGTAGGAGTTGAATTTATACTGATATCCATTTACACAGATTAATATTGATAGTTTCTTATCCTGAAGACTTTTGGGTCTGTGATAATTTTGCTGAACTCTGAAAATCAAATACATCATTTTTTGTTGAAAGTATTTGAAAACAAAAAGGGTTCTGGGTCACCTAGAAATCCACAAGCCATTAATGTTTTTTTTTAAAAAAAAGGTAAATTAAAGTATTTTTTTAAATTTTCTCTACCTAACTTTGATCTTACTTTTATTCTGCATTTTTTTGCATCTATTATTAAACAATTCTATTTTTTTTTATTTGTATAGAATTTATGAACAGACTCACTTTGACTATATTATATATTAAAACATATATTCCCTTTAAAGCCATTTAAATTATTAAAGCTAAACTATAATGGAAAAATGACTTTTCCATATCTTAATCTCTAAACAAATACACGTACCGTATATATTTGAAGTATAAGCCAAGGTACTTGTTTTTACCTGAAAAATGAGTAAAACTAATTGACTTGAGTATAAGCAAAGGGTAGAAATTATAACCACTACTAGAAACCTGTAATTAGTAAAAGTGAATAGTTGCCCTTTAAATGGACCCTTTTATAATAAACAGCAGAATTCCCATACAGTAACCGCCAATTCTTTGCCACTCTAAATGTTTGGTAACTACAACTCCAAACATGCTTTCTTTGCTGGGAGTTGTAGTTTCTAAACATCTGGAGTTTCAAGGTACAACAAACCTATTACCATAGGCCAAAAATGCTCCTGCCCACCTCTAAGCCCATAGACCCCAAAGAAGCTTTTGAAAACTACTGGTAGCTCTTACCAGCACCTCTGACAGGGGAGTCGAGAGCTCCTTAGGTTGCTCCTCCATTACGTCTGGATACTGTTGAGAGGAGATGTGTAACTACACTGCATGTGCGCCTATGTGCTCACGCCTATGTGCCAGTGTCTATGTACCTGTGCCTACCGGCTCTCCTGTGCCCACCTCTCCTTTCGATTTACAACCAAAATTTAAGCTTAGGAAGGACGGCAATGATGTGAGTAATCACTGTACCGTAGACACATACCTGTAGCTCCTTTGCTATGTGTATCCATTCCCCTTCTACCCTGTAAATTTCCTTTGACCCGCGTATAAGCCGAGGTTAGCTATTCAGGCTAATTTTAAAACTTTAACCTTGTCTTATATTCAAATATATACGGTAAGTAGCACTCTGACATGTGTGTTTCTGCATGCCTTCAATTCAGTACTTGGTTTGCTCAGAATAAGACTATGTCCACCCCCCCCAAACAAAATTTGTCTATAGCCTAATTGCCCCCCAAAACTTATATCTCACGTCTCAGCCAAAAAGCACAGAAGCCAGGCAGAAAGCAGCTGAGGGCTGGTAAGAACATTTAGAAGCAGATTTGAGCATTTTGAACCTTGCGAGGTGGAGGTTTTGGGGGGCAATTAGGTGATAGACAAAAGTTGTTTTTTAAAAAAAAAAAAATTTAGAGTATAGATATACCCTTTAATTTTTTTAAAATTAAAACAGATTGTAACATTCTTTTCCAGTAAACATTTACGTACATGTGAGAAATCAATTTACATTCATGGTAGCTAAGAAATAAACTGCAAAGATTACTTTTCTTTTTTGTATAAAAAGCAAAGGAATAAATCTGCTTGGGAAAGGAGCATTTAAATATGTTTAAACAAAACTTCTCTAAATTCCCTGTTCTGTGTCAGGGAGAGGGACAATTGGGTGTGCTGTTATATGATTGTCTGTCAGCTTCTAATGCTGGGGACACACCATCAGATATTTCCATCCGACCAAACGATAGTGATGTGTATCTGTTGGTGTGGGTGCGGCAGCAGCGACCAAGTACTGCAGAGCATGTGATGTGTATTATCTACACTTAGCTCGAAGTCACCCAATAACTGGATTATGGATTGAACATTATCTGCTTTGAAGTTCTCCCAGGTTGCAGCCAGAGATGCTATTTAGGGATCATTTTAAAGTAGAGACTGCAGGCTTTTTTTTTAACCTTAACTTGTTTTAGGCCACATTTGCCCTTCAATGTCTGTTTGTTAGTGCAGTGGGGAGATGTTTTCAGACTATTGAGTGTAAAATTTGGCATTCATTTTCAATTATAAAAACTGGTCAACCTTCACCCCAATATACAGACCAACAATCAATATACGGTACCAATGTTCAATGTTCAAAGGTCTGAAATTTACCGACAAGTTAAAACAAACTTGTGGCTGATTATGATTTAAGCTTCACCAAGGGAACAAAAGTTATGGTGATAATTTTTATTGTTATTTTGTCCCAATCCTCTGATCAGCCTATTATAACAGCATGTTTCTACAAAGCGTTAATAATATTATTATTAGTATGCATATGGACTGCCTTACAGAGACTCATAAAAAAAAGCAAAATTATTATAGTTATAAAAACAAACAAACAAAGTGACAGAAACAACTGGAATGCTCTACAATATAGCAGCTCAGATTGGGCCTATGTGTTGTGCACATAGTTAAAGAACATGTTTAATGTTAGGCATTAAATGGTATTATTTCCCATTACTTCAAAATTTGCTCTCTTGTTCTGTAAAAACAGCATTTATCATTGCTCAGATACAGAACTAATCCTGTGATAATTGATTTGCATAGTTATCCAAACAGTCTTCATTCCAGTATTTTTTGTTTCTCATTTTATTTTAAATAAACTGTTTGTGTTATGGTTTGAAAATCCGTATCCTTAGAAACTGGTTGCTATGGTCGCAGATATCTTGGCATAGATAGCATTTCATATCACCAGGTGATTGTTAGCTATGAAAGGGACATCCATTAATTATGATGTATGCATTCCCCAGACATAATTTTATAATAATAATTTGTATAGCCTGCACAACTTCATACTAATAAAAAATGTCCCCTTAAGATCTTGCTAAATTGTAAGAAGAAATACTGTCCTGCAGTGAAAGCTACAAAAAAAATGAAAATCTAATACTAATATTTTTTTGCAAAAAGTGGGAAGACAGGAAAAACTTGTCTCTCTCGTTCTATTCATATCTTGTCCATCCATCCATCCATTGGCTTCAAACCCAGGTCTTCAGCACTGCTAGGTCTCAGTTCTAACCCATAAGCCACTATGTCTGATTCAAGAGTTTTTTTATCTGCAGATACATATCGATACATATATAGAGCAATAGAGAGATGATTGCTACCTGATAGGAAGCAACACGGTGGCCCAGTGGTTAGCATTGATCCTGGGTTTGAATCCAACCTTGGACACATCTGCAATGCAGTGTGATTTTCTAAATCACTTCACAATTATTTAAAGGGCATGTCTACCCCCAAAACTAAAATTTAACCCACTGTTGGCCCCACTCTGTAGTGTACAAAAATCCTTACCTTACATCCCAGCTCCAAATGGTTCTCCTGTACAGTCCCCCCAAAGTTAAAAAAACTGACCACCAGGGAAATTGTTTCCTCCTCTGAGCTGTCCTCTCAGAGGTTTTTGGCTTGCTCAGAGCAGCCCTTCACTCCCTCCCCCCCCTCCCTCTCTCTCCCACCCATTTTCCTCTCCCTCCCCCTAGTGTAAATCCCCTTTCCCACATATTAGTTCTAGTTCCCCCAGCCCCAACCGCAATAAAATATTTGTCAGAAAGTCCCCCGATCTTTACTTCCCTTCCCTCTCTCCTCTGGCGTTCTGCCTTTCAGCCAATCCCAGATGCGGCTGCCAGTCCAGCCCCCTGCTTGCAGTTCCGTGCAAGCAGAAGGCCAGGCATTGCAGAGGAGAGAGGGAAGTAAGTAACGATTGGGGCACATTCTTGAAAATATATTTATTATATTTTTTGGGGGCTGGGGGAACTAGCCCTACTATATACTAAAAATCAGCAAAAGGGGTGGACATGCCCTTTAATCTATCTATCTGTATCTCTCTCTATATTTATTTCTTTATTATGGATTTATATAGCGCCATCTTCCATAGTACATACATTCACTTTGCCCCAAAGAGCTTACAAACTAAATATTTTATTTCACACATGCAACCTATCAGTATGTCTCTCTTTGTCCATCCATCTGTCTTGTCCATCTGTAAATTACTGAACTTAAACTTACATGCCTTTAATTACCCAGCTGTGAATTTTGAATATTGGAATTACATCACCTTTTCTTCTTTTCATAGGCACACATCCGGACATGAGGGAATCTGAAAAAATAAGAAACAATGGCCTAGATAAAACTGAACTTAGCTCCCTAAGTACCCGAGGATGTATTTTATCCGGTGCAGGAGATTTATTAATATTAACCTTATTTAGTTGTTTCTGCACCATATCCTCGGTTAACCAAAGTGCAATTGCATCTTTTATTGCTACTATACTCTATGATATCTGTACTTAGATCTTCTATAGTGTATACAGAGGGGAATACATTTTAAGACGTTTGCTTAATCGAAATCCTCCATAAGTAATTTATCCCCATTAATTAATGTCCCACATTTTCAGTCCTCATCTTCCTACTATTACTATACTTAAAGGATATGTATACCTAAAACATTAGGTCAGTGGCAAGCTTTGGCTTTAAGACTTAAAGCTGACTAAAATATTTTTCTTCTATTCCCCACCCCAGAGCCTACCTTTATTTCTTCAAACTTGCTGGCGTCTTCCTCCTAGATAATGGCATCTGCAACTCGGGCCCAACGAGATCTCCTGGCTCAACCTGCTTCATTGGTCTCCAAGTTTAAGTTCCGGTCGCACCACATGCGTGACCTTGCTGCGTGCGTGCATGTGACATGAGTGTGCATGAGACTTGATGTCAGTGCATGCACGAGTCGGTGTGCACGTGTGATGTAATCGCATCGTGTTTGGCCAGGGCGCGATGACGTCACACACGGGAACGGTAGCGCTGGTGCGCTGGAACTTACAATTGGAGGCAAAGGAAGCAGGATGAACCAGGAGATCTCGTCGGGGCAGAGCTACAGATCCCATTATCCAGGAGGAGAAAGCCAGCAAGTTTGAAGCAATAAAGGTAGTCTTTGGGGGGTATAGAAGAAAAATGTTTTAGCCAACTTAAGTTTTAAAGCCACAGCTTGCCACTGACCTAATGTGTTTTTTTTAAGGTGTACATATCTTTAAAAAATTGTTTAGGGTTAGCGCTACTTTGTTCAGATATCCTAACCATTATCAATTATTGCTGGTGGCACACCATGTAGATGCCCTGTTTTTAGGAACACACAGTCCAAGAAGTCACACAAGTTCAAAGCCCCTAGTTTACTTATGAAACAATACAACATAGTCTTCTGCCTGAGTTTATTTCTTGTTGTTATACAAGCTTTATATATATAGCAGCTCTATTTTTTATTTACCAACCAGCGTGACCTGCTGACAGCTTTCCTGGAGAAATACTAAATATTGAACTGATTTTACTGACATTTACTGAAATGTACTTGCATCTTCTACATGTGCAGTGGTGGAACACTGCTAAAGTTTTGATTCTGGAAATAATATTTATATTATTTATTTTTATTTACATTTTTTTTTGGTTTCTATTATGTTTCTAGCAAAAGATAAAGATTTTACATGTACTAACATCACACCCCTTGTGGGATACAGGTAGAAAGCTTTATTTTAGCAAGACACAGTATAGAAGGTTGCAGGTTTGATTCCCCATACTTACTTTTATTTTTTACTGAAATGTTTTGGGGGGTTTTGTATGAAAAGCAAAGGAATTTATCATTGTTAGGGGCAGGAGCCTTTTTAATGTGTTTGTGTCAGAGGGAGGGATGATCTCTGAGATATAACATGATTGGCTCACAATTTCCAGGAAGAAAGACTGCAGCTTCCTATGAAATGTACTGCGTACACTTATCTAGGTGTTCCCAGCTAAGATGAATTATAGGAGCTGACCCCTAGTACCCACAGGTTAATTTCATAAATCACCCAGCATCCAGAGGAAAGAGGTAGGTAAAACAGCTTCTTATATCTTTGTAAATGACTGGAGACTTAATTCCCCTTTAACTTTTAATTTGCAGCCATCCCTTAAGGGATACTGTTCCATCATGCTACCTTTACAAAGTAAAAGATAAATGAATGCAGAGTCAGGGTGAGATCATATTTCCCAATATCCAGATAAGGCAAATACCCATATATTACTAATCTTCCAATTGAACCCATCTATCCAGTAAATTGAATTGATACAGCACATTTTTTTACAGTGTGTGTCAGTTCAATGTACACACTGTGTGACACTGGAACTCAAAAGATCAGTAACAAATAGATATTTCCGACAATATTCAAAATTAGCTTCACACTAGATTCAATCGTGTTTCAGCTTGTAGAGGCAGTGTGAGGATGGCAGATGGTAACGCAGACATCCCACCCTGCAAAAACGCATTTCAGGGAGGTAATGTACATACCGGGTTGATGCACATATATAGCGTAAATGCAATAGTTTATTGCCTTTTTATTCAGACTCTTTTTAAACAAGGCAAGAATTGTGGAAGCACTCCAATTAGGCTAATTTACAACTACATTTAGTGGAAGTGCTACTGATCTGGTCAAACATTTATACAAACATAGAAAAGATAATCAATGCACATTCCTAGGCCCCATACAATATCATATTATCTGCACACTGGCATACTTAATAAACAAAGGGGTTTTTAGTATTAGGGTTACCTTGACGTGGTTGGAAGGCTTTTCATTCATGTGATCACAGTAATGTATACTAAAACCCCTTTGTTTATTAAGTATGCCAGTGTGCAGATAATATGATATTGTATGGGGCCTAGGAATGTGCATTTATTATCTTTTCTATGTTTGTATAAATGTTTGACCAGATCAGTAGCACTTCCACTAAATGTAGTTGTAAATTAGTCTAATTGGAGTGCTTCCACAATTCTTGTATTGTATGTATTTATTGGGAGGCTTGGTCAAGCCTCCATGTGGTAATAGCACCCCCAACACGCCCCTTTAATGGGAGGTCCTATGCCTTTAATATAAAGCACTGGATGGCCTCTTCCCTCATTTTTAAAAAGCCAAAGGGCTGAGGGGGAAGGGAGAGAGCCTGTTATATGGATCCAGTGTGTAAGAATGAGAAATGCAAAAGTTTGCTAATCGTAATTGAAGTAAAAGAAATTGAAAAGGTTAGACGTTAGGACCTTCCAGACTGGGGTTACCTTGATGTGGTTGGAATGCTTTTCATTCATGTGATCACAGTAATGTATACTAAAACCCCTTTGTTGCAATGCTGCAAGCTGCCCCCTTAGACTCTTCACCTCAGCTTCCAAACAGGCAACCCACTCACACCTGACACAGACATAGGCCCCCTGGAACGTCTACTCCAGGTTCCTATACATGTGACAGGATGCACATTACATGGTACCAACAAAACTGTCCCTTCTAATACACAACACCAGCACAGTGACACACCAACCTTGTTTAATTACCCTTCTTGTCCTTCTTTTTCTATGTCCTTAAGACCAAGGTTCTTTAAAGCACTCACAGGAAACTTCTTTTTGTTACGTCCAAACCACAGGTCCAACCAATGTGAATCCTATTTAACTAATTGGTCCCAGCCCCCACACCAATTAGTGCAAGAGCCAGGAAGAGAGGGCAAAAACAAATCACTTATTAACTTATTAACCCTTTCACAACCTGTTTGTGATTACAACAGATGCAATACTAGAATATAGAAGTCCAGTACACCTCATTAACTGAAAGAAAGATAAATCTGCTTACTGCACACACAGTCCAGTTAGTGACAGGCTGCAAACTGCAGCATAGGAACTCATGACAGGGTTAACCCAGGGGCAGAGGAGCAGTTTTAGGTCAGGAAGGGGATAGGAAAAGGGGGGGTGAAAAGAGGGAGGAGTAGTCTATGAAAGATAGTATAGGGGTGGAGAGATACCTTTAGGTGCCAATTTTGGTGTAGACAGCGCTTGGCCCTCCCTCCCTGGAGTTTGATGAGGGTTGGGGTTGCGGAAGTGGATAGGCAGGGTGGCGGTCTTTGGCAATGTTGGGGAGGTTAGCCCTAGAGGAGGGCTACCTAATTGGTTAACTAAAGGACATGGTTTGGCCTAATAACCTCTCAGTAGGCGATGGGCCTGTTGGAGAGAAGGGAACGGGCTTGAAGGTCGGAGTGCTTCCCGTGCCGGAGTGGAGAAGCGGCAGGGGGGCTTGGAAGTCGGGAACATTGCCAGAGAGAATGGACTTAGGAAAAGCAGTCACAAGCCAAGTTGGAATGGGTGATTCATGGTTGATAAATACATTTATCTAAGTTGGTTAAAGTTGGAATTATTATTGTTAATGTTATGTCACAATAAACGTGGCCAAATGCCTTTTCCTCGGAATCGCGTGGTGTCAGTTATTTGAGGAAAAGAAAAATCTAAAAGGGGGTGGGGGGAAGGGGGTTGTTGCACCTGTCGCCCATCTTGGGTTTTACCCTGTCATGCACACAGAGAGAGTCCTTAACACAGCACACTATCAGCACAATCGATCCTTATTTTCAAACTTTCACACAAACCATACAACCATCAAATGATTAAATGTCCTTATTTTTCTATGTCATTAAGACTAAGGTCCTTTAGAACAAGGGACATGTCTACCCTAGTTCGTTTCTACTCACAATTACCATGCTATCGGGGAGATTCAATAAAAGTTCTTATCATTAAAAATGGTGCTAATTTTGCCCCAACAAATCAGATATTATTTAACATTTGAAAGCTAACATCTGATTGGCTGGGGCAAAATTAGCACCATTTTTAACAATAAGAACTTTTATTGAATAACCCTGTATGTTTGCCATGTGTAATATACCGTAAATGAATAATTTAAAAAAAATTATTTTCCACTAAATTTTCCCTATAAATATTTGACATATTTGAACGTGAGTGAAAAGCATTGTACTGAGTTTTACGCAAGTTATCGTCCGTTTGCACTGTTATTACGCTAGGTTTGGGAGGGAAGGTAAATTGGACTACAGAGGGGTTAGGGAATCAGTGGGTTAATAAGATAATGGAGGGAGGAGATGGGGGAGCATAGAGGAGGCATGTACATCCAAATATAGAAGTAAATTCAATTATAATCTACCAGCTGTCCTAAAAGCCGCTATTGGCTTGGTTGTGGCGGTTGCACAACCCTGATCAATAAAAATATTGATTGCATGCACTCCAAATATAGATCATAGTGCAGTGCCAGCAATGTTGCAACCCACATTAACATGCACTGCTCTGCAATCGTTAGCGTTTGAGAAAATGAGGCACTGTGGCCTAGCTCTTAACGAGTGGGTTTGAAAGCTGAGTTTGTAGAAGCACTTAAGGTCACTGTGAGTATAATAGTTTCAGTGTTGGTGAGGGGGGTTGAGTGTTGATCTACTGTATATACATAGCATTGGAGGTTGAAAAAACATACATTCATTTAGTCCAAGCTTTTTAGCCTATCGATGAACCCTACCTAGGGTTTAGGCAACACATTTCACATGACTTCCGATCGCGAGAGTGGGTGAACATATTACATGTCCTGCGCTCATAGAGGATACTATCACTGTTTTTTGCAAAACACATGTGCTCCGATTGTGCGGATCAGCCCGCAAGCAGACGTTAACGGGCGAGAAACTTTTCCCATGCGTTATCATGCGTCCTAGTGTGGCCTCTGCCTTACAGTTGATCAAGAGGAAGGCAAAAAACACCCCAGCATAAATGGTGATTCCTGACTCTTAATGGCAATTGGAAAGTATCTCTAGATCATCAAGGACTATATGTAATAACCCCAGTACCTAAATTTTTTTTTTTTTTTATTGAATCGAGATGAGGCTTTACAGAATAAAGAAAATTAGAAAGATATCAAAAACACATTGTCGATTAGGTGGCATTTATAAAGACATTACAGTAAATTCTTGCGTTTTTCGTGTCTCTGTGTCTTCCGGGTGGTATCTGTTTGTAGGTTATAAAGATAATTCACCTATAAATTCACATTTGGTATAGCGTCTATTTTCTGAAAATATCATTAAGCCCTGTCTCTGAATTTGTTTTAACATTTTATTACCAACTGGGTAGCCTGCCGCAATTAAGTTGCGGGGCTATAACATAAAGGGCATGTCCACCCCCAAAACTATAATCCCCCCAACTACTGGCCCCACCATGTAGTGTAGTTTAATCCTTACCTCACATCCCAACTCCATCTGGTTCTCCGTAGTCCCCCCCCAAAGTTCCAAAAACTGCACCAGGAGGCTAGCAGGTCCATATAGGACACTGCCTGCTACCTGGCCTCCCGGGATTCTGCCATGCGTGCTGAGCCCTTCTCCCCCCCTCCCCTCCCTCGCCCTCCCGTTCTACTATCCCTCCCCCTAGCATTAAACCCCCTTAATATTTGCTCCCCCATGTCCCCCAGCCCCAACCGCATGTTTTTTTTTTTAAAAAAGTCCCCAAATCTTTACTTACCTCTCCGCTTTCCTCCGCTGCACTGAATGACCGGCAGCCGCGTCGTGAGTGGCTGCCGCTCAGCCAATCACAGACGCGACTGCCGGTCCGCCCCCTCTGCTTGCATTCTCGCAAGCAGAGGGCGGCAGTGCGGCGGAGGATCGGGGGAGGTAAGTAAGAGTTTGGGGAGCTTTTTGAAAAAACAAAAAGTGGTTGGGGCTGGGGGACATGGGGGAGCAGAATATTAAAATTCTATTTTAGGGGTGGACATAGCCTTTAATATACTTAACTAATACCTAAATCTTATTTTAACTATAAAGCGATACTTGTCAGAACCAGTCGTCAGGGATGTGGTGTAGATATCCTGGCATAGATGAGGGTTGAGGGGGGGGGGGGGGGGGGGGAGTAGCGCGCGTGTTGACATATATATATGGCTATAGTAGGGAAATTGGAGGGTTGTGACCCAAGGTTTGTTCTGTATACCACACTGTTACATGGAAGTGGTCGTGGATATGTTGTTTGATATGATTGGTAGAATGTCAATAAAGCTCTCCCAGAGCTTGAAGAATTGTTAACTTTGTTTTCCTTGTCTAGTGTTGCTTCCACCCAGTCCATACGGAATAGAAATGATAGTTTAGTTTTGAATAGTTTTATGGATGGTGAGGTGGGTGTTATCCATTGTTGGAGTATGGTTTTTTCTGGCTGCGGCTGATATGATAAGGAGCAATTTTTGTGGCTCCTAGTGTAATACGAGAGGTTTGTGTATTTGCATGTCCAAAAATTGCCCAGAGTGGTGTTGAGGGACGTAGTTTATTAAGTGTTGTGTGGAGAATGTGCTACTTGATTCCAAAAGTTTTGGACAACTGGACAAGACCACATGCAATGCAAGAGATCTGGTTTGGGGTCTTTGCATTTGGGCAACAAGTTTGAGGCAGATCCCTGATCTTCCCCAGTCTGTATGGTGAATATAGCCTCTGTGTAGTAGTTTTAAAGTCATTTCGTGGTATGAGACTGCGGGAGGTATTTGTGTGTAGGCTTATAATTTCTTGTATGGTGTTTTCTGTTAGTGTGGGTATGTTTTGCTTCCATTGATTATATTTGGTGGGTGGTTTGTGTGGTGTTGTAGGAGTTTGTGGTAGTTGGATAGGGAGTTTAGACTTTGGTTATGGGGAGTGGAGGAGTGTATCTAGTGGGTTGTTCCAGTCTATTTCTCTTAATTGGGAAATTGATTTTGAGACGTAGCTGCTGGCCTGTAAGTAGTGGAAAAAGTTCGGTCCTATGATAGGGAATTTGAGTTTTGCCTGTGAGAAGGATAGTGGATGTCTGGTATTTATGTCTATTAGTTCTCGAATTGTTTTTATTCCCTCAGTATGCCATCTGTAGAATATTGTGTGTGCCCTCCCCTCCTGGAAATTTGGATGGTTTGTGAATGGTAGCCATAGTGAGTGAGATTGTTTTAGGCCCATTTTTGGGCGGGCTTTATTCCAGGCTTTCCATCCCGACATCAGAAGAGGGTTGTCCCTGGTCCTCTCCGGCAGGTCTGTGTAGCGAGTATGTAACATCGAGGACAGGGATTGAGAATCACACAGTTGTTGGTCTAGGGTGGTGTGGGTGTAGCCTGAGGAGGCGTGCAGCCAGTCCCTAACTATTCTGAGGTGGGAGGCTGTATTGTATAGTTCAATGTTTGGGAAGCCAATGCCTCCTTTGTTTTTTGGTAGCATGAGTGTGTTGAAATTGATTCGTGAGGGCTTGTTGTGCCATATATATCTGCGGAAGGTGGAATTTATATACTTTAAGTCTTTTTGAGTTAGGAATATCGGTAGGGTTTGTAGTAGATAGAGTAATTTAGGGAACAATATCATCTTTATAAGGTTGGCTCGTCCTGTGAAAGATAGAGGGAATTTTGCCCGTGCTGTAAGTGTGTTTTGTCATTTGGGTTAGGAAAAGGGGGATATTTTCTGAGTATATCTGTTCGGTTTGTTTGGGTAGGCGGATGCCTAAGTATGTGATGGTTGTGTTGGCCCATTTGAATGGGAAGTTCTTTGACCAATTTGGGGGGTCGTTTGTTCCCAGAAGGAGTGCCTCTGATTTGTTATAGTTGATTTGCAGTCCCGATAATTTCCCGAACTGGGTCAGATCGTTCATTATAGCTGGTATGGATTTAGTTGGTTTGGATATGAATAAGAGGATATCATCAGCATATGCTGAGAGTTTTAAGGTCTCTTTGCCTATTTTGATGCCTGTAATGTGTTTATTATTGGATATGGTTCTAAGTAGTGGATCTATGCTGAGATTGAATAATAGGGGGGAGAGTGGGCATCCTTGTCTCGTCCCTCTGTGGGTTTGAAATGTGTGGGAATTGGTGTTGTTGATTAGTAGGGAGGTATTCGTATTCTTGTGGAGGAATGTAATTAGTCTGATGAAATTGGATCCGAATTTTCGTGTAGTAAGGATTTTGTGTAGGAATTCCCAGGATATTCTGTCGAAGGCCTTATCGGTGTCCAGGCTCAGGAGGATCTCCTGGGGGTGAGCTTTGGTGGGGTAGGCTGATATGGCCGCTATAGCTGTGCGGACGGCTTTGGTGGTGTTTCTACCTTTGGTGAATCCTAGTTGTGAGTCTGTGATTAGTTCTGGCATTATGTGACTAAGCCTATTTGCCATCATCTTTGTCAGGATTTTATAGTCCTGGTTTAGTAGTGATATTGGCCTATAGGATTGTACCAATAGTGGATCTTTGTTTGGTTTGAGGAGTAGAATGGTTTGGGAGTCGTTAAAGTTTTGGATATGAGTGTCTTGGTTAAGTATATTGTTATATAGGTCAGTGAGGGTTTAGTAGTTTGTAATATTCAGCGGGGAGGCCGTCGGGGCCGGGGGTTTTGGTATTATGGAGTGTTTTGATAACTTTGGAGATTTCTTGTTGGGTTATTGGGCGATTTAGCGATTCTTGTTGTTCTGATGTTAGTTGGGGGAGGGAGCATAATTTTAGGTAGTTGTCAGCATCTTCAGATGTGGTTGTATGTGATGTGTATAGGGTTTGGTAGTATTGTAGAAAGTGTTGTTGTAATTCTGGTTGGGTAGTTATAGTTTGATTTGTGTTAGAGTCCAGTATCTGTAGTATAGAGCAACGAGAGCGTTGCGGTTTAGTCAGTCTAGCCAGTAGTGTGCCGGTTCGGTTTCCCCATCTGTGATATTTGTTTCTTCTAGCATCCACTGACCAGCGTGCTTGACCTAGGAGGTATGTGTCTAGTAGGTTTTTCGTTGATATATAGCATTCTTTGTTTGCTTCTGTGGGGTCATTGATATATTGGCTGCACGCCTCCCGAAGGTCACGGTCAAGTTGGGAGTATTTTTCCCTGTGAGCTTTTTTCTTGTGTGAAACATATGCTATTATATGGCCTCTCATCACTGCTTTGGAGGCCTGCCAGAAAAGAACCGGGTTTTCGGTATGGTTTATATTGTCATCTACATAGTTTTGCCATTGGGTGGTCATAAACATTTTGAAGTCTTCTGAATTGTAAAGGTAGGCTGGAAATCTCCAGTGATTTGGTCTTGTAGTTTGCGTGTTCAGGTTTATTGACAGTTCGACCGGTGCGTGGTCTGATATTATGTTGTTTATGAATGTGTTTAATATATGAGGGAATAGGTCGTTGGATATTAGGATGTTATCAATGCGTGAATGTGAGTGATGGGGGTAAGAGTAGAAGCTATATTGTTTAGTTGTTAGGTGTTGTAGCCTCCAGGGGTCGCAGAGACTTAGTTGTGTGATTATTTCCAGGAGAGGAGGGGGTGTGATAGTTGGAGTTAGTCTAGGGCCTGTTCTGTCTATGGTGTTGTTCAGGATTGTGTTGAAGTCTCCTCCAATGAAGGTTTGGCGGTGTGGTTTGGCCAGCAGCCGTCTCAAAAGATCAGAGTAGAATTCCTTGTTGTTTCCGTTTGGGGCATAAATGTTGACTATGGTATATATTGTGTTCTTTATTTCTAAATCTAAGATCAGGAATCTGCCCCCGGGGTCTTTTATTGTGTCTATTATTGTTGCCTGTAGGTCTTTGTGTATTAGTATAGCTACTCCTTTGGATTTTGATGTGTGTGAAGCTGATATGCAGTGTGATATCCATGGTGCCTTTAGAAAGCCTTCTTCGGATTGTTTCCAGTGTGTCTCCTGGAGCAGGGCTATATGTGAATGTAGTCTCTTTAGGTGGGTGAGAACTCTATTGCGTTTGACTGGAGTATTTAGCCCGTCTACGTTCCATGAGACCATTTTAACCTGGGTTAACACCGATTAGTTTATGTGTCGGACATGGGTTGTGAATGTATGTTTTTTTTTTTGTGTACTTGCCTGAGCTCCCCGTCCCAGCGAGCAGGGGTATCAGGGAATGTCTTTGTGGGTGTGGTGTCTTACACGCGGCTCCCCCCCTTAGTGTCCCATCCCTGACGACATGGTCGTTGCTGAAAAAGAGAAAAAAGGTTAGACAAGGCATATAACAGTATAAACTAGTGAAACTTAACAATAAAGTGATTGTTTCAAACTTATTGAAAAATAAAGAAAACATTTTAAACAATTAAGTACTTTCAGGTTGGTTTGAGCCCTCAGTATTTTTAGGTTCATTTCTAGTTTTATAGAAATTGGTTGGTGTGTCCGTTTTAGTGGTTTCCCAGGTAGTGGGATGAAGCCTCCTCCGGTGTGGTATAAAGTTGTGATTTGCCATTGTCTGTTACTCTCAATTTGGCTGGGTATAGCATTTGAAATTTTATATTGTGTTCATGTAGGTATTGACAGACTGGGTTAAAGGCCTTTCTCTTGGCACTTACTGCTGCTGAGAAGTCTTGGAATAAGAGGAGTTTATGATTATCGACTTCTAGATTTTTCATTTTTCGGTATGCTTGTAGGATTAGTTCTTTATCCCTGAAGTCCAGGAGTTTCAGGATTACTGGACGAGGCCTTTCAGTGGGTAGTTTGTTCTCGGGACCGATTCTGTGGATCCTCTCAATTTGTAATCCATTATGGCATGGTGTTATTCCAAGGGTATTTACCAGATCTCGGGTGACGTATTGTAGTAGATCTTGGCCTTTGTATGTTTCTGGTATACCGATGATTCTGAGGTTGTTTCGTCTTGTGCGGTTTTCCAGGTCATCTAGTTTGTCTTGTAGGTGTTGTATAGAGTCGCGTTGTCGTCCAGATGTATTTTCCAGGGGGCTTAGAGAGTCCTCTATATTACTGACTCTGGTCTCCAGGGTCGAGATTCTCTGTGTGTTTTCAGTGACCTGTGAAAGTGCTGAGGAGATGGAGGAGTGTAGGACTTCCAGCCTTTTGTCAAGTAATGGCATTATTATATTTGATACTTCTGTCGCTATTTTAGCTGCTTGGTCGGAGGTTATGGTTTGTGGGTCTGAGACATGGGAGGTGGTAGTTTCCTCATCGGAGGACATGTCGTCTTCTGTGGGTGAGGTAGAAGGTTTGTTGGAAGGTTTGGGTATGTCTTTATATCTCTGTGGTTTGGGGGTTTGCGGTGGTTTGTCCTTGTTGTTATTGGTGATGTTGTGAGTAGGAGGTCCGGAGGAGGCTTGTTGTTCATTTCTTTTGTTTCTTTTGCCCATGTCTGAGGTAGATTTTTCTATATATTTGTCCATAGCTTAACTGGTCTGAGACGTGGGGTGAAGTTTTTCGGTGGTGGGTACAGGTTGTAAGAGAAGGTTGAGGGCTTTTGGTGGTTATCGGTTTACATGTTCAGTTCGTGGAATGAGTTAGGGTTGTCAGGTTTTGATGGGGGTCAGGGGTTCATTCCTGGATTCCAGAGATTTGTTGGCGTCTCAGGTATAACCGATTTGGTGATGATAGTTTGTTTGGAGGTAGATGGAGTGGTGACAGAGTTCAACTGGGGTGTATATCATGGGGTGGGTATGCAGAGGGAGGGGTAGTTTGGGTTTAGATGTTGGTGATATGATGGTTGATCGTTAACGGGGGTTGTCGTAAGGGGGGGTGATAAATCGGTTATTCTTCGGTTGTATTTGGGGTCCGTTTGATATATAGTGGCCTAGGTGTTCCCAACACAGGTTTTGTATTTGCCTTTGAGGCTTAGGTGGTGGCTTCAGCAAAGGAGTCTCTGGATTTCTTGTCTTATTGTTTTTGTGCGGTCTGCACAGAGTTTGGCTCAGAGGGGCTTTGGGGGTCCAGGTGTAGACCTGATCTGGTCTGTCTTCAGGTCTTTGTTTATGTGGGTCCACCCCTGGGCCTTGAGCGCGGGCCTTTGTGATTTGTGTCGGGTTTGGGGGTTCTTTTGTGGGTGATGGTAGTATAAGTTCGCAGGTTGTTCGGGCTAGCTTGAGGCCTATGGCTGTCTGGGCCTGTGTGGGCGGATTTCTCGTCAGCTCGTGGCGGGATGATGGTTCGGCCTGATGTGGTAGGCCGGGTCTATGTCCGGTACTGTGCTGGGTTGTCTGAGCCTCGGGGGTTCCCTGGGTTCAGTGGTCTGTCTGGGGCTTCGCCTCCCGGGCCAAGGATGACTCGTCAGGCGGTGGGCTTGTGGGCAAAGTCAAGGCCACGTTTGGTCTCCGCTTCCGTTTCGGTCGTGTCTTCACCGGGGCCCCGGTCTTGTCTCAGGTTGGGAGTCAGCTTCACGTACCTGAGGCCTCCGGGCCCGGAGCCGATTCCGACTGTGTGGTGTCTTTGCGGTCTTTTGGTAGACTTCCCAGGCGTGTCGTCTCGTCTTTGATATCTAGGCTCCGGCCTCTGTGTGCGTCGGGGCGATGGGAGCCGGTGTGGGTGGTGGGTTTGTGGATCGGTGGGTTGTTCCCGCCAGTCCGGCCTGACTTCAGGGGATGTGAAGAGGTTGCAGCCGCTGGTGACTCTGGTGGTTGTCGATTGGGGTATGATGTTTTTTAACCCCTATTGTTGGTTAAGTTAGGGCTGTTTTCTCTTTTTTTGGCTCGAGTGTGTGGAGCCTCTCTAAAATGCGGCCGCTCTTGGCGCCCCGCCCCCAGAAGTCCCACCCCAGTAATTTTTAATAATTTTTAATTTTAGAAATGCATTCAGCCCTCTCAAACTATACATGCACAAGGCATTTCATTTTGGGGTTGGACATGCTCTTTAAGTGCACATCTTTTCAGTTTAAAAGAACTCGTAATTTAGTTTCCTGCTGGAAAAAAAACAACTTAACAAACATGTTAAATTTGAGAACAAAAAGCATGTAATTTGCTCATTTTGTTTAGGATACAAAAAATAGATCTGTATTTTAATGTGATTAATATAAACCTGTACTATAATACCATATCCTGGCTTAATTGAGCTCAGGTGTACATTTAAAGCTGAGGCTATTATCTTCAAAGGCTAGTCTAGTGCACAATTATCTCTGCTTTGTCTTTAAAGCATGCATACATAATTATTAACAAATCAATGTTTTTAACTAAGCCCTTAAAATAAGCGTTATAACTATAACAACTAAACAATTAAACTAACAGCAATTTGCTGTACCTTATTCTAGTATCCACATGCCTTTTTGTAACCCCTGTTCACTCTCTACATGAAGCACGCTATCCCCCCTGGGTTTTTTGGATCTTTAATTATTAGACCCTTTTTCTTTGTATGTCTCTTGTTCTCTCATGCTGCGTTTAACTTTGGTGCCACCTAAAAATAAGTACATTAACAGTTCTCCTTCTATGATTAACATTTATGTTGGTGTGTTGTTGGCACAAATGAGACAGCTATACCTATATAACTGCAGCTCACCTGTTGGTAATGCAGAATAGCATTAGATTAAATTGCTTACCCTTTATGTTTTCCCTTATCTGACAGTAAATTGTACCATTTCACTTTATTAGGCTTCAATTAATTGTTTCCATAATGGAATCATCAAGTAAATGTAGAGTAAGACTAAGGCCAAACATAGATTGTGCTGTGATCCACGCAATAGTGCACAAACTCAAAAAATCATCACAAGCATGCGAGAGACGTGCTAGTGTGGCTTATACCATATTCTATAAACTATTAAGAGTTTACAACTATAAAAAGAAAGATCCTACTAACATTATAGTGTTAGAAAAAAGGAGCAATTTTGAGACTACATCTAGAAGCATTGTTTGTAATAATGAAAGTTAATATGTTGTGCTTGTTTGCTTGTTACCAAGCAGCAGTTATCCCAAAATAAACTAAGCAAAATTTTATGAGCGTCTGTTTTTCTTAGACTGCACATAAAACCTCATTGTTATGGAACCATCAGAATTTTCTGGGTCCTGTACAAGCTAAATTTGTCCCACTATCACGCACAGCAGCGCATGCAGGATTTTTGCAATGCGCTGATGTGCTAGATACTCCGTGTGCGATGCATTCTGGGCCATTCCAATGTTATTGGCACACATGTGATCCGCATGAAAAGTTGTGCACGCATGCAAATCAATAACGGACTGGACCGCAGCGCGTTGTAGTAGTAGTGGAAACTGCTACTATCATTGCATTGGCAATGTGAACCAGAAGCATGAACAGAGAGCAAATCGCACCCCGACACGCAATAGTGGGACCTAGCCCTGTTTTAATATTGTTTCCTGTTATACTACACACTTGCCTTCTAATTGGTGGCTTTTCTATTCACTAAGCGCGTTTTTCACGCGTTTGTTTCGCTCGCAATTGCGCCCGCGATTTTCGCTAAAACAGAAATCATGGGAACGTGAAAATTACTGAGATTTCCGAGAAAAGAAATATCATCCTCTGTTTTATTTATCATATACTAGCAGTTGTACCCGGCATTGTAGGTATAGTATGTGCAGGTGTGTTTGGCTTGGATGTAAGAGACAGGAAAAAGAAGTGCACAGTTGGTAATGTACGTCATGTATTTAATAGTGATGTGTTGAGGAGGTGACATTGATTGAAGAACGTATAGCACATATGTTTCTAGAAAAAAAAAATATATATACGTTATCAGTTTTTCTACTTGGAGCATAAATATACAAATGTTGTGGTGAACCTACTCGTGAACATGCTACATGTAATTGGCCTGTCTGGTATATCGCAGCACTTGAGTGACTGATGGGCGTCACGCTGTTCTTGTGTCTCTGAAGCATGTGACATGCGGGTTCTTTGTGTTGTTAGGCTTCATTCTGTGAGCGTTGTGTGTTTTTATTAAGCATGCTCTATTTTTTCCACGTTAGTTAGCAGTATGTCACTTTGTTTGCACTTTAACACTTTATCAATGCTCAAGGATCACTTTATATTAACTATTAGATCCCAATCAATAAAGTTAGTATCTGTTCTGAATTTAAAGTGCCATGATGTCTTTGTTCTTTTATTTGTAACTAGCAGTTGTACCCGGCATTGCCCGTGTACACTTGTGGGTAAAGTACTTTTACATGCAGGTGTGTGTTTGGCTTAGATGGGAGAGACAGGCAGAAAAAGAAGTGCACAGTTGGCAATGTATGTCATGTATTTTATAGTTATAAGTTAAGGAGTTGACATTGCTTGAGGGAGGTATAACACATGTTTATTGCAAAACCTTATATACAACGTTATCAGTTTTTCACTTGGAGCGTAAATATACAAATGTTGTGGTGAACATGCTACATGGAATTTGTCGTTGGGAAAACATGTTGATTGCAACTGAATATCACAGCACTTGAGTAACTGACAAGCGTCAGTGTCTCTGATCACGTGAGATGCGGCTCTGTCTGTGTTGTTAAGTCAGGCTTAATTCTGTTGCACTGTCTGAGCTTTGTGTGTTTTTATTAAGCATGCTCAATTTTTTGCACATTTGTTAGCAGTATGTCACCTTGTTTGCACTTTAGCACTTTACCCTTGCTCACTTTATATTGACTATTAGATCCCAATCAATAAAGTTACTTTCTGGTCCAAATTGAAAGTGCCATGATGTCTTTGTTCTTTTAGGTGTAACTGTCTGTGATGTGTATGACATGTGGGCAGTGTGTGTCTGGTGCTTACGTCCAGGTAATGCAGATAATTCCTGTGTAGTCCATACCCCCCAACCGTCCCGGATTGAATAGGTGGATGAGGCATGTCTGCGATGTTATGGTGGGTGTGGACAGTCTAGGTCGTGTCTGATGTTATGGTGTCCAGGAGGCTTGGACATGACATTTGGTGGTCGCGATATTTGCCATTTAGGGGCATGGGTGTAGTGTTTGGGGGTGTGCCTGGGATGTTTGACAGCATGGATGTTTGTGTATGTGGGTGTGATTCGGGAACAGACCTGGGATGTTTGGGGGTGTGGCCATGATGTATGGGGGCGGACCATAATGTTTTGGGTTTTTTGGGGGGAGTGACCACAATATCTGGTAGCATGGTCACAACATTTGGGGGCACAGTTGCAATGTTTGGGGACATAGCAATTATCTTTGGGGGCGTGGCCTTGATGGTTGGGGTATGAGCATGACTGATGTTTGGGGGTGTGGCCATGACAGCAATATCTGGGGGCGTGGTCACATTCCAGGATGCTCTGCTTTAAATTTCTTAGCATGACAATAACTGGAAATGTGGTTCATATCACCGATAGCAACACAGCCTTTCCAATCCAGGGTTAATATTTAAAACCTTCCAGGAGCAAATTGTGATGTCTTACAGACCTTAAGGGCACGGCCACACTGCGCATGTGTTTCCCATGCGTTTGCGCATGCCATTTCTCCTTTTGAGATCCAAAATCGCATGCGATTGAGCATCGCAAACGGAAAGGCAATTGCATGCATTGAAGGGATTGCAATTTTAGCAAAACTCGCATGCACAAATGCAAAAAAATTGCGCTAATGTGGCCTAGCCCTAAGGGAAATGTCTGGTTCCCTCTGTTATAGAAGCTGTGGTTCTGTGTGTGCAGCTCTCTGAGTTGTGTAGCCGTACATTGTGTCACTGAAGTGACTCCAAAGTTGGTGACATCTTGATTCTGCATTGTTGAATGTGTAGCTCCGCCCCTCAGATTTCCTGGTTCCTCCAGCTTCTTTAGTCTCAAAAGGTAATGTCCGTTGGTTCCAAGCACACGTCCGCCCCCACGACGTGTGCACGCGTCCAGGTAATGCAGGTAATTCCCGTGTAGTCCATACCCCCCTCAACTATCATGGTTTCAGTAGATGGACCCTGTGTCTGTGATTAGAGGAATGGATGTGATATTTATGGGCTTGATGGGGGGGGGCGAGTACATGTTTGAGGACATGGCCTTTTTTGGGGCAGAAGGGTGACTACAATATCTGAGGGCATGGTCACATCATTTGGGGGTATGGTTGCAATGTTTGGGGGTGTAGCAGTTTTTTTGGGACAGGGCATATCCTTGACGGTTGGGGCATGAGCGTGACTTGATTGTGCGCGTGGGCATGGCCATGACATTTTGGGGCATGCCTGTGATGTTTGGTGATGTGGTCGTGCCTTTGGGGGCATGGTCATGATGTCTTGGGTCATTTTCCATTGCTACAGCACATTTCAGGAGGTGCTTTTAAATTTCTTAGCATTTCTTTAATAATCCCTGTGCCACCTACACCATAAATAACTCTGTGTTAAGTGCATCTGTAATGTAAAAAGATTTGGGGGTTCTGGTAGATAACAGACTTAGCTATAGCAAACAATGCCAGGTAGCAACGGCTAGAGCTAGCAAGATATTGCCTTGCATAAAGAGGGGAATAGATTCAAGAGAGAAAAATATTATTCTCCCTCTTTACAAGGCACTGGTAAGGCCTCATTTGGAATATGCGGTGCAGTTTTGGAATCCCATATACAAAAGGGACATCTTGGAAATTGAGGCAGTTCAGAGAAGGGCAACTAAATTAATAAGGGGAATGGAGGGGCTTGAATATGCTGGCAGATTAGACAAGTTAGGGCTGTTTACATTGGAGAAGCGGCGGTTGCGTGGGGACATGATAACCTTATACAAATATATATTAATGGCCCATACAATGAACTCTCTGGTGCATTGTTTACTAATAGGTCATATCAGAGGACACGTGGACATCCTTTAAGGTTGGAAGAAAAGAAGTTTCATCTTCAGGTTAGGAAAGGTTTCTTTACAGTGAGAACGGTGAAACTGTGGAACTGTCTTCAGGCAGATGTGGTAATGGCAAGTTCATTGAATAGCTTTAAAAAAAAAACAAACTAAAAAACGAAAAAATATTGAGAATTACTGGTATTAATGCATATAGATGTGGTTGATCCAGGGATACTTTCCGATTGCCATTTGGAGTCAGGAAGGAATTTTTCCCCCCTTTTTAGCTGGTTTTTTTTGCCTTCCTCTGGATCAACTGTTAGGTAGGGTTAAAAAAAAAAAGGGGGTGAATAGGTTGGACTTGATGGACGTATGTCTTTATTAAACCTTAATTACTATGTTAAACTATGACAATAACCACAAGTGTGGTTCAAATCACCAAGAGCAACATAGTCTTTCCAGGGTTCATATTTGAAAACTTCCAGGAGCAAATTGTCTGGTTCGCTATGTTGTAGAAGCTGGGTATGACACTGTTATTCTGTGTCTGCAGCTCTCTGAGTTGCTGTAGCCCCACATCACTCTGTTGTTGTGTCTCTGTAGTCTGCCAGCACACGGAGCCCCATGCCCTTCTTCTGAGTTGCTGAATTGGGGTATCGCACTGCAAGTGACGTGCAGGCTTTTTGTTGTTCAAACTGGACTTCACGGGTGTCGGCCCTTTCAGAGTGCGTCGCCATCATCTCGGCACATTTGGGGTGTGGCTGTAAGGTGAGCACAGATAGCAGAGATTCTGAAAAAAGCAAGAAGGGTTGAAGTACAAATAAAAAATATCAATCTCTGCTTGTCCTGACATCAGTGCACATACAGACAAGGCCAGCTATATGCAGTATTTCCTTGTTATAAGTGGGTCATCTTCCAAAAATCTTACAACAGGCAAGTGCTATCAGTCTAAAAATCCTGTATTAAACCAAATATTGGATAAAAACAATAACATACATCAACCAATTAAAAGCAAAACACACAAAGTGCTAAAGTAGACTATTGCAGCACTTGGCCACATCTGGCCCATTGGCTGCCTCTGACAGGCCCTTCAATACAAGCCCTGTACCTAAAAAAATCTTAATATTAATTGATTGTTTCAGTTGAACCAGAGTAATGCTAAAAAAAACCCAGCTTAAAAAAAAAGGGGGGGGGGGGGCAATGTGTTTATAAATAAATTCCTTCCTGAATCCAAAATGGCATTCGGAAAGTATCAACCAGAGCCTGTATACAGAATGTTTTAATACCAGTAATTCTCAATATTTTTTAGTTTAGAAACATAAATATGTTTTTGTGTCTGTAATTGTAAGTGTGTAACAGTTTGTGTGTGTAACAGTGTATGTACTTGTGTGTAGCAGTATGCTTAAGGTAGTAGTGTGTACGTGGGATGAATGTGTGTAGCAGAGTATGTATGTGTAAATGTGTAGTGGTGTATGTAAGTAAATGTGTGTTGCAGTATATTTAAGTGTGCTGCATTTATGTGTATAGCAGTGTATTATGTATTTTTTTGTATACATATGTATATATATGTATTTTTATATGTAAAGCTGAACAATAGTTGCAACTACAGCAAGCAGGAGGAAAAAAGAGCGATTGTTCTGAGGGTAAAAATAACACCTTTTATTTTATTATTATTTTCTCAAAGAATTTTCAGATTGCTATTAGACCACAAGTTGAAAACAAGTAATAGAATTATGTAATATTGTAAAACAACTATTTAAACAGCTACAATAATTAAGCATTGACAAAAGTTGCATGGGAGACGTATTCTTATATCCGGTTTCCCACATATCAGGAGTGCGATGTGTGCAACGTGACCTGCAGATCTCCGATGTTGCACTTTGTTCCATTAATTTGAACTGCAAACTTCTGCATATCTTTGGGTTCTGCTTTATTTATTTCATCAGCCCCTTCCCTGCTGTTAAACTGTAATACTGGGACTGCAGATTTCTGTTTTGTCTCCTCCCATTCAGTTTTTCCAATGTGAAAAGCATGACATGCAGTTTATTCATGATTGTCTCCTGTCTCCTAGAGTATGGTATTTTTAGAATGTAGAATGAATATACTAAATGACAGATCTGGTACACTCTCTGCTCATTACTACTCCGCGATGCCTGGGAACCAAAGGGGCGAAAGAAACAAAATTTTAACCCATAATGCTTTATCATCTTCTTCACTTAAGTGCAAGATTAATTTGTTCCACAATAAGATGGGCATTAAAGATGAAAAGGCTCTGCAGGAAGACCATGGCAGCATTTGTGAAAACTGCAGGTGGGCACATACCGGTAACTATGTATTTATCTCTGTATAATTTGGATAAATAAGTCTACATATTATACATAATAAAAATAGATATGGTATAACAACTGAAGCCATAAGACATTAGTTTACAATCGCCTCTCCATTGTATTTTTAGGATTGTATTTTTCTAGGACTTTATCCATCATTACTTATTATTTAGTTATCCAACATTTATGTTATTGCTTTGTCTAAAAATAAATTCATATTATGCAATTTTGTGTCCAATGTTCAGTACTTAAAATCCTTAACCTTGCACTATTATAGTGCAAAAAAAAAAGATTAAAATTTAAAAACTGTGCAAATCCTAACTGGACACCAGAATCATCTTAGGGGAAGGAGGGGAAGTACAATGATGTATCTGGATCCAGGACTCGCTCTGTATGAGCCAGAAACCTGCAAAGTAAATAGTTACTTCAAATTTCTGCTTATTTCAGAGTTGAGAGATATATCATTTTTTCCCCTGACTTTTTCCTAACTGCTGATGGCAAGTCCGTACTGAATATTATTTACTTTACTGTATAACAGCTGTAGCATTACATTTTATGGGGGCAATAAATGGAGAGGCGATTGTCGCTTTTATAGTCTTAAAGAGTTGATGTACCAAGGCTTAACACATATAATAACTACAGTTGCAGCGGTGCCCAAAACAAGAAATGCGCAACCAGTACAACCAAAGTACCTAGACGACGGCAGGTCTTTTTTTTTTTAATATCAGATTTGAAATGGGTTATCCCATTTACAATATACAGTACATTGCATTACAGGGGGCAAAAGAGAACTACAGTGGCTCTCTGTACATATTTTACACAGGTGTGGATTGGGTTACATTTCACTTACAAAGTTTTAAATTAAGTCTCTGGACTATACCATAAGCCAGTGAAAATAAAATCCTATAATAATGTATTTTGAAAGTTCTTGTTGAAATACCAATTACCTCTAAGCATGGGACTGTCAAGCTATAGTAAATATTAATAATTTAGTGTGACAATGATTAGTCTGCATTTAATGACTGTTATGCACCAACCTTTAGGACATTAGGGAGTCAAATACATTTGTATAATTGATTGCTTGATGGAACCGATAAAAATGCTTTGATAAGTGCCCCAGTTTTCCTAATGAAATAACATTAATGATTCAGTCAATCTATGTGGAAAATAGAGTAACTGCAAATGTTCATTTCATAAAGTGCTTTTCAATTACATATTAATAATCTTGTTCATGTGAGCCAGGTAAGCAGCAGTCCTCTAGCTAATCTAAAACTTTAAGAGATTTATGAATCTTTAAGCCAGAATTCTCCATTTTTCTTTCTTTTTTTTTTATTTTACATTTACATATCAGGAATCAGGATTAGGTTTTGGCTTTAGAAACTGCCACTGTCAGTTCTGTGTTATCTTTGGCTGGGCATCTTTGCCTTGTACTTAGTCTGTGCTGTTATCTGGATATCCTTCTGTACCACAATGGTATTTTCAGGACTATCTTTCCATTTGTTCTGACAGTAGTACGACAGGATGTCTGGTGAGGAAGGTTGCAGACACAAATTCAGTCAAGGTGTTTCACAAATTTGTGAAACAGCATGGGATTGTTGGAAATTTTTCTGACAATCAATCACTGTTTGTTTGATACAGTATATTGCTCAATATTGTCTCTAACAGTCATTAACTCAGGCAGTACACAGTGAGTGAATTTTACAAAATAATCATAATCAGAGTGACATCAGCCAAATGGCAGTGAGGATACATGGTTTTAAAGTTTCCCATGGGGGCTGCCATCTTGGCTACTTCTGTACCCACTTGGTATTGCCAATGCAAAATAGCCATGCCTTAGAACCTGAGGATAAATAGCAAACTCATTGGGCTTACATGTAGATAACCTATGCACATTCACAAGTAAGGGTGCAGATCCCACCAAACCCTTATCCTAAAGGGTTAATGAAGTCTAATATAATAGAGGAATACCATACCATAGATATAAAAGTGAAAAACTTTTATAAGGGGTATGGATTCAAGGGAGGAAATATTATTCTCCCTCTTTACAAAGCGCTTGTAGAGCCTCATTTGGAATATGCAGTGCAGTGTTGGAATCCTGTGTACAAAAAAAGACATCTTGGAAATGAAAAGGAATCGGAGAAGGGCAAATAAATTAATAAGAGGACTAGGTGAACTTAAATATGAAGCTGGATGAGTTTCTAAAAACAAAAAATGTTGCATGTTACTGTTATTGAAACATACATAAAGTACAAAAAAATTTATGCCTTACCTGTTTGAGATCCTTGCGAGACTTACTGCATTGCAGAATCCCAGTCAGGTAAGACGTAACTTTTTTAGTACTAAATCGGACCCATATGCCATAGTAGTAATAGCATTCAGATTAGCGCAACATTGGTGTGCTAATCTTACTTAAAGGGCAACTGTGGTTAGGATTAAATGAAAGCCTGCACTATTTCCTTTATAATGAGCCGACAATCACATCTCTGGCTTCAGCCTGTGAAAAATGATATTGGGGTGAATGTTAAACTTCCTGCTTCCAGTAGCTTTAGTGACATCACCTGACCTCTGCCCGCCAATCCACCCCGGGGGGAGAAGCATGCTAAGTAAAGACTTAATGCTGGGGAAGTACCTGGGGGAAAAAAATTGACAGTTGAGAGGAGGAGTCTATTAATGCAGGCAGAGGCTGATCACATGGCTACAAGCTGGTCACAAGGCTAAAAACAGGAAGTGTTCAAGCAGGAAGTAATATTGCTGAACTTCTCCAGCAATAACTTATCACAAATTTTATCTAGAGATGTGATTTAGGTTTTATTTTGAAGGTAAGATGGAAGGCTTTTTATATAACCCTTACTAGTTAGGAAGAATTCGAGACCACAGTTACCCTTTAAGCCATTACTACATAGGCTACGACACGTTATTTCCAAAAATATTTTGGGTAGCATGGTTTGCACTAATCTCACATTTGTTGCCCTTTAAATATGTACACTGCTGAGAAATGCATTACACAGAAATGTGCTAAGATTAGGTTTACTTCATTATCCTGCACTATGTTGTGTCTATATGTGTACCTATTAATGGGAAATGTTGTATGCATTTAAAGTATTTAGAGGGCATGTCCACCCACAAAACAAAAAACTGGTAACTTGACGGCACAAATAGAACTCCGGAATGCAAATGGGATACTTCTGGTACCTGAAGGCTTGATGTTGGAACAAAGGTGGCTCATGGGAAATGTAGGCAGGATACGAGAGACAGAGATGCTGTTAGGAATTGTAGGCAGGATACTGGAGACAGAGATGCAGCTAGAAACTGTAGGCTGGATACAGAAATGCTGCTGGGAACCGTAGGCTGGATACTGGAGACAAGAAATGGTGCTGGGAACGTGTAGGCTGGATACTAGTGACAGATGCTGCTGGGAATTGTAGACAGGATACTAGAGACAGTAGGCTGGAACAGGCAAGGTAAGTATGCTGGAACAGATAAGGTAAGTATACAGGGAAAGAGCAGAGGGTAGCAAAGCTACTATCAGGC
The DNA here is from genome assembly GCA_019447015.1 of Hymenochirus boettgeri. NCBI lineage: Eukaryota > Metazoa > Chordata > Amphibia > Anura > Pipidae > Hymenochirus > Hymenochirus boettgeri. The sequence goes on along the minus strand of CM033475.1, from coordinate 121,163,186 downwards.
ATCGGGTCTAGGAAGACGCTGGCATTTGAATCTTTGCAATGTTGTGTTGTCCTGACGTCGCCGCCCACCAGGAAGCACCAGTCTGTTCCAGGAGCGGCAGGTAAGTTTGTGACAGTACCCCCCTCCCCCACAGGGGGCCCCCAGACCTAACAGACAAGGTTTGTCTGGAAAACTCCTGTGAAAAGCCTTGACCAAATGAGGAGCATGCAGGTCCGAGTGTTTAATACAGGCTCTCTCTTCAGGACCAAAACCTTTCTAGTGGACCAGATAGATACTGGAGGTATCTCAAGAGAATCTAGAGTCCAAAACCTTCTGGATTCCTATTGATCATCAAGAGAAATTTGGGCAGGAGTTTGAAGAGGTGTGGAATATTGGTTAGAGCATACAGGCTTGATGAGGGAAATATGAAAAACATTAGGAATGTCAATATTGGAAGGAAGTTGGAGACAAACAGCAGCAGAACCCACCAATTCCTGAATAGCAAAAAAGACCAATGAACTTAGAGGAGGGAACACATAGATAAATATATAGATAGCCACACTTAATTTTCAATGAGTCATTGGCAGCAGATACTCATGTGAAAAAAAAGTCTTGTGAAAAATATCTTCGATTAATTCCGAAAACACACAGAAAAGGAAGACAGAGAAGAAGCATGAGATGCATTTTTATGGCTGTCCAGTAATTTGGTTGCTTCTAAAGGGGTAATCCCATTTTTATTAAGTGCAAATACAAAACACATGACATTTCCACCCTGCGCCTTTATGAAGTTTTACCGGCTTATAACATTTACTGTAATGCATTTTTATGGGCAAACTCAGCCCAAGGCAGAAGATCTGACCAATCATCCTGCGTATAGGAAATGTAACACCTAAGGTATTGTTCTAGAGACAGATTAGTGCGTTTGTTTGCAACATGGGACTGCAGGAGTTAAGCAGAAGAGATTTGTAACTTAATCTCCATGGATTTAAATATTGTTCTCCAAAATTTAGAAACAAATTGAGTTCCTCTCTTAGACACTATTTCAGTAGGAAGTCCATTAAGGTGAAAAATATGAGAAAATAATTGTGCTAGCTCCACAGAAGATGGTAGTTTGGAAAGGGGAAGAAAATGGGCCAATTTGCTGAAGCGGGTAGACCAAAGTGTCTAGGAGATTTGGATTCAGCACAGCTGGAACACACTTGAATAAAAATCTTTAAAGGGCATGTCCACCTGCAAAATGAACTTTAACACAAAGACTTAGCAGTTTGGGTTGGTATAGGGTGCGTCCTCCCACTTTTTACTTACGATTAAGTACCACATGGGTACGAAACGCGTCAGGTAATGGGACTTGGTGTGTTCCTATTATACTAACATGTTTGATTAAATAAAGTAAGTTTGATTTTACTTACCTGGAGTACCGGTTTCTTCCATCCGTGTGCAAGTCTGACTGTTTGTGTTGTGGTATAGGGTGCCCTAACATAATTAGAGGGTTTAGGGTTAGGGCACCCGACAGCAAAGAGGGCTCCTGATGGGGGGGGTCCCCTTGCACATGCAACTGTCCTCTCAGAGGACAGGGAGGAGGCTGAAAACTTTAACACAGAAAGACAGCTCCTACTGTTCAGTTTCATGGATTTTGGACAGGCACTGCAGGAGAACCATTTGGAGCAGGGATGTAAGGTAAGGATTTTTTAACAATACACAGTGGGGTCAGTATGGGGTTAAATTTTAGTTTTGGGGGTGGACATGCCCTAAAATCTTTCCTCATCTTAGGCCACAAGAGAGAATGGGCAAGAATATCAAATGTTTTATTTATACCAACAGGTATCCCACCCCTCCCGGATTGCCCGGGAGTCTCCCTCATTCTGGGGTGGTCTCCCGCACACCCGCGAGACCACCACAGATTCTTGGACTTGAGAGAAGACATGAGTCTCCTCCCAAGTCATGCCCCTTTCGGTGGCCATACCCCGGGAATGCCCCTAACTTCACCCTAACCCCACCTCCCCACCAACCCTAGAATGGTGGCCCCGCCTCCGCATGATGTCAAGCCCCACCCCCACGTGACATCATGCTCCCCACTCGCCACATCCCCTTCTCCACCCTGCCCAGAAGCCTGAAAGGGCAGGGTGGGATGTCTGTACCAGGCTGTCCAGCCTGCTTGGAACAATGAGTCTGTTGAAGGATAGCATTACAAAGGTGAACTGGAATGAAGATTTTGCCCAAGGGTGTGTCAGGAGGAGCAGATTTCTGTGCAGATTGAATTCTGGAACAGAGCTGAGGCGTAAGAGAGGCCAGTATTTTAGTTGCAGGAATAATGGGGCCTTTATCTCGGATAGAGGAATAGAAAGTAAAAAAACATCTGGAAAGGGCCTGGTTGGTAGGTGATAACAAAGTTGAACCGGGGAAAAGAATAAGGACCTACGTGTTTGGGGGAGGATTTAAGATTTCAAATATATTCTAGTTTTTTTGATCGGTAAATATCGTAACAGGTAAAGGGGTGCCTTATAAATTGGAACTGCCACTCCTCAAGAGCCAACTTAATGGCTAGAAGCTCCCAATAACCAATGTCATAATTCCACTTATTGGGAAGAATTTTTTTAGAAAAATAAGCACAAGGATGGAGTTTCCCTTTGATTCCTTGTCTTTGAGATAGGACAGCTCCGGCACCCAAGTTGGAGGCATCATCTTCTATATAAAAGGGAGCGCTGGGGATCCAGATGAACTAGAACTGCTGCAGAGGCAATTTTTTTGCAGTTTTTTAAATGTCTCAAGAGCTGCAGGAGACCACGAATCAGGCCTACCACCCTTTCTGATGAGGGCTAGAATAGGAGAAATTATTGAAGAGAACCCTTTGATGAACTGTCTAGAATAGTCAGCAAAGCCGATGAACCTTTGAATTCTTTGGTGGTTCCCATAGGAAGAGACCAATCTTGAATAGCCGAAACTTTAGCAGGATTCATCTGGAAACCTTGGATGAACACAATTTAGTCAAGAAAGGCTACTTGAAAAAGTTCAAAAAGACATTTTTCCAGCTTGGCAAATAAGTTATTTTCTCTTAATTGTACCACCACTTGTTGCACATGAAGGCGATGTGAGGGTAAATCCTGTGAGTAAATCAAGATATCATTGAGATATACGACTACCGAGATACCTAACAGCTCTCAGAAGATGTCATTCACAAATTCTTGGAAATCTGCTGGAGTGTTACAAAGGCCAAAGTGCATCACAAGATATTTGTAGTGACTGTCACGAGTGTAAAGGCTGTTTTCCACTTGTCACCTTTGCGTATGCGGATTAGGTTGTATGCCCATCGAAGGTCGAGTTTGGTAAAAAGTTTTGCCCCTTTGATCCAATCGCACAATTCACTGTGCGATTGGATCAAAGCACTGGGAAAGTGGATGATCTGATGAATCCCTTAACAAATGCTCTTTAACGTAATCTTTCATGGCTTGAGCTTCAGAGGAGGATAATGGTTATGTGCGTCCCCGAGGAAGCATGGTACCAGGGGACCATGGGGCAATCATAGGACTGGTGTGGCAGTAGTTTCCCTGATAATTTTTTACAAATGATATCAGAAACTTTGTAATAACATTCAGGAAGTTTTTCCAGAGATTTAATTTAACAGTTAATAGAGGAACAATGAATAGGGAAGGTAGGGAAGCATTTGGAAAAACAGAAAGGACAGAGTATTCGCCCGGTCAGAGACAAAATTAGATGGCTGTGGTTCAAACTGAATCTGGCACTTATTTATAAATCCCTGGCATTCTTGGGCATTTCCATCAAACTGGGAAGGTGGTGGTATGCGGGGTTCTCTGTGAAGAGAGGGGTCGCCAGAACCATGCGGCGTAGGTGGAGGTGTAGGAATGGGAGCAAAAGTAGAAAGAAGGGCAGCATGGAAGACCATGTATTGGGACAAATGCCCTTAGTGGTGTTCGAATACATGCATGCGTTTGGACAAAGCCTGGAGGGTGTTTCCTAAATCTGCCATGGCCTCCTCAGACGCATCCATGGCTTGATAGTACTGTAACTAATGTGGCCTTGACGGCCAGGGTAATTACACTTATGCTTTCAGGAGGAGGCTCACCGTCCATGCGGGAATGCACAAGCAGAACCCCGGAATGCAAATGGGATACTGCTGGGACCTGAAGGCTTGATGTTGGTAACACAGGTGATTTGTAGGCAGGATACTGGAGACAGAGATGCTGCTGGGAATTGTAGGCAGCATACTGGAGACAGAGATGCTGCTGGAAACTGTAGGATGGATACAGAAATGCTGCTGGTAACTGGATACTGAAGATAGAGATGCTGGTGGGAATTTTAGGCTGGATACAGAGATGCTGCTGTGAAGTGTAGGCTGGATACTGGAGACAGAGATGCTGCTGGGAATTTTAGGCAGGATACTGGAGACAGTAAGCTGGAACAGGCTAGGTAAGTATGCTGGAACAGAACATATAAGGTAAGTATACAGGGAAGGAGCAGGGGGTAGCAAAGCTACTATTAGGCACCAGGTCTTGGAAGACGCCGGTATTTGAATCCTTGCACCGATCAGTGCGGCGGTGTTGTCACAATGCCCACCCGAAAGCGCTGGTCGAATAGCAGCGCTGGACCGGATTAGCAGGCAAGTTCTTAACTTGTGAGTTATCTGCCCACAAATTATGCAGTTAGGCAGGACATGTGGATATTGCTGTGTAGGTTGGACTAAATGGACATATGTCTTTATTCAAACTCAAATAATATACCATACTATACTATATGCATTTGTAAGAAAAAAGTTAAAGACAAGTTATTTTACTTGTATCTGCCTCCTCCCTCTGCTCAATGAGATAGGATCTTGGAGTATGTTCAGGGGAAGCAGCACTGGAAACAGAAGTGTAATCATTAGCTATGATGTCAGCTGTGAAAGCCTTAATTGACTGCATGGAGAGATGAGTCATGTCACTTTGCCAGAATGGAGTCAATAATTATCATGGGATATTTGGGTTAGTAATGCATCTAATAAAGTGCTAAATATAACAGTTGGGGTTGTGGGCAGGTACCTGACAAGTGACATTTTTTTTTGTTTTAAGGGTGGACATGTCCTTGGACATTAGATACAGAAAAGTATCTATTGTATACACTATTATGTAAATGGTATTAAACTGAATTTCCAGTTTGCTGGAGAAATTTAACTCCTAAACTTATGCGATGTATTGTGGATTTGCGCTACGGTTAGCTAGGTATTGAAAAACACTGAAAGTACAATAAAAAAAAAAGCAAAATCTTAAATCAAAATGCTTGTGAAGGTTCTCATTCATCCAGGTCATAGTATATCTGTTGTATTCAGTTAGATTAGATGTTCAGAATGACTTGTACAAGAGTCTGTTGACAATTATGTACCCTGGAAAGTCCCAATTAGCATATCACAGCCAGGTGTTAGGGACCTTCCGATGCAAGATGTGAATGCATTGTGGCTAAGAGTGTCAAAACTAGCATCTCAACCACAATGGAATCACACCTTGTACAAGTCATTCTGAATTAAGAAAGCCAGTTGGATGACTAGCGAAATGTCTTCAAGAACTAAACTTGATCTAATTGAATACAACAGATATACGTAAATCGAAACATGCAGCACAAAAAGATGTTTTAGAAATACCCAACAGTGGGAATGGTGGTATATGGATATGACATCAATGTGTTAGCTCAATATTGACTGTCTTTATTACTGATAATGTTTTTAATCTACCAATAATATTTAATGAACACTGTAATTGAAGAATTAGATTATATTAGCATATGTCTACTAATGCTACTCTACATTTTGTATATGGAAAAATGTAATAAAAAAATTATAAAACAAAAAAATATCATGGTTTAAGATATATCATCTCAAATTATTTTTAACAATTCTTGCCTTGGAACTTTGGAATGCTTCTACAATCAGGTATCAATTGTAATTTCTTTCTTGCAAGACTTTTCAAACTAACTCAGTTGATCATCATTCTAGCTGCAGTCCACCATCCAAGTTCGGAAGCAGTAAAACTGTGAGAAGAATATTGGCAGCCTGTTTGGTATCTATGCTCACCCTTTTAGGATCTTTCTCCATTGGCTTAAATAATTGTATGAAAGAATTGCACAACTCAGAGGCAGCTATAAAAGGACTTTCATCCTGCACCAGCTTGTTAGCCTGGAAATTTATAGGTTTTCTTCAACAACAGAGAAAGCTCTGCTGTCTTGACAGCCTGAATTCCACTTATAAAGTTAATCAAATAATGGAAAAGGTAGTTTTGTTCTGTGAAGTAACACAGGATATATATAATAATGGAAAATGCATGGGGTATGATTCTGATGTCCAATATTTGTGTGGATTATATAAAGACAAAGTTAAAAGAAAGCTTCAGAATGTAACACACACTGAAATGTGTGACTTATTGTCATTGATAATTGCTGAGGTCATAGAGGAACTAAACAACCCAGCTGAAGATTTAAAAAGAACTATAGAAAATCCTGATTGGGTGGATGTATTTTGTCTACATTTGTTGATTAGGACGAAAGAGGATATTATCAAACTGAGTACTTTTTCCCATGTATCACCTGAAGAACTACAGGCACTGTCAAATCAAATTATCACCTTGTTAAACATTGCTGTTTTTAGGTCAGATACAATGTACCAGTGTTGGAAGAATAATAACTTATCAGTGTACCTGAAAAAATACAAAAGCATTTCTCTTATTACATCCCTTAGTAGCCAATCATCAATGCTTTCTAATCCATCTCTGACAAGTGATTTGGATTCTGTACATGGCTGTGTACATCAAAATGCCAATGAAAAGCTCATCAAAAAGTCAAAAGATATTTTTTCCACAATCAGTCTAAAAGTGTCTCTCCTTACAGTAGCGTTCTTTATATATCCAGTTATCCTAATTTCATTTAAACAGATGGCAGAGTGGATACAAAACTATGCGATTAACCTAAAAGAAAGGACAGAAGATCTTAAAAAAGAGAGGCGATTAGCAGAAGATCTTCTCCACCAGATGTTACCAAAATCAGTTGCAAAACAATTAAGGAAACACAAGTACGTTGAAGCAGAAAGCTATGACCAAGTAAGTATTTCAAAATAGTGATAGAGATTGTAATCTATAGTTTTAAAAGGTGCACCTAGACACAGATGGGGGGTATACGGTACAAGCTATTTAATATTGGGATTTTGATAGCACCAGAAGATGACCTATTAATGCAGGAAGCAATAACAGCTCTCAGTTAAAGGGTATGTACACTGTAAAAACAACTTTAACTTACTGAATAGCTGTAGCTTTAAATATAAAGGGGTCGTTGTTTTTTTGGTTCTATTACCCTCCCATACCCTACATTTATTGCTTGAATGTTGCTGGCTTCCTCCTCCACTCTTAGGGCACGGCCACACTGTGCTGGAAACACAATCGCACACGGAATAGCACGCAATTTCATGTGTGGTTTTGTTGCGTTTGCGCATGCGCTTTTTTCATTAGATATAAAGCGCGATATAAAATGCAGAACGCAAATCGCAATCGCGATTTTGCCAAATTATTTTAAGCCCAGCAACCACTTCACGGTTTGCTTTATTCTGCTGGGTCCTAACTTTAACCTTTTTTTACTTAAGTAACTTTTTACCTTCTTAGGAGATGCAATTCTGTGGGTGGAGTACACATTTCCCAGAGGCTTGGTCAAACCCCCAATGCAACAAGCAATATATATATATATTGTGAGAGAAATGCTGGGATAGTGGTGGAAGGTGTTTATATTTCCCCCAGATTTCTCTCTTATGTGTATTTAGCTCCAGGGTAAGCAGCTCAGCAGTGAAAGGGTGTTCTTTGGCTGCATTTGGCTTTTTGGAAAAGCCGGTAAAAGGGGCCCTGGAGCGAATGGAAGTGAGCGGGTGGGATTTCCATTCACCAGACTATCCAGGCTTTTGGTGATCCTGGCTAATTAATAGCCTCATTAGGCTGCAGGGGGAAACCCTTTGAATAAGGTGTCTCAAGGGTTCTTTCTCTCTCTTCCAGGGAACTGTCTGGAGGCAGTAAAGGAGAGAGCCAGACACAGTGAGGAACTAACTGTTATACGGTGTTATTTCAGAGTTGGATATTAGGTCCTCTCTGTCACATAGAGAGGGAATTCTGAATGTTAGTTAGAGCCGAACAGGCTAGGATTTATTTTTATGTTTTGTTTATGGATGTACCACTGTGCTCTGGACTGGTGAAATAAAGCTGATTGCAGTCAGCTTAAACCTGGAACTGTTGTTCACAAACTGTTTTTTTCGTCTGGAGTCATTCTGGTCCCTGCAACCTACGCAACCCCCTAAGAAACTGTACCTTTTGGGCAAGCCCATTTACATGATATATATATATATAGAAATGGGATAGTATACATCCACACAGAGTGCAACTAGAGACCAAATTAATTCAATACATACAAAAAATATTTGTATGTATTGAACTAATTTGTTTTTTTAATTGGTTTAAACGTTAGGACCCAGCAGAATAAAGCAAACCGTGAAGTGGTTGCTGGGCTTAAAATAGTTTGGCCAAGTTATTGAACTAATTGCTTTAATTTATCCAGAGAGAAGGGCAGGCTTTTTAAGTCGCAATACAATGGTAAAGTAAAATATAAGCAAATTAATTGGATGTGCACTAGGCTTCTATTTTTTGTATGTATTGAATTAATTTGGTCTCTAGTTGCACTCTGTGTGGATGTATACTATCCCGTTTCTATATATATATATATATATATTGCTTGTAGTGTGAATGAGCTCTAATCCCATTTTTAGGACTGTCCCCATGAGATTCTCCAAATCTCCAACATGCCCTGTGCCAGATAAAAGCGCAGCTGTTTTTGACGAGTGCGTGACATGACGTCAATACCGTGGTGACATTGCCGCAAGCGATCTTCACACGGAAGTGCAATTATCTGGCAGGAGTCAGATAATAATGTGCCATATAGGGTAATAGAATGGAAAATAAAACCAAAAAACCAACCCTGTTAGATTTAAAGGCACAGCTACCCAATAAGATAAAGTTTTTTTTTACAGTGTACATACCCTTTATTGCAGTTTGTACAAATAAACCTTAGGCCAATGGTTCCTCTAATTTTTTGTGTGCACAAGGTATCATTTTGGCAGCAGCCAACTATTTTGTATGCTAATATATGTTTCAAAGGCATAACTGGAAATCAGTGCGCCCAGCAAATCTATACTAAGGCCTTTTTCTACCTTGGCTGTTTCAGGGGTCTGTTTAACTGGGAAGAGTAAAGCTGGGTACACATTACTGATAAAAGGCCCAAAAAGGTCCATATTTAAAATCTCAAAAAGTAATGTTTCAGTTTTTGTAAGGAATGGTTTATGGAAAGAGCAAAGAAACTGATATATAGGTGGATACATTAATAAACCTGAGTAAAGTAATGTGAATGATCTGCATGCATAAGTCTGCAACCTAGAAACATAATCACATAAACAGATAAGGAAGGGGATAACAGGCAGTGTAGCTACTGCATCAACAAGTGCTTTATTGCGACATGTTTCAGACCTTCACATGGTCCTTTCTCAAGCAATGAAAAACACAGCAATCACAACAGACAATTTTATACCCCTCCCCTTTAATCTCCTGTAAGTGTGGAGATAATTAGTGTACAAAACTGGTGAAACGATCCAGTGTTCAAAAAGTACTAAGTCCAAATGAACAAGTTCATATTTTATGTGCAATCCAAAAAGTCCCTAAAAGGAGTCCATCGTTGGTATCTGTAGCAGCATTAAAAGTGCAAGTGCTGATTAAATATAATAAAACCTCTTTCTTGGTATCAAAATGTGTATAAACAAACATAAAAAGATACATTTTCATGTAATATCATCCTAAAACATCAGTTAAAAATTCTTGTTATATAATAATGCAGTTTTAAAAGCCACTGTTACCTTTATACTGTAACAGACTTGAAGTTTCAATATCGCAGGGGCCTGGTAAAAAGCAAAACTAAGAAGTATAAAACTACCTTGGATGGACCTGTAGAAACATTTTCTAATATAGGCAAGTATTATTTAATTCAGTTAAGGGTAGATACACAGTAAAGTAATCTTTGAGTAAGTATTGCAGGAGTTAGGGAAAGTATCAGGTCACAGTTAAAACAAATTGTCATCTTTGGTAGAATGCCATGATAGTTTAGTAACTTGTTCTTGTCTTCCTAGACTTTCCTGACCTTCTTTTGTAGTGAGCTACAGTATCTGCATACCACGTAGTGTTTTGGGGATTGTAAGAAAGCTAGTGTATGGCCTTTCTGATACACATTGTAATCAGATGTAGTGGGAGTTTCAGCTTTGTCTACACAATGTGAAAGGTAGTGCACCAGGACATATGTTGTAGTTCTTGCTAATCCAGGGATACAGATTGTCAGGAAAGAGCTTTTAGCTGTTTTTTATTTGCCTTCTTCTGGATCAACTGCTTGGCAGGGTTAAAGAGGAGGGCATAAAGGTTGGACTACATGGACGTATGTCTTTATTCAACCTCAATTAGAGAGAAAGTGAATAGTTGGGTCAAAGGCCGTAACCAATAGGTGCATTTGCCAAGGGGTGTAGCTACCAGGGAAGCAGAGCCAGGGGTGCCCATCTTCTCATTTCCCCTATGACCGATATAGCCTCCTCCCGAAAAAAAACACTGTTGATTAAGTATGAAGAGGGGTCCCATAATAGTTTTGCTGGGGGCCCCAGTGATTCCTAGTTACGCTACTACACATGTTTTCAAGGCTCTTTGAAGACTATATGGGATGTGAGTTGTACTGACAACAACATGGATAAAATCTTAGTTACAGAATCTACTTCTAACATGTATGTAAATGCAACATACTAGAGAAGTATATTGCAATATATTTTTGTTCTGGGGAGAAAAGCTTTCACATTTTTATTAAAAAAAGGTCTAGTTCTCGTTTAAGTTATATAAAAAAAGTTTTGGGTACATAATTCATCTTCTGTTTCAAGGTAAATAGGGTTTGATGAGGTTATTTTCTGAACTGTATTGAAGATGAGACTTTGCCAATGTATTGAGAACTGATTTCTCCCAGTTCATATAGAATGCTGAGTATAGACAATATGTGACAATTTGGGTCATATCTAGTGTTTATATAAAGCATGACGGCATCAATCTATGGGCCTACTTGTAATACATTACAGCAGTGATGTATAGTAATAGTATTTGAGGTTAATTATGTCCATCCAGTCCAACCCATCTAGCAATATCCTCATTTCCTGCCTAACTGTTGATCCAGAGGAAGGAAAAAAACCAAAAAAACACCAAATTTATAAATGGGTAAAAATTCCCCACTCCAAGCGGCAATCGGAAATTTCCCTGGATCAACTCTACTTTATGTATCAATACCAGTAACTTGCAACATTCCTTGTTTGCAGAAACTCATCCAGCAGTTCCATAGCTTTACCATTTGCACAGTGAAAAACCCTTTCCGGACTCGAAGCCTAACCCTTTTTTCTCAAGTCTTAAAGGGCATCTATACCAAAAATGGGTTATTTTAAATTGACCATAACTAGAAACTATAATTCTTCCCAACCACCACTGTATAATTTTTTTGTTGATCTGCTCCCTATTTTTTTTAATATATCCAATCTAAAACTTCTTATATTTCAGCTGTCAATCAAGTTCCTTGCCCTAAAAAACTATTAATCTGTGAGTAGTTTTACTGTAGCTGGAATGGTGACAGAGTTTGGACAGTTGGAATGCTGTATGCTGTGTGCAGGCTTGACAGTTGGTTTGTGGGAAATAAGTCAGGTCAGATGGAAGTGGAAGTGGTTAAAAGAGGGAGGGGGGGGGATAATGCTCCTAAACAAAATGTGTGCTGGATTGAAGGCATGCAGCAACACACGCAAATCAGAGTATGTGTTACCTACATGTATTCAGTTATAGATTAAGATGAGGCAAAGTCATTTTTTCAGTATAGTGTCCCTTTAAAGGGTATGTCCACCCCCAAAACTATAATGTCCCTCACTACTGGCCCTACTCTGTAGTGTATAAAAATCCTTACCTTACATCCCAGCTCCAAATGGTTCTCCTGTAATGTCCCTCCAAAGTCCCAAGGGGAGGGAATGTTTCCGCCTTTGAGGCTTCCTTTTCCTTGCTCAGAGCAGCCCTCCCCCCTCTCCCTCCTGTTTTCATATCTCTCCCCCTAGTGTAATTCCCTTTGTATATATTGTAGGGCTTCCTTCCCCAGCCCAAACCGCATTATTATTATTTTCAGAAAGTCCCCCGATCTTTACTTACCTTCCCTCTCTCTTCCGGCGTTCTGAACTGCCGGCAGCCGCGCCCATGATTGGCTGCTTCTCAGCCAATTATGGACGCGGCTGCCAGTCCGGCCCCCTGCTTGCAGTTTCAAGAGGATAGAGGGAAGGTAACGATCGGGGGACTTTCTAAAAATAATAATAATGCAGTTGGGGCTGGGAGAGGAAGCCCTACAATATGACAAAAATTTAGAAAAGGTGTGGACATGCTCTATATAAAGTAATACTGCAGTTGGTAAAAGGATTGTTATCAGTTTTTGCTGATATCAATCCAAAAGGATTGTTATTTTGGCTCAATAGAAGGAATGAGAGAGATAGCTATATTGCTTAGGAAGTATGCTGAACACCCAGCAGGTCTGGGTATCTTTTATAAATCTCTATTGGGATACTTTTGAGTCCTGGGTTGATTTCTTGTATAGAAGTGTGAACTTTAGGGGATATGTCTTAACGAGCCTCAAGCGCAGTAAGCTGGGGGAGTTTTCTTAGGTACTGTATAATTTGGGATTTTTGTAATTGGTATGGGTGCATATAGTAAAGGTTGAAGCTGTTTGCTATTTGAGTGGTATCATTAATAAGACCCAGTGTCTTGTCTATATTTTGAAGAATGGAATAATTGACTGGCACATTCAAACGATAGTAGTAAACTGACTTTAAAAGGACCAAATGTATTGGTAAATTACAAATCAGTATACGATAATGGTATCTTAGCCACATACATACTGTAAATTCATTTTATTTAGATTAACACAGAATTATATATTGGCAATGTTATAAAAAAATACCACTAATATGGTAATTTAAGTATTTAATTAATGAAATATCATTGCGGTACCTGCAATACAATTTTAATAAAAGGGGCTTTCTGTTGCCCATCTTTTAAACGGTTTTGGCTTCCTGTCCTTATCCAAGTGCCAGAATTAAATAATAAAGATGTCTTGTAGTTAAGGGGAAAGATCAGTGTGAAATATTATTATTCTTTTTTTAAAGTCTTAGTTTATTTAACACGCACCTAGTTATTCTACATATTTTCTTCTTTTTTTTCAAAAAAATCAATTGATTTTATACCCTCAGCTATGCTATAGTTGTAGTTAGTAGTGAACTGCCATTTCAGTTTTGTAACGGTCATCTTGGATGGTGCACACTTCCTTGGAATGTTCCTAACATTAATTTCTACAAAAAAAAATTCTTGAAAGTTACAAAGTATCAGAGACAAAGTCAAATGTGGCTACAAACAACAGAGGTAAATGCTGAAACCAGAAAACGCTTGTGACACATTAACAATTTTTTAAATGTAAATTTTAAAGTTAAATGTATGACAATTATTTGTATATGCTGAACACATAAGAAAGGCTGAAGTAAAGAAATCTAAAATAGAATTAAACTCTGTTCTGCCAATATAATATTTCCTAGCACATGGTGAGTCGAGATGAAGTTTGGGTCTGTTTTGAACCTGGTTCGGACTTCGAACTCCAGGTTCCGACTGGAACTTTTAGAACATAGAACTTTCAATATTTTCGGTAACCCTCAAAAGTACAAAAATACTTTCAAGGGTTACTGAATATACCGGGGCTACTTTTTCTAACACTTGAAAATAGCCTTGCATATTCGATAACCTTCGAAAGTAACGTGTACAGGAAGTTTGTTTGTAAAGGAATAGTTCACAGCAAAAGTGAACTTTTCCGTTTAATGCATTGATTGAAGACGAGGAAGTTAAAGAGCTATGCCTTATCTTCCTTTCTTCAATCAATGCATGCCAGGAACAAAGATAGAACAAACTTACCTTTTGCGCGATCCTCCGCAGAAGCACTGAAATTCCTGGTTCTGCTTAACTACAGCGCCCATTATCGCGCATGCATGCTATAGTTAATCACAACCAGGAAGCGGTCGGGACTTGTCAGTGCTTTGATGGATTGCGTAAAAGGTAAGTTTGTTCTATCTTCGTTCCTGGCTCCACAGGCATTGATTAAAGAACGGAAGTTAAGGCATATCCTTAACCTCCCGGTCAATCAATCAATGCATTAATGAAATAGTTCAATGAACTATTCCTATAGTATAGTATAGTAGGTTGAATAAAGATATACGTCCATCCAGTTCAACCTAGCAATATCCTCATTTCCTGCCTAACTGTTGATCCAGAGGAAGGCAAAAAAAACCCCACCAAATTTATGAAGGGGGAAAAAATTCCTTCCTGACTCCAAGTGGCAATCGGAAATTTCCCTGGATCAACTATGCTTTATGTATCAATACCAGTAACTTGTAAAATTCCTTGTTTGCAGAAACTCATCCAGCTTTTTTTTGAAAATGACCAATGAACCTGCCATAACAACATCCACTGGAAGACAGTTCCATAGCTTTACCGTTCTCACAGTGAAAAACCCTTTCCGAGCTTGAAGCCTAAACCTTTTTTCTTCAAGTCTTAAGGGATGTCCACGTGTCCTTTGACATGTTCTATTGTTGAACAATGCCCCAGATAGTTTATTGTATGGCCCGTTAATGTATTTATACACAGTAATCATATCCCCACGCAAGCGCCTTTTCTCCAGCGTACATAATTGTAACATTTCCAGTCTCTCTTCATATTCAAGCTCCCCCAATCCCCTTATTAATTTAGTTGCCCTTCTCTGAACCCTTTCCATTTCAAAGATGTCCTTTTTGTACACAGGATTCCAAAATTGCACTGCATATTGCAAATGAGACCTTACCAATGCTTTGTAAAGAGGGAGAATTACATTTTCCTCCCTTGAATCCATACCTCTCTTTATACAAGACAATACCATGCTGGCTCTGGCTGTTGCCGCCTGGCACTGCTTGCTACCTTTAAGTTTGTTATCCACGAAAACTCCAAGATCCCTTTCTAACAGGGATTCACTTAACACAGAGCCATTTATAGTATAAGTAGCACAAGGATTTTTAAATCCAAAATGCATCACCTTACATTTATCAACATTGAATTTCATCTGCCACTTAGCAGCCCAATGTGACAATCTATCTAGATCCCCTTGCAACGATTGCACATCCTCTGAAGTGTTTAATGGTCAACAAAGTTTTGTGTCTTCAGCAAACACAGAAACCTTGCTGACAATACCCACTTCCAAATCATTAATAAATAGATTAAATAGAAGGGGCCCCAGCACAGAACCCTGTGGCACCCCACTTAGCACTTTAGTCCATAATGATGAAGCCCCATTAACAACTACTCTCTGCATCCTATTCATTAACCAATTTTCTATCCATGTACAAATGTGACTCCCCAGACCAACAGAACTTATCTTATACATTAGTCGCCTATGGGGGACTGTATCAAAAGCCTTTGCAAAATCCAAGTAAACTACATCTACTGCTATGCCAGAGTCTAAATTTCTACTTACTTCCTCATAAAAGCCAAGCAAGTTAGTTTGACAAGATCTATTCCTCCTAATTCCATGCTGGTTACTACTTATAATGTCAGTCCTTGAAACATACTCTAGAACATGCTCCCTTATTAAACTTTCCAGGATCTTCCCCACCACTGAAGTTAAACTTACAGGCCTGTAATTACCCGGCTGCGAATGACTACCCTTTTTGAATATTGGAATAACATCAGCAAAAATAAGAAACAATGGCCTAGATAAAACTGAACTCAGCTCCTTAAGTACCCGAGGATGTATTTTATCCGGTCCAGGAGATTTATTAATATTAATCTTCTTTAGTTCTTTCTGTACCATATCCTCGGTTAACCAAAGTGCACTTGAATCTTTTATACCATTATTGCTACTATACTCTATGATATCTGTACTTGAATCTTCTATAGTGTATATAGAGGAAAAAAATTATTCAAGACATTTGCTTTATCGCCATCCTCCGTAACTAACTTATCCCCATTAATTAATGGTGCCACATTCTCAGTCCTCATCTTCTTACTATTAATATACTTAAAAAAATTTTTAGGCTTAGTGATGCTTTGTTCAGCTATCCTAACTTCATTATTAATTTTAGCTAGTTTGATTGCTTTCTTACACTCCTTGTTACAGTTTTTATAATCCCTAAAGACCCTTTCCGTTTCTTCGGCCTTAAAGGTTTTAAATGCCTTTTTCTTCCTTTCCATTTGCCTCTTTACATCAGAATTCAGCCACATGGGCGCAGATTTATTTTTTTTACATTTATTTCCTAAGGGTATAAATTTAGATGTGAACTCGCTCAAAATCCCCTTGAACACAGTCCACTTCTTCTTACATTTACCTGATAATACGTTATCCCAGTTGACATTCTGAAGAGCTGCTTTTAACCTGGGAAAATTTGCTTTCCTGAAATTAAATGTCTTTGTTAACCCAGCACACTTTTCCTTTCGATAACAAAGTCCAAATGCCACTATTTCATGGTCACTATTCTCTAAGCCTCCAGTTACCTTTATATCTATAATGCGCTCCACAATGTTAGATATTACCAGATCCAACAGAGCTCCTTTTCTAGTAGGAACCTCAACCACCTGTGAGAGAAAATTATCCTGCAGCAAATTCAGGAACTCATCGCCTTTTTCTGTGATGGCAGTTCCACCACACCAATCAATGTCAGGGTAATTAAAGTCCCCCATAATGAGCACACTCCCCAAACTTGCAGCCCTTGCCAACTGCATATGAAGTTGACTCACCTCCTCACTGCTAGCATTTGGTGGCTTATAGCAGACACCAACAATGACATTACCCCCTTTCCTGTTGCCTAATTCCACCCATATTGCCTCCACTTTATCATCCATATCACCAGTTATCTCTTCTTTTAAATTTGGCTTCAAATCTTTTTTAACATAAACACATACTCCTCCCCCTTTACTTTTTTTTTCTGTCCTGCCTTAACAAGGCATATCCTTCTATATTTACAGCCCAGTCGTGAGAACTGTTCAACCACGTTTCTGCTATACCTATTACATCAATAATCAATACATATCTTTTTCCCCCATGAACTTGTATGGGTCCATTTTCGCAACTCCAAGAAAAAAAAAATTAAAACGAAACTGGCTGGTTTTGAACATCTGGTGAGTGGAAATGCAAACATTTCCAGAACAAAATATAAAAGTTTAGTGTTTATTAAGTTACTATAATAAAAATAATATATTTTCACTGGATTGAACTACTATTTATTTATTGTGATAAAGAAGAAGAACACTTATAAGATCATTAACATAATCACTGATGCAGAATTGAGATGAATGAAACTGCCAAGTTTTGTTCTAACAGTGGTTGATGTTCTGATAAACCAATTCAAAACCCAATTAAATTGGAATTTTCAAGTGGCGAGTATTCAATAGCATTTTAAAATTTTCAATAGGAATTTTCTATTTTACTAATGGACTTTACTTGAATGTCATTTTCAATTTTCTAAATTGTGGATTTTCTTTAAAAATCTGTAGGATCTGCAGTTTCTAATTGATATTTAGATTAGTTTTGAAACTGGAATTCATCACTAATACATAATGAAGTAGCAAAATTTAATGCATTTTTCAAATGTAATTCTTTATATTAAGATTAAATTAAAAACCATGCCTCCAAGGTTTATTTTGGCTGGGGCCTAAATTTCACATGGGATTCCATCTGGACATCATTTCTGTATTTTTATAGAGGTCAGATTCTTGATCCCTTTATGGCCTAAAACTCATGTGCTGGGCAGCTCACACCTAGTTAGTATGCATCCCCCTCCAGCTGTGCTCAACCCTTCACAAAATCTGCGAGTGGATTATCATGTGCAGTGGAGATGGCTGTGTCTGAGAACAGTGAGTAGTGAGCTACATGCAAAAGAATTCACCTGGTGGTTGTGTGCTATTTGGAAGTACAATGCTTCCCTTCCCATAACAAGGCAGCTTGTACCCCTGCTTAAATAAAATAAGAATTAAAGCTGAAGGAGTTTTAAGGTGAGATGTCAGAGGGGGAGGGGACTTTGGAATGTATTTCTTTATTTGGAGTGGTAGATTGGGACTGTGCTCCATAAACACAGACAGTAAAGACTACAGCTAACTGTAGGATTAGGTGCCAGCTGCAGGAGTAAGAGAGTACACAGTCTCAGACAAAGTATACAATTTTTAAACATAATGGGCCAGGAGGAGGGACTGGGTGCAAAGGTAGTGGGTGATTGACAGTTGTTAACTGCCCTGCACCCTTGAGCAAGTGAAACTTTAAGAGTTGAAGAAAAAACAAAGGATGTTCAGAGAAGCCTAAAATGACACTAAACAGGTATAGGCATGTACAGTGTATCTTTATCGATTATTCACAGGGAGGCGATATCACTTATTCACAGGGCCGCCATCAGGGGGGTACAGGGGGTACTCCTGTATGGGGCCCGGACTTGAAAGGGGCCCAGAGAGTGAAAGGAAGAAAAACATTTTTTTTCTGCAATACTGAATTCAGCCACTAGGTGGTGAACTCCATTCCTAGATAGAGAAGACAAACAGGGTGTTTGTCTATGTGGCTCCACCCCCTCCCACCCCTCCCCTGAACTTGTATCTTCTGTACTGTGATCTCCATAGAGAGCAGGAGGGAGTAACTGTAAGTTATACTGAACCCATTTCTGATTGTGAGAGTCTATGGGGGGCATTGTTACCCTGTCTCACTGCTGAGTACAGGGACTGATAAACTTCCTCTATGGTACTGCTGGGGCCAGAACCTAGTAGCCTCAGAATGTCTAGGAAAATTGTTTATTTCTGTTCAGGTGAGAGTGCATTCCATTTCTTAAGCAATATATACAAATCAAGAGATATATTATCACGTTTCGTCTCTGCCAACAGGTCACCATATTCTTTTCAGATATTGTGGGTTTCACATCTATTTCTGCATCCTGTACTCCTCTTCAAGTGGTGGAAATGTTAAACAATTTGTATGTCTGCTTTGATAGCAGAATTGAGTCCTATAATGTGTACAAGGTAGGTAATGTTTTAAAATTGTAAAATAAGTAACATAGTAACATAGCATTGGAGGCTGAATAAAGACAGGTGTCCAACTAGACCTACATTTTTAGCCTACCCATGAGCCCTACCTATCAGTTGATCCAAAGGAAGGAAAAAAACCTGACTCAAAATGGCTATTGAAATGGATCCCTGGATCAACAAGAACAGACTTGTAATGTAGTTGTCCCCCAAACACAGACTGGTATTATAGGTGTCCCCCAATCACAGACTGGTAATATAAGTGGCCTCCAATCACAGACTGGTAATATAAGTGGCCCCTAAACACAGACTGGTAATATAAGTGGCCCCTAAACACAGACTGGTAATCAGTGGTGTAACAACCAGCCCCCTGCCACCCCCCCGACCAAGGGGCCTGGACGGTAGGAGGGCCCGCCACAAGCTCTGCGATCAGCTGTTTTTAAACAGCTGCTAGTGCATATGTTTCCTTTATACCCGCGATCAGCTGTTTAAAAACGTCTGACATGGAGGGGGTCAGGGGCCCTCAAACCTCGCAGAGGGGTTGCCCCTGCTGTTACCCCCCTGCTTGTAATATACTTATCTTATCTAGAGATCTTATCTCCCAAACACAAACTAGTTATGAAACTGTCCCCAAGCACAGACTAGTTATATAAGTGGTCCACAAACACAGACTAGTAATACAGTATAAGTGGCCTCAAACACAGACTGGCAATATGAGTGGCTCAAACAAAGAATTTAATAAAATGTGCTGCTTAACTTCTTTCCCCAGAGCTGCTTAATTCATAATTTGGGTGGTTCGTTACCTCCACACACACTTCAACTAGGCAATGATGGGGAGAAACAGACATTGTTCTACCAATTACTCGCCCTCACATGGTACAGACATACTGTTCAGCTTCTGCCAAGCACCTTGTCTGTATGGGGATCCTTGGATCATCTAGTGATAGTCCTTAACTAGTTTTATGTTAACATTCCTAATCAAAGATCACACACAAACCAACATCATTCTTTCAAAACAAAGCCTACAGGACATTTTGCCAATTTTTATAGCAATCTATATAAATCACGCCTAACGCATCCCCACAAATCACAGAATACCCAAATCATATAAACCTACCAACACTAAAACCAGAACAAAAATTGGCATTTGCCCCACTTACTCCAATGATATCCAGGAAGCTATTGATTCTATGCCCAGCTATAAGGCCCCGGCCCTGATGGGCTACCAATGGAGATATATAAAAGATACCAAACACAACTACTAAACCCACTCCTTGATATGTTCAACCATGCACACCACACAGGATCCCTTCCACAATCACTATATAATGCAACAGTTGTAGTACTCCCTAAACCTGGCAAGAACCTCCTAGAATGCAGATCCTATAGACCCCTATTTCCCTTCCAACATCAGATTCCAAAATTCTGGCCAAAATACTTGCACAAAGAATGAAAACTGTGATATTATCCATAATACACCCGGATCAGAACAGCTTTATGACAGTTTAATCAACACATTTGGATCAGGATTGACTATTAACTGGGATAATCTGCCTTATAACCAATGGACCATTTCCCCCCAAATAACTGTCCTGCTTACATGCCCATAGTATCAAAATTTAGATATCTAAATTATGATACCAAAACTGCCACAACAATTCTACCCACTAAACATCACCCCATTTGCTGGAGTTTGTACAGAATAAAACACGCCTGGAAACATGCACCTGTGGGGCAGGATCCAATTAAAATATTCTTGTTCCCTAAAATACTATACATCATACGACATTCCTTAACTTACCTACCACCATCATTCTTTAAAAAACTCAACACCCCAATTACTGCATTTATATGGAATAATAAGAGACCCAGGATCAGCCTTAATAAACTTCAAGTCCCTAAAACTATGGTGAGACTAGCATTACCCAATATACAATTATTCTACTGGGCATCACCACTCAAATACCTCTAATGCTGGATTCCCTCTGCAAGCCCAACAGCCTCTTACTTTATGCTATCAATATATCCTACTGGCCCTTTGATAGCATATATTGATGCACCAAAACTATACATAAAAGGTACTGGGACAACAGTACATAGACAATCAACCAAAGTCTGGAATCTAACCAACAAACTACTTGGTATAGAGGGACTCTGAACACACCCCACTTTGGAACAATAGACTCCTACCTGAACTGCGGGGCCCATTGGGAGCGACACTGTGGGAGAGCTTCGGAATAAATAAATTAGGCCTAATCATACCAAAAGGAAAAATGGTCTCATTCACAGAACTACAGGACACTTATAGTCTCCCTGCCATGATGCATTACAGGTATTTACAATTACTACTCCTACGATTACCAATCAAACGGTGATTGGGGTTGTCCTCACAAAGGGCCTGCAGGGATTGATATCTCGTTGGTACAGCTGCCTGATACAGGCAAAATCACAATGGCTTGAGATTGCAAATTCTCACACAGTAGCCTCACTCTCAGTTAATAATAAAATGATTCAATTTAATATTCTCCACCCCCATATTACACCCCCAGACAAACTCGATTGGATTGGACTGCAGTTTTCTGGACTGGAGTCTTATGCTTGCTTAACCTCTCTCCACATCATGTTTCACCCTGCCTGATCAGGGTGATGTAACAAAATTTCTTATCATTTAAAATGGTGCTAATTTTGCCCCAACCAATCAGATGTTAGCTTTCAAATGGTAAATGACATCTGATAGGTTGAGGGAAAATTAGCACCATTTTAAACAATAAGACCTTTTATTAGATCACCCTGTATGTCTTTTAGGAGTATTGGATATGGATATTTTGTCCACTCATGTGTCAATTCCTGCAGGCAGCACTATTTTATGCTAGGAAAACAATAATCATTTTTGGGGCTCTCCCCTGGACTCCGTCCTTTCCTAACTGTCCCATACCATACCCTTTTTTGAGCTCCAGAAGACTGGTGCTGTGCAACTGGCGTGGGCCTCGGA
Source organism: Hymenochirus boettgeri (assembly GCA_019447015.1). Taxonomy (NCBI): domain Eukaryota; kingdom Metazoa; phylum Chordata; class Amphibia; order Anura; family Pipidae; genus Hymenochirus; species Hymenochirus boettgeri. Next base: position 121,141,049 of record CM033475.1, on the reverse strand, counting down.
CGATCGGATATATGGACACCATAATCATGATGAATCGCAGGTAAATGACAAGATAGACCATAGCTACTTTCTTAGAAATTGTTTAATATATAGATAAAATATGCACCAATGCTGCATTCTACAAATATTCCCTTTGGAACACATGTAAACTGCCTAACGTACTATATATGCAATATAATTTTCATGTACAACTGTCATTTCAATCTGTGCACTGGTATATAAATAAATAAAAATTAGTTTTATGTAACATGTATACAAGCCAAAAAAAGGGGGAACCCACAAAGAGTGGGATAGAAAGAACCAGGTGTATAGTTGGAGAGAACAAAATGAGACAACCAACCTAATAAACAAAAAAAACAAACAAAAAAAAAACGCTAGGTGGTGGTTACTCCATTGAGTATAAAAAAAGTATTCAAATACAAAAAGTATACCTTCTATTGATAAATACAGGACCTAGCCTACACTATGCAGTCCAGCCCCCAGTGTCTACATATGAATAGAATATAAACAGATCACATACATATAAAATATAAAACTGAAATATGCTTATAAGGGTTCTCATTCATCCAGGTCATGGTATATCCGTTGTATACAGTTAGATCAACTGGACTTAAAGTTTAGTTCTTGAAAATGTTTTGCTAGTCATCTGACTGGCTTTCTAAATTCAGTATGACTTGTACAAGAATCTGTTGGCAATAAATACCCTGGAATGTGTCCCAATCGGCATATAACAGCCAGGTGTCAGGGACCTCCTGAATGCAAGATGTTTATTGCATTGTAGCTAAAAGGTGTTATGGAGACTGAAACAGATAAGACTTTAATAAAACATAACATATGTCATAGGTAATGGTACCATAGCTGCAGAACTATAGCATTGTAATAGATCACCTCAGTCCAAAGTTGAAACAGAAATGTTGCTGACACTCAAAGTTGGGCAAAAACTGAATGGACCTAGGAATGCATCATAAAGCATCAATGGACCCTTTTTATGTCTATTGCTTTTTCTGTGTGCTATACACTGCCAGGGCAAAAGTAAGCGACCTGACTGATCATTCTGAGGTGGGGTCATATGTCACACTAGATAAAGGAGAGGGGGGGGGAGTAAACACTGATGGTCACATGCTACTTTGTAATCTCAGCACAGTCACACATCCAATGGATCTGTGAAGAAGCTTTGGCATGCTGCTTTTTTTTTAAACTCTCTCCATTGTTGGGACTGTCGGACATGTATACACAGCATATCCACCAGTCATGCCTCCCAGGCAGTTTAGTAATTCCACCTCAACAAACCTTTATATGTAGGTGTCTATGTGAGGCCTGTACACAGGTTGACATTTTCTAGTTCTATAATATTATGCAACTTCTCTTGACTACTCTTTCTAACTATCCCTTGATTTACTTTATAAGTTTCTTTTAGCCCCAGAATGCATTGCCTTGTCTTCCATTTCTAATGTTCTTTTTGTCTACAATCTAGCAAACACTTTTTAAATTCCAATCTGCAAAACAGAGGAAATTATCCAAAATACACGTTTCTGTTCTTATCTTTCTGGACAGAATATTTTTGAAAATTGGCATTGAGAAATAGCACCATGAAATAGGAGTAGTGATAAGGCATTTACAGGAAGATTCAATAAAAGTTCTTATCGTTTAAAATGGTGCTAATTTTGCCCCAACCAATCAGATCTTATTTAACATTTGAAAGCTAACATCTGATTGGTTGGGGCAAAATAAGCACCATTTTAAACGATAAGACCTTTTATTGAATAACCCTGTTAATATTTACATTTTATTTTGGCAGTTCTCCAAATAATGTAAATGTGGAAATGGTTTCAGTGAATGGTTTCAGTGAATGAACTAAAAATTATTGAGAATTACTAATTATTAATTCATATACTGTAATTCTGATTGATCCAGGGATACTTTCCGATTGCCATTTGAAACCAGGAAGGATATTTTCCCCCTATTTCCAGCTGTTTTTCCCCCCCCTTTTTCTGGATCAACTGTAAGGCTGAGGCCACACTGCAACACACAGGAATCGCGCACAAAATCACGAGCGTTGTCGCACGCGATTGTGTGAGCTTTTCTTGTGCGTTCGCGTTTTGCGCATGCGTTTTCGCCTTTTCGCGTTATGGAAACGCTGCGTTAACGCACCAAAAATGGTGAACGCATGCGTTATTAAAACGCGAACGCGCATCGGAAATCGCGGGAATTTTCGCGTTCCCGCAATTTCCATTTTAGCGAAAACTGCGAGCGCAATCGCAATCGCGAGCGCGAAACGCGTGCGCAAACGCGCGAAAAATGCGCTAGTGTGGCCTAGCCCTAAGGCCTGGGCCACACTGCAATGCACCAAATCGCACACACAGTCGCCAGCGCTATCACATGCGATTGTGTGTGCGATTCTTGTGCATTTTTCATTTGCGCGTGCGTTTTGCTCATGCAATTTTGGCGTTTTTGGTAACACATGCCTTCACCATTTTTAGTGCATTAACGCATGCTTTACCAAAATGCAAATGGACACGCAATCTCCCGCGATTTCCATTTTATCAAAAATCGCAGGCGCAATCGTGAGCAAACGAGCAAAAAAAGCGCTAGACCTCAGGTAGGGTTTAAAGAGGATTGTATAAAAGCTGGACTGCATGGGCGTGTGTCTTTGTTCAGCCTGGATTAATATGTATAATGGTAAATGCAAATAAGCTAATTGTATGTCCTATGTAACTATAGGTGGAAACAATTGGTGATGCTTACATGGTGGTCAGTGGGCTTCCAGAGAGAAATAATGAAAAACATGCTGATGAAATAGCAAAAATGGCTCTAGACCTGGTGGCTGCAGTTCGGCAAGTAATAATACCTCATATGCCAAAGGAGAGACTGCAGCTAAGAGCTGGAATACACACAGGTATGTCTGATGGCTAAAACAACTGGTATAAAATAATGTGTGAAAGGTAAAATCATTTACTAGTAAAATGTTACCTTTGACTTCTTAACAAAAATAAGCATCATATAAACAATGCACTTTTAAACATTAGTGCTACATATATATATATTTATTCTGTTGAAATACATGCATGTATACAGTATATGCAGACTGGTTGGTATTTACATCAAATCATGATGCAGTTTGCATCGGTATCAGTGTACCCAACCAGCATGCTTTTTATGAACTGCTACTTAACCATGCAATAAATAAATATAATTTGTGTTCAGGATCAATCTGCCAAAAAATCCACAAGAATGCTATTAAACTACCATCATAGATATTGCTTACAATCTGCCCTAGTCTGAAGGTAGGGAGCCGCTGGGAGGGGTGGAGGCTCCCTCCAGCGGGGCCCTGAGAAGGGCCTTTTGGGGCTTAAGGGGGTCCCGCAGCTCGAACCGGGACCCCCCCTCCCCGGCCCTTGGAAGGGCCTTGCGGCAATTATAAGTGCCCTGCAGCTCTAACAAGAGCCCTTTGGGGCTTAAGGGGTCCCGCAGCTCGAACCGGGACCCCCTCCGGCCCTTGTAAGGGCCCTGTTGGCACTGACAAGGCTTGGCGGGGGTCCCGCAGCTCGAACCGGGACCCCCAGTGTGCGACTCTTAAAAGAGGCCTTGGCGGGCGTCTTCTTTCTTCCAGTCCGGCGACAACAGCTCCGCCGAGGCCGACGACCCCCGAGAGGTACCCTGCGGTCGCCAGGGGTACCCCGGCGGGCGCCGGCGACCTCAACGGCCGATGTTGCCGGCGTTTGATCCGACGCGAATCTTCGGGCTGGCGACACCAACCCCACTCAGGTCGCCGATGCCAGGCAGACTCACTGCGGCCGCCAGAACTTTCCAGAAATCTGATTGGTTAATGTAAAGCATGTAAACCAAGCATTAAAAAATTGACCAATCAGAAACGGATTATGGATTTCTGCAACCTATATAAAGAGGAGCTTTCCGCCGCGGAACTCACGATGCCATCGCAGTAGATGGCTGAAGAAAGAAGAAAGAAGAAAGAAGCGGCTGGCAACATCGGCTCCGCTGAGGCCGGCGGTGCCAGCGGGCTCGCTGGCGGCCGCAGTGAGTCTGCCTGGCATCGGCGACCTGAGTGGGGTCAGTGCCGCAAAGGCCCTTACAAGGGCTGCGGGACCCCCTTAAGCCCAAAAGGCCCTTCTCAGGGCCCCGCTGGAGGAGCCTCCACCCCTCCCAGTGGCTCCCTCCCTTCCCCTCCCCGGGAGCGGCCGGGGGGCTTGGAGGGGTTGCTGGGGAGGGGGTGCACGGCAGGTGGTCGCGACCACCTGCTGCGGCCCCTTCCCGGCAGCCCCTCCTAGCCTCCCATTCCGAGATTGCCACGAGTGGGGAAGGGTTGGGAGGGCTGCTGGGAAGCAGCGGCGGGTGGTCTCCGACCGCGGGGGGTTGTGGGCGGGGTAGGCGTGTCTCCCGGGGCGGGTTGCCTGCCCATCCCCGCCGCGGGAGGCTAGTATCAGCTGACTTCGCCACCTTCAAGGTGGCGAAGTAAAACTGCCGATACTAGCAGAGCGAAACCAGTACCGTCGCTTTATAAATAGAAGCGGCGGTAATGTAAGTATCGCCGCGAAGGGTTAATGCTTTGTTAACTTTTCGCGGCCGTTCGGACATTTCTAAATCGCGTTAAACGCGATTTATGCGTTAATGTCCATGAAAACGGCCGCGAAAAGTTAACAAACCTTTATAAATATGCCCCTTAAGACATTGCTTTAAATCTCTCCAATCTTCTAAAGATTTATTTTAATTAGACACAATTTTCCAAAATTCAGCTTGTCACAGCACTGCTCCCTTTCATATCCCTCCTATCAAATTGACACAATGTCCAAAAAATTTGCTAGATGCTTTCTTGTGATCAGCTGCTTCTCCTGCACTTGCGATTATGGTCAGATTACGCTATAAAAAGCGTACACTAGTGTGGCCCAGTTGTGGTGGCCACACTAGTTTGCTGCCGTGCACTTCTGATCCGTTTGCAGCGCAAAGCTTAGGTGTGAGTTTTGGGGCTTTAAAACATAAATCAGTATCAAGGACAGACCTTGACCTCATGATGTTTTTATCTTATGTCAATAAAATTTTTATTCCCTTAATAAACAATTTTAATTTTCTTAATATTTTCTATAAGGGTAACTGTGGACCAAAAATGATTTTAGGTAAATTGACAAGATTTGCTTTCCTCAGGATTTTTGCAATTTACTTTCATTATTTATTTTACATAGTTTTGAAGATATTTACATTTATATGTTTGATATGGTAGTCGCATCACCAGATCCCCTGCACTTCCTGCTTCCTGCTTTGAAACCATGTGACAGTCCCTCTTCCCTGTGTCTCTTCCTCCTTGTGCAGCCCCCTTGGGCCTTTCCCTTGCATCCTCCTGTGGCCCCTCCCACTCATGTGTTCTGTGGCCCTGCCCACTCATGGGTCATTTGGTCCCTCCCACTTGTGGGCCACGTGGACCCTTCCCTTGCAGCCCCCTTGAGCCTTTTCCTTGCAGCCTTCTTTGGCCCCTCCCACTCACGGGCTTCACGTCCCCTTCCACTTGCGAGCCCCATGGCCCCTCCCACTTGCGAGCCCCATGGCCCCTCCCATTGCATACCCATCCTGGCTCCTTCCCTTGCAGCCCCCTTGGGCCTTTCCCTTGCAGCCTCCTGTTGCCCCTCCCACTCATGGGCCCCAATGACCCCTCCCCCTTGTGGGCTCCCCATTGCCCCTGTCCCATGCACAGGGGAGCCCTCCTTCCCACCAGCCAGATCCATCCGCTGAGGCCGTGGCACATAGCATGAAATCCTCTTCACATAGTGTAAGTTACAGCTGCCCAACTCCAACTGCCATAATATTTCTAAAAAAAAATGCTCTGATATTTACTTACAGAGCCTTCTCTCCCACGGCGTCTTCGAAAACATTAGCTGTGTCTGTGATTGGCCTCGTCTTAGCTAATCACAGATGCCGATGGCGAACCAGCCCCTGCTTGCATCTTCCACAAGCAGGGAGCTGGATAGTAAAGATCTGGGCATATTTTAAAAGATATATTACGGCGGTTGGGGGTGGGCAGCTGCTACCTACCTTATATGAGAAGTTTATTACCACAGTGGACATGCCCTTTAAACATTGTCTCATTCTTTCTTCGCTTCTACACAGTCTTCTGTAGGGGGTAGGAGGGTATTGGTCTGAGGTGCAAGTAGGGGAGGGGTCCCGTGAGTGGACGGGGCCACAGAGTCTGAGTGGGAGGGGCCACATGGGGCTGCAAGGGAAGGAGTTAGGTTGGGTCTGCAAGGGGAGGGGACACAGGACCCAAGAGTGGGAAGGGCCAGCAAGTGGGAGGCATTAAAAAAAGCAGTGCTGTGGGCTGTGCTGTTCTCCCCACCCCCCTCCTACCATTCAGTCATGCACTGAGCATGTGCCAACCGCTGATTAGAAGAGGAAGTAGTATTTCTGACGGCAGATTCAGAACCTCCCTCCCCCTAACTTTCTGTTCAGTGATTTCATTATATTTTGGGCTGTGCAGCACTTACAGAGGTGGGTGATGGCTCATTTTAAAGGTAGGAATCAGGCTTTTTATTTAAAATAAACTTGTTTGGAGACCACAGTTCCCCTTTAACTGCACTTTTGTTATAGGGCCCTGTGTTGCTGGTATTGTTGGTTACAAGATGCCTCGCTACTGTCTCTTTGGAGACACAGTAAACACAGCCTCTCGTATGGAGTCAACTAGTTTACGTAAGTAATTATTATTATTATTATTGTGGATTTATATAGCGCCAACATTTTCCGTAGCGCTTTACAATTCGGGAAGAACATACAAACTCCTTGCAGATGTGTCCAAGGGTGGAATTGAACTCAGGACTTCAGTGCTGAAAAGCATCAGTGCTAACCACTGAGCTGCCCATTAATTAGATGGATTACTTTAAAACTAAAATGTAGAAAATATAATGAAAGATTATTAGATTTAAAATGCTCATTAGCAAGATACTATACAAATATAAAAAGATAATTAAATGTCATCTTTGCTGAAAAACTGTACTTACTATTTTTCACTTTAATTGAAAGTGGTCACGCCTGTCAGTCAAAGGCACGATGGTTAAGTCACGTCCATTCGCTAACAGCCGCAACCAGGAAGTGCCTCACTGCTGCTGTTCTTGCTCGAAACGAGCTTGCAACAGCAGCAGTGGGCAGTACCAAGGTGGAAAGGGGCCTGGGCTTGTTAGTTCCTTTAGTTGCATCTTTGGAGGTTGGGTTTGGGAGGGGGGAGTCCTGCATCTGTATGGAAATTTAGATTAAAAGGTTCCCTGCTGCCTCCTGTTGGATTAATTAAGGAATGTGGGGTAAGACAGTCCCTTTACCCCTGTTTATCAATTAAAGTGAAAAAGAGTGAGAACAGTTTTTCAGTGGATATACCGTTCAAGTGTCATATCCAAAACTTACAAGACACAGTACATTATTAGAAAGGCCCCATGACCACTAGTTTTACTGTCTCCACTTACAGTAGATATTTTTTTCTTACAGCTCAGAAGATACACATCAGTTCTGTCACCTACCAAATTCTTCTAATAGATAATGCTTATGAAATTGAACTTCGGGGAGAAATAGAAGTTAAGGTAAAGTGCTATATACAATGTGTGGAATCTAAAACAATCTGTGGAAAGGAACGTGAAAGACGAAATTAACCAAACACATTTCAATTACAAATTTTTAGACAAAGCATTCAGAACAATGAAGGCTTGGGGAAAAAGCATTATGTATTACAAATGAAATCTAACTGAATGAAGAACTGAATGTGAGGATATATATACAGGGTGATACCATAACTAGCCCACTGCTCTGCTTACCTTCCACTTTCCATGAGACACTTATCCGTTTGTGGCTGTTAGTGAACCTTGGGAGTGTCATGTGCTCCTACTGTGCTCCCAATTCATGTTTCACTACTGTTCTAGCAAAGGAATCCACCTCATCACTTTGCTAAATGAGCTTAAATATCAAGTTAATAATGCATCTAATAATGCTAAATATATGAGTTGGGGTTGAGGGCAGGTGATTAACAAATGGTGATTAACAAAAGTCCAGGGTTTTTATTGTTTTAACAGTGGAGATGACCTTTAAAAGGCATGTCCACCCCTAAAACTAAAATTTAACCCACTGCTGGCCCCACTGTGTAGTAAATCCTTACCTTACACCTCTGACACCAAATGGTTGTCCTGCAGTGCCTATCCAAATTGCAGTAAAATGAAGAGTAGGAGCCTTCCAGTGTGTGAAAAGGTTTCTGCCTCTTCCCTATCTTCCTGGAGGACTCTGGCATGTGCAGGGGAGCTCTTTATCCCCTTCTCTCCCACCCTCCAGATCCCTTGTCTGTGCAACTAATATTCTACAAATAAATCCATTTCTGTAGTTTAGCCACCACCCTCCCAAACGTATTCTAAATTTAAAAAAATGACAAGAAACTTACTTGCCAAACCTCGTTCCACTGGCTCTCTGCATAGCCGGCAGCGTCTGTGATTGGCTGTCTCTCAGCCAATCACAGACTCGGCTGACGTTTCCGTCACCTCAAAGTATACTTTGTTCCCGGAAGTATCATTAGACACCGTGGCTGTGGGAACTAAGGCTGGTAAGTAAGATTCCTGCCACTTTTTTTTTACAATTTAATCCATGCGGTTAGGGTTGGGACCCCCTCCCAAACCTAATAATAATAATAATAATAACCCCCAATAATACCTACATCACGGAAACCATTTTTTTAAGGTGGACATACACTTTAAAAGAAGGTGCTAAAACCTGATGTCAGATTACAAAAAACAAAAAAACAAAATCAGAGCCAACTATGTTAAAGGGAAACATAGCAGTGCGTCTTTTTAAAGGGCAACTATAGTGTCCAAATTCAAACTTTTAAAAACCTCATACTATTAAACTATAATTCATCCCATAACATGCGTTTCTTTGCAGTCTGTCCATCTGATTTGTAGATATTAGATTTATGAGTTTTTACGATTCAGAGGGAGGAACTGTCAATCAGTGAATGTGGCATGTATAGTCACGCCCTCCTACTGCTGTGAATTACCATATCCACAGTCCTCCCTATGAAGTAAATTGCCATGGGCCATATTTATAAAGGCGTGGTATAGTTTTTTTTAGCAATACCGCGTCTTTAACGATCGGTAAAAAACAACCGTTAATTTACGGTCAGCTAAACGATCATTAAATTATGTTATTGTAGATTTACGGTCCCCATAGAATACCATTGCGGTAGTTTACTACCGCACAGTATTCTACAACAAACATTTGTTGATTAACGAAAGTTCGGTCGTAAATGTACAATCGCGGTCGTAAATGTATGATTACATGTTGATATAACGGATAAATTATAAATATAGATTTTTGTTTGCAGGACCTGAATTTGCAATACTTTAGCCAAATAGCCTACAGATTTGTGAGCAAGCCTAATACATATGTAGTTGCACTACTAGGTCCAACATTCCCTGACAAGCACTCTCAAAGGGCAGTTAGGGGTTGTACATTGAAATCATCAGCAAGGCTGTCGGAATCACTGCAGTATGAATAAAATCAGGTTGCAATTAACGCAGCCCTGTTACTTACATTAATTATAAGTGTCCCCCAATTGAGATGATCCGATAACTAAATATATATCCACTAACAATTTATTGCTCTATTTCCAGAGCAGGGATGTCCAACCTGCGGCCGTCCAGATGTTGGAAAACTACAACTCCCAGTATTCCATGGTTTCTTCTGCAATGGAGGAATGCTGGGAGTTGTAGTTTTCAAAAATCTGGAGGGCTGCAGGTTGGAAATCCCTGGCCCAGAGCCTTGAATAGTCAGGAAAAACCAACTTGGATACCTCATTATACAGAAAGTGAATGATTGGATAATCCACTGGAATTGCGGCAGCTGAAGAGTTACTATGTAATGTAACATAGTAACTCTTTAGTTGCCGCCATTCCCATGACAGGATGCACATAAGTAAAAAGACCTTTCAAATGCTTCAACAAAAATCAGTTTATTGCAAACACTTTCTGTACAGTTACTTTAGGATAACCGGTATAAAAGGACATCTATACTGAAACAATAGTTATCTTTAGATATCCAATCTGAACTATCTTCTGCTAGGTGCAGTTTTACTATAACTAGAATGGACACAGTGCTCATGCAAATCATGTCAAATGCATGATGGGAAATTCCCTCTTCCAATGCTGCCTCTTAGTGATTACTGAGCATGCTTGCCCTTATAGAGAGTCTGGACAGATGGAAGGAGGTTTCGGTTAAGATTAGGAGGAAAGATACTCAGCCTGAGCAAATCAATTACTGTATTGTAGGAATGCAGTGAGACACAAACCTCAGAGTATGTGCTACTTACATGTATTAATTTATAGATTAAGATGAGGCAAAACCATTTTTTCACTATAGTTGCCCTTTAAGTCAATAATATAGGTGGTAAAAACTTAAAAGGCATTTCTGTAATTATAAGAGTTTAACACCCCCAGCCAAATTACCAAGAAACAAATGTAAAGTAACTTAAAGCAAATTAAACCCATTTCCAGTCCCCAAAAAAGCATTAAACTGTAGTCTCCATACAAGTGCCCTCAATAGAAGGATCATTGAAAATATTTCAAAAAAGAGTTTTATCTTTAAAAGTGTTTTTGTTGTGCATCTGCCATCACTCTTTTTTGTGTATGATAAAAAAAATATTGCTGTATAAATCCTTGTTCCTTTCTGTCCTTGTATAGTTACTATAGTTAGTGCATGTAAGCTTACTTGTCAGTAGAGATGGACTAGAACTCGAACTCAAACCCGAGTTCGAGCCGAACTATTCAAGTTCGAATGGACTCTGACTTCTCTAACTTTCCCGGACCCGGATTTTCGATATTTTCCAGACTTTCGATAATTATCGAATGTTCGAGGAAAGTGAATATGCAAGTAAAATATCTATTATACCTATACGCAAGCATTGAATCCGTGAGTAAAATGTCTATTATACCTATTCGCGAGTAAATATCAAATCCGCAAGTAAAATGTCCATTATACCTAGATGCGAGCATCGAATCCGTGAGTAAAATGTCTATTATACCTAGATGCGAGCATCGAATCCGCAAGAAAAAAGTCTATATACCAATACGCAAGCATCAAATCCGCGAGTAAAATGTCTATTATACCTAGACGCAAGCATCGAATCCGCAAGTAAAATGTCTATATATCAATACGCGAGCATCAAATCTGCACATAAAATGTCTATTATACCAGAGAAAAGCCACTAAATTAATAAGGGGACTGAGGAGCTTGAATAAGAAGACAGATTTGACACATAATTGAAGTTACAATTATGTACATTACATATGGTATAAATAGATTAATAGGCCATACAGTAAACTACCTGGGACATTGTTCAACAATAGTACATGTCAGAGGACAAGCAGACATCCCTTAAGCTGGGTACACACATCAAAGATTTTTGAAAAATTACAGACAGGATAAGGAGGATGTTTGGGACTGTGAGTTTCCCTTGGCCGCGGCCAACTCCCACTATAGACAGTCTACCACAGACAAGGGAAATTTTACGGTCTTTCCCGGATGACAGCTTGGCTTACCCAAATGTTCAGCGGCTGTGCACTCATTCCGGAAAGCTGCCACATACAGTGGTGGTAACGATCCAACGGTATTGGGGCTTTATCGGTACTGTTCTTTAGGACTGGAAGAAAAGAAGTTTAGTCTTCAAGTTTGGAAGGGGTTTTTCACTGTAAGAACGGTAAAACTATGTCTTCCATTGGATGTGGTGATGGCAGGTTCATTGGATAGTTTTAAAAAAAAGCTGGATGAGTTTCTAAAAACAAAGAATGCCGCAATTTACTGGTATTTATACAAAAGTTGCCACTTGGTGTCAGGAAGGAATCCCCCCCTTTTTTTTGCCTTCTTCTGGATCAACTGTTGAGCAGAAAATGTGTGTATTGCCTGAGTAGGTTTAACTAGATGTCTAGTATATCTTTGTTCAACCTCAAATACTATACTATCTCTTGACCCTCCTGTACCTTGCTCCGTTGAAATATTCTCTGTGTGCTGAACTTGACTTCAACCCTGATTCCGATTTGACTCCTGTACCATGATTAGACTATATCTGTTGTATTCAATTAGATCAACAGGACTTGAAGTTTAGTTCTTGAAGACGTTTTGCTAGTCATCCGACTGGCTTTCTTGAGAAAGCCAATCGGATGACTAGCGAAACGTCTTCAAGAACTAAACTTCAAGTCCAATTGATCTAATTGAATACAACAGATATACCATGACCTGGATGAATGAGAACCTTCACAAGAATGATTATACTAGCAATCCAGGTAGTAGAGCCCTGTCTGTTAGTTTTGCTCTGGTTTTCTTAAGTATCCTCGGCCCCAGTATAGATACCTTGCAGGGGGCAACTGTGTCCTGGTGAGGCGCTTCTAGTCTCCCGGCAAATGGGGGCTTGGCTATTGGTGAAGAAATAGATTGGGGTATCGATGCTAAAGGGATACTTTGGGATTCCAGAGCATTACACTGTTGTTTAATTATCTCTTTTTTTCTCTTCCGTTCGACTCACTACTCTTTTTTTTTATTTTTTGTTGCCTACTGTTGTCTTCTCTATTATTTTCATCTCAAATGAGAGAAAAAAACAAAATAAAACAGAAGTGAAGATAGCAAAATCATGAGAACACAGAAGAGAAAAAAAAAACAGATGAGAACAGAACATAAGAGAATAGAAGATCCAGAAGCACAAGAGAACAGAAGTCAACAGAAGAAAAGTGAAGCGGAAAAAAAGAAAACACTAACAGAAGAGAACAGTGAGAAGTGAACAAAAGAATAAAAATCGAAGAGAAGAAAACAGAAGAGAACAACATGGAAGCAAGATATCAGAGAGAGGGAGTCCCTCTTAACAAATTTGTGTAAAATCAAAGAGTCCTCTAACTTAATAAAATTTTAAGTTTCACACGTTGCAATTCCCAGTTTATTGAATGCCCTTTAGAAACTTCCATGAAACCTTCTCATGTACCGTTTATAAATAGATATATTGCATCTGACAGCACAAATTCTTACCAAAGCAAATATGTAAGTTACCGAGAATTGATGATCAAGGGCTAACAGGAGAATGCTGGCCGCTTCAATGTTGTTGTTTTCCTTTGTAGGGTAGTGCTGGGGGGATATTGTTAGCTCAAATTTCAAAGCTGCCTTGAATTCTGATCATAGTAAGAAAATGGCTAAACATCAGTCCATGTTTATTTTTATGTTGGTAAATTTGCATATCTGATTTAAAGCTATTGTATTTGAAAACCTTTTACCTACCACGCTAAAGGAAGTTCCAAAAATGATTCAGTTAATCTTCATGGTTTACATCTCAAAACATTTTTAAACTTTGCTACTACTTTCCATTGTTCGTTTCATAATTATTAATATTACTGTTTCGTTATTTTAATTATATTAAATTAACATTATGGTATTTATGAAATACAATTTGACCTGTACACATGTTCATCTTGGAAACTGGTTGTTCTGCTTTACACTAGGGCAAAGGAAAAATGAAGACATATTGGCTACTTGGAAACAAAAATTACAGTGTTCAAAATGACAGCTTGGTCTGCCACTGGAACCCAGACATTTCTCGAAGGAAAAAGCTGGAGAACAGCTTGGGTTCTGGCCAGCAGGTAGGATCTGATTTATTGCCATCAAATGATAAACTAGTACACATAAGGGTAATTTATAGAAGCTGCAACACACCATATACTGTCCTAAAGTCTCGCAAACCAATTTTCAAAGGCTTGGCATAGTATAGTAGTAAAGGTTGTATACCGATATACATCCACTCAGAAATTTCTTCGGGTTAACGTGGGTTTTAGACGGAAAAGGCCTATATGGAATCTCCCCCTAATTATGTTTAGTGCTAGCTCTCCCAGCCCCAACCGCATTAATATTATTTGCAGAAAGTCCCCCGATAGTTACTTACCTTCCCTCTATTCCCCCGCACCGCCCGGCCCTCTGCTTGCATGCAACTACAAGCAGGGAGCAGGACCGGCAGCCGCGTCCGTGATTGGCTGAGAGGCAGCCAATCATGGGCGCGGCTGCCATCAGTTCAGAACGGCGGAGGATAGAGGGAAGGTAAGTAAAGATCGGGGGATTTTCTGCAAATAATATTAATGCGGTTGGGGCTGGGGGAGCTAGCACTATAACATATTAAAAGGAATTTGTGCTAGGGGGAAGGAGACCAAAACGGGAGGGAGAAGGAGGGCTGCTCAGAGCATGCCATAAACCTCTCAGAGGCAGAAACAATTTCCCCCTCTGCTAGGCTCCTGGTGGCCAGTTTTTGGGACTTTGGAGGGGCATTGCAGGGCAACCATTTCAATCTGGGATGTAAGGTAAGGATTTTTCTACACTACAGAGTGGGGCCAGTAGTGGGTTAAATTGTGATTTTGGAGGTGGACATGCCTTTTAAAGATCTGCTGACATCTCACTGTTCATCCTCTGTGTCCCCCTGCACATGTTAGATATGGGAAATAGAGTCATGTTTTGGGAGCAGACATGGTGAGCTGTAAACTGTGACACAAGCTTAAGACAGCTCATCGATCATGCTAGTGTTCACGCAAAGAGGTAGGGGTGTGGTTTTATACCTTCCTGTGAAATGTTCTTTGAGGTTTAAAAAATTTAATTTTGGATAAAGATATCTTTGAATGTTTACCCTATGCTATTCTATATCTGTATTTTTAACAGTATTTCACTTTAATTGCATGTGTGTTGGGAGGGTTGACAAGAATAGCTGTTTTAAAATAATGGGGGAAATAAAATGAATGTGAAAAAATATTTAGATATTACATTTAGCGTCTGTTTTCTTTTTTTTTTTTCAATGAACTAAACAATCATAGTAACTATATTTATGCACCTATGCATTCTACACAGCAATTCGTATATAGTGTCATACAGAACATATTGCTTTGCTGCAAAAATGTATGTTTTTTCCTTTCTTCCAATAGTCTTTGTCTAGCAATATCCTTTCTGAAACAAGCCGGGTAAATACACCACGAATGCCAGAAGAAGAAAGAGTATGTAATCCTTCTACAAACGATAAAGCATCCATAATAAAAACAGGATTTTTACAACTACATGAACAAATGCCTGAAAAACATCCTTTGCTGGAATTCTCAGTTTCTGTGAGGGCACATGCTGAAAACTTCAGAAAAGAAACCCCAGACAAAAGAACTATACTCCCAGGAGCTGTGGAACAATTTTGAAAGTTTCTAAAAACCACTTTTAATTTTTGCCAGCTAATTGTACCATCTAAAATCGTTAAATGTGTTCAAACAGTGGGTATAAGTGATACTGATGAATGAGTGATTTAATAACTGAATCATCATAGGTGATCTGAGTACTACAAAACACTTTTTGCAGGCCGCACTTTCTTTAAAAAAGTAAATCTTTATTAATGGCACGCATTAAGAATAAAGGAGACCGACAATCACCTGATGCATTTAGATGGCTTTCTTAAAGGATATGTATACTGCAAAAATTACTTTTTCTCATCATAATCTAGACTTAAATACATGTAAGCAGCTCTTGGTCTGAGGCGTGTTGCTGCATGCTTCAAATCCAGTACTTGTTTTGCTTAGCATCAGTATCTCCCTCACTCTCTTAAAAGATATCTCCTCTGCTAAAATCACTTTTTTCAATTCAGTTTTATTGAAGAACGGGAGGTAAAAGAGCTGTGTCCTAACTCCCGTTCTTTTAAACATTCAGGAACGAACTTGCAGAACATACTCAGTCTATCGCTCCTCCGCAGCGTCCTCTGTATGAACAAGTGCAATGAGAAAATTACCCACACAATAGTCACCATTCCAGTTATAGCAAAATATCACACATTAAAAGAGTGTATGATAATAATGCACATAAATGACAACTGATGAACAAAAAATGGTACAGTGACTGTAAGGGAAGAATTATACATTTCCAGTAATGTGTAATTTAAAAAAAACAACAACTTTTACAGTGTACATATCCTTTAACCCATCAGGTTCTTGAGATGTAGCCAGTCAAATTTAATGTGTGTATCTACACTAAGGCCTGATTTGCATAGTTCATCTATGGTGTGATATTCATGTCAGATCTAACAATTCATAGGCATAGTTTTAAGTTAGTGCAGCCCATTGAATTCAACACAATTTGCCATGATATAATAGACAAGGCAGCTAGATAGCTTAGGGAGAGGTGGGCCAAAAGGAGCAAAAAGCCCTCCGCAGAGCATAAAAATGGAGCAGAGCCTTCTTATAAAAGAAGGCATCTTGTATTCTCATGTTATATGAATAGCATTGCCCACAAGAAGCAATTTCTTACTCCCAGGTTCCCCAGAGTAAGGGGCGGAGATATGCAAAATTTTCCTTTATGTCCCTTGGAAAGTGTCCAGAACCACTGGCTTATTAACATGCAATATAGCCTATGGTATAGAGCCAATCATCTGACCTGCAGACATGACAAGTTTCGATCTTGTCAGTGCAATATACAGATTCATGGCTCTATGGGGTAGGACTTGGCATAGCATAATAAACAAAGCAGCTAGATAGCTACATTTAACAAAAGTCCATTGTTCTAACCAACTGATCTTGCTGTTGTCAATGTAAGGACTAGATTGCGTCCATTAGTGATGGTAAGACTATCTCCTGATTTATATGGAAACTTGTAGCTACTTTTGGGATGAATTTTGCATCCAGTTTTAATATCAAGTTGTTTCCTTGGAAAGTTAGGTATGGTGGCATACACTTTAAGGCTCTGATTTCAGATATTCTTCGTCCTGATGTTATTGCTATTAGAAAAATGGTTTTGAGTGTCAGTTCTTTGATATCTGTTTGATCTAATGGTTCAAATGGCTCCTGTTGAAGCATTTCTAATACTCTTGTTAGGTCCCACGGGGGAACTGGAGATTTATATTGAGGTTTTAGCTTTCTCACTCCTCTAAAGAACCTGACGACCATTGGTTCTGTTGCCCATTTTTTGTTAGTAACTGCAGATATGGCAGTTATCTGTCTCTTCAGTGTGGAAATACTGAGTTGTTTTTCTAGACCCCCTTGTAAGAACTCTAGGATTGTGTCCACCTTTATATCTTCGGTTTGCCTTCCTTTTTCTCTACACCAGTTTGAGAACTTTCCCCAAGACCTGTAATATGTGTCTGAGGTCGTTTTCTTCCTGGAAGACATTAAGGTATGTATTACCTTATCCGATAGTCCTGCTTCCCTCATGGGTTTGAGTTCAGTAGCCAGGCCATCAGTTTCAGTTGTTTCAGGTTGGAGTGAATCAGATTTCCCTGGGTTATTAAGTTGGGAATCATTGGTAAGGGTATAGGTGGTGCTTGGGCCAGCCTCTGTACCCAGGGGAACCAGGGTCTCCTTGGCCAGAATGGGAGGATGATAATCACCTGGGCTTTGTCTTCCTCTATTTTCCTGAGGGTTCTGGGGATCAGAGATATAGGAGGAAAAACATACATTAGATGAGGACTCCATTTTATGGAGAAGGCATTCGTGGCTAGCGCTTTGTTGTCTGGGTATCTGGTACAGAATTTTGGTAATTTTGTGTTTTCTCTCGTTGCCATTAGATCTATTAGGGGTTTGCCCCATCTGCAAGTTAGTTGATTGAATATTGACTGTTCCAGGCTCCATTCTATTGGACTGAACATGTATCTGCTCAGTCTGTCCGCTTGTATGTTTTCTTTCCCTGGAATGTGGATTGCCCTTAGTTGTTTTATCTTGTTTTCTGCCCAGTTGAATATTTCCTCTGTCTGAGACCATAGGCTCCTGCTCTTGGTTCCCCCCTGTTTGTTCAGGTAGTAAACTACCGCCATATTGTCTGATTGGATTTGTACTGGTGCATTCTTGATCAAAAAGTGAAATGCTTTCAGACCCTGAAAAACTGCTCTCATTTCTCTGGCATTTTGGTTCTGGGTTTTCCAGAATTGATCCCATACTCCTTGAGCTTGTTGACCTTTGCAGCATGCTCCCCACCCTAGGGGACTTGCATCTGCTGTAATTGTGATCCAGGTATGGAAGTAGATGCTTATTGGTCTGAAGTTCTTTATGTATGTCCACCATTTCATTTTGTTTCTCACTGTTGGTGGGAGTAATACGATTTGGTTTGTGGAACACTGCTTTTTCCATTGATGGAGGAGGTTGAGTTGTAGTGGCCTGACATGGAACATTGCCCATTGTACTGATTCTGAAGTCGCTACCAGCTTCCCCAGGACTCTTTGACATATCTCTGTAGTTGAGTATGGTTGAGATATTAATTTTTTCACTTCCATGATCACATCTGATCTGCGTTCGGTAGGGAGTCGGAGTTGAAGGTTGTTTGTCTCTATTGTTGTCCCCAAAAATTGTATTGTTTGGGATGGAGTCAGACTTGATTTCTCTAAGTTTATTAGCCAGCCATGTTAGGTTAGTGTTTCTTGAACATAGGTTGAAGTTGTCATCAGGTTGGTTTTGTCTTGCGTTTTTATCAGGATATCGTCCAAGTATGCAAAGATTTCTATCTTCTGAATTCTCAGAAATGCTATTATTGGTGATAGAATCTTCGTGAAAGTGCGTGGCGAGGATGACAGACCAAATGGTAGACATTTGTACTGAAAGTGATGGTTTAGAATGTGAAACCTTAAGTATTTCCTGTGATTTGGATGTATTGGTATGTGGTGATAAGCATTCTGTAAATCGATCTTGATCATCCAGTCTCCTCTCTGTATTTGGTTGGTTATAGTTTTGAGTGTTTCCATTTTGAATTTGGATAGTTTTATGAACTGGTTTACAAATCTGAGATCTAGTATCGCTCTGAATGTTCCGCTCTTCTTTTTCTTGAGAAAAAGGGTGGAATAAATACCTTGTTTTTGTTGCTGACTTGGAACTTATTCTATAACTGACCCATCCAGTAGTTCACGTAGGATCCTGTCTAACTCCATCATGGCTTGGATATTTTTTGGTTTTTGTGACGTTATGAACCTTTTCCTTGGTGGTAATTGGGAGAATTCTATCAGATAACCTCTGGATATCGTTTGTGTCACCCAGATGTCGGCTCCTGATTCTTGCCAATTTGCTACAAAGTTGGTTAGTCTTCCCCCCAGTTTGTACTGGTAGTCATAAGGTTTTCTTGCCTCTTCCTCTTGAAGTTTTTGTGTCACGAAAGGAACGATCTTGATTCCAGTTTTGTTTTTGAAAGAACGGTCTGCCCGGGCGGTATTGTTTTGCTTGTTGTAATGAGTATCCTGTTGTAGAGGTTGATGGAAATTCTCTTCTGAATTTTCTGTATGTTGGAAGAGACTTTTTTACTGAATTTTTTTCAATGACTTCATCAAAATCGGGTCCAAATAAGAGGTTGCCTTTGAAAGGAAGGTTGGTTAAGCCCTGTTTTGATTGGTTATCCACCCTCCATTGTCTTAACCATAACGCACGTCTTGCCACTGTTGATTGAGCCATGGATTTCGCTGACAGTTTTAGTGAGTCCATGGATGCTTCAGCTATAAAATTGTTCGCTAGTTTTATGTCCTGTGTTAGTTTAATTAGTTCACTTCTGGGTACTCCTTCTGTAATCGCATCTTCTAAGTCTTTAATCCAGATTCTATTGGCCCTTGCTATACTCGTTATGCCAATAGCAGGACGAATGGCTGCCCCTGCCGCTACATATGTTCTTTTTAGTGCTGCCTCTTCTTTTCTTTCCATAGGGTCCTTTAAGGACACCCAGTCGTCTGTAGCCAGTGCGATCTTCTTTGCAATCTTGGCTATGGGGGTATCTATCTTTGGAGGTTCATCCCAGGCTTTGGAGTCTTGTTTATTGAATGGGTAGTTCCTTGTCATGTTCTGAGATATATTAAATCTCCTATCTGGGTTTTCCCATTCCGTCTTAATTATCTGCGTCATTTGTTCGTGGACGTGAAACAGAGCGTTTGACGTAGTTTTGTTCGAAAACATTAGATCTCCTTTGTTTTTATCCAAAGGATCAGATATCTGAAACGTGGATCTCATCTTAGGTATTCTAGTGTAACTGGGGATATATTATCATAAGTTGTTTCGTCTGTCTCCCCCTCTTCTGATATCAGTTCTCCCTCTGATTCGACGTCTGGTGATATTGGTTCTGGTATTGGTAGTTCTGTTGGTAGAATACCTTGCTCCTTTAGCATTTCTGCCACTTTGTTAAAAGTAGCTGAGGTTACTTTGTTAACCAGTGTATCCATGGAGGATTGGAATACGTTCGACATGGTCTGTTGGATTTGTTCCTGTGATATTGTTGCAGAAGGGTTCATGCAGTCTGTACACATTTTACTTCCTTGTTGAGCAATCTTAGGGCATAGAGCACATTCTTTCCCTTTTACTTTGCTTGATCTTTCTCCTGGATCTGGAGAGCTGAAAAATACAATTTTGTAAGGAAGAAGACAGTTAGTATAGAAACTACACATAGTTTGTATGCTAAGGGAGACCACTCTCAGTAGTATTTGCTCACCCCTTGGATGCAGACCTGTGTCTTTTGTCAGGGCTAGAGGATGCACTGCAAGAGACAACACAAGATATAAGCTTATCACATAATAGCTTTAGTTATAACACTGCCCCTTTTACTGTTGATTTACAACATACTAGCAGAATATGGGTCTGAAACAGCAGATGCGTGCAGTGGACAGGAGCAGAGCTGGTGCACATGCACTGGAGAGCTGCAGGGATACACAAGTGTTCCGATGCTGAGACTCGCCTGCTATGTTGGATGCCGGCTTTTTTGAAATCTCCCGCCTTGTGACATCATCCGTGTGCGCCGGAAGTGCCTCTCGCGGGTTACAGAGACTGCACGCGCGAGAGGATAAGGGGTCCGCTAATCCCCACTGATCTACATGCAAGCATTATCGAGCAGTCTACACTGAGGAGAGGGAACCCAGTGGTTATTTTTGGCTTTGGGGAGCACTACTATCCGGTCCGTCCATACAGGAGAAAAAGACACAAAGGTAGGAGGGCGGAGCTAACATTTTTATTGGAGAACCGGCCTGTCACATGGGGTATAAAGGCGTTTAACCCCATGCACTTCCACTGACGTGGAAGGACCAGGGAAAATAGATGATCAATGCACATTCCTGGGCCCCATATACTATCATAATATCTATGCTAATGCAAATAGTAAAAACATGGGGTTTTTTAGTTACAATTTTTTGCATAAAAGTGAAAAGCCTTCCAACCACATCAAGGTAACCCCAGTATGGAAGGTCCTAACAATTTACCTTGGGTTTTTTATCTGGGCTGACACTCCCTGCTTGGTTGCATTTTCTTGGGAAGGTTTCCTACCTGACTTTGCATTGGATTAGTATTAAAGGCTATCACTTCCCCCCGCCTACTAGCTTTAACAAGGAGGGAAGAGGCCTTTCATCCAATGCTTAGTATTCAAGGTGTAAAACCTCCAATTAAAGGGACATGTTGGGGGTGCTACTACCACATGGAAGCTTAGTCTATCTCCCAGCATTGAGGCTGGAAGTAGCCTCTGGAGTCATAAAGTAGAAAACTGACACACAAAAAGAACAAAAAAGTGCAGTACTGAAGCAGGTGCTGTGTAGGAAATTAGTATTCATATATTGGAAATGCCACACTCTCTTCCATTTTTTTTTTGACTTGTACCAGGGTACTTCCTACATGGGCAGATACATAGTAATACATAATATACAAAGAAAAATAGTCACAACTGCACTCCTCTCCTCTTAACATAATGCCTTGGTGCTTCCTCTGTTACACATACAAATTATCCAAATTACTAGCACTCAAAAGGACTTGTAACACAGCATACCTTTAGTTTGACCTGTATAATTCTGCAGGACCATCGACATTACTGGCAGCAGTCCTGCAGGGCCGTAACACAGGTTTGCAGTGTTTGATTACAAGTCCTTTTAAGCGCTCCTGATTTGGATACTTAGTAATACATAGTAATATATAAATACCAGGGGATAGCAAGGTGGCTTAATATGCTTTTATAACGTTATAATGCTAAGGGTGCATTATTTCTTATTAGTAAAAAAAGTAAAGTAAATTATTACTATTAGCTGGGAGTTGTAGTTTCCAAACATCTTGAATGCCAACACTCACTTGGCATTCAAGATGTTTGGAAACTACAACTCCCAGCTAATAAAGCATGCTGGGAGTTGTAGTTCCCAAACATCTTGAATGCCCCCCTCACCCTCCCACCACGTTCAGTTTGTACCTGTAGGCTCTTCTCCCTGTGGGCTCTCCTCCATCCAAGGGCTTCCTCCATCCAAGGGCTTCCTGGCAGGTACGGTATCCTTAGCGGTATCCTGAGCATTCCGGCAGCCGCGGGCTCATTCCAGTACTGGAGCGCCGGCTGACGTCACTGCCCGGCGCCGGGCTGGGCACCGGGCAGTGACGTCAGGCCGGCGCGCCAGTACACAGAAAGATCGTGCGGCTGCCGGAATGCTCAGGTAAGCTACTGACTCGAGTATAAACCGAGCCCGAGTTTTCAGCCTGAAAAACTCGGTTTATACTCGAGTATATATGGTAGGCATTTTGGCGCAATGTCATTGCACCAAAACACACGTGCAATGGAAATGAATGGCACTGTTGACATTGCACTGCTGCGATGTAGTTCAATATAGTGTGATGTAAAAAATGCACTGCATATAAAAAACGCACACTGTGTGTGGGAAAACCAGACAGGCAATATATAAATGGATCTATCCAGAGTTTATTTAACCAGAAAATATACAATAAATAATAATAAATAAATATGCATGCATAAAATGAGCTGGCCAGCTCTAAAACTCTATAGATAATATCTAACAGTACTGAATATAAATACCAAAAGGGTTATAAGATAAAAAGTCTAAAATAAGGGCTGCAGGTCACCAACTCCAAGACTGAAATAGTGCAGTATACAAATCATGTACAAACGAAGACAAGAACTGCTCATATGGGAGTAGTAGGCAGAGGCCCCTCCGATCCCCCGGACAGTCCAATGATTCTTGTCTGTGGCGGCGTGCTATTGGGAACTTGCAGGGGGTGTATAGCAATACCGCCAATACAAATCTCCCAAACCAGGGCAAGGTGATATTTTTCCGCATGCTCTGAATATCCTTGTAGTGTACTGGAATCTAAGCATCACCACGTCACCACTATTTCCCTGTGCACAAGGAAATTAAAGGGATGTGGTCAGAGAATGTCCAGGAAACTGCCGGTGGAGCAAAAACATGATAGGCTGTATCCCTTCCATCAGGAGGATGCAGAGATGTGGGACAAAGCCCCTATTGTAGATGCCCCTGTGGCAAGACTATCAAAGAAGACAGCACTTCCTGTAGATGATGCATCAACTCTCAGGCATCCTATGGGTTGCAAGAAGGAGTCAGAGTTAAAGAAGGCCTATGTGGTCGCAGGAGCAAGCTGCAAAATAGCGATAGCCATTGTTTCAGCGATGAAATCTATGCTGAACCTGGTGGATAGGTTGGAAGAGGCCATGCTCAATGGTATTAAAAGGAAGGTTCTCTTGGAGGCGATCCCGGATTTACAGCTAATCTCCACCTTTGGTCTGGAGTCAGTCAATTCAGTGAAGCGGGGGGCAAGAGCAATGGAGATGTCTTTGGCAGCTAGAAGGTCGCTGTGGCTGAAGGTCTGAAGAAGAGGGGAAGAATTCCCTCTGTCAGCTTCCTTATGAGGGTAAGAAATTGTTTGGACAGGCACTAGAGGAGATAATCTCTAAGTAGCTTTCTTCTACAAACATCTAGGAAATTCAGGGAATTTCCCAACAGACAGCAGGAAAGATTTCCCAACAGAAAGAGAGAGGATTGTCAGCCTGGCAAGGAGTTCTCCAGATCAGCTTACTGGACAGTGGGCCAGAACAGCGTCCAAAGATGCAAAGCCCTTATGAGATAAGGTCTGTCCATACTTCCCAGGTTGGGGCCAGACCATTGAGATTCAGGGTATGGGCAGGGATGACATCAGACTCAAGGGTTCTCTTGATTAATTCAAGAGGTTATCGCCTAAAATTCCTAGAGAAGCCCAGGAGGTCTATCTATTGTCTGTCCCCAGCATCAACAAATCCGGAGAGGGGGAAGGGGAGCATCAACAAATCCGGAGAGGGGGAAGGGGATTGGCATCCCATCTTAGACCTGAGGGAGCTGAACAAGCACTTGAAGTACCAGCCCTTCAAGAGAATTTACACACAGTCAGAGGGGCAATTTCAGTAGGGAACTGGATGTGCACGATAGACCTGACTGATGTGTATCTCCATGTACCCATCGCAGAGGAGCACCAGCTGTTTCTGAGGTTCAACTGAGAATCTGCATTTTCAGTTCACTTGCCTCCCTTTTGGACTCTCAACATCCCCCAGAACCTTCATCAAGGTTTTGATAGTCGTCATAGTGCATTTAAGAGTGTTGTGTGTGGAAATATTCCACCACCTTGACGGCCTCCTTATCATAGCCAGACAGAAGGAGAAGTTAATCTTTGGAATAGTGTCCCTACCCCACCAGAACATTGCAAAGATAAACCAATTAGCAAAACAGATGCTTCTGTCCACTACAGTCTTGGAAGGAAGTATTTGATCTTTCTGGGCCATCTAACAGCTACAATAAGCCTGGTCAAATTGGAAAGGTGGAAGGTCAGATCCTTGCAGCTGTACTTTCTTAGGTTGTTGCAGACCTGTAGTCCAGAAGGCAAGTAGACAATGGGGAATGGAGTTTAAGCAGCAGGGTTTTCCAGGAGATTGTGGACAGATGGTGAAGCCCAGAATTGGACCTGATAGCTTCAATGCAGAATTCCAAGGCTAGGAAGTTCTTTTTAAAATACCAACAGAAGGAGGGGAGGGGCATGGATGCTCTCAGCCAGGATTGGAATCAGATGAGGGCCTATATATTTCCACCATTTCCCCTGATATTCAGGGTTTTGAGGTAAATCTTAGCCTCCAAGGTGTGGATAATAGCAAATATTCCAGTCTGGCTGCGTAGGCCTGGGTAACCACTGTTGAGGATGTTGGCGAGAGAACTACCTTTACATCTACCACCACTGAAGGATTTGCTTCAGCAGGGTCAGCAGCTTCACCCCAATCTAGAGAACTACAGGCTGGCAGCCTGGAACTTGAGAGGGGAAGGTTGAGCCAGTTAGGCTGCTCTACTCAGACTGCTCTACTCAAGGCATTAAAACACTTTCAATTGTACGGAAAACGTCTACGTCCTGCAAGTAATGCTAACATCTGGGAGACATTTAAGTTGTAGCAACTCGGAAGCAAGTTCCATTTCTGCAACCTTCAATACCGCAAATTCTAGAATTCCTACAGGAAGAATTAGATAAAGGGCTAAGTTTGATTACCCTCAAGGTGCAGGTTTTGGCCTTGTCTGTGCCTCTTGATGCAAAATTATTTGAAGACAATCTCATTAAAAGATTCTTTTAAGGTGTCATGCGTATTAGACCTCCTAAGCACTGTTTTTTTCCAGCATGGCACTTAGCTGTGGTTCCATTTGAGCCTAAAGAGAAAGCATTATTGTGGGATCAGACACTAAAGAAAGTATTATTAGTAGCTCTGACGTCTGGGAGCCGAGCATGTGAGATTGCTGCCATGTCTATCAATTAGCAAAGATACAATGTAGACTCACACTCCGACATGAAATGGTGGGTTTATTTACAAGCCAATCATCAAGAACAACATTTCCAGGGTTCAAGCCCTCTGATGAATGGGGCTTGAACCCTCAAAACCAATTCACGTCGGAGTGCGAGTCTACTTTGTAACTAAGTATCCATGTTCCCTTGGAAGTAGGGAAACTAGACGCCTGCACCCACAGGGGGAGTGTGCATATGGACATGTTTACATGCCTATCAATTCCCCACATATGAATATCCTGCCAGAGACAGTCATCTTTCATTTGTCAAAAGAGTTTTTGCCAAAGGTTGTCACTAGATCAAATTGGGATTGTATTGTATTATATTGCCAAAGGTCGTCACTAGATCAAATTGGGATTGTATTGTATTGTATTGTATTGCCCACATATGACCCAGAGGGTCACCAAGAGGTTGAGGATATGAGAAAGCTGCACGTGAGAGTATGCCTACTCTCTTATCTGTATAGGACGAGAGCATTCAGAGCTTTAGAGAGTCATTATGTGATCCCAACAAGGGCAAAGAAAGATGGAGCGGCTGCTACTTCTACCATCAGATGTTGGATAGAGCTATTCAAAAGGCTTAAAGCAAGCATAAACAAGCAGAGGATCGCACTCCAATCAATTTAAAGTCTTTATTGTGAACCACGCATCACAAACAACGTTTCGGGGGAATAACGTGCCCCCTTCTTCAGGTGAAGAATGTTAAATGTGCCCTTTATTATTTTTGTGTTAAAAGCACCCAGAAAACACATTAAGACCAAGGTCCCACAATGCATTTTTTATTGTGTTGTACAATGTAGTTTTTCACGAGTTTCAGTCAAACAATTGGACTGAAACACTTGCAAAAGTGCTAAGGATAAGAGAAAATGACAGATTATTCTATTTCTAATACATATCACAATAGCTTTACATGAGTGCAAGAAAGAAATTAAACTAGCTAAAATAGAAAATAAAATACGGATAGCAGAACAAAGCAAGTTTAACCCCAAAATGTTTTTTAAAGGGCATGTCCACCCTTAAAACTATAATTAAACCTAATACTGGCCCCATTGTGTACTTTAACATTATCCTTACCTTACATCCCGTTTCCTTAGTGTTCTTCTGCAATGTGCATCCAAAGTCCAGGAAATCAAGGAGTAGTAGCTGTATTCCTGTGGTAAAGGTTTTTGCCTCTAAGAAGTCCTCTCAGTAGTTTTTGACATGCTTAATGAAGCCTTCCCCCCCTCCCCCTCCCTCCCTCTCCTTCCCTCTCCCTCCCGTTTTTCTCTCCCTTCCCTAACTCCAAGCTTGTTTTCTGTAGTGTAGGGCTCCCTCTCTCACCCCCAAATGCTATAGTTATTTGTTAAAAAATCGCATCTAATAATACTTACTTTACTTCATTCCCCCAGCGTCCAGCGGCGTCTTTGCCTGCAGCTGCGTCCATGATTAGCTGCCTCTCAGCCAGCAGAGGGACAGGTTTACAGCGCTGGGGGAATGAAGCAAAGTAAGTATTGTTAGAAGCATTTTTTTGGGGGGGTGGGAGAGGGAGCCCTATAACATGGTGGGTGGACATTAAAATATTTCAACAGTAAAAAGATGAGGACCGAGAATGTGGGACCATTAAATAATGGGGCTGAGATGATTATAGAGGATGCTGAGAAGGCTAATGTGCTAAACCATTTTTTTTTCCTAAAGAGAATCCTAGTCCTTATAGTAGGGGCTGTAATAATAGGAAGGTTATAAATGAGGAATATTCACTCTGGCTGACAGAGGATATGGTGCGGAAACAATTAGGCAAAAGCCCCAGAACCGGAAGGAATACATCCTCGGATCTTAAGAGAGCTTGGTTTAGTTTTATCTAGACCACTGTTTCTTGTCTTTTCAGATTCACTTTTCTCTGGCAATGTGCCGCTGGATTGGGTAAAAAGCCAAAGTAATACCAATATTCCAAAAAGTTAGTCGTTCCCAACCTGGTAACTAGACCTGTAAGCCTAACATTAGTGGTAGGGAAGGTGATGAAAACTTTGTTACAGGATCATATCCTTTGTCTCCAGAACTGATCTTATTAGTAGTAAAGAAGTTAGCATGGATTTCTGAGAAATAGATTGTACCAGACAAATTTACTTGGCTTTTATGAAGAAGTGAGTAAGACTTTAGACTCTGGCATAGCAGTAGATGTGGTATACTTGGATTTTGCTAAAGCTTTTAATACTGTGCCACATAGCTGACTAATGTATAAACTGAGGACTGTTGGCCTAAAAAAAAAAAAAGTGTACATGGATAGTGAATTGGTTGCTGGATCGCAAATAGAGAGCGGTGGTCAATGGGGCTACATTTATGTGGGCTAAAGTTGTAAGTGGAGTGCCTCAGGGTTCCGTACTGGGGCCACTTCTTTTTAATCTGTTTATAAATGACTTAGAAGGGGGCATTGAGAGCAAGGTCTCTGTGTTTCCATCTTTGGAAACTTCAAATGATGTGCAATTGCTGCAAGCAGAACTAGATACTGTAGATTATTAAAATGGGTAGCAGAATTGCGGATGAGATTCAATGTTGATAAATGTAAAGTGATGCATTTGGGTATTAGCAATCCTGGTGCCACCTACACCATAAATAACTCTGTGTTAAGTGAATCTCGACTGGGAAAAGATTTGGGGGTTCTGGTAGATAACAGACTTAGCTATAGCAAACAATGCCAGGTAGCAACGGCTAGAGCTAGCAAGATATTGTCTTCTATAAAGAGGGGAATAGATTCAAGAGAAAAAAACATTATACACCCACTTTACAAGGCACTGGTAAGGCCTCATTTGGAATATGTGGTGCAGTTTTGGAATCCTATATACAAAAGGGACATCTTGGAAATGGAAGCAGTATAGAGAAGGGCAACTAAAATAAAGGGAATGGAGGGGCTTGACTATGCAGGCAGAGTAGACAAGTTAGGGTTGGTTACATTGGAGAAGCGACATTTGCGTGGGGATATGATCACTTTATGCAAATATATTAAAGGGCAACTAAAATAAGAAAAGGAATGGAGGGCTTGACTATGCAGGCAGATTCGACAAGTTGGGCCATTTATATTAGAGAAGTGATGTTTGCGGGGGATATGATCACTTACATTTCAACTTATATCACTTATATACAAATATATTAATGGCCCATACAATAAACTCTCTGGTGCATTGTTCACTAATAGGTCATATCAGAGGACTTGTGGACACCCTTTAAGGTTGGAAGAAAACAAGTTTCATCTTCAGGTTAGGAAGGGTTTCTTTACAGTGAGAATGGTGAAACTGTGGAACTGTCTCCCAGCAGATGTGGTAATGGCAAGTCCACTGACTGAATAGCTTTAAAAGTGGACTAGATAAGTTTCTAAAACTGAAAAATATTGAGAATTACTGGTATTGATACATATTCTGCAGTTCTGGTTGATCCAGGGATACTTTCCAATTGCCATTTGGAGTCAGGAAGGAATTTTATTCCCTTTTTTAGCTGATTTTTTTGCCTTCCTCTGGATCAACTGTTAGGTAGGGTTAAAAAGGAAGGTGAAATGGTTGGACTAGGTGGATGCATGTTTTTTTTTAACCTCCATTACTATGTTACATAAAGGGAGTAAATTAGAGCTATTAACTCATTTAACTCAGTTGCTAAGTGTGACATATGTATGTACAGCCTTAAAATGCATGTTGCTTTTTGACCTATCTCTCATCCTGTCTCTATAACATGTGACTGGTTTCTCCCAGTAGTCCTCTGCTTCCTGAATAAAGGAGTTGCTGGCTTCAGCTGCTGTTGTGTGAGTTCTCATGAAACTAAGTAAGGACTAAATAATATATGACCATAGCCACAATATATTACATGGTGTCAGAAGTGAACTTGCCTTTCATTTAATTCCCATCCTGCAACCTTATTGACTGTTATACACCATGGAGCAGTTTAAGCTCCCTGAGGAATTATGTTTAACTGGCAAATTGGGGGAGAACTGGAGGAGATGGGAACAGAAACTGCATATTTATCTCACTGTAACCAAAGCCTACTCTCAGCCAGAGGAGTTTAAAATTGCTATAATGTTACACTGCATTGGTGATAGAGCATTAGAGATTTACATTTGGGGCTACTGAAGACCTTATGCTAAGGGACAAGATAGTTTTCAGTGTCACGAATACCAAAGTGAAAGAGAGACTGCTTGAAAGTCCCACATTGACTTTGACTCAAGCAATTGATATTTGCATAGCCAAAGCACTGACAACTGCTAGAGTACAAGCAATGACAACTGAACTACAGGTATTGGCAGTTAATAAACAGCATCAGCAACTGTCATTCCTTATGAGCAAAGCAATGACATCAGCATCCACTTCCCAGAACCAACAATTGATGAACCAGATTCTGCACCTACCAATGAGGAAGCAGATTCTGCATCAACATCTGAATCCGAGGGACCAATACAAACTAGAAGTGGTAGAGTCATACGTCCCCCATCCAGATTTGCAGACTATGATATGTCAAGGTCATAGGGATTATAACTGAAAATCTTATTGATATCCGTCGTATGTTAAGATCAATTGTTTTATGTTGTTCACTGTCCTAGCATCAGTTTTGTTATGGTTCCTTGTAAGAAGGGAGATGTAACATATGTATGTACTGCCTTAAAATGCATGTTGCTTTTTGACTTATCTCTCACCCTGTCTCTATAACATGTGACTGGTTTCTCCCAGTAGTCCTCTGCTTCCTGAATGAAGGAGTTGCTTGCTTCAGCTGCTGTTGTGTAAGTTCTCATTAAACTAAGTAAGGACTAAATAATATATGACCATAGCCACAATATATTACACTAAGTATCTTTATATTTCAGTCCTTTATTTCTCTAGTCAGTGTTCTCCCTAGGGTCTTTTAGCTGGGCGGCCCACCCGGCTGGAAAAAAATTCTTGAGAGAACACTTGTGATTTAAAAGAATTTAGAAGTAGGTTTAATAGGTGCCAATAGGTCAGCAAAAACTCCCGCCAAAACTGCCCAGTCCAGACCCCTTTTTTACACCTGCAAGATTATTTTAGCACGTTACCTAGCTTTTCCAAGATCTCCAAGGCCACAAAAGGGTGTCACATGTGCTTGTGCTGCTATGTTACATGGGTTACCTGCAGATGTTGATGAACTACAACTCCCTGCATTCTACAACCATGGAATGCTGGGAGTTATAGTTTTCAAACATCTAGTGGGACAAAAGTTAGACATCCCTGACCTATATAATGAGCATGATGCAGTGCACATTTTCCCTTACCACCAAATTTACCCGTCCTACCCCACCCGGCTACTTTTTCATGCCACCCGGCAGGAAAAAATTTCTGGGGAGAACACTGCTAGTATTTTACATATATTTTATTTGTGGCATGACTTTTGGACAAACATAATGTTCATTCAGTATGAGTGACACCTGTATTTGAACTCATCAGCTAAAGTGAAATGACACCTGAAGGCTCAGCACTGTTCTCTGCTAGAAAGGTTGCTTGCACTGCCAATCATGATTACATGATCATGGCTAACATTTACATTAAATATTCTGCCTGTTGTGTTTCTAATCTCTTTACAGGAAGGACTGTTTGTAGATGTAGATCTAATTGAAAAAATTGCAGAATATTCTCTGTTAGCATGATAATAGGAAATAGCAGGATCAGAGGAAGCTTTCTAGGCCCAACACAATATTGTTTAAAGCTTTAGGAAAATAAAATACTAATTGGTTAAAATTAAGCTAAAATACCTTACAAATAAAAATACACATGTACAATAAGATAATTTAAACCAGGGTTTCTAAAAGAGTGTGCCAGGGCTAACTGATGTGCCAGGGCTAATTTCACTTGTGTAAATTATATTTTTGTTAACTTTTCATCTAAAAATATTATTATGATAGAAATGTCAGTGCAGTCAATATAATGTCTTATTACAGTCACCAAACATTCACTGTTTGATGAATGTTTCCACAATCACTAGTTTGTGATTTTTGCAAAGAAAATGCTCAGTTTAATGCATATAAATAAGTGCAAAAATGCATACAACACCATATGATAATTCATATGCACTATCAAGCATTTACAGCACTTTGAAGGGTGAACACAGCTCAAATAATAGAAATATCTGTTAGTCTAATCCATAGACACATTGCATCTGTTTATCATAGTATGGCAATTTTTGTCTAATATTTTGTCTAATATACATGTTGAATTAACTTTCATTCTATACATATAAACCTTCAGTTGCAGTCAGTGGCATAACAGTGGCATGAACGTGCTTCATCCACAGTAGTTTTCTGGGAGAGGGCTTTTTCTCTCATAGGGAAAGTAAGATGGGGCCCCCTTGACTCCCGGGCTCTCCTGCGGTTGCTCCCCCTGCTCCTCTGGTCCCCGGGTAGTTACACCCCTGGGTGCAGTTAATTAATAATATATTGTTCACAATGACATGAAAAGTGCAATTTACAACAGTGGCCACAAGGTGTCAGAATCAGTATAAGTAGCAAGCTTCTAAGTTGATCGTTTGATTTCTAATATGCTTCAGACAAATACTGACAATCTAACTATAAAAAATAGCTTAATTTATTAGCAGATAAGTAGTTGGTGTAGCCTTGTTATCATATCTGATAGTGTAGCTGCTAGGATGGATCATAGGATCCCATTTGATCCTAAGTTTGTTAAAGGAGAACTAAACCCAAATTTTTAACACTCCATAATCTGAAAACAATATAACCACTTGAAGAGGTGGGTGAAAAAAAAATGTGTGTGCGGTATATGGCCACACCTTCTGACCTCAGTCACATGATCTCTTGCCTAATCTGTCCTGTAAAAGAAGTGGCTAGAGAATACTGTGGTTTTGGCTATCTGTAACAAATTCTCCCAGCATCCCGAGCTGCTTGGTAAGGGAGATATACACAAAAAATAGAGAGATTCAATAAAAGTTCTTATCGTTAAAAATGGTGCAAATTTTACCCCACCCAATCAGATGTTAGCTTTCAAATGCTAAATAAGATCATTTTTTACAATAAGAACTTTTATTGAATAACCCTGAAAGTGTCAGAGGCTCTTAGTAAATCTCCCTGCTTATGTTTCGTGTACATTTAATGTGGTTGATTCTAACATCAATTTATGTGAAAAATTGTCTATGTCCACTAGATCCTTTATGTGTGCTAGACATATACTATTTTCTTAAGTTGGTTTATTAATCAAAACAGACGAATAATAACACTGATGCTACAATCCTAGAAACATTGCAGTGGCATATTAAGGTCATTGACCCAGGGAACTTTGCAGAAAGCATTCAGTCTCATTTACTGAGAGACACAATAGCAGTGAGCAGTTCCTGCACTGATTCATCACAATTTTACCTTTCTGTAAATTCGTGACAGTTTAACACAAGCTAAGTGGCTGGTGTTACAGACATCAGACTCTCTCCCACCCAGGCAGGGTGGGAGAGAGGGCGTGGTGATGCGTCATGATGTCACTGATGTCACGTAGTGGGCGGGACAAGCGTGTTAGGAAGTGGGGGAGGCGGGGTTAGGGGACTTTTGGGGCATGGTGTGGGCAGTCCGGGGGCATGACAGCCAAAATAGGGGGTGTGGTGTGGAGGAGATTCAGTACTCCTCTCCGTTGGGTGGTCTCGCAAGGAGCCTCTCTGAAGATCCGGGAGGGGTAGGATACCTGCTGTTAAATGGTCACAAAAAAACTGGCACAAATCCATTATAAAATTGGTTGTCTAATGGAAACTGTAATTCTTAAAGTAATGCTAATGTACATTAATTTGATTAGCACAACTTTAATAATGGATTTCTGAGCGGCACCTTTTTGAATTATAGCTATAGCCTCAAAAAGAAAAGAGACGGAGACTGCTAATCACAATAAAGACAGTATAACATTAAACATAGCAAATCATTTTGCAGTCTTGGAAAAGGCTGTTAATGAATGGAAACGAAAATGTATACATGATAAAAGTAATTATGAGAAATACACAATGTAAAATTCAAAGCTTTAGAACTAAATCACTGAGTAATGTCTTCTATTTGAGCACGGATTATGAATCATCAGAAGATTCACTACCCAACATTACAACAGAGATGGTCTCTGTGTTTCAATCAGGTTTTTTCTTTTTTTTCTCAGAACAAACACATGTCCACCCCCAAAACTAAAATTTAACCCACTACTGTGCAGTGTTAAAAAATCCTTACCTTACCTCTCTGCTGCAAATGGTTCTCCTGCAATGTCTGTCCAAAGTTCCAGAAAGTGAAAAAACAGGAGCCTGTATGTGAGTGAAACGTTTTCCACCTCTTACCTTTCCTCTGAGAGGTTTCTGGCATGCACTGTGAAGCACTCCCCCTACCTCTGGATCCCTCTTTGCATCCTTGTGCCATGGCCTTCCTATAAAACATTTTGTTGTAGTGTAATGGACCCTATCCTACGCCATGTTCATTTGCAAAAACAAAATCTGAAATGTATTTACCGAGCTCCGTTCCACGGCGTTCTGCACTGATGGCAGCCGCGTACGTGATTGGCTGAGAGGCTGCCAGTCCGGCCCCCTTCTTGCAATTTCCTGCAAGCAGAGGGCCGGACCAGATTGCCAGGGGATAGAAACTCGGTAAGTACATTTCGGATTATGTTTTTTGCAAATGAACATGGCCGTTGGGGGTGGGATAGGGTCCACTACACTACAGCAAAAAATAGTTTTAGCGGTGGAGATACCCTTTAAAATAAGCCAATCTGGCCAAGTATGGAGAGATGGCTGTTAACTTGGAAAAATAAGTATTATCGGGTGAAAACTTCAGGGGAGGCACATTCTCACAAAAACAAACTACCCACCACCCCATGCTTCAACTATACTTAAGCCCCATTTTTTGTGGGCAGAAGAAACCCCTCACAGAGCATGGTTGTCCTGGTTATTAAAGAGCAAGTAATTGGTGCTAAGGTTGAAGTAACATAATTAAATAGTAACTGAGGTTGAAGAAAGACATACATCCATCTAGTTCAACCTTTACACCATATTCTTTAACCCAACTTAACAGTTGATTTAGAGGAAGGCAAAAAAAATTTAAAAAGCTAAAAATGGGTGGGAGGGTGGGATATCCTTCCTGACTCCAAAAGGCAAGCGGAAATAATAAGAAGGCCATACATGGTGCAAACCTAGAGATGATTAGCCTGAAAAGATGGTGGAATGCAGAACCTTGCTTAGTTAAATGTAAGTAAGTAAATGCAAGTAAACTACATGGAAGAAAATTTGGGGGTTCCAATAGATAACAGACTTAGCAGTAGCAAGCAATGCTTCCATCAATGGCTAGAGCTAGCAAGTTATTATAAATATATTGCCTAATATTAACAGGGAAAAAGATTCAAGGGAGAAAAATATGATTCTCCCTCTTCACAAGGCACTGGTAAGACCTAATTTGAAATATGTAGTGCGGTTTTGTTATCCCAGAGAAGTGCTATGGAGGGGCTTGAATATGCAGGCAGATTAGACATGTTGGGGCTTTTTACATATATTCACTTTATACAAATATATGGGCCATATAATAAACTCTCTGGTGCATTGTTCACTAACAGGTCATATCAGAGGACTCGTGGATATCCTTTAAGATTGGAAGAAAAGAAGTTTCATCTTCAGGTTAGGAAACGTTTGAAACAGTGAAACTGTGGAACTGTCTTCCAGAAGATATGGTAATGGCAAGTTCATTGAATAGCTTTAAAAATGGCCTGGATAAGTTTCTAAAATAATAAATAATATTGAGAATTACTGGTATTAATACATACAGTATACTGTAATTCTGATTGATCCAGGGAACCTTTCCGATTATCATTTGGAGTCAGGAAGGTTTTTTTCCCCTTCTCAGCTGGTTTTTTTTTTGCTTTCTTTTGGATTAACTTTCAGGTATGGTTAATGATACAGTTGACCATGAAATCTTGCTCAACAGACTGCAGGAGTACTGTGGCATCAATGGCTCAGTCCTCCAGTGGTTCAGATCATTCCTGACTTACAGAACACAGAGTATCCCTAGGACCTGTCATGTCCAACCCTGGCACAATTTGGAGTGCCACAAGGATCAATCCTATCCCCTCTTCTATTTGCAATCTACATGTTGCCACTTGGTACAATTATCCAACAACATGGTATGATGTACCACTGCTATGCTGATGACGCACAGTTATACCTTTCTTTCAAACTTGGTGGAACAGACCCCACCCCAAAAATGAATTCTCGCTTAACTGAGCTACAGGCGTGGATGAATGACAACTGGTTGAAACTAAATGCTGGCAAAACTGAGGTCCTTGTTGTCCAAAGCCAGCACTTGGCACTAAAACAGCCCTACCCTAAATCAACACCAGTCAGGATTGGGATTTCAGACATAAACAGCTCTGACCTTGAGCGCAGCCTCGGTGTGCTAATCGATGGGGAATTGAGCTTCAAAAAACAAATTTCAGCTGTAGTCAAATCTGCCTACTTTTATCTGAAGAACATTGCAAAAATCAAACATCTGATCCCCCCAGAGAATCTTCCAAACCTAGTTCACACCTTCATTACATCACGGCTGGACTACTGCAATGACTTTTATATAGGTCTCCCACAAAAAGACCTGCACCGGCGCCGGGAAATGAGACCGGCAACGAGTACTGACGTCAGTGGATGCGACCATCAGTGAATGCGGCAGCCGGATTCCTCCATCACAGTGCATGCGGCAGCCGGATTCCTCCATCAAGTGAGTGATGTCGAGGCCCCGGACTCTCCTTCAACTGTGACAGCACCCACAGCACCTGGAAAAAGGTAAGTCTGCATAAAAGAACTGTACTGTGCTGTAGTGGAAGGGTGGGTACTGTAGTGGCAGGGAAATAGGGTTTTATTCCTGGGGGTGGGGGGGAGAGTAAGGGAGTCATTTGGGTCAGGCACAGGATAGGTAAGGTAAGGTAAGTTAAGGCTGCATAAAAAGAACTGTACTGTACTGTAGTGGAAGGGTCATATTTTCTACCCTCTACTTATATTCGAGTCAACCAGTTTTTACTAATTTTTGAGGTAAAAATAGGTACCTCGACTTATACTCGGGTTGACTTATACTCGAGTATATAGGGTACAATAGATGGCTCTGGGACCTGGGAAATGGTCCGAGGACCACGCCCCCGCTGGAAGAACAACAAAAAAACGT
Organism: Hymenochirus boettgeri; assembly: GCA_019447015.1. Classification (NCBI taxonomy): domain Eukaryota; kingdom Metazoa; phylum Chordata; class Amphibia; order Anura; family Pipidae; genus Hymenochirus; species Hymenochirus boettgeri. Next base: position 121,104,342 of record CM033475.1, on the reverse strand, counting down.
AATTAGCATGCGTGTGTGCTACTTCCGGTTTCCGTGGGCAGTTTTGGGTAATCCTCGAGGATTTTCTAACCGGCCGTTTGGAAATTCTTGAACGTTCGAGGATTCTCTTATCATGAAAGTCCCGGATATTCAGGGGTCCCGCGTCTCAACTTGGGACCCCTTCCAGGTCCTTAGAAGGACCATTGTGGCCCTTACAAAGGCCTTTTGGAGCTTAAGGGTTCCTACAGCTCGAACCCAGACCCCCCCTTCCTGACACTTATAAGTGCCCTTGTGGTCCTTGGAAGGGCCCTTGTGGCACTGACAAGTGCCTTCTGGGGCTTAAGGGGTCCTGCAGCTCGAGCCAGGCCCCCCCTTTCTGGCACTTAGAAGTGCCCTTATGGCACTGACAAGTGCCTTTGTTGGGGGTCCTGCAGCTTGAAAACAGGGACCCCCTCAGATCTTAGAAGCTCCCTTTGGGGCACGTCTTCTTTCTTCTCAGCCGGCGACACCAACTCTGCTGAGAAGCAGCCGCCAGTGACAACGCTGGCGCTGGCGACTTCAATGTCACCGGTGTTGCCGGCGTCTACTTTCTTCTACCATCACTGTGATCACTGTCAGCGCCGCAAGGGCACTTCGAAGTGCCGGGCTACTGGCTACTACCCTATCCCCTTTGGTATGCAACATTACATTACATCCAAAAATCTAAAGAGTCTTTCAAAAAAGTCCAATAATTGAAAACAGAGACAGAAAAAACTATGGTGTCCTGTGATATTACTTCGCTTAATTACATGTATACCCAGAGGAAAAGCTATTGATACTGTAAGGAAACAGCTGAAATGGGAAACACCCTGAACAACAGAACACATCTAAAAACAGTAAAAGAAAATGAGGAAAACTTCTATAGACATAAACATGTCCCTCAATGTAGCCAACCTGCACATAGAAGAAGTGGTAAGTAGAGATGGCGGAAATATAAAAAGTTCAGTCCCTTTTCGAACTTTCAAACTACAGTAAGTTCGAAAGTTTGAATTCGGACCCATTAAAGTCAATTGGAGAGTGATAGTTCAAAAAGTCTGGGTGATTTACAGCTAAACTAACAATGGTAACTTACTGTAAATGGTTGTGGCATCTGGGAAATGGTCTGGGGAATATATCACGATCACCAAAACATTTTTAAACACTTCTAAAACATAAGCGGGCAATTGTTGGGTTTTGCGCAAACTACATTCGAGGGCCAAGTTGGCATACAGACATTGGTAAAATGGTTATATAATAATTACATAGCAATTGAGGCTGAATAAAGACATACATCAATTGGAAAGTATCCCTGGATCAACCAGAACTACAGTATATGTATTAATACCAGTAGTTCTCAATGTTTTTAGTTTTAGAAACGTATCTAGGCCACTTTTAAAGCTATTCAGTGACCTTGCCATTACCACATCTGCTGGAAGAGAGTTCCACAGTTTCACCGTTCTCACTGTAAAGAAACCTTTCCTAATCTGAAGATGAAACTTCTTTTCTTCCAACCTTAAAGGATATCCATGTGTCCTCTGAAATGACCGATTAGTAAACAATGCACCAGAGAGTTTATTGTATGACCAATTAATATATTTGCATAAAGTGATCATATCCCCACGCAAATGTCGCTTCTCCAATGTAACCAACCCTAACTTGTCTACTCTGCCTGCATAGTCAAGCCCCTCCATTCCCTTTATTATTTTAGTTGCCCTTCTCTATACTGCTTCCATTTCCAAGATGTCCCTTTTGTATATGGGATTCCAAAACTGCACCACATATTCCAAATGAGGCCTTGTCAGTGCCTTGTTGCACCAGGTCCGTCGCAAGGGCCATTCATTAAAATGCAGTAGGAAAAATAACAGCCTCCGCACTCTACGAAGGTCACAGGCTAAAGGAACCACACTGTAATCATATCACAAAAGCAGTTTATTCTGTCCACGCCTGATGCGTTTCGGACCCGATAGTCCTTAATCATAGGCATGTTCCTATGATTAAGGACTATCGGGTCCTAAACGCATCAGGCGTGGACTGAATAAACTGATTTTGTGATATGATTGCAGCGTGGTTCCTTTAGCCTGTGCTCTTTTGAATATTGGTATAAATTGTCTTTTGTTCCAATCCAGCAGCACATCAACAGACAAAAGTGAATCTGAAAAGATAAGAAAAAGTGGTCTAGATAAAACTGGACTAAGCTCTCTTAAGATCGGAGTCCTGGGGCTTTATTGATATTAACTTTGTCTAATTGTTTCCATACCATATCCTCTGTCAGCCAAAGTAAATATTTCTCATTTATACCCTTCATAGTGTTACAGTCCCTGCTATAAGGACTAGGATTCTCTATAGTGAATACCAAGGTGAAAAAATGGTTGGCAGATTAACCGTTGTAAATGGGAATGCCAACCATTTAACACTGCTAATTTGCCAAGCATTTTACGAGTGTCTGTGTGCCAAGCATTTTACGAGTGTCTGTGTGCCAAGCATTTTACGAGTGTCTGTGAGCCAAGCATTTTACCAGTGTCAGTGTGCCAATCATTTTTATCTGTGTCATTGTTCCAATCATTTTTACCTGTCTCAGTGTGCCAATCATTTTTTACCTGTGTCAGTGTGCTAAGCATTTTACCAGTGTCAGTAAGCCAATCATTTTTACCAGTGTCTATGTGCCAATCATTTTTACCAGTGTCTGTTTGCTAAGCTGTCACAAACCCCAGTTTGCTGTGCACGTGATCTGACAAATCAATCTGTAATCTACCAAGTTTACGGCCTTAAAGATGACACTTAATCACTCTTGACTCTCACTGGCTATGCACATCCTGGCAGCTTAATGGTTAACACTCCACAACTCACTCCAGTAACCAACGAGTTAATCAGCATCAGTCATTCACAGAGTTAATTAGCATTTACACTAGCAAAGCATTCCATAAACTTAAAGACCACCGAACACATATAAACTTATAAAAGGCTAACTGAGTTCTTTTAGTGCATCAAAGACAGAACTTATTGCATTTTTGTTTTAATATTCCAAATGTTGGACAGTGCATATAATACAAAAAAGAAAATGATGTCACCATAAAATGACATACAATATAAGTAACACAGTTTTATAATATAAAAAGGATAAAAAGATTCACAGACCCTAACTTCTCACTAGAAAAAGTCCTGTGTCTCTGTGCGAGAAGGAAACATATGATCCATACCCATTTAGCATGTCCCCTCAGTATGAACAAACTTATAGGGGTTACAATGATTTTTAAGCCTCTTGTTTTACCATCCCCCTCCTTAGGTATATATGAGGTGGGGGTGTCCAGGAATGTTAAGATTTAAGACTAGCCAAAAGCATTCATTACCCCTCAGTTAAGCAGATTCCATATGAATTTAGATATGTACATTGTACTGGGATATAGACCACATATTCCTCTCCTGTAGTACAATACCAAACACGACCCATGCATAATACATATTTCCCAAGATATTAATAACTCTGACAATAACTCCCTGACAATGGAATAAGGCCTCCATGTTGGGTAGCTTTTAATGGGCCTACCATTCACAAATATAATATTGGTTCCCGTATCACATATTCCAATATAACAAAATATTTATTTTATATGTATGGCTGTCCTTAAAGGGAAAGTTCAGTGGAAAATATCAATATTTTGAAAATTCTTGGTTTGTATTGTGCATACCGTATATACTCGAATATAAGTCGATCCGAGTATAAGTCGAGGTACCTATTTTTACCTGAAACATTTGTAAAAACTGATTGACTCGAGTATAAGTCGAGGGTAGAAATTATCACCACTACTGCCTTCTGATTCTGTGTTGTTTTTAGGCTTTGGTTGCCCTTTAAATAAACAGCAGAATTCCCATACAGTAGTCCCATACAGTAATAGCCAAATCCAGTATCAGTAACCTCCAATTCCTTGGTACTCCAGATGTTTGGAAACTACAACTCCCAGCATGCTTTGTTGCTGGGAGTTTCAGTTTCTAAACATGTGGAGTGGCAAGGTTCAGTAAACGTTTAATTAAGCTTACCATCATTTACAATTCTCCTGAACCCCATATTGTAAAGGGCCCTCTGACCCCATATATTAAAGGACTCTCTGACCCCAATAGTTAAAAATGTCACCTGAGACTTGTAGTTTCAAGCCGTCATTTGCATTGTACTAGCAGCTGTTTTTTGCCCCAAAACTGAGGAGACCCATCAGATTTACAGCATCCAGATGAGTAGTGACAGTGCTGAGTGAGTTCAGCAGCCAGACTACAGGAAGCAGGAAGTGTAAAGGCAGATTCAGCTCCTGTAACTTTCTATGCAGGTTAACACAACGCCACCTACTGGTTACTATACGCAATTGCAGAATTTGGATCTAAATTAGGACTTGACCCGAGTATAAGTCGAGGTTAGGTTTTCAGGCTAATTTTAAAGCCTGAAAAATTTGACTTATACTCGAGTATATACGGTACCTAGCTATTCTACATATTCTCTCCTGTTTTGAAAAATCAGTTGATTTCATACCCTTAGCTGTTCCCTTCTGTTGACATTAGTGAGCTGCCATTTCAGGTTTCAACGGTCCTTCTTCCCATGATGCACCACATCCTTGGCATGTTCCTAACAGTACTTTTTACTGACTGGCTGTTGGATGGGTCAAAGATGCTCAGATTTCTACTGAGCAACTGAATCAACCTAGGCGCTTGGGTCAAGGGCAAGACCATAAAGGTCTCTACTAGGGGTCCTGCAAACAGAAAGTCAGTATTTTGGTTGCATTTATTTATACACAGACACAATGCTAAATGGGAAGATTAAGGCCATTGGGATGGAATATTACTGTTTTTTTTTTAAAAAAGCTTATGTATTTGTACTGAACTTTTCCTTTAAGGTGAACTCTTTGTAACCACCAGACCGTTGGCTGTAGAGAATTCCAGATACATGGTTCGGCCCCATATTGCCTAGAAGAGAAGTTCTGGCTCCATGCTTCAGTAACCCTAACATAAACACTGGGGGCTATTTCCAGTGTGGAATGGCTTTTTTTGATAGGTCCTTTGAAAGAACTAATACCAATAGCTAACCCATTCATGCCAAGTCACATGACAAGCATTTTACCAGTGTCGGTGTGCCAAACATTTTTACCAGTGTCAGTGTGCCAAGCATTGTAATTAGTGTCTCTGTGCCTAGAATTTTACCAGTGTCAGTGTACCAAGCATTTTACCAGTGTCTGTGTGCCAAGCATTTTACCAGCGTCTGCGTGCCAAGCATTTTACCAGTGTCTGTGTGCCGAGCATTTTACCAGTGTCTTTGTGCTTAGCATACATAGTAACATAGTAATTAAGGTTGAATAAAGACATACGTCCTTCTAGTCCCCACTCTTTAACCCTACAGTTGATCCAGAGGAAGACAATTTCTCCAGTGAGTGTGTCAAGCATTTTACCAGTGTCAATGTGCCAAGCAATTTATAAGGAGTGGTAAGGAGAGCTTTGGATCAATATAAAGGTTTAACACTAATCCATTGGTTCAGGTATGTGGATTATACATAGGTAAAAATCAAAACAAGAGAAATATGTACAAGCTTTTACAGAACATATAAACTCAGCAGATAAAAACATGTAAACACATCTAAATGCTGTGTTTTGCCTAGTAAAACTGCTTCTGCTCAACTACACGTTTCTGTCCCATGACACGGCCATACTTCGTTATCAGTTAGAAGACATAGTAAAGAAACGAGCTCCACTTGCACACTGTAGGACTGCTACCTGCTGCCACTGCTTCTGTCCAATGCCAACCATTTACAACAACCAATTTGCCAACCATTTTACCGATGTCAGTGTGCCAAGCATTTTACCAGTGTTAAAATATACTTGTGTTATTGTTCCAAGTTATTCCTAACTAAACACAAACCTGCTGTGCTTGTTAATTTTCAAACTTCTTCATAAGGAGAACTAAACCTTTTTAATCCTAATGTGAAAGCTTTACTCGTCAGAACAAATATACATTGTAAGATTCCTATAGTAAGTTGCATTTAGCTTATGTGAGAATTAGATTTTGTAACTAAGAGGGATTCTGTGTTGTTGCCAGTGCAACACACAGCCCATGTAGTCTTCAAAGAGCCTGGTGAGCATGTTCACTTATTGGCTACGCCCCTTGACCATCCCAGTATTCACTGTCACTACAGATGTCTCCACACCAATTAGGAAGTATCTAATAAGACTTTGAAAGCTGCTTATTACCCTGCAGTTTATTTACCAACCAGTGTGCATACAGCCTTCCTGGGGAAATACAAAATAGTCAGCTCATTTAACTGACATTTATAAATATTGTTTCTACATGTATTAAGTTCTATATGGTAGTTCTATTGGGATACAGCTTTGCAAGACAATGTTAATATTCTGTTTCTTACACCCATGCTAGATAAGTAATACACTGCAAAGATTTCTAAAAAGCAAAGGAAAAATTAATTGTCAGGAACAGGAGCAGTTAAATATGTTTACACCAAAAGTGCAGCACAAAAAGAAGCATTGAAATACTTTTTCTGTGTCAGGTAGAGGGAGGATCTACAGTGTATGTGTTGTTATATGATTGGCTGTCAGCTTTGAGGCAGCAAGGCTGCAGCTTTCTTGTTTTGGTCTGTTAAGCACTACAGAACATGTGTAGTGTGGCACTTATCTGGGAGTTGACCCCTAGTACACCAGTATAGAAAGAGAAAAGTAACCCTCAAAACATCTACACACTCTAATTATATGAGTAAAAAAATCCTTTATTGTGCAAATGCATAGCGATAAATATACCAAATCATTGATTTAAAAACATTTAAAAAGTGAATATATACAAACACATGGTAACTACCCAGCGTCTAGGTCAGAAAGTGCACTGCTATATAGTGCCAATAATAGGCTGTATCTCTAGATGATTTGATTAGTAAATATGTACATAACTCCCCTCATATTATAGCCAAAAGAGGTGCCACTTTAGGTGACAGATTGACAAATTTACTCGATCAATCCAACGGACAGGTAGGGGACACATACTAAAGGGCTGTTTCCCATGCAGAAAATGCAAGAAGAGTCCTTATATACAAAGAACTGATCATTTCAAGGACGCCACAAAAAGAGTTTCAAATAACTTACATATCTTAACTATGACTCGACTAATGTGGTTTATATTTTGAGTTGCAGTGTTGCTCTAGGTTGCATCTACGTGGGAAAAAACACACAGATATTAAAGGAATGCTTAAGTCAGCATCTATCCAATATTCGTTTGGCAAACAGGCATGCAGCAAAAGGACTGACACTTTCTTCAGTGGCAACACATTACAAAGAATACCATAATTCATCTGCAAAGACACTTAAATGCTGTGCTGTCGAAAAATTTAAGTTAAATTCGCGAGGAGGAAATTTGGATCTCAAACTTTTACTGAGTGAAACTTTCTGGATATATACCTTGAAAGGATTTGATCCTCCAGGCTTAAATGAAGACCTGGACTTTTCTTATTATATTTAGGTGCTGAACATCTTGTGACAAACGGGATGGATATTATATCCAACTTATCTTTAGGGGGCCCCCCCAGTTCTTCCAGTATAACTATGTCCTCTTCTATATTTTATCAATGGATTATGATTGTTTAAAGTAATAACTCCAGGATAAATAACTTATACTGTTTTGTGACTGTCCGCATTGGAGACTTCAGTCTAAATTATGTATTCATAAAGGGATGTATTTCACAATTAATCCTGATTGTATTCCTACACACTGCAAAGCATACCAGTTTTGCAGATGTGGAATTATAATCTATATATGGGGGCTCATAACCCCAAGGTTTTTTGGTAGCATTACGTTGCTTCCAATTTAGATATGATTAGCGAGTTATTGTGCTTTTTTGTTCTTTGCCTTGAACTGATATTTGTATTGTTATATATTGCTACTAATGGTGTGTTTCAACCATATTGTATCTATTTGTAAATACTTGACATATGACTGATACAGATGACTATAATTTATAAGTACGGACTTATCACTAACTATAGTTAGTGATAAGTCCTAGTGATAAGTAACTATAGTTAGCCACCGATATTGTGATACCTACTTGTGCTTGACTATTGGACCGTGACTTGTGTGACTCTCGCGAATAGTAAGACTGCTAGCTTTTTATATATAGCAGTGCACTTTCTGACCTAGACGCTAGGTAGTTACCATGTATTTGTATATATTTACTTTTTAAATGTGTTTAATCAGTGATTCGGTATATTTATCTCTATGCACAATAAAGGATTTTTTACTCGTAATTAGAGTGTGCAGATGTTTTGAGGGATACTGTTCTCTTTCTATACTGGTGATTTAGTGTTTTATCCCGATCTAGCTCCGCTCGTAGAACTGCCTCTAATGGGTCAATTGGGGTATATTTACACTTTTTTCATTCATATATATATACAGTATATGTATATACTAGTGCCCTATATAAATCACACAAAAGCCACGGCAGAGTGAGAGGTGAGATACAACTTGTTATATGTTTGTGAATGTGCTCTGTCTATTTGGACAATGTTGTCTGGAGGCTCTAGTTCCCTTTTAAATAGAAACATGTATAAATTGATTCTCATTTATTTTGAAAACTTTTTAAAAATTTCAAGAGGAAAATTTCAGTATAAATAATTTTATTACTATTTATTAGATATTTCTGTGATTGGCTAATGGATTCTCTGTTGGTTCTATGCTATTGCCCCACAGCATGGAAAGAGAAAAATGACTCTGTGGGAAAGATCCATTGTGTTCATACACTGTGTATTAAAATGGTCACCTCTCTTCTTGGAAATAGTAATACCTGTATATTCCATGAGGCAATGAATAAAATATAACAGAAAGTATTTCATTTTTTCACTAATGAGTTTTCAGTTTGATGTGTCTCTTGCTGTTTTATGGACCATTCATCCATTATATGGAGACCAGAAGCAAATAAACTTTAACTGTGAGGTTTATTAATTAATGATAAAATGCATCATATTCCTGGGACAAAAGCAAAATTTTTATTAACATCTTTTCTTCCAATTTTAAATCCCTCAAAATATAATTTCATAGCCTTTCATAGATTCAAAGAGCTTTTTATTAAACTCTAAACATAAGATAGCTTTGCCATATTGATGACGTTAAACCGAGCTGAGTTTGTGATTGGATAATGAGAATAATGACATTAATCATCAGTATTTTAAGAGTTTGAGCTTACTACAAAAGGAATTTTGCTTCTATTGAAGGCATTAAAAAGTATCCATTACATGGACTATTGCCCAAACTTTATTATTAATAGATTTTAGTTTTCATTTTAATGCCTCCTTCTTTGCTCTTTCAGCTATATCTAACCATGAACATTAAACTGCAGTTTTTGGTGCATTTAAAACATCCTCTTTTCTTGGTAGCTACATAATTTTATACATGAAATGAAATTATTTTAAAATAGCAGTGTTGTTATTATTATAAAATATATATTTTAAAAAAATATTTAAGCTTCAGGCAGCAAGAGATAATCTAGGTGGGTTTTATCTACCCAATGCAGCTGGTGACTTATATCTGTACACATTACTAATGTTCCCTCACAGATTATAATTGGCTTCTTCTTCAAGTCTAACACATTCTTCAGAAATGTTATACTTCTTCAACACCAGCTGAAATCAGTTTTAGTTCCTCATCTTTCATCACATTTATGTCATTAGGTTAGTTCTTTTTTGCTCATGCTAGAAAGTGACTCATTCTGTTCTAGTTTTTCCTCATTTGTCTTGAATAACAAAATTGGATCCACTGGGAAAATCTCATTATCAGATATTAGAACTAACATTTTTACTCTTTAGACAGATACATCCAGATGCAGAATAGAAAATTGAGATTGTTTGCAGAGGCTTACAAAAGTGTGTATCTGTGCAGATATGCATTGTACATATAATGTAAAAATTTGTGTTAAATGTGCGAGTGACATAAAAATGTTTCTAAACAACATGCATCATGAATGGATGAGAAATGGACATTTTGGAGTTTTGTAGAAAACAAATAAGGTATGATATGGTAGAGTAATATTACTTTGGGGGGATGCTTTCTAGTTAGCGAGGAGAATGAAATCTGAATGAGTCTGTCTTAATCTTAATCACCTTTTACCTTCTGAAAACTAATCCAGCAATGCATGCTGTATTGAATGGCCAGCTAAATTCGAAAATAATATTTGGACTAAAAATGATCTACTACATACATGATATTCGGTGGTGGACACTAAAGTTAAAACATACATTTTATTTGATACTTTAAAACCTATAAACAAATAAATACACACAAAGAACCTAAAAACAGCTACCCTGCGCAAAGTCGGTCTCTTTAAATATGGAGAATAAGAGTAGTGGAGCGAACTAGTTCACACAAATCCATGGAACGAGGTAAGTATATGGGTGGATAAACAGGCAGAGTCGATACAGTTACGTCTCACCCATGCGCCAGCCGGCGCGAGTCTTATGGCGTGTCTGTATCCCAAATGAAGTAAGTCCTACACCGTCTCGATCTGGATCCGGGTTTCAATGGAGATATGGCTTAAGCGAAAGCGTGTCTTGGTTCAACGGCAGCATCCACTTCAAAAGCGTCAATTAGATCATCTCCATGGTGTAAGAGGCCACGTAGTGGACGAGGAACCTTCTCAATCCCCCATGCAGAAAAGATCATCGGACAGCTACTTCTCAGTGCATAGATGACTCCAGATGATCGACAATTAATAAAGTCCCGAATATAAAATTTTGGGGTACCATCTAGGGTCAAGAAAAATGTTTTCTTTCGCTCCATATATGGGCAGGCCTTGCAATTGCAACATTTGTGGATACCCTTAATGTCAGAGTCTCCCAACCTTGCAGTCATAGAGGGAGAGGAAAAGTAGCTAGACGTTAGTCTCTGACCTATAGTTGGAGCTCTCCATGGGATAATTCATGGTTTATATCCCCTAAGAATGGTTTCAAGGTGACATCTGATTTAAGAATGGGCCAGTGTTTTCTTATTACTTATTACACCAATCATTATTATATTCAGTTACAAGGTTAGTTTCATTATCTTTGAACACTTTTTTTATTGTTATTAGTGTTACCATACATAAGATTATGTCTACATGAGTATTTTGCTCTCTTGTAGGCCCGTTTTAACCATTTTTGTGGGTATCCCCTTTGTTGAAATCTAGCGTATAGTTCCGCTGCTGATTTCTCAAAGTCCACCACAGTAGTACTATTGCGTCAGACCACTAAAAATTGGCCCACCGGGATGCCTTTTAAAAGGGGGGTCGGGTGCATACTTTCTGCCCTAAGCAGACTGTTACCCACCGTACCCTTCCTAAACAATTCAGTATATAGTTGACAACCAACCTTTTTGATGGATAGATCTAAGAAGGTTATTTTTTTTGGAATCAAATTGGTAAGTAAAATGAAGGCTCCATGTATTATTATTTAACATACCAATAAAAATTTTTAACTCATCAATAGATGACTCCCATAATATTAGCACGTCATCTATGTGTCGCCCCCAAAATGATACACATTTCAGGGCATCTGACAATCTGTTTTAAGAAAAGACTTCCTTCTCCCATGCACCCAGGTAGAGGCCCGCATAAGTAGGGGCACACGCAGTGTCCATCGCGGTGCCTCTAACCTGGTGGTAGAATCTACCATCAAAAGTGAAATAGTTATTTTTCAAAATCATCTCTAAAAGATCAAAAATTAAAGAGGAGTGACCTCTATATTTGGGGCCTTGTGTCAACAAATAGCATCTGATTGATGGGAAAAGGGCTTCCACGTCAAGTCCTACCAATAGGGGTAGGACTTGACGTGGAAGGTGGCGATTGCAACAAAAAGATCCTCCAGCGTGAGACAATGTGGATCTTTAAAATGCATAGTAGATCACCAAGTGGGTTAAACGAAGAATTTCAGTTCCATATGTTTTTATAAACCTACACTTTTACATTATGTTTTGTTATGTATAATCTTTGACTTTATATATTCCTATATATTTGATAATTTTATTGATGCATTGGATATCTACTGCTCTAGAAGTTCGCTTATGTGTTTCATATGTTATATCGAAAGAGGTTTATAGGTTGGGAACCTTGTTATAGGCACATAGGTTGTAGTAGGACACTATTTACGATGCACCAATCAATGGCTATTTAATCACCACTACCTATGGCTCACGTCAGAGACATGATCTCGAAACGTACGTCGGTCCGCTGTTACGTTGAGCGCATGGCCTCTTACACCATGGGTATGATCTAGTGGACACTTACTTTTGGAGTGGATGCTGCCGTTGAACCGAGACACGCTTTAGCTTAAGCCATATCTCCATTGGAACCCAGATCCGGATCGAGACGGTGTAGGACTCACTTCATTTGGGATACAGACACGCCATAGGACTCGCGCCGGCTGGCGCATGGGTGAGACGCAACTGTATTGACTGTCTGTTTATCCACCCGTATACTTACCTTGCTCCATGGATTTGTGTGCACTAGTTCACTCCACTACTCTTATTCTCCATATTTAAAGAGGCCAACTTTGCGCAGGGTAGCTGTTTTTTGCTTCTTTGTGTGTATTTATTTGTTTATAGGTTTTAAAGTATCAAATAAAATATCTGTTGTATTCAATTAGATCAACTGGACTTGAAATGTAGTTCTTGAAGACGTTTCGCTAGTCATCCGACTGGCTTTCTCAATTCAGAATGACTTGTACAAGAATCTGTGGCAATTATGTACCCTGGAAAATCCCAATTAGCATATCACCCTTAACACCTGGCTGTGATATGCTAATTGGGATTTTCCAGGGTACATAATTGCCACAGATTCTTGTACAAGTCATTCTGAATTGAGAAAGCCAGTCGGATGACTAGCGAAACGTCTTCAAGAACTACATTTCAAGTCCAGTTGATCTAATTGAATACAACAGATATACCATGACCTGGATGAATGAGAACCTTCACAAGCATATCAAATAAAATGTATGTTTTAACTTTATTTCAGCGTCCACCACCGATCCACCGGTTATTATAGCCTTCTAATATTTGATTTACTTTGTGCCACTTATATACAACGGAAGTGCCTTGCGGACTTTGGGTCCCACGTTTTACCCAGAGCTATTCCAACCCTATTTCCCCTTTTCCCACATTATTTAATATGATGCTGTTTTATTCTCCGGTTGTTGCACCCATATAACGATGATGTTGTGTGTGGCGTTTATAAGCCTAAATACAAGTATGTTTTTCACATACTAGTGAGTCTACTACACACATAGCACTGTATTTATAAAGCAACATTGCTTTTCAACCGTTAAAAAGCAACAATGCGGGTGAAAACAATACCCATTGTTGTTTTCAACAATTTTAAAGGATCGCTATCAGAGTTTGCTGATGACAATCCTTTATACATCCCACAATTTTTTGTGTACCAGACTAAAGGTAAAACAGACATTTCTTTTTGTCCTTAATGGATTGATCTATGATGCAAAATACCCACAGAAAGTGATGCTTTAAGTTAAGTAGAAATCAGCATGGATTCATGAGGAATAGATCTTGTCAAACAAACTTGCTTGGCTTTTCTGAGGAAGTCAGAAGGTATTTAGACTCTGGCATAGCAGGAGATGTAGTATACTTGGATTTTGCTAAAACGTTTTATACAGTCCCTATAATGTCTTTTGTGCTTGGGCAGCACATTTGTACATGGATAGAAAATTGATAGATCGGATAAAGAGAGTAGTTAATGGTGCTTTGCCAATGTGGCATGCCACAGGGATCTGTGTTGGGACTACTTCTATTTAATTTGTTTATTAGTGATTTGGAAGTGGGTATTGTCAGCAAGGATTCTTTTGTGCAGACAACAAAACATTTTAAGAGACCATTAAAAGCTACAGATGATCTGCAATTGTTGGAGGAGGATCTAGATAGATTGTCTCATTGGGCTGCTAATTGTTGATAAATGTAAGGTGATGCATTTTGGGTGATGCATTAAAATCTCTTGTGCTGCTTATACTATAAATGGCTCTGTGTTAATTGAATCTCTTAAAATAGGATATTGGAGTTTTGGTCGATAAACTTAAATGTAGAAAGCAGTGCCAGGCGGCAACATCTAGTGCAAGCAAGATATGGTGTGGACATATATATAATTTGTAAGTGCACAATGATAATAATTGAAAATATGGTTGTGTTATCCCATACTAATGGGATGGTGCTGAGGGTCAAATTATAAATATCCAACAAACTAAACTAGCAATGGGGATAGACCCCCTTCGCTCAAGTACCCTAATTAGCACTCACACACTTTAACCATCAGTAAGTAATCCAATCCTGTGTTGATCAAGAAAAGTATTTATATATATAGAAAAATAAAACACACATCTATAAATAATTCCCCACTTCACATGATATAAACATATACCATAATAATAATAAAATGTAGCCACAACTCTGGAAATACAAGTAGTTACTATGTGGTTAAACGAATCATGCACAGCTTACTGAGAGTAACCAATTCTCACTGCTGCTAATTCTGTTCCAACATACATCTGAGTCCTTCTCATGTAACTGCAGAACTCCACGTGTCTCAATTTCCAAGGCAACAGGTAAGTCTTACCGGGCGTCCCCGGATTAATAGCACTAGGTACGGATGTTAGAGATAGATACTGTGGGTGAAAACAAATTGAACATCACTGCCGCGGAGGGTAGAAAGCACAGACCACACTAACCCGGGACTTATTGAATATGGCAGACGCACGCTGCTAGTAAATGTACGTTTCGTTTCACCTGTACTTTCAATCAACAGTTTTCATCAGGTTTCATGATCCTGATGAAACCTGTTGATTGAAAGTACAGGTGAAACGTACGTCGAGTTGATCCTAGGACGGACCAAGAGAATGCAGATAACCGTGGAGTGATTGTATATTCGGAGGACAGCCAGTAAGAGACCGGGTGAAGATGAACTGGAGGAAGGGTGAGAGACTTCCCATTTACTAGCAGCGTGCGTCTGCCATATTCAATAAGTCCCGGGTTAGTGTGGTCTGTGCTTTCTACCCTCCGCGGCAGTGATGTTCAATTTGTTTTCACCCACAGTATCTATCTCTAACATCCGTACCTAGTGCTATTAATCCGGGGACGCCCGGTAAGACTTACCTGTTGCCTTGGAAATTGAGACACGTGGAGTTCTGCAGTTACATGAGAAGGACTCAGATGTAGTTGGAACAGATAGCAGCAGTGAGAATTGGTTACTCTCAGTAAGCTGTGCATGATTCGTTTAACCACAATGTAACTACTTTGTATTTCCAGAGTTGTGGCTACATTTTATCTTATTATTATGGTATATGTTTATACATGTGAAGTGGGGAATTATTTATAGATGTGTGTTTTATTATTCTATATTATATTAAATACTTTTCTTGCATCAACACAGGATTGGATTACTTACTGATGGTTAAAGTGTGTGAGTGCTAATTAGGGTACTTGAGCGAAGGGGGTCTATCCCCATTGCTAGTTTAGTTTGTTGGAAAGATATGGTGTGGATTTAAGGGAGAACAACATTATTACATAGGGCCATATTTATAAAGGCATGATATCGCTTTTTAGCAACACCGTGCCTTTAATGATTGGCTTAATGATCAGTTTAATGATCGCTAATTTACAATCGTTACATCGATTGTAAATCTATGCTAATGATTGCAAATCTACAACCGCGATTGTAGATTTACGATCCCCATAGAATACCATTGCAGTAGTTTTTTACTGCATGGTATTCTAAGACCGAATGTTCGTCAATTAATGAAAATTTGGCGTAAATGTATGATCATGGCCATACATTTATGGTCAACGTCGAAATTTACAGATAATGTGTGATATATAAATATGTCCTATAGTAATTAAGGTTGAATAAAGACATACGTCCATTTATTTCAAGTTTATACCCTACTCTTTAATCCTACCTAACAAATGATCCAGAGGAAGGAAAAAAAATAGCTGAAAGGAGTGTGTGTGAGAGAGTATGTGGGGGGGACGGGAAGGGACTCCTGACTTCAAATGTAAGTATCCATTAATCAACCAGAACTATAGTATAGGGATTAATACCAGTAATTCTCAATATTGTTTAGTTTTAAAAAATGATTATTCTCCCTCTTTTCAAAGTATTGGCAAGGCCTCATTTAAAATATGCGGTGCAGTTTTGGAATCCTGTGTACAAAAAGGGTAACTTGAAAATGGAAAAGGGTTCAGAGAAGGGCAACTAACTTAACAAAGGGAATGGGGGAGCTTAAATATGAAGACAGATTGGATAAGTTGTCCTCACCCCTCGGTAGGTCCTTGCGGTTTAGGTCCTCGCGGTTTAGGTCCTCACCCTGTGTACAAAGCATAGATATACGGTAAGAAGAGGAGCGGGAAGGTGCAAGTATAATTTTCCTTTAAAGACTGGAACAAAAGAAGTTTAGGCTTCATGTTCGGAAAGGGTTTTTCACTGTGAGAACGGTAAAACTATGGAACCGTTTAAACTGTTTCGTTTAAAATAAAGATGGAAAAGTGAATTCTAAAAATAAATAATGTTGCATGTTACTGGTAATGATACATAAAGTTGGAGTGGATCCAGGGATATTTCCCATTGCCAGGAAGGTTTTTTTTTTCTCCCCTTCATTCTGTGTTTTTTTGGGGGGGGGGGGGCTTTTGCCTTCCTCTGGATCAAATGTTAGGCATGAATTGTGGATAATGTTGAGTAGGTTGGACTAGATGGACGTATGTCTTTATTAAACCTCAAATAGACTTAACTGTATTAAAGAAGTGCTGAAGGACTGAGAAAGCATGGCAGAGGCAGGAATTCCCAGGTACTTTACATTTTACCAGGTTTTACTATATAGATCATTATATGATCTCCTTTGATTAAAACAATTATTTGGTTACCTGTCTTTTTAAAAAATGTGTTTTATGCATAAACATGTTTTATTTAAAGTATGAAATCATGCTAGAATAATATCTGTAGAAATCATTATTTGTAACCATTAAAAGTATTCTCACAACAAGGACCTTAAATGATGTCATAGTCCATAAAGGCATTAACACTTCAACACTACTTTTAAAAAATGTTCTCTCTCTCTTAGGCAGGTGACACAGTGAAGAAACCCGTCCTGGCAAAGCAAGATAGTAGCCCTGTGAGATATCCCAGTTCCCTCCAGTGACAGGATGGTTACGGCAGCATTTCACACCTCTCCTCTTATGACTTGTTTAAGCTCATGAGCTTATTTTTAGAGTCTGTCACACTAAAGAATGCACCAAGCTTTCCCAACAGAGGAAATACATTGATATAAATATAACATACCAGATATCTCATTAGATGGCATTGGTTATCAGCCAACCATACCAAACAAATGATGGTGTAAAACTGACACATGATCCCACGAACAAGCAATATGCACTGAACAGCAATAGTCTATCCCATATCTAAAAAACTATGCACATGTACAGTATAAACTGTTTTGGTACTAATTTGTCTAATTTGCCTTACATGTCTATTTATGCTTTTAAAAACACAGCTTAATTCTAGATTGACCAGTAGCAAGCCTTGGCACTAGTTGATGATTGGGCAATCGGGTAGTAATTGTATTTGATTGTTACCTAATTAAATGGGTACACTCTTGTGTGTTGCCTTCTTTTTGACATCTGCAGCAATAACCTCTAGAAATTAATTTATGAAGCAGAAAGGAAAGCAAGATGTAATATATCATTTAAAGGGACATTGTTAGTTCATTTAGGTCATAGATATATTTGTAGTGTTCAGTTAAAAGTAGTATTTATTGTAAACAATCTTTTTACATCTAAATATTGTAAAATAATGCTGTGGCCATAAAATGCAGCAGAAGCAATCAACGTGGTATTTGCATTTTTTATTTCATTGCAGTCTTAAAAGACAAATACACAGTAAAAATCAACTTTTTAGAAAATAAAAATACCTGGGGCAGGCAGATAGGATTTATGATTACTACTTCCCAATAATGTTTTGTTAAGGAGCTACAGCATGTACATTTCTCATCTGCCAGGTTAGTGCCTTGGGCATGCCTGAAATTTATATGCACTATAGTTCTCTTTTTAATTACGTGAACTTAATGTAAAATAGATCTTTTCAGATTTTTTTAAATAAAGAACTGATTAAGAATTTGGCATAGCATTAAATGCAGTATATTTAGATTTTGCCAAATAGATGTATCAACTAAGGCCTTGAAAAAACACATGGATACATAGACAATCATTTGATAGATTGTGTACAGAGAGTAAGTAGTTTTCAATTGAGCTTTGTTTATGTGGACTACAGTGATGTGCCAGAGGGTACAGTAGGGGTTGTTACAGAATTCAAGGTTCCTGTGCGCACTGATGGCACAAACGTATGTAGGAAATTGAAGACTACAGATAATGTTCAATTGCTACTGATAGATCTAGACCTATTCAATGCTGATTAATATATGGTGATGTTTACTAATAATTCAAATAATTTTGAATAATTTTTGATAATTTTTTTGTAATTAAAACACTGTAAAAATAGTGGTTAGCACTAATGTTTGGGGGGCGAACGTGCCCTTTAAACTATGCTGCTGAAATCCATCTTTTGGTTGGGATACTGTAACCCGGTTGGTCACCCAGTTAATAATAAAATAATACATGGGAAAAATAAGCAGGACTTATCTCAAAAGTTTTTGAGAGTATCTCAAAAACAATATAAATTTTTTTATGTTTGTACAAAATAAATAAAAATCAACTAAAACTTGCTTGTAATATGACACGTGCCCCATTAGTATGTCTGAATGACTAGAATGTAACACACTATCCACTTTCTCGAAAAAAAAGCTGTCAGTGCTTGTAAGTGTGTAGGTAAACTGTCCAAGATGAAAAATCCATTCTGATGTAACACACATTCTGTAAAAATTCATCATAGACTAAGGAAGTAAGAAAGGCTAGTATTTGCTGGAAGCACTTCAGTTCTCTTTTATTGTCAGATAGCACTCTGGCAAGCAAATGCCTTTGTTATCAACTGCCTAGGGCTATCTAAGGAGATGGGAACATTAAGGTCAATAACCCCAATCCTCCTGTTAGGAAATCTTACTCTGTGTTTTTGGAACATAAATGCAAAGGAAATGTAATTAGGTTATAAAAATAAGTTTAAAATTTTCTTGACTAAAATAATTTACTTTGATATCTTTATAACCTGTTTGAAGCCCATAGTGTGAGTTTGCATTGTCATTCAAAAATTTGAAATACAAGCTTTTTTAAACATGCATTTTACATGAACTGAATTGTTCAACTGTTCATAATACATAGGAGGCTTCAATATCCCGCAAATGAGTCAATCAGTGCTATGTCATCAGTTTTACATTACTGGCTGAAATTTGTGTATTATAGGCAATAAATTACCCCTACATTAATTCATAAGGATATTAAAAATTAGCTTCATCCTGCAGCTCCATACTTTTTATATGGTCACAAAACTCTTTGGGGACTTTAAGTATCCTTATATTTTGTTATAGTGTGCATTATTCACTAACTAAGCCAATACTTTTTCAATTATTCTTTAACTTTAATGAGTCACCCCGAAGGGGCAATGTATTTACTAGATACACTTAGGGATGAGGTTAAATCCAGGCAAAGATAGCAGCTGGGCCATAGTCTGTGATGAGTTGGGTGCTGGAACATACTAAAGTATGTTACTGGATACTGAAGCAGACTGAGGTAATTAACTGGATACTGTAGCAGACTGAGGTAAATAACAGGATACTGGTGCAAACTGAGGTAAGTAACTGGATACTGGAGCAGACTGCAGAAATTAACTGGATACTGCAGCAAACGTAGGTAAGCAACCTGGATACTGGAGCAGGCTCTGGTAAGTAACTGTATACTGAAGCAGGCTGAGATAAGTAAACGGAGCAATGTTGGTTTTTGGACCTAGGCACTCTCTTTCGTGGCTATTAGCCAGTGGCTAGCAAGGTGCTCCCTCACCGGGTCCTCTACCAAGGATTTATAGCTATAGCACAAGCAAATAAACTGTGAGGGGCACACTTTAAGTGTGAATCACCATGTCTTTATTTAATCACAAGCACACAGGTAAGTAAATGGAAACTGGAGCAGGCTGAGGTATGTAACTAAATAAAAGAGGAGGCAGCACAAGAAGCAGGCAGGACACTCAGGGAGCCGAGGTTAGAGTCTGCTAAAGGCACCAGGAGCAGGAAGTAGCCAGTATTTGAATCTTTGACATCATGACGTTACAGATGCTGCCTACCCGGAAATGTCAGGCTGTTCCCGGAGCAGCACTGGACTGGAGAAGGTAAGTTAGTGACAATACTCCCCCCTCCCATGGGGGGCCACCGGCTATGTTTATTCGAAAAACTTAACCAAACAAGGAGCATGCAGATATGAGTGTTTAACCCATGATCTCTCTCCAGGACTTAAACCTTTCCAATGGACAAGATACTGGAGAGATCTTCTAAAGATGATCTTCAATTTCAAATTCCTGTTGATCATCAATAGAAATTTGGGCAGGAGGTTGTAGAGGAGTGGCATATTGATTAGAAATTACAGGCTTAATGAGGGAAATATAAAACACATTAGTAATCCACATATTGAATGGAGCTTAGTCGAGTTTTAACTACACCACTGTTTCTTCTCAGGTTCACTTTTGTCTGGTGATGTACAATTGGAATTAAACCAGCCAATAATGTAATACCAATATACCAGGGTAGTTGATCACAGCCTCGTAACTATAGACCTGTAAGCCTAACATCAGCGGTAAGGAAGGTGCTGGAAACTTTGTTACGGGATCATATCCTTGACTTCAAAACTGATATTATTAGTAGTAGTAAGAATGGATTTATAAGAAAAAGATTATGTCAGACAAATCTACTTGTTTTTTTATGAAAAAACAGGTAAGGGTTTAGATTCTGGCATAGCACTGGATGTAGTATACTTGGATTTTGCTAAAGCTTTTGATACTGTGCCACAATGGCGACTAATGTATAAATTGAGGACTGTTAGTCTTGAAAAAAACATTTATACATGGATAGAGAATTGGTCGCAAACAGAGAGTGGTCGTCAATGCAGCTACATGCATGTGGGCTATAGTTCTAACTGGAGTGACTTAAGGTTCTTTACTTGGGACACCTCTTTTTAATCTGTTTATAAATGACTTAGAAGGGGGCATTGAGAGCAAGGTCTCTGTCTTTGCTAATGGCACAAAACTATGCAGAGCTTTGGAAACTTTGTGTAATTGCTGCAAGCAGACCTAGTTAGATAATCAAAATGGGCAGCAAAGTGGCAGATGAGAATCAGTGTTGATAAAGGTGATGCATTTGGGGTTTAATAATCCCTGTGCCACCATAAATAACACTGTGTTAAGTGAATCTGGAAAATGGAAAAAGATTTGGGGGTTCTAGTAGATAACAGACTTAGCTATAGCAAACAATGCCAGACAGCCACGGCTAGAGCTAGCAAGATATTGTCTTGTATAGAGGTGAATAGATTCAAGGGGAAAAATATTATTCTCCTTCTTTACAAGGCACTGGTGAGGCCTAATTTAGAATATGCGGTGCAGTTTTGGAATCCCATATACAAAAGGGAGAGGAGTTCAGAGAAGGGCAACTAAAATGGTAAGGGGAATGGAGGGGCTTGACTATGCACATCCTTTAAGACTAGAAAAAAAGAAGTTTCACCTTCAGGCTAGGAAAGTTTTCTTTACAGTGAGAACAGTGAAACTGTGGAACTGTCTTCGAGCAGATATGGTAATGGCAAGTGGGCTGGATAATTTTCTGAAACTAAAAAAAATTGTGAAATAATATACTGTAGTTCTGTTTGATCCAGGGGATACTTTGCCATTTGTTTGGAAGGATATTTTCCCCCATTTTAAGCTGTTTTTTTTTTTTTTTTGCCTTCCTCTGGATCAAATGTTAGGTAGAGGCCGGTATAAAGGATGGACTAGATGGATGGATGTCTTTATTCAACGGATGCTGGGCATACCTGAGGTGTACTCTTGGTCAAGATATTATTTGATGCTTTTACATCAGGCATTGTTTTACGCAAGGATAGCTATTGTTTTGAATTGGGCGTCTCCCCAGCCCCCCAAAATCAAAATGTGGAAGGGAATCAACACCGCCACCCCCTATATAAAATTAATTTATGTTGGAAGAGGCTGCCCTGACAAATTTAGAAAAGTTTGGAGTTTATGGTACAATCATATTGGTATGAATATACCAATAGAAATCAATCTTCAATTTATGAAAGAGTGAAATGCGAAGTTCCCTTTTCAACCCAATACCATTCCTAAAAGTTATTATACCATCATTACTGAACATATCCAGCATGACAGCAACTGTCATAACCCTAACCTCCCTTATTCAGATTCCTATCTCCTCAAATTGTATATTTTTCTAATAAACTGCTTCTGGTGTATTCATACTGTCTCAGGTATAAAATGTGAAATGTTCTAAGCACTAGAGACATAAATACGATGTATGAAAATATATAACAGTATAAAGGTTTAATAACAAGTTGTTTAGATTTATTGCAAGGATTTGTAAATGCATATACATCTTAAACGTTTTTAATAAATAATTGAGTTTAAAAAAATTAATGCTACCCTAAAAACTAAGGGGCATATTTATAAACAATCGCTATTTTCGCCATTTCTCTATCGCAGGACATCGCAATGACAAATAGCGCTATTTTTGCCTTATTTATAAAACCGCTCATTTTTGCTTTTGCGCTCTAGTGTAATTTATTTAAAGCTATTTATAAATAGGGGAATTTTCGCCTTTTTGCCCCTTTTCTCCCTTTTGTTGGATTTTTGCAGTTTTACCAGAATTTTATCACCACTTACTGGAATGTTCCATGAACATGACTATTTCTTACACAGCACTATGATATGTTTCCATATTAATGTAACTGGTTTGATAATTAGCTGCAGTTTGCTGAAAATAAACAATACTAAAAAATGTGTCCTATTAATACAATAGAGAAAATTCGCCTTTTTAGTTTTATACTATTTATTATATCTTCGGCTGAAAAAAATACCAAACGTGTTGGGCTATTTTTAAATAACAAAGACAGATGTTCAGTGTGTATTAACCAATTTAATACTACTTTGAAAAACCACCAGGAAGTATTACAGATTTACCATCATACGTGCTGAACCTTTTCAGCATTATTAGTGCTACTTTTCGCTAGATAATTTTCGCTTTTGATGAAAAGTCGTCTTTTTAATAACTTTGATGAAAGGAAACGTTTAAAAAATTGTGGTAAAGGCTGGTGGGGAAAAAATAAAAAATAATGCCCTTTATAAAAATGTCCCACAGACCCCCCATTGCTACCCATTGACAGGCTAAATAAATGGCCACTTATGCGTTTTCGCCACCTAAGACTTGGCGAATTGGAATGGCTGAACTTAACGCAAAAATACACTTTTCGGCATTTTATAAATATGCTTGTGTGGTTACCGCAGCAATGTATGGCGAAAAGAGAAATGTAGCGGTAATGACTTTTCGTTGGTTATCACTGCTTTATAAATGGCGAAATTTGGTGAAAAGGCTGCGTTAAAGAAGGCAAAAGTTAAATGAACCTTTATAATTATGTCCCTAAGGCTAAAGTGTTTATTTTCAGTGTTGTATATGACCAATAAAATAGAAATAATAGCTTCTGGTTTTCCAATAAATGGGTTTCAAGGCATCATTTGGGCTTTTTTGGCAGACAATATCAGCTCAGTATTCAGATGCCCTTAATGAAACATGTTTTATGGTGAGTGAATTTGCAGTACTTGAAGATAAAATAGTTCAGGTTAATATACCACTTCAGTATCCTACAGGGCCGGGTATAACTCACATTTCATTTTCTTATGGACTTACCTTTTTTTACCATGTTTTACAAATACAGTATGTAACCTGTCACACACACAGGGAAAATTACTTCAGATGCTGGTCAATTTATTAGTACAGAATGTATTTTAAAAATCATAGAAGACAGGAGCACCCAGAGGAAACAAGTACAATCCTTGGGTGGATCAGTGCTTCAAGGCATCAGTGCTGAACACTGTGCTACTAGCTTTTATTAACTGGCTCTTAAATAGCAGATCTCTAGACAATTAGTTTGCCCTTAAAATAACCATGATTTAGGATTAACAAAGAGCATTTCATTCACATGAAGTTTACCTATTATTGATTTAAATTAAAATGTCATCACAAGGTAATAAAAGAAGATAAAGGCATGAAAGGGTAGCTATACATACAGTACCAATATACTTGAACAACATCTCTCTGGATCCAGTTGATATGTATTGTATTATGCAGTAAATGAATACAGGTGAATGCCATACACTTCTTTTAAAATGAAGATTAATTATCATCTGATATACTGTATGTACTTTGACTGTTTAACTAGTGCATTATAAGTTAAACATGATAAATATGATATTTTTCTGTGATAGCGTCATAGCTTCCAGGCCTATTTAAACTCCAGGAAGAACCTGGCTGCATTTTGCCTTCCACTTAATCTCAACTCAACTTTGATTCTTAAAGTTATATTTTGTTTTTGACATATATGACAGTGATAGCCCACTAACAGTGACAAGGAAAATTGGTAAGATAGGTGCTGCATCGCAAAGGGGGTGTGTCAGTAAATTGCTGACAGGATAGACACAGCGGCGCATGCAGTTTTGTAAGTATCAAGATCTGAGCTTAGGGGCAAATACAGAGAACAGGAGCAAGTGCTCCTTTCTCTATTAGAATTATACTTTTAGTATAGTAAATTATAGTATAGTATACTTGTGAAGGTTCTCATTCATCCAGGTCATGGTATATCTGTTGTATTCAATTAGATCAACTGGACTTGAAGTTTAGTTCTTGAAGACGTTTCGCTAGTCATCCGACTGGCTTTCTCAATTCAGAATGACTTGTACAAGAATCTGTGGCAATCATGTACCCTGGAAAATCCCAATTAGCATATCACAGCCAGGTGTTAAGGGCGTGATTAGATAGTGGCTAAGAGGTGTTATAGGAACGCCCAGAGTAAGGTGTCAAAACAGCATTGTACATGGCAGACAGATGGTGTCGAACCCCCCCACCTCTATTTAGGCTTGGTTTCTTTATTTTCACATAAATGGCCTCCTTAACACCTCTCTTGAACCAGTCACGTTCCTTCGCCAGTATGTTAACATTACAATCTTCAAAGGTATGTCCTTTATCCTTAAGATGCAGATACACGGCTGAGTCCTGACCCGAGGAATTGGCTCTTCTGTGCTGGGCCATACGTTAATGCAGTTGCTGTTTGGTCTCCCCCACATACAAATCAGAGCATTCTTCACTGCACTGCACTGCGTATATGATGTCGCTTTTCTTGTGTTTCGGTATTGGGTCTTTCGGATGTACCAATTGCTGCCTCAGCGTGTTGCTCGGTTTAAAGCAGACAGGGATACGGTGTTTTTTGAAAACTCTTCTTAATTTCTCGGAGACCCCTGCTACATATGGGATGACCATGTTCTTTCTCCTGTCTTGCTTTTCCCCTTCACTGTTGGTATTCGTGTTCTTTTCTTTCCTTCTACTTCTTTTGACAAAGGCCCAGTCTGGATATCCACAAGTTTTAAGGGCTCCTCTGAGATGTTTCATTTCTTTAGCCTTCGCCTCTGTGCTAGTGGGGATGTTCTCGGCTCTGTGTTGCAGGGTTCTGATGACACCCAGCTTGTGATCTAAAGGGTGGTGGGAGTCAAACATCAAATACTGATCTGTGTGTGTTGGTTTTCTGTAAACCTCTACTTCCAGTTTACCATTCTCCCTGACTTCTACCAAGCAGTCCATGAAAGCCAGTTTGTTGTTTTGTACCTCTTCCCTTGTAAATTTGATGTTTTGGTCTACCGCATTAATGTGTTCTGTGAAAGCTTGTACTTCCTTCTGGTGGATTTTAACCCAGGTGTCATCCACATATCTGAACCAGTGGCTGGGTGCTATGCCCTTAAAGGTATTAAGCGCCAGTTTTTCTACCTCCTCCATGTAAAGGTTGGCTACAATGGGTGAAACTGGAGATCCCATAGCACATCCGTGTTTTTGCTTATAGAACGTATCCCTGTATTTGAAATAGGTGGTATTCAGGCACAAGTCCAGTAAGGCACACACCTGTTCTGGGTTGAGATCAGTTCTGCTGGTGAGAGTGCTGTCTTGGCCTAGCCGTTTTCTCACCATGACAACAGCCTCCTTGGTGGGTATACAGGTGAAGAGAGATGTCACATCATAGGACACCATAGTTTCTTCTGCACCGACTACTATATCTTCAATCTTGTTGGTGAAATCCTGAGAGTTCTGGATGTGATGCTTAGAACTTCCCACCAATGGTCCTAAGATGTTGGCTAGGTATTTTGCCACCTTGTATGTTACAGAGTTGATGCTGCTGACTATAGGTCTTAGTGGTGCCCCTTCCTTGTGTATCTTTGGGAGTCCATATATGCATGGATGTGCCTCACCAGGGTAGAGGCGATGATACATTGCTCTATCAATGGCTTTATCCTTTTGCAGCTGTTGTAGTAAGTCTATGACGCTTTTCTTGTACCGGCTGGTGGGATCCCTTGTTAAAGCCTCATATGTGTTGCTATCGGCCAGGAGCATGGTCACCTTATCATGGTAGTCTGAGGTGTTAAGTACCACTATGCATCTTCCCTTGTCTGCCGGTAGAATGGTGATACTAGAATCTTTCTTGAGGGATGTTAAGGCTCTTCTTTCCTGTGTGGTCAGGTTAGATGAAGGAGTTCATCTGGCTAAGGCTGCAGATACCTTAAGGCGAAGTTGTTCTGCCTCACTCTGTGGTACCTTATTATTTTGGATTGAGGCTTCTGTGGCTGCTATAATATCCACCACAGGGATGGCTTTAGGATATCCAGACTGGGCCTTTGTCAAAAGAAGCAGAAGGAAAGAAAAGAACACGAATACCAACAGTGAAGGGGAAAAGCAAGACAGGAGAAAGAACATGGTCATCCCATATGTAGCAGGGGTCTCCGAGAAATTAAGAAGAGTTTTCAAAAAACACCGTATCCCTGTCTGCTTTAAACCGAGCAACACGCTGAGGCAGCAATTGGTACATCCGAAAGACCCAATACCGAAACACAAGAAAAGCGACATCATATACGCAGTGCAGTGCAGTGAAGAATGCTCTGATTTGTATGTGGGGGAGACCAAACAACAACTGCATCAACGTATGGCCCAGCACAGAAGAGCCAATTCCTCGGGTCAGGACTCAGCCGTGTACCTGCATCTTAAGGATAAAGGACATACCTTTGAAGATTGTAATGTTAACATATTGGCAAAGGAACGTGACTGGTTCAAGAGAGGTGTTAAGGAGGCCATTTATGTGAAAATAAAGAAACCAAGCCTAAATAGAGGTGGGGGGGTTCGACACCATCTGTCTGCCATGTACAATGCTGTTTTGACACCTTACTCTGGGCGTTCCTATAACACCTCTTAGCCACTATCTAATCACGCCCTTAACACCTGGCTGTGATATGCTAATTGGGATTTTCCAGGGTACATAATTGCCACAGATTCTTGTACAAGTCATTCTGAATTGAGAAAGCCAGTCGGATGACTAGCGAAACGTCTTCAAGAACTAAACTTCAAGTCCAGTTGATCTAATTGAATACAACAGATATAGTATAGTATAGTAATTCAGGTTGAATAAAGACATACGTCCATCCAGTCCAACTAATCTAGCAATACCCTCATTTCCTGCCTAACTGTTGATCCAGAGGAAGGCAAAAAAACCCCACCAAATTTATGAAGGGGAAAAAAATTCCTTCCTGACTCCAAGTGGCAATCGGAAATTTCCCTGGATTAACTCTACTTTATGAATCAATACCAGTAACTTGCAACATTCCTTGTTTGCAGAAACTCATCCAGATTTTTATTTTTTTTTTAAAGTGACCAATGAACCTGCCATAACAACGTCCACTGGAAGTTCCATAAGCTTTACCGTTCTTACAGTGAAAAACCCTTTCCGAACTTGAAGCCTAAACCTTTTTTCTTCAAGTCTTAAGGGATGTCCACATGTCCTCTGACATGCTCTTTTGGTGAACAATGCCCCAGATAGTTTATTGTATGTCCCGTTCATGTATTTATACACAGTAATCATATCCCCACGCAAGCGCCTTTTCTCCAGCGTACATAATTGTAACTTTTCCAGTCTCTCTTCATATTCAAGCTCCCCCAATCCCCTTATTAATTTAGTTGCCCTTCTCTGGTTACTGGTACTTTTGGTTAAAGATGTGTCAATTTAACGTCTTAAGTTAAAGTATCTTAAGTTAAGTATCTAGGTTCCCCTTTACATCGACTCATCTTGAAGATGTATCTGTATTTGTTGCTTTAGTAGCTTCAGCTCTTTTTGCATTATTACTTTTGCAGGTTGCAGTGATAGTCTTGTTCATAGTCTACAGGATACTTTTTATAAAGAATTAACTGTTTTCATGTTAATAAGGTTTTAGTCATCCTCCTTCTGTCTCCCTTCAATCTGATGCAGATTATCAATTCTAGAGATAGGTACTTTATGGTGGGTACACACAATCCAGATCTTTAAAAGATGACTAACAAAATCCCTAAAGGGCATGTCCACATTCAAAAATATAATTTAACCCACTGTTGGCACCACTGTATAGTGTTTAAATATCCTTACTTTACATCTTTACATTACTTTACATTACTACAAATAGTTGTCCTGCAGTGTCTAGTCAAATCCCAGAAAGTGAAGAGTAGGAGCTATCTCTGCGGGAAATGGTTTCTGCCCCTTAACTGTCCTCTGGGAAGTACTCAGGCATGCGCAGGGGAGCCCCCCCCCCTCCATGCTGCTGTGTCAATTTATACATGTAAAACCATTTCCATAGTGTAGGGACCACTAACTCAACCCCAACCGCTGTGTTTATATTGTAAAAAAAAGCCTCCAGAATCTTACTTACCAGCCATTGTTCCTGTGGCTGTTTCAATAGCCAGTAGCCGTGACTCACAGCAAATCACAGACGCGGTTGATGGTCTGGCCCCTACTGTTACTTCCTTTGCGGAAGTAAAATTACAGGCAGAGGCCACAGGAACAAAGGAAGGTAAGTATGATTCTAGGGATTTTTTAAAAAAAATATAAATATAGCGGTTAGGGTTGCTACACTATGGAAAAATTTTAGGGTGGACATACCCTTTTAGATTCTTTTAGATTTTTTTAAAGATCCCGCCTACACACAGTCCCGATGTGTTCTCCCTATGTAAAGTATCAGGAAAACATTTGGGACTGCACATTTCCTTCAGCTGCAGCCAGCTCCCTATACTTTATTTAGTACAGGGTAGACGACCACCGTCCAAGGGAAATTTTCAGCCAGTTTTAAGCAGTGGAAATTCTTTGGCCTCGGGAACACTTGGAACTGCGGTACACACATTACCGATAAAGGACTAATCCCACTGGTACCGACAGGATCGCCCCTGTACCCGTAATGTGTGTGCTTTAGCTATGGCCAATCTACTAGTCTTTAGCGGTATATTTTAGTAGTTGTGTTGTCTAATATCCTATATGCAAAAATACGACACATTGATGTGTCTGTAGCATTTGGGTTTTGGTATTATGTTTTTGTCGAAGGGCAATGACTGAATCCTAGCCACGCTCTTCTTTCATATAATCTGCAAAGGGCTTGTAATTTAGCATATGCTTCCCTAAAAATTATAGGTTTGATTCTTTTATCTTCGGTATTTTGGACATTAGTCCTTGATCCTGGGGTGGAGTATACCATAGTCTTCTTGTTTCCCTTCCTTCTGTTTTTCACTGCTTTGGAATATCTCATTAGATATATCACTTCCCTCCCTTCATATCAGATCAGCAATTTAGTTTTTTTATTATAATTATATATTTATTATTATGATTATTATTATTTACTTTATTTGCTTGTGCACTTCCTTTCCTGTTCCTGGTGGCTGGGGGTTAACCCATTAGTGACCACTGCCATGTTCCAGTCCAGAAAATGAAAATATCGGTAAGTATAATACAATTTTCAGTTAACACACAGCATTATTTAAGGGACGCATCTCTTGTAACTTAGGAGTTTACACATAAACTATAATGAGTGCATGAACTGACAATCAGCTCATATTTACACACTGTGTTGAGTTTGAAGCCATTATTAATCTCAACGGTAGCAGACAAACTACTAGAGAAAACAGAGCTAGTCACTTGAATTTTCAATCATGGGGCTGACAGTTTTTTCAGACATCAGCTTCAGCACAGACTCCAGACCAACTACCAGGGATCTCTATCTGCTTTCCTGATGAGTTAATTTAAAAGCACTGCTTGTTAATCTGCTGGTGCTGACATGGGACATGACATTCCATAGTAGCACATGACACTTCCTGTGCCACAAATGGAACTAGTAATGATTTCAAGACTAATGCTGTCACCCACTGTTTTTTTGGATTAAGATAAAATATTTGTTAGGTGTGTTTAAATTTGACATTTCTAATGCAAAGAAGCATTGCTTTGAATATTCTGCAGTCAGTCATGTGCACCCAAAGCATATTTTTAAACTGGAATCTATAATTGCTTGGCACCTAAGAAAAAAATGTGAGGTAGGTTCTTTAAACCTTATTATTATTGCTTAACCTTTTTGTAGAATGGTTTGAATAAACATGGAATTATCTTAAAGGGCATGTCCACCCCATCACTAAAATCTAAACTTACTCCAAGATTGTTAGATTTACTTACCTCCCTACAGTCCCTGAAGCTCTATACACTTGCTTCGCTTTGGTCTCTAATTGCTGCAACCAGGAAGGAAGCCTACGCCAGGGAGTCACAGTCATGACATTGACATCACAGTAAAGGACTAACTGCTGCATACTGTGGCTGCATAGGAGATCAATACTAGTGGAAGAAAACTATAAAGAGCTTTATGGACCGCAGGGAGACAAGTAAATCTCACTGTTTGGGGTGTGTGTGTGCAGATTTTAGTGCTAGAGGTAGCCTATAGTTGTTTGCACAGAAACATTTTTAAGTGAAAGCCTGAAGTTAATTTTCAAAAAACAGTGTATAAGTATTTAATAGAGTAAGGATACGTTTTAGAAAAGTAAGAAATGTATTTATAGATTTATCAACTAATTCCAATTAAAACCATGGTAGTTGGTTAAAAAATTAATAGCTGTCTGACTTTTTCATTTTGTATATATATCTGTATATCTATGTATATCTTTCTATCTATATATATTTTTATATTCTGTTTGTTTGCTTTTAATTTAGTCTATTATATATTATTAGGGAGATTTTTTAATAATTTTCTTTCCACCACAGTATTACTCTCAGTATTACTATGTAGCTGAGGGATTTTTATAAGTAAATATTCAAGTGTATCTCTATCTCACATTATAATCCAGGCAACATAGAGTATGTTTTATATGTATTCAGAATAATACGATATGTAGTAAGAATGGTGACTATAGTTAACCAGTAAATAAGAATAATATAAATCCTATTTGTTTTCTCTGCATCTGGTGTTTTGAATGTGACTTCTGATTAAAAATATAATATCTAATCTGCACAATTGTCACCTACAGAGAAAATAATTGGTATGCAGATGGATGTTCATTTTTTAAAAAAAGGGTTTCATTCTTCTTAGCAAGTGCTGCTGTATGAAAGCTCTGATGACGGATGTCGGCCCTGTATGACACAGTAGTACAGGCAGTAAATTAGCACTAAATTGTTGTGCAAATCATAACATAGTCTTTACTATTTAGGCTACACCATGCTACTTCCCAAAATATCTGGAAATGGGACAGCCAGTGCGAAATTAGCACAAAACACACGCTAACCTAATGATACATTGGGTAGCATGGGTTTTGCACTAATTCACCCCAAAAATGGCCAATATAGCATTGGTCCGCAAGATTGGTGTGGTAACAGAAAAGTAGCATTAAAGGGGAACAGTGGTCCCAAAATAACATTTTATCATTTAATCAGCCATTTTATTACCTTTAAAACAAGTCCTAGATCTCTCTTCTACGAGCTACACAGCTCTCACTATCTTCCTGGAACACATTTTAAAGTTAGAGGGTGGGAGGTTCTGATTCTGCGGTCAGAAATAGTAGTTCTGCCTCCTAATTTGTGGTTGGCACATGCTCAGTGCACAGGGTTGTCAGACGTCCCTGTTTGGGCGGGACAATCCCAACTGCAGGGACAAATTCTCGAGTCCCGGAGTCATGGCAAAAATCCCGTTCAAACACCGGTCCTAGCAGCTCCGCTCCCAGAACACCCACTCTCCACCCGGTTAGGCCTCTAATCCTTCCCCACTGACCGTGGCCCCCGCCCTAACTCCACCATCATGGTAATGTCAAAGGCCTGCCCCCTCCTGGGCCCAAAAAAATCTGGCAACCTTGTCAGCACAGGAGAAAGCAAAAGAAAACAGGAAGAGATTGAGTTACGAGCAGTGAAACTGAAGGAGGACTGAAGGTGAGGTGGAGAACAGCACATCCCACAGCATGGAGTGCGTAAGTATTCTGTTTTTTTAACCTCCCACTCATGGGTCCCATAGCCCCTCCCACTCATGAGGCCATGTGGTCCCTCCACCACTTTCATCTCAGAGTGAGTGGGAGGGGCTATGAGGGCCTGCCAGTGGGAAGGGCCATGAGGCCCAGCAAGGAAGGAGCCCACAATGGGTAGGGGCCACACAAGGGAGAGGGACCACGGGAGCCCCACAAGAGGGAGGGGACCCATCTGAGGGGAGGAGACATGGGGAAAAGGCATGGTTTCAGAGCAGGAAGCAAGAAGTGCAGAGGATCTGGTGATGCTGCTACCATATTACACATAAAAATGTAAATATCATCAAAATTATGTTAAAACAATAATGAAAGTAAATTGCAAAAATATTCAGGAAACCAATTCATTTTTGGACCACAGTTACCCTTTAAAATAAAGCTCTACTACACATAAATCTGGGGGAAATGCAAGAGGCAATATTTTGATGCATAACACCTTTCTGAAAGCTTATTATAAAGCATTAACATAAAAATGTAAAACTAGGGAGCATAAACTATATATATATATATATATATATATTATATATATATATATATAATATATATAATATTAGAGACAGTTGGACAGTACACTCTGTTTATTGCTTTTCGAAATCTGCTACAACAGATGTTTCCTTCATGCCTGGAATGTACTTATACAGTGCCACTGTTTTATCAAGTCCCATTCCAGACTGGTATCATAGTAGGGTTGCTCTTAAGATTCCTGTATTAGACTAGTTCACTCATGTGCTCTCATGTGCTCCAACTTGTCACATTTTTAAACATGTTGTTGCCAGTGACTGTATCTGCATGTGGGCTAGACTGAGATGTAACATAGATCTTAGATTTTCCCCGAGAATCTTTAGTCTAAGTGATATATAGTATGTGAAAAATTTGATTGGATCAGTTTCCTTACCGGTAAGAATACTAACCATATCACATTTTCAATATCACTTTTATACACGTGTTTTCCTTCTAAAGTTCCAATTCCAAGAAAAATATTTATTATTAAATTAAGGGGACAGTTTAGTGGAAAATATCAATATTTGTTAAACTGTTAGTTTGTGTAATGCATACTTAGTTATTCTACATATTCTCTTCCATTTTGAAAAATCATTTGATTTCATACCCTTTGCTGTTCCCTGCTATTGACATTAGTGAGCTGACATTTCAGGTTCTAGCGGTCCTTCTTCTTCCCAGGATGCACCACTCCCTTGGAACGTTCCTAACAGTCATTTCTACTGATTGGCTGTTGGATGGGTCAAAGATGCTCAGATCTCTACTGAGCAACTGAATCAACCCAGGCACTGGGTCAAGGGAAAAACCGTAACGGTCTCTACTAGGGGTCCTGCAAACGGGAAGTCAGTATTTCTGTTGCATTTATTTATACACAGACAAAATGCTAAATTGGCAGATTAAAGGACAACTCCACCCTCATTAGAACATCTTTTAGAAAGAATGGCCTCTTTATGTTGATATATCATACTTTGTCCTGTGAATTCATGACTGTATGCCTGCTATGCTTCTGGATGCCTCATGGAAACTGAGCAATTTAGAAACCTGTACGGAGCCTTTACTGAGCCTGGGCATGCCCAGAAGAGGCATACAGGGGATTAACATTCAGTCATTGGCTGTAATGTCAACTGTCAAATCCATAACTGACAGTTGATAACTGGAAGAACCAGGAAGCAGAAACAGGGGAAACAGGACATTGTGCAGGATTTCAGGTTAGATTGATATATTTCAGGTTTCAAACTATTAGGGTTTTGGGGGTGATTTACCTGTATTTAAGTTTTCATTTTGGGACTGGACTTGCCCTTTAAGGTCATTGGGATGAAGAAATACTGCTCTTTTTTCTGAAAAGTACTTGTATTTGCACTGAACTTCCCCTTTAACCATGTACAATTCATGTTTCTTATTCTAAGACATTTTTAATAGTAATAAAAAACAAACATAATTTTAAATAGTATAGAATTTTGAGGTTGAATAAAGACATACGTCCATACAGTCCATCCTACTCAGCAATACCCACATTTCTGCCTTATTGTTGATCCAGAGGAAGGCAAAAAAAAAAAACAGTATGGAGGGGGAAAATATTTTTTCTTGACTCTAAGTGGCAATCAGAAATATCCATGGATCAACTCTACTTTATGTATCAATACCAGTAACCTGCAACATTCCTTGTTTTCAGAAACCCATCCAGCTTTTATCCAATGAACCTGCCATAACAACATCCAATGGAAGACAGTTCCACAGTTTTACCATTCTCACAGTGAAAAACCCTTTCCGAACCTGAAGACTAAACTTCTTTTCTTCAAGTCTTAAAGGGCATGTCCACCCCCAAAACTATAATCCCCCCCCCCACTACTGGCCCCACTCTGTAGTGTAATAAAATCCTTACCTTACATCCCAGCTCCAAATGGTTCTCCTGGATTCCCCCCCAAAGTCTGAAAAACTGGCCACCAGGAGGATAGCAGAGTCCATATAGGACTCTGCCTTCTGTCTCTCCTCCGGGAGAATTTTGTCCTGTGCACTGCAGGCCTCCCCCCTCCCTCTCCCACCCTCTCCCTCCCATTTTGCAAGCCCTTCCCCTACCATTAAAACCCTTTGCCCATTAGTAGCTAGCCTTCCCCCAACCTCATTATTAAATTTTCCAGAGACTCTCCCGATAGTTACTTACCTTACCTCTTTCCCCCAGGCGTTCTGAAATGCTGGCAGCACCATCAGTGATTGGCTGCCTCTCAGCCAATCATGGACACGGCTGCCGGCCCGCCCCCGGCGTGCTAGTGCTAGAGCCTTGCCTCAAGAGAAAAGCAGGTCCCTGCTAGAGATGGCCGGTTTGCGGATCCGAACCCACAGCGGATTTCCGAGATTGACGAATTTTGGATCTCACAGATTTTCTGGAATTCCGCTTTCCAAATCTCGAAATTTCGAAAATTCTAGAAATTTCGAATTTTCAAGGAATTTTCAAACATTTGGTAAAAATAATACAGGTCCCAGAGCTGTAAACGGCTCTGGGACCTGGGAAATGGTCTGGGGAACAGACAATCAGATTCTGATTGTAACCAATTCTCATAGTAACTAATTCTGATTGGATACAATCAGACTCTTTCAGAAATAATCTAATTGGCATACTAATTAGAGATGGACCAGATTGCGGATCCGAACCCAGTTTCATGGCGGATCTCTGAGATTGCAGAAACTTCAAATGATGTACAGGTGCTGCAAGCAGACCTAGATTATCAAAATGGGCAGCAGAATGGCAGATGAGATTCAACGTTGATAAGTGTAAGGTGATGCATTTGGGATTTAATAATCCCTGTGCCACCTACACCATAAATAACTCTGTGTTAAGTGAATCTGTAATGGAAAAGATTTGGGGGTTCTGGTAGATAACCTCTAGCCACGGCTAGAGCTAGCAAGATATTGTCTTGTATAAAGAGAGGAATAGATTCAAGAGAGAAAAATATTATTCTCCCTCTTTACAAGGCACTGGTAAGGCCTCATTTGGAATATGCTGTGCAGTTTTGGAATCATATATACAAAAGGGACATCTTGGAAATGGACGCAGCTCAGAGAAGGGCAACTAAATTAATAAGGGGAATGAAGGGCCTTAAATATGCAGGCAGATTGGACAAGTTAGGGCTGTTTACATTGGAGAAGCAACATATGATCACCTTATACAAATATATTAATGGCCCATACAATAAACTCTCTGGTGCATTGTTCACAAATAGGTCATATCAGAGGACTCGTGGACATCCTTTAAGGTTGGAAGAAAATAATTTTCATCTTTAGGTTAGGAAAAGTTTCTTTACAGTGAGAGCAATGAAACTGTGGAACTGTGTGTCTTCCAGCTGATGTGGTAATGGCAAGGTCACTGAATAGCTTTAAACGTGGCCTAGATACGTTTCTAAAACTAAAAACATTGAGAACTACTGGTATTAATACATATACTGTAGATTCTGGTTGATCCAGGGATAATTTCCGTTTGGAGTCAGGAAGAAATCCCCCCTTGTAGGTGGTTTTTTTGCCTTCCTCTGGATCAAATGGATCAACTTAGGAAGGAACTTCCGAACTTTTAATGATTATTGAATTTTCGATAGTTATCGAATCTAAGAATTGATGTTCCTCGACTTAAGCGCTCCATAACCTATACAGAAAATAGACTAAGGGGAGTGTTCACCTATTCCTTTCATTAGCGGAGCTCCATCTCAGCGGCCTTTCAGCACGGTGCCACAGTCCTTGAAAACATATACACTGCAAACAAGGGGCTTCAAGCTTTAGGGTTTTAAAATTTCACCTTTATAAGGGTATAAGTGCTGGAGTGAGACAACAGTGAAAATAAAACAATCATATCATATACTGTGCTGGTTACGAGATAGGTAGACTGTAAGGCTAGATTTAAACCTGCTAATTGAGTTTTTTTGACGTAGAGAGAGAGAGTAATAGAAAGCCACAAGAGAGAAAGGTCTAAGGCGAAAGGAGTACGAGTGAGGGGTCTGTACAGGAAATGGTTCTGTGATGATCGGGTGGGAACATATGGGGACACAAGGAGGAAATATAAGTAGGAGCAGCAGAACGAAGGGATTTAAATTTTAGGAGAAGGAATGCACTGTTTAACAGGGAGCCAGGTTGTTGTCCGGTACAGAGGAGATTTGGGATCCTGTTTATTAGAAAGCAAAACAATATGTGTAGCAGAGTTTGGTATGGACTGAAGGGTAGAGAGATGTATAGCGGGATACTAGTAAGTAGTAGGTTACTGTAGTCTAGGCGCGATAGGATGAGAGCATGCGGGTTTTCGCTATATTGCAAAGGAAAAAGTGTCAGGTTTTAGCAAAATAGTTAATGTGGTTAGAAAAGGAGAGAGAAGGGTCAATAATTACCCCTAGGAAACGAACGTTTGGACACATCGTGCGTCGAGGGTCGGGACCCGTGATCAAACGTGTGTACGAACCTTAAGAGGAACTAGAGAAGAGGTGTTATTAGGATAAGATAAGATATTGTCAGCCGCCGCTTACCTGCACGAAGTGTGTATGTGTTGTCCCTTCTGTTTTAGTTTGAATCAACCAAATCTATCCAGTGTTCTCCGTGTACCATTTCCTGCCTGTTTACCCGTTCACTGCCTGACTTGACCTCTAGCCTGTCCCCGACTGTTCTCTTGTCTCATCCTCCAGTGCTGTGCTTTGCTGTCTGACCTTCCATTCCTGACCTGCTACTCCGTCCCTGACTTCGCTCCTGCATTCTGATTTTGTACCTCACTGTTGTTCAGCTCTTGCTGGTTGTTCCAAGTCTGCCTAGTGCGCTCCTGGTTTTCTTGTGTATTCCTGGCCTCAGCTCAGATAACCCGCACCCTAAGTCCAGGGGGCAACTGATCCTGGGTAGGTGCTACAAGCCTCCCGGCAAGCAGGGGGTTGTCTATTGGTGAAATGGGTGGTGTTTAATCAGGGTATCTGGGCTGAAGGAATACACAGGAATCCGGAGTGTTCCCCATTATAATGGGCCTTACAAAACTTTTCCTTTGGAGGAAATTCAGGAACAGCTCTGCCTGTTGACAGGAGCCATCAATCAGTTGGTATAGAGGGTCTATGCCCAGGAGGGTCGCCAGTTGCCGCAAGATGGTGCTTGAGAAAGGACTCCTGTCCAAAACATGTAGAACATGTTTTAGTGTTAAATAAAATCTTGTTTCACACAGCTACAGTCCTGTGTTATTGCTACAACCAGGGGTGTCACTCTAAAGAGGAAACATGAGCAACTCAGGGCGGCACCCCTTCTTAATGTCAGAGAGGCGACGGGCAGAGCTCACTTTTTTTTTTAGAAAAGTGGCAGGCAGAGCAGAAGGAAAATAAACATAGCGCCTAGCAGTACATAGGGGCGGCATTCAAAAGTTTGGCTCAGGTGGCAAAAACCCCAAAGACACCCCTGGCTACAACACTTTACTACTTGTTTATGGCCACAAGCTCCAGTTTCCATTCCAACCATGGAGCCTAAGGTCCCAATGGCAAAAAAGTTCAATGGTGAGAGACAAAAATGTGCTAGTTTTATGAATTCATATAAATTGTATTTTCAGCTCTGACCAAACTCTTCTAGGTCTGAGGCCTAGGTCTCATTATATCCCTGCTTCAGGGGGATTCCCAAACGTGGGCCTTGGGGCTACCGCCAGAAAGCCCCGCCGTGTTTTCTGTTAATGAATGGCTTCTAACAGCTGAGGCAAGGTTGAGGGCTCTCCATCAAAGCAGACGGTCTAGGCAGAGGAGTATACCTCTAATTTCCGCGGTGAGTACTAAATGGAATGACCCTGCTCTTAACAATCAGTTTAAGGTTGGTCTTTCAAGTCAAGGATGCCTTGGATAACTTTTCCTCTCCTGAGTCTCTGGACAAGACGATTGAGCTCACCATCAAGGTTGACTAGAGAATTTGGCAATGCCGGTAGGAGAAAACCAAAGACTCCTACTGAGAGCAGTCATCGGACTGGCTGTCGCACGGCAAACTATAACACCAAGGTGTCGTGGACCATAAAGAGGTTCAAGCCTTTACTGTACATATCAATGCTGTAGACAGAAACTTTAGATTCCCACT
Source organism: Hymenochirus boettgeri (assembly GCA_019447015.1). NCBI lineage: Eukaryota > Metazoa > Chordata > Amphibia > Anura > Pipidae > Hymenochirus > Hymenochirus boettgeri. The sequence goes on along the minus strand of CM033475.1, from coordinate 121,065,228 downwards.
ACACTATCTCTTTGGGAGAAATAATCAGTTATTTTGGCCTTTAAGTATCACCTATATGCTGATGATACCCAAATTTACTTGTCCCACCCCCGCACTAACCCCTGAAGTTGAATCTCTTATCTCTAAATGTCTGCTCTCTATTTCCTCCTGGATGGCTCACTGCCACCTTAAACTCAACCTATCTAAAATGAATCACGCCCCCCCATACTAGGACCTAGTCCACCCTTGTCCATCTCTATTGATGATATGGTTGTTAACCCAGTTGAATCTGCACGCTGCCTTGGAGTAATCTTTGACTCCTCTCTTTCCTTCCACCATCACATTAACAATGTTGCTAGGATGTGTCATTCTCTCCTTTGCAATATTGCGAAGATCTGCCCTTTCCTCTCTCGCTCTACTACTAAAATGCTCATGCATGCCCTTATAATTTCCTGTCTTGAGTACTGTAATATTGTGCTACTTGGTCTCCTTGTCTGTCATCTCTCTCCTCTCCAGTCTATCTTAAACTTGGCAGCTTGGGTCATCTCACTCTCCTCCAAAAGGGAATCCACAACCCTGATACTGCACTCCATAGGGTGGATTCCCATGAAAGAAAGAATCAAATTCAATACCCTTATTTTAACCTTTAAATCCCTTCTCTTTACTGCGCCTTGTGTTCCTGGACGTGCCTTGAACTCCTTGCAAGGCAATCTTCTCTACAAACCCCTTACAAACACTGCTTCCTTCCATCTTAAACATTTCTCTCTTGCTGCTCCCTACCTTTGGAACTCTCTCCCTCTCTCACTTCGCCAGGTGACATCCTTTAGCTCTTTTAAATCTAAACTGTTATCCTACATTTCTGAAAAAAAGCACTATTTATGATTGTTAGCTGTCTGAGCACTTTGTATCCCTTCCCCCACTTGTATCTGTATGTTGTCTCTATATATATTGTTAACCTTTGAAACTTTATTTATGTAAATGTAATTTATCTGTATAATGGCTTGCAATTATCCCCCTGTTTGTATACGCTTTATTTTATAATGTACAGCGATGCTTACCCAAGTGGAACTATATAAATAAAATTATACAATACACAGGAAAAGGTAAAAAAAAACAAAACACACTGGCTTTCTTGAACTGCTTGTTAGAAGTCAGGGAGAATGGCAAACAGGAAGGAGAAGTTTAAAGGACAACTCCACCCTCATAAGAACATCTTTTAGAAAGAATGGCCTCTTTATATATATATATATATATATATATATATATATATATATAATATATATGTTGCATGAATTCATTACTGTATTCCTGCTATGCTTCTGGATGCCTCATGGAAACTGAGCAATTTAGAAACCTGTACTGAGCAGGTACTGAGCCTGGGCATGCTCAGAAGAGGCAGACAGGGGATTAACATTCAGTCATTGGCTGTGATGTCAACTGTCAAATCCATAACTGACAGTTGCTAACTGGAAGAACCTGGAAGCAGAAACAGGAAACAGGACATTGTGCAGGATTTCAGGTTAGACTTATATATTTCACATTTCAAACTATTACCGTTTAGGGGTTTGGGAGTGATTTACCTGTATGTAAGTTTTCATTAAGTTTTCATTTAACTCAACCCACACAGACCAGTACTTGATGTGTCATTACTCAGCTTCTGAGCACAGAACTTTCCCAAAAGTAAAGAGACTAAGGCTTATCTTAGAAAAGGCCTTAAAACTTGCAGATATCTGGACTGGGCCTTTGTCAAAACTAGAAGAAGGAAATAAAATAACACCAATACCACTAGTAAGGGCAAGAACATGGTCATACCATCATCCCATATTTAGGCAAAAAAATAAAGAAACACCTTATTTCTGTTTGCATGAAACCAAGCAACACACTGAGGCAGCAACAGGTCCAAGTCCAAATGGCCCAATAGGAAAACACAAGAAGATCAAACATGCAGTGCTGTAAAGAGTGCTCTGATTTGTAAGTTGGGGAGGCTCAACAGCAGCTGCAGCAACATATGGCCCAGTTAATTCCTTGGGCCAGGACTCAGCTGTGTACCTGCATCAAGGAATAAAAAATGAACTATTCCATTTTTGCATTAACTGAAGAACGGAAGGTAAAGGATCTATGCCTTACCTCACTTTCTTCAATTAATCTAACAGGAGCCAGGAACAAAGCATTTCATTATCCCATATTTAGGAAGAATTGTAAGAGACACATTATAGACGTCTGCTTGAAACCCAGTGATATACTGAGGCAGCAATGGGAAAAGCTACTGTGAATTTATGCTTCAAGAGGCTATGTTGCAGCTGTTCAAGGAATTCGATCCAAACATGAAAAAATTAGTCATGCATGGCCATTTGTTAGATGAATAATATGTAAGGTTACAGGTAGTGATGAGTCTCAGTTTTTAAAGGTTATCTCCAACCCCAAAATTATTTTTTTGCTTGAGTGTAGGGCACCCCAGCCCACCCCCAACCACCAAAAAAACAGAAGTTGACTTAACATATTTCGTTCACTCGGCTTTCAGCTCTATTGATGCTCCGTTCCCAGAAGTAGCAATGGGGGCCAGATTGGCAGCCACATCTGTGATTGGCTGAGAGGTGGGCTCCCCTGTGCATACCATAGTCCTCCAAGAGGACTATGAGAATGGCTTGGGTGAGGAGCACTTCCTCTAATAGCTACAAGTTTCCTACCACAGCGGTTTTTATACATCTCTTGCAATATTGGCAATTCGCAACCTATAATACTCTGGGCTGTTCTAATAATTCTTTGCAAGATTTTTCTCTCTGCCACAGTACAACTATTGTACCATGCTAACAAACAGTAAGTCATAATACTCTCTACCACACATCTGTAGAAATCAAGAGATCAAGTCTACTTAACTTTCGCAGAAAATAAAAACGTTGTTGGACAAAAATATTTTCCTCCCATAGAAGCTTTTCTGTTAAGACAGCCACTAAAAATGTAAAACTAGTAACCCTCTCTACCTCCTTTAGATTTATAAATAATGGACAGTGAGAGGTCCTCTTCTCTCATCTAAAATCTCTGATCATTTCTTTTGTTTTACCAATATTGAATAGAGATGCGATCCGGGTCCGACTCAGACTGGGGTCCACCAAGAAACCCCTCAATTCCGAAATCCGAATGATCCATCCAAATCTGGATTTCTATGATGATCGAATGTTCGAGGGTTATCAAAAATAGCCTTGAACGTTTGATAAACTTGAAAGTAGTCTCCAATCGTATTTTCGAGTATTATCGAACGTTCAAGGCTTTTTTCCGATAATTCTCGAAAATATCCTCAAACATTCGATAAAAAATGAAAATTCATTCTGATTTTCCCGAGATCCAGGAATCCGAAAATGGAACAAAACTGGTTTCAGCCATCTCTAATATTGAAAACTAAATTATTTTGATAACCCCACCTAACTAAACTCTCCACTTCCGCCCGATAAGCCCTCTCATCATTATTTTTTTTGTATATTCTCTTTTTATTGACTTTTATGAAAAATAAAAAGTTTTACAAACAAATATTTCTTGTCTTGTTTCAGTATGTAATTCAGCTTATCATTAACAAATTATAGACAAGTAAATGTGGTGCAAGGGGGGAGGGAATGTGGGTTGTGGGGGGAGGTAGGGGATGTAGGCCAAGTTTGAGCCTTACATTTTTTGAAACAACATGTCTGAATTCTAGTAATATTATAATTAGGAGTTATTTGCAATTTCTTTGGTATTTGGGTTTATGTCTATGGATTTATCTCATGTTATTAATCGGTTCTTGTAAGATTCGGTTTCCATAAAAATTATCCATCCACTCCAAACTTTATAAAGCTTTGGTTTCTGGTTTTTTTTGGGATAGGGTGAGTTCTTCCATTCACTTTATGTGGTTAAGTTCTGTAACCCAGGCCTTATTGTGTAGGCATGTGGTTGTTTTCCAGTAGCGTGGTAGAGTCATTCTTCCTGCTAGAAAATGTCATAGTATGTCCTTTTTTTGTTGATCTTGAGGTCCTTGCAGTATTGAAAGTAGAGTGGCATGAGCAGATAGTAATATTTGTTGGGCGGAGATTTGATTATATGTTTGGATTATGGCATTCCAGAAAGATTGGATGAAGGTGCAACTGTACCAGATGTGTCATAGTTCCTTTTTCTTGTCCTTATCTCCAGCATTTGTTTGAGACATTGGGAAATATTTTATGGAGGCCGTCAGGACACCTGTACTATCGAGTCAGGATCTTGAAGTTTTTTTCCTGTGCTTTACAGGCTATTGAGAGTTTGTGTGATAATGCAAAACAGGAGTCCCATTGGTAACATGTGAACTTTGTTTGTAATTCCATTTCCCATTTTTTACAGGACTGTAGATCTGTGACTTGTTGTGATGATAAGATGTTATATATCTTTGATATTGTGTGGGAAGGAGGGGTGTTAAGTTTGAATAATTTGTCGAAGTTTGTTAGATCATAAGACCATGCTGGGTCCTTTATCAGGGATTGTAGAAAGTGTAGAGATGTAGAGATAGATTAAAGGGCAACTATAGTGTCCAAATTCAAACTTTTAAAAACCTCATACTATTAAACTATAATTCATCCCATCCCCCAACATGCATTTCTCTTTGCAATCTGTCCACCTGTTTTGTAGATATTTGATTTATGAGTTTTTAAGATTCAGAGGGAGGAACTGTCAATCAAAGTGAATGGCATGTATAGTCACGCCCTCCTACTGCTGTGAATGACCATATCCATGGTCCTCCCTATGAAGTAAGTTGCCATGGGCCATATTTGTAAAGGCGTGGTACAGTTTTTTTAGCAATACTGTGTCTTTAACGGTCGGTAAAAAACGATTGTTAATTTACGGTCAGCTAAACGATCATTAAATTATGTTATCGTAGATTTACGGTCCCCATAGAATACCATTGCGGTAGTTTACTACCGCACTGTATTCTACAACGAACATTTGTTGATTAACGAATGTTCGGTCGTAAATGTACAATCGCGGTCATAAATGTATGACCGTGATCGTACATTAACTAACCCGCGGTATCGCTAAAAAGCAATACCACAGGTATTAACAGTACAGACGCTGCCACTATGTGCAAGAGTAAGCAGGACACGCGTGTACTGGCAGATCAAGGAGAAAGTTCTCTCTACCAGTCCCACATTATAATTATTAATAAAGTCCATTAATCTTCCAGTTATACCCTGGAAACTTCTAGAAACTCAGAAATCAAAGAAAAAACTGTTTATCCCATCTCTCCCCACACACATGTAAAAGCCATAAATGAAGACTACATGGTAACAAACCTTCAGGGAGGTTCAATAAAAGTTCTTATCATTTAAAATGGTGCTAATTTTGCCCCAACCAATCAGATTTTATTTAACATTTGTAAGGTAACATCTGATTGGCACCATTTTAAACGATAGGAACTTTTATTGAATAACCCTGCTTGTATTACACAGAGCCTGACAGACAGATAATGTAATTAGCAGGGCTGCATTATTGTAAATTTATTGCATTTTATACTGTGATTATTCTGACTCAGACTGGTTATATGTATTTACCTGATTAACCTGTTGTTCTCTATAAGTTTTCAAAATACAACTCCAACCATTCCCTGACTGCCCTCTGCTATTAGAGAGTGTCTTTAGTGGAAATGGTGGTAGATGTATTTCAACTACTTTTATTTTGTTGAAAGCCAGTGAATTTGCTCAGGCTGAGAAATACTTAGGGGCCATATTGAAAAGGAACGGATGTTAGCGCAAAAAAATTACGCGGCACATCGCGGCCGCGAAAATAGCGCTACGCTGTATTTATAACGGCGAGCGCATTCCCGCGATACCTATCGCGGCGCGAGTGCTGCGGTAATTTTAAGCCCTTGCGGCGATACTGTATAGTATCGCCGCGAAGGGACTTAAAATCCCTTCCCGACGCCGCTCCTACCCCGCCCACACCCCCCGCGGCGGCAGCGGCGACCACCCGCCGCCGGCCACATCCCAGCAGCCCCTCCCAACCCGTTCCCGTTCGCGGCAATCTGGAACGGGGGCTAGGAGGGCTGCCGGGAAGGGGCCGCAGCAAGTGGTCGCGACCACGCCGCGCACCCCTCCCCGGAACCCCTCCAAGCCCCCGCCGGCCGTCCTGGGGAGGGGAAGGGAGGGAGCCGCTGGGGGGTGGAGGCTCCCTCCAGCGGGGCCCTGAGAAGGCCTTTTGGGCGAGGGGGTCCCGCAGCTCGAACCGGGACCCCCCCTCCCGGCCCTTACAAGGGCCCTTGCGGCACTGACAAGTGCCTTTGGGGGGGTCCCGCAGCTGAAACCGGGAACCCCAGTGCGGCTCTTAAAAGAGCCCTGGGCGACGTCTTCTTTCTTCCAGTCCCGGCGACACCAGCTCGCCAGGCGCGACCCCCGAGAGGTACCCTGCGGCCGCCAGGGGTACCCCCGGCGGGCGCCGGCGACCTCAACGAGGCCGATGTTGCCGGCGTCTTGATCCGACGCGACGGCTCGGGCTGGCGACACCAACCCACTCAGGTCGCGATGCCAGGCAGAATCACTGCGGCCGCCAGTGAGCCCGCTGGCACCGCCGGCCTCAGCGGAGCCGATGTTGCCAGCCGCTTCTTTCTTCTTTCTTCAGCCATCTACTGCGATGGCATCTGAGTTCCGCGGCGGGGGACGGAAAGCTCCTCTTTATATAGGTTTGCAGAAATCCATAATCCGTTTCTGATTGGTCAATTTTTAATACTTGCTTTACATTAACCAATCAGATTTCTGGAAATCCACACCCCCCGCCCACACGCCGCGGGGGGTGTGGGCGGGGTGGGCGTGTCTCCCGGGGCGGGTGCGACCACCCGCCGCGGGTTGCCTGCCCATCCCCGCCGCGGGAGGTTAGTATCGGCTGACTTCGCCTCCTTCAAGGTGGCGAAGTAAAACAGTCGATACTAGCCGAGCGAAACCAGTACCGCCGCTTTATAAATAGAAGCGGCGGTAACAGGTAAGTATCGGCGCGAAAGGTTAACGCTTCGTTAACTTTTCGCGGCCGTTTTCGGGCCTTTATAAATCGCGGTAAACGCGATTTATGCGTTAATGGCCGCGAAAATGCCGCGAAAAGTTAACGAACCTTTATAAATATGCCCCTTAGACTTCAAACTTGGAAACTAAATTCTGAAATAACTATATGAAATCTTTTTATGCCCCAAGCAACAAAAAAATTAGATGTAGCAAAAGAGAGAGCCCCCACACTGCAACTACCAGGAACCAAAGCTAGCGCATTTATAAAGCCCAGTTGGGCACCAAACATCTGACAGTTGCTATGCTTGCAGCACAAACTAGCAGCTCTCTACTAAAACAGAACTAGGACAGCTGAAGGCCTCTGGCTGTTTTATACTGTCTCCTTGGCACACCCCAACATATGAATGGTCAATAATACAAGAGACAATCCGATTTAAGATTTGATCTTGACCAATCAGATTTTGGGGGTGTGTTTATGAGTCAATATAAAACTTCATGAAATCCTCAGAGGAGCTCAGTTTCTTATCAGCAGTCAAACTAGCAGGTCTTGCTTTTGTATTTAGGTTAGTGGCTGGCTGTTTAGTTGAACTGCAGAAATGAAAAATCTTTGGCTCCTAGATTTATTACCTATGGTGTCATTATGTAGCAGTCCATAAACAGCACATACATGTTGATATAACAGATAAATTAGTAAAATAGATTTTTGTTTGCAGGACCTGAATTTTTGTTTGCAGAACAGATTTGTGAGCAAGCCTAATACATATGTAGTTGCACTACTAGTTCCAACATGACAAGTACTTTCAAAGGGCAGTTAGGGGTTGTACATTGAAATCATCAGCAAGGCTGTCAGAATCACTGCAGTATAAATACAATCAGGTTGCAATTAACGCAGCCCTGTTACTTACATTAATAAGTATTATTATCAGTGTCCCCAATTATGAGATGATCTGATAACTAAATATATATCCACTAACAATTTATTGCTCTGTTGCCAGGGGTGTCCAACCTGAGGCCCTCCAGATGTTGGAAAACTACAACTCCCAGTATTCCTTGGGTTCTTCTGCAATGGAGGAATGCTGGGAGTTGTAGTTTTCAAAAATCTGGAGGGCTGCAGGTTGGAAATGCCTGGCCCAGAGCCTTGCATAGTCAGGAAAAACCAACTTCGATACCTCATTATGTAATGTAACATAGTAACTCTTTAGTTGCCGCCATTCCCATGGCAGGATGCACATAAGTAAAAAGACCTTTCAAATGCTTCAACATAAATCAAAGTTTATTGCAAACACTTTCTTTACATTATTTAAGATAACCGGTATAAAAGGACATCCATACTGAAACAATAGTTATCTCTAAATATCCAATCTGAACTATCTTCTGCTAGGTGCATTTTTGCTATAACTGGAATGGACACAGTGCTCATGCAAATCATGTAAAATGCATGATGGGAAATTCCCTCTTCCAATGCTGCCTCTTAGTGATTACTGAGTATGCTTGCCCTTATAGAGAGTCTGACCAGATGGAAGGAGGTTTCGGTTAAGATTAGGAGGAAAGATACTGAGCCTGAGCAAATCACTTACTGTATTGTAGGAATGCAGCGACACACAAACCTCAGAGTATGTGCTACTTACATGTATTAATTTATAGATTAAGATGAGGCAAAGTAAATTTTTCACTATAGTTAGAGTCCATAATTTGAGCTAGAGATTTATTTATTTATTATCCATACTTTCTTGGATTGTGGGGGTTTCCGACATTGCCCATTTAAGAAATTTGATTTGAGGGAATTCTGGATTGTGACATATGGGAGTTTGTAATCCTGGACGGCTGGTAAGGTGGTATTTTTTGTAAAGTGCATCCCATTTTTTCAGAATTGAAGGTATGAAGAAACTTGTTGAGATGCTGTGTTGTCTGTTATTGCTCTTTATCCAGGGAAGAATATGCAAATATGGGAGTTTGTGTATTCCATCTCATCCAATATTTTTGTATGTAGATTGTGTTTCCAGTCCAGAATGTGGGTGAGAAGGGTTGCCAGATGGTATAGTTGAGTGTCTGGGAGTTCTGAGTTTTTGTTGCGGGTTATTGTTGAGTATTTTACTCTGTGGGAGGTTCCTGCCCATATGAATTTTAACATAATTTGTCTTGTTGACTCCAGAAAATGTTTGGGTGGGAGAATTGGGGTGGTTTGGAAGATGTTTGGAAGGACATCCATGCGTATGATATTGATTTTTGCGAACCACGAGTAGGATTTGGCCCGTAAGGCACACAGGTCGGAGGACAATCGCTCCATAAGTGGTTTATAATTTAGTGCGTATAAGTTTGATAGGTCTCTCGGGATCTTAGTCCCTAGATATGTGATGTGTGAAGGTTGCCATTTAAAGGGGAAATTGGATTGGTAAAGGGTCTGGTTCCCAGTCGGGAGGGATATATTAAGACATTCTGATTTTTGGAAGTTCACTTTAAAGTTGCTTAATTTGCCATATGTGTTTAGTTTGTGGATGATTGACGGAAGTGAGATGTGTGGATTTGTGATGTACAATAAGATATCATCAGCATATGCCGATAGATTATGTTTACGTGTGTTAATGGATATTCCTCCTGTGTCTGGGTTGGATCGTAGGGCGTTTAGTAGATATTCCATGGTAAGTATGTATAAAAGTGGGCATCACTGCCTGGTTTTATTTTGGATGTGGCAGGGGGCAGAGAAGGATCCGTTAATTTTGATTCTTTTTGATATAATATTAGGATTTTTTTGATACATGTGGGTCCTTGTGTAAAAGTACTTTTAGGAAACATCCAATTAACTCTATCGAATGCCTTCTCCGCATCCAGCAAAAGAAGACATAGTGGCATTTTCTTTATAGTTGAATGTGAGATGATAGATGTTAGAATAAATATCCTGCACTAGTCTCGCCGGACCCTGATGCCTGTCTTAGACCACTAAGAGACCTTTTTACAGCGCCGGGAGAAAGGATTACACAACACGTTCGGTGCAGTAAAACCCAGTTTCTTAGTTTATTCATTTCGTACATTGGAATATATCAAACCAAAAAAAGGGCTTTGCCAGAGAAAGGGGCATTGCCAGACTTTGTGTCTGCAGATGACGTAATAAAACCTTGGAATGTGAAGATAGAGTCAGGTTGACACACAATGTAGGAGGCAAAAGACCTTGAGCTCAGAACATTTGGAAACAAAACATCTGCAATAACACGACAACAATATAAGACAAAATGGAGGCTAAGTGATTATAGAGAATATATAAAAACCTAACAATAGATATTGTCTTGATTGTGTTGTTTCTGGCTTCCCGACCATGGACGAATCCCACTTGTTCCATGTTAATCCATTGGGGTATATGTTCTTTTAGTCTACAGGCTATAAGGGATGCATACAGTTTTATATCTATGTTTATAAGGGATATTGGGCAATAGCTGCCAAATTGGGTTGGGTCCATACCAGGTTTAGGGATAACAGTTTTGTATGTTTCTAAGGCTTGTGGGGGGAAAGGGTGAGTTAAGAGTTACTGAGTTGAAAGAATTTAGAAGGTAGGATTCTATTTCTGGGTAAAATAGTTTATAGAATTTTGTGGTAAAGCCATCAGGCCCTGGAATTTTCCCTGATTTCTGAGATTTTATGACTAGTTGTAGTTCTTTATTTGTGAATGGTGCATCTAGAGTGTCTCTGTATGGGGGTAATGCTGGTGTTTTGTACATATTCGCTAATATTGTCGGGGGTAGCTTGTGGGTCAGGGTAAATATTTTATAGTTTGGTATAGAAGGTGTAGAATGGTTCGGCTATGTCCTCAGTCCTGTGCACCATCTCGTCTTGTGCTGTTTGTATCTTACAAATATAAGACAATGTATACTTGCATTTTAGGGATTGCATTCTCCAAATTTGTAAATTGTAAGATTTTTATAGTCTTGGAGTATGTTCGAGCTTAGATCAAGTGTGTGGAGTAGGTCCTGTCTAGCCTTGAGTAAATCTTTGTATGTTGCTTTATCTTGTAATTGTTTGTGGGTGGTTTCTAGTGTGTGTATAGTGTTTTGATGTGTTGTTGTTGGGATAATTTGGTTTTTGAGCAAAATTCTATTAGGAGGCTACGGAGGACACACTGAGTTTGCCACTTGATGGTAGGGGTTGTGTCATCATTAGTATGTGTTTTCGTGAATTCTTTTTCTGTTTTTTTGACGAGTTCTGTGCATTCTTTCATATCAAGTAGATTATTATTTGGCCTCCATGACCAGGTTTTATCTTTTATGGATGGGATGGTCAATTTGAGAAATAGGAGGGCATGGTCTGACCATAGGAACAGGCCGTATTTGCATGCGGGATGCCAAGAGAGTAATTGATGTGGAATGAAGAGTAAATCAATTCTTCTGTAAGAGTTATGTACTGGAGAGTAAAAAGAAAAGTCTTTTTTATCGGGATGTAAAGTGCGCCAGACATCTACTAGTTGGAATGTGGGAAGTTCCTGTTTTAATCTATTTAATTGTCTGTGTGAGGTGAATGTGTGACTGGATGTGGTGTCTAAGAGAGGGTTAAAGGGGAAGTTGAAATCTGCTCCAAGGATGGTCTTACCTTCTTTGAATGTTTAACGTTTTTAAAGGTTGAACAGTTCTAACAACTGTGCTGTAAATTTAGAAGGATAAGCCTTGTTTAGGCAGGACAGAGAAAAAAGGAAAGGGGGAGGGGTATGTGTTTATGTTAAAAAATAATTGAATCCAAATTTAAAAGAAGAGATAACTGGCGATATGGATGATAAAGTGGAGGCAATATGGGTTGAATTAGGCAACAGGAAAGGGGGTAATGTCATTGTTGGTGTCTGCTATAAGCCACCAAATGCTAGCAGAGAGGAAGTGAGTCAGCTTCATATGCAGTTGGCAAGGGCTGCAAGTTTGGAGAGTGTGCTCATTATGGGGGACTTTAATTACCCTGACATTGATTGGTGGAGTGGAACTGCCAACACAGAAAAAGGCTACAAGTTCCTGAATTTGCTGCAGGATAATTTTCTCACACACGTGGTTGAAGTTTTTAAAAGCAGAAGTTAGGGCACTAGTATAATGTATATATAACAATGAATAGTGTAGTTAGGTGCTCTACAGGTCAGAATAAGAAACAACCAGTTTAAAAAGCAAGAAAAGGAAAACCTGTGGCACTCAGTAGGTAGTATGATATAAAAACCCTTTATTTGAAACTTTAGCATGAGCATATAAAGGATAAAAACATTTAAAATCATATCAAAAATCCAGACATGGTCTAAGTCCCCAGATGGTATAAATATACAAGTACAGCAGTACAAAGTGACAAGAAAATACCTATAATGCTATACACATAAATATCAATAGAAAAGTCACAGTCTATATAGTCAGAGTATGAATGCAATAGTAAATGTGTAAGTATATATCACAATCAATAAACACAGGTAAAATGCAATGTTAAAAGGCTATCTGAGTCAATAGAGTGAGGGGAAAGCAAGGTGGTGCTGCCTATATATATACTTCAACAGGTGGTTGAAGTTGCTACTAGAAAAGGAGCTCTGTTGGATCTGGTAATATCTAACATTGTGGAACGCATTATAGATATAAAGGTAACTGGAGGCTTAGGGAATAGTGACCAAATGTCGTTTGGAGTATGTTATTAAAAGGAAAAGTGTGCTGGGTTAACAAAGACTTAATTTCTGGAAAGCAAATTTTCCCAGGTTAAAAGTAGCTCTTCAGAATGTCAATTGGGATAAGGTATTATGTAAAGGTACTGAACAGAAGTGGACTGTGTTTAAGGGGATTTTAAGCCATTTCACTTCTAAATTTACACCCTTGGGAAATAAATGTAAAAAAAATAAAGAGGCAAATGGAAATGAAGAAAAAGGCATTTAAAACCTTTAAGTCAGAGGGAACGGAAAGGGCCTTTAGGGATTATAAAAACTGTAACAAGGAGTGTAAGAAGGCTATCAAACTAGCTAAAATTAATAATGAAGTTAGGATAGCTGAACAAAGCATCACTAAGCCTAAAACATTTTTTAAGTATATTAATAGTAAGAAGATGAGGACTGAGAATGTGGCACCATTAATTAATGGGGAATAAGTTAGTTACGGAGGATGGCAATAAAGCAAATGTCTTGAATGTTTTTTTCCCTCTGTATACACTATAGAAGATCCAAGTACAGATATCATAGAGTATAGTAGCAATAATGGTATAAAATATTCTAGTGCACTTTGGTTAACCGAGGATATGGTAGAGAAAGAACTAAATAAGGCTAATATTAATAAATCTCCTGGACCGGATAAAATACATCCTTGTGTATTTAGGGAGTTAAGTTTAGTTTTATCAAGGCCATTGTTTCTTAATTTTGCAGATTCCCTCATGTCCGGTGGTGTGCCTCTGGATTGGGAAAAGGCTGATGTTATTCCAATATTCAAAAAGGGTAGTCGTTCACAGCTGGGTAATTACAGGCCTGTAAGTTTAACTTCAGTGGTGGGGAAGATACTGGAAAGTTTAATAAGGGAACATATTCTAGAGTATGTTTCAAGGACTAACATTATAAGTAGAAACCAGCATGGATTTAGGAGGAATAGATCTTGTCTAACTAACTTGCTTTGCTTTTATGAGGAAGTAAGTAGAAATTTAGACTCTGGCATAGCAGTAGATGTAATATACTTGGATTTTGCAAAATCCAGTCCCCCATAGGCAACTAATGAATAAGCTAAGGTCTGTTGGTCTGGGGAAGTGTATTTGTACATGGATAGAAAATTGGTTAATGAATAGGATGCAGAGAGCATTTGTTAATGTGGCTTCATCATTATGAACTAAAGTGCTAAGTGGAGTGACACAGGGTTCTGTGTTTGGGCCGATTCTATTTAATCTGTTTATTAATGATTTGGAAGTGGGTATTGTCAGCAAAGTTTCTGTGTTTGCTGACGACACAAAACTTTGTCGACCATTAAAAAAATCAGAGGATGTGCGATCGTTGCAGGGAGATCTAGATAGATTGTCACATTGGGCGACTAATATATAAGCTAAGGTCTGTTGGTCTGGGGAGTCACATTTGTACATGGATAGAAAATTGGTTAATGAATAGGATACAGAGAGTAGTTAATCGGGCTTCATCATTATGCACTAAAGTGCTAAGTGCTCACCCGATACAGGGTTCTGTGTTGGGGCCGCTTCTATTTAATCTATTTATTAATGATTTGGAAGTGGGTATTGTCAGCAAGGTTTCTGTGTTTGCTGATGACACAAAACTTTTTCGACCATTAAAAACTTCAGAGCATGTGCAATCGTTGCAGGGGGATCTAGATCACATTGGGCTGCTAAGTGGCAGATGAGATTCAATGTTGAGAAATGGAAGGTAATGCATTTTGGGCTTAAAAATCCTTGTGCTGCTTATACTATAAATGGCTCTGTGTTAAATGAATCCCTGTTGGAAAGGGATCTTGGACTTTTGGTGAATAACAAACTTAAAGGAAGCAAGCAGTGCCAGGCGGCAACAGCCAGAGCCAGCATGGTATTGTCTTGTATAAAGAGAGGTATGGATTCAAAGGAGGAAAATGTTATTCTCCCTCTTTACAAAGCATTGGTAAGGCCTCGTTTGGAATATGCTGTGCAGTTTTGGAATCCTGTGTACAAAAGGACATCTTTGAAATGGAAAGGGTTCAGAGAAGGGGAACTAAATTAATAAGGGGATTGGGGAACTGTCCATAAAGCTATGGAACTGTCTTCCAGTGGTGGTGGTTTGGTGGGTTTTTTGCCTTCCTCTGGATCAACAGTTAGGCAGGAAATGAGGATATTGCTAGATGGGTTGGACTTAATGGACGTATGTCTTTATTCAACCTCACGTACTATACTATACTATGTTTGGCATGTTTGAATCTGGTTTGAGTTTGGTAGATATATATTTGCTATTGTAAAGATTTGTCCATCAGTTATATGATCTATATATTGGATTGGGAGGGTATTATGTGTTGTGATGGCTATTTCCTTTGACTTGGATTCTGGATTGTTACTATAGTACCAATTTGAGTAGTGTTTATGCCTGATAAGTGGTGCAGAATCGGTTCGGTAGTGAGTTTCTTGGAGTAGAATGATATGTTCTTTCTCGACGTGCATCATTTGCAGGATTCGCGATCTTTTGTTGTGGGTTATTTAACCCTTTGACGCTAACTGTGCAGATCCTTAGCCGCGCTCCCATTTATACATAATAAACATTGAATACCAAGTGATAAAGCTCAAACCTGGCCTAAGGGGGGGAAAAGAAAGGGGGTGTTGATTGGGGAGGGAGGGTGAATAGGGAGGAAAATATACATATAGATGCATTGTTATCATGAAGCATGTAAACAGTATAAAACATTTTAACCCTTTCCCTGCCACAGATCGTATATTCACGATCTGTGCAGAGAATGCTTTAACTGCCACAGATCGTGAATATACGATCTGTGGCTTCCCCTTTAAAAACGGAAAAACACCGCGCGCTAGGGCCGACCCGGGGGCAGCATTCAGCTGCCCCCCTATCCCCCTCGACCCCCCCTCGGTTGTGTCCAAATCCGAGGGGGGAATCGGGAGTTATCATACCTTTTCTGCCGTGACCGTACAGGAGCTTCTGGTCCCACGTGGATGAAGAGGAGGAAGCGGAAAGGGAGACCCCGGTGACGTCACGGAGCTTCCTCCTTCACCGGGGTCTCCCTTGAAGTGGTAGGAGACTGCCCCTGGTGGTCTAGTTGAGGTACTGCAGCTTGATCTCCATAGATCATGCTGCAGTACCTAAGTATAGTAAAAGCTGTCAAGCTGCCAGCTTTTACTATACATTTGTGAATGGAACTCAAAGTTCCATTCACAAATAGGATTTTTTCTAAGTCTTTGCTACTTAGCGAAGACTTAGAAAAAAAATGGGGACAGAGATCAAAATTTGGTGATCACTTCTGATCACCAAATTATTGATCTTTGCCAATGAATGAAAAATCACTTCCTGGAAAATGATTTCCGGGAAGTGATTTTTCCGATCGGATTTCGAATTGGAAAACGGGCATTTATGCCCGTATTCCAAGTTCGGTATCATTCCCTAAGATGATCTGATGATTATCTTTGGGAATGATCGGGGAAAAAAGGGGAAATACACACAAAAAAATTCTTAAAGTGATACACACACCCTTTTTTTTTTTTTACCCTAAAACTATAAATTAGAAAAAAAAGTTGCCTTCTCCAAGCTCCCCAATGTCCCCAGTGATATCGGTAAAGTAAACGCGGATACTTATTTGTTCGATTTCAAGGGAAACTAAGCCTATATTTTATAAGGAAATTTTGCAGAGGTACCAAATAAAGACCGTATTGAATTTTTAGGATCAGTAAAGTGTGCAAAAACGTGTGTGACTCTCCATACTAACCGACTTCACTAAAATACCACTAAAAGGGGGAGAGTGTGTGTGTGGGGGGTGGGTTGTGGCGTTTTTAAAAAATTTTCTTGTAACTGCACTTCTAAATGCGTCCCATTTGAGCTAGTTGGTGGCCTCGTCTCTGTTTGCACCCACGCAAATGGCACACCGTTTGATTCAGGACATGTGGGAGATTGCTATTTAGTGGGTTTTTTTGCTTGTCAAGTGGGTTTAGGTAGGATTTCAACCCTTGAATCATCTCATTTTATTTTTCACAAAATCTCGTAAAAACACCGAGTTCTTTGGATCGCTGGGTCTGGAATTCTTCATGCATGTATGAAAGCATGGCACCGTAGCGTAGCTGAAGGTGTGTAGATTCCAAAAATATATAGTTTGTGGAGGGAATTTCCATGTTTCGGGACTGTTTCCTTAGAAAAAGTGTAGGCTGTTCAAATTACAGAGCACTTTGATTTTTTCTTGTAATTGCATTTGTGCATGCGTCCCATTTGAGCTAGTTGGTGGCCACGTCTCTGTGTGCATCCACGCATATGGCATACCGTTTGATTCAGAACATGTGGGAGATTGATATTTAGTGGGGGGGTTTATTTGCGGGGGGCATTTCAAAGTTTTGGGGCTGTTTGAAATTACAGAGCACTTTGATATTTTTCTTGTAATTACACTGGTGCATGCGTCCCATTTGAGCTAGTTGGTGGCCACGTCCCTGTGTGCATCCACGCATATGGCATACCGTTTGATTCAGGGCATTTGGAAGATTGATAATTGACAAGTTTTTTTTACATGACATGGAAATTTGCCATGATTTTTAACTTTGAATTGTATTTTTATAAATTTTTCCTGAAAATCTGGTAAGAAAGCGAAATTGTACACAAAACTGCACCCACACCATTGGTGGTATGCATAAAAGAATCACACCATTGTGTAGCTGAAGGTGTGAGTCCAAGAATATATAGTTTTGGGGGGTATTTCTAATATAGAGGGGTGTTTAGTCTGACAAATCTGAAAAGTTGCTGTAATTGGGCCACTGTTCATTGGCTCACTTTGTGGCTAGTTGATTCCACGTCTGCGTGTGTAACCATACATAGGGCATACCGTTTGATTCAGAACATTTGGGAGATTGATATTTGGTAACTTTTTTTTACATTACTTGGGATTTTGGCATGATTTCTACCTTTGAGAGTGTTTTTTTTTAAATTTTTTAGAAAATCTGCTAAAGCTGTGAACTTCTACGAAGAACTGCGCCCACACCATTGATGGTACGAATGAACAAACTACAGAATTTCGTAGATAAAGGTGTGTGGATTCGAGAAATATATGGTTTGTGGGGGTTGTTTTGTGGGGAAAAATTGCAGACTGTTCAAATTCAGATTTGACTGAATATTTTTGCTGTTTCTGAGCCATTGTGCATTGTTTCACTTTGTGTCTTTTGGCTTCCACGTCCACGTGTGTAACCACACATATGGCATACCGTTTGATTCAGGACATTTGGGAGATTGATATTTAGTAGCTTTTTTTTACATTCCTTGGGGTTTTGGCATGATTTCTACCTTTTGAAGTTGTTTTTGTTCATTTTTTCAGACAAATGCGAATTTCTACGAAGAACTGCGCCCACACCATTGATGTATGAATGACGAACTACAGTGCTACATAGCTGAAGGTGTTTAGATTTCAGGAATATATGGTTTGTGGGGGTTGTTTTGTGGGGAAAAATTGCAGACTGTTCAAATTCAGATTTGACTGAATATTTTTGCTGTTTCTGAGCCATTGTGCATTGTTTCACTTTGTGTCTTTTGGCTTCCACGTCCACGTGTGTAACCACACATATGGCATACCGTTTGATTCAGGACATTTGGGAGATTGATATTTAGTAGCTTTTTTTTACATTCCTTGGGGTTTTGGCATGATTTCTACCTTTTGAAGTTGTTTTTGTTCATTTTTTCAGACAAATGCGAATTTCTACGAAGAACTGCGCCCACACCATTGATTGTATGAATGAACAAACTACAGCGTTACGTAGCTGAAGGTATGTAGATTCTGAGAATATATAGTTTTGCGGGGGTATTTCCAAGTTAGAGGGGTGTTCAGTTTGGAAAATCTGGGAAAATGCTGTTATTGGCTCACTGTGCATTGTTTTACATTTTGACTAGTCGCTTCCACGTCAGTGTGTGTAACCACACATATGGCACACCGTTTGATTCAGGACATTTAGGAGATCGATATTTGGTAAGTTTTTTTTACATTACATGGGGTTTTGGTGTGATTTTGTAACTTTGAAATGTATTTTTCTCTATTTTTCCAGAAAATTGTGTAGAAATGCGAAATTCTACGAAGAACTGCGCCCACACCATTGATGGTATGAATGAACGAACTACAGTGCTACATAGCTGAAGGTGTTTAGATTTCAGGAATATATAGTTTGTGGGGGGTATTTCTGAGTTATCAGGGTGTTTTGTGGAAAAAACTGCAGACTGTCCAAATTCGGAGTTGGCTAAATATTTTCGCTGTTTCTGAGCCATCGTGCATTGTCTCACTTTGTGGCTTTTCGCTTCCACGTCCGCGTGTGTAACCACACATATGGCATACCGTTTGATTCAGGACATTTGGGAGATTGATATTTAGTAACTTTTTTTTAGATTCCATGAGGTTGTGGCATGATTTTTACCTTTTGAAGTTGTTTTTTGTTCATTTTTTCAGACAAATTCGAACTTCTACAAAGAACTGCGCCCACACCATTGATGGTATGAATGAACAAACTACAGCGTTACATAGCTGAAGGTGTGTAGATTTCACGAATATATAGTTTGTGGGGGTTATTTCTAAGTTACGGGGGTGTTTTGTGGAAAAAACTGCAGACTGTCCAAATTCGGAGTTGGCTAAATATTTTCGCTGTTTCTGAGCCATCATGCATTGTCTCACTTTGTGGCTTTTCGCTTCCACGTCCGCGTGTGTAACCACACATATGGCATACCGTTTGATTCAGGACATTTGGGAGATTGATATTTAGTAACTTTTTTTTAGATTCCATCAGGTTTTGGCATGATTTCTACCTTTTGAAGTTGTTTTTTGTTCATTTTTTCAGAAAAGTGCGAACTTCTACGAAGAACTGCGCCCACACCATTGATGGTATGAATGAACAAACTACAGCGTTACATAGCTGAAGGTGTGTAGATTTCAGGAATATATAGTTTGTGGGGGTTATTTCTAAGTTACGGGGGTGTTTTGTGGAAAAAACTGCAGACTGTCCAAATTCGGAGTTGGCTAAATATTTTCGCTGTTTCTGAGCCATCGTGCATTGTCTCACTTTGTGGCTTTTCGCTTCCACGTCCGCGTGTGTAACCACACATATGGCATACCGTTTGATTCAGGACATTTGGGAGATTGATATTTGGTACCTTTTTTTTACATTCCATGGGGTTTTGGCATGATTTCGACCTTTTTGAACGTTGTTTGATGTTCATTTTTTTTTTAAATCTGGTAAAAGTGCAAACTTCTACGAAGAACTGCGCCCACACCATTGATGATATGAATGAACGAACTACAGCGTTACATAGCTGAAGGTGTGTAGATTTCAGGAATATATAGTTTGTGGGGGGTATTTTTGAGTTGGGGGGGTGTTTTGTGGAAAAACTGCAGACTGTTCAAATACAAAACTGGCTAATTTTTTTTTGCTGCTACTGACATTTGGCACTGGTCACGCTCTGGGTTAGTTGGCAGCCATGTCTCTGGGTACACCCATGAATGTGGCATACCGTTTTATTCGGGAGGGGTTAGGCTTTCATATTTGAGATGCGTTTGAACTTTCCTCCACAGTTTTTAGATGAAATTCGCATTTGATTTTGTCTCTGATTTTACAGTTGAGGAAAAAAAGGAAAATGTGAGAAAGTAACTTACAATTTGACGAAGAGCTGCGTCCGGGTATCTGCATTTTGATCGAAACTAACCTCACTCGTAAAATCCTGTGAGTGTGTAGTTTCTAAAAATATCTCACTTGGGGGGATATTTTAGATAATTTGGTAGATATTCTATGTTAACTGTCAGTAGTGGTTACACATTTTAATTTGGTGTAATATTCTAGGAGGTGCAGTTTTAGTTTGGGGGGGTCTCCTGTACAGGAAACGTCGGGTACCTACATATATCTGGTATCGTTGTACTCGGGAGTATCTGAGCTTTTAGAAACAGTAAGATTTTTGTGTGTAACCTTAAGATAACTATAAGTAAAAATGGGAAAAATCCATGAAAATTTGCAAATTTTTCATTTTTTTTACATATTTTACCCATAATTCCAGTAAAATTTCCAGAAAAGTTACAATATTAAAGTACACTTTGTGCTGAAAAAAACAATGTATAATATTCCTGATTTACTGCAAGGTTTCCTACTGTAAAATTAATCTAAAGCGATTAAGGGCAAAATCCTGAAAATTCTTCTGGCAGTTAACGCAAAAAAAAATGAAAATCTCCTGGCAGTGAAAGGGTTAAACAAATACTTTAAACAGGTTATATTAACCTGGCTTCTACCAGTCCCTAGGTAGAAGTAGTGTCCCTGGGGGTTTGGACTTTTTGCCCATTTAGAATAGACCCTAAGATTTCCTTCCTGTCATATTTTATATATATATGGTAAGTTTAGGATACTTAAGTTCAGCCTGTGATTAGTCTGAAAGAGAAAGCAAGTTGTTTCATAACATTAAAGGGAGAAAAGGTTTGATAAAGGTATACTCAGCCTCCTTATTTATTTTGAGGTGGATAATTTTTGTTTATCATGTTGTTTCTTTGGGTGTTCTCGGTTTCTTTGAATGGTTATTTCATGTGTGGGAGGTTTAGTTTTGATAAAAACATGGGTAGATGTTCAGATTCCCGTAGGGTTGCAGTGATCCCATTATGTTTGGTGTATAGGCCGAACGGCCCCCTGCTTGTAGTTTCATGCAAGCAGAAGACCGGGACAGTACGTCAGAAGAGGCGAGAGGAATTATAAGTAATGATCGGGGGAGTTTCTGCAAAAAGTAATATGGTGATTGGGGCTGGGGGAGGGAGCCCTACACTACAGAAAAAATTCTATAAAGGGGTGGACATGCCCTTTAAAACACAGCATTGTGGGACCCTGTGCTCACCTTAGAAATAAAGTACATATATTTCCCCTGAGGACGGTCTGCCAAAAAGTCCAATATCCAATTACATATGGAAGGTGGAAAACCCAGACCATATAGCTTGTTTATCAACTATGGTGTTAAACACCAAGCTATAGTCGATAAACAGCATTCACACATAAGAATTTGGCTTTTCCAGAAGTGTCAGGGCCAAATGGAAAGCCGAACAAATTGCATCCTCCATCGACCTACATGAACAATAGGCAAATTGGCCATCATCCAAGTTCTTAGGTATCCACCCTTTAATATATTTCATAATCACCTGTTCAAAGCACTTTGCTATCACAGGAATAAGGGAAACTGGGCGATAATCATTCAAGCTGGAAACATTTGTCTTTTTGGGTAATTGGCACAATGGATGTATATTTAAAACACTTTGGAACTTTTCCCTCTAACAAGCAAAGATTAAATAATACTGTAAACAGTTCCACTAACTGTTCCGCACATGACTTTAATACCTTCCTTAGCTTTACTGACGCTTTACTGCTGTCTATACAATTTAATGCTTGCCGTACTTCATGTACATTCAAAGTTACTAATCTTAAATCTCCCATACTTTCCAGTCTCACTAATTCCTGATCATTTACCCTATCAAAACGTGCAAAGAAAGCATTTAATTCTTCTACTAAACTCACTTATTGTTATTCTTCAATAATTCTTTAATGGCTGCCATGTAGAATGCTGTTTTGACACCTTACTCTGGGAAGTTCCTATAACAACTCTTAGCTACAATGCAACCGCTCCCTTAACACCTGGCTGTGATATGCTAATTGGGACTTTCCAGGGTACATAATTGCCACAGATTCTTGTACAAGTCATTCTGAATTGAGAAAGCCAGTCGGATGACTAGTCAAACGTCTTAAAGAACTTAACTTTAAGTTCAGTTGATCTAACTGAAAACACCATTATCCAAAGTCAGTATTGATAATTCTCAGGTAGCATATAAAATAACAATAAGCGAATGTAATGAGCTAATTAATTAAACATGTTTTTCTTATTTGATGACACTTGACACTGACACTTGCATAAATAAATAACACTTGCTGCGGTGATGAAAGTGTAGAAAAAGTTTTACTTTATTGAAGCCATGGGAATCAAACACAACTCCCGGCCTTACGCGTTTCGGACCAACGGTCCTTAGATCATTAGATCATAGATCATTAATCTATGATTAAGACCGTTGGTCCGAAATGCGTAAGGCCGGGAGTTGTGTTTGATTCCCATGGCTTCATAAAGTAAAACTTTTTCTACACTTTCATCACCGCAGCAAGTTGTTTTATTATTTATGCCAGTGTGCGCCAGCGCAAGTGTTTTGGGAGTGGAAAATCGTATTTAACTGAAAACAACAGATTCTAAAAAGGGTTACTTATTTTTAGGGTGGACTTGCCTTTAATTCCCACTCATCATCTTCACACATGTATCTGGTTTTACCTCTCTTTTTCAAACCACATCCAGTTCTCACATTCAATGAGGGCGGCATTTTGCACAGTGTTTACCTAAAGGTGTAGCACAAAAAAAGCCAGGTCCACACTCACAAATGCCTCACTCTGTAAGTGCACTTTTGCTTTTCGATAAGATCATGATCTGAAAGGTGTGAAAAAAGTTAATTAATAAAGTTAAAAAATCATTGAAAAAAACAACAGGTTAAGTTAATTTTCTTCTTAAACTACTGACAAGCTTAAGAAAAACTGATTTAGGTCAGCACTCCAGTTCACCAGACACGGCTAAGGCAGCCCCCAGTTCCCCAGACACTGTTAGGTCAGCACTCCAGTTTACCAGGAACTGGAAGGTATCCATCCAGTTCAGCAGACATTGGTAGGTCAGCCCTCCAGTTCCCCAGACACTGTCAGATCAGCCCTCCAGCTCACCAGACACTGCTAAGTCAGCCCTCCAGTTCCCCAGACACTGTCAGATCAGCCCTCCAGTTTACCAGACACACTCAGGAAAACCCTTCAGTTCACCAGACACTGGTAGGTCAGCCTTCCAGTTCACCAGACACTGGTTGGTCAGCCCTCCAGTTCACCAGCCATTGTTAGTCAGCCGTTCAGTTTAGCAGACACTGTTAGGTCAGCCCTCCAGTTCAGCTGACACTGTCTGGTCAGCCCTCCAGCTCAGCAGACATTGGTAGGTTAGCCTTCCACTTCCCCAGACACTGTTGGGTCAGCCCTCCAGATCACCAGACACTGGTAGGTTAGCCTCCAGTTTACCAGACACTGCTAAGTCAGCCCTCCAGTTCCCCAGACACTGTCAGATCAGCCCTCCAGTTCACCAGACACTGGAAGTCAGCCCTCCAGTTCCCCCCACTGTTAGATCAGCCCTCCAGTTTACCAGACACTCCCAGGACAACCCTTCAGTCACCAACACTGGTAGGTCACTTCCACATTGGTAGTTCAACCCTCCAGTTTTCCAGACACTGTTAGGTCAGCCCTCCAGTTCACTAGACACTGGTACGTCAGCCCTCCAGTTTAGCAGAATGGGTAGGTCAGCCGTCGAGTTTAGCAGGCAATGGTAGGTCGCCCTCCATTCCCCAGACACTGTTAGGTCAGCCCTCCATTCCCAGACACTGTTAGATCAGCCCTCCAGTCCCAGACATTGTTAATCAGCCCTCCAGTTCCCCAGACACTGTTAGATCAGCCCTCCAGTTTACCAGACACTCCCAGGACAACCCTTCAGTTCACCACACACTGGTAGGTCAGTCTTCCAGTTCACCAGACACTGGTTGGTCAGCCCTCCAGTTCACCAGCCACTGTTAAGTCAGCCCTCCAGTTTAGCAGACACTGTTAGGTCAGCACTCCAGTTCACCAGGCACTGGAAGGTTAGCCATCCAGTTCAGCAACATTGGTAGGTCAGCCCTCCAATTTCCCAGACACTGTTAGGTCGACCTCCAGTTCACTAGACACTGGTAGGTTAGCCTCCAGTTTAGCAGACACTGCTAAGTCAGCCCTCCGTTCCCAACCCTGTCAGATCAGCCCTCCGCTCACCGACATTGTTAAGTCAGCCCTCCAGTTCCCCAGACACTGTTTAGATCAGCCCTCCAGTTTACCAACACCCAGGACAACCCTTCAGTTCACCACACACTGGTAGGTCAGTCTTCCAGTTCACCAGACACTGGTTGGTCAGCCCTCCAGTTCACCAGCCACTGTTAAGTCAGCCCTCCAGTTTAGCAGACACTGTTAGGTCAGCACTCCAGTTCACCAGGCACTGGAGGTTAGCCATCCAGTTCAGCGACATTGGTAGGTCGCCCTCCAGTTTCCCAGACACTGTTAGGTCAGACCTCCAGTTCACTAGACACTGGTAGGTAGCCTCCAGTTAGCAGACACTGCAAGTCAGCCCTCCATTCCCCAGACACTGTTAGATCAGCCCTCCAGTTCACCAGACACTGTAAGTCAGCCCTCCAGTTTAACAGACACTGTTAGGTCAGCACTTCAGTTCAGTAGACCTGTCCGGTCAGCCCTCCAGCTCAGTAGACTTGGTAGGTTAGACTTTCAGTTTGCCAGAACACTGTTAGGTCGCCCTCCAGCTCACCAAACGCTGGTAGGTTAGCCTCCGTTTACCAGACATTCTCAGGACAACCCTTCAGTTCACCAGACACTGGTAGGTCAGCCTTGTAGGTTATGGCATAGGATTCTTCATGTTTAAACTTTCTTACTATGAAATGTTAAAGGATAAGTGCAAGTTGTGTTCATTGGAAACTGCAGCAGCTTTAAAATACTGTTTGCCATATTTTTTTTTACCTATGCCCATCCAGAGCCTACCTTGTGCCTTGAAAGTTGCTGACATCTTGTTACTGGTTTGCTGAATGTTAAGCTCCACCCCTCTGAGATTTCCTCTGCTTTCTCCTGCTTGAGCCTCAAACAGTAATGCCTGTGGGTTCTGCATGGAAGTCACAGGCATTATCGTTTGAGGTTTCCCCCACAATCAAAAAGACAACCTGATAGGTTGTTTTTGTCAAATAAATGTTACATGTAATTGTAAAGCTCTACAGAAGATGTTGGCGCTATATAAAACTGCAAATATTATAATAATGAGGTGATCAATTGATTAATTATAACTGATGAATAAATCTAAAATATATATCTTAAATATATATATATATTTTGTTTAATTTAATGCAGCACTAATAATCAAAAAACATATGCAACAAACACTTAAAACAGGAGAGTAATAATTCTCTTATTACTCTAATAATGGACATTTGATAGCTGTACAACTATCATACTTTTATAAATACATAAAAACATACTTTACATTCCTATATTTATTATTGTGCTTTTATTGTATACCTTTTTGGACTTTTATTTTTAATTGTGTTTTGTGTAGTTGTGTGTGTTTGTGTTAAAGAGACACAGGGTGTAGTTAGTGCAGCCTCTGCATTTCATCAGAAGTGACAGTTGGGATTTGATTTGATCACAATGAACCTGAAACCCTGGAATGTTTGTTTAAGAATTGTACGCATTATAGTCAATGGAAAAAAAAATTCCTAAAATTTACTGATAACACTGTAATGCTTCCAGGGATTCCTTAGCTAGGTAACTTCTTTTGTGTGTCCTAAAAAGCAGAAGAATTAAGGGAATAATACACATTTTTAACCCAAATTAATATAGCAGTTTATTTATAGCAACTTAAATGAGTTGCCTTTAATGAGTTTCCTTTAATGAGTTGACAAATTCTTTTTAAGGGTTGTTCACACTAGGTCCGTTTCTGTCTGTTTTTGAGTTGGTGAAGTTTCTGAAAAAATGAGAAGAACATTTTTTTCTCATAAGGTTCAATATTACTGTTCACACCTTTCCGTTTCAACCCAGTCCGTTTGCAATCCGATCCATCACATTTTATAACGACTACTGCTGCATGCATTTTTTGCCGAAAACGGAAGGCAAAAATGGATACAAATCCAAGCAAAACATATAGAAACGCACATTGTCTGTTGATGTTTCTATTTCCACATGTCTGTCAGTCCAGGCTTTCACCCTGCAGTAGGTGATAAAAAACCTAAAAATGTACTCCTTTTTAGTGATGCATAAATGTGGACAGTTTTATATTTTGTAATGTGTGACTGTTATTTATACAGTGTATTATTGAATCAGATACACATCTTGCCTGACAGTCAACCATGCCGTTTGATATGCATGTTAATTATAAATCTGTATATAATTACATATATGATAGCTATTTTAATGGTGTTTTTAAATTATTAATTCACCTGAAAAGTGAACTGTTCGTGTATTGATTCAAGCCCGGAAGGATGCCTTACCTCCCTTCTTCAATCAATATCTCAGGAGTCATGGACGAGGGAGCATATTTACCATGCGCTATCCACTGCAGCAGGACTGAAATTTTCCGACTCTTTCTTTCTAGTCCTAATTCACTATAGCAAGTTTATCGTGCATGCGCATGATAAAACCTGAAAGCGGCTGTTAGTTTTTCAGGCGTGGATGGTGTGAATGGTAAATATACTCACTTCGTCCACGACTCCTGAGATATTGATTGAAGAATGGGAGGAAGGCCTAGCTTCTTCTGGCTTCAATCTATACACGAATAGATTGTTTATACACTACAGAACTAATATGTTATGTTAGTACCAATATAATTTGTTGGTTGCTTTTATAGTATTTTATATATGAAGTAACATATCTGTATGTTCCAGTTCAAGTTGTCGGCACTACAAAAAAAATATAATGTTGCTTATAAGTGTTGTATTCAATTAGATCAACTGGACTTGAAATGTAGTTCTTGAAGACGTTTCGCTAGTCATCCGACTGGCTTTCTCAATTCAGAACGTCTTCATGAACTTTTTTTCATGCCAGTTGATCTAATTGAATACAACAGACTACCATGACCTGGATGAATGAGAACCTTCACAAGCATGTTGCTTATAAGCATTAAAAATTTTTTTTTAACCCTACCTACAGTTGATCCAGAGGAAGGCAAAATAAACAGCTAAAAAGGGGGGGAAAATCCTTCCTGACTCCAACAGGCAATCGGAAAGTATCCCTGGATCAACCAGATCTATATGCATTAATACCAGTAATTCTCAATATTTTTTAGATTTAGAAACTTATCCAGGCCTTTTTTAAAGCTATTTAATGAAACTTTTTAAAACATCTGCTGGAAGACAGTTCCACAGTTTCACCGTTCTCACTGTAAAGAAACCCTAACTAACCTGAAGATGAACTATTTTTTCTTCCAACCTTAAAGATGTCCACGAGTCCTCTGATATGACCTATTAGTGAACAATGCACCAGAGAGTTCACTGTATGGGCCATTAATATATTTGTATAAGGTTATCATGTCCCCCGACAAACGTTGCTTCTCCATGTAAACAGCCCTAACTTGTCTAATCTGCCTGCATATTCAAGCCCCTCCATTCCCCTTATTAATTTAGTTGCCTTCTCTGAACTGCCTCAATTTCCAAGATGTCCCTTTTGTATATGGGATTTCAAAACTGCACCGCATATTCCAAATGAGGCCTTACCAGTAAAGAGGGAGAATAATATTTTTTCTCTCTTGAATCTATTCCCCTTTTATACAAGACAATATCTTCACTAGCTCTAGCCGTTGCTACGTGGCATTGTTTGCTATAGCTAAGTCTGTTATCTACCAGAACCCCCAAATCTTTTTCCAATACAGATGCACTAACATAGAGTTATTTTGGTGTGGGTGGCACAGGGATTATTAAATCCCAAATGTATCACCTACATTTATCAAGATTGAATCTCATCTGCCATTCTGTTGCCCCTTTGATAATCTCTAGGTCTGCTTGCCACTTGCACTAATGGAAGTTTCCAAACTCTGCAATAGTTTAGTGTCATCAGCAAACACTGAGACTTGCTCTCAATGCCCCCTTCTAAGTCATTTATAAACAGATTAAACAAAGCGGCTCCAGTACAGAACCCTGAGGCACCCACTTAGAACTTTAGCCCACATAGATGTAGCCCATTAACCACCACTCTCTGTTTGCGGTCCAATAACCAGTTCTCTATCCATGAACAAATGTTTTCTTCAAGGCCAACAGTCCTCAGTTTATACATTAGTCGCCTATGTGGACAGTATCAAAAGAGGAGAAAAGATATTGCTGCCGAAATGACTGCAGCCTGCAGTGCTAAATTTCAGGGAGATGTAAAAAAGTTCTTATTGTTAAAAATGGTGCTAATTTTTCCCCAACCAATCAGATGTTACTTTCAATGTAATAAAAAAACCCTGTTATGGTCATATAAACTGAAATTACACATAATGTATATTAATCCTACCTCTGAACAACATCCTGGGAAAGTTAAAGAACTTTTATGAATGGTTGGAGGTCCTCATCAGCACCTCAAATTGCCCTTCCTCCTGGCGCTCCTCCAGCAGAGAATGCACACCAGTGACTCCAGTTGTTATGCCGGTGGCGCATCATCACTGCTATCAGTATGAGAGCAAGGGAACACTGTGCATTCATTGCTGATAATAGCCACAAAGATTGCAAACTAAAACTCCACACTCCCAGGAAGTGACATCACAATTTTATCTTGAGTTTTTATTTTTAAAAATGAAATGATCAGAAACATTTAAAAAACATAACAGAAACACGTGCAAAAATGACGCAATGACTAAAATGTATTTCAAAATCATATTGAAATGTGACATTGTAATTCTTTGTTTTTCCTTTTCGTTTTTGTTTTTGTAGTGTGAACGTAGCCTTAGCCTGTTTTTAATGCACCCGCAACTGCAGCAATAGAATGTAAAATGGTTGTCAGGACTGCAAGCAATGTCATATCAAGTTAGCAGCTATCTACTTGTGGGATATTTTAGTGGATGGCATTAAAGTCCTGCAATGGTCAAACTTGTATTGCAATCACATGTAAGGCCAATGTGTACATTTCCAGAGCTGACTATTACCAACAAAATATAATTCTTAACTTTAAAGTGAACCCTATGCAACTAACCATATTGAACAGCATTTTTGTCTTATACATATTTAATATCGTATACTCAAAATGCAATTGATTTGCTCAATTTCTATTTCTAGCTAGTGTTATAACTACAATTTAACTGTTATATCTGGTAAGTATTCTATACACACAAAAAATATGTCAACAAGAGTTTAGACAGATGCCTATAACACAGAAAATACGTCAGTGTGTGTCCATGGACACCTTGACTATATTCAACAGTGCTGAGTTCCAGCAACACCAATGGACAGGGAAAGGCCTACAGTGCTTGATTTTTCCAGCTGTGTGCTTTTATGATTCTACATTACAACAAGGTTGTTCTTCACAGATTCTACATTGAAAGTCAATTTCAGGAAATGCTTGGAAATTTCTGTGCGCAGCAGTTAATGTCGTACTGATGTCAAGGTGAACTTGCTCTAACACTAGAATGCAAAAGGAACCCAGTAAATGTTGACTGCTTACGCCTGGTAAATAAAGGAATCCATTGAAACAATTAAAGACATCTGTAAAAATGTGGCATTTGAATGAATCCACCCATTCCTCCACCCCCCCCCCCCAAAAAAATTACCCTTTTTTCAACATAAAAAAAGCATTACACACAAAACCTTTCATCCAAACTACACAGTGACTAACATGTACATCAGTGCAATTGCCTTTCTAAATCCCCCATACAGCAGTATGTGCAACAATATTGACTGCATATTTGCATATTTTATGACATACCAATGCAATTGGCCACGGATTGGTTAATTTGGAAAGAATGATTTAAGGTATACTAAAAGTGCCATTAACTTAGTTGTGTAAACCAGTGGTGTAACTAGGAATCAATGGGGCCCCAAATAACTATCATGGGGCCACATGCTTCATTCACCGTGGTTTACTGGGAGGAGGCTATATCTGTCATAAGGAAAATAAAGGACGGCTCCCTTCCTCCCTGGTAGTTACATTCCTGATGCTGACATCTGTGTAAGATCTAGCATCTCAGGTTCATTTACTGATACCCTGAGCTGGTAACCAAGTATAAACTCAGTGTTCCAAATAGTACACATGGAAATGCAGAATAACATAATGAAAAACAAGTAAAAAAAGGAGGAGCGGAATGTGTTATGTTAACCATTATTCAAAGTCAGTTTATAGACAATACAATTGTAAGAACTGTAAAAATGATAAGGCTGAAGCCTTTGGCACAGGTATCCAGCAAATGGCCCACGTGATATCAGACTTGGAGAGTTACCATAGTGAGTTACAGTGTGAATGGTTGTTAATTTGCTATACATCGAAATTGTAATGTTGTGACATGTCACATGTGAGTGACCTTCCCCTACATGGCATCTGTTCACAACATGGTGACGTCACATAACAAGGTAAGTAAGGGCTAAGCTCCCTTACTCATACGTAAATAAAAGAAGAGACTCTGGGTATTTTCATGTTTTCTTGGTAGCCCTTGTGCAAATGCAATGACTTTAACAAAGCTTTTAACAGCATTGCTCAAGTGGTTAAGTGACCGGATTGCCATTTGTAGACCATCTTTATTGAGCCATTATCAGTACAATGTAGGCTTCTGCATATGGAACACTGTTTGACAGATGTCACCAAATAATAATTTAGGTGGTGGTTTTATAGTGCATAGTGAGTCAACTCACTCAGCTACAGGCTGTTGTGGCAATAAAATAAATTATAGAGTTTATAGTGCTATGTGAGCTTCAACTTCAGTCTGACGACTAGCCATTTACCTGTGCCCTAACTTTGACATTAACGTAACCATTTATATCCACAATTATTATTAAATTGATTTTCAAAGCTTATTATAAGATAAAGACAACAACTTACTTTTTTATATTCTAACATCTGAACACATGTGAACTGTGAAAATTTTGGAACACAGCCTTGTAATACTTGTACGATAGCATATATAATATTGTGTATTTTTTTTGTGCTAACCTGTTATAAAATGAAAGAAACAACTATATTCCCAATCAGCCCCACTATACTCATCCTTAAAAAATACCCAGGTGAGAGAACTAAACAGCTAGACATCCTCACCCCGGGGCTCAGCTTCTAAGTCCTGTACTGAAGATCTAGAAGTTTCTGTCATCATCGGGCTGTTCCCCTTCTTCCTTCTTCTGTGCCATGATCTGAAAAAGCATGTCTTCCTATTGGTGAAGCCCCTGGTAAAGAGAGGGAGTCCTCACCCTGGGTACTTTCAAAGGGAGGGGATTGCCAATGACATAATTGTTGTTTTTTAAAATGGAGATAACTGTTACTGTGTACATAATTCCTATATACCTACCCCCTTAATGGATCCCTATGGGACCCAAGTAGCCGATAATATCCTTATAATCGGCGCGCTACTACGTAGTAGCGCGCCGATTATACCAGGAAGTGCACACAACCACCCCCCACCTCACCCCTTACTCCTGCTCACGGCTGCCCATGGCTCCACTTACATTTTTAGATGAAGAGGAAGCCGCCCATCACCTTTGCTATATAAACCGGAGTTTGAGCTGCACCGTAAATGTAAGTATCTAACCGATAGCCCATTCTGTCCGGTTTCACTCTTCTCGCGCATTAATCCCCAGCCTCTATGACCGCGACCGCATCACACAGATTAATGCGCGAGAAGAGGGAAACCGGACGAATGCGGCTATCGTTGGATACTTACATTTACTGGTGCACTCAACTCCGGTTTTTATAGCAAAGGTGATGGCGGCTTCCTCTTCATCTAAAATTGTAAGTGTTGCCAAGGCAGGAGTGAGCAGGAGTTAAGGGGTGAGGCTGTTTTTTTTTTTTTTTAGTCCTGAGCAGGGGGAGGGTGCCCGACAGGCTAGTGGAGGGTGATGGGGGGTGGGGGTGGCTTTTCCATAGAGAGAGGCCCTGTCATAGTTAGTGCACATGAGGTGGGGAGGGAGGGGGTTCTTCCATTACATTGTCAGTGTGCCAAGGCTCACAGGTCGTCTCTTGTATTAGGGTGAAGGGTAGGTTATAATGGATATTGTACCCCCTACTGTAAATTATCGGATATCAAGTCACCTCGGAGTTCCGTGCCCGGTATAAGGCACTCGGCCTGCGGCCTCGTGCTTTTATATGGTCACGGAACCCTCGGTGACTTCTAATATCCTTATAATTTACAGTAGGGGTACATTATCCACTATTTAATATCACAATATTATTCCAATTTTCCCATTTTCCCCTCTAAACTGTGTACTAACTGGATAAAGCTTTCAGAATATTTTTAACTTTTTCTGCACCAATAATTAGAGACACATGTTTGCCACACGTGTTATTATAGCAACAACCATAAAATGTTATCTTACTGCAGTGAACCAGTAAAAGCTAACACCTGATTGTTGCTGCAAATAATATCATGGTCAACTTTTGTCGTTGCACTGTTTATTGCATCAGCCCCCTTAGAGAGTCAGATATCACTGGAAAATTGTTAAACACATGGATGACAAGGTCATTCACATTACCTATAATATCTTACACTTAGATGGATAATGCATTCTTGCTTTGCTTGGCAATTCTACTTATATACTTCCTACATTAGTATGCTCACAACGCACCACGACACATCTGGACACACTGCATTACCTCGAGGCAAAACCCGGACATTTTGCCGAAGGGGAAGGGGTATCGAGGGTGTATGTGGCTTGGGGTTGGAAGTGCCAGGGGTGTATGCGTCGGGTGGGGTGGGTGTCCGCACAACAAGGAATTGCTTCACAGGGGTGGTGGGTGTCAGGGTGGTGGGGATTCTTTAAAGAATCGGGGGGGGGGGGGTTTCGGTTTTATAGAATTATGAGTTGGAATTGTTTTTTAAAGGGAAATTAATTTAATGTTGCAGGAATACAGATGTAATTCTATGATTCTTTTTTTAGCAATGAAAAAGCAATGCACAAAATGCACTGCATTGCACAATGGGAATGTTAAAATGCTATGCCTATTGGGTTATCTGTCAATACACTTTTTTGAACATACAGGGCAATGCACCACGAGACACAGCGCCCCGAAAGTGGAGTCAAAAGACACACTAACCAAGGTTATATAGGTTTTTTTAATTTTAACTCGCAACTGCCACAAGCTATATTATCCTTGCTTAGTGCTCTACCTTTGTGACACCTTTTAACGCCAGCCAACAGCTACCGTTAAAGTTTCACAATGGTAAAACTTCACATGCAATGCACGAAAGTGAATATAGCATTGCCGGATTGATTGCACCGGGAGCAAGAGATCAAATATAATCCCGAAATATAAATGATAAAAAATGCATGAGAATACTTTCTGGAATTCACAGCCAGCCGTAGCAGTATAACTAGAGTTAAAGGGCATGTCCATCAAAAACCTCCAGAGTATTGGAATCTGCACGAACACCGGGAGTACAAAAGACAATCCACCGTGAAGTTTACAATTAAACAGTCTTTATTTCCTGGACGCCTTACGCGTTTTCGGACCACCATTCCTTAATCATGGCTAATCGTTCCCTCTGCACACAACCCCTATATACAAATTATGTCTCCACGTGACCCTCGCACGTATTTCATCCAGACGATCTCCCAATGGATTAACCCTTTCAAACCTCCACTTACATCATGGAGGAAGATAGAGGGAGAGTGGTTATCCTTTTGAATATTATCTCTCCGGAAAATTCATACGCTACCATTCACGAGGAGACTAGAATAAGAAAGTAAGTATAAAGTATTGAATATTAAAAATTAAAAAATCTGTGGACAGTACGTATTGAATCATTACATAGAAAAGGGGTACGACAAGAGCATGACAATATATACACATGACAACTCATACAACTCTGTGTCCCATGCATGCGCATCTCTATGGGCTTTATATATAATCCACTTACACATTGATTACATTATAAATATCACTATCATCTTCAATGAAGCAGTTAACATCCAAAATTGAGTTCATACCTTTAGGATCCTAGTATCAATAGAAAGATCCATTTAGTTTCTTGTTTTTTAAAGGCTATGTCCACCCTAAAATGTAAAAATTTATATTTGTTCCCCCTCGTCTCCCCCATCCCAACCGCATAATTTTTAATTTCAGAAACCCCCCCAAACTCTACTTACCTCCCCTCTTTCCTTCGCTGCGCTCCCGCCCCTGCTTGCTAGGAAATGCAGCAGAGGGGCGGGACCGGCAGCCGCGTCTGTGATTGGCTGAGCGGCAGCCAATCACGGACGCGGCTGCCGCAGCTCACTTCCGCGTAGGAAAGCGGAGAGGTAAGTAAAACATTGGGGAGCTTTCTAAAGTAAAAAGTATGCGGTTGTGGGCTGGGGACATGGGGGAAGGCTGTGTTAAAGGGGATAACCTAGGGGGAGGGATACGAGAACGGGAGGGAGAGGAGGGGGGAGAAGAGCTGCAGTACGCATGGCATGATCTCCGGGAGGCCAGTAGCAGGCAGTGTCCTATATGGGACCTGCTATCCTCCTGGTGGGCAGTTTTTTGGGACTTTGGGGGGGGACTACAGGAGAACCAGATGGAGCTGGATGTGAGTAAGATTAAACTCACTACATGGTGGGGCCAGTAGTTGGGGGGATTATAGTTTTTGGGGTGGACATGCCCTTTAACAATTTTAAATGCCTATCCCTATTTCTAGTATCCTTTCTGATACTTTGTATTCCCTGGACTTGTAATTTATCTGGTTGCTATTGTTACATGTTGCAAATTGTCTGGCAACTGGACTATTATTGTCCCTAGTCTATATACTCTGATGTTCACGTATCCTCGATAATGATGTGATAGTGCATCCCACATATTGTAGGTTGCACATACTACATTTTAGAACATAATATGACATAGGTAGTACAATTTATATACTAAATAATATATATTAAAGTCCTCCCTTATGTACATTGGATAACTCTTGTTCTATTTTTACGTGAGGCATGTTACATCTAGTATGTCCGCGTTTAACATACCCCGGTATCCCCAACCATTTTTTGTGGGAATTCTGATGAGTGAACTCACTGGGGGATAGCAGTACCCAAAGTACTGGCCCTTCTGGACACAAAACGGAATCCTGACTCCATTATGTGATCTAATTTTTTTATCAGCCTTAAAACAGGTAAGTGCTTTTTAGATATTAACAATTCCATAGAACTGAGGACTATATGATGAGATAAATGTAACGGGAGTTGATCTATCCGTACAGACATAGATTTCCCATTGGATATTAATTTATGTCTCTACTTCTATTTGCTTATCATTTTTAGATCTTACAAGGACAGTCTATTCATTCGTAGGGCTTTCAAAATGCTAATTTAGAAGTGACTGGATCATACCCCCTTTCCAAAAATTTGTCACGTAGGACACAAGCTTGAACCAGAAAGTCTTCTTCTACAAACAATTTTCTGCGAATCCTAATAAATTGACTTAAAGAAAACCTCTAATGCAGTGTTTGGGATGGCAATGATTTTGCATGTAATAAGTGTTTTTTTAGAATTTTCTTTTCTGAATACTGTTGTAATCACATTGCACTCATGTATAGTATTTATAAATCCAAATAGTTCTTTCCCACCATATGTCCATGTGAACTTTAGATTATATTTGTTATTATGAAGACTCTGGATGAGTGCTGCAAAATCATTCTCTTTACCCCTCCCACACCAAAGCAAATCATCTATATACTTTTATGATGTCTAATTTTCTCTATGAATGGGAACGTGGGGCATTTATGTATAGATTACATTCTCCCACATCCTAGATATAGATTAGTGTATGTCGGTTGCGAATTTTGCCCCCCTGGTTCGGGAGGTAAAATTTCCATTAAATAGAAATAGTTATGTGTCAAAGGATATCTGACCGCATCCAAGATAAATATTTTCCATTCAGTGGAATAATCACTATAAGCATCTAAATGATATTTAATTGCCTCCAGACCCAGGGGTGGGGATACATGAGTAAAGTGACGTCACATCAATGGTTATAAACTCATAAATTCATTCTAATGAATCCAGAAATTCCAATATATGAGTATACCCTCATGTAAGAGGTGAGACAGTACCAGAGGCTGAAGTAGTATATCTATTAGCTGGGAAGACCCTCATTCAGAGAGCCTATTCCAGCCACTATTGGTCTACCTCTAGGGGGAAATCCCCCTTAGGAACTTTTGGAGGTGATAGAGAAATACGAGAACGGGTGACTCCGGTAATAATTTGTTTATCATACTGGTATCTATGCCTATCGACAGGCCCTCATTAATTACTTATCGTATTCCTGTTTGTAATTTATGGTGGGATCCTTGGTGAGGGATTGTATGTTCCTTATCCTCCAGATGTCTTAGAGCCTCCTTATAGTAATTTTCACTATCTAGGATCACAATAGCTCCCCCTTATCTGCTCCCATTTACAATACTTATCACTTTTTAGGGTTTTTAGGGCTTTTTTATCTTCCAATGTTAAATTTCCAAAGTACTCCTCTACCCATTTTTAGCTTTTCTTGTCTTATTTTTGTTCTAAGTTTCTCAGGTCCTCTCCCACTAATTCTTGAAAGATACCTACCACCTCCGGTTCCGTGATGCAATCGGATAAAAGTTTAGACGGTTGTTTTAACCGATGCTTATAATCACTTAATTTCATGTTTATCCGATTGGTCTCAACAGGTGCAGGTATGACCTCCTCAGCTAGACTCACCAGATCTGAGATAGCTCTCTGGTCAACATTTCCTCACTAGTACTGTCTTCTATCCCTTAACATCTTTTTCAAAAAGCTTTTCAAAACAATTTTATGGACAACTTATTAACATCTACAATTTTTCAAACACATCAAAGTCCACGTTGGTGAGAATGACCTCCCTTATTAATCTCATTCTTATCACTTAGTGGTCTTTGTGAAAGATTTAATATGTTACTCGTTATTGTCGTCCCTGCAAGTCCTTAAATCGTACCAATTTCGTCCTCTTATTCCTCCCTCTCTCGTACTTTTTTGGCACCTGTGTTCGAATATGAGGTTGATTCTTTCTCCCAGTTTGCTCTCTTCTATGCCTAATAAATGTCTCTGATCCCTCTATCGTGAGATCTATGTAAATTTCAGTTTTCGGTGTTGTGGTGGGGACTGAGGGTCTTGAAAAGATTTCCATGGCTCTTCTTTCCCGTATATTCTCACTGGAAGAAAAATTAGACACCGGGAAGATACTGTCCATACCAGTCATCATCATTCCTAATGTCTAGGAAAAGCTAACATTTTTGTTACTCCTTTTCAAAATAGACCTTCTCCTCTGTTTAAGAAGGTGTAGGAGTACGATTATACTTTCCTTTATCACTGGTTACATACATAAATATTGGGGCATGTCCACCCTTATATAGAACTTTTCAGTATAGTATAGTCATGTCTCCCCCCAGCCCCAACCGCTATAATTATATTCTCAGAAACTCCCCAATCATTCCTTACCTTACCTCTCTCCTGCTGCCTCCCGGCCCTCTGCTTTGAACTGCTTTGCAGCTGCGTCTGTTGATTGGCTGAGAGGCAGCCACATCACGGACGCGGCTGCGGCTGCTCAGAACGGTAAGAGAGAGGTAAGGTAGTAATGATCGGGACTTCTGAGAATAATTATATGCGGTTTGGGGCTGGGGGAACATGGACTATGACTATACATAAGGATTTGCGCTAGGGGGAGGAGATCCAAAGCGGGTGGGAGAGGGAGTGAGAGGAGGGGGAGAAGGGCTTCGTGCGCAATGCCAAACTTCTCCCCGTAGGGGAGACAGGAGGCAGAGTCCATATTAAAGTCATGTTAAACAATTCATGTACTGCTGTAGTTTGTGTGACTTGCTTGCAAAAGACCACCCACCGGAAAGTGATTCAGTACCCTTTTTGCGTCATTCCTATGTGACTATTTATACCATAGTTGGAGCTGACCAAAATATAGTTTTGACTTTATATTAAGCTATTCATTCTATAAGTGGTTTGCCTAAAGTAATTACTGGACTTTCTTTAACATGGTAGTGAGTCTAATAAAGTCTATTTCAGAAAACATTTTAAAAGAGGTTCAAATGATTCCTATATGCTATTTATTTTGCAGGAACTCATCAGATGTTCTTCTTACTGGGTTACGCAGCTAATAATGTCTGGTTTGGTTTCTGCAGATTAAACTAGCCCAGCCAGTTTTGCACCTTTTATATCATCGCCCCTTTTGCTCATTATTTTCCAGTACTCATGCACATCATATAAGTTTTTCCTTATTGAAATTCAATATATGAATGTCCCAAGTGAATATTGCAGCTCTTGCCTGTGAGCACCACACCACTATTAGGTAAAAGAGCATAATTAATTATCAACTTTGAATCCATTCAATTCTTAGTTTTCCACGCTCTCTTGTGCTTGGGCATAAGAATTTGTCAATATAGAAGAAAGTAACAGAAATAAACAGGGATGTAATATCAGGTTACAGTTAACAGTCCATTTAGGAAGTTATAAACCAGGAAAAGGAATTGTAATTATTTTAAAATTGTGGTACTTTATGATTCATTGATGATATTTTATACATTATTATATTGTTATATTGGCTAATATATGTGCTCATTGTATGTGAGAATTATTGTCCACCCTTAAAGGAAACTAAAACCCAATAATTTATGAAACAATCCCCTAAAAACACCAATAACCTATAAAATACCACAGCAGTAATTGTATTAAGTAAATATAAGCCTTTTAAGAACTGGATGAAGTATCTGTGTTTATGTGTATGTCAGACCACACCTCCTGACCTCTGTCACATGCTTCCTTGCTTTATCTGTCCTGAAAAGGATTGGCTAGAGATTATTAATGAGTGTGACCTACTAAAGAGTTTCTGCCATGCTAAGGACTGAGCATGTGCAAACATAATGGTCGTTGACCAATCTGTTGTGATACTAAAATACTGTGAATTAAAGCACAAATCATATGTTATTTAGGTAAATTTCCCACGTCCATACCAAAATGAGATGTAAGACACGGATATATTTAAAGACAAGTAACTCACCTCCCCTCGCTCCTCTTCCTCATAGCTTGCATAGTAACCAGGGTGAGACCTAAAATCGCTAAGTCCTCACCCGGGGTTCTTTCTCTCCTGCACTACTTACCCCAAAGCTGCTTCGCCGATCGCTTCGTTCCTCCGCTCTTCCTGCTTCAATGACAGATCGCGAGGCGCCAATAGGAACGATATCTCTGCAAGAGGCGTGTCCTTCCAATTGGCTGCCCTCACGACTGTCACTGACAGTAGGAGAGAGTGGAACAGTCTGGTCGCCCAAGCAGTTTTGCGGTAGAGTAGTGCAGAGTTGAGAAAAACCCAGGGGAGGACTTAGCGATTTTAGGGCTCACCTGGGTACAATGCTGCAGTGGATCGGGGAAAGGTTGAGTAATAGATTGTCGCTTTAAGGTGTTCCTGCCTTATGGTTTAGTGTTGTGTCCTGGGCTTTAATTGTCCTTTAAAGAAAAAAATGGTACTGCTATTTTTTACATTTTTATAGACATTTGTAACCAGATATTAAAGGACAGTTCAGTGGAAATTATCAATATTTGTTAAATTGTTAGTTTTGTGTAATACATACTTAGTTTTTTCTACATATTCTATTTTGAAAAATCAGTTGATTTCATACCCTTTGCTGTTCCCTGCCTGTTGATATTAGGGAGCTGACATTTCAGGTTCTAACTGTCCTTCTTCTTTCCCAAGGTGCCCACATCCTTGGAATATTCCTAACAGTAATTTTCTTCTGATTGGCTGTTGGATGGTCAAACCTGCTCAGTATCCTCTACTAGCAACTGAATCAACCCTGCTGCTGGTCAAGGGCCAAGACCATAACGTGTCCTCACTGGGTCCTGCAACATGAAGTTCAGTATTTTCGGTGGTTGCAGTTATTTATCACAGAACAAATGCTGAATTGGCAGATTACGGGGCCATGGGGATTAAAAAACACTGCTCTTTTTTTCGAAAGCAAAAATAAAAAAAATGTATTTGTACTGAACTTCCCCCTTTATGATATAGTTCTATCCTTTCTTTGCAAAGGTTTTTCTGCCTCCTCCCTAACCTCAGTAAACTTTTTATAAGCTTGAGCATGTGCATCAGGCGCAGTGGATCATTTATTGGCTGTGATGTCGTTTCCACAGCCCTTGATTGATTGCATTGAGGGAGGGCCATCTTTTATAATCTTTAAATATTGTTAGTAATGTCAGGTAATAAGTGCCAAAATATATGAGTAGGGATGGGGGCAGGTACCTTCCAATTGGACCAGATTTTTTTTTTTACGGGCTGGACCATGCCTTTTAATAATATAAATCTTTGTGGTAAACTTTAATCATTTGTCAGTAAAAGTCAGCTGT
Source organism: Hymenochirus boettgeri (assembly GCA_019447015.1). Lineage (NCBI taxonomy): Eukaryota > Metazoa > Chordata > Amphibia > Anura > Pipidae > Hymenochirus > Hymenochirus boettgeri. The sequence goes on along the minus strand of CM033475.1, from coordinate 121,024,511 downwards.
AATAAAAAGAATAGCAGTAGTGAATGAGCAGTAGTCACACAAATGTCCTTATTGCACACAACCAATGGGTGGTTGACTTCAAAGATGCTTCCACTTCCAAAGGAAGAATAATTATTAGGAATACAAATTACCAAGAAGTTCACTCCAAGTGAGTTAGTGATTTTTTACAAACATCCATCCGAAGACAACATTTTCGGGAAACTTGCCCCTTTATCAATTGAATAGCAGTCAGAAGTCATAATTAGTACTTTTATATCTTTAAATACAGATAAAAATAATGATCCTGTTCTGATGAATGGTCATCTAAAATCCTAAATGTAACAATTATCAGTTTCGCTTTAAAATAAAGTAATTCATATTCCTGTTTCTCAAGTGTTTGGTGTGCATAATTACCTGAAGAGACCAAATTTAAAATTTGTGCATCTAAATCAGGTAAATTCATTAGCATTTGTGAATGTGTCAAAAAGAAATCAAAATACTGGAGAGAATCCATGGTAGTATGTAGGTAACTCATAGTTCACATTTGTCTGGAGATTGGAAAAACAATGCATTGGGGTTCAATATCCAGTGCAGCGTCTACAATAATTGGTATGTGCCTTATTGAATCTCCACTGGAAAATGATCAAACTGTAAGGAGTTTTAGTAGTATAACAGGCTTGGTTGCAGGCAAACAGTGACAGGCCGCAACACTAAGGTAGCAAGATCAATGGGGAATAGAATCAATTGTAAAACATTTCAGGGTTATTTCAATAACAAGTTCTCAACGTTAACAAATGGTAACAACCAATCAATGTTAGCTTTCAAATGTTAAATAAGATCTGATTTGGCTGGGGCAAAACTTAGCATCATTTTAAACTATAAGAACTTTTTATTGAATCTCCTTGATTGTTCTTGCTTTTTACAAAGACACTGGTATAAGCCATTTGGGAAATGCAATGCAGTTTTTGAAATCCAACCCTTTTGAATATAATATAATTGTTACTTAAACATTAAATAGATAACTTTTTTTTATACACTATCAATCTGAACCATCCTAACCAGAACATCAATAAATAAAAAAAAACTACTCCAGTAAAAGTCAAAAAAGTAATTTAACCCCTGGCAGAACTGGAATTAGATAGATTGGTACATGTGCACTATAAATCTCCGAACCAAAGTCCATGTTCCCCTTACCTAATCCTACTTTTTCTACACTTTCATCACCGCAGCAAGTGTTATTTATTTATGCCAGTGTGCGCCAGCGCCAGTGTTTGGGGAGTGGAAAATCGTATTTAACTGAAAACAACAGATATCTAAAAAGGGTTACTTATTTTTAGGGTGGACTTGCCTTTTAATTCCCACTCATCATCTTCACACATGTATCTGGTTTTACCTCTCTTTTTCAAACCACATCCAGGTTCTCACATTCAATGAGGGCGGCATTTTGCACATGTGTTACCTAAAGGTGTAGCACAAAAAAAGCCAGGTCCACACTCACAAATGGCCTCACTCTGTGAAGTGCACTTTTGCTTTTCGATAAGATCATGATCTGAAAGGTGTGAAAAAAGTTAATTAATAAAAGTTAAAAAATCATTGAAAAAAACAACAGGTTAAGTTAATTTTCTTCTTAAACTACTGACAAGCTTAAAGAAAAACTGATTTAGGTCAGCACTCCAGTTCACCAGACACGGCTAAGGCAGCCCTCCAGTTCCCCAGACACTGTTAGGTCAGCACTCCAGTTTACCAGGAACTGGAAGGTTAGCCATCCAGTTCAGCAGACATTGGTAGGTCAGCCCTCCAGTTCCCCAGACACTGTCAGATCAGCCCTCCAGCTCACCAGACACTGCTAAGTCAGCCCTCCAGTTCCCCAGACACTGTCCAGATCAGCCCTCCAGTTTAACAGACACCATCAGGAAACCTCACTCACCAGACACTGGTAGGTCAGCCTTCCAGTTACACAGACACTGGTGTGTCAGCCCTCCCGTTCACCAGCCATTGTTAAGTCAGCCGTTCAGTTTAGCAGACACTGTTAGGTCAGCCCTCCAGTTCAGCTGACACTGTCTGGTAGCCCTCCAGCTCAGAACATTGGTAGGTTAGCCTTCCACTTCCCAGACACGTTGGGTCAGCCCTCCAGATCACCAAACACTGGTAGGTTAGCCTCCCAGTTTACCAGACACTGCTAAGTCAGCCCTCCAGTTCCCCAGACACTGATCAGCCCTCCAGTTCACCAGACACTGGAAGTCAGCCCTCCAGTTCCCCAGACACTGTTAGATCAGCCCTCCAGTTTACCAGACACTCCCAGGACAACCCTTCAGTTCACCACACACTGGTAGGTCAGTCTTCCAGTTCACCAGACACTGGTTGGTCAGCCCTCCAGTTCACCAGCCACTGTTAAGTCAGCCCTCCAGTTTAGCAGACACTGTTAGGTCAGCACTCCAGTTCACCAGGCACTGGAAGGTTAGCCATCCAGTTCAGCAGACATTGGTAGGTCAGCCCTCCAATTTCCCAGACACTGTTAGGTCAGACCTCCAGTTCACTAGACACTGGTAGGTTAGCCTCCAGTTTAGCAGACACTGCTAAGTCAGCCCTCCAGTTCCCCAGACACTGTTAGATCAGCCCTCCAGTTTACCAGACACTCCCAGGACAACCCTTCAGTTCACCACACACTGGTAGGTCAGTCTTCCACATTGGTAGTTCAACCCTCCAGTTTTCCAGACACTGTTAGGTCAGCCCTCCAGTTCACTAGACACTGGTACGTCAGCCCTCCAGTTTAGCAGAAATTGGTAGGTCAGCCGTCGAGTTTAGCAGGCAATGGTAGGTCAGCCCTCCAGTTCCCCAGACACTGTTAGGTCAGCCCTCCAGTTCCCCAGACACTGTTAGATCAGCCCTCCAGTTCCCCAGACATTGTTAAGTCAGCCCTCCAGTTCCCCAGACACTGTTAGATCAGCCCTCCAGTTTACCAGACACTCCCAGGACAACCCTTCAGTTCACCACACACTGGTAGGTCAGTCTTCCAGTTCACCAGACACTGGTTGGTCAGCCCTCCAGTTCACCAGCCACTGTTAAGTCAGCCCTCCAGTTTAGCAGACACTGTTAGGTCAGCACTCCAGTTCACCAGGCACTGGAAGGTTAGCCATCCAGTTCAGCAGAACATGGTAGGTCAGCCCTCCAATTTCCAGACACTGTTAGGTCAGACTCCAGTTCATCGACACTGGTAGGTTAGCCTCCAGTTTAGCAGACACTGCTAGTCAGCCCTCCAGTTCCCCAGACACTGTCAGATCAGCCCTCCAGCTCACAGACATTGTTAAGTCAGCCCTCCAGTTCCCCAGACACTGTTAGATCAGCCCTCCAGTTACCAGACACTCCAGGACAACCCTTCAGTTCACCACACACTGGTAGGTCAGTCTTCCAGTTCACCAGACACTGGTTGGTCAGCCCTCCAGTTCACCAGCCACTGTATAGTCAGCCCTCCAGTTTAGCAGACACTGTTAGGTCAGCACTCCAGTTCACCAGGCACTGGAAGGTTAGCCATCCAGTTCAGCAGACATTGGTAGGTCAGCCCTCCAGTTTCCCAGACACTGTTAGGTCAGACCTCCAGTTCACTAGACACTGGTAGGTTAGCCTCCAGGTAGCGACACGCTAAGTCAGCCCTCCAGTTCCCCAGACACTGTTAGATCAGCCCTCCAGTTCACCAGACACTGTTAAGTCAGCCCTCCAGTTTAACAGACACTGTTAGGTCAGCACTTCAGTTCAGTAGACACTGTCCGGTCAGCCCTCCAGCTCAGTAGACATTGGTAGGTTAGACTTTCAGTTTGCCAGACACTGTTAGGTCAGCCCTCCAGCTCACCAAACGCTGGTAGGTTAGCCTCCAGTTTACCAGACATTCTCAGGACAACCCTTCAGTTCACCAGACACTGGTAGGTCAGCCTTGTAGGTTATGGCATAGGATTCTTCATTGTTAAACTTTCTTACTATGAAATGTTAAAGGATAAGTGCAAGTTGTGTTCATTTGGAAACTGCAGCTTTAAAAATACTGTTGCCATATTTTTTTTTACCTATGCCCATCCAGAGCCTACCTTTGTGCCTTGAAAGTTGCTGACATCTTGTTACTGGTTTGCTGAATGTTAAGCTCCACCCCTCTGAGATTTCCTCTGCTTTCTCCTGCTTGAGCCTCAAACAGTAATGCCTGTGGGTTCTGCATGGAAGTCACAGGCATTATCGTTTGAGGTTTCCCCCACAATCATAAAGACAACCTGATAGGTTGTTTTTGTCAAATAAATGTATACATGTAATTGTAAAGCTCTACAGAAGATGTTGGCGCTATATAAAACTGCAATAATTATAATAATGAGGTGATCAATTGATTAATTATAACTGATGAATAAATCTAAAAATATTATATCTTAAAATATATATATATATTTTGTTTAATTTTATGCAGCAACTAATAATCAAAAAACATATGCAACAAACACTTAAAACAGGAGAGTAATAATTCTCTTATTATCTCTAATAATGGACATTTGATAGCTGTACAACTATCATACTTTATTATAAATACATAAAACATACTTTACATTACCTATATTTATTATTGTGCTTTTATTGTATACCTTTTTGGACTTTTATTTTTAAATTGTGTTATTTGTGTAGTTGTGTGTGTTTGTGTTAAAGAGACACAGGGTGTAGTTAGTGCAGCCTCTGCATTTCATTCAGAAAGTGACAGTTGGGATTTGATTTGATCACATGAACCTGAAACCCTGGAATGTTTGTTTAAGAATTGTACGCATTATAGTCAATGGGAAAAAAATTCCTAAAATTTACTGATAACACTGTAATGCTTCCAGGGATTCCTTAGCTAGGTAACTTCTTTTGTGTGTCCTAAAAAGCAGAAGAATTAAAGGGAATAATACAACATTTTTAACCCAAATTAATATAGCAGTTTATTTATAAGGCAACTTAAATGAGTTGCCTTTAATGAGTTTCCTTTAATGAGTTGACAAATCTTTTTTAAGGGTTGTTCACACTAGGTCCGTTTCTGTCTGTTTTTGAGTTGGTGAAGTTTCTGAAAAAATGGAAGAACATGTTTTTCTCATAAGGTTCAATATTACTGTTCACACCTTTCCGTTTCAACCCAGTCCGTTTGCAATCCGATCCATCACATTTTATAAACGTACTGCTGCATGCATTTTTTGCCGAAAACGGAAGGCAAAAATGGATACAAATCCAAGCAAAACATATAGAAACGCACATTGTCTGTTGATGTTCTATTTCCACATGTCTGTCAGTCCAGGCTTTAACACCTGCAGTAGGTGATAAAAAACCTAAAAATGTACTCCTTTTTAGTGATGCATAAATGTGGACAGTTTTATATTTTGTAATGTGTGACTGTTATTTATACAGTGTATTATTGAATCAGATACACATCTTGCCTGACAGTCAACCATGCCGTTTGATATGCATGTTAATATATAAATCAATGTATATAATTACATATATGATAGCTATTTTAATTGGTGTTTTTAAAATTATTAATTCACCTGAAAAGTGAACTGTTCGTGTATTGATTCAAGCCCGGAAGGATGCCTTACCTCCCATTCTTCAATCAATATCTCAGGAGTCATGGACAGAGGGGAGCATATTTACCATTTGCGCTATCCACTGCAGCAGGACTGAAAATTTCCGACTGCTTTCTTTCTAGTCCTAATTCACTATAGCAAGATTTATCGTGCATGCGCATGATAAAACCTGAAAGCGGCTGTTAGTTTTTCAGCGGTGGATGGTGTGAATGGTAAATATACTCACCTTCGTCCACGACTCCTGAGATATTGATTGAAGAATGGGAGGAAGGCCTAGCTTCTTGGCTTCAATCTATACACGAATAGATTGTTTATACACTACAGAACTAATATGTTAATGTTAGTACCAATATAATTTGTTGGTTGCTTTTATAGTATTTTATATATGAAGTAACATATCTGTATGTTCCAGTTCAAGTTGTCGGCACTACAAAAAAAATATAATGTTGCTTATAAGTGTTGTATTCAATTAGATCAACTGGACTTGAAATGTAGTTCTTGAAGACGTTTCGCTAGTCATCCGACTGGCTTTCTCAATTCAGAACGTCTTCATGAACTTTTTTTCATGTCCAGTTGATCTAATTGAATACAACAGACATACCATGACCTGGATGAATGAGAACCTTCACAAGCATGTTGCTTATAAGCATTAAAAAATTTTTTTTAACCCTACCTAACAGTTGATCCAGAGGAAGGCAAAAATAAACAGCTAAAAAGGGGGGGAAAATCCTTCCTGACTCCAACAGGCAATCGGAAAGTATCCCTGGATCAACCAGATCTATATGCATTAATACCAGTAATTCTCAATATTTTTTAGATTTAGAAACTTATCCAGGCCTTTTTTAAAGCTATTTAATGAACTTTTTAAAACATCTGCTGGAAGACAGTTCCACAGTTTCACCGTTCTCACTGTAAAGAAACCCCTACTAACCTGAAGATGAAACTTATTTTCTTCCAACCTTAAAGGATGTCCACGAGTCCTCTGATATGACCTATTAGTGAACAATGCACCAGAGAGTTCACTGTATGGGCCATTAATATATTTGTATAAGGTTATCATGTCCCCACGCAAACGTTGCTTCTCCAATGTAAACAGCCCTAACTTGTCTAATCTGCCTGCATATTCAAGCCCCTCCATTCCCCTTATTAATTTAGTTGCCCTTCTCTGAACTGCCTCAATTTCCAAGATGTCCCTTTTGTATATGGGATTTCAAAACTGCACCGCATATTCCAAATGAGGCCTTACCAGTAAAGAGGGAGAATAATATTTTTCTCTCTTGAATCTATTCCCCTTTTTATACAAGACAATATCTTGCTAGCTCTAGCCGTTGCTACGTGGCATTGTTTGCTATAGCTAAGTCTGTTATCTACCAGAACCCCCAAATCTTTTTCCAATACAGATGCACTTAACATAGAGTTATTTATGGTGTAGGTGGCACAGGGATTATTAAATCCCAAATGTATCACCTTACATTTATCAAGATTGAATCTCATCTGCCATTCTGTTGCCCATTTTGATAATCTATCTAGGTCTGCTTGCAGCACTTGCACATAATTGGAAGTTTCCAAAGCTCTGCATAGTTTAGTGTCATCAGCAAACACTGAGACCTTGCTCTCAATGCCCCCTTCTAAGTCATTTATAAACAGATTAAACAAAAGCGGCTCCAGTACAGAACCCTGAGGCACTCCACTTAGAACTTTAGCCCACATAGATGTAGCTCCATTAACCACCACTCTCTGTTTGCGGTCCAATAACCAGTTCTCTATCCATGAACAAATGTTTTCTTCAAGGCCAACAGTCCTCAGTTTATACATTAGTCGCCTATGTGGCACAGTATCAAAAGAGGAGAAAAGATATTGCTGCCGAAATGACTGCAGCCTGCAGTGCTAAATTTTCAGGGAGATGTAATAAAAGTTCTTATTGTTAAAAATGGTGCTAATTTTTCCCCAACCAATCAGATGTTAGCTTTCAAATGTTAATAAGAAAAACCCTGTTAGTGTGCATATAAACCAGTGAAATTACACATATATGTATATTAATCCTACCTCTGAACAAACATCCTGGGAAAGTTAAAGAACTTTTATGAATGGTGGAGGTCCTCATACAGCACCTCAAATTGCCCTTCCTCCTGGCGCTCCTCCAGCAGAGAATGCACCCAGTGACTCCAGTTGTTATGCCGGTGGCGCATCATCACTGCTATCAGTATGAGAGCAAGGGAACACTGTGCATTCATTGCTGAAATAATAGCCACAAAGATTGCAACTAAAACTCCCACACTCCCAGGAAGTGACATCACAATTTTATCTTGAGTTTTATTTTTAAAAATGAAATCAGAAACATTTAAAAAACATAACAGAAACACGTGCAAAAATGACGCAAATGACTAAAATGTATTTCAAAATCATATTGAAATGTGACATTGTAATTCGTTTTTTCCTTTTCGTTTTTGTGTTTTGTAGTGTGAACGTAGCCTTAGCCTGTTTTTAATGCACCCGCAACTGCAGCAATAGAATGTAAAATAGGTTGTCAGGACTGCAAGCAATGTCATATCAAGTTAGCAGCTATCTACTGTGGGATATTTTAGTGGATGGCATTAAAGTCCTGCAATGGTCAAACATTGTATTGCAATCACATGTAAAGGCCAATGTGTACATTTCCAGAGCTGACTATTACCAACAAAATATAATTCTTAACTTTAAAGTGAACCCTATGCAACTAACCATATTGAACAGCATTTTTGTCTTATACAATATTTAATATCGTATACTCAAAATGCAATATGATTTGCTCAATTTCTATTTTCTAGCTAGTGGTTATAACTACAATTTAACTGTTATATCTGGTATATGTATTCTATACACAAAAAATATATGTCAACAAGAGTTTAGACAGATGCCTATAACACAGAAAAGACTGTCAGTGTGTGTCCATGGAAACCTTGACTATATTCAAACAGTGCTGAGTTCCAGCAACACACAATGGACAAGGGAAAGGCCTACAGTGCTTGATTTTTCCAGCTGTGTGCTTTTATGGATTCTACATTACAACAAGGTTGTTCTTCACAGATTCTACATTGAAAGTCAATTTCAGGAAATGCTTGGAAATTTCTGTGCAGGCAGCAGTTAATGTCGTACTGATGTCAAGGGGTGAACTTGCTCTAACAACTAGGAATGCAAAAGGAAACCCAGTAAATGTTGACTGCTTACGCCATGGTAAATAAAAAGGAATCCATTGAAACAAATTAAGACATCTGTAAAAATGTGGCATTTGATGAATACTACACCATTCCTCCACCCCCCCCCCCCAAAAAAATTACCCTTTTTTCAACATAAAAAAAGCATATATTCACACAAAACCTTTCATCCAAACTACACAGTGACTAACATGTACATCAGTGCAATTGCCTTTCTAAATCCCCCATACAGCAGTATGTGCAACAATATTGACTGCATATTTGCATATTTTTATGACATACCAATGCAATTGGCCACGGGATTGGTTAATTTGGAAAGAAATGATTTAAGGTATACTAAAAGTGCCATTAACTTAGTTGTGTAAACCAGTGGTGTAACTAGGAATCAATGGGGCCCCTAAAATAACTATCATGGGGCCACATGCTTCATTCACCGTGGTTTACTGGGAGGAGGCTATATCTGTCATAAGGAAAATAAGAGGACGGCTCCCTTCGCTCCCCTGGTAGTTACATTCCTGATGCTGACATCTGTGTAAGATCTTAGCATCTCAGGTTCATTTACTGATACCCTGAGCTGGTAACCAAGTAATAAACTCAGTGTTCCAAATAGTATCACATGGAAATGCAGAATAACATAAAATGAAAAAGCAAGTAAAAAAGGAGGAGCGGAATGTGTTTATGTTAAACATTATTCAAAGTCAAGTTTAATAGACAATACAATTGTAAGAACTGTAAAAATGATAAGGCTGAAGCCTTTGGCACAGGTATACAGCAAATGGCCCACGTGATATCAGACTTGGAGAGTTACCATAGTGAGTTACAGTGTGAATGGTGTTAATTTGCTATACATCGAAATTGTAATGTTTGTGACATGTCACATGTGAAGTGACCTTCCCCCTACATGGCTATCTGTTCACAACATGGTGACGTCACATATAACAAGGTAAGTAAGGGCTAGAGCTCCCTTACTCATACGTAAATAAAAGAAGAGACTTCTGGGTATTTTCCATGTTTTCTTGGTAGCCCTTGTGCAAATGCAATGACTTTAACAAAGCTTTTAACAGCATTGCTCAAGTGGTTAAGTGACCGGATTGCCAGTTGTAGACCATCTTTATTGAGCCATTATCAGTACAATGTAGGCTTCTGCATAGTGAAACACTGTTTGACAGATGTCACCAAATAATAATTTAGTGTGGGTTTATAGTGCATAGTGAGTCAACTCACTCAGCTACATGCTGTTGTGGCAATAAAATAAATTATGGAGAGTTTATAGTGCATATGGAGCTTCAACTTCAGTCTGAGCGACTAGCCATTTACCTGTGCCCTAACTTTGAGCATTAACGTAACCATTTATATCCACAATTATTATTTAAATTGATTTTCAAAGCTTATTATAAGATAAAGACAACAACTTACTTTTTTATATTCTAACATCTGAACACATGTGAACATGTGAAAATTTTGGAACACAGCCTTGTAATACTTGTACGATAGCAGTATATAATATTGTGTATTTTTTTTGTGCTAACCTGTTATAAAATGAAAGAACAACTATATTCACCTCAGCCCCAACTATACTCATCCTTAAAAAATACCCAGGGTGAGGACCTAAACAGCTAGATCCTCACCCCTGGGCTCAGCTTCTAAGTTCTGTACTGAAGATCTAGAAGTTCTGGTCATCATCGGGCTGTTCCCTGCTTCCTTCTTCTGTGCCATGATCTGAAAAAGCATGTCTTCCTATTGGTGAAGCCCCTGGTAAAGAGAGGGAGTCCTCACCCTGGGTACTTTCAAAGGGAGGGGATTGCCAATGACATAATTGTTGTTTTTTAAAATGGAGATAACTGTTACTGTGTACATAATTTCCTATATAACCTACCCCCTTAATGGATCCCTATGGGACCCAAGTAGCCGATAATATCCTTATAATCGGCGCGCTACTACGTAGTAGCGCGCCGATGTCCCATGTACAGTGTCTTCTCTCTATATTACAGTGTGACCTGTCCCATGTACAGTGTCTTCTCTCTATATTACAGTGTGACCTGTCCCATGTACAGTGTCTTCTCTCTATATTACAGTGTGACCTGTCCCATGTACAGTGTCTTCTCTCTATATTACAGTGTGACCTGTCCCATGTACAGTGTCTTCTCTCTATATTACAGTGTGACCTGTCCCATGTACAGTGTCTCCTCTCTATATTACAGTGTGACCTGTCCCATGTACAGTGTCTTCTCTCTATATTAGTGTGACCAGTCCCATGTACACTGTCTTCTCTCTATATTACAGCGTGACCTGTCCCATGTACAGTGTCTTCTCTCTATATTAGTGTGACCAGTCCCATGTACACTGTCTTCTCTCTATTACAGCGTGACCTGTCCCATGTACAGTGTCTTCTCTCTATATTAGTGTGACCAGTCCCATGTACACTGTCTTCTCTCTATATTACAGCGTGACCTGTCCCATGTACAGTGTCTTCTCTCTATATTACAGCGTGACCGGTCCCATCCACAGTGTCTTCTCTCTATATTACAGTGTGACCTGTCCCATGTACAGTGTCTCCTCTCTGTATTACAGTGTGACCGGTCCCATGCACAGTGTCTTCTCTCTATATTACAGTGTGACCTGTCCCATGTACAGTGTCTTCTCTCTATATTAGTGTGACCTGTCCCATGTACAGTGTCTCCTCTCTATATTACAGTGTGACCGGTCCCATGTATAGTGTCTTCTCTCTATATTACAGTGTGACCTGTCCCATGTACAGTGTCTTCTCTCTATATTACAGTGTGGCCCTCTCCTGGTTCTATTATCAGTGAGATGTGAGTGGATCTATAGGGGGATTAAACATCTGATCTACTTTAAAAGAGAAGTGAATTTAAGCGGATATGTTCGTTTTGGAGCTTTGCCTCCATAGGTTACATGGAACTTTTATAACTGTGTTACATATAATGTGGGGCACTTCGCTTCCTCACTTCCCCCATCTTCCCAGCGATTGGCTACATATGGGCATGATGGCACCAGGCACAGAGGGGAACATGGCGGCATCACGTTGGCGTGCTGTGTACAGTTAGCGGCACTGTTATTAGTTTTCTATTAGTAATATGATTATAACCTACCCCCTTAATGGATCCCTATGGGACCCAAGTAGCCGATAATATCCTTATAATCGGCGCGCTACTACGTAGTAGCGCGCCGATTATAACCAGGAAGTGCAGTACAACACAACCACCCCCCAGCCTCACCCCTTAACTCCTGCTCACGGCTGCCCATGGCGAACACTTACATTTTTAGATGAAGAGGAAGCCGCCATCACCTTTGCTATATAAACCGGAGTTGAGCTGCACCAGTAAATGTAAGTATCCAACCGATAGCCGCATTCTGTCCGGTTTCACTCTTCTCGCGCATTAATCACCAGCCTCTATGACCGCGACCGCATCACTCAGATTAATGCGCGAGAAGAGTGAAACCGGACAGAATGCGGCTATCGGTTGGATACTTACATTTACTGGTGCAGCTCAACTCCGGTTCATATGGCAAAGGTGATGGCGGCTTCCTCTTCATCTAAAAATGTAAGTGTTCGCCATGGGCAGCCGTGAGCAGGAGTTAAGGGGTGAGGCTGTTTTTTTTTTTTTTTTAGTCCTGAGCAGGGGGAGGGTGCCGCGACAGGCTAGTGGAGGGTGATGGGGGGTGGGGGTGGCTTTTCCATAGAGAGAGTGCCCTGTCATAGTTAGTGCACATGGAGGTGGGGAGGGAGGGGGTTCTTCCATTACATTGCCTGTGTGCCATAGGTCAGTCTTTGTATTAGGGTGAAGGGGTAGGTTATAATGGATATTGTACCCACTACTGTAAATTATACGGATATCAAAAGTCACCTCAGAGTTCTGTGCCCGGTATAAAAGGCACTCGGCCTGCGGCCTCGTGCTTTTATATGGTCACGGAACTCCTCGGTGACTTCTAATATCCTTATAATTTACAGTAGGGGGTACATTATCCACTATTTAATATCACAAATATTATTGCCAATTTCCCATTTTCCCCTCTAAACTGTGTACTTAACTGGATAAAGCTTTCAGAATATTTTTAACTTTTTCTGCACCAATAATTAGAGACACCGATGTTTGCCACACGTGTTATTAATTAGCAACAACCAATAAAATGTTATCTTACTGCAGTGAACCAGTAAAAAGCTAACACCTGATTGTTGCTGCAAATAATATCATGGTCAAACTTTTGTCGTTGCACTGTTTATTGCATCAGCCCCCTTTAGAGAGTCAGATATCACTGAAAATTGTTAAACACATGGATGACAAGGTCATTCACAATTACCTATAATATCTTACACTTAGATGGATAATGCATTCTTGCTTTGCTTGGCAATTCTATCTTATATACTTACCTACAGTTAGTATGCTCACAAACGCACCACAGACACATCATGGACACACTGCATTACCTCGAGGCATAACCCGGACATTTGCCGAAGGGGAAGGGTGTATCGAGGGTGTATGTGGCTTGGGGTTGGAAGTGCCAGGGGTGTATGCGTCGGGTGGGGTGGGTGTCCGCACAACAAGGAATTGCTTCACAGGGGTGGGTGGGTGTCAGGGTGGTGGGGATTCTTTAAAGAATCGGGGGGGGGGGGGGGTTCTGGTTTAATAGAATTATGAGTTGGAAATTGTTTTAAAGGGAAATATAATTTAATGTTTCAGGAATACAGATGTAATTCTATGATTTCTTTTTTTAGCAATGAAAAAGCAATGCACAAAATGCACTGCATTGCACAAATGGGAATGTTAAAATGCTATGCCTATTGGGTGTATCTGTCAATACACTTTTTGTGAACATACAGGGCAATGCACCACGAGACACAGCGCCCCGAAAGTGGAGTCAAAAGACACACTAAACAAGGGTATATAAGGTTTTTTTAATTTTAACTCGCAACTGCCACAAGCTATATTATCCTTGCTTAGTGCTCTACCTTTGTGACACCTTTTAACGCCAGCCAACAGCTACCGTTAAAGTTTCACAATGGTAAAACTTCACATGCAAATGCACGGAAAGTGAATATAGCATTGCCGGATTGATTGCACCGGGGAGCAAAGGATCAAATATAATCCCGAAAATATAAATGATAAAAAATGCATGAGAATACTTTCTGGAATTCACAGCCAGCCGTAGCAGTATAATCTAGAGTTAAAGGGCATGTCCATCAAAAACCTCCAGAGTATTGGAATCTGCACGAACACCGGGAGTACAAAAGACAATCCACCGTGAAGTTACAATTAAACAGTCTTTATTTCCTGGACGCCTTACGCGTTTCGGACACACCAGTCCTTAATCATAGGCATAACAGTTCCCTCTGCACACAACCCCTATATACAAATTATGTCTCCACGTGACCCTCGCACGTATTTCATCCAGACGATCTCCCAATGGATTAACCCTTTCAAACCTCCACTTCAATCATGGAGGAAGATAGAGGGAGAGTGGTTATCCCTTTTGAATATTTATCTCTCCGGAAAATTCATACGCTACCATTCACGAGGAGACATAGAATAAGAAAGTTAAGTATAAAGTATTGAATATTAAAAATTAAAAAATCTGTGGACAGTACGTATTGAATCATTACATAGAAAAGGGGTACGACAAGAGCATGACATATATATACACATGACCAACTCATACAACTCTGTGTCCCATGCATGCAGCATCTCTATGGGCTTTATATATATATCCACTTACACATTGATTACATTATAAATATCACTATCATCTATCAATGAAGCAGTTAACATCCAAAATTGAGTTCATACCTTTAGGATACCTAGTATCTAATAGAAAGATCCATTTAGTTTCTTGTTTTAAAGGCTATGTCCACCCTAAAATGTAAAAATTTATATTTGTTCCCCCTCGCCCCCCACCCAACCGCATAATTTTTAATTTCAGAAAGCCCCCCAAACTCTACTTACCTCCCCTCTTTCCTTCGCTGCGCTCCCGGCCCCTGCTTGCAGGAAATGCAAGCAGAGGGGCGGGACCGGCAGCCGCGTCTGTGATTGGCTGAGCGGCAGCCAATCACGGACGCGGCTGCCGGCAGCTCACTTCCGCGTAGGAAAGCGGAGAGGTAAGTAAAACATTGGGGAGCTTTCTAAAAGTAAAAAGTATGCGGTTGGGGCTGGGGACATGGGGGAAGGCTGTGTTAAAGGGGTATAACGCTAGGGGGAGGGATACAGAACGGGAGGGAGAGGGGGGGAGAAGAGCTGCAGTACGCATGGCATTGATCTCCGGGAGGCCAGTAGCAGGCAGTGTCCTATATGGACCTGCTATCCTCCTGGTGGGCAGTTTTGGGACTTTGGGGGGGGACTACAGGAGAACCAGATGGAGCGTGGGATGTGAGGTAAGGATTAAACTACACTACATGGTGGGGCCAGTAGTTGGGGGGATTATAGTTTTGGGGTGGACATGCCCTTTAACAATTTTAAATGCCTATCCCTATTTCTAGTATCCTTTCTGATACTTTGTATTCCCTGGACTTGTAATTTATCTAGGTTGCTATTGTTACATGTTGCAAATGTCTGGCAACTGGACTATTATTGTCCCTAGTCTATATCTCTGATGTTCACGATCCTCGATAATGATGTGATAGTGCATCCCACATATTGTAGGTTGCACATACTACATTTTAGAACAATATGACATAGGTAGATGTACAATTTATATACTAAATATATATATTAAAGTCCTCCCTTATGTACATTGGAAACTCTTGTTCTTTTTTACGTGATGGCATGTGATACATCTAGTATGTCCGCGTTTAACATACCCCGGTATCCCAACCAATTTTTTGTGGGAATTCTGATGAGTGAACTCACTGGGGGATAAGCAGTTACCCAAAGTACTGGCCCTTCTGGACACAAAACGGAATCCTGACTCCATTATGTGATCTAATTTTTTTATCAGCCTTAAAACAGGTAAGTGCTTTTAGATATTAACAATTCATAGAACTGAGTGACTATAATGATGAGATAAATGTAACGGGAGTTGATCTATCCGTACAGACATAAGATTTCCCATTGGATATTTAATTTATGTCTCTACTTCTATTTTGCTTATCATTTTTAGATCTTAACAAGGACAGTCTATTCATTCGTAGGGCTTTCAAAAATGCTTAATTTAGAATGACTGGATCATACCCCCTTTCCAAAAATTTGTCACGTAGGACACAAGCTTGAACCAGAAAGTCTTCTTCTACAGAACAATTTCTGCGAATCCTAATAAATTGACTTAAAGGAATACCTCTAATGCAGTGTTTGGGATGGCATGATTTTGCATGTAATAAAGTGTTTTTAGAATTTTCTTTTCTGAATACTGTTGTAATCACATTGCACTCATGTATATGTATTTATAAATCCAAATAGTTCTTTCCCCACCATATGTCCATGTGAACTTTAGATTATATTTGTTATTAGTAAGACTCTGGATGAGTGCTGCAAAATCATTCTCTTTACCCTCCCACACCCAAAGCAAATCATCTATATATCTTTTATGATGTCTAATTTTCTCTATGAATGGGAACGTGGGGCAGTTATTGTATAGATTACATTCCTCCCACCATCCTAGATATAGATTAGTGTATGTCGGTGCGAATTTTGCCCCCCTGGGTCTGGAGGTAAAATTTGCCATTAAATAGAAAATAGTTATGTGTCAAAAGATATCTGACCGCATCCAAGATAAATAATTTCCATTCAGTGGAATAATCACTATAAGCATCTAAATGATATTTAATTGCCTCCAGACCCAGGGGGTGGGGGATACATGAGTAAAGTGACGTCACATCAATGGTTATAAACTCATAAATTCATTCTAATGAATCCAGAAATTCCAATATATGAGTAGTATCCCTCATGTAAGATGTGAGACGAAGTACCAGAGGCTGAAGTAGTATATCTATTAGCTGGGAAAGACCCTCATTCAGAGAGCCTATTCCAGCCACTATTGGTCTACCTCTAGGGGGAAAATCCCCCTTATGAACTTTTTGGAGGTGATAGAAAATACGGAGAACGGGTGACTCCGGTAATAATTTGTTTATCATACTGGTATCTATTATGCCTATCGACAGGCCCTCATTAATTAACTTATTCAGTTCCTGTTTGTAATTTATGGTGGGATCCTTGGTGAGGGATTTGTATGTTTCCTTATCCTCCAGATGTCTTAGAGCCTCCTTATAGTAATTTTCACTATCTAGGATCACAATAGATCCCCCCTTATCTGCCTCCCATATTACAATAGACTTATCACTTTTTAGGGTTTTTAGGGCTTTTTTATCTTCCAATGTTAAATTTCCAAAGTACTCTCTACCATTAGCTTTTCTTGTTCTTAATTTTTGTTCTAAGTTTCTCAGGTCCCTCTCCACTAATTCTTGAAAGATACCTACCACCTCCGGTCGTGATGCAATCGGATAAAAGTTAGACGGTTGTTTTAACCGATGCTTATAATCACTTAATTTCATGTTTATCCGATTGGTCTCAACAGGTGCAAGGTATGACTCCTCAGCTAGACTCACCAGATCTGAGATAGCTCTCTGGTCAATTTCCTCACTAGTACTGTCTTCTATCCCCTTAACATCTTTTTCAAAAAAGCTTTTCAAAACAATTTTATGGACAAACTTATTAACATCTACAATTGTTTCAAACACATCAAAAGTCCACGTTGGTGAGAATGACAGTCCCTTATTAATCTCAGTTCATTATCACTTAGTGGTCTTTGTGAAAGATTTAATATGTTACTCGTTATTGTCGTCCCCTGCAAGTCCTTAAATCGTACCAATTTCGTCCTCTTATTCCTCCCTCTCCGTACTTTTTTGGCACCTGTGTCGAATATGAGGTTGATTCTTTCTCCCAGTGCTCTCTTCTATTGCCTAATAAATGTCTCTGATCCCTTCTATCCTGAGATCTATGTAAATTCGAGTTTTTCGGTGTTGTGGTTGGGGACGAGGGTCTTGAAAAGATTTCCATGGCTCTTCTTTCCCGTATATTCTCACTAGAAGAGAAATTAGACACCGGGAAGATACTGTCCAATACCAAATCATCATTATTACTGATATCTGAAGAAAAGCTAACATTTTTGCTACTTCTTTTCAAAATAGACCTTCTCCTCTGTTTAGAAGGTGTAGGAGTACGATTATACTTTCCTTTATCACTGGTTACATCATAAATATTGGGGCATGTCCACCCTTTATAGAAACTTTCAGTATAGTATAGTCCATGTTCCCCCAGCCCCAACCGCTATAATTATATTCTCAGAAACTCCCCCAATCATTCCTTACCTTACCTCTCTCCTTCGCTGCACTGCCCAGGCCCTCTGCTTGTAACTGCTTTGCAGCTGCGTCTGTGATTGGCTGAGAGGCAGCCAATCACGGACGCGGCTGCCGGCTGCTCAGAACGGTAAGAGAGAGGTAAGGTAAGTAATGATCGGGGGACTTTCTGAGAATATAATTATAGCGGTTGGGGCTGGGGGAACATGGACTATACTATACATAAAGGGATTTGCGCTAGGGGGAGGGAGACCAAAGCGGGTGGGAGAGGGAGTGAGAGGGAGGGGGAGAAGGGCTTCAGTGCGCATGCCAAACTTCTCCCGGAGGGGAGACAGGAGGCAGAGTCCTATATTAAAGTCATGTTAAACAATTCAGTACTGCTGTAGTTAGTGTGACTTGCTTGCAAAAGACACACCCACCGGAAAGTGATTCAGTACCCTTTTTGCGGTCATTCCTATGTGACTATTTATCCAATAGTTGGAGCTGACCAAAATATAGTTTTGACTTTATATTTAAGCTATTCATTCTATAAGTGGTTTGCATAAAGTAATTACTGGACTTTCTTTAACATGGTAGTGAGTCTAATAAAGTCTATGTCAGAAAACATTTTAAAAGAGGTTCAAATGATTCCTATATGCTATTTATTTGCAGGAACCAATCAGATGTTCTTCTTACTGGGTTACTGCAGCTAGATAATGTCTGGTTGGTTTCTGCAGATTAATAGCCCAGCCAAAGTTTTGCACCTTTTATTACATCAGCCCCTTTTGCTCATTAATTTTCCAGTACTCATGCACATCATATAAGTTTTTCTTATTGAAATTCAATATATGAATGTCCAAGTGAATAATTGCAGCTCTTGCCTGTGAGCACCACACCACTATATATGGTAAAAGAGCATAATTATTATCAACTTTGAATCCATTCAATTCTTAGTTTTCCACGCTCTCTTTTGCTTGGGCATAAGAATTTGCAAATATAGAAGAAAGTAAACAGAAATAAACAGGGAGATGTAATATCAGGTTACAGTTAACAGTCATTTAGGAAGTTATAAACCAGGAAAAGGAAATTGTAATTATTTTAAAATTGTGGTACTTTATGATTCATTGATGATATTTTATACATTATTATATTGTTATATTGGCTAATATATTGTGCTCATTGTATGTGAGAATTATTGTCCACCCTTAAAGGAGAACTAAACCCAATAATTTATGAAAACAATCCCCCTAAAAACACCAATAAGCTATAAAATACCACATCAGTAAATTGTATTAAAGTAAATATAAGCCTTTTAAGAACTGGATGAAGTATCTGTGTGTATGTGTAGTGTCAGACCACACCTCCTGACCTCTGTCACATGCTTCCTTGCTTTATCTGTCCTGTAAAAGGATTGGCTAGAGATTATTAATGAGTGTGACCTACTAAAGAAGTTTCTGCCATGTCTAAGGACTGAGCATGTGCAGAACATAATGGTCGTTGACCAATCGGTGGATACTAAAAACTGTGAAGTAAAGCACAATCATATGTTATTTAGGTAAATTTCCCAGCGTCCATACCAAAATGAGAGGTAAGACACGGATATATTAAAGGACAAGTATACTCACCTCACCCTCGCTCCTCTTCCTCATAGCTGCATAGTACCCAGGGTGAGGACCAAAATCGCTAAGTCCTCACCCTGGGTTCTTTCTCTCCTGCACACTTACCCCAAATCTGCTTCGCCGATCGCTTCGTTCCTCCGCTCTTCCTGCTTCAATGACAGATCGCGAGGCAGCCAATAGGAAGATATGCTCTGCAAGGAGGCGTGTCTTCCAATTGGCTGCCTCACGACTGTCACTGACAGTAGGAGAGGTGGAACAGTCTGGATCGCCCAAGCAGATTTGCGGTAAGTAGTGCAGAGGTTAGAGAAAGAACCCAGGGTGAGGACTTAGCGATTTTAGGTCCTCACCCTGGGTACTATGCTGCAGTGGATCGGGGAAAAGGTGAGTATAATTGTCCTTTAAGGTGTTCTGCCTTATGGTTAAGTGTTGTTCTGTGGCTTTAATTGTCCTTTAAAAGAAAAAAATGGTGACTGCTATTTTTAACATTTTATTATAGACATTTGTAACCAGATATTTAAAGGGACAGTTCAGTGGAAATTATCAATATTTGTTAAATTGTTAGTTTGTGTAATACATACTTAGTTTTTCTACATATTCTATTTTGAAAAATCAGTTGATTTCATACCCTTTGCTGTTCCCTGCTGTTGATTAGGGAGCGACATTTCAGGTTCTAACTGTCCTTCTTCTTCCCAGGGTGCACCACATCCTGGAATATTCCTAACAGTAATTTCTACTGATTGGCTGTTGGATGGGTAAACATGCTCAGATCTCTATGAGCAACTGAATCAACCCATGCGCTGGGTCAAGGGCAAGACCATAACGGTCTCTACTAGGGGTCCTGCAAACAGGAAGTCAGTATTTCGGTTGCATTTATTTATACACAGAACAAAATGCTGAATTGGCAGATTAAGGTCATTGGGATTAAAAAACACTGCTCTTTTTTCTGAAAAGCATATGTATTTGTACTGAACTTCCCCTTTAATGATAAGTTCTATTCCTTTCTGGCAAAGGTTTCTGCCTCCTCCCTAACCTCAGGAAACTTTTTATAAGCTTGAGCATGTGCAGTCAAGGCAGCAGGTGATCATTTATTGGCTGTGATGTCAGTTGTCACAGCCTTGATTGATTGCATTGAGGGAGGGGCCAGCTTTTATAATCTTTAAATATCTGGTTAGTAATGCAGGTAATAAAGTGCAAAATATATGAGTTAGGGATGGGGGCAGGTAACTGTCAATTGACCAGTTTTTTTTTTTAAGGGTGGACATGCCTTTTAAATAATATAAAATCTTTGTGGTAAAACTTTAATCATATATGTACAGTAAAAGTCAGCTGTAATAAAAAGAATAGCAGTAGTGAATAGCAGTAGTACACAAAATGTCCTTATGCACACAAGCCAATGGGGTGTTGACTTCAAAGATGCTTCCCACTTCCAAAGGAAGAATAAATATTAGGAATAAAAATTAAAATGAAGTTGCACTCCAAAGTGAGTTAGTGATTTTTTACAAACCAATCATCAGAAGAACAACATTTCGGGGGAAACTTGCCCCCTTTATCAGATGAATAGCAGCATGAAGTCATAATTAGTACATTTTATATCTTTAAATACAGATAAAAGATAATGTCTGTTCTGATGGAATGGTCATCTAAGAATCACTAAAATGTAACAATTATCAGTTTCTCTTTAAAATAAAGTATTCATATTCCTGTTTCCAAGTGTTTGGTGTGCATAATTCACCTGAAGAGACCAAATTTAAAATTTGTGCATCTAAATCAGGTAAATTCATTTAGCATTTGTGAATGTGTCAAAAAGAACTCAAAATACTGGAGAGAATCCATGGTAGTATTTAGGTAACTATAGTTCACATTTGTCTGGAGATTGGCAATGCATTTGGGGTTTAAATATCCAGTGCAGCTTATACTAATAATGGGTATGTGCTTAGTGAATCTCCACTGGAAAATGATCAACTGTAGGAGTTTTAGTAGATAACAGGCTTGGTTGCAGCAAACAGTGACAGGCAGCAACAGCTAGAGGTAGCAAGATCAATGGGATAAAGAATCAATGGTAAAACATATTCAGGGTTATTCAATAAAAGTTCTCAACGTTAAAAATGGTAACAACCAATCAGATGTTAGCTTTCAAATGTTAAATAAGATCTGATTGGCTGGGGCAAAATTAGCATCATTTTAAACTATAAGAACTTTTATTGAATCTCCTTGATTGTTCTTGCTTTTTACAAAGAACTGGTATAGGCACATTTGGGAAATGCAATGCAGTTTTGAAATCCAACCCTTTTGATATAATATAGTTGTTACTTAAACAATTAAAATAGAACTAAACTTTTTTTTATACACTATAATCTGAAAACATCCCTAACCAGAACATCAATAAATAAAAAAAAACTACTCCAGTAAAAGGCAAAAAAGTAATTTAACCCCTGGAGAACTGGATTAGATAGATTGGTACATGTGCACTATACATCTCCTGACCAAAGTCACATGTTCCCTTACCTAATCCTAACTGTAAAAGGATTGGCTAAAGACTACTTGTAGTTGTGACCTGCTGTAACAACTTCCTGCATTAGCTTAGGACTAGGCATGTGTGAAGAACTTAATAGTCATTAATAACACTGTGCAATACAAGAATGTTGAAAAATAAAACACAAACTCCGTGTTATTATGGTAAGTTTCCAAGCACCTACATCAGAATTTTCCTTCTGATTTAGTTTTGTTCTGAGGCTTTATTTGTCCTTTAATATTTTCAAACAAGACTGGATAATCCAACCAGTTACCAAGTAAGCACCCACCACATTAACCATGTAATTAAGCTTGGAATAAACTTTTCAAAGACAAAAATGTGCAGTCAATAACATATTCAACTCATGAAGGCCACTCCTTTATCTAAAACAAAACCATCAACAACAAAAAAAAGTATGTGGCATCAACTAAGGAGAGTTTGATTGTAAATGCCATGTCCATGCCCAAACTGAAAAGAAGAGTACCCACACAAACCCTCAAACAGTAATACACTCCTCTTAAGCCCTACAAGCAGTTACTTAGCTCAATGTTTACCTGCCCTATAGTGGATCTTCCGGCATTTCTGGGTAGACTTATGATCACGCCAATGACTAGACAGAGGGTCTACACAGATATTCCTTCTCTGAGGATGTGTGAAATTTTCTGAGCTCATTCATGCAACATGCATTGGGGGACACACTGTGAGCATCATAGTTTCAGGGTTGGTGGGGTGCTCTACTTGGAGAAAACAATTTCATTTATGGGATTAAAATGCCTTTTTAAAAGGCTATGGGGCATATTTATAAAGGAACGATGTTAGCGCAAAAAAATTACCGCCGCACATCGCGGCCGCGAAAATAGCGGCTAATGCCGTATTTATAACGCGAGCGCTATTCCCGCGATACCTATCGCGGCCGCGATGTGCTGCGGTAATTTTAAGCCCTTCGCGGCGATACTGTATAGTATCGCCGCGAAGGGACTTAAAATCCCTTCCCGACGCCGCTCTAAGGGGGCGGGGCACACGCCCACACCCCCCGCGGCGGCAGCGGCGACCACCCGCCGCCGCCGCCCCGCCCCACACCCCCCGCGGCGGCACGGCGACCACCCGCCGCCCGCCGCCGCCACTTCCCCAGCAGCCCTCCCAACCCGTTCCCCGTTCGCGGCAATCTCGGAACGGGAGGCTAGAAGGGGCTGCCGGGAAGGGCCGCAAGGTGGTCGACCACCCGCCGCGCACCCCCTCCCCGCGCAACCCCTCCAAGCCCCCCGCCCCGGCCGCTCCCGGGGAGGGACGGGAGGGAGCCGCTGGGGGGGTGGAGGCTCCCTCCAGCGGGCCCTGAGAAGGGCCTTTTGGGGCTTAGGGGGTCCCGCAGCTCGAACCGGGACCCCCCTCCCCGGCCCTTACAAGGGCCCTTG
Organism: Hymenochirus boettgeri; assembly: GCA_019447015.1. Lineage (NCBI taxonomy): Eukaryota > Metazoa > Chordata > Amphibia > Anura > Pipidae > Hymenochirus > Hymenochirus boettgeri. Next base: position 121,000,936 of record CM033475.1, on the reverse strand, counting down.
CGGCACTGACAAGTGCCTTTGGCGGGGTGTCCCGCAGCTGACCCGGGACCCCCAGTGCGGCTCTTAAAAGACCCTTGGGCGACGTCTTCTTTCTTCCAGTCCCGGCGACACCAGCTCCGCCGAGGCCGCCGACCCCCGAGAGGTACCCCTGCGGCCGCCAGGGGTACCCCCGGCGGCCGCCGGCGACCTCAACGAGGCCGATTTTGCCGGCGTCTTGATCCGACGCGACGTCTTCGGGCTGGCGACCCAACCCACTCAGGTCGCCGATGCCAGGCAGGCTCACTGCGGCCGCCAGTGAGCCCGCTGGCCACAGCCGGCCTCAGCGGAGCCGATGTTGCCACCGCTTCTTTCTTCTTTTCTTCAGCCATCTACTGCGATGGCATCTGAGTTCCGCGGCGGAAAGCTCCTCTTTTATATAGGTTTGCAGAAATCCATAATCCGTTTCTGATTGGTCAATTTTTAATACTTGCTTTACATTAACCAATCAGATTTCTGGAAAGTTCTGAAATCTGATTGGTTAATGTAAAGCAAGTATTAAAAATTGACCAATCAGAAACGGATTATGGATTTCTGCAAACCTATATAAGAGGAGCTTTCCGCCGCGGAACTCAGATGCCATCGCAGTAGATGGCTGAAGAAGAAGAAAGAAGCGGCTGGCAACATCGGCTCCGCTGAGGCCGGCGTTGCCAGCGGGCTCACTGGCGGCCGCAGTGAGCCTGCCTGGCATCGGCGACCTGAGTGGGGTTGGTGTCGCCAGCCCGAAGACGTCGCGTCGGATCAAGACGCCGGCAACATCGGCCTCGTTGAGGTCGCCGGCGCCCGCCGGGGGTACCCCTGGCGGCCGCAGGGGTACCTCTCGGGGGTCGGCGGCCTCGGCGGAGCTGTGTGCCGCCGGGACTGGAAGAAAGAAGACGTCGCCCAAGGGCTCTTTAAGAGCCGCACTGGGGGTCCCGGTTCCTGCGGGACCCCCCGCCAAAGGCACTTGTCAGTGCCGCAAGGGCCCTTGTAAGGGCCGGGGAGGGGGGTCCCGTTCGAGCTGCGGGACCCCCTAAGCCCCAAAAGGCCCTTCTCAGGGCCCCGCTGGAGGAGCCTCCACCCCCCACGGCTCCCTCCCGTCCCCTCCCCGGCGGCCGGGGCGGGGGCTTGGAGGGGTTGCCGGGGAGGGGGTGCGCGCGGGTGGTCCGACCACCTGCTGCGGCCCCTTCCCGGCAGCCCCTTCTAGCCTCCCTTCCGAGATTGCCGCGAACGGGGAACGGGTTGGGAGGGGCTGCTGGGAGGTGGCGGCGGGGCGGGTGGTCGCCGCTGCCGCGCGGGGGTGTGGGCGGGTGGGCGTGTCTCCCGGGGCGGGTGCGACCACCCGCCGCGGGTTGCCTGCCCATCCCCGCCGCGGGAGGTTAGTATCGGCTGACTTCGCCACCTTCAAGGTGGCAAGTAAAACAGCCGATACTAGCCGAGCGAAACCAGTACCCGCCCTTTATAAATAGAAGCGCGGTACCGGGTAAGTATCGGCACGAAAGGTTAACGCTTCGTTAACTTTTCGCGGCTTTTTTCGGGCTTTTAAAATCGCGGTAAACGCGATTCATGCGTTAATGGCCCGAAAACGGCCGCGAAAAGTTAACGAACCTTTATAAATATGCCCCTATGAGTGTTCAATCTAGGTTTGTTGACAAGAGATTTAAGACCTGTGTTTAAAAACTTTGCTTCTAGGTTGGGATGACAACAATTTTTCTTTGGTTAGGAATACTTATTGGTCAAGATGCCATAATGATCCCTTGGGTAAGCTGACCCCTCTCACCTTCAGATGATGCACAGGGCCCTGAATAAAACTGGGATGATCAAGCTAGCACCTGTATGTCCCCCAGATCATGGTACAGGCAACTGTACTGTGAACCCCTAATATTCTACTATTCACAATATCTAAGGCAATCCTGTCAAACCTCAGACTGACTGCATGGAATCCGAAAGGGAGATTATAATAATAAGTATGGGTCCTATTGACACTCTATTACACAGGTGCATGCCTTATTTTGGTCATATATTACCTTTGCTTTCATACAATATTAGAATTCATTCAGAAGAACCTTCATTCAGTACAACCATTACTCTCATAATACAAATTGCAGCTCTGGGAACATTCTACAACACATATTTGCCAAAGATACCTACTACCTGAGACATCTAATCAATGGTCCCCTCTATAGTATAAAAGGGCATGTCCACCCCCAAAACTATAATTTAACCCATTACTGGCCCTACTAAGTAGATTACAAAAATTCTTACCTTACAAGCAATGCTTGTCCAAAGTCCAGAAAAACTGGACTGGGTATTAGCAGTCTCACTGGGATTGATAGCCCAGGAGGAAACCAGGGTGTAGATAGGCCATTGGTGGTTGGAAAGGGGAGTGGGGCTAGCATAGGGGATAGGGAGGCATGTGTATTAAAGTGTACGAATAAATTACAGGATCATAATCTAAAATGTATGTTTGCAAATGCGAGAAGCCTGGCTGACAATATCGGTGAATTGGAAATTATGGCATTGAATGAAAAGTATGATGTAATAGCAGAAACGTGGTTGAACAGTTCTCACGACTGGGCTGTAAATATAGAAGGATATGCCTTGTTTAGGCAGGACAGAAAAAAAAGGAAAGGGGGAGGAGTATGTGTTTATGTTAAAAAAGAATTGAAGCCAAATTTAAAAGAAGAGATAACTGGCGATATGGATGATAAAGTGGAGGCAATATGGGTGGAATTAGGCAACAGGAAAGAAAGGGGGTAATGTCATTGTTGGTGTCTTCTATAAGCCGCCAAATGCTAGCAGAGAGGAGGTGAGTCAGCTTCATATGCAGTTGGCAAAGGCTGCAAGTTTGGGGAGTGTGCTCATTATGGGGGACTTTAATTACCCTGACATTGATTTGTGTGATGGAACTGCCATCACAGAAAAAGGCGATGAGTTCCTGAATTTGCTGCAGGATAATTTTCTCTCACAGGTGGTTGAGGTTCCTACTAGAAGAGGAGCTCTGTTGGATCTGGTAATATCTAACATTGTGGAGCGCATCATAGATATAAAGGTAACTGGAGGCTTAGGGAATAGTGACCATGAAATAGTGGCATTTGGACTTTGTTATCGAAAGGAAAAGTGCGCTGGGTTAACAAAGACATTTAATTTCGGGAAGGCAAATTTTCCCAGGTTTAAAGCAGCTCTTCAGAATGTCAACTGGGATAATATATTATCAGGTAAAGGTACTGAACAGAAGTGGACTGTGTTCAAGGGGATTTTAAGCCAGTTCACATCTAAATTTATACACTTGGGAAATAAATGTAAAAAAAATAAATCCGCGCCCATGTGGCTGAATTCTGATGTAAAGAGGCAAATGGAAAGGAAGAAAAAGGTATTTAAACCTTTAAGGCCGAGGGAACGGAAGGGCCTTTAGGGATTATAAAACTGTAACAAGGAGTGTAAGAAAGCAATCAAAACTAGCTAAAATTAATAATGAAGTTAGGATAGCTGAACAAAGCATCACTAAGCCTAAACATTTTTTTAAGTATATTAATAGTAAGAAGGTGAGGACTGAGAATGTGGCACCATAATTAATGGGGATAAGATAGTATGGAGGATGGCGATAAAGCAAATGTCTTGAATAATCTTTTTTCCTCTGTATACACTATAGAAGATCCAAGTACAGATAACATAGAGTATAGTAGCAATAATGGTTTAAAAGATTCAAGTACACTTTGGTTAATCGAGGATATGGTACAGAAAGAACAAATAAGGTTAAAATTAATAAATGGCCTGATAAAATACATCCTCGGGTATTAAGGAGCTAAGTCAGTTTTATCTAGGCCATGTTTCTTATTTTTGCTGATTCCCTCATGTCCGGTGGTGTGATCTGGATTGGAAAAAGGCTGATGTTATTCCAATATTCAAAAGGGTAGTCTTCACAGCCGGGTAATACAGGCATGTAAGTTTAACTTCAGTGGTGGGGAAGATCCTGGAAAGTTAATAAGGGAACATGTTCTAGATTATGTTTCAAGGACTGACATTATAAGTAGTAACCAGTATGGATTTAGGAGGAATAGATCTTGTCAAACTAACTTGCTTGGCTTTTATGAGGAAGTTAGTAGAAATTTAGTCTGGGGCATAGCAGTAGATGTAGTTTACTTGGATTTTGCAAAGGCTTTTGATACAGTCCCCCATAGGCGACTAATGTATAAGATAAGGTCTGTTGGTCTGGGGAGTCACATTTGTACATGGATAGAAAATTGGTTAATTAATAGGATGCAGAGAGTAGTTGTTAATGGTGCTTCATCATTATGGACTAAAGTGCTAAGTGGGGTGCCACAGGGTTCTGTGCTGGGGTCACTTCTATCTATTTATTAATGATTTGGAAGTGGGTATTGTCAGCAAGGTTTCTGTGTTTGCTGACGAAACAAAACTTTGTCGACCATTAAAAACTTCAGAGGATGTGCAAACGTTGCAAGGGGATCTAGATAGATTGTCACATTGGGCTGCTAAGTGTCAGATGAAATTCAATGTTGATAAATGTAAGGTGATGCATTTTGGACTTAAAAATCCTTGTGCTTCTTATACTATAAATGGCTCTGTGTTAAGTGAATCCCTGTTGGAAAGGGATCTTGCAGTTTTCGTGGATAACAAACTTAAAGGTAGCAAGCAGTGCCAGGCGGCAACAGCCTGGTATTGTCTTGTATAAAGAGAGGTATGGATTCAAGGGAGAAAAATGTAATTCACCCTCTCTACAAACCATTGGTAAGGCGTCATTTGGAATATGCAGTGCAATTTTGGAATCCTATGTACAAAAAGGACATCTTTGAAATGGAAAGGATTCAGAGAACGGCAACTAAATTAATAAGGGGATTGGGGGAGTGATATGAAGAGAGACTGGAAAAGTTACAATTATGTACGCTGGAGAAAAGGCGCTTGCGTGGGGATATGATTACTGTGTATAAATACATTAATGGGCCATACAATAAACTATCTGGGGCATTGTTCACCAATAGAACATGTCAGAGGACACGTGGACATCCCTTAAGACTTGAAGAAAAAAGGTTTAGGCTTCAAGTTCGGAAAGGGTTTTTCACTGTGAGAACAGTAAAGCTATGGAACTGTCTTCCAGTGGACGTTGTTATGGCAGGTTCATTGGTCAGTTTCAAAAAAAGCTGGATGAGTTTCTGCAAGCAAGGGATGTTGCAAGTTACTGGTATTGATACATAAAGTAGAGTTGATCCAGGGAAATTTCCGATTGCCACTTGGAGTCAGGAAGGAATTTTTTCCCCCTTCATAAATTTGGTTGGGGTTTTTTGCCTTCCTCTGGATCAACAGTTAGGCAGGAAATGATGATATTGCTGGATGGGTTGAATGTCTTTATTTAACCTCAAATACTATACTATAATAAAGTGAAGTGAAGGAGGTGTCTGTATGCCAGATTCCTCAACCTCGACAAGGAATGTGACATGCGCTGTGGAGCCCTTTACTGCCCTCCATCCCTCCATCATGATCCATCCTCTTCGGCCATTGCACCTAGCGTGAAATGATTTGGTTACAAGGTAGGTGCCCCCTTCCCACCCCCAACCGCCAAAATATTTTTGCAAAATAATGCTCCCATCGTTACTTACAGACCCTTCGTCTTGAATGACGTCAGCTGCATCTGTGATTGGCCGCGTCTTAGCCAATCACAGACTTGGCTGTGAGTACAGCCCCTGCTTGCAGCTTCTGCAAGCAAGGAGCTGGATTAGAGATGGCACAGGAGAGAATGGTCCATAAGTAATGATGGGAACATTATTTTGCAAAAATATTTCGGCGGTTGGGGGTGGGCAAGGGGCACCTACCTTGTAACCAAAAGTAGGTTTTGGGGCTAGACATGCCCTTTAAATAGCCTAAGCAAACCATTCCTTGACCATCACTGTATCAAGCATCCCTTCTTTGCCTGGAAGCCAGCTCTTCTGTAGCTGTTCTGCCTGAAGTGCTATTGAAATAGGCTCTGACTTTCAGAGAACCATTCACATTCTTTCAGGTCAAGGAAGATGGAATGTGAAGTGAAAGTGAAAATATTTGTTTTGAGTTAATTTACCAGGTTTATTTATATAAAATATCTGACTCTTTTCAAAATCTTTGCAACGCATTTTCAATTCAACTTGGTGCAGAGATATGCACACTAATATACATTCCCTCCCATGGCTTAAAGGGGAACTAAAGTCTCCAGACAACATTGTCCCAATAGAAAAAGCACATTCACAAAGATACTAAGCTGTGTCTTGCCTCTCCCTTTGCTGTAGATGCTGGGTGATTTATGAAAATAGCCTGTGGGTTCTAGGGGTCAGCTCCCATAATTCACCTAAACTGGGAACACCCAAGCTCAGTGTACACAGTATATTTCACAGGAAGCTGACAACAAATCAAGTTACAGCTCAGAGACCATCCCTCCCTCTCACACAGAACACAGATTTCAATGCGGTTTTTGGGTAAACCGCATTGAAACTTTCAGGGAGATTCAATAACAGTTCATATCGTTAAAAATGGTGCTAATTTTTCCCCAACCAATCAGATGTTTGCTTTCAAACATTAAATAAGATCTGATTCACTGAACTCTTTCCATTTACAAAACTGAACCACACATTACACAGTAGACTTGTAAAGAAGAAGAATAACATTTTTCTCCCCTTTAAATCTATTTACTTCTTTATACAAGAAAATATCTTGCTAGTTCTAGCCATTCTGGCACTGCTTGCTACAGCTAAGTCTGTTATCTACTAGACCACCCAAATCTTTTAACAATAGAGTTAGCTCACTTAGCACAGAGTTATTTATGGTGTAAGTTGCACAAGGATTGTTAAACCCCAAATGCATCACCTTACATTTATCAACATTGAATCTCATCTGCCATTCTGCTGCCCATTTTGATAATCTATCTAGGTCTGCTTGCAGCAATTGCACATCATTTAAAGTTTCCAAAGCTCTGCATAGTCTTGTGTCATCAGCAAACACATAGACATAGCTCCATTGACCACTACTCTTTGTACTAGACCAAAAGACCCCAGTTTTTTAGTCACCAATGTGGCACAGTACATCCCCTGCTGTTTCAGAATTTAAATTCTTACTCACCTCTTCATAAAAGCCTAGCGAATGTGTCTGACACAATCTATTCCTCATAAATCCGCTCTGACAACTACTTATAAGATCAGTTCTGGAGACAAAGTCCAGGATATGATCTTGTAACAGAGTTTCCAGTTCCTTCCCTACCACTGATTTACAAGTCTGTGAACTTGTTTTTGAATATTGGTATTACATTACACTTTTTTTCCAATCCAGAGGCACAACACCAGACTAAAGTGAATCTAAAAAAATAAGAATCAGTGTTTTTGATAAAACATTTTTTTTTTTTTTTTAAGATCCGAGGATATGTTTAATGCGTTCCTGATAATAACTTTATAACTGTTTCCATACCCGTCCCTCTGTAAGTAAAATATTCCTCATTTATACCCTTCATATTATTACAGTCCCTGCTATAAGGACTCAGATTCTCTGTAGCGTATACAGAGGATTTTTTTTTTTTACCACATTAGTCTTTCAGCATCCTGTATATAGTCTCATATATTGTCAGTCCTCATCTTTAATATTGCTATACTTAAAAAACATTTTGGGGTTGGACTTTTGTTGTTCAGCTATCCATATTTCATTTTTTATTTTAGCTAGCTCAGTTGATTTCTTGAACTTCTTATTACAGCTTTTATACTTCCTGTAAGCCTGTTTCTAATTTCAAAATTTTAAAAAGTATTTTCTTTTTTTTCATTTCCCCTTTTACCTGAGCATTAAGCCACGCAGGAGTGTTCTAAAATGTATCAAAGAGATCCATGCACAAATCCAGTTTTATTGGGGCCTTTGCTAATGAGCAAAAGACTGTAAAGGCACATATTAATATTAGGTAATCAGTACCCTTCTGTTATTGCAGAAAAAAAATCACTTCCTGTAAAAAGCTTTCCAGGTATTTTTCTGATCGGATTTCGACTTGGAAAATGGGCATTTATGGGCTTTGGTGAGCAATGTAGTAGTATTCAGTAGTATTTCTAAATGGTGTGTCATATCAAAGTGTCTTTGAAGCCCACGGGTGCCACCCCCTTGTAAAGTTTGAAATTACTGTGTGTGTTTAGCCATGCCCATCACCAAATACCACACCCACTGCTGAAAGCCATGTCCAACCCACTGCGGTGGCGGTGCACTAAGCACAGCACCTATTACTAATTGTAGGTGCCTTTTTCAAAGGTGCCAAAATACCTAGATGCTGCCCTGCACACGCAGGGCAGCATCTAGGTATTATTATATATATACTGTACATATAATCGGTTCTGTGTATGGGCTGATCCAACAGCAAAATAAGTATCACCATTGGTCTAGGGATCATTCCAATTAGAAAATTACCACTGGTCATACTATAGTATAGAGATCACATTAATGTTATTGTGCACAGTACAGGGAAGTTTACTGAAAAGCTAACCAACAACTTTTTATTCCTACTACAGGACACAAAACGTTTTAATTAGGAATTCCCAGTGGGGAATTGTTTTTTCTTTCGAAAAATATTCTCAATTACAAATACGGTAAGAAACAATGGAGACAGATATAGAATTGGGGATTGTGGCAAATATTTTTTTTGTTGCAAGGAAACAAATTCCTTTTCATTTATATTAAACACTCAGCTTAAGGATTTATTATAAATTAATATTAAAGTAGATGTGGGTGTCCTGTACGTTTCAGAAATATAAAGACAGATAAGTTATTTGTGTAAAATCGTTCCCTTCCAGAAAGAAATATTCTTCTGTACATCTATCTTAACTGGCATCTGTGAAAGAGCATCTGAAGATCATTCAGGGTTTATTAACTGGTTCATGTTCTAATTTCAGTATTAATTTCATGGCTAAACTGATATCCTGAAAGGTCTAATATGCATGCCTGACACATGAAATTCAGCATCCCTAAATTTAAAGGTATAAAATTCTGTATGGCAGGATAGTAGTTAGAAGATGGGATCCATGGTAATTGAAGATATATATATGTATAATCATTAATTCAGATAGTCAAATCCCTGGATTAAAACCATTGGAAAATATTTTTACAAATTTAAGAACAATGTAACCCTTTGCTCAAAATTACTGCATTTTATTAAAACTCTTACGTTCAGAAATTGTAGCTTTTTTAGGTTGGTTGGTGTGATAAAAAGAAGTAAAGTTACATAGAATTTTCAGCAGACCTATACCAGAAACAGCTTATTTAAACAATAAATTGCTTTTGTATGTAACTTCTAAACATTACCTGTTTCTTCTCTGCCTGTGGTTGTGCGCGCATGACATCAGATGTACAATTGTGTGCACCTGTGTGGTGCCAGATTCAAGAGGCAGGATGGGAGAGGGGGCATGGTGAGGGGTGTGGCTACGCTGCGTGACACCATTGGCAGGGCATGCACGCTAGAGGGTGGGGAGCCAGGGTAGGGCATGGTGGGCGGTCCAAGGGCATGGCAGGCATAAAGGGGGCCTAACGGGGAGGAGATTCAGGACTCCTCTCTGTTGCGGGAGATCAGGGTGGTCTCGCGGGAGTGCGGGAGACCACCCCTGATTTGCAGTAGACTCCCGGAAGATCCGGGAGGAGTGGGATACCTGTTGTTGGGTGTTTGTTCCTGTCATGAATGCCAGTTCACTGACCACATAATCTGACCAATCAACTGGTAATTCGCCACCACACGTTTAAGGCCTTGGGGATACCAAGTAATCTTGACTCTCACTGGCTATGCACACCCCTGTCCTGGCAGCTAAATGGTTAACACTTCACCACTCACTCCAGCCACCAACGGGTTAATCAGCTTTACACACTCAAAGCAGTCACAGAGTTAATTAGCATTTACACAAGCAAAGTATTCAATAGTGGACATAATACAACAATAATAGAAAATTTATGGTACAAATAAAAACATACAATAAACTACAAAACATTTGCAGAGGTAGGAAGAAATAATGGACACCAAACCAGGTTGGACCTCAAAGTATGGCACCAGACCTTAGAACGTTTTCTTTTTAAAGTTTTTAAAGGTCTTCCACAGAGAATTTCCCCCTCCTATCTGTCTGAGGGTGGGAGTACAATTTTACGACATGTCCCAAACCTTCCTTTAATCCTCAATTTACACAGAACCCTCTAACTTTAAATCTGTACATTGTGATATCCCAACAATCTAATATTCTTATTCTATATGATTTATCCAAACAATCAATATCAAACATGACTGGCCCCCGGACACATATTATCCGAGATATTAATATCTCCCACAGTGCTATCGTAAAACCATTGTGTGATACAAATTTGATGGGCCTCCCATTTATAAATACATTATTAGTTTATGTATATCACATTCTTGTATAATAATATCTTAAAGTTTCATTTATTTTGGCCCATCTATGACCTAAATTTGAACTGCCTTACCTCTATTCCATCTTCACTGATATTAACTCGGCCTGGTCTGGTTTGGGGAAAGGTTAAAGGTTTTGATATAGCTAGGGTTCATTAACTTGGCTTCTAAGGTTTTAGAAAAACATTCCCTAAATATTTATTCAGGTGCCCAACTGTTAACCTTTACCCGCCTCACTATAAGGCTTACAAATTATTCTGTCATGTTATTCCCACACTGGTTTGCTTACCTTTCCGGATTCCTGTTCCTGTCTCCTGTTCTGGAGTTCTTGGCTCTGCCCTTCCGGCTCTGTGTCCTGGGCTCTGCCTGACGTCTCGATTGTACAGCTCTCGCAGGAACGGGGGGGCCACAACCTGGTGAAGTTCAGCAGTGTAAAATCCCCTCCATCTGGGGCTCTGGTGAATACCTGGTTGTACTTAGGCTCTGTGCCTCAGTGCCTGTGGGAAATAGTTTGACCCTGCTATGGAATCAGATAATACTGACATTACATCTAGTCAATGGATTCCAGTGGAGTTGACACTTTTTCTGCTTTCAATCAGCAGTTCACAGGCCCCTTCAGTTTCTTCATGAAAGACTGCGGCAACTTTAAAGGACAACTCCACCCTCATAAGAACATCTTTTAGAAAGAATGGCCTCTTTAAAATATGTTGATATATCATAGTTTGTCCTATGAATTCATTACTGTATGCCTGCTATGCTTCTGGATGCCTCATGGAAACTGAGCAATTTAGAAACCTGTACTGAGCCTGTACTGAGCCTGGGCATGCTCAGAAAAGGCTATTTGTACTCCTCTGCCTCCTGACCAGCCTGTCGGCATGGCCTATCTGTCTCCAGCTGCCCTGCCACTTGAATCAAGTCTTCCTCTGGTGAACGAGAGAAGTTCCTTTCATCACAATTGCCATATATTCTTTGAGCTTCAGCCTTGAACATATCTAATGAACAATTTAAAGTTATGTTGGTTATCTCTTTACTCCAGGGACATCGTCAGGGAAACCGACCAGCAAAAGATTATGTAGCCGAGTTCCAAGCATTGTCTCTGGATACTAATTGGAATGCCGCAACTCTCAAACAGCCATTCAGATTGGGCCTCTCTGACTCAAGGAGGAGATTGCCCAATTTGGGGTACCTTCTTCTTTGGAGGAACTAGTCACTTTGGCCATGTAAATTGGTTGCTGCCTTAGAGAATAGTAATTTGAAAAGCACATTTCCCCAGCCCCTTGGCATCCAGTCTACTACTCTCCTCCTAAAGGTGAGAATAATGCAGTGGAACCCATGCAAATCTGGGCAATCCAAACCCCTCTTTCCACAGAAAAAAGATCTCAGAGAAGAAGCATGGGACTGCATTTATATTATGAAGAAGCTGGTCACCGTTTGAAGACCTGTCCTATTTGTTCTCAGGGTAAACCAGTAATGCACTAATTTCTCAATTCCTATTGTCTTACAGTTCCTTAGAAGACAAGTTAATGTACATGTAATTCTGGATTCTAGAGCCTGTGAAAATTTCATTGATTGCTATTTTGTTAAAGAATAAAATTGTGAAAAAATAAATTTTTATTCTGTTCAGGGGCCACTTCTTTTTAATCTGTTTATAAATGACTTAGAAGGGATTAGAAGGCATTAAGAGCAAGGTTGCTGTGTTTGCAGATGACATTAAACTATGCAGAGCTTTGGATACTTTAAGATGTGCAACTAGATAGATTATCAAAATGGGCAGCAGAATGGCAGATGAGATTCAATGTTTTTTAAATTTAAAGGGATGCATTTGGGTTTAACAATCCTTGAGCTACCTACACCATAAATAACTCTCTGTTAAGTGAATCTCTAATGGAAAAAGTTATGGGGGTTCTGGTAGATAACAGACTTAGCAAACAATGCCAGGTAACAATGGCTAGAGCTAGCAAGATATTGGGGCATATTTATAAAAGAGCGAAAAGCAGCGAAATGTTTTCGCATTCGCTTTTCGCATGGGTTTTCGCCAAAAAGACAGTTAACGCTATTTATAAAGGTAGCGTTAACGAATGGCGAAACTGTTTCCGCGAGCTATCGCTAAAACCCTTTTCGCCTTACTTCGCAATGGTAATTTTAGCGAAAAGGGAGCGAAAAGGCATAACGCGATTTATAAAAGAGCGAAAGGTGGTTTTTGCGTTAAAAAAAGCAAAAGATTAGCGCGACCCTGAAGGTGGTGAAAAGTCATTGTTTGAGCGAAAAGGCATTCTAATGGGTAATATGTCTTGAAAAAGCGAACGTGCATTAGAAGGGCGATCGCGCATTAGAATGTAATATGCCTTGGAAAAGCGACATTAGAAAGGCGATCACGCATTAGAATGTAATATGCCTTGGAAAAGCGAACGCGCATTAGAAAGGCGAACGCACATTAGAAAGGCAACCGCGCATTGTAATGGAATATGCCTTGGAAAGGCGAACGCACATTAGAAAGGCGAATGCACATTAGAAAGGCGACTGCGCATTATAATGGAATATGCCTTGGAAAGGCGAACGCACATTAGAAAGGCGAACGCACATTAGAAAGGCGACCGCGCATTATAATGGAATATGCCTTGGAAAAGTGATCGCGTATTAGAAAGGCGAAATTCTAAGAAGATTGACTAAATAAGACATGGCTGACTTCTTGGTAAATGTGAGGTGGCCATTTTGAACTTGACATCATTTTCTAGTGGGCTTTTCTGGTTTCGAATGGTTTTCGCAATGCAGTGTTCTTAGATGCGTTAAGTTTTCGCTGTGATACTTTTCGCTCTTTATCGCGCCCGTTCGCCTTTTTCAGCTGCGAAGTGTGTTTTTTTCGCTTTTTTATAAATAAGGCAAAACAAAGCCCCAAATGGCGCTATTTTCGCTGCGATGTGCTGCGCTAATTATTTGGCGAAAAAGACAATCCTTTATAAATATGCCCCATTGTCTTGTATAAAGAGGGGTATAGATTTAAGAGAGAAAAATATTCCAACCACCCCTTTTACAAGGCACTGGTAAGGCCTCATTTAGAAAATTTGGTGCAGTTTTGGAATCCCATATACAAAAGGGACATATTGGAAATAGAAGCAGTTCAGAGAAGGGCAACTAAAATAATAAAGGGAATGGAGGGGCTTGATTATACAGGCAGATTAGACAAGTTAGGGATGTTTGCATGGGGATATGATAACTTTATACAAATAAACTTTATACAAATATATTAATGGGCCATACAATAAATTATCTGGTGCATTGTTCACTAATAGAGCACTAATCAGAGGACTCGTGGACATCCTTTAAGATTAGAAGAAAATAAATTTCATGTTCAGGTTATTATTATTGTGGATTTATATAGCCCCTCTACAGCGAGAACATTGAAACTGTCTTCCAGCAGATGTGGTAAGTTAATTGACTAGTTTTAAGTGGGCTAGATAAGTTTCTGAAACGAAAAAATATTGAGAATTATTGTTATTAATACATATACTGCAGTTCTGGTTGATCCAGGGATACTTAACGATTGCTGTTTGGAGTCAGAAAGGAATTTACCCCCCCCCCCTTTTTTTTGCCTTCCCCTGGATCAACTGCTAGGTAGGGTTAAAAAGGAGGGGTAAATGGTTGGAATTGATGGACGTATGTCTTTATTCAACTTCAATTACTATGTTACTACGTAGACCATGTATTGATTACCCGAGAATTAAATAAAGTAACAATTAATAATCGTATTCTTTACTTCTTATCCCTGAACTCTTCCAATGCCTCCGTTCTGCCAATATTTTTATAAAACTGGATCTCAGAGGAGCCTACAATCTAATCCGTTTTAATGAAGGGGATGAGTGGAAGACTTCTTTTCGTTCCCTCTACGGGCACTTTTCAAATATTTGGTCATGCCTTTCGAATGTGCAATGCCCCAGCATCTTTTTAATACTTTGCCAATGACATTTTTCAGGATTTCCTTGATGATTTTGTAATTATTTATCTTGACGACATCTTAATTTTCTCTACAGATCTTACATTTCATCGTCTCCATGTCTCTTCTTCATTATCTTCGTCAATGCAGATTATATGCAAAGCTTGAAAATGTACAGTTCTTACAGGGATGGACATTTCCCTAGAGTGCATGTCTTTGGTCACTAATAAGGTAACATCTATCTCAAATTGGCTAGCTCTCTCTTGTAGAAAGGAAGTCCAGCGCATTTTGGGTATCACTTATTTTTATTGGAAATTTATTAAGAACTCACCAAGATACTGTCAAATTTCAGTGGATTTGTTCTTGTGGCCTAATCTACACAAGGACTGTAGAATGTATGTTTATACCTGTGAAATTTGTTAACTAAATAAATCCCAAAGTAAACCAGATGGGATGCTGCTTGGATTCGTATTTCTCTGGATTTCATTGTCAAACTGTTTAAGCACATACTGGTAGCAAATTGGCAATTACGGCACACACTGGTAGCAAACTGGCAATTTCAGCACATACTGGTAGCAAACTTGCAATTTCAGCACATACTGGTAGCAAACTGGCAACTACAGCACATACTGATAGCAAACTAGCATTTCAGCACATTTAGCAAAGTCAGTGGCAGCTTTTGGTAATGTGAACTCACTAAAGCAGACAGTGATGTCATTGTGCAGCCGCGAAGTAGATTCAGGGCACTATTAGGTAGGTCAAATTAAAATATTTGGGGCACTTTGCCAAAGATCCAGGGCACATGCCCCGAATGTTTTAACATAGCGATGCCACTGATTCGTGATCTATCCAAGTCATCTTCTTCCTCCACTCCAGCAGTAACAAAATAATTTACCAAATAATTTAGAGCCAAAGCAAGTTCATAGGAATCTTGAAATATCAAAGGAGTCCCAGAAATAAATTGGGAACCGTAAAAGAGCCAGACCTCCAACTTATTTCATTGGGGACCAGGTATATATCTCCACAGCTAACTTAAAACTATGCTGCCCTTCTAAAAAAATGGGGACAAGGCTTATAGGTACATTCCCTATTGTTGAAAAGATAAATGAAGTAGCTTACAAGCACATATTAAAGTGGGGAACTGTGGTCTCCAGACAAGATGATTTTAAATGAAAAGCCAGTTTCCTACCTTTAAAACGAGCCATCAACCACCTTTATACGTGCTCCAAGAGAGGGGGGCTGCAAGGGGAGGAGAAGGGCAGAGAAGACAAAGGGCAGAGTCATTGTCACATGGTTTCAGAGTAGGATGTAGGAAGTGCAGGGGATCTGGTGATGCTGCTACCATATCATATGTCAAACACAAACAAAAAAGAAAAGCAAGTTCCACACTCATGAATTTATAAATAACAGTAAAAACCCTTTATTGTTTTGGGACAATAGTCATCCATGTTGGGGTACAAGGAACAGTTTCCTGTCACTGTTTCCTTTACCCCAACTGTGATGACTAGCATCCCAAATAATAAAGGGTTTTTACTGTTATTTATAAATTCATGAGTGCGGAACTTGCTTTTCTTCTTGTTTGTGTTTGACATAGTTGTTAGTAGTCCCTGCACCATGGCCCATTTGGGTCTGACTGTTATGGATTATCCTGTGCCTCAATAACTGCTATCCTGTATTTTGTGCTACCATATCATATACAAAAATGTAAATATCTTCAAAACTATGTAAAAAAAACAATAAAAGTAAATGGCAAAATTAGCAATTCCTGCCAATTTACCCAAAGTTATTTGGACCACAGTTCCCCTTTAAACTCCTACTTTGAGTATTTACCCAGTTTTTCATGTTGTTAGGGATCCTCTTCATTGCCTTCTCGGCCAGCCTCCTTACCCAATAGGAGACGGCTGGGAGAGACTTCCACTGTTCTCCGTGGCGCAAGTGGTAACATCAAGTGCCGCATGCACATGTGCACAGTGATGTCACTCCCGGAAGAGCCTTTATGACTTAGTGCATCCGATAGGTAAGCACTGACTGTTATTCTCCCTACGTTTTGCTCCCTGTTCTTAGTATCTGTTTCTATTTCTGACTATTTGTATCCAGAACTTTCTCTGTTCCAGTTACCTGCATACTTACCTTACCATCAACTGTTCCTGTTACCTTACCATCAGCTGTTTATGTTACCTGCAATACGTATCTTATCCTTAGCTGTTCCTGTTACCTGTAATACTTACTATCAGCTTTTTCTGTTACCTGCAATACTTACCCTACCATCAGCTGTTCTTGTTACCTGCAATACTTACCTTACCATCAGCTGTTCCCATTTCCTGCAATACTTACCTTACCATCAAATATTCCAGTTACCTGCAATACTCACCTTACCACTGGCCGCTCCAGTTCCCTGCAATAGTTATCCTACCACCAGCCGCTCCAGTTCCCTGCAATACTCATCCTACCACCAGCCACTCCAGTACCTGCAATACTCATTACAATACAATAAAATAACATTTGTAAAGCGCTTTTCTCCTAAAGGACTTTTCTCTTAAAGGAGAGTACTTACCTTACCTCTCCTATCCTGTGACTGTTTCCTGTGTGTGCCTTACTTTCCTTGTTGCCACTCTTACCCTACTGAGCCCCGGGACAGCTGTCACCCACATCAGTGTGTACCCAGGCTCAGGACTCAGGAAGTGCTGCTACCTTCATCCCTATGATAAACACAATCTCAAATTCTTCCTGACCAATGTATGATGACAAGAGAACCTACTGAAGGAAGTCGGTCAACCAAAAGAGTGAGCTTGAAAAGAGACATGTGTCTCTGAGTCGATCTTGAATGTTTGGCATAGAGGAGGAAGTCTGCAGTTTCCTACCAAATGAAAAGATTTCAAAGCCGAAGAATTCCTGGGAACATGCAAGGAACCTGCCCCCTCAAATAATCCAGGACTTCTTTAGGATACACCTTAAAAAAGGCTTCTTTAAAGGTTGTCCAGAGGCCTCCCTTAAGGCGGGGGGGGGGGCAATGTCAGGATTGCACCTTACCTGTTCCCTCTCAGCCTGTTGGTGTGCGTGCACGTCTGGTATTTCATCTGACTGATACTTACATTGCCTTATCCTTTGCTTTAGGCTCTCTAAGTTTTCCTGCTGCTTCCAGGTAGTGAATGTCAGTCAAGGCCATGAGGGTAATATCTGCCAATGGCTGAGGGAAACTACTATAGTTAGTAGTCATGCCTGAAGGTTCGTACCTCAAGGATATAGCAGGTGTATGCATATCTTATAATGAGTTAATCACAGACCATGTGTTTGGGAGAAATTAGCATCCGTTCTATGTGAATGTTGATGATTTTATTTGCATCCCAGTTGTGCCACATATTATAGGGACCAAGCCCAGGGAATCTTTGCCTGATTAAACTAGGAGAGCACCGAGTGCTTAGGACTCTATTGTTTTTAGGGCTAGTCAGCCTAGTGACACTGTATGTGTCTATTAAATTAATATTGAGGGATATATAGGCTTTCTATTTGTATCTCCCTTGCTCTTTTCAGTGGCACACTGTGGCTTTGCCAATTTTAACTTTTGTATTTTGATATTTTAATGTATATCTAGTAAAAACTATGGGGGTTATTCAATAAAAGTTCTTATCGTTTAAAATGGTGCTAATTTTGCCCCAACCAATCAGAACTTATGTAACATTTGAAAGCTAACATCTGATTTGGTTGGGGCAAAATTAGCACCATTTTAAACGATAAGAACTTTTATTGAATCTCCCTGTATGTTTTTTAACATATGTTTTATTGATTTTTCAAATACAATATTTTAAATAAATTCTACAATTAAACAGAAAAATACATTTCTAAGGGTAAATATAAGCACATAATATCACATACATTTTTGTTTTTGTATAATATGAACTTTTTACATAGATCTTTCATCCGTATACCTGTAGTACCTTCAGAGTTGGAATTTTATTTGTTGACCAATGTTTTATTATGAGGATTTTCATAATAGTGAATATGTGGTAAATAATACATTTTTGGTTAACTGCCAAAGCATTCAGTCTAATATTTAACAATGCTAGAGCAGGGTTAATTTTTATTTTTATTTTGAAAAGATTGTTGATAAAATATTCTATTTTGAAACACATTTTTTTGATTTTAGGGCAGTGCCACCATATGTAAGGAGAAAGGAGCCTTGTTGATGGCTTTGTCTCCAGCATAATGGTGAATATGTATAGTAAAAACTATGTTTTAACTTTTTCTTCCCCGAATCACAGATTTTCTATTTATATGACTGCTGTGAGTGCACTATTATAGGGGATACTTATTTTGATACATTTATTCATATCCCCAGTGCTACCACTTACCAATAATCACTTGGGGTGGCTGTGCGAAATATATTTTTTTGTCTTCATAACTGAAGCACCTTACCAATAATGTTAAGAGAGAATCTGTTTAAGATCTGAGCCCATTGTTCTGTTCTGACCTTTTCCTCTCTTTATACCCTCATCTTACTATGTTGGGGTTCAAATTGTAAAAATTGGTGTATCGAGGATGTAAGCCCATTGCCTCTAGGATGTTTCAAACAGAAACATCAGAAGAAGATATTTTGGGTTAGTGTGGGGTCAATGCAAGATTCACTCTCTGCTGAATCTAAACCCATTTGCATTAAAAGGCTATTTTTAAAATGTCCTACTCAACCAATATTCCTAAAAGGTCAATGTCTACCTGTTATTCAAAATAGATTCCGTCCTGCAGCACCTAAAGAGGTGAAATGGAAATATTTATGGATAGCCAAGATAAGGCACATCTGATCTAAACTGCTGGGAAGTATGTGTAGTAAGCTTTTCCATAAGCTTTTCATGGTGTGGACAGTGTCAAAATTTGTGCAGTAGTGTTATTAGCAGATCTTCACATACAGATAAACACAAAGAGGTATGAAAAGGGTATTTGTATATAGTAGTCGATATATAATTTAACTAATCTCTAACAATTGCCATTCCAATCATGATTTTTTTCATTCAGCCAATCCTTGGTATGTGAGTGGGCTGGCATGGTCACTGGGGCTGGAAATAAAAAGCTCTTGAATTTGAAGGAGAAGGAAATGCCACAGCTCTAGCAAAGAAACACAAACACATTAAGGAGACTTAGGAAACGGAATGATGAGCTGCCCTAATATTGCCTGCATTGGATTTCTACTGATATTGTTCCTTAGTAAGGATCCGGTACAAGCTAAGCCAATGTCCAGTCTGCAGGTAAGTTCGAAGAACCACATTATATACCAGTTTAAAATGTATGTGGGAAGAATAATGTAAAATACTTTTCTAAAGCATTTATTTAGAGCAAAGTGTGGTTCATTGTTACCTTTATCTATTTGCTTGCAGGGTTTGCAAATGTGTTGTATACTAAAATATGTTAGGTTTTGTATATGATAGATAGATAGATAGATGTTAGATAGATAGATAGATAGATAGATATTAGATAGATAGATCGATCGATCAATAGATATTAGATAGATTGATAGATAGATATTAGATAGATAGATAGATATTAGATAGATAGATAGATAGATAGATAGACTGATAGATAGACTGATAGATAGATAAGATGAGATAGATAGATAGATAGATAGATAGATAGATAGATAGCAGAGATAGATAGATAGATAGATAGATAGATAGATAGATAGATAGATAGATTTTTGTTTGGTTTACTTTTGCTTACATGCAGATAATCATTTTTAGTTATGGCTTACTATATTCAGCATTGCAAGTTGTCAGGGTCTTGTGACGCAAATAGATAAATACATACATATATGAATTTATAACTAAATCATTTCTAGTAAATTAAGATCAAGAAACATATTAAATCTGTTTTACTGTTTTCTTGTTTTTATTTATTTTTTTGTTTACTGTCTATTAATACATTAATGTGCCATACAATCAACTGTCTGAGGCATTGTTCACTACTAGAACAGAGGACACACAGACATCCTTTAAGAATGAAAGAAATAAAGTCACTTGAAGTCAGGAACAAATTTTTCCCCCTTCATAATTCTTGGGGGTGGGGGTTGCCTTCCTCTTGATAAACAGTTAAGCAGGAAATGTTGCTGCATTGGTTAGACTTGATGCACGTATGTCTTTATTCAACCTCCAATACTACACTATTCTATACTACACTGTAAAGTTACCAAATGATACATTTGTATGTTTTTAGAGCCTATCTCGAATATTAGAGGAGAACTTTGAACGTCCCTATGGATATGAAGGAGATGATCAAGAAAAAGAACCACTAGACCCTACTGATTCACTTGATCAAGACTCAGAGCTTCAGTGGGTCAATGTAGATAAAGCTGGAAATCCGCATCTTGAGGTCAAATTGCAGCAACTGTTAAATGACCCCATAAATACTTCCAGAAAGTACAGATTAAGAAACAAAAAGGGTCTGTCCAGAGGATGTTATGGAGTGAGACTAGATAGAATTGGATCCTTAAGTGGTCTTGGTTGCTAATGTATATGGTAAGTTTGTATAAAACAATATTGTTAACCTATTGAAAATAACACATATAAAATACAGCATATTAGTGGGTGCCAAGCATGTGGATATGGTAAAATTACAAAGCTTGTTTCCTGTAAAAGTTGTATGTTTGCTATTTAGTTCAGTGGAAATGCATTAATTGGACTTAACCCACCTGTAAATAACATGGCTTCAGGCAGCAAGAGAAAGGTCACCGAGTGTAGTGGTAATATTTTTTCAATTCATGGAGAAAATAATGTCAAATAACATGTCCTATTTCTAGTTCTATTGGCAAAATAACATAATTAGAAGAAAATATATATCAAAATATTCTGTATGTCCATCTGCACTCTTCCTTATAGTTCCTCCCAGGTGCCTCCAGGTAAAGCTGTAGTAAATCTATACAAAAGCAAAAATTCCTGGGCACTCTGGATTGTGAGCAAAAAACATTTTTTGTGAATGATCAACGTTTCGGCACTTCACCGAGTATCCTGATGATGGTACTCTGTGAAGTACCGAAACGTTGATCATTCACAATAAATAATCAGGGTTATTCAATAAAAGGAAGATTCACCTAGAGCCGCAACTGCTCTGGGCAAATCTCCCGTACGGGATTTAACAGAGGCTGCGCGGCTCTGGGTGAATCTCACTCTGACATAAGTATTTAACACCAGCTATTAGTGGTGTTAAATACTTACATCTTAAGAGCCGCGCAGCCTCTGGTAAATAGGTTTGCGACAGCTGCGCAAGTTCCTGTTCCGGATCTCGCGCAGCCACAGCAAAGCAAGCCCTAACGGAGCGCTAACGGAGCGTAAATCAGTTAGCGCAACGTTAAGAGGGGGCAGGAGCGCTGTGCGCCGGCAGCACTCCTGGGTAAATCGCCCTTCTTATCATTTAAAACAGTGATAATTTTGCCCTAACGAATCGGATGTTAGTTTTCAAATGTTAAATAACATCTGATTGGTTGGGTCAAAATTACCACCATTTTAAAAGATAAGAACTTTTATTGAATAACCCTGTAGGTTTTTTGCTCACAATCCAGAGTTCCCAGGAATTTTTTCTTTTGTAAAGAAAATATAAATTCAATTAGGGGAATTCACTGAGGAGAGCTGCATCCGCACAGCGCTGACCGATTTGCGATCGTTTAGTTCAACGTTAAGTCTCACTTTGCGGCGGCCATGCTAGTCCCGGAAGAGGCACCTGCGCAGCTGGCGCAAAGTGATTTACTAGAGGCTGCGTGGGTCTTAGCGCGTAAGTATTTAACGCAAGCTATAGCTGGCATTAAATACTTAAGTGCGGGTGAGATTCACCCAGAGCCGCGAAGCCTCTGGTAAATCCCGTATGGGAGATTGGCCCAGAGCATTTGCGGCTCTAGGTGAATCTCCCTGAATGTGTGTTACTGTGTATTGCTGTCCATAGTCCTGAAATAAGACATTTCTTTACTCTGACATTTAATGACATCTAGTCCTCATCTTAAAGAAATGAGATTAGCATACATTCTGGAAACTAATTGTATAAAAACAATACTTTAAATACAGTTAATATTTGATACGGAAATATAAATTAAGTTAACGTGAACACAGTATGTAATTTGCACATCACAGGTTTCTTCTGGTTATCAAAATAAGACCCTCATCCTCCTGTATTACAACTTACTTCAAAAGCATCAAGAACAAAACTGCAATGTACTTCTACTGTGACCTGTTCGGCATAAGACAGTTCTTTCCCATGCTTAGAACTGCTGTCATACTTGTTCTGTAATTGTTCACATGTATGTTTAATTATGTGAAATAAAATATAGATATGTTTTGTTTCCCAGCATTTGCAGAATTGCATTAATGTAAATAAATAATTTGTTTTTGAACTGTTCTAGCATTTATTTTACTTAAACAAACACACACATATATCATTTCCAAACTAATGTTCTAATTTTAACACAAACCTGTTTTCAAACATATTGTAGAAAAGTATAATATACTTTATATATATATATATATATATAAGTAAAATAAAAGGGTGTATATCTGCAGTGACAAATACCATAGATTTAAGTTTAATCGTTAGCACTTGATCTAGGGAATATTGTATAAGGGATTATTTTTAAAGCAAGTCATAGATTAAACAAATGGTTAATAGGTTAGAACTTTATTATTTTATGTATTTATTCAACCTTTTTGGACTTTTTCCCCTTCAGTGGAAAGAAGGAACAGATAAGCACACAAGATTTAGTAATTGCCTTCAGACAAAAAAACACTATATGAACCAATTTAGATCAATTGCCATAATGTTGCATTTGCATTACTATTCCTTTCTACTAGAGATGTTCGAAACTGTTGAGTTTCCTTTCATTTTCGAATTTTCGTAAAAATTTACTTTTGAAAATCGTCTACTTCCTTACTTACGTTCCGAAAGTTTTGTTGGGACTTCGAAACACTCAGATTCGATTCGAAACTGGGTTCTAATCGAACCCACATTACATCTCTACTTTCTACATTCCACAGATATAATTGTTTTTATATTGTGTAAATATGAACATATACAGACAATGTTCTCAATGTTTGCAAAGCAATGCAATGTAGGCTTGGCAGTCCAGAAGCAAACTTTAAATTTTGTTTAAATCTCTATAGTTGACTTTTTCATTATTAAATACACTTGAAAAACACTTAGGGGCATATTTATAAAAAATCGAAAATAGCGCAAAAAATTACAGCAGCACATCGCGGCCGCGAAAATAGCGCTATCGCCGTATTTAGAACGGCGAGCGCCATTGCCGCAATGTAATGTGTTGCAGTAATTTTAAGTCCCTTCCCGACGCCTCTGCTAAGGGGGCGGGGCATACGCCCACCCCGCCCACAACCCCCCGCGGCCGCTTCCCAGCAGCCCCTCCCAACCCCTTCCCCGCTCGCGGCAATCACGGAACGGGAGGCTAGGAGGGGCTGCCGGGAAGGGGCCGCAGCAGGTGGTCTCCCTGTTTCTCCCTGTATTGTGCGTTGGCAATGCAGTTTTCTACAATGGTAATATACTGTGACAACATAAAACTGCTGCATGCTGTTGGTCTTTTTAGCGCACCACATTGCAATACCATACCATGGGCATCTATTTTGGGTTAAAAGCCATGTCCACCCCCAAAACTAAAAAACCCTCTGCTGGCCCCACTGTGTAGCGTTAAAAACTCCTTACCTTTCTCCTCTTCTCCAAATGGTTCTCCTGCAGTGCCTAGCCAAAGTCCAGGAAACTGAAGAGTGGAAGCCTTCCTGTGTGTAAAATGTATCTGCTTTCTCCCTGTTCTCCTGGAGGATTCTGGCATGTGTAGGGGAGCCCAAAAACACACCAAAATGCATCTGCAAAGAGATATGGAGCAAGTGCACATATCATCATAGTAATGCTTGTAGCTGGAGGAGAGAGGACGAAGGGACTACATTTTGTGCTCACTGCTGCTTGGGAAATTAACTTGCTTAAAATAGAGCACATAACTAACTGGGTTCATAAAATAGAGGGCTGTTGCTAGGTTACCAGCCAGTGTTAAGTCGGCCCCCTCTTACCAGTCAGCTTAATGTTAAAGGGCAACTATAGTGAAAAAAAAACTTTGTCTGTATACAATGTATAGATCACTTATTATAAACTGCCTTACTTTCATGTTTCTGTGTGGCTTCGTTTCTTCACACTGGCAGAAGTTTGTACCAAGCTGTGTAGTCCCCCTCCCCTCTCTGTCTACTCCCCCTCAAGCAGTGACGGGCTGTATACAGAGTCCGAGCATTGTCAGTTGAAAGGACTTTAAATGAAGTGCTGACATCCTGTTGACCCCTCCCTTCCAGAGCTAGACTGCAAGCAATCAAAGTGTGGAATAAAGTAGCAATATGCTGAAGGGAGGGGCAGAGGGGGAGAGAGGAGGACAAGTGGTGCTGAGATTCTTTACAAGTAAGTTACTGAACTCTGCCTGTTCTCTAACTTTGCTAATTGTTATTTACTTTTTACCTAAACTTCATATCTCTCCCCCTGCTTAGCTGAGATCATAATCACTGAAGAGAGAGTCAGTGTAACAGCAGCTTGTAGTGAGACCTTCACAAACACAGTGACACTGCTTGTTGTCCTGTTACATTTCAGTTGCTTTAGTCTATATATTTCATAGATTGCACTGTGTGTCTTGTTTGGTGTATAGTCTGTATTACTGTATTATATATACTGTATTAGTGTTCCATTTGAGTCACTGGTTTTGTATGTATATAAGATTTTTTTTGGGGGGGAGGGACTGTTTTATAGTGTGTTATGCTCATATTGCTGGGTTAATGGTTTATTGATTGTGTTTAGCACTACAGCATTTGACTATATATTGCACATGGTACATATAGTGTGGGTGAGAGAGTGTGTGACAGTACTGCAGGGGAGCTTTGGACTGTGTGGGTGTGTGCCTTTGAGTGACAGATGAGGTGTAGCAGCTCCTACAAATCACAGCATATTCAAAGGCTTATATCTCGGGGACTATGTAGAATTTAAAGAAACTAAAGGTACCCTGGTGGATGAGATGACTTATAGGATACATTAGAAGAAATTAAAAAAAACAATTTTCTCACTATAATTGCCCTTTAAGTTAGCCCTCTAGTTTACTAGTCAGTCCTCTGGTTTATCAACCAGCCAGACCAGTATTGTTAGCCCTCCTGTCCACCAGTCAGCCTATTGCTGTCAGACAGTTTACCCGTCAGTCAGACAGCTCCTCCAGTTTACTAGTAAACCCTGTGTTAAGTATGCCCTCCAATTTACCAGCCAGTCCAGTGTTAAGTAAGCTCTCCTGTAAACCAGTCAGCCGAGCGTTAAGTCAGTCCTCCAGTTTACCAGTCAGACCAATGTAAAGTCAGACCTCCAGCTTACCAGACAGTGTTTTGTCAGCTCCTTTGTTAACCAATCAACCCAGTGGTAAAGGGCATGTCTACCCCCAAAACAAGCTTTAAGAATACTGCAGGAAACTGTCCCAAATCCAGAAACCGCTTACAGACCCAGATCATACAGGCTTCTGCAGAGCTCATTCCAGCTCTTCCAGATAGCCGTGTAGTCACTGCTGTCACGTATGATGTTTAAGCCAATCACTATCAGGTTTTCCCATGGGTTTGCCTATTCAGAGCATTAAAATCTCAGGAGACCATGCTCTAAAGCTTTTAGGCTGGGTACACACAGGCAGATTTTTCGGCTTAATTGACCGATACTTCCATGGTCGGTTTGGTGAAAAATCTGTGCTGCTTTTGTCCACAGCTGCAACCGATGTTGGTTGCCAATTCATTCCGGATTCGTCGAACAGGCGATCAGACGTGTTGGTAAATCACAGACCATGGTGCAGTTCCCTATGGGACCACATGATCGGTTACACGAACTGTCGGCCACGGGCATTATTGCCAAAACTGACAGACATTTGTTCCGGCTGAGCGCTCGCTCGTAGCCAACGCTCTGTCTGGACAAATAGTCCCATTGTGTGTACCCAGCTTTAGAGCTTTTGATGCATTAATGGAAACAAGATTATTTCTGCTTAGGAAATGATCTGGGGTCTGTAAGCAAAATTGTTTTAGGGTTGGGGGGGATTCTTTTTACAGGATTTTAAAAGCTTTTTTTGGAGGTAGACAAGTCCTCCAGTTTACCATTTATAGAATGAGAGGCTGGGACATAGCCTGGGGAAAGAGGAAATGGGGATTTAACCTAAAGGACAGGGACATTACCTCAGGGGGTATAAGGTTATGGTCTTAGAGGTTACTAGAATTTTCTGACAGGCTATAAATGTCAATACTTTGTCAACCCCTGGGTTATGCCTGAGAGATAGGGGTACTGCATAGATAAATCAAATGGAAAGCAATGGTATGCTGGGCCCCTTGATAGAGACTTTCCTATTATACCCACCAATGCACAGGTACAAATGGGTGAATGTTCTCAATAGGCAAAAAAAAACCGAATAACAAGTAAGTATTCTTCTTATGTATTTATTAACCCGTGTAGCGGAAACTTCTGATACCGCAGGTTATCGCAAAAGTACAGCCTACCAAGGACTGTCTACTATTGTATTTACGCTTGGCATATTTAGTCCAATACAATAACAATTGCCTGTTTTTTATGTAAGTATATTATTAAAATCTAGTGGGGGCTCCATGTCAATTATTGCCCAGGGCCCCATTTGTTACCTAAATTTTATTTAAAATTTATTACCATAGATACCCCATAATGTGTGCTACCACACATGTAGCTTACCTGATTTTATGCCCATGCAGTTTACCTTATGTGGGCAAGACAGATTTAATTTTACATCGCCTTATGGACAGACATCATTCGGCTATCATTACTGCTTACAGGGATGGAAAAACAGTCAAACCAGCAGCCAAATTTTTTTAGAAGCTGGATATTACGATTCATGGTTATAGACCATGTTCCACAATCACAGAGAGGGTGCAACAGATCGAAAACCTTGTTACAAAAGGAAATTTTCTGGATAAAAACACTGTTAAAAGGGTGGAATATTTATGTGGAAATTGTGTGTATGTTTTGCTATGTGTGGATACAGTGGATATAGAATCTTTACACAGGTATGTTTTAAACTGTTACTCAGACACCAGAATCCAGGGGAACCAAATAGGATAATGCTGCACATTTCAGAATAGACCCAGGTTCAAACTAAACAGCTCCATTGGGTGACCTGAGACCCTAAACAGGATCCAGATAAACATGCTATGTTCATACTTATTAGTATTCACCACGGCAAGTTCCACATTTATAGCTGCTTATGTTATGACTTGGGAGCACAGGATACTGATTAGCTTTATAGATTAAGGTGGGGTTAAAGGTGTTAAACGCTCCACACAGTGTATAAAATTAAATAGAGCCTTCTTATAACAGAAGGTACCACAGAGCCTCATGTTATTATAATAGCATTTCCCTAATAATCTAACATATAAACATGTATTTATCACTTACCTTTCACATGTTTGAAAACAACAAGGCCCAGCATTTTCTATTAGCAGTGAGTTTTTCCTTTAAGTCCTTTGACTAATGAATGTATACAGATGCAATACAGCCTAATAATAATGTTTAAAACTACAACTCCGAGCATTCTCTGGCTGCACAGAATGCTGGTGAAAAAATTTCATACATCCTAGAATAAAGCCATTTTTTTGTGCTTAAGTGATTCCTACCCAGGGGCTCAAATATGCAAGTGATACATCTGCCCTTTCCCTTACATCCAAAGCTATTACACTAGGGCCTAGGTCACTTCAGGCAGTAGGAGTCCAGAACCTTACTAAACTTCCCCTCCCTTTCCTATTGCATCTACCTGCCAGCTAGAATCCAGGGGATCTAAGTTTAAGAAGCCTACAGGTCTGAGAATAGACCCAGACAATCTTGCCACAATGTGCAGTTCAAACTAAACAGCACCATTAGATGACATGTGACTCTAAACGGGATCCAGATTAACATGCTATGTTCATATTTATTAGTAATTACCACAGCAAGTTCCAGATTTACAGTTGCAATGGGGTTATGACTTGGGAGTACAGGATACTGATTAGCTTTATAGGATAAGATGAGGTGGGGTTAAAGGAGCTAAAAGCTCCCCATAGTGTATTGTATGAAATAGAGCTTTCTTATAACAGAAGGTACTTCACAGACTCATGTTAATATAATAGCATTGCCCTAATAATCTAACATATAAACAAATATTTCTCATTCCCTGGTTACCTAGAGAAATGGGCGAAGACATGCAAAGTATCATCCTTTATATCCTCTCTCATTCAGCTCTAGTTGAAAAACTTGCTTCAGAGCACTTTTTAATAAGTTTTAACTACTTTTTATTTCAGTATTAAAGGGACACTATACTGAAAAAATGACTTCTTAATCTATAATTGAATACATGTAAGTAGCACTTACTCTGATTTGCGTATGTTACTTGCATGCCTTCAATCCAGCACACATTTTGTTTAGGAGCAGTATCCCCCCTCCCTTTTTTAACCACTCCCACTTCCATCCGACCTGACTTTTCCCCCACAAACCAACTGTCAAGCCTGCACACAGCATTCCAACTGTCAAAACTCTACAGCTGTAGCTCCAGCTACAGTAAAACTATTCACAGAAGAATAGTTTTTGAGAGTAAGGAACTTGATTGACAGCGGAAATATAAGAAGTTTTAGATTGGATATCTAAAGAAATAGGGGGCAGATCAACAAATAAATTATACAGTGGTGGTTGGGAAGAATTATAAAATATAAAATAATTTGGCCAACTTATTGAACTAATTGCTTTTATGTATCCAGGGTTTGGCAGACTGTTTGTAGTAGCAACCTTATGGAGGTAGCCAATATGCAATTAGAATTGTTTGTGCACTAGAATTCTGTTTTTTGTAAGAATGATAGTTTCCAGTTATGGTCAATTTAATGACCTATTTTTATAGGTAGAGATGCCCTTTAAATTCTTCATATACCTGCCTGGCTTTATCACTAAGCAAAAGGCTTGCAAGCGAGCACCTTCAACCCAACTATTAATAGTGTCTGCCAATTCAAATTGTTCTAGCCAATCAGTCCACTCCCTAGTTACCCAATCAAATTGATCAGGTTTAAAAAAATCCTTACCTTATGCCTCTGTTCCTTATGGTTCCTCTGCAGTGCTTGCCCAAAGTCCAGGAAAGTGAAGAGAAGGTGCCTTCCTATGTAAAGGTTTCTGCCTCTTCTCTTATCTCCCGGAGGTATTTAGTCATATGCTGTTGAGATGATTCTCCTCCTCCCTCCATCCAGATCCATTGTGCTCGTTTTTAAGTCTTTTGTTAAACCTTTTTTCTGCTGTGTAGCCCCCTTCCAGCCCCAAACGCATTGTCCATTTGTTTTTAAAAAATTGCAGATTACTTACCAATTAGCCTTCGTTCTAGCAGTGTTCTGCTAGAACGCAGCCAATCACAGATGCGGCTACAGGTCCAACCCCTAATGTTACTTACTTCAAGGAAGTAACATTTCGGGCAGAGGCCACGGGAATGAAGGCTGGTAAGTAAGTTATCTGCTATTTATTTTTTACAAATGGACAGTGCTGGGAAGGGGGAGGCCACACTGAAGCCAAATGTATTTAGGGTGGACATACCCTTTAAATTGCATTACAATATATATATTTTTAGAGTAATATGTGTGCTGAAAATATATTAATTACAAAAATGTAGAAGCGAACCTTTTGTTTTCAGAAGGCACACAGCATGCCCAGCACATACTGCTCTATGTAATGACTATTAAATAATGAACTGCCACTTAAACATGTACATTGATGCCACATAAGTAATATTCTAGTAATATAAAACATATATGACACTGCAGCTGAATACAATCTATGAAAAAAAACCTGCCATTTACTCACTAGAAAAGCATCTACACCAGAAGTGTAGTTTGATATACCCTGGCACATAGCTTTAAGCTCTCTCCCAGGACTACACGGAAGTGACAATATAAAATCTTACATCTATCTGCATTAAATGTCATCTGTGAGTTAGTCTGTCTAGAATTCTTTTAGCAATAAAAGAGTAACGTAAATGGCAAGTTTCTTTCTACCAGTGGTTCTGTGGAACTTATTGAAATTTCAAAAATCTGATTCGAACCCAAGAGGTTCTAGATCTTGAATTTTAGACTACTCTTTTTGACTTTTGGCGTGATTTCTGACTTTTTGCTCTCAATTTTTAAAAAATTTGATTGTAATTTTTGATACTACAAATTTTTCGACCTTGAAAATTCCGCTGGATCCTTGGCGATTTTTATTACTGTCAGTTCTGAATGTAACCAGTTTTTTTTTGAAAAACCTAAATAACAAAATGAACTTTCTTAAAGTCATAAAACTTATTATTGAAAGTGTTAATATATATGCATAGAATTACAACAGCATTTCTCCAATTAAAGAAAGAACGACACACAAAAGGTAATCTAAAAATATGAAAGAAATGATGGTGTGAGTGAAATTTAGTAAAATTGTGAAAAGGAAATGATTTGGTACATTTATCTTTTTTACATAATATAGCTATATATAATACAATGATACAATACAATGACATTTCTATAGCTCTTTTCTTCTGTGGGACTCAAGACGCAAAGGGTAAGTCCACCCTAAAATTAACATATTTCTGTAGTGTTGGCACCCCCCCTCCCAACCCAAATCGCATGGTTTAAATTCTAAAAAAGTCCCCAGAAACTTACTTACCAGACCAGGTTCCCTCTGCTTCAGCTTCTAATGCAACTTCCAGGAATGAAGTTGAATTAGGGGCTGGACCTGCAGCTGTGCCTGCAGCTGCTGGCTATTGATTTAGTCGAGGAAACCCTGGTCTGGTGAGTTTCTGGGGACTTTTTTCGAATTTAAACCACACGGTTAGGAAAATAGTTTAATTTTTAAAAGAAACACTGCAGCATGGTGGGATCCGGAGGGTGGGAGGGAGGTGGTAGATTTCCCCAGCGCATTCCAGCGTCCTTAGGTAGGACAAGGAATTAGCAGGCCCCGGAAGACACACAGACAGCTCCTACTTTTTACTGCAAGACAAGCCTTTGGAGCAGAGGAGCAAGGTAAGGTTTTTTTTTAACATTGCACAGTTGGGCCAGCAGTGGGTTAAATTTTAGTTTTGAGGGTAGACATGTTCTCAGAGTTCAGTAACTGATGGTAGGATGAAGATTTATCACAGAGGATGCAATTTACGGGTACGCAAATCATTCTCTGAACAGGTAGGCTTTCCGTCTGGATTTAAATACATCCAGGGATGGGGCAGGGCAGTTCTGACTGACTGGGGTAAATTCCATAGATTAGGTGCAGCATGACAGAAGCCTCTGTGACCAGATTTTGACAAAAGTTTAACAGAAAGTAATTAAAGTAAACTTTCTTTTAAACCTTTGTCAAAATCAGTACTGCTCTGACCTGATGAAGCCCTCGAAAGCTTGTCAAATAAATAAACTGTTAGTCCTTAGAAAAAATATCACAGTACTTTTATTTTTAAACTACTACCTTATGAAAGCCTGACTTGTCTCCCTACAATGCAATTCTGCGTAATTTCAAATAAAAGACCATTGGGGAGATTTAATATTGCAAATCACCGCTTCGTACCTTTCCGGCAATGCAATACCAGAGGTAAATGCAGGGATTTGAGCTACTTTAACAGATACCCAAACAATCCTGTGTTAAGTTTTGCATTAAGAGGTACCATTTGAAAATGGAGCAGTGCCCTAAATAAAAACTCATGTTAACCCGACATTACATCGGGTTCCCTTGGTTGTACTCTTATTTTAACCCATATCGAATCTCTTTGCATTGTTGTTGTAATTTAATGTAAAAGTGGTGGCTGCAATACTTTGACAAACTTCTTTTGCAAGTTCTGAATCCAAAACTTCTTTAAACAAGCAATACTTCTGAAAGAATACACTTTGTACATGGATATCTAGTTACTACTGGACAGTATCTTGCTTGACTTTACAAACTGTATGAAATTCCCCTTGCTGCTCTTCTCCCTCTTTTGATGAGATCAATCTTTTTTGATCTAACGCTGTTGGAGTTTCTAGCAAAGAACTGGTGTCTTTTTCAATTGCTCAAAATTATGCATTAATAAAAAAAGAGGGCATGGCATGTGGAAAGTGTACTGAATTTTAAGTATTGCAAGACTAGAAGGTGGGTATCAAAAATATATCAAGATGGCAAAGATGTTAAATGCTTTATAATATTTTGTTTCCCTAATATTAGTAAATTTGTTTTGCCAGACGCACAATTAACTAACTGAAAAACAAATTAATTATTACGTCACATTACAGACAAACCAAAAAAATACCCGACATGGCTGATTGCCAATGTTTACATCCTCTCAGAATGTCTGTAAGACTAACTTGGGACAGGGATATAGGACTGGTAATTTCTACCTGATAATATTGTTTCTGTGAGGAGCACCAGCCCAAAGAAAATTAATTCTGCCAGTCTTCCTCCTTGCTTCAGCACTATCTTTAATAAAGAATTAGTCCAGGACAACCTGGCAAATTAAAACTGTTTGTGCTGTAGCTCCTCAACAAAATAATATTGTGAGGTAGGAATAATCAATCCGACCTCCCTGCCCCAGGTACTTTCCATTTTTAGTAAGTTTAATTTTAGAGTATAGTTATCCTTCAAATATCTATCCTTAACCAAAGGACAATTATGCATCACACCTTTATAACAATATTTCAACAAATTAAAACAAAATATAAATACAGTATGTAGAAGTGTCAATTTCATTTGAATTTTTCCCTGGAGAGCATTTTTAATGTACACTAAGAATGCCCAAGGCTAAAATCAAATGCTATAAAGAAGAGCAACTTAATTAGTTTTCAAAACATATTACTGATCTAATTTGCAAATATTCTAATCAATTTAATTTGTACTTATTAAGAAAGAGATTCTTTGAACTAACACTGTTCATAATACAGCTCTAAAATTAAACATTGAATTAGCTAAAGACAATTAAAAATGGACTGAGCTGATATTTTTGTACCTAACGGCAGCTTATTTCAACTTCCCATAGGCACAATAGACCAACAACAGAATACTAAATTTTCACCTTGAACAGTGAAGTAGACATGAACCTAACTTTAAATATAAATATTATTGTAAAATCTATATTTTAAAATATAAAGCTATCTATCTGTCTATCTATTTATCTATCTATCTATCTATCTATCTATCTATCTATCTATCTATCTATCTATCTATCTATTGGAAAAGATAGACAAGGCACTCCTGGGTCTTAGTGAAAAATAACAAATTTATCGTGACTATACACACATCACTCTATGCGTTTCGGCCATATTATATATGTTTTAATAGTTTTCACTGCTTGAAAAAGATCTAAGACAAACAACTGAAACATTGCATTGTGTTTAAATAAATTTGCTTTATAAGAAGTCCTTGGAGTGCACCTACTATATAGATATAGAAAGCAGCAGCACCACGCCAAACTTAGAATCGGGTGTGTATCTCCAAGGTACTCCGTCTACGTACCTCACACATATATACAATGTAGGATAGAAAGGGAGCCGCACACCATCATTTGAATGCAAAAAAGGCTTTATATCATCTTAAAGGGTCACTATACGCACCAAAACAACTTTACATTATCTGAAACTACAATTTGAGACAAGTTAAATGATGGTACTCGCATATTTATACTCGCATATTTATATATAACACTTATGTGTTCTGCACAGCCTCACCATTGACATTGCTCTGCTTATACATCTCCCCCTCCCTCCCCCTGCTGTCTTTTCTGTGCTGATTCTCTTAAATGTTGCAGAAAGTGTGCTGGCAGGCAGGCAAAGAGGTCAAGCATGGGTTACATGTTATAATTTCTGCTTCTGGAGTGACAGGTCTTTCCCTGTAAATGCTGTGATTAAAATGCTGATTTCTCAGAATCTACTGCTCAGATTTAAAATCTGAAAAGTTTTGGAGAAGTGGAATATTGCTGTATCTATCGGTACTATTTTTGAAAATTCGATTTAAAGAGTAAAGATACTCTTTAATAGACGTCTGCCCACATACCCAGCAAAGTTTCGAGAGACGCAGCTCTCTTTCTCAAGATATGGGCAGTTGTAATCACACATTATAACTTAATACAATATATGCACATTCCCACAGGAAATGACATCACATCACAGTGAAATACAATGTTATCCAATACATATCATATTGATGCTACTCAAAGCAAATGGAGCCTTCCCCTTCCTCTACCAGGTTAACTCCACACCATTAACCCTGAACCTACAGGAACAAAAAGAAATCGTAATCACGATTAAGGGGCCAATGTCTGAAGTTTGTTTACCCACCATACCTCTTTTTTCTTTAATCTCATCTCTCTATCACCCTGTCCCATTTCTGATATTGCCTCAAGAACCTGCGTCTCTCAAAACATCGCTTGGTATGTGGGTAGACGTCTATTAAGATGTTATAAAGCCTTTTTTGCATTCAAATTATGGTGTGCAGCTCCCTTTCTATCCACAATGTGTGTGTGTGTGTGTGTGTGTGTGTGTGTGTGTGTATATATATTATATTATATATATATATATATAATATATATATTATATTTATGATATAGTCAGGCACTCACTTCACAGGTTATATTGCCTTGGTGCTACTGAAGGGAGATTTATAATAATCACAATGTGTGTGGTAACACTCAGCTTGCATGAAAGAGAAGACCTATGTGTGCACTGGATACAACCAATTAATAAATATATATATATATATTTAAATAATATATATATATTATATAATAAATATATATATACAACCAGCAAAACACCGCACACAGGTCTTAACTACAGATTCTTATTAGCACATATGCAAATGCACTACGTTTCGGGGATCGCACTCCCTTCATCAGGTACACATATTCATACCTGACGAAGGGGAGTGCGATCCCCGAAACGTAGTGCATTTGCATATGTGTAATAAAGAATCTGTAGTTAAGACCTGTGTGCGGTGTTTTGCTGGTTGTATATACATATATGAAGGAGTTTTGCAGACATACTCCCTAACACCAGCACCCAGGCAGGAACGACTTAAGAGGTGGGCGGTGGATCCTACGATTGAAATATATATATATTATATATTATAATATACAATCTATATATTACAATTATATATTCTCTGCACACTGGCTACTTTATAAACAAAGTGTTTTAATATACATTACTGTGATCACATGAATGAAAAGCCTTCCAACCATGTCAAGGTAACCCTAAACTGGAAGGTCCTAACTTCTAACCTTTTTTACTTTAATTATGATTAGAAAACTTTTGCATTCCTTATAGTTGTGCGCTGAATCTATATAACAGGCTTTCTCACTTCCCCACAGCCCTTTGGCTATTTAAAATGAGGGAAGAGGCCGTCCATCCAGTGCTTTATATTAAAGGCATAGGGCCTCCCATTAAAGGGCCTTGTTGGGGGTGCTATTACCACATGGAAGCTTGACCATGCTTCCTAATAAATAGATACAATAGAAGGACTGTGGAAGCACACCTTAAGGTTCGTACACCTTAAGGTTCGTACACACGAGCGATCACAACGCAATGATGTGTATGAACATTTGTTTCAGATGATAATCGGTCCGTGTATGGGCACTTAATCAGCCGATCATCGGCCGAAACGAACATTCATACACATTGTGTGTCATGGGTCGGGACCCGCGATCGCATGTGTGTACGAACCTCTAGGCTTAATTACAACTATATTTTGCGGAAATGCTACTGATCTGGTCAAACATTTATACAAACAAAGGAAAGATAATTATTAACAAAGGGGTTTTAGCATATATTACTGTGATCATATAAATGAAAAGCCTTCCAACCACATCAAAGTTACCCTAGCCTTTAATATAAAGCGTTGGATGGACTGCCTCTTCCCTCATTTTAAATAGCCAAAGGGCTGGGGGGAAGTGAGAAAGATGGCTTTTCATTCATGTGATCACAGTAATGTATACTAAAACCCCTCTGTATATAATATTATAATGTATGCCAGTGTGCAGATAATATGATATTGTATGGGGCCCAGGAATATACATTTGTTTGTATATCTATATGTATAATTGTTTGACCTAGATAGACAGCCAGGTAATAGATAGATATAACCAGGTATATAGGGGATGTTTTTTGGGGGGGGGGGGGTTCTGATATTAAATAGGTGTATTTTACCCATCCTTGCACCTTTTAATGTGTGCTTAAAAAATAATTTTCACATAAGTAATGGCGTGCATACATCGCAACATTTTTATTTCTGTTGGTTAATATATTTAGATTTGATTTATTTTTGCAGCCATATTTCAAGAATCAAGATATATACCAGCTAGGGAATTATCAATGAGACATAAGTGTAATTTTTGGGGGGCTGTTCCGTAGTTGTCTGCATTGGTTTAAGACGAGTCATGCTGGTTGTGTGAGCAGAGACAGAAAGTATTCTATAAGATTTAATATACAGTAGTGTCTGAGACAATTCTGTGATGGCTTAGCTGAACTAAGATTTTGAAAGCCCATTAAGTTATTAACAAACTGTCAGGATATTGAGTTACTTGCTATTTACAATAGCAAATCAGACATAAATAAATTTAGTGTATTTGATTAAAACATTGTGACAAAACTAAATATTTTACACTGTGATACATTTGTGATGTTACCTTGTATCTAAATATTAGCACACCAATATAAATTTAAAAAGAATATTGTGACTAATGAAAGGTACATACTATAAGTATTTGCTGCACTTTTATTTTTTATTTTTCATCTTTATTCTATTCACTTATAGTTTGCAAACTTACAGTCCTAAACAATCTTTACAAATAGGCACATCATAAACTGAATAAATCAAAATTGTTTCCAAATTGTAATTTGCTGTTTAAAGTGTTTAAAGGGTATGTCCACCCCCCACCCCCACCCCTCCCCACAAAAAACTGTTTTTTCTGTAGTGAAGGATACCCCAGCCCACTCTCAATTGCCATGTTAGTTTTGTAAAAAAAACAAAAAAAAAACCCCACCAGAAACAAACTTACCACCGTTTGTTCCCTCGTCTCTCTGCTTGCAAACAGGGGCCAATCACGGACAGCAGACACAGATGCTGGCTATGCAGAGAGCAGAGGGAAGGATTGTAAGTCTATTTCTGTTGTTGTTTTTTTTTTTTCCAAAACTAACATGGCGGTTGGGGGTGGCCTGGGGTACACTACACTACAGAAAAGGGTTTTAATGGTAGGGTCTAAAGCTGCATGAAGGGATATAGAGGGACGAAGAGGGGCGAGCTCCCCTGCACATGCCAGAATCCTCCAGGAGGACCAGGTGACACAGACAGAGATGTAAGGTAAGGATTTTTTAACACTACACAGTGGGGCCAGTAGTGAGTTAAAATTTT
Source organism: Hymenochirus boettgeri (assembly GCA_019447015.1). Taxonomy (NCBI): domain Eukaryota; kingdom Metazoa; phylum Chordata; class Amphibia; order Anura; family Pipidae; genus Hymenochirus; species Hymenochirus boettgeri. The sequence goes on along the minus strand of CM033475.1, from coordinate 120,963,221 downwards.
AGTTTTGGGGGTGGACAGTCTTTTTAATTGAAACCAGCAACAATATTTAGTTTGAAGTATGAAGAAAAAAGAACATTTCTTTTTATAACTTTAGGGTATTTTTTATCACAAACGTAAGAAGTGAGTGAGTAATTGACACACTGTCAAATGTAGTTGTTGATTTTCATTCTACTCTGATAAATTGTAGTGTCAAAGAAATTATAGGCCAGGATTCTACCTACACAAAAAAGAATTTGAATGAAACTGCTGTTTCGTGCACCTGCAATTTTTAATGGATTAAATAAGTTAATGAAGCAGGCCGGATCTCTTGAGCATCCAGGCAACCAGCATCTCTAATACAAGGGGGAAGAAACAAGGTCTGAGAAGGCTAGGAAGGTGGTAGTGGTGATCACCAGTGGTCTTGGTTCCCATTGGTGCCAATGACAAAGTTAGAGGAGGATGAGAAATGCTTAAAAATGATTTTCGAGAGTTAGGGGTCAAGTTAAAGTCAAGGACTTTGAGCGTCGTATTTTCAGAAATACTACCTCAGCCATGTGGTACAATAGGGGGCTATGGAGTATTAGTGAGTGGCTAAGTGGGTAAATCAGGGTGTAGACCAACTAGTAGTGAAAGGAAAGTGGGTCGATTCTAGCATAGAGGATAGGGAGGTGTGTGTAATAAAGTGAGTAAATAAATGACTGCCTCATAATCTAAAATTTATGTTTACAAATGTGAGAAGCCTGGCTGAAAAAATGGGAGAATTAGAGATAATGGCTTTGAATGAAAAATATGACATAATGGTTAGCAGAAACATGGTTAAATAATTCTCATGACTGAGCTGTAAATTTAAACATGATAGAGAAAATAGGAACGTTGGACATGTATGAATGTATCTTACATTTAAAAATTGACCGAGGAAGGAAGGGGTAAAGTTATTGTTGGTGTACTGCTACAAGCTACCAAATGCTAGCAAGGAGGAAGTACGTCTTCATATGCAGATGGCAAGGGGGGCTTTATACCCTGACATTGATTAGAGTAGTGGAAATGCCAACACAGTAAAGGGAGAGGGGTTTCTAAAGTTGGGATATGAACATTTTCTCTCACAGGTGGTTAAAGTTCTATACAAAAGGCACTCTGTTGGATCTGGTAATATCTAAGGACACAGGAAGTACTATAGATAAGATTACCTTCATGATAACTGGAAGCTTAAGCTGGGTACACACGATGAGATATTTCGGTCCGATCGACCGATAGTTCAGTGTATCGGTCGATCGGACCGAAATTATCGCATCCGAAAGTGCCCGTGTCCGATCGACCGTTCGTCCGAATCGGACGAAAGGACGATCGGACAGGGTGGAAAACCTCGTCCGATCGTGCGGTCCTCTATGGACCGCACGATCGGTCGTGGTGACTATCGGACGCGGCTGCTTTTGCCGCGACCGACAGTCCTTCCTCCTGGCCGACCGTTCGAAAGTATCGAACGGTCGGTCAGGAGGAAAAATCGATAGGTGTGTACCCAGCTTTAGAGAATAGTGACCATGAAATATTGTCATTTAATGTATATATTAAAAAGGAGATGGACTAACTTTATAATGGGAAATAAATGCAAATTTTAAGTCCACACCATTGTGGATTAATGAAAAGGAAGAGAATGGCAATACCAGTGACTGGAACATAGGTTTGCCCACAGTAACTGGTACATATGTTTGTCTACAGGACTGGTACATATGTTTACCCACAGTTGGTATATAAATTTGCCCACAGTGAAGGGCACATAAAGTTTGCCCACAGTGACTGGCACATAAAGTTTACCCACAGTAACTGGTATATATGTCTGTTCATAGTGACTGGTACATATGTTTGGCCACGGTGGCTGGTACATAAAGTTAGCCCACAGTGAGTGATACTTATTTTTGCCCACAGTAACTGGTACATATATTTTATCACAGAGATTGGTACACACGTTTGCCCACAGTGACAAGTACATAATTTGTTCACAGTAACTAGTACACATGTTTGCCCACAGTAACATGTACATGTTTTCCCACAGTGATTGGTAAATAAGTTTGTCCAGAGTGACTGGTACATAAAGTTTGACCACAGTGACTGGTACATAAAGTTTGCCCACAGTAAGATAGTATAGTATAGTATTTGAGGTAGAATAAAGACATATGTCCATCCAGTCCAACCTATCTAGCAATATCTAGCCTGTTGATCCAGAGAAAGGCAAAAAAACCCCACAAAATTTATGAAGGGTAAAAAAAATTCCTTCCTGACTCCAAGTGGCAATCGGAAATTTCCCTGGATCAACTCTACTTTATGTATCAATACCAGTAACTTGCAACATTCCTTGTTTTCAGAAACTCATCCAGCTTTTTTTTTTTAAACTGACCAATGAACCTGCCATAACAATGTTCACTGGAAGACAGTTCCATAGCTTTACCGTTCTTACATTGAAAAACTCTTGCCTAAACCTTTTTTCTTTAAGTCTTAAGGGATGTCCTCATATCCTCTGACATGTTCTATTGGTGAACAATGCCCCAGATAGTTTATTGTATGGACTGTTAATGTATTTATACACAGTAATCATATCCCCACGCAAGCGCCTTTTCTCCAGCGTACATAATTGTAACTTTTCCAGTCTCTCTTCATATTCAAGCTCTCCCAATCCCCTTATTAATTTAGTTGCCCTTCTCTGAACCATTCAATTTCAAAGATGTCCTTTTTGTACACAGGATTCCAAAGTTGCACTGCATATTCCAAACCAGGCCTTACTACCAATGCTTTGTAAAGAGGGAGAATAACATTTTCCTCCCTTGAATCCATACCTCTCTTTATACAAGACAATACCATGCTGGCTCTGACTGTTGCCGCCTGGCACTGCTTGATACCTTTAAGTTTGTTATCCACCAAAACTCCAAGATCCCTTTCCAACAGGGATTCACTTAACACAGAGCCATTTATAGTATAAGCAGCACAAGGATTTTTAAGTCCAAAATGCAAACACAGAAACCTTGCTGACAATACCCACTTCCAAATCATTAATAAATAGATTAAATAGAAGCGGCCCTAACACAGAACCCTGTGGCACCCCACTTAGCACTTTAGTCCATAATGATGAAGCCCCATTAACAACTACTCTCTGCATCCTATTCATTAACCAATTTTCTATCCATGTACAAATGTGACTCCCCAGACCAACATACCTTAGCTTATACATTAGTCACCTATGGGGGACTGTATGAAAAGCCTTTGCAAAATCCAAGTAAACTACATCTACTGCTATGCCAGAGTCTAAATTTCTACTCACTTCCTCATAAAAGCCAAGCAAGTTAGTTTGACAAGAACTATTCCTCCTAAATCCATGCTGGTTACTACTTATAATGCCAGTCCTTGAAACTTACTCTAGAACATGTTCCCTTATTAAACTTTCCAGTATCTTCCCCACCACTGAAGTTAAACTTACAGGCCTGTAATTACCCGGCTGTGAACGACTACCCTTTTTGAATATTGGTATAACATTAGCCTTTTTCCAATCCAGAGACACACCTCCGGACATGAGGGAATCTGCAAAAATAAGAAACAATGGCCTAGATAAAACTAAACTTACCCGTATATACTCGAGTATAAGTCGATCCGAGTAGAAGCCAAGGTATATATTTTTACCTGAAAAATTTATAAAAACTAATTGACTTGAGTATAAGCCGAAGGTAGAAATTAGTTGCCCTTTAAGTGAAAAAGCAGAATTCTCATACATGAATCCCATACAGTAATAGCCACATCCAGTACCAGTAACCTCCAATTCCTTGGCACTCCAGGTGTTTGGAAACTACAACTCCCAGCATGCTTTGTTACATAGTAACATAGTTTCATAGTTACAAAGTAACATAGTAATTAAGGTTGAATAAAGACAGACGTCCATCAAGTCCAACCTATTCACTTTTTTTTTTTTTTAACCCTACCTAACAGTTGATCCAGAGGAAGGCAAAAAAAACCAGCTAAAAAGGGGGAAAAAATTCCTTCCTGACTCCAAACGGCAATCGGAAAGTATCCCTGGATCAACCAGATCTATATGCATTAATACCAGCAATTCTCAATATTTTTTAGTTTTAGAAACTTATCCAGGCCTTTTTTAAAGTTATTCAATGAACTTGCCATTTTAAAATTTTAAAAGCCCTTTTCTTTTTTTCCATTTCCCTTTTTACCTGAGCATTAAGCCATGCAGGACTGGACCTAATTTTTTTACACTTGTTACCTAAAGGTACCGATTTGGAAATGTAATAGTTTAATATCCCTTTAAAAGTGGTCCACATCTGCTCAGTTTCTTTACCTAGAAACAGTTCCCCCCAGTCTATGAGCAGGAGCGATTCCTTTAAAAGCATAAAATTAGCTTTCCTAAAGTTAAAAATTTTTGTTAAGCCAGTGCACTTTAGTTTTTTGTTGCTGGGAGTTGCAGTTTCTAAACATGTGGAGTGGCAAAGTTCAGTAAACTTTTAATTCAGCTTTTCATCATTTACAGTTCTCCTGAACCCCATATTGTAAAGGGCCCTCTGGCCCCATATAGTAAAGGACTCTCTGACCCCAATAGTTAAAAATGTCAGTTGGTTTCAAGCTGTCATTTGCACTGTACTAGCAGCTGTTTTTTGCCCCAAACTGAGGAGACCCATCAGATTTACAGCATCCAGATGAGCAGTGACAGTGCTGAGTGAGTCCAGCTGCCAGACTACAGGAAGCAGGAATGATTGTGAAGGCAAGAACAGCTCCTGTAACTTTCTAACACAGCTACTGGTTACTATCCGCAATTGCTATCCGCAATTGCAGAATTTGGATCTAAATTAGGACTTGACCCGAAAGTTCAGGTTAGGTTTTTAGACTAACTTTAAAGCCTTAAAAATTCGACTTATACTCCAGTATATATGGTAGCTCCCTAAGTACCCGAGGATGTATTTTATCCAGTCCAGGAGATTTATTAATATTAACCTTATTTAGTTCTGTACCATATCCTCGGTTAACCAAAGTGCACTTGAATCTTTTATACCATTATTGCTACTATACTCTATGATATCTGTACTTGGATCTTCTATACTGTATACAGAGGGAAAAATAATATTCAAGACATTTGCCGCCATCCCCCGTAACTAACTTCTCCCCATTAATTAATGGTGCCACATTCTCAGTCCTCATCTTCTTACTATTAATATGCTTTAAAAAAAATTTAGGCTTAGTGATGCTTTGTTCAGCTATCCTAACTTAATTATTAATTTTAGCTAGTTTGATTGCTTACTTACACTCCTTGTTACAGTTTTTATACTCCCTAAAGGCCCTTTTTCGTTCCCTCTGCCTTAAAGGTTTTAAATGCCTTTTTCTTCCTTTCCATTTGCCTCCTTACATCAGAATTCAGCCACATGGGCACGGATTTATTTTTTTTACATTTATTTCCCAAGGGTATAAATTTAGATGTGAACTGGCTTAAAATCTGCTTAAACACAGTCCACTTCTGGTCAGTACCTTTACCTGATTGAAAGAATAAATATCCTATTCTAGCCTCGCCGGACTCTGATGCCTGCTTAGATCCACTAAGAGACCCTCAGCGCTGGGAGAACGGATTACACAACACGTTCGGTGCGGTAGAACCCAGTTTCTCGGTTTATTCATTTCATACATTGGAATATATCAAACCAGAAAAAAAAGGGCTTTGCCAGAAATAGGGCAGGCCAGACACAGTGTCTGCAGATGACATACTAAAACCTTGGAATATGAAGATAGAGTCAGGCTGACACATAATGTGGGAGGCAAAAGACCTTGAGCTCAGAACATTTGGAAACAAAACATCTGCAATAACACAACAATAATATAAGACAAAATGGAGTCAGAGAACAAAATGGCTGCTATTAGGCTAAGTGATTATAGAGAATATATAAAAACCTAACACTGATAATACCTTATCCCAGTCGACACTCTGAAGAGCTACTTTTAACCTGGGAAAATTTGCATTCCCGAAATTAAAAGTCTTTGTTAACCCAGCGCACTTTTCCTTTTGTCCAAATGACACTATTTCATGGTCACTATTCCCTGAGCCTCCAGTTACCTTTATATCTATAATGCGCTCCACGATGTTAGATATTACCAGATCCAACAGAGCTCCTTTTCTAGTAGGAACCTCAACCACTGAGCCCCCTGTGCCTGCACCAGACCTTTTTTCTGGAGATCTTCCTGTCAGCTATATTTTTCATTAAAACCCTGGACCTTTGCTGAAGAGTGTGTCTGGGTTGGTTATGTGATCTCCCTCCTTCAAGGGTAAACCCAGTCCTGGGCCCACAGACTTTTAGAGCAAAGAAGTCCTGGCTGATATCAACACCTTTTTCTATGCTATGACTCAGTTGTATGATGATCCTTAAAAATCCTCTACTGCAGATTCAATCCTCTGCAATATCCAACAAGGTCAGAAACCGGTAGAGGACTATGTTTCAGAGTTCAAACAATGGGCAAGTGATAATGACTTGAATGATGCTGCCTTAAGGTTTCGGTTTAGCTTTGGCCTATCTGTATCCCTTAAGGATGAAATTGCTAGAGTAGGGGGGTACCTGATGATTTGAAAGAACTGGCCATCCAAATTGATCGCCATTTCCGGGAGCAGAAATTAGAAAGGGCCAAGATTCCCTATCTGGGACCACCGTGCAAACTTTTTCCTGTGCCAATAAGTACCCCTGCTGGTACTCAACTTTCAGACATCCCTGAGCCAATGCAAATTGCCTTAACCCATCCAGCCCTTTCCCCACGGAAACGAACCCACTGCAGACAGCTCAACCTATGTATTTATTGTGGGAATCCATGACACTTCCTACTTAATTGTACCATCAGACCACCCGGTAATGGTACTTCTATCAATCTGCTTTCATCTCCAACCCTGACTACTAAGTCTAACCATCTGATTTTTCCTGTTACTTTACAGCTCAGTGAGAAAACTCTAGTAACAGCGCTTCTGTACTCAGGGGCTAGTACTTATTTTATGGATAAAGACTTTGCCAAAAGACACACCCCCTGAGTGCAAAGGAACAATCCTTTAACTTATTCTTGCTAATTAATCTCTCCTCAATTCTGGCCATGTCCATTCTGATATTACAGCTTTACTAGCCACCATTTCTGCTGACCATCATGAACATCTAGGGGCATATTTATAAAGCTTTGTTAAGTTTTCGCGGCCGTTTTCACTGACATTAACGCATAAATTGCGTTTAACGCGATTTATAAATGTCCGAAAATGGCCGCGAAAAGTTAACGAAGCGTTAACCCTTCGCGGCGATACTTACCTGTTACCGCCGCTTCTATTTATAAAGCGGCGGTATGTGTATCGCAGTGCTAGTATCGGCTGTTTTACTTCGCCACCTTGAAGGTGGCGAAAACAGCCGATACTAGGGAGGCACGCCCACCCTGCCCACAACCCGCCGCCGCTTCCCAGCAGCAGCAGCATGCTTTACATTAACCAATCAGATTACTGGAAAGTTCTGAAAGTTCTGAAAAAAAACAGATATTTTGTTATGTTGTACATTCATTTGTAATTTTGCCTGATAAAGAAGCCGCAATGCAAAATGCATTTCTTAATTGTTGGCTATTTAAGTTGTTACTTTTTAAATAATGAAAAAGCTATCGCAGGACATCGCAATGACAAATAGCGCTATTTTCGCCTTATTTATAAAACCGCTCATTTTCGCTGTTGCCTTTGCGAAAAAGTATCGCTGAGGTAATGTGTGGCGATAGTTTTCGCCTTATTCATTGCGTAAAGTGTGGTATAACTGCGAAAAGAGAGATTGCTCTCTAGTGTAATTTCAGAGTTATCTTTGTCACTTTTTTATTTACAGCTATTTATAAATAGGGGAATTTTCGACTTTTTGCTCCTTTTCTCCCTTTTGTTGCATTTTTTGCAGTTTTAACAGAATTTTTGCCAAACATCATTACTTACTGGAATGTTCCATTAACATGACTATTTCTTACACAGCACTATGGTATGTTCCCATATTAATGTAACTGGTTTGATAATTAGCTGCAGTTTGCTGAAAATAAGCAATACTAAAAAATGTGTCCTATTAATAAAATAGACAAAATTTGCCTTTTGAGTTTTACACTATTTACCATGTCCTATTAATAAAATTGAGAAAATTCGCCTTTTGAGTTTTATACTATTTATATAAAATAAAATTATTTAGGAAAGCTAATTTTATGCTTTTAAAGGAATCGCTCCTGCTCATAGACTGGGGGGAACTGTTTCTAGGTAAAGATACTGAGCAGATGTGGACCACTTTTAAAGGGATATTAAACTATAACATTTCCAAATCGGGACCTTTAGGAAACAAGTGTAAAAAAATTAGGTCCACTCCTGAAATACGGATTGCCGAACAAAGCAAGTCCAACCCCAAGATGTTTTTTAAGTATATAAATGGTAAAAAAATGAGGACTGAGAATGTGGGACCATTAAATAATGGAGCTGAGGTGGTTGTAGAGGATGCCGAAAAGGCTAATCTGCTAAACCGTTTTTTTACATCGGTTTTTACTGTTGAGAATCCTTACAGTAGGGATTGTAACAATGTGCAGGGAGGAAATGAAGAGTTTTCACATTGGATAACAGAGGATATGGTACGGAATCAATTAGACAAAGTTAATATCAATAAAGCGCCAGGACCAGATGGATTGCATCCTAGGATTTTAAAAGAGCTTAGTTCAGTTCTAGCAAGACCACTGTGTCTCATCTTTTCAGATTCGCTTTTGTCTGGGGATGTGCCGCTGGATTGGAAAAAAGCCAATGTAATACCAATATTCAAAAAAGGTAGTCGTTCACAGCCTGGTAACTATAGACCTGTAAGCCTAACATCAGTGGTAGGGAAGGTGATGGAAACTTTGTTAAGGGATCATATCCTTGACTTTGTCTCCAGAGATCATCTTATTAGTAGTAGTCAGCATGGATTTATGAGAAATAGATCATGCCAGACAAATTTAATTGGTTTTTATGAAGAAGTGAGTAAGAAGTTAGATTCAGGCACAGCTGTGGATGTGGTATATTTGGATTTTGCAAAAGCCTTTGATACTGTGCCACATAGGCGACTAATGTATAAACTGAGGACTGTTGGCCTTGAAGAAAACATTTGTTCATGGATAGAGAACTGGTTATTGGACCGCAAACAGAGAGTGGTGGTTAATGGAGCTACATCTATGTGGGCTAAAGTTCTAAGCGGAGTTCCTCAGGGTTCTGTACTGGGGCCGCTTCTGTTTAATCTGTTTATAAATGACTTAGAAGGGGGCATTGAGAGCAAGGTCTCTGTGTTTGCTGATGACACTAAATTATGCAGAGCTTTGGAAACTTCCAATGATGTGCAAGTGCTGCAAGCAGACCTAGATAGATTATCAAAATGGGCAGCAGAATGGCAGATGAGATTCAATGTTGATAAATGTAAGGTGATGCATTTGGGATTTAATAATCCCTGTGCCACCTACACCATAAATAACTCTGTGTTAAGTGCATCTGTAATGGAAAAAGATTTGGGGGTTCTGGTAGATAACAGACTTAGCTGTAGCAAACAATGCCAGGTAGCAACAGCTAGAGCTAGCAAGATATTGTCTTGTATAAAGAGGGGAATGGAATCAAGAGAGAAAAATATTATTCTCCCTCTTTACAAGGCACTGGTAAGGCCTCATTTGGAATATGCGGTGCAGTTTTGGAATCCCATATACAAAAGGGACATCTTGGAAATTGAGGCAGTTCAGAGAAGGGCAACTAAATTAATAAGGGGAATGGAGGGGCTTGAATATGCAGGCAGAATATGCAGGGGCTTGAATATGCAGGCAGATTAGTGTTTACATTGGAGAAGCGGCGGTTGCGTGGGGACATGATAACCTTATACAAATATATTAATGGCCCATACAGTGAACTCTCTGGTGCATTGTTCACTAATAGGTCATATCGGAGGACTCGTGGACATCCTTTAAGGTTGGAAGAAAAGAAGTTTCATCTTCAAGTTAGGAGAGGTTTCTTTACAGTGAGAACGGTGAAACTGTGGAACTGTCTTCCAGCAGAGGTGGTAATGGCAAGTTCATTGAATAACTTTAAAAAAGGCCTGGATAGGTTTCTAAAACTAAAAAATATTGAGAATTACTGGTATTAATACATATAGATCTGGTTGATCCAGGGATACTTTCCGATTGCCGTTTGGAGTCAGGAAGGAATTTTTTCCCCCTTTTTAGCTGGGGTTTTTTGCCTTCCTCTGGATCAACTGTTAGGTAGGGTTAAAAAAAAAAGTGAATAGGTTGGACTTGATGGACGAATGTCTTTATTCAACCTTAATTACTATGTTACTATGTTACTATGTTACTATTATTTTAAATAACAAAGACAGGTGTTCAGTGTGTATTAACCAATTTAATACTACTTTGAACAACCACCAGGGAGTATTACCTATTTACCATCATATGTGCTGAACTTTTTCAGCATTATTAGTGCTACTTTTTGCTAGATAATTTTCGCTTTTGATGAAAATTCGCTTTATAATAATAATAATGCTTTATAAATATGTCCCTCAGACCCCCATTTGATTTAAAATAAATAAAAATAAAGAAAATCGGAACATTAAAAAAAAAAATCTTAAAAAAGCGAAATCTCAGATTGTATTACAGTAAATGTTAGAAAATAGTCTAACACCCCCCTGGGTACTTATTAGTATTGAGAAACACTCCACAATGTACTGACACCTCCATAGACCCATTGGCAGGCTAAATAAATGGCCACTTATGCGTTTTCGCCACCTCAGGCTTGGCGAATTAGAATGGCTGAACTTAACGCAAAAATCAACTTTTCGTCATTTTATAAATATGCTTGAGCGGTTACCGCAGCGATATATGGCGAAAAGCGAAAAGTAGCGGTAATGACCTTTCACCACTGGTTATCACTGCTTTATAAATGGCAAAAAGGCCAAATTAGTCAAAAACGCTTTGTTAAAGAAGGCAAAAGTTTAACGAACCTTTATAAATATGCCCTTAAGTATTTAATTCACACAAACATATATTTCTGTTATATCTATTTCAGTGATGGAATTTCATTGACATTTAAATGTCTTCAGCATCATGACCTCGGTGGGAACATCAGATGATTTTTGAAGAAAAATGCTGTTCTGTTTTAAAATATGCCTGCATATCAAAGAATGATACAGTAAGATCAAGAATCAAGATCAAAATACCGACAAATAAAACAGTAATACTTTTTGATGTAATATTTAGAATTTCTTACATCTCTATGTACAGAATACTGTATTATATATGTATAGTTTTATTTATACAGAGCCACAGGGAGATGCAGCACTACAGTAAGAAATATAAATAATACATAAATAACCATGGACATCAATGCCTATATAAAGGCTTGAACCTAAAAGCAGGAGGAAAGATTACAATATACTGTAATTCTTGTACAAGTCATTCTGAATTGAGAAAGCCAGTGAGGTTATTAGGAAAACGTCTTCAAGAACTAAACTTCGAGTCCAGTTGATGAAACTAAATATCACAGACAAATTACAATGTTCTTTCACCAAGGAGCAGTGAGTAAAAAGTTTTTTTCTCGCTCACAAATTTTCAGTCGTATGTAAAACACAGGGAAAATGTCTATGTTTTTATTAGTGCCCCACTATGCTTAATAAGATATTTATATTTATAAGATGTCCTATACTTGCAAACAGGCACCTGGAACATATCTGTATATTGTATATGGCTTTATTGCTCCATAATACAACCCTTTTGGACAACCGCTGTTGATTTATATAACGTATATGACTTGTTGATCAAGTTCTATTTGATCTCACTATAACCCTTCTTCCTATTCTTCTGGCTTGCTGACACAGTAAATATCTGGTACATTGTTATGCTTTCTTTTAATTGCAGTCAGAGCGGTCCTCCCTTGCTACTGGAAATAACCAGTTAGTCTGCTAAAATGAGAATAAGTTAGGACTTAATTGAAAAATGGACCTTATGGATAATGTGCATGGAGTCCTCTAGAGACAGGTAATTGTTGATAGGTGATTGTTGAAGTATAATGTTGCTATTTTGACATTGCTTTTGGCTTACTATTGATATTTTCTCCTTCATACAGTATAACACTTAAAGGGTATATCCACCCTGAAAATACATTTTTAATATACTGTAGGGCACCCCTGCCCACCCCCAACCATCAAGTTAGATTAGTAAAAAAAAAAAAAGCAGCAGAAATGTGCTTATTTTATGTTGTTAAAGGAAGATATTGAGCAAAAGTGGACCAATTTTAAAGGGATATTAAACTATTAGATTTCTAAATTTATAGTGGCGTTTGGACTTTATTATCGAAAGGAAAAGTGCGCTGGGTTAACAAAGACTTCTAATTTCGGAAGGCAAATTTTCCCAGGTTAAAAGCAGCTCTTCAGAATGTCAACTGGGATAATGTATTATCAGGTAAAGGTGCTGAACAGAAGTGGACTGTGTTCAAGGGGATTTTAAGCCAGTTCACATATATAATTTATACCCTTGGGAAATAATTGTAAAAAAAAACTAGAAAGGGAAAGTTTAAGTATAAACTTTGAATTTGGCTTGAAAGACTGCATTTTGGAAGGGAATTTGTGTGTTTGTGCTGCAGATTTTAAAACTCAATAATGGCAATGAAGAGGACATTGTTGTTTTTTACTTACCCTTTAACCCTTTCCCTGCCACAGATCGTATATTCACGATCTGTGCAGAGAATGCTTTAACTGCCACAGATCGTGAATATACGATCTGTGGCTTCCCCCCTCCAAAAAAATTTTTCCCCCCTGCTAGGGCCGATCGGGGGGCAGCATTCAACTGCCCCCCTAGTCCCCTCGATCCCCCCTCGGTTTCGTCCAAATCCGAGGGGGGGATCAGGAGATATCCTACATTGAAGTTTTCCCTACCTTGAAGCTGCCGGTCCGGAGGAGGAAGCTGAATGGGAGACCCCGGTGACATCACAGAACTTCCTCCTTCACCGGGGTCTTCCCATATGGAGGTACACTGCTGCCCCCGGTGGTCCAGTGGAGGTACTGCAGCATGATCTATGGAGATCATGCTGCAGTCCCTAAGTATAGAAAAAGCTGTCAAGCTAACAGCTTTTCTATACATTTTGTGAATGGAACTCAAAGTTCCATTCACAAATAGGATTTTTTCTAAGTCTTTGCTACTTAGCGAAGACTTAGAAAAAAAATGGGGACAGAGATCAAAATTTGGTGATCACTTCTGATCACCAAATTATTGATCTTTGCCAATGAATGAAAAATCACTTCCTGGAAAATGATTTCCGGGAAGTGATTTTTCTGATCGGATTTCGAATTGGAAAACGGGCATTTATGCCCGTATTCCAAGTTCGGTATCATTCCCTAAGATGATCTGATGATCATCTTTGGGAATGATCAGGGAAAAAATGGGGAAATACACACAAAAAAATTCTTAAAGTGATACACACACCCTTTTTTTTTTTTACCCTAAAACTATAAATTAGAAAAAAAGTTGTCTTCTCCAAGCTCCCCAATGTCCCCAGTGATATCGGTAAAGTAAACGCGGATACTTATTTGTACGATTTCAAGGGAAACTAAGCCTATTTTTTAGAAGGAAATTTTGCAGAGGTACCAAATAAAGACCGTATTGAATTTTTAGGATCAGTAAAGTGTGCAAAAACGTGTGTGACTCTCCATACTAACCGATTTCACTAAAATACCACTAAAAGGGGGAGAGTGTGTGTGTGGGGGGTGGGTTGTGGCGTTTTTAAAAATTTTTCTTGTAACTGCACTTCTAAATGCGTCCCATTTGAGCTAGTTGGTGGCCTCGTCTCTGTTTGCACCCACGCAAATGGCACACCGTTTGATTCAGGACATGTGGGAGATTGCTATTTAGTGGGTTTTTTTGCTTGTCAAGTGGGTTTAGGTAGGATTTCAACCCTTGAATCATCTTATTTTATTTTTCACAAAATCTCGTAAAAACACAGAGTTCTTTGGATCGCTGGGTCTGGAATTCTTCATGCATGTATGAAAGCAAGGCACCGTAACGTAGCTGAAGGTGTGTAGATTCCAAAAATATATAGTTTGTGGGGGGAATTTCCATGTTTCGGGACTGTTTCCTTAGAAAAAGTGTAAGCTGTTCAAATTACAGAGCACTTTGATTTTTTCTTGTAATTGCATTTGTGCATGCGTCCCATTTGAGCTAGTTGGTGGCCACGTCTCTGTGTGCATCCACGCATATGGCATACCGTTTGATTCAGAACATGTGGGAGATTGATATTTAGTTGGGGGTTTTATTTGTGGGGGGCATTTCAAAGTTTTGGGGCTGTTTGAAATTACAGAGCACTTTGATATTTTTCTTGTAATTACACTGGTGCATGCGTCCCATTTGAGCTAGTTGGTGGTCACGCCCCTGTGTGCATCCACGCATATGGCATACCGTTTGATTCAGGGCATTTGGAAGATTGATAATTGACAAGTTTTTTTTACATGACATGGAAATTTGCCATGATTTTTAACTTTGAATTGTATTTTTATAAATTTTTCCTGAAAATCTGGTAAGAAAGCGAAATTGTACACAAAACTGCACCCACACCATTGGTGGTATGCATAAAAGAATCACACCATTGTGTAGCTGAAGGTGTGTAGAGTCCAAGAATATATAGTTTTGGGGGGTATTTCTAATATAGAGGGGTGTTTAGTCTGACAAATCTGAAAAGTTGCTGTAATTGGGCCACTGTTCATTGGCTCACTTTGTGGCTAGTTGATTCCACGTCTGCGTGTGGAACCATACATAGGGCATACCGTTTGATTCAGGACATTTGGGAGATTGATATTTGGTAATTTTTTTTTACATTACTTGGGATTTTGGCATGATTTCTACCTTTGAGAGTGTTTTTTTTCAAATTTTTTAGAAAATCTGCTAAAACTGTGAACTTCTACGAAGAACTGCGCCCACACCATTGATGGTACGAATGAACAAACTACAGAATTTCGTAGATAAAGGTGTGTGGATTCGAGAAATATATGGTTTGTGGGGGTTGTTTTGTGGGGAAAAATTGCAGACTGTTCAAATTCAGATTTGACTGAATATTTTTGCTGTTTCTGAGCCATTGTGCATTGTTTCACTTTGTGTCTTTTGGCTTCCACGTCCACGTGTGTAACCACACATATGGCATACCGTTTGATTCAGGACATTTGGGAGATTGATATTTAGTAGCTTTTTTTTACATTCCATGGGGTTTTGGCATGATTTCTACCTTTTGAAGTTGTTTTTGTTCATTTTTTCAGACAAATGCGAATTTCTACGAAGAACTGCGCCCACACCATTCATGGTATGAATGAACAAACTACAGCGTTACGTAGCTGAAGGTATGTAGATTCTGAGAATATATAGTTTTGTGGGGGTATTTCCAAGTTAGAGGGGTGTTCAGTTTGAAAAATCTGGGAAAATGCTGTTATTGGCTCACTGCGCATTGTTTTACATTTTGACTAGTCGCTTCCACGTCCGTGTGTGTAACCACACATATGGCATACCATTTGATTCAGGACATTTAGGAGATTGATATTTGGTAAGTTTTTTTTACATTACATGGGGTTTTGGTGTGATTTTGTAACTTTGAAATGTATTTTTCTCTATTTTTCCAGAAAAAATTGTGTAGAAATGCGAAATTCTATGAAGAACTGCGGCCACACCATTGATGGTATGAATGAACGAACTACAGGTGCTACATAGCTGAAGGTGTTAGATTTCAGGTATATAGTTGTGGGGGGTATTTCTGAGTTATCAGGGGTTTTGTGGAAAAAACTGCAGACTGTCCAATTCGGAGTTGGCTAAATATTTCGCTGTTTCTCAACCATCAAATGTCTCACATCGTGGCTTTCGCTTCCACGTCCGCATGTGTAACCACACATATGGCATACCGTTTGATTCAGGACATTTGGGAGATTGATATTTAGTAACTTTTTTTACATCGTCAGGTTTGGCATGATTTACCTTTTGAAGTTGTTTTTTGTTTCATTTTTTCAGAAAAGTGGAACTTCTACGAAGAACTGCGCCACACCTTGATGGTATGAATGAAAGAACTACAGTGCTACATAGCTGAAGGTGTTTAGATTTCAGGGATATATAGTTTGTGGGGGTTATTTCTGAGTTACGGGGGTGTTTTGTGGAAAAAACTGCAGGACTGTCCAAATTCGGAGTTGGCTAAATATTTTCGCTGTTTCTAGCCATCGTGCATTGTCTCACTTTGTGGCTTTTCGCTTCCACGTCCACATGTGTAACCACACATATGGCATACCGTTTGATTCAGGACATTTGGGAGATTGATATTTAGTAACTTTTTTTTAGATTCCATGAGGTTTTGGCATGATTTTTACCTTTTGAAGTTGTTTTATGTTCGTTTTTTCAGACAAATGCGAACTTTACAAAGAACTGCGCCCCACACCATTGATGGTATGAATGACAAATTACAGCGTTACATAGCTGAAGGTGTGTAGATTCAGGAATATATAGTTTGTGGGGGTTATTTCTAAGTACGGGGGGGTTTGTGGAAAAACTGCAGACTGTCCAAATTCGGAGTTGGCTAAATATTTCGCCGTTTCTGAGCCATCGTGCATTGTCTCACTTGTGGCTTTTCGCTTCCACGTCTGCGTGTGTTACCACACATATGGCATACCGTTTGATTCAGGACATTGGGAGATTGATATTTAGTAACTTTTTTTACATTCCATGGGGTTTTGGCATGATTTCGACCTTTTTGAACGCTGTTTGATGTTCATTTTTTTTGAAAATCTGGTAAAAGTGCAAATTTCTACGAAGAGAACTGCGCCCACACATTGATGATATGAATGAACGAACTACGGCGTTACATAGCTGAAGGTGTATAGATTTCAGGAGTATATGTTTGTGGGGGGTATTTTTGAGTTGGGGGGGTGTTTCGTGGAAAAACTGCAGACTGTTCAAATACAAAACTGGCTAATTTTTTTTGCTGCTACTGACATTTGGCACTGGTCACGCTCGGGGTAGTTGGTAGCCATGTCTCTGGGTACACCATGAATGTGGCATACCGTTTTATTCGGGAGGGTTAGGCTTTCATATTTGAGATGCGTTTGGACTTTCCTCCACAGTTTTTAGCTGAAATTCGCATTTGATTTTGTCTCTGATTTTACAGTGAGGAAAAAAAAAGGAAAATGTGAGAAAGTAACTTACAATTTGACGAAGAGCTGCGTCGCGGGTACCTGCATTTTGATCGAAACTAACCTCACTCGTAAAATCCTGCGAGTGTGTAGTTCTAAAATATCTCACTGTGGGGATAGGTTAGATAATTTGGTAGATATTCTATGTTAATGTTAGTAGTGGTTACACATTTTAATTTGGTGTAATATTCTAGGAGGTGCAGTTTTGTTGGGGGGTTCTTGTACAGGAAAAGTCGGGTACCTACATATATCTGGTATCGGTTTACTCGGGAGTATCTGAGCTTTTAGAAACAGTAAGATTTTTGTGCGTAACCTTAAGATAACTATAAGTAAAAATGGGAAAAACATGAAAATTTGCAAATTTTTCATTTTTTTTACATATTTTACCCATAATTCCAGTAAAATTCCAGAAAAGTTACAAAATTCTGTTACCATGTTAAAGTACACTTTGTGCTGAAAAAAACAATGTATAATATTTGATTTACTGCAAGGTTTCCTACTGTAAAATTAGTCTAAAGCGATTAAGGGCAAAAATTCCGAAAATTCTCTGAGTTTAACGCAAAAAAAAATGAAAATCTCCTGGCAGTGAAAGGGTTAAATATGTCACATGCATTAAAGGTAGGTCAGTTGGTGTGTGTGTGTATTCATATCAGGTTGGGGGATAAAATACTAACTTTTTTGATGATTGGTCAAAATGAGTTTTTTTTTACTTTAGTTACCCTTTACGTATGGCTGCCATAGTAATGGATAAGTAGATCAGTAGGTGTGTTTACCCGTGTCGAGTTGAGAGTTTAAAAAAATTTTTTTTGATGATTGGTCAAAATTTTTTTTTTGACTTTAGTTACCCTTTAAGTATGGCTGCAACAGTAATGGAGGGGTAGGTCAGTAGGTATATGTAACTGTGCCACATGGGGGTTAAAAAAACAAACGTTTTTTATTATTAATCAAAATTAATTTTTTGGACTATAGTTACCCTTTAAGTAAATCAGAAGGTGTGTGTACCTGGGTCTGGTTGAGGGGGTATGTCTTTTTTGTGTTTACAACCATAAAACTATCTTTTATTGAGAATAAATCTAAATTCGTTTTTTTGACTTTAGTTACCCTTTAAATATGGCTTCCATGGGAATGGAAAGGTAGGTAAATAGGTGGGTGTACCTGGGTCTGTGTGGGGGGTTGGGGGTATCACCATTTCTATTTATGACCATGAAAAAAACTGTTTTGAAATATCCACATTTGAGGATTTTTAGAATTATAGTCTATGGGAAAAAATGTCCGGTCATTCGCTGATAACGCCGTAACGCTTCCGCGGATTCCTTAGCTAGAAGATAGCACACTTCTCCTATATTCCTCGCACGTCTGTACCGAATTTCATGTCTCTAGCTCAAAAACTGTGGGAGGAGATATGGTCCAAAAAAGCGGAAGAATAAAACAGAAGAAGAAAAAGAAGAAGAAGAAGAAATAGAAAGAACAGTAATTTGGCTTTTTCAAGCCAAATTAATAAATCCGCGCCCATGTGGCTGAATTCTGATGTAAAGAGGCAAATGGAAAGGAATAAAAAGGCATTTAAAACCTTTAAGGCAGAGGGAACGGAAAGGGCCTTTAAGGATTATAAAAACTGTAACAAGAAGTCAAGCAATCAAACTAGCTAAAATTAATAATGAAGTTAGGATAGCTGAAAAAAGCATCACTAAGCCTAAACATTTTTTTAAGTATATTAATAGTAAGAAGATGAGGACTGAGAATGTGGCACCATTAATTAATGGGGATAAGCTAGTTACGGAGGATGGCGATAAAGCAAATGTCTTGAATACTTTTTTCCCCTCTATATACACTAAACAAGATCCAAGTACAGATATTATAGAGTACAGTAGCAATAATGATATAAAAGATTTAAGTGCACATTGGTTAACTGAGGATGTGGTACAGAAAGAACTAAATGAGGTTAATATTAGACCCGGCGGTCTTGGTTCACATTGGTGCCAATGACAAAGTTAGAGGTGGAGGTGAGGTCCTTAAACATGATTTCCGAGAACTAGGGACCAAGATAAAAGCAAGAACCTCCAGGGTAGTGTTTTCAGAAATACTACCGCAGCCACGTGCTAAGCCAGGGAAACAGCGGGAGCTTAGGAGCATTAATGCGTGGCTAAGAGAGTGGTGTAAGGAAGAAGGGTTTGGGTTTATTGAGAACTGGGCAGACTTTGCTGTCGGCTACAGGCTCTTTAGTAGGGATGGGTTGCACCTCACTGATGGTGGTGCAGCTGTTTTAGGGGAGAAGATGGCTAGAGGGTTGGAGGAGATTTTAACTAGGTTTGGGGGGGGAGGGTATTAGCCGTCTCACTGGAATAGATTGTCCAGGAGGAAAGCAGGTGTGTAGATAGGCCAGTGGTGGGTGGGGAAGGGGGGTGGGGTCTAGCATAGGGATAGGGAGGAATGTGTATCAAGGTGACGAATAAATTACAGGATCATAATCTAAATGTATGTTTGCAAGCGAGAAGCTGGCTGACAAAATGGGTGAATTGGAAATGATGGCATGAATGAAAAGTATGATGTAATAGGTAGCAGAAACAGAACGTGGTTGAACAGTTCTCACGAATGGGCTGTAATATAGAAGGATATGCCTTGTTTAGGCAGGACGAAAAAAAGGAAAGGGAGGAGGAGTATGTGTATATGTTAAAAAAGAATTGAAGCCAAATTTAAAAGAAGAGATAGCTGGTGATATGGATGATAAAGTGGAGGCAATATGGGTGGAATTAGGCAACAGGAAAGGGGGTAATGTCATTGTTGGTGTCTGCTATAGCCACCTAATGTAGTAGAGAGGAGGTGAGTCAACTTCATATGCAGTTGGCAAGGGCTGCAAGTTTGGGAGTGGCTCATTATGGGGACTCAATACCCTGACATTGATTTGTGTGTGGTGGAACTGCCATCACAGAAAAAGGCGATGAGTTCCTGAATTTGCTGCAGGATAATTTTCTCTTACAGGTGGTTGAGGTTCCTACTAGAAAGGAGCTCTGGATCTGGTAATATCTAACAGTGTGGAGCGCATTATAGATGTAAAGGTAACTGGAGGCTTAGGGAATAGTGACATGATAAATAGTGGCATGGACTTTGTTTATCGAAAGGAAAAGTGCACTGGGTTAACAAAGAATTTAATTTCAGGAAAGCAAATATTTCCCAGGTTAAAAGCAGTCTTCAGAATGTCAACGGGATAATGTATTACAGGTAAAGGTAACTGAACAGAGTGGACTGTGTTCAAGGGGATTTTAAGCCAGTTCACATCTAAATTTACCCTTGGGAAATAAATGAAAAAAATAAATCCGCGCCCATGTGGCTGAATTCTGATGTAAAGAGCAAATGGTAAGGAAGAAAAAGGCAATTTAAAACCTTTAAGGCCGAGGGAACGGAAAGGGCCTTTGGGAGTATAAAAACTGTAACAAGGAGTGTAAGAAAGCAATCAACTAGCCTAAATTAATAATGAAGTTAGGATAGCTGAAGAAAGCATCACTACGCCTAAAATTTTTTTAAGTATATTAATAGTAAGAAGTGAGGACTGAGAATGTGGCACCATTAATTAATGGGGATAAGTTGTTACGGAGGATGGCGATAAAGCAAATGTCTGAATAATTTTTTTCCTCTGTATACACTATAGAAGATCAAGTACAGTATTATAGAGTATAGTAGCAATAAAGTATACAAGATTCAAGTTCACTTTGGTTAACCGAGGATATGGTACAGAAAACACATAAGGAATATTAGTAAATCTCCTGGACCGGATAAAATAATCCTCGGGTACTTAAGGAGCTAAGTTCAGTTTTATCTAGGCCATTGTTTCTTTTTTTGCTGATTCCCTCATGTCCGGTGGGGTGGCCTCTGGATTGGAAAAAGGCTGATGTTATTCCAATATTCAAAAAGGGTAGTTGTTCACAGCCGGGTAATTACAGGCCTGTAAGTTAACTTCAGTGGTGGGGAAGATCCTGGAAAGTTTATAGGGAACCATGTTCTAGAGTATGTTTCAAGGACTGACATTATAAGTAGTAAACCAGCATGGATTTAGGAGGAATGATCTTGTCAAACTAACTTGCTTGGCTTTTATGAGGAAGTAAGTAGAAATTTAGGTCTGGTATAGCAGTAGATGTAGTTACTTGGATTTTGCAAAGGCTTTTGAACAGTCCCCCATAGGCGACTATGAATAAAGCTAAGGTCTGTTGGTCTGGGGAGTCACATTTGTACATGGATGAAAAATTGGTTAAAGAATAGGATGCAAAGAGGAGTTGTTAATGGGCTTCATCATTATGGACTAAGTGCTAAGTGGGGGCACAGGGTTCTGTGTTGGGGCCGCTTCTATTTATCTATTTATTAATGATTGGAAGTGGGTATTGTCAGCAAGGTTCTGTGTTTGTGACGACCAAAACTTTGTCGACCATTAAAACTCAGAGGATGTGCAATCGTTGCAAGGGGATCTAGTAGATTATCACATTGGCTGCTAGTGGCAGAGAAATTCAATGTTGATAATGTAAGGTGAGCATTTTGACTTAAAAATACTTGTGCACTTATACTATAAATGGCTCTGTGTTAAGTGAATCCCTGTTGGAAAGGGATCTTGGAGTTTTGGTGGATAACAAACTTAAAGGTAGCAAGCAGTGCCAGGCGGCAACAGCCAGAGCCAGCATGGTATTGTCTGTATAAAGCGAGGTATGGATTCAAGGGAGGAAAATGTAATTCTCCCTCTTTACAAAGCATTGGAAGGCCTCATTTGGAATATGCAGTGCAATTTTGGAATCCGTGTACAAAAGGACATCTTTGAAAGGAAAGGGTTCAGAGAGGGCAACTAAATTAATAAGGGGATTGGGGGTGCTTGAATATGAAAAGAGACTGGAAAAGTTTACAATTATGTACGCTGGAGAAAAGGCGCTTGCGTGGGGATATGATTACTGTGTAAATACATTAAGGCCATACAATAAACTATCTGGGGATTGTCAACATAGAACATGTCAAAGGACACGAGGACATCCCTTAAGACTTGAAGAAAAAAGGTTTAGGCTTCAAGCTCGGAAAGGGTTTTTCACTGTGGAACGGTAAGGCTATGGAACTGTCTTCCAGTGGACGTTGTAATGGCAGGTTCATGGTCAGTTTCAAAAAAAAGCTGGATGAGTTTCTGCAAAAAAGGAATGTTGCAAGTTACTGGTATTGATACTAAAGTAGAGTTGATCCAGGGAAATTTCCGATTGCCACTTGGAGTCAGGAAGGAATTTTTCCCCCATTATAAATTTGGTGGGGGTTTTTTGCCTTCCTCTGGATCAACAGTTAGGCAGGAAATGAGGATATTGCTAGATGGGTTGGATGGATGGAGTATGTCTTTATTCAACCTCAAATACTATACTATACATTGGGCTGCTAAGTGGCAGATGAAATCAGTGTGATAAATGTAAGTGATGCATTTTGGACTTAAAAAATATGTGCTACTTATACTAAATGGCTTCGTGTTAGTGAGTCCCTGTTGAAAGGGATATTGGAGTTTTGGTGGATAACAAACTTAAAGGTAGCAAGCAGTGCCAGGCGGCAACAGCCAGAGCCAGCATGTATTGTCTTGTATAAAAGAGAGGTATGGAATTCAAGGGAGGAAAATGTAATTCTCCTCCTTACAAGCATTGGAGGCTCATTTGGAATATGCAGTGCCAATTTTGGAATCCTGTGTTACAAAAGGACATCTTTGAAATGGAAAGGGTTCAGAGAAGGGCAACTAAATTAATAAAGGGATTGGGGAGCTTGATATGAAGAAGACTGGAAAGTTACAATTATGTACGCTGGGAAAAGGCGCTTGCGTGGGGATATGATTACTGTGTATAAATACATTAACACGGGCCATACAATAAACTATCTGGGGCATTGTTCACCAATAGAACTGTCAAAGGACAACGAGGACATCCCTTAAGACTTGAAGAAAAAAGGTTTAGGCTCAGCTCGGAAAGGGGTTTTCACTGTGAGAACGTTAAAGCTATGGACTGTCTTCCAGTGGACGGTGTGTAATGGCAGGTTCATTGGTCAGTTTCAAAAAAAAAGCTGGATGAGTTTCTGCAAACAGGATGTTGCAAGTTACTGGTATTGATACATAAAGTAGAGTTATCCAGGGAAATTTCCGATTGCCACTGGAGTCAGAAGAATTTTTTCCCCTTCATAAATTGGTGGGTTTTTTTTTGCCTTCCTCTGGATCAACAGTTAGGCAGGAAATGAGGATATTGCTAGAGGGTTGGACTGGATGGACGTATGTCTTATTCAACTCACAATACTATACTATACGTATACTATTAATAAATCTCCTGGACTGGATAAAATAAATCCTCGGGTACTTGGGGAGCTAAGTTCAGTTTTATCTAGCCATTGTTTTTTATTTTGCAGATTCCCTCCTGTCCAGTGGTGTGCCTTGGATGGAAAAAAGGCTGATGTTATTCCAATATTCAAAAGGGTAGTTGTCACCAGCCGGGTAATTACGGCCTGTAAGTTAACTTCAGTGGTGGGGAAGACCTGGGAAAGTTTAATAGGGAACATGTCTAGAGTATGTTTCAAGGACTGATATTATAAGTAGTAACCAGCATGGTTTTAGGAGGAAATGATCTTGTCAAACTAACTTGCTGGCTTTTATGAGGAAGAAGTAGTAGAATTTAGATCTGGCATAGCAGTAGTAGATGTAGTTTACTTGGATTTTGCAAAGGCTTTTGATACAGTCCCCCATATGCGACTAATGGATAAGCTAAGGTCTGTTGGTCTGGGGAGTCACATTTGTACATGAATAGAAAATTGGTTTAATGAATAGGATGCAGAGGTAGTTGTAAAATGGGATTCATCATTATGACTAAAGTGCTAAGTGGGGGTGCACAGGTTCTGTGTTGGGGCGCGTTCCTTAATCTATTTATTAATGATTTGGAAGTGGGATATGTCAGCAAGGTTTCTGTGTTTGCTGATGACACAAAACTTTGTTGACCACTTAAAAACTAAGAGGATGTGCAATCGTTGCAGGGGATCTAGATAGACTTCACATTGGGCTTGCTAGTGGCAGATGAAATTCAATGTTGATAAATGTAAGGTGTGCCTTTTGGACTTAAAAATCCTTGTGCTACTTATACTATAAATGTCTGTGTTAAGTGAATCCCTGTTTGAAAGGGATTGGAGTGTTGGTGGATAACAACTTAAGGTAGAAGCCATGCCACGGTGGCAACAGCCAGAGCCAGCATGGTATTGTCTTGTATAAAGAGGAGGTATGGATTCAAGGGAGCAAAATGTTATTCTCCCTCTTTACAAAGACAAAGGCCTCATTTGGAATATGCAGTGCAATTTTGGAATCCTGGTACAAAAAGGACATCTTTAAATAGAAAGGGTTCAGAGAAGGGCAACTAAATTAATAGGGGTGGGGGAGCTTGAATATGAAGAGACATGGAAAAGTTACAGTTATGTACGCTGGGAGAAAAGGCGCTTGCGGGGGGAATGATTAACTGTGTATAAAATAATTAACGGGCCATACAAAAAACTACTGGGGCATTGTTCACCAATAGAACATGTCAAAGGACACGAGGATATCCCTTAAGACTTGAGAAAAAAGGTTTAGGCCTTCCAGTGGACGTTGTTATGGCAGGTTCATTGATCAGTTAAAAAAAGCTGGAGTGTTTCTGCAAACAAGGAATGTTGCAAGTTACTGGTATGTGATTCATAAAAGAGAGTTGATCCAGGGAAATTTCCGATTGCCACTTGGAGTCAGAAGGAATTTTCCCCTTCATAATTTGGTGGTGTTTTTTTTTGCCTTCCTCTGGTCAACAGTAGGCAAGGAAATGAGGATATTGCTAGATGGGTTGGACTGGGGACGTATGTCTTATTCAACCTCAAATTACTAACTATACTATACTTGACATGCCCTTTAAAGCATGTCATTTGCCAGTTGAACTTTCCCTAGGTCCCTTTTCTATTCCTTATTCTCTTCCAATACATCCTTTTTTTCCTTTTTCTTTCCCTTTTCCTTAAAGAACATCTCAACCACTGAATAATCTTGGTAAGATAAATTTTTTTAAATAAATAAATAAATACTACAATCATGCAGCTCCTCTATATTGTGAACTGTCACTTTACAGGTATATACTGGGGTGGTGTCCTGTACCCTGTGAGGACCACCCCAAAATCCCGCAAGTACCTGTATACCACTTTTTTGGCCACCATGCCCCTAACCTCAGCTTGATCCACCCATATGCCAGGCCCCATTTTGACACCCCCTTCCCCAACCCTGACCGGAAGCCACATTGGCAGGGTGGGTGCATGACTTCAGTCACCAGACAAATAGTTTTGATAATCATGAATTACAACTCAAAAGGCTTCAGACCAGTAAACAGGCACAACAGATATCTGTTTATATTATTTTAGGCGGCCTTGCTCTCACATATCCCCTTTAACAGTTGTATAGCAGAATGCCACAACTAATGTGACCTCTTTCTGGTATTCCCTTTAAATCTTCGCTCTCCTTACTGCCCCTAGATCTATTCACACACAAACTCTACTGCATATGTTTGCTTGCTGGCCTCTTCCATCCTCATGATCTTGTACAGGGGGAATAAATAATCCACACTTAATATTCAGACTGTTCTAATACAGATTGCAAACCTGTGCTGGTACCTGTACAGTGCAGAGGAAACACTATTAATCAGCCAAAAGATTGTGGACTTTGCATTGTTATGTTTTAAATGCAGAGGACATTGTTGTCAGTTAATCCATTGAATTAGATTGATAGTTGATTTATTTGTTTAATGCTTAGCTAAGCTAGCCTTGCTTTTAAAACTGAAACGGTATACGCTATTTGTGTACCATTGGAAGTGCATATTTTTGACATGTTTACACCAAAAGTTTTAAGAAGATTTATTTTGCGCTGCACAACTGCATATGCTCCTGAACAGATTAACACTATATGCAAACTCTAAGTGCAAATTTCTTCTAAATGGGACATAAGGATAATTAGACCTTAAAAGTCTGGGTATCTAGGGTGTCCGAATCTGAAGTTTTCTCATGCTGAGAACATTTAGCACGCATATTTTTGCAATAAACTTGCAACTCCAACAGCTACACAGTAATGTCCTCCCTAAGTCCTAAACTTTGCCAATGGTAACATGAACTTTTGCAGATTGCCGTCTGCACATAGCAACAAAGACACAAACCCAGATTGGCACATATACTGAAACTATCCTTCAGTATATTTCCCATTGGTGTCAATCCATTACAGTTAGTAGAGATTGTATCCCAATAAACAAATCTGCCCAGTGTTTTAAAATCCTAAAGCCCCCTTTCCTACACCAATACTTTAGACATGCATTTAATTCCCAACATCCCTCTTTCTAACATAACCTTCTGAGGACCTGCTTTAAGCTTATGACCTAAGTTACCATTAGGGTAAGAAAAAAACAGCTCATAGGGGAGGAATTTCCTTCCTGACTCCAAACGGCAATCGGAAAGTATCATGGATCAACAACACAACTACACTATTTATTAAAACCACTATATTCTCAATATGTTTTAGAAACTTATCTAGGCCACTTTTACAGCTATCAAAGAACTTGCCATTATTCACATCTACTGGAAGACAGTTCCACACAAACCTTGCTTTTCAATTTAAATGGCCCTAAACTTGTCTGATCTGCCTACATAGTCAAGCTCCTCCATTCCCCCTTATTATTTAGTTGCCTTTCTCTGAACTGCTTCCATTTCCAAGATGTCCCTTTTGTATATGTATAGTAATAAATATCATAGTATAGTATTTGAGGATGAATAAAGACATAAGTCCATCCAGTCCAACCCATCTAGCAATATCCTCATTTCCTGCCTAACTGTTGATCCAGAGGAAGGCAAAAAAAAACACCAAAATATGAAGGGGGAAAAAATTCCTTCCTGACTCCAAGTGGCAATCGGAAAAAACTGCACGCATATTCCAAATGAGGCCTACCAGTGCCTTGTAAAGAAGGAGGACAATCATATTTTTCTCTCTTGACTTATTCACCTCTTTATACAAGACAATTATTTGCTAGCTTTAGCCGTTGCTGCCTGGATGCTGCCTGGTTTGCTACAGCTAATTCTGTTATCTACCAATACAAAAAGCATATGGCAGCTATGTTTACCCAACCTCATTATGCCTCCGTTACCTCAGTCAATACTCCAGCATGCCAGCGATGGTGGGGTCGTCCCCTTCCCCACTTTGAATCTAGAACATCGAAAAAAGTGCAATATTGCTGCACAGTTTAAGAGTTATCATAGCAAAACTGCACGGGTCGACCTATACTTTACAAACTTCACATTTTTTAGTAAAATTTAAAAAACATGCCTCAGTCAGAGAAATGGTGGCTGTCTTACGCATTTCAGGTGCAGGCCCTTAATCATAGACTATGATTTATGGTGGGATTGAAATGCACCAAGTGGGCATTATAACTTTATTGCTTGAAAGAGAGAGACAGCTGCAAAGGACACATAGGCGTTCCCAATGCCCCATCCAATTCTATAAGTATCCCACATCTTAATGGAAAGGTTTGAAGCAATCGTTTAGATACTTCCGATAAAGATAACACAAGGTTTGCTTGTGAAGGTTCTCCACTATCCAGGTTCATGGTTTATCTTTGTATTCAGTTGGATCAACTGGACTTTAAACGTCTTCAAGAACTAAACTTAAGTTCAGTTGACTAACTGAATACAACAGATACGTATACCACAAGGTTATAAATAAAGCCAGTGTTTTAGAAGAGCATTTTGGATACTGTTCAAAAGTCACACACAATGCTGGTATGTGTATTCATATAACAGGTATGCCTCTTGATAACAATTGCAAACTACACCTCTGAATATGTGAAACACTAAAGGCAATAAACTACATGCAAACTGCAATACACTGGGATAAAGGTTTACAGTATTATCTTATATGGTAAGGACTTTAAAAAGGATTGATCTTTTTTCCCTTAACATTATAACAGATTTGCAAAGATGTTGTCTCAACTGAACTTACTAAGGTGTGTGTGCACAAAACCTCACCAGCCCTTGCTAGTCTAATTTGCTGTGATCTCTACGTTAGTTTGTGCTGATGATGACTGAGTGTGCTAATGGAGGGTTTCATACATTTAAGAGAAAATTTTGGATTCCCCTGTTTACTGAAATGAAAAAGGCTGAACATGTTCTCAGAACAAGAAAAAATGTAATAGGCAAATTAATACTTCATAGAAGCAGTATTTGATTTTTTTTTCCAATTAAAACTAATTATTTTGCAGTTTTATAGCGAAAACGATGGCATTTCCAGTAGCTACAGAATCTGGCAGGTTTTATGGTTTCAAATCAAAGAAATGGCACCAGTATTATAAATAACTAACATTCCAACTATAGATCAGAAATTCCTTTTAGGCCATGGTGCTCAGGAAGGACACTTCCTTTTTGTGGCTTTACTGTAGGCATCAGGGAAGAGTAAATATGGACTTGCTGGAGGTTAGTATTTATTCTACTCTTAGTATGCAACAGTAGGTTTGATTGTGAAGAGGTATTTGGATAATTTAATAATAATGTGTGTTATAATTATTGATATACTGAATTCAACTCAAGAAACAAGGGAAACCATTTGCAAAATGTAAAATACTTACGATATTGTTAAACAGGATCAGTCTCAAGATGCCGATATATTACCAGCATAACAATCTATGAGTCAAATGTTCAGTAAAGGTTGAGTTCAATTTCACCTCCACAAAGTGGGGGGAATGGAAGAGAGAAAGACTGGGTTATTTTCAGCCAATGATTGGTGTGTGTATAATCTCCATAGGAATCATTATGATTCACATGCCAAGTGCAAATTAAATACCCTGCTGTACAGAAGGTGGGTGCTAAGGATTAGTACTTTAATCATTAGCACATCCATCAGAAAAAAGAATATTCCAAAAAAAAACTCCAAGAATGCCATTGGGAGGTAATGGGGGGAGGCAGATCATGGGAATGCAGGTATTCAGTGATGACTCTAAAAAGGGAATCTTCCTTTCCATGGTGATGTTAGTGTAGAATGTGTCAGATAAGTTTTCTGATAACTCTGAGGCTTCTCACTCTACTATAAACAGCTCCTCCAGGCTGATGAGAGACTAGAGGAAGAGTAGCGACCTGTGCAAAAGACCAGCTAGAGAAGTGGAACAAAGAGGCAGAAGAAATAAGAGGTGAGAGAAGAGAAGTGAGAGTGAGAGAGACAGGAGAGAGAGAGAGAGAGAGAGAAGGGCTTGGAGACCTAGAGGCATAGATCACTCAGTGGCAATTTCCAGGGTTGCAGGACTGGCATGGCTTGGAAAGGGTTTTTATACTGCAGCTACCTGGTGCTTTTGACCATCCAGTTCATCGATAGCAACACAGCTTTTCCACTCTGGAACCGGAGGATAGGGAGCTGGACCCTCAAGGTGAGTTGGTCCCCAGCTGTAAGATTGGATTCACCAGACTATCAATCCCTCCTTGTACTGAGACATCCTATAGACACAGCAATTAGGGGCCTCGGGCTTGACTGATATCGTATAACGGCATCTAACTGATCACAGACAGTTTATTTAAACTGGAGTTTCTCTACACGTGGGAGTCGTATTGGAAGGTTCTTATTACTTTAGGGTAAACGATCCCTCTATCCCCACCCATGTTCTGTCCCCAGGTGTCCTGGGAGGGCTGGGAGAGAAACTGTCTGTGCTGGAGGCTTTGGCACGAGAACATCCCAAGAGCTGAGGATCCCGAGCAGAGGGAGATGTTACCCAGGCGGAGTCCAGGCTGGTCATGAGCAGCCTCCCAGGCCAGGGACTCATTCCTCAAGGGGTTTACGGTCCCTGCACAGCCCAAGATGATGAGAGGGTCTCCGGCTGCTTTGGGAGAAGAATAGACAGAATCGATTCCTTAAGTGGAATGGGGTGTAATGGTAAGTCTGTCTGTTTGTCTGTGTCTATGTCTTGTCATTGACATTTGGGAGTCAGCAGGGGGTGGAAGTGGGCTTTAATTATGTTTAACTGGGGTTCTCCTGAAACCCAAACCTGTTTCACATCATCAGGGTCTGTTTAAGTTTGGATGGTCTGAGTGGTGCCAGTTATGTTAAATTCATGTGGGGGTTTACTTTATCTAATAAAACGGTAATTGTTGGTAGAACTGCGCCTTATGGCAATAAACCTGTTAAGTATAGCCATATAAATGAGAAACTATAGTGTATAGGCTTTGGGGAAAAACTGCAAAATATAAAGATAAATCACTGTTTTGACTGTAATGGGCAATTATGAACTGTAAAGATGAACCTTTATGATTTTGTATCCACACACATTACATTATAATGGTTAGGGCGTCTATCATTCTAATGGTAGGACTATTAATCAGACCCATAGCTGAAAAGCCACTCAATGTTAAAGGGAATTCAATAGCTGCCAGCTTATGTGATTACATGCAGAATATCTTTTTATTAGTATTTATCACCGGTTTTATTTGTTTTGTTTTGTTTTTCTGCTTTCAGGGTCCAGCGATATTAACTGAGGAAAGACGACAATTTTTTTTTAAAAAAAACAAACTCTTATAGACATTTTTATTTTTTTACTGCCGTCTGTCCATATTTATTTATTATGACTATTTATGGATATTTCATTGCATTGTTGCACTCCAGTCACTCGTATTAAATGACACTTTAAACTAGCTTCAATATTGTTAATTGATCTAACCTGGCAGTTGATTAAGCAGGTTTAATTCAACATAGTAGAATGAATAAAAAAAACCATTAGGGCAGTACCCACAAATTTAGAGAGGGGAAAAAATTCCTTCCTGACTCCAAGTGCAATCGGAAATTTCCCTGGATAACTCTACTTTATGTATCAATACCAGTAACTTGCAACATTCCTTGTTTGCAGAAACTATCCAGCTTTTTTTTGAAACTGACCAATGAACCTGCCATTACAACGTCCACTGGAAGACACCATAGCTTTACCGTTCTCACAGGAAAACCCCTCCGAGCTTGAAGCCTAAACCTTTTTTCTTCAAGTCTTAAGGGATGTCCTCGTGTCCTTTGACATGTTCTATTGGTGAACAATGCCCCAGAAGTTTATTGTATGGCCCGTTAATGTATTTATACACAGTAATCATATCCCCACGCAAGCCTTTTCTCCACGTACATAATTGTAACTTTTCCAGTCTCTCTTCATATTCAAGCTCCCCAATCCCTTTATTAATTTAGTTGCCCTTCTCTGAACCCTTTCCATTTCAAAGATGTCCTTTTTACACAGGATTCCAAAATTGCACTGCATATTCCAAATGAGGCCTTACCAATGCTTTGTAAAGAGGGAGAATTACATTTTCCTCCCTTGAATCCATACCTCTCTTTATACAAGACAATACCATGCTGGTCTGGCTGTTGCCGCCTGGCACTGCTTGCTACCTTTAAGTTTGTTATCCACCAAACCTCCAAGATCCCTTTCCAACAGGGACTCACTTAACACAGAGCCATTTATAGTATAAGTAGCACAAGTATTTTTAAGTCCAAAATGCATCACCTTACATTTATCAACATTGAATTTCATCTGCCACTTAGCAGCCCAATGTATAGTATAGTATTTGAGGTTGAATAAAGACATACGTCCATCCAGTCCAACCCATCTAGCAATATCCTCATTTCCTGCCTAACTGTTGATCCAGAGGAAGGCAAAAACCCCCCAAATTATAATGGGGAAAAATTCCTTCCTGACTCCAAGTGGCAATCGGAAATTTCCCTGGATCACTCTACTTTATGTATCAATACCAGTAACTTGCAACATTCCTTGTTTGCAGAAACTCATCCAGCTTTTTTTGAAACTGACCATGAAACCTGCCATTACAACGTCCACTGGGACAGTTCCATAGCCTTACCGTTTTTTTGCCTTCCTCTGGATCAACAGTTAGGCAGGAAATGAGGATATTGCTAGATGGGTTGGACTGGATGGACGTATGTCTTTATTCAACCTCAAATACTATACTATACTATACTATTAATAAATCTCCTGGACTGGATAAAATACATCCTCGGGTACTTGGGGAGCTAAGTTCAGTTTTATCTAGGCCATTGTTTTTTATTTTTGCAGATTCCCTCATGTCCAGTGGTGTGCCTCTGGATTGGAAAAAGGCTGATGTTATTCCAATATTCAAAAAGGGTAGTTGCTCACAGCCGGGTAATTACAGGCCTGTAAGTTTAACTTCAGTGGTGGGGAAGATCCTGGAAAGTTTAATAAGGGAACATGTTCTAGAGTATGTTTCAAGGACTGATATTATAAGTAGTAACCAGCATGGATTTAGGAGGAATAGATCTTGTCAAACTAACTTGCTTGGCTTTTATGAGGAAGTAAGTAGAAATTTAGACTCTGGCATAGCAGTAGATGTAGTTTACTTGGATTTTGCAAAGGCTTTTGATACAGTCCCCCATATGCGACTAATGGATAAGCTAAGGTCTGTTGGTCTGGGGAGTCACATTTGTACATGAATAGAAAATTGGTTAATGAATAGGATGCAGAGAGTAGTTGTAAATGGGGATTCATCATTATAGACTAAAGTGCTAAGTGGGGTGCCACAGGTTTCTGTGTTGGGGGCGCTTCCATGTAATCTATTTATTAATGATTTGGAAGTGGATATTGTCAGCAAGGTTTCTGTGTTTGCTGATGACACAAAACTTTGTTGACCATTAAAAACTTCAGAGGATGTGCAATCGTTGCAGGGGGATCTAGATAGACTGTCACATTGGGCTGCTAAGTGGCAGATGAAATTCAATGTTGATAAATGTAAGGTGATGCATTTTGGACTTAAAAATCCTTGTGCTACTTATACTATAAATGGCTCTGTGTTAAGTGAATCCCTGTTTGAAAGGGATCTTGGAGTTTTGGTGGATAACAAACTTAAAGGTAGCAAGCAGTGCCAGGTGGCAACAGCCAGAGCCAGCATAGTATTGTCTTGTATAAAGAGAGGTATGGATTCAAGGGAGCAAAATGTTATTCTCCCTCTTTACAAAGCAAAGGCCTCATTTGGAATATGCAGTGCAATTTTGGAATCCTGTGTACAAAAAGGACATCTTTAAAATAGAAAGGGTTCAGAGAAGGGCAACTAAATTAATAAGGGGATTGGGGGAGCTTGAATATGAAGAGAGACTGGAAAAGTTACAGTTATGTACGCTGGAGAAAAGGCGCTTGCGTGGGGATATGATTACTGTGTATAAATACATTAACGGGCCATACAATAAACTATCTGGGGCATTGTTCACCAATAGAACATGTCAAAGGACACGAGGATATCCCTTAAGACTTGAAGAAAAAAGGTTTAGGCCTTCCAGTGGACGTTGTTATGGCAGGTTCATTGATCAGTTTAAAAAAAAGCTGGATGTGTTTCTGCAAACAAGGAATGTTGCAAGTTACTGGTATTGATTCATAAAATAGAGTTGATCCAGGGAAATTTCCGATTGCCACTTGGAGTCAGGAAGGAATTTTTTCCCCCTTCATAAATTTGGTGGGTTTTTTTTGCCTTCCTCTGGGTCAACAGTTAGGCAGGAAATGAGGATATTGCTAGATGGGTTGGACTGGATGGACGTATGTCTTTATTCAACCTCAAATACTATACTATACTATACTTGACATGCCCTTTAAAGCAATGTCATTTGCCAGTTGAACTTTTCCCCTAGGTCCCCTTTTCTATTCCTTATTCTCTTCCAATACCTCCTCCTTTTTCTTTCCCCTTTTCCTTACAGCCCATCTCCTAACCACTGAATAATTCTTGGTAAGATAAATTTTTTTAAATAAATAAATAAATACTACAATCATGCAGCTCCTCTATATTGTGAACTGTCACTTTACAGGTATATCTGGGGTGGTGTCCTGTACCCCTGTGAGACCACCCCAAACTCCCGCAAGTACCTGTATACCACTTTTTTGGCCACCATGCCCCTAACCTCAGCTCTGATCCACCCATATGCCAGGCCCCATTTGACACCCCCTTCCCCAACCCTGACCGGAAGCCACATTTGGCAGGGTGGGATGCCTGACTTCAGTCACCAGACAAATAGTTTTGATAATCATGAATTCAACTCAAAAGGCTTCAGACCAGTAAAACAGGCACAACAGATATCTGTTTATATATTTTAGCGGCCTTGCTCTCACATATCCCCTTTAACAGTTCCGTATAGCAGAACTGGCACAACTAATGTGACCTCTTTCTGGTAATTCCATTTAAATCTTCGCTCTCCTTACTTGCCCCTAGATCTATTCACACACAAACTCTACTGCATATGTTTTGCTTGCCTGGCATCTTCCATCCTCATGATCTTTGTACAGGGAGGAACTAAATAATCCACACTTAATATTCAGACTGTTCTAATACAGATTGCAACCTGTGCTGGTACCTGTACAGTGCAGAGGAAACACTATTAATCAGCCAAGAGATCTGTGGACTTTGCATGTGTTATGTTTAAATGCAGAGGACATTGTTGTCAGTTCATCCATTTGAATTAGATTGATAGTTGATTATATTTGTTTTAATGCTTAGCTAAAGCTAGCCTTTTGCTTTTAAACTGAACACGGTATACGCTATTTGTGTACCATTGGAAGTGCATATTTTTGACATGTTTACACCAAAAGTTTTAAGAAGATTTATTATTGCGCTGCACAACTGCATATGCTCCTGAAACAGATTAACACTATATGCAAACTCTAATGTGCAAATTTCTTCTAAATGGGACATAAAGGATAATTAGACCTTAAAAGTCTGGGTATCTAGGGTGTCCGAATCTGAAGTTTTCTCATGCTTGAGAAACATTTAGCACGCATATTTTTGCAATAAACTTGCACTCTTCACAGCTACACAGTAATGTCCTCCCTAAGTCCTAAACTTTGCCAATGGTAACATGAACTTTTTGCAGATTGCGTCTGCACATAGACAACAAAGACAAACCCAGATTGGCAAATATACTGAAACTATCCTTTCAGTATATTTCCATTAGGTGCAATCCATTACAGTTATAGAGATTGTATCCCAATAAACAAATCTGCCCAGTGTTTTAAAATCCTAAAGCCCCCTTTCCTACACCAATACTTTAGACATGCATTTAATTCCCTAACATCCCTCTTTCTAACATAACCTTCTGAGGACCTGCCTTTAAGCTTATGACCTAAGTTACACATTAGGGTAAGAAAAAACAGCTCAATAGGGGGAGGAATTTCCTTCCTGACTCCAAACGGCAATCGGAAAGTATCCATGGATCAACAACAACTACACTATATGTATTAAAACCAATAATTCTCAATATGTTTTAGAAACTTATCTAGGCCACTTTTACAGCTATTCAAAGAACTTGCCATTATCACATCTACTGGAAGACAGTTCCACACAAACATTGCTTCTTCAATTTAAATGGCCCTAACTTGTCTGATCTGCCTACATAGTCAAGCTCCTCCATTCCCCTTATTATTTTAGTTGCCTTTCTCTGAACTGCTTCCATTTCCAAGATGTCCCTTTTGTATATGTATAGTATAGTATAATATAGTAGTATAGTATTTGAGGATGAATAAAGACATAAGTCCATCCAGTCCAACCCATCTAGCAATATCCTCATTTCCTGCCTAACTGTTGATCCAGAGGAAGGCAAAAAAAAACACCAAAATTTATGAAGGGGGAAAAAATTCCTTCCTGACTCCAAGTGGCAATCGGAAAAAACTGCACCGCATATTCCAAATGAGGCCTTACCAGTGCCTTGTAAAGAAGGAGAATCATATTTTTCTCTCTTGACTCTATTCACCTCTTTATACAAGACAATATCTTGCTAGCTTTAGCCGTTGCTGCCTGGCATGCTGCCTGGTTTGCTACAGCTAATTCTGTTATCTACCAATACAAACAGATATGGCAGCTCATGTTTACCCAACCTCATTATCCTCCGTTACTCAGTCATATCTCCAGCATGCCAGCGATGGTGGGGTCGTCCCTTCCCCACTTTGAAATCTAGAACATCAGAAAAAAGTGCAATATTGCTGCACAGTTAAAGAGTTATCAATAGCAAAACTGCACGGGTCTACCTATTACTTAACAACTTCACATTTTATTAGTAAAATTTAAAAAAACATGCCTCAGTCAGAGAAATGGTGGCTAGTCTTACGCATTTCAGGTGCAGGCCCTTAATCATAGACTATGATTTATGGTGGGATTGAAATGCACCAAGTGGCATTATAACTTTATTGCATTGAAAGAGAGAGACAGCTGCAAAGACACATAGAGTTTCCCAATGCCCCATCCAATATTCTATAAGTATCCCACTCTTAATGGAAAGGTTTGAAGCAATCGTTTAGATACTTCCGATAAAGATAACACAAGGTTGCTTGTGAAGGTTCTCACTAATCCAGGTCATGGTTTATCTGTTGTATTCAGTTGGATCAACTGGACTTTAAACGTCTTCAAGAACTAAACTTTAAGTTCAGTTGATCTAACTGAATACAACAGATACTGTATACCACAAGGTTATAAATAAAGCCAGTGTTTAGAAGAGCATTTTGGATACTGTTCAAAAGTCACACACAATGCTGGTATGTGTATTCATATAACAGGTTATGCCTCTTGATAACAATTGAAAACTACACCTTTCTGAATACTGTAGAAACACTATAAAGGCATACATGCAACACTGCAATAATCTGGGATAAAGGTTTACAGTATTTATCTTATATGGTAAGGAACTTTAAAAAGGATTTGATCTTTTTCCCTTAACATTATAACAGATTTGCAAAGATGTTTGCTCAACTGAACTTACTAAGTGTGGTGTGCACAAAACCTCACCAGCCCTTGCTAGTCTAATTTGCTGTGATCTCTACGTTAGTTTGTGCTGAGGATGACTGAGTGTGCTAATTGGAGGGGTTCATACATTTAAGAGAAAATTTTTGGATTCCCCTGTTTACTGAAATGAAAAGGCTGAACATGTTCTCAGAACAAGAAAAATGTAATAGGCAAATAATACATCATAGAAAGCAGTATTTGATTTTTTTTTTCCAATTAAAACTAATTATTTTGCAGTTTTATAGCGAAAACGATGGCATTTCCAGTAGCTACAGAATCTGGCAGGTTTTATGGTTTCAAATCAAAGAAATGGCACCAGTATTATTAAATAAACTAAACATTTCCAACTAGATCCAGAAATTCCTCTTTTAGCCATGTGTGCTCAGGAAGGACACTTTCCCTTTTTGTGGCTTTAGCTGTAGGCATCAGGGAAGAGTAAATAGTGGAACTTGCTGGAGGTTAGTATTTATTCTACTCTTAGTATGCAACAGTAGGTTTGCATTGTGAAGAGGTATTTGGATAATTTATATAATAAATTGTGATTTAGTAATATTGATATCTGAATTCAACTCAAGAAACAAGGGAACCATTTGCAAAATGTAAAATACCCTTTACGATATTGTAAAAACAGGATCAGTCTCAAGATGCCATATATTACCAGCAATAACAATCTAATGAGTCAAATGTTCAGTAAAAGGTTGAGTTCAATTTCACCTCCATCAAAGTGGGGGGAATGATAAGAGAGAAAGACTGGGTTATTTTCAGCCACTGATTGGGTGATGTATAATCTCCATAGGAATCATTATGATTCACATGCCAAGTGGCAAATTAAATACCCTGCTGTACAGAAGGTGGGTGCTAAGGATTAGTACTTTCATCATTAGCACATCCATCAGAAAAAAAGAATATTCCAAAAAAAAGCTCCAAGAATGCCATTTGGGGAGGTAATGGGGGGAGGCAGATCATGGGAATGCAGGGTATTCAGTGATGACTAAAAAGGGAATCTTCCTTTCCATGGTGATGTTAGTGTTAGAATGTGTCCAGATAAGTTTTCTGATAACCTCCTGAGCTTCTCACTCTACTATAAAAGCTCCTCCAGGCTGATGAGAGACTAGGGAGTAGCGACCTGTGCAAGGAACCAGCTAGAGAAGTGGAACAAAGAGGCAGAAAACTAAGAGGTGAAGAGAGAAGTGAGAGTGAGAGAGACAGAGAGAGAGAGAGAGAGAGAGAAGGGCTTGGAGACCTAGAGGCATAGATCACTCAGTGGCAATTTCCAGGGTGCAGGACTGGCAATGGCTTGGAAAGGGTTTTTATACTGCAGCTACCTGGTGCTTTTGACCCTCCAGTTCATCGATAGCAACACAGCTTTTCCACTTCTGGAACCGGAGGATAGGGAGCTGGACGCCTTCAAGGTGAGTTGGTCCCCAGCTGTAAGATTGGATTCACCAGCACTATCACATCCCTCCTTGTACTGCAGACATCCTATAGACACAGCAATAGGGGCTCGGGGCTTTACTGATATCGTATAACGGCATCTAACTGATCACAGACAGTTTATTTAAACCTGGAGTTTCTCTACACGTGGGAGTCGGTATTGGAAGGTTCTTATTACTTTAGGGTAAAACGATCCCTCTATCCCCACCCCATGTTCTGTCCCCAGAGTGTCCTGGAGAGGCTGGGAGAGAAACTGTCTGTGCTGGAGGCTTTGGACACGAGAACATCCCAAGAAGCTGAGGATCCCGCAGCAGAGGGAGATGTTACCCAGGCGGAGTCCAGGCTGGTCATTGAGCAGCAATCCCCAGCCAGGGACTCATTCCTCAAGGGGTTACGGTCCCTGCACAGCCCGAAGATGATGAGAGGCTCCGGCTGCTTTGGGAGAAGAATAGACAGAATCGATTCCTTAAGTGGAATGGGCTGTAATGGTAAGTCTGTCTGTTTGTCTGTGTCTATGTCTTGTCATTGACATTTGGGGAGTTCAGCAGGGGGTGGAAGTGGGCTTTAATTACTGTTTAAACTGGGGTTCTCCTGAACCCCAAACCTGTTTCACATCATCAGGTCTGTTTAAGGTTCTGGATGTTCTGAGTGGTGCCAGTTATTGTTATAATCATGTGGTGGTTACTTTACTCTAATAAATACGGTAATTGTTGGTAGAACTGCGCTTATGGCAATAAACCTGTATAAGTATAGCCAATATCAATGTAGAAATACTATAGTGTATAGGCTTTGGGGAAAAACTGCAAAATATAAAGATAAATCACTGTTTTGACTGTAATGGGCAATTATGAACTGTAAAGAGTGAACCTTTATGATTTCTTGTATCCACACACATTACATTATAATGGTAGGGCTGTCTATCAATTCTAATGGTAGGACTATTAATCAGACCCATCAGCTGGAAATGCCACTCAAATGTTAAAGGGAAATCAATAGCTGCAGCTTATGTGATTACATGCAGAATATCTTTTTATTAGTATTATTATCACCGGTTTTATTGTTTTGTTTTGTTTTTCTGCTTTCAGGGTCCAGACGATATTAACTGAGGAAAGACGACAATTTTTTTTAAAAAAACAAACTCTTCATAGACATTTTTATTCTTTTTACTGCCGTCTGTCCATATTTATTTATTTATGACTATTTATTGGATATTTCTCATTGCATTTGTTGCACTCCATCACTCGTATTAAAATGACACTTTAAACTAGCTTCAATTGTTAATTGATCTAAACTGGCAGTTGATTAAGCAGGTTTAATTAGAACATAGTAGAATGAATAAACCATTAGGGCAGTATCAGCAGCAGCAGGGGATCTTTATGGAACAGAATCTATGGGTTGACATTTTGTTGGACAATAACATTGACTTTTTAATGGGGAAGCATATTTCTATGTAGTTTCTAATTATTATAAATACCATTTTAAATAAATATCAAATGAATACTAATTAGTAATTTTGCACATTTTGTACATGAAATACACACAAAAATGTAAAATAATTTTAGAGGGATACATTTACTTATTGACTCATTGCTTATTTCTAACTAGCAACACCCCAATTCTGTACATAATTGTCAACCCCATGGCACCCCCCCCCCCCCCATGAAAGACATGTTTATGTATTCTAGAGGGCTAGTACACCACATAAGTCAACCGACCACCCTAATATTTTGGTTGTAGGTGCATAAATATAATCCGGTATTTTACATCCTGGTCATTGCATAACTTATAGAAACTTGCCAAATTTAACTGAACTTGTTGAGTACCAAGTCTGACTCCCTTTTTCTAGATATGTGATCCTGGTCTGATACTATACGTTTTCTTTAGGTTT
This sequence comes from Hymenochirus boettgeri, assembly GCA_019447015.1. Taxonomy (NCBI): domain Eukaryota; kingdom Metazoa; phylum Chordata; class Amphibia; order Anura; family Pipidae; genus Hymenochirus; species Hymenochirus boettgeri. The sequence continues at coordinate 120,922,898 of CM033475.1, read as the reverse complement.
CTTTAAGAAAGGAGTAGTGTCATTGATAGATCAAGTTAATTTAAATAAAAGTTAATCCTGTATGATATGCCCTTTCTTATTTCCTCAAAGGTTTATAAAAATATTTGTTATTGTCTGTAGGTGTTGCTATTTTAAATTAACTAATGTCATAATTTGTCGTCCATTTCAAACTCAGAAAGGCCCACTGTAATGTTTTACAATTTACATAGTGGCTACAATCTCATTGTGTTGGAATATTTTGCTACTTAATTAGAACAATACATAAAAAAAATCTCAAACACATTACTCCCAGCTACATAGTCTTATGATTACCTACATTCTCAGTATTCGGTCAGTCTCCTACAAGCTGGGGTATTCTATTGGAAGTTTTACACTTTGAGCACAGCAATGATGAAAAACTATTCAAGCAATATGTCGAGTCTGGGAGGCAAAAGATAAATGCTCTCTATACATGACATGGTCTACAAACCCTTTCTCAAGTGTGATACAACCACATGAGAATACATTTTTAAAGGTTACAAGTAGGGACAAGCCCGATCCCAATCAACAAAAAGCATCACTCAATTTTTGGACTGTTCGGCTCTGCTCTCTTGCAATATGTTATTTGCTTTATATTACAATTCCTGTTTCGACATACAGGGCGTATGAGAGACATTCCTCTACTGATCCTCTACAGTTCTCAGTGGAATAATGGTATTATTAAAGGGGCCCGCATATGCTTTCACTCACCTTACATCTTTGACCTCCTTGACTTTGTGGACATCCCTTAGTCTTCTCCCGGCTTTTCCTTGGTGGTCTAGTGGAAGCTCTGAACTGCGATCAGCTGTTTGATCGCAGTTCAGTACCTGCTATAGTAAGATCCTATTCAATAGCTTACTATAGTATTTGTGAATGATTTCAATAGACAAGGCAGCTAGATAGCTTAGGGCGAGGTGGGCCAAAATGTGCAAAAAGCCCTCCACTGAGCATAAAAATGGAGCAGAACCTTCTTATAACAGAAGGCATCTTGCAGTCTTATGCTATATGAATAGCTCACAAAATCTAAGAAACAAGAAGTAATGTCTTACTCCCAGGTTTCCCAGAGTAAGGGGCGGAGATATGCAAAATTCTCCTTTATGTCCCTTGGCTAATGCATGGATCCAGATCCGCAGCCTTAATAACATGCAATATAGCCTAATATATAGAGCCGATCATCTGACCAGCAGACATGATATGTTTCAATCTTGTTAGATCTCCTCAGTGCAGGATACAGATTCATGGATATTCACAAATACAGCTTTTACAGAAAAAGTTGAAAATACAGAAAAAGCACACAAATACAGAAGAAGAAAATGAAAACCCCAGATCAATACTAGGTGATTAATACCAATTACCTATGTACACATCTTTGCCAATGGAGGAAAAATAATTTCCTGGAAAGTGATTTATCTATTTGTATTTCAAGTTAGTTATTCTCAAAGATGATCTGGTAAAATGTTATATACACAAATAAAAACATTTCAAGTAATACACCAAAGTGTTCTCCAAGCTGCATAAAATTCAGAGGAATCACTAAACTAAACGCAGATAGTAGTTTACAGATTTCAAAGGAAACTTAAGGTGCTGATACATTAGGAACTCACCTTCCAGTGATGTTTTCAGCAATCCTGAAAGAATTGCGTGACCCATTCTTTTTTGCAACCAACTTGTGATCGCAAAATGAATGGGCCAGGCAGGATCATTGCGGGAATGTCAGAAAGTCAGAATATATGCCCTTAAAGGTATTAAGCGCCTCTTTTTCTACCTCCTCCATGTAAAGGTTGGCCACAATAGGTGAAACTGGAGATCCCATCGCAACAATCTGTGTTTTTGCTTATAGAACTTATCCCTGTATTTGAAATAGGTGGTATTCAGGCACAAGTCCCGTAAGGAACACACCTGTTCTGGGTTGAGATCATTTCTGCTGGTAAGAGTGCAGTCTTGGCCTAGCCGTTTTCTCACCATGTCAACAGCCTCCAAACAGCAACTGCATCAACGTATGGCCCAGCACAGAAGAGCCAATCCCTCGGGTCAGGACTCAGCCGTGTACCTGCACCTTAAGGATAAAGGACATACCTTTGAAGATTGTAATGTTAACATATTGGCAAAGGAACGCGACTGGTTCAAGAGAGGTGTTAAGGAGGCCATTTATGTGAAAATAAAGAAACCAAGCCTAAATAGAGGTGGGGGGGTTCGACACCAACTGTCTGCCATGTACAATGCTGTTTTGACACCTTACTCTGGGCGTTCCTATAACACCTCTTAGCCACTATCCAATCACACCCTTAACACCTGGCTGTGATATGCTAATTGGGATTTTCCAGGGTACATAATTGCCAAGATTCTTGTACAAGTCATTCTGAATTGAGAAAGCCAGTCGGATGACTAGCGAAACGTCTTCAAGAACTAAACTTCAAGTCCAGTTGATATAATTGAATACAACAGATATACCTTTAAGAAGTGAACAACCCTTTAATGTAACCCATATAAGAAATACACATATTATCAAACCCAGTTAGCTTTTATCTTTTGTTTTTTAAGGGATATACAGATGCGTATCTTTGGGTGGTAGTAAATCCATTAATGTTATCTGTTAAACCCAGAGATAAGATTGTACTGTATGAGTTTTTAATTGGACTTTCTCTTTTTCCCCACACTGATCTGACAAACCTAGTTACTACACAGATGTTGGCAATTTAACGAGTATTAGATTTAAAACAGAATCCTTCTAAATTGGCTCTTAAACCACCTAAGACAATAAGTAATTCTGCATATTATCAAGCATATGTTCTTTTAATGATCTGGTTTGCTGAATAGTTGAAAATGATCCAACCAAATTAGGAAGCAGTTTTCATTTATAGCAGTTACTATACCCATAGTTATTAAAGGGCATGTCCACCCTGAAAATGAACTTTTAGTATAAGGTAGGCACTCCCTGCCCACCCCCAAGCGCCGATATATTTCTTCCAAAAAATGTTTAGCCCTTACACTCCCACGGCATCTCCTCCCAGCTACCTGTTTAGAGGAAGTTGCAAACAAGGGCTGGACCAGGAGCAGTGTCTGTGATTGTCTGAAAGGCAGCCAATCAGAGAAACGGCTGCTTTCAATGGAGACGCCGCAGGAGAGAAGGGGCTGTAAGTATCAATCTAAACATTTCTTTGAATAAATATTTCAGCAGTTGGGGGTGGGCAGGGGGTACCTACCTTATGATAAAAGCATTTCACGCTGGGTGCCACGGCTGCAGAGGATGGATCCAAATGGTGGGGGGGGGGGCTCCCATGCGCATGCCTCAGTCTTTGCTGATGTTGAGGAAGAAACAGGCACCGCATGACTCAAAGACAGCTTCTACTCTTTACTTTCCTGGACTTTGAAAAGGCACTGCAGGAGAACCATAAGGAGCAGATATGTAAGGTAAGGATTTTTTTTAAACTACACAGTGGGGCCAGTATGGGGTTAAATTTTAGTTTTCTAGATGGACATGCCCTTTAAATCACTGATAGTACATTCAATTAGGAGGGATGCATGCAGCACAGATCCTAAAATTGTGTTCAGGGCCTGCAGAAAGGTAGGGCAAGACACAATAAGTGGAACTGTTACACTGAAAACAGTGTAATTTATATGGAAAAAATGAAGTATAATATAAAAAAGCACTGATCCTGTGATTGATGTTTGTTTTAGGGCTAGGCCACACTAACGCGTTTCTCACGTGTTTGCTCACACAATTACGATTTTGGTTTGAATAGAAATCGTGGGAACCCAAAAGTTCACATGGTTTCCGGTGCGCATGCGATTGTGCATCCGTTTCCGTTTTGCAATCACCATTTGTTTGGGCAAATGCATGCATTTCCATAATGTTAAAGCAAAATTGTCTGCGAAAAAAAACGCACCAGAATCGCACACGCGTGTAATAACGCTTGCAATTTGGTGCGTTGTAATGGGGCCTCGTAACCAGGCAAATATAAACAACATTCATCCTATCTGCATGTTTTTACCAGTTGCACTTTAAAACAGACAATGGTGGCAAAAAAAAGAACATATGTAATTGCAGTAGTTTAGAGAACAAGTTGTCTAGGGAAAATACAAGTTAAAGTGATTTGTCCAAAATCAAATGGAATTGATATTGTAATCAGAGCAAGTGTTGCTTAATGTTTGCTCGTTGGTTAACAAATCTACTGTCATTCATGATCTCTTCTGCTCTAATAATTTTTACCTTCTTGCCCTTACTGAAACCTGGCTTTCCCAACATGACTCTGCTATCGAGGCCTCCCTTGCTCATGGTGGGCTCAGCTTTTCCCATTCGCCCCACTCCTCCGGTCGTGGTGGGGGTGTTGGCCTTTTACTTTCCTCCTCCTGTCGATTTACTAACATTACCTCCCCACCTGACCTTTCATTCACATCTTTTGAGGCTCATTCAATTCAGCTCTCGCACCCCTTGTCCCTATGAGTAGCTGTGGTGTACAGACCGCCATCTACAACGTCTCCGTCTGCATTCCTCTCCGACTATGGCTTACTTTCTTCCTCTCTGCTGACTGTCCTGTTCTTATTCTGGGGGACTTCAACTGTCACATTGATGACTCCTCCCTCTCCTGGCCCCCTCACTTCCTACAATTAACCTCCTCGTTCGATCTTCAGCAATGGACTAACGCTAGTACTCACAAGGATGGCCACTTCCTGGACCTAGTGTTCACTAAAAACCTCTCTGTCTCGTCTTTTCAATCTAACCCCTTCCCACTTTCTGATCATTATCTTATTACTTTTCAGGCTCAACACCCTCTTCTTCCTCCTGTCACTCCATCTTGTGCATCTGTCCATAATACTAAATCCATAGATCTCCCGACACTTGCCTCATCCCTGTCCTCTAGTCTCTCCTCCTTTCTGACAGTTGATGGCTGTGACTCACTTGCTAATTCCTATAATTCCTATAATTCTAAATCCTGTCTACGTTTTATACGCAGGTGCACGCGTGCTGCTTAACATGCGTGGAGAAAGTCCCATACAAAAGCTGACTTTCTCCATTACAAGTTCATGCTGCAATGTCTCGGCTCTGGGCTCCTGCTAGCAAAACAGAACTATTACCGGAAACTTATAAATAACAACAAATCTAACCCACTTCGCCTGTTCCATCTTCCACTCCCCTCTGCACCCCTCTCCTTTTTCTGTACTCTCCCCAGGACTTTGCGCATTACTTTCGGCATAAAGGGGAGTCCATCCGTGTGCAGATATCTGGTCCTAGGGATGGCTCTCAGATTATGTTGCCCTCTCCTCCCTCAGCTAATCTTGGATCTTTTGCTCCTGTGACCCATTCAGAAGTCTCTCGCCTGCTTCTATTATGTCCACTCATGACCTGTCCTCTTGATCCCATGCCCTCTGGATTACTGAAGCACTATAATTATGTGCTTACCCCTATATTCGCCCACATATTCAATGCCTCCCTTACATCTGGAATTTTCCCTTCTGTCTTTAAGCATGCCCATGTTAAGCCCATACTAAAAAAGCCCTCGCTGGACCCCTCTTGTTTAGCCAATTACTGCCCGGTCTCTCCTTATCCAAAGTCTCTAAATTGCTAGAATGATTAGTCTTCTCCCGTTTGCTAACTACCTTTATGCTCATAACCTATTGGATCCTTTGTAATCTGGATTCCGTCCTGTGCATTCCACCGAGACGGCCCTGTGTAAGGTTGTGAATGATCTGCAGGTTGCTGAGACCAATGGTCACTTTTCTATTCGTATCCTCCTTGACCTCTCCTCTGCTTTCGACACAGTTGATCATTCCCTCCTGGCATCCTGGTTTCTATCCTATCTCTCTGACAGAACTTACCCTGTATCTTATACTAGTAATAACTCTTCTCCGGTTCCTCTTGGTGTGGGTGTCCCACAGGGGTCTGTTCTTGGACCCTTATTGTTCTCCCTCTACACTATTTCCTTGGGAGATGTCATTACCTCTTTTGGCTTCAACTATCATTTATATGCAGACGATACACAAATCTACTTGTCCACCCCTACGCTAACTCCTGACATCCAATCACGTGTCTCCGACTGCCTCCTTGCCATCTCCTCCTGGGATGTCTCAACACTACCTCAAAATAAATCTTTCTAAAACTGAACTGATCGTTTTTCCACCTAAACCTGGGCCGGTCCCATCTTTCTCCATCTCTGTTGAGAATACCCCCATTTCCCCTAACCAATCGGCACGCTGCCTAGAGGTAATTATTGACTCCTCTCTCTCCTTTTCTAACTACATTAACTATGTTGCGAAAACCTGCCGCTTTTACCTTTGCAATATAGCCAATCCGCAGGTTCCTTTCTCTCCCGACCACCGCTATGCTTTTGCATGCTCTCATCCTATTGCACCTGGACTATTGCAACCTACTACTTTCTTGTCTTCCTGCTTCCCACCTCTCCCCTTTTCAGTCTATACTTAACTCTGCCACACGCTTTGTTTCACTCTCTAATAAACCGGATCCCAAATCTCCTCCGTAACGGACAACAACCTGGCTCCCCGTTAAAGAGTGCATTACGTACAAAATCCTTCTCGTAACATTTAAATCCCTTTGCTCTGCTGCTCCTCCTTATATTTCCTCTCTAGTATCCCTATATGTTCCTGCCCGTACTCTCCACTCATCGCAGAACCAGCTCCTGTACAGACCCCCCACTCAGACTGCTTCCTCTCGCCTTAAACCTTTCTCTCTCATAGCTCCCATCCTCTCTCTATGTCAAGAAATCTCAATAAGCAGTTTTAAATCTAGCCTTACATTCTACCTATCTGGTAACCAGCACAGTATTTGATTGTTTTATTTGCACTGCATACGCCTCACTCCAGCACTTATACCCTTTCCATTGTATCTGTGTGTTACCCACCTAACTAGATTGTAAGCTCTACCGGGCAGGGACCTCATTAACTCTTGTGGCAAAGCCCTACCACTTCTATTTATATAAGTTATATATTTATGTACTGACTTGAAGAAAAAAGGTTTAGGCTTCAAGTTCGGAAAGGGTTTTTCACTGTGAGAACTGTAAAGCTATGGAACTGTCTTCCAGTAGACGTTGTTATGGCAGGTTCATTGGTCAGTTTAAAAAAAAAGCTGGAGGAGTTTCTGCAAACAAGGAATGTTGCAAGTTACTGGTATTGATTCATAAAGTAGAGTTGATCCAGGGAAATTTCTGATTGCCACTTGGATTCAGGAAGGAATTTTTTCCCCCGTCATAAATTTGGTGGGGTTTTTTTGCCTTCCCCTGGATCAACAGTTAGGCAGGAAATGAGGATATTGCTAGATGGGTTGGACTTGGTGGACATATGTCTTTATTCAACCTCAAATACTATACAATACTATATGTATTTACCCCCTTGTATGACTTTATTGTATTTTAATACTGTACAGAGCTGCGTCCCCAAGTGGTGCTATACAAATAAACATATACATACATACATACATAAACTCTCTGTACATTGTTCACCGGTAGAATATTTCAGGACAAATGGGCAAACCTTAAAATTAAATAAAGTTTATTCCTTATGTTCAGAAAAGGGGTTTTACAGTAATAATGAGGAATTTGTAGAACTAAATTCTACTGTATAAGCTGTTGTACTGTTTGCACATCACAAATGCTGTTTGTGAGTCTAAAGATGGTGAACATTTCACTGGCAGGTTGACTGGCTGAAAAGCTAACTAGTGGATTGCCAAACAGGCTGAGTGTGCATCAGTTTGAGTGATTGGAGAGAGGAGTGGAGTGATAAGAAAAGCAAACAGAATGTGCACTGTGGAAGACTTACAGCACAAATGGTTAAGGAACTGCCCACTCACAGTGGAAAGATTGGTTCAGGGGCATTTCAATATTTGCAGTCTTGCATTAACAGGGTTTACGGATCTTTAAAGGAAACACTAGAAGAGAGTGGGGTTGTCTAACATCATTATTGTCCTTATAGTGCCACAGAACCATGTCTAGTCCACAGAACACCAGGTTAAGGAACCAGAACAACTCTATATCCTTATTTATTTTGAGCCATATAAGCATACAGTGGATGTGGTGAAGGGACCTACTTTGGACATTCTGTCTGCTAGAGACCCTAGGATGAAAGCTAAGAAAGGGGAAGATTTATCACTTGAAAAAAAAGTGACTTGGAAAAGGAGTTGAATATTGGTGGGCAGGCTGGGAAAAACATTTATCAAGCTCTGCAAAACTTGTCGGCAGTCAATCCTAACATATATATGTGGGGTCACAATTAGTGCATACATACCAGGCCCAATAAACTTTTATATACCGTATATACTCGAGTATAAACCGAGTTTTGGACTCGGTTTATACTCGAGTCAACAGCTTACCTGAGCATTCCGGCAGCCGCACGATCTTTCTCTGTACTGGCACGCCGGCCTGACGTCACTGCCCGGCGCCAAGCCCCTAGGAGGGGCTGCCGGGAAGGGGCCGCAGCAGGTGGTTGCGACCACCCACCGCTCCCGGGGAGGGGAAGGGAGGGAGCCGCTGGGAGGGGTGGAGGCTCCCTCCAGCGGGGCCCTGAGAAGGGCCTTTTGGGGCTTAGGGGGTCCCGCAGCTCGAACCGGGACCCCCCTCCCCGGCCCTTATAAGGGCCCTTGCGGCACTGACAAGTGCCTTTGGCAGGGGTCCCGCAGCTCGAACCGGGACCCCCAGTGCGGCTCTTAAAAGAGCCCTTGGGCGGCGTCTTCTCTTCCAGTCCCGGCAACACCAGCTCCGCCAAGGCCGCCGACCCCCGAGAGGTACCCCCGTCGGGCGCCGGCGACCTCAACGAGGCCGATGTCGCCGGCGTCTTGATCCGACGCGACGTCTTCGGGCTGGCGACACCAACCCCACTCAGGTCGCCGATGCCAGGCAGGCTATATAGGCTATATAGGTTTGCAGAAATCCATAATCCGTTTCTGATTGGTCAATTTTTAATACTTGCTTTACATTAACCAATCAGATTTCTGGAAAGTTCTGAAATCTGATTGGTTAATGTAAGTAAGCAAGTATTAAAAATTGACCAATCAGAAACGGATTATGGATTTCTGCAACCTGATAAAGAGGAGCTTTCCGTCGCGGAACTCAGATGCCATCGCAGTAGATGGCTGAAGAAAGAAAGAAGAAAGAAGCGTCTGGCAACATCGGCTCCGCTGAGGCCGGCGGTGCCAACGGGCTCACTGTCGGCGCAGTGAGTCTGCCTGGCATCGGCGACCTGAGTGGGGTTGGTGTCGCCAGCCCGAAGACGTCGCCCAAGGGCACTTTTAAGAGCCGCACACTGGGGTCCCGGTTCGGAGCTGCGGACCCCCGCAAGGCATGTCAGTGCCGCAAGGGCCCTTACAAGGGCCGGGGAGGGGGTCCCGGTTCGAGCTGCGGGACCCCTAAGCCCCAAGGGCACTTGTAAGTGCCGCAAAGGCCCTGATAGGGCCGGGGAGGGGGGTCCCGGTTCGAGCTGCGGGACCCCTTAAGCCCCAAAAGGCTCTGTCAGAGCCGCAAGGGCACTTGTAAGTGCCGCAAAGGCCCTTACAAGGGCCGGGGAGGGGGGGTCCGGTTCGAGCGCGGGACCCCCTAAGCCCCAAAAGGCCCTTCTCAGGGCCCCGCTGGAGGGAGCCTCACCCCTCCCAGCGGCTCCCTCCCTTCCCCTCCCGGGAGCGGCCGGGGCGGGGGGCTTGGAGGGGTTGCCGGGGAGGGGGTGCGCGGCGGGTGGTCGCGACCACCGGCTGCGGCCTTCCGGCAGCCCCTCCTAGCCTCCCGTTTCGAGATTGCCGCGAGCGGGGGAACGGGTTGGGAGGGGCTGCTGGGAAGCGGCGGCGGCGGGTGGTCGCCGCCGCGCGGGGGGGGGGGGGGGCGGGGTGCGGTTCCCGGGGTGGGTGCGACCACGCCGCGGGTTGGCTGCCATCCCCGCTGCGGGGGTTAGTATCGGCTGATTTCGCCACCTTCAAGGTGGCGAAGTAAAACAGCCGATACTAGCCGAGTTGAAACCAGTACCGCCGCTTTATAAATAGAAGCGGCGGGGTAACAGGTAAGTATCGCCGCGAAAGGTTAACGCTTCGTAACTTTTCGCGGCCGTTTCGGACTTTTATAAATCGCGGTAAACGCGATTTATGCGTTAATGTCCGCGAAAACGGGCGCGAAAAGTTAACGAACCTTTATAAATATGCCCCATAGTTTGTGTGTGTGTGGGGGGGTATTTCCAAGTTTCAGGCTGTTTCCTTTGAAAAAGGATAGGTAGTTATAATTACAGAGCACTTCGATTTTTTTCTTGTAATTGTACTTGTGCTTGCTTCCTATTTGAGTTAGTTGGTGGCCCTGTCTTTGTGTGCACCTACGCATATGGCATACCGACATATGAGGGATTGACACTTAGTGGATTGTGGGGGGTATTTCCAAGGTTCGAGCTGTTTCCTTTGAAAAAGGGGAGGCTGTTCAAACTACAGAACACTGATTTATTTCTTGTATTTGAACTTGTGCATGCTTCCCATTTGAATTGTTGAGTTGGTGGCCATGTCTCAGTGTGCACACTGGATATTACATACCATTTGATTCAGGACATGTGGGAAATTACATTTAGTGGGCTTTTTTTACTAGTCAAGTGGGTTTAGTTAGTGATTTCAACCTTTGAATCATCTTATTTTATTATTTATTTGTTCAAATTACAGAGCACTTTGATTTTTTCCTTGTAATTGCACTTGTGCATGCGTCCCATTTGAGTTAGTTGGTGGGCATGTCTCTGTGTGCACCCACACACATGGCATAACATTTGATTTAGGACATGTAGGAGATTGACATTTAGTGGGTTATTTTACTTGCCAAGTGGGTTTAGGTAGGATTTCCACCTTTTAATCATCTTATTTAATTTGTTCACTAAATCTTCTAAAAGCAGAGAGTTCTATGGATTACTGTGTGCAGAATTCTTCCTGTATGTTTGAAAGCATGGCACTGTTACATAGCTGAAGATGTGTAGATTCCAAAAATATATATTTGTAGAGGGTATATCCAAGTTTCGGGACTGTTCAATTAGGCTGTAGGCTGTTCAATTCACAGAACACTCTTCCTTTTTTCTTGTAATTGCACTTGTGCATGCATCCCATTTGAGTTATTTGGTGGCCATAACTCTGTGTCATGTGGCATGATTTTTAACTTTGAAACTTGTTTTTCCTTTATTTTTTTTTAGAAAATCTGCTAAAGTATGAAACATCTGTTCCCACACTATTGATGGTATGAATGAAAAAATGGCACCGTTGCTTAACTGAAGGTGTATAAATTCTGAGAATATATAGTTTTGTGGGGAGGGGGGTTGAGTTAGAGGGGTGTCTAGATCTGGAAAGAAAATAAAATCTTGGAAATTGCTGTTATTGGGCCATGCGCATTGACTCATTTTGTGACTAGTGGCTTCCATGTCCATGATTTTTAACTTTGAAATTTAAATTTGTAAATTTTTCCAGAAAATCTGGTTAAAGTGCAAAATTCTATGCAGAACTGGGCCACTGTTTTTTTTTATCACTTTGTGGCTAGAAGATTCCACGTCCCTGGTGATTCCATGTGTGTAACCATGTTGATTCAGCTCATTTGGAAGATTGATATTTGGTAACTTATTTTACATTCCATGCACACTGTTCAAATTTGGAGTTGGCTTAATATTTTCGCTGTTTCTGAGCCATCATGTATTGTCTTACTTTGTGGCTAGTCGCTTCCAAATCCACGTGTGTAACCATGCATATGGCATACCGTTTGATTCAGGACATTTGGGAGATTGATATTTGGCAATTTTTTTTTACATTCCTCCTTTTGAAGTTGTTTTTTGTTTTTTCCTCGTAAATCTGCAAAAAGTGCAAACTTCTATGAAAAAGAACTGCACCCACACCATTGATGGTATGAATAAATGAAATACAGCGTTACGTATCTGAAGGTGTGTAGATTCCAGGAATATGTAGTTTGGGGGGGGGTTGAGTTGGGGGGGGGTTTGTGGGAAAAACTGCATACTCTTTTGAATTTAGTGTTGGCTGAATACTTTTGATTTTTCTGAGCCATTGTGCATTGTCTCACTTGGTGGATAGTCACTTCCATGTCCGCGTGGCATACCATAAAAATACCAGAAAATCTGTGAAAAGTGCAAACTTCTATGAAGAACTGTACCTACACCATTTAAATAATGTAAATTCTGCTGGCACTGAAAGGGTTAAAAGCTACTGATGAAGTGCACATGTTGCAGGTTGCTCTGGAGATGGACAGTTGCTGAAGAGATTCAACTTCAATAAATGTAAGGGGATACATTTTTTGGTGTTTATTTTCGACTGTAGCAAAAATGTCTCTATGGTTTAAAAGCCCAATATTGGCCTGTATTTTGATATCGCCTGGTATTGGCCAATTAAAGGGCATGTCCACCCCAAAACAAAATATTAACCCCATACTGGCCCCACTGTGTAGTGTTCGATAAGCCTTACCTTACATCTCTGCCCAAATGGTTCTCCTGCAGTGCAAAGTAGTAAAAACTGAAGAGTAGGAGCTGTCAGTGAGTCATCCGATCTCTGCTGCTTCCTAAACCTCAAAAAGGACAGTGAAATGCACAGGGAAGCCCTTCTCCCCCCCCCCTCCCTCCATCCCTCTGGATCCCTTCTGTCTGCTGCATCCCATCGCATTAAATCCTTTTTACTGTGTGCAGTCTACCCCATCCCACCCCCAACCACCGAGCTTATATTGCAAGAAAATATATTCGTTCCCCCAGTGCTCTGAATGGCCGGCAGCCGCGTCTGTGATTGGCTGCCGGTCCTGCCCCTCTCTGCTGTTTCTGGCTAGCAGAGAGCTGGGAACAGAGCACCAGGGGATCGAAGGTCTATAAGTAACTTTCTGGGGATTTTTTTCGCTGGGGGTGGGATGGGGAGGACTGCACGTGATAAAAAGTGTAATTTAGGGGTGGAGATACCCTTTAACATCAATTCTATTACAGTTAAATCTCTTCAGATAACCATGGTTTTTTTTTTCTAAGTTCTTTAAAAGTTTAAGTTTAGCAAATAAACAAAGATGGACTGTCAGGTCAAGTCTGGAAGTTCATAAATTATGTTTCTTTTATTTCTATAATTTTTTTGATAGGTTCCAAACTATAAGATCTGTACATGAATAATGGTATTTAAAATCTGGTAAAAATTTGTACTGTAACTGTAAATTATAGTTGTAGATTATCGAAATTAATTGTAGATTACAACATGGATCACTAACATAAATTAGTCCTCAATTTATTCTATGGATTCCTGCAAATTGCAAATGTGTTCCCTCATCTGCACAAATATAAAAAATTCAACAACGGGGCTTGGAACGTCTTCCTGAGCGGCTGCACATGAACTAAGCTCCGAGACACCCTTCCAATCCACGGGTCACCTGAGAAATAACCTCCACAAATACCACAACACAAGTAGACGACCTTGTAGACGACCTTGAGAATAGAGATCGCCGCAACAATACAAGGATAAGAGGCCTAATAGAGAGCATCCAACTTCTACAAAAGACCTTCAATACAATTATAGGCCAAGCAGAAGACATACCTTAAACTAGACAGAGCACACAGAGCTCTCTGCCCCAGAGCAACCGATGAAACAATGCCAAGGGACGTGATATGCTGCATACACCATTTCAATACAAAAGACCACATACTATCTAAAGCAAGAGAATGCACATAAACAGAATTTCAAGGAGCACACCTCTCTCTATTCCCTGATCTATCATGCCACATGTTGCAGCAAAGAAGGGCAATCCGACCTTTGCTTATACGATTTAAGAAGCAGGGATCACCTATAAATCTCTATACCCCTTTGCATTACAAGCAAAAAAAGACGTAATCACTGCGACTCTACAAAACCCAGAAAGCCTGCCAACATTCTTAAATAAACTTGGTCTCCCGGAGATGAGTCTCCCTGACTGGGATATACCCATTACTTTACAACTACTACCACCAAAAGAAAAATGGCAAATGGTCTCACCAAAACGACACCGACCCCTAAACGGAGACCTCAGCCTGGAGGCTCCCCCCCCCCCAGATGACCAAACTTAACCTAAAACAACCCAACAACCCCATTATACAAAATGTGTAAATGTTGTTATATATGAGGTATAAAAATCTCTTAGCAGGTTACAAAATCCTACGTATACCCGTGGATGGAGGCTGTTTCATGAACTTTATTCAGCATCAAGCTGACAAGGTCGGACGATCCAGACACCCCACCCCAAATAAATACCGGTAGGACATCTGACGGACTGGTATTCAATGATAAATTTCAATTTACTATATATGTTTTATATACAGTTTATACGATATACGATTTTATATTATAATGCACATAATAGTAAACGTTTTTCATCTATTCTCTATCTCTCTCTACTTTACTTTCCTTTTCACTGCTCCTTTTTCTTTCCTATCTATCTAATCGTGGCAGATCTAACTGTAATAATAATTGAGAATGTAAATATTTCTGATGGAGAGTAAGCTACGGATTTGCTCATTTAATGCCAAGGGGATAAATTTGCCTCAACGTAGAACGCAAATTCTACATTATATGCAAAAAGAACGTAATGACATAATTTTCTTTCAAGAAACCCACTTCCGGACTAATGCAGTCCCAAAATTTTATGATAAAAACGATCCTCATTGGTACTTTAGCCACATTCCAAAAATCAAAAGGTGTAGCTATAGCTATGCACAAATCAGTTCCTTTCCAATTATTGGATTCCAAACACGACAACAAAGGCAGATTCCTCTTTCTCAAACTACAAATTAACCATCTAACTATAACCGTTGCAAACATATCTCTACCCAACACACAACAAATCCCTACATGTGTATCATTCATATTTCACCTACAAGGTTTCTATGAAGGTTTAATTATCATAATTCCTATAGTTGTATAGATTACTTCCAATCTTCCACGCACTATTATCTTGGCAACCCAAATGTTACTATGGCCACATCCTATGGTCCAATCATGCCCCTTTTTTTCTATAACTCATCATACCACAATCCAGAAAACCCAACTGGACCTGGAAATTGAACAATCAATTATTGAAAAACACAGAATGCATTGAGGCAATCAAAACAGCTATTTCCACCTTTAAAGAAACCCATATAAATGATAACACATCATCCCCCATACAGTGGGAAGCACCTAAATGTGTTTTAAGAGGAACAGTGATCCAACAAGGCTCAGGTATCAAAAAAACCTCATTAACACATATCAACCTACTACAATCATCCATAGCAAAACTAGAAACAGATCACAAAAGAACAAGAAACACACAAACACTCAAAGACCTACTTAAAGCTAGACATGACCTTTTACTTGCTCTGGATAGGATATCTAAAACAAAACAAGGATATAGGAACAGATCCATATATGAATATGGAGATAAATGTGGCAAATCCCTGGCAAACTCTCTTAAGTGTAAATACTCATACAAAAGTTAAACAGGATGATGGCATGATGATGCACAGATCAGAGGATATAGCCAAAGTTTTTAATAAATTCTATACTAAATTATACTACATTACTCAGAATCCTCAATTGACTCTATCAACTCTAACGTCTACCCCTACCACATATAAACTGTGAACAATTGACACCCCTGAACACACCCTTTTCTGAGACAGAAATTATATCCACTATCGAGAATCTTAAGATGGGAAAAAGCCCAGGACCCGATGGCTTTTCAGCAAAATTTTATTAAGTCTTTAAGACAGAACTGACCCCATTCCTCTTGAAAGCCTTCAACGCAATATCCCCAGAATGCCCCTTCCCCCCACAAGCCTTGGAAACACATATCACCATAATGCCTAAACCCAGGAAAGACCCTACATCCCCTGGAAGCTATAGACCCACCTCCCTAATTAAAGGGTATCTCCACTGAGGAAAAATCTTTTTTTTTTTTTGGTTTATTTTAAAGTACACCATCCCCCAACCCTCTCCTTACCTTTTTTTCCCCAGAATTCCCTTTCGTTTGATTGCAGCAGCATGGGAAAGTTGTGCAGGTTCCTGGGGGTGTGTCTTCCCCTGTGCTGAGAGTGCTGTCACTCAATGTGCATCATCATGGTAGCAGACACACCCACTTGGCTGCAGTAAGAAATCCTTTCCTCCCTGACTCTCTAAGTTCATTTTTACAGCTGATCATGCAGAGAGAGACAGGGGAGAAAAAGTTAAAACACACTTCCCACAATACTGTAACAAAGGCAGGGGGACTGTTGTTTTTAATAAAGATGTTTTGTGTCTAACTCTGATCAATGATTGATTTCATAGGGGATGCTGGGAATATGAGGCAATCTGGTATGGGAGGGAGTGGGAGAGAGAAAAAGATAGTACCTGATTACTCCTCCATTAATTAGTGAGGTCAGCAAGCTGCTGTGATGGTCATGTGATTATACCTCCATTAAGCAGTGAACTCAGTAGCTTGAAAAGGTGTGTGTGTGTGTGTGCGTGCGTGCGTGTGTGTGTGTAGAATCGACCAACCAGTCAGATCACACAGACTGCAGTCCCGAGGATCCTCTCACGTTCTGCGCATGCACTAAAGGAAAACGTGCGTCGGACATTTCCCAGACAGGCAGTCACTGAAAGTAGGCGGACCTGCACCATCCACAGCGTTCTGAGGGAAACTCATTGGATTTCTTCTAAACTACTGCTCAAAGACACAGGATACTGCAGGTACATATCCACCTTACACATATCTATCCTTACAACCCAGGTGACTTTTATCAGTGGAGATACCCTTTAATTTAGATATTAAGATATACGCAAAGATCCTTGCAACACCCCTCAAAGATCTTTTGCCCACTTGGATAGACCAAGAACAGGTAGGATTTATCCCTAAAAGGGAAGCTAAGGACAACACTATCAAAACAATCAACCTAATATCCCACACACAACGCAATAATATACCCATGTGCCTTCTCTTGCTTGGCGCGTGGATTTAGGAGGAATAGATCTTGTCAAACTAACTTGCTTGGCTTTTATGAGGAAGTAAGTAGAAATTTAGACTTGGCATAGCAGTAGATGTAGTTTACTTGGATTTTGCAAAGGCTTTTGATACAGTCCCCCATAGGCAACTAATGTATAAGCTAAGGTCTGTTGGTCTGGGGAAGCACATTTGTACATGGATAGAAAATTGGTTAATGAATAGGATGCAGAGAGTAGTTGTAAATGGGGCTTCATCATTATGGACTAAGTGGGGTGACACAGGGTTCTGTGTTGGGACTGCTTCTATTTAATATATTTATTAATGATTTGGAAGTGGGTATTGTCAGCAAGGTTTCTAAATGGCTCTGTGTTAGGTGAATCCCTGTTGTAAAGGGATCTTAGAGTTTTGGTGGAAAACAAACTTAAAGGTAGCAAGCAGTGCCAGGCAGCAACAGCTAGAGCCAGCATGGTATTGTCTTGTATAAAGAGAGGTATGGATTCAAGGGAGGAAAATGTTATTCTCCCTCTTTACAAAGCATTGGTAAGGCCTCATTTGGAATATGCAGTGCAATTTTGGAATCCTGTGTACAAAAAGGACATCTTTGAAATGGAAAGGGTTCAGAGAAGGGCAACTAAATTAATAAGGGGATTGGGGGAGCTTGAATATGAAGAGAGACTGGAAAAGTTACAATTATGTACGCTGGAGAAAAGGCGCTTGCGTGGGGATATGATTTCTGTGTATAAATACATTAACGGCCATACAATAAACTATCTGGGGCATTGTTCACCAATAGAACATGTCAAAGGACACGAGGACATCCCTTAAGACTTGAATAAAAAAGGTTTAGGCTTCAAGTTCGGAAAGGGTTTTTAACTGTGAGAATGGTAAAGCTATGGAACTGTCTTCCAGTGGACGTTGTTATGGCAGGTTCATTGGTCAGTTTCAAAAAAAAGCTGGATGAGTTTTTGCAAACAAGGAATGTTGCAAGTTACTGGTATTGATTCATAAAGTAGAAATGATCCAGGGAAATTTTAGATTGCCACTTGGAGTCAGGAAGGAATTTTTTCCCCCTTCATAAATTTGGTGGTTTTTTTTTGCCTTCCTCTGGATCAACAGTTAGGCAGGACATATGTCTTTATTCAACCTCAAATACTATACTATACAATACTATACCCCTCCTCCATGTTTTAAACATGGAACACCTACTGAACGCAATCCAACTCAACCCAATACGCAGATGATATACTTTTATATATACCCTCACCACATATCTCTATCCCGCTCTTACTAAAAGAAATAGACTCATTCGGCAAACTAAGCAATTTCAAAATTAATTTCCAAAAGTCAGAATGCATGAATATAACTTTGTCACAAGAAACAAATTCACTAAAACAAAACTTTTTGTAAAAGGTCTTAATCTTCCAGACCTCCAATTATACCATACTCTTCAAGACAATCCCCGAATCTGCCAAGCCTTGGAAAAAGGATCACTTATCCCCCTAAGGACTTTACTACAGGACATTACCCCAACCAGCACACATTACCTGGAATACAATCCACTTTCCCATTATATCCACTCCATATTCCCCAGCTCAGCTCAAAAACCAACAACAACAACGTTTGAAAAACTCTGCACCTCAACCTCAATACCCCAACATATTATATCAAAAATATATTCTCTCTTAAGAGAACAGCAATCTCTGGATCCCCCTTCATATGTCTTCAAATGGGAAAAAGAGCTACAAACTACCTTTACAACTGAACAATGGGGAAAATGCTATACTTTGCCACATAAAATGTCTCTAGACTGCAAAGCGCAGGAAAAGAACTATAAGATCCTATGGAGATGGTATCGGTGTCCAGTAATTCTCCATAAAATCTACCCCAAAACGTCAAACATATGCTGGAGATGCCAGAAGGAGGAAGGATCAATCTCACATATATGGTTAAATTGCGCAGTAATACAACCCTTCTGGAACTCTTTATTTGAAACTTATAATAAAACCACAACACAAAATCTTAAACCAAACCCGCAACTTGTTCTCCTTTCTATGCTTCCAGGTACTACAGAGCAGTCCAAAAAACAGCTTCTTCAACACTTCTTAACATCAGGAAGGATGGTACTCCCCCGATTCTGGAAAACCACTACTTGCCCTGAAAATAAACTCTGGATTACAGAACTTATACATATAATGCAAATGGAGGATCTGACAGCTTCCCTGTATAACTACATAAACTACATAAAAATGTACTAGTTATTTAACCAACAAAAAAGAAACAAAAAGACAAAAAATAATAAATTGTACCAACAAAAATAAATAATGAATTGTTATAAATATTTACATGTAACCCCCATTGATAACAAAGATATTGTTAATAGATCTGCTCCATAATACATATATGTATCTGCCTCCCTAACCTCCCCCTTCTATCCTTTCTTCTTTCTCTTCAACCTGCAACTATCTTTATAATAAGGTTCATTGATTATGAGAAAATCTACAACTATTCTTACATCACTGAAAAAATGTTATCTTTTGAAAAATGTTTAAATAAAGAATATACAAAAAAAATTCAATAACAACAACATTTTAGGCATTTTTGGTGGGCACAATTGACAAGTACTATGAAAAATAAATAATAATAATTATGGTAAATATAATATATATATATATATATATTATATAATATAATAATTTACCATAATTATTCTAAATTCAATTAATAAATACAACAAAAGATTGTTAGAAGATAAATATTGACATACAAGGCTAATCGTTAATTAATATTTGGCTTACCTAACAGACATTAAAAATAAGGCAGTATCCAACAAAGAGGTTGTGTCTTCCCTTCTACATAAAAGCTTACTGTCTTTGGTTTATCCAAACCTATTTAATTGCTGTTTTTTAGTTGTTAGTGCACTTAATTACCTTATATTGTATCCTGTAATCCTTTCTTAAATTCCATATTCCCAAAGCCCAATCCCAGGAACTGGTATCTAAACATACAAATAAATCCATGTTTGCTCCTAGCATCTAAATTCACAATATGCTTCTGCATTCGTTTTTCTGTTAGCTCTGTAAAACATAGTAGAGGCAATACAATAAGTTGTGGTATCGTTTGAATGAGGATAAAACCCACGCTACCCGCTGTATTTAATGCTGAGAAATGTAACATAATTGCAATAACTAGTGTAATTGTAAATTATTGGCATTGTAACTCCAGCCAGAGTTTGAAAGAAAATTTTGGGCTCATGCATTTAGTAAGGATATCAACAAATTGGGAAGTGTATCACTAACCTGGTAAGGAGAATAGAGAATGTGTGTTACAAAGACAGAGAAAATGGTTCTTCTACGTGAGAGCAAGTTGTAGAATGATGATCATTTTGTGATTGTATTATCTCTAAACACTTTGAAGAAGATTGGATGTCTTTATGGAGAGACAGAATATACAGTTTTTGCACTTTTATCTTCTATTTTATCTCACCAATTGAATTACTCTGGTACAGTTAGATCTGATCAGTTGATCAAAAATGAAGTTTTATTGAATCCCCCAAAATATATTTTGCTAGTAACAGAATCATACAAAAATGTTGTATTGTTAGAAGGTTGGAAAGCTGTAAGCAACGCATGATAATTGGAAAATAGATAGCAGGGTAACAAGCAGCTTTTAAACTCTTATCAGGTACTTCCATATTGGTGAGGAGACAACCTTATATGAAATGGTCTGTGCTAAAGACTGTGAATAATGGGGTCAGGAAGCATGGTTAATTGGTGCACATGCCCTAAAAGCTCTTTAAAAGACTACATGGGCTGCAAGCTGTACTGGCTACAACGTGGAAGCCCTCTTAGTTACAGAATCTACTTATATGTACATAAATTAAACCTACAGTACAAAAGAAGTATCTTACAATGTTATTGTTCTGGGGGAGAAATTAAGGGTACAAAAATTAGGTTTAGTTCTCCTTCAAAAAAAGCACATGATAAGTATTTTTCAAATATATATAAAGCATATAATCTTCACATTTTTAATTTCTATTATTGGGTTAATTAAAGACATACGGTACATCTAGTCAAACCTACTGTACTCAGCAATACAGTATGAAAAGGAAAAAAAGAATAACGCTTTTGACTCCCTCAATCAACTCTCTTGATCCCTTAAAGGCTATGTCCACCCTGAAAAAAATTTTTTAATATATGGTCCCCCCTGGGCTCCCAGCCCCAACCGCTATAATTTTTTTTTTAGAAAGCCCCCAACTCTACTTACCTCCCCTCATCCTCCGCCGCGCTCCCGGCCCTCTGCTTGCAAGGAAATGCAAGCAGAGGGGCGGGACCGGCAGCCGCGTCTGTATTGGCTGAGCGGCAGCCAATCACAGACGCGGCTGCCGGCAGCTCACTTCGCCGGAGGAAAGAGAGAGGTAAGTAAGAGTTTGGGGAGCTTTCTAAAAAAAAAAATATGCGGTTGGGCTGGAGACATGGGGAGCACAATATTAAGGGGATGTGAGCTAGGGGGAGGGATAGTAGAACGGGAGGGAGAGGGAGGGAGAGGGAGGGGGAGGGAGGGGGGAGAAGGGCTGTAGTACGCATGGCAAAAATCTACCTGAGGCCAGCTAGCAGGCAGTGTCCTATATGGACTCTGCTAGCCTCCTGGTAGTCATTTTTTGGGACTTTGGGGGGGGACTACAGGAGAACCCTATGGAGCTGGGATGTGAGGTAAGGATTAAACTACACTACATGGTGGGGCCAGTAGTTGGGGGGATTATAGTTTTGGGGGTGGACATGCCCTTTAATTAAACTCCAACTTTATGTATAATATTAGTAACATGCAACATTCTTTAGTTTTAGAAACTCATGCAGCTTCTTTTTGAAACTATTCAATGAACCTGCCATTACCACAGGGACGTTTTCTAGCCATCTTAGTGCCCTAGGCACCCTCCCCATGCAAGTGCATTTCTTTAGAGTGCATAGTTGTAATCTATCCAATTTGTCTTCATATTTACACTCCATTATTACAGTCACCTTATTAATTTAGTTGCCCTTCTTTGAACCCTTTCCATTTCCAAGAGGCCCTTTTGTACACAGGATTCCAAAACTAAACAGCATATTACAAATGAGGCCTTACCAATGCTTAGTAAAGTGGGAGAATCAATTTTTTTCCCCTTGAATCCATACCTCTCTTTATATAAGACAATATCCTGGCTCTATCATGAAACAGAGCCATTTATAGATTATAGATTAAGCAGCACTAGAATTATAATGACCAAAACGCATCATCTTACATTTATCAACATTGAATCTCATCTGCCTCTTAGCAGCCCAATCTTAGCAGCAACAATTGCACGTCTGTAGCTTTTAATTGTCGACAAAATTTTGCGTCATCTGCAAACACATAGACCTTGCTGACAATGCCTACTTCCAAATCACTGAAAAACAGCTTAAACTGAAGTGGCCCAAACAGAACCCTGTGGCACACCATGCTGACTATGCACCATTAACAACTACTCTCTGTATCTGAATCATCAACCAATTTTCTATCCATGTACAAATGTGCCTTTCAAGTCCAACAGACCTTAGCTTGTGCATAAGTTAACTATTGGGGCACCAATCATGCTTACGATTAAGGACCAGGATGGTCTAAATCGCAATAAAAGATCTTTTGGAAGAGATTTGTACTCCGGTGATTCTTTGTCCCGGTTAGTCCGGATGCTCGTAAATATACTTGTATACATTTTGGGGCACCAAAATGTACCATATATACTCGAATATAAGTCGATCCGAGTATAAGCAGAGGTACCTATTTTTACCTGAAAAATTTATAAAAACTGATTGACTCGAGTATAAGCCGAGGGTAGAAATTAGTTGCCCTTTAAATGGACAGCAGAATTCCCATACATAAATCCCATACAGTAATAGCCACATCCAGTACCAGTAACCTTCAATTCCTTGGCACTTCAGATGTTTGGAAACTACAACTCCCAGCATGCTTTGTTGCTGGGAGTTGCAGTTTCTAAACATGTGGAGTTCAGTAAACTTTTAATTAAGCTTACCATAATTTACAATTCTCCTGAACCCCATAATGTAAAGGGCCTTCTGGCCCCATATAGTAAAGGGCCCTCTGACACCATATAGTAAAGGACTCTCTGACCCCAATAGTTAAAAATGTCACCTGAGAGTTGGTTTCAAGCTGTCATTTGCACTGTACTAGCAGCTGTTTTTTGCCCCAAACTGAGGAGACCCATCAAATTTGCAGCATCCAGATGAGCAGTGACAGTGCTGAGTGAGTCCAGCAGCCAGACTACAGGAAGCAGGAATGAGCTCCGTAACTTTCTATGCAGGTTAACACAGCGCCACCTACTGGTTACTATCCGCAATTGCAGAATTTGGATCTAAATTAGGACTTGACCCGAGTATAAGTCGAGGTTAGGTTTTCAGGCTTACTTTAAAGTCTTAAAAATTTGGCTTATACTCGAGTATATACGGTATCTACTGCTATGCCATAAACCAAATTCTTACTTACTTCCTCATAAGAGCCAAGCATGTTTGTTTGACAAGATCTATTCCTCAAAAACCCATGTCGATTACTGACTATAAAGTCAGTCCTTTAAACACATTCTAGAATATGTTCCCATATCAAAATTTCCAATATCTTCTCAGGCTGTGAAAAAGTAACTTTTTTGAATATTGGTATTACATCAGCTTTTTTCCAATCCAGGAGGCACACTTCCGGACATGAGGGAATCTGATAATCCTGGAATAAACACAGAACCACAGGTATATTCACAGTGCAAGACTGGCTATTTCTTATATTAGGAATATGCGTAGAAAAGACCCTTAGATATAATCAAATTTTCTCTTTAAATTCAGGGAATTTTTTGGAATTCACTTCTATCATTGATAATTTGTACTGAAAATGTTTACAGTAATGTTTCTGCTTTCCTTTTAAGCATGTAATTTTTTTTGTGGTTCGAAAATTAAGAATTAATGATGTCATCTCTTGGGCACCATCTGGGCGCTTTTAGGATTACATACTGTAGACCTTATGTGCACCATCAATGATATGTTCTTTGTCAAGCGGCATCGCTTACCTGCCTCTCGCTCCCGCTGCAGACCTCCTCACTGTCTTTGGGAATCTCCGTAGTTGGCCATGGTCTCTTTTGGCGGGTGACATCATCATATTTAAGCCTGTTGTCAGACATCTTTTGTTGCCTGTTATAGTTTTGGTTAGCCAAGCTCGTGGTCCCTGCTATTTCTTAGTAGCCAACGTTTGGTTCTTGTACACACGTCTTTTTCAATGTTCTTCTCATTGTTATCCTAGTATTCTTGTCATTTTCTTTTCTTCCAGTTCCTGCTCAGCTCCATTGGTGTTCCGGTTTTCCAAAGTATGCCTGGCCTCAGCATCTATACCTTGTGCTCTAAGACCTGGGGGTAACCGTGTACAGCGCAACAAGTCTCCTGACAATCGGGGGCTTGTCTATAGGTGAAGACAGCGGCTGTAGATTGGGGTATAGGCGCTGAAGGTATACTCGGAGACTCCAGGCATCACAATCTTGGATTGAGGCCTATGGTAGTGTTATGAATCTTCAGGCGACGGCCCCTGTGGAACTCCCTCAGGCCGCAGAGTCTAAGTGCCTGCCGGTCTTCACCAGAGCCTCTAATGGTGAGGATGTTACGCGGCGAAACAGACACCAGGTCGCGACACCAAGAAAAGAATCACAGAAGCCTATCCCACAATGTGGGATACAATCAAGGATGTAACTGGAAGTAGAAGCAGGCTGGTGGTAATGGAGATCAATGATGTACTGAAAGCAGGAGCAGGCTGGTGGTAATGGAGACCAAAAGTACACTGAAAGCAGGAGCAGGCAGGTGGTATTGGAGACTAAATATACACTGAAAGCAGGAGCAGGCAGATGGGAATGGAGACCAATAATACACTGGAAGCAGGAGCAGGCTGGTGGTAATGGAGACCAAATAGTACACTGAAAGCAGGAGCAGGCAGATGGGAATGGAGATCAATAATACACTGGAAGCACAAGTCAGGAACAGATCAAGACACAGCTCACAGGAGCTAAGGTTCAGAGAAAGTAACTCTGAACCGGCAGCAAGAAACAGGCCCTGAGGAGGAGCTTAAGAATGGAGAGGAGCGTCATCTGGATGTGACGCGTGCCCCCCTGTGCACGCCAGGGTGCACGCGCCCCAGAAGGAACCTGCCCTGAGTCAGGAATGCAAGACCGGGAACCCCGACACCTGCGTCCCTGCGTCACGAGGGATGCACGCACAGAGGGATGCTCGGCCTGCTCGCGGTGAGCGCGCCCGCGCATGAATGCCGGTGCACACCCCCACGCTCGACCCAAGGTAGGACAAGGATTATAACAGGTAGCAGATATGCAAATCATTCTGTAAGGTATGTAGCCATATCTGCAGTTTATAATTAGCACCCCTTTTTATTTTCTTTTTTAATTGTCTTCATTATTTCTTCTACTTCGATTCTCTAGGTTGTTTTTGTTAGATTGAGGAGACTGATCAACTTCAAATAAGGTTAAAAATCTCTCTAAATTCATCTAGCTTCTGTTTGTTATGTGCTGTACATTACATTCAGCCTATGACTAAGAGCGGAGGTTACGCTCGAAACGCGTAAGACTATGGAAGTTTCTTGTTTGCCATGTCGCTGGTGTGAATAAAGTGTGTTGAATTAAAGAGTCGCAGATGTCTTGTATTCCGGTGTGCGCTGAAGCTCCTCGTGGTCGGTTAGTAGAGCTGTACATTTGCCTTAATCTGCATAACACTAATAAACATAGTGGCTATATCCTTTATTATTGCCCTTGAATTGGTAATTAACATCTCTTTAAAAAAATCAATTGGTAACTGAACTGTTGTGTCAGTTTCTGGAGTTTTAAGCCTCATACAGGCGACTGATAATTTGGACGCCGAACGACCCTTAGCGCGTGCACATGCGTGCCGAACATCCATTTCGGGCGCTCTGGTTTTGCATTTAGATTGTGGAATGCTGGAAGTCTTTTTAAAGATATAGCTTTCCTAAAAGCTTCCATGGAAACATGGTCTTTGGTCCTTATTTGCATATTGCTGAAAGGAGAGTTTCAAAGCCTTTATTCTTTCCCTATCCTATTTAATTTATTGGAAAGATAGGGACAGACACACATTTACTTAACCTGTAAAACGTTCCATTCTTCTAACTTCTCACCCTCCTGTTTTCCTTTTTACATACACACACTTGCTGATCCTGCCCTCACCAGGAACTCTTCCTTTTGCCTATGGAGAGGGGAGGAAGTGAGTCCAGATGCTGTTTCTGATACACAGCTACTTCTTGGAACTTTTTTTTATTGGCTACGACATGGTTTTACAAACAGCACATAATTGGCTGTAATAGAGGAACCTCCTTGATCTCCATGTCTGACCAGGTACCTCAGAACTATTGTTGAGTGCACAATTTTGGCATTAACAACAGACATTCTACACTGCTGCAGACATTCTACACTGCTGGTGTAAAGAACCTCCTCTGAACCCAATCCAGCATTTTTTTTGGGCCCAGATGAGCAGCCTGATGATGCATATCAAGAATAACTAGTTGGACATGGGTTTCTGGAAGGACCTAAATGATACTTTAGGAACACTCGTCTATAGTGTGTCTTTTCGTATCTTATATTTATCCCAGTGTCTTAAAAAGAGTTTTCCTCTTCTGCCCCACTGTTCTCAAATGACTTTGGGTGGTTTCCTGTGTCTCCGGAACCATTGCTTCAGGCTGGCTAAAATAGGATCAAACTGCCCCTTCATGTAGATTGCCTGGTTCACAGTTGTTGATCTCACAGTTACTATTTCAGGGGAATGTCTCACAAAGGGCACTTCAATGTCTTCATCTGGGTCTCGTCCAGGTTTCTCCACTGGCCATTGAGAAAGTCCGACCATGCGGACGAAACACGTCCGGTGTTTTTAATTAGCCCCTGTTCCTAACATCCTTTTGGTATCTGGTTAGTGAGACCTATGGTTTGATCAATGTATGCTTTGCCACTGGGTAATGTGGCCCTACCCTGTCTATCCATATCAATTACTGTTTATTATTAGTGGTAGGTTTCTATGTATATACTCATTGGGTTAATATTTAAAGTGATTATACCTCCTATGAGTGTGAATGTGTGTGGCTGTGATAGTATACCTGATATATACTTGATACCAATTTATAATATTGTTGATGATTATGATGTTTGGGGTTTAACAGGTCTGTGTTTTTAACTATTTTTGTGCACTTATATATATATATCCCATATTCCGTACTAATAAAGGATATTTTACCGATATAATAGCAAATTTGGGCGTGCCCTCTTTTCCACGGCCTGTTTTTCTTGTTGAGAACAGGTTTCTCCACTGGGCATCAAGATAAAGCATCCACATTTGTATGGTTTTTCGCAAGTCTGTAACGGATGGTGTAATCAAATCTTGATAGCCTGGCAACCCATCGCTGTTCCACTGTCCTCCACTTTAGCTGAATCAAGGTGGGCTAGAGGGTTATTGTCTATGATAAGTTCAACACGAGACCCCATTAAATAGTCTGAAAATCGTTCTGTCACATCCCAGACAATTGCTAACAACTCCAGCCAGAAGGAGCTATAATTGATGGGATTTTGCTCAGTCTCACAGAGGGATCGACTAGCATATGCAATCATTTTTTCTTCTCCTTCCTGCACCTGGGAAATAATAGCTCCCAGGCCTTTCAAACTTCCATCTGTGTAAAGCAAAAAGGGCTTTGTAAAGTTATCATATAATAACTCCGGAGCATTGACTAACATCTTCTTTAATTGATCAAAAGCCTGTTGTCATGACCCCCACATGTCTCAGAGGCCCCCAGACCTCGAAGCAGGCATAGTAGTGGTTCAGCTACATGAGCAAACTTTTTTGATAA
This sequence comes from Hymenochirus boettgeri, assembly GCA_019447015.1. Taxonomy (NCBI): domain Eukaryota; kingdom Metazoa; phylum Chordata; class Amphibia; order Anura; family Pipidae; genus Hymenochirus; species Hymenochirus boettgeri. The sequence goes on along the minus strand of CM033475.1, from coordinate 120,895,068 downwards.
AACCTCTATAGTATCCTGCCAGTCCTAAAGAATTTCGTAGCTCAGTCACTGTTTTGGAAACTGGCCAATCAAGGAATTTTGCATCAGTGGGCTTCACCCCATCCTTGGTGACAACATGCCACAGGAACTTCAAGGACATTCGGAACAGGTGACATTTCTTAGGCTTCAGCTTTAGCCTTAACTGACTGAAATGGTTTAAAACTTGGTCCAGATGCTTTAGGTGTTTCCCAAATGTTGGTGCAAACACTATCACGTCATCGAGATACACTAAAAGTGTCTCAAAGTTCAAGTTCCCTAAGCACAGCTCCATGAATCTCTGAAAAATGGCAGGGGCATTTGTTAGACCAAAGGGCAACCTCTTAAACTCATAAAGCCCCATAGGGGTTACAAAGGCCATCTTGGGTTAATCCTTCTTTGCCACTGGTATCTGCCAGTACCAAGGCCAAATCGAGGGTTGAAAAACATTTTGCTCCCCCCAGCTCTATGAGGGTCTCCTCAATCCTGGGCATAAGGATAAGCATCCTTTGTTGTGCTGGTGTTAAAGCGGTGATAGTCCACACAAAATCTCAAAATCACCCCACATTTTTTCCAGACTAACACAATGGGTGCTGCCCATGGACTGTGACTCTCTGTGATGACCCGGCTTACCAGCATCTGATGGAGTAGTTGCTTCACCTCTTGGTATAGGTTTGGAGGTATGGTTCGGTATCTCTGACATATAGGAGGTTGATCACAAGTTGATATCTCATGCTCTACTCCTCTTGAACAACCAAAATCCTCATCACTTTGTGAAAAAATGTGAGCATGTTTGTCTAGCAGGGAAACCAACTCCTGCTCCTGGCAGTCTGTTAACCTACGATAATTAGCTGTCATCCCAGGGGGTGGTTGTGTCAAGGCTTTTCTAAGAAATTTCTTGGGATGCAAACTGTATGGAACATGTAGAGGGTGGTTCTCATTTATCTGGCATTAAAAAGTCTAAGACTGGTTGGATTTCTGCCAGTGTACACCCTGCAGGGATCACTAAAAGGGTCCCTGAACAGTTCATCAAAGGTACCTGTACTCTACTGTTGTTGATAACCCCACCTGTCCGAGCTACAAATGCTTCTCTTCTCTGCTGCAGATGCTCCACCACAACAGTCACCCCCTCTAGTCGTTTACTGGATCCTACCAACAAAGACTGGACAAGCTCTTGGTGTGCTGGTATAATCAACCCTCCCTTGTAAGTTGCTCGGATGAGCCCCAGCCTCCCTTTACACTCCTATACTGTCTTCTGTACCCCACTAACTACTTGCCACAAAGTCTTTCTTTCGGCTGGGTCTGGGGTAAGCATTCTCCAGTACTTTTTTCCAAGCTAACACAATAATCTTCCATCCAGTTCTCCTAGAATGTTCATGCAAAGGAGCACTGGCCTGCCACTAGGGTTTGTACCTCCTAATAACAACAACAAGGAATTCTCTCCCCAAAAAGTTTGATTTCTAACCAGGCTACTCCTACCACTTGTATAGTCAAATTATCAGCAGCAGTCAGGGAAATACAAACTCGTTCAGGAGGGGTGAAGCTAACTGAATAGTTTTGTTTGAAAAAGTCTTCTGCCATTGTGGTAACTTGGGACCCAGTGTCCACTAAGCAGTCCACTGGTTTTATACCAATTATTGCTGTGAGTATTGGGCAAGTGCCTATTATACTAGGGCCTACATCAGTCCCTTCCTCTATTTGCCCCGCAGTGTGCCCCTCTACTTTGAGGCTTTCTAGTTTAACTACGGTCGGGTAACTAAGGTTTTGTGGGATAGGCAATCTCTTGACAAATGTCCTCAACACAGTGGGACACCTCTGACCTGTTTCCTCTCATTTGATAATGGGTACAAGTGGGCTCTTGGGGCCCCAGCTGAGGATTGTAATTTAAGTTGAGACAGTTCCTCCTTCATATCTCTCATAGTTTCCCAGAGGTCTTGCATGGTTTCCTGAAGGAATTCTACATGTTCAGTCACACCAAGCTTTTCCTTCGCTGGCAAAAGGCTCTGGACTGCAGCAGTGCACTATAGCCCTGAAGCAAGTTCAAAATCATTATCTCTCTCTCTAGAAATGGCCAGTGTTCTAGCTTGATTAAAAGTGTATAAGGGATTTGCTTCTACTTTATTATGCAGGGTGGCTACATTCCACAAACCCCTTATAAACTGTTCTTGTATTATTATATCCATGTCAGGCATCACCCTTACGAGTGTAAAACTGATTCCAGAGTGATGGACCAGAGGAAAAACTGCTATAGGTACACCCTTACGAGTGTAAAACTGATTCCAGGGTGATGGACCAGAGGAAAAACTGCTATAGGTATCTTTTAATAAGCGAAAAACAGCTTCTAGACTTGAACAGTCACTTTCAGGTGCATATCTCACTGTATTCACTGCATCACCTACCAGGGTGTGAAGCTCCACTTCCATTTGTAGATTTTGAGGGAGCTGGTAGGACTGAATTGTACCCTCTGAACCAATCATTTAAGGATATATTGTACCGATCAAACTTTGGAAGATGTGCTGTCAATGGCCCAAGAGGTATGCTGCATGTACCTGCCCCATTATTTCCTTTAGTGCCACTGTCCATCTGACTAATTCCCGGCTGGTCTGACATTTTGTCCTTTTCTTCTGCTAAAGTATCCTGCCAACTACGCCAAAATGTCACAGGTACTATTTAATAACTCAAGTAACATAGTTATTGAGGTTGAATAAAGACATACGTCCATCAAGTCCAACCTATTCACTTTTTTCTAACCCTTCCTAACAGTGGATCCAGAGGAAGGCAAAAAACCCCAGCTAAAAAAAAGAGGGGGGAAATTCCTTCCTGACTCCAAACAGCAATCGGAGTCAGGAAGGAATTTCAACCAGATATACAGTAAATGTATTAATACCAATAGTTCTCAATATTATTTAGTTTTAAAAACGTATCTAGGCCATTTTTAAAGCTATTCAATGAACTTGCCATTACCACATCTGCTGGAAGACAGTTCCACAGTTTCATCGTTCTCACTGTAAATAAACCTTTTCTAACCTGAAGATGAAACTTCTTTTCTTCCAACCTTAAAGGATGTCCATGAGTCCTCTGATATGACCTATTAGTGAACAATGCACCAGAGATTTCATTGTATGGCCCATTAATATATTTGTATAAGGTTATCATGTCCCCACACAAAATGACGCTTCTCAAATGTAAACAGCCCTAACTTGTCCAATTTGCCTGCATATTCAAGCCCCTCCATTTCCCTTATTAATTTAATTGCCCGTCTCTGAACTGCTTCAATTTCCAAGATGTCCCTTTTGTATATGGGATTCCAAAACTGCACTGCATATTCCAAATGAGGCCTTACCAGTGCCTTGTAAAGAGGAAGAATAATATTTTTTTCTTTTGAATCTATTCCTCTATCTGTTGTATTCAATTAGATCAACTGGATTTGAAATGTAGTTCTTGAAGACGTTTCGCTAGTCATCCGACTGGCTTTCTCAATTCAGAATGACTTGTACAAGAATCTGTGGCAATTATGTACCCTGCAAAATCCCAATTAGCATATCACAGCCAGGTGTTAAGGGTGTGATTAGATAGTGGCTAAGAGGTGTTATAGGAACGCCCAGAGTAAGGTGTTAAAACAGCATTGTACATGGCAGACAGTTGGTGTCGAACCCCCCCACCTCTATTTAGGCTTGGTTTCTTATTTTCACATAAATGGCCTCCTTAACACCTCTCTTGAACCAGTCCTTTCCTTCGCCAGTATGTTAACATTACAATCTTCAAAGGTATGTCCTTTATCCTTAAGATGCAGATACACGGCTGAGTCCTGACCCGAGGAATTGGCTCTTCTGTGCTGGGCCATACGTTGATGCAGTTGCTGTTTGGTCTCCCCCACATACAAATCAGAGCATTCTTCACTGCACTGCACTGCATATATGATGTCGCTTTTCTTGTGTTTTGGTATTGGGTCTTTCGGATGTACCAATTGCTGCCTCAGTGTGTTGTTCGGTTTAAAGCAGACAGGGATACGATGTTTTTTGAAAATTCTTCTTAATTTCTCGGAGACCCCTGCTACATATGGGATGACCATATTCTTCCTCCTGTCTTGCTTTTCCCCTTCACTGTTGGTATTCGTGTTCTTTTCTTTCCTTCTACTTCTTTTGACAAAGGCCCAGTCTGGATATCCACAAGTTTTAAGGGCTCCTCTGAGATGTTTCATTTCTTTAGCCTTCGCCTCTGTGCTAGTGGGGATGTTCTCGGCTCTGTGTTGCAGGGTTCTGATGACCCCCAGCTTATGATCTAAAGGGTGGTGGGAGTCCAGGAAGTTTGAACTGTCTGCCATGTACAATGCTGTTTTAACACCTTACTCTGGGCATTCCTATAACACCTCTTAGCCACTATCTAATCACACCCTTAACACCTGGCTGTGATATGCTAATTGGGATTTTGCAGGGTACATAATTGCCACAGATTCTTGTACAAGTCATTCTGAATTGAGAAAGCCAGTCGGATGACTAGCGAAACGTCTTCAAGAACTACATTTCAAGTCCAGTTGATCTAATTGAATACAACAGATATACCATGACCTGGATGAATGAGAACCTTCACAAGCACAATCTATTCCTCTCTTTATACAAGACAATATCTTGCTAGCTCTAGCCATGGCTGTCTGGCATTATTTGCTACAGCTAAGTTTGTTTTCTACCAGAACCCCCACATCTTTTTCCATTACAGGTGCACTTAACGCAGAGTTATTTATGGTGTAAGTGGCACAGGGATTATTAAATCCCAAATGCATCACCTTACATTTATCAACATTGTATCTCATCTGCCATTCTGCTGCCCATTTTGATAATCTATCTAGGTCTGCTTGCAGCACTTGCACATCATTTATAGTTTCCAAAGCTCTGCTTAGTTTAGTGTCATCAGCAAACACAGAGACCTTGCTCTCAATTCCCCTGAGGCACTCCGCTTAGAACTTTAGCCCACATAGATGTAGTTCCATTTACCACCACTCTCTGTTTGCGATCCAATAACCAATTCTCTATCCATGAACAAATGTTTTCTTCTTTATACATTAGACGCCTATGTGGCACAGTATCAAAAGCTTTCTCAAAATCCAAGTATACTACATCTACTGCTGTGCCTAAATCTAAATTCTTACTAACTTCTTCATAAAACCAATTAAATTTGTCTGGCATGATCTATTTCTCATAAATCCATGCTGACTTCTACTAATAGTATAGTATAGTATAGTATTTGAGGTTGAATAAAGACATACGTCCATCCAGTCCAACCCATCTAGCAATATCCTCATTTCCTGCCTAACTGTTGATCCAGAGGAAGGCAAAAAAAACCCACCAAATTTATGAAGGGGGAAAAAATTCCTTCCTGACTCCAAGTGGCAATCGGAAATTTCCCTGGATCAACTCTACTTTATGTATCAATACCAGTAACTTGTAACATTCCTTGTTTGCAGAAACTCATCCAGCTTTTTTTTGAAAATGACCAATGAACCTGCCATAACAACGTCCACTGGAAGACAGTTCCATAGCTTTACCGTTCTCACAGTGAAAAACCCTTTCCGAGCTTGAAGCCTAAACCTTTTTTCTTCAAGTCTTAAGGGATGTCCTCGTGTCCTTTGACATGTTCTATTGGTGAACAATGCCCCAGATAGTTTATTGTATGGCCCGTTAATGTATTTATACACAGTAATCATATCCCCACGCAAGCGCCTTTTCTCCAGCGTACATAATTGTAACTTTTCCAGTCTCTCTTCATATTCAAGCTCCCCCAATCCCCTTATTAATTTAGTTGCCCTTCTCTGAACCCTTTCCATTTCAAAGATGTCCTTTTTGTGCACAGGATTCCAAAATTGCACTGCATATTCCAAATGAGGCCTTACCAATGCTTTGTAAAGAGGGAGAATTACATTTTCCTCCCTTGAATCCATACCTCGCTTTATACAAGACAATACCATGCTGGCTCTGGCTGTTGCCGCCTGGCACTGCTTGCTACCTTTAAGTTTGTTATCCACCAAAACTCCAAGATCCCTTTCCAACAGGGATTCACTTAACACAGAGCCATTTATAGTATAAGTAGCACAAGTATTTTTAAGTCCAAAATGCATCACCTTACATTTATCAACATTGAATTTCATCTGCCACTTAGCAGCCCAATGTGATAATCTATCTAGATCCCTTTGCACGATTGCACATCCTCGAAGTTTTTAATGGTCGACAAAGTTTTTGGTCGTCAGCAAACACAGAAACTTTGCTGACAATACCCACTTCCAAATCATTAAAATAGATTAAATAGAAGCGGCCCCAACACAGAACCCTGTGGCACCCCACTTAGCACTTTAGTCCATAATGATGAACCCCATTAACAATACTCTCTGCATCCTATTCCTTAACCAATTTCCTATCCATGTACAAATGTGACTCCCCAGACCAACAGACCTTAGCTTATTCATTAGTCGCCTATGGGGGACTGTATCAAAAGCCTTTCCAAAATCCAAGTAAACTACATCTACTGCTATACCAAGTCTAAATTTCTACTACTTCCTCATAAAAGCCAAGCAAGTTAGTTTGACAAGATCTATTCCTCCTAAATCCATGCTGGTTATACTTATAATTTCAGTCCTTGAAACATACTCTAGAACATGTTCCTTATTAAACTTTCAGGATCTTCCCCACCACTGAAGTTAAACTTACAGGCCTGTAATTACCCGGCTGTGAACGACTACCCTTTTTGAATATTGGAATAAACTAGCCTTTTTCCAATCCGAGGCACCCACCACGGACATGAGGGAATCAGCAAAAATAAAACAATGGCCTAGATAAAACTGAACATAGCTCCTTAAGTACCCGAGGATGTATTTTATCCGGTCCAGGGTTATTAATATTACCTTATTTAGTTCTTTCTGTACCATATCCTCGTTAACCAAAGTGAACTTGAATCTTGTATACCTTTATTGCTACTATACTCTATATATCTGTACTTGGATCTTCTATAGTGTATACAGAGGGAAAAAAATTATTCAAGACATTTGCTTTATCGCCATCCTCCGTAACTACTTATCCCCATTAATTAATGGGCCACATTCTCAGTCCTCATCTTCTTACTATTAATATACTTAAAAAATGTTTAGCTTAGTGATGCTTTCTTCAGCTATCCTAACTTCATTATTATTTTAGCTAGTTTGATTGCTTTCTTAAATGCCTTTTTCTTCCTTCCCATTTGCCTCTTTACATCAGAATTCAGCCACATGGGCGCGGATTTATTTTTTTACATTTATTTCCAAGGGTAAATTTAGATGTGAACGGGCTTAAAATCCCCTTGAACACAGTCCACTTCTGTTCAGTACCTTTACCTGATAATACATTATCCCAGTTGACATTCTGAAGAGCTGCTTTTAACCTGGGAAAATTTGCTTTCCTGAAATTAATGCTTTGTTAACCCAGCGCACTTTTCCTTTCGATAACAAGTCCAAATGCCACTATTTCATGGTCACATTCCCTAAGCCTCCAATTACCTTTAATCTATAATGCGCTCCACAATGTTAGATATTACCAGATCCAACAGAGCTCCTTTTCTAGTAGGTACCTCAACCACCTGTGAGAGAAAATCCTGCAGCAAATTCAGGAACTCATCGCCTTTTTCTGTGATGGCAGTTCCACCACACAATCAATGTCAGGGTAATTGAAGTCCCCCATAATGAGCACACTCCCCAAACTTGCAGCCCTTACCAACTGCATATGAAGTGGACTCACCTCCTCTCTGCTAGCATTTGGCGGCTTATAGCAGACACCAACAATGACATTACCCCCTTTCCTGTTGCCTAATTCCACCCATATTGCCTCCACTTTATCATCCATATCACCAGTTATCTCTTCTTTTAAATTTGGCTTCATTGTTTTTTAACATAAACACATACTCCTCCCCTTTCCTTTTTTTTCTGTCCTGCCTAAACAAGGCATATCCTTCTATATTTACAGCCCAGTCGTGAGAACTGTTCAACCACGTTTCTGCTATACCTATTACATCATACTTTTCATTCAATGCCATCATTTCCAATTCACCCATTTGTCAGCCAGGCTTCTCGCATTTGCAAACATACATTTTAGATTATGATCCTGTAATTTATTCGTACACTTTGATACACATTCCTCCCTATCCCCTATGCTAGCCGCACCCCCCTTTCCACCCACCACTGGCCTATCTACACCCTGCTTTCCTCCTGGACAATCTATCACAGTGGAACTGCTAATACCCTCCCCCCCCACCTAGTTTAATCTCCTCCAACCCTCTAGCCATCTTCTCCCCTAAAACAGCTGCACCACCATCAGTGAGGTGCAACCCATCCCTACTAAAGAGCCTGTAGCCGACAGCAAAGTCTGCCCAGTTCTCAATAAACCCAAACCCTTCTTCCTTACACCACCTCTCTTAGCCATCATTAATGCTCCTAAGCTCCCGCTGTCTCCCTGGCTTAGCACGTGGCTGCGGTAGTATTTCTGAAAACACTACCCTGGAGGTCCTTGCTTTTATCTTGGCCCCTAGTTCTCGGAAATCATGTTTAAGGACCTCACCTCCACCTCTAACTTTGTCATTGGCACCATGTTGAACCAAGACCGCCGGGTCACACCCCGGCCCACCCAATAATCTGTCTACACGACATCCACCACATGCCGAACCCTAGCACCAGGCAGGCAACACACAGTTCGGCATGTAGGGTCTTGGCGGCAGATTACCCTATCTACCTTCCTTATAATGGAGTCCCCTACCACTACCACCTGCCTTGCTTCCTGACCCTTCGTTCCTCCTCCCTTGTATCAGAGATGTTAGTCCCCTGGGTGTCAAGGGACTAGCCCCCTCCTACACGCTAATTCCGAGGTGTCCTCCTCCACTTCATTACCTAAGGCGGCAAATCTGTTGGGATGGACAATCTGGGAAGAAGCCCCCCTACTCTTCCGTCCCCCATCCCCTAGTACACCTACACAAAAACCTCCTTCCTCATCCTTTCTTGTCCCTCTTCCACCCACCTCTATACTGGCCCCGCCAGTGCCTGCTGACCCCCCAGTTCTGCCAATCCCCGCAATGCTGCAAGCTGCCCCCTAGACTCTCCACCTCAGCTTCCAAACGGGCAACCACTCACACCTGACACAGACATAGGTTCCCCGGAACGTCTGCTCCAGGTTCCTATACATTGGCACGATGCACACCTGCATGGTACTGACAAAACTGTCCCTTCTAATAATAAGATCAGTTCTGAAGACAAAGTCAAGGATAAACAAAGTTTCCAGCACCTTCCCTACCACTGATTTAGGCTTACAGGTATATATTACTAGGCTGTAAACTACTACCTTTTCTGAATATTGGTATTACATTGGCTTTTTTCCAATCCAGTGGCACATCCCCAGACCAAAGTGAATCTGAAAAGATGAGAACCAGTGGTGTTTGAACTAAGCTCTTTTAAAATCCGGTGATGCAATCCATCTGGTCCTGGGGCTTTACTGATATTTACTTTGTTCAATTGTTATGTACCATATCCTCCATCAGCCAATGTGAATACTATTCATTTCTCCCCTGCATATTATTACAATCCCAGCTGTAAGGACTAGGATTCTCTATAGTGAAAACCAATGTAAAAAAATGGTTTAGCCTTTTTGGCATCCTCTACAACCATCTCACCCCATTGTTTAATGGTCCTACATTCTCAGTCCTCATCTTTTACCATTATATACTTAAAAATTTTGGATTTGCTTTGTTCAGCAATCCTTTTTCTTTTTTTCCATTTCGCTTTTTCCTGAGCATTAAGCCATGCAGGAGTGGACCAAATTTTTTCACTTGTTCCCTAAAGGTACAAATTTAGAAATGTAATAGTTTATATCCCTTTAAAAGTGGTCCACATCTGCTAAGTATCTTTACCTAGAAACATTTCCCCCAGTCTATGAGCAGAAGTGATTCCTTTAACGCATAAAATAACTTTGCTAAAGTTAAGTTTTTGTTAACCCAGTGCACTTTAGTTTGACACTATATCATGATCACTATTCCCTAAGCTTCCGTTACCTTCATATGCTCATATAGGAAATTTAAAACTTTATACCTTTTGAGGTGCTGCAGTTCCCCTACTCTATGTCTATGTCAGGGTAGTTAAAATCCCCCAACCAAAACATGCCCATACCAGCAGTCTTTATCAACTGCATATGGAGATTCATTTCCACCTCCTCCCTGGCATTTGGCAGCTTATAACATACTCCAACAATTAATTTACCCACCTTCTTGCTTTCTGAACACAGCTCTACCCATATTGTTTCTGCCATATCGTTATACCCCCATCTTCCATCTTTAGATTTGGCATCAATTCCTGTTTAACATACATTCATATTTCCCCCTTTCTTATTAACTCTGTCATGTTTAAATAAGGAGTATCCTTCAATATTTACTGTCCAGTCGTGCGAATCATTTCTGCTATACCGATCACATCATACACATCATCTTTCCTTTAAAGCAATTAGTTCTAGTTCCCCAAGTCTTATTACTGTAGCAATAACTTTATTTATTGGAACCAGGCTGAAGATGAAGTTATTTCTGATGAGAAAACAACAGAACCAAATTAGAACAATAGCTGTGGCATTACACTCCAAATCACAGACAGGCAAATTGTAATTCACTTTATAGTCTCTGATCCCTTACTAATACTTGTAGATCATGCAGTTCTTCTCCTTTAATATAAGTTCTACTCAGCAGCAAGGCCTTTGCAGCTCCAGAAGTCTTCCAGCTACTCCCTGCACTTTGCAACACCCCTTCCTCTTCTTCCCCTAAAACTGTTCCCCTACAAACTGTTCCCCTAAACTGTTCTCCACAATTTGTTCCTATTAAGCTTGAGCGACATTAAGAATATTGCCACCTAGTGGCCAGACAGAAAACATAGTAAAATACAAACAAAAGAAACATTTTTTAACAGAGATGATACCTCAACAAGAGATGGGGATTAGAATCACGGTGCAGAAAATGTAGTGAAGTCAGCTTAATAGAACAAGCAAAAACTAAACTGAGCTCATAGAGGAAAAGGAATGGCATCTGAGTGGAGTCTTTTCCATTCTGAGAATGTTGCTGAGGCAAGCATTCTTTTTTTGGGGGGTTTCATTCTTCTTTAAAGGGACCCCCACCTTTACTACAAAATAGCTTAATTCTTGCTGACTTGTCAGACACAAATGTCTAAACATCTTGGAGAGCTAACCACAGATCTATGAATGTAGGATGTTGAAACAATACCATCAAAATAGTTCTTAATAACTGTATGTTTAGGGTCGTAGTCCTGCTGCAGAATTAATTGTTTACAATCAAATGTCTCATGGATAGTATAGCATTATGATGTGTGTCTGCTTGTATCTCATAGCATGGAGACACCGTTAATCCTGACCAAATGTTAAACTCCATTTGGGGAAATGTAGAGAACGCAACAATGCTTCACTATGCCTGCAGATAGACACTCATTACTGAACCACTCACAGCCCTCTGCTACAGCCAGAAATTAAAAAATCTTGACCTTCAACATTGGCCATTTCTTTGTATTTCTTAAAGAGATTGAACAGCAGTCTGTTTTTGCCTGGAAGAGCTTGCTGACGTAGTATAACTACCTTATGTTTTATTGCTGTGCTCAGTCTTGTCATGTGATGACCTGTAGGATGAAACACCACAACCTCTCTGGAAGCAGACTTACGCTGTCCTTAGCCAGTAGAAAACCTTCTGCATCTGTCTGGTCAGATACTTCCTGTTTTTCCAGCATTAAGTCGTAAGTGAGCATGCTTCTCCCCTGGGGCAGTGGGGAGAAGCAGAAGGTCAGATGAAGTTACTCAACCTGCTGGAAGTAGGAAGTTTGAACATTCACCACTATATCATTTTTTACAGGCTCCAGCCAAAGATGTGATGTAGGGCTTTAAAGGAATCACTGCAGGCTTTTATTTAACCCTTATTTTTTCTGGAGACCACAGTTTCCCTTTAATGACCACCTACATTTGAAATCATCATTAGAACCTGTATAATTTGAAAACACCTGACTATAATTCTACAAAATCCCTAACTTTGTGCAAGTGTTACATTTAAAGGGTAGTTTGAAGGGTAGTCACACCAAAAATGTATTAGATTTGTATTTGTCACTATATTCAGTGTGGCATAGTAGTGTAGGTAGAAGAAAGGCAACCACCCATGGTGCACAGCCCTATCCCATTCCCCATAGTCCCTATGCATCGCTTTCAGTGTGGCATAGTAGTGTAGGCAGGATAATGACAGCCATCCATGATGCACAGCTCTATCCCATTCCCCATAGTGCCACAGTTGCACCTCACTGATGGTGGTGCAGCTGTTTTAGGGGAGAAGATGGCTAGAGGGTTGGAGGAGATTTTAAACTAGGTTTGGGGGGGGAGGGTATTAGCAGTCTCACTGGAATAGATTGTCCAGGAGGAAAGCAGGGTGTAGATAGGCCAGTGGTGGGTGGGAAGGGGGGTGGGGCTAGCATAGGGGATAGGGAGGAATGTGTATCAAACCTCTCGCCTTAAACCTTTCTCTCTTGTGGCTCCCATCCTCTGGAATCCTATTACCCTCTCTCTACATCAAGAAACCTCAATAAAGAAGTTTAAATCTAACCTCTTATCCTATCTCTCTGTGCACAGCACAGCATAGGACTGTTGACTTTAGCACTTCCACCCTTTCTATGTATCTGTATGTTACCCACCTAATTAGATTGTAAGCTCTACAGGGCAGGGACTTCTTTCCTCATGTTTCAAGCACTTGTATATTTCATGATGCTCTTACTTATTTATGTATTTATTTACCCCTTGGACAACTTTTTGTATTCTATATTGTACAGCGCTGCATCCCCTAGTGGCGCTATATAAATAAACATATACATACATACATACAACTGTAATCTCGTTCAATCCACTGCTCCTGTGAGACTTGCTGGAGGTAAATCCCATTCGATCAGGTAGTCTGGACTGCCCTGCTAGCTGTATATTACACTTAATAATGCAATGCTGTTTAACACTGTACACTAACACTGTAGCAAATGAATATTGATGGCATTGAGCAGCAGTCATCTATCAATGTGTGACTATAGATGTGGTTAATCTTTTGAAATGTTCATGTGAACATCTTTCACACTTCAAATAAAGATTTTTCTTTTCCATGTGTCTTTTTTATTTTTTTTGCAAGAATAAATTTTATGTGAGTGTGGCATCTAAATTATGTTTTCTGGGGGACATTGTGTGTCAATAATCCATTGCATTGCCACATTTTGGGGCAAATTATGTTTGGGTGTTTACCCTAATCAAAAAAAATAAATGTGAGAAGTTGTTGGACCCCATAAAGGGAAAGTTGATATGATATACTTTAAAGTTAAAGGGGAAGTTTATATAATATGCTATAACGTTAAATCCTCAATAATAAGAATTTAAATACTGGTATATTAATGAAATAAATATATATACAATTACATTGTGTGAACATGAGTGGTATGCTACGATCTTTTTAAAGCCACAATTGTAAAGGCTTTAAGTTTCGGGTAAAAACAAGTGGACCGGATGGAATACACCCTCGGATTTTAAAAGAGCTTAGTTCTGTGATGCCCCGGAATCCCCAAGTATCCCTTCAGCACAGATACCCCAATCTAACCCCACTTGCTTCACCAATAGCCAAGCCCCCGTTTGCCAGGAGGCTAGTAGCGCCTCACCGGACACGGTTGCCCCCTGGACTTAAAGTGCAAAATATCTGTGCTGAGGCCAGGGATACTGAAGGAAACCAGGAGCGCAACTAACAACAGGGCACAACTAGCTCAGAGCTAGGAAGCGTGGAACAAAATCGGAACCCAAAAGCAGAAAGAGGGACGGAGACAGAAGTCGATACACAGGAGACAGACAACCAGTCGGAGTACAAGGGATAAGGCAAAAGAGTAGTCAAGGCAAGCAGTAGTCAGGGCAGGCAGCAGCGGATCAGGAACGAGAACAGGCAAAGATCAGGAAACGAGAAAACCAGACAATAATATCACACCACTAGTAAGGGAAACCACAAACTATATCGGCAATGAGGCAGGCAAGGACAGGAAGCTAAATAGGAGACAAGAGCAAATGAAATGACAAAAAAGAACTATGCAAAATAGCATAGGATAATTGAAATTTGAATTTGCCGCTCAAACGGTCCTAGACAAATCAAAAGCAGTGAGGTGTTGGCCAATACCGCCTCTGCCCCTCAACTGCTAGACAGCAAGCTAAGGGACAAAAAAGCAACCCACCGGTTTGTGCGCGAAAGGCGAAAACACTAGCGAAAGCGTGTACATTGCGAACGTGTGCCCAGAAGCGAAACACCCGAGCGAGGAGGAGGATCGCCGCCGGAACGGGTGTCAGGTAAGTGAACACTGACAAGTTCAGTTCTATCTAGACCACTGTATCTTATCTTTTCAGATTCACTTTGGTCTGAGGATGTGCCGCTGTATTGGAAAATAGCCAATGTAATACCAATATTCAAAAAAGGTAGTCGTTCACAGCCTGGTAACTATAGACCTGTAAGCCTAACATCAGTGGTAGGGAAGGTGATGGAAACTTTGTTACGGGATCATATCCTTGACTTTGTTTCCAGAACTAATCTTATTAGTAGTCAGCATGGATTTATGAGAAATAGATCATGCCAGACAAATTTAATTGTTTTTTATGAAGAAGCGAGTAAGAAGTTAGATTCAGGCACAGCAGTGGATGGGGTATACTTGGATTTTGCGAAAGCTTGATACTGTGCCACATAGGCGACTAATGTATAAACTGAGGACTGTTGGCCTTGAAGAAAACATTTGTGCATGGATAGAGAATTGGTTATTGGATCGCAAGCAGAGAGTGGTGGTAAATGGAGCCACATCTATGTGGGCGGAATGCCTCAGGGTTCTGTACTGGGGCTGCTTCTGTTTAGAGCAAGGTCTCTGTGTTTGCTGATGACACTTAACTATGCAGAACTTTGGAAACTTCAAATGATGTGCAAGTGTTGCAAGCAGACCTTGACTGTGGACTGTGTTCAAGGGGATTTTAAGCCAGTTCACATCTAAATTTATACCCTTGGGAAATATATGTAAAAAAAATAAATCCGCGCCCATGTGGCTGAATTCTGATGTAAAGAGGCAAATGGAAAGGAAGAAAAGGGCATTTAGAACCTTTAAGGTAGAGGGAATGGAAAGGGCTTTTAGAGATTATAAAAACTGTAACAATGAGTGTAAGAAAGCAATCAAACTAACTAAAGTTAATAATAAAGTTAGGATAGCTGAACAAAGCATCACTAAGCCTAAATTTTTTAAAAGTATATTAATAGTAAGAAGATGAGGACTGAGAATGTGGCACCATAAATTAATGAGAATAAGTTAGTTATGGAGGATGTCGATAAAGCAAATGTCTTGAATAATTTTTTTCCTCTGTATACACTATAGAAGATCCAAGTACAGATATTATAGAGTATAGTAGCAATAATGGTATAAAAGATTTAAGTGCACTTTGGTTAACTGAGAATATGGTACAGAAAGAACTAAATAAGGTCAATATGAATAAATCTCCTGGACCGGATACAATATATCCTCGAGTACTTATGGAGCTAAGTTCAGTTTTATCTAGGCCATTGTTTCTTAGTTTTGCAGATTCCCTTATGTCTGGTGGTGTGCCTCTGGAATGGAAAAAGGCTGATGTTTTTTGATGCATTTGGGTCCCTGTGCCACCTACACCATAAATAACTCTGTGTTAAGTGCATCTGTAATGGAAAAAGATTTGGGGGTTCTGGTAGATAACAGACTTAGCTGTAGCAAACAATGCCAGATAGCAACGGCTAGAGCTAGCAAGATATTGTCTTGTATAAAGAGGGGAATGGATTCAAGAGAGAAAGATATTATTCTCCCTCTTTACAAGGCACTGGTAAGGCCTCATTTGGAATATGCAGTGCAGTTTTGGAATCCCATATACACAAGGGACATCTTGGAAATGGAAGCAGTTCAGAGAAGGGCAACTAAATTAATAAGGGGAATGGAGGGGCTTGAATATGCAGGCATATAAGACAAGTTAGGGCTGTTTACATTGGAGAAGCGACGTTTGCGTGGGGATATGATAACCTTATGCAAATATATTTTTATACAATGAACTCTCTGGTGCATTGTTCACTAATAGGTCATATCAGAGGACACGTGGACATCCTTCAAGGTTGGAAGAAAAGAAGTTTCATCTTTAGGTTAGGAAAGGTTTCTTTACAGTGAGATCGGTGAAACTGTGGAACTGTCTTCCAGCAGATGTAGTAATGGCAAGTTCATTAAATAGCTTTAAAAAGGCCTGGATAAGTTTCTAAAACTTAAAAATATTGAGAATTACTGGTATTAATACATATACTGCAGTTCTAGTTGGTACAGGGATACTATATAATATTGAGAATTACTGGTATTAATACAAATACTGTAGTTCTGGTTGGTACGGGGATACTATATAATATTAAGAATTACTGGTATTAATACATATACTGTAGTTCTGGTTGGTACGGGTATACTATATAATATTGAGAATTACTGGTATTAATATATATACTGTAGTTCTGGTTGGTACAGGGATACTATATAATATTGAGAATTACTGGTATTAATACATATACTGTAGTTCTGGTTGGTACAGGGATACTATATAATATTGAGAATTACTGGTATTAATACATATACTGTAGTTCTGGTTGGTACTTTCATCTGCCACTTAGCAGCCCAATGTGATAATCTATCTAGATCCCCTTGCAACGATTGCACATCCTCTGAAGTTTTTAATGGTCGACAAAGTTTTGTGTCGTCAGCAAACACAGAAACCTTGCTGACAATACCCACTTCCAAATCATTAATAAATAGATTAAATAGAAGCGGCCCCAACACAGAACCCTGTGGCACCCCACTTAGCACTTTAGTCCATAATGATGAAGCCCCATTAACAACTACTCTCTGCATCCTATTCATTAACCAATTTTCTATCCATGTACAAATGTGACTCCCCAGACCAACAGACCTTAGCTTATTCATTAGTCGCCTATGGGGGACTGTATCAAAAGCCTTTGCAAAATCCAAGTAAACTACATCTACTGCTATACCAGAGTCTAAATTTCTACTTACTTCCTCATAAAAGCCAAGCAAGTTAGTTTGACAAGATCTATTCCTCCTAAATCCATGCTGGTTACTACTTATAATGTCAGTCCTTGAAACATACTCTAGAACATGTTCCCTTATTAAACTTTCCAGGATCTTCCCCACCACTGAAGTTAAACTTACAGGCCTGTAATTACCCGGCTGTGAACGACTACCCTTTTTGAATATTGGAATAACATCAGCCTTTTTCCAATCCAGAGGCACACCACCGGACATGAGGGAATCAGCAAAAATAAGAAACAATGGCCTAGATAAAACTGAACATAGCTCCTTAAGTACCCGAGGATGTATTTTATCCGGTCCAGGAGATTTATTAATATTAACCTTATTTAGTTCTTTCTGTACCATATCCTCGGTTAACCAAAGTGAACTTGAATCTTGTATACCTTTATTGCTACTATACTCTATGATATCTGTACTTGGATCTTCTATAGTGTATACAGAGGGAAAAAAATTATTCAAGACATTTGCTTTATCGCCATCCTCCGTAACTAACTTATCCCCATTAATTAATGGTGCCACATTCTCAGTCCTCATCTTCTTACTATTAATATACTTAAAAAAATGTTTAGGCTTAGTGATGCTTTCTTCAGCTATCCTAACTTCATTATTAATTTTAGCTAGTTTGATTGCTTTCTTAAATGCCTTTTTCTTCCTTACCATTTGCCTCTTTACATCAGAATTCAGCCACATGGGCGCGGATTTATTTTTTTTACATTTATTTCCCAAGGGTATAAATTTAGATGTGAACTGGCTTAAAATCCCCTTGAACACAGTCCACTTCTGTTCAGTACCTTTACCTGATAATACATTATCCCAGTTGACATTCTGAAGAGCTGCTTTTAACCTGGGAAAATTTGCTTTCCTGAAATTAAATGTCTTTGTTAACCCAGCGCACTTTCCTTTCGATAACAAAGTCAAATGCACTATTCATGGTCACTATTCCCTAAGCCTAATTACTTTATATCTATAATGCGCTCCACAATGTTAGATATTACCAGATCCAACAGAGCTCCTTTTAGTAGGTACCTAACCACCTGTGAGAGAAAATCTGCAGCAAATTCAGGAACTCATCGCCTTTTTCTGTGATGGCAGTTCCACACACCAATCAATGTCAGGGTAATTGAAGTCCCCCATAATGAGCACACTCCCCAAACTTGCGCCCTTGCCAACTGCATATGAAGTTGACTCACCTCCTCTCTGCTAGCATTTGGCGGCTTATAGCAGACACCAACAATGACATTACCCCCTTTCCTGTTGCCTAATTCCACCCATATTGCCTCCACTTTATCATCCATATCACCAGTTATCTCTTCTTTTAAATTTGGCTTCAATTGTTTTTTAACATAAACACATACTCCTCCCCCTTTCCTTTTTTTTCTGTCCTGCCTAAACAAGGCATATCCTTCTATATTTACAGCCCAGTCGTGAGAACTGTTCAACCACGTTTCTGCTATACCTATTACATCATACTTTTCATTCAATGCCATCATTTCCAATTCACCCATTTTGTCAGCCAGGCTTCTCGCATTTGCAAACATACATTTTAGATTATGATCCTGTAATTTATTCGTACACTTTGATACACATTCCTCCCTATCCCCTATGCTAGCCGCACCCCCCTTTCCACCCACCACTGGCCTATCTACACCCTGCTTTCCTCCTGGACAATCTATCACAGTGAGACTGCTAATACCCTCCCCCCCCAAACCTAGTTTAAAATCTCCTCCAACCCTCTAGCCATCTTCTCCCCTAAAACAGCTGCACCACCATCAGTGAGGTGCAACCCATCCCTACTAAAGAGCCTGTAGCCGACAGCAAAGTCTGCCCAGTTCTCAATAAACCCAAACCCTTCTTCCTTACACCACTCTCTTAGCCATGCATTAATGCTCCTAAGCTCCCGCTGTCTCCCTGGCTTAGCACGTGGCTGCGGTAGTATTTCTGAAAACACTACCCTGGAGGTCCTTGCTTTTATCTTGGCCCCTAGTTCTCGGAAATCATGTTTAAGGACCTCACCTCCACCTCTAACTTTGTCATTGGCACCAATGTGAACCAAGACCGCCGGGTCACACCCGGCCCCACCCAATAATCTGTCTACACGATCCACCACATGCCGAACCCTAGCACCAGGCAGGCAACACACAGTTCGGCATGTAGGGTCTTGGCGGCAGATTACCCTATCTACCTTCCTTATAATGGAGTCCCCTACCACTACCACCTGCCTTGCATTCCTGACCCTTCGTTCCTCCTCCCTTGTATCAGAGATGTTAGTCCCCTGGGTGCTCAAGGGACTAGCCCCCTCCATACACGCTAATTCCGAGGTGTCCTCCTCCACTTCATTACCTAAGGCGGCAAATCTGTTGGGATGGACAATCTGGGAAGAAGCCCCCCTACTCTTCCGTCCCCCACTTCCCCTAGTAACCCTAACAAAACTACCTCCTTCCTCATCCTTTCTTGTCCCTCTTCCACCCACCTCTATACTGGCCCCAGCCAGTGCCTGCTGACCCCCCAGTTCTGCCAATCCCCGCAATGCTGCAAGCTGCCCCCTTAGACTCTCCACCTCAGCTTCCAAACGGGCAACCCACTCACACCTGACACAGACATAGGTTCCCCGGAACGTCTGCTCCAGGTTCCTATACATGTGGCACGATGCACACTGCATGGTACTGACAAAACTGTCCCTTCTAATAATAAGATCAGTTCTGAAGACAAAGTCAAGGATAAACAAAGTTTCCAGCACCTTCCCTACCACTGATGTTAGGCTTACAGGTATATAGTTACTAGGCTGTAAACTACTACCTTTTCTGAATATTGGTATTACATTGGCTTTTTTCCAATCCAGTGGCACATCCCCAGACCAAAGTGAATCTGAAAAGATGAGAACCAGTGGTGTTTGAACTAAGCTCTTTTAAAATCCGGTGATGCAATCCATCTGGTCCTGGGGCTTTACTGATATTTACTTTGTCTAATTGTTTATGTACCATATCCTCCATCAGCCAATGTGAATACTATTCATTTCTCCCCTGCATATTATTACAATCCCAGCTGTAAGGACTAGGATTCTCTATAGTGAAAACCAATGTAAAAAAATGGTTTAGCCTTTTTGGCATCCTCTACAACCATCTCAGCCCCATTGTTTAATGGTCCTACATTCTCAGTCCTCATCTTTTCACCATTTATATACTTAAAAATTTTGGATTTGCTTTGTTCAGCAATCCTTTTTCTTTTTTTCCATTTCGCTTTTTACCTGAGCATTAAGCCATGCAGGAGTGGACCAAATTTTTTTACACTTGTTCCCTAAAGGTACAAATTTAGAAATGTAATAGTTTAATATCCCTTTAAAAGTGGTCCACATCTGCTAAGTATCTTTACCTAGAAACAATTTCCCCCAGTCTATGAGCAGAAGTGATTCCTTTAACAGCATAAAAATAACTTTGCTAAAGTTAAATGTTTTTGTTAACCCAGTGCACTTTAGTTTGACACTATATCATGATCACTATTCCCTAAGCTTCCTGTTACCTTCATAATGCTCATATAGGAAATTTAAAAACTTTATACCTTTTGAGGTGCTGGCAGTTCCCCTACTCTATGTCTATGTCAGGGTAGTTAAAATCCCCCATAACCAAAACATGCCCATACCAGCAGTCTTTATCAACTGCATATGGAGATTCATTTCCACCTCCTCCCTGGCATTTGGCAGCTTATAACATACTCCAACAATTAATTTACCCACCTTCTTGCTTTCTGAACACAGCTCTACCCATATTGTTTCTGCCATATCGTTTATACCCCCATCTATTCCATCTTTTAGATTTGGCATCAATTCCTGTTTAACATACATTCATATTTCCCCCTTTCTTATTAACTCTGTCATGTTTAAATAAGGAGTATCCTTCAATATTTACTGTCCAGTCGTGCGAATCATTTCTGCTATACCGATCACATCATACACATCATCTTTCCTTTAAAGCAATTAGTTCTAGTTCCCCAAGTCTTATTACTGTAGCAATAACTTTATTTTATTGGAACCAGGCTGAAGATGAAGTTATTTCTGATGAGAAAACAACAGAACCAAATTAGAACAATTAGCTGTGGCATTACACTCCAAATCACAGACAGGCAAATTGTAATTCACTTTATAGTCTCTGATCCCTTACTAATACTTGTAGATCATGCAGTTCTTCTCCTTTAATATAAGTTCTACTCAGCAGCAAGGCCTTTGCAGCTCCAGAAGTCTTCCAGCTACTCCCATGCACTTTGCACCACCCCTTCCTCTTCTTCCCCTAAAACTGTTCCCCTACAAACTGTTCCCCTAAACTGTTCTCCACAATTTTAGTTCCTATTAAGCTTGAGCGACATTAAGAATATTGCCACCTAGTGGCCAGACAGAAAACATAGTAAAATACAAACAAAAGAAACATTTTTTAACAGAGATGATACCTCAACAAAGAGATGGGGATTAGAATCACGTGTGCAGAAAATGTAGTGAAGTCAGCTTAATAGAACAAGCAAAAACTAAACTGAGCTCATAGAGGAAAAGGAATGGCATCTGAGTGGAGTCTTTTCCATTCTGAGAATGTTGCTGAGGCAAGCATTTCTTTTTTTGGGGGGTTTCATTCTTCTTTAAAGGGACCCCCACCTTTACTACAAAATAGCATTAATTCTTGCTGACTTGTCAGACACAAATGTCCTAAACATCTTGGAGAGCTAACCACAGATCTATGAATGTAGGATGTTGAAATCAAATACCATCAAAATAGTTCTTAATAACTGTATGTTTAGGGTCGTAGTCCTGCTGCAGAATTAATTTGTTTACAATCAAATGTCTCATGGATAGTATAGCATTATGGATGTGTGTCTGCTTGTATCTCATAGCATGGAGAACACCGTTAATCCTGACCAAATGTTAAACTCCATTTGGGGAAATGTAGAGAACCGCAACAATGCTTCACTATTGCCTGCAGATAGACACTCATTACTGAACCACTCACAGCCCTCTGCTACAGCCAGAAATTAAAAAATCTTGACCTTCAACATTGGCCATTTCTTTGTATTTCATTAAAAGAGATTGAACAGCAGTCTGTTTTTGCCTGGAAGAGACATTGCTGACGTAGTATAACTACCTTATGTTTTATTGCTGTGCTCAGTCTTGTCATGTGTATGACCTGTAGGATGAAACACCACAACCTCATCTTGGAAGCAGACTTACGCTGTCCTTAGCCAGTAGAAAACCTTCTGCATCTGTCTGGTCAGATACTTCCTGTTTTTCCCAGCATTAAGTCGTAAGTGAGCATGCTTCTCCCCTGGGGCAGTGGGGAGAAGCAGAAGGTCAGATGAAGTTACTCAACCTGCTGGAAGTAGGAAGTTTGAACATTCACCACTATATCATTTTTTACAGGCTCCAGCCAAAGATGTGATGTAGGGCTTTAAAGGAATCACTGCAGGCTTTTATTTAACCCTTATTTTTTCTGGAGACCACAGTTTCCCTTTAATGACCACCTACATTTGAAATCATCATTAGAACCTGTATAATTTGTAAAACACCTGACTATAATTCTACAAAATCCCTAACTTTGTGCAAGTGTACATTTAAAGGGTAGTTTGAAGGGTAGTCACACCAAAAATGTATTAGATTTTGTATTTGTCAATTGATAAGATGAACAACTAAAATGAATTTGGCTTGAGAAAGCCAAATTACTGTTCTTTCTATTTCTTCTTCTTCTTCTTCTTTTTCTTCTTCCGTTTTATTCTTCCGCTTTTTTGGACCGTATCTCCTCCCTTAGTTTTTGAGCTAGAGACATGAAATTCGGTACAGACGTGCAGAGCATATAGAAGTGTGCTATCTTCTAGCTAAGGAATCCGCGTAAGCGTTACGGCATTATCGGCGAATTTCCGGACATTTTTTCCCATAGACTATAATGGTAACAATCCTCAAATGTGGATATTTCAAAACAGTTTTTTTCATGGTCATAAATACAAATGGTGATATCCCCAACCCCCCCACACAGACCCAGGTACACCCACCTACTGACCTACCTTTCCATTCACATGGAAGCCATACTTAAAAGGTAACTAAAGTAAAAATAACTAATTTAGATTTATCCTCAATAAAAGATAGTTTTATGGTTATAAACACAAAAAAGACATACCCCCTCAACCAGACCTAGGTACACACACCTACTGATCTACTTATCCATTACTGTGGCAGCCATACTTAAAGGGTAACTAAAGTAAAAAAAACTAATTTAGATTTATCCTCAATAAAAGATAGTTTTTTTATGGTTATAAACACAAAAAAGACATACCCCCTCAACCAGACCTAGGTACACACACCTACTGATCTACTTATCCATTACTGTGGCAGCCATACTTAAAGGGTAACTAAAGTAAAAAAAACTAATTTAGATTTATCCTCAATAAAAGATAGTTTTATCGTTATAAACACAAAAAAGACATACCCCCTCAACCAGACCCAGGTACACACACCTACTAATCTACTAATTCATTATGGTGGTAGCCATACTTAAAGGGTAACTAAAGTCAAAAAAACTAATTTAGATTTATCCTCAATAAAATATAGTTTTATGGTTGTAAACACAAAAAAGACATTTTGACCAATCATCAAAAAAGTTAGTATTTTATCCCCCAACCTGATATGAATACACACACACCAACTGACCTACCTTTAATGCATGTGACATATTTAAAGGGTAAGTAAAAAACAACAATGTCCTCTTCATTGACATTATTGAGTTTTAAAATCTGCAGCACAAACACACAAATTCCCTTCCAAAATGCAGTGTTTCAAGCCAAATTCAAAGTTTATACTTAAACTTTCCCTTTCAAGTTATTGTTGCTGTAGTATGCATTCCACAAATAACCATTTACTTGTTTATTTTGGTTTAGAGAAAATACCTTCTGCATATCACTCAGTCATTTTTATGGGGTATTTAACCCATGCTTACTAAAAGGATAGTTTCACTCAAAAAGTGTAACTATCCTATTTTGCAATACCGGTACCTATAGATTATGAAAGAGATTGGAAACAATCAGATTTGGCGTACAGTCATCCTCTAGATTAACTTACATTGTTTATAATCCCTCTTTTCCCCAGCTTTCTATGGTGGTTTTAAAAGGGGGTATTTAGATGCTTACATCAAAGGTACTCACTTGTGTGGATAAGATCATCCATATGTCAATAACACATTAGTAACATAAATAACACAGCAATTGGGGTACCTTTTTTTTTAGCACAGGCATAAAAATGTAGAACATCAATAGGGGCCACCCACCTGATGCGTTTTGTGGCTCACCATTTCTTCAGAGGCTTGGTGGTTTCCCCCCCTGGGATCCTTAAATAGGGAAAGTTAATACATCAATTTTAAAAAGATTTACAAAAAACAATCTAAATACATAATAATAATATGTGGCTTAAGTAATGCACCCATACAGTCTAAAAAACATGTAATAGGTCCTCAAGAAAAACTCCCAACATGAAGGGAGGAGGAAGATATGACTTACTGTATAGATCAAAGAAACAAGGTTTCCTACATACAGTATACTGGCAAACAGATTTTTTGCATGTAACCTTAAGGACTAGGCCACTCTGGCAGGTTTAAACAAGCGATCCAATCACGATTGCAATCAAATTGCGTGTTCAAAAGCGCACAACAGTGTTGCCCAATTGGTGTGGCCGCACTAGGTGTGCTACCCTGCGTTGCGATACGCTAATTGGAGTGCATACGATATGCATTTTCTGTGCAATTGCATGCGCTCTGATTGCGCAGCATTGCACAATCGCATCACACGGAATTGCACACGCATGCAATCACCTTACTGCAGAAGGTAGAGTTGTTCAAACCAATTTATATCGTAAACTGATCACTAGAAACACCCTCTTAAGGGATGATTCTAACCACCATCCACAGTGTTCCATATAGACCATTTATACATTTATGAAGCATTTGTTTCTCATGGCAGAGATGGGATAGATGTGGGATAGACTATCAGAAAGGGGTTATAATATGACACTAATCAAAGAAGCCTTTTAAAGGGCTGTACAATAGAGCACGGCTGAACTGTTGTTACCTAAGAGAAATATATCTTGCAACAGTGTATTCCAGTCAAAATCTACACACAGTAGCATTAAATCTCCCTTCATAACCTTAATATATATGAAAGGGATTAAAGATGTATGTCAAAGTGTGAAAAGGTATTAGCACCTTCTTAAACAGGACCAAGTTTTGGAAAAGGTTTTGCATGATAAACCCAATTTTTTTTAAATTCAGGATAGAAACATAGCCCCTTATATCTCCCAGGTTTTTTTGGGTTTTTTTTTTTAAAGCACTCTAAACAAACAAAACCAATATGGCTTAGAAGTAAAGGAAGCTAACCATGTGGACACAAAAGGTGTGTCACCTGTAAATACATAAAGTCAACAAAATCATTTACCAGTTCATCAGGGGGACACTTACAATATCAAATCATACCCAAAATATAATATATTTGGCCACATGTGAATTAAAACTAGGGTGGAGACAAGAGGAAGGTACCCTATACCACATAATGTGGATATGTCCAGTAATCAAGCCATACTGGAACATAGTCCACCAATTGCTACAAAGAACGCTACCGAAAGACCCATTATATTTTCTACTGGGCACCCCACTCCCAGAAACACCAGCTATATCTCAGAAACTGGCATCCCACATCTTAACAGCAGCAAGATGTGAAATCCCAAAATCCTGGAAATTAAGCACCCCTCCAACAGAAAACGCACTAACCAACAGACTACTGGATATAGGCAGAATGGAATACCTTACCGCACTAATGAACAATAAAATCTCTCGCTTTGACAAGATATGGGCACCACTGAACAATATACTCTCGCCCTACAAAAACACCTCACCATAGGGCAACGCTCTGGCATCCCTCTATTTCTCTGCACACACTACACGCATCTAGAATAGCAGAACAGCTCTCCCTACCCAACATCTTCCACTCCTCCCCCATATAACTGAGGGGTCGGGGGGCCACCTGGACCAACAATAATCTATACAATGTCAAAAATACCATGAATCGTAACTGTAATGAATGGCTCAATACCAATTTGAAGCAAAAGTGTTTATGTGAATGTAACGTCAAATGCAGTAATAAATATAAGATTCAAATGATGTATAATTTTGATGGAAATTAAGACTGCTGGGCCAGAACTGAATCGATCTATATTGTTATATATGTGTGCTGAGAGGAGGGGGATATCTGAGGGGGTAGCGGGAAGCAGTGCGCAGGGGCCACACATACAAACAAGAACAACCCAATATTAAAAAATGATATGTTCCACCAACACAGACGGACAAAAGAGACGAGGGGATCGGCGGTGCCGGGGCTATGGAGTGGAGCTAAAGCCAAACTGATGGGGCGGAGGGCGGGCGGACAGGCGAGCACCCCCATATCTAAAAACAAACCATAATACCAAAGCTCGCTGGGGGGCTTGCGCACGTCCCGCACGCCGCTCCTACCCCCACACAGAAAAGTTACACCGAGGGGTGACTGGGAGCAACTCTCCAATAAGTTGAATAAAGTTGAATACATTTTAAAATTGTTTATAAATAATTACCCAAATGGTTCTACACCCCCAGGCAGATACTTTCAGTATTTACAAATTAAAAATGTCTTATCTACAATCCTAACAATATGGAAAACTGAAACACAATCAAAATTTTAGACCATAAGTGTCCTTTCAAGGCCAGTTAAAGGTAATTTATCTTATATTTACAAACTTTTAATGACAGATGACAATATTGAGAAACTTAAATTTATGTTACAATGGAAGGCAGACACTGGAGTGGGAATTGTTTGAATCTATTAAAAGCGGAAGTATCAATGTGAGTCTAAGGGAGACTGCTTTCAACATATTTTACAGGGCCCCAGAAATAAAAGAGATAATTGTTTCAAATGTTGTGATCATAGGGACACTTTCTACCATGTGTGGTGGGAATGCATTGCTCAGTAGCCAGGCACTTCTGGGCATAGGCGGATTTTCCATAAGGCTTGGGAAGGCTAAGCCTTCCCAAGTGAATCCAAGGAAAAGCTGCTGGAGTTTTAAAAAAAAAATGTACCTTTAATTTTCCGTTTGTTCAGGATGGGGGGGGGTTGATGGTGGTGTCAGTGCTATTTCCGGGTTTGTTGGAGGTGCAGTCTGCTGTTATGAACTGTTACGAGCGACACGCGGGCGTCACGCGTTACAAGCGCGACGCTTGGATGTCGCGTGTATATGCTGTCAGTCACTGACCACCTCGTGGGAAAAGACCGCGAAAAACTGCTCTTACGCTCTTGCGAATGCGCATGTGCCGGCGGGGACGTCAGACTGGACTATATAAAGCGGCCATTAATGCGCCATCTGTCTTTTGGAGGCCCACAGGGGAAGGATAATTAGCTGCCTGGCTGTGATCTGTCTCTGTCTCAAGGTACAACTCTGCTGCTGGCATAAATTGCCAATTTGGCATTACTAAAATGATTCATACAGCCTACAGAAGACATAAAAAATAAGCCTGGCTATGACTGAATATTTAATTTTTTTAGCTTTACAGATCCATCAATCTTGGCTGTCTGTCTGTGCCTGGCAATTTCAGCCTTCCTACAGATTCAATTATTTGTGATTGTTGTTATCATATGGTGATACTTTTGGTGAGTTGGATTTCTCCTACAATTTACTCTACCTAAAATGCTGTGTAAATGTTATTGTAACACACACAGCATTTTTAGGTAGAGCAAATAGGGAGGGGGAAATACTATATAAATTATAATTAATATAATTACACTAAGTGCAAGTGAGTCTATTATTTCAGGCTATGATGGCATGATGGTTTGCAGTTTTTTGCACATAGTCACTAGGTGTAATTATAACCTATAGATTTAACTGGTATAATTATATTTTACTATATGTAATTTATAGGATTTCCCTCTCCCTATTTGCTCTACCTAAAAATGCTGTTTTAGACTGAGAAGTGAGAATCTGTAATTTCTTAAAGGTAAAGTCCAATGATAAATAGTTATTTTTAAAAATCTTCTTAGTTTATATTATGCATTCCTAGTTATTCTACATATTCTCTTCCATTTCGAAAAATCTGTGTAATTTACACCCCTTCCTGCTTTTGACATTAGTGAGCTGCCATTTCAGGTTCTGCAATGGTCCTTCTTCTTCCCAGAATGCACCACATTATTTAAATGTTCCTAACAGTAATTTCTACTGATTGGCTGTTGGGTGGGTCAAACATGCTCAGATCTCTACTGAGCAAATGAATCAACCCAGGCGCTGGGTCAAGGGCAAAACCATAACGGTCTCTATTAGGGGTCCTGCAAACAGAAAGTCAGTATTTCAGTTGCATTTATTTATACACAGACACAATGCTGAATGGGCAGGTTAAGTGCATTAGGATGTAAAAATACTGCTCTTTTTTTCTTAAATGTATCTGAATTTGCACTGAACTTCCCCTTTAATATCTGTACCTGTTTCTACCTGATCCATTGCTTAGTTTTCTGCAAGGTCATTCCATTTCTGTATGCCCCAAATAAAATTGCCT
Organism: Hymenochirus boettgeri; assembly: GCA_019447015.1. NCBI lineage: Eukaryota > Metazoa > Chordata > Amphibia > Anura > Pipidae > Hymenochirus > Hymenochirus boettgeri. Next base: position 120,866,292 of record CM033475.1, on the reverse strand, counting down.
CTTTATTGTAAGATAAACATTTGTTTGTAGTCTGACTCTGACAGTGAATTAACACATTTGAAATTATTATCTTCGGGCAAAGCCAGGGTACGTTGTAAAAAGGTCATTGTGGTGCAGGTGACTTGAGCCTTGACTATATACAGTAAGTATACTATAATACAATTTATATTATTTTTTGTATTTCGGTTTATATTGTGTAATATAGAAATTATATGCAATTAAAGGCCATGTAAAGTGGTTAAAAAAACACTGTTGTTTCCTTTCAAATGTGGTTTTAACCACTTAAGTTACCCTTTAAAAAGAATAAAGGGTAACTGTGGTCCATAAATGAGTTTAGGTAATTTGACGGGTATTGATTTCCTGAATATTTTCGCAATATACTCTTATTTTATTTACATAGTTTTGAAGATGTTTTTGTGTTATGGAGGCAGCACCAACAGATCCTCTGCACTTCCTGCTCCATGTGACAGTAGGAGCAGGAGCAATTGGCACTGGATATCTTTGCCTTGTAGTTGTACTACTTTAGTATTCATTGCCCCCCTGCATGGACTCCCATCCTTGTTGGCTTTTTCCAGACCAACATCAGGCCCCCCTCAGGGCCCCACTATGTAAGCCAGGTTGGGTTGCAGAACATTCAACATATATAATAAATGTAATTAGAATTTCTGCACTGCTAGTAAAGTGATGGCAATTAGATATTAATGCTAACTCAGCCATGATATATGTTTGTGCAGACAGCAATCCCTCAGCAGGACAGCCAACTAACTCTAAGCTATCTATCTAGGATCACATGAGAGGAAAGTTCTGCTGTCAAAGCAAAAGCAACCTTCCAGCCTGCCTGGTCCTCTAACACAACCCTGCCCGGGCAGATTCCCAGGCCAGGCCTTCAAGTTATGCTCCTTTCTGCATAAGGAATCTACTTGCCTGACGTCAGACTAAAGCTTCCGAGCAACAGCTGTTCCTGGGACCCATATTTTCAGTCCATACAGTAAGCTAAAAATGTAAATTTTAAATATGTGTCAATGCGTCTTTTATTTCTCGGACACTCCATTATTAGCAATTTTCTTATACTTTTTTCTTCTGTAGGTCATTTCATAGAATGTGCCACTGTCCCTTAAACATTGTTACTGTCCCTCAATATGAATGCCAGGGATATGGATATAAGAAAATTTGTGAGTGCTAAAAGCAGCATGGCAAAACAATTGCAGAAATATAATGCACAGGAAAACTGTGAGAACCCAATATTGTGTGAAGAAATCCAAATGAAAGAAGTGGAGTTTTCAGGCCAAAAGCTAAGAAAGATCTCCTGTGAAGTAGATTGTGCTGTAGTTCCTGCAGAGACATGTCAGCCATATTGGATGTTGGTTCGTTGGTGACTGGACCTTCTCAGCCTGTTTTGCTGATCTATCCAAAAAGAGTGTTTGGCAAACAGAATAGAAGTTTTAGTCCTGACTATTTTAAACTTTTTCCATTTATAGAGTACAGTAAGGAAAAAGACTCTGTTTTCTGTTTTCCTTGTCGGCATTTTAAAGGACAACTAAAGCCACAGAACAACACTGAACCAGGGGGCAGAACACCTTGATATAAAGCCAGTAATCTGTGTCTTACCTCTCATTTTGATACGGGAGCTGGGAAATGTACCTTAATAACATATGGTTTGTGCTTAACTTCCCAGTATTCTAGTATCACACAGTTTGGTCAACGACCATTATGTTCTGCACATGCTCAGTCCTTAGCTATGGCAGAAATTGTAACAGTTGGTCACACCCATTAATAATCTCTAGCCAATCCTTTTACTGGACAGATGCAGCAAGGAAGCATGTGACTGAGGTCAGGAGGTGTGGTCTGACACTGCACATACACACAGATACTTCATCCAGTTCTTAACAGGCTTACATTTACTTTAATACAATTTACTGGAGTGGGATTTTATAGCTTATTGGTGTTTTTAGGGGGTTGTTTTCAGATTCTAGAGTATAAAAAATTGGGTTAACTTCTCCTTTAAAACGAATGATTCTGCATTCACAGCAAAAGGAGTTAGGGACTGGAAGAACCTAAAATTTAAGATACAGAAACACGTGGAGTCCGACACTCATAAGCAATGTGCTGAAAAGTGGAAACTTTATAAAAAATCCCAAAAAACTGGATCAATATTGTGTATGCTGTCAGAATCACATAATACAGCTGTACAGGAAAACAGAACATATGTTTCTAAAATAATTGACCTGCTGCTTTACCTAGCTAAGCAAGGAATTGCTTTGCATGGACACAATGAATGTGAACAGTCTACAAATAGAGGAAACTTTCTAGAGTTGTGTGCTATGTTCTCAAGATATGACAAACAGTTTGCAGTAAAACTAAATACTTCTTTCAACCTCACAAAATTGTAATGCTGAGGGGATTTATCAGGCCATTAAGGGATCGTGGTGGTGTAAGTTCTAATAATTCTGCATGGGAGAATCAGATCAAGGGAAAAATAAAACAAAAACTGGGTTTGGGGGATCTAAAGTTTTAAATATGAGGCTGGAGGTACCCTTCAAAGTTCAGCAGATAGTCTTTTTTGCAGAATTGTCATTCAGGTTCCTGTTTTTTTATATTTATAGATGCCTCAACTGTAAAAATCCATTTCCTACTTGTGTTGGCTGATTTTAATCTGCAGTTTTCAGATAATTCAACCATAAAACACATTTTCCTGTGTTATGTTGTACTTTTATTGCTGTTCTGTTTACTTTACATGCCTTTAGTAGAATTCAATGTGTGCCATAAATCAGGCCCCAAAACCACTATCAGACTATCCTGGCTGTGGATTATCATCATTACTGCCAGTAATAAGAAAAATTTGCTATAATAATAATGCCAAATAAAAATAGCTGAGGAAAGTAACTGTCTTCATGTTTTAGACATGCATGTTATAAATAGATATAAAAAAATGTATTCAATGGATGTATATAAAAAGCCTATAACAAGGAAGGTCACTGTATCCAATTCCACAGACTAAGAATGTAGGAGATATGCAACATGTATAAAAAAGGCAAAAATCTATGCAAGACTTGTATATTGTGATGCCTAAAAAGCACCTAGGAAAGAAAATGTATCTTCTAAGTGAGAGATCAAATAAATCTTTGTAGCAGAATAGTTTATAGGTAAGCCACAGTCATTGGTGTACATGTAGACTAGATAATAACTAATAGGTCCAGACGATATGCACTTAAAGGGCATGTCCACCCCCAAACTATAATACCCCCCAACTACTGGCCCCACCATGTAGTGTAGTTTAATCCTTACCTCACTCCCAGCTCCATAGGGTTCTCCTGTAGTCCCCCCCAAAGTCCCAAAAAATGACCACCAGGAGGCTAGCAGTCCATATAGGACACTGCCTGCTACCTGGCCTCCCGGAGATCATTGCCATGCGTACTGCACCCTTCCCCCCCTCCCTCCCCCTCCCTCTCCCTCCCTCTCCCTCCCGTTCTGCTATCCCTCCCCCTAGCATAAATCCCCTTCATGGCGCCTTCCCCCATGTCCCCACCCCAACCGCATGATTTTTATTTTTATAAAGCTCCCCAAACTTTAACTTACCTCTCTGCTTTCCTACGCTGGAGTGAGCTGCCGGCAGCCGCGTCCGTGATTGCTGCCGCTCAGCCAATCACAGACCGGCTGCCGGTCCCGCCCTCTGCTTGCATTTCTCGCAACAGAGGGCCGGAGCGCGTCGGAGGAAAGAGGGGAGGTAAGTAGAGTTTGGGGGCTTAAAAAAAAAAAAATATGCGGTTGGGGCTGGGAGCCCATGGGGAATAGCATAACAAAAATTTTAATTTAGGTGGACATGCTCTTTAACAGTACCAGGAGTCCATTTAGCATGAGGCAGTGCTACCTCACAATAGACACCGAACACACATTGGCAGATGTCATCTGTCGTATGATATAATATACCTAAGTCACTTAGGTATTATATCATAATACACCTGCCAATGTGTACAACTTGCACTATTTCCCCGGCAGGGGGTATATCTTGTTTCACTAGCATGCTGGATCACTGGATGGCCATTGCAAACTGTGGTTGTTTGGCCATGGCAGACCAATCGTACGTACTCCTTGTAAAGCCCCCGCTACCGGTACCTGTAGCAGAAATAGGGTTTTCAAATTTCAACACTGTGCACTATTGAAGCCTTCAATTGTGCACAGTGTTGAATTTGAAGCTGTACCACTTGGTTATCCGGCTGGTCGTTGGAGGAGTGTCCTACACCTTTCGGCACTATGCCGTCATCAGGGATACTTCCCCTTGTTCCAGCCTCCTTTTATATCCCATCTGATTTTTCCTTGGTTACTTTTAAAGGATAAGTGCACTGTAAAATCAAGTTATGTTCATTTGAAAGCTGTAGCTTTAAAAAGACTGTTGGCTGTTGCCATATTTTTTTTACCTATGCCCCTCCAGAGCCTAGCTTTGTGCCTTGGAAGTTTCTGACATCTTGTTACTGGTTTGCTGAATGTTAAGCTCCGCCTCTCTGAGATTTCCTCTGCTTTCTCCTGCTTGAGCCTCAAACAGTAATGCCTGTGAGTTCTGTGCATGTGTGTGTGCACAGAACTCACAGGCATTATCGTTTGAGGTAAAAAAAAATATGGCAACAGCCAACAGTCTTTTCAAAGCTACAGCTTTCAAATGAACATAACTTGATTTCGCAGTACACTTATCCTTTAACTACTAAATTGCCATTAGCAAGAAGAAGGACGGACTGCTACCGACTGCAGATAAAACTTAACTTTTATTAGCCGAACTCAACACGCTTCACAGAGGGAGGCCCTGTTGTGGTTTCGTCCCCTCTGTGAAGAGTTGTGTTGAGTTCGGCTAATAAAAGTTAAGTTTTATCTGCAGTCGGTAGCAGTCCGTCCTTCTTGCTATGGTCTTCATAATATTGGATGTATTCCGGAACGCCAGGTCAATGGACTCCCACTACAGTGAATGAAGTAGAGGTTCTGACCAACTGGTAATGTTTTGTTGTTAAATTGCCTTTATGCATTGTTACATATGTGTATTTATGTCCATCCTTGAGCAACATTATATACTTAGGAATCATTATGACTTGTACATTACATAGTGCCAAAACTGTGAAAAGGGTGAGAAAGTCACCCTCCACCCATGCTTCTGGGTAAACATATTCCAGCTTGTATCATCACATTACAGATATTTCTGGATCCAATCATAGCTCTCTTAGGGGGTTAACACGAGCAATTATCCCAGGTGAAAAATGAAAGGATGCAATGTCTAACACTAGTGGCCCAGATCTATATTGGTGTTTTTTGGCGAAAGGTGACTTAATCAATGGAAAAGGCGGTTGCTAGACTTAATGTTGTAATGAAGTTTGAACATGTGACCCACTGTCTGCAAGATTCTCTTCCTTTATTTGACAGAATCTGACCTAGATGGTTGAATAGCAACCATACTCAACATTTACAATGGTCACAGGCTCCATATTCCTATTCCTCCTCCTACAAGCTAAGATTTTTTTTTTTTCCATGAGCAACTAAGAAAGAATGTAGTTCTGATAGATGGGTCAATATATCTATCCCAGAGACTGCACGTGAGAACCTCTTTACCCAAGAATGTGAATCTTCCATAAGGTCAGTCCACTCAAGTGGTTAAGGCACCTCCCGGAAAAGCCTGTAGAAATACAAAGAGAAGGATAACTTTAAAAGGGAATCTTCTGTCGGCCTGCAAGCAGCTTCTTTATCTTAAGGAAGTGATAGAATGTGGCGGGGTTCATTCCTAGAGCAAATGTGTCTCATTGCTGCACATATAAAATGAGCCAGTGTTGTGAATTTCAGAACAAGCAAGGAAGGAGAAGCAGATTTATAAAGTGAGAACGGGACATTTGATTGACATCAAAGCTTTTCAGAAGCTATGGGGACTTCATTTTTTTGGTGCATTACTTTTATCTTTTATCTCGTTGTGATGAAGATCAGAGGAAGTCCTGCATACAGTTCTATCTTGTCATCTGATCTGACAGATCTAAAGGTAAGGAAAACTCCATGACAATAAGGTTGTCTAAAATCATGTTATACAATATTCTAGATATATATAACATAGAACATAAATGATGATCATAAGATAAATCATAATTTATTTATTACATAATCACTTACATTAAAATGATTTACATAAGGTTGTATAGTTACAATTCTAATTTGGTAATTTATGTTCTATTGTGGCTATGAACATTGTAATTTAGAGATTTTTTTAGCACAGGCATAAAAATGTACCAGTATAATCTCACTGTGACTGTAGCCTGTTGCTACAATAGCTTTGTTATATGGCACAATTATAAAATAACATTCTGGTCATACAATACTGATATGGCAATAAAATAATGATTGCAGAGATAAAGGATCAATATCAGAATTTTCCAATATCACTCCTTTATAAATATGACCCATAGTAGCAAATCAAACTTCATTCTTTTAACCAAGTATTCAAATTATTATTTGTAGTTTCCCATATGATTTGTTAGTACCCTTTATAACCTTCAAGATGTAATCATACGTAAGGGGCGTCCTACTCTGCATTAAAAAATCACCTTTTCTTTTCATTTTCAAAAGTGAGTTTGCACGTTTGTAATGTTATTATTTATAAATCAGGAGACATGTCAATATCTTGTAAACCCAATAATGTAATTGGCAATAAAGAATTAAATTATTATACTAAAACTAATATAAAACTAACACTGAAATGACACTAAAATAAGGGGACACTAAATAAATCTGCAAACACACTAAATGGGTCCTGTAGAGGATCAGAGAAGCAGCACCTACGATAAGACTTATAGCCATTTATAGTGTGCATACAAGAACCAAAAATGTTTAATATAAATACAAATACGTCCCTTCTTTTACAGATCACATGGCCAGCACAACAACATACATATAGGACACTAGGGATGAGCTAGTGTCCGGGTGACCCGATATTTGTTATTAAATTATAGTTCCCAACAACACACAACAACATATGATTACTAGGTACTGTATTTCTGTGAACTGAATGATACAAGCCCTCATTTTGTACCTCCTTCATCTAAATACACATATAAATCTTTCTTGCATGAAAACTGTCTGGACTACCTATCACAGCCCAGCTCAGATAATTGTTCTTTTACAATAGCCTTCACATTAATGACATATCCTGTAACTCCTGTCATTAAAATAAATGAAGTATATTTTTTTAAAAGTGTATTTTAAAAAGAAATTGTCTGCTACTATCTTTCTTTAAAGTATAATGACTTCTTCATTTAAATAATTATGCATCAATTACAGAGTCTACTGGAGAGACTTGAAGATAAAGGACCTCCTGAAGAGCCAGCTGTCCCACCCCAAGATTTATATGTACAGAATTTTGAGGCAGCAGAATCTTATAATTCTGCTCCTTCTTGGACTGGAGAGGAAATGAGGCCCCAAAGCGATATAGTAAACAACAGAGGATCATCCTGGGAGACAGCTGATAAAATTTCCAAACTGAAGAGCAAGCTACGAGAAATTCTGAATTCACCAAGGAGTATGAGGAGATCTTCAGATTGCTTTGGAGCAAGAATTGACAGAATTGGAGCCCAAAGTGGCATGGGATGCAACAGTCGTAGGGTGAGTAGTATATACAGTCCTTAATACAATGGCTCCTTGCTTAATCATCTATAGTTGTATACAAAAAAGTAATAAGCTAATAATTTATTATAATATATATATATATGGAAGATGGAAGAATCAGGGCACTCCACGGGACTTGTACAATTAAAACTTAACTTTTATTGATAGCAGTTCACATGAGTCAATGCATTTCGGCTACACCTAGCCGTCATCAGGACATCATGTCCTGATGACGGCTAGGTGTAGCCGAAATGCATTGACTCATGTGAACTTCTATCAATAAAAGTTAAGTTTTAATTGTAACAAGTCCTGTGGAGTGCCCCGATTCTTCCATCTTCCATGTCTGCTTCTTTCATCGGGAAGCACCCGGGCGTGAAGTAAGGCAAGTGCGAGTGCAGCCACATCGTTCTATTATATATATATATACATATATATTATATATATATATATATATATATATATATAATATATATATATATATATATATATATATAAAATAAAAATTGTGGAGACTCTTCTGGAATTTTTTATATTTATTAAACACAGTACAAACAAATAATCTATGCGTTTTAGTCCTCTCAGGACTGTTATCAATCCTGATGACGGTCCTGAGAGGACTGAAAGTCCAATCCGACAATGGCGGACAATTTTACAGTTGCACCAATGTAGTGATTAGCATGGTTGGAGAATCGACACTCCCCCTGCTGACATCTGTACGAGTGGCGAACAAATCATCCGGATCGGACAAACAAATGATCGGACCTGTCGGAAAATTACAATCGATCGTGCGGTTCCCAATTGGAACCCTCAATTTATTGTTTTGCTTTTTTGGCTGCGGCTGAATTTACCGCGACCGACGAATATTTGTCTTGGCCAAGCGCTCGCTTGTAGCTAGCGTTTGGTCGGGACAAATATTCCCTCAGTGTGCACCCTAAGACTATCCTTAAATGCTCCCGATACTGAAAAAAAATTAGCATATTCAATTGAATCATTAGCAATTAAGGAGACAATATATGCCTCTGCTTGTTACAATAATAGTTACAATCCAAGAATAGCTAACTTTCAAACAATTCCTTATAAAAACAATATATCTATGTTAAATACGAAAAAATAGCAAACAAAAAGAGGGAAAAAGAAAAAAATAACCATAACAAGCAAGAGAAGAAAGACCCATTATTAATTGTCCTATTAAAGTTGGAAGATGTCCTAGTTATAGCAACCTATTAGCAAACTGAGGTACTAAATTATATATATATATTTATATATTCATAAAAAGCATGACACCTCCCACTCGTTATTATGTCGCATAGGGATAGAAGTTCCAAGATCAAAAATCCACCTGGCTTTTCAACAAGACCAAGATATTCCTTCGGTTTCAACCCCTCTTCAGTATCTTAATATGCTCAATACCCTAGAATTTAAAAACAGGTTTATCTCCATCCCTTACCTAAAGTTTATGTTTACATAATGCTGATCGGAAATTATTTTGTGCTAAAGGTGCATAGTGCAACAATGTTTCGGTCCTGGACTAGGGACCTTTATCAAGTTTCATGCATAAATGTTGACACCCAAATAATATGATTTCCAAGGATAAATACTCTTTTTTTATAACATGCCTACAAACAGCATATAACATTTCGGGAAAACTTGTTCCCTTTTTCAAAGTTGTAAGCAGGTGATTTACACATCAAAAACACTCCCTTTTAAAGGGATAATCCCCTCCCATCGAGGAAGTGACATCATAGTACCATATTATGCGTATCATCACAATTAGCATTTTTTACACATTATATTTTTTTTATCATCAGTTTAACCCCTAACCATTTTCCATCAATGTTAAGATTACATGAGGATAACGGATGATCTCCAAAAATTATAAATATAAATAAAGGTTATAGTCCCTGATCATCCCATTTGGTGCCAGGGAACCCAGTCCACCAAGTCTCCCTCTGCTTTAAACTGTCTATCCCCCTAATAGTTATTAGGAATACTTTCCAAAACTGTATACTTCAATTCATCTGCTTTATGATTTTTTTTCACATATGTATGATGTTAACAGATGATTTATGCTGGCCAAACCTGGATTTAACTTTTTGAGTCATTTCCCCTATATAGATTGTATTGAAGGGGCACAGTATAACGTATATTTGGAATTTTGTGTCACAGGTAACGTACCTGCCAATTTTATTTCCTCACCCGTACGCGGATGAACAAATTTATTACAGACTTACAATGGATGCAGTTGTGGCAGGGAAACACCCCTTGACATTTTCCACCGACGTAAACTCAGATGTAGTCAAAACCACCCCTCATCCATTTTTTTACCACTTTTAAGTTGTTAAAGGGCATCTATAGTGAAATAAATACATTTCTCCAAACCAGATATAAAAAAGGTTAGTGTATGTTGCCTTATTCCCACCTTCCTCTGTGGCTCCGTGTTTGCAGACAGTCTGATTTACTGCAAAGCTCTCCACACTCTCCTCCCCTCTCTGGTCATACCCCGTTCATATAATCCGGCTGTCAACCAAGCCTGTGAAACAAGCCGCTCATGTGCATTAATCCTCCTACACATCACTCTAACCTTTGTAAACAAAAAAAAAAACCTCCATATGTAAGCCCGTAGAGAGGAAGTCTCTCTATTGTTCTGGAGATACGCATAAGGAGTGGGAGGAGGGTTAGGAGAGACCCGAGTCCTGCCTTATCACTGCAGCCCGATCTCCCTTTAACAGGCAATAAATTGGTGAAAGCTGCTTTATTCTCCTTCCCTTTACTTATCTTTTTAACCTAGTATTTGCCAAGCATTTTAGTGAGCAGGAAGGAGTCGGCGCTCTGGTTTTGCATTTAGCTTGTGGAATGCTGTAAAAGACTTTTTAAAGATATAGCGTTCCTAAGAGCTTCCATGGAAACATTGTAAATTCCCAGAAGTCTTTGTTCCTTATTTGCGTATTGCTGAAAAGGGAGTTTCAAAGCCTGAATTCTCTCCCTATCCCATTTAATGTATAGTATCTGAGGTTGAACAAAGACATACGTCCATCCAGTCCAACCTATTCAGAAATACTCACATATCCTGCCTAACTTTTGATCCGGACAAAATACTGAAACCCCCCCCCCAAAAAAAACAGAATTATAAAGGGGAAAAAACTCCTTCCTGACTCCAAGTGACATTCGCAAATATTCCTGGATCAACTCTACTTTATGTATCAATACCAGAAACCTGCAAAATTCCTTGTTTGCAGAAACTCATCCAGCTTTTTTTTTTAAACTATCCAATGAACCTGCCATAACAACATTCAATGTAAGACAGTTCTATTGTTTTACCGTTCTTACAGTGAAGAACCCTTTTTGAACTTGAAGACTAAACTTGTTTTCTTTAAGTCCGCTTGTCCTCTGACATGTTCTATTGGTGAACAATGCCCCAGATAGTTTATTGTATGGCCCATTAATGTATTTATACACAGTAATCATATCCCCACGCAAGCGCCCTATCTATACAGTAATGTAACTTATCCAGTCTGTCTTCATATTCAAGCTCCCACATTCCCTTTATTATGTTAGTTGCCCTTCAATGAACCCTTTCCATTTCCAAGATGTACACAGGATTCCAAATTGAACAGGACAGAGTCACAAATCTACACAGAGACAAATATTCATATCTTTATAGGAGCTCTTTAGTGGAGCTCTGTGAGCTGCACAGTCAGTGAGTACTGAACTTTTAGAAGAGACACAAAGGGCAAGAACCACAACTAACTCAGGACAGAGACAAGCTCACATGATTGTAATTTATTTACCTGCTTTATACAGTCATCCCACCCTGTCAATGTTGAAATCCGGGACTTCCCCCAGGGAAACCTTCCTCTAACTTCTCTTCAAGATCCATAAAATGTGAGAACTACAAATGGAAAGTATGAAATTTGGATGATATTTAAAAAGGACCATTTCACTACCGTGGTCATTATCTTAAAACAAGGTTGTAAAACAAGAGCGTAGTTGTATATTACTGCTAATGATCAGTAATTTATGACTGCAGTGTTATAATTAATGGCTGCTTTGTAAAATAATGAGCATCGTAATCATAGTTTTCAAATATCAATCCTTTATACATACTTTCTTAATTTAGTATGTAAAAAACTCATCCCTGCTAATTCCCTCAATTATACAGCTTCAGGAGCAGGCAGTCAGATGCTTATTTATAAACCCACTGTATTGAAAAATCCCAAACTGCAAGTTTATATCCGCCAGTAACAACATGGTTGTAAAGTACTGATAAATGGCTCAGTCGTAGGCATCTGGTTATATTTTCACAGCTGCATTTGCAAATTCACAATTGCGGACCTAAATTTAAATTTAGAACGCAAAAGGACACATTGTAAACTACGATCAATGCTAATCGATGATGAAGATGTAGTATCGCAATACTGCGCCTTTTTTAAATAAGGCCCTCAATGCCTCAATGGCCTCAAAGAAGAAAACCTCCATGTCTTTCTGTTTTCTAATGCACCTTAGCTTTCACTATAGGACTAAGATAAAGAATTGCCGAATTACAGTACTAAGAACTTCAAGTGCTGATTTTACAATTATAGGGATATAGTGCATATATATATATTAGATTTTATAAAGATTCTTGCCATTGATGTACTTTTTCCATAAATAAATATTCAACTATCTTTATTCATTTGGGGTTTTTGTCTTCGTGGAAAAGAATGAATATGTTAAGAAAATACTTTCACTCTGATTCACTGGCAGTTAGTGTCACTTTAACCCTTAGTTCTAGCGGCTGGGTATTGCAAGAGACACTTGTGCAGCTGCCGCAAGCTATTCACCAGGGGCTGGGGAATTTTATATGTGAGACCTTACTCAAAGCAGCTACAGCTCTGGGTAAATTAGCCTATGGGCTGTATTTATAAAGGCACAGTATCGCTTTTTTGTGATACCACGCCTTTAACTATCAGTAAAACGGTCGTTAAACTGATCGTTAATTTACGATCAGCTTAACGATTGATAATTTATGATCGTTATCATAAATTTACAATCGTAAATTTACCGATCATAATTCTACGATAACTAAATCGTAGATTTACAGTCCCCATTAAATACCATTGCAGTACAGTCCCCATTAAATACCATTGCGGTAGTTGTTAATTAACAAATGTTCGGTCGTAAATGTGCTAAAAAGCGATACCGCGGGTTTATAAATATTGCCCTATAAGTGTTTTTGTCTGCTTTAGAAGAATTAATTGGTAAGGGCAGACTTAAAAAAATTAAAGAAATAGCTAAAGATACTGGAATGGTTGACTTTGCCTTCCATGTGTGAGAGATTAATAAAAATGTCTTTAGGATGCAAAAAATAAGAAACAAAAATAAGCAGCACACATTGTGAGTAAATTAGGTTTTCTGTTCAATTACCTTTTATTTCTATGCTTCACTCCAATCGAAAACACACATTTCTTGCCCAAGGGCCTCATAAGTAGAGATGGTCGAACTATTGAAAGTTCGGTCCGTTTTCGAACTTTCGAACTATTGTCAAAGTTCGAAAGTTCGAAAACGGACCCATTAAAGTCTATGGGAGGCAAATAGTTCGAAAAGTTTGAGTCAAATACAACTAAAATATTAATGGTAACTTAATGTAAATGGCTGTGGGACCTGGGAAATGGTCTGGGGAGCATGTTCCAATATTCGAGATTCGATACTCGCGTATAGGCTGTAATGGAGACTTTACTCGCAGATTCGATGTTCGCGCCTAGATACCATGTACATTTTACTCGCAGATTCGATACTCGAACGTTCGAACATTCGATAAATCATCGAAAGTCCGGGAAATATCGAAAGTCCGCGTCCGAGATAGTTCGAGAAGTCCGGGTCCGTTCGAACTCGAACAGTTCGGCTCGAACTCGGGTTCGAGTTCGAGTTCTATGCCATCCCTACTCATAAGTATGATTATTTTATCTGTTTTCTTTTATAGGCTGTTTTATCATTGTTCAAAATGGTTGCTTCAAAGCAAATACAACAAAAAAAATAAGCTTTCTTTTTCTTTTTGTAGTTTTGAACAAAATAACCAGATGTCTGAAGAACTAGATCTTCTGAAGAGACTGAATAACCTTTATTGACCCATATTGGTGAATCCTTTTTTTCTAAAAGCACCACACTCAAAATTCACATATTTGGACATATTTATCCGTACAAAATCTGTTTATTTTTTATGTGCAAATTCATTTTTTCCGGCTCACTCACTTCACTTTCTCAAATTGTTTAATCTCTCACTTCTGGAAGAACAGACTGCATTGTGGTATAATGGTCGTTGCTGTACTTCAGGATCTTTAAAAGAATGCTATTGTCTCTTCAGTGTTATATTGTGTAAAAATAAAATAGATATTTATTAATTAATTGTCACCATGTACCTTAGAGATGTGTTCATTTACAGCTGTAACAGTTTAAAAAAAAACAAAAAACTTGTACCAATCAGCATATAACAGCCAGGTGTTAGGGACCTTCTGAATGCAAGGTTTTGATTGTATTTTGGCTGTTATTTTGGTGTTATCGAAACTGCCCAGGGTAAGATGTCAGAACAGCATTTTACATGGCAGCCCAGTCCTGATGCTGGCATTCAAATCTTCAAAGGTATGTCCCTTTTCTTTAAGATGCAGGTACACAACCAAGTGCTGACAACAAATTTGCTCATCTGTGCTAGGCCACATACAAATCAGAACACTCTTCACTTCACTGTTACATATGGGATGACCATGTTCTTTCTACGGTTTCTCTTTCCCCCTTCACTTTTGGTATTCGTGTTCCTTTCTTTCCTTCTAAATCTTTTGGCAAAGGCCAAGTCTGAATATAAAAAAATGTAAAGGGCTCCTTTGAGATGTTTAATTCCTTTAGCCTTTGCCTATGTGCTAGTGGGGATGTACTCCCCACTAGGGTATGGCAGGGTTCTGATGACACCCAGCTTTTGATCTAAAGGGTGGTGGGAGAGGGAGGTGTAATGTCAACATCTTGGCAAAGGAACAGGATTGGTTTAAGAGAGGGTTCAGACATCAACTGTCTGCCATGTACAATGCTGTTTTGATGCCACCCTGGGCAGTTGCAATAACACCCCTTAGCCACAATGCAATTAACACCTTTCGTTCTGAAGGTCCCCAACACCTGGGTGTCATATTCTAATTGGGACTTTCCATGGTACTTAATTGCCAAAAGATTCTTGAACAAGTCATTTTGAATTGAGAAAGCCAGTCAGAAGACTAATTAAAAAAGTATTATTTAAGAACTAAACTTCAAGTCTAGTTGATGTAACCATGACCTGAATGAATGAGCCTTCACAAGCATTTTTACAACACTCTTGTGTTGTGCCTGGAACCAGTCGGATTTACATATCAGAAGCCTATAATCACAAAAAGGCTGGTGCCCTAAACACGGGTGCATACCCCGAACCTTGCCAGTTTTTTGCTTTTGTGTGGGGAAAGTAAACTGCAAAAAACAATCTTATTTTTTTTTTAAAAATTGTATAGCAGAGGGATGTCAGGTGCTTTTATTAAAATATAAAGTGCCAACAGTGGGGAATCAAAAAGGGGGAGATAGATTGAAACCCTACAATTGCAGGCAATGGCAAATCTGACCCTGCCTGCAACACAACAGCTGTTATGTCAGATTTTTTTTAACTTTTTAAAAAAAGATATAATAGCTGATAGAATAAAAGGTGCAAACCTTTGCTGGTGTTTTTAATTGTTGTTAGCTTTTCAAAGTGCCACTACAAAAAAGTCTAATTGGTTGCTGCAGATTAATAGCACAGGCATTTTATTGCACCAACCTTTTATTGCACCAGCCCCATTCACTTTTAATGGACATATTTTCAATACCAGTAATAAGCAGGTATCATTTTCTAGGAATAAGGAGTGTTTGAGAAAAAATTTGTCTTTAGAAAAAAAAAAGTTGTTGACATTGTTGAAAAAAATCAGAACAGTTACTATTAATATTTGTTGGGGGGGGTTGTTTTTGGCTGCTGTCAGATACTAAATGTTCTCCTTTCTCAAGCACTTGACCCCCTTTTCTGACCCTGTCAAGCTGTTGAAGCATAAATGAAATGGGCTACTGACATGCTCCTTGGAAATATTTCAGTAAACACATATTTGTTTGACAAACAGGCCACTGCATTGTAACTTAAACGAGAATGAAATCCCCAAAAATCAAAGTCTGAGTTAGAACAAACAACAACTGCATCAACGTATGGCCCAGCACAGAAGAGACAATTCCTCGGGTCAGGACTCAGCCGTGTACATGCATCTTAATGATAAAGGACACACCTTTGAAGAATGTAATGTTAACATATTGGCAAAGGAATGTGACTGGTTCAAGAGAGGTGTTAAGTAGGCCATTTATGTGAAAATAAAGAAACCAAGCCTAAATAGAGGTGGGGGGGTTCGACACCATCTGTCTGCCATGTACAATGCTGTTTTGACACCTTACTCTTGGCGTTCCTATAACACCTCTTAGCCCCTATCCAATCACGCCCTTAACACTTGGCTGTGATATGCTAATTGGGACTTTCCAGGGTACATAATTGCCACAGATTCTTGTACAAGTCATTCTGAATTGAGAAAGCCAGTCGGATGACTAGCGAAACGTCTTCAAGAACTAAACTTCAAGTCCAGTTGATCTAATTGAATACAACAGATATACCATGACCTGGATAAATGAGAACCTTCACAAGCATTGCACAGAGCTGTGCTAAGATCAGGGTCATTACATTACCCTCCACCTGCAGCTCTGCACCATGTTGTTTCTATAAGTGTATGTATTAAAGTGGAATGTTGGAGGATATGCCACATGCAGCTCTGCACCATATTGTTTCCATTAGTTTACCAATTAAAGGAGTTCAGTTGGAGGGGAAACATGTTCTATAAAATTGATGCAGCAGGAGAGATGCTTGTAGGAAGTTTTACATAAACAAAAACACACTCCTCTAGGCTCCAACATTTAAAATGCATTACACAGAGCTGTGCTAAGATGAGGATTACTTTAATATGCTCTTTTGTTTTTATCAGTGTACCTTATAAAGTGATTAGTACAATTCTACTGGGGTTGCCACCTTTCACTCTAAGACCCAAACCTTTATGAAACAGACCTGCTGCAGTACTAAGTGCCATTGCATTAAATAAATACTGTATGGAATGTGTATACACTAAAATAAATGCAGCTGGCATTACACTTCTAAATGTACATTGCAGCCATACACACACTAATATAAAGGGAACAGTGCAGAAATAAACACATTAAAAGACACACGGGGATATTCAATAAAAGTTATCGTTAAAAATAGTGCTTATTTTGACCCAACCAATTAGATCTTATTTAACATTTCAAAGAACATCTGATTGGTTGGAGCAAAATTAGCACCATTGTTAACAATAAGAACTTTTATTGAATCTCCCTGACAGTTAAAGGGTAACTGTGGTCCAAAAATGACTTTAGGTAAATTGACCGGAATTGCTTTCCTGAGTATTTTTGCAATTTACTTTCATTTTTTTTTTACATAGTTTTGAAGATATTTACATTTTTAGGTGTTCTATGATAGCAGCACCACCAGATCCCTTGCACTTCCTTCTATGAAACCATCTGACAGTCCCTCTTCCGTGTCTCCTCCTCCTCGTGGGCCCCCATGACCCCTCCCCTTGCAGTTCCCTTGAATCCCCCTGTGGGCCCTCCCACTCCTCCTTCAGTCACTGTAACTCAATCTCTTCCTGGTTTCTTCTGCACTGAGCATGTGCCAACCGTAGATTAGAAGGTGAAACTAGTATTTGTGACCGCAGATTCAGAACCTCCCACCCCTAACTTTCTGATCAGTGATTTCTTCATATCTTGGGCTGTGCAGCATGTAGATTGGTTGCTGATGGCTCATTTTAGGTAGGAACTTAAGGTTCGTACATGTGTGATCGCGGGGCCGATAATTGGCCCATGTGTAGGGCCTTTATCGGCCCAAACGGACGTTCAGTCGGGGATTGCCGAATGACCGAGTTGGCGGATCCCCGAACGACTGATTATCGGCCCAAACAAACTTTCATACACATCGTGCATCGCGGGTCGGGACCCGCAATCGCACGTGTGTATGAACCTTTAGCCTTTCATTTAAAATCAACTTGGAGACCACAGTTCCCGTTTAACAGGTTGCTTCATAAATACATATGAAAAGGATTAACACCCTTCTCTATTTTGTTCAAGCAGTAAATCAGCTAATCATATTCACTGCCATCTTTAATGATTGGCTGGGAGATACTGGCAGGTGGGGAACTCTGAGGTCAACTGTTACATGCAGATTAGCATTAAGGGTATGGGAAACAAACACAAGGTATCTAGTTAGCATGTGCGCAGCAATGACATCATAGATATCCAGTACCCTGAAATGTTCTATAAATGGTTTCTACACAAAGAGGCTGAGTTCAGAGGTGAGAGACAAACTGTTTTACAATTATGACAACGTGACAGTTATATACTGTGGAGCTTTGTATTTTGGGTTTCGTTCTCCTTTAAGTAAAATTAAAATCTGAGCAACAAAGCAGAATATGCTTAATATACAAAGATGGCTAATAAATGCTGCCTGTATCATTAATAGGCATATTTATAAAGGCAATATGATGATTTTATAGAAATAAATTAATGGGCCATATAATAAAATCTCTGGTGTATTGTTCATATTGATCATATCAGGAGCACAAGTCCTTTAAAGGGACACTAAACTGAAAAAAATGACTTGCCTTTATTATTTTCTATATTTTTAGTGCTGCCAGGAACTTAATCCCTTTTTGCTCTCTGTGTTCCCTGTCACTAGATCTCCTCATGTCCTGTTCAGCTCACTCCTAGTTAGTATGCATGTCTCCTCTCTATGTATCCACCCCCTCCCAAAACTGAAGAATAGATAGAGTGTGGAGCATGTGCAGTGAAGATGATCTGTGCCTTACTACAGCCAATAGCATTCACCCAGTGGTTTTGTGTTATAGTGAAACTAAAACTGCTTGCACTAGGAAGATAAGCAGCACTGTGAGATGTAATAACTGATTGAATCAAGTAAGATTTTCTTTTAGCTGTAGGAGTTTGAAGGTGTGTGTATGTGTGTGGGGGCTTTGCAATTGATTTATTTAGCTACAGTGCTACATTGGAACAGACAGCAGCTAATGGCAGGATTGGGTTTATCTGCACAGAAAGAGCATAGAGAAACAGAAAATGCTGAATCAATTAGCCATGCAGTGATAGAGAAATAAGCTTTACTTTTATAGAATGGATAGTTTTACATGTAGTGTTCCAGGGGGAGGGGCCAGGTGACAGTTCATTACTGACTAGCTGTGTCCCACCAGATTTAAGATTGATTACTGTGTGATTAGTTAAAAAATGATTTGCCTCGGTTTACATGTCCTTTAAGATTGGAAGAAAAGAAGCATCATCTTCAGGTTAGGAAAAGTTTCTTTACAGTGAGAATGGTAAAACTGTAGAACTTGTTTTCCAGCAAATGTGGTAATGGCAAGTTCATTGAATAGCTTTAAGGGCTAGGTCAAACTAGTACAATTTTTGCTCGTTTTCACATGCGATTTTCAAATAGTATTGATATTGCTGCAATGCACCAAAATTTAACGTTTTCGGATGCGTTGCGATTTGCACCTGCGTTACTATACCAAAAATGGGCAAATTGCAAGTGCAAATCACAGACAATCACATAATCACCCAGGATTCACACATACAATCATGTGGTAGAACATGTGTGATTCAGATACGTTGCAGTGTGGCCTTGCCCTAAAAGTCTGATGGATAAGTTTCTAAAACTAAAAAATTACTGCCATTAAAGGGTAACTGGTCCAAAAATTACTTTAGGTAAATTCACAGGAATTGCTTTCCTGAGTATTTTTACAATTTACTTCATCTTTTTTACATAGTTTTGAAGATATTTAATTTTTATGTGCGATATGGTAGCAGCATCACCAGATCCCCTGCACTTCCTGCTCTGAAACATGCGACAATCCCTCTTCTGTGTCTCCTCTTCCTCATGGGCCCTCCCCTTGCAGCCCCCTGTGGCCCCTCCTACTTATAAGCCCCATAGCCCCTCCCCTTGCGGCCCCCCCATGGCCCATCCCTCAGTGTGTAGATTTGTCTTTTTTTTTTTTAAATTCCCCTCCCAATTGTAAACCCTGTAGCCCTCCTCCCATGGACCCACCCACACTGGCACCTCAGACCCACACCCACCCCCTACAGAAAAGTGTAAAAACAGCAATTTTAAACTTTGTCTGATTTGGCCTCAAAATGCTGTTTTTACAGTTTTCTGTAGGGGTGGGTATGAGTCTTGAGTTGCCAGTGTGGGTGGGGCCATGGGAGGAGGGCTACAGGGTTCACAATTGTGAGGGGAATTTAAAAAAAAAAAAAAGAAATTTACACACTCCCTGCTGTGGGCTGTGCTGTTCCCCCCCTATTTAGTCCTCCTTTAGTCACTAACACAATCTCTTCCTGGTTTCTTCTGATTTCTATTGCACTGAGCATGTTCCAAATGCAGATTAGGAGGAACTTGATGGGCGGATACCTGGGGTCCCTAATGTCACCTACAAGATTTTGAAATAATCAAACCAATGGTAAATTATAAAGGCCTGCTAATAAAGGCTGAATAAAGAGTAGTTTAAAGTGTGTTGCCAGTTTAATTTCTTTATAAACATACGGTAAGATAGACGAGATCTTCTTGGAGACCAACTCGCTAAATAAATATAATTACCTAGTGATCCCATCTAATATTTCATAATAACCATAAGGGATGTGATCCACAGGTTATAATGTGCCAATATCAAGCTAGTCGGTATATCAGGAGTCTCTATAAATTAAACTTATTTAGCTTTAGCCATATAGTATAAGCAACTCACATTGGGCCTGTGACATGCAGTCTAGAAAATGGCTCAAATGTACAGGTTATCAATGTCAACAAGTGTGCAGAAAAGACCTAAATGTCTTCAATTTCTGCCCATCCATCCTGTGGGGTTATGGTTGCCCAGTGTGAGAGATGGCATAGTTGTGAGAATATTTAAATAGGTCTGGAACTAACTACAGTTTCTTTACAGGACACCCTATGGGATTTATAATCCCTTATGAATTTCAGCTGCCAATTGCAGATCAGCCTTGGGAGGGTGAAGAACAGATAAGATTAGTTTAGGCAGGATCTTGGTTGACGAGATCCTCCTAAACCATGAAATAATGTAGCTTTTCCACTGTGGTATTAAAGTCTTCATAGCATGAAACAGGAACAAAATTATAAAAGTACAGGTTATGAAATGTAGGTGTAAGTTCGATGCCAAGATAGAGCAGAGTCTGATTTCCAAGAATCTTGAAGTTTTTTAAGTTTTATTGTTGATTCTGAAATATTAAACAGAATCATTTTTCTTACAGCTATTTTACATCTCAAATTATGTTTTTTAAACAAGATTCATAATGCATAAAACTAAAATTATACAAATAAACAATACAATACAATAGAAGTTTTCTTTTTTTAAATTAAAATATTGATAACACTGGTAATGGAAGACAAAATAAATTAAATGTACACAAAAATAAAACTACTAAGATAAAAAGGTAATTACATATAATTATATAACATTTCAAAGAAGTACTCAGTGAACCTCTAACAAGCCAAAATAAACATACTAAATCTGAAATGTGAGATTTTACTTCCCTTTCCTATTAAGTCGTGGCTTCTGCCTGGCAGATCATCAACAAGCCCTGTCCTAATGGCCAACAAAAAGTGCCCATACACGGCAAGATTTTTGGCCGTGCATACACATTGTGTTTTGCGGGTCGGCCCCCGCGATCCCGTGTGTAGGAGGCTTGACCCATACAGTAGAAATTAGTTAGGAAGTTTTGCATCCTGGGAAGAACCATTACAATGAAATAAAATTAAAATTGAAGAGATTTAGAATAATACCTAGGGATATAAACTAAGAATTTAAAAAAACAATGAAATTGCATGTCCACCCCCAAAACTATAATTTAAACCACTACTGGCCCCACTATGTAGTGTAGCAAAATCCTTACCTTACATCCCTGCTCCAAATGGTTCTTCTGTAACGTCCCTCCAAAGTCCAAAAAACTGACCACCAAGAGCCATGGCCGAGTCCATATAAGGACTCTGCTTCCCGTCTCTCTTCCGGGAGAAAAATACCATGCGCACTGCAGCCCACCCTTCCATTTCTCTCTCCCTCCCCCTAGCTCCAATCCTCTTTTCTGTAGTGAAGGGCTCCCTCCCCCAACCGCTAGTTATTTGAATCAAATCATGCAAGCAGAGGGCCAGGACTGAACGTCGGAGGAGAGAGGCAAAGTAAGTAATGATCAGGGGAGTTTTGTGTTTAGGGTTGGGGGATGGAGCCCTAGAAATAAATTATAAATGGGGTGGACATGCCCTTTAAATTTTTCTCTGAACTTGCCCTTTAAGGAAGAAAAAGGAAGTGATACAGTTGTAAAAGGGGCATTTTGGAAATTAAAAAAGGTCAGAGAAGGGCAACTAAATTAAACAAGGGGAATGGTAGGCTTGACCATGCAGACAGATTTGGTTTACACTAGAGAAGCGGAGCTTGCGCAGGGATATGATTAATTAATACAAATATATTAATGGGCCATATAGTAAATTCTCTGAAACTACCTATTGGCAAACAATGCACCAGAGGATATTTGTCTTTATTCAACATTCAATACAAGTTACTACCAACTGGCTTTACATTTTAGTGATAAAACAGCGACATTATTCTAACTGGAATTCCTTCACTTTTTAATAGTTTAATAACACAAAACCCTCAAAGTATTATATTACCATTTAAGGTTTACAAAAATGTGGCGAGTTGCCCTTTTGGCTTGTTAGAGTGTTAAACACTTTTAAGAGAATCAACAATCTTGATAGAGAAAAAAGGTGCAAATGTAGAATGGAATGTTACATAAAGTAAGCTTTAAAAGATATGGTATTCAAAACTACCCTGAAAACAATTGTCACACATGCGTATATAATCAGTGTTTTCTTGACAAGCAAAGAGCAGATATGTAGTAGCAACAATGGGAAACTCATGGTGTATGGCTTTGTTTAAGCTGCGATCATGAAATACAGAGGGCTGATTAAAACTGGAAGCATAAATCAGACTTAAAGGATATGCCCACATCAAAATTTGTTTTGCTCCCAACCTAACTGCTGGGTTAAAATTGTAAAAAAGTCGTTTCTCAGCATGTTTTTTTCAATTTAAACCTGCCAGTTAGGGTTGAGAAGGGGGTCCCTACACTACAGAAAATAATGCATTTTTATGAAATGAACTGCATAGACGAGGCATCCCTAAGGTGGGAGGGATGGCTCCCCTGCGCATGCCAGAGTCCTCGAGGAGGACATGGAAGAGACAGAAACCTTTTCACACACAGGAAGGCTCATTCTCTTGACTTTCCTGGAAACTATACACTGCAGGTCAACTGTTTTGGAACGGAGGAGAAAAGTAAGGATTTTTTAACATTACACAGTGGGGCCAGCAGTGGGTTAAATTTTATTTTTGGGTGTTTGACATGCCCTTTTATATACATTGGTGTTTTCATGCTGCCATCTGTACAGTTTATTAATCTACTAGAAGATAAACATGTCAAAATATTTAGTATTTTTGAAAGCTCTTCTGAAAATAATTTTCCAAACTAGAAAATTGCCACAAATTCTCATTTTATTGTTGAAATTAGGTTTAGTATTTTGTGATTTAATAGCTAGAACAATTATTTGTTCTAGTAACTGTTGTATAAAGTGTCTTATTTTATATTTTTATCCCTTTTACATATATTTTGGTGTAACAAACTATAAAGAACTTTAAACTAAAAATGCATTAATGTTAATATGTAGCCCCCAAAGAGTATAGTATTAAGTAACTGGGATATTGATGTTTGCACAGAGATGTAAGGGTAAATCTTTAAAATGTTCAAAGGCTTGCTGTAGTATATTCAAAGATTAACTTTTATATGCCTTTATCACTATGGGACAATCAAGACTTAACAACATCTAATGGTTTACAATGTTGTAAAAGAGTAAATTCCAATTCAATAGATTTTTACTTTAGAATTTGACCCAATAAAATGTGTAAATGGAATTTACTATTACAGTTACAACAATTAACGATCAAAAATGATTTGTTAAAAGGAATCAAAAGAAAAAGATTGTATTGTATTATCAAAGCTACAGACTAGTTAACCATCTGATCTGACAGAATATGCTCTTTATCGACCCCATGGCACAAGAATGGCAGATCCGATGGCTGGCAGGTAAAAGGTTTGAACTTGATGACTTATACAATAAAAATGGTCCAAAGATCTATGCTGAATTATATAAATTTGACAATAGATCTCTACAGAGTATAACACTAACAAATGTAGATTAGAATGATTTCATTAAATTTTCATTACTGGAAACATCCATTGCAAATTACATTTTGGTGAATGTCTTCCAGCTGTGTTAATGTAGAGGTCTTATATGTAATGAACAGAAAAAAAAGACAAATAAATCATTAAATTAAAAAAACAAAAGAAAAATCAATGCCCCCCCTAAAGAAACCACAATTTTCACATGAAATCCCCATTTGCTTCATTTGTTTTAATGCTACATTTCACTTATTTTAACGCTATAATTAAAGGGATACTAAACAGAAATAAATGACTTGCCTTTATCCTTTTCTATATTTATAATGCTGCCAGGAACTTGATCCCTTTTTGCCGTCAGTTTTCCCTGTCTGTCTCATGTCTATCTCATGTCCTGTTCAGCTCACTTCTAGTTAGTATGCATGTCTCCTCTCTATGTATCCACCCCCTCACTAAACTGAGGCACAGCTACAGTGTGGGGCATGTGCAGTGAAGATGATCTGTGCCCCACTACAGCCAATAGCATTCACCAAGTGATTTTGTTTTATAGTTAAAGTGAAAGTAAAACTGCTTTGCTATGGGAAGGTAAGCGGCACTGGGAGATGTAATCACTGCTTGAATCAAGTACGTTCTTTTAGCTGTAGGAGTTTGAAGGTGTGTGTGCGTGTGGGGGGGGGGGGTTGAAATTGATTTCTTTAGGTACAGTGCTACATTGGGACTTCTGTAACACAGACAGCAGCTAACTGCAGGATCAGGTTTATTTGCACAGAAAGAGCACAGAGAAACAGATCATGATTATTCCCTTTCCTGATCTTAATGCTGAATCAACTAGCGATTCAGTGATATAGAAAGAAGCTTTACTTTTATAGAATGGATATTTTCTACATGTAGTGTGCCAGGAGGAGGGGCTGGGTGATTGATAGTTCTTTACTGACTAGCTGTGCCCCACCCTCTTTAAAAAGTAAAACCCCAGAGCTAAAAAAACAAGGGATAGAAAGGTCAGAGAAGAAAAAAAGCAGATTTAAGATTGTTGGTAATTAATCCTAATTACGGTGTGATTAGTTAAAAATGATTTGCCCCAGTTTAAATGTCCTTTAACATTCTCTTATAACAATTAGCAGCATGTCCAGGTTCAGAAAGCAGGGCTTGAATGAAATTGTTCAAGGAATGATAAAAAAAAAGCCCATCATAAGATTTAAGAAGTCTTTTGGAAAGCGTCCTCCAGAGCAAAAAAAAAAAAATGGGTTAACCGTTGTAGTGTAAGATCAAGATGTCATATAATGTTGTCTGAGACGAGCTTGTAGAAATTCACGAGTTAAATTGTGTCGAGTTATTATGCCAACAATCTAAAAAAAAAAAAACACATAAAAACAACCTAGATTAAAAAGCTACATCACTGCTTTGAAAAAAAACAAAACCTTTTTTATTTATTTCTAAAAGACTGTCTATCCCATATATCTTAGATTTATAAAACAAATTTGTTTTAGTATAGAGCTAATTTTCCTTCCTTTCCAATTACTTTTTAGTCTCCTAGACTCTTTACGTCTGTGTTCTATAAACAGTACAGCTGGATAATACATCATGCAAGATTTACCATTTCACTAATCAACAAAATATTGATGAAGGTGCGTAACTCGGGCCCCCTGCAAGACTGGAGGCTGGGCCCCTGACACCCACCCCCTGCTGAGAAAATCCGCTGTCAGCTGTTTTTTAAACAGCTGATTGCATGCATGAAGTAAAGATAAGCGTGATCAACTGTTTTAAAAAACGGAACCGGACTTCCGATATTTTAAATAGATGATCGCGCATATCTTTACTTCATCCGCCCAATCAGCTGGTCTTCACAGCAGGGGATCGTGGGTCTTCTCGGTAGGGGACTGTTTGATTCAGGAAATGTAAGATTTGTATTATTTAATTCTTTTTTCTTTTCTTGGGGTGTCTGCATGATTTTTAACCCCCTCCCCCCCCGCACGCAGTTGCGGGCCCTGACTTTACGCCACTGTATTGATGGTTTAAATAATTGGTGCCCAAGACTGTCAGATGGGCAGAGGCTGGGTGTGTTGTGGAATGAGTTTAGGTGGTCCAGGTCTAGAAGCAGGGCATGGGCTGTTCTGGGGTGGAGCCAAAAATCTGCCTGGTTACTGTCTAGAGCCACTATTGACGCCCCCAGTCTATGTCAGGTTGGACTCCCCTTTAGTAAAATATATTTAAAAAAGACATTTACACCCTCAAATTAATTTCCGCATATGCTAAAGGACCCCAAACAAAATGTAGGCTATATTTACCTTTATGAAAAATGTTTCTTACCTTACTAACACAGCCTGATCCTTGGCTGGCTGGTAGAAGCCTTCTCTGCCACTATTTGTATGTCTACATGCCGTGCAGCAGGAGAGCAGCATTGGGTATGGCAGTCAGCTATTGGCCGTTTGACTGACTGCCAGGCCCTGAAGCTGCAGAGGGTAGAGCAGACCCATGGCAATGAATTGGGATGTGTAAGTAATTTTAGAAGCATTTTTGGTAAAGGTAAGCATAGCCAAAATTGTAATTTGGAGGCCTTAACCAAACAGTAAAATTAGGTTGAGGGTGGACTATTTGCTGGTCATGCATTGCATCCATGAATGTAGCATAAGGTTTGATTTAGCACATGTAAGATTTGTAATTAGGAGTTTTATTTATTTAATTATTTTTACATTTCTTGGGGTGTCTGCATGATTTTTAACCTTTATTTATCATACAAAATATCTGCTAAAGGTGTAAAATTCTTTGAAAAAAGTGTTGGTGTTTTTATATACATGCATAATTCCTGTTACATAACTGTAGATTTCAAAAAATAGTTGTGGCGTTTTTAGTTTTAAAAAAAAAAAAAAAATAGTAAGCTGTTCAAAAAACAGAGCAGTTTGATTCCCCTCCCCCCCTGTAATTGGATTAGTTGGTCGCCATGTTTCTGTGTACTACCATGTAGGTGGCATACTTTTTGATTCAGGACATTTAAATCCAAAACCCACTTAATTATAAAAATTAGCTTTGTAATTTATTTTTTTTGCATCCGCAATTCTGCATGTATGTTTGAAAGAATGTGGCACTATTACATACATCTCCAAAATTATTTACATATTGCAGTTTTTCCCCCCCCAATTATTGACCTTCTCGATAGGTGGGTACGTTTCTTCTGGTCTCCTGTAAGTTTTACTGAAGGACAGGAGGTAAGACATATCGCATTTACCTCCTGTCCTTCAGTTAAACTGGAAATATAAAAGTTAAAATAACGGTGGACATACCCTTTAATTTATATTTATATTGCCTTTACCAACATACAAATAATAAAATCAGTAGTCTACAATTATCTAACTTTAAAAAAGGCCTGGATAAGTTTCTAAAACTAAAAAATATTGAGAATTACTGGTATTAATGCATATAGATCTGGTTGATCCAGGGATACTTTCCGATTGCCGTTTGGAGTCAGGAAGGAATTTTTTCCCCCCCTATTTTAGCTGGGTTTTTTTGCCTTCCTCTGGATCAACTGTTAGGTAGGGATAAAAAAAAAAAAAGGGAATAGGTTGGACTTGATGGACGAATGTCTTTATTCAACCTTAATTACTATGTTACTATGTTACTATGTATGTTACAATGGCGTCATCAACTATGTTATGTTATATACTGATACACACATACACTAGCCATCATTTTAAAGTAAATATAATACCACAGGCTTATTAATACTGACCCAAATTTCCCCAAAAAATATTTTTTACATTAATCTAAACTTTTATATTTAAGCATGTTTAAACTTATAATCCCTACTTATTTAGCCGACATTTCATTTGAAAAGATCAACACTTACCTCTCCAACTGCATTCACTACTGGTAAATGCCTCAGTCCCATTGTTCTGAATAAATTAAACACTTGAGAGGCATGTGTATTAGGTGACACAGTAAAGGGACAAGGGTTCATATAAGGTGCGACATCCTGAAGCAGGAAAATAGTTATATCAATGTTTTGACAGAAAAACATGCACACTGATTGACAGTAGAAATAATGCATACATAGAGTGTAAATAAATGAATCCACCTACCATAAAATAAAAAAGAAATAGAAATCACAACAAATCTTGTCAAAACGTATTTCACCTTTATTGCTAAATTGCTATCAATGCAAAGAAGTCAAAAACAAATCGGCAACCGTTAAAGAAACCATGCCTAATCCTAGTTTCATTAGATGCACACACCTTTATCATTCAAGGTGACTACATTCAAAATCAAACAATCAGATTCATACTCATCTTAAAGGGTAACTGTGGTCTTGAATTCTTCCAAACTAGTAAGAATTATATAAAAAGCCTACCAACACACCTTCAAAATAAAACCAAAATCCCATCTCTGGATTAAATTTGTGAGAAGTTATTGGTGAAAAGGTTGAGCAATGTAGCTTCCTGGTTGAACACTTCCTGTTTTCAGCCATGTGACCAGCCTCAGCCTGCATTAATAGGCTCCCCTTCTCAACTGTAATTTTTTTACCCAGCTACTTCCTGATTTCCCCAGCATTAAGTCTTAACTGAGCATGCTTCTCCCCCAGGGGGATGGGTGGGGCAGAGGTCAGGTGATGTCACTCAACCTACTGGAAGCAGGAAGTTTGAATATTCACCCTTATGTAATTTCTCACAGGCCAGAGATGTGATTGTTGGCTGATTGTAAAGGGAAAACTACAGGCTTTCATTAAACCCTCACTTGTTTTGAGAACACAGTTCCCCTTTAAATAATAGTTAGTATACATGTGACATTAATTAAAGTGTTTCTTCTTGAGCTAAGAAAGTTTGGCTGTTCTTCTAGGATTATTCCCCTTTTGTCTCATACTAAAAACCATAGTCTGCAAAGAAATTATAATGTTAATCATTGAAAGTGATTAATCAGAACAGGGAGACACTAAGAGACCTCCAGCAACCCTTAATTAATATTACCCCTTTAATAGTTGCACTTATAGAAACAACATTATATAAAGCAGCAGAGGGAGGATAATGAAGTGAACTTGATCTTAGCAGTGAATGAAGTGAACCTGATCTCAAAGGTTTACCTATCTGAAAGTAAAATTAAACCTTTACTATCGGTAGGTGAATGAAACCATCAGAGTGGATTAATTAGGCTCCACATTTGTTAATTACTTAATTAAGCACTGACACACTGACTTAGCTAGAATGAGACCTCACTGAAATCCAGTGTGGTGAGACTCCTTACTATATTAGTAGACGTTATCACTTTTTCCAGCGACCCATTTACAAAATGACAGTAAGGCTGGATACACAACTGGTGATCGGACATGTTGGTAAAGCATAGCCGATCGTGCGGTTCCCTATTGGACCGTACGATCGGTCACGCGAACTGTCGGCCACGGCCACTATTGCCACTCGCTGGTAGCGAATGCTCGGTTAGGACAAAATATCTATTTGCGTGTATCCAGCCTAAAAAAAGGGAAATGAAAACTTTGAAGTTTGGCAAAAGACATGTCATCATCAAGCAAACAATGTACACAGAATGTAAGGTCAGCTCACATAGGTCATAAGGCAAGAACTAGCAAGTTAGGACCCAACTAAAGAAAGCAACCTTGGCATGGTGGCTAGGCTTATATGCCCAACTTATTATACTAATTGCTTTTACAATATTTGGTCATGGTTCATGACTTTTTAAAGCAGCAACGTAATGGAAAAATAATCTGCTAGTTAACACGGCTTGTTTTTAGAGCAATGAAAAAAAACTATTTAAAAGGCAACTATACATTATCTAAAACAGTTTTGTGGAGGGTTTTTAAAAACATTTTTTTGTTCTTTCTTTAGGCTTTAGTTCTCATTAAGCTCTTACTCATGTGAAGTTTAACCCTTCCATTAAGCTGTACTAAGGGTGAGTACCTTAAACACAAGCAGGGAGATTCAATAAAAGTTCTAATTAAAAATTGTGCTAATTTTGCAACAACCAATCAGATGTTATTTTTCAAATGTTAAATAAGATCTGATTGGTTGGGGCAAAATAAGCGCAATTCTAATGTTAAGAGCTTTATCTCCCTGTAGGTCCTTAATCATGAGGGTAGAACAGGCATTCTGAATACATACTTTCTAGCTGCCCTTGCCGATCGGCTTCCTTCTGTTCCAGGTTGTGATGGGAGCGGAGTCTACTCACATGCACCAAACAATGGGAGGCCATGCTTTGCAACCCTCCACATTTTCACTTGTAGCTGCACCATATCTCTCAGCATCCATTATATTAGAAATTTGTGGAGGGCTGGTTGGATTTATAGCCCACAAATATCCATTTCACTTTTCTTCTCCCTTCAGGCTACCACTGCCCCTATCTTCCCCTTTCTCACAGCACTTTAACTAGAATTCTTTTGTGACCCTTGTAATGCCTTTTTAATCACTTAACATTCAGCAACCATCTTCCTATTGTGACCTCATCTCTTATTTTTTCATTAATTTGTACTAAAATATTTTCCCAAATATTTTGTCTATCATTTTGAATAATTTTCTATTACACTTCATAACATGTATCTCCAAATATACAACTCATCTATGAGGAGCTTTTCTGGTTATTTTTAAACACTGCACTGTATTAAAGGGCATGTCCATCCCCAAAACTAAAATTTAACCCATCATTGCCCCACTGTGTAGTGTTTAAAAATCTTTACCTTACATCTCTGCTCCAAATGGTTCTTGTAGTGCATATCCAAAGTCCCAGAAAGTATAGCGTAGGAGCTGTCTGTGTGTCATCCTTGCGGAGGTGTTTAACATGCACAGAGGATATATCTTTTTTGAACGGTGCCCTACCTTTACATAATTTTTCTGTAGTGTA
Organism: Hymenochirus boettgeri; assembly: GCA_019447015.1. NCBI lineage: Eukaryota > Metazoa > Chordata > Amphibia > Anura > Pipidae > Hymenochirus > Hymenochirus boettgeri. Next base: position 120,835,461 of record CM033475.1, on the reverse strand, counting down.
GGGCACCCTATCCCACCCAAGATGCCAGGTTTGATTGTGTAAAAAAATAAAATAAATAAATAATAGGTCAGAACTGTACCTACATGCCTTCATTCCCCCAGTGTTCAGCAAAGCCAGCAGCCGTGTCCGTGATTGGCTGACTCTCAGCCAATCACAGATGCGGCCACCGGTCTGGCCCCCTGCTTGCAGTTCCGGCAAGCAGAGAGCTGAGATCTGAGCTTTGGGGGAACGAATGCATTTTTTGGACAGTGAAACCTGGTGGTTGGGGGTGGGATAGGGGCCCCTACACTACAGCAAAAGTTTTTGTTAAGGGTGGAGATACCCTTTAAGATTTTATGCCTTTCTTTTGATAATGTGCTTCACAATGTCCTAGGTGTCATTGATTGCAGCTCTGTTAACCCATGCTTTACAGTGCAACAATTATGTGATTACATAACATATTCAAGCACATTTATATTATTGCTTTAGTTCTCCTTTACAAACTATCACTTTTAGTGTAACTAAAATATCCATACCACAATCATTCTTGGATTTAAGAGAGAAAGGTTAACATCATGAATATCTGGGTAACGTGGATAATCTTCAGACATTTCACCATTTGAAAGACGGGGCTGAGAAGAACTCTAAAAGAAAAAAAAACAAAAAAAAAACCACTAGTCCCTTATATACAAATATAAGCAGCATCATGTATTTTCAGTTTTAAAAAAAAATGTAATGTTATATATCCCTTTTTAAATAATTAAGGATAATATAGCTTTTATAATCAGTTTCATTTTTAGAGAACACAATGCCATGTGTCTATGGAAAAGTTTGCAATGCTTTACAACATACTACATGTGCCATGATGTTGTGCAACAATATATAATGCTTATTTGCGGTCATTGGCCTTCAGGCATGCAAGTTACTACAAATGTTAAGTTGGGAAAGGTTTTTGGTTAACTTCATTAATTTAAAAAGTGATCATAGGTATATAGAACTTTTGGTTCATACTACCTTTCCAATGGAAAATATGTTTAAAAAGTCAGAAATAAACTGTTGGCATTGTTTTTTTTTCCTATGCCGCTCCAGAGCCTACCTCTCCAGCTTGCAAGTTGCTACGCCCCTCTGAGATTTGCTGTTTCCTCCTGCTTCTTTAGCCTCAAATGGTAAGGTTTGTTTGCTCCATGCGCGCGTTCCTCGCTGCATGCACACGCATGATGCTGTGGCGCACACAACGTTAGTGCATGCATGGACGTGCGCACGCGTGCGGCCATCTTGTTGGCACACACACAGCGCGTCATGCACGCCGCAATGTCATGTGCATGCAGGCGCCGAATGAACCTTACCATGTGAGGCTAAAGAAGGAGGAAGCAGCAGCAAATCTCGGAGGGGCGGAGCTAAACATTCAGCTAGCCACAATCAAGATGTCAGCAACTTGCAAGTTGGAAAGGTAGGCTCTGGAGGGGCATGGGAAAAAAAACCCAATGGCAACAATTTTTATAAAGCTGCAGCTTCCATCTAAACTTTATTTTACAGCAGACTTATCCTTTAATGTTTGGTCCGTGAATGTATTTATACACAGTGATCATATTTCCATGCAAGCGCCTTTTCTCTAGTGTACATAATTATAACTTATCCAATCTGTCTTCATATTCAAGCTCCCCCCCATTATTATTTTAGTTGCCCTTCTCGTAACCCTTTCCATTTCCAAGATGTCCTTTTTGTAAAGAGGATTACAAAATTACAATTGCATATTCCAAATGAGGCCTTACCAATGCTTTGTAAAGAGGGAGAATAAAATTTTTCGCCCTTGAATCCATACCTCTCTTTATACAAAACAATAACTTGCTGGCTCTAGCTGTTGCTGCCTGGCACTGCTTGCTACCTGTAAGTTTGTTATCCACCAAAACTCAAAAGATCCTTTTCCAAATTTATAGTATAAGTTGCACAAGGATTTTTAAGTCCAAAATGCATCACTTTATATTTATCAACACTGAATCTCATCTGCCCCTTAGCAGTCCAACGTGACAACCTATCTAAATCCACCTGCAATGATTGCACATCCTCTGAAGTTTTTAATGGTCGACAAAGTTTTGTGTTGTCAGCAAACACAGAAACCTTGCTGACAATACCCACTTCCAAATCATTAATAAACAGTTTAAATAGAAGTGGCCCAAACACAGAAGAACCCTGTGGCACCTCACTTAGAGCTTTAGTCCAAAATGATAAAGCCCTGTTAACAACTCTCTGCATCCTATCCATTTATCAACTTCCTATTCATGTGCAAATGTGCCAACCCAGCCCAACAGCTTATACATTAGTTGCCTATGGGAAACTGTATCAAAAGCCTTTGGCATAGCAGTAGATGCAGTATACTTGAATTTTGCAGAGTCTAAATTCCTACTCAATTCCTCATAAAAACCAAGCAAGTTATATTGACAAGATCTAAATCCATGTAGATTATTTCTTAGAAGGTCAGTCCTTGAAACATACTCTAGAATATGTTCCTGTATCAAACTTTCCAGTATCTTCCCCACCACTGAAGTTAAAATTACAGGCCTGTAATTACCGGATGTTAAAACTACCCTTTTTGAATATTGGGATTACATCAGCTTTTTTCCATTCCAGAGGCACACTTCCAGACATGAAGGAATCTGCAAAAATATACAATGGCCTAATTGCCCTAAGGACCCGAGGATGTATTTTATTAATATTTATTAATATTAACCTTATTTAGTTGATTCTGCACCATATCCTCGGTCAAAGGGCACTTAAATCCTTTACACCATTATTGTTACTATACTCAGTACTTGGATCTTCTAAAGTGTATAAAATAACCAAAAAAACTTAAATTTTCCTTTCCATTGGAACACACAGTCCTTCAAGTATTTAGGGGCACATGTCTGCACTGCCATATCCTTCTGACCTTTATCGTCTCAATTACTGTCCAAAGCTTCATTCCATAAAATCTCAACTGAAGAAATGTGTCCTGTTCAAATTATCTCCCGTTATGGAAGAATGTATTCCACTAAAATGATGACACTTCCCTAAATCTTGTACCACTTGTACGCCGCCTTTATGGCTCTTAGATAGTACCTTTTCGATCCATTGGTTCCATATCTTGGTAAATTTCTGTGGACATTTTCTTTTTTGGTATAAGATTTTAAAGTACGGTAATGTGGTTTTAAAGAGAGTTTTCCATTGGGTTAGGGTTGGGTGCCATCCATTTTAGAACAATTGTCTTTCAAGCAAGGAAGAGAGTTTCTGTCAAGAGAATTCTCTGGTATTTAGTCCATATTTCTTTGTCTAGTATCCCTAGTACACCTATTACGCTTGTGAACAGGATGGGTAGTTTGGTTATGTTAGTTAAAAAGGTGATAATTTGCTGCCAAAATGTTCTCACATTTGGGCACATCCATGAGGTGCCAGAAATAGGCCTGGTCTTGGTAGCATTTCGGGCATGTGTGGGCTCTGGATGTTGAAATGCAATGCATTCTTTTTGGTGAGAGAGGTTTGATGTATGATTTTTTATTATATTAGTCTGTTGTTAGCTGCTGGTGAGATGGCCATATGTAAGTTTGCAAAATCATTCCATGAATCATTTGGTAATTCTGGTATATATTTTTGCCATTCTGTTATTGTTGCGGTTAGCGTTATTGATTGGCGTTCTATTAGCTTGGTGTAGAGGTGAAATAGGAGACCTTGCATCCCTTGGGTGCGTAAAAAAAACGATAATTGGGTGTTTTGTTATTTCCAGATTGGGGTAGTTGGGGAATTCTGCTTCTAAACAATGTCTCAGTTGTAGATATTTGTAGAGATATGTATTTGGCAGTTTATGGTTTTAAGTTCGCTAAATGGGATTATTGTGACGTTTCGTATTATTTCAGCAAGGGTGGTGATATTTTTATTCAGCCATTCTTTGTGTGGTAGCGCTGCCAGGTGAGGGAAGCATTTGTTAGGCCACAGTGGTGTTTCAGGGGGGGAAGTCCATTGTAATTTATAATTGAGTTGGCTGCTTGCCATGCTTTTGTAGCCAAAAGTGTGCAGTACTGTACCTCTTCCGATGAGATGTTTTTTTAGGTCCTGTAGAAAAGCCATGAATGGACCATTTAGATATTGTTGTAACATTTCTTCTGATTCTGTGAGTTCTGCGTCTGGGTTTGTCCAGAGTTGGAAGTACTGCAATATTTAGTGTTACTAATAACGCTGTTAATGCACATAAGCTGAATATTAATGTGCTGTATCTGGGTACACTACATGTTTATCCTTATTATCTTATGTCTAAACTGTTTATCTACTATAGGACTAATATGTTATGATATATAAAGACTCCCCACAGGCAAATGATGAGAAGGTGCGATGCGGGTTCCCAGAAATCCCTGTGCAACCCCAAGAAATACATAATAGAGACGCTACCCACCTCTTCACTTGAAAATATACCTAAAATGTTTAGCTAACATAACACCTATGTTCTAAAAGGTGTAAAGTGCATATTTGACCATTAATATTATGAAAACACGATTGTAATGCTAAATATTCTTAGCCAAATAATGATGCTATTTAGAAAATGTTATTTTAAACACACTGTACATTCACTCTTAATTCATATCTAAACTGTCTATCTGCTACGTAACAGATATACACTAGCACAAATAACACACAATCATTCTCCAGAAATTTTGGTTTCATGACTACACGAAGAGCATTAATATATATATACACTACAAGACCAATACTAATTCTTTAACACCGACCCAGGTAAGCCAGAACACCCTGGGAAATATACCCTAGACCAATTCCCTCCCCTCAAATACCCACCAAATAAACACGTGCAGGGAGATGCAATAAAAGTTCTTATCGTTAAAAATGGTGCTAACCAATCAGATGTTATTTACTATTTGAAAGCTAACATCTGTTTGGTTGGGGCAAAATTAGCACCATTTTTAAGGTTAAGAACTTTTATCATATTGCCATCTAGTGGCTGCAGCACAAACACAACAAAGGAACTACTAAAACATGTTACAATGTGAACATTTTTTCCCCACATTTTTTATACATGGTTACTTTTTAAGGAAAAAATCATGTTAAACCCAAATTGACATTTAGTCCTTTTGATTGTAATGCTTGTAGCATGAAAATCCATTAGGATTCTCTATGCAACCCGAATGGTATATGATTACTGGTGACATTACTTCATTGTACACTAGAATGGAGCATAAAAAGGGTTTGGATGCTGCTCAATACTATCTGCAACGGCATCATAAGTGTTATCCACCTATACTATTCTAGATCTTGATTTGATCTTACATAATTATTTCAAATCCGAAAGTGTTTTTTTTTTTTTTTTTACAGGTAGTCGGGACTGCAATGGGCAGTCCCGTAGCACCGTCCTATGCTAATCTTTATGTTGGTTTCCTTGAGGATAGGATCATAGGTGTAGGTGCAGATAGAAGTTTGCTACTTTGCTGGCCCTGACCTCTGCTAGTAAAACCAAGGTAAGAAGTTTAACCCCTGCCTTTCCAGTCACTCCAGCATTAACTGTTTTTTTACTGAGTGATCTCTGCTAAACCTACCGAGGCACTACAAGAGTTAAAGTTCAGTTACGGTATTACAGACAGATCTCTCTTCATAGACAGCAAAAAGTTTTGTTTTTTTTTAAAGACTGGAATTCTTCTACCCGTGACCTGACCTGCAGTTCTTTTTGCCCAAACCCGACCCGCAACCAAATCAAACTCAATCCGCGGGTACCCCACCCAATGCAGGACTTTAACACAAATATACCAATACAACCATAAAAACCAAACGCTTAATACCAATATATCACTAATGTACACCCTACTATTACATAAATAAATACAACAAAACCTCCCCACAACCAAACTTTATATCTGGGCACAGGACCTGCGGTCCCATAGTACTTCAACTTCATAACAGTAGGGCCCCTTATACTACTGTGTTGGTTTCAAATACTCTGAAGTTTACTTACTCAAATCATAAAAACCAAACAAGTTAGTTTCACAAGATCTAAATCTATCGGTATGTTGATTATTTCTTATAAGGTCAGTCCTTGAAACATACTCTAGAATATGTTCCCGTATAAAACTTTCCAGTATCTTCCCCACCACTGAAGTTAAGTTAGGCCTGTAATTACCCGGCTGTGAACGACTACCCTTTTTGAAGATTGGAATTACATCAGCTTTTTTCCAATCCACTTCCAGACATGAGGGAATCTGCAAAAATAAGAAACAATGACCTAGATAAAACTGAACTTAGATCCCTGTAGACCCGAGGATGTATTTTATCCAATGCAGGGGGGTCATTAACATTAACCTTATTTAGTTTAATTTGCACCATATATTCGGTTAACCAAAGTGCACTTGCATCTTTTACACCATTATTGGCTATCTAAGCTATCAGTACTTGGATCTTTCATAACTAACATCCCCAACAATTAATGGTGCCACTTTCAGTCCTCATCTTCTTATTATTAATATACTTAAAGGTCATGTCCACCCCCCCAAACTAAAATTTAACCCACTACTGGCTACACTGTACAGTTTAAAAAAATCCTTATCTTACATCCCTACACCTTATGGTTCTCCTGTAGTGTCTCATCAAAATCCAGGAAACTGAAGGGTAGGCACTGTCTTCCTGTCCAAAATGTTGCTGCCTATGTTGTGTGTCCCCCCCCCCCCCTCACGAACCCTCTCTGGCTGCTGCTCATCTATCGTAAAAACCTTTAGATATCTTGCAGGGCATGCCCTCCCACCCCCAACGGCTATATCGGCACTTAAAAATAGAATCGAAACTCAACTTACAGAACCTCGCTCAGCCTCTCAAAGCCGTGGCTGCCGGTGCAGCCCCCTGCTTGCAGTTCCGGCAGGCAAGGGAGCTGGACCTGAGTGACGATGGAACAAGGAACTGTATGTAGAGTTTGCAATCGATTTTTAAAGCGCCAATATAGCAGGATGGGGGTGGGAGGGCATGCACTACAATATATAAAAAGTGGTTACTGAGGGTGAAGATGCCCTTTAAAAAATTGTTTAGGGTTAGTTCAGCAATCCTAACTTCATTATTAATTTTATCTAGCTTACTTGCTTTCTTACAATCCCTGTTACAGTTTTTATAATCCCTAAAGGCCCTTTCTGTTCCCACTGACATAAAGGCTTTGAATGCCTTTCTTCCTTTTCATTTCATTCTTTATATCAGAATTAAGCCACGAGTGCAGATTTATTTTTTTTACATTTATTTCCCAAGGGTATAATTTAGATGTGAAATGGCTTAAAGGGCAACTGTGGTCTCCAAACAAGTTAGGGTTAAATAAAAGCCTGCATGCTGCATACTGCATACATGCATACTGCATGCTCAGTAAAGCCCTAATGCTGGGGAAAACAGGAAGTACCTGGGGAAAAAATGGACAGTTGAGAAGGGAAGCCTATTAATTCAGACAGGCTGGTCACATGACTACAAGTTGGTAACATGGCTGAAAACAGGAAGTGTTCAAGCAGGAAGTTACATTGCTGAACCTTTCCAGCAATAACTTCTCACAAATGTTATCTAGAGATGTGATTTTGGTTTTATTTTGAAGGTATGATGGAAGGCTTTTTATATAATTCTTACTGGTTTGGAATAATTGGAGACCACAGTTACCCTTTAAAATCCCCTTATAAATTGTCCACTTCTGTTCAGTACTTTTACCTGATAATATTTCATCCCAGTTGACCTGCTGAAAAGCTACTTTTTACCTGGGAAAATTTGCTTTCCTGAAATTAAATGTCTTGAACCCAATGCCTTTTCCCTTTTGATAACATGCTAAATGACACTTTTTCGTGGTCACTATTCCATCAACCTCCAATTACCTTCCTATCTATAATACGCTCCACAATGTTAGATATTCCTAGATCCAACAGAGCTCCTTTTCTAGTAGGAATTTCAACCACCTGTGAGAGAAAATGATCCTGTAGCAAATTCATAAACCCTTTTATTTGATGGCAGTCCCACTTTGACAATCAATGTCAGGGTAAAGTCCCCCATAATGAGTACACTACCTAACTTGCAGCCCTTACGATCTGCATATGCAGCTGCCCCACTTCTTCCCTACTAGCATTTGGAGGCTTGTAGCAGACACCAACAATGACATAACCCCCTTCCTATTGCCTAATTCCACCAATATTGCCTCTGCTTTAACATCCATACCGCCGGTTATCTATTTTTACATTTTGCGTCAACTCCTGTTCAACATAAAAACATATGTCTCCCCCTTTCCTATTTTCTCTATCCTTTCTAAACAAGGAGCATCCTTCTAAACTTACAGCGCAGTCGTGAAAATTGTTCAACCATGTTTCTGATATACCTATTACATCATACTTTTCAGTCAATGCCATGATCTCCAATTCTTCCATCTTGTCAGCCAAGCTTCTCGCATTTGCAAACATACATTTTAGATTATGATCCTGTAATTTATTTTTACTCTTTAATACACATGCCTCCCTATCCTCTATGCTAGCCCCACCCCTTTACACCCACCACTTGCCAATCTACACCCTGCTTATCCCCTGGTCTTCTATCTATCCTAGTGAGACTGATATTACCCCCCACCCAAACCAAGTTTAAAATCTCCTCCAACCCTCTAGCCATCTTCCCCCCCAAAATAGCTGCACCACCACAATTGGAACACAATGATACTAGAACCATGGAAACTAAACCCTTTTTGGCTGTCACTCCTTTCAGAAACAGAGATACTAGCAGACCGCTTCACTGAATAGGCATACAGAGAGGACAGTTCCACTCCTCAATTACTCACATCAAAAAAGACACAAAACTAGAAGAAAACTTGATATAATGGACCAACAATACATACTCAACGCCACAGAAGAAATGCTAAGTTCTTTGAAGAAGGAAACCAATCGGACAAACTTCTTACATATCTTACACAAGCACAACAAACCTCTAAATACACCTTAAGAATACAGGACCCTAATATAGGTCTTGTCACTTCAACACCAGACATACTACAAACCTTTACCAAGTACTACTCCATTCTATATACCTCACGTTCCAACTCCAGCCTAGCTGAAATATTTGATTACCTAGCAGACATTAAATTCCCTCTACTCAAACCTGAGCAATACACCCAACCCAGAGACCAAAATTTCGCCATCAGAAATCTAGAAAGCAATAACGGACCTCCTCAGCGGTTAAGCGCCAGGACGAGACAGCCTCCCCATTGAAGCTTATAATAAATATTAATAAAATCCCTAGTTCAATACTTGGGAATCTTTATCACCACTTCTCCTGCATACTTCTATAGACAAAATATACTACCACTTCTGGAAATCACACAAGCCAAATTAACAGCCTGGAAATAATTGCCAATAAACCTCCTGGGACATATAAACCTTATTAAAACAAACCTCCCCAGATTATTGTACACATTACATCTTGCTATAGCCTGGATCCCCACCTTCTTCTTTCAAATATTAAATAGTATGCCAAAGTCCTTCCTCTGGGGCTTTGGACAAGCAAGAACAAAACTGACAACACTGCAATGCCCTAACTCGCATGGTGGGCTTGCACTACCACATTTTAATCTGTACTTCCTTGCTGGACAACTCAAACGCTTGCCGAACTGGATAGACCCGAAAATAGAACCTATGGGATCCAAAAAATGTTACAGCAATATTTAAAAGGCCCACTTCTGGCTTTCCTGCAGGACCCTCAAACACATTATCGGCCGTGGAACAGTACTCTACACATTAGCACACAAAACCTGGAAATCTGCAAACACTATCGTTGACTATGAAGGTACCCCCCCCCCCCCCCCACACACACACAAAAAACTCCCTTATGGCACGAATAAAGTCTCCCACAACTGGAAGCAATACCAAGCAAAGACTGGCCAAACAGTAAAATTCTCACCTTTGCCGATATAGACCATGATACAATAATACTATATGAAACGTTGCAACAGAAATTCAAACTGTCAAGAATATTCCACTTCAAATATCTGAAACTGAAATACGGTCTAGCGGCAGAATTCCCCTTTAGAACGCTTTAAAACATCCTATTATAATTGGAATCCTTCACACTCAAGGAATACAAAACAAATTATGAGACTATTCAAACCAAAATACTACGTAGAAAATGGAGACTACCTACCACAACTAGCAGAAGATTCATGGGATGAATTTTTAAACTTACATTCAACCTTATCTCTTTCTACTGATAATAGACTGATCCAATACAATATCCTACATCAAATATACTTCACACCAAAAAGACTGCACCGTATTTCACAATCTAGATCGTACACATGCCCTAAGTGCATGCAGGACCAGGCCGATTTCTGGCACTTCATATGGAATTGCCCATGTATGCGACAGTTTTGGCAATGTGTTGTAATGCTCCTCTCAGATCTAAGTATGCTATCAATCCCATTTGAAGGAGAGACTTGTATTTTGGGTATTCTAGATGAACACTGGAGTAAATACCAAAGAACCTTCCTAATTGATAGAATATTTTACAATACTCCCACAAAACAATAATACTTAAATGGATGGCCCCAGATCTGGAATACTTCCTACCCTTATTACCTGATATGATGAGCTAAACTGAGACAGAATCCTATTAACATGATAGAAACCGATCGAACACTGTGTATGGTACTTGTATATACAGTAGTTATAAGGGAGGAGTATGTGTTTATGTTAAAAAAGAATTGAAGCCAAATTTAAAAGAAAAGATAACTGGTGATATGGATGATAAAGTGGAGGCAATATGGGTGGAATTAGGCAACAGGAAAGGGGGTAATGTCATTGTTGGTGTCTGCTATAAGCCGCCAAATGCTAGCAGAGAGGAGGTGGGTCAACTTCATATGCAGTTGGCAAGGGCTGCAAGTTTGGGGAGTGTGCTCATTATGGGGGACTTTAATTACCCTGACATTGATTGGTGTGGTGGAACTGCCATCACAGAAAAAGGCGATGAGTTCCTGAATTTGCTGCAGGATAATTTTCTCTCACAGGTGGTTGAGGTTCCTACTAGAAAAGGAGCTCTGTTGGATCTGGTAATATCTAACATTGTGGAGCGCATTATAGATATAAAGGTAACTGGAGGCTTAGGGAATAGTGACCATGAAATAGTGGCATTTGGACTTTGTTATCGAAAGGAAAAGTGCGCTGGGTTAACAAAGACATTTAATTTCAGGAAAGCAAATTTTCCCAGGTTAAAAGTAGCTCTTCAGAATGTCAACTGGGATAATGTATTATCAGGTAAAGGTACTGAACAGAAGTGGACTGTGTTCAAGGGGATTTTTAGCCAGTTCACATCTAAATTTATACCCTTGGGAAATAAATGTGAAAAAAATAAATCCGCGCCCATGTGGCTGAATTCTGATGTAAAGAGGCAAATGGTAAGGAAGAAAAAGGCATTTAAAACCTTTACGTCAGAGGGAACGGAAAGGGCCTTTAGGGAGTATAAAAACTGTAACAAGGAGTGTAAGAAAGCAATCAAACTAGCTAAAATTAATAATGAAGTTGCCTGTGCATCGCTTTCAGTGTGGCATAGTAGTGTAGGTAGGAGACCGCCACCCATGATGCACAGCCCCATAGTGCCTGTGCATCGCTTTCAGTGTGGCATAGTAGTGTAGGTAGAAGAAAGGCAACCACCCATGTTCAGTGTGGCATAGTAGTGTAGGTAGAAGAAAGGCAACCACCCATGGTGCACAGCCCTATCCCATTCCCCATAGTCCCTATGCATCGCTTTCAGTGTGGCATAGTAGTGTAGGCAGGATAATGACAGCCATCCATGATGCACAGCTCTATCCCATTCCCCATAGTGCCCTCTGCGTGTCTCTCTCCCCCTCTCTGCGTGTCTCTCTCCCCCTCTGTGTGTCTCTCTCTCCCTCTCTCTCTCTCTCCTGGTGTCTCTCTCTCTGTCTCTCTCCTCTGTCTGTCTCTCAGTCTCCTCTCTCTCTGTGTGTGTCTCTCTCTGTCTCCCTCTCTCTCTATGTCTCTCCTCTCTGTCTCTCTTCTCTGTGTCTCTCTCTCCTCTCTGTCTCCCTCTCTCTCACTGTCTCCCTCTCTCCTCTCTCTCCTCTCTCTCTTCTCTCTTTGTGTGTGTTTCTCGCTCCTCTTTGCGAACAGCCGACGTCCAGTCCCAGCGTACCTGCAACCTGCCGTGCACACTGTTCGGGTCCGAAGCGCGTACCTGCCACCTGCCGTGCACACTGTTCGTGTCCCCATTCGCTCCGTGCACGCTGAGAGGTCTCTGATTCTCGACTACAGTGGTCACGGAGCAGGCATGGTGGCGAATATGGCAAGGGGCAGAGAGAGAAGATAAAGTAAGGCATGGTGGCGAATATGGCAAGGGGCAGAGAGAGAAGATAAAGTAAGGAGAGGGGGCTTTTACCGGGAAACATTGTGGGGGAACGGAGCATCACACACCCATACAGGAAAGAGGTATGGGATCTGTTTAAATTATCTGTCATGTTAAACCTAAGTTATTTTGTATTGTCTTGTATAAAGAGAGGTATGGATTCAAGGGAGGAAAATGTTATGTGTGTATATCATATTCAACTGTTTAATAAACACAAATTTAAAAAAAAAAAAAAATGTAAACAGAATGTCCCTGAGAGGAAAAATAGGGTGATGCTTCTAATTCTATTTTGCAAGGGGATCCCGCCAGGAGGCACTGAACATAATGGATGTAATTTCTGTTATTTCTTCTCGCTCTTCCTTCCACTTCTTCTCCCTTGGTGTTCGCCTTACATTTACTTTCCCCTCCCTTTTATTTTTCCAGTTTCGATATCCTTAATGTGCTGATAGGGAGATGTATGGGCTGGGTCATTCGCCATGGCTTCTAAGGAATACTGGCCCAATCACATTTGTAACCTCTATTCCTACACCAATGTATAAAATCTTGATACCAATTTTCAGCAATAAAAAAAAATATTTATATATATTTTTTAGATCGATTCTGCAGTTGGTCAAAGCAAAAAAAGTGACATTCAAGATACTGTTCCAACTCTTTGTCAGGCAAATAATAATACAACTAGGGAATAATAAAAATATAGTGGTATACAGTTAAATCAGCTGAACTTGACATTTTAGTTCTTTCAAGAACCTTCAAGTGCTCTAACTGAATACCACCAATATGCCATGACCTGGATGAATGAAAGTTTAACTATTTGTTACTGATAATTTAGCAATTTGGGTTTAACCCGATTGATCAGCCAGTCCCACAATTTGATCTGGTCGGCAGGGTGGATAACTGTGATTAAGGACACAACCGATTTTTTAACAAAAGGAAAGTCAAGGCCAATTTAAAGGGCATGCTCAGACCCAGAAGATAGCTCTAATGCGCATGCCAGAGTCCTCAAAGGAGACAAGGAAGGGGCAGATACCTTATTGCACAGAGAGGTTTCTCTCTTTTCTAGACTTTCAGAAGCCCCTGCAGGACAACCATATGGAGCAAAGGAGAAATGTAAGGATTTTCTCAAACCTACACAGTGGGCAGATTTTAGTTTGGAGGGTGAACATGCTCTTTATTTACGTAATACTATTCCCCACTGAAAGATTACTAATTGGTATTTTGATTGGCTCTTTAAAGTAAACCTTTAGGCAAAATCCCATTTCAATATCTTGTGAACAAAGGATCTAAAATGGCAAAACTTACAGATTGAGTCTCAGAGTAACAAACTCCACGTACTAACAACGTGACCAGCTGAGAACGCAGAATAAGACCATGAAAAGTCAGAGGTCTAAATCGTTCTTCCATTGTCCATTCCTCACTTGGAGACTGATCAGGGTACAGATTTGGATAAGGAGTATACCTATAGTAACAAAGACATTTTAGAAAAAGATCAAATATAATTATTAATATAAAACATTTTTACAAAAATCAGAAAATGTACTACCTCCTTTCCAGCATCTGCTGTAGCATGTCTTCTTTTTCAACAGGTTCATCAGAGGCAACCTGTTCATCGCACATATTGCGTAGCTCACTAGATGGATACGATTTCATAGATTGACTCCTCTTTCGTTGCTCTCCAGCTCGTGTAAGAATGCTGGATTTCTATGGACCAAAACAGTTTTAATCAAGTGACAAAATACTAAAAGCCTTACAGCATAGCAGATTACAAGAAGTCTACATTTTATTTTTGTAAACACTACCTTAAATTTGATATTGTTACTGATAAGCTGGTTTCCTTTCATGAATTCTTTTTCATTACCGCGGTTTTCAGTCACAACAGGAAATGCATGATGGGCAGTTGTACGAAGTATGCTGACCAATGACTGGATACGGGTATGTGGATAAACATAGGTAAGATTTGGTTCCATGATGTCACTGGCTCTCAGCCTATAAAAAGTATCACACAGATACATTAAAGAGTCTTTCTGTTTTCTTTGCTAAGAATGAGCACAGCTAATTAATATGAATGATTACCAGGTTATTATTTATCGGTTCAGTAATGTGAGCAAGTATTTTCTTGCCCTCTTTAAGAAGAGGGCAATTAATCACTCAAAATTAAGAATGCCAGGTTTTCTACATAATTAGCACTTGTTATTTGAATTTACTTCAGCACTAAGATGCTTCTAGTGCATAAACAGAAATTGCAAAATATTCTGAAAATGAATAAAGTGGGACTTATGGTAAATCTATAAATGAGGAACATTGTACACATGGCAAATATTTGGATAGGTTTAGTTGAATATATCAGGCATTTATCAAAATCTTGATTTATCAAGAACTATTGCTTTAAAAGCACTTTTTCTTGCTCACTGTGATGTTAAAAGCAGTTTGTTTACTTGATTTTAAAATACTGTGTACATCAACAATTCAACTAGATTTTTTATTTAAAAATTGTTAGAAAGAAGAAAGCTTCTAAAAAGACTACCATCTGATATACACTGGCAAAAAGTTTAGTTATTTATTTAGTTATCCTACGTTTTCCAAACGTGTCTTAATAATTTAATCTAGTGATTTAATTACTCTTTAATTATTACCAGTCATGGCAAAATTTATTTTGCCAAGCCATCATTTGTACGGTACAGCAACACTTGGTCATTATGGATAGGAATGCACTAAGAGATTCAAGGGTCTCCTATGTACCTTAAAGCTGCATCTGTTTAAGAAGAAAACTTTGAGAATTAATAATTTTGGTTGTAATTTAGTTCCAATTTCTGATGTTTTTCTGTTCTGCTAATGGCAAAATTAAATAAATAATAAACCACTGGCTAATAACATAACTAATTTAGACCAAAAAATAACTGTCTTGGATGCTGTACAGTTGCCAAGGGCCACAAAAAATTGTCTAGATGGGACAGATTCATGCCTTGGGCCTTGTGTTTGACGTGTGATCTATATAATTCTTAAGTGCCCTGAAAACACCCACAAATGTCACTTCTCAATAAATAAGTCAAGAAGCCTTGTACAATCTTTGCACCGCCTCATGACCTCCACGGACGATAATTGCAAGTGTGTTTACGTTCGGGGGTCCTTAATTGATCCACCATGTTGTTCGTGGGTCAGTGCAAAGATTGTATGTGTCAGGATTAAAACCTGTATCTTTGGAGAAGCTAGAGCCTTTCTTCATTGCAGAAAATATAAAATTGGCAAAACAAGAAATTTAGAGAAAGAATAAAATGAATAAAAAAGAATCTGCATTCTTTCTAGGAATTCTGAATGACTAGTTCAAGCAAATATCAGGAACTTGTCCAATATCTGACCATACATTTTAGAAGCATTTAAATAAAATGTTAATTTCTGCATCAGAAAAGCCTAATGACTTACATTTTCCTTTAGCAATAACAAAGCTGTCAGACTGAGGTTTACTGTGTGTACATAAAAATAATCAGTACCTGGAAACAAAATCCTTAATAGAAGGAGGCTGTGAAGAGAAATCTGGGGATCTTCCTAACAACCTCTAAAACCATGTTCTCCTTGGCTTTGCAGAAACCATTACAATAAGCACTTGGCAGTATCCTGACTTTTTAACCACCTCAAAACTCAAAGGGGGAGATACAATCAATTTCGCATTCACAACCTACCTGCACTTGTTCCTGCAATGTACAAAACACTTCGCTAGCGTTTACGTAATCTATTAAAAGTTGCAGTTTCTTTAAAGCCACGCAAAAGCTTGCAACACACAACTGAAAAGGCATTCATTTTCGTGCAATAAAATAGCACAAAAAGTGGTGCAAAAAAATTATTGAATCGCTTGCACTGTGCAAAATTTTAAAAAAATGCGACATGGCACAGGCAGCGCAAAACCTTCGGTATCATGTCAGTGCGAAAGTTAGTAGGAATTTAGCGCTTATTTTCACTGTTATACATGCTATATTGCATTTCTCTCCATGAGGCCAGAAATTTGCACTCCCCATCTCTATATTCATCTTATTCCATTTTATGGGATGAATGTACTGTTTGTTTACATCTGCTAAAATATTTAGCAAAAGGCTGAAACATTTACCCACAAAAGTTTCTTTTACACCTCAAGCATACAAACTTGTGCCTCTCTTGTGACTTATTTTACACTGCAGTGTTATTACCTTGTGATGCTTACAGGCAGAACTTTTATTTGATCCAAAAATGCCGGTAAAATTTTCCCTTAATCTATATATTATATTAATTCGCAAACTTAGCCCCTTGTGCTGCCAAGTCTTCCCGAAAAGCTCCCAGGCCCATTAGAATTTTGATTTAAACATTTTTTGCCATCCCTTGGATTTTTTAGGGACCATCTAAAACATCCTTACTAAAAGGCTTATTCTTAGAATTTACAGATAGAGAGATTCATAGCGCACTACCAGACTTATGAAAATAGTGTTAATTCATATAAACACTATTTTCATACAAAAGTCTGGTAGTGCGCTATGTATCTATATCTATCCGACGGCCACTGGATATGGCGTTAAAGCAGCACCCAGCAGAAATACTTGTGTTAAATAGAGGTGTGTGGGGGTTAACCTATCTACTATTATTAGAATTTGGCTCCCAAGCAAGTCTTAAGTTGCTTTTCTAGCTGCTGACAAAAGAGCCAATTAGGTCATTGACAATTGGCTGACAATCTAGGTGAACGCGAGGCTGTGCAAGCTAAAAATTTTAAATCAGAGCTTTTATAAACCAATTGTATTACCTTACATTTAAATAGACCATATGTCCTCTCTTACCTCGTTTCTTACCTTCCTCTTTTTCTACTTATATGCCTAGTTAGTCTTTTCCTCCCCGTACTAATCCTGTATATTCATTTTTGAAAATGTTGTGACAGGAATTAAAAATAAATTTTTTTACATAAACTAATGTACAGTGAGTTCTCTTTGTTTTCACAATAAAAATATATTGAAACAAAAAACTCTCTATAGCAGCAATAAACTGATCTATCCAAATACATCTAACAATACCACCAGCAGATTAAAATAGGAGCCACGTAGCAGTCAAACATTTAAATACAAATTCCAGCTTTTTCTATAAGATGCTGTACATATCAATTGCATTGTGGTCTTTTTAACAATGTCCTTAGCTACGCACTTTTTTCCCCATGTGTCAGGGGTGATATAGCCTTCTCCAATAAAACCATTGTGGATGATACATGGATAGGGGCCCCATCATAGTTTTGCTGGGGGGGGGGGGCAGTGATTCCTAGTTACGCCACTGCCTTGTGTACTTGTCTCTTTTTCTAACTTATTGTTGTGCTCTTGAACAGAAGCACTTACAGGGAGATTCAATAATGTTCTTAATGTTAAAAATAGTACTAATTTTGCCCCATCCAATCAGATCTTATTTAACATGTGAAAGCTAACATCTGATTGGTTGGGGCAAGATTGGTCCTATTTTTAATGATAAAAACTTTTATAGAATGTTTGTGTATGCGAGTCTGAAACCAGCCTCTTGCTGCAGCATTAGGAACTGATCTACTTTTGCACCTTCCCCTATCAAGCCGATAAAATTGAGTAAAAAGGATGTGTTCATTCCTATAATGTATTAACCACAAAGGGCTAGGTTTTCCCTTAGCCCCTATACCATTCCCCTAACGTTCTGATCACAGTGCCACTCTGATGTCACAATGACATTGTGTGATGATGCTAAACATGTTCAGATCAAGCATAAACTAGAAGAGAAAGAATAACCACATCTCTGGCCCATAATGATGCTAAACCACCAATAAACACCACAGTTCCAGCTACTAACAAATTAACTTTGGGGGAGAAGATGGCTAGGGGGTTGGTGGTGGAGATTTTAAACTAGGTATGGGGGGGTTGGGGGTTTACGTTGAACTACACATGGGTAGACAGAGAAGTTAGGGATCAGGGGCTAATGACACAACGGAGGGAGGAGACGGGGGAGGGGACAGCATAGGGGATAAGGAGGCATGTTACATCCAAGTATGGAAGTAAATCAATTGATAATCTAAAATGTACGTTTACAAATGCAAGAAGTCTGGCTGGAAAATCTGGGGAACTAGAACTAATAGCTTTAAAGGAAAGGTATGATGTGATCGGTATAGCAGAAACATGGCTAAATGATTCACACGACTGGACAGTAAATAATGAAGTATACTCCTTATTTAGACATGACAGGGTTAATAAGAAAGGAGGGAGAGTATGTATTTATTTATGTTAAACAGGAATTGAAGCCAAATCTAAAAGATGGAATAGATTGGGGTAGAAATGATATGGCAGAAACAATATGGGTAGAGCTGTGTACAGGAAGCAAGAAGGTTGGTAAATTAATTGTTGGTGTATGTTATAAGCTGCCAAATGCCGAGGAGGAGTTGGAAATGAATCTCCATATGCAGTTAGTGAAGGCTGCTGGCATGGGGCAAGTTTTGGTTATGGGGGGGGATTTTAACTACCCTGACAGATTAGAGTAAAGGAACTGCCAGCACCTCAAAAGGTATCAAGTTATTAAATCTTCTTTATGAGCATTTTCTTTCACAGATGGTAAAAGTTCCTACTAGACAGAATGCGTTGTTGGACCTGGTGATATCTAATAACCCTGAGATTTTGGAGATGAAGGTAATGGGAAGCTTAAGGAATAGTGATCATGATATAGTGTCATTTAATATAGATTGCAAAAAAACTAAAGTGCACTGGGTTAACAAAAACTAATTTTATGCTGTTAAAGGAATCACTCCTGCTCATAGACTTGGGAAAAGTGTTTCGTGGTAAAGATACAGAGCAGATGTGGACCACTTTTAAAGGGATATTAAACTATTAAAAATACTTGTGCTACTTATACTATAAATGGCTCTGTGTTAAGTGAATCCCTGTTGGAAAGGGATCTTGGAGTTTTGGTGGATAACAAACTTAAAGGTAGCAAGCAGTGCCAGGCGGCAACAGCCAGAACCAGCATGGTATTGTCTTGTATTCAAGGGAGGAAAATGTAATTCTCCCTCTTTACAAAGCATTGGTAAGGCCTCATTTGGAATATGCAGTGCAATTTTGGAATCCTGTGTACAAAAAGGACATCTTTGAAATGGAAAGGGTTCAGAGAAGGGCAACTAAATTAATAAGGGGATTGGGGGAGCTTGAATATGAAGAGAGACTGGAAAAGTTACAATTATGTACGCTGGACAAAAGGCGCTTGCGTGGGGATATGATTACTGTGTATAAATACATTAACGGGCCATACAATAAACTATCTGGGGCATTGTTCACCAATAGAACATGTCAAAGGACACGAGGACATCCCTTAAGACTTGAAGAAAAAAGGTTTAGGCTTCAAGCTCGGAAAGGGTTTTTCACTGTGAGAACGGTAAAGCTATGGAACTGTCTTCCAGTGGACGTTGTTATGGCAGGTTCATTGGTCATTTTCAAAAAAAAGCTGGATGAGTTTCTGCAAACAAGGAATGTTGCAAGTTACTGGTATTGATACACAAAGTAGAGTTGATCCAGGGAAATTTCCGATTGCCACTTGGAGTCAGGAAGGAATTTTTTCCCCCTTCATAAATTTGGTGGGGGTTTTTTGCCTTCCTCTGGATCAACAGTTAGGCAGGAAATGAGGATATTGCTAGATGGGTTGGACTGGATGGACGTATGTCTTTATTCAACCTCAAATACTATAAACTATTACATTTCTAAATTTGTACCTTTAGGGAACAAGTAAAAAAAAAATTAGGTCCACTCCTGCATGGCTTAATGCCGATGTAAAAAGGCAAATGGAAAAAAATAAAAAGGCTTTTGGAATCCGAGGGAACAGAACAGTCTTATAGGGTGTATAAAAGCTGTAATAAAGAGTGGAAGAAAGCAGTTAAACTAGCTAAAATAAAAACTGAAATACGGATAGCTGAACAAAGCAAGCCTAACCCCAAAATGTTTAAGTATATAAATGGTAAAAAGATGAGGACTGAGAATGTGGGACTATTAAATAATGGGACTGAGATGGTTGTAGAGGATGCCAAAAAGGCTAATCTGCTAAACCGTTTTTTTACAATGGTTTTCACTATTGAGAATCCTAGTCCAGAGATTGTAATAATATGCAGGGGAGAAATGAGGAGTATTCACATTGGCTGGCGGAGGATATGGTACGGAAACAATTAGACAAAGTTAATATCAATAAAGCCCCAGGACCAGATGGATTGCATCCTCGGATTTTAAAAGAGCTTGGTTTAGTTCTATATAGACCATTGTTTCTCATCTTTTCAGACTTTTTTCCAATGCCGCTGGATTGGAAAAAAAGCCAGTGTAATACCAATATTCAAAATGGTAGTCTTTCCAGCCTGGTAACAATAGACCTGTAAACCTAACATCAGTGGTAGGGAAGGTGCTGGAAACGTTGTTAAGGGATCATATCCTTGACTTTGTCTCCATAACTGATCTTATTAGTAGTAGTCAGCGTGGATTTATGAGAAATAGATCATGCCAGACAAATTTGTTTTTTATGAAGAAGCGAGTAAAAATTTAGATTCAGACACAGCAGTGGATGTGGTATACTTGGATTTTGCGAAAGCTTTTGATACTGTGCCACATAGGCGACTAATGTATAAACTGAGGACTGTTGGCCTAGAAGAAAACATTTGTCCATGAATAGAGAATTGGTTATTGGATCGCAAACAGAGAGTGATGGTAAATGGAGCTACAGATATCTGGTCCTAGGGATGACTCTCAGATTATGTTGCCCTCTCCCCTGTCAGCTATTCTTGGATCGTTTGCTCCTGTTACCCATTCATCAAGAAGTCTCTCGCCTGCTTCTATCATGTCCGCTCACGACCTGTCCTCTTGATCCCATGCCCTCTGTATTACTGAAGCACTGTAATCATGTGCTTACCCCTATACTCACTCACATATTCAATGCCTCCCTTACATCTGGAATTTTCCCTTCCATCTTTAAGCATGCCCATGTTAAGCCCCTACTAAAAAAGCCCTCGCTGGACCCCTCTTGTTTAGCCAATTACCGCCCGGTCTCTCTCTAACCGATAGCATCTAAACTGCTAGAACGATTAGTCTTCTCCCGTATTACTAACTACTTTCATGCTCATAACCTATTGGATCCTTTGCAATCTGGATTCCGTCCTGCGCATTCCACCGAGACGGCTCTGTATAAGGTTATAAATGATCTGCAGGTTGCAAAGGCCAATGGTCACTTTTCTATTCTTATCGTCCTTGACCTCTCCTCTGCTTTCGACACAGTCTATCATTCCCTCCTTATGCGTATAGTTCACTCTTTGGGCATTCGGAATGAAGTGGCATCCTGGTTTCTATCCTATCTCTCTGACAGAACTTACTCTGTATCTTATGCAACAATACCTCTTCTCCGGTTCCTCTTGGTGTGGGGGTCCCCCAGGGGTCTGTTCTTGGATCCTTATTGTTCTCCCTCTACACTATTTCCTTGGGAGATGTCATTACCTCTTTTGGCTTCAACTATCATTTATATGCAGACGATACACAAATCTACTTGTCCACCCCTACGCTAACTCCTGACATCCAATCACGTGTCTCCGACTGCCTCCTTGCCATCTCCTCCTGGATGTCTCAACGCTACCTCAAATTAAATCTTTCTAAAACTGAACTGATCGTTTTTCCACCTAAACCTGGTCCTGTTCCATCTCTGTTGACAATACCCCCCATTTCCCCTATTCAATCTGCTCGCTGCCTAGGGGTAATTATTGACTCCTCTCTCCTTTTCTAACCCCATTAACTATGTTGTGAAAACCTGCCGCTTCTTGCTTCGCAATATAGCCAAAATCCGCAGGTTCCTTTCTCTCCCGACCACCGCTATGCTTATGCATGCTCTCATCCTATTGCGTCTGGACTATTGCAACCTACTACTTTCTGGTCTTCTTCTACTTAACTCTGCTGCACGTATTGTTTTGTTCTCTAAGAAACCGGATCTCAAATCTCCTCTTTACCAGACAACAACCTGACTCCCCGTTAAACAGCGCATTACATACAAAATCCTTCTCCTAACATTTAAATCCCTTCGCTCTGCTGCTCCTCCTTATATTTCCTCTCTAGTCTCCCCGTATGTTTCTGCCCGTACCCTCCGCTCAACACAGAACCAGCTCCTGTTCGGCCCCCCCACTCGGACTGCTTCCTCTTGCCTTAAACCATTCTCTCTTGTAGCTCCCATCCTCTGGAATTCTATTCCCCTCTCTCTACGTCAAGAAACCTCAATTAGCAGGTCTAAATCTAGCCTTACATCCTACTTATCTGGTAACCAGCACAGTATTTGATAATTTTATATGCACTGCATACGTCTCACTCCAGCACTTATACCCATTCCATTTTGTGTGTTACCCACTTAACTAGATTGTAAGCTCTACAGGGCAGGGACCTCATTACTTCTTGTGGCAAAGCCCTAGCACTTCTATTTATACAAGTTATATATTTATGTACTGAACTATCTATGTATTTATCCCCCTTGTATGACTTTATTGTATTTTATACTGTACAGTGCTGCGTCCCCAAGTGGTGCTATATAAATAAACATTTACATACATACATACATCTATGTGGGCTAAAGTCCTAAGCGTAGTGCCTCAGGGTGCTGTACTGGGGCCGCTTCTTTTTAATCTGTTTATAAATGACTTAGAAGGGGGCATTGAGAGCCAGGTCACGGTGTTTGCCGATGACACTAAACTCTGTAGAGCTTTGGAAACTTCAAATGATGTGCAAGTACTGCAAGCAAAATGTAAGGTGATGCATTTGGGATTTAATAATTCTTGTGCCACCTACACCATAAATAAAATGATTTGGGGGTTCTGATAGATAACAGACTTAGCTGTAACAAACAATGCCAGTTAGCAACGGCTAGAGCTATCAAGATATTGTCTTGTATAAAGAGGGGAATAGATTCAAGAGAGAAAAATTTTATTCTCTCTCTTTACAAGGCACTGGTAAGGCCTCATTTGGAATTTTTGGAATCCCATATACTAAATGGGACATCTTAAAAATGGAAGCAGTACAGAGAAGGGCAACCAAGTTAATAAGGGGAATGGAGGGTCTTGAATATGCAGGCAGATTAGACAAGGGAAGTTTACATTGGAGAAGCGATGTTTGCGTTGGGATATGATTACTTTATACAAATATTTTAATGGGACATACAATAAACTCTCTGGTGCATTGTTCACTTGAAGTTTTATCTTCAGGTTAGAAAAGGTTTCTTTTAGCAGTTTTTTTTTTTGTCCTTCCTCTGGATCAACTGTTAGGTAGGGTTAAAAGTGAATAGGTTGGACTTGATGGACGTATGTCTTTATTCAACCTCAATTACTTTGTTACTATGTAATTACCAGTTTGTACTAATGATTATCTGGTTAAAAGGAGGGTGATATGTGAATGTGCAGAGCTGAAAAGTATAACTGTTTATAAATCACTTTTACAAGTAGTAAGGCAAAAAAGAAACATCAATTTCCAGGTCTGTACAATACCTATTAATTAGTTGTTTTTTGGAAGTAATTTTTTTTAACAAATGAATTCAAGGGCATCATTACGTTCAAGTTTCTGGCAATACATTTCGGATCAAGTGTGTGTTTTTCGAACTCAAAAATATTAGAGCTTAAAAGCATAATTAAGAATCAAGTGCCAACATAATATAAGTTGCCCTTACTTGTCCATTTCCTCTTCAGTTTCCCACTCCAGCAGTGGGACACCTCTCAGTTCCACATAGATGTCATAAATGCCTTTGTTAAAAAAGTCACCTGTCCACTTGGCAACCTACAGAAACAGCAAGCAGCAATTAGTACTTTATTTTGAGTAAAAATATGATTTTATTACACTCATTACTATGGCCCGATGATCTTCAGCAGCAAACAGCCTATACAATACATAACTAACTTATCTATTGTATTCAGTTAGATCAACTGAACTTAAAGTTTAGTTTTTGAAGATGTTTCAATTAGAACTAAATTCAGTCCAGTTCAGTTGATCTAACAGATAACAGATATACCATGACCTAGATGAATGAGAACCTCCACAGCATAAGTAACGGTTATAAAACCATTGGTTTAAGTAGTTAAGTATTCTTTTCAGCTGCTACAGCATTTATTGATATTTTTTTTAAGGCTTTAGCATTTTGGGTTTTGGGTGGAAGCAGGGACACTGAAGAGAATGTAGGCTTTCCCACTATGCCACAGTTTTGGAAAGAACACTGGTTTCATACAGGTAAAGCACTCTCATGCTATATACCTTTCTATTCAATGATGACTTGCGCACTGTTATCATATTCCATGGCAGTAAAAGATTACTTTTTTTTACAGAAGAAAGGCATCCAAGGTCTTGGCATCTGGTGGTAGAAGTGGCTACCTGTTCTCCATCTGTATCTGAAGACTAAGTGACGTTAAGCTTAACAGTAGTTCTGTTACTTCATCCACCTGCTCCTTAGTGCTAGTTTGTTGAAGCCTTGTACAGATATGATCCAGCTGTTCTGCTTGTTCATTCTGCCCAAGTACTCTCGCAACATCTGGATGATCTGCTTAACTTCCATTCTTAAGAATTCCAGTGTTTGTGACCTGCAAGATGTTAAGCTTTGATTTAGCAAGGTGAAGTGGGGTGTGTCCTGCACAGTCTAATGCATCCACTCTGGCACCTCCACATAGCAGAGTGGTAATAACTGGAACATGGCTGGTACATGCAGCCAGATGTAAAGGTGTGTTCCCCCGGCCATCCCTTTGGTTTGGATCAGCACCATGGCCTAAGAGCAAACTAACAATTTGTCCGTTTCCATTGCAAGATTCAAAGTGAAGTGCTGTTCGTCCTTCACAAGGATCTGCTCCTTCATCTAACAATCGTTGCACTGTATCCAAATCGTTTCCATTGGCAGCTTCTCTTAATTTTCTTAAAGCATAACTTTCTCTTCCTAGGGGACAAGGTCTGTGACGATGTGGACGGCTTTTCACACGACCTCCAATATTTCTTTGTGGTCTTTCTGGCTCCTCCCATAAGGCTCTTTGTATCTCTGGAACCTGAGTAACACATAAATCTGCTCCAGGGGACACATTACAGAAGTCGGAGGGTACATCCTTACTACCCTGATCCTCAAGCTCCATCTACTTTACAGGATCTGCTGGTGATGGATGGGGGGGGGGGGGGGGGGAGGAGTGTAGTCATCTAGTCCACTTAATCTTGTTTCTCAGGACTCCTGATGTAAATGACAATCAGCAAAGCAGGTCTGCTAGAAGATCTCCAAGTAACCAGATAACAGGAGACATAGTTTTCCACTACCTGGAAAAGCAAAGCAACCCGATTGGCTCATTTACGGCCAATAGGGACGCAACGTTTTTTCTAGTTTAAGGAGAGCTAAACCAACATTTTCATACTCCACAATCTGCAAGCATCCCCCAAGAACACCAATAAAATGTAAATTACCACCCCAGTAAAAAGCATTTAAGTGAATATAATCCCCTAAAGGACTGGATGAGATGTGCACTGGCTGGCCACACCTTTATTTTAGTCACATGCCCCTTTACCTAATCTGAACTGTGACAGGATTTGCTGAAGTCCAATAGTAGGTGTGACCCGCTGTAACAAGTTCCTGCAGTAGTTTAGGTTTTGGCATGTGCAAAGAGAACAGAGTGGTCAGTGTGCGATATTGGAATGCAGAGAAATAAAACCCAAACCCCAATATTAGTCAGGTAAATTTCCCACCACCCACATTAAAATGAAATATTACAGATTACCGATTTGTATATGAAGGTTCTCTGCTTTCTAATTCAGTGTTGTTCTGAGGTTTCAACTGCTCTTCATGATCATCCCCAATGACCTGACCGATAATTCAGTGAGGCTATCGGTCTCTTTGCCTAACAGCAAACAATTATTAAGTTAAATACTTTCTGGAATTGACTTTTTGGTCATTATAGACCATATTAATTGAGTCTACTATTGTTACTAGCCCATTAACTGTAAAATGCTTTTATTACTTGCCTATTTCAGTAAATCATACCATCCAGTCACTTCTTACACTTCCTAGCCAAACCACTGACTTGCTAAATATGGTTAATTTATTCTATGGCACAAGAGAAACTACTAAACTGTCCAATAGGCTACTTTAAATCTCCCAGTGCTAAGGGGGAATTAGAGTGGAGTTACTGCATGGTTTACTAAAGTAACCATTATACACAGGGTTATCTTTTGGAAGTCATTACTAAAAGAGACAAGAGGTAAATAATTTAATTTGTGTTTTAGCCAAAAGAAAAGAAAAATATGTTTTAGTCAGATCTTCACCTTTAAATGAGATCTGTATAACCACCACATCCTCTGTCAAGCTCCACTATTATAAGTGACATGGGCTAAAATACAAATTTGCTTTCTTACTATCAAAAGCCCTAAATTGTTTGGAAATCTTAATTCTCCTTTAAAAGGGCATCTATACCAAAAAAGTTATTTTAAAATTTACCATAACTGGAAACTGTAATTCTTCCCAACCACCACTGTATAATTTTTTGTTGATCTGCCCTCTATTTTTTTAGATATCCAATCTAAAAAACATTTTACATTTCATTTAGCTGTCAATCAAGTTCCTTGCTCTAAAAAACTATTTTTCTGTGAGCAGTTTTGCTGTAGCTGGAATGGTAACAGAGTTTTGACCAGGGGCGTAACTACAGGGGAGCAACCGCAGGGGGGGATGGGAGCCAAGGGAGCCCCATCTTCCTATTTTTCCTATGACAGATATAGCCTCCTCCCAGAAAACCCACTGTGGATGAAGCACGGATAGGGGCCCCATCATTGTTTTGCTGGGGGCCCCAGTGATTCCTAGTTACGCCACTGGTTTTGACAGTTGAATTGCTGCATGCTGTGTGCAGGTTTAACAGTTGGTTTGTGGGAAAAAGTCAGGTTGGATGAAGTAGGAGTAGTTAAAAGAGGGAGGGGGGATACCACTCCTGAGCAAAACATGTGCTGGATTGAAGGCATGCAGCAAGGCACACACCTCAGAGTATGTGCTACTTACATGTATTCAATTATAGATTAATATGAGGCAAAGTCATTTTTTCAGTATAAAGTCCCTTTAAAGACTTTTTAAAATTAAATAATAAAAAAATATCTAAGTTGAACTGTAGTCTCCATACAAGTGCCTTCTATTAAAAAGAGCACAATCTTACCTTTAACTACAAGATCATGCTTCTATCTGTATTTTATACAAAAATATATGGGTCAGTACTTCCTTCTAATAATGAAGCTATTACATAAGCCCCATAGGCAGATTAAAGCAAATGTAATTATTACAAGCCTGTAACTACCTTAAAAAAAAAAAAAAAAAAGACAAAAAAAAAAGACAAAAAAAAAAATAAAAATAGATTTTATGGGGTGGGGTTTATTAACTGTGGCACATGCCTGTCAAAGAGAGAAAGTGAAGACTAGGAAATTACATTTTACAAGCCTATAACTTTGGATTCACAACATCTAGAGACATCATCAAGGGCGTATTTGAAAGGTATTAGATTTGACTTTTATTTAGAGTAAATGTATATAGACCACAACTATGGTACCAAATGGATTGTGCATGCATGCCTGCCATTCAGCATTAGGAGTCCAAAATTATAGCAACAACTTCAACCCTGAAAAAAACACAAAAACTGGTGACTTTCCAGTTATCTGCCTCTACTGCTATTTTATCAGCTTATTACATATGTATGTTAGCAGATATACAATCCATTATCTTCAGTTCTGACAAGGGTATTTCTGCCTCCTCTGTCTGCTCAATGAGTTTTTATTAACTTGAGCATGTGCAGAGAGGGCAGCAGGGGAAACTGCAGTCAATCACTGTCAAAGTGATTATCTGCATGGAGTGAGGAGCAAGCTTACTTTGCCAGAATGGAGGAAACAGTTGTGCTTAAAACATTTTTACCAGCTTATTTCATGCATTTGTAATGAGATATTTAAGGGTGGACATGCCCTTAAAGAAGGATTAAACATATAAAACTACATGATAATAAGACTTGGTCTGATTATTATTCAAATAAAAAATATATTGTCATACAGCAAACAGCAACTCAAAATTACGATAATTCTAATTAGTTTCAGTAAAACAAATAACTCACCATTAGCGTAATCATAATTGGTAAGCCATAGGAGATCTCATTTGTTGATTCAATTAGAATGACTGTAAGGCTAATAGTCATACGGACAACACCACCAAGGAATGCTGCTGCGCCAACCAGTGCAAATGTTCCAGAATAGATGTGGGACAATCCCAGGTAACTAGAGCAAGATATATTAGGTCACAGCACAACAGACAAAAGCAAAGGAAAAACATGAAAGTAGGCACTGAGCATTGTCTACCTTTTCAGAAGATTAGCAACCAAGCGGCCATAGGCTGCACCACAAAGTATTGACGGCACAAAGAGACCACTGGGAACAGAGATCCCATATGTCCAGCAGGAGAGTAGAAAGTACATACAGCAGAAGAAAGACAGAGTGACTGGACTGAAAGTGCCTATAACAAAAGAGGTGGATAGAACCTTTCACTCAACAATTGGATATGGTGGAGTGCTCCCCAGCCCACAGCTAAATTAATCATCATACAGTCTCACCATCTTGGTGAAAAAGTTGTAAAATTGCAGATTCTTGTGGATTGAAGAAGAGTGTTGCCATATCATTGTATGTATTATTGGGACAGAAGAAGGTCTTGATACTCGAATTCACTTCTTCTGAAGATGCCTAAGAAAAGCCACACAAAGACAAACTAAAACAAGCAAAGTTTTTCACAGATTTGCTGAGGCCAGAAAGGAAGTCAACAATATTAGTAAGAGGAAATAAAGAAGGGGAATATGCCTATTTTATCATGAAATGGGTAATAAAATGTTCAAATGTTGCTTAAGAAGGTAGGCAGGTCTCCCATTAGACAATCAGCATGGATTGTAACAATCAAAAAGCAACTTATAAATATTGTTAATTAGTTATTAGGGTAAACCTCAGATTATGGATGTCATTTATTAAGAAAAGTCTGCATTTAAAGAATGAAACATTAAAAGAAAAATCAAGTGTATTTTGTTGCAGAAGACAAAATATATACTTTTTTGCAATTCAAGCATCATAATGTTTTTGGCCTGCAGCTACCCGACTCTGCCCTCTTGCTTATTGACTGCACTGTTACTTTGCATGTATAGTGTATTTGCTGCGTAGAGTACAAATTTCGATAATGACAAGATTTCCTAATGGTAATTTCCTAATAGCACTGGTCACAGTTTTGTGGACAGCTTTGGAAAACAACCTACAATAATACCAGGGTGAGTGACTAGCACTGTAGCACAATGTTGGGACAGGCATTAAACAACCTTGGGAAAATAAGAATCTGCAGCAGAAAACTATATATTGGTCAAACTACACGAAAGTTTAAGAAAAGGGAGAACACAAATCAGATATTAAGATTAATAGATTGGAGAGCCCAGTAACCCGGTATCGAAACATTTCCAAAAGAGTGGGCATAGTGTCTATATTACGCTTCCAAATATTAGAAGAAGTGAGATTAGTAAGGAGGGGATAAAGTTAAAAACGTGTTGCTTAAAGGGGAACTGTGATCTCCATACAAGTTGAGTTTAAATGAAAGGACAGTTTCCTACCTTTAAAACGAGCCATCAACCACCTGTCTATGTGCTCCATAGCCCAAGATATAAAGAAATGACTGACCAGAAAGTTAATGGGTGGGAGGCTGGCATGACATTCCTAAGGCTGCTCCTCCACCTCGCCACTGGCGAGCACAGCCTCAGACTTCAGTGACAAGTCCCTCCCCCTCCCTGCTGTGTGAAGATTTCCACTGTGAAGGTAAGGGAATCTACAGCACTACTCTCCCACTGTGCGAGTTCTCACTCTGCCTAAGGCTGATTTTACAGTTTTCTGTAGGGGGAGGGGGTCTAAGTGACCCACGGCACCTGCAAGTGGATGGGACCGTGGCACCCTGAGTGGACGGGGTTAAGGCACCCGCGAGTGGGCAGGGCTAAGGCACCCGCGAGTGGACAGGGCTAAGGCACCCGTGAGTGGGCAGGGCTAAGGCATCCGTGAGTGGGCAGGGCTAAGGCATCCGTGAGTGGGCAGGGCTAAGGCATCCGTGAGTAAGGGGCCACATGGGGCTGTAAGGGAAGGGGCCAAGTGGGGCATGCAAATGGAGGGGCCATGGGGTCCATGAGCGGGAGGGACCAGGGGGCCCTGCACTGTCACATAGATTCAGAGCAGGAAGTGCAGGGGACCTGGTGATGCTGCTGCCATATCACACACAAAAATGTAAATATCTTCAAAACAATGCAAAATAAACAATGAAAATAAACTGCAAACATTCTAAGGAGAGCAATCAATTTACCTTAAGTCATTTTTGGACCATGGTTTGAATGATGTTAGAAATAAATTGGAAGTGGACATATTTTTTCTTATTAGCCTGATAAAGGGTAATGTTAACCCGAAACATTGCTATTATATGTAAGAATTTTGGATTGTATACAATAAAATATTGAATTCTTTGAAAAGAAGAGTGCTGCTTTTTTTTTTTTTTTTTACAGATTTATAGATACTAAAACACAACGTATAAATCTATAGGTTCCTTTTATTATTCACCCTACATATTCATTTATACATTTTTATTTACAAAAAGTAATCTTCTTTAGAAGGATGTACTATTAAAACTTAAAAACATTGTTTAGATACTGCAGCTATTAATTTGTCACTGCATAGTACATTCAAAATGGCAAAATATTAATTTTCTAAGTAAAAAAAAAAAAAAAAAAAAAAAGAGAAGCTACAAAAAAATTAACACAAAACATAAGAGTTCTGTTTAGGTTACCGGTAATGATTCTTGATGGAGAAATAAGTGTTATATCTTTCAGACCTTTAAGATATAGGTTCCAATAAAATAAAAAATAAAGAAAATGGGAAGATTCAATATCGACGGATCGCGCGCTAGGTACCTTTGCGATATCCCGCGATATAATACCAGATGTAAACGAGAGATCTGGTATTGCATTGTGGGATCGCATGAAGGTAAGATGCCCCATGAAAAGGCCTGTTAAGTTATGCACTAAAATTAACCAAAGGCCTTTTGTATCAGATGCACTGCGCTATTTCAAAATGTCAGTGCCCAAAAATATGTGTAAAAAACACGTTAACTCGATATTGGTTCGGATTAACGTGTGTTTTACAGGGCTTTCATAGATATTGAATCTCCCCGTTAATGTTTTGACAGCCAAAAGTAAGACAAATACCTGTAAGGTTGCTGAAGTATTGTTCCAGTGTGAAGGAGTCAATTGTCTGCATTCTCCTAGAACCATCGATGCTACAAAGACTATTACTGTAGTTACTAGTGAGACCAATAAACTTTCAAATACCCTAAAAGACATGACAAGAACTGAAGCAATAGTAACAGCCAATGAAACAAAAATATTTACGCTAAAAGGACATATCAGCCAAAAATAAAAGGTGTCAGAACCCCCAAAATATGTATGTTTTGATGTTCTATATGCCTTGTTTTTACAAATCTGCTGACATTTACAAATATACTGAGCAAGCTCAAGAACCAGCAAGGAGGAAGACAACAGTCAGTTCTATTTATGAACTATTGTTTTGTCTGTTGATAAATCTGCTGAGGGAAGAATTAAGGTTTTACAATGGTAGACCGGGCATGTAAAGTGCTCAATACAGAAACAATTTTAATTACAAAATTTCCCAGGAAAGTAGGACAAAGTTTTTATACCTCCCTTTATGCAGTGTAACATGTAACATGGTTTTAAACTGTATGAATCCGTATACATACTGTACAAATCCGGCTTGCAGAGCTAGTGTGCATTCTGTTTTAAAGGAGAACTAAACTTAAAATTTTTAAAACCTAATGTGAAAGTTTTTCTCCCCAGAACACCTATATATTGTAAGATTCTTAGGGAAGAAGTGTAAAAAAAATATAGGTCTACTCCTAGGTGACTCAATGCTCAAGTAAAAAAAGGGAAATGGAAATAAAGACATTGACTTTTAAAAGTTTAAAATCAGAGGGAACAAAACAGGCCTACATGAAAGTATAAAATATGTAATAAAGTGTGCAAGAAAGCCATTAAACTAGCTACAGTAAAATAGAAAATAAAATACAGATAGCTAAACAAAACAAGACCAACCCCAAGTATATTAATAGTAAAAAGATGAGAACAGAAAATGTAGGACCATAAAAGAATGGGTCTGAGATGGTTATAATGAATAGTAGGCTTAAAAAAAACAAAAAAAAACACGCTTTTAAGATTTATTACCAAGTCTGATATCTCAGATCAATATGATTGATTAGGATTTGATTATAAAACCAGGCAATCAGAGCTATTTCAGTTTTATTAATTTAACACCTCTCTCCATCTTATTCAACCTATCAATAACTCACAATAAAGTGATTTTAGTACCTGGGGACTGAACCCTATTCCTTTCTAGCTTTTGTAATTTAGACATTTTCTTTTTCACGTTTCGGATATAGCCATTTACCAAACAGCAAAGGATGATTTTTCCAGTAAACGATTCAGTGAATTAACATGCCATATTTGTTTGATAAATACCCAATATATAATTTTTAATAATTTGAATAACCACCAGAAAAATAAGCAAGTTACCTGACAAGTTTTGGTTTAGGGTGCACCTTTTTCATACGATACTTGGCTAGAATTTTGTTAAGGCAATTGAAGGTTGCACCAAGTAAACCTCCACACATGCCCATAATGATGAAGAATCCGAGATCTACAACAGTCCACAGGTGACATTTCTTATCTGAATCAGAGCACTGGAAATACACATGTAAAATAAAATTAAAAAAGCATTAAGATAAGCAGAAACTAAAATTATTTAGCACATTATATTAATGTCAATAAAATGAATATAATCAAATAAGATATTTGAAATGTCTTACAAATACAGTCACAGTTAACATTCCTCTGTTGCCACAATAATTAAGAATCTGCAAAAAATTCAAAGAAAAACCAACCTGTCCCTTTCTTACTATCCCTACCACAAGGAACACAAGATCATAGGTATATACAGTATACAGGACTCCAATATAACTAGCTCTTTGGGAATGCCTGTAAATTACCTCAATATTTTTTAGTAAACAATGACCGAGGCATTTAAGAAATGTAAAAAAAAAAGTATAGGAGTTATGGTGTATCTCTAAGAAGACCCCCCATCTGCTCTCCCTGTTGGTGCCAAACACTTATAGGCTTTATACTTCTAGGTGATACAGAAACTGCTGCAAAGTGCACGCATCATACGCACATGTGATAGCGGGGGGTGCCCCCTGATGTATATGAGCACCCATTTCCTCCGACAATCATGCTGTGTATGGGCACTTTGTTGGCCAAAACAGCCAGTCATGCAAAGACCCTCGACCGAACGGCCATTTCAGCTGACAAATTTCCCATACACAGCATGATTGTAAGCCAAAATAGGCGCTCATACACTTTGTGTGTCACAGGTTGTCAACCATGATCGCACGTGTGCATGAACCTTTACTGTAGATTTATAGAATAACAGACTAAACTAGAAAGGGAAAGTTTAAGTATAAACTTTGAATTTGGCTTGAAGGGCTGCATTTTGGAAGGGAATATGTGTGTTTGCTGCAGATTTTAAAACTCAATAATGGGAATGATGAGTTTGTAGTGAACGCTTGTTTGGGACAAAAAAAACAAAAAACTTGTGTGTACCCAGCCCAAAGTGGTGCTAATTTTGATCCAATCAATCAGAAAGCTAACATCCGATTGGTTACGGCAAAATTAGCACCATTTTCAATGATAAGAACTTTTATTGAATCTCTATCTTTTTGATGATTGGTCAAAATTAGTTTTTTTGACTTTAGTTACCATTTAGGTATGGCTGCAACATTAATGGAGGGGTAGGTCAGTAGGTGTATGTAACTGCCACATGGGGGGTTAAAAAAACTTTTTTTATTACTAATCAAAATTAAGTTTTTGGACTTTAGTTACCCTTTAAGTAAATCAGTAGGTGAGTGTACCTGGGTCTGGTTGAGGGGGTATGCCTTTTTTGTGTTTACAACCATAAAACTATATTTTATTGAGGATAAATCTAAATTAGTTTTTTTTTACTTTAGCTACCCTTTAAGTATGGCTACCACCATAATGAATTAGTAGATTAATAGGTGTTTGTACCTGGGTCTGGTTGAGGGGGTATGTTTTTTTCGTGTTTACAATCATAAAACTATCTTTTATTGAGAATAAATCTAAATTAGTTTTTTTGACTTTAGTTACCGTTTAAATATGGCTTCCATGGGAATGGAAAGGTAGGTCAGTAGGTGGGTGTACCTGGGTCTGTGTGGGGGGGTATCACCATTTGTATTTATGACCATGAAAAACTGGTTTTAAATATCCACATTTGAGGATTGTTACCATTATAGTCTATGGGAAAAAATGTCTGGAAATTCGCCGATAACGCTGTAACGCTTTCGCGGATTCCTTAGCTAGAAGATAGCACACTTCTCCTATATGCCCCACACATCTGAACCGAATTTCATGTCTCTAGCTCAAAAACTGTGGGAGGAGATACAGTCCAAAAAAGCGGAAGAAGAAAACGGAAGAAGAAAAAGAAGGAGGAAGAAGAAGAGGAAGAAGAAGAGGAAGAAGAGGAGGAAGAAGAAACAACAGTAATTTGGCTTTTTCAAGCCAAATTAATTAACAGACTAAAAGTTAACAAAGATGTTAATTTGTTTAAAGTAAACCTCCATACGTAAATTAAGATTAAATGAGAATGAAACCCCCCAAAAAATATCAAAGATTGAATTAGAAAGTACTTGCCTTAAAGGGAACGTTCAGTAGAAAATATAATTTTTAAAATTCTTACTGGGAGATTCAATAATAGCTCTTATCGTTTAAAATTCAACTTATTTTTCAAAATGAAAGAGAATGTGTAGAATAGCAAGGTATGCTTAATAGAAACTAACAGGGTTATTGAATAAAAGTTCTTAATGTTTAAAATGGTGCTAATTTTGCCCCAACCAATCAGATGTTAGCTTTCAAATGTTAAATAAGATCTGATTGGTTGGGGCAAAATTAGCACCATTTTAAACAATAAGAACTTTTATTCAATAACCCTGTTAGTTTCTATTAAGCATACCTTGCTATTCTACACATTCTCTTTCATTTTGAAAAATTAGTTGAATTTATACCCCTTGCTATTACCTGCTGTTGACATTAGTGAGCTACCATTAAAAGGTTCTAACAGTCCTTCTTCCCAAAATGCACCACTACCTTGAAATGTTTCTAATGGTAATTTATATTGATTGGCTGTTGGATGGGTCAAACATGCTCAGATTTCTACTGAGAAAATGAATCAACCCAGGCACTGGGTCAAGGGCAAGACCATAATGGTCTCTATTAGGGGTTCTGCAAATAGGAAGCCAATATTTTGGAAGCATTTATTTATACAAAGACAAAATGCTGAATGGGAAGGTTAAAGGGTACAGTAGAATTTTTTTTCCTTTAAATTGCCCATTAGTGGAAGCTATAATTTATCCCAACTATCACTGTACTATTTTTTTTTGTTGATCTGCCCCCTATTTAGATTAGATTATATATCCAATCTGAAACAGCTTACGTATTAGCATTGCTGTAGCTGGAATAGTTTGACAGTTGGTGTGCTGTATGCAGTTTTGACAGTTGGTATGTGGATATAGTGCATATACAGTAAGTGGATTGCAGCACAACGGACACCATAGAGGATGATGTGGCCACCCCTATAGCCCAACACTACTGCATGCTTTAAAAATCGGATTGCAGAAGTGTGGCCTAGCCCTAAGTGTTGTTGTATGAAGGTCTCGAGCTCTCCCTGTCAGCTGCAGTGATATTAGTGGAAAATGTACCTTCTTAAAGGAGAATTTGGAAGGGTAGGAAGAGTTTATTTTTTTATGTTGTAGTTATCGAAAACAAATGTTGCAGACCTGCAGGGGGGAGGGGAATAGTGAAGTAGGAGGGTAGGGAAAGTGTGTTTGTTGTTTTTACATATACAGCATAAACAAATAATGCAGTGCATTTCTTAGTAGTGTACCTATTTAGCTATCAGTGAAACATGTAGGGACACCTATTAAAAACACTTGAAGTATGGCTAAGTTAAAGGGAATGTTCAGCATAAAAAAAAAAAAGTTCTATAGTCTGGTAAAGCACACATGGTAGCTCTCCCCTGCCCCCCCCCCCAACCGCCATTTAATTTCTTTAAAAAAGCATCCGATCTGTACTTACAGCCCTTCACTACCGCAACACCTATTAAAAACACACGTAGCTTGGCTGAGTTAGAATTACTATTGTTGGACTCTGGATCTTAAAGACAAAGTAGCCTTTGCCTTTACACTTAACAGGTATTAGTATAGTATTTAAGGTTGAATAAAGACATATGTCCATCCAGTTCAACCTGTCTTTTTTTATCCCTAACATTATATACCTAGTCTGCTTTTTTACATTGTATACCTCATCTGCTTAAATTACATGTGCAACCAGATTTCATTTTTACATAGAACCTGAATTAGAGTGTTTTTTTCCGAGTTTGCAGCAATATAGAGAGAGCCACAGAGGATTCCAACACCCCATTAGGAGCCGAGAGAGATTCTTTTTACGGATTTTGTAAAAAAGTACAATTAGAGGATTCAAAGGTTAAAATCCTACCTAAACCCAATTAGCAAGTAAAATAAACCACTATATGTCAATCTCCCACATGTCCTGAATCAA
Organism: Hymenochirus boettgeri; assembly: GCA_019447015.1. Lineage (NCBI taxonomy): Eukaryota > Metazoa > Chordata > Amphibia > Anura > Pipidae > Hymenochirus > Hymenochirus boettgeri. The sequence goes on along the minus strand of CM033475.1, from coordinate 120,798,380 downwards.
ACGGTATGTCATATGTGTGGGTGCACACAAAGACGTGGATACCAACTAGCTCAAATGGGACGCATGCACAAGTGTAATTACAGTACAAGGAAAAAATCAAAGTGCTTTGTAATTTGAACAGCCTACTCTTTTTCAAAGAAAACATCCCTGAAACTTGAAAATTCCCCCCATAAACTATATATTTTTGGAATCTATACACGTTCAGCTACGTAACAGTAGCATGCTTTCATACATACATGAAGAATTCCAGAGGCAGTAATCCATAGAACTCCGTGCCTTTAGGAGATTTTGTGAAAAAATAAAATAAGAAGGATTTAAAAGGTTGAAATGTCAATCTCCCACATGTACTGAATCAAATGGTATGCAATATGCGTGGATGCACACAGAGACGTGGCCACCAACTAGCTCAAATGGGAAGCATGCACAAGTGTAATTACAAGAAGAAAATCTAAGTGCTATGTAATTTGAACAGCCTACACCTTTTCAAAGAAAACATCCCCAAATCTTGGAAATACCCCCCACAAACCATATATTTTTTGAATCTACACACCTTCAGCTATGTAACAGTGCCATACTTTCATACATACATTGCTCTGTAATAATTTTTTTTTTTTTTAAATGGAAACAGCCCCTAATCTTGGAAATGCCCCCCACAAATAAAAAACCCAATAAATGTCAACCTCCCACATGCCCCGAATCAAATGGTATGCCATATGCTTGGATGCACACAGAAACATGGCCACCAACTAGGTCAAATGGCACGCATGCACAAGTGCAATTACAAGAAAAAAAATCTAAGTGCTATGTAATTCGAACAGCCTACACATTTTCAAAGAAAACAGCCCCAAATCTTGGAAATAACCCCCACAAACCATATATTTTTTGAATCTACACACCTTCAGCTATGTAACAGTGCCATACTTTCATACATACATTGCTCTGTAATAATTTTTTTTTTTTTGAACAGCCTACCCTTTTTCAAAAGAAAGTCCCAAAACTTTGAAATACCCCGCATAAACGATATATTTTTTGAACCTACACACCTTCAACTACATACTGGTGGCATCCTTTCATTCATATATAAAGGATTTCCAGACGCTGTCATCTATAGAACTCTATGCTTTTAAGAGATTTTGTGAAAAAATAAAATAAGATGATTCTTAGTAACTAAACCTAAACATTGAAAGTTCACTAACACAGCAGGCACAGACAGACACACATGTAACAATTTTACTACCCTAACATTGTACTTTTACAATATAGTTGTTTGAGTGAGTATAGTGACCCTTTAAAAGATAAAACCTGTTTCTATACCCTCTGGAGATCTTTTGCTCCAAAGTCATCTTATGGTGAAGATACATTGACAATGTTCTGATGGTCTGGGAGGGTGCAGAGAAGGACCTGCTAGCCTTCCTGAAGCTGATCAATTCCTCCTCCCAATTCCTGACATATAACAAGGATTCCTTTCCATTCCTGGATCTTAAGATCGGGACTCTTAAGATGTGGACTCCAACGCCTATATTGATTATGGAAGTTGTTACAAAAAAGAATGGAAAGAATGTTCTATTGGGCCAATTCCTTACGCTTAAAAGGAATTGTACCAATCAGGAGATATTTGATGAAATGATGGAAAAGTGAGCGCTGCCCACAGAACGGGTATGAAAAATCCTTGTTGAGGAAAGCCAAAAGAAAAGTGGTTCAAAACAAAAAAAAGATCTATTATTGGAGGGGAATAAAACAAAGAAAAAAGGGTCTGTCAAATTAGAGACAGATAAGGGTAACAACGACATATGGTTCATATAGTTGGATGTTGTAAAAAGATATTGGTTGGTTCTACAAAGTGATAAAGATATTTGCTTTTTTGTAAAGGGATCAATTGTTCAATATCAAGGAACTGATTGCACCAAGTGAATTGGAAAAGGGGGAAAATAAACCTAGAATCAAGGGAGGTATGAAATTGTGTAGAAAATGTGAGAATTGTGTATATGTATGTAGCAAAAAGTAGAGAACTGTGATACTTTTTATGGACCAACAGTTTATTTAATTGACAAGCTTTAGTGGGATCTACCCATGTGGGTATAGAATTTGTTTGTTTTATTGTGTCTTTAGGTTTTGTTGCCTGAGAAAGACCGCTGGGTGAGTTGCCTAGCGACTATTGTGTATGCTCAATTAAGTGGTTTTATCCTGGCTTAAGTCCTTGTTCCTTTTAACTATCTTTTGCAATAAAAAAAAAGTGCATAATTGTACCAACATTATAGAACTTTATAATGTTGGTACAATTATGCCCTTTTTTTACAATGGAAGGGACCGCCTTCAATAATGATCATATGACGTGCATTCACTGTTACGCTTGCATCACCTGAGGAAGAGGGCACCTAACACCACCCCCCCGAAATGTTGTGTTTTTTGATGTTGGTCACTTAAAGAAAACGTTGATTTGGAGTGTGACCCTCAGCCTTTTGTTTATTTTTCTATTGAACTATTATCCTTGGAGGTGGGATACCAAGAGGAGTAAGCACCCATAAGTTGTAGAGAGTGCATTGGACTTTGCTTGTTGTTTGGATATTCTTTTGAATTAACTTGGTCATCTGCTTATTCTTACCCCTACAGTTTTGTTACTGTTTATGTCTATTAGTTAACTCAACCCCACTGATTGTGGAGAGGTTTGGTTTGCCACCAAAATGAGCCTTAGGTGGTGGGGTATTTTAATAATTGAGGTCTCTCTTGTATACCAATAGCAAATGCAACATATAAAATCTGTCTCTTTACAGATGACATATCACAAACTTTAACAACCCCCTTGATCTCCTTCCTTAAATTATTTACAAGTTTTAACACAATTGCTCAAATATCTGGACTGACAAACAGGGATAAACCTGAATTATTCGCAGTCACAACCAGAACCTCAACAAAAAAAAAAAGCCCAAAAAACTATTTGAATTAAACTTCCAAATAACGTGGAAAAAAAGAAGGGATTCAAATACAAAAAACAAACAAATTTCCCTCCTATGTATAAAAAAAAATTATAAAAGGATATAATAACCTTGGACAAGAAAAACATTTCCTGGTTAGGGAGGATCTATACATTTAAAATGGATGTTCTCCCAGGATACTATATATGTTTCGATGCCTCCCAGTATGGATCTAGACCTTTTACAAAAGCAAAAATTTTAAATTTGGATGGGGAAAACCCACAAAGAATCCCTAAAAGTCTCCTGGACTTCCTAATTTGTATAAATATTATATAGCAGCCCAATCACAATCATTTGTTTGTTTTATTTTAAAGATGAGCCCCTGCTTTTATTTCACTGAGTGGACTTGAATCTGTAATTGTCTCTTTTGCAAAAACAAACATTTCGGGGCAGTACTGTGTGGCATTTATTAAAAAGGAACCAAAGGCTTAAAGGGCAACTGTGGTCTCAAAATAAGTTAGGGTTAAATGAAAGCCTGCAGTATTTCCTTTAAAGTGAGCAGACAATCGCATTTCTGGCTGAAGCCTGTGAGAAATTACATTGGTGTGAATGTTCAAACTTCCTGATTCCAGTAGTAACATCACATGACCTCTGCCCCGCCTCTCTGCCCCGGGGGAGAAGCATGCTCGGTTAAAGGGCATCTATAGTGAAATTTATACATTGCTCCAATCCAGACATAAAAAGTTTAGTGTATTCTGCCTCATTCTTACCTTCCTCTGTGGCTCCATGTTTGCACACTGACTGATTTACTACAGAGCTCCCCACTCCCCCTTCCCTCTCTGGTCATTCCCCCATTCCAGTAGTCCGGCTGTAAATTAAGCCTGTGAAACAAGCCGCTCATGGCATTCTAACCTTTGTAAACAAAAAAAAAACCCTAGGCATGTAAGCCTGTAGAAAGCAAGTATCTCTGTTATTCTGGCTAAGTTAGGAGAGACCGGAGTCCTGCCTTATCACTGCAGCCCAATCCCCCTTTGATGGCCAATAAATTGGTAAAAGCTTGGGGAGGAGGGGGACTTCTCCTTCCCTTTACGTCTGTTTTTAACCCAGTATTTTAGTGAGCAGAAAAGGGTCATTGGGAGACTTGCTGTAAAACTTGTGTAAGCCTACACACTATAAAGGCATTAGGGGATTTGATTGACAGCTCAATCAGGAGTGGTGTATTAAAATTTTCACTTCTTTTAACTTTTATATCTCAGGACAGAGGTGGAATATGAAGAAAATAAAGGTACTCTGGGGGTTGGGGGGGAATTATAGAAAGATTTTTTTTTTTTTTTTTTAATTTCTCACTGCCCTTTAAGATCTAGTGCTGGGGATGTCAGGAAGTATCTGGGGGTGGGGGGGTGTGAATTGACAGTTGAGAAGGAAAGCCTATTAATGCAGACAGAGACTGGTCACATGACCACAAGCTAGTCACATGGCTGAACACTGGAAGTGTTAAAGCAGGAAGTAATATTGCCAAACCTTTCCAGAAATAATTTCACACAAATTTTAATTTAGAGATAGGTTTTCGGGTTTTTTTTTTTTTTTTTTTTAAAGGTACGATGAAAGGCTATTTATATAATTCTTACTAGTTTGGAAGAATTCAAGACCACAGTTACCCTTTAAGCCATCACCTCGTACTTGCTGTATAATCACCTCTGGGAGAACATCAGGTTGGGTAAAAACTTGCTAAGCTCCTTCTGGTGCCTCCACCTTTTGGCATGTGGTGCCAAACCTATCCAAACTTAGAGAAGATGCGCTCTGGAAAAACCTATCATCCTCTACGTTTCACAAAATTTTCTCCCAATCTGAACTCCCAGAGGTTGGTAAAAGGCACTTTAAGTGCTCACCATGGGTACAGCAAATCAGAGAGGTTTAACCCTTTCTCTCATTCACTGCATAGAACACACAAATATTGAAAAATATAAAATGCAATTTTTTAAACTGAAAGTAAAAACAGTTTAAATGTGGTCAGCTTTAAATGGTTTAACAAACTGTAACAAACCTTAAATTCACCAAAATTAAGTAGTCCAGGTACTTGGAATGTTCCCCAGCTTGAAAACAGGATACCAGAACGAAAAAAATTCAGAGTAAATGTTGCAGACATTGAACAGAAGAGCTAGAGGGGGAAGTAGAAATAGTTAATTAAATTTTGAAAAACTGAAAAGTACCGTATATACTTGAATATAAATCGATCCGAGTATAAGTCAAGGTATCTATTTTTACCCTTAAAATAAACATAATTGATTTGCATATAAGTCGAGGGAGGGTAGAAATTATGACCACTACTGCCTTCTGATTCAATATTGTTTTGAGGCTTTAGTTCCCCTTTAAATCGACAGCAGAATTCCCATACCATAGTCCCATACAGTAATAGCCAAATCCAGTATGACTATTACTGTATGGGAATTCTGCTGTCCATTTAAAAGGCAACTAAAGCCTCAAAACAATACAGAATCAGAAGGCAATCTTTAACAATAGATACCATCCTGTATTGTTTTAAAGTGTTAGTTGCCCTTTAAAATGGTAATTCCACACAGTAACCCCCCAATTCATTACCACTCCAGATGTTTGGAAACTAAACTCCCAGCATGCTTTGGTTGCTGTGAGTTGTAGTTTCCAAACATCTGCAGTGGCAAGCACTGCACACCCCCCAACATCTGTATAGAAGAGGACTTGCTCTGTGGAGAGAAGACTTTCCTTGTGGACAGTGGACCTTCAATCCAGAGGACTGGTATTTCTCTCACTTAGTGATTTAGCATTTGTTTCTTGAATATATTAAAGATATTTTTACAGGAAAAGTTGAGCTTAAAACATAAACAGCCATGACACTTCCTCCTTGACCCTTCCCTTAAACAGAGAGAAATAAAGAAAAAGGTAATTGGACAGTTTCTTCTTTTTCCTAGGTGATATACATGGTATGTGCCAGTTTAGTAATTTGCAGGAGGAGAAGAGGACTTTCCAGCTGTATCCTTACGCATCCACTGTCTCTTGGCGCCTGATGTCACTACTCGGCGCCAGGAAGTGAGACCGGCGCCGAGTAGTGACATCAGTGGCCAGAAGAGTGGATGCCGAAGCGGCAGCCGGATTACAGGACAGTCAGATAAGTGACTTGAGTATAAGTCGAAGTAAGATTTTTAGGCTTTTTTTTTTAATCTTTTATAGACTTATACTGGAGTATATACGGAATTTCTAATCAACCTATTTTTTAACTAATCCAGTCATTGTAAAATGTGTTTTTTGTGCTATAGAGGGTACTACAAAGCACGGAGAGCCATGGGGACCATCAGTAGGAGTATGACATAAGCCACTATAGTTCAAAATAAAACAGACATACAACTGTTTTCCAGTTTTAGTTTTTAATATGTATAACAGACTATTAAAAGGACATTTTCAAAATATATTAACCATCGTCTTTGCTCACCACTTTCCATGTGAGGCCCTGATTCCAGAAAGAAGACCCTTCTTCCAAGCTAAACAGTGTACCTCCAATTGGTGCACCAAAAGCAGCAGCCACACCAGCAGCTGCTCCTGCAGACACAAAATCCCTTTTGTCCCTATAAAATGGTCATATGTTAATTTTAGATTTAAATAATTTACTTTAATGCATACAGATAGATCAATAGCTTGGCTAAGTGCAACTTAAACAAATTATTTTTACTGTCCTTGTGATTTTAATGCAATAAACATTCCTAAAGTTGTTCAGTCAAAATATCACTAAACCCTAACATTCTTGATTACCAACTGAACCTAAAAATTTTGAGGGCAGGAGCTCCCATTTTGCAGTCATCATAGAAAAATATTAAAGTAGAATTCTAGTGCTTATAACTTTTTTTCAAAAACAGTTAAAATGAAAATTACCCGTGGCAGGGAGGTAGGATTGGTACTTTCTACCTCCTAATAAAATTTCTATGAGGAGCAGCAGCATGAAAAAAATTGCTTCTGCCAGGTTTCCTGAATGCTTCAGCATTATCTTAAATACAGGAAGGCTCAGGGCCATAACCTGGCAGATGAAAACTATCAGGGTTATTCAATAAAAGTTCTTATCATCGTTTAAAATGGTGCTAATTTTGCCCCAACCAATCAGATGTAAGCTTACAAATGTTAAATAAGATCTGATTGGTTGGGGCAAAATTAGCACCATTTTAAACAATAAGAACTTTTATTGAATCTCCCTGTATATGTGCTCTTGCTCCAAAACAATATTGAGATGTGGGAATAATCAATCCTACCTCCCTGTCCTGGATACTTTTCATTTCTAAAAAGTTAATTTTTACAGTATAGTTGTCCTTTAATTTAGTTGGGAAGTAAGGCAGTAAATCAGTAACAGTATTGAGCTGCTGGCAGTTAGCTATACACTGTAACATTCTATAGTAAGTTGCATTTAGTAAATGTAAGTAATAGATTCTGTAACAAAGAAGTCTTCCATGTTGTTGCCAGAACAACTTACTGCCCATATATATACTTTAGTTCATTGGGTTGGTGGCGCAACATATAAATGCTATGTTTTTATGTACATACAGCCTAAGAAGTCACAGGTTCAAATCCCCCGATTTATTTACTTAAGCTATACAAAATAGTTAGCCTGATTTTATTGCTTTTTTTTCCCCCATTATATTCCTGGCAAAGGATAAAGATTCCACATGTACTTATATCCTACCAAGTAGCCTTTGTGGTGTAGGGGTAGAAATGTTTCTTTTTAGTAAGACAGTATAGAAGGTTGCAGGTTCCATTTCCCAGATTTACTTTTATTTTTTTGAATGAAATGTTAAAATTCCATTTCTTATATCCATGCGATCTAAGAAACTGCAAAAATTACTTTTCCGTTTTGTGTGAAAGCAAAGGAATTTATCATTGTTAGAATGCAGTTTTTGTGTAAACACATAACAAATGCTCCTGTCCCTGTGTCAGAGGGAGGGATGATCTCTGAGCTGTAACATGATCGCCTGCCAGCTTCTAGGAAGCAAGGCTGCAGCTTCCTGTTAAGTGTACTGCATATATTTCCAGCAGATCCAGCAAAGGAAGAGGTGACACACAGCTTTTTATATATTTGTGTGTTCTTTCTATTGGGGCAATGTCTGAATGCAAAATACAGTTGTCTATTGATGACTAGAGCTTTTCTAAGCCAGCGAGTTTTGTTCCATAATCTGATTTTTGAATTTTGAAAGCTTAGAAGAATCGAAAATAAACCAATAGAAGCTTAGTATAGAATATTTTGATGTCAAATAATCAATAAACTTGTGAAAAGTTCTGCGGAACCCCCAATTATAAATCGAAGCCGAAAACCATCCCCATTGATAAACAAGGATTTACCATGACTAAACTGCAAATAACGGGGCAATGCAATATATTTGCTATGGCCCAAATGAGATTAGCTTGGGGTTCTCTCACAATATTGGAAATATAACAAAATGTAAAATGTATTACATTTGTGTTCTGTGCTAATACCAACATTGTAGGGCCCAGTAGGTTCAATTTGCACAAATAAACCAAGGAATTAGCACACGAAGGACACCAAAGGAAAGAGAAGCACAGCAGATTCTACAGCCAAAAAAGTTGAATAGTAATGCTTTAGAGGTTTCTTATAAACTTTGTATAGCCTTAAAATAAAAAGGTGAACCTCCTGTATGATTATATACATTTTCAGATGTGAGGTCTTCAATATTTAGTTATATTTTTATGTGTTATTTTAGACTTGCCCTTATTTGATAGATGTGAGGAAACCTTGGTGGTGGGTTTGCCCATGTGTCATTGTTTTTTTATCCCGATGAAGGTGCTCTGTGAATCACCGAAACATTACGCAAATAAAGTGATATTTAAAGGGCATATCCACCCCTTAACTAAAATTTAACACACTACTTGCCCCACTGTGTAGTTTAAAATGATCCTTACCATATATCTTTGCTCCCTATGGTTTTCCTGAAGTGCTTGTCCAAATTCCAGGAAACTAGGAGGTGTCTTCCTGTATGAGGAAAGTTTCTGCCTCCTTCTTGTCCTCTGAGAGGACAGTGGCATGCACAGGGATCCCTTTCTGCTGCGTTCTCTATTGCTGGCAGCCACAGCTGTGATTGTTCCAGCAAACCGAGGGCCGGATCAGGAGCAAGGGGCTGTAAGTATTGTTCAGTTTCTTGTTTTAACAATCTAATATTCTAATATAACAGTTGGAGGTGGGAAGATATGTGGTTATTTAGGGTGAAGATACCCTTTAAAATTTAGTGTGCCCGGACCTATAATTTTGAATTTATATAGTGGCTTATTGCCTAAATTCTCATGGCATCTGACATTTAAAAATTGGAATCTACTATGAACATATATTCTATACAGATGTCTCCACACTTTCAAACTTTAAAAGCCATGTAGTTTACTCTCCTGCCATTGTGGAATTGTGGACAGACAACCAGGAAAAATACAAATAGTTAGTTTTATAATTTACTTTCATTAAAGGGTATGTCCACCCATTAAACATTTTAATATATTATTCATGGCCCCCAAAAACCCCTGTTCCGTTTTGCTTAAAAAATGTTCCGAGAGCGAGAAATTATACTTACAACTTCCACACTCCGCCACCGCGGCTCCCTGCTACGTCCTGGTAAGGCAGTCAGTCACGGCCGTGACAGTGAATTCACGGCCAATGGCAGAATGCTATTACCAGACAAGCCTCCACTGATGCTGCTTGTGAATGGAAAAGGCACGTGGCAGCATCAGCGGAGAGGGAGCAGGATTGTTGAGCTTGTAAGTATAATTTCTCGCTCTGGGAACATTATTTAAATTTTTATGCAAAATGGAACTGGGGTTTTGGGGGGTCCCGAATAGCATATTAAAAATGTTATTAGGTTTGGACATACCCTTTAAGATAAAGTTTTTAAATGTACCCTGATTTTCTTTTTGTAGTAGCCCCGGTGGGTTAGTGGACAATGCTATACTTTCAGAAATGCACAAGGTTAAAGATTTAAATCCTGAAACATACTTTTATATTTTTTTATTTTTTGTTCTTACTGCAAATATTACATTTTTTTTTAGGAAATGCAAAGGAAAGTGTGGTAGAACAGAGATTGTTTTAAATATTTCAATATCTTGTCTGTAGGCCAGGATCTGCTGCAAGATGATCTTTGTTTAACAGTGGCGTTAACTGGCTGTCGGCTTCTAGGGGGGGAAGGCTGCAGCTTCCGTTTTTATCTGGTGTACGCTAGAGATGATGTGAAGTGTACGGCACTAAAACGTTTACCAAAACAAAAAAAGATGTATTATGGGAGCAGCCTTTATTACCCACAGTTTAATTTCAAAAGCTAAAGCCGAGATACAATTTTTGTATCCTTGTGAATGTGCTCTGTCTATTGGGTCAAAGTTGTCTGGTGACTTTGGTTCCCCCTTTAAGCTATATAAATACTGATAACATGAAAAAGGTGAATGGGGGGACGGACGGACACAGAACTTGACTACAGATTGCACATACCTGTCACTTCGGAAGTATGGAAAATGAAAATTAACCTTCTGGAAAGAAATGCTCTGAAACTAAAGAGGAAAAAAGTAAAATTCATAAATTTACTGCTTATCTTATTACTATCTTCATCTTCGCTACTATTCCTAAACAGAGGCACGTAAAAATATTAAAAGAACATTTGTTAAATGTATTTAAACCTCAAGGTCTTCATTAAACAAGGCAGATTTTAGAGTTAAGAAATCTTACTCAGCCAGCACGATAGCATTCTTCCTCAGTTTTCTATAAACAAATAATTATATAGGTTATCATTTGTTTTGACCTGTTAATGTATTTTTTATTTAATGCCTTTTTTGTAATGAGCCTAAATCATATATTTTTCCAGGGTTTCAGGATTAACTGTAAGGTAGGGTTCATAAATAGGCTAAAAGGTTGGATTAGATGGAGGCATATTTTTAATTAACCTCCAGTACTATGTTACTATGCAATGGTTAGGCATTATGGGTAGGCAAAAAAGATTTGACTAGGTAGACATCTGTCTTTATTTAAAGGGGATGTCCATCAAAAAAGTTGGTTTCTATCTGATTTACTGAAGAACAGGAGGTAAATTCTCCAGCGCCGAATTTCCCGGCGGAGACTGTGAGTAAAGTCGGCGCTGGAGCGGGTCCGCGGGTAAGTGTCTCCTCCTCTCCTGTAAGATTTACTGAAGAATGAGAGGTAAGAGATTTAGAGAGTGCATTTACCTCTTGTTCTTCAGTAAATCAGATAGAAACTAACTTTGCCTCATCTAAATCTATAATTGAATACATGTACAGTAGTAAGTAGCACTTACTCTGATTTATGTGTGTTGCTGCATGCCTTCAATTCAGCACTACAGTCCAAGGAACACTCCAGAACACCAGTGTCGGCCGTATGCCAGACAAGTGGATAAGTGCAGTTCCCCTAGCCCTCCACTCCAAGGGGCAGAAAGTTCTCTAGCACATGAAAGATATGGGGGAGCATGTGTATGTGTTGTTACAATAGTTATTAATTCACCTGATTAGAGTGCTCCCCCATATCTTTCTTGTGCTAGAGAATATCAATCCAGCACACATTTTGTTTAGGAGCAGTATCCCCCCTCCCTCTTTTATAACCACTCCCACTTCCATCCGACCTGACTTTTTCCCCACAAACCAACTGTCAAGCCTGCACACAGCTTTCCAACAGTCAAAACTCGGTCACCAGAGTTAAGATTTTTGCCTCTAATCTACCTTTTGGGAGGTAGTGTGACATGCGCAGGGGAGCCCTGCCCTTAAAAAAAGAATCGTAATTCTACTTACAGCCCTTCGCTTCAGCGGCACTCTGCAATGCCGACAGATGCAGTTGCCAGTCCGGTCCCCATTTGCTAGTTCTGGCAAGCAGGGAGCCAGTCCATCGCGCCGCTGGAGTAAGAGGCTGTAAGTTCTAATTATTTAGTAATCCGACATAGCGGTTGGGGGTGGGCAGGGGTAGCCTACATTATATTATAGAAATTAACTGTTTCATAACCTATTTGTGCTGCTGGAACTGTTATATTATGACTATATTATAATTATCCTACAACTATGTGATATTACAGAAATAGAACACTCACCTGTGGTAAACCAGCTCCCACCACAGCACCACTGTGAATCATGGGACCTTCCTTACCTACAAATAACCCTAACAATGGAAAGACAACAAACTAAGCACACGTATCTAAATGTCTAATCTACACAATACATTTCTGAAATTAAAATTAACCACAACAAATTAAGTCATAACCAATATAATTAAAGACCTAAACGCATGTTTTAAAATCAGTTCAGGGTGAATGCCACTTATTGTGCAAAATAATTGCATGGTGTGTATACAGCTTAAAGCTAGGTATCGGGACTTTATCGATACTGTGTGTACCTAGTTTTCCCGAACGTTCGGGTCGGCCAAGCTCTCTTTTGGGAAAGAAGAGAAATATCCCTCAGCTGCGGTAGAATCCCTATAGGGGCCAAATGAACATGCAGTCCCGAACATTCTCCCTATGCTGTGCATAAGGAGAACGGTCGGGACTGTGTGTATTGTGATTTTTGAAAAATGACATGATCTTGCAGATGTGATTCAAATAATTCTCACAAAATACCCCAGACTTTAGACAAATTGGTAGGACATCCCCTGTTTTTATATAGAACTTTTTAATAAGGAACAGTAGCATTAACCATCATCAGCAATTAGTTGGTGGGTCAGGGTGCAATCCATTTTAGTGTAATAGTTTTTCTGGCAAAAAATAAAAAAAAATAAAGAGTAGATTTTTACCTATCTAAGAAATCTTCCTACAGTATTCCCAGGATAAGAATTTTAGGGTCAGTTGGGATTGGTACCTCTAGAATCCTGGATAGTTTCTCAAACACCTTTCTCCAAAAATACATACCACCATCCAGAGTATAAACCGAGGTACCTAGTTTTAGGGAAAAAAGTAGGAAAACCAAACTGACCCAAGTATAAACCGAGGGGGTAGTATTTGCCACTAAAGATGTTTGGAAACTACAACTCCCAGCATGCTTTATTGCCGGGAGTTGTAGTTTTCAAACATCTTAAGTTGCAAATACTTACAATAAGAGTAAAACCTTCTTTATTTGTGCATACTGTATGCACAATTAGGAGGATTTACCCCTATTTGCAAGTATTTGCCACTTAAGATGTTTGAAAACTACACATCCCAGCAATAAAGCATGCTGGGAGTTGTAGTTTTCAAACATCTTAAGTGGCAATACTTGCAAATAGGGGTAAATCCTCCTATATTTTCATACAGTATGCACAAATAAAGAAGGTTTTACTCCTATTTGTATGTATTTGCCCCTTAAGTGTGTCCCTGTGTAAATAGTAAAGGTTTTCCTACCTTGTCCGGCGGCCGCGCGATCCGCATCTCTCTCCACAGCCTCTGCGCATCCGGATGATGTCACTACCCGGCGCCTCTCACTTTGCGGCGCCGGGTAGTGACATCATCCGGATGCGCAGAAGCTGTGGAGCGAGGATGCGGATCGCGCGTCCGCCGGACAAGGTAGGAGAAACATTGACTCGAGTATAAACCAAGGTAAGATTTTCAGGCTTTTTTTAAAGCCTGAAAACTTCGGTTTATGCTTGGTAATCCTTGGGCATGTCCATATAAAGGTGCCAGAAATCTGCATCATCCATGGTGTATTTGGGACATACTGTTGGTCTATTAATATTTAAACAATGGAGCCTAACTGGGTGCACATATGCCTAGTGTATTATGTATAGTTGAAGGAGTCTAATGCTGCCAGTGATACCAGTCGATGTGCACATGCAATATCACTCCAGTCCTCAGGCTCCAGATGTTTTAGATCTATACCATATTAGCATTATCGTTTCTATTTGTTGTTGTAGTTTGATTCTAGTTAAACAAGTATAGATACAATATGTGAGTCCCTGTAATCCCCGTGTACGTAATATGCCAATTATAGGATGATTGGATATAGGGATTTCGGGTGACCCAAATTGTGCTGTAATGCAGTGCCCTTGATTGAAAATATCTGTATCTATAATGTGATGGCAGGATGTATACTTGTTGTAGGTTATCATATGACAATAATTGATTGTTTTGAATTATTTGTACAAACGCAGTGATTCTGAGTCTGGACCAATCTGAGGCTCCAGTGAACGATGCAATCTAAGGGTATTCCCATTTGTTCCATAGGGGTGTAGCGGTTATAGGATTTTTAGTGTTAAGCATTCACTGTTTTTTCTCACACCCTCCAGAATTGAGAATGTATATAGTGCCCCTTCCTATCATATATTTAGTGGGCATGTTCAATCAATAGACAAATGCAGGGGCTACTAGTGTATATAGTATGTAAACCTCCAATGAGGGGAGGTGCTCTATGACCTTTAAACAATATAAACGACTACAAGAAAAAGAAGAATCATGGCACTCTCAAGATTACTTATAAAATAAGCATGGATTTATTAGTTACGAATCTGCCAACAAAAGTGGCCTAGTGCAAATAAAGTGAACCAAGTGCAATCAAAAAGTGACTAGGTGCAAATAAAAACACACATTAGTACCTCTCAGACCCAACCCTCTATATCAAATACCATATACATATAAGTGTACAATTCTACAGAGTATAGTCACAGTGGACTTGCAGATTCAATAAGTATATTACAGTATGTATAACCAAGGTACAAAGATATAATGTACTAAATACGCACATTGTATACCTAAATATATGGAAGGGAATATACTGGAAAGTTTAATAAGGGAACATGTTCTAGAGTATGTTTCAAGGACTAGCATTATAAGTAGTAACCGGCATGTATTTAGGAGGAATAGACCTTGACAAACTAACTTGCTTGGATTTTATGAGGAAGTAAGTAGAAATTTAGACTCTGGCATAGCAGTAGATGTAGTTTACTTGGATTTTGCAAAGGCTTTTCATACAGTCCCCCATAGGCGACTAATGTATAAGCTAAGGTCTGTTGGTCTGGGGAGGCACATTTGTACATGGATAGAAAATTGGTTAATGAATAGGATGCAGAGAGTAGTTGTTAATGGGGCTTCATCATTATGGACTAAAGTGCTAAGTGGGGTGCCACAGGGTTCTGTGTTGGGGCCTCTTCTATTTAATCTATTTATTAATGATTTGGAAGTGGATATTGTCAGCAAGGTTTCTGTGTTTGCTGACGACACAAAACTTTGTCAACAATTAAAACTTCAGAGGATGTGCAATCTTTGCAGGGGGGTCTAGATAGATTGTCACATTGTGGCAGATGAAAATCATTGTTGAGAAATGTAAGGTGATGCATTCTGGACTTAAAAATCCTTGTGCTGCTTATACTATAAATGGCTCTGTGTTAAATGAATCCCTGTTGGAAAGGGATCTTGGAGTTTTGGTGGATAAACTTAAAGGTAGCAAGCAGTGCCAGGCGGCAACAGCCAGAGCCAGCATGGTATTGCCTTGCATAAAGAGAGGTATGGATTCAAGGGAGGAAAATGCAATTCTCCCTCTTTACAAAGCATTGGTAAGGCCTCATTTGGAATATGCAGTGCAATTTTGGAATCCTGTGCACAAAAAGGACATATTTGAAATGGAAAGGGTTCAGAGAAGGGCAACTAAATTAATAAGGGGATTGGGGGAGCTTGAATATGAAGAGAGACTGGAAAAGTTACAATTATGTATGCTAGAGAAAAAGGCGCTTGCGTGGGGATACGATTACTGTGTATAAATATATCAACGGGCCATACAATAAACTATCTGGAGCATTGTTCACTAATAGAGCATGTCAGAGGACACGTGGACATCCCTTAAGACTTGAAGAAAAAAGGTTTAGGCTTCAAGTTCGGGAAAGGGTTTTTCACTGTGAGAACAGTAAAGCTATGGAACAGTCTTCCACTGGACGTTGTTATGGCAGGTTCATTGGTCAGTGCAAAAATTCATCCAGCTTCTTTTTGAAAAACAAGGAATGTACTGGTATTGATACATAAAGTAGAGTTGATCCAGGGAAATTTCCGATTGCCACTTGGAGTCAGGAAGGAATTTTTTGCCTTCCTCTGGATCAACAGTTAGGCAGCAAATGAGGATATTGCTATATGGGTTGGACTGGATGGACGTATGTCTTTATTCAACCTCAAATACTATATACTACTAAATAGGGATAAAAAAAACAAAATCTAAAATGTATAATAGATCAAATCTAAATATAGATCTGCCCTACTGTACGTGCCCCGGGGCACGTACAGCGTAAAAAAAAAAAAAAAAAAAAAACAGAGGGGGGGGGGGGAAAAACAGATGTAGATAAATAACAGGCAGAAAACAAGCTATAAAGAAAAGAACAGGGTCACATCTACCATTAGGCAGAGTGAGACATTTGTCTCAGACGGCACCTCTGCACTGAAGAAGAAAGGCGGCAGAAAGGCAGTGAAAAAAAAATCCCCTTAAAGGGCATGGCACCCCTAAAAACTATAATCCCCCCAAATACTGGCCCCATCATGTAGTGTAGTTTATCCTTACCTCACATCCCAGCTCCATATGGTTCTCCTGTAGTCCCCCCCCAAAGTCCCAAAAACTGCCCACCAGGAGGATAGCAGGACTCTGCCTCCTACCTGGCCTCCGGGAGAAGTTTGGCATGCGTACTGCAGCCCTTCTCCCCCTCCCCTCCCTCTCCCTCCCGTTTTGCTATCCCTCCCCCTAGCATAAATCCCTTTAGATATAGTATTCCCCCTGTCCCCCTAGCCCTAACCACTACATTTTTATTTTTAGAAAGTGCCCCGAACATTAATTACCTCCCCTCTTTCCCCCGCTGCACTGAATGACCGGCAGCCGCGTCCGTGATTGGCTGCCTCTCAGCCAATCACAGACGTGACTGCCGGTCCCGCCCCCCAGCTTGCATTTTATCGCAAGCAGAGGGCCGGCAGCGCGGCGGGGGAAAGAGGGGAGGTAAGTAGAGTTTGGGGCACTTTCTAAAAATAAAAACATAGCGGTTGGGGCTGGGGGGACAGGGGGAATACTATATTAAAAAATTGTTTTAAGGGTGGACATACCCTTTAACCAGCAAACGTGCACGAGAAGTATGCCGCCCGCATGACTCCAATACACGGTACCTTGAAGTTGCTTCAACTCCACTTCAACATTTTATGTGGTTAGGCTAGCTTTAGTTTGTTAGGCTAGGTAAGCCTAGTTATGCTAGTGAGGGCTTGATGTGGTGATTTGCGGGGTGCGAATGGCGGCATTCAAAAGTTTGGCTCAGGCAGCAAAAACCCTAGAAGTGCCCCTGGATAAGAATGCAAGTGCATGGGAATCATATAGCAAAAGAGGTATACTCAGCACACAGCCAGGTCGAGGTGTTTCGGGTGGGTCAGTAGAGAGGCACAGCTGAACACGTTCCGCCCCTTTGTATCGTGGGCTCCCTCTGCAGCTAAAAAACATGTGTTCCCCTTCACCCTATATACCCCTCTAAACACGGCAAAATCCTGGTCAAAGTCCCGTGAGACGCGAGATCCCCATCTAACCAATCCACCTAAATCCTGTCATATTCAATCAATAGTCACACCCACTTTTACACGTCAGCCAAATCCCTCGATCAAAGGATTGTGGAGGCGTAGCATTAGTATCCCAAATCCGCCAATCACAGACATGGGAACAGTAGCGTCCCTAACAACCAGATCGAGGAAAAGGGGCGGGGGGGGGGGGGGGGGGGGGGGTTGAGAACAGCATGCGAAAGGAAATATATAGGACATTTATCAAACAGAGCACAACAGAGAAATAAACAAATTATATATGGCCATACATAAATACCCACAGCAGAACATCTACTAAAGATACACATTTTAAACAAAAGATATGAATCAGTATCATATTAATGGGTATGTATCATATTAATTAGTGGGCATGTTCAGGCATGCCAATATGTTTCATTTTAAATATTCTGCTAGCATATGTTCAGATGAGGTCATTTTATCTGTGTTGATTATTGAATTTTGAGTATCTTGTTTGTAAGGCTAAATAGTATAATCTTAGATCAGGCAGGACTAGGCTACCATCTTCTTTAGGTTGCTGTAATTTGTTCAGTTTAATTCTAATTCTGCCCGATCCCCAAAGGAAACTTGTGATCATTTTGTTGATGGTGTTAAAGAAATGTTGTGGGATGTAACAATGAGTGCTGTACAACGTATAGTATCTTTAGAAGCAGTATTATTTTGATTAGATTGACTCTTCCTATTAGGTTGATTGGTAGTGATTTCCATGTTTGTAGTCTATTTTTTACGATTTCATATAATGGTGAAATATTATAGTCATAAAATGTGGCGCTATTTAAAGTGTGTGTATTTGTAGTGGACATGGAAGGGGTTTACTACTGTTGGAGCTATATCTAGTGAACACAGAACTGATTTCTGCCAGTTCATTACTAGGCTTGAATATTTACCATAATTTTCAATAAGCTGCATAGCTGAATGTAGGGATTTGCCTTCACTATCTAAGTACAGAATCACATTATCTGCATACAAACAAATTCGTTTCTCATATGGTCCCAATTGAATTCTCCATACAGAAGGATGCGTTCTGATCCGTACGGGGACAATGGGTAGCCCTGTCTCGTACCTCGTCAGCGAGAATTGTTTCGAGGTAGATATGTTTACTATAATTGTGGCTATGGGATGCTTGTAAAGCAGCCGTATCCGAATTTTTGGAGGCATGTCCATAGAAAGGGCCATGCAACAGAATAAAACGCCTATTGTGCATTTAGAGATCATAATTCATTGCCTCAATTTATTTTGATCCAATTCTAGTTGTGACAGTACCTTCCTGATAGGGCATATCCAGAAGGGGTTGAAATTCCATGTTCTAAATATTGGAGTTGTGTTAGGTTTTTCTAGTGTAAATTGCAGTGGGGAGTGGTCTGATAGGCCTCTTGGAAGATGCATATAATCTTTGGCATTGTAGTATGATTTATTAGAAAATAGTAAATTTTAGGGAGACTATGGTTGGTAGCTAAATAGCATGTGTACTCCAGTATAGATTATATTTTACCATGGGGTTCATATTAGGTATTTAACATTCAGTAGATAACATTTATCATATATAATTCTTAGTAAATAAAGCAAATAGTATTATTGAAAGTAACATTGCCCAAAGGATATAGCAAGGTATTGATTTCATTTGTTATGATATAGTGTTTCTTTACATTCGAAGTGAGCGACTCCTGTATTAATCAGCAGTTTTATTATCATAGTTGGATTTGTTAATTATTCTGGACCTTGTTGTTTCCATTGTTACCTGCCATTTAGAGGCCCATAAACTTGTGTCTTTTCCAGTATTCCGAACTCCATCATATGTAGGAGAATAGGTCTGAATATATTATTCAAATGGCAGAAGTCTACAAGTAAGTCCCAAGCCCATAAGTCTAAGTTTTCATATTTGGTCAAATCATAATAAAAGATCCAAAGTGCATCATCCACACGGTGGGCAGACGTGCATGTACCAGTTACACGGTGGGCAGACGTGCATGTACCAGTTACACGGTGGGCAGACGTGCATGAGGAATTGGCTCTTCTATGCTAGGCCTACGATAGTGCAGTTGCTGTTTGGTCTCCCCCACATACAAATCAGATCACTCTTCACTGCACTGCGTATATGATGTTGCTTTTCTTGTGTTTAGGTACTGGGTCTCAATGCATCCATTACTTGCATTTAGAAGGTCCCCAACACCTGGCTCTCATATGCTAACTGGGACTAGCAAGTGTACTTTTTATTGCCAACAGATTCTTGTACAAGTCATTCTGAATTGAAAAAGCCAGTCAGATGACTAGCGAAATGTCTTCAAGAACTAAACTTAGTTGATCTAACCGAATATAACAGATATACCATGACCTGGATGAATGAGAACCTTCACAAGCATGTCTTAGGCATTATTTACCAATAAAACATGTCAGAGGACACGCGAATATCCCTAAGAATGGACAAAAAGAACGGTAAACTATGGTCTTCCAGTGGACATGGTGATGGCAGGTTTATTGTATAGCTTCAAAAAAAGCTGGATGTGTTTCTAAAAACAAGAATTGTTGCAGGTTACTGGTTTTAATATTTCCAATAGTCACTTGGAGCCAGGAAGAAGTTTTTTTTTTTTCTCCTTTATAATTCTGGTGGATGGTGGATCAACATTTAGGCAGGAAATGTGGGTATTGCACAGTAGGATGGACGTCTTTTTTCAACCTCAAATACTATACAATTTAAGGCATCACCAGCTGTAGAGGGCCATGGATTTAAGAGGCCACAATCAATGAATGGGTTGTTTCAAAGGTATGTTTTTATATTTTTGCCTTTCAAAATGATAAGGTTTGTGTCAACTCTTCACAAGGTATAGACTAAATTTAAAAATTAGGCTTTAGTTATCCACAGACAATTTTTTAGGCAAAATTAAACATCTTTCAAGAAAACAAACAACCATCATTATGTTAACATGCAACATGTTTATACAGCAAACACAGTTTCTACAAAGTTTAAAAATGCTTACTTTTTGGGTCAGAAAACAAGAAATATCACTGGAAACGGCAGAATGCTCTGGTTCATTAAACCAAAAATGCATATGACAGTGCCAATACTGCCCATGCACTCAAGATATACTTCATACTTTAATCTACACTCAACCTCATTTACCTAAGTGGGTTTAGGAAGGTGTGCAAGGAGGCAATAAGAAAATGAGTTGACCCTTATGTGAGAGGCAATCTTAAAGGCAACAGACATACTGCTTTAATCTGTAATGTCTTCACTGAAAACAAAATATCAAAAGAGCATACAAAAACAGAAAAATTAAATAAAGTTAAAAAGTAGTAAAAATGAGATGTGTTGGTTAAAAGGAAATCAGGTTGCATTACAGCATCAAACAGAATTATTGTCCTGCTGGCTAAAATGCTACAAAACATATCCTTACCTCCAGAGACACTAAACAGGACACCCAAGGCTTTGCAAACCAATGTTCGAAAGACGCAACACCTGGAACCTTCACCCCATTCAGGTAACATTTTATCTCTGGAATCCCTGAACCAGCAGAGACACAGGCTGTGAAAAGCAAATGGAAGGAAATTAAGGGGTTTTTCTTAGTAATAATTTGTTTTAATCAGCTTATTAAAATGTGAAATTTAAATAATTATCAAAATCAGTAACTTCCATTTTACTTTAATAAACCACACAGCATTTTAAATATTTGTGAATTACCTGAACAAGGACAAATATTGTTGCTATGAATACAAAAGTCAAGTTGAATCCCAAAAGTTCCAGAAGTGAAAGGGCCAGGCATCCCCACTCTGTGCATACTTCAACAGCTAAAAACATTTGTTAAGGAAGAACGGCAAACAAACAGGCAATTTTACAACAAGCTTCAGCCTATTTACTACAAGTTAGCCTAACATTCAGACCAGAGAAACAGCGGTTCTGGGTGACTTTTAAACACCAGCTCATAGATATCATGCAGAGGGTTATGTCCCTTTTAGTACTTTCCCAGAGCCACAACCTCTATTTTTAAATCGCCAAGATCAGAGCTAATGGGTCACTGGGTAAACCTGAAGATATGATACAAACGAGTGTCGCACTCCATATAGAATATAGTTTCTTTATTAGTGAACACACACCCACTCAGTGGCGTGGATGTGTGGTCACTAATAAAGAAACTATATTATATTTGGAGTGCGACCCTCATTTGTATCACATCTTCTGATTCTGATGTTCCTAAGGGAGGGACTTTGAGGTGTCTGCACCCTTCAGCTGGTATAGAGTGCATTCTGTCTGTTCACCTGGTAAACCCCCCCTGAATGTCTTAGGATAGGCATTTCAATCCATTAAAGAAATTGCCTGGGATATTGTTATTAATGTTAGTTCTGCCTTTACATATTTTCTGTTCTGATCATAAAAATAAAAACATGGATTTTGGCATGATAAAAATACTATAAAATACTAGAAAACATTCTGCATTTCTGCATTGAAATATAGACTAAACTTCATCAGTCACTGCATTTCCTCTATGTGCTTGAAATTTGAACAATAATTTTTAATGAGAATCAAACACTTTCTAACCATCATGTGGAATTTCAATACTATATTGTGGCTTTATAAATAGGGCTCTATGCAGTGGCATAACTAGTAATCACTGGGCCCCCCAGTAAAACTATGATAGGGCCCCTATCTGTACTTCAAGATGGGGCCATCTTGGCCCCCTTGCAGCTTCTCCCCTGGTAGTTACGCCCCTGGCTCTATGTTTCTATTGCAATTTACATCAGTATTTTGGACTTTAAAAGGATACACCCTTGCACTACACTATACTTAAAGTCAGAAAAGAGCCGTACAAAAAAATCGACAAACAGCCCAACCTGCAAAAGAAAAAGTTTAGCACAAAATTAAAAGTAATCAGATAACATAAGCCATAACCTTTTTAGTAGTCAAAGACATACAGTATACAAATGATACTTGCTTAAAAGGATAGACAGATACTAAATTTCCTTTTTTTATTTGGAAAAGCCAGGGATCTGCTAGTGCAATCATAATCTTTGCCTTTACAACTTATTTTTATGCAAATTACAACTCTATTGTCCAGGTGAGAAGCTCTCCAATAAGTTCCATTGCTTGGGTTTGCCATTATTTAAAATGTTACTGACTTTGGGTGTATCTTGTAGGAAAAAAAAAGCAAGGCATCGGATACAATGTTTTTTTTTAATCAAATGTTTCTCAGTTCAAAGGGCATGTCCACCACTTGTACAAAAATTTAACCTGTAAATGAGAACCACCCAAATCCCCAGTTTTGTTTTACTCACCTGTTGCCATGATGCTCCCAATTAATGTCAGTTTTTTTTTTACTGACAAAGCTCCAATTTCTCCCACACGACAAGCCAAAGGAATTGCCACTAGAAATGAATTGGCTGCCAGGTTAGTTCCCACGACGGCTGTTAGAGCATATACTGGACGGTGCGGAGGCTAAAAAAAGTAAATTTACCGAGGTCTGTTGTTGAGGACTGTAAAAGGTAAGAAACTGTTTTCTGAGGCAAACTTCAAAAAAACTCTAAAGATTTGGGAACTCTTTTCGAAATTGTGTTTTTTTCTTGATCTTAAATTAACCATTTCGTGTTGGAAGCCTAAATTCTTTAGTTTCTCCCTATTAACCTCCTAG
Source organism: Hymenochirus boettgeri (assembly GCA_019447015.1). Lineage (NCBI taxonomy): Eukaryota > Metazoa > Chordata > Amphibia > Anura > Pipidae > Hymenochirus > Hymenochirus boettgeri. The sequence goes on along the minus strand of CM033475.1, from coordinate 120,775,325 downwards.
CAGCCAATCTCAGGTTGCTGTAATCTTGTTATTGAATTGGCCCCTGTGTTAAGAGCTGCAGTGGTGTTTTTGTCGTCAGTGATAGCAGTAGAGTATACCAAGGTCTTCTTAGTTAATTGATAATTACTGCTATAACGTTTGCCATCTGAATTTGAACTTTTTGCAGCACTGTCCATATCAGAGGTAATGGAGAAAACACATGAGGCCTGAGCTCCAATCTTGTTGGAAAGCGTTCAATGCAAGAGCCTTGGGACAAGAGTAGCGACATTTAGACATTTCTTGTTCATGTTTGTCGCCATAAGGTCTATAATAGGCTGTCCCTATTAGGCTGTCCCCATTTGCTCACCAGATTTTCAAATGCTTGTGTATCGAGACTATACTCTCCCGTATAAATTTCTTGGCGACTTAGATAGTCCGCTTGAAGATTTCCAAGCATCCCTGGATCAACCAGATCTATATGCATTAATACCAGTAATTCTCAATATTTTTTAGTTTTAGAAACTTATCCAGGCCTTTTTTAAAGCTATTCAATGAACTTGCCATTACCACTTCTGCTGGAAGACCATTCCACAGTTTGACAGTTCTCACTGTAAAGAAACCCTTCCTAACCTGAAGATGAAACTTCTTTTCTTCCAACCTTAAAGGATATCCACGAGTCCTCCGATATGACCTATTAGTAAACAATGCACCAGAGAGTTCATTGTATGGCCCATTAATATATTTGTATAAGGTTATCATGTCCCCTCGCAAACATCACTTCTCTAATGTAAACAGTCCTAACTCGTCTAATCTGCCTGCATATTCAAGCCCCTCCATTCCCCTTATTAATTTAGTTGCCCTTCTCTGAACTGCTTCAATTTCCAAGATGTCCCTTTTGTATATGGGAATCCAAAACTGCGCCGCATATTCCAAATGAGGCCTTACCTGTGCCTTGTAAAGAGGGAGAATAATAATTTTTCTCTCTTGAATCTATTCCACTCTTTATTACAAAACAATATCTGCTAGCTCTAGCCGTGCTACCTGGCATTTCTACCAGAACCCCCAAATTTTTTTCCATTACAGATGCACTCAACACAGAGTTATTTATGGTGTAGGTGGCACAGGGATTATTAAATCCCAAATGCATCACCTTACATTTATCAATATTGAATCTCATCTGCCATTCTGCTGCCCATTTTGATAATCTATCTAGGTCTGCTTGCAGCACTTGCACATCATTTGAAGTTTCCAAAGCTCCGCATAGTTTAGTGTCATCAGCAAACACTGAGACCTTGCTCTCAATGCCCCCTTCTAAGTCATTTATAAACAGATTAAACAGAAGTGGCCCCAGTACAGAACCCTGAGGCACTCCGCTTAGAACTTTAGCCCAAATAGATGTAGCTCCATTAACTACCACTCTCTGTTTGCGATCCAATAACCAGTTCTCGATCCATGAACAAAATTTTTTCTTCAAAGCCAACAGTCCTCAGTTTATACATTAGTCGCCTATGTGGCACAGTATCAAAAGCTTTCGCAAAATCCAAGTATACCACATCCACTGCTGTGCCTGAATCTAACTTCTTACTCGCTTCTTCATAAAAACACAAATTAAATTTGTCTGGCATGATCTATTTCTCATAAATCCATGCTGACTACTACTAATAAGATGCTAGGTTGAGCATCCCTGATTTAAAGGGCAACTGTGGTCTCAAAACAAGTTAGGGTTGAATGAAAGCCTGCAGTATTTCCTTTAAAAGGAATGACAGTCACATCTCTGGCTGGAGCCTGTGAGAAATTACACTGGGGCGAATGTTCAAACTTCCTGCTTTCAGTAGGTTGAGTGACATCACCTGACCTCTACATCTCCCGTCCGCCCCGGGGGAGAAGCATGCTCAGTTAAGACTTAATGCTGGAGAAATCAGGAAGTACCTGGTGAAAAGATTGACAGTTGAGAAGGGAAGCCTATTAATGCAGGCAGAGGTTGGTCACATGACTACAAGCTGGTCACATGGCTTAAAACAGGTAGTGTTCAAATATTTGAACCTTCCAGCAATAATTCTCACAAATTTTATCTAGAGATGTGATTTAGGTTTTATTTTGAAGGTATGGAAGGCTTTTTATATAACCCTTACTAGTTTGGAAGAATTGGAGACCATAGTTACTCTGTAAAGTGTTGACCCTTCTTTATAAATCTTTGAGACACTTTAGCATTATGATAGAACAAATGAGGCTCAATTTGGTCATGATTTGTGTTTAAGAAGAGTATGCCCTTTTCCTTTAATGAGAAGCAACCCAACACATGGATTCTTTCGATATGCTTTACTGATGGCATTAACCTGAATAATAGTATTCACACTCTTCCCCAGACAATCAAGGCACTTGAAAAAGCCTTGGCAATGCTGTAAATTTAAAGTAACATTTTGAAGTCTTCCATTGACAAGTCTGACTTGAACCACACAAACGCATGTTTTTTTCCTTCTAAATATAGTAGTGTAATTTAACCTATCACGTCTTTTGTAGAGGGACTACTTATACTGAAGCACCAGTGGACACCAGTTTAGTTGTCTGAGAGACCAGTTTCCCTAATATGATAATTAACTGGAACAGGGAATTAGCCCTAAAGTCATTCTCTAAGCAGCAAAAAAAAAGGGGGTCATATTTTGCATAAACAACAGGAGACCGGTTTAGGAGAGGAATTAGCATTGATGGACCCTAGAAAATTAGTAAATAAGAAACAGTGGCATAACAGCCATAACATAACAAGACAGCCCAAGGGGGGCAGGCCTCTGCAGTTTCTCTCCTGGACAGAAGCCTCCTTGCCTTTGTGTTAGTGTGGTTTGCCATGCCCATGGCAGATAAGAGTTAACTAAATATATAATTAAATAGTTTCTATTGGTTTTGTAGAAGATTCTCCTGTATAGAAACTTGGGTTACTAATTACATATCTGTAAATTTATCAGGTATAATAAAAAAAATAGCAGCACTTAATACAGAAAAAAACAACTTACCAATCCTGTGCAAATTCCTATGGCAAAGACCATTATCCACCTTACTGCCTCATACCTCCAAACTTTCTGTTAAAACAATAGACAAAATCATTTAGACAAAATTAAATAGCTTTGCCTAAATTAAGAGCTTTTAATACATGAAAATTTAAAGCACCCTTTGTGTATTTGTGTTAAGATGTGGGTTTTTTTTCCAGATTTTCGATTGCTTTGTCAATTGAAAAATTTGTCAATAGAACCTATCACCTTGCACTGCTGATCTCCATAGATTTCAGCTTGGCCCAAATATTGATGTTGGTTTCCATGTTTTTGTTCAATTTGAAGGAATAGGACAAAATGTTGTTCAATGTTCAATGTTGTTTATGTCAGCTTGTTGCATCTCATAAATCGGTTATGTCACATTTCATTCAGCTAAAAAAAGATTACTTTTGCTTATGAAAGCTCTTTTTGTTTAAGACATAAATTACCCTTAAAAAAGATTTTTGCTTCTGCTTTGTTATTTCATTACTGATAATTTCTAAATCTCTCCAAGTTATTGAATATTTGGTGTGGCGGGGGGGGGGGGGGGGGGGTTAAATCTTAATTCTAAATAAACTGGTTAGTGATACCATAAGTAGTAGAGGTTGCTTGATTTGAGGGAACAAAGTTATCTGAAGATAAAAGCAAGCGTATAGTATATAAATAAATCAGAAGTTTAGCAGCTCCAAAATCTCACACCTCAGACCTCCCCCCGTACCTCCGATCACTCTGCAAAGAGGGATGTGCATGCCTTTGGACGTCCAAACCAATATTTAACAAGTATTCCAACCAATCTGCTGTTTAGGCTGCACCGCTCATGGATTGGAGTCTGGGTTGGGATATTCATAAAAACAAACTTTTATATGTTAAAAACATGGTGAGCAGGCTCAAAAGTATAAAGGTCTGTGGCAAACAGTCTTACACATTTTGGGCTATGAGTACTATCCTTCCAACTTTATTTAAAAAAACATTGCAACCAATGAGAAACATCCATCTTAAAAACTTGCTTGCTGTCGAAGTTAGTGAGCGGACATTTCAGATTCTGTAACAGTTTCTCTTCTTCCCAGAATGCACACCGTCGTGGAATGTTCCTAACAGTAATTTCTAACTGATTGGCTGTTGGATGTCAGATCTCTACTGAGCAACTGAATCAACCCAGGCGCTGGGTCAAGGGCAAAAGACCATAATGGTCTCAGGGATCCTGCAAACAGGAAGTCAGTATTTCGGAAGCATTTATTTATACACAGACTAAATGCTGAGTAGGCAGGTTAGGGTCATTAGGATGGAAAAATACTGCTCTTTTGCACTGAACTACTCCCCTTAAACAACAAATACAAGATAAAAAGCTTTATTAATACAATGTATATTTAAGGGTGGTACACCCTGTTACAATAAAGCACCGATACCATTGAATCCAAACGATGCGAGGTTGACTAATGTTCTGAAATGCCCAAAAATTTCCTGCACTCTCATCTCTCTGTATTAAAGTATAGAGGAGATGGCCGGCTGAGGGAAAAGTGCAGTCCCAAGCGTTCTCTCTATCGTTTATATAGGGAGAATGCTCGGGACTGTGTTTAGGGGGATCTTAAAAATGACAGACAGGATTGTGCATATCGTGTCGGTCATCTTTCAGAGATCTTTGATGTGTGTACCCAGCTTTACACTCAATTTAAAAAAATGAATTATAATAATATACGAGTTGGTATAGTATTTGAGGATGAATAAAGACTACGTCCATCAAGTCCAACCCACCTAGCAATATTTCTAATTTCCTGCCTAACTTTTGATCCAGAGGAAGGCAAAAAAAAAAAAAAAAAAAAAAAAATCAGAAATTTCCCTGGATCAACTCTACTTTATGTATCAATACCAGTAACTTGCAACATTCCTTTGCAGAAACTCATCCGCTTTTTTTTTTTTTTTTAAAACTGACCAAAGAACCTGCCTAACAACGTCCACTGGAAGTCCGTTCCATAATGTTACGTGCTCACGTGAAAAAAAACCCTTTCTGAACTTAAAGCCTAAACCTTTTTTCTTCAAGTCTTAAGGGATGTCCACGTGTCCTCTAACATGCTCTATTAGTGAACAATGCCCCAGATAGTTTATTGTATGGCCCGTTAATGTATTTATACACAGTAATCCTATCCCCACGCAAGCGCCTTTTCTTCAGCGTACATAATTGTAACTTTTCCAGTCTCTCTTCATATTCAAGCTCCCCTTCATATACAAGACAATTCTGTGCTGGCTCTGGCTGTTGCCGCCTGGCACTGCTTGCTTTCTTTAAGTTTGTTTTCCACCAAAACTCCAAGATCCCTTTCCAACAGGGATTCACTTAACACAGAGCAATTTATAGTATAAGCAGCACAAGGATTTTTAAAGGAATAGTTCAGTGCTAAATACAAGTCTGCATAGGCAGAACACATAAATTACACAGTGCAAATACCTTTTTTCCAGATTGTCCATGTGTTGCTCCTATCCCCAGTAATCCTTGCCGGTAACTGATTCCCCCAGTCCTGGTCCTGAATCTGCAGCTCCCCCTCTCCTGTAATTCGTGACTATGCAGGCTCCGTCGCTCATGCGCAATGAGAGGCCCCTGCAGTCGCAAACAGTGACCTCTCTGTCAGCCGGCCTGTATGGGATTTCCTCATTAGCGCGTGTGCGCGCGCACCCGCGATCGCTCCCGCGAACGCGCACCCGCGATCGTGACCTGTGCAGCTGAAAAGTAACCTCAAGTATCCTGGTAACTGCACCTGGAGCAGGTGACATGGTCCATGTACCCCCAGTCTGTACTGCTATTAAGAGAGGTGCAGGTATGTGCACTGTCTGTGCTCAGTGGGGGGATTCTATCTATCCTCTATCTATCTATCTATCCATTTTCTTTAAATTTATCCTCTTTTTTTCTATCTATCCTCTATCTATCTATCCTCTTTCTATCTATCTTTCTATCTATACTCTTTTTTTCTATCTATCCTTTCTTTCTATTTATCTATCTATCCATTTTCTATCTATCTATCCACTTTCTTTCTTTCTATCTATCTATCCATCCTTTTTCTATCTATCTATCCCTTTTCTATCTATCTATCTATCCTCTTTTCTATCTATCCTTTCTTTCTCTTTATCTATCTATCTATCTATCTATCTATCTATCCTTTTTCTATCTATCTATCCCTTTTCTATCTATCTATCTATCTATCCTCTTTTTTCTATCTATCCTTTCTTTCTCTTTATCTATCTATCTATCCATTTTCTATCTATCTATCTATCTATCTATCTTCTATAAATGTATCCTCTTTTTTTCTATCTACCCTCTTTCTATCTATCTACCCTCTTTCTTTCTATCTATCTATCTACCCTCTTATCTATCTATCTATCTATCTATCCTTTTTCTATATATCTATCCATTTTCTATCTATCTCTCTCTCTCTATCCTTTTTCTATCTATCTATCCATTTTCTATCTATCTATTTCTCTATCTATCTATCCTCTTTTTTTTCTATCTATCTTCCTCATTTCTATCATATATCCATATATTATCTACTGTATCTATCTACCTAGATGACTATGTTTGCTACCTACATTATCCATACTGAAAGTGATGCACAGGCACTATGGGTGGGGGAAAGGGCTGTAAGTGCTGGATTACTGTTTGCGAACTTCATTATGCCACACCGAAGTGATGCACAGGCACTATGGGTAGGGGAAAGGGCTGTGAGTGCTGGATTACTGTTTGCTAACTTCATTATGCCACAGTGAAAGTGATGCACAGGCACTATGGGTGGGGTGGAAGGGCTGTAAGTGCTGGATTACTGTTTGCGAACTTCATTATGCCACACTGAAAGTGATGCACAGGCACTATGGGTAGGGGAAAGGGCTGTGAGTGCTGGATTACTGTTTGCTAACTTCATTATGCCACGTGAAGTGATGCACAGGCACTATGGTGGGGGAAAGGGCTGGGAGTGCTGGATGACTGTTTGCTACCTACATTATGCCATACTGAAAGTGATGCACAGGCCCACGCTTACACAAACAGACTCACACGTTTACACAAACACACTCAGACTCACACGTATTCACAAACACTCAGACTCACATGTTTACACAAACACACTCAGACTCACATGTATTCACAAACACACTCAGACTCACATGTATTCACAAACACTCACAGACTCACACGTTTACACAAAAACACTGACAGAATAACACTGCTCACACAGTGTATCACACAGCACACTGCTATATACAAACATATAAATCTATATAAACAATAAATACATACATTTTATTTCAATAAACAATGCCAACTGAGGTTTAAGTTGTTGTAAGTAATCCCTAAGTTCAGTAGATCTGCCAGCAAACTGTATCTTATGCAGCAAAAAAAAAGTGCAAAATACTGAAAGTGATGCACAGGCCCACGCTTACACAAACAGACTCACACGTTTACACAAACACACTCAGACTCACATGTATTCACAAACACACTCACAGACTCACACGTATTCACAAACACACTCACAGACTCACACGTATTCACAAACACACTCACAGACTCACACGTATTCACAAACCCACTCACCAGACTCACATGTATCCAACCCAACCACATTTTACACAACACTCAGACTCACATGTATTCACAAACACACTCACTCACATGTATTCACAAACACACTCAGACTCACATGTATTCACAACACACTCAATCACATGTATTCACAAACACACTCAGACTCACATGTATTCATAAACAACCACAGAATCACAACAGTTACACAAAAACACTGACAGATAACACTGCTCACCATGTATCACACAGCACACTGCTATATACAAACATATAAATCTATTAAACAATAAATACATACATTTTATTTCAATAAACAATGCCAACTGAGGTTTAAGTTGTTGTAAGTAATCCCTAAGTTCAGTAGATCTGCCAGCAAACTGTATCTTAGCAGCAAAAAAAAGTGCACGTGAAGAGAGGGAAAGTCTATTAATCATAGGTCAAAAGGGGCGGGGTTTATACATGTCAGTACAGCAGATAGACAATCGTGCGAGTGGAAGGGAACTCCCACCAAAAACGAACAGAACTTTACAGCTGATTGCAGAGGCTACAAGCAGAATTATTTCACAAAAGGGATCCTGGGAGGTTTTATTATACTGAGGTTTGTAAAATATGTCATTTCTGAGAGAACACTTCCTTTAAGTCCAAAATGCATCACCTTACATTTATCCACATTGAATCTCATCTGCCACTTAGCAGCCCAATGTGACAATCTATCTACTGTAGATCCCCCTGCAACGATTGCACATCCTCTGATGTTTTTAATGCTCGACAAAGTTTTGTGTCATCAGCAAAGACAGAAACCTTGCTGACAATACCCACTTCCAAATCATTAATAAATTATGGATGAAATAGAAGCGGCCCCAATACAGAACCCTGTGGCACCCCACTTAGCACTTTAGTCCATAATGATGAATCCCCATAACACTAACCCCTCTGTATCCTATTCATTAACCAATTTTCTATCCATGTACAAATGTGACTCCCCAGACCAACAGACCTTATCAAAAGCCTTTGCAAAATCCAAGTATACTACATCTACTGCTATGCCAGAGTCTAAATTTCTACTTACTTTCTCATAAAATCCAAGCAAGTTAGTATTGCCTCCACTTTAATATCCATATCGCCAGTTATCTCTTCTTTTAAATATGGCTTCAATTCTTTAGCATAAACACATACTCCTTCCTCCTTTTTTCTTGGTAGTAATTGCTGAACGATCTAGAATTGGGTCTTGGTGTGCACTTTAATAGAGAAAATATACTGTAAATATACTTCATAGAAAATAAATTATTTTCCAAGAAGAACTGTTCCTTTAAATGTATAAGAATCCATATGTTTTTAAGATAGATGTTTCTCATTGGTTGTAGGTTTTTAAAAGAAAGGTGGGATTGTACACTACAGTCTGTGACTAAGGGTTCGCCCGAAATGCATCAGACAATTTGCCACTAACCTTTATACTTTTGAGCCTGTTCACTGTGCTTTTGTATGAAATAAAAGATTGTTATTATGAATCCATGAGCAGTGCAGCCTAAAGAGCAGTTTGGTTGGAATACTAGTTATAGTGTATAAATGACAGCATTTCTAGTAATATTTTTTACGACGAGTATTAAAACTTTTTAAAATTTTGTGCAAATATGTTTTATTGTATTATTTATTGAATTAGTACTGGTCTTACAAATTAGGTTTTGCCTTTCGCCAATATGTGTTTGGTTCTTTAAGGCAAAGGTGGCCTTTGCCTTTACACTACTTCCCTGTTCACTTCAATATGCTGCAACTGCAGCTCTGAGCCGTTTTGTTTTTACAAGTGTACCTTGTAAAATGATTAGTTCAATTGAACTTATCACTTTACCTTTCCCTTTAAGACTCAATTTCTTAGGGATAGCTCCCACTAGCATTTTGAATCACTGTTTGCGATCCGATAGTGCTAGTGTGAGCGGTCCCATAGGCGTAGCCTTCCGTGTGCTATTGGACCGCATGCGATCACAATTTATGGTCCTTATCACATGCGCTCTGCTAGGGTCCAACTGTGGAAGCGCAATGTCTGTGCACGGAAGCACGCACAATATCGCATTATTGTGAAGTTGCCTTCTCCCTTGTGCTTAAAAGGGACAGTTCAGTGGAAATTATGAATATTTGTTTAATCGTTCGTTTGTGTAATGCCTTCTTAGTTATTTTGCATATTCTTTCCCATTTTGAAAAATCAGTTGATTTCATTCCCTTTGCTGTTATATGCTGTTAAATATTTCAATTTCGAGTGTGTTGCAATTTGGTAATGCATTTTTTGCGCTATCGCATGTTTTTCCATAATGAAAAGGGACAAGTCGTGTGCGGTTCCAGTGCGTTGCAGTATGGCCCTGCCCTAAATGTACATTGCATCAATACGCACACAAATATAAATGGTAGAGTACAGAAATAAACACATAAAAAGACTGTCTCTTGCAGAAAAGCTCACAAATCTAAAAGTTGCTTACTAAATACATATGAAAAGGGTTAACACATGCCACGACTGTCTGAGCAGGAAAATCGGCTAATAATGTTCACTGCTATCTCTGATGATTAGCTGGGAGACACTTGCAGGTGGGGTCCCCGAGTTCAACTGTTACATGCAACTTAGCATAAGGGGAGTGTGAAACATACACAAGGTAGCTAGTTAGCATGTGCAGAAGGAGTTTTAGGTCAAGGACCTCCAGGAAGAGGCAACTATAGAAGGCAGCAGTGACATCATATTGCCAGTACTCAGAAATGTTCTATAAATGGTTTCTACACTAAGAGGCTAAATTCAGAGGTGAGAGACAAATGGATTTACTAAGTTACAGTTATAGAGCCTGAAGAGCTGCCTTTGTAATTTGGGTTTAGTTCTCCTTTAAGTCTAAAGAAAAGAAGGTTTAGTTTTCAAGTTCGGATAGGGTTTTTCAATGTGAGAACGGTTGTTGTGCCTTCCTCTGGATAACAGTGTGGGTATTGACGAGAAGTTTGAACTGGATGGACATATTTCTTTATTCAATCTCAAATACTTTACTAAAAAGCAGACATTTTAAGCTCGAAAAGGCAGGTACTGATGTATAGATAGATAAAGTTTCAGAATTAAGTCTCCTAAGAAGGTAAAAAGTTACAATGGTAAAAAAAAGGTTAAAATTTAGGACCCAGTAGAATAAAGCAAACCGTAAAGTGGTTGCTGGGCTTAAAATAATTTGGCCAAGTTGTTGAACTAATTGCTTTAATTTATCCAGAGAGAAGGGCAGGCTTTTTAAGTTGCATTACAATGGTAAAGTAAAATGTATGCAAATTAATTGGATGTGCACTAGGTGAAAGAATAAATATCCTATTCTAGCCTCGCCGGACTCTGATGCCTGTCAGACCCCCTAAGAGACCTTTTACAGCGCTAGGAGATAGAGTTGAACCACACATTTTTGTAGTAAAAATCTAACTCGGTTTATTCATTTCGTACATTGGAATATATCAAACCAGAAAAAAAAGGGCTTTGCCAGAAAAAGGGCAGACCAGACACAGTGTCTGCAGATGATATACTAAAACCTTGGAATATGAAGATAGAGACAGTCTGACACACAAAATGTAGGAGGCAAAAGACCTTAAGCTCAGAACATTTGGAAACAAAACATCTGCAATAACACGACAATAATATAAGACAAAATGGAGTCGGAGAACAAAATGGCTGCTATTAGTCTAAGTGATAATAGAGAATATATAAAAACCTAACACTAGGCTTCTAATTTTTGTAAGTTCTAAAAGGAGAAAAAATTTTTTTATTAAGGAATACTTAAATTGTAATTCTAATAACGTTATTTATGTTTTGAAATGCAGTTGTCCCAAACTCTACATGAGCCAAACCACAAGAAAATTCAAGGAACGACTCAGTGAACACTTTTCCAATACAAAACTGCCATCAGCACATTAGGACTACTAAGCTTTGCAATAGAGAAGAGAAGTATAAACAGAGGCAATATAAGAATGATTTTGCAAAGAGAATCATACTGAATTTAAAACTCATGACACTGAGCCCCAGTGGAATAAACAAGGAGTTAAACTTCAGAGTATTAATCTGAAGAGACTGACCTGGACTGATTTTTGCCAAATATTTATCTGAAAAGACTGACCAGGACTGCTTTTTGCACTATGAACTATAACTCTCTAGGCAATGTTACAATTAATAGATCAAAAAATGTAATATCTTCCTATATAAATTTATCAGAACAAATGGATAAATGTATAAGAAAGCAGAAAAATGTGATTGTGTTATGCAACAAATATAGGATGGATAATATCTGTCTTATCTTGATGATAGGTTAAATTATATATTTACATATATTTCTAAAGCACTGACACTTCCAGTACAATCCAAAGGGTGGTGCTGTTGTGGGTTTATATATACACAATACTTGGCCCAACACCCCTTTGTTACAATACAAAAGTCAAAATGGAAGATTTAGCCACACCTATAAGAGTGCTAAAGAGTCTCCATATGGACACTAAAAGGAAGTGCCATGTCAGTAACATCAAATCATTGTGTAATGTTCAAGCACGTGCCACTGTTAAATTAAAGTATACTGAAAAAACAAATACAGTTTAAATGGTAGCAGAATCCCTACCTAACCTTCCCCCCCCCCCCCCTTTTTTTTTTTTTTTTTTTAGGTTCCTTCAGAGCCTGGGTACTTTCCCCAACTCCTGCACTTCTTACTGCAAATCTGCTTTGGGGATCCGCACTGTTCCACCTCTCTTCTACTGTAAGTGACAGTCCCGGGGCAGCCAATTGGAAGACACGCCTGCTTGCAGAGCATATCTTCCTATTGGCTGCAATCGCGATCTGTCACTGAAGCAGGAAGAGTGGAGGAATGGAGCGATCGCCGAAGCAGATTTGCAGTAAGTAGTGCATGAGTTAGGGAAAGTACCCAGGGTGGGAACTTAGCGTTTTTAGGTCCTCACCCTGGGTACTATGCTGCCATGGAGGAAGAGGAGCAAGGGTGAGGCGAGTACAATTGTCCTTTAAAAGTTTTCGCTTTTTTAACTTCGTAATATATGATACTCACATTATCGTGAGCGTGCGTGAGCTTGTCTGCAAGCGGTTTAGGCATTTCACACCTGCCCACTATATAGTGCGATGATTATAGTTGTTGTGGAAACTGTACTCCTCACCTGCTGATGAGTACAATATATATATTTAATCTGCGTGCCGCGGTGCTGTACTTTTTGAGGTATGTTATTTACATACTAGCTAAGCTAATAGGATCTACATTATTAGCAGCCCTAATCAGCATTTCCCATGTCAGGCCTACCTTGTCCAATTAGTCTCTACAATCTAATTTTTTTTTTTTGGGATGTTTTAAATTAAGCTACTCGCCTATTCATTGTTTTGTCCTTCTTTCCCCATATAGTTGTGAATGAATCAAAGGCATTTAATTGATACATATGCATTACCTGTGGTTCATATAGTATCTCCACCCACATAATTTTTTCCTGTAATATAGGGCAAACCCACAGCTCCCAATCCCCAACCGCCAGAAAGCGACTTACCATCCTTCCTTCACTCGGCACTCTGTCTCTATTGCTACTCTGTTTCCGGAAGTAGGGGCTGGACCGGCAGCCACGTCAATCACAGACGTGGCTGCTGGCTATGGAGAGAGCCAATGCAACGTAGGAGGAGAAGTCTATTTTTGTGCTTTTTTTAACTTTTAAACCTGGTGGTTAGGGTTGGGGGGTGCCCTACACTACACAAAAGTGTTTTTAATGCTAGGAGATTAAAGGGGAAATGTGGTCTCCCAACAAGTTGAGTTTAAATGAAAGGCCAGTTTCCTACCTTTAAAACGAGCCATCAACTACCTCTCTACGTGCTCCACAGCCCAAGATATAAAGAAATGACTGACCAGAAAGTTAATGGGTGGGAGGCTGACATGTGACATTCCTAAGGCTTCTCCTGCACAGTGCCGCCGGCGAGCACAGCCTCAGACTTCCTCAGTGTGTGAGGGAGACAGGAAGTCCCTCCTCCTCTCTGCTATGTGAAGGACCTGCAGCTGCAGAGAAGGTAAGGGAATCTACAGCCCTTCTCTCTCACTATGTGAAAACAGCCTTTTCTTTTCAGGCAGAGTTCCCACTCTGCCTGAAAAGGCTGTTTCCACAGAGTTTTCGGAGGTGGGGGGGTGTCAGAGTGGCCCACAGCACCTGTGAGCTGGTGGAGCTTAGACACCCGCGAGTGGGCGGGGCCACGGCACCCTGAGTGGGCGGGGCCACATGGAGCTGTAAGGGAATGGGCCAAGGGGGCCTGCAACTGGAGGGACCATGGGGTCCATGAGTGCGAGGGACCAGGGGGGCTGCAAAGGGGAGGAGACACAGGGCAGATTGACTGACAGGTTTCAGAGCAGGAAGCAGGAAGTGCAGGGGACCTGGTGATGCTGAAAAAACTCTCAGGAGAGCAATTCCTATCAATTTACCTAAAGTCATAGTTGGACCACAGTTCCTCTTTAAGCAGCTTGAAGGGATACAGAGGGTGAGAGGGAGGAGAGCTCCCCTGCACATGCCAGAGTCCTAACCCAGGACAAGGAAGTAGAAGGCATCAGATGGCACACAGACAGCTCCTACTCCTACTTTTTAGCACTGGAGCAAATTTTAGTTTTGGGAGTCGACATGCCCTTCAATAGTTTAGTATCTGCATTTATTCCCTGTTGCACCACCCCCTTTTATTTAAAGCGCTTTTTAGTAACCCAAATGTAACTAAATTGAGCGGTGCTCCTTTAAATTTTATTGCTAAATGTAAACGTAAGGTCCTTACACACATCTGATAGGAAGCATGATGCCTGACCCGAGCACAACATGTGCGACATGTTGCACGTGTATGTGCTTGCTCAGGCATCGTTCGTAGATCAGACACGGCGGATTGACGAATGACACCTCAGCGAACGCATACACAAGTGCGATTATCACCCAAAACGGCCATTCGACACATGCACGCGCTCGGGCATCCTACTGAACATCTGTACGAGGCTTTACCCAGCAATAATCAAACAAGGCAGCAGAAAAGATTTTCTAAATAAAGAAGTCAAAAGAAAGGATTAAGGTACATAAACTACCTTATGGTTGATTCTTTCCAGAACATCAAGATATGGATCATTGATGCATCGGTCATAATCCAAACTCTGTAAATAAAATAAATGGTTTTAAAAGTATGCCAATAAAAGATTTAAACTGCAAAAAAAGAAAAAACAAAACATGCTTCCGTCATTTCCAGTGGTACCTTCCCTGAACGGTGCCTACAAAAAAAGAATAACTGAAGATGAGTAGATGTGAAATATCAAAGCAGAGATGCTTTGCATATATACACAATATAAGTAACTGGACTAAGTCTGTGCATATCTAGACCATTGGTAATTATAGACCTGCAAGTTTAACATCAGTGGTGGGGGAGATACTGGAACATTTGTTACAGGATCGTATTATTATTATTATGTCTCAAGGACTGACCTATTTCTCATGAATCTGTGTGGATTACTACTTATAAACATCTAGTGAAACTAACTTTGGTTAGTATGAAGATGTGAGTATGAATTTAGATTTTAGCATTGCAGGGGGATGTGGTATACTTTAGCCAAGGCTTTTATTACTCTCAAACAATGTAGGGTCCAGAGAGGCAAATATCTACACAGGATTGCATCTTTTTATATAAAACCTTAAAGGATAAGTATACTATGACCATATGAAGTTATGGTCAATAGGAAGCTACAACTTTAAAAAAACCTTTGCCATATTTTTTTTGCCCTTAGCCCCTGCCCCCCCCCAAGCCCCCACATTTGTGTTGCTGACATCTTGTTTGTCACTAGGTGACTATTTAGATCTGTGCAACTCACGGAAATCGCAAGCGAGCAATCGGGCACCAAATGCTAGTGAAGAAGAATTCAACTCAACTCCATATGCAGATGGCAAAGGCTACAAATTTATGGCACAATACCTCAAAAAGATATCACTTTCCAAAAATCTTTCACCAATTGCAGAAGTTCCTACTAAAAATATACTAGTTGGATCTGGCAATATCTAATAACCCGGAGATCATTATGTAGATGAAGGTAATGGGAAAATTAGGACAGGATTTCTTAAAGAGTACCAGAGGTAAGCCTCAAAAAATTTTCACCAGTAGAACACATTTATGATATGTTGTAAAATATAAATTATGATAAAATGTTTTTTTTTTTTTTTTTTTTTTTCAATTGATAATTGTTATCAAAATATGAGCAACTACAACATTAAGTAAAACATTTACAAACACAGGTGTGCCATAGCGGCGAGGTTGGAAGCGCTCCTCAAAATGTGCGCAATTAGCTTTTGGTGTGCCACAAGACAAATTTGCACTGTGCCATGGTCTGAAAAATTACTCAATTATGCGTTGGCGCTTAATTGAGTAATTAACAAAAATGTGGAGCTGGGTTGATTTGCTCAAGATTTCATTCACTTTCAGATAGGTACACTATTGACAAATGCATTGCTGTTTCACGTCATTATACTCCCTCTGCAGCGCTGTACTCAGGGGCACTTCTTGGGTTTTTGCTGCCTGAGCCAACCTTTTTATTGCTGCCCTTTTGCACTCCGCCACATTAAAGTGGCCGTGGCTTTGTGGATGGACGTGGCTTAAGTTTTACAATTTTGAGGTATTTAAACAGTTCCTCAGAGAGTCAATTATCAATAATGTAAATAACTAGAATCAAATACATCCCTTTCTCAAACAACTTATATAAAAAGGATTTTAAAAACAATATCTATTGCTAGGGAATATGGACTGGTCAAGGGGGGGGGGGAATTTCCACTGCTGTCTGTCTGCCACCTTTCTTTTTTAGTGCAGAGGGGTGCCGTCTGAGACAAGTGTCTCACTCTGCCTAATGGTAGATGTGGCCTTGGCTGTACTATATGCTTTTAAGTGTTACTATTAAATGGGTAATGTTAAAGGGTATGCAGATGGAATGCACTTTGTAAGAGGCTGTGGTAGGTTTAAAGCATTTTTTAAGAGATATTGCTATGTAGCAATTAATTATGACCTGATGTTAGCTACATTAAAATCAATGCAGCCTGCGTCATGTTAGTAATGTAAATACAAACCAGCCTTTATGTATATAGATTTTCTATACATGTTTAAAAGGGAAAGACGACAACTGTCTATTAGGGACAAACTTGATAGATGTAATTAGTAGGGCTGCACTGTGATTGCAAAAAAACAATTTAACCATGCTGCACGCGTTTTTAATAGTTGTTCCTATGTGTCTTTAATAAACTGCTACACAGCCTTGTAATATATAGATTGTTTATTTGTTCAGGCTCAGTCTGTCAGAAGCTCCACAAGATTGCTTTTAACCTGACAGTATCCTAGATATTGCTTTCAATCTGCCAGAATCTCCTAAAAATTGCTTTAAATCTGCCTCTCACAGATCGTATTCCATCTGCATACCCTTTAATCCTGCTCCACCAGAAGAAGAGCAGAGAAACTTGGGTGGGTTTAGGTCTTTCCACTGGTCATTCTGCAAACTTCAGGACTTGGGCAGTCGCAGCTCTCCAGACTGCTCAGGCTTTTGTCACCCTCACCCAGTTCCCTATCCGGCAGCATTTGCACCCAGAGGAGAATGATGTGTTAATAATTGGCCTCTTAATTTGTTAGTTGAAATTTCGGATTGGTCAATTGTGTGCCTTATTTTTTAACTGAATAAAACACAGTATGGGGGGGGAAGAATTCTTAGCTTTCCCCAAAGGGCATGGCAATGGGCTCAGAAATAATCCATGGATCAACTACCTTACCCCTATGTTTAAATTTAATCAGAGAAATTGTTTTTATTGGAAGTTCTAGTGACTGGCTGACGGCTATCTCTCTAAAGGCTAGTAGACACCATGCAGTATTTCAGTCCAAACAACCGACAGTTCAGTGTAACGTACGATTGGACAGGTCGGTAAACCACGGCCGATCAAACTGACAGTCCTCCCTCCTGGCTGAACGGTCAGAAGAGCAGAATGGTCGTTCAGAGGAAAAAATTGCTGGTGTGTACAATGCTTAATTCTGCAGCACTGTCTCCTTACCAGGAAGCAGGACAAAGCAACTGAAAAGAGGTAGGGAGGATCAACTTTTTAGAAAAGAAAAATGCTTTTACCGGCCATGAAAAGCCAATACCCATGGTGCACACTGATGTTGGACAGGGGAGAAGAAAACTTATATAAAAATATATACAAAGCAACACCACCAAATATTTAATTTCTGAATTTTACTTCATAATCCTTTCGTGGTAAAATCTCATCTTCTTGTGTTTCTCCAAGTATACTCTGAAAAACAAACAAACAAAACAAAAAAAAAAACAATCAAGGTTCGATACAACTGTACTATTAATTTTAGCCTTGTTTGCGTCTCTACCCACACTCATCCTAGCACATGTTTTCTTACACTCTTGAGGATTTTAGTTAAGGCAATAAAACACATTTAACCTGTTATTGTATTACTTAAATCTTCTCTGATATAACATTAATTTCACAGAGCACACAGAGTTAATCAAAATGATATTTCTCAACCCTGACCAAATATTCCTGACAACATATTGTCAGTCTGTCACGTTGGAAATTAAGCAGTACTATTGATACTTAAGGTGTCCATACATTAGTACTTACCCTCCGACCGATCCGCGACATTCAATCAATATTCCTGGCAACCACATTTGCCATGCTACCTTCCAACAGACATACAATTGCACTAATATAAGAAGTAATCAGCGTGGATTAATAAAAAAAAAAAAAAAACAGATCCTGTCAAATAAACTTGATTGTTTTGTTTTTTTAATAAATAAAGAAGCAAGTAAGAACTTAGATACTTGAATAGCAGGAGATGTGGTATACTTTCAGGGAGATGTAACAAAAGTTCTTATTGTTAAAAATAGTGCTAATTTTGCCCCAACCAATCAGATGTTAACTTTCAAATGTTAAATAAGATCCGATTGGAATTCGCTGCCACCACTCCACGTTTGCAGCCGCGGAGATGACCCACAATCACTCGACTCTCACTGGCTATGCACAACCCTTTACTGGCCGCTAAATTAAATTAATTAATTAGCATTTACATTAGCAAAGCATTCCTTAAACTTAAAGGGCATGTCCACCCCCAAAACTATAATCCCCCCCACTACTGGCCCCATCATGTAGTGTAGTTTAATCCATACCTCACATTCTAACTCCATCTGGTTCTCCTGTAGTCCCCCCCCCAAAAAAAGTCCCAAAAACTGCCCACCAGGAGGATAGCAGAGTCCATATAGGACTCTGCCTCCTACCTGGCCTCCAGGAGAAGTTTGGCATGCGTACTGCAGCCCTTCTCCCCCTCCCCTTTTGCTATCCCTCCCCTTAGCATAAAACCCCTTGCCCATGTAATAGAATAGGTTCCCCCAGCCCCAACTGCAAAAACATAATTTAAAGAAAGTGACCAGAACTCTACTTACCTTCCCTCTCTCCACCGGCATTCTGAGAAGCAGGCAGCCGCGTCCGTGATTGGCTGCCTCTCAGCCAATCGCGGACGCAGCTGTCCGTCCAGCCCCCTGCTTGCAGTGTCTTGCAAGCAGAAGGCCGGGCGTCGGAGGAGAGAGGGAAGGTAAGTAAAGATCTGGTCACTTTCTTAAATTATTTTTATGGCGGTTGGGGCTGGGGGAACCTATTCTATTAGTGGCTGAAAGATGTAAAAAAGGATGGACATACCCTTTAAAGACCATCCAAAACACATATAAACTTTTAAGAGGCTAACTGAGTTCTTTTAGAGCAAAGACAAAACTTACTAATTTTAGATTTAATATTCCAAAAAGTGGACAGTACAAATAATACAAAAAAAAAAGAAAATGTTGCAATAAAATGACATACAATATAGGCACAAAAAGTTATATAAAATAAAAAGGATAAAAAGATTTTTATACTATAAATGGCTCTGTGTTAAGTGAATGCCTGTTGGAAAGGGATCTTGGAGTTTTGGTGGATAACAAACACAAGCAAGCAGTGCCAAGCGTCAACAGCCAGAGCCAGCATGGTATTGTCTAGTATAAAGAGAGGTATGGATTCAAGGGAGGAAAATGTTATTCTCCCTCTTTACAAAGCATTGGTAAGGCCTCATTTGGAACATGCAGTGCAATTTTGGAATCTTGTGTACAAAAAGGACATCTAAATTAATAAGGGGATTGGAGGAGCTTGAATATGAAGAGAGACTGGAAAAGTTACAATTATGTACGCTTTAGAAAAGACGCTCATGTGGGGATATGATTACTGTGTAAAAATACATTAACGGCCATACAATGAACTATCTGATGAATTGTTCACCAATAGAGAATAGCAGAGGACATGTGGACATCCCTTAAGACTTGAAGAAAAAGGTTTAGGTTTCAAGATCGGAAAGGGTTTTTCACTGTGAGAACGGTAAAGCAATGGAACGGTCTTCCTGTGGACGTTGTTATGGCAGGTTCATTGGTCAGTTTAAAAAAAAAAAAAAAAAAAGCTGGTTAAAGGGACTGTCCATCCCTCTTTCCAAAAACTGATATAATGTAGATAACCCCCCAAAACCTTTACTACGTTTTAGTCCCAATTTACAAATCAGCTCCCACAGAGTTATTATAATCACAAGCTCCTCGCTTCACCGCCGCTTCCGGGTTCTTCTCCCAGTCTCCACTGTGGCTGCTCTGTTCTTTTTGTGTTCTTGAGCAGCCGCAGTGGAGACTGCTCCGGGAATGGCAGTCAGTGATTGGCCATGACGTCGCAGTCAACACTGACTGCCTTACCCGGAAGTGCTGAGCCATGGCGGTGGAGTGAGGAAGGATTTTCCCCCCCCCCCCCATCATAAATTTGGTGGGGTTTTTTTGCCTTCTTCTAGATCAACAGTTAGGCAGGAAATGAGGATATTGCTAGATGGGTTGGACTGGATGGACATATGTCTTTATACAACCACAAATACTATACTATTTAAGGTAAGTCCGCACCGAGACATCAGGGGTTTCTCATACATCGTACTGTATTGATTTGTTTCTGCACCAAGCACATTTCCGGACAAGTACCGGAACCAGCACCAGGTCCAGGAATCAGAACCACCCCACAAACTTCTCCCAAACATAGACCTCTGCCACAGCCGGATAGCGATAAAAATGCAATGGGCGCAAGCCTGCAACTCCCTCCGGTTCAAAACTTAAATGACGTTGAGATGGTCCAAACCCCAACCTGGCACGGGCCCCATTAAACCCCCCAATACACACACTGGTAGGAAAACGGGGGTGGTGGTTTGAGGCATTGACTGGCATGAAGAACTGGGCATCAAACGAGTCAAAAGAAATGTGTCTGATTACAAGAAATTCCGTCCTTCCTGTCACAGGGATTAATCTTCTCACCAATTCCTCTGGGGTTCGGCTTTCTTGGCCTCTACAGCAGCAGCAGCAGCACGCTGGACCCCCGCAACACGCCATTTCTTTTCTTCTATCCCTCAGCCGGGCTAGTTCTTACCACGTGATGACAACAGAATCAGACCACACTGCAATCATTGACAGTAGCACAGAATACATTGTTTGGATTTGACACACCCCTTTTAAGTCAGCTGATAGGATGTTCCGTACGATCGGGAATCGGAAGCTGTAGGAAACCATGCTGTCTTACTGGAAGTTGTTGTCACGTGATATTCCTCTTCCTTTGCCTGATCCCGAAGTGTGATGTAACCAAAGGGTCAAATGCGCGCCCACAGTGAGTGTGAAGTGTGCACGTACAGTGTGGCAAATAGTGAAGCGTATGTTCCCGGACTTTAAGGTAGGATACGATGTACTGAGACTTTAAATCGGTAGAAAATGATGCCCAAACAGACGTGATTACACGCACACTGTAGTTCATTAGGGAGGTTTATTTTGGACTTCCAAGCTGCCTCCTTTTACCAGAATAAGCTGGGGCCACAAATCCCCGACATCCCTGTAGTACACAAGTTATAGAAATAGTTGATTAATCTAGAATTCACATACTTGCTAGTTTCAGTTGGTTTTCCCATTGTACCTCACTCTGGTTGCATGTCCCTGCAGAGTAGCTGAAATGTGAGTCTAGTCTGATCTATAACAGCAGCTGGAACTGGCCCGTTGAATGTGTTATTGGGAAACTCACTGTAACATCATGTTATGTATTAATTGCCCTGACACCCTCAGTTACTATGATGTGAGGACATAGGTTTGGAAGGAGGACTGTCCATCAATCTGGGACTGCATGTGAGAATTCACCTTAATATATTAGAACTTAGTCAACCTAAGCAATCGCAACAAATAAAACAGCATGGCCAGATGAAATAATAATACACCAATATACAGACCAATTGTTCCCCTTTTTACTAGACATATTGAATGCTGCTTTTCAGGGCATTAAACTACCTGCTTTAATGTATGAATCCCTTGATACTCAAGCCTGGTAAGGACCCTGGCCTGCTCTAAGCTGTGGATCCTATAGGCCAATATCTATTTTAAATACAGATTACAAATTACTGGCTAAAATCTTAGGAAATAGACTGCAAAAAGTTATCACCATAGTTATACATTCGGACTAGACTGGATATAATTCAGGAAAGTCTATAGCTATTAACATATTCAAGACACTCAGATAAACCATGACAATTCTGGCACACAGATCATTTTGTCTTTAGATGCACAAAAGGCCTTCAACCCCATTGAATGGCCTTTAATCTGGGCCTGTCTATCAAGATTTGGCTTTGGTCCAATGTTCAGAAGATGGGTTGATCTGTTATACAACCAGCTATATATGCCAATGGTTCACACTTGGTTTGTCTTTAAATTATTAATGTTTAATGAGTATTCCTAATTCCCCCACCCTCCCTTACTCACTGCCTTCTTTTAGTGTCTGCGACACTTATGTGTTCTGCACAGCCTCGCCATGGACACTGCTCTGATAACATATCTCCCCCTCCCTCCCCCCTGCTGTCTTTTCTCTCCTGATTCTCTTAAATGTTGCAGAAATTGTGCTGGCAGGCAGGCAAAGAGATCAAGCATGGGTTACATTTTATAATTTCTGCTTCTGGAGTGACAGGTCTTTCACTGTAAATGCTGTGATTAAAATGATGATTTCTCAGAATCTACTGCTCAGATTTAAAATATGAAAAAAGTTTGGGAGAAGTGGAATATTGCTGTATCTAAAGGTACTATTTTTGAAAATGAGATTTTTTTTTTGTTTAGAGTAAAGATACCCTTTAAGCCTATATGCGGACGATATGATACTATACCCTGCAGACTCCCAGCAATCCTTTTCCAATAGGACCTTATGCACACTTGAACTCTAAGGGTGCTGGTTACTAGAGGAATCCCACTTCCAGGGGAAACATAATACCAACAGCATAAAAAGGATGTAGCCGCACTCCAGAAATAGGATGATTTATTAAACCAACATCAGTGATACAATGTTTCGGGGGAAGAAGGGGGCACATTCCCCCGAAACGTTGTATCACTGATGTTGGTTTAATAAATCATTTTATTTCTGAAGTGCAGCTACATCCTTTTTATTCTCCCAGCAATCCTTACATGCATTCAGCCCCCTTGCCAGATTGAACATAAATTGGACCAAATCTGCACTTTTCCCAATTGATCGACTTCCCAGGACTCCTACTCTAGTTATAGATATGGTACTTATGACTCAAAAACTTCCACTGTCTTGGAATCCAAGTACCATATATACTCGACTATAAACCGAGGTTATCGGGCTGTAAAATCAGCCTGAAAACCTGACCTCAGTTTATACTCGAGTCAGTAACCTCTCCCTCGCTGCCTGTGTTGATGTGCCGGCTGACGTCACTGCCCCGCACCGAGTAGTGACATCAGCCGGTGCATCATTACAGGGAGCGAGTGAGCGGCTTCCAGTACTTACTAAGGAAATCTTTCATTGCTGGATAGTTGGTAGGCAAAGATCCTGACCTCCATATACATTTAGCTGCAGGAGCATCCCCACAGTAGAGCCCTTCATGCCACTTAACAAAAATTTGATGTACTTTTCCTTCTTGATCCATCACAATGCCATGGAGTTACTGAATTTGCACAGTTACCTTTCAGAGAAGGATGCCCACTGAAGGATGTCCAACAGAAGGATTCACATAGAAGGTACCCACTGAACTAGGTGGGAGAGTGAGAGTGCAGGTGTTTGGAAACTACAACTCCCAACTACAAAGCATGCTGGGAGTTGTAGTTTCCAAACATCTGGAGTGCCAAGCAATGGCTGTTACTGTATGGGAAACCTGCTGTCCATTTATAGGGCAACTAAAGCCTCAAAACAATACAGTAGTGGTAATAATTTCTACCCTCGGTTTATACTCAAGTCAATCACTTTTACTAGTTTTTTCCAGTAAAAATAGGTACCTCTGTTCATATTTTGGTTGGTTTATACTCAAGTATATGTGGTAACCAAATCTCCTGACAGCTTCTGCACTCTTAAAGGGTAATTCAATTAAAAAATTAGCACCATTTTAAACTATAAGAACTTTTATTGAATAACCCTGTAAATATCTTATGCAGGGCTGGCCAATTCCGTCATGGAGACTGAAAATAGGGAAATCAAAGCTACTACCCAATGTTAGAACTGCTCTCCTGTTTATTTTATTTGAGCTCCTATTCCCCCTCCCTTTCACTGTGTTCTGTATGTTGAACGTTTGCAACATTGTTGCTGAATGGGCTGAGCAAAAAAGGCCCCTGCAGTTATGCTCCTTAGCTGCTATGCATTTTTTTAACACAACAAGCAGCCTCTGACAGGCAGCTCTGAGATTCCTATGCTGCCACTTTATTATGCTGCCACTGGGATAGTTAATGGTAATGGAAAAGTCTGCTGGTACTGGGAAAGTTAATGGTAATAGGAAAGTCTGCTGGCACTGAGAAAGTTAAGGGATATTTACACTGTGAAAACAAATTTGGTTTAGTGTATAGATGTGCCTTTAAATATAAAGGTGCATGTTTTTTTTTGTTCTGCTCCCTTCCCATAGCCTAACCTTTACTCCTTGAATGTTGCCGACCTCCTCCTCTGAAATGGTGTTTTTAACCCCACCCCAACATCTTGCTGTGTCAGGTTAGTTTGCAGCCTTTGTATAACGCGTGTGACGTCACTGCGCGCACGTCATGGCAACGTTTCCGCAAGTGTGCTTGTGACATCATGCCGAGATCAAGCACAGTGCGATGATGTCATGAGCGTGCTCGCGCCCAAACATATTTAAAAATCTGTCTGTCCATCTATCCTTCTCTATATATCTATATATCTGTCTTTTGAAAGAACCGCTCGAAGAACTGATCTTTCCACAGATTTCCTCTTATTTTTCTGATAAACTGCTAGACATTGTGAAGTGGTCAAACAACAAAAAAACCCATCATACACAAAATCAATATTTTGAGCAATCAAATCTTATTTATTGGATCGCTCAAAATGACAATCGCGTGGCTTATCATTTCAGCTATCAATCAAGTTCCATTAACTCTTTTATGTATAGTTTTGCTGTAACTGGAATGGTGACAGTTGGTACATTAACTGTTTAGTTGAAAATTCCCTCTCCGAGGGATGCCTTATAGGATTGTTTGGCATGCTTGCCCACACACATAGTTTAGCAGGGGGCTGGGGGACTGAGCTTTAGCAAAACAAATATTGGATTTAAATCATGCAGCAACACAACCACATCAGAGTAAGTGCTGCTTACATCTATTAATTTATAGATTGAAATGAGGCAAAGTTATTTTTTAATGTACAATTCATTTAAAGGGTATCTTGTATTAACAAATTTTTGCCATTTAGTTTTATTGAAGAACAGGAGGTAAAGGAGCTTTGTCTTATCTCCCGCTCTTCAATAAAACAATCAGGAGCCAGGAGAGAAGGTATAGAACATGATGCATAGAACAAAAATCTATAATAGATTCCAATAGTGTTTAGTCTGCAGTCTCCTCATTGTAAAATTATTACATGAAATAAGTTATTTCTTTATTTTAGATTGGGTTAACCTAGTAGTCAATGTAGCATTTGTCACTAGGACATATTTTGGATTGTTATGTACTAAACATGTACAGTACACATCTGACCCTGCCACAAAGAGGGTTATCAAAGAATAAGGTAGAGAGAGACTTGCTAGCTTTATTTAGTGAACAATGTTTAAGGTAATATATACCCTTTCTAAATTATGCAGCATACCACAAAATAGTTTAAAGCCGGAAGGGACATCAGAGTAACCACAACCAAACCCCTTAAAGGAACTGTAAACTCAAAAAAAACAAGTGTTTGCCAATCGTTTCTATTATTCACAGGGAGGTGAGAACGCTTATTCTCACCTCCCTGTGAATAACAGTTTGCTCAGGGGACACAGCCGAACTTACCTTACCTGGCGCTCCACTCACAGGTCCTTCTGATCTGACAGCCACGCTATCCTGCTCTCCCGATCGCGCGCCTATCTTTTGTATTGCGCGCATGCACCCAAAGATAAACGCGTGGTCAGGAGACAGGGGCAACGCGGCTGTCGGATCATGTGGAGCGCCAGGTATGGTAAGTTCGGCTGTGTCCCCTGAGCAAACTATTATTCAATTCAAAGGAAATATTCCTTTAAGCCCAGTTCCCCTAACAACAAATATATATACACTGCATGAACTCTAACATCAAAAATATATACATATACTGATAATCTAAATATCGTAGTGCAAAAGTAAAATATATATGTATGAACAAACTCTCTTAGTAAAAGTTCATAATATCTAGATAAATATATAATATAAACAAGAAATATACACCCAGGTCAGCTCGACAAGATCACACATCCGCTTCACCCCAATTTGATGATTTGTACGGCCAGTGACTCATGTAAACCCCTTTAAGGACCCAGAACACAAGGGTCCCCGCTGATCAACCTCCACAGATGAAGAACCGCTGGTCTCAATCATCTCAGACCCCAGCCCTCTCTCCTACTGACCAGTAGATCCTGCTCCAGCACTTCTCCGGGTTCCAAACAGGGGAGACATGCTTGGTGCCTTCAGGGTCCTCTCCACCGTGAATAGGAAAAATTCAAAGATGCATCACTCCCTTGACAAACCACCACAGGGCTGGAGATAGGAAATCTGTTCATACACTGGCTAATACACTGCAGGATCAGAGGAGTGGTAAGTATATACTTGACCTGAAAAGAATCAAATATAATAAAGAGCATCATATAATAAAGACATCAGCCGGCGCGCCAGAACAGGGAATGAACACGGCTGCCGGATCGCTTAAGCAATCTTTAGCTGGCACACACATACTGCACAACAGGGACAAGCCCCAGGAACCGGACAGGAACTGGATGCACACAGAGGAGAGCCCACAGAAGGTACCCACTGAACTGGGTCGGAGGGTGAGGGTGTAGATGTTTGGAAATTACAACTCCCAGCTAATAAATCATGCTGGGAGTTGTAGTTACCAAACATCTGGAGTGCCAAGGAAAAGAATGTAGTTTTCTTTTAAATGAACAGCAGAATTCTCATACAGTAATAGCCATATCCAGTATGGCTTTAACTGTATGGGAATTCTGCTGTCCATTTAAAGGGCAACTAAAGCTTTAAAACAATACAGAATTAGAGGCAGTAGTTGTCACATTTTCTGTCCTCGGTTTATACTCGAGTCAATCACTTTTATTAGTTTTTTCAGGTTAAATTGGGTACCTCGGTCGGTTTATAGTCGAGTATATACGGTACACTTCTTCAGCTATGTAACGCTGTTGTTCATTCATACCATCAATGGGGTGGGTGCAGTTCGTCGTAGAAGGTCGCACTTTTCTGAAAAAATTAACAAAAAACAACTTCAAAAGGTAGCATAAATGCCCGTTTTCCAATTCAAAATCCGATTGGAAAAATCACTTCCCGGAAATTATTTTCCAGGAAGTGATTTTTCATTCATTGGCAAAGATAATAATTTGGTTATCAGAAGTGATCACCAAATTTTGATCCCCATTTTTTTCCAAGTCTTTGAATGGAACTTTGAGTCTCACAGACAGCTTTACTTTATCAGTTATTCCACTCTGATCTGAATGGAGATTGTAGTGCAGTACCTCCACTAGACCACCAGGGGCATCCTACCACTCTTAGGGAAGACCCCGGTGAAGGAGGAAGCTCCATGACATCACCGGGGTCTCTCTTTCCGCATTGAACACTTCCTCTTTGGATTTGGATGATGGGGGATTGAGGTGGCTAGGGGGGCAGTTGAATGCTGCCCCCCGATTGCCCCTAGCGCGGCCCAATTTATTTATTTTTTTTATAAAGTGGAAATATACGTTCTGTATAACAAATAATAAACTTGGGGGAATGTTAGTAAAATCTGCAGATCCCTAGCTCATTTCTCCCCTCTCTCCGGGGCACTGCAGTGTACTTTATAGGAGAAAATAAACAGTCCAATTAGCTAATTGTATTTTATGCCTTCGTGAGTTTGCATTGTTACTACCCTATTACAAATTGTGGTAGAAAACCAGAGCACTTAAGGAAATCCACAAATTCATAAGGCTCGGTGCAGAAGTTGTAAGGGTAACACTATATTGCCCACACATTTTACAAATTCTGAAATATTCTAAAATACAGGGGGAAAAAATATAACAAAAATCTGTTTTCTATCTGTTCTAGTAAATAACAATGGTAAATGCAAACTGCAGTGATAGTGGCACTGCCAGCTGTAGCAGTGCTGAAAACTCAAAGGATAGTTCAAGATGTTCAACACCAGTTTTGGACTTAGAGCGTCATGAGCGTCTTAAAGATAAGATGCGAAGGCGTATGGAAGCTGGCGATAAATGGTTCTCGTTGGAGTTTTTTCCTCCAAGGACAGCAAGTGGAGCAGTCAACTTGATCTCCAGGTGAGAAATGTAGCAATTTTTTATTAAACTTTTTGTTGAAGGATAAATCTTGATATACAGTGATGTTTTTTATACAAAAGAGCTACAGTCTAAAGGCTTGTGCGCACAGTCGATTTGGGGCACAATCGTCAATAAGCAGGCGGCGCATGTGCAATAAATGGCTGTCACATCGGAAAATCTTACATGGCCAGCCAAACAGCTACACACATGCAATTATTGTCTGAGAAGTAGCAAGTTAGAGGATCTCTGCAAAAAGCTTTTGTTATCCCTCTGTGCTAAGGGGGAAAATTGTCACTGTTTTAATTAGGGAAAACTTTGGAGTAAATAAATGCAGAAATTTTGCACCCTGAACTGCTGCCTTATTATATAATAATAAACCTTATATAAAATATAAGGTTTGAAGAAATATTTTTTTCAAAGCTGCCAAAGACTCTAAGGGAGTCCTAGTTCCATAGAAAGCTGATAGCAAAGAAATGCAGCTAAGAATTTGAAAGAAATGGCCTCTACATTCTTTCTCCGACATCACACCAATGTCTGCACTGATACCCTTCAGGTTATGTAGTCATGCACTATTGCTTCTTGATGTGTAAAGAATAGACCGTGCATGGCCACAATTCTACAGTACATGCCCACACCAGCAAGAGTAGCAGTGCAGACCTAGGAGTAATATTCTAGGAAGTGTCTGTTAGCGCTGCACACAGAATGGCCAATAAAGAATAGCTTGAATGGCAAGACAAAATACTTTCATATTGAAGGGAAACTGGTTTCCCTCTATGAAAAATTATTTCAGGATAATTCTTCTAGTTGCAGTCTATCCTATCTTCCAGAAATTAAAGGGGTCTTGCTTCCTGCTTACAATGTGAGCTGCGACATCACCAGCACCATTACTCTGCCCCCTCGCTGCTGTCTTGAGCATATCCACTTTTATCCTACTGCTAGGTCAGAGCATCATCAGCTGCCCTTCCCCAAAATTCCTAATAGTTTTTAAACCTTGTCACAAGCCTTTAAAGGGGAACTGTGACCAGTTTCCTACCTTTAAAACGAGCCATCAACCACCTCTCTACGTGGTCCACAGCCCAAGATATAAAGAAATGACTGACCAGAAAGTTAATGGGTGGAAAGCTGACATGTGACATTCCTAAGGCTTCTCCTGCACAGTGCTGCCGGCGAGCACAGCCTCAGACTCCCTCAGTGTGTGAGGGAGACAGGAAGTCCCTCCTCCTCTCTGCTGTGTGAAGGAGCTGCAGAGAAGGTAAGGGAATCTACAGTCCTTCTCTCTCACTATGTGAAAACAGCCTTTTCAGGCAGAGTTCTCCCTTAGATTGTGTCTTAGATTTTGTAGGCAATGCTATAGATGCAAGATGCCTTCTGTTATAAGAAGGTTCTGCTCCATTTTATATTTCTGTGATAATCTCTGAACATTATTAATTTCGCTTGAAGTCTGTTCTTTCTATTTCTCCAACTTCTCCTTCTTCTTCCTGCTTTTTTGGACTGTATTAATGGATATATATAGGGGAAGGGGATGGTTTGTTTCTTTATGCCTATGATTAAGGACCTGTTGTCCGAAACACGTTAGGCTTCGGTAATAAAGGCTTTCTATTTGCAACCATTCTGGTATGTCTCCACGAGTCCTGGTGTGCAGACCTCCGGTGTATTTAACGAGAGTCCTTGGAATTTGGCCGTTGCGACGGGCCTGAGGCTGATGGGTAAGAGTGTACCTGCTATATATGAATATACAAGTGTATGGGCAATGTTCCACATCTGAAGAAGTGAATGGTTCGGGGTGTTATACACCCGAGCCTTTGAATATTATAAGTAAGGACACACTATAGCATTACTGTTTTAGAGTTGAGCCCAACATGTTTTTTTTACTACATTGTATCTCCTCCCACAGTTTTTGAGCTAGAGACCCGAATTTTTGTACTAACGTGTGGGTCATATAGGAGAAGTGTGATATTTTCCCCAGTCCTAAATGGCAGCATTCACTATAGGGTTAACTCCTCCCCCCAATTGCTTGGACAGGAAATTATAAGTAAGCCCCACAAACCCCTGCTTCCTTGTCTTTTTTCCTGTCCAGAAATGCTAGCTTACCTGGCCACTGCAGCCTTGCCCAGGTTGGTTTTTCCCCTCTTCCATTCTGAAGCTCCCTATGCAGAAACCTAAGTTTAACTACTTGGGAGGACCGTGGGTGGGTCTGGCCTTGTTCCCTGCTATGGCAGTTGGTAGGCCTTAAGCGTCGTTTGTCTCCTGACGCATGCGCCATTCCTCGCGTCTTACACTTTTTGATGTCACGCGGCCTCTTCCAGTTCGCGCATGCACCGGACGTCGTGACGTCATTGCGTCATTCAACTTTATTTAAACAACATGGCGGCACTCATTCTGGCCTCCTATTTTGGCGTGCGGCGGAGCTGGAGCTTGTTTTTGGTGCCTGTTAAGGACTTGGCAGTTTGTTTGCTATTCGGTAAACCCTTTTTTTGCCTGGCTTTCCTGTTTAATGTATGTTTTTTGTCCCTTACCTTGCTCTTACCTTTTATTTTGGGTTTTTTTATGCAGCTCCTTATGGAGTCTGGTGGTGGGAGTAAGGGACACCCCAAGGGATTAAGGTAAGCTTGTATTGAAGTGAAGCAAGTCTCAAAAAGAGGAGTTGCTAGACCAAGTTACCTTTGTCTGCTTATATTTTTCAGTCTCTCTACTTCTGATAAGCCTTCCAAGAATGTGGGTAAAGAAGCTAAAGCCCCTGCAGAGACATCTGAGCAAGAGAATCCTATGCCTTCTACGTCTCAGCTGGATACCCTGGTGTCGGTTCTTAAAACAGCGGTGGTGCAGGCAGTAAAAGAGGGCAAGGCCAAAAAAAGGCAGAGGAGTTCGTCTTATAGGCATCTTGTCTCAGATTCAGAACTATCAGAAGGGGAAATATCTGAAAAGTCAGAATCACCCTCATATGTCCAGTCGGAGGACAAGGATGAAGATTTCCACTCAGAATCAGATTTTGATCTTTCTAGCTAGAGTTTGGGAAGTACCGCCTAAGGTGGGTGCAGTTGTAAGACTGGCAAGAAGAACTACCCTACCTGTGGACGATGCATTGGTTTTTAGAGAACCAATGGAACGCAGGATGGAGTTTAACCTAAAAAAATCCTTTTTGGCACCTGGCACTGCCTTTAGACCAGCTGTTGCGCTTACTTCAGTTTCGAGAGCAAAGAAATTGTGGGCAACAGAGATGTAGGAAGCCTTAGACTCCCATGCAAAAAGAACCAAGCTCAAAGACATGTTGGAAGATATTAAAGGTGAAATTGAATTTTTTCGCCGAAGCCTCTATTGACTTAGTACACTTTACAGCTAGAGCCATGGCTTCGTGGGTGGAAACCCGTAGAGCCCTCTGGTTAAGACCATGGTCGGCCGATTCCACGTCCAAAGCTACACGTCCAAAGCTAATCTTTGTCAAGTGCCATTAGAAGGAGAGCGTCTTTTCGGAGAAAAATTAGACAAGATCATAAACAGAGCTTGGGGAGGAAAAAGTTTGTCTTTGCCTCAAGATAGAAGAGCTAAAAGGGGACGAGTAGAATATCAGGCAAAGGATAAAACCTTTAGAACAGCCAGAACATATAGGCCGGGGAAAGACCCTTCAGACAAACTACATGGAAGTCAGGGAAGCCTTTCCAAGGGAAGAAAGAGGCCCCTTTCGCATCCTGCTCCTTTCGACAATAGCGGTGCAAGGACCCAAGTACCGATGGGGGGAAGGTTGTCCCTATTTTTCAGTACTTGTGTCAAAACAATAAAGGACAGTTGGGCGCCAAGGGTAATAAAGGATGGATTCAAAATTCGATTTCATTCCTTTCCAAGAGAAAATTATTTCATCAGTACCCCAGTGCCTCAAAAAGAAGAACTGCTAGTGATTTCAGCCTATATAGACCAACTATAGAGTCTGTTCCTTTTGAAAGACACAAAAAGGGGGGGCGTGGCTTGCAAGCCCAGGGAGCAGTCACATGGACTGAGAGCTCCTGGAAGCTGCCGTGTAAAACTCCACTTTAGACCCACTTACAGGGCTGGAAAACTTTCAAAAAGCGAGTCTAATAAACCTAGAATGGGGAGAAACAAAACTGGAACGAAAAAAACTAATTCTAAAACACTTACCCAGTATTTCTCGGATGAGAAGGGGAAGCCTCCGGAAATCCAAGATGGCGGCGCCCATGGTGGAGCCGCGTGCGCGCCAGATTCTCCAGCCGATCCACTTCAGGAACCTGAAATGACAGATAAACATAAAAGAAATAGATCGGACACTGTACAAACAACAAATAAACACATGGATTTTATACAAAGGCTGGAAATGGCAAGCAGTGAGGAGGATTGCTCGATTTCATCAGATGAATCTATGATCAGCAAAAGTAAGCAAATTTCCTCTCCTACATATGATATTATAATACATGAAGATCAGGAAATAGATCTCGCAAACAAAGATAATATATCACTAACAAGTTTGTAGATAAAAATCAAAAGTGACTCCATTTCACAAAATGAAAGTGAAACTACAAATAACCTCTTACAGCATTCTCCAGCCACAGAAAAACCCATATCTGAAGCAGTAATAAAGGAGTTACTTATATCCCAACACAATGCATTTAAACTGGATATATCTGAAATGCTTAATTCTGTAAAAAAGGACATTACAGAAATAACTCAAAGAACCTCACATATTGAACATAAAATGGAACAGTTCACTAACTCATTTAATGAGCTAGCAGATGCTCATAACCAACTGGATAATTCAGTATCCTACTTGTTAAATAAAGTTGCAGACCTGGAAGACCGTTCTAGAAGGAACAACTTAAAAATAAGAGGAATACCAGAAGCAATCAAAAATAATGAACTGGAACAATATGTGCAAGAACTGCTAGAGATCATCCTACCAAATACTCCTCCAATTAACATTCAATTGGACAGAACACACAGGTTGTTGAAATCTCGTTATCACGTCTCTTGGGGCATTAGGGGGTGCATTTTTAGATTTAATTTCTTCCAAACAAAAGAACTATTTCTGAGATCAATCAGAAACAAAAGAGATTTACCAGATAAATACAAGAATTTACAATTTTTTGCAGATCTCTCACAAAACACAATGCAAAAAAGAAAATCATTTAAAACCACTACAGAGATTCTCAACCACAACTCTATTGTATACAGATGGGGATTCCCAGTCAGTCTAACAATAATGAGAGAAGGAAAAATCACCAAACTTACCTCACCTAGAGAAGCAATACAAAAATTTCAAGAATGGAACCTGAGAATCCCAGAAAAAATAATTAAAGAATTTTTAAAAATGTCAGGAAGGAGAGGAAGATCCCACAGGATTGGATTACAACTCCCCAAAGAAGGGAAAATAAAACCACAAATGGAAAAAATATCAAGGACAAACAACCGGATTCTTAACAAACTGGAACATTTTAAAGATAAATATCCATCCCTAAACCTCTTAAAAATCAAACTCACGGTATTTGCCCCCCACAGTTTTAATAATGAAACCTGGAATGGGAGAACCCCCTCCTCCCACCATGTCTGGGATCATTATAATATACAGGTCATGTTTTATATGTTATATTTGTTAACTGATTTTATAATCTATAGAGTTGCACTGTTTAAATATGGTACCTTGAATGCTGACTGTAAGGAAAAAATAGAAGAGAACAATGTGGCCGAGAAGTCCCTGACTGACAGCCAAAGTCCAAAGCAAAATTTAGAACCCTCTAAAAAATGGTTTTAACAACTCTAACTTATAATGTAAGAGGGTTGAATTCCCCACAAAAGAGATTCTCACTAAATAAAGAACTTAACTTGTGAAGGTTCTCATTCATCCAGGTCATGGTATATCTGTTGTATTCAATTAGATCAACTGGACTTGAAATGTAGTTCTTGAAGACGTTTCGCTAGTCATCCGACTGGCTTTCTCAATTCAGAATGACTTGTACAAGAATCTGTGGCAATTATGTACCCTGGAAAATCCCAATTAGCATATCACAGCCAGGTGTTAAGGGTGTGATTGGATAGTGGCTAAGAGGTGTTATAGGAACGCCCAGAGTAAGGTGTTAAAACAGCATTGTACATGGCAGACAGTTGGTGTCGAACCCCCCCACCTCTATTTAGGCTTGGTTTCTTTATTTTCACATAAATGGCCTCCTTAACACCTCTCTTGAACCAGTCACGTTCCTTCGCCAGTATATTAACATTACAATCTTCAAAGGTATGTCCTTTATCCTTAAGATGCAGATACACGGCTGAGTCCTGACCCGAGGAATTGGCTCTTCTGTGCTGGGCCATACGTTGATGCAGTTGCTGTTTGGTCTCCCCCACATACAAATCAGAGCATTCTTCACTGCACTGCACTGCATATATGATGTCGCTTTTCTTGTGTTTAGGTATTGGGTCTTTCGGATGTACCAATTGCTGCCTCAGTGTGTTGTTCGGTTTAAAGCAGACAGGGAAACGATGTTTTTTGAAAATTCTTCTTAATTTCTCGGAGACCCCTGCTACATATGGGATGACCATGTTCTTCCTCCAGGAGGTCAGGACTCAGCCGTGTATCTGCATCTTCTGAATTGAGAAAGCCAGTCGGATGACTAGCGAAACGTCTTCAAGAACTACATTTCAAGTCCAGTTGATCTAATTGAATACAACAGATAAAGAACTTAACAAATAAAAGCAGATGTAGTGCGTCTCCAGGAGACACATCTGCTGCACCAAAACAGCATAATGCTGAAAAATAAAAAAATACCCGAATATATTCCAGGCTACTTTAAAAAAAAAAAAAAAAAAAAAAAAAAAAAGGAGTCTTGATCAGGGATTCTGTGGCATTCCAACTGAAAGATAAAGTTATAGATGATAATGGAAGATATGTGATACTGTCTTGCAAGATAAATAATTTAATGTATACAATTGTGAATTTATATGCACCAAACCAAAGTCAATCTGGCAATTTTAGCACATTACCAAGCAACCCACTAAACTCCAGAGGCACTCAAAGAGCTATGTCTAAGGAAATACATCTTCCCCAAAAGACATATATATCAATGGGGGAATCACAATAGATCTTGAGATGTATGTACAAGAACCTTCCAACAGGCTAAACATAATGTATAAAACTAAATTGTTTATTTGACTTTTAAAAATATCTAAACATCATACATATTAAAAATACCGTATAAATATGTGAATCTCTGGGCATCCCCAGATTGGTAGCATTAAACTAACAATGGCGTTTTAAGAGCAAAAAGCGGCAAGTGAAGTAGTTAATAGGGTTAACAAGTAAATGTATAGGTTTTAGCAAGTGAAGTAGTTAATAGGGTTAACAAGTAAATGTATAGGTTTTAGCATACCAAACACGGGCGCCTCCGCGCAACCCCCCCATCTCAGGGGTAGGGGTAACCTGTACCTACACAACAAAATAGCAGCCAAAGG
The DNA here is from genome assembly GCA_019447015.1 of Hymenochirus boettgeri. Taxonomy (NCBI): domain Eukaryota; kingdom Metazoa; phylum Chordata; class Amphibia; order Anura; family Pipidae; genus Hymenochirus; species Hymenochirus boettgeri. The sequence continues at coordinate 120,739,471 of CM033475.1, read as the reverse complement.
AAGCAAAAAAAAAAGGCGAAAGAGCGATAATGCAGTGGGAAGATGAAGCAATGCAACATGCACCAGTCAGTGTTAGTAAAAAGTTATACTCAAGTGAGGGCTTTAGCGTTGAAACTCAGCCGGGCAACGAACTTGATACACCTGGTTGTTGCTATAATCATCTGCAGACGCTTGTTAAACACTTGGAACGCAAGTCCAATCCTCTGGTTGCAGACTCCCCAATTGTTTGCTGCTTTAGCTCCTATACGCCATGTGGACCGACGTACATTTCGGAGGCTCCTTCATCCGGGTCTGAACATTAGCTACGTCCCAGAACAATTTAAGCTCTCGTTAGCCCCTCCTCCGGGGTAACTCCTACAGTTAACTCTTTAATGGATCAATTGCCATATAACAAGGAGCTAGCTTTTTTCAATTATTATTGACTGGGCAAATTTATATAATGCAAACACAGATCCCTAAATAGTATGACAATATACTAAAAAGAGAATCTCCATAATCAATATGACATATTATATTATTTACAGTTATTACAAAGAAGGCTTAAATCTAATTTATTCACATTGGTGCAATAATACAAGTGAGATAACATCACTATCTGCATGGACTCATTTTCATAGGAAGCATTTATACAATAACTCTTCATTGAGGCCATTTGGTGCCAGGGAATTGGCTTCAAATATCCAGCGGGCCTCTTTCCGCAGGATAAGGTTGTCCCAATCCCCTCCTCTTTTAGGTCTAGGTACTTTTTCAATGCCCCATGCTTTAAGGTCATCGGGGTTTGCCTGGTGCATACTTTCAAAATGTCTGGCTACTGGACTCTCAGGATTTCTGTGGATAATATTTCTTACATGTTCTAATATTCGAGTGGCTAGAGGCCTTATCGTTTTTCCTATATAGATTTTTTTACAGGGACATTCCAGAGCATATATTACTCCTTTTGTTTTACAATTAATAAAATGTTTAATTGCATAATTATTCTTTTCCCTGTACATAAAATGAGTTTTTTTACACATAAACTTACATGCTTTGCAATGTCCACATTTTTGTGATCCAACACTGATTTTATCCAACCAAGTTATATCATTTGTCATATGAAAGCTATGCACCAATTTCTGCCCGATGGTTGGGGCTTTTCTTGCTGTTATTGTTGCTTTCTTACTTACTTTGTCCCTCAAAATCCTATCATTACTCAAGATATACCAATATTTATCCATAGTAGCTTTAATCCAGTGCCAGTCATTATTGTATTGTGTAATAGGTCTGATAAAATTCTGCTCAGCAACTTTTCTTTTGTTGCCGAACAGAAGATCAGACCTTCTTCTGAATTTGGCTCGTTTATATGCTTTTTTGAGCCAGTGTTGCGGATACCCACGAAGTGGGAATCTCTTTTGTAATTCCTTTGCAGCCCTTTCAAAATTATTAATATCCGTGCAGTTTCTCCTGACTCGGAGATACTGACCATCGGAATTCCTCTTATTAAAGAGGATGGGTGCATACTTTGGGCTCTCAAAAGACAATTACCTGCTGTGGGTTTACGGTAAGTATTTATCTTTAACTTATTACCAACTTTTTGAATAAGTAAATGCAGAAACGGGAGTTCTGTCTGGCTCGATTGATATGTAAATTTAAGATTCCAATTATTATGGTTAATAGTTTTAACAAATTCATTTTCGGAGCCATCCCATAATATAATAACATCATCTATGTACCTGGCCCATAGTGTGATGTAAGGAGATGCCCATTCCATCTCTGTACCCATGATAACCTCCTGTTCCCACATGCCTAGATATAAATTGGCGTATGTGGGCGCGCAAGCCATACCCATGGCAGTCCCGGTTAATTGCTGGTAAAATTTGTTATTGAAGGTAAAACAATTATTATGTAATATAAGTTCTAATAATGAAATAACGAAGTCAGAATGTTTTTGGTACTTATATTCCCGTGTATACAGATATTTAGAGACACATTCGACTCCTTTATCATGCGGTATTCACGGGTACAATGCTTCAACGTCAATGCTAACTAGCATGGTGTTCTTATTCACTGTTAAATCATCTAACCTTTTGACTGCTTCTCGTGAGTCTTTTAGGTAAGAGGGTAGTGAATCTAAGAATGGCCTAAGAGCCATATCTACATATTTTGAAATGTTATCAGTGGGACTTCTTATGCCTGATATTATAGGGCGCCCTGGTGGATTTTTCGCATTCTTGTGTATTTTTGGTATGCAATATAAACATGGTAGTTGAGGGTGTTTAATATACAAAAATTCAAATTCTTTTTTATCAATTATGTCACATTGAAGGGCATCTTTTAAGCAGGTGTATATTTTTTGGTTCACTGACAATAGAGGATTTTTATCTATACATTTATACTGGTCCTTCATTTTTAATAAACGTATTACTTCCTTTTCATACATTATCTTGTCCATTACTACTACATTGCCTCCTTTGTCCAAAGGTTTAATTACCAGATCATGATTGTCACTCAGTTCCTTTATTGCTTGTCTTTCACCCAAGCTTAAATTATGTACAAATTTACATGGCTGATATTTTCTAATTTCCTCCTCCATACATGATACAAACAATTGGATCGTGGGGTTCATAGAGAGGGGGGGGGGAATTTGACTTCCCCCAAGTACCCCACTGTACCACTTTCCTGTTCATATAACAGGTTCTCTAGATTTTCTAATGTTGTTTCTTCCATTTCCTTAGACTCATTTAAAAGGGATGTAAGTGTATCTAATGCGAGTGTATCTTGTATGCTTGGGGCAGGTGTAGAAGTATAGAATGTATCTCTCTGTGCAAACATTTTACTTAACGTAAGTTTACGTGCAAATAAGTGGATATCGTTAACTAGTTGGAACTTATCCATTTGATTAGATAAGTTCACAAAAATGTGGACATTGCAAAGCATGTAAGTTTGTGTAAAAAAACTCATTTTATGTACAGGGAAAAGAATAATTATGCAATTAAACATTTTATTAATTGTAAAACCAAAAGGAGTAATATATGCTCTGGAATGTCCCTGTAAAAAAAATCTATATAGGAAAAACGATAAGGCCTCTAGCCATTCGAATATTAGAACATGTAAGAAATATTATCCACAGAAATCCTGAGAGTCCAGTAGCCAGACATTTTGAAAGTATGCACCAGGCAAACCCCGATGACCTTAAAGCATGGGGCATTGAAAAAGTACCTAGACCTAAAAGAGGAGGGGATTGGGACAACCTTATCCTGCGGAAAGAGGCCCGCTGGATATTTGAAGCCAATTGCCTGGCACCAAATGGCCTCAATGAAGAGTTATTGTATAAATGCTTCCTATAAAAATGAGTCCATGCAGATAGTGATGTTATCTCACTTGTATTATTGCACCAATGTGAATAAATTAGATTTAAGCCTTCTTTGTAATAACTGTAAATAATATAATATGTCATATTGATTATGGAGATTCTCTTTTTAGTATATTGTCATACTATTTAGGGATCTGTGTATGCATTATATAAATTTGCCCAGTCAATAATAATTGAAAAAAGCTAGCTCCTTGTTATATGGCAATTGATCCATTAAAGAGTTAACTGTAGGAGTTACCCTGGAGGAGGGGCTAACGAGAGCTTAAATTGTACTGGGACGTAGCTAATGTTCGGACCCGGATGAAGGAGGGAGGAGCCTCCGAAACGTACGTCGGTCCACATGGCGTATATGAGCTAAAGCAGCAAACAATTGGGGAGTCTGCAACCAGAGGATTGGACTTGCGTTCCAAGTGTTTAACAAGCATCTGCAGATGATTATAGCAACAACCAGGTGTATCAAGTTCGTTGCCCGGCTGAGTTTCAACGCTAAAGCCCTCACTTGAGTATAACTTTTTACTAACACTGACTGGTGCATGTTGCATTGCTTCATCTTCCCACTGGATTATCGCTCTTTCGCCTTTTTTTTTTGCTTCCTTTGGCTGCTATTTTGTTGTGTAGGTACGGGTTACCCCTACCCCTGAGATGGGGGGGTTGCGCGGAGGCGCCCGTGTTTGGTATGCTAAAACCTATACATTTACTTGTTAACCCTATTAACTACTTCACTTGCCGCTTTTTGCTCTTAAAACGCCATTGTTAGTTTAATGCTACCAATCTGGGGATGCCCAGAGATTCACATATTTATATGGTATTTTTAATATGTATGATGTTTAGATATTTTTAAAAGTCAAATAAACAATTTAGTTTTATACATTATGTTTAGCCTGTTGGAAGGTTCTTGTACATACATCTCAAGATCTATTGTGATTCCCCCATTGATATATATGTCTTTTGGGGAAGATGTATTTCCTTAGACATAGCTCTTTGAGTCAAAATTTGGGACGAGAGTTCTAGAATCAATTGTGCACTCTATAGAATAAAATGTGTGTTTTGGAGCAAGCAGTGTGTCGCCCTTCCTTATTATTTTAGCTTTGGTAAGTCCCTATAGTGAACTGCTGCCATTTATGACTGGGGAAAACATGAAATCGATACCACTTACCGTGATTTCTGTTTCCCAGTCGATGGAAATGGCAGCATTCACTATTCCCCGCCCTGAAGAATTTATGTTCCGCTTTAAAATAAGACAAGGAAGCAAGGGGTTTGTGGGGCTTACTTATAATTTCCTGTCCAAGCATCTGGGGGGAGGAGTTAACCCTATAGTGAATGCTGCCATTTCCATTGACTGGGAAACAAAAATCACGGTAAGTGGTATCGATTTCATGTTATGTAGCTAAGGAATCCGCGGAAGCGTTAACGCGCTATTGCCGAATTTCTAGGCATTTTTTCCCATAGACTATAATGGTAACCATACTCAAATGTGGATATTTCGAGATTTAACGGTGATGGGATCAAAATAGTTTGTGTTTATGACCATAAATCTAACACTGATCCCCCAACCCCACACAGACCCATGTACAGAGCAGACCCATAACATCTTACCTTTCCTTCCTCAGATGCCGCTGCAAATAATGCAGGTTGGTGACCTATTATTGTTTCTCTTGCATATAATTTCTCCTTAATCTGTCCTTTTCACCCCTAGGGGTGGGGGGTGATTTAACCTATGTCCAATTTTTTATTTGGTGTTACCCTTTAAATATACCAAAATATGGTATTTTTGTTTCCTTTTGCAAATTTCAAAGCTGTGGTTTAATCTCAGGTTTGATAGAATGGGATCAGGTGGCCCTCTCTTTATTGATGTTACCTGGCACCCTGCAGGAGACCCTGGTTCTGATAAGGAAACATCCTCCATGGTCATCGCAAGTACTGCTGTTAACTTCTGTGGGCTGGAGTCCGTTTTACATATGACCTGCTGTAATCAGACTAAGGAAGAGATTACAAAGCATCTCCAAAAAGCAAAACATCTTGGACTGAAAAACATTATGGCTCTTAGAGGAGGTAAGAACAATAACTTTAAAAATAAGAAATATTCTAATCTGTAATAGGGAGGATATTGGAGATTTTAGAAATCTGAATTAAGAAGAATGGTTGTATCCTTTCTCAACAAAGCATTGTATTGCAAGTATTGGGAAATTGGTTATCTTTTCTGAAACAGCTAATGGAACTAAAAATAAATGTTGCAGAGCAATCCATAAAGTATTCAATTTAACATAGAGGTTGAATAAAGACCTTTGTCCTGCCTAACCAGATCTAGAGGGGGGGGGGGGGGGGGGGAAGTATTCTAAAGTGGAAAAAACTTCTTTCCTGAAAGGCATTGGGAAGAATCCCTGGATCAACAAAATCTTATGTAGTAATGCCACTAACTTTTATATTCTTAAATTCTAGAAACTCCACTAGCCCTCTCTTGAAACTATCCAGTAAACCTGCTTGCACCTTATCTACTGGGAGACACTTCCACAGTTTTACTATGCTTACTGTAAAAAAAAACACCCTTTCCATGCCTAAAGACAAAAAACTTTTTCCTTACTTCAAAGTGCAACTTGCATTTGAAACTACGTTTAACAGGGAGGTAGGAGACCTTGCTCTCTAAACCCCATGGTGAGCTCGAAAAAAGCTAGCTGTACAGTGACATTTCACTGCTCCTTCCCCTGCCAGCTCCCCTTCCTCTTTTCCTAAGGTAGTATGCTTGAATTAAAGACTGGAGGAGAGTCACAGTAGCCAGCAGGGGAGGAGCTGCTGCATAACATCTCACAAAGGGGCTTAGGGGGTCAAATGGGAGGTAGTAGTAAGACCTACCTCCCTTTTAAATGTAGTTTCAAATGCAGAAATGTTCGAGGACACTGCTTGTACTTAGATATGATCTTTTAGTGAACAACGCAACAAAGTTTATTGTATGGCCCATGACTATATTTGTATTAAGTGATCATATTTCTATGTAAGTGTGAATAACCTTAACCTAATCTGTCTACATAGTTAACCTCTTCCATTTCCCTTATTCATTTTAGTCAACCGTCTAAGAATACATGGCATGTCAGTATGTAGAAAAATAATGCAATATTAACTAGGTGCATGCAGATGGCTACTGGTAAATAACCCATCTGATAACCGTACTAATACAGCACAGAAACATCACAGATTGCGTTTGTCTAATAAAATGCCTGGTGTTCTGCTTCCCTGGAACCCTCTCCTGTCCTTTTTGTATACAGGATTTAAAAAACTGCATTGTATATTCTAAATGTGGCACTCCCTTAAATCCCCTCTCAATATCTTGCTAGTGCTAGCTGTTTCTACCTGGCTTTGTTGGCCAAAACATTCTTAGTAAACTATTCTTTTAAAACTTGTGGATATGTGTTGTCGTAGTAAAGTATTTGAGGTTGAATAAAGACATACATCCATCCAGTCCAACCCATCTAGCAATATCCTCATTTCCTGCCTTACTGTTGATCCAGAGGAAGGCAAAAAAAACACCAAATTTATGAAGGGGGAATCGGACATTTCCCTGGATCAACTCTACTTTATGTATCAATACCAGTAACTTGCAACATTCCATGTTTGCAGAAACTCTTCCAGCTTTTTTTTTAAAACTGACCAATGAACCTGCCATAACAACGTCCACTGGAAGACCGTTTCATAGCTTTACCGTTCTCACAGTGAAAAACCGTTTCCAAACTTGAAGCCTAAACCTTTTTTCTTCAAGTCTTAGGGGATGTCCTCATGTTCTCTGACATGTTCTATTGGTGAATAATGCCCCAGATAGTTTATTGTATGGCCCAATAATCCCCATGCAAGCGCCTTTTCTCCCATGTGCATAATTGTAACTTTTCCAGTCTCTCTTCATATTCAAGCTCCCCCAAACCCCTTATTAATTTAGTTGCCCTTCTCTGAACCCTTTCCATTTCAAAGATCTCCTTTTTGTACTGAATATTCCAAATGAGGCCTTACCAATGCTTTGTAAAGAGGGAGAATTACATTTTCCTCTCTTGAATCCATACCTCTCTTTATATAAAACAATACCATGCTGGCTCTGACTGTTGCCGCCTGGCACTGCTTGCTACCTTTAAGTTTGTTATCCACCAAAACTCCAAGATCCCTTTCCAACAGGGATTCCCTTAACACAGAGCCATTTATAGTATAAGCAGCACAAGGATTTCTAAGTCCAAAATGCATCACCTTACATTTATCAACATTGAATCTCATCTGCCATTAGCAGCCCAATGTGACAATCTATCTAGATCCCCCTGCAATGATTGCACATCCTCTGAAGTTTTTAATGGTCGACAAAGTTTTGTGTTGTCAGCAAACACAGAAACCTTGCTGACAATACCCACTTCCAAATCATTAATAAATAGATTAAATAGAAGCGGCCCCAACACAGAACCCTGTGGCACCCCACTTAGCACTTTAGTCCATAATGATGAAGCCCCATTTACAACTACTCTCTGCATCCTATTCATTGACCAATTTTCTATCCATGTACAAAGTGACTCCCCAGACCAACAGACCTTATCTTATACATTAGTCGCCTATGGAGGACTGTATCAAAAGCCTTTGCAAAATCCAAGTAAACTACATCTACTGCTATGCCAGAGTCTAAATTTCTACTTACTTCCTCATAAAAGCCAAGCAAGTTAGTTTGACAAGATCTATTCCTCCAAAATTTAAGCTTGTTACTACTTATAATGTTGGTCCTTGAAACAGACTCTAGAACATGTTCCTTAATTAAACTTTCCAGGATCTTCCCCACCACTAAAGTTAAACTTACAGGCCTGTAATTACCCGACTGTGAACGACTACCCTTTTTGAATATTGGAATAACATCAGCCTTTTTCCAATCCAGAGGCACACCACCGGACATGAGGGAAAAAACAAAACACTTATTAACCCTTTCACAACCTGTTTGTGATTACAACAGGTGCAGTACTCATTCAATATTGTTGAATACTGCACTAAAATGCTGAAAAACAATTTCATGAAAAGAAACACTAATAATAGGTTTACTTGCTCCTGTAATTTTGGATTTAAGAGCTTCCTGAATTTATTAATATTTAATGGGGGTTTTTCTGACCTATAGATCCATCTGGTGAAGAATGGGAGGAAGAGGCGGAGGGCTTTAACTATGCAGTAGACCTTGTCAGGCACATTCGCCATGAATTTGATGATTACTTTGATATATGTGTAGCAGGTAAGCCATTGAACCATCTGCTTTAAGGGCAATTGTACTTTTCCCACTCCAAATTAAAGTACCCAGAGTGACTTCAGAATGTCTGCAATCAGTCTTTAAAGTGCTGAACACCATCCCTGTTTTTCCCGTCAGTCAGAGGCTCCCTCTGCAAGAAGCGCATGTTCGCATTGCCCAGGTAATGGTGTGGGGTGAGGTTTGACCAGACTGGTGTTTTTAGATCCTCACCATGGGTTCTTTTTTGAGTTTATTTGAAAAGGGTGGATGGGAACAGTATAATTGTCATTTAAGGAAATGTTTGGCAATGAAAGTGGTTAAGGTATGTTTTCTATTAACAGGATATCCCAGAGGACACCCTGATGCACAAAGCTATGACCAGGATTTAAAATATCTAAAGGAGAAAGTGGATTCTGGGGCAGATTTTATCATCACTCAACTCTTCTTTCTGTCAGAGACTTTTCTTAATTTTGTGAAGGACTGCAGAGCTATTGGGATAACTTGTCCAATATTACCTGGGATATTTCCAATCCAAGTATGTCTTTTATATAACAAGTTTTCAAATAAAAGTGGCCACTGAAATAATTGTATAATTGTATTGGTATACTGTACATCTTAAGTAGTTACAGTTTAAGTGATCAGTGTCATAATTATCCTGATCCTGTCCGAAGTATGATTATGTTGGTAATTTTTTACAGCTTGCATATATATTGGTAATTACATTACTTGTAGAAGTCATTCTAAATTGAGAAAGCCAGTTGAACTTACTGCCGCTGGATTGGAAAAAAGCCAATGTAATACCAATATTCAAAAAAGGTAGTCTTTCACAGCCTGGTAACTATAGACCTGTACGCCTAACATCAGTGGTAGGGAAGGTGCTGGAAACTTTGTTACGGGATCATATTCTTGACTTTGTCTCCAGAACTGATCTTACTAGTAGTAGTCAGCATGGATTTATGAGAAATAGATCATGCCAGACAAATTTAATTGGTTTTTAGGTGATTCAGGCACAGCAGTGGATGTGGTATACTTGGTTTATGCGAAAGCTTTTGATACTGTGCCACATAGGCGATTAATGTATAAACTGAGGACTGTTGGCCTAAAAGAAAACATTTGTTCATGGATAGAGAATTGGTTATTGGATCACAAACAGAGAGTGGTGGTAAATGGAGCTACGTCTATGTGGGCAAAAGTTCTAAGCGGAGTGCCTCAGGGTTCTGTTTATAAATGACTTAGAAGGGGGCATTGAGATGACATTAACTATGCAGAGCTTTGGAAACTTCAAATGAAGTGCTGCAAGTAGACCTAGATAGATTATCAAAATGGGCAGCAGAATGGCAGATGAGATTCAATGTTGATAAATGTAAGGTGATGCATTTGGGATTTAATAATCCCTGTGCCACCTACACCATAAATAACTTTAAGTGACTCTGTAATGGAAAAAGATTTGGGGGTTCTGGTAGATAACAGACTTAGCTATAGCAAACAATGCCAGACAGCCATGACTAGAGCTAGAAAGATATTGTCTTGTGTAAAGAGAGGAATAGATTCAAGAGAGAAAAATATTATTCCCCCTCTTTACTGGCCTCATTTGGAATATGCGGTGCAGTTTTGGAATCCCGCACGCATCCACATGAGCGCAGCATTTGGAGACTAGAGAACAAGGGGAAGCCAGCAAGTCTTCAATTCACAACAGTCTTCAATCCACATCCAAGATGTCAGCAACTTTAAAGCAGCACAGGTAGGCTCAGAAAGGACCTAGAAAAAATGGGGTGGGAGGGGGGAAAGATTTTTTTAAAGCTACAATTAAACTTAACTTGTTTTTACATTGCACTTATCTTTTAAACGTTATCATTTTGGATGAAATTCCTAAAGGAGACTCCATCTCTAGCCACTCGATGGGAGGGGGTGCTTCTAGTGGCCATTTTGAGCAAGGAATATACAAAGAATAGAAAAATAGCTGTACACATATATACATAGTAAAATAGACGTTTTACTCAATTCCATCACAGTACTATAGATCAATCTATCTGTGCTATAGAAAGGATATTTGGAGTAATAAAACGCTGTTGCTGGTTGTAGGAACAATCAGGAGGGTTTAAATAATTCTTATCAATAAAAATGGTGCTAATTTTGCCCCACCCAATCAGATATTTAACATTTGAAAGCTAACATCTGATTGGTTGGGGCAAAATTAGCACCATTTTTAACAATAAGAACTTTAGTTGAATACCCCTGAATATTTTTTTGCTCTGAAGGTATCATTCACTAGGTACACTATTGAGAAATTCACTGCACTGAGCTATGGTAAGGTCAGGTTAACTTATTTATCCTCCTGGAAAGTGTAGTGCAAAAACATGCTCTTCAGAATAAAAAGCAAGATTTTTTCCATTCCAATGACCTTTTAAAGGGATCTATAATGGGAAAATTAACTAACTTTTCCACCCTTTCTTTTCATGTGTTCTATAATACCCAGAGTGTCTTTACTTTAGTTTCCCCCTCTGTCCTGAGATATACAAATTTGAAGACAGTCTGATTTCAGTCCTCTAGTCCGACTTGTAATGTCAATCGAATCCCTGTGACTCTCTTCCATGCCGAAGTCCCTCCCTGCTCTGTTTTAAGCTCTGTACAAACATAGAGATAAGAACATTAGCAGGGGGAGAAAGGTAGCTTTGACTGCAGAGATAAGGCTGCACTTGACCCCCCTCTTGATATCTTTTACTGTTTGATGATGAGGGATCGTGTTGCAGCAGTAAACTGTACTGTTCTCCTTTTTGCTGTCTCCAGGACAGCTTACTTTCTATTGGCCACTGTGCATGGGTGTGTTTTTCAGGAGGTTGAACTTTTAACGCTTACTGCTTAAGAAGAAGCTTGTCGGGCAACTGGGTTTTAGACATGGAGGAGGTAAAAACGGGAGAGGGATGTGGGGATTCCTGCAGAGAAATCTGACACCATGGAAAGTCACTGACAGGTAGGAGAAAGGTAGCACAAAGTACATTCATTTAACTTGTGTGTTTTTTACTATAGATGCCCTTTATGCCATTCAGCATTTTTGTCTGCATATAAATAAATGCTTCTGAAATACTGACTGTTTGCAGGAAACCTGATAGTGGCTGTTATGTTCTTGACCATGACCTTGAGATGGTAGCATGTTTGACCCATCCAACAGCCAATCAGTAGGAAATGCTGTTAGGAAAATTTCAAGGAAGTGGTGCATCCTGGGAAGAAGGACTGTTACAGAACCTCACTAATAACAGCAGGTCATAGGGTATGAAATCAACTGATTTTTGAGAGTAGAAGAGAATATGAAGAATAACTAGGTATGCTTAATATAAACTAAGAATTTAAAAAATAGTTCTATTTTCTACTGCATTTTCCCTTTAACTATTAAACGGGTAATGTTGAAGGGTATGCAGGTGGAATGCAATCTGTGAGAGACTAGCAGATTTAAAGCAATATTTAGGAAATATGGGTAGATCAAAAGCAATTTCTAGGATAGTGTGGATGATTAAAAGTAATCTTGTGCCAGATTGAGCCTAAACAAATATAAAATCTGCATATTCAATGGCTATGTAGTAGTTTATTATGACTGTGTATGGCTACAAACTAATGCAGCCCGCATCATGCTTCTAATGTAAATACCAACCAGTCATTCTGTGTGTAGACTTTATGTGTTTGTGTCGTAAAAAAGGTTAGAAGTTAGGACCGTGCAGACTGGGGTTACCTTGATGTGGTTGGAAGGCTTTTTATTCATGTGATCACAGTAATGTATACTAAAACCCCTTTGTTTATAATGTATGCCAGTGTGTAGATATGATATTGTATGGGGCCTAGGAATGTGCATTGATTATCTTTTCTATGTTTGTATAAATGTTTGACCAGATCAGTAGCACTTTAGCCTAAGGAGTACTTTCACAATCCTCCTATTGTATGTGTCTAAGACCAGGTTCAGACGAATGATTGTTACTAGTCAGTAAAGAACTATCAATCACCCAGCCCCTCCCCCTGGCTCTCTACATGTACAAACTATCCATTCTATAAAAGTAAAGCTTATTTCTCTGTCACTGTATGGCTAATCGATTCAGCATTAAAGGGCATGTCCACCCTTATGATAAACTTTTAGCATAGAATAACTTCCCCCAGCCCCAACCGCTATAAAATAAATTTAAGAAAGTGCCCCGATGTTTACTTACCTTCCCTCTCTCCTCCAACGCCCGGCCTTCTGCTTGCAAGACACTGCAAGCAGGGGGCGGGACCAGCAGCCGCGTCCGTGATTGGCTGAGAGGCAGTCAATCACGGACGCGGCTGCTGGCTTCTCAGGATGCCGGGGGAGAGAGGGAAGGTAAGTAGAGTTCGGGGGTCTTTCTTAAAATTATTTTTTAGCGGTTGGGGCTGGGGGAAGATATACTATTATATGGGCAAGGGGTTTTATGGTAGGGGGAGGGATCGGAAAATGGGAGGGAGGGAGGGGGAGAAGGGCTGCAGTCAAACTTCTCCCGGAGGCCAGATAGGACTCTGCTATCCTCCTGGTGGGCAGTTTTTGGGACTTTAGGGGGGACTACAGGAGAACCTTATGGAGCTGGGATGTGAGGTAAGGATTTTATTACACTACATGGTGGGGCCATTAGTGGGGGGGGGATTATAGTTTTGGGGGTGGACATGCCCTTTAAGATCAGAAAAGGGAATAAGCATCATCTGTTGCCCTGTTCTCTTTCTGTGCAAATAAACCCAATGCTGCAGTTAGCTGCTGGCTGTGTTACTTAAGTCCCAATGTAGCACTGTACCTTAAGGAATCAATTACAAAGCCCCCCACTACACACATACACAAACACCTTCAAACTCCTGCTAAAAAAAAAAAATCTTACTCAAGCAGTTATTACAGCTTCCAGTGCTGCTTACTTTCCCATAGGAAAACAGTTTTACTTTCACTATAACACAAAATCACTGTGTGATGCTATTGGCTTTAGTGAGGCACAGATCATCTCCACTGCACATGCTCGACACTCCATTTGTGCCTTAGTTTTGGGAGGGGTGGATACATAGAGAGGAGACATGCATACTAACTAGGAGTGAGCTGAACAGAACACGAGGAGATATAGTGACAGGGAGCACTGAGAGCAAAAAGGAACAAGATCCTGACAGCACTAAAAATATAGAAATGGATAAAGGCAAGTCATTTTTTTCAGTTTAGTGTCCCTTTACTGAACTGCTACATAACCCTGTAATATGTAGATTTCATATGTGCTTGGGCTCAATCCGTAACAAACTCCCACAAAATTGCTTTTAATTTGCCACAGTATCCTAGATATTGATTTCAATTTGCCCACATCTCCTATTTTTTTTTAAAAAATCTGCTAATGTCTCTCATAGATTGCATTCCATTTGCATTCACTATAGTATTATCCCTTAATAGTTACATTTAACGAAACAAAATAGGGCAGAGCTGCATGGGGAGGATAATGAAATGTGCCTGATTTTTAACATGGTTCTGTGCAATGCATTTGTCAATTGAAAATATATAATATATGGTTCAGTGAGCCACTTGAAAGCTCCAAGCACTATGACCTATCCAATGACATGAGCCCCGATTAAAAACAGGAACTAAAGGTAAAAATATAGATTATAAAGCAGACCACACTCCAATATTCAGAGACAAATGAATCTCCTAATGATTATAATACACAAATAAATAAATATCGTCACCATGGAACCTATTAATTTATATGATATCAGAGTCTGAGTCAGATCCTAGGATACAATATCTCTAGAGATCATTCATCATCCTCTGGATACAAATACTAAAAACACAATATAAGCATGCATATATAAAAATACAATTGGTCCAAATCCGATGTGGGGAACGGGATTTAGCAGCCAGTAGGTCTTCCCTTAGGCTCCCCCCGTGCTGCCCCTGGTCTGGTGGTCTAGTACAGGTACTGCACTGCGATCTCCAATCAGATCGTACTGCAGTACAAGCAATAGTAAGCTGTCGGTAATTGACAGCTTATTAGAGTATTTGTGAATGGAGCTCAGGAGTTCCATTCACAAATAATATTTTTTTAAGTGCTACTTGGGGCCAGAGATCAATATTAGGTGATCAGTTCATTGAATGAAAAATCACTTACTGGAAAACTCGTTCCAGGTAGTGATTTTTCCCAATAAGACTTGGACTTGGAAAACGTCATTTATGCCCATAAAAGTTTATCATTCCCTAAGATGATCTGATGATTATCTTTAGAAATGATAAAGAAGATAAAGTGAAATGCACATACAAAAAATATCTTCAAGTTATGCACACACCCTTTTACCCCCTACAATAAAGCTATACCGTATGTTGTCATGGGGGCAGTCGTAATTTCTACTCTCGGTTTATAATTGAGTCGGTTATACTTGGTTTTTAGGTAAAAATAAGTACATCGGCTTATACTTTGATCAACTTATACTCGAGTGTGTGGTACACACATTTCTAATAATTGTGACAGATAAAAGAAAAGCCACTTATCGATCTCTCTATTTATTTAATTGTTTATTTATTCTGTTATTTAGGGGTATGGTTCATTGCGCCAGTTGGTAAAGCTCTCCAAACTTGAGGTGCCTCAACAAATTATGGATGTTATTGAACCAATTAAAGATAACGATGCTGCCATTAGGAATTATGGAGTTGACCTGGCAGTGTCCATGTGTAGAGAACTGCTGGACAGTGGTGTTGTACATGGACTGCATTTTTATACACTTAACAGGGAAGTGGCCACAATTGATGTCCTGAGACGTCTTGGCATGTGGAAAGAAGATCCAAGGTAAGTAAACCCTTTTTTTCCTTGTTTCATTAGCAAACCAGTTAATCAGAGCTTGAAAATGTTTGTCTTGCTACCCTTGGCATTTAGTCATGTATGCAGAGTTCTGCGCATGTGTTATTTTCCAGAGCAGCAATGCCGATACCCGCACCCAATTTTCTACCTACTTTCATTGCCGCAACGTGATCATCAAGATTTGGACCCGCAACCTGACAACTTTTATTCTTTCTTAATAAGATTTGTACATACCACCAATATATATAGCAGGGGTCTTCAAATTGCCTCCAAATGTCTGAAAACTACAACTACATTTCCTGGATGCCTTGTGAGTGCTATAGTGGAATACTCGGAGTTATATTTTTCAATCAAATGTAGGCCCACAAGTAGGAGATGCCTGGTACAGAGCATGCAGAGTGATCCCTCTCACATCAACACCATATAAAGGAAACTTTATATAAAATATACCTACTGTCCCCTACTTTTACCTACCCACTGTCCCCAACCTCTATCTACACATGGGCCTCTGCCCTGGTATCGGTATATTATAAATATTTATCTGCAACTCTTTTTTTTGTCGATCTGTAACAGGTATAGATAACCAGATCCAGGTGGTTTGAAAACTGCGTCTTCCAGCATTCTCCTACAAAAACTCTATAGCCAAGGGATACTGGGAGCTATAGTTGGAGAACTAGTGGTTATCTATCCGTGGTTTTATAAATATGTCCTGCTGAATATACATTTCAATCTCCACCTACTGTCTAAACTTTCATTATGGGAGATGGTAAAAGTTACAATGAGCAGGTACCAGAGCAGAGTGTTATGGGTGGGGAGCAGTTGGATCTGGGGACATCAGATATTTAGAATTGGTATAACTTGACCTTGTGCTGTTATTTATATAAGGATATATCTAGAGGGTTAACGTTATACTGTATATATTAATATCTACAATATGGACATTATAAAAGGAAAGTCCATTGATGTATGCTTAATCTTACATTACTGGGTGGCTATAAGATCCCATTCACTGGATGGGATTGAACAGGATTGAACTCTTCCTTTCATAATAAATTCAGAACAAAATCCTCTCCTTTATATAAACCACAATTTTCAGCATTCCCTACTGCACTCTGCTGTTGTACAATGGTTGGGAATTTAAATCATATGTCATCTGTTTCCATGCAGATACATGCTCTGTTCTGCTCATGTATAGGTGCAAAGGGGATGTTGGTGTTATAAGCCTTCATTTGATTAAAGGGCATTTATACTGAAAAATAGGTTATTTTAAATTGACCATAACTGGAAACTATAATTCTTCCCAACCACCACTGTATTTCTTTAGATATCCAATCTAAAACTTCTTACATTTCAGCTGTCAATCAAGTTCCTTGCTCTCAAAGACTATTCTTCTGTGGGTAGTTTTACTGTAGCTGGAATGGTTACAGAGTTTTGACAGTGGGAATGCTTTATGCTGTGTGTAGGCTTGACAGTTGGTTTCTGGGGAAAAAAGTCAGGTCGGATGGAAGTGGGAGTGGTTAAAAGGAGGGGTGATACTGCTCCTAAACAAAATGTGTGCTGGATTGAAGGCATGCAGCAACACACACAAATCAGAGTATGTGCTACTTACATGTATTCAATTATAGATTAAAATGAGGCAAAGTTATTTTTTCAGTATAGTGTCCCTTTAAGGTTTAAAGTGTATCATATCAACTTCCCCTTTTGTATAATATTTGAGGTTGAATAAAGACATACGTCCATCCAGTCCAACCTATCCAGCAATACACTTAACTGTTGATCCAGAGGAAGGCAAAAATAAAACCCATTTATGAAGGGGGTAAAAAATTGCTTCCTGACTCCAAGTGGCAATCTTAAATTTCCCTGGATCAACTCTACTTTATGTATCAATACCAGTAACTTGCAACATTCCTTGTTTGCAGAAACTCATCCAGCTTTTTTTTTTTCTTTTTTTAAACTGACCAATGAACCTGCCATCACAACGTCCTCTGGCAGACCGTTAATTAGCTTTACAGTTCTTACAGTGAAAAACCCTTTTCGAACTTGAAGCCTAAACACTTTTTCTTCAAGTCTTAAGGGATGTCCGCGTGTCCTCTGACATGCTCTATTGGTGAACAATGCCCCAGATAGTTTATTGTATGGCCCGTTAATGTATTTACACACAGTAATCATATCCCCTCCAAGCACCTTTTCTCTAGTGTACATAATTGTAACTTATTCAGTCTCTCTTCCTATTCAATCTCCCCCAATCCCCTTATTGTTTTAGTTTCCCTTCTCTGAACCCTTTCCGTTTCAAAGATGTCCTTTTTGTACACAGCTTTGTTAAGAGGGAAAATAATATTTTCCTCCTTGAATCCATACCATGCTGGCTCTGGCTGTTGCCGCCTGGCACTGCTTGCTACCTTTAAATTTGTCATCCACCAAAACACCAAGATCCCTTTCCAACAGGGATTCACTTAACACAGCCATTTACAGTATAAGCAGCACAAGGATTTTTAAGTCCAAAATGCATCACCTTACATTTATCAACATTGTCACCTTGGGCTGCAAAGTGGCAAATGAGATTCTATCTAGATCCCCCTGTAACGATTGCACATCCTCTAAAGTTTTTAATGGAATATACCCAATTCCAAATCATTAACAAATTAAATAGAAGTGGCCCCAACACAGAACCCTGTGGCACCCCACTTAGTCCATATTGGTGAAGCCCCATTAACAACTACTCTCTGCATCCTATTCATTAACCAATTTTCTATCCATGTACAAATGTGCCTCCCCAGACCAACAGACCTTAGCTTTAACAAAGGGATACAACACCTCACATAAATACATTAATTTAATTTTTAGGGTAAATACCGAAACATTATTTGCCCCCAAATTTGGACATTTTGCAATATCCCCTTATTGCACAACAATAACCCCCCCAAATGTTGTGAGGTATGTTAATTGAGGATGAGATCTGCCCTAGAATCCTGCATTGTGTCAGGCACCCTGAAGTTTACCAGATTTGCGGCTCAGCTAACCCACAGTGAGTTTAAATGGGTCAGTTTCAGGTTTGGTTGGAAAGCTGCAGGGGCAGGTCTGTTAAATTTTGGATGCAGGTTCGGGCTGGATCACAGGCAACGCCGGTGTTTTAGTTGAACCTAAAATACTATACTTTACGCTTTTGCAAGAGTAAAGAAAGTATGTATATCTATATCAAATGCTTTTGAATTAATTTCAGTTTTTGTTATTTGCTATCTGTCACTGGGGATTGCACTTTTTTGTTCTCAAAGGGTACAGGAAATGTTGAGCAGGCTTATAGAAGTGAGGGCCACTGTCTATTCTTGTGGAAAAAGACAAAGCAGTAATTGTCTCATTTGCAATAAGCCTCAAAAGAATCCTAGACAAAAAAATCTGACAAGGTCAGTCTGTTAAAATCTGCAGGCAGAAATCTGTAAACAGGAGGGGTGTGAAATCAATAAGTGGTTGGGGGTATAGAAATATACATCAGGATGGTGTGGGGCTCTATCTTTTTGCAAATGTTTTTGTTCTTGATAATAATGGATAATTTATTTAGGAATAAGTCCATCATTATATATGGATTATTGCTGTCTGTTATATTAAATTATTTTTCTCTTGTTTACCTTTTAATAGACGACCTTTACCTTGGGCTGTAAGTGCACATCCAAAACGAAGAGTAGAAGATGTGCGGCCAATTTTTTGGGCCAGTAGGCCAAAGAGCTATATTCATCGAACACAGGAGTGGGATGAATTTCCAAATGGACGTTGGTATGTGTTACGTTATGATTGTGAAAGTTTAGTTTTTGTGTCTTAAAGGACGTGTACACCCTGTTTTTCACTCACCTTATCTTTCTACTAACTTCAACGTTTTCATTTGACTTTTTTTCCCTTCATTTGTAATCAGTAGTTTTAATCAGTCTATCTGTCTAACTTCACAATCATATAGTGAAAAATATCCTAGGCCACACGCGGTTTTGGCGTGGTTGCACATGCAATTTTGTTTATAATGGAAATCGGAGATTTCCAGTGTGTTGGGATTTGCGTGGCCATTTATGTTTTTGTAACGTGTTACCGTTTGTACAATATATATTGTATATAATATTGTACATACATACGGTAGCAAGCAATGAGTAATAGAGCACCACTTGGGTATGCAGATAATGGGCCATGGGGGGCCTGCAACTGGAGGGACCATGGGGTCCATGAGTGGGAGGGACCAAGGGCGTTTCAGAGCAGGAAGTGCAGGGGACCTGGTTATGTTGCTGCCATATCACACACAAACATTTAATTATATTCAAAACTATGCAAAATAAACAATGGAAATAAATTGCAAAAATTCTCAGGGGAGCAATTCCTATCAATTTACCTCAATTTACCTAAAGTCATTTTTGGACCACAGTTCCCCTTTAAATCTGCCACAGTCTCTCACAGATTGCATTCTATCTGTATACCTTTTAATATTACCCATTTAATAGAAACAGCATAGTACAGAGCTGCAGACAGAGGATAATGAAGTGAAATAATTTAGACAGGGATCAGAAAAGATGTAACCCACTAGACTCCCAATAAGGGATGCACTCAACCAGAATATATTTTTGGGAAATTAGCTGGAATATAATAAATAAAACATTTGAACAAAACCATCAATTCATTAATAAAACAAACTTTTAATAGATCTCTAAAAAATCAGTAAGTACCCCCACCTGTAATAGCCCCACACAAACCATCTCCATAGCACTATAAAAACAGACAATCTGGTCGTCCCCAGAAATAAATAGGAAAAATGTCCAGGAGTCAGTAGCAGCAATAGTAGATAAAGCAATACAGAGTATAATTAATTATTATTATTGTGGATTTATATAGCGCCAACATCCTCTGTGGCGCTTTACAGTTGTATTGAAGGACAACAATAACCAAAAAAAATCACTCCCATTATATATCCACATTTCCAGCAGCTGAAATCACTTACATTTACAGCCGTGCTGCCCTCCTTTAGATATCAGACAGCAAAGATGAGTGCCAAAAGCCCGCCTCCTAGAGGACCCAGGGCCTTGATTAACATAGCATTTGTCATTGGCTGTTGGGAATATCTGTTACAACCTCTCTCCTCTTCCTCTGCCAGTTAAACAAGCTTGAAATGTCCTGTTGCTAGGATACAGCCTACATAATCAAGCTGATAGGGTGGGTGGAGAAGTTTTTTTTTTTTTCGTATGCTAGCTTTGAGTGACAGTCAGAGGCAGACAGAATTGTTACTCCCTTTTCACAGCATGGCTAATTGAAGGTAGAGAGGCTCGAAATGTATGGGGAGGGCTGCATACCTTTACTCTTTTTAATGCAATTTTTAAAAAAAAATGCATTGAGACAATAGTTATCCTTTAATATACAGGAGGAAAACATACATGTTACATACAAGGGTAGTGCAAGTAATACAAAGTGTGGTACAATAGGAAGGAGGGCCCTGCCCAAAAGAGATTACAGTCTAGAGGAGATGGGGATGAAACATAAGGTGAAGCAGATCAGTAGCTGTAACTAAGTTGTCAGTGGAGTATATCTCCCCAGTCTGTGATGGGTTAGTAAGAGGTTTAGGAGTGTCCAAGTCTAGATTGTAAGCTTGCCTGAAGAGGTGAGTTTTGAGGTTGCATTTGAAGATATGAAGTGATGTAAAAAGCGAGGAAGGGAGTACCAGAGCAGAGGGGGGCAGCACAAGAAAAGTCCTGTATACGGGCGTGGGAAGAGGTGATTAGAGTGGATAAGATCATTAGAGCGGTGGTTACGCCTTGGGTAGTATCTGTTTAACAGATCAGAGATGTATGGGGGGGCTGTATTGGAGAGAGCCTTGTAGGATAAGGTTAGTAGCTTAAATTGGAACCTTTGGGTAATAGGAAGCCAGTGGAGAGATTGACAGAAAGGGACAGCATGTGAGAAGCAGGAAGAGAAGTGAATGAGCCTGGCAGCAGAGTTAAGGATTGATTGAAGGGGTGCCAGTCTGTTGCTTTGTAAACCACATAGGAGGGTGTTACAGTAGTCCAGCTGAGAGATAAGGACGAACTACAATTTTGGTAACATTCTGTGAAAAGAAGGGACGAATGCGTGAAATGTTTTTGAGCTGTAACCGACAGGAGTTGAACAGGGTATTAATGTGGTGGTATAATTAATAGGCATAATAGTTATGTTGAGGCACATCCGCTCAACTCCTAATTTCCACAGGAGTTGGGGAAACGCTTAGCTGAAAAAATAAAGTGCATAGAGTATCAGCGTAAATTGTTAATAAAAGCACGGTAAGTAAAGCACAGAATGCTGTGGGACAAATATAAAAAGAGGTTTACTGTTGTCTTACTGAGCCTAATCATAGGTATTCCGTGTTTTCCTCCCTGTCCTCTGCAAGCTGTCTGCATCCTCCATTAGCCCACTCAATGCCTTTGCTTATCCAATTTGCTCCTCTGATAGTGAAAGAAAGCCACCACTTAGCATAATTACTGAATATATGGATGCTCAGTACTCCTGAACAACAAAACAACACGACCAACGCGCGTTTAGGAAGGATTCCCTTCCTCCTTCCGTTTAGATGTGGAGCGGTTAAGGCACAGTCCCTAAAATGGGGAGAATGGTGAAAATGTGATAACAGATTAAAAGCAAGAATCATGGATGGTGTTGGTTGAGAGTTGTTTTTGTTATAAGGGTAGTGTTGGGTTGGTTACCCCCAGGACGTTTCTCACTTAAACTCTTTGACCATAGGACTGGTATTTATGCACTTCTATTTACCTTGCTACATTATTTGACCCACCATGGTATTATGTTTGATATTATAATGTATGTGATCAGGTCAAGAGTGTCTTAAGGCTCGTACACACGTGCAATCGTGGGTCCAGACCCGTGACGCACAATGTGAACAAACGTTTTGGCCGATAATCGGCCCGTGTATAGGCGCTTTATCGGAGATCCACCAAGTTGGTTGATCAATGATCCCCGGTTGGGACCCACGATCGCACGTGTGTACGAGCCTTTTGTTGTTTTTAAATGTTTTTATTATATCCCTAGTAGTTTAATAAAGGATGGTTTTATACTTATATTTTCAAGACAGTGTTGCAGTCTATGCTTCTGTTTCTTGAATTCTTGTGTTTGGTTTGTTAGAAATTGAGATAATCTTGTGTCATCTTGTTTTTTTCCATATCGGAAAAGTAAGGGTATTAAGGCCTGGACGAAAACAGGATTTCCAAAAATCGGTGTAAGAAGTCCTATGTAAGATTATGGTGATAGCAATTTGAGATATTTATCTCAAAGTTGGAGAGTTTTATGTAGTATTTGGAATGGGGGTAAAGAGATCCATAGAAGAGGACTAATTGACATGTTTAGTGTTACATCATACATATGGACCCATGATTTATAGGACTTATTATAAATCAAGTCTATAATTCCCCCCAACCCAAGTCTCCCAATGACTCCTTCTTGCTCACTAAAATGCTTGGCAAATACTGGGTTAAAAACAGAATTGGAGAATTAAGCAGAAAGAACAGCACTGGGTCCCCCACCTCCCATGCTTTCACCATTTTATTGCCTGTCAATGGGAGATCGGGCTGCAGTGATAAGGCAGGGCTCTGGTCTCTCCTAACTCACCCCCTCCCGCTCCTTATGTTGCAAGTATCTCCAGAACAACGGAGACACTTGCTCTCTAGAGACTTACATACTGAGGGTTGTTTTTTTTGTTTGTTTTTTGTTTACAAAGGTTAGAGTGAAGTGTAGGAGGATTAATGTGCATGAGCGGCTTGGTTCACAGCTGGATTATATGATCGGGGGAACGACGAGAGGGGAGGAGGAATGGAGAGCTATGCAGTAAATCAGACTGTGCAAACACAGAGCCACAGAGGAAGGTGGGAATAAGGCAGAATACACTAACCTTTTTTATGTCTGGATTGGAGATTGGATTATGTATAAATTTCACTATAGATGCCCTTTAATTGTGTTGCATGATTGAACAGTATTTGAGGTTGAATAAAGACATACGTCCATCCAGCCCAACCCATCCAGCAATCTCCTCATTTCAGCCTAACTATTGATCCAGAGGAAGGCAAAAGAATCCCACCAAATTCATGAAGGGGGAAAAAATTCCTTCCTGACTCCAAGTGGCAATCGGAAATTTCCCTGGAGCAACTCTACTTTATGTATTAATACCAGTAATTTGCAACATTCCTTGTTTGAGAAACTTATAGTAAAAAATAAAAGTAAGTATGGGGAATCGAACCAGCAATCTTCTATATTGTGTCTTTCTAAAAAGAAAGCTTTCTACCTCTAATCCACAAGGGCTAATGCATAAAAAGCTAGTACATGATTGTAGAGTCTTTATCTTTTGCTAGACACATAATAAAAACAAAAAAAGGGAGCATGGGGAATTAAACCTGTGTCCCAATAGTCAGATTTTTTCTAACCTAGCACATCAGCAGAACGTGTCACCAGTAAACTTGCAATAGATAAAAGTTCATTTCAGTAAATGTCGGTAAAATAAGTTCACTATTTTGTATTGCTAGTGGAAGACTGTCAGCAAATCTTGCTGGTTGGTAAATAACAGATGCTATATGTAAAGTTTGTACATATGTAGATTTTTTTCTAGAAACATGGAAACAAACAAAAAAAGCTATAAACTCAGACAGTAGACTTATATTGTTTCATAAGTAAACTAGGGGATAAGAACTTATGACTTCTTGGTCTGTTTGTTCCTAAAAACAAAGCATTTTTATGGTGCGCCACCGGAAACTCAACTGCGATCACAGGTACATTTAGAAACTTGCTTTCGCTAGAAAGAGAAGCTAGGGGTCAGGGCGTGTGGCTCTTTGAAGACAACATGGGCTATGAGTTGTACTGGCAACAGCATGGAAGCCTCCTTTGTTACAAAATCTATTACTTATATCTACTAAATGCAAATAACTAGAGATGAATCTTTCAATGTATAGGTATTCTGGGGAGAAAAGCTTTCGCATTAGGATATTTTTAAAAATAGTTTAGTTCTCCTTTAAAGGGGAGCCATCAACCACCTCTCTACGTGCTCCACAGCACAGATATAAAGAAATGACTGACCAGAAAGTTAATAGGTGGGAGGCTGACATGTGACATTCCTAAGGCTTCTCCTGCACAGTGCCGCCGGCGAGCACAGCATCAGACTTCCTCAGTGTGTGAGGGAGACAGGAAGTCCCTCCTCCTCTCTGCTGTGTGAAGGACCTGCAGCTGCAGAGAAGGTAAGGTAATCTACAGCCCTTCTCTCTCACTATGTGAAAACAGCCTTTTCAGGCAGAGTTCTCACTCTGTTCACACTCTGTCCTCCCTCTGCCTGAAAAGGTTGTTTCCACAGTTTTGGGGGGGGGGTAGGGGGGTGTCAGAGTGGCCCACAGCACCTGTGAGCAGGGGGGGCTTAGGCACCCGCGAGTGGGCAGGGCCAGGGGCACTTTTGGGTGGGCGGGGCCACATGGGGCTGTAAGGGAATGGGCCAAGGGGGGCCTGCAACTGGAGGGACCATGGGGTCCATGAGTGCGAGGGACATGGGGGGCTGCAAAGGGGAGGAGACACAGGGCAGATTGACTGACAGGTTTCAAAGCAGGAAGTGCAGGGGACCTGGTGATGCTGCTGCCATATCACACACACACAAATGTATATATCTTCAAAACTATGTAAATTAAACAATGGAAATAAATTGCAAAAACTCTCAGGAGAGTAATTCTTATCAATTTACCTAAAGTAATTTTTGGACCACAGTTCCTCTTTAACTATTACTATAGGTGCATATTCAGAAAAGAAAAATACCCCCACTCAACATGGTGATCTACCTGAAAATGTCCCCCCTATTCCCCCAAGGGAAATATGAGCTTCAAGGGCATTTAGAAGCTCAAAATGTTTGATATTGTTTGCATGTATGCTTTATCATTTTTTTTTTGCAATGGCAAAACTATTTTAACAAACCTGAGAAACCATTTCCCCATCTATCCCCCATAACAAACCTTGCTAATGGATGTCAAATGATGTACTTTTAATTTAAGGGGCCTTAACATCCCTTCAAAAGATTTATATCAATTTTATAAAGAAATAATGATTGCAATGTTACAACAAACACACTTTGGGGCTACATATGCTTCACGTATATATAATAGATTCTATACTAAATAAGTTTAAACTAACTTGCTTAGTGAGTAGAAATTTAGACTCTGGCATAGCAGTAGATGTAGTTTACTTGGATTTTGCAAAGGCTTTCGATACAGTCCCCCATAGGCGACTAATGTGTAAGCTAAGGTCTGTTGGTCTGGGGAGACACATTTGTACATGGATAGAAAATTGGTTAATGAATAGGATGCAGAGAGTAGTTGTTAATGGGGATTCATCATTATGGATTAAGTGGGGTGCCACAGGGTCCTGTGTTGGGGCTGCTTCTATTTAATCTCTTTAATAATGATTTGGAAGTGGGTATTGTCAGCAAGGTTTCTGTGTTTGCTGACAACACAAAACTTTGTCGACCATTAAAAACTCCAGAGGCTGTGCAATTGTTGCAGGGGATCTAGATAGATTGTCACATTGGGCTGCTAAGTGGCAGATGAGATTCAATGTTTGTAAATATACGGTAATGCATTTTGGACTTAAAAATCCTTGTGCTGCTTATACTATAAATGGCTCTGTGTTAAGTGAATCCCTGTTGGAAAGGGATCTTGGAGTTTTGGTGGATAACAAACTTAAAGGAAGCAAGCAGTGGTAGGCGGCAACAGCTAAAGCCAGCATGGTATTGTCTTGTATAAAGAGAGGTATGGATTTAAGGAAGGAAAATGTTATTCTCCCTCTTTCTCTCCATCTTTACAAGCATTGGTAAGGCCTCATTTGGAATATGCAGTTCAATGTTGGAATCCTGTGTACAAAAAGGACATCTTTGAAATGGAAAGGGTTCAGAGAATGGCAACTAAATTAATAAGGGGATTGGGGGAGCTTGAATATGAAGAAAGACAGGAAAAGTTACAATTATGTATGCTGGTGCTTGCGTGGGGATATTACTGTGTATAAATACATTAACAGGCCATACAATAAACTATCTGGGGCATTGTTCACCAATAGAACATAAAGAAAAGAAGTTTAGTCTTCAAGTTCGGAAAGGGTTTTTCACTGTGAGAACGGTAAAGCTATGGAACTGTTTTCCATTGGACGTTGTTATGGCAGGTTCATTGGTCAGTTTCAAAAAAAAGCTGGATGAGTTTCTGCAAACAAGGAATGTTGCAGGTTACTGGTATTGATACATAAAGTAGAGTTGATCCAGGGAAATTTCCATATTCCTTCAGGAAGGAATTTTTTTCTCCTTCATAAATTTGGTGGGGTTTTTTTGCCTTCCTTTGGATCAACAGTTA
This sequence comes from Hymenochirus boettgeri, assembly GCA_019447015.1. Lineage (NCBI taxonomy): Eukaryota > Metazoa > Chordata > Amphibia > Anura > Pipidae > Hymenochirus > Hymenochirus boettgeri. The sequence goes on along the minus strand of CM033475.1, from coordinate 120,712,717 downwards.
CTATTAAACGAAAGTGGACATGATGCCTTAACGAATTACTTTTAAAGGATACACATTGCCAAGATCTAATAAATAGAAGCGTTAAATAATACACACCTGCAGGATGTAACACCTGCTCCTTAAAAATGGAAAGCCCTAAAGTGTGTCTTGAGAGGGATATTGATCCAACATGGGACCCATCTGAAGCAAGAAAGATACTAGAATAAATAAACTAAAACAAAAATTAAAAGTGTAGATGCAACACATAAACCCAAACAAACACAAAACACTCTCATGGCGCTCATTAATACTAGAAAATAATTACTTAAAGGGCATCTATAGTGGGAAAATGAACTTTTTTTTCTTTCTTTCCATGTGTTCTATAATTCCCTACAACCCCCAGAGTGTCTTCACTTTTTTCAGATTCCCTCTCTGTCCTGAGATACACCAGTTAGAAGAATACGTGATTGCATTCCTCTACTCCTACTTGGACTGTCAATCAAATCCCTGTGACTTGATCCCCCCTCCCTGCTCTGTAATAAACATAGAGATAACAGCATTAGCAGGGGGAGAAAGGTAGCTTTGATGTTAGATATAAGGCTGCACTTGACCCCCCTTCTTAATAGCTTTCACTGACTGATGATGGGTTACAAAGTGAGAGATCGTAAACTGTACTGATCTCCTTCTTCCGTGTCTCCAGGACAGCTTACTTTCTATTGGCCACTGTGCGTGGGTGTGTTTTTCAGGATGTTGAACTTTTAACTCCTACTGCACATAAAAAGCTTGTCGGTTAGCCGGAGCTGAGACATGGAGGAGGTAACAGAGGGGAGGGAAAAGGGGGGAATGTTGCACATAGATCTGACACCGTGGTTAAACAGAGTCAGTGACAGATATAGGATTAAGGCAGCACAGAGTACATGAATTTAACTTTGCAAAGGGGCAATGTGTTTTTTTCACTATAGATGCCCTTTAATATTTATGATAGATCACATCTCTTATATACTTAATGAAAATCTAGACGAATAAATGTGGCCGCCCCCTAGCTATATCTATTCATTATAAACAAATAAATCTTACACCTACGATCACCAGAAGTCCATAAAACTTACCAGAAATAACTTACTATCTAAAATGAAACAATAAATAAACTAAACACCCCTTCCTACACTTACTAAAGATACAAGATTTAAAAAAACAATTTAAATCTATGGAACTGTTCAATGCAATTAAAGAAAGACCAAATGGCAAAAGCCCAGGCACTGATGGATATACTAATGCATTCTATAAACAATTTAAAACGCTCAATGATTAGCGCCTTTAGCACAATTTCACTCAACGTGGTTTCCCAACCCAATCCTTAGAAGCACACATTAGTCATACATAAAACAGGTAAAGACCCACTTACATGTTCCAGTTATTGACAAATTTCCTTAATTAAGGTTGATCTTAAACTATATGCTAAACTAATCAATAGATTTTAAAAAAATTATACCCACAATAATACAGGGGGATTAGTTGGGAGTTGTTCCCTATTGGGAAGCCTGCGATAATACAATTAAGATAATAAACTTACTTTCATATGTACGACAATGGGGGACCCCATCCTGCCTACTATCATTAGATGCAGAAAAAGCATTTGACAGGGTAGGATGGGACTTCCTCCGGCTCTCCCTAGAACAGATTGGGTTTGGACCAACACACAACCATCAGACCGTCAGGGATGCCCCCTGTCCCCATACATTTTAATGATGGAACATCTAGCTATAGCAATTAGAAATAACAATGATATTTGCAGAATATGAATTAATACCACACAACATTATAAATGAGCTCTTTATGCCAATGATGTATTTTTAAATATTACATCCCCACTCCTATCCCTTCCCTTTTTATGAAATTTTTATTAATAGTAATGTGATAGCTTTTCTCCCTAGAATACCTATACATTGAAAGATTCTTCTCTAATTATTTGCATTTAGTAGATATTATAAATAGATTCTGTAACAAAGGAGGCTTCCATGTTGTTGCCAGTACAACTCCTAGCCCTGTAGCTGATCACAGTTAACTTGCTGGTGGAGCACCATGTAAATGCTGTGTTTTTACGAACAAACAGACCAAGAAGTCCCAAGTTCTAATCCCCTAGTTTAATTATGAAACAATATAACATAGTCTACTGCCTGAGTTTATTGCTTTTTTTGTTGTTTGTTTCCATGTTTCTACATTATTATACATATTTAAAAATTTCATATATAGCAGCTCTGTTATTTATTTACCAACCAGTCTGAATTGCTGGCAGTCTTTCAGTAGCAATACAAAATAGTGAACTGATTTTACTGACATTTACTGAAATGTTCTTCTATCTATCGCAAGTTCACTGGTGGTGCGTTCAGCTAAAGTGCTGGGTGAGGAAAAAATCAGACTATTTGGGACACAGGTTTTATTCCCCATGCTCCCTTTTTTTTGTTTTTATTATGTATCTAGCAAAAGATAAGAGTCTATATGTACTAGCTTTTTACACATTAGCCCTTGTGGCATAGCGGTAGAAAACTTTGTTTAGTATAGAAAGTTGTTGGTTCGATTCCCCATTAATCGATTCTGTGTAACATGATTGGCTGTCAGCTTCCAGGAAGCAAGACTGCGGTTTCTTGTGAAGTGTATAATAGCGTACACTTTGCTGGGTGTTCCAAGATAAGGTGAATTATGGGAGCTGACCCCTAGTACCCACAGGTTTTCATAAATCACCTAGCATCCACAGCAAAGGGAGAGATGAGACACAGCTTGTTGTGTGTTTGTGAATGTGCTCTGCCTATTGGGACAATGTTGTCTGGGGACTTTAGTTCTCCTTTAAAACGTAGGACTTACTGATTCCTTAATCGGATTGTATTTTTCTTTGAGTTAGAGTGGAGTTTTCATAGGTGATTATGAGGCTAGGGGTGAGCTATTTTTTTTTTTTTTTTGTATTTTACGTCTGGAACTCATGAAGATCTCTGAAAGCCATTGTTGTCCGGTTGATGGTATGAAGGGGTGAGAGAGGATTCTCCAGACTGGTAGGTGAGTATCTGGTAAATTTAAATTTTTCCAAAAATGGGGGGAGGTCATCTGGCTGGCAAATTGTAGCAGTCATTTCATCTTTGCGAACTATTAATGCTGTTTTGAGTACTTCCAGTAGTGGTTTCATGGCCTGTCTCTGTTGAAGCGTCTGTCTTGATAAATCTGGAAAGAGTGATAGTGTGGAGCCATTAAATCTAATGTAATCTAAATCTCTAGCTTTTTTTCATTATGTCTTGTGTAATTAGAAAGCTTGTAACACATCATATAAAGTCTCTTGGTTTAAAGGACAACTCCACCCTCATAAGAACATCTTTTAGACAGAATGGCCTCTTTAAAATATTTTGATATATCATAGTTTGTCCTATGAATTCATTACTGTATGCCTGCTATGCTTCTGGATGCCTCATGGAAACTGAGCAATTTAGAAACCTGCACTGAGCCTGTACTGAGCCTGGGCATGCTCAGAAGAGGCAGACAGGGGATTAACATTCAGTCATTGGCTGTGATGTCAACTGTCAAATCCATAACTGACAGTTACTAACTGGAAGAACCAGGAAGCAGAAACAAGGGAAACAGGACATTGTGCAGGATTTCAGGTTAGACTTATATATTTCACATTTCAAACTATTACCGTTTAGGGTTTTGGGGAGTGATCTAACTGTAAGTAAGTTTTCATTTTAGGGCTGGACTTGCCCTTTAATGCTGTCTATGTCTCTAGGTTTCAATGCTCGGTGGACTCGATCTAGTTTGATTTTGGATTCAGATGGATAGGAAAGTATTATTTGGAATATTTTCTGAATGGCATCAGGGGGAGAAACTCATTTGGTAGGACTGATTCAGACAGGTTGCTTATTATATTATGGTGACGGCTTTTGTTTTCTATGTCATCAACTTGAGTGTGTCATTTTAATATTATGGCTTCTTGTGCTTTAGTGATTTGATGGTGTGCATTGAAGGCTATGGCTGTTGTTTCTTGTAAGTTCTCAATGTCGGTCATGCGGACCGCCATAGCTTTTATATCTGTGCAAGGCTGCAATCTCTTCTTTGCAGGTCTTTTCCAATCTGGAATCTAACCTAACAAAGTCTGCTTTGGTTGGGAGGGTTCTCGAATAATCATCATCTGCACTTGTGGGTTGTGTTAGGTTTGTTTTGTTTGAGCGATTTTTACCCATATTTGTTGTAGTAGACACGCTTCTTTCCTTTAAACCCCATTGGTAGTCTGAAGCTCTTAAAACATGCGATCGATCCAAAGTGTGTTAAGCTCCCACCCCCAGCTCCACATTTTTGTTAATACCCCAATTAAACCTTGACACACTGATCCAGCTAGAATGAGAGCTAGCATTAGATTTCAATGAAATACAGTGGGAGGAGACTTCACTATATGGTGAAGTAGGACTGGAAAGCGTTAAAAAATTTTTTTACAACTGACAGGTAAAAAAACAAACAAGGCAAATGAAAACGTTGAAGTTAGTAGAAAGATATAATGTATGATAAAAACAGGGTGTATACATCCTTTAAAGGCATGAGTTGGTAGAAATAAAATTCAATATTGCGCTTTTATTTTTTAAACAAGGGGAAACTCCTCATCTCCAGCTTTTGGAGAGTTAAAGGAATATTACCTTTTCTACCTGAAAAGCAAATCTCCACGGGAAGATTTGCTGAAAATGTGGGGAGAAGAGCTCAACAGTGAAGAGAGTGTCTTTGAAGTGTTCACCAACTACATCTCTGGAGAACCTAACAGTAATAACAACAAAGTAAGATTCCGCATATATTTGTAAGCAACTATTTAAACGGTTATATCAACAGTTTTCTTAACCACAAATGTTTGTGGGAATAACAAGTACACATCATAGGAAATTGAATGAGAAAACTAAGTTTTGCATATATTGCATACAGGATTTTGTTTAATTTCATGGAGGGTCATATAGTCTCATTTAAGGTTTTCATACATGGGTCTATTTGTCTTAGATTGTTTTTCATTTCAATCAATAGGTAAAATGATTTACTGTTGATTGAAATTGAATTGAACACAGAACCACACATGATTTTCGATTCCTTTATAATTATCTTCCTGCAACCTTTTTCTTTCAGTGTCAGAACTGCTCTGCTTGTTCTGCTGTAATTTGTAACATTGTAGTGAGAAGAGAGCCTGAACTCCACACACTCTATTTAGCAACAAATGTTGCAAATAAACTGAAGGTGAAGGAAGGAGGGGGGAGTATTAGCTCAGCTAAAAGAACTGAAAAGAGCAGTTCTAAAATGCCAGGTAAAAGCTGCTGCAGACTTTACAACAGTGGCCCCTGTGAATAGCAGCCATGAGATCCCTATCCCTGCCTCTTTCTACCTTCCACACAACTCTCCAATTAGAACTTAGAGTAGGTGAGGAGTGAACAATTCAATGGAGGAGACATGGATAGCAGGTACATACTGTATATCATGTCAATGCTGGCAGCTGAAAGAGTTAAAGATAATACTGTGCTGGCACTGAAAGTGTTAATGGCAAATACTCTGGGAAAGTTCTGGCACAAAGTGTTGGCATGGTAGGGTTAATGGTAATACTCTGCTGGCACTGAAAGTGTTGATGGCAATACTATGGGGAAGTCTGCTGGCACTGAAGGGTTAATGGCAATACTTAATAGTTAATGGAGGTTTAATTAATGGTTAATGGAGGGTGCCTAGGGCACTAAAATGGCTAGAAACGGCTTTGATTTATACTAAGATTTCTTTATTAATGCGATTCCATTTAAATGCAATTTATTTTAAAATGAAATTCCTTTATTAATGCAATTCTTTACTATTTCAACTAGTTTGCATGCTTTTTAATGCGATTGAACATAAATTTCCCGGCCTGACCGATCAAAATTCAATCTATTATACACTCAATATCTGTCACTTTTGGTTGATCGAATGCAAAAAAATTAATCGATTTTAAAAGCGATCTAAATCTGTAAACGATCAGAAAGAAAAATAGTCTCATGTATGGCTAGCTTTTGATTTAATACAAAGAACAATTTAATCGGTATTGGCATTCTTGTTTTATGTGCAGGTAACATGTTTACCATGGAATGATGATCCTCTTGCCCCAGAAACAAATCTTTTACAGACTGAATTGGAGAAGGTTAATAAACGGGGGATTCTGACTATTAACTCCCAGCCAAATGTAAACGGGAAACCATCCACAGACCCAATAGTAGGCTGGGGTCCCAGCAGAGGTTATGTGTTTCAGAAGGTAGAAATCAATTTAATGTGATGTTATTGTATTATGATTAGTTAGAGAAGTTTTGAGCCAGTTAAAAAAAAAAAAAATGTTTTACAATGCTTTGCGTTAGTATTGCCCTCCCAGGAAAATGTCAAATACCAGACACCTTGGAGTAAATCAAGGGTTTTATAAACATGTTGGTAAAAGTGATGAAACAGAGATAGAGATGCAAAGAAGAAAGGGAAAGAATTATAGACTTACATATTCACTGTATTTTTTTTTTTTTAAATTGTACTTATAGCGTTGCATATTAAAGTAAATTTGAGGAATTAGAGTCGTGAAAACATGCCATTACAGCAGACCAAACCTTCTTGTCACTTGTTTATTAGACCTATTCCAGTAGAAATGGGCATACAGAGCCCATGTTAGTGTTGGATGTAACACAGGAGCTAGCTCTTAAAGGGGAAGTTCAGTGCAAATACCTGTACTTTTCAGAAAAAAGAGCAGTATTTTTTCATTCCAATGACCTTAATCTGCCAATTCAGCATTTTGTCTGTGTATAAATAAATGCAACCGAAACACTGACTTCCTGTTTGCAGGGCCCCTAGTAGAGACCATTATGGTCTTGCCCTTGACCCAGTGCCTGGGTTGATTTAGTTGCTCAGTAGAGATCTGAGCATCTTTGACCCATCCGACAAGCCAATCAGTAGAAATTACTGTTAGGAACATTCCAAGGAAGTGGTATATCCTGGGAAGAAGAAGGACCATTAGAACCTGAAATGTCAGCTCACTAATGTCAACAGCAAGGAATAGCAAATGGTATAAAATCAACTGATTTTTTTAAAATGGAAGAGAATATTTAGAATAACTAAGTATCCATTACACAAACTGACAATTTAACAAATATTGATAATTTCCACTGAACTGTCCCTTTAAAGGATAAGTACACTGTAACATCAAGTTATGTTCAGCTTTAAAAAATTATGTTGCCATATTTTTTTTTCCTTTGCCCCTCCAGAGCCTACCTTTTGCAGCTTGAAAGTTCTAACATCTTGTTTCTGCTTAGCTGAATGGTTAGCTCTGCCCCTCCGAGAGTTGCAACTGCCTCCTGATAGCTGCAAATATCACAGGGGCAGAGCTAACCATTCAGCTAAGCAGAAACAAGATGTCCGCAATTTCAAGCTGCAAAGGAAGGCTCTGGAGAGGTATGGGGAAAAATGTGGCAACAGTATTTTTAAAGATGCAGCTTCCAGGACATAACTTTGATTTTATAGTATACGGAAGGGGGGGTCCTCCAGGACAAGTCAGGTTTGATTGGACGGTCTACTCTAGTGAAAGGTTATCCTGCCTTTTCACTGCCGAAACACTAAATAAGGAAAATGCTAATGTTCTTTGAAATTGTGGCAATAACAAAGCATCCAGCATTTAAAACAGTTTATTTGTCTTCTGTGTTGAGGAGGCATGTTTGATGGAACACACTAATTTAATTTACCAGTTATCCTGGTTTAGAAATACTGAATCTCTACTTATAAACCACTTGGAATTTTTACTTTGGCTTGTAAAATATAAACTTAATCTGAATCTCTAGGTTTTTTTCTGTTTTGTTTTGCTATAACTATTTGTTTATCTAATTACAATAACTCATGGGTATTTTCTGATTACACCTCCCTTTTTTATAGGCATATCTTGAATTTTTCACATCCAGTGAAATGGTGACTGCCCTCATCAAAGTTTTGAAGAGATACGAGCCACGTGTTAACTATCATATAGTCAATGTACATGTAAGTTACATAAAGGCATTTCAAAAAAGGACATAATTAGATGCCAGTCTAGTCTAATCATTATAGATGCTAGAAATATGACTACTGATATGAGTAATATGGGTTTTTGGTAATATTACTATTGTAGTTGTGTCCTTACAGTGACAATATGTTTGATATATGCTACACTCAGAGAGCTTTTTGGTATTACCAAAATATTTACTAGCAATATATCAATATACCATACCTAAACATTGTAAAGATTTGTAGTTACGATTTTTTAATAACACGTTTGCTGTGATGTGCAGTCTTTGTGGAGCAAATGGACTAGCAAGTGACCATATGACCATATCCAAATACATTTGAGCCAAACTTATTATACTTTGGGACTTTTAAGTCCCAAAAAAGGACTCTGCATATTATAGTATATAGTTTAGCTTAAATCTGGCTGATATTTACTTTATCTTGTTATTGTTTGTTGAACGTAATAGCAGTGAATATGGTCTATTTAATATGATTCCCCATAATGTTTGCAGTAAATTTCTTCCCCATTACAGCATATCCTCTGCAAACTGTAAATGTCTCTTGATTCTTAAAGGGAAACTCTGGTAGAGGCAGAGGAAAGCACAGATATTGATTTGAAAGCCTACAACTAGCTTCAGAAAATATTTTGGGGGGGCTGGTGTTTAAATAAGGGATAATACGCTACCTACAGTGTAATATAAGGATATTAGGCCACCAAGGAAAAGCACCAAATAAAAGCACAAGGCCGTAAGACCGAGTGCTTTTATACAGGTCAGGGAACTCCGAAGTAATATCCGTATATTATTCTGTAGGTAGCGTTAATATTCCATATAAAACATAAGGTTAAAATTTTTTTTAAAACGTTTCAGCTCAGATACTCTTGTCTCCCTCTTCCCTCTCTTCCACCTCCGGCTCTCCCTCCCTGTATTAGTAATGTAGATAAAAAGCCCGTTTTTGTAAATGGAAATAGTTAACTGCTGTTTCTACCTCAAACTAAAAGAAGGCAATAAACATCGTCTCTCACCCAGTTTGTTATACTGACTGAATGAATTACTATGCAGATAAGGAGTGATGATATTAATGATATTTGTTTTGAGTACTTATCCTTTACGATGGTACCTCAAGCACTCATCCAGGTTTTAGACATCGGGCTTAAGGGGAGCGGGCCGGATGGGGTTTGATGAAAAACGCTGATGTGATGACAATGATATTTGTCCTGGTATCAGTTAAAGTATACAATGGTTCCGACAGTTTGGTGTATATAAATTTCACACATGTGACCTCAGTCGGTTCACTTGAGGTTTCCGTACCAGAAATGAGTTTCTCTGCTACGGAAACACCAATGGAACTGACTGAGGTCAACTGTGTGAAAGGTATAGATATTTAGTACTGTCAAAACCATTAAATAAATTAACTAAATATGAAAACAAACCCCTCCTGAATAAAACTGTATGCCACATTCATGGGTGTACCCAGAGACATGGCTACCAACTAACCCAAAGGGGACCAACTCCGAATTTGAACTGTCTGTAACTCAGAAATACCCACATACCACCAATAATATTGATGGTAATAATATAAGATTTTCTGAAAAAATAAACAAAACTATTTCAAAGGTAGAAATCATGCCAAAACCCCATGTAATGTAAAAAAGTTACCAAATATTAATCTCCCAAATGTCCTGAATCAAACAGTATGCCATAGTTTGGAAAAATTGGAGACCATAGTTACCCTTTAAATCATAGTACAGAAAACTCTGCATACTTCAGCCCATGGTCTGTCACTAACACTTAATATAAAGACATACGTCCATCAAGTCCAATCCATCTAGCAATATTCTCATTTCCTGCCTAACTGTTGATCCAGAGGAAGGCAAAAAAAACTGCTTATTTGATTGTATGGTAATTTTGACCACTTTTTTGTTTTTTTTTCTTTTGTCACTGCAGGGGAAAAATATTACCAATGCCCCCGATTTACAACCAAATGCAGTTACGTGGGGAATCTTTCCAGGACGAGAAATTATTCAACCAACTGTTGTGGATCCAGTTAGCTTTATGTATTGGAAGGTAACAGTTTACTGTGGAACATGGTACACTGTGTCTATTATTAAAAGTAAATGTTCTAGAAATGCAAAATAAAGTGGATGAACTCTCTGCTATTTAAAGTCAGACACTCAAAAATACACATACATCAGAGATGATACTAAATTAGTTCAGGAATGCCCTGCATGCCACCACAGAAACCAGTTCTGTGCTGCTCCAAATTATGGGTGTTTTAAAGGGCAAGTTAACCCTCCAAACCCTCACCACTTAAAATTGTGTATCAGTAGATTTCCCCCCATACCTCACAACCTGTACCTGTAATACTTCACTTGTATGCAGTCTGATATTCCTGCTCTTGGTTTCTCTGTGTTTAATTTCTTCCATGTAGTAGCAGTCAGTCATGGCTGTGGCAAATGTATACACAAAATGAATGGCTGCTGTTTCCTGAGCTGCAGGGCAGAGAGATTAAGAGTAGAAACATTGGGCTGTATTCAAGGTAAGTGGTACCTTTTGAAATTTAGGTGGAGGGATCTACGGTTATACAATTTGTAGTTTGGGTGGTTGACATGCCCTTTAAGGTGTTTCTGCATAATGTGTCCACAGCTGTTTTGCCCTCCTTAAACAATTAATCACAGATGTAGCTGAGATCTGCCTTAAACTATGGCTAGGCTCACACAGCTTGATTTTTTATTTTTTTTTTTTTTTGATTGATGCCCGGTAACGGCATCATTAAAATTTTTATTGAAAATGTATATTTTTTCTTTTTTTTTTTTTTTTATAAATGAATAAAAATACAAACACATTTTTAAAACATTTTGCTATGCAATATAATGGATTCTCATATTTTGTGCGTTGGTATATAGTTCAAGCCCAGTCTATAATTCTGACCACTCTCAATAGTTTATAGATAGTAATGGTGCACCAGTTTCCTGTTTCTGGGAAGAAAGGGGTCATGGTAAGTATGAAGTTGGCTGGGAGTGGTCCTGAGGCCCCTTAAACCCCTTCCCCTGTATATGTGGGTGTTATTATGAAGTGGTATTTGATATCGTTGTGTCATGTCCTTGTCGTCGAGCACCAATCCACTTTTCATAGTGCATGTCATAACCATTGTTTTGAAAATCGCACGCGCTCTAATAATGCAACATCACATGGATCACATCGCAATCAGAAAACGGGTGTGCATCTCCTGCGTATTACCGTTCATCCTAGTGATCTTACCCTTAAACACCCAAAAAGGATTATTCATGGCCGCATGGCAAGGATGATTATATATAGGATCAATGTACAGCTATTCATTGTGATGGATCCTGAGTAGCAGGGGCGTAGGGATCACCATAGCAACTATAGCGATTGCTATGGGGCCCGCAGCCAAAGGGGGCCCTACCAGGTCCCCTGCAGACATGTCCACACTCCTAAGAAAAATTTTACCTCATGTGGTTCAGTCCCACAAACCCCCTATTCATTTTACTTAAACCTTTAAAAGAAGCTCCCAAGCTCAAATATTCTACTTACAAAACCGCAGCTTCTCCCTTTATCCGTGATGGTGACATTACGGCCAATGGCCTGTTACAGAATGAGACTTCTCTGCTACTGTGCATGCTCATAACCAACCAGCTTGCAACAGCATCAGAGGGGGATGTCCACGCCAGCAAGGGATCGTCAGTTTTAGAAGTAGAATATCTGGGCCTGGGAGCATCTTTGAATGGTAAACGTAAAATGAAAACTAGGTTTGTGGGGCTAAACTATTTAACATAAAATATTTTTCCCCAGTCATATGGCAGCATTGACCAGTGGGTTAATCTCCACATCCCCCCGCACAGACAGGAATTAGTTAACGTATTTTAGCCTTCCCCTCACTTCCTGTGATGTCTTTTTTTTCCTGTCCGCCTACGCTTACCTGCCAATGTGGCGTTTGTCCAGGAGTCCTTCTGACTCTCTCTACTCCTGATACCCCCCATGTGCGCCTATGGAGGTTTTCCTGTGGGGATGATGGCCTAGGTGTCGGGCCTGCCGGTACCCCTCCAGTGGAGTTGAGCCCGGCCATGCTTGTTTTTCCAGGTGATAGGCGAGCTCGTTCGGCGCGAGTGTGTAGTTGACGCGCGTCTCTTCCTGGTTCGGCTGGCGTCTGCCGTCATTTCCAGGCGCCTGCGTCCTGGTACGCGGATGTCATCGCGCCTTCGCGCCGCCGGCGTTTCAGATGATTTAAACCTCAGCCGGGACAGTCTCAGCGTGGGAGTTTCTTCTGTGAGACTGCTACCCCGGCCAGGCGTCATTTAGGTGTGTGGACTGCCTTTTCCTCCTTCTGTCTGCTTATCTCTGTTGCTGTTTGTTTCACAGCCTGGTAAGTGTGAATTTCATGATATTTTCTGTTTAATGTGTGTTTGAGCCCCTGGATCCTCATTCCCTTCCTTTTTTTCTTTTAGCTATAGAGTCAGGGAATGGGAGCAAAGGACAACCCAGGGGACCTAGGTAAGCAGGATTACACTATTTTTTATTAAGAGAGATGGCATTTAATCTGCAGACATTTTTATTTCTTTGCAGCCTTTCAGTGTCGGATAAAGGGAAGAAGTCCAATGATCCTGAGCCAGGAGGATTGAGCGGGAGCTTCTTCTTCGAACACAAGCCTGCAGTTAGATTCTTTGGTGTCTGTGCTGAAACAGGCCGTAACTCAAGCTGTTCAGGAAGCTAAAAAGGTTAAGAAGACGTCCAAGCACACAAAGCATTCTACATGTTTGTCAGAGTCAGATTTGTAGATGAAAGATGAAATATCTTCAGAATCCGAGGATTCTATTCAATATCTGTCAGAAGAGGAGGAGGATGGTCTGGAGACGGAGTCCAGTTTTGATACTGCCATGATAGAAACCCACAGAAAGCAGCCGATAAACTCTTCCCGTCGATCAAAAAAAGATCTACTACCTTTCCAGTGCATCAGGCAATCGCAGAGATAGTTTCCAGTGAATGGGAAAAAACAGAAAAGAAGGTGGAAGGCGGGTAAATTCTCAAAGAAATACCCGTTTTCTGAAGCAGAGTTAAAACTATGGGACGTTCCTCCAAAAGTGGATTCTGCGGTGGTACGTCTAGCCCGAAGAACTACTTTACCAGTAGATGACACCTCGGTCTTTAAAGACCCAATGGAGAGAAGGGTGGAATGCAATTTAAAAAAATCATTTGTGGCTACAGGGGCTTCATTAAAACCTGCAATTGCTCTCATGTCGGTCTCCAGGGCCATGAAGGTATAGGCTCAAGAAACGGAACAAGCACTGGATTCCAATGTAAAAAGGCCAAAGATTTAAGGACAACTAAAGCCACAGAACAACAATGAACCAGAAGGCAGTACACCTTGATATAAAACCAGTAATCTGTGTCTTACCTCTCATTTTGATACGGGCGCTGGGAAATTTACCTAAATAACATATGGTTTGCGCTTTACTTCACAGCATTCTAGTATCTCACAGTTTGGTCAATGACCATTATGTTCTGCACATGCTCAGTCCTTAGCTATGACAGAAAACTGTTCAGTTGGTCACCACCCATTAATAATTCTAGCCAATCCTTTTACAGGACAAATAAAGCAAGGAAGCATGTGACTGTGGTCAGGAGGTGTGGTCTGACACTGCACATACACACAGTTACTTCATCCAGTTCTTAACAGGCTTACATTAACTTTAATACAATTTACTGAAGTGGGATTTTTTAGCTTATTGGTGTTTTTAGGGGGGTTGTTTTCAGATTCTGGAGTATAAAAAATTGGGTTTAGTTCTCCTTTAAGGAGATGTTCCAGGACATCAGAGAGGTATAAATTATTTGCCGAAGCATCAGTTGACTTAGTCAGACTAGCTTCTAGAGCGTCCGCTTTAAATGTAGCCTCAAGAAGAGCCTTAGGCTAAGACCTTGGTCAGCAGATACAGCCTCCAAAGCAAATCTGTCGGATTCCGTTCGAAGGGGTCCATGCTTTTTGGAGACAAGCTTGATGATATAATCTCTAATGAGTCAGGGGGAAAAAGCCTATTTCTCCCTCAAGATAGAAGGATGAAGAGAGGCCGCGTGGAGTAAAACTCTAGGGATCGCTCCTTTCGTCCCTCAAAAACGTTTAAAATGGGAAAGGAGCCATGTAGACAACAGTCGTGGAAGGCAGGCCTTCTCTGCTTCCAAGTCAGCCTTCCACAATAGGATGCCCCAACCATAGGGAGACTAAGGTCCAGAGTCAAGTGGCAAGCAGAATATCAAAGTTCCTGGGTGTCTGGACCGCATTAACAAGGGACCGCTGGGTCCTAGATATTGTAGGAAAAGGGTACCGGATACATTTTTATGCGTACCCAAAGAAAAGCTATTTTGTTTCCACTCGTGTACCAGATGAAATGGAAGCACGAGCAGCAATTTTTCTTTATGTGAATCAGCTAAGAGAATCCGCAGCAATCGAGCCAGTGCCTCTTCTGCAAAGAAGATGTTTTTATTCGAGACTTTTTTTAGTAAGAAAGGAGTCAGGCGCTCTAAGCCCAGTGTTAGACTTAAGAAGATTAAACCAGTTCCTGACAAAGCAAAGATTCAAGATGGAATCTTTACAGTCCATAATAAGGGTGGTAGAGAAAGGAATGTTTTTGACCAGCATAGATCTGAAAGACACCTATTTCCACATTCAAATACATCCGGATTCAAGGCGATTCCTAAGATTCCAAGTCGACGGGAAAGATTGGCAGTTTACCTGCCTTCCCTTTGGCCTCTTGCACTCGCCAAGAGTGTTCACAAAAGTCGTAGTGGCAGTAGTGGAATTTCTAAGATTGCAAGGAATTGCGGTATACCACTACTTAGACGACATATTAGTAGCCGCAGGGGCAGAACAGATGTGTGCCCTTCACACACTGGAAGTAATTCAAACCTTCGAACATCACGGTTGGATTATAAATTATCAAAAAAGCAACCTAACATCATCCCAGTCTCTGCTGTATCTAGGGGAGCTGTTTCAGACAAAAGAAAATCTGGTATCTCTTCCCCCAAACGAATTTCTATCTTGAAGACAGAAGTTCTCAATTTAAGGAAGAGACGGACTGCCTCAGTAGCATTCTTACTGAGAGTTTTGGGCCTAATGGCAGCAACCGTCTTTCTAATCCGCTGGGCAAGGTGGCATATAAGGCTTCTACAGATGTTTGTTAAGCAGAGTCAGAGAACCGCATCGCCAGATGAACAGGAAATTAATTCTACCTCAAGAATTAAAAACAAGCCTAGGTTGGTGGCTCAGAGACGAGAACTTAGAGAAAGGCTTTTCTTTGACTCCTCCTCAAAGTATATGTATAACTATAGACGCTTCAGAGACAGGTTGGGGAGCATTAGGCCTGGGAAAGACAAAATAAGGCAGATGGAAAGCAGAAGGAGTGCCATTGAACATCCTGGAAATCGGAGCCATAAAAAATGCCATAATACAGTTTCATCCAGAGATAGAAAATCAAGAAGTTGTTGTAAAAAGCGACACCAGAACAGCAGTAGTATACTTAACAAAACAAGGAGGCACAAGAAGCCGGACTCTACTAGCAGAGGTGGAGCCAATTTTTTCTTTTGCAGAAAAACATCTACGGTCTCTTTCAGCAGTATTTATCCCAGGAAGAGAAAATCAGGTGGCAGATTTCCTGAGTCCACAACCCCATAGACACAGGAGAATGGAGTCTGAATGTAGAAATATTCCAAATGTTGTGTCAGAAGTGGGGCCGCCCACGGATAGACCTCATGGCGACAAAATACAACTTGAAATGTCAGCGCTTTTTCTCCAGAATATACTGTCAGGAAGCTCTGGCAGTGGATGCCCTACAGCAACCGTGGAATCAAGGGCTAGGATATATATTTCCACTTGTCCCTCTAGTATGGAGGTCCTTGATCAAGATCAAACAGGAGGGAGCGGAGGTAATAGCTGTAATTCCAGCTTGGCCCAGGAGACCGTGGTTTCCACTGCTAATGTCTCTAGCATTGGACGATCTGGTGGATTTCTTATTAAAATTAAGAAGGCTATCAACTTCCCAGAAATGGGAATGCCGAAAGTTTGCCAACTTAGCAGAAGAAGAAAACTTCTCATGTCTCGATCCTAAACCGACAGATGTAGTAAAATTCCTGTACTTTGGGTTTAAAAGAAACCTGCACATCAGGACTTTGAAGTCCCAAGTGTCAGCAATTACTTTGTCAACAGGAAGATCCTTTGCTCAGGAGCGGTTAATAAAGAGATTCTTTCAGACCACGATTAGAGTAAGACCTAGAAGGCCAGCCAGTCTTCTAACATGGGACCTTCCTCTAGTCCTAAAAGCCCTCACTGCTCCACCTTTGGAGACAATTACCGACTGGTTTTTGACCATTAAATTAGTCTTCCTAGTAGCTATAACATCAGCCTGTGGTGTGGGGGAGTTGGGGGGGCCCTCTCATCCAAACCCCCAGACACGGTCATTCTAGAGAACAGAGTTAGGCTTAGGCCTTCATTTAACTTCCTGCCCAAGGTCATATCAAACTTTCTCATGGACATGGAGATATCTCTTCCAGCTTTTTTCCCTGAACCAAAGTCAGAAAAAGAATCAGTCCTGCATGCATTAGATCTGGTCAGGGCAATTACAATTTATCTCTCCTGCACAAAAGAATGGAGGAAGTCAGACCATCTGTTTCTAATCCCTAATAGATCAAGAAGAGGTCAAGCTCCTACTAAGAAAACATTGAGCTCGTGGATTGTTTCTTGTATTAAAAAGGCTTATACATTGAAAGGTAAGGAGGTTCCCCTGGGTCTAAAGGCCCATTCAACCAGGGCCCTGGCTTCCTTGTGGGCAATGCAGGCCAAAGCTGGGATCAATGAAGTTTGCAGAACAGCCAGATGGTCCTCAGCCAGAACTTTTATAAAGCATTATAGATTAGATGGGATGGCCTCTCAAGAGACAAAATTTGGAAACCCGAGTTTTGCAGGCTGTGCTGGAAGAATAAATGTGTGTTTGAGCATCATATCTGTCTCCTGCCCTCGTTTGTTGATGGTAGCTTGGTACATCCCACTGGTGAATGCTGCCATATGACTGGGGAAAATAAAAATCAAATCATATTTACCGTGATTTTGGTTTCCCAGTCAGTCTGTATGGCAGCATTCACTGCAACCCGCCCTGTGAGTTCTGTTTTTCAGCTTTTGGAATGGAAGACATCACAGGAAGTGAGGGGGAGGCTTAAATACGTTAACTAATTCCTGTCCGTGGGGGTGGATGTGGAGATTAACCCACTGGTGAATGCTGCCATACAGACTGACTGAGAAACCAAAATCACTGTAAATATGATTTGATTTTTATTTTCAGTCTAGCACACTATTTATTAAACTATACTTTTAAACTTAAAAGTCTGAAACAACCTATACCTGACGTATAATAGAAAATCTTCAAAAACTAGTAATTAGTGATGACCCAGTTCGCGGATCTGAACCCGGATCCGCGGCGGATTTACCTCGTTCGCGAACAGCGGACATCACGGGTTTTCCGCCTTCCGAACTTTTCCGAACCACGTTTTCGAAAATTTTAGAAATTACGGGGATTTCTCGTATTTTCGAAAATAAGGGAAATTACAAGAAATCCTCATAAATTAAAAATTTCATGGATTTTTCACATTTTTGGACAGAGCAAGCCACATTTTCGGGGTCTGTATTTTCGAAGAATCATCGTATTTTCGAAGAATCATCGTATTTTCGAAGATTTTTTGCCGAACTTTCATTTTAATCGGTTTTAATGGGTCTGCTCACGGATTTTCGAATTTTCTAATTTTTCCGAAAATTCGCGGATCCTCGAGCGGACCGGATTTTGCGAAGTTTGGACATCTCTACTAGTAATATATTTAATACAAACTTAAGACATACAGGTAGATTCAATATGGTAAAAATCCATGTAAAACACATGTTAACCCAATATTACTTCGGGTTAACATGTGTTTTACATGGATTTTAAGGCACAGCGCCATTTCCAAATGTTTTTGGAAATAGCGATGTGCAACCAATACAAAGCTCCTATGGTTAAGTTTAGCGTTACCTCGTATCGCAAACTTAACGACTCTCTGTATGGGACTTTAACCCAGCGCAATGGGAACTTCTTAGCTTTACGTGATCCCACGATGCAATACCAGATGTAATCTCGCTTACGTCTGGTATTGTATTGCAGGATCCCACAAAGGTAAGTAACGCCAGTCCAGCATGTTGAATCTCGCCAATAGTGTCACAAAACATTTCGGGGGCTTAAACCCCTTCCTCAGTGTCTGACTATTGTCTACTGCGCTATAACGGTGGCACACTGGTTTCAAGTCCAGTTAGCATCTTATTGTTTTTATGGTTGTATGGTTTTGCAGGTTTGAATTTTTATTTTTTATTTTTTTTTGGGGGGGGTTAAAAAGGCAGAGTATCATAGCGATAACACAGGTGAACATCGCACAAAATGCACCAAAACGCAGGTTAGTGTGAACGTACCTTAGGCTTTGGGTACACAAAAGGTGATTTTTCAGGCATAGGTAACCGCACAATGGCCCATGATTAACCAACAGGCCTGGATCAGATGAATGGGCGACTGGGCTTGCTCGGTCACAGCAACATGAAAAACCACCGCAGATTTTTTGACCTAACAGACAGATACATGGAAGTATTTGTCAGTCGACTGAAAATATCTTATTGTGTGAGTTGGGCAGCCACCACCAAGCTCAGTCGAACAATTGAAGAACGAACAATTGAGCCAGTTGGTAAATCACGGACGATCGTGGGGTTCCCCATGGGATTGGCAGTCATTTGTCCAGGCTGAGTGTTCAGACAAAGAATACAATATGAAAATTTTTTAGATAGTTACTGCTTTTGAAGCTGGGCCCCCAGAAGTTTCCTGGGCCCTAGGCAGTTGCCTAGGGTTGCCTTGTGGATAATCCTGCTCTGATTTTATCCAGTCCAGGAGATTTATTAATATTAATCTTATTTGGTTGTTGCTGTACCATATCCTCGGTTAACCAAATTGCACTTGCATCCTTTATACCATTATTGTTACTATACTCTGATATTTGTACTTGGATCTTCTATAGTGTATACAGAGGAAAAAAAGACATTTGCTTTATTGCCATCCTCTGTAACTAACTTATCCCCATTAATTAATGGTCCCAAAGGTATAAATTTAGATGTGAAATGGCTTAAAATCACCTTAAACACTTAGGGGACTATAGTACCGAAGCTCCTTCTAAGTGTGACTATTCACATGCTAGTCACATGCACAATCAGACTCTGCCCCATGTGGTACAACATTTTAGTCAATGAGATTGAAATATTGCCCAGAATTTCACAGATGCTGATATTTTTTTACAAATTTAGCCAAAAAATAGATTCAATATGTCAGTAATTTTTCACCTGACCCTGCATATTTTAAAACACAGGCATCTGGGCTAACTAGTTAGCATTAACAATATATTTAAAATTTTCAACAAAAGCAACATTAAAGAAAAGAGTGGGCTTGAGCTGCTGATACAAGCTAAAATAAATACTGTATGGGTAGTCTTTCCTCATGTGCCCTTTAAAACCAACACTAAAAATTGCATAGTGCATTGTCAATGTATATTTAGTTAAATTGGGGGAATTGTCCATTACTGAAAACTATAATTCTTTCCTACTACCACTGTACCATTATTAGTTGATCTGTCCCGTTTCTTTAGATATTGAATCTGGAGCATCTTACATTTCAGCTGTCAATCAAGTGCTTTATTATCATAAACTCTTTTGCTGAGGGAATTTAGGGATGACAGTTGGTATGTAGATAACGCATTGTGTGAAATTACCTCTCCCAGTGCTGAGTCAAATTGATTACTGAGCATGTGTGCCCTCACAGAAGAGGGCATTGGTTAGAAGTGGGAGGATACTGAGCCTGAGCAAAACATGTACTGGATTGAAAGCATGCATCAAACCACGCACCTCAGAGTATGTGTTTCTTATTTGTATTCATTTATAGATTAAGATGCAGAAAAGTCTTTTTTTTTTTTTTTTTTTTTTTTTACATACGTTTTAAACAACAAAGATGCAAAATTGTAAAAGAAGAATAATGATAATCTTTCAGTCAAGGAGACTATCCAGTCATTTTTTGGGGCTTTTCACTTGAGCAAGCCATTCTGTTCCTCATAACCATTATAAATGAACAGCCAAACCCACAACCAGTGAGAAAGAACATGTGTGCAAGTTTTCAAGATGGGGAAAAATTGACAGACAAGCTTGCTGTTGTTAAGAGTCATCCATTTTTTTTAGACTGTTTATATTTATATTGTTTCAACTTATTAACCCATTCAGTGCCAGCAGAATTTTTTTTTTAATTCAACTTATTAACCCTTTCAGTGCCATTGATCACAATGCAGATACCCAAACTTAAAAGCTCTTCATCCAATTTTAAGTTATTTTCTCATAATTTTTTTAACTCAATTGTAAAACTAGAGACCAAATCAAATTTCAGCTAAAAGCTATAGAGAAAAGTTCAAAAGCATCTTAAATATGAAAGCCTAACTAACCCCTCCTGAATAAAGCAGTATGTCACATTAATCGGTGTACCCGGAGACATGGTTACCAACTAACCCAAAGTGGGACCAATGTCAAATGGCAATAACTGCAAAACAAATATAGCCAGCTCTGTATTTGAACAGTCTTCAGTTTTTCCACAAAACCCCCCACAATCTATAAATTCCTGGAATCTACACACCTTCAGCTGTAACGCTAGTTTCTACCATCAATGGTGTGGACGCAGTTTTACACAGAAATGTGCACTTAACATACAACATTCAGAAGGTAGAAATCATGCCAAAACCCCATGGAATGTAAAAAAAAAAAAGTTACCAAATATCAATCTCCCAAATGTCCTAAATCAAACTGTATGCCATTGCATGGTTACACACATGGACGTGGAAGCCAGTAGTCAAAGTGAGCCAATGCACAGTGGCCCAATAATAGCAACCAGATTTTTCATTATAAACACCCCTTTAACTCAAAAATACCCCGAAAAGCATATATTCTTAGAATCTACACACCTTCAGCTAATCAACTGTGGCATTTTTTATTCATACCATCAACGGTGTGTGTGCAGATTTTCTGGGGGGGGGAGGAAATAGTTTAAAAGTTAAAATTCCTGCCAAAAACACAAGTAATGGGAACAAAAATTACCAAATATCAATCTCCCAAATGTCCTGAATTAAATGGTATGCCATATGTGTGGGTGCACACAGAGACATGTCCACCAACTACCGTATATACTCGAGTATAAACCGACCCGAGTATAAACTGAGGTACCCAATTTCAGCTAAAAATCCTAATATAAGTTGTTGACTCGAGTATAAACCGAGGTTAGAGAAGAAACTTGGCATTCAAGATGTTTGGAAACTACAACTCCCAGCTAATAAAGCATGTGGGAGTTGTAGTTTCCAAACATCTTGAATGCCACCCTCACTTGGCATTCAAGATGTTTTGGAAACTACAACTCCCAGCATGCTTTTATAGCGGGAGTTGTAGTTTCCAAACATCTTGAATGCAAGTGAGGGTGGCATTCAAGATGTTTGGAAACTACAACTCCCAGCATGCTTTATTAGCTGGGAGTTGTAGTTTCCAACATCTTGAATGCCACCCTCACTTGGCATTCAGATTTTGGAAATACAACTCCCAGTAATAAAGCATGCTGGGAGTTGTAGTTCCCAAACATCTGAATGCCCCCATCACCCTCCCACCGAGTTCAGTTGTACCTGTGGGCTCTTCTCCCTGTGGGCTCTCCTCCATCCAAGGGCTTACTCCATCCAAGGGCTTCCTGGGAGGTACGGTATCCTTAGCGGTATCCGAGCATTCCGGCAGCCGCACGCTCATTCCAGTACTGGCGCGCCGGCTGACGTCACTGCCCGGCGCCGGGCAGTGACGTCAGGCCAGCGCGCCAGTACACAGAAAGATTGTGCGGCTGCCGGAATGCTAGGTAAGCTACTGACTCGAGATAAACCGAGTCCGAGTTTTCAGGCTGATTTTTCAGCCTGAAAAACTCTGTTTATACGGTAACTCAAATGGGACGCATGCACAAGTGCAATTACAAGAAAAAAATCAAAGTGCTCTGTAATTTGAACAGCATACTTTTTTTTTTTTTTTTTTTAAAGAAACAGCCCCTAACTTTGGAAATACACCCCCAAAAAAAAACCCTACTAAATGTCAATCTCCACACATGTCCTGAATTAAACGGTATGCCATATGCGTGGGTGCAAACCGAGAAATGGCCACCAACTAACTCAAATGGGACAAATGCAATTACAAGAAAAAAAACAAAAAACACCACAACCACACACTGCCCTTTTTATTGGCATTTTATTGAAAATTGGTTGGTAATGAGAAACGCTCAAGTTTTTGCTACTTAACTGATCCTAAAATTCTGTTCGATCTCTTTTTGGTACCTATGCAAAATTTTCTAATATAGGCTTAGTTCTCTTGAAATCGGGGTGGATAATAATCTGTGTTTATTTTGCCGATACCATGGGGAACATTGGAAAGCTTAGAGAAGGCAAATTCTTTTGCTAATTATAATTTCATTATTAAAAAAAAAAAAGTATGTAAATTTCACTTTTTATCATTCTCAAAGATAATCATCAGATAATCTTTAGGAATGAAAATGAACTTGGAATATGGGCATAAATGCGATTGGAAAAATCACTTCCTGGAATTTTTTGATCTCGCCCCCAGTCTTTGCTAAGTAAAAATCCTATTTGTGTGTGGAACTCTGAGCTCCATTTACAAATAGTATAGTAAGCTGTCACAGTGACAGCTTATAGCTTGTACTACACTGTGATCTGAATGGAGATTGCAGTGCAGTACCTTCACTAGACCACCAGGTGCACTCCCAGGGGAAGCCTAAGGGAAGACCCCCATGAGGTCACTGGGGTCTCCCTTCCTCATGGGACCGGCTGCTGCTGTACGGTCATGGCTTTCAGGTAGGATATCTCTCGATCCACCCCATCGGATTTGGACAAAACCGATGGGAATAGGGGGCACTAGAATGCTGCACCCGATTATTCCTAACACTTTTATTTTTAAGACAAAAAGTAAAGTGCTGCAGAACGTAAGTGTACGATCTGTGGCACTTTGGTCTTTTTAAGTGGAGATCGTACACAGTTCGATCTGCGGCAGTTAATGGGTTAAGTGCTAAAATGTATCTGTAGCAAATAAACATAGTATTTTTACATTTTAAAATTCAACTGAAGACACACTTATAAAAATTCTTCTTTTTACAGGATGAAGCCTTTGCCCTTTGGATCGAACAGTGGGCAAAACTTTACGAAGAGGAATCTCCTTCCAGAATGATTATTCAGTATATCCATGACAACTACTACTTGGTGAACTTGGTAGACAATGATTTCCCTTTGGAGAATTGTTTGTGGCAGGTGATAGAGGACACTTTTAAAGAGCATGACTGCCCAACTGACCAGTAAACAGATGTTTTCTACTCTTGAGTCTACTACCTCATAGCAAATGGAGAAATTTTCTTGAGTAGAATGAGTTATGGACATGGAGACTCTAGTGGGTTTTTTTTTCCATCCCTGCTTACATTTTTGCATACCAACTATCGTCTTCTATCTTGCCTTTTGTTGCACTGTATGCAGTCCTTAATTTTGTTTACTATCAAATACAGTAAACAAACATTAGCATTAAAAGAATGAACACTAAATTAGAAAAGTAAAAGACAAACCATGAACTATGGTACATAAACCAGTATTCCAATGCACATCCAAAACCGTGGAAATGCATCCTTAAAACCCTTACCCCAATCACTAAAGTTAATGGAGTGTGAAATACCTTAATAAGTGCAGTAAACTTTTTTTCTCCCGAAACTTTGCATTCGGTGGAATAAAATTTTATTGAGCTAATTGAGAGGTGCTTCTCTTATTACGTATACTGACTTTCAGAGCCATAAGCTGCGTATGTTTAATTTTGATTTCTAGTACAATTTTCAGGGGTCTGCTTCTGCAGTTTGTGGTATTTTGCATGTGTTTTCATTTTAAATTATTTGTGTAATTGATATTTTTATTACTTGCTCTGCTCTATCTACAAAGTATCTGTAAGCTAATCAGGTATAGTATGTCAGTGAGAGATATTTGTATTTCACTGACATCAGAAAACTTTTTCCTTTTGTGAAGCTTGAATCTTTAAGATCCTTTGTTTTGTAAGAAATATTTGTTGTTTGAGCTGCGTTTTAAACAGAATTTAAATTACATTATAATGTAGTGTTTTAATATTGAGCCGTTGTTTTACTTCATTTTCCCCTTGCTCTTCAATGAAGGTTTTATAGGATACGAAGTTTTTTCATTTATAAGACTTAGGTAGTTTTTTCTAGCATATCGTGTTAGGGTTCATGAGGTAGGCTTAAAGAGGGTGGACCATTAAATATGGACAGGAACCTTTTTAAAGAAGTGTAGGGGATGCAGAGACAGGAACCAGCTACCATTTTCTTGGCACTGCACTAAAGATTCTAAGCTGCTCAAATCTTTTAAGATTAAGGTTCATACAAACAAAATTAAACAATGAAAAAATCCTTTTAAGATTTTTTAAATCTTTAAAGGATTTTTTAATTGTTTCATTTTGTTTGTATGAACAGCGCATTATCTGTTATCTGACCTAGCTAGAAATAGTACTTATTAAAGCAAATTTCTGTCAGCTGAGTTATAAATGGCTTCTCACCTGTCTCATGGGTGAAACAGTCTGCATTTTACACTATATTAGCCCTTGTTAGGTCATTCTTTACTGAGTCAGTGTTGTCTTCAAAGTATTCTGTAGAATTTAATTAAGGGGAAGGTGATTTTCAAAGTTCAGTTTTATTTTAACTACAAAATGGTCTGACCAAAGGAGGTGCACAGTATATACTTGGTAGTATAATACAGTGGTCTGGAAAATTCCTGCATATGTGAGGAAAAAAATAGCATAGGTTTGATAGGGTTAGGAGAAGAGAGTAAGCGTTTGTTGGGTTATGCGCATGCATAGGAGTGAGTTGATTGAACAATGCAAGATCTCTTGGGTTTGTGAAGTCTTTCCATTATCTTCAGTAGTTGCAAAAGGTAATTCTCCTCCTTCCCAGTGCGAGCACGACGTCACTGTGCACATTACATGACGTCAGTGCGTGCACAGACGTGTGCTTTTGTAATGCCATCTCGCCATGCTTGTGCACACGTCCGTGCACAGCAATATCATGTGTGCACTGGGAAGCAGGAGAATTACCTTTTGTGACTACTGAAGATATGGGAACCAGGGAATCTCGGAGGGACGGAGCTACGCGGTCACATAAACAGATGCAAGATGACGGTAAGCTGAAAGCAACAAAGGTAGGCCCTGAAGGGTCCTAGAAAAAAGCTGCAGCTTCCAACTAAACTTAACATACTTATCTTTTAAAGGAATTCTTGCTAAGAGTAATATAATGAAAAATCATCTTGACAACACACAATGTTTTGATATCCTTCCCTACCTTGGGTGCACAGCTGCATCTGTGATTGGTTAAGAGGCACCCCATATACAGACGCAGCTGCCTGCAATGCAGAGCACCAGGGGAACTAAGCAATGTAAATACGTTTCTGCTTTTTTTTTTTTACTAATCTAAGTTGGGGGTGGGCAGTATAGAAAATAACATTTATAGTTAGGGGTGAGGCAGGCATGAAGGTATCCAGAGGATGGGAGGGGGGGAAAAGGGCTCCCCTGCGCATGTCACAGTACCTCCCGGAGGTAGAAACCTTTTCACAGGAAGACGGCGCCTACTCTTTTTAGTTTTCTGGACATTGGACAAGCACTGCACGAGAACCATAAGGATCAGAGATGTAAGGTAAGGATTTTTTTTCAACTATACAGTGGGGCCAGCCTTGGGTAAAATTTTAGTTTTGGGGTGGACATGCCCATTAAGACTCAAGTCCATAAAAAATAAAAGGGCAGCCTCTAAATGACAATTTGTCTATAGGTAAAGCACCACCACATAATCCATTTCACTTATACTTCAGCCCCTGATCCCGGCATAGTCACATTTGCTCTGCTGCTGTTTCGAGCTCACACAGCAGTGTAGTAGTGTAGGCAACTTCAAGTAGCAGATGGTAGTGAATAAAGCAAATATTGATTTGCTTTATTTAATGTTCATGTTCCTTAAGAGTTGAATTTGAGGAGTCTGCACCCTATGTTGGATAAGAATGCATGGAACTTTGTTCATCCGATAACAGATGCTAGTTATTGTCACGTCATCTTCGCGGCTTCACTAATGGTCAGCATTAGTTACAAAAGAGGAATTAATAGTAGATTTTAAAGCATTTACAGGAAGATATAATACTTACCTCTGTACTTCTCTTGCTTTCCAGGTTCCTGAGATGCATTATTCATTTAACATGATTTACTGCATCACGGGAACCAAGAAGGAGCGCCAAGTAACGCCTCCACTTAAAAGGTGTTTTCACTCTACAAAGTAGTGCAAAAATTAACAATACAGGTATTGCATTGAGTGATTGTGGCAATAATACAAAACAGCATAGGCCCCTTTATCTGTAAAGAACATTTTAAGTAACAAGGTATTCACTAACCCACGATATCGGAACGTACAGATACCGTGTGTGTGGCCATACAATACCATGTGGTAGTAAACTACAGCAATGGTATTTTATATGTGATCGTACAATTACATGGCCCTTACTCATAGACTGACAGGAGTTGAACCCCTATCCTTTCTATTTAAAGAGTTTCAACCCTCCTAATTAAAGGGGAATGGTGGTTTCCAAAAAAGTGATTTTAAATGGAAGGCCAGGTTCCTACCTTTAAAGGAGAACTAAACCTAATTTTTTATACTCCAGAATCTGAAAACAACCCCCCTATAAACTATAAAATCCCACTTTAGTAAATTGTATTAAAGTAAATGTAAGCCTGTTAAGAACTGGATTAAGTATCTGTGTGTATGTGCAGTGTCAGACCACACTTCCTGACCTCAGTCACATGCTTCCTTGCTTTATCTGTCCTGTAAAAGGATTGGCTAGAGATTATTAATGGGTGTGACCAACTGTAACAAGTTTCTGCCATAGATAAGGACTGAGCATGTGCAGAACATAATGGTCGTTGACCTAACTGTGATACTAGAATGCTGAGAAATAAAGCACAAACCATATGTTATTTAGGTAAATTTCTCAGCGCCCGTATTAAAATGAGAGGTAAGACACAGATTATTAGTTTTGTATCAATGTGTTCTACCTTCTGGTTTAGTGTTGTTTTGTGGCTTTAGTTGTCCTTTAAAATTAGCCATCAAACACCTCTTTTACATGCTGCACAGCCCAAGATAAAAATAATAAACATTAAACATGTTAACAAAGAGAAAAATCAACAGGGGGTGGTTTCGTCTGTAATTAGAGCAAGAAATAACCTTCTACATTCATTGTTAATTTGGCCTGAGAAAGCAAAATTGGTGTCTCTAGGTAGTCCTCTCTTTTATTTCACCGCCATTTCATACTGCGTTTCATACATTTCCGAAAGTTAATTCGAACAGTACCATGGTGTAGCAAAATACCACAATGGTATTGTATGGGCAATCGAAATTTACAGTCGTGACAACATTCATTAATATATTGCTCTGATTACCTATCGATTGCATTCACCAGTGTACAGACGTAACCAAGACAGATTTCCTCTTTTGATTAGATACAGCTGATCAGAATGTAATTTACACTATGACCCACTGACCCACACAATTTAAAAATAAAGTTACAAAATAAAAGCACTAAATCAACAATAAAAATGTATTTTCTCAAGGCAAAGTTTGAAATTTACATGGCCTCAGGGGTGTTTCTAGGGTTTTTGGGTCCTGAGACCAACTTTGCCATAAATAGGAATAGGTGACATGTAAATGTGGGTGTAGTTTCCTGTCACAACTTCCAATAACTTTTTCAATAACTCGTGGTATTGGAAGTTTTCTATACCGTGGGTTAATGAATATGCCCACTTATCACTGTTTAATGATCAGTATACTTATTTCGGATCACTTTTTAAGTATTGTTATATAGTTACCATTATTAAGGGATCTGTAGGAGGGATATTTGTAAAGGACCGATATCATTTATGAAGGGGTATTATTTAAAATCAATATTTATGTATAGTTATTTAGGAATGAGTAGTGTTATTTTTCAACTGGCAGTGTTCTTTAGCCTCCTTTTTAAAGAATAACCTTGCTTTCTAAATATGCTGCAAAGTGACAATGATGGATAACACCAGTCACACCAGTGTCACTTTCAGAAAGTTATAAAGGTACGGTATTGCTATTTTACAGTCATGATAGCGACTTAAAACTATGATCGCAGTCGTACGTAATGGTACAATCACATAAAGTTAGGTCCCACTATGCACGTTGCATTCCATTTTGCAAATTGCAATGTAATTTAAAATATAATGGAAATCGCGAGAATCAGTTCCCACTGTTTAATTTGCGTTCCAAATCTACGTGGATCATTTTTTTATCTGCATGTGTGCACAATTATTTGTCCATGTGTGTCAAAATCGCACTTTAATAATAGTCTATGGACCTGTTGATTTTCCAAAAACTGCACATGCGTGCAAATGGACTGGAAATGCATAGAAAAACGCATGTCTGTTAACTCGCAAATGGACCGGAACGCTGCATTGTCCTAAACGCACTCAAAATAGACAGTGCAACGCTCATAGAGGAAACTTGTCCTTACACAATACCACAGAGGTAGTGCACTGCTACTTGGTACTGTACGGCTGTACAGTTGAAAAAGTACAAACTCGTCTGGAAATGTACAGCTGTGGCCATACTTTTACAATAGCCCATGGTATTGGGTTGGAAAAAAAAAGACAGCGGCCCATCAAGTTCAACCCCTCCACAAAGAAATCCCCAGGTTCCTCAGTCCAACAAACCAAAATAGTCTCATCCCCTCAAATGATACATGCCCATCACTACACCAAACTAGGCAAGGATACAATCAAATACACATGACCAAAAAAATGCAGTCGCCAGGTACAGCCCTGGATATACTGCCTATCCAAGAAAACATTCAAACCTCCTTCGAGTATGTGCAGAGATTCAGTGGCATAACTAGGAATCGCTGGGCCCTCTAGCAGAACTATGATGAGTCCCTCCACCCTGCTTTGACTACAGTGGTTTTGTCATGGAGGGGATGTATATGTCATAGGTAAAGAAAGATGATGCGACACCCCCAGGCTTTCTTCCGCCTGAAACAACTTTTAAATGTTGCCTCTAGGCCGCAGCAGTAGGCGTGGAAAAGTTGATAATTTTGTATATCAAAATACAAGAGCTATTTATAAAGTTCTCCGTTGTTAGAAAACACAAAGACAATGTTGGTGCAATTGATACATTAGAAAGCCCTACCATACTCTGTAGAATCAAAGATGCTCATTTACCAAAGAAGACCTTTGCACAGTTAACACTCAAAAAGAGACAGAATTTCCTTTTGGGGGAGTAATGGCAACTGTGTACAATGCAGACGCAATTGGTTCCCAGTGAATAGCACTAAAAAGGAAATGTGAGGCATTTCATTGTCAGATTTTTTTTTTTTTTTAAAGGGACAGTTTAGTGGAAATTATCAATATTTGTTAAAATTGTTAGTTTGTGTAATGCCTTCTTAGTTATTCTATATTTTCTCTTTCGTTTTGAAATGTCAGTTGATTTCATACCCTTTGCTATTACCTGCTGTTGACATTAGTGAGCTGCCATTTCAGGGTCTAACGGTCCTTCTTCTTCCCAGGATGCACCACATCCTTGGAATGTTTCAAACAGTAATTTCTACTGATTGGCTGTTGGATGGGTCAATTATATAAAAATAGGAAGGACGATGCACAGCTCCTTAAACTGCAGTGGATCACTGAATTAAAGTGGTGCTCAGGTAGGGTTAAATACTATAGCACAAAATCCAGAAGAAAAAGGAAACGGGAAAACCCAGATCTCCCAAGACCCCCCACACTATGGCACTACCACATACAGAACTATAATAAAGTATGGTTTATTGGATACATATAGTAAAATACAATACACACCAAATATACAAAAAATCTCTAAAAACACCCCACAAAACCGGGCGTCCCCGGTACCATGAAATACAGGAAACAGACCCCTTCCATGTGTCCCCCTTTTCCCCCAGTAAATAGAATCCAATATGCACAATACCTGCATACCTGTCTTCACGGACGGACCACACTCTTCACCCGACCAAAGGCACATGCGGAAGTAAAGGACGCTAATGTTCTGATATGCTCAGTAATAACAATTCAGGATCTGTGCCGGAATCACCGTCCAGAAAGGGGGAAAAGAGCTCATGCAAACACACTACGGGAGCCTCGTGAGACCTACAGGTGTTTTGCCATCTTGCCGATACTGCAACAGCTTCATCAGGGTCACATGGTCAGATTCTCGGAGCATCCTCAAATAGCCCCGATCTTAAAGGCATACAATCCCCAATAAATTAAACCTTAAAATATGTGCAATATACCAGGTGTGAAGTCGCAAACCCAAAATGGCATTCCCTTTAACAAATTTATCTACAAGTATATACAGATTGCACCAAAGAAGGAACTGAGGGATACTTTTACAGGACATTTTACAAATAGTTAAATTGCATCTCCTCATTGAGGCCAAAGGGGATCATAGTTTTCAATCTATAGATCCACCTTAACTCACGTTGGAGTATAACTTTCTCCAAGTCTCCCCCACGTAGTCCCAATGAGACTATTTCTAATCGGCAAGGTAACTAATGTGGAACAAAAATCTTGCATCCCCCCCCCCAATATTTTTTTTAAAAAATCAGATAAAAAAATTATTAAAGAAATTATGGGGAGGAATTCATATTTCACTAAAAGTTAGGACATGTGCTTGTTTGAACAAATTATTTTAAACAATAGAGCATACAAGGCACACTGAAGTAGCTGTCCGCTCATAATGAGGCATATTTATAAAACACAGTTTTGCAATTTAGCAATCGATAATGTGTGCTATAAATGTATGGCCGCACATTTACGCCATTGAATATCATGCACCTCAATGGTATTCTATGTGAATCTTAAATGTACGATTGCATTATCGGTAATTTACAATCGTTGATTAACATTAAAAATCGTAAATTAATGACTGGTTTAATAATTACGGTATAAAGTGATACCGCGCCTTTATAACTATGGTCCATAGCCCACAAGTGCTATTAGGTGAGGAACTAGCTTCAGAAAGCAACTAGCTTCTTAAAAAATGTGGCCAACTTATTGCTTACATGTATCCATGGCAACCTAATGTATATGTAGCCAGTATGTAGTTAGAATTGCTAGTGCACTAGAATTCTGTTTGTATGAAAGGTTCCCTTAAAGCCACATATTTGTGTCTAATGATGCAAGTAGGATACGGTTTTATTTGGGACGTAGAAGATCGATATTTAGTGGATTTTTATTTCTACTAACATTTTGGGCAAGCCTCTCAAAAAAGGGCAGAGGCTTTGCCCGAAACGTTGTGTATAAAGATGGGTATATAAAAAACTTTTTTCACACTTTGCAACAATAGCTCACGACTGTCGCTTTTGAAGTTTTTTTTTTATTATTAAAAAGTTTTTATAACACTTTATAGCCACAGACCGGTTTCGGATTTATTGAGCCATCATCAGTGTAATGCAGGTTTTGCAGTGTGAAGCGCCTATAGACAGACTTCACTAATAAAATATTAAGCATTACAGCTACCCTTCACAATATGCAAATAAAGAACGGAGACTTCTGGGTAATATCCATGTTTCCATGGTAGCTCTTAGGAAATGCTATATCTATTTAAAGAATTTTAAAGCATTCCACAAGTTAAATGCAAAACCGGAGAGACAGCCACAGACCAGTTTTGGCTTTATTGAGCCATAATCAGTGTAGCGCAGGCCTCTGGTTTTGCAGTGTGAAGTGCCCATAGACAGATGTCCCTAATGTGAGACAATGGTATTTAGTGAGTGTTTTTAATTTTCCTGAAGATTAAGAGAATATTTTTAACTTTGAATCTGCTTTTTCCAGAAAAATCTCCTAAACGCTGAGCAATGAAAAACTGCACTTAAAGCAGTTTTAAAGAGAGTAAAAAGTTAGGGTAAATATCTGTTAAAAAACTAAAATTAATGTTTACCCAAGCTAGCCCCAACTCATTCCTGGTGTGCTGTCCTATAATCAAGCACAGCCATATAATTTGGTGTATAACACTAAACTAAGCCTTAAGCTTAATGGATCACTATACTCACTCAAAAAAACTTTGTATATTGTAAAAGTACAATGTTAGGGTAGTAAAATAATGTTACTTACATGTGTGTCTGTGCCTGCTTTGTTAGTGAATTTTCAATGTTTAGTAACTGCTTCTAACTGGGCCCCCCTCCATTAGTCACTGCCCTTAAATCCAGACAACACTGGATATGTTCATAATGCATTGGATATAATTACATAATGCATTCATTTACATTCACAGTCCGACACTATACAGTTCATTAACATATCTTTCTGGCACTGCTGAGAGTGGGTGGGGCTGCTGCTGTGTTACACACTTTCTCCCTCTCTTCTAACAGGCAAGTACATGATGCTGATAGTGGGTGGGGGGCAGATGGGCTGCTACAGCTGTTTGAGACACTTCTCTCTTTTAACAAGCAAGCAAACATGCTGGAGGGGGCTCCTGTAAGAGAGAGAGAGATAGATACATAGATAGAGACAGATAGATAGACACAGACAGAGACAGAAAGACTGACAAATAGACTGATATATAGATTGATATATAATAGATTGATTGGAAGATAGATATATAGATTGATATATAACAGACAGACAGAGCGATAGATAGATCAGACAGATAGCTAGACAGGAGACCAATATGATTAATCAGCTCATTATATTTAAGGTTGTATTAATAAATGTTTTGACATGTTTTGGGAGATCCTAGTAAAAGCTCACTGGAGGGACACAAATTAGCATATCTGGTTTGAGTGACAGGTCTTTCCCTGTACATGCTGTTATTTAAAATGAAGATTTCTGAGAATCTAAAGTAGTGGAGTAGTGGACCTTTACATCCAAAGTTATCGTTTTTGAAAATTCGATTTTTGGAACTATAGTTACCCTTTAAGTTAAAATATTGAATTAGACTTTTTTTGTTGAATAACACTTTCATTTTAAAAATGTATTTATTAAAATAATAGGCACCGTAAAAATACACAAAACCTTTGATTGAAACCATACCAATTTAAAGGGATGGGGGGTAGCCTTTACATTTATATTAAAATTAATTCACCCACGCACTATAGGGCAATCTTAGCCAATCAAATCTAGGGACAATTGTCAATAAATTGTCTCTAATGCTGCACAAAACATCCCAAGAGTGTCTCAAATGTTGATAGAATTTATATGGTTCTGGTACCCAAGTGAATTAATTTTGTGAAGATACAGAGTACTGTTGAAAAATTGTTTTTCATATATTTCCTTATTATATAAAATAAATTATACATCTATAGAGGTTGGCACATTCTAAATGATAGATGGGGGTTAGTGATTTAGTATGGTGTCACACATACAGAGATTATTTTGATATCTCTAGGGCAGCATGGTGGCTCAGTGGTTAGCACTGATTGCTTGCAGCACTGAGGTTCTGAGTTCGATTCCACCCTTGAATACATCTGCATGGAGATGTATGTTCTTTCTGTTCCCCCACAATCATAAGGACATACCTGTAATAAATGGCCGGAAGGCCGGGTACTTACAAGTACGCTATAGGAGGAGGCGTATAATCCGGGAATTGCAGGACACAGAGGCTGCTGGGAAATGTAGGCTGGATGCCGGAACCAGGTACCGCTGGAAACTTTAGGCTGGATGCTGGAACAATGGTGCTGCTGGAAACTGTAGGCTGGAGGTGCCGCTGGGAACTTGTAGGCTGGATGCTTAACAATGGTGCTGCTGGAAACTTTAGGCTGGATGCTGGAACAATGGTGCTGCTGGAAACTGTAGGCTGGAACAATGGTGCCGCTGGGAACTGTAGGCTGGATGCTGGAACAATGGTGCTGCTGGGAACTGTAGGCTGGATGCTGGAACAATGGTGCTGCTGGGAACTGTAGGCTGGAACAATGGTGCTGCTGGGAACTGTAGGCTGGATGCTGGCAAGGTAAGTAACTTGAGACTGGATGCAGGCTAGGTAAGTAACTGGAGACTGGATGCAGGATAGGTAAGTAGCTGGAACGGTAAAGGTAGGTACTGGATCCAAGGCAGGTGAGTACAGGAGCCAGGGTGGCTACTATCAGGCACCGGGTCCAGGAGGACGCCGGTTTTTAAATCCCCCGCGCTCCCCGGCGTGTCAGCGTCGTGACTTCATGACGTCTACGACGACGCCCACCCGGAAGTGCAGTGTGGCGCGGGACCGGAGCGGCAGGTAAGTTCGTGACAATACTGATAGGTTGTATGTGTCAAATAAATGTGCTTAGATTGTAAGACCTTCAGAGCAGGGCCTGAATTGAATGTATACATGTAATTGTAAAGCGATACAGAAGATGTTGGCGCTATATAAATCCACAATAATAATAAGAAGTAGACATGGGACACATGCAAAGTAATGAAGTATTGGTTTTAGAGTTTTAAAGCAGGTTTAAAATTACTGTTTTGTGGTACTTTTAAAATGAACTGCCCCAGCCCTGCCCACCCAGAAAATGTAAAAACTCTGTATGTATAATACAAATAAAACCTTTTTTTAGATTGTCTGACAAAGGACACTGGTTTTGAACAGGAGGACTGACAGACACTGGTTTTGAACAGGAGGACTGACAGACACTGGTTTTGAACAGGAGGACTGTCAGACACTGGTTTTGAACAGAACAGACACTGGATTTTGAACTTAAGGACAGACACTGGATTTTAAGCAGAAGGACAGACACTGGATTTCAAGCAGGACAGACACTGGATTTTGAACAGAAGGACAGACTGGATTTTGAACAGAAGGAAAGACAATGGATTTTTAGCAGGACAGACACTGGATTGTAAACTGAAGGACAGACACTGGATTTTGAACAGAAAGACACAGACACTGTTTTTTGACAGAAGGACTGACACGGCTGGAGAGATGGTTTGGAGGATTACCCCTCTCCTAGGCAACTTTTCATTGTCTCCAAAACCTACTGACCTCAGCTTGCCTTTAATTAGCAGTGGGCACCCTGAAGTCAGTAGGATTAAATCATTAAGTAAAAGCATTCAATTTTGGAAGCTTACAGAGCAGCAGTGAGCACTAAGACCCGGCACTTTACTGTTAGCAGCCCAGGCTTAATTTCATGTGGGAAACAGAGAAGACTGAAGATTTACTGCACACTTATCTTAATGAGTCTCAAACAACCTCTGCTGATGGATCAGACCACTGTGTTGTTAGAAAATGGGGAACAGTCCAGATACAGATCTCTCTCTCCAGTCTCCACGAGGTAGGACTCAAACTGCTCCACGGCTCCACCCCCCAATAAACACATTGGGCTGCTGCCTAATGCCTATGTGAATTTGAAAATAGCGGGCCGTATCCTCCGCTCCTCACTACGTCATCTGGGGAGGAGTGATGTGACAAGACACATTAGCTAGGCAGATTAGCTGCTGGAGCCTGGAGGAGGCAGAGGTCGAAGGAGCCAGGCCGGCACGCTGGTCACACAGTAGATATGATGACGTCATAACACAGTGTAGCATATGATGTAATACTCAGTGGGCTTCCGGAACAGCTAAGTTTTATAATTTTTTAATGGACAATTTGAATCACGGACAGACCTTATTTTCCAGGGACTGTCCGTGAAATAACAGACGTTGGCAACCCTGCTTATCCCCATTTAGCCATTTAGACGGTGTAAGCCCCAATATACTTACAAATTATTTTATATGATAGGCAGAATATTCAGTGGATCTAAATCGCTATACACTCCATAAAATGGAAGCTTTTTTTAATAATAAAAAACTAAATGAATGCAAGAAGTGAAAAACAAATCTAAAACAGTTTACTGAAAAAAAGAAATCCTACCAAATCTTGGTTCCAATAGTGTCACATCCCCTAAACTAATACTTTAACCCTTTCCCTGCCATAGATCGTATATTCACGATCTGTGCAGTGTATACTCAAACTGCCACAGATCGTGAATATACGATCTGTGGCTTCCCCCCTCCCCCCAAAATTTTTTTTCCCCTGCTAGGGGCCATCGGGGGGCAGCTTTCAACTGCCCCCCAGCCCCTCGATCCCCCCTCGGTTTGGTCTAAATCCGAGGGGGGGATCGGGAGATATCCCTACCTTTAGAGGCTCAGCTGTCCCACGTGGAGAAGCAGAGGAGAGCCGTCTTATTCCGGAAAGGGAGACCCCGGTGAAGCAGGAAGTGAGTGATGTCACGGGGTCTCCCTAAGAGAGGTAAGATGCTGCCCCTGGTGGTCCAGTGGAGGTACTGCAGCATGATCTATGGAGATCATGCTGCAGTCCCTAAGATAGTACAAGCTGTCAAGCTGAGAGCTTTTACTATAACATTGTGAATGGAACTCAAAGTTCCATCACAATAGGATTTTTTCTAATCTTTGCTACTTAGCGAAGACTTAGAAAAAAAATGGGGACAGAGATCAAAATTTGGTGATCACTTCTGATCACCAAATTATTGATCTTTGCCAATGAATGAAAAATCACTTCCTGGAAAATGATTTCCGGGAAGTGATTTTTCCGATCGGATTTCGAATTGGAAAACGGGCATTTATGCCCGTATTCCAAGTTCGGTAATATCCCTAAAATGATTTGATGATCATCTTTGGGAATGATCCCCCTAAAAAAAGGGGAAATGCACACAAAAAAATCTTAAAGTGATACCACACACCTTTTTTTTTTTTTTTTACCCTGAAACTATAATTAGCAAAAAAACTTTGTCTTCTCCAAGCTTCCCAATGTCCCCGGTGATATCGGTAAAAGTAAACGCGTATCATTTATTTGTGGATTTCAAGGGAAACTAAGCCTATTTTAGTAGGAAATTTTGCAGAGGTACCAAAAAAAGACCGTATTGATTTTTTAGGATCAATAAAGTGTGCAAAAACTTGTGTGACTCTCCGTACTTACTGGTTTTCCACCAAAAGGGGATAGGGGGAGTGGGGTAGGGTGGGGAGTGGTTGTGGCGTTTTTTAATTTTTCTTGTAATTGCAATTGCGCATGGATCCCATTTGAGCTAGTTGGTGGCCCCGTCTCTGTTTGCACCCACCTTATGGCATACCGTTTGTATTCAGGACATGTGGGAGTTGCCGTTTAGTGGGTTTTTTACTTGCCAAGTGGTGGTTAGTAGGATTTCAACCATTGAGTCCTCTTATTTATTTTTCCACAAAATCTCCTAAAAGCACGGAGTTCTATGGATAACAGCGCCTGGAATTCTTCATGTATATAACGAAAGCAGATACCACACGTAGCTGAAGGTTGGTAGCTTCCAAAAATATATAGTTTGTGGGGGGTATTTCCAAGTTGATTAGGCTGTTCAAATACAGAACACTTTGATTTTTTTCTTGTAATTGGACTTGTGCATGCGTCCAATTTGAGCTAGTTGGTGGCCCGTTTTTTTGCACCCCACCTTATGGCATACCGTTTGATTCAGGACATGTGGGAGATTGCCGTTTGTGGGTTTTTTACTTGCCGAGTGGGTTTAGGTAGGATTTCAACCATTGAGTCCTCTTATTTTATTTTTTCACAAAATCTCCTAAAAGCACGGAGTTCTATGGATAACAGCGCCTGGAATCTTCATGATATACGAAAGCATGA
Organism: Hymenochirus boettgeri; assembly: GCA_019447015.1. NCBI lineage: Eukaryota > Metazoa > Chordata > Amphibia > Anura > Pipidae > Hymenochirus > Hymenochirus boettgeri. The sequence goes on along the minus strand of CM033475.1, from coordinate 120,674,901 downwards.
TACTACCACGTAGCTGAAGGTGTGTAGCTTCCAAAAATATAAGTTTGTGGGGGGTATTTCCAAGTTGATTAGGCTGTTCAAATTACAGAACACTTTGATTTTTTTCTTGTAATTGGACTTGTGCATGGTCCAATTTGAGCTAGTTGGTGGCCCCGTTTCTGTTTGCACCCACCCTTATGGCATACCATTTGATTCAGGACATGTGAGAGATTGCCGTTTAGTGGGTTTTTTTACTGCCGAGTGGGTTTAGGTAGGATTTCAACCATTGAGTCCTCTTATTTTATTTTTTCACAAAATCTCCTAAAAGCACGGAGTTCTATGGATAACAGCGCCTGGAATTCTCATGTATATACGAAAGCATGATACCATCACGTAGCTGAAGATGTGTAGCTTCCAAAAATATATAGTTTGTGGGAGAATTTCCATGTTCGGGACTGTTTTCTTAGAAAAAGTGTAGGCTGTTCAAATTACAGAGCACTTTGATTCTTTCTTGTAATTGCATTTGTGCATGCGTCCCATTTGAGCTAGTTGGTGGCCACGTCTCTGTGTGCATCCACGCATATGGCATACCGTTTGATTCAGGGCATTTGGAAGATTGATAATTGACAAGTTTTTTTACATGACATGGAAATTTGCCATGATTTTTAACTTTGAATTGTATTTTTAAATTTTTCCTGAAAATCTGGTAAGAAAGCGAAATTGTACACAAAACTGCACCCACACCATTGGTGGTATGCATAAAGAATCACACCATTGTGTAGCTGAAGGTGTGTAGAGTCCAAGAAATATAGTTTTGGGGGTATTTCTAATATAGAGGGGTGTTTAGTCTGACAAATCTGAAAAGTTGCTGTAATTGGGCCACTGTTCATTGGCTCCTTTGTGGCTAGTTGATTCCACGTCTGCGTGGTGTAACCATACATAGGGCATACCGTTTGATTCAGAACATTTGGGAGATTGATATTTGGTAACTTTTTTTACATTACTGGGATTTTGGCATGATTTCTACCTTGAGAGTGTTTTTTTTTTAAATTTTTTAGAAAATCTGCTAAAGCTGTGAACTTCTACGAAGAACTGCGCCCACCCACACCATTGATGGTACGAATGAACAAACTACAGAATTCGTAGATAAAGGTGTGTGGATTCGAGAAATATATGGTTTGTGGGGGTTGTTTTGTGGGGAAAAATTGCAGACTGTTCAAATTCAGATTTGACTGAATATTTTTTGTGTTCTGAGCCATTGTGCATTGTTTCACTTTGTGTCTTTTGGCTTCCACGTCCACGTGTGTAACCACACATATGGCATACCGTTTGATTCAGGACATTTGGGAGATTGCCGTTTAGTGGGTTTTTACTTGCCAAGTGGGTTTAGGTAGGATTTCAACCATTGAGTCCTCTTATTTATTTTTTCCACAAAATCTCCTAAAAACACGGAGTTCTATGGATACAGCGCCTGGAATTCTTCATTGATATACGAAAGCATGATACCACCACGTAGCTGAGGTGTGTAGCTTCCAAAATATATAGTTTGTGGGGGGTATTTCCAAGTTGAAGGCTGTTCAAATTACAGAACACTTTGATTTTTTCTTGTAATTGGACTTGTGATGCGTCCAATTTGAGCTAGTTGGTGGCCCCGTTTCTGTTTGCACCCACCCTTATGGCATACCGTTTGATTCAGGACATGTGGGAGATTGCCGTTTAGGGGGTTTTACTTGCTCGAGGGGGTTTAGGTAGGATTTCAACCATTGAGTCCCTTATTTTATTTTTTCACAAAATCTCCTAAAAGCACGGAGTTCTATGGATAACAGCGCCTGGAATTCTTCATGTATATACGAAAGCATGATACTACCACGTAGCTGAAGGTGTGTAGCTTCCAAAAATATATAGTTGTGGGGGGTATTTCCAAGTTGATTAGGCTGTTCAAATTACAGAACACTTTGATTTTTTTTCTTGAATTGGACTTGTGCATGCGTCCAATTTGAGCTAGTTGGTGGCCCCGTTTCTGTTTGCACCCACCCTTATGGCATACCATTTGATTCAGGACATGTGAGAGATTGCCGTTTAGTGGTTTTTTACTTGCCGAGTGGGTTTAGGTAGGATTTCAAACCATTGAGTCCTCTTATTTTATTTTTTACAAAATCTCCTAAAAGCACGGAGTTCTATGGATAACAGCGCCTGGATTCTTCATGTATATACGAAAGCATGATACCATCACGTAGCTGAAGATGTGTAGCTTCCAAAAATATATAGTTTGTGGGAGAATTTCCATGTTTCGGGACTGTTTTTTAGAAAAAGTGTAGGCTGTTCAAATTACAGAGCACTTTGATTCTTCTTGTAATTGCATTTGTGCATGCGTCCCATTTGAGCTAGTTGGTGGCCAGTCTCTGTGTGCATCAAGCATATGGCATACCGTTTGATTCAGGGCATTTGGAAGATTGATAATTGACAAGTTTTTTTTACATGACATGGAAATTTGCCATGATTTTAACTTTGAATTGTATTTTTATAAATTTTTCCTGAAATCTGGTAAGAAAGCGAAATTGTACACAAAACGCACCCACACCATTGGTGGTATGCATAAAGAAACACACATTGTGATGCTGAAGGTGTGTAGAGTCCAAGAATATATAGTTTTGGGGGTATTTCTAATATAGGGGGGTGTTTAGTTGCAAATCTGAAAAGTTGTGTATTTGGCCACTGTTCATTGGCTCACTTTGTGGCTGTTGATTCCAGTCTGCGTGTGTAACCATACATAGGGCATACCGTTTGATTCAGAACATTTGGGAGATTGATATTTGGTAACTTTTTTTTACATTACTTGGGATTTTGGCATGTTTCTACCTTTGAGAGTGTTTTTTTTTTAAATTTTTTAGAAATCTGCTAAAGCTGTGAACTTCTACGAAGAACTCCGCGCCCACACCATTGATGGTACGAAATGAAACAAACTACAGAATTTCGTAGTAGTAGATAAAGGTGTGTGGATTCGGAAATATGTTTGGTTTGTGGGGGTTGTTTTGTGGGGAAAATTGCAGACGAATGTTCAAAATTCAGATTTGACTGAATATTTTTGCTGTTTCTGAGCCATTGTGCATTGTTTCACTTTGTTTGTCTTTGGCTTCCACGTCCACTGTGTAACCACACATAGGCATACCGTTTGATTCAGGACATTGGGAGATGATATTGATAAGAATTGAATTCAACTTTTTTTTCTTCCATTTTTTTTGAGGGTTTTGGCATGATTTCTACCTTTTGAGTTGTTTTTTGTTAATTTTTTCAGACAAATGCGAACTTCACGAAGAACTGCGTCCACACCATGATGGTATGAATGAACAACTCAGTTTACATAGCTGAAGGTGTGTAGTTTTCAGGAAATATAGTTTGTGGGGGTTATTTCTAAGTTACGGGGGGTTTGTGGAAAAAACTGCAGACTGTCCGAATTCGGAATTGGTAAATATTTTCGCTGTTCTGAGCATCGTGAATTGTCTCACTTTGTGGCTTTTCGCTTCCACGTCCGCGTGTGTAACCACACATATGGCCTACCGTTTGATTCAGGACATTTGGGAGATTGATATTTAGTAACTTTTTTTACATTCCATGAGGTTTTGGCATGCTTTCTACCTTTTGAAGTTGTTTTTTGTTCATTTTTCAGACAAATGCGAACTTCTATGAAGAAATGCGTCCACACCATGATGGTATGAATGAACAAACCACAGTGTTACATAGCTGAAAGTTGTGTAGATTTCAGGAATATAGATTGTTGGGGGTTATTTCTAAGTTACGGGGGGTGTTTTGTGGAAAAAACTGCAGACTGTCCGAATTCGGAAATGGCTAAATATTTTCGCTGTTTCTGAGCCATCGTGCATTGTCTCACTTTGTGGCTTTCGCTTCCACGTCCGCGTGTGTAACCACACATATGGCATACCGTTTGATTCAGGACATTTGGGAGATTGATATTTAGTAACTTTTTTTACATTCCATGAGGTTTGGCATGATTTCTACCTTTTGAAGTTGTTTTTTGTTCATTTTTTCAGACAAATGCGAAATCTATGAAGAACTGCGTCCACACCATTGATGGTATGAATGAACAAAAATACATTGTACATAGCTGAAGGTGTGTAGATTTCAGGAAATATAGTTTGTGGGGGTTATTTCTAAGTTAGGGGGTTGTTTGTGGAAAAAAATGCAGACTGTCTGAATTCGGAATGGCTAAATATTTTGCCGTTTCTGAGCCATCGTGCATTGTCTCACTTTGTGGCTTTTCGCTTCCACGTCCGCGTGTGTAACCACACATATGGCATACCGTTTGATTCAGGACATTTGGGGAGATTGATTTTAGTAACTTTTTTTTTACATTCCATGAGGTTTGGCATGAATTCTACTTTTGAAGTTGTTTTTTGTTCATTTTTCAGACAAATGCGAACTTCTACGAAGAATTGCGCCCGCACCATTGATGGTATGAATGAACAAACTACAGTGTTACATAGCTGAAGGTGTGTAGATTTCAGGAATAATATAGTTTGTGGGGGTTATTTCTAAGTTAAGGGGGTGTTTTGTTGAAAAAAACTGCAGACTGTCAAATTCGGAGTTGCTAAATATTTTTTGCCGTTTCTGAGCCATTGGCATTGTCCACTTTGTGGCTTTTCGCTTCCACGTCCGCGTGTGTAACCACACATGGCATACCGTTTGATTCAGGACATTTGGGAGATTGATTTGGTACTTTTTTTACATTTCATGGGGTTTGGCATGATTTCTACCTTTTTGAATGTGTTTGATGTTCATTTTTTTTGAAAATCTGGTAAAAGTGCAAACTTCTACGAAGAACTGCGCCCACACCATTGATGAGTTTGTGGGGGGTATTTCTGAGTTGGGGGGGGGTGTTTGTGGAAAAACTGCAGACTGTTCAAATACAAAACTGGCAAAAAATTTTTTTGCTGCTACTGACATTTGGCATGGTCACGCTCTGGGTTAGTTGGTAGCCATGTCTCTGGGTACACCCATATGATGTGGCATACCATTTATTCGGGAGGGGTTAGGCTTTCATATTTGAGATGTGTTGAACTTTCCTGCACAGTTTTTAGCTGAAATTCGCATTTGATTTTGTCTCTGATTTTACAGTTGAGGAAAAAAAGGAAAATGTGAGAGAAAACAACTTACAATTGGACAAAGAGCTGCGTCCGGGGTATCTGCATTTTGATCGAAACTAACCTCACTCATAAAATCCTGCGGGTGTGTAGTTTCTAAAAATATCTCACTTGTGGGGATATTTTAGTTAATTGGAAGATATTCTATGTTAACTGTCAGTAGTGGTTATACATTTTAATTTGGTGTAATATTCTTTAAGGTGCAGTTTTAGTTTGGGGGGGGTCTCCTGTACAGGAAAAGTGGGGTACCTACATATATCTGGTATCGTTGTACTCGGGAGTATCTGAGCTTTTAGAAACAGTAAGATTTTTGTGCGTAACCTTAAGATAACTGTAAGTAAAAATGGGAAAAATCCATGAAAATTTGCAAATTTTTCATTTTTTTTTACATATTTTACCCATAATTCCAGTAAAATTTCCAGAAAAGTTACAAAATTCTGTTACCATGTTAAAGTACTCTTTGTGCTGAAAAAAACAATGTATAATATTCCTGATTTACTGCAAGGTAACCTACTGTAAAATTAGTCTAAAGCGATTGAGGGCAAAATCCTGAAAATTCTTCTGGCAGTTAACGCAAAAAAAAATGAAAATCTCCTGGCAGTGAAAGGGTTAATGAACCCCTTGTTGTTGTTTTTTTAAAGCACTCAGTTGTTTTGCATAGTTTCATATATCTGGATTTGCCTCTATTTGTCTGGATTTGCCTCTATTTGTAGTATTCAAGAATCCCAGTGGAAAGTGAGGGAACATGCTTAATCTCATTTAAGAAAACCTTTTAATTTTTTTTGTCCTAAAACTATAATTATGGTACAATGTGGGATTTAAATGTCCCCAAATAGTCACATCTAAAGGAATTAGTATGTAACATAGTAATTACATATTAATTGAGGTTGAATAAAGACATAGGTCCATCAAGTCCAACCTATTCACTTTTTTTAACCTTTCGTAACAGTTTGTATGGTATATTTGAGGTTGAATAAAGTCCAACCTATTTAGCAATATCCTCATTTCCTGCCTGACAGTTGATCCAGAGAAAGGCAAAAAAGTTTTTTTTAAGGGGAAAAAAAATTCTGGATCAACACGCAACAGTATTTGTTTTTAGAAACTCATACAGGTTTTTTTTTTAAAAAAACTATCCAATCAACCTGCATTTACCATCTCCAATGGAAGGCAGTTCCATAGTTTTGCAGTTCTCACAGTAAAAAAAATCTTTTGAAATTGAAGACCAACTTCCAAACGGGCAAGCCCTTCCCCACACAGATTTGTGTGACCCAGACACTTGTTGGTACTCCTGAATCAACCCATTTGGTAATACTGCGAGTGAAACTGTTCCAAAGGGGCACGCTCCTTGGTTTCTATCAGACAGCATGTATTGGTTTAAGGCTTTTGATCATTTTTAAGGTGTGTTTAATGCAATGTGTACAAGGGGGGATAGTTTTTTTTTAGGGGTTTTTTTTTGGTTATCTATCTAGATCCACCTGCAACAAATTCACATCAACTGTAGCTTTTAACCCTTTAACTGCCACAGATCGTATATTCATGATCTGTGCAGTGAATGCAGCATTCATCTGCCCCCCTAGCCCCCTCGATCCCCCCATGGTTGTGTCCAAATCCGAGGGGGGGATCGGAAGATATCAGTACCTTTAGCCGGGTCCCGCTTTGTGCAGCCGGTCCCACGTGGAGTCTTCAAAGGAAGCGGAAAGGGAGACCCCGGTGATGTCACGGAGCTTCCTCCTTCACTGGGGTCTTCCCTTGAAGATGTAGGATGCTGCCCCTGGTGGTCTAGTTGAGGTACTGCACTGTGCTCTCCATTCAGATCACACTGCACTACCTGTATAGTAAAAGCTGTCATGCGGACAGCTTTACTATACATTTTGTGAATGAAACTCAAAGTTCCATTCACAAATAGGATTTTTTCTAAGTCTTTGCTACTTAGCGAAGACTTAGAAAAAAAATGGGGACAGAGATCAAAATTTGGTGATCACTTCTGATCACCAAATTATTTATCTTTGCCAATGAAAGAAAAATCACTTCCTGGAAAATGATTTGCGGGAAGTGATTTTTCCGATCGGATTTCGAATTGGAAAACGGGCATTTATGCCCGTATTCCAAGTTCGTTATCATTCCCTAAGATGATCTGATGATTATCTTTGGCAATGATTGGGGAAAAAAAGGGGAAATACACACAAAAAATTTTTTAGTTGGGGGTCTTATTTGTGGGGGGCATTTCCAAGTTTTGGGGCTGTTTGAAATTACAGAGCACTTTGATTTTTTTCTTGTAATTACACTTGTGCATGCGTCCCATTTGAGCTAGTTGGTGGCCACGTCCCTGTGTGCATCCACGCATATGGCATACCGTTTGATTCAGGGCATTTGGAAGATTGATAATTGACAAGTTTTTTTTACATGTCATGGAAATTTGCCATGATTTTTAAGTTTGAATTGTATTTTTATAAATTTTTCCTGAAAATCTGGTAAGAAAGCAAAATTGTACACGAAACTGCGCCCACACCATTGGTGGTATGCATAAAAGAATCACACCATTGTGTAGCTGAAGGTGTGTAGAGTCCAAGAATATATAGTTTTGGGGGGTATTTCTAATATAGAGGGGTGTTTAGTCTGACAAATCTGAAAAGCTGCTGTAATTGGGCCACTGTTCATTGGCTCACTTTGTGGCTAGTTGATTCTAAGTCTGCGTGTGTAACCATACATAGGGCATACCGTTTGATTCAGAACATTTGGGAGATTTGATGGTGAATGAACAAACTACAGCGTTACATAGCTGAAGGTGTGTAGATTTCAGGAATATATAGTTTGTGGGGGTTATTTCTAAGTTACGGGGGTGTTTTGTGGAAAAAACTGCAGACTGTCCAAATTCGGAGTTGGCTAAATATTTTCGCCGTTTCTGAGCCATCGTGAATTGTCTCACTTTGTGGCTTTTCGCTTCCACGTCCGCGTGTGTAACCACACATAAGGCACACCGTTTGATTCAGGACATATGGGAGATTGATATTTGGTAACTTTTTTTTACATTCCATGGGGTTTTGGCATGATTTCTACCTTTGTTGTTTGATGTTTTTTTTGAAAATCTGGTAAAATTGCAAACTTCTACGAAGAACTGCGCCCACACCATTGATGTTCAAATACAAAATTGGCTAATTTTTTTTTTGCTGCTACTGACATTTGGCACTGGTCACGCTCTGGGTTAGTTGGTAGCCATGTCTCTGGGTACACCCATGAATGTGGCATACCGTTTTATTCGGGAGGGGTTAGGCTTTCATATTTGAGATGCGTTTGAAGTTTCCTCCACAGTTTTTAGCTGAAATTCGCATTTGATTTTGTCTCTGATTTTACAGCTGAGGAAAAAAAGGAAAATGTGAGAAAATAACTTACAATTGGATGAAGAGCTGTGCCCGGGTATCTGCATTTTGATCGAAACTTACCTCACTCGTAAAATCCTGCAGGTGTGTAGTTTCTAAAAATATCTCACTTGTGGGGATATTTTAGTTAATTTGGAAGATATTCTATGTTAACTGTCAGTAGTGGTTATACATTTCAATTTGGTGTAATATTCTTGAAGGTGCAGTTTTAGTTTGTGGGGGGTCTCCTGTACATGAAAAGTGGGGTACCTACATATATCTGGTATCGTTGTACTCGGGAGTATCTGAGCTTTTAGAAACGGTAAGATTTTTGTGCGTAACCTTAAGATAACTATAAATAAAAATGGGAAAATCCATGAAAATTTGCAAATTTTTCATTTTTTTACATATTTTACCCATAATTCCAGTAAAATTTCCAGAAAAGTTACAAAATTCTGTTACCTTGTTAAAGTACACTTTGTGCTGAAAAAAACAATGTATAATATTCCTGATTTACTGCAAGGTTTCCTACTGTAAAATTAGTCTAAAGCGATTAAAGGCAAAATACGGAAATTTCTTCTGGCAGTTAACGCAAAAAAAATGAAATTCTTCTGGCACTCAAAGTTTTAATGGTGAAAAAAGTTTTGTGTTGTCTGCAAACACAGAACTTTCTAACAACTACTTCAGAATCATTAATAAAGAGATAGTGGCCTTAATACAGAACTCTGTGGAACCCCACTCATAACATTGCCATCTGCATATGAAGCTGACTAACTTCATCCTTGCTAGGATTTGGTGGCTCCCAGCAGAAAACATTAACTACTCTTATATAAGTTTTACACTTAAAAAAAGGAATTCAAAATGATCTGAAACATGTAGTGTGTGCTTCACTTGCTCAATAAAAGTTGAAATTGCAGACGCTGTTGGTGTTGCCTTTAAGTCCTACTTGACTCCTGCTATTTTCTCTTTATAAACTTCCAGTATTGATACTCAGAGTAGGGTACACAAGTGGTAGCCGTTCTTGTTAAAGTGTAAAGGATGTTTTGAAATAACTTTACTCTCCATCCTGTTACCCTATTGCACCCACATTGCCTCTACTTTACCATCAATAGACTTATCTCTTCTTAATTTGGCTTCAACGCTTGTTTAACAAATGCATACCCTTCCCCCTTTCCTATTTTCTCTATCATGCCTGTACAAGGCGTGTACTTCTAAATTTACAGCCCAGTCAAGAGAATTATTTAACCATCTGCTATACCCATTACATCATACTTTTCAGTCAAAGCCATTCTGTCCAATTATACTATTTATTTAAGCCACGATTCTCGCGTTTGTAAACATACTGTACATTTTAGGTTTTGATTTTGTAATTTCTTTAAGCACTTTAATATACATGCCTCCATATCCTCTATGCTAGCCCCTCCCCTACTTTTAGACAAACGGCAGGCCATTCGCTGAAACTTACCAGTGGTTTCCAGATGGTTGCTGCATTTCTCTAGCGGCAAACACCTAGAACCGTTTGTATTAAAAGAAGCCTTACCTAACCCACTTACAGTGTAAACACAGGTGCAACACTTAAATTTAGAAACTCACAGGGTTATTCAATAAAAGTTCTTATCGTTTAAAATGGTGCTTATTTTGCCCCAACCAATCAGATGTTAGCTTTCAAATGTTAAATAAGACCTTTTATTGAATCTCCCTATCAGTGCCTACAACATAATTACAACCCACATCACTTTTAATAACAGATTTATTTTTTTACATCCTGATTTTTACACAGATCACACATCCAGCACAAGCAATCCTCAGTTTAAATCTTTATAAAACAAAAATAATAACTTTTAGGTTAGATAAGGCAGCATCCAGCACCCAGAATCGCTGCATTAACATTCCCAATATTTTTTTGAAAATACCTTGATTTTTTAAGGCTACAAATATAATATGGCCTGGCACTCCTTTGGCTGGTGGTCCACCATTCATCTTTGTAATGCACATTATCAACTCTCCCTTTGTTTGGGTGAAATGGGACAAATGCCAGAGGAAGGGTAAGACCTCCAGTGACAATGTTTCCTACCTCTGGGCCCTGGCATCACAGAAACAAAGGTTTTATAGACATTAACACTTTTGAAATTAGCAATTCTCAGTGCGGAATTTCTTCCTAATCTTAACCAATAGTTAACATTTCCACTTTATCATTTTAAGTATTAAATGATAAATAAAGTGGCATACCTCTATGCCATACCTCTTTAACTTTAGTGGCACACCTCTATGAGGAGTTTCATCTTCAGGTTGTGAAATGTTTATTAACGATGAGAATGGTTAAACTGTGAAACTTCCAGCAGATGCGGTAATGAAAGGTTTGTTGGATAGCTTTAGGAAGGGGCTGGATAAGTTTATAAAATTAAAAAATACTGAAATTACCTGTGCCAATACTATATGTACCAATACATATAGTTGATCCAGTAAGGGGTTTTGCTTTACTCTTTTCACACTTCTTTCCCCCTCCCTCTGGATCTCTTAGGTAGGGTTTATGGGTAGGCTAAAAAAGGTTGGACTAGATGGACCTGTCAACCTCCAATAGTATACTACTGTAGTTACTTTTTTTGAGGGGGGGAATTCACTTTCTGCTGCACTCTAAAACCTATACAAGCCCTATTTATGCCCAGTCTTAAAGGACGATTTATTTTAAAGTCAATTAATACTTATCTAAAGTGTAATTCCAGACTGTCAGTAATAGGACCACTGGGAAGATGCGCTATGCAAAAAAATAAGTCTTTGGCTGGATCGCAGACAGTCTGTAAACCCAGAAATAGAGCGGAGCGACTAAGGAATCTTTAGGTAAGTATTACTTGTCTTAGAAAGTGTACCAAGGGGTGAGGTCTTAGCGATTCAGGTCCTCACCCTCGGTACATAAGGTAGTAAGAGGAGAGGAGGAGGTGGGAGCGGTTTTGTCCAGCCTTTAGAATGAGAATGTGGGCGATTTAAGATATTTTGAAAGATACACTCACCAATTGTATCACTTTTATTATAATTGCATTTAACATTGTACACCTTTACTCATTTAGACTTGTTTTGTGGTTCTTTTATGAATTGCTTAATTTAGACAGACACATTGTGTAAATGCATTAATATATAGGTCTTGTATATGGGTTTACCTTCAGCTATTTTGGATTTGAAATGGACATTGATAATACTTTCTATCCATTCTACTCCTCTTTCATGGGTAATTGTGCAGTCAGAAGTTAAATAACTATATACCTTTTAGAGGAACTAGAAGCTATGCAGCACTAAAATCCTACTGTCCTCAAACATCCATCAAGAGAAAAAAGGACTGTGTGGCCCAAGTGTTGTCTGATATCCAGTTTGAATGGATCATTAACATAAAGCCCATTAAACAAAAAAAACTGTGCCAGACATTCCTGTTGTTCTTGGCCTCTAATAATATTTGGCATTAGCAGCCAAAAAGACGGAGACGTACTGTAGTTCCTGTTGATGAAACTTGTTGCAGATAGCAGGGTTGCATCATTTTAATAAGCACGTGGTGGCAGTTTGTTGTCTTGTTCTGCTGGAGAATCCAAATGATCAATTGATTGGTAGGTGGTGCGATCTCTGGAAAAAGTCAGGAATCCTGAGGAGATACGAAAAATTATGCTGTTATATTAAAGGATAATTAAAACCTTAAAGAATAGGCTCACTCAGTAAGTGAACCAATCTTATTTTGCATTAATTGAAGAACAGGATGAAAAGGATCTATGTCTTACTTCCTGTTCTACAATTCATAGCACGCTATAGTATAGTTTTAGTCGGTAGCACTCGAGAACTGTCAGAGGGGAAGCATGCTCATGGGAGTTTTACAATCTCTGTTCCCGGAGACATAGCTCTTTTAGCACTCGTTCTTCAATTAATGCAAAATAGGATAGGTACACTTTTTTTAAAAGGATAAGTACATTGTAAAATGAATTTAAGGTCAATTGGAAGCTGCAGCTTTAAAAATATATTGCCATATATTGTTTTCCTCTAAGCTCCTCCAGAGCCTACTTTAGTAGTTTTAAAGTTGCTGACATTTAAAGGGCAACTATAGTGAAAAAAAAACTTTGTCTGTATACAATGTATAGAACACTTAGTATAAGCTGCCTTACTTTCATGTTTCTGTGTGGCTTCGTTTCTTCACACTGGCAGAAGTTTGTACCAAGCTGTGTAGTCCCCCTCCCCTCTCTGTCTACTCCCCCTCAAGCAGTGACGGGCTGTATACAGAGTCCAAGCATTGTCAGCAAAAAGGACTTTAAATGAAGTGCTGACATCCTGTTGACCCCTCCCTTCCAGAGCTAGACTGCAAGCAAAGTGTGGAATAAAGTAGCAATATGCTGAAGGGAGGGGCAGAGGGGGAGAGAGGAGGACAAGTGGTGCTGAGATTCTTTACAAGTTACTGAACTCTGCCTGTTCTCTAACTTTGCTAATTGTTATTTACTATTTACCTAAAGTTCATATCTCTCCCCCTGCTTAGCTGAGATCATAATCACTGGAGAGTCAGTGTAACAGCAGCTTGTAGTGAGAGACCTTCACAAACACAGTGACACTGCTTGTTGTCCTGTTATATTTCAGTTGCTTTAGTCTATATATTTCATAGATTGCACTGTGTGTCTTGTTTGGCATATAGTCTGTATTACTGTATTATATATACTGTATTAGTGTTCCATTTGAGTCACTGGTTTTGTATGTATATAAGATTTTTTTTGGGGGGAGGGGCTGTTTTATAGTGTGTTATGCTCATATTGCTGGGTTAATGGTTTATTGATTGTGTTTAGCACTACAGCATTTGACTATATGTTGCACATGGTACATATAGTGTGGGTGAGAGAGTGTGTGACAGTACTGCAGGGGAGCTTTGGATTGTGTGGGTGTGTGCCTTTGAGTGACAGATGAGGTGTAGCAGCTCCTACAAATCACAGCATATTCAAAGGCTTATATCTCGTGGACTATGTAGAATTTAAGGAAACTAAAGGTACCCTACTACTACTTATAGGCCCTAATGCACAATTTGGGCATGTGCCTCTCCAACACCGCCGCAAACACAAATCGGTACTGCAAACCAAATAATCATTGATAAAATGCTTTGTATACAACCACTGGTAAAATAGTTGGCACAAAGACTGGTTAAATGCTTGGCATTCAGACACTGATAAACTGTTTGGGAAACTGGAACTGCAAACAGCCAGGCACTGGTTAAATGCTTGGCACACAGACAATGGTGAAAATGCTTTGTACACAGACCAATGGTAAAACAGTTGGCACACAGACTTTAAGTTTTGGAAACTTAGCACAAAATAGGGCCCCTTCTTGGCCAAGGGCCCTGGTGTGATCGCATTCCCTTCACCCCTGGTAGCTATGCCCCTGGTTGTTGAGTTATCTCCGCCCCTCCGAGATTTCACCCTTGCTCCTGATTTGTTAGCCTTGATTGAAAGTGCCTGGTAGCTTCGCACGCGCATGACAGCGCATGCAACATCCATGCACGGACATTGACGTTGTCTCGCCACGCACCGACGTCACGTTGCGTGCGCCTTGATGTCATGCGTGCGCACGGAGCTACCAGGCCCTACACATCAGGAGCATTTTACAATGTACTTATCCTTTAATGGAACTATCCTTTAAGTAAGCATGGGTTAAATACCCCATAAAAATGTATGCAGAAGGTAGTTTCTCAAAATCAAAATAATAAGTAAATGGTTATTTTCAAAACATTTATCACTGTTTGAGAAAAATATCAGAAATATACAATGTGTATATTTAGGCAGGTTTAAAAATGGTGTACAGTAAGAATCCCTTTACAAATATAAATTCTAGTTGTTCACTCTATCAACTGACAAAATACAAAATCTAATCAATTTACAAATATACATTCTAGTTCATTCGTATCAATTAACAAAATATAAATTTAATATGCTTGTGAAGGTTCTCATTCATCCAGGTCATGGTATATCAGTTTTATTTAGTTAGTTCAACTGGCAAAGTTTAGTTCTTGAAGACGTTTCGCTACTCATCCGACTGGCTTTCTCAATTCAGAATGACTTGTACAAGGGCAATTATGTACCCTGGAAAGTCCCCATTAGCATATCACAGCCAGGTGTTTAGTACCTTCTGAATGCAAGGCATGATTGCATTGTAATTGTTTATGAGGCTTTCTATATAACTGTCTGTGGAACTATCTATAGGTCTGTCTATGGGAGAAAGTCAACCCTTGGCTTATACTCGAGTCAATCAGGGTTACTCGTCTTTCAGGTAAAAATAAGTACATCGGCTTATACTTGAGTATATACCCCTCAAACATCTAGAAATAAAACCTTATAATGCCTAAAAAGAATGGGTCTCCACACTTATAGGATCTATATAGGATGAAGCATTATGAACATAGGTGTGGCTGATAAGAATCGCCAGTAGTAAAATCTAGTGAGGGCTGTTAGAGATCCAGACTGTCCTTTAGTGCTGCCACGATATGGGGTTTCTTAAATATATTGATGCCTTCCGATATTGGTAACAAAGATAAAAGCAATAAAAATAGTTTAAAAAATTACTCTGTCCTTACCACCCAAGTGTTATTCACGGTCTTTTAATCCTGATTTAACCCTCGGCCCTGGCGCCTTATGGGCGCTAGTGGGGACACGGATTAGCTAAAGACAATTAAAAAAAACGTATATGTGGTGACGTCAGAGGAATTCCCTACGCCTTTCAGTAATAAGTCATCATTGACCCCCGATGACTGATTACTGAAAATCGTAGGAAATTCCTGATGTCACCACGTACGTATGTTTTTAAATTATTTATGAACAGATTAAAAAGAAATGTTCCAAGTACAGAACACACAGGAGAAGATGTCAGCTCATTCAGCCAAAAAGGCAAGTACCGGTAGGTTAGGACCCAGTTAAAGAAAGCAACCTTGACGTAGTGACTGGGCTTAAAATAATTTGGCCAACTTATTGAACTAATTGCTTTTATTCATCCAAGGTTTAGCGGACTGTTTGTAGTAGCAACCTTATGGAGGTAGCCAATATGCAATTAGCATTGTTTGTGCGCTAGAATTCTGTTTTTTTTTATTTATTATGTTTATCGATATTAACTTTGTCTAACTATTTCCATACCATATTCTATTGAATTTTCAAAAATTATACCTTTATGTAGAGCAAAATAATTATATAGAGCACTAATCCAACAATTAAGAATTTAATTCTGAGCTTTAGATCCTCAAAGCAATAGTTGAGGTTTGTACCGTGTTAGCCATAAGTAAGAGTATAAAAGTAGAATTGGGATACTTTTTATTGGCTAGCTAGACAACAAAAATAGCAAGCTTTTGGTAGTCCTAAGTCCCCTTCATCACGCAGGATGTCACAAAAGAAATTGAGAAATCACAAACTTTTATACACATAGTAACACTATCGCATTTTTCTTGCGTTTGTGGGTGCGTTTCGATTGCGCATGCGATTTGCATATGTTTTCCTATACTTAATGAAATAAAGTATCACACATGAAATCGCATGCGATTCCATTTGCGGCGCAATGTGGCTGTGCCCTAAACAACAACAAAAATTGTGAGAACAGAGTCCTTTGAAATGGAAAGTGTCCTTGAAAATGTATTAAAAAGTACATAGTTCACACTGTCTTGTACTGTTTAATACATTTCAAAGGACACTGTTCTCACATTATTACAGCTATCTACTTGTGCCCACTTCACAGCTCCTCTACCGTCTACCCCTCCCCCCCAGTCTGTATCTGAACCTGGTTTCTTTTGTAACATCCAGCCTGATTAAGGGGGCTTAGGACTCCCGAAAGCTTGCTATTTTTTTATCTAGTTAGCTAATAAAAGGTATCACAACTCTACCTTTAGATACTCAAAAATCCTTGTGTAAAATGACACCATGACCTGTCACTCAAACCAGATATGCTAATTATCGCACCCCTCTCCTGACCATTTAACAGCATATCCCTATAAAAATGATCCTTGCTGCATGCCAGCACTTTCTGCAAACTTGCTTATGCTGTGCTACTTTTAGTAAAATAAAGAAATAAAATCTGTCTTTATCTGCTAATATTTTTTTTTAAATCCATTTTACCAATGCCAGTAGATAAATAGATTAACATTTCACATACCGTATATACTCGAGTATAAGCCGACCCGAGTATAAGCCGAGGTACCTATTTTTACCTCAAAAATTAGGAAAACCACATTGACTCGAGTATAAGCCGAGGGTTGAAATTGACCAATACTGCCTTCTGTAGCCATGTGCATTTTATTGCATACTGGTAGCCATGGGGATTACTGATAGCCATGGGGATAACTGGTAGCCATGGGGATAACTGGTAGCCATGGGGATAACTGGTAGCCATGGGGATAACTGGTAGCCATGGGGATAACTGGTAGCCATGGGGATTACTGGTAGCCATGGGCATAACTGGTAGCCATGGGCATAACTGGTAGCCATGGGGATAACTGGTAGCCATGGGGATAACTGGTAGCCATGGGGATTACTGGCAGCCTTGGGGATTACTGGTAGCATTGGGGATTACTGGTAGCCTTGGGGATCACTGGTAGCCATGGGAAATGTACTTACAGTTTGGTGGGCAGAGCCTTCCGGACATCTTCCCAGAGCCTTCCGGACGCCTTCGCAGAGCCTTACAGACGCAGCCGCAAGTCAGGATGGTAAGCCGGCAGTTCCCAGTAGTGCTTTGCGGGTGCGCGATGACGTCATCGCACCGACGTGCGCAAAGTACTACTGGGTACTGCCGGTTCTCTTACCTGACTCGCGGCTGCGTCCGGAATTAAGGTAAGTCCCAGCTTGACCCGAGTATAAGCTGAGGTTCATTTTTCAGGTCATTTTTAAGACCTGAAAACCTCGGCTTATACTCGAGTATATACGGTATATCATTATAATATTATTATACATATAGCATTATAACAGTGCATAGTGGTCTGTAACACACACAGGGAGATTCAATAAAAGTTCTTATCCTTTAAAATGGTGCTAATTTTGCCCCAACCAATCAGATTTTATTTACCATTTGAAAGCTAACATCTGATTGGTTAGGGCAAAATTAGCACCATTTTTAATGATAAGAACTTTTATTGAATCTCCCTGATAGTTTCATAGTCTGTATTTAGCAGGTTATACAGTTCAGATTGACATAGCATTACATATTGTATTTTGTTGGTAGTTTGCATTAAATGTATTACTCTTAAAGGGCATGTCCACCCCTAAAACTACAAATTAACCCACTACTGGCCCCACTATGTAGTGTAGAAAAATTCTTACCTCACATCCCAGCTCCAAATGGTTCTCCAGTAATCCCCCCCCTAAAGTCTAAAAAACTGCCCACCATATAGGACTCTGCCTCGTGTCTCTCCTCTGGGAGAATTTTGTCATGCTCAGTACAGACCTCCTCCCCCCCCCCCCCCTTTCTTTCTCCCCCCCCCCCCCCAGCACAAAACCTCTTTTCTGTAGTGTAGGGTTCCCTCCCCAACCCCATAGTAGTTTCACACAAAACACCCCCGATCTGTACTTACATCACCTCTTTCCCCCGTCGATCTGCACAGCTGGAAGCGGTGTCCGTGATTGGCTGCCTCTTAGCCAATCACGGATGCGGCTGCCGGTCCGGACCCCTGCTTGCAGTTTCATGCAAGCAAAGGGCCGTGACACATTGACGGGGGAAAGAGGTGATGTAAGTACAGATCGGGGGTGTTTTGTGTCAAACTACTATGGCGTTTGGGGTAGGGAGCCCTACACTACAGAAACATGTTGTGGACATGCCCTTTAATTTAAATTGCAGGTATGGCTTAACAAAAAAGTAACATAACATAATAAACTTATACTAACTAAAAATCTTCTTACTGTTATTATTGGACTCTACCCTTGTCTGTTGATGAGCTATCACACACACCTTCATCAGCTGTCAATACACCGCTTAAAATACATATTGCTGATAAATTACCCTGTTTGTGCAATATCTGATGCCTCAAACCACTGGTTTTTATCTGCTAATATTAATACAATTAGTTTATATAATTTACTAAAATTATACCAAATAATCATTCCTAAAAACACAAAATTCATTAATCTTTATCTATCTGTCTGACAGGTGAGTTGGCAGGCACACTGGAACTGGGAAATAGGATGGCATCCTGGCACACCTTGAGAATTGAGCATGGGGAGGATGCAAACCCACAATTATAAATATTCAGCTCCAGCAAAGCATTGCCATCTGCTCACCCACCACTTTCAACCCCCCAGCTGGTTAGCAGGTCTGTAATACACAGAATATACACAGAAGCAGAAAGAAAATCTCGCCTCCAAACCTCACACTGCACAGCACAGCGTGTGCTTGTGTTTTCCTTTTAGAACCGGATGCTGCATTACTATTAGTTAGTCAGTTAGTTAGAAAAGGCTGGGAGAGGAGGGTCAGGAAAATACAGTAATGAGCTGTATAGTGTTGCTGGGGAAGCTGTGTAGAAGCTGTACCTACAAGAAGGCAGTGAGGACAAGGCCACACTACAATGTACCAAATTGCGCACACAATCGCGAGCGTTATAACATGCGACTGTGTGCGTGATTCTCGTGCGTTTTGCGTTTGCGTGTGCGTATGCGATTTTGCTGTTTTCCGTTATGGAAACGCATGCGTTGACGCACAAAAAATGGTGAATGCACGAGTTACCAAAACGTGAATGGATGCGCAATTCATCTCCATAATCAGCTCAAGGTTATTAGATATTACCAGATCCAACAACACATCATTTCTCAAAGGTGCTTCTAGAAGCTGTGAACTGAAATGTATCAACTTGATACCTTTTTGAGGTGCTGGCAGTTCCCTTACTCCAATATATGTCAGAGTAAATGAAATCCCCCATGACTATAACGAGCCCCATACCTGCAGCCTTCGGCAACTGCATATGGAAATGTATTTCCACCTCCTCACTGGCATTTGGTGGCATTTAACAGGCCCCCACAATTAGTTTACCCACCTTCTTGCTTCCCATACACAAACGTACATGTACCAGTTACACTGTGGGCAAACTTATATGTACCAGTCACACTGTGGGTAAACTTCCTTACACATCCCAGAAGTGCTGTTGGAAATAGTTATGCATTTCTAATTCCTGCCACCCCCCTTTCTTTTCTTCTGAATGCTGTAGAAGCTCACTGACTTTTCATGCATGCTCACTGAGTTTCCGCAGCATTTCATTAAGGAATCTCTCTCACTAACTTGTAGTCATTGGGCGTGATGTCATCCATTGTGACAATGACTGCATAAGAATGGAGAACCTGGAAGACCTGGGCGCTGCAGTACATGGGCAGCAGGCATCATAAAGCTTAACTCTTTCTAACAGAACTTCTGAAACTTATACAAAATTGCATTTTGCATGTCCTTTAAGATTTAAAGCAAAATAAATATTTTTTAATGATATATAATAAATCTTCAGGAATCAATAAAGTTTGGAGGTTTAACTAATTTTTGGTAATATTTTAACCAAATATTTTACCACTTGGATCCCTGAATATTTATATTTTGAGTGCCCTATCTAAAATATAACATTCCATATTTGGGCATTGTTTTCATAATAAATTAAACTAAAGTGACGCTTTTAGTTGGGTTAATCTGGTCACAAATCTCAGTTGCTTTAGAGACCAGTATAGTTTGCAGGAGTCCTACAATACTGTTGTTCAAACTCTTATTGCTCACAATTCACTAGTTTTAATGGGGAAGATCAAACACACAACTTGAAAAAAACACTCCTGAGATTTAAATATGGTTGTTAACAATAAAGGTCTGATGCAATGTTTTGTACTAAATAGACACTCGGGGGGATTCAATAAAAGTTTGTTAAAAATGGTGCTAATTTTGCCCCAAGCACTCAGATGTTAAAATGTTGCACCATTTTAAACTATAAGAACTTTTATTGAATATTCCTGTTAATCTTGAGAAATACAGTATTAAGAAATTCACAGAAAAAAAAACTGATTTGAGGAAGAGGCTTAAGTTGCAAAAACAAGTATGGTTGTTTAATAGATATTACCACAGTGTTTAATTTAAGTTAAATCAGGATTATAATGTGTATTTATACCAATGATCTGTAAATGTGGGGACTTATTCTGTGAATAATGTGTATATTTATAGAATCTGTAATGTATGGATGCTTAACCAGTTTGTTATACGAACTGCGAAAGTGGATTTCTCTGAATATTCTAACTTGACCTTTTGAGGAAACATACTATACAGGCCTTAACAGCTACTTCATTACATATAAATTAATAAATTATGGATCAACTCTGTAATAGCTAGAAATAAAACATAGCTTTTATTTCAGCCTTAAAATCATGTACATGGGTAAAGCTGGGTACACACAGTAACGATAAAGCCCCGATACCGTCGGGCTTTACGGTCCGACGGTATCGGGGCTTTATCGTTATGTGTGTATGTTCGTTTCCCAAACGAGCGCGCGGCCACCGAACGATCGGGTCGGCCGAATGCTCGTTCGGGAAAGGCCGAAAATTTCCATCGGCTGCGCTAGACTCCCTATAGAGGAGTCTAGCGCGGCCGATGGAAACACACAGTCCCGAGCATTCTCCTTATGAACTTAATAGGGAGAACGCTCGGGACTGTGTGTATGCAGATCTTTGAAAGATGGCAGAACCTGTCTGTCATCTTTCAGAAATCTGTACTGTGTTTACCTAGCTTAAATCAGCAAACACATGCCCAATGTGTTGTGACACAATTGTCACTTCCTCTGATGAAGTGACAATTTCATCATGAAAAAAATTGGAGGTCTCCGATTTCTCCGCGGATGGTTTCTTCCACTAGTGCTGCTGTGGAGGAGTGAAGGTATGCTACACATTTTTCTCTTTATTAGATATACAATCTATTTGACAATTAAACCTTCGTAAATGGTACAATTCTATACAGGTATCATATCTTTAATACAACTAAATGCCTAACAACCTTATGTCTCACCTCCATTTCCTGTAGACTGTAAGCTCTTTGGGCAGGGTCCTCTCTCCTATTGTATCATGGTATTGCTGTAAGAAACTCAACACTCTGTTTACTTATATTATGTATTATCTGTGTATGTAATATCTATGACTTTGTATAACCTGTATTACCCTGTATGTAATGTATGACTATGTAATTGTAAAGCGCCACGGAAGTTGTTGGCACTATATAAATCCATAATAATGATAATAACAAGACAATTGATACTAGCTATATTAATAAAGGGCAAATGTCCTAGCTTCATAAATATAAATATTACTCCTATTTGATCCAAACATACAAAATATAGAAGCCTAATGCACATCCAATTACCGTATATACTCGAGTAGAAGTCAATCCGAGTATAAGTCGTGGTACATATTTTTAACTGTTAAATTTGTAAAAACTTATTGACTCGAGTATAAGCCGAGGGTAGAAATTAGTTGCCCTTTATATAGACAGCAGAATTCCCATACATGAATCCCATACAGTAATAGCCAAATCCAGTACCAGTAACCCCCAACTCCTTGGCACTCCAGTTGTTTGGAAACTACAACTCCCAGCATGCTTTGTTGCTGGGAGTTTCAGTTTCTAAACATGTGGAGTGGCAAGGTTTACTAAACTTTTAATTAAGCTTACCATCATTTAATTGCTTACATTTTAGGCTAGGTACACATGGTAAGATATTTCCGGCAGCCTGACAAATAGTGCCGTGTATCGGTCGGTCGGAAACATCTGGTGTGGGGCGACCGCCCGCGACTGAGCTTGGCCGCCTGTAGGGACTGTAGGTAAATCACGGGCGATCGTGTGGTTCCCTATGGGAACGCATGAACGGTCATGCAAAATGTTGGCCACGGCCACTATTGCTGTGACCGACTGTCATTTGTCCCGGCCGAGCACTCGCTAGTAGTGATCACTCGGTCGGGACAAACACCCCCGGCTGGTGTGTGCCTTATGTTGCCATTGTATTGCGATTTAAAAAAGCCTGACCTTCTCTCTGGATAAATTAAAGCAATTAGTTCAATAACTTGTTTATTAATTGGCAATTGTAAAGCATATAAACATTCGTATACACATTTGCAGGGTTATTCAATAAAAGTTCTTATCGTTAAAAATGGTGCTAATTTTGCCCCAACCAATCAGATGTTAGCTTTCAAATGTTAAATAAGATCTAATTGGTTGGGGCAAAATTAGCACCATTTTTAACGATAAGAACTTTTATTGAATAAACCTGTTGGTTTCATAATTCACATATTTTAGTTATTTACAAATATATTAATGTTACCAATCTCTTTTTTTCCAATTTATAACAATAAAATTAATTCAAAAGGAACAAATGCAGTGGTTAACATGTTTAGTTCATATTGTATATGCATAGATTCTAGTATTCTCTCTTTGTTTCTCCCATCTATTCCTTTTATGGGCTTAGTTCAATGGGCCTAGGGTCCATTCGACATAGGGTTAAAAACTCTCAATTATATCTATCATGGAGACAGTTCAATTTCTCTGTTTCTAGATGGGTCCTCAAATATCTAGGGACCCCCATATCTTACCGTATTGAACAACCTTAATAACTTTACTTTCTTAGGAGACATATTTCTCAAACTTTTTCTTTACATCAGTAGCTGCCTTTTCATGAGCTTGAAGTGGTTGCTGGGCTTAAAATAATTTGTCCAAGTTACTGAACTTATTGCTTTAATTTATCCAGAGAGAAGGGAAGGTTTTTTAAGTCGCAATACAATGGTAACATAAAATGTAAGCAATTTAATTGGATGTGCACTAGACTTCTATTTTTTTTGTATGTATTGAATACATTTAGTCACTAGTTGCACTCTGTGTGAATGTATACTATCCTATTTCTATATAAATTCTCACCTCTTTATTTATATATTTTTTTAGAATCTTCTCCCCGTTTCCAGCTTAAGTCTGTATACCCATGCTTAAATTGTTGGGAAAAAGACAAATCCAAATTTAAACCATTCTTATAGAGGCCATGTGCAGTGATATCTTGGCCTTAGTTGGCTTGGGTTGTTTCTTTCATATTTACAGTACCAGTCATACAGGTATTGTAACATTTCATGTTTATGGCTGTCTGCAAAAGCTAACAAAAGGGGGAGATTAATAAGAACATTTGCACACAGGAGACAAGGGAATATGCGTGGTTACCTAAAAAGGTCTGAGATACTCCTTTTTATAATGAAATGATGTCAGAGAACACCAAATGATTCCATATATACTTTATGAAATCATAGACAGTACCTTGCATTCAGGTTTTTTAGGGAATAAAATTAGACAAATAAATCCCCCCTTCATTAAAAAAATGGTATGTTGTTAACCATTAAAAGTAATCTACGGTACAACTTATCAGAGATAATTTAAACTGCAGAAAAATTAAAGCCAATGTCCAAACTGAGGTTACATCTGGTCTATCTAGTATCAGAAAGTTGACCAAGCTTGTGTCACCTTTTAAGAAAGGTTAATCATGATATTGGACAGGTCTCAAAGCAAAATGTTTAATTTATTAATTTAGTTGTGAGAGGGGCTATATGTTTTCTCTAAACCTTACTGACACAGACAACAACATGTATCCATTGTAGTGCTATTGTAGTAGAAAAGCATATGCAAGTGAAATGTAGAAAGGTAGGAGAACGAACCTTATCTTTTGTCATGCAAGACATGTTTAAGACAGCTACTTCATTAATATTTTAGGAAAGTGTAACTAGAATTTATTTTTGCATACCAAGCTTGTCAAAATTGATGGAAATGGACAGTCTTTTTTCTAAGAAAACAATGGTAACTGGAGGACACTCATTAATGACTCATTGACGGATAATAAAAGGAAAGCCAATTTAGCTCTCACTTACCTAGACTGACACAGTACTCTCCCCCACGTTCATGATACATATGATAGATCAAGAAGCAAGACAAAGGTTTCAGAAGAAGGCTTAAAATGGCCATGCCTGCGCTAAAGCGAAACAAATCTCGAAGTGGCCCAGATTCAAAGCTTTTCTCTGAACCAGCAAAGAACAATGCAAACAGAAGGATATCTGTTATAATACTTATCAGCATTCCGATGAAAAACTAAAATAAAGAGAAAAAATATAGGGAGCTTTAGATCTCTACATTTTAACATACATTTGTGATACATTTAAACACCTGTTTTATTCTTACCATAAAGATTGCATCAATTGAGTCCCTTTGTGCAACTGCCCAAACTCCCACTGCCAGAATAGTAATGTTTGACAAACTAAAGGCTCTGGGGAGCCAATCAATCATGCACGCACTGTAAAATACAATAGAAAGAGAACAGGCCCATATTTGGATTTCTTAGTGTCTTTATAAAGGAACATACAGGGAGATTCAAAACATTTCTAAAAGCTAATTTTGCCCAAACCAGTCAGATCTTATTTAACGTTTGAAAGCTAACATCTGAGTAGTTGGTGCAAAATTAGCAGCATATTTAGCGAACTTTTATTGAATCTCAGTTACAGTATTAAATTTGGGTTTCTATTTTTTCAGTTCATATAAACAATTTGTATAATTCGAATTTAGATCTTGGCCACAAGTAGAAAATCCTTATTTAAAGAAAAATTTCACTCCAAAATTTAACTATTCCTTTAATGTATTGATTGAAGCCCAGGAGGTTATGGAGCTATGACTAACCTCCCGTTCTTCAATCAATAACTCAGGAGCCACGGACGAAGGTAAATATATTTACTTTTTGCATGATCCTTCGCTGTAGAACTACAAATCCCAACCGCTTCCTGGTTCTAATCCTTTTAGCACGCATGCACGATAACGCACGCTATAGAGAATTAGAACCAGGATTTGGAGTTCAGCAACGAAGGATCGCACGAAAGGTAAATAAATATACTTACCTTAGGTCCCGGCTCCTGATTTATTCATTGAAGAACGGGAGGTAAGGCATAGCCTTATAACCTCCCGAGCTTCAATCAATACATTAAAGGATTAGTTCAATTTGGGAATGAACTATTCCTTTAAATAGTCACCTTAAAGGACAATTATACTCACCTTCCCTCCGCTCCTCTTCTTTGGTCAGTACCTTTTACCCAGGGTGAGGACCTGAACCGCTAGGTCCTCACCCCTGGGTTCACGTAACTTGCAGCCCAGCCTTACTGAAACGCTGCTCTGGTAGGCTCCGCACCCTCCTCTCATTGCAGAGCGTGCCTTCCTATTGGCCTCGTCGCCAACGTGGAGGAGGGGGCGGAGCCTACCAGAGCAGCGTTTCAGTAAGGCTGTGCTTTAAGTTACGTGAACCTAGGGGTGAGGACCTTGCGGTTCACGTCCTCACCCTGGGTAAAAGGTACTGACCAAAGGAGAGGAGCAGAGGGAAGGGGAGTATAATTGTCCTTTAAAACATGGCAAAAAGTAGCATCTGTAAAGTGTTAGTAATCTTTATTCTTTGGTGTATAAATTAGTGTGTTTTGCCTGATATAGTATTGTATCATTATGCATGAGGAAGAGGCATTAAGTGCTCCAAGATTGCTTTATCAATTATTACAGTTAGCCAATAACAATAATAAAACTTTATTTCCAAAATGTATTTGATAACATCAATGGCTAACATGGTACATTGATCTACTGCAAATGAAAAGCTATGATTTAACTTCTTAGTAAAATTGTGCTTTAAATATCCTGCTGCTTCACTCCTTGGCCACAAAGAGCATGCCAAATATGATAGATATTTTATAGCCAGTTTATTAATCCAGCAAGTGGATATATATTGTCACACAATATACAAAATAAGGCTTGTTGCATTCACACTGCAACTATGACCAAAATCAGAACACAAGACTTTATTGCATACATTTCTTATATTCTATATTCCCATATTATTTTGTTATGGAATGGTCATTATAAAATGACCATTCCATAACAAACTCGGCCACCACACCATGGTTTGCATTTTGCAGTTAAGCATTAACACTAAAGCAGCTGCCTTGTTAATACATCTCTAGATTCATAAGTGCTGGATTTCTGGACGGCAATGTTGGCTTTGTTTTACAAGAAAAAGATACAGTATAACATTGCTCATTTTATTTTTCTTTTAATGTTATGTATGTATGTATAATTTTATTTATAAAGCGCCACTTGGGTACGCAGCACTGTACATTATAAAATACAGAGTATACAAACAAGGGGATAAGAGCAAGAAATTATACAGATAAATAAAAATGAAATACAATTATGCATAAATTGATATAGGTGCAGCATGCCATGACACATTAGGAATGAGATCCCTGCCCTGAAGAGCTTACAGTATGGTTAAAAAAAAAAAAAAATGCTTTTTATCTTGCATAATTTTACACCAAATGTACAAAAAATAACAAATGTAATTGGTAACCATTAATGCACATTTTCCTAAACTTTTTTTTTTAAACTTTTTTTATTTTAAAAAAAAAAAAAATTGTGCGCAGGTTTTAGATTTTAGTATTTTTACATGCTGGTTAATATAAGGGATTCAAATGATCTGTTGTACAATCCTATATCATATCACACTGAAACAGGAGTGTGTAAATTGATCCTCATAGTGCCAACAAAATGATAAAATAGAAATTTTTAATTTCTTGTAAAAAGAAAAAAAGATAAATTATGCATATGACTAATTGCCCATGCAATTTTTTACGCAAGCAAATAATGTTTCACAGAGTGTTTGACTTAAAGCATTAACAAAAAAAGTGTTCTTTATATTTACTTAATAATTAAGTACTGCACCTGAACCACTACAATTAAAATATAAGCAACCATTTACTACTAAATTACCCTAAAGTTGGAGTTGATCCAGGGATAGTGCTAGATTTTCCCCCCGCTTTCATACGGTTTTGTCTTCCTCTGGATCAACTGGCAGGAAATGTGAGTATTGCTTAGTACTATAGGTTGGACTGGATAGTTGAATGTCTTTACTCAACCTCAAATACTATACTTACAACATTTCATGTGTTTAGAGGTACTGCTATTCCTGTTTTCACACTCCTCTAAATCTGGTGACATCATCTGCCACACAAGATTATTTTTAGCACAAGAGCCTGATCGTATCAATGCACACAACAATGCAGATAATGATATTGGCATACCCCTATATATTACAAACAATGAAACATTCTGAAAAAAAATCTCAGACGAACATAGCATTATATGTTTAGTACAGAATATGGCCACCTTTAAGACTTGCATGGGCATGTCACTATTCACAATGAGGCATGGGAGACAGCGATAAGCAGTACCAATTACATTTGGTGTACATATTAGTGTTTTTTTCTTATTAAATGGATATTAATGAACATGAATGAATAACATATGTGGTCAAGGGGGGAGGGAAAAACATGGAATATACAGCCAATGTGTACATATTGGAAGTTGAAAATGTCACCTTATAGTAAAGAAAACTATCAACATTACTTTATGTATCGATACCAGTAACTTGTAACTTTCCTTGTTTTCAGAAACTCATCCAGCTTTCTTTTGAAACTACCCAATGAACCTGCAATCACAACTTTCAATGGAAGATGGTTCGATAGTTTTACCGTTTTCACAGTGAATACCCCTTTCCAAACTTGAAGACAAAATTTCTTTTCTTCAAGTCTTAAGGGATGTCCGTGTGTCCTCTGACATGTTCTTTTGGTCAACAATGCCCCAGATAGTTTATTGTATGGCCTGCAAATTAACACCGTAATCATTTTTCCCACACAAGCACCTTTTCTCTAGTGTACATAATTGTAACTTATAATTCATATTCAAGCTCCCCCATTACCTTTATTAATTTAATTGTCATTCACTGAATCCTTTCCATTTCCAAGATGTTCTTTTTGTACACAGGATTCCAAATTGCACTGCATATTCCAGGCCATACCAATGTAAAGAGGGAGAATTTTTTTTTCTTCCTTGAATCCATATCTCTCTTTATACAAGACAATATCTTGCTGGCTCTAGCTGTTGCTGCCTGGCACTGCTTGCTACCTTTAAAAGGGCATCTATACCGAAAAATGGGTTATTTTAAATTGACCATAACTGAAAACTATAATTCTTCTCAACCACCACTGTATCATTTTTTTGGTTGATCTGCCCCCTATTTCTTTAGATATCCAATCTAAAACTTCTTATATTTCAGCTGTCAATCAAGTTCCTTGCTCTCAAAAACTATTCTTCTGTGAATAGTTTTAATGTAGCTGGAATGGTGACAGTTTTTACAGTTGGAATGCTTTATGCTGTGTGTAGGCTCGACAGTTGGTTTGTGGGAAAAAAGTCAGGTAGGATGGAAGTAGGAGTGGTTAAAAGAGGGAGGGGGGATACTGCTCCTAAACAAAATGTGTGCTGGATTGAAGGCATGCAGCAACACACGCAAATCAGAGTATGTGCTACTTACATGTATTCAATTATAGATTAAGATGAGGCAAAGTCATTTTTTCAGTATAGTGTCCCTTTAAGTTTGTTATTTACCAAAACTCCAAGATCCTTTTCCAACAGGGATTCAGTTCACACAAAGCCATTTATAGTATAAGCAGCACAAGGATTTTAAGTCCAAAATGCATCCCCTTACATTTATGAACATTGAATCTCATCTGGCCAATGTGATAATCTAGCTCGACCTGCAACGATTGCACATAAGATAGAATAAAATATTTACCAAAATGTGTGATGCGTACTCACTTTTGTGAGATAGTCAGTGTAGAACTGTTAATTACTAAGAATCAGAGTACATAAAAGTATAAGCAGGGTTTTTCAATATGTGTTGTGTTGGAGAGATCTCCTTACCAACCCACAAGGGCACAGTCAGTTTGGTGTTTTATTAGGGGGGGAGAAGGAAGAGAAAAAAAACGGGAAATGGACTGCCCTTGAGCATGCTCAATGATCTCCAGTGGTACAGCCTATAAGAGAGTTTGCTGAAAAATCAATTATTTCTAGGAGCCATTTTTTGGCATTCATTGTTTTCCACCGCCACTTTAGTTTCATGTTTAAATTGTTTATTATTTCTCAGTGAACCAAAATTATTTATGTTCCCAGCTTGTTTAAGGCTGTGTGCCACCAAATTTGTATCAACCAGACCCACAGTTCTCATTCCAATAGATATTGTGTTATCTTGTATGTAGACATTCAGTCTGGTTATGCCCTTTTTCTCACCCATATATTCTTGTAACATAAACAATAAAGTTGAGCTAAGATTTTACACGTCCCTTTAAATTGGAGGTCTTATGCCTTGAATGCTAATCATTGGATGATTAGTATCCTTGTTAAAAGCCAGTAGGCGGGGGGGAAGAGATAGCCTGTAATACTAATCCAATGCCATGTCAGGGAGACAACCTTCCCAAGAAAATGCAACCAAGCAGGGAGTGTCAGCTCAGATAAATGAACAGTAGGACCTTCCATACTGGTTACCTTGACGTGGTTGGAAGGCGTTTCACTTTTATGCATAAAATTGTAACTAAAAACCCTCATGTTTTTACTAGCATAGATGTATAATCTAAGAAAAGTAGATTTTACTACATTTTGTTGTGGTGTTGTTCTTTGCTCTGAATGATGTTAGGATAATTTACTGCTCTAGTGACACAGGTTTATCATTTGTTTTTAGTGGGGATATTTTATATTACAAGGGGGTCCAAATTTTGCCAAATGTTTTCAATGTACTGTAGTGAATGTGTCAGTTGTTCATTGTGGCAGATTCAACAGATCTTAATAAATGTTGTTTGTAGGGGGCATCTTGCTTCCAAGTTCATGCAATTACACATCTGGCAGATAAGCAGATTACAGCTATTAGGAAAGCCTGATGTGGAGGTTCCCCTTCTGGGAGTTTATTGAATAAGGGAAAGGTGTGTAATAGAATGTTATATATTGCTAATTAATTGAAAGCAATCAATTTGAGATAGATGTGTTTAATGTTTGTCTCAGAGTCGGAAATGGTGGGGAATGTAATCTAAGAAAGGTAGGTTGCAGCTTCTTGGGAGAGATGCTGACATGCGTTCATATTAGTGGTGTCATGTGATGACTTCCCCATACAGGTTCCCCATTTCTTCCAGGGGCTCGGTGCACCCAACCTGTCAGTAAGTATTCTGCTGATAAAGATGGAGATTCCTGACAAAAAAGGGCAGGTAAGTAGCCTTGTAGGTCAGTCAAAACCTCTTGGATCCCCCTGGTGTGCAATTTATTTCTTCTGTTCCTGATATCTGAACTTTCCTTGCTGACTTGGAGTGAGTGTAAACATGAGTGGAAGTGATTTAGGTCCTCCACTACTTGATTGCAGTATTGGGCCACATGCCTCAATCACTCAATCTCACAGGAGAGCAACTTAATGACAGATTTCTGCTACCATCTTTGCGAGTGCTGCAGTGAATAAGTTTTCCAGGTCAGTATATAGATTTTGCAAAACCGATTTTGTCACATGTATTTCCTCTGGGCACTCCAGTTTCCCACACAATAATGAAGACATACTAATAGGTTGTATGTGTCAAATAAAATGCTGAACATCGCAAAGGCATGATGAGAATGTATCCATTAATTGTAATGTGATACGGAAGATGTTGGCACCATATAAATCCACAATAATAAAAATTAAATGCTGGTTCCGAGTGGTTGGCTGAGGACAGTTGTTGATTCCGAGCTTGTCCACTGTACTTTTGTAAAGTTTTGGATCCGGAGTTCTGCTAATGTGTGGCCATCTCAGAAGGCTGCTAAGCCACACCTCCAACATAACAGTGTTTTTAAAGTTAAAATATATCTGTTAAAATCCCCATATAGTCACCTGAATTAAAAAAAAATCTACTAGAGCACTTAAGATCTAAATAGAGTAGAATCACTTTAATTATGGATTTTTATAGCGCCAACATCTTCCATAGTGCTTTACAATTACATGAATACATTCTAATCATGCCCTTACAATCTTCAGTACTTTTATTTGACACATACAACCTATTAGTCTTTAATATTGTGTGGGAAACCGGAGCACCCAGAGGAAATCCATGCAAGCACACGGAGAACATACAAGCGTCTTGCAGACGTGTCCAAGGGTGGATTAGAACCCAGAACTTCAGTGCTGCAAGTTATCAGTGCTAACCACCGTGTATTAAATACATTTAACAAAATGAGGAAAAGTTATTTGCCCCTCTTTCCACAAGCGAATTAAAAGGGCATAATCCCAAAAAATTAAAGGAAAAGTGTAAAAGCAAGTTAAGTTTAATTGTAAGCTGTTGCTTTAAAAAATCTTTCCCTCCCCCTTTTTTTTCTAGGTCCCTCCTGAGCCTACCTGTGCTGCTTTAAAGTTGCTGACATCTTGGATGTGAACTGAAGACTGTTGAGCTCCTCCTCTATGAGGCTTGCTGGCTTCCCCTTGTTCTGTAGCCTCCAAATGCTGCGCTCGCGTGGTCCATGTGCGAGCGAGCATGTGCGCGTAACATCAGTGAGCTGCATTGTACAAGCATGGCGCAGCCACATGGGCAATAAGGCAAATTCTTGAAGGGTAGTTGATATGTGTATACCTAGATACTTAACCACACTGAAGCAGGATAGGGGGAGTTATGTAGTGTTTTCAGTGGGTGGGAATTTGTCAATTGGCAGAATCTGAGATTGATCACCAATCCAGAGTATGTGCCATATTCATTAATCAGTTGCAAGGCCAGTTCCAGGGAGGAAACATGATCTGGCAGATACAGAAGGAGATCATCTGCATATAGCCCAATCACCTCATTAAGCCCATCAATATGCAAACCATGCAACATATGGGATGACCATGTTCTTTCTCCTGTTTTGCTTTCCCCATTCACTGTTGGTATTTTTGTTCTTTTCTTACTTCTACCCCTTTTGACAAAGGCTTAGCCCAGATATCCACAAATTTTAAAGGGCTCCTCAGAGATGTTTAATTTACTCAATATTAGCCAATATTCTTCTGTCCACTTTTAAAATTGAAACAGGGCAGTAGGATTCTGGATAATGGGGATCTTTACCCTGCTTGGGGATTAAGAGTCTCCCTCATGTTTGGGGGTAGCATAAAAGTGTCAAACATTTCATTATATAATATTAGTAATTGTGGTACCAGAGTTTCCCCGTATAGTGAGGAAATTCTTTGAGGAGGCCATCAGTACCTGGGACCTTTACCTGTTGCTAGTTGTGTTATTGCCTATTGTATTTCCATTGGGGTCAGGGGCTGTTCTAGTCAGTCTTCTGAGTTACTTTCTATAGAAAGTAACAAATTGGGCAGCTATCTCAGAGCATGATGCTTGATAAAGAACACACTGTTGTTCGAAACATGTCACAGCAATAAAACGCACATAGTTTAAACTGCTCTTGGTTGTCCTCTTCCATTCTTTGCTCTATTTTGGTATTATATTGGCTGACGGTCCAGTGGAGGAGAGACCCTATAAGAGGATGGTATATAAGGTCGTACAAACTTTTTGACTTACCTGCATTAGAGCATTTGTTGTTCTGGTTTGTAATTTGAGGACATCTATTGTTTCAGGTGTAGGGTCAGATAAGTAGTTTGCCTTTGTTCTAACCAGTTCCCTGATTGCAGCTTGTTCCTCTGCTGAGGATATTTTTGATTTATAGCTTGGGTTAAGCTTGCACTTGCATGGAGTGTAAAGGACTCCTATATGGACCGAGGGCTGGACCTGCCGGTATTATTTATTATTTTCCTATTCCTCAAATAGGGGAGACTCCTAGGGAAGGAGTGTTAGCCAGAATGGGTTTAAGCGCCAGGGTGTGTGATTAGGGAGGGTTGACCAGTTGAGTGTTATCCAGCATAGTTAATTATCTGGGTTAGGTATTCTGCTTTATCAAGCAGAGAGATTAGTTGGTTGGAATGGACATGGAATAGTATGTGGGTGAAAAGCAGGTGTATGCTTCCTGATTTAGGTGTTTTTATTGACTGATGTCAGTAATCTGGCAAGTTCCATCTGGGTGTGATCTGGCATGCAGTCCAGAACAAAGTCAGCAATCCAAATTGCGGGGACCACCGGAAACTCTGTATGAGATTCGAAACAGTGATGGGCAGTGGACATGGGAAAGGGTGGGGGGGACATATGTGGCAATCAGCTAAATTTGGGGGAGAAAATAACCTGGCATACACATGAACAAATGTTTCCTGTTGGTCCAGCCTTATTGCCAGGGTCTCAAATTGAACTGTCCATGAAATCAGGATAGTCACTCTTACTGAACTTTATTGAATTGATGTTGTCGGATTACTTAACTTTTTTTTATGAAAAGCAAAGGAATTTATCATTATTAGGGACAGAAGCATTTGTAATGTGTTTACACAAAAACTGCACTGAAATCTGTGATCTGTGTCAGAGGGAGGGATGATCTCGAAGCTGTAAAATGATTTGTTGTCAGCTTCCAGGAAGCAATCCTGCAGCTTCCTGTGAAGTGTACTGCGTACACGTATCTGGGTGTTCACAGAAAAGGTAAATTATGGTAGCTGACCCCTAATACCCACAGGTTATTTAAATCACCCAGCATCCAAAGCAAAGGTAAGACACAGGACACAGCCTTTTGTATGTTTGTGAATGTGCTCTTTCTATTGGGGCAATGTTGTCTGGAGACTTTAGTTCCCCTGTAAGCTTGGTACACACCATCCAATAATTGAGACGACCAATAAACAGTTCACTGTATCGGTTGATCACCCTGAAATATTGAATTTTTTCCAGGAATTTGTGACCGATGAATGGGCAATTGAATGGGTCAGAATACCACGTACACTCGGACACGGTGAATTATTGGCTGTGGCTACTTTTGCCATGTTACAAATGTCACGTGGTCAGTTGGGCCGATGGATGTTATGTGTACCCAGCCTTGCAGGTCTATAGTTACCAGGCTGTGAACAACAACCTTTTTTGAATATAGGTATAACATCAGCTTTTACAAATGGATACAAAATCTGATCAACCCTTTTGTAAACAAAATTATTAAAAAGTTGGTATATACTCCTATTTTGTGTGCCCAGAGTACAGAAGGATTTAAAAAAATCTATATTTAACAAAATCTTAGTAATGCATAATTATAAATATGGATGTATTGCATGTTAATAAGCCAGCGGTTCTGGACACATGGATTAGCCATAGGACATAAGAGAAATTTTGCATATCTCCTCCCCTCACTCTGGGGAACCTGGGAGTAGGAAATTACTTCTTGTTTCTTAGATTTTGTGGGCAATGCTATTCATATAGCATGAGACTGCAAAATACCTTCTGTTATAAGAAGGCCCTGCTCCATTTTTATGCTCTGTGGCCCACTTCTCCTTAAAGGGGAACTGTGGTCTCCAAACAAGTTGAGTTTAAATAAAAGGCCAGTTTCCTACCTTTAAAACGAGCCATCAACCACCTATTTACATGCTCCACAGCCCAAGATATAAAGAAATGACTGACCAGAAAGTTAATGGGTGGGAGGCTGACATGTAACATTCCTAAGGCTTCTCCTGCACAGTGCTTCTCCTGCACAGGAATCTGTATCTTGCGCTGACAATTTTGAAACATGTCATGTCTGCAAATCAGATGACTGGCTCTATCATATAGGTTGTATTGCATATTAGTAAACCAGCGGTTCTGGACACATGCATTAGCCATATGACATAAAGGAGAAAATTTTCATATCTCTGCCCCTTACTCAGGGGAACCTGGGAGTCAGAAATGTTTTTTCAGATTTTGTGGGCAATGCTATTCATATAGCATGAGACTGCAAGATACCTTCTGGTATAAGAAGGATCTGCTCCATTTTTATGCTCAGTGGAGGACTTTTTGTTCCTTTTTTTGTTCCACCTCCTTAAGCTATATAGCTGCCATGTCTAGTTATAAATATGTAAATAAAAAACATTGCAAGTGACGGGTTACAAGAAGACATCAATATTTAAAAAATAAATATTTTTCTGTAATGGGTATTTTATTTTATTACCAGACACTTTAGGTGAACTTCCTTGCATATAACAAATGTGTCGTTGGGATTTTTTCATGTGTCCTGTACATTTAAAGGGCATGTCCACCCTTTTTTTAAACTTATAAAAAAGTTTTAAGAAAGTGCCCCGATGTTTACTTACCTTCCCTCTCTCCTCCGACGCCCGGCCTTCTGCTTGCAAGACACTGCAAGCAGGGGGCGGGACCGGCAGCTGCGTCCGTGGTTGGCTGAGAGGCAGCCAATCACGGACGCGGCTGCCGGCTTCTCAGAATGCCGGTGGAGAAAGGGAAGATAAGTACAGTTTTGGGGACTTTCTTAAAATTATTTTTATTTGGTTGGGGCTGGGGGAACATATTCTATTACATGGCCAAGGGGTTTTATGGTAGGGGGAGGGATAGCAAAACGGGAGGGAGAGGGAGGGGGAGAAGGGCTGCAGTAAGCATGCCAAACTTCTCCCGGAGGCCAGATAGGAGGCAGAGTCCTATATGGACTCTGCTATCCTCCTGGTGGGCAGTTTTTGGGACTTTGGGGGGGACTACAGGAGAACCTTATTGAGCTGGGATGTGAGGTAAGGATTAAACTACACTACATGATGGGGCCAGGAGGGGGGGGTGTAATAGTTTCGGGGGTGGACATGCCCTTTAAATACACTTTGTGTATCAGCTTTTACTGTCCCAACTTTGTGAAATCAATACACCAACTGTCTCATGTGAGTAGTTACACATTTCAAAGTCTGAGAAACCCCTTTTTAACATTATTAAATATTATGTTATGTAAACAAGCTTTTATTTTAGATTCAAATATATTTTCAATTGTTACAAGTAAGTTTGAAAAATGTTGGTGGGTTGGGTTGTGTAGTAAAAAAATGGGTTGGTGGTAAAATATGTTTTTGATAAGTGTATAGGTGGAGTTTGGCCACTGTGAATGGAAGAATGATAGATGGGGGACTTTAATAATGGGATCATGTGTGTAATCGCTGTACACAGGTTATAGGATAATGGTAAAGGGTATGGCTGTACTACAGGATAATTGCAAAGGGTACGTTTGCCTGTAGGTGAAGGAGATGGTGTGTTTGAACTGTAAACTTTATAATTGAGTAGGGTGTTTAATAATTAAGTGCCTAATGTAAACGGCAACTGTGGTCTCTGCAGGCTTTTGTTAAACTTGTTCAGTTTTTAAAATGAGCTATGAATCACATCTCTGGCTGTAGTCTGTAAGAAATTATATTGCAGAGAAAGCTCAAACTTCCTGCTTCCAGTTGCTTAGGTGGCAACATCTAAACTTCTGCTTTCCCTCTCTGTAAAGCATGGTTCCTTAAGACTTAGGGCTAGGCCACACCAGGCCGTTTTAACACATAATTTGATTGCATTTGCAATGTGATTGGGTGTTAAAAAGTGCACACTAGCTCAATTGAAGTGGCTACACTAGTTGCAATGGGAAACTTTGCGCTGGGACCTGGTGATCGCATGATCTGCATGCGATCACCATTTTTGGTGCGATTCCCATGTGCTTCGATCCCAGAAAATGACATGGATCACAGCGAAAGCTGCACCAACTTGCACAAAACACGTGCACTACGCAATCGTGCTTAGTGTGGCCTCGGCCTAAATGCTGAAAATACAGGGAGTACCTGCACAGACTTTAAATACAAAAAATTAAAACTGAGAGGGGAGCATATTAATGCAGGCAGAGGCTGATTACATGGCAACAAGCTTGTGGATTAAAAGCAGGAATTGTTCAAGAAGTTATATTGCTTAACCTTCCAAGCACTATAACTTGCCACAAGTTTTACCAAGAGATGTGATCCAGGGTTAGGTTTTTATTTGTTGGAGGTGTTAAATACAATGCACTGTAGCAGTTATAACATATAAAATTAAAGGTAAGCACATTTAGGGCCAAACTCACAACCAATATCAGTGTCTAAGGATGGCTCGGGACAAATATTTAATAGACATAACAGAAAAACATACCCAGGAAAAAAATATCCCTTATATTATATAAATAAATTTATAATTTCATGGGGAATACATCGGGTTTTTCGGAGGTACTATGTTGGTGGGGGTGGGTAAAAGTAATATACATAGGGACAGTGTTTATGTGTTGTTTAAGCACTAAATAAATAGTTATATCAATTTTAACAAATATGTAGTAATGACATTAATGTATATAGAAATGTAAATAAGGCAAAATCTAAAAATGAATAAATGTACTTAGTAGTCCCCACTCCTGTTTTGTTATGGAATCTTCAAAATGGACTGTTAAGCCACACCCCAGGAAGTTTTACAGGGAGGCAATGGAAGCTTACAAAGGAACATATTTCTCACTTCCCTTTTAGTGTTGTATCCAATGGTATGCTTAATATTAGATTGAAAGCAGTGTTAGCGAATCAAAACATTTTCTGAGTGTTATTAGGGAAGTAGGAAGTTAGTAGGAAGTTGCAAAAACATGTGACAGTCTCTCACCTCACCCCACCCCTCCCTTCTCAATAGAAACAAAGGAAAGCTGCTGTTTGCTGGACAGTAAGAGATAACTATAGATAGGTAGATCTCCAGATGTTTTGCAAACTACAACTCCCAGAATTCCCTAACTACAGAGTGCTTGTAGAGGAATGCTGGGAGTTGTAGTTTTCAAACATCTGGAGATCTACTGGTTGCTTATCCCTGCTATATATGATAGAGAAATGGGCATGGAGATGTTTTCCTTCCAGTCCCCCTGAGACAATGAAGTGAGTTTGTTAATGGCTTATTATATTATTTAAGCAATAGACCCCATAGAAGCCATAAAGATGTGTCCTGAACTGATAAATGTAATAAGATTAAAACATGACGGGATAGTCTGGGTTCTTTAAAGGACCTCACATTTACCAATAGTGATCCCTCTCTAACACATTGACCAATAGTGATCCCTCTGTAACACATTCACCAATAGTGATCCCTCTCTAACACATTGACCAATAGTGATCCCTCTGTAACACATTTACCAGTAGTGATCCCTCCGTAACACATTTACCAATAGTGATTCCTCTCTAACACATTTACTAATAGTGATCCCTCTCTAACACATTGACCAATAGTGATTCCTCTCTAACACATTGACCAATAGTGATCCCTCTCTAACACATTGACCAATAGTGATCCCTCTCTAACACATTGACCAAAAGTGATCCCTCTCTAACACATTGAGATTGTGCGTCCGTTCCCGTTTTCGTAATGCATGCGTTCACCATTTTTGGTGCATTAACGCATGCATTAACTTAACTGAAAATGTCAAAATCGAATGCGCAAAACGCACGCGGAAACGCAAAACGCACAAGAATCATGCACAAAATCACGTGGGATACCGCTCGCGATTGTGCACAATTTGGTGCGTTGTAGTGTGGCCTCTGCCTTAATGGGGAGGGTGAGTATTGAAAGACAGATTGATAACTTTAATTATAGAATGATCCAATGCGTCTGCTATTGATCTATTATTGGTTGGAAATTTAAGGGGAAAGATTGATTCCAGCTCTGCACAACAATTGTATTTCACTGTGGTGTTTCTATTGAACTATTACACTGTACAATGTTACAATAGGATCATAGAAAATAGAATAGAAATCATAGGATTTCTTTTATTTTTAACATCTTGCCTTTATTTTTTTGTACAAATCCCTAAATTTTATAGTAATGTGTATAAAGATTTTATATCATCTGTATCCACATATAGCTAAACATACACCCACATATTTCCCACTGTGCACCAACGGGCACACTTTTGCTAGTTAATTTATAAAAAGTTTAAATAGATGTAGCCCCAGTACAGAACCACAAGGCTTAAGGTGGCCATACATCTATGAGATTTTACTTACCCGACCGAGCGCTCACGCGATGTTCCTTCGATCCTGCCGGAACGGATTTTGCAATCGCATGTCGATCAAATATACGATCAGGAGAAGCGGTTCCGGCAGCATCGATGAACATCGTGTGAGCACTCGGTCGGGTAAGTAAAATCTCATAGATGTAGGGCCACCTTTAGGAACTTAGTCCACATAGATGAAGAACTTAGAACTTTAGTCCACATAGATGAAGCTCCTTTGACAACTACTCTCCTGTAAGAGATCTAACAACCTAACAACCAAATGCGTTTTTTTAAGCACACATACTTACATATACACACATTTTTAGCATTGTTTTACAGCTTACAGGGCAAAAGCTAATAAGCAATACTGGATTTCATGATCTGCTTACGGTAATACTTACAATATCGTCAGCAACCAATGCACAAAGACAATTGCCTGTTGAAAGCAAAAACAAAAAAATTATTTGGGAAGTGAATGCGAAGTTAATTAAAACATATGTACATGTTCAAAATATGCAAAGCTGTTAAAGAGTTTAGCTGTTAAAAAGTC
This sequence comes from Hymenochirus boettgeri, assembly GCA_019447015.1. Classification (NCBI taxonomy): domain Eukaryota; kingdom Metazoa; phylum Chordata; class Amphibia; order Anura; family Pipidae; genus Hymenochirus; species Hymenochirus boettgeri. Next base: position 120,635,122 of record CM033475.1, on the reverse strand, counting down.
TAGATTAACTACAACCCCCATGACTCTTGTCGAGCCTTGTCTTTTTGCATTTTGTCTTAAAGTGTCTTCACCTTGAGTAGTGGTAAGATTAGCCTGACTGAAACCACAGTTTGTTTTATGTATGCAAAATAGGAACAAGTGTTCTAAGGTGCTTAACTCTGTAGCAAATGTGAATAGGCTGTGCAGCAAAATGTGGCCTCAAATCTGACCAGGTCTGATACTTAAAAACTGTGCAAACAAGAATAATCCAATCTGAATCTGATAATTTGGAATCGGATTTTGACTATATATGTGGTCTAAAATCCGATTCCGGTCTAATATTTGTCTCAAAATTTATTGCCAACAGATTCTTGTACAAGTAATTCTGAATTGATAAAGCCAGTCCGATGACTAGTGAAACGTCTTCAAGAACTAAACCTCAAGTCCAGTTGATTTAACTGAATACAACAGATATATCTCAACTGATAAATCAGAAATTAGATAGCTTTTAGCAATTTTCATTACTTTAGGCTGACAAACGCGACATAAACGTGCAGCCGTGACAGCTATTTATGTATGACAGATGTAGTAAACATTCCTCCTTACATTTCTTCCCACCAATCCTGGCTTTGTTTACTCATCCAAATAGTCCTTTGGATACTAGTAGCATAGAAAATCATTATTAAATACAATATTTGTATTTCTTTCTACTTGCTATTGGCTGCCGATATCATAGACTTCAAGTCTAAATATACAGGAATAAACAATCATTTTAGCAGCCTATATGTTAATTGCTGTAAAGGAATCAACATTGGTGACATTTTTTTTGTTCTTTTGTGCATGTTCTGTAGGTCACACTGAACAATAATTTGAACAGCCAAGTCAAACTATTGACCTGAGCAGTAAATCAGAGTTGATCTGTCCCCTATTTCTTTAAATGTCCAGTTTGAAACTTCTAACATTTCAGCTGATCAGGTGCCTTAGTAACATTAACTCATAGAGATTACTGAGCATGCTTGCCCTCACACAGAGTCAGGTAGTCTGGCAGGGGGCTGGGGGACTAAACTTGAGCAAAACAAGTACTGGATTTTACACAACTTAAAGTCATGCTGCAACGAGAACACATAACATTAAGTGCTGCTTGCATGTATTCATTTATAGATTAGTAAGAAAGTAATTTTTTTAGTGTACAATTCCTTTAAGGCTTGCAGTGTGAACTTAGTCTTAGCGAACATGAGCAGCAAATTACAACACTGCAGTCAAATGGCAATCTTGAAGAGTCTTAAAGTCTATACACACGATTGGATGCCTGAGCGCAAGAAGTGTGTGTTCCCTCTGGGTTGTTCGTTGATCTGCCATGGCCGTTTGATGCGCGTGTGCACATGCTCAGGGGTCGTGCCTCCAATCACCCGTGTGTACGAGGTTTAATGCTCAACTGAGTAGAAAGAAAATGGGTCAATTGTATAAAGGAGATTGATTGCAGGATAACATAGCTATCTGGGTTACAGTTAGAAGGCCTGGAAAAGAGGGGGGGGGGGGGGAGAGGAAAATCCTGTATTCATCAATCCAAACAGACTTTCCAGATTGTGTAAAAATGATGGATGTGTGGACTAAATTATGGTAACATAACATAGTAATTGAGGTTGAATAAAGACATACGTCCATCAAGTCCAACCTATTCACACTCCTTTTTTTTTTTTTTAACCCTACCTAACAGTTGATCCAGAGAAAGGAAAAAAAAACAGCTAAAGGGGGGGGGGGGATTCCTTCCTGACTCCAAACGGCAATCAGAAAGGTATCCCTGGATTAACCAGATCTATATGTATTAATATCAGTAATTCTCAATATTTTTTAGTTTTAGAAACGTATCCAGGCCTTTTTTAAAACTATTTGATGAACTTGCCATTACCACATCTACTGGAAGACAGTTCCACAGTTCTCCCTGTAAAGAAACCTTTCCTGACCTGAAGCTGAAACTTCTTTTCTTTCAACCTTAAAAGATGTCCACGAGTCCTCTGATATGACCTATTAGTGAATAATGCACCAAAGAGTTCATTGTATGGCCCATTAATATATTTGTATAAGGTTATTATATCCCCATGCAAACGTTGCTTCTCCAATGTAAACAGCCCTAACTTATCTAATCTGCATATTCAAGCCCCTCCATTCCCCTTATTAATTTAGTTGCCCTTCTCTGAACTGCTTCCATTTCCAAGACGTCCCTTTTGTATATGAGATTCCAAAACTGCACTGCATATTCCAAATGAGGCCTTACCAGTGCCTTGTAAAGAGGGAGAATAATATTTTTCTCTCTTGAATCTATTCCCCTCTATATATATATATATTTTTTTTTTTTTTTTTTTTTTTTAAAAAATCAGTCAAGGAAGTGAAGTTAACCCATTTGCCACCACTGCTGGGCCACGGACCAAGAAAAGAAAATCACTGTAGTATGATAGGATTTTATGCTCTATAGGGAGAAAGCTCAGGACGGTGTGTAGCTTCATCTTTGGATCCGACAGTATCAGTTTTATCGTTAACGTGTGTAGCGCATTTTTCGAACGTTCCTGTCAGACCATAAATTTCCCTCGCTTGCGCCGGCTCCCTGTACTAAAGTATAGGGGAGTTGGTGGCAGTCGTGGGAAACATGCAGTATCGAATGTTATCCCTATGCTGTGTATAGGGAGAAAGCTCAGGGATGTGTGTACACTGATCTTTAAGAAATGACAGACAGGATCTTGCAATCTTTAAAAGATCTGTGCAGTGTGTATATTGTATGCAAAAAGAGGCTACAGTAAATGGGGCCCTTGACCAATAAGGAGCCCCATTTTGTGCCAAGGTTCCAAAACTACCAGTCTGCGTGCCAACTGTTTTACCAGTGGTCTGTGTACAAAGCACTTTTACCATTGTTTATGTGCAAGCATTTAACTAGTCTTTGTACCAACTATTTAATCAGTGGTTATATACAAAGCATTTTACTACTCTCTGTGTGCCAAGAATTTACTAGCATCAGTTGGTTAGTTATTTTAGAAGTTTTGAAGGTCTAAGTTTAGAAATACTGTTTCAATGGGTGTATGGGTAAAGTATGTTTGTCTGTTTTAAAGGGTATGTCCACCCTAAAAATATTTTTTTAATATAAGATTCCCCCTGCCAGCCCAGCCCCAACCGCTATATTTATATGTTTAGAAAGCTCCCCAAACTCTACTTACCTCCCCTCTTTCCTCCGCCGCGCTGCCGGCCCTCTGCTTGCGAGAAAAGGGCAAGCAGAGGGGCGGTACCGGCAGTCGCGTCTGTGACAGGGGCAATACTATATATTAAGGGTTTTACACTAGGGGGAGGGAATCCTGAGAGGGAGGGGGAGAAGGGCTGCAGTACGCATGCCAAACTTCTCCCGGAGGCCAGGTAGGAGGCAGAGTCCTATATGGACTCTGCTATCCTCCTGGTGGGCAGTTTTTGGGACTTTGGGGGGGGACTACAGGAGAACCCTATGGAGCTGGGATGTGAGGTAAGGATTACACTACACTACATGATGGGGCCAGTAGTTGAAGGGATTATAGTTTTGGGGGTGGACATGCCCTTTAAAATGAGTGCCTTTAAAAAAAAAAAATGTTAATGATGAATTTGGATGTTTTTATTTAAATGATTATTTGATTTACCGGGTCAATTTGTCTTTGCGGTGGTGTTGGGGGGCCCATTCCCAAATTTTGCATCAGGCCCATATGTCTATACCTACGCCACTGTACAGTAAACTAGACTGGCAGCAGCTTGTTGCTCTGTGTATTTAAATAAAACTTTGGTGCTTTAGAGGTGTGATTAGCACACATGGTTTGAAAGAAAACAACATGAGAACACTGAAAGCTGAACCAAAATAGAAAGTAAAAGTTCTGTAAATGTAGTTTAGTTACTAGACAATTAAAAAAATAAACAAAAAGAACTTAGGACTTTGTTACCTTATTTGTAATTTGTTGTATTGTCATTTTTCTGTAGCACTGAACACCCAACACTATTTTAGCAATTAACAGCAGTTTACAAGCCAAGTACCGTTAACCCATTCACAGAACTTCCCCAAATTATGTCTTTAGGACCCCGGGGGAGACACACGGGAGAACACACCCAGGACACAGGCAGGTTACCCATAAAGTTCCGTTTTATATTCATTTACACCTCCAAATTCAGGGTTTTCTTACCGTAAAGCAGGCAGTGAAACCCCCATCCTTAGTAAAATGGTTACCCCAGTATTATTCTCGCGGTGACCAGGTCTATAGTAAGTTGTTTTCTTTCATTCCCAGTTTTGTTGGGCGGTTTAAATAAATAACGCGACTTCCCCTTTTAATACACCCGACGCAGCGTCTTTAACCAGCTCAGTAGGTTTCCAGCCATTAGACACGGCGCTGCTCGTTGCCCCCTCTAACTGGAAGCAGTGGGAGAATTACATTGTAGTTAGTCCTTACCTGGGGAGTCGTACACTGACTGATCGACCGACCGACAGGCAGACTGACTGACTGACCGACCGACGCTACTAACAGTATCTACCGCAATAATCTTCCCAAACTTCCCGCTACTCATCTGTAACTCTATGGTAACCACTGTTTCTCCCTGCAGTGCACAGCCACCCCGCTACTCCACACTTACCCCATTACTGACCGTTACCCCAATACTGACCTTTACCCTAGTACTGACCGTTATCCTAGTACTGACCGTTACCTTTATATTCACAGCCGGTAACTCCATGGCCAGGACCACTCGCAAGCTTCCTAGATCTCAACAGACTGACAGGGCGAGGATCATGTGACCTCCCATATTGCCTGTTTGCGAAAGGTATGGAGTAATCAGATAGGTCACATGGCATGGGAATCTGGAATGTCATGTGACTGCTAGGACTTCTTGGCTGATGTGCAGTCATTGTCATGTACTAGACAGTTTTATAAAGGAATATATTTATTTCTTTACACTAAATCTGTATTACTTAGGGTGAGGCTACACTGCAACACACAGGAATCGCGCATCAAATTGTGAACGTTATTGCACGAGATTGTGTGCGCGATTCTAGTGCATTTTGTGTTCGCATTCATGTTTTGCGAATGCGCTTTTCACCATTTTAACGCACCAAAATGGTGAACACATGCGTTACCAAAATGCGAACAGATGCGCAATTGCATTAGAAATCGCGGGAATTTTCGCGTTCCCGCGATTTCCATTTTAGTGAAAATCACGGACGCAATTGCGAACGCATGCGCAAACCCGCGAAAAACGCACTAGTGTGGCCTAGTCCTTACAGTCTCACAATTCACTCAGCAAACAGGTTAGGGTCACTTCATAGCTGTAATAAGAATTGTGAATTAAACAACAATTATAGTTAACACCCTCCTTTCTTTTTTTATTCTGTTAAATATACGCTAGGTGGGGACCTGAACGGCTAGGTCCTAGTTCATAGTAACATAGTATTGGAGGTTGTATAAAGACACATTGCCATCAAGTCCAACCTGAACCCTTTCAAGCATCAGGGCGCAGGATTCACGCTCGGCCCTCAGTAAACATATAACAGAAAACAATAATGGTATACAACATGTTTTCAAATTTCAGGGTATAGAGTCAATAGGGTATTTAGAAGGGGGGGTAGTCGGAAAGACTGTTGACAATTCCTTCAGACTTACCGTAATTTTCATTTCCTGGACTGAATGGTAGTGGTCACTAATGGGTTAAGTCCCTAGACTCAGGTTTGGTACAGTTAATACGTAAGCAATAAAACTCCTCCTCCCCCTTACCTCCCCAGTCCGGTCTGAACCGAGTAATAAGGGAGGGATCTTAGTGACCACTGCCATACAGTCCAGGAAATGAAAATTACGGTAAGTCTGAAGGAATTTTCAACATTCCTGGTCCTTCTGGCAGTGGTCACTAATGGGATATACCAAAGCAGTATAGACACATAGGGTGGGTATAAAGAATTTAATTAGAAAGGACAGAATTTAACACTTCCTTCCCAAAATTCGTGGAACCCAAATCGAGCTTATAGTGACGAAGAAAAGTGTGTGCGGAGCTCCAAGTGGCTGCTCTACAAATATCTTGAATTGAGACCCCAGATTGGCATGCTCAGGATGCAGCCACTGCTCGAGTGGAATGAGCTTTAATTTCAGAGGGAACCGATACATTAGAAGATAGGTAGGTTTCCCTAATGCATGAGGAAATCCATCTCTCCACAGAGGATTTTGCAGGTTTCTGGCCCATCTTCTTACCAGCATACAGGACTAAAAGAAAATTTGTTTTCCTGATGGAACTGGTTCTTGACAGGTAAGTCTTGACACATCTAGCCACATCTAGACAATGACACTTTTTTTCCTCCTCATTGGAGGGATTAGGAAAAAAATATGGAAACTTCTTCATTTATATGGAAATCTGAAACCACTTTAGGGCCAAAGGCTTCATGAAACCTGAAAACCATTCTGTCTTCCAAAAATATAAGTTGATCTTGGGATATTTGGAATTCCGATATTTCTGCCACCCTTCTGGCTGATGTGATAGCGAGGAGGAATGCTAGTTTCCAAGTAAGTTTTACCAGAGGAATAAAAGATATAGGTTCAAAGGGAGATGACGTTAATGCCTTCAGGACCAGTGATAAATCCCAAGGAGGTGGTTTAGGTCGTCTAGGAGGCCTAATATTATTTAAGGCTTTGAAGAACCTAATAATAAGAGGTTGAGAACCCTATTTTACTTCAGATACACTTGAAATAGCACAGACATGAGATTTTAAGTTTGCTGGAGCTAAACCTCTTTCTAAACCAGACTGTAAGAATTCAATAATCTGTATTTCAGAAATTTGAGATATCAGAGGAGAAAAGAACACCATCTCATGAACACATCCCATATTTTGTAATATTGAGCAGAGGTTGATTTTTTCTTTGACTCCATCAAAGTATTAATAGATGCTTCCGATATACATTGTATCCTCAAGGCCTCCTGCAAAGACAACTTGGCTGGGTCTGGAAATAAAACTGGGCCCTGCTTCAATAGGTCTGTCCTGACTGGAAGGAGAAAGGGCTCTTCTACACTCATTTCCATTAGGAGAGGAAACCAAGGCCTGCGCGGCCAGGCTGGAATCACCGCTATCAAGAAGGCTTTGTCTTCGAGAATTTTCTGTAGAACACTCCCTATCAAGGGAAAGGGGGGAAATACATAAGCCATCTTGAACGTCCATGGGAACGAGAAGGCATCCATCATCTCCGCAGACCGGCATGGAAAACGGGAGCAAAACCTCTTTAACTTTGAATTCTTGGCTGACGCCATAAGATCTATCTGTGGTAGTCCCCATCTTTTTCAGATTGAAAGTCTGAAGATTCAAAGACCATTCCCCTGGAAGGACTCGGTATCTGCTCAGAAAATCTGCTTCCACATTGAGACTGGATGGAATATATACTGCCTTCAGATCTATCCTCAGAGATTCTGCCCAAAGGAGAATCTCTAGGGCCAGGGAACATAATTTCTTGCTTCTTGTTCCTCCCATCCTGTTCACATACAAAATGGCCGTAGCATTGTCGGATACTATTAGAACCGCTTGAGAAAGGAATAGATCCTGAAAATGAAGAAGGGCTAATTGGATGGCTTTTAACTCTTTGAAATTCATAGAATTGTTCTGCATGGATTGAGGCCAAAATTCCTGTATCCACTGTTGTCTGCAATGGACTCCCCAACCTTGGGGACTTGTATCTGTCGTGAGACGAATCCAATGTTTCTGACCCAAAGGAATTGGACTGTAATTCTTTGAATCCATCCACCATAGAAGGCTTTGGCAGACTGACAGATTCAATTGGATAAGATTGAATGGATGACAGTTGTTCCTGTCCCACTGGTCTAAGAAACACATTTGCAGTGGTCTGACATGAGTCATGGCCCATCTCACTGATTGGATTGAAGACACCAGTTTCCCTATCAACTGTTGACATAAACGTACTGGTATTATTGACCTTGGTTGAATGGAAGAAACAAATTTGATGGTTTCTAGCACTTTTAAGGTAGGAAGGTATATTTGGAATAATGACATATTCAGATGTGTCCCTAGAAACTCCAATTGATGGGTTGGAGTCAATGATATACTTCTTCCAGTTTATCAGCCAGCCATGATGATGGAGGATCTGAAGAAGAGAATCCCTTTGGTTTAATAAAGTGTTGAAATCTTGAGCTCTTACCAAGATGTCGTCTAGGTAAGAAAACAGAAATATCCCCTTGGTTCTGATGAAACCTATAAGAGGAGCTAGTACTTTTGTGAACGTTCTTGGAGCTGTTGCCAATCCGAATGGAAGGCAGACGTACTGATAATGACGATTCATTATACAAAATTGCAGGAATCTCTGATGAGGCAGCCAGATAGGAATGTGTAGGTAGGCGTCTTGAAGGTCGATTTTTATCAACCAGTCGGATTTTCTCAGATGAATGACTACTGACTTTAATGTTTCCATTTTGAAGGTCCAAATATCCAGAAAGGAGTTCAACTTTTTTAAATCCAGGATGGCCTTGAATTCTCCTGAGCTTTTTCTTACCAGAAAGAAGCGAGAGTAAACTCCTAAACCTATCTGATCCTCTGGTACCCTTATTATAACTTGTTTTCGTTCTAATTCTGCTAGAATGTCTAGCAAGGCCGAGGAAGCTGAAATGAGGTTTGGAAGACTGGAAGCAAGGAATTTGTCTGGAGTAATCATCTTTAATTCCAAATGATAACCCAAGAAGATGGTATCTTTAACCCATTTGTCTTGAATATTGCGAGCCCAGACAGGAAAAAAACTAGACAGTCTCCCGTCTACCAGCTCCTGCTGGACTCCCACACCTTCATAATGGTTTTTTAACTTGTGGTTTGTTTTTCTGCTGAAAAGACTGCCGAAAATGCTGAGTAGAATTAATTCTCCATGAACGATGTGCTAAACTTCGACCTGGGCAGTATTGACTAGCTTCTTTGAATGATACAAAATCTTTTTTAGGAGAATTTTTCCTTTTGAAATTTTGGCTTTGTCTAGGTAAAAAGGTTCCTTTGTCTGCCGCATTTCTAGATATTGCCTCCTCCAGTTTTCTTCCAAAAAGAAGGTCTCATTGAAAAGGAAGATTAAGAAGACTAATTTTTGACGGAATATCTGCTTGCCACTGGCGTAACCACAAAGATCTTCTTGCTAAGACAGTTAAAGAAACTGAGCGAGCAGCAAACTTTAGATTATCCAATGCTGCTTCTGCACAAAAATCAGAGGCCAATCTAATATCTCTGAGGGCATTCACGATCTCCTTATCAGCTCCCTTAATTACAGCATTTTCAACCTCCTTGATCCATATACTGGAAGCTTTGGATAAATCTACAATGGCAGTTGCAGGTCTAATAGAAGCTCCAGCCACTGTATAAGCCTTTTTAAGTAAGGAATCTTGTTTCCATTCTATAGGATCTTTAAAAGCAACACCATCTTCCACAGGCAGTAAAAGTCTTACGGGCTAGCCTAGACATAGCTGCATCTAACTTGGGAGGATTATCCGAAAAAGAAGATACCTCATCTGAAAAAGGATACTTGGCAGACAAATTATTACATAGTGAAAATTTTCGATTCACATTCTCCCACTCATCTGTAATCATCTTCATCTTAGCCATGGTAGGGTGTAAATAAAAACATGGTTTAGGATCTTGAGTGGAAAACATTTTGTCACTGGAAGATGGAGTGTCAGAAAATGTCTCTGATAACAAAGTGACTCTCATAGCCTTAATTAGATTATGAATTGTTTCAGGAAACAGATGTTCAAGTTCATCATCATAGATAGTTCCTTATCCCCAGGAGATTGAGAAGAGACATTGGCCACAGGTTCAGCAGTAAAAGGCATAGATGGTAATGAAGCCTTAACTGTCTCAGAAACTTGAACCACCATAGACTCCATCATTGAGGCCATAGATTCCTCATCAGCTTTTTGTTTCCCAGAGACCATGCCAAATTGCATTAGGCAACCATTACAATTTTTTTTCCCTCTAGCAGCTTGATTATCACAAGAGGTGCATTCTTGTCCAGGTTTCTCTTTATGCTTCCACTTTCATGGTGAGATGAATCCCTAGAAAAAAATAATAAACAACATTAAGGACAAACACACATTTAAATTAGAGCATACTTCCGAATAGATGCTCACCCCCTAGACCTGGATGTAGACCGAGATCGGATGTAGAACTAGAAAAAAATGCAGAAAACAGCAGTGAGTAGACCCAAGATTAGGGCTGGAGCGGATTTATTGATGGGGCTGTGTAGGAATCCCAGAACGGGATCGGAGAAGCCCAGCCATTAGAGAAGAGGGTCGCCAATCCTTCAATCGGGGTGAGATGAGCATATGTTCCTGGTACCATGCAAGGACAGGAAAAGGACTGGGGAGGTAAGGGGGAGGAGGAGTTCTATTGATTACGTATTTCCTGCACCAAACCTCAGTCTAGGGACTTAAACCATTAGTGACCATTGCCAGAAGGACCAGGAAATCCTATATCGCAAAGAAGCCCAGTGGATTTTTAAATTAGAGACACGGGTCCCATTAGGGCTCAATTATGATTGGGAGGTCTCGTGTTTCTTATGAGTCGGTGTCCAGTGATTATATTAATTCCACATGGTTGAGATACTGTTCATATGTTTTATATAATATGTAATACAAATTCCCAAATTTGATCTCATTCCAGAACATATATATTCTGTGCAATGTGCAATCTATTTTTATACATCTATAGATTAAGCCTTTTAGATATATAAAAAACATATGTCAGATGAAATTTATATATAATTATGTTTATTATAAATAATGTCCATTTCCATATAGTAATTTCCTTTATTATACATTTTGTATAGTGATGTTTTTAAAAGTATTGTGTATATAAATATGTATGATTGTACAGCTCCTATAGACACATGTATAATGAATAGTGCTGCTTGCCCAGCTAGGGTTAATATTGTTCATTCCAATTAAAAATGTCAATCTGTATGTTAATCTTTAATCAAGTATGCTAATGGCATTGCAGGCTATTTAAGATACAGGTGTATAGTAGCCAATTTCCTCTGATGAAGTGTCCGTTGGGCACGAAACGCATCAGGCAGTTGATGGTCTGATTGTATGTGTCTAGACATCTATGGCATAGATGGTTTTAAAAGCCCTACACCCCCTCAATGGAAGCTAAACCCATTTTGGCTTAATTTACTCCCAGAGGACCCTGACCTCTCAGAAATTTCTGAAGAATTTTTTTAATTCAACAAAGACACCAGTAGTCCCATAGTGGTATGGAAGGCTTTCAAAATCCACGCACGCATGACCCTCATGAACGCAATTAACCAAAAACACCAGTCAGCAGCACCCGAACAAGCATTACAAAAAGCCTCACAAGACTCTCAAACAAACCACTCTCTTGAAAACACACAAGCTTTCAGACTCCAATCTAAAATAACAGACCAAATTCTCTTGGCACGAGCCAACAAAAAATTACTCTTTAAAGGCCTAAATGGGACAAATGTGGCAAATTACTAACCTATATTGCTAATCACGAGCATAAGCCACCTATAACTATCACCCTTAGACCAGCCGGCGCACCACCCATTACAGATCCCCAAGACATAATAGACACTTTGCAACTTTCTACAAACATATATACTCCTCAACTCTAACCTATACGAATACTGAAATAGACAGTTACCTTAGTAGTATCACCCTTCCTTGCCTATCTACACAACACAAACAACTACTTGACTCCCCGATTTCCGCGTTCGAAATCCAACAAACTATCTCCCTCCTCAAAAGACACAAAGCCCCTGGCACAGACGGGCTACCGTCTTGAGTTTTACCATTGCTTCTCCGAATCCTTAGCACCCCAACTACTTGACTTATATAACCACATGTTCAGTACTCAAACCCTCCCACACACTATGTCATATGCAAATAAGGAACAAAGACTTCTGGGAATTTACCATGTTTACACATGGAAGCTCTTAGGAACACTATCAGGGAGATTCGATAAAAGTTCTTATCGTTTAAAATGGTGCTAATTTTGCCCCAACCAATCAGAACTTATGTAACATTTGAAAGCTAACATCTGATTGGTTGGGGCAAAATTAGCACCATTTTAAACGATAAGAACTTTAATTGAATAACCCCCTATGTCTTTAAAAAGACTTTTACAGCATTCCACAAGCTAAATGCAAAAACCAGAGCACCAACTACAGACCGGTTTCAGCTTTAATGACCCATCATCAGTGTAGTGCAGGCCTCTGGTTTTGCAGTATGAAGCGCCTATCGACAGACCTATGGGGAGGGATTTAAAAAAAAAAATTTGTTCCACTCTTTTTCATTGTTTGACACTGTCATAGATGGTAATAGATTAATTAGAAAACTCACTAACATAGTATGATGAGCATACTAACATACATAATATATGCCCAGAGGTTCGAGCAGCCGGCGCAATTACGTATTACATCATGCGCAACCGGCGCACTGATGTCACTCGCACGCCGGCGCGACAAGTAGCAGAAAGACCCTGCGTTTCAGGATAGATAGGTAGCAGAGCCAAGACAGAGTTAGATAGATAGATAGATAGATAGATAGCAGAGAGATAGATAGATAGATAGATAGATAGCAGAGTTAGATATATAGATAGCAGAGTTAGATAGATTGATAGATAGATAGCAGAGTTAGATAGATAGATAGCAGAGTTAGATAGATATATAGCAGAGATAGATAGATAGATAGATAGCAGAGATAGATAGATAGATAGATAGATAGCAGAGTTAGATCGATGGATAGCAGAGTTAGATAGATAGATAGCAGGGAGCTAGATAGATGATAGATAGCAGAGTTAGATAGATAGCAGGGAGTTAGATAGATGGATAGCAGAGTTAGATAGATAGATAGCAGGGAGTTAGATAGATAATAGATCGATAGATAGCAGAGTTAGATAGATAGATAGATAGATAGATATATCAGAGTTAGATTGATAGATAGCAGAGAGATAGATAGCAGAGAGTTAGATAGATATATAGATAGATACATAGATAGATAGATAGATCGATTGCCAAACAGAGTTAGATAGATAATAGGTAGATAGACAGTTAGATAGAGAGACACAGAGAGATAGACAAGAAGCAGATAGACATAGATAGAGAGACAGATAGACAATAGGCAGACAGATAGACAGAGTAAAATAGATAAACCAGAGGCAGATATATATATATAGAGAGGGACAGATAGAGTTACATAGGGGCAGAGGTCCATGTAGAACGTACAAGAAGGTCTCCCTGGCCAAAGGTGTGGGCAAGCGTCTGACAACAACTGAACACAGCAGTAAGTTTAAAATGACCAAATTGCTACCAGTATATAATGAAATTGCCAGTTTACTGTGCCTTTGTGTCATTAATTTGTGTCTCTCTGTCCAACTCTGATCTCTATCTCTGTCTGTCTATCTCTGTCTGTCTATTTCACTGTCTTTTTGTCTGTTTATCACTATCGGGCTGTGTGTCTATGTTTGTGGTTGTCTATCTGTCTGTCTGTGTCTTTTTGGCCATCTCAATTAAGTACATAGTGGGTGTGGATTAATTGGGGCGGAGAAAGGACGTGGCCTAAAAAATTTGCTGCACGCTACGCGTGGTGCATGGAGTTCCCAAGAGTGCCCCTGATCTTCTTAGACCCTAAATACGCCCCTGTCCTTTACACTGAGCCAACAATCAAGTCTCTGGCTGGAGCCTGTGAGAAATTACATTGGGGTGAATGTTCAAACTTCCTGCTTCCAGTAGGTTGAGTGACCTGAGGAAAAAATTGACAGTTGAGAAGGGGAGCCTATTAATGCAGACACGCTGGTCACATGACTACAAGCTGGTCACATGGCTAAAAACAGGAAGAGTTCAACCAGGAAGTTACATTGCTGAACCTTTCCAGCAATAACTTCTCACAAATTTTATCTAGAGATGTGATTTAGGTTTTATTTTGAAGGTGTGATGGAAGGCTTTTTATATAATTCTTACTAGTTTGGAAGAATTTGAGACCACAGTTACCCTTTAATGATAATGTAGAATTTGTACATACTACCCTTAAAAAAACTTCCACATTTTTTCCTCTACAGAGTAGAGGCCAATTTGTTCAGAGCTTTCAGAAATTAATAGAAAAAGACTTGATCTCATTACATCGAGATCCAGTTTATAGTTTATAGTATTTGAGGTTGAATAAAGACATACGTCCATCCAGTCCAACCCATCTAGCAATATCCTAATTTCCTGCCTAACTGTTGATCCAGAGGAAGGCAAAAAAAAACCCACCAAATTAATGAAGGGGGAAAAAATTCTTTCCTGACTCCAAGTGGCAATCGGAAATTTCCCTAGATCAACTCTACTTTATGTATTAATACCAGTAACTTGCAACATTCCTTGTTTGCAGAAACTCATCCAGCTGACCAATGAACCTGCCATAACAATGTAATAATTGTAACTTTTCCAGTCTCTCTTCATATTCAAGCTCCCCCAATCCCCTCATTAATTTAGTTGCCCTTCTCTGAACCCTTTCCATTTCAAAGATATCCTTTTTGTACACAGGATTCCAAAATTGCACTGCATATTCCAAATGAGGCCTTACCAATGCTTTGTAAAGAGGGAGAATTAAATTTTCCTCCCTTGAATCCATACCTCTCCTTTTACAAGACAATACCATGCTGGCTCTGGCTGTTGCCGCCTGGCACTGCTTGATACCTTTAAAGGGTATGAATTTTTAATATATGATTGCCCCTGTCCCCCCAGCCCCAACCACTCTATTTATACTTTTAGAAAGTTCCTGAAACTTTACTTACCTCCCCTCTTTCCTCCGCCGCGCTGCCGGCCCTCTGCTTGCGAGAAAATGCAAGCAGAGGGGCGGGACTGGCAGTCACGTCTGTGATTGGCTGAGCAGGAGCCAATCACGGATGCGGCTGCCGGGAGTTCATTTTGGCGGGGGAAAGAGGGAAGGTAAGTGCAGTTTGGGGAGCTTTCTAAAAGTATAAATAGAGCGGTTGGGGCTGGGGGGACAGGGGGAATCCTATATATTAAGGGTTTTATGCTAGGGGGAGGGAATCCTGAGAGGGAGGGAGGGGGAGAAGGGCTGCAGTACACATGCCAAAATTCTCCCGGAGGCCAGGTAGGAGGCAGAATCCTATATGGACTCTGCTATCCTCCTGGTGGGCAGTTTTTGGGACTTTGGGGGGGGACTACAGGAGAACCTCATGGAGCTGGGATGTGAGGTAAGTATTAAACTACACTACATGATGGGGCCAGTAGTTGGGGGGATTATAGTTTTGGGGGTGGACATGCCCTTTAAGTTTGTTATCCACCAAAACTCCAAGAACCCTTTCCAACAGGGATTCACTTAACACAGAGCCATTTATAGTATAAGTAGCACAAGGATTTTTAAGTCCAAAATGCACCACCTTACATTTATCAACATTGAATCTCATCTGCCACTTAGCAGCCCAATGTGACAATCTATCTAGATCCCCCTGCAACGATTGCACATCCTCTGAAGTTTTTAATGGTCAACAAAGTTTTGTGTCATCAGCAAACACAGAAACCTTGCTGACAATACCCACTTCCAAATCATTAATAACTAGATAAAATAGAAGCGGACGGTGGCACCCCACTTAGCACTTTAGTCCATAATGATGAAGCCCCATTTACAACTACTCTCTGCATCCTATTCATTAACCAATTTTCTATCCATGTACAAATGTGACTCCCCAGACTAACAGACCTTAGCTTATACATTAGTCGCCTATCCAAGTAAACTACATCTACTGCTATGCCAGAGTCTAAATTTCTAGTTAATTCCTCATAAAAGCCAAGCAAGTTAGTTTGACAAGATCTATTCCTCCTAAATCCATGCTCGTTACTACTTATAATGTCAGTCCTTGAAACATACTCTAGAACATGTTCCCTTATTAAACTTTCCAGGATCTTCCCCACCTCTGAAGTTAAACTTACAGGCCTGTAATTACCTGGCTGTGAACGACTACCCTTTTTGAATATTGGAATAACATCAGCCTTTTTCCAATCCAGAGGCACACCATCGGACATGAGGAAATCTGCAAAAATAAGAAACAATGGCCTAGATAAAACTGAACTTAGCTCCCTAAGTACCCGAGGATGTATTTTATACGGTCCAGGAGATTTATTAATATTAACCTTATTTAGTTCTTTCTGTACCATATCCTCACCAAAGTGCACTTAAATATTTTATACCATCATTCCTACTATACTCTATGATATCTGTCATGGACTTCTATAGTGTATACAGAGGGGAAAAAAGTATTCAAGGCATTTGCTTTTATCGCCATCCTCTGTAACTAACTTTATTAATGGTGCCACATTCTCAGTCCTCATCTTCTTACTATTAAAGGGCATGTCCACCCCCAAAACTATAATCCCCCCCACTACTGGCCCCATTGTGTTGTGTAGTTTAATCCTTACCTCACATCCCAGCTCCATGTGGTTCTCCTGTAGTCCCCCCCCAAAGTCCCAAAAACTGCCCACCAGGAGGATAGCAGAGTTCATATAGGACTCTGCCTCCTATCTGGCCTCCGGGAGAAGTTTGGCATGCGTACTGCAGCCCTTCTCCCCCTCCCTCTCCATCCCGATTAGCATTCCCTCCCCATAGTGTAAAACCCTTTTTTACCAAACATTCCCCCTGATCCCCCAGCCCCAACCGCTATGTTAGTAATATCAGAAAATGCCCAAAACATTACTTACCTTCCCTCTTGCCTCCGCCGCACTGAACTCCCGGCAGCCGCGTCCGTGATTGGCTGCCGCTCAGCCAATCACAGTCGCAACTGCCGGCCCCGCCCCTCTGCTTGCATTTTCTCGCAAGCAGAGGGCCTGGCAGCGCGGCGGAGGAAAGGTAAGTAAAGTTTTGGGCATTTTCTGATAATACTAACATAGCGGTTGGGGCTGGGGGACAGGGGGGACGTTTGGTGAAAAAAAAATTTTAAGGGTGGACATACCCTTTTATTTACTTAAAACATCTTTTAGGCTTAGTCATGCTTTGTTCAGCTATCCTAACTTCATTATTAATTTTAGCTAGTTTGATTGCTTTCTTACACTCCTTGTTTCAGTTTTTATAATCCCTAAAGGCCCTTTCCGTTCCCTCGGCCTTAAAGGTTTTAAATGCCCTTTTCTTCCTTTCCATTTGCCTCTTTACATCAGAATTCAGCCACATGGGCGCGGATTTATTTTTTTTACATTTATTTCCCAAGGGTATAAATTTAAATGTGAACTGGCTTAAAATCCCCTTGAACACAGTCCACTTCTGTTCAATACCTTTACCTGATAATACATTATCCCAGTTGACATTCTGAAGAGCTGCTTTTAACCTGGG
Organism: Hymenochirus boettgeri; assembly: GCA_019447015.1. Classification (NCBI taxonomy): domain Eukaryota; kingdom Metazoa; phylum Chordata; class Amphibia; order Anura; family Pipidae; genus Hymenochirus; species Hymenochirus boettgeri. The sequence continues at coordinate 120,617,788 of CM033475.1, read as the reverse complement.
AAAATGTGCCTTCCCAAAATTAAAAGTCTTTGTTAACCCAGTGCACTTTTCCTTTCGATAACAAAGTCCAAACGCCACTATTTCATGGTCACTATTCCCTAAGCCTCCAGTTACCTTTATATCTATAATGCGCTCCATGATATTAGATATTACCATAAGATATGGGTATACTTACCCTTGTGGAATAGGAATATCTACTGGTTAAAACACTAGTTATTCCGATCTACCACTTTCTCCCCAAAGTTCATAAGAATCTCCACAACCCCCAGGGGAGACCCATTATATCGGTGATAGGATCATTAAATGAACCCCTATCCGAGTACATAGATACATTTTTATATTGAATGGTTTGTAAGTTAAGATCATACTTGAAAGATACTGGGGACTGTATTAATAAATTGGGGGGTTTAGAATGGTCAACTGAATATATATGGTTGACTATAGATATCTAGTCTATACTCATCCATTCCACATGAACAGGGGGTGGTGCAATTTTTACCATCATATGCAAACCTCTACATGGGGTGGTGGGAACACCTCCACATATATTCAGGTAATAACCCCTTCAGATACAATATCATCAAATACTATCGGTACATATATGATCTCATCATAGTGTGGCGAGGTACAAAAAGTGAGATACTTAAATTTGTAGAAAACTGTAATGCAAACACACTGAATTTAAAGTTCACTAGCGAGATCAATGCGCAGAATATACCATTTTTAGATGTTGAGTTCAAAATATTGGATGGTGTGGTGTGTACGGACTTATACAGGAAAAATATTACTAGGAACACTCTGCTTCATTATCATAGCCAACATCCTAAATCAACAAAGGATTCTGTCCCTATCAGCCAATTTTTGCGGATAAGCAGAATCTGTTCCATGTGGGACAGTTTCCAAACTAGAGCAATGAAGATGTGGGACAGGTTCCTTGAACGAGGTTATTGTTTTAAAATCAGTGGCGTAACTACCACTCTCGCGACCACGGGGGGCCCGCACGGTAGTAGGGCCCGACACAAGCCCAAATCTCTGCAGTATTCACCCTTTTTAAAGAGCTGATTGCGCATATGAAGAAAACATACGTGCAATCAGCTCTTTAAACCGGACCCGTACTTCCGGAACTGAACCGGAATTTCGGGTCCAGTTTTAAAGAGCTGGTCGCGTGTATGTTTTCTTCATATGCGCGATCAGCTCTTTAAAAAGGGTGTATACTGCAGGGACCTGCGTGGAGGGATGAGGGAGTCAGGGGTCTGGCCCCCAAACTCGCAGGGGGACCCGGGTCCCTTAAGGTACGCCCCTGTTTAAAACTATAAAAGAAGCCTATGATCGGGCTGTATTAAGTGATCCCAATTTTCATATTGGTCCATCCAACAAGGATGGAACAGCCAGTCATTTTGCAGCTGACAGAACCCCAAAGAAGTGGCTCGACACTGGTGTCTGGTGTCCCAAAAAGACACAATAATAGGAGAAAATTTTCTCTAATTAATAACCCCTTATGCTGCTCAATCTAAACAGATACATACGATCCTTAAAAGACACTTGTCTGTACTTATTTTAGATCCAATTTTGGGACTGTTACTACCCACCCAACCCAGTATCATATATAAAAAATTGTGCTCTATTGCCAATAGGGTAGCACCTAGCCAGTTGAAAAGAGGTAAGGTGCAGAAGCATGATAATTGGTTATGTCATTTTGGTTCATATAAATGTGGACGTAAATTATGTAAATGCTGTAGATATATGACCATCTCTTCTGAGTTTAAAAGCACCGTTACCGGTAAAACTTACCCTATTAAGAGTTACATCAACTATCAAACAGAATATGTGATTTATTTGGCAACATGCAATTGTATGAAACAATATGTGGGTCTCACCACTAGAAAATTAAAGGAAAGGGTTTTGGAACACCTTTCAAGCATCGGCGCAGGATTCACGCTCGGCCCTCAGTAAACATGTAACAAAACAATGACGGTATGCAACTTGTTTTCAAATTTCAAGGTATAGAGTCAATAGGGATACTTAGAAGGGGCGGTAGTCGGAAAGACATTCTATATCACAAAGAAGCCCAGTGGATTTTTAACTTAAGAGACACGGGTCCCGTTAGGGCTCAATTATGATTGGGAGGTCTCGTGTTTGTAGTCCAGTGATTACATTAACTCCACATGGTCTAGATACTGTTCACGGCACTTTCGGTCAGTTAAAAAATATCTGCTGGTGTGGGGCCGGCCGCAACCGACCTCGATCTGTCATTCATCCAAATCAGACGTATCGGTTAATTCCGATTGATTGTGCGGTTCCCTGTGGGAAATCATTCGCACTTTCGGCCATGGCCGAATTTGCCGCGACCAACGACATTCATCCCGGCTGAGTGCTTGCTCGTAACAAGCGCTTAGTCGGGACAAATAGTCCCTTCATGTGTACCCAGCCTAACAGTTAATCTAAAGGAAGGCAATACATTTCCATTATGAAGGGGTGAAAATTCCTTCCTGGGGGGGGGTGGGGCGTCCTATCAAATGTGTGACTTTTAGTTTACACATAAATTGCCTATGTGGAACAGTGTCAAAAAAAAGTATAAGCATCTACTGCTTGGTCAATATCTAAATTCTTACTCACATCTTCATAAAAACCAAGCAAGCCAGTTTGACCAAATTTATTTTTCGTGAACCGGTGCTGATTTCTACTTGTATGGTCATTCCTTAAAGGGGAACTAAAGTCTACATCCCCAATTGAAAAAGCACATTCGCAGTACACTTCACAGGAAGCTTCAGCTTTGTTTACAGGAAGCTGAAAGCCAATTATGTTACAGCTTAGAGATCATCCCTCCCTCTAACACAGAACACAGATTTAAGTGCAGTTTTTTGTGTAAACACATTACAAATGCTCCTGTAAATGCCTTTACTTTTCATACATAAAAGAAACGTAATCTTTGAAGTTTATTACTTTGCTAGCATGGATGTAAGAAACAGAATTTAAAGGGACAGTTCAGTGGAAATTATGAATATTTGTTAGTTTGTATAATGCATACTTTAGTTATTCTACATATTCTCTTCCATTTTGAAAAATCAGTTGATTTCATACCTCTTGCTGTTCCCTGCTGTTGACATTAATGAGCTGACATTTCAGTCTCTAATAGTCCTTCTTTTTCTCAGGATGCACCACATCCTTGGAATGTTCCTAACAGTTATTTCTACTGATTGGCTGTTGGATGGGTCAAAGATGCTCAGATCTCTACCCAGATAGCAACGATACATTAAAACAATGTAGATTTAACATCATGCATTAAAATTGAAACAACGTTGAATATCAATGTTGTTTTAGCATCGATCTTGCTTGTTGGTAATGCCATTTATTCAGTGTTGATTGACTACATTGATTCAATACCGATTCAATAATAACTGAGATAGCAAAGCCACATTGAAAGAATGTTGGTTAATTATCTGATATTATTGAAATGATATTGATCTTTAATGTTGTTTTAGCATTGATCTTGCTAGTTGGTAAGACCATTTATTCAGCGTTGATTGACTACATTGAATCAACACCAATTCAATAATAACTCATATAGCAAAGCCCCATTGAAAGAATGTTGATTAATTATCTGATATTATTGAAAGAATATTGATCTTTAATGTTGTTTTAGCATTGATCTTGCTCATTGGTAAGGCCATTTATTCAATGCTGAATGAATACGTTGATTCAATCATTAAATATCTATTAAAGTACTGTACATAATAATACTATTGTGTGGATTGTATTGCAAGTGATGTAAATGTATAATGCTAAACTAGTTAGCAGACAGATCTTACCTACTTTCTACTACTTTCTCTAAACTCCTTCATAACATGCAGACAACACCACTCTTTTACAGCATAATGATGCTACCAGACATCATAGGGCCTTTACTAAATTTCTGGGGGGTGGATGAAAGCCTAGAATAGCTTTAGCCAAACTATACCTCTCTAAGGAGCTTGGAAGTACAGTATAGCAGTTCCAAATGTAAGCAGCTATGAATAGACATGTTTGAAATCGGCTTTTCAGTACCAATTATTTTTCCAATACCCAACTGGAAAAGCCTTTAGTTGCTATTTTTAAAGGGTATGTCCACCCTTGAAATTATTTTTTTATATGTCATTCCCCCTGTCCCCCCAGCCCCAACCGCTCTATTTATTTTATTAGAAAATGCCCCAGTTTTGGGGGTGGACATGCCCTTTAAGTTGCAACTGTTTGATACATTTCCCTGTATTCTTTTCAAGTAGGTGACAATACTGCCACCTTGTGAACTATATTGTACTTCAAGAAAAAGGGACATAGTATTAAATTGAATTTTTATTATTACCGGATTGTACCTGGAAGTTTCCTGTGAGTTGAAACAAACTTGAGTGGAAGCTTTACAGTCCCGTGTTATAAAGGACCTTGTTATTAAGGACATAGAAAAAGCACATTTAATCATCTGATGGTTGTATGGTTTGTGTGAAAGTTTGAAAATGTTTGTACTGATAGTGTGCTGTGATAAGGACTGTGTGTGCAGTAAGTTTGATAAATCTTTCTTCCATTTAAAGGGGTGCACTAGGTTTCTATATTCTAGTATTGCACCTGTTGTAATTGCAAGCAGGTTGTGGAAGGGTTAAAAGTGTTTTGTTTTTTCCCTCTTTTCCTGTCTCTTCCACTAAATGGTGTGGTGGCTGGGGCCAATTGGTTAAATAGAATTCACATTGGTTGGATCAATGGTTTGTACCTGACAAAAGGAAGTTTCCTGTGAGTTGAAACGAACTTGAGTGGAAGCTGTTACAGTCCCTTGTTCTAAAGGATCTTGTCCTTTGCAGGGATTTGCAAATCTGGGGGGACAGCAGGCACTGGCTGGGGCCAGTATAGAGGTGGGTGGAAGTGGTGCAGGGAAGCTTGAGGGAGAGGTAGTTTTGTAAGGATTACAAGGGGAAGTGGGGGACGGAAGGGTAGGATTGCTTCTTCTCAGCTTGCCCATCCCAACAGATTTGCCACCTTAGGTGATGAAGTGGAGGAGGACAGCTCGGAATTAGCATGTATGGAGCGGGCTAATCCCTTGAGCACCCAGGGGACTGCCATCTCTAATACAAGGGAGGAAGAAAAAAAAATGTTTTCCCCCCTTCATAAATTTGGTGGGGGTTTTTTTTTGCCTTCCTCTGTATCAACAGTTAGGCAGGAAATGCGGGTACTGCTAGATGGGTTGGACTGGATGGACGTATGTCTTTATTCAACCTCAAATACTATAGTGTACTATACTATACAATTTAAAATAATCACTTCACGGTTATCAAGTGGAATTCAGACATCCTTTTCAGACTTCTTAAAAAAACAGGCTTTCATTGGACTGTAATCAGAATAAAATTGGAAGGAGACTCCATGCAGTATTCCACTGCAAACAACTTTTATTTCAGTGTTCTTTACAACATGTTTCGGATCTTACATGGATCCTTTTTCAAGCATAAGTGAACACACATGAGTGAATACCTAATATATATACACAAAAGGGGGGCTGTGGGTGCACGCCTATGGCAAAATTACTTTATAACAAATAGTGGAAGTGCTACTGATCTGACCAAAACATTAGAACAAACAAGAAAAGAGATGATCAATGCACATTCCTGGGCCCCATATATCATAATATCTATGCTAGTGCAAACAGTAAATACATGGGGGTTATGAATACCTAATATACGCTCCCATAAAACACACCCCTCATATATTACAATTCCATTTAACCCTTACTTGTAAAGCATCTACAGTGCTTAAAGTATATGTACACTCTAAAATTAAATGAATTGTATTTGGAAGCTGCAGCTTTAAGTAAACTTTTCCTTTTTTTTTTCTCCTAGGGCCCTCCTGAGCCTACCTGTGAAGATCTGAAGTTCCTGACATCTTGGATTATGCTTGCAGTGTCTTTAGCTCCACCCTCCAGATTTCCTTCCTCTTCTGGTTCAGAGAAAGCACAACCCGTTGTGCCCCCTGCCGAACGCGTCTGTGCATGTGACGTTATGGCGCGTGTGCCGTGATGTCAGTGTGTGCACGGACACACGCGTGTGACATCATTGTGCCATGCCTGTAAGTTCCGTGGGCGCACAACGGGTCACGCTTTCTCTGACACAGAAAAGCAGGAGAGGAAGGAAATCTCGGGGGTGGAGCTAAAGATGTGGAGCAAGCATAATCCAAGATGTCAGGAACTTCATATCTTCACAGGTAGGCTCAGGAGGTCCCTAGGGAAAAAAGTTTACTTAAAGCTGCAGCTTCCAAATACAATTCATTTAATTTTAGATTGTACGTATCCTTTAATATAAATCCCTTTAGCTCAAAGTGCATAATTCATAAAAATACATTGTCATGAACGCCAGTTCGCTGGGCACATGATCTGTCCAATCAATCGGTGCTCACTGCCACCACTGTGCACTTCTTCCGGCCGGCGCAGAAAGCCCACCCACTCTTGACTCTCACTGACTATGCCCACTCCTGTCCTGGCAGCTAAATGGTTAACACTACACCATTCACTCCAGCAAATAACTGGTTAATTAGCATCAGTCCTCCACAAGCAGTCACAGAGTTAATTAGCATTTACACTGCAAAACCTTCCATCCAAACACATACAAACTTATCAGAGGCTAACTGAGTTCTTTTAGAGCATCAAAGACAAAACTTCCAAAAGGTGAACAGTGCATATAATACAAAAAGAAAAGAAAAATGGTGTTACAATAAAATGACATACAATAGGTATACCAGTTATATAAAATAAAAAGGATAAAAATATTCACAGACCCTACTCACTAGGAGAAGTCCTGTGTCCTTGGGTGGGAAGGGAATATGATCCATACACATTTAGCATATCCCATCAGTATGAACCAAGTTATAAGGGCTACAAAGATTTTTAAAGCCCTTGTTGAACCACCCCCCTCCTGGGCTATGCATGAGGTGGAAGCATTCAGGAATGTCCAGCTTTACAACTATTGTATAGCAAAGTTAAAAGTAAGCCCTCCTAAAAAATTACTACTAAAAACAGGGCATTGGTCTTGATCCCAACTAGACTATCAAACCATGCTCCAAAAGGAACACCTCAAACAAAAACACAATAACCCCAAAAAGATCAGCAGTTAAAAAAGAGGGGATTCAGTTTTATTCATGGACTCCCAATTTAAAATGTACCAACTACATAAACAGTATTATAAAAATAATTCCCAAATTGGCTGGCCAGCCACAACCCATACAATAATTCTGCATACAGTTTAATACTTTAAAAAAAATAAAACATATAAATTATCTAAAATCCTGTGCCACGGTTCAAACTTGGTGACCTCTTATTAATTGTGCTAATGTCTCTAGGATATATCAGTTAGTAGCAGTGAATTGAGATTGATACTAATCGTTCATATGATTCGATTGTCACTGCTGCTGCACAAAGTTCCACAATACGGATGTTTAATGGCATGATAATAAATGACCCTGCTGGATCCTCTTTTCCGTTGTCAAGCACACACCCCGACACCTTTTACTGACCCTCTGCGGAGTCCCTGGTTCCGGACTCACTCAGTATGGCATTTACCGATCACACTCCCGCCTATGGCTGCAGCTGTTAAACTACGATCCCTTTTATAGACCCCTTTACAGGGTCCCTGGCCCAGAGTATGGAAGGCAGCTCCCCTAGTCAGTTGCTGGATTCTGTGGTCGTTCACCCCGATCCCTTTTACGGACCTACTGCCGGGTCCCTGGTTCAGAGCAGCTTAGCGGTTGCAGGATCTTAACCTGCATCCCTTCAAGATGACGTCAACTCTGCACCTTGTGTATTCAGTTCTTAAAGGCGATCTCCTTTTTTTTTAGCAGTCTGTGCCTTGCACGTTTGCAGAGTTTTAAAAATCAATGTCCTTATTGAAAGTCACAGTTAAGTGGGCACTAGAATTTAAATAAACAATTGCAACACGTTTCACCAAACAGGCTTCACCAGGCGAATATTACTATCAACCATCTTAAACCTCAATCAGATTTATATAGCTGGTAACATCTCCTCCCCTTCCACATATCCCCTACCCCTTAAAGGTGTATCTCTCCTTTATAATTAACATAACTTTTAACATCCTATTTTCTCATATCCTCATATCTTATTGTATGTTGGTTATGCAAATTATGGTTATTAATAGTAAACAATATAAGTTAATTCATTTAACTATAAACTAGATTTCTGTAAAATATAGAAAGTATTTTAATTATAGTAATTTGAAGGATACGAGGATATGAGAAATGTAGATACTGTGTGTACATTGTACTGGGATATTGACCACATATTCCTCTCCTGTACTAATTATAAATTCCTACAATACCAAACATGACCTGTGTGTAATACATATTTCCCAAGATATTAATAACTCGCCTTGGCAAGGGAATAAGGTCTCCATGATTGGTATCATTTTAATGGGCCTACCTTCCCATTCACAAATATAATATTGGTTTCTGTCTCACATATTCCAATACGGAAATACATTTATTTTACATGTATGACTGTCCTTAAAATGACCTCTTAAGGTACCCACCAGGCCCCCAGCTGTAGAGGATTCCAGATACACGGTTCGGCCCCACATTGTCTGGAAAAGAAGATCTGGTTCCATGCTTCACTAATCCTAATATAAACAATAGGGACTGTTTCCAGGGTGCAAGAACTAATACCAATAGTTAACCAATTCTTGTCAAGTCACTACACACTTTCCTGACATACATATACCATTAAAATCACATAAATTCAGTGTATAAATCAATAAATAACATTTACTAAAACACCTTGTGTATTATAGTCATTAAAATCACATTCTATTTTTATATTCATCCCCTTTAAGTGGCCTCACATATTAGTTAGAAAACTTACAGGGCTTTCTACAATAAAAGTTCTTATTGTTAAAAATGGTGCTAATTTTGCCGCAATCAAACAGATATTAGCTTTCAAATGTTAAATACTATCTGATTGATTGGAGAAAAATTAGCACCATTTTTAACGATAAGAACTTTTATTAAATCTCCCTGTTAGTTCACAATCAATTCAGCTTATTCTTAGAACATTATTTGTTGTGTGTCCTAAAGGACAAAAGAGATCCATATATAAATATTCTTAAAGGGTATTCAACGGCTCGAGTAAAACATGATGGTATAAAATGGTACAAAAATGGTATTAGAAACATCTTTAATATTATTAATCTTAAAAATGGTCACATTAAAGAAGATAAATATTTTTAAAGATGTTTTTAATACCATTATTTTATTTTTATGAATTATGCACTTTGAGTTAAAGGGATTTATATTAAGCACTGTAGTCACTTTACAACTAAAGGTTAAATGGAATTGTAATATGTGATTGCTGTAACCACTGCTGGGACCGGGGCAGATAGGAGTAGAGACCCAAAAAGTGAATCCAGAAGTGTGGGACACGCCAAACCAAAGACTATTTTATTGGACTGCGTATAAATAATATTTTAAAGTTGCTTTACAGAAGGAAAAGTATGCACACTGCAACTGTTTCACTTGATTTTAATTATGTATGTAACACTAATTGTTAAACCACACCCTCACCAAATAATGGAGTGACTACAGTCTATTTACGAGGCATTGGAATGTCTGATGAATGTCTGATGAAGGTGACTCTGTGATCACCAAAATGTTGAGTGTGTGTGATTCACTAGTAAATTGAATATTCACATGAAGTAGTGTGCATGTCTGATTATTTTTTATGCTTGTGCTATAGCAAAGATAGAGGACTGACTAGAACATGCTTCCAACTTGTAGTCTTTGCCATACCTAAAGGTTTATTCACCAGTCAAGTCCACTTCCTCCTTCTTCATCTGTATGCAACATGGCCAGTGGGAAGATTTTATTTTGCAAAACATGTCTTTCTATAGGTCTTATCGCTAATAGATAGAGATGTAGAGCTGGACTTTTAATTGGATGGGTGGGTGTAAATGCTTCAGTTTCCATTTTTAATTTGTATACCTTTATACCACTTTTGTTATTTTTTTTTATTTCAAAAGGGTTACCCTGTAAACATTTTGACTGGCTTACACGATACACCACCTTTCCCTGCATCTGCAAAGCACTAGTAAGGTAGAATTTGTATAGTGTACATTTACAGTGTTGGTATTAATGCAAATAAGGGAGGATGTTGAATATGATATAATGCTAACTTGATGTAATTCACAGGAGACCTAGAGATTTAATAAAATGAACCATACACTCTCTAGATACCTCCTAAACAAAGCACGTTCCTCTCCTAGTACTGGTATTGCACCTTTAAACACATGCCCACACACATTAGTAACTACACAAACTTGTGAATATATGCATTATAAGAAGAAACCATTTTTAGCATTTATTTTATGATAAAAAATGTATTAAATAAACAACACTGCACTTTTGGCAGATATCTACAGTAATTTCAAATGCAATTCAAAGTCAAAAATCTACTTAAAATAGTCATGTATGTCACTAAGTATGCACTATGTCATATGTCACACAAATGTTCTGGTTGTTCTTGATTCTGGGGCATAATTAATTATTTTGATTTTCCACCTTTACAGAACTTTAAATGTGGATATCCTGTATTTTATTAATGTATATGCAGTTTGTAAAAGTTTTCAAATTGCTGAAGCATTTACAAGCTTAGACTCATAATGAACCTCTACAAAGTGAAAAAACACTTTAGTAATAATGTGGGTGTTTTAAATAATATTTATGAAAACATATAAGGCATTTGCTGGTGGTACTGGCCCTTTAAATACAACATTAGCCCATAATGGCTAGCAGTCTTTGTGCTGTATGTACTGTAGATATGAATGACCATTTGTGCCAAGGCAACAGATTCAATTAGGTTATTCCTTGTAATTATTTACTGCTGTATCAAAATTTCCACTTTTGTGGAAAATACCTTAAGGCAGCGATTGCAAAGAATATATGTCCCCAGCTCTATCACTAGTATACCTTTAGTCACTGCCACATGCTCAGTCAAGCTTCCATGCTGCCAGTATAATTACTAGCAATTTACATTTGGAAAAATCCAGGGTGACAGATTACTGCTCTTCCTAAAGTTAACATTTTTTGTTTCATTTATTTTTTTTAAAATTCAGAATAAATTAAGGGTGAAACATCAAATATTTTGATTGCATAACGTGTGAGAGAACTTACTTGCAACTACATAGATGATACTGGATACAAAATTGTCTTGGATTGTTGGATTGATTGGAAGTTAAAGGGACACTAAACTGAAAAAAAATGACTTGCACTTATCTTTCTTTATTTTAAGTGCTGACAGGAACTTGATCACTTTTTGCTCTCAGTGCTCCCTGTCACTAGATCTCCTCATATCCTGTTCAGCTCAAAGTTAGTATGCATGTCTCCTCTATGTATCCACCCCCTCCCAAAACTGAGGCAGTCAGAGCATGTGCAGGGGAGATGATCTGTGCCCCACTACAGCCAATAGCATTCACCTTTGTGTTTATAGTGAAAGTGAAACTACTTTGCTATGGGAAGGGAAGCAGCATTGGGAGCTGTAATCACTGCTTAAATCAGGTAAGATTTTCTTTTAGCTGTAGGAGTTTGAAGGTGTGTATTTGTGTGAGTGAGTGTGTGTGTGTGTGTGGAAGGGGGGACTTTGTAACACAGACAGCAGCTAACTGCAGGATTAGGTTTATCTGCACAGAAAGAGCACAGAGAAACAGATAATGCTTATTTCTTTACCTGATCTTAATGCTGAATCAGTTAGCCATGCAGTGATAGAGAAATATGCTTTACTTTTATAGAATGGATAGTTTCTACAGTACATGTAGAGTGGCAGGGGGAGGGGCTGGGTGATTGACAGTTCTTTACTGACTAGCTGTGCCCCGCCCACTTTAAAAAGTAAAACTCCCAAACAAGGGATAGGAAGGTCAGAGAAGAAGAAAAAAGCAGATTTAAGATTGGTGGTAATTAATACTAATTACTGTGTTATTAGTTAAAAAATGATTTGGCACAGTTTACATGTCCTTTAAAATTGATCCTTTGTTTAAGTAAAACCTTAATTAATATAACTTGTTTCTCAGGCAGATGGGACAAATGATGATGTACATGTTATTCTATATATTTTAAACCGATATAAATGATCCCTGATCTTTATTAATGAATTCTGGATCCACACATCTTCCTTTCCGCCTAGTAACTCTTTGATTCCGGTGAAACTTTGCATAACAGCGAAGACCTGTATAAAAAAAAGAAAAAGTTTTGTGTTGCTTCAAAAAAATAAAATGAATTATTACTCTGTTTCATTAATTCTGAACCTGACATGCCTTCTGTTCACATTAACAAGTCTTTTTGCAGTGATTGTAGATGCCCTTTCTGCAACTTGCTGTAACTTTCCTTTAAAGAGCAACTATAATGGCAAACTGTCATTGCCTCATCTTAATTTATAATTAAATAAATGTATGCAGCACTTACTCTGAGTTGTGTGTGTTGCTGCATGCCTTCAATCCAGTACTTCTTTTGATCAGGTTCAGTATCTCCCCTCCTTGTCTTAACCTACTGTATTCCTCATTTCAACTCCCTGACTCTCTGTATAGTTAAGCACGCTCAGTAATCACTATAAGCCAGCACATGGGGAATTCCCCACCATACAATTAACACATAGCAAATTATCTTGCACTGTTATGCTGGGTACACATAAAGCGATCCTTGGTCCTGGCCGACCGTTCAGCAATTCTGACTGGTCGGCTAGAGCGAAGGACTGTCGGTAGCAGCAAAAGTAGCCCCGGCCAACAGTTCAGCGAGACCCACATTGTGGTCCATAGAGGAACGCATAGTTGGCCGTGGTTTTCAGACACATCCAATCGTCCTTTTGTCTGATTTAGACGGACGCTCGGATGGCCGCGTCCAAAAATCTGTACGTGTACAATTATTTCGGCCAGATTCATTGAACTATTGGTCACTACCCTGTAAATTGTTACAGCAGAAATGTACAACAGCAAAGTTTTTGCTAATAGAGCACTTGATTGACAGCTAAAAGCCAAAAGTTAAATATGGATATCTAAAAAAATAGGGGAGAAATTAACAAAAAAAAAGGTGGTGGTGAAGAAAAATTATGGTTTCTATTAATGGGCAATTCAAAAAAAATTTTCCCCCCAGTATAGGCACCCTTTAAAGTTTATGGTGCGCTATGTGCTGTGTATGTTATAATACACTTGGACATTGTAAACTAATCAAATGAGCAAATTTATTGCAAATTTACAGATGCCTACTTAAAAATCTGATTAAATGCATAAACATTAAAAGTATCAGCAAAAATGCAAGAGGCTACAAAATAAATGAATCCTTATTAATATAATTACAATCAGAAAAAACAATAAATTTTAGCTGATTGTGTGGTCTTCAATAATTGCCTTTGATTGAGTTAAAATATTACCCGTGTACACAGCCTTAAGATGACAAATGGCAACACATGTTAAAAACATTGCACTGAAATCCGCGCAATAGAGCACGTGATCCGCAAAAAAAAGGATTATTCGAAAACGGACTGCAGTGCATACATTGTGGGCACCCATATATATACTTACAAGCTAACAGATCGCAAGCAGATCGCCTAAGAAATCGTGCTGGTTTGGCCAACATGATTAGGCCCCACTATGCCCAAGCTATGCGCAATCCAATCTGTTTTTTGGATTGCATTCGCTTTGCACATTGCATGGACACTGCAAATACATGGTATATCACAGTGTCCATGCCCCACAACCTGCGATGTGCTGTGCTCCCCTGCAATTTTACAACGCATGCGATCACCATTTTTGGTGAGCATCACATAAGTTGTCATTTGCCGAATTTAAAGGAAAAATCAAAGAGCATGCACTAGAGTGATAGCACACCCTACCGCTCCAAAATTGTGTTACTGATTTTAGATGCGGCAGTATGGGGGCAGGCCCTAAGAGCTTTCTAACGCTGCTTTTGAAATATTAACCTGTGTAATGAGATCAGTGCTGTGATTACTGTGTAAAGACACAGTATGTTACATGCTGTAACATAGCTAACATTGCTGACTGGTATTTGGCACTCGTGTGGTACACAATTGTAAAGAGGTTAATAAGTGTTTTGATTTTTTCCCTCTCTTCCTGGCTCTGGCTCTTGCACTAATTGGTGTGGGGACTGGGGCCTATTAGTTAAATAGGATTCACATTGGTTGGACCGGTGGTTTGGACCTAACAAAAGGAAGTTTCCTGTGAGTGAAACGTGTATAAAGTCCCTTGCTCTAAAGGACCTTGATCTCAAGTACATAGAAAAGGGACATTTAATCATTTGATGATTGTATGGTGTGTGTGAAAGTTTGAAAATAAGGATTGTTTGTGCTGTGTTTAGGACTGTGTGTTTAGGACTGTGTGTGCAGTAAGCAGATTAATCTTTCTTCCAGTTAAAGGGGTGCACTGGGCCTCTATATTCTAGTATTGCACCTGTTGTAATTGCAAACATGTTGTGGTACTTCTCTTTCGGGTTGCACCATTTCTCTTGTATGTGGGTGACACCATTATGTGTATGATAAATGGTGTGACCCATAAGAGAAGTACTTAAAAGAGGAAAATAACTGCAACTAGGAAATCCGGCCCTGCTCACGAGTTGCATCCAACATAATAGGAAAAGGAAAATGGGACAGAATTCCGGGGGGGGGGGGGGGGGGGGACCCACCTTGCCCCTATGTGTGGACGCCCATGAGTATAAGCGTTTCTGGGGTTGGGGGCTGTTGCATGGGGGAAAAAAACAAAAAATTTCAATTTCTGGGGTGGACTTACCCTTTAAAACCTTACCAGTGGGAGCAACATCTGTGGTTTGATAATAACTATTTTTATTTTGTTCAAAGAAATTGAATTTGTTAGGGAGAGTTTTAGCTATAGATCAATTACACATTATGCAAATAAAGGGAGAAGAGACATCTAAATTATTTTCTTGTTTCCATTTCAGACCTTAAAGAAGGGAAACTGTGGTCTTCATACGAGTGCCCTCAATACATTGAAAAAAGCTTGTCATACCTTTCAAACAAGCCTAGGATGATGTCTCAAGCTGCTGTGAATCTTAGGTTAATAAGCCCCACCCACCCAAAAAATATTTTAGAATACTAGTTACATGCTTGCAAGCATTCTCTGTACTTTCCTCTGCCTTTGAACACCTTACAAAGAGACAAATGCTTTTTTTTTTTAAGGCTTGTGGCTAGCTTTAAAAATGATAGAGAAGTTCAGGGGCTTATGATTCAGCTGAGGATGCTATGTCCCAGCAACAGGATAGAAGTAGGTATGCTCCAGCCAGCAGCGAGGGAGAGCAGTCATGATTCTGGTGATGTCACACCTCATAGTGTAAGCAGGAAGCGCCACCCCTTATACTGCTGTAAGTTTGGATAAATCGCAACTAAAAGCATGATCCTGGAGCCATTTTTAATGTGATTCAGGTCCTTGCCCTCGGTAAGACTATGATTGTCCTTTAAAGAGCAATTGAGGTCTGGATCACATTTCTGTCTGCAGCCTGTGAGAAATTATATTGTTATTAATGTTAACATTTCCTGCTTTCAGTGGGTTGAGAGACACCAATTTACCCCAGGAGCATGCTCTGTTAAGACTTACTGCTGGGAAAAACAGGAAGCACCTCAACAGAAGTTTTAAAACATTTTTAAAGTTTGGAGTAGGAGACTCTTAATGCAGGCAGAGGCTGGTCACATGACTACACGCTGGTCAATTATCTGGAAAAAGGAAGTGTTCAAGCAGGTAATATTGCTGAACTTTTCCAGCAATACCTTCTCACAAATTTTACCTAGATGTGATTTAGGTTTGGAGACTGTTACCCTTTAAGTGAAATGTGGGTTGTCCTGATTTTTGTAGAATTTGCATTTTAGTAGAATTACATTTTACAGAAGATTCTTTCGTTTTAATTGTTTAGTTATCAGGGGTGCCCAAGCTGATCCATGCTTGGGGCCGCACAAGTGGCTCCTCCATGCATTGACCAGACCGCGGGTTTAGACCCGATACGCCCAGCCCAGGAGCACCCAACCCAGAAAACCAAAGCCCCACCCCTTGCCCCATACCAATAGTTAAAAGATGAGGACTGAGAATGTCTGGCCATGAAATACGAAGGGCTAGGATGGTTATAGAGGATGCAGAAAAGGCTAATGTGCTTAACCATTTTTTCCCTCTGTATTCACTATATAGAATCTATACTATACTATACTAGATTCACTGGTGATGTGCTGCTAGATTGGAAATCAATGTAAAAGCAATATTCAAAAAAGGTAGTCGTTCACAGCCTGGTAACTATAGACCTGTAAGCCTAACATCAGTGGTAAGGAAGGTGCTGGAAACTTTGTTACAGGGTCATATCCTTGACTTTGTTTACAGAACTGATCTTATTAGTATTTGTCAGCATGGATTTATGTGAAATAAAATGTGTCAGACAAATTTACTTGGTTTTTATAAAGGAGTGAGTAAGAATTTATATTCAGGCATAGTATACTCGGATTTTGCTAAAGCTTTTGATACTGTGCCACATAAGGGACTAATGTATAAACTGAGGAATGTTGGCCTACATAAAAACATTTTTTTACATGGATAGAGAATTGGTTATTGGATTGCAAACAGAAAGTAGTGGTCAATGGAAATACATCCATGTGGGCTAAAGTTCTAAGTGGAGTGCCTCAGGGTTCTGTACTGGGGCCACTTTTTTTTTTCTGTTTATAAATGGCTTAGAAGGCCATGTGTTTGCTGATGACACTAAACCATGCAGACCTTTGGAGACTTCAATTGATGTGCAATTATTGCAGCAGAGTGGCAGATTAGATTCCATGTTGATAAATTTAAGGTGACGCATTTGGGGTTTAACAATCCTTGTGCCACCTACACCATAAATAACTCTGTTAATCTCTAATGGAAAAAAGAGTTGGGGATTCTAACAGACTTGGCTGTAGCAAAAAATGCCAGACAACCATGGCTAGAGCTAGCAAAATATAGTCCTGTATAAAGAGGGGGATAGATTCAAGGGAGAAAAATATAATTCTCCCTATTTAAAAGGCACTAGTAAGGCCTCATTTAGAATATGCAGTTTTGAAATCTATATACAAACGGAACATCTTGGAAATAGAAGGCGTTCAGAGGGGATGGAGGGGCTTGCTATGCAGGCAGATTAGACAAGTTAAGGCTGTTTACATTGGAGAAGCGATGTTTGCACAGGGATTTATACAAATATATTAATGGGCCATACAATAAACTCTCTGGTGTATTGTTCACTAATAAGACATATCAGAGGACACATGCACATGCTTTAAGAAAAGAAGTTTTATCTTCAGCTTAGGAAAGATTTCTTTACAGTGAGAACGGTGAATCGGTGGAACTGTCTTCCAGCAGTTGTGGTAATGGCCAGTTCATTGAATAACTTAAAAGTGGTTTACTGTTATTAAAGGGTATCTCCTCTCATATTTTCAAGGTTTGGTAATCCAGTTCTATTAAAGAACGGGAGATAAAGGAGCTGTGCCTTACCTTCCGTTCTTCAATAGAACAAACAGGAGACTGGTGAGAAGCTAAGAAACTTACCGGCTCGCTCGCTCCTCCGGCGCTTAGTCTGACAGGTCCCGATGACCTTGTCTTCTATGCGCATAGATCGCGCATGCGCATAGAAGACAAGGTCCTGTCAGACTACAAGCCGAGGGAGCGAGCGAGCGGGTAAGTTTCTTAGCTTCTCACCAGTCTCCTGTTTTTTCTATTGAAGAACGGAAGGTAAGTTGCACTTTATTGTTTACTATTGTCACTTTACCACAGTTAATTATATTGACCACTACATGGCCATCTTACCTGTTTTACACATAAAAGTTTTGCCTGAAGAAGGAACCAGACAGGTTCCGAAACGTCACAAAAAAGAAGTTGATTGTAAAGACTGGTGTACCCGGCTACATCCTTTTATATTGGTATCTACTGCTGGCTACAGTGCTGGAGCACCCAGCATATCAATTCTTTGTTTTTTGATGGTTTAGGTGTGCAGGATCCTGCTTTTGCAATTTGGTATATGCATGTTTATTAGTGGTGCGAATAGTAGAAGCATTGCAATGGGCGTACCTGAAGGCGCCACCCACAATGTTGAACGCAACTTTATTGCCGCAAGTAGGAAGGAGTTAGCTCATAGCTCAACAACTGTCCCGGATCTTGCGGGATTCTCCCGCTACGGAATGCAAATTCCGCCGTCCCATGTGCACCCGAATATCCCGCTTCCAGCACTGGATCTTAAGATAATTTTTGTCAGCATGATCCGATTGTCTGCTCTGGAGTGCATCCATGCTGCACTGTGCATCCGTGGCATGGACCCTGATTGGCTGCTTTTTTCACTCCAGAGCAGACAATCATATCTCACAGTGTGCATTTAGGGGCGGGACATGATTGGACCGGGACTTGTGAGTTAAGATAGCAGCACAGGGAGAGTGAGGGGATATTGCCATGCCTGCAGCCTCCTCAGAGAGAGATTTATTTAATTACAGCCTGGAGCCTGAGCCACACTTAGGCTGAGGCCACACTGCAACGCACAGGAATCACACACAAAATCATGAGAATTATCGCACACGATTTTGTGTGCGATTCCTGTGCGTTTTGCATTTGCGCGTGCGTTTTGCTCATGCGATTTTGCCATTTTGCGTTATGGAAACGCATGCGTTAACGCACCAAAAATGGTGAACACATGCGTTACCAAAACGCAAACGGACGCGTCGCATGTGCATCAGAAATCGCAAGAATTTTTGAGTTCCCGCGATTTCCATTTTAGTAAAAAACGCGGGCGCAAATGCGCGAAAAACTCGCTAGTGTGGCCTCACCCTTACAGAGAGACTTACAGGTATATTGCTGTGGGGGTCAAATGGCAAGGAATGCAGCTGCTGTCTGCTCTGGGTTTCTTTCTTAAGTTAACTCTTGACAGTGTGAAACTGTCAAAAGTTAATTAAAAGCGAATTAACGTTTAATTAGTTAATTAACAAAAGTTAAATTAATAATAAATAATTAATAAATAATCCCTTATATTATATAAGTTTTTAGGAGCAACTAATTAGGTGGAATATATATTAGGGGGGTATATAACACTATTAAACCTAGGAAAGGTCTATATGTATGTGTGTAATTATCTCTATTTAATCAAAATCACCATAAGAAATAACAATATACAAAGTATAGTATTACTACCTACTACTGAATTACAAAACAAATGATATACATTTAATAAAGTATACTTACTTTACTTGACACCCTTAAGTTTGAATGAAAAACTTAAAATGGTAGGTTTAGCCACACCTCTAGGATTTCTGCATGGGCTCTAAAAGGAAGTGGAATTGGGACACTAAAAGGAAGTGGAATTATACTAACATCCAATGAGAGGTTCTGATCTTACACTGTTAGCAAATCAAAAAATTCTCTTAGGCATTGTACATGACAAGACGGGAAGTTCCTGTATTACACCCAATTATGTGCTGTTTGTGTGATGTCTGTATTTGATTAAATGACTTTGCAAGTCTCTAAAACTACACAGCATTCTTAAAGAAATGGGCAGAACATCTCTCCATAATCTTTATAGCCAATCACTATCCTGTGTTGTCCTGACCCCATAGTGATTGTTAATGTGGAACTTGCTGTGGTAAATACTAATAAGTATGAACCTACCATGTTTATCTGGAACATGTGAGGGGTCTCAGGTTCTCCAATGGTGCTGTTTGGTTTGAACTGCACATTGTGACAGAAATGCCTGGGTCTATTCTCAGACCTGCAGGTTTATTCCATTGACATTTTATGGATATTAGGTTTCAAGTAGGTGGTTGGATGTGTGACTCCTACTGCCTGAAGGAACCTGAATAAAATGTCAATAGAACCTGAATAAAATGTCAATGGAATAAACCTGCAAAAAAAAAAAAAAGTGAATAGGTTGGACTTGATGGACGTATGTCTTTATTCAACCTTAATTACTATGTAATTACTATGAATAATCTTTCTCTAAACCAATAATGTAATTGCTATGGATGTAAGGGAAGGGCAAATGAATCACTTGCATGTTCAAACCTTTGGATAGGAATCACTAAAGCATGAGCTTTTAATGTAAGTTATTAAAAGGGCTTAATTCTAGGATGTATGAAAAATGAATTTTCCAGCATTCTGTGCAGCCAGGGAATGTTGGTAGTTGTAGTTTTTAAACATGTGAAAAGTTCAACACCCATGCTCTATATCATTACACTGTATTGCATCTTAATACATTCATTAGCCAATAGACATAAAGAAGAAACTTACTGCTAACAGAGAATGCTGGGAGTTGTAGTTTTCAAATATGTGAAAGGTCCCAAGTTCAACAGCCCAGCTCTATACCATTAGGCTGTATTGCATCTCGATACTGCCTTACTTAAAGGACATTAAGAAAAAACTTACTACAAACAAATAATGCTGGAATGTGTAGTTTTCAAACATGTGAACGGTCACAGGTTCAACACCCCTGCTCTATATACCATTAGGATTAATTACATCTAGACACATGCCCTTAGCTACAGGCAATAAATGAGATATTTTGCATGTCCCCACCCATTTCTTTGGAAGTGAGAAATATGTGTTTATATGTTACATGATTAGGGCAATGCTATTATAATAACATGAGTCTGTGAGGTACCTTCTGTTATAAGAAGGCTCTACTTCATTTTATACTCTGTGGGGAGCATTTAGCTTCTTTAAAAACATCTCTCCCTAATATTTATAGCTAATCACTATACTGTGTTCTCCTAACCCCATAGTAATTGTAGATCTGGAGCCTGCTGTGGTTAATACTAATAAGTATGTACCTAGCATGCTAATCTGGATCCTGTATAGGGTCTCAGGTTGACCAACGGTGCTGTTTAGTTAAAATTGCACATTGTGGCAGGCTTGCCTGGGACTGGCTGACAGGTCAAATAAAAATGTGAGGGTATGTTTGATCATATTATGTGGTGGGATTGCCTGGGTCCTTTTTAGGACTTTCAGACTTATCCCATTTGAGCCTCATCCTGGATACTTGCTGGGAGTGGAAAATGAGAGCAAGTTCAGAATGGATCCTGATACCTACCGGCTAAAGGGATGCAAGTAGCCCTACAGCTTAACAGCTATATGCATATGGGAGAGGCAGACAGATCCCGAATAACTTGCATGTTTGTGCACTTAGTGTTGGTATCACTGAAAGTATGACCCTGAGCTTTAAATAAAAATAATTACCTAGCAAAACATACACACATAATTTCCACTGTGCACTGTGCCAAGTGCTACCCCCCTCCCCTTACAACCCCTCAGACATGATTAAAATCATTGGTGTCGAGTACAACCCCATTCCCCCCCAGCTACCCCCTGCCTCACGGTCTCTCACCCAGAAAGCCTATACATATTAAATCGTGTTAGTGCATACAGTGCAAATACCCCCCAAAAATAGGTCAAATAAATATATCAGACAGATTAAGCAGTTGTGCTGCATGGCCAAGAATGCTGGCAGCTTCAGCTCTTCTGTTGATTAACTATTTTTTTTAATTTATTATTATTATTATTATTATATATTATTATATTAATAATTCACTTAATAATATTATCTTATTATTGTTGTGTCACTCATGTATTCTATGTACTCTGTATTGAAATAAAACTTGAACGGTATATACCTTCATTGCACATACAGTCATCAAAACACTTATTGTTAAGTCCTCGATTGTGAATTTTGCAAAGATGCTCCCGTAAATCACAACAAGATCCTGATAAAATACAAAAACATTTATAAACAAAAATATCACTAACTGTATATTTCCACACAATTTATACTGCATATAAAAATAATTTTAAATGGCAACTGTGGTCTCCAAGCAAGTTAGTTAGAACTTACCTTACCTGCACAGCTTTAAATTGAAAATTGACCGTGTGTGTGTGTGAAAAAATTCTTCAGCCAGAGAGCCAGAGACCGGAGTGTATGTCCCAGCAAATTCCCCCCATAGTCAGAGTGCTCTGACGGGAGAACGGGGAACTTTTGGTCTGGGAGGCAAATACAACAGTGGCCCTTTCACGGTAGATTGCAAAAGGTTTGACCATACCCACTTTGCTACGGTCACACACACTTTATTTAAGTTACGCCCATTTTTAAGACTACTATTATCATTTTAAATGGTTACCTGTGACAAATTCAAATGTATGATGTGGTTAAGATAACTAACAGAATAATAAACTGGAGAGCTGCCTTAAAGGACAATTATACTCACCTTCCCTCCGCTCCAGATCTTCATGTAGTAACTTTTACCCAGGGTGAGGACCTGAACCGCTAGGTCCTCACCCCGGGATTCACGAAACCTTCAGCAGCGTGTTGCAGCAACGCTGCTCTTGTAGGCTCCGCCCCCTCCTCCCCGTCGGCGACGAGGCCAATAGGAAGGTACGCTGCTGAAGGTTTTGTGAATCCCGGGATGAGGACCTAGCGGTTCAGGTCCTCACCCTGGGTAAAAGTTACTACATGAAGATCTGGAGCGGAGGGAAGGTGAGTATAATTGTCCTTTAACTCTGGCTAATGATTGGGAGAGCTGATTACACAGGCTAATGAACTGGAGGAATGAAAATTCTGGGTAATAATCTGGAGGGCTGATAACACTGGCTAATGATCTGGAGGGCTGATAACTGGCTAATGAACTGGAGGGATGCCAATTCTGGGTAATAATCTGGAGGGCTAATAACACTGACTAAGGATTTGGAGGGCTGATAACACTGGATAATGATCTGGAGGGCTGATAACACTGGTTAATGATTTGGAGGGCTGATAACACTGGCTAGTGGTTTTGAAGGCAGATAACACTGGCTAATGATCTGGAAGGCTGATAACACTGGCTAATACTATGAAGGGCTTGCAAAACTGGGTCAAGATCTGGGGGGCTGACAACACTGGCTAAGGATCTGGAGGGCTGACTAACACTGGCTAATAAACTGAAGGGCTGACTAATAATAACTGTGATTATATACCTGAGACCCCATATATTGCTCTGCTCTTAACATCCTTCAATGTGCTGCCCAGTCAATAATCTGCTAAACTTTAGACACTGCTGTGCTGCTTCTATTAATCTGACAGTCTGGGAAGAAGTTTGAAGGGAGCCAAGAGCAGAACAATGTATGTAGTCACATAAATAAGCACATGCTACCCCTCTCCCCCAACATGTCAAACATATTTAAGCTTTAAACTAAGGCAGTATCTCCAAAACCTTATTACTGACCTCCCATTCTCATAATTCATTTTAGTTTAGGCTGTGGTGAATGTCAGCTCCCAGTGTCAGTAAAGGAAAGAAGTTCAGCAGCAGGGGAGGAGTTTTCTGTTCCTTGCCCATGTTAGCGTTAGAGGTGCACAATGTGCCGTATAAGTGTGTAACTTACTAATAGCTTCTGTGGCAGCCCAAATTTTCTACCTGCCTTATGCTAAAATCTTTTCACGCTAGGTGCCACAGCTGCAGAGGATGGATCCGGATGGTGGACGGGATCCACTGCTAAACACCTATATAGTACCTAGGATGAGGACCTAAACCACTATGTACTCACCCCTGAGTACTTTAGGTTTTCCTCGATAACCTGCCCCTCTGTTACTGTTAGTGACAGACTGCAATCTCTTCTTTGCAGAGCTAGTCTTCCCATTGGTTACGTTGTGGACTGCAGAATCAGAAAAAGGACCAAAGAGGCAAGAGAACCTTCATATAAATATTACTGCTGCAAATAATGCAGCCAGAGACTGGTCACATGGCTATAAACTGCAGAAAGCATTTAGGAAATTATATTGCTAAACCTTTCCAGCGATATAACTTCTCACGGTTTATTTTAAATTAATTTATACTTTTAATCAAGTACTTTAACCCACACACTGGCAATACAATTCATATATGTACTTTAGGAAATAACGGATACGGAAAATATGACCTCATATATGGAAAAATATGGAAAAATTGTGTGTAGCTGCATATTAAGGGGGTTGCTTATTGATGCTTAGTAAATAAACTCATTAGTACTTGTTGTGCTTCCATGCTGTTTATACTTAATACTGTCTCTGTATAGTACTTATATTCATTACTGTCAATACATAGTATGTTTACTTACTGCTTCCACTGCATGGTAACTGTACTTACTGCTGACACTGTATGATGCCTGTACTTTCATTTAAATATACATGCTATAATTACTGTTGACTTAATTGAGAAAAGATCCACAATAATTCTATTTAACACCTATCAGTGACAATACCTATGGAGACAAACGTTTTTATTGTTATGTTGCACATTTTCCTACCTGAAAGACAGTCAAGATGGTGATCACATGGCTCTTCTTCAATCAGTACAGTTGTTCCATTTGTATTCCCTCTGCTTTCACCTATTTTATATATATTTATTTATTTTTAAAATTATAAAATATACTATAAATATTATAAAATATATCATATATGCATATACTGTATAATAAATCACTCAATTCTCTTTGTCTGTTTTACTGTTTTACATATATCGTATATGTAAGGTAAAATAAGCCAAGAAAATTTACCTTTAAAATCATCCTGAAAGGAAATGTACTTAAAGTAAATTTGCAGAGAGTGCTATCCTGTGTACTTTTGCTATTTATTATTCTTTTGGAACAGTTATCAAGATATTTTAATTTTTGTGTTTCTTATGGGTGCAGCAATTGACTCCTCTCCTCCTCCTCCTCTCCCTTGCTTTTTTTTTTTAAATTAAACATGCAGAATCAGTTTAACACGCAACATACATTAAAGGGCATCTATAGTGAAAAAAACACATTGCCCCTTTGCAAAGTTAAATTCATGTACTCTGTGCTGCCTTAATCCTATCCCTGTCAGTGACTTTGTTTAACCATGGTGTCAGATCTGTGTGCAGCACTCCCCCTTCCCCCTCCCCTCTGTTACCTCCTCCATGTCTCAACTCCGGCTAACCGACAAGCTTATCATGTGCAGTAGGAGTTAAAAGTTCAGCATCCTGAAAAACACACCCACGCACAGTGGCCAATAGAAAGCAAGCTGTCCTGGAGATGGAGGAAGAAGAAGGAGAACAGTACAGTTTACAATCTCTCACTTTGTGACCCATCATCAATCAGTGAAAGCTATTAAGAAAGGGGGTCATGTGCAGCCTTATATCTACCATCAAACTACCTCTCTATCCCTGTTATCTCTAGGTCTATTACAGAGCAGGGAGGGGGGAATTACATCACAGGGATTTGATTGACAGTCCAAGTAGGAGTAGAGGAATGCAATCTCGTATTCTTCTAACTGGTGTATCTCAGGTCACAGAGGGAATCTAAACAAAGTGAAGACACTCTGGGGGTTGTGGGAAATTATAGAACACATGGAAAGAAAGATAAAAAAAGTTAATTTTCCCACTATAGATGCCCTTTAACCCTTTCCCTTTTTCTATAGTCATCAGAACTGCATGATCTTATGTAATTCCAATATTCAAAAATGGTAGTCGTTCATAGCTTGGTAATTACAGGCCTGTAAGTTTAACTTCAGTGGTGGGGAAAATACTGGAAAGTTTGATATGGGAACATATTCTAGCATATTCTAGAGAACTGCCCTTATAGGAAATAATCAATATGGATTTAGGAATAGATCTTGTCAAACTAACTTGCATGGCTTTTATGAGAAAGTGAGTAGAAATTTAGACTCTGGCATAGCAGTAGACCTAGTATAACTGGATTTTGCAAAAGCTTTTGGTACAGGCACCCATAGACGAATAATGTATAAGCTAAGGTGTGTTGGGCTGTGGTGGCATATTTGTACATGGATAGAAAGTTGGTTGATGGATAGGGTGCAAAGAATAGTTGTTAATGGGGCTTCATCAATGTGGACTAAAGTTCTAAATGGGGTGCCACAGGGTGCTGTGTTGGGACGGCTTCTATTTAATTTGTTTATTAATGATTTGGAAGTGGATATTGTCAGCAAGGTTTCTGTGTTTGCTGACGACACAAAACTTTGTCGACCATTAAAAGCTTCAAAGGATGTGCAATCGTTGCAGGGGGATCTAGATAGATTGTCACATTGGGCTGCTAAGTGGCAGATGAGATTCAATGGTGATAAATGTAAGGTGATTAATTGGACTTATGCTACTTATACTATAAATGGCTCTGTGTTAAATGAATCTCTGGAAGGATCTTGGGGTTTTGGTGGATAACAAACTTAAAGGTAGCAAGCAGTGCTAGGCAGCAACAGCTAGAGCCAGCATGGTATTGTCTTCTATAAAGAGAGGTATGGATTCAAGAGAGAAAGATGTTAGTCTCCCTCTTTAAAAAGCATTGGTAAGGCCTCCTTTGGAATATGCAGTGCAATATTGGAATCCTGTGTGGTTATTGCTGAGTAGGTTGGACTGGAACAGTGATGGTGAACCTTTTAGAGGCCCAGTGCCCAAACTGCAACCTAAAACCCCACTTTTAATTGCATAGTGCCAACATGACCATTTAACCTGCATACAGAGTTTTTACTTTAGAAAAAATAACTCAAATTGACACAGACCAATACAGTAGATAGAATCGATTAAAGATTACCTATTAAACATTACATTACCACTCTGGAGCTTGAGATCTAAAACAGTGACCATTAACCCCTACATTATTAGACAGGAGTTTGAGATCCAAAACAGCAGAGCTGAATGTTATAGCACGTCACCTCTCTCTGCTATAGACAGCCGCTACACTTTTTCTCTGTTGTGCACGAGTGCCCACAGAGAGTGCCAACACTGGACTGGATGGACTTATGTCTTTATTCAACCTCGAATACAATACTATACTAAATTGATATAGGGGAAAAAGATACACAGTCAAGCAAGGGGGAAAGCTAATGTGGCAAATCTAAAGGTTCATTTGAAGGTTACTAATACATGTATAATTTTACTAGTTTACTGAACTTTCTACCAAATGCAAAAAAATGGACCAAATGTACAAAATGCACTTGTTCTACAGAAGTATTTGGTGAACAGAACAGTGAGAGTTGTTCTACAGAAATCATTTGGTGAACAGAATTGTTCCACAGAAATTTCTACAGAATTTATTTGATGAACATTATACATTGTGTTTTGCAAACTTAGGGGCTGTTGCAGAACCAAATGCGGAATTACTTACCTTTGCAAGATCCTGCAATGCAGTAAATTACTTTGCAGGGTTTACTGCATTGTGGGATCCCAGTGAGGTAAGAAGCACCGCTCTGCACCTCTGCCTCAAAGGCGTTAAGTTCTGCACTACAAGGTAGTGCAAAACTCAACTCTGCATATATTAGGCTGCACTGCGTTATTTTAAAACATTTTTGGAAATAGCACAGTCAACGCAAAATATTCAAGGGAAAATTTAGATAAGAACAACTTTATAGTCTTAAGGTGGCCATACTTTCTAATGATAATTGGTAAATCCTGTCGGGGAACAATGGGATTTACCCATTATCGTCAGTGTGTAGGGGCTCTTCCCAACCGATCGTAGTGCCGACTTATATCTGTAGTAGACATTACGGTCGGTCAGGAACAATGGAAAAATCGGTCGGTATCGGCTCCCTTTACTTTAAGCAAAGGGTGCTGATCCAATCATACTTTGTATGGCCGCATGGCTGAAGGATCTCTATACCGCGTATGGGGATCAGTCGGGTCCGTGTGTGCAGTCCCCATAGCATATGTGCCGAAACATAACAATGTGATCTGTCGGCAGACATGCTGTGGAAATCGCATGTGTATGGCCACCTTTACACAGACTCTAAAGTCTTAGGCAGATAAATAACAATACAGAAATTGTATCCTATCTCTTTGTATCTATCTTTGTGTCTATCGCTGTATCTATCTATCGATGGATCTGTATCCATCTATCTACCTATCCAGCTATCCATCTAGATATCTGTATCTATCTATCTGTCTATCTATCTATCTAATCTATCTATCTATCTATCTATCTCAGCCAGCCAGATAGATAGATACAGACAGACAGACGGATAGATAAAAATAGATATGGCTACTAATTTAATTAACACACCTACCTTGAGTAAGATGGGCAGATGAGGAAAGCACAATAATAATTTCAAAGCATACTTATGATATATATCTTGTGTGTCTGTCCAAATCTCCATTAACAAATGCTACAAATGTGTGGATCAGGTTTTACTTTTTGCTAGCATGTGCAGTAGGCTGGCCAGAGGAAGCATGCATATTAATGAAGTACAACATGCCCCCTATATACATACTGCATTACAACATGCCCCCTATACATATACTGCATTAAATAGATTCACCTTTATTTTTAGATGATGGCCATGTTTCTGGTTTCATATCTTCATAATCTGTCCAGTCAAACATAGTCATATCCAGAGTTGGCATCACATCGTCTCCCTTCTTTCTGTGACTCTGCAATGTAAGATTTAAAGTAATCTTTACTATGTATGTTGCTGGAAATATTACATACAGTGCAAAATGTATTTGTCTCCTTCCCGAATTACCCAACTTTTGTTTATTCATAACAATTCAGATAGTTGCATAAATATTTAACTGATCATGCGTGGAGACAATCAATGTAATACAGGATACATAGATTAGTCTAACTAACATAGGGAATAACATATTATTTAAAACATTTAGGGTTAGGTCCCACATGCATGAGTGGGACTGGGAAGTCCTCACTCTGTGCAATGCGCTCCAGTTTCTTACTGTTTTGTGGATTGCATGTGTGCCAATAACATTGATATGGCCTGGAATGTTGCTCTCATGGAGTATC
This sequence comes from Hymenochirus boettgeri, assembly GCA_019447015.1. NCBI lineage: Eukaryota > Metazoa > Chordata > Amphibia > Anura > Pipidae > Hymenochirus > Hymenochirus boettgeri. The sequence continues at coordinate 120,589,022 of CM033475.1, read as the reverse complement.
AAGCACAGTGGCGCATTGCAAAAATGTTGCATGCTCTGCTGTGCTTGATAGTGGGACCTAGCCTTTATGGTTATAATGTTTACATCTAGTCACAACACCATCCAGCCCCTTGAGCCCCCCTTTGGGGGGCTTTGGTACAATCATAATTGTACTGTGCCTCTTTACTCATGGTGGATTATGGGCAAGTTACATCAGCTCACACCTAGGGGATCAGGGGGCATATGGTCAGACTTCAAGGCTCAGAATAGATGGTATCAGTCAGTTATTCTTCAGACATAGACCTCACACTTTAAAATTGTGCTTAAATGTTCGAAGTAGCTAAGGACAGAATACATAGGTAAATAAATATTTTTTATGGTTACAAAAAAGACACAAACACTAATTTCCTGTGCTAGCCCAAATAAACAACTATTTTGAACAAACCATTGTAAGTATATAAATAAGTCACCAAAATAAAAGTGTGTAGGCCATTGTAAATACAGATACCGTATATACTCGAGTATAAGCCGACCCGAGTATAAGCCGACCCGAGTATAAGCCGAGGTACCTATTTTTACCTCAAAAAGCAAGAACCCATGATTGACTCGAGTATAAGCCGAGGGTTGTAACTTACTGCCCGGCGCCAAGTAGTGACGTCACTACTCGGCGCCGGGCAGTAAGTTACACAGCCGGCGAGTACGGACATGCAGAGCAGCGTGCAGAGTGCCAGCAGGCAGGATCCACTACTCAGCGCCGGACAGTACAGCCGCAGAGTACAGACATGCAGCGCAGCAGGATCCAGAGAATTAAGTTACACGTTGCTGGTTACATAGAGAAGTACCGGTTAGATTGTTAAAATTTACCATGACCCGAGTATAAGCCGAGGTCGGGTTTTGAGGCTATTTTTAAAGCCTGAAAACCTCGGCTTATACTCGAGTATATACGGTATATTGATCCTAAAAAAATCCCTACAAAAATTCATAACTTTCAAATGATCCTGTGGGGAAAAAACTATATTACCCAAAAAGAAATTTACTGGTTGTAGCAAAGTGATTTTCATTGTTGCCCTGCTGCATCAGATTACGGCCTAGTGGAAATTCTACTTTCTGAGAGCTAAATTGATACTTTGCTCAATTACAGTCATCCAGGCTCTAAAGCAGCAAAGCATCCCCACACAATCACAACCATGTGTGACTGTTGTTCTTATTGTGAAAAAAATTACTTTGCCTCACCTTAATCTATAAATTAATACATGTAATTAGACCTGTCTCTGAGGTGTTTATGTTGCAGCAAGCCTCCAGTTCAGTACTTGATTTGCTTAGGCTTAGTATCCTCCCTTACCCTCTTGATAGAAACCTCTGTCCATCTGACCAGTCTTTTAATGAAGCATGCTCAGTACTTACAAGGCAGCATTAGATATTAACACATGCCAACTGCCACCATTTTAGTTACAGCAAAACTGCACACAGCAGAAGAGTTTATGTCAATAAGCAAAATATAAAGAAAATGGGGTTTGGAGGGGCTGCATAACCTGTATATAAAATGTAAATTTGAGGGTGGACATGCCCTTTAACTATTATTTTTGTGTTTTTTGTACTTCATAAATCATGTGATTATTTGAAAACCATGTATTGTGTTTACACAAGTTGTACTAAAAACCAAAGGATTATATGATTGTTAGGGACAGGAGCAATGAATGTGTTTGAAAAGAACAAAAAACTGAAATAACTGCTCTGTCAGGGTCAGAGAGGGGGAGGTTCTCTGTGCCGTTATAGGAAGCAAGGCTGCAACTTCCTTGTTTAGATTTGTTGAGAATTACAGAGCATGTGAAGTGCACTGCATACTTTTTGATTTATGGATTATGGATACTGACCCCTAGTACCCACAGGTTAGTTTCATAAATCACCCAGCAACCACAACAAAGGGAGAGGTGAGACACAGCATGTTGTATGTTTGTGAAAATGTTGTCTATTGGGAAAATGTTGTCTGGAGACTTTAGTTCCCCTTTAAATAAAAGCCTTTTTTTCATATTTACCTGTATAAGATGAGAAGCTTCTAGCATTGTTGTAGGCTGATCATGAATAAATGATGAGTTAGCTGCGCTCTGTGGCAGCACAGTGGAAGTACTATTTGAGGACACATCCAAATAAAGGGGAGGTGGAGTGGTCCCTTTGAGGTTTAAGTCATCCTTAAATAGACTATTAGGCTTCACTTTAGTTGGTCTCCCTGAAAATATTTAAATACAGATTAAAAATAAAACTAACTTAATTAAATATCTTGCTTACGTGCTAAAATAAAGCAGAATACTGTCATGTATAACACAATACACATTTTGAGCAGAGCTCAGAAGCAATAACTTTCTACACAAAAGAGCATAGAGTGTTTACAAAAGGTCCTTTTAAACAAGCCTAATTACTGAAATTTTATTGGATTTACCAAAAGTTCAGGGCTCTCAAACCAATTTAAAGGGTATGTCCACCCTTCAAAAAAAAATTTCACCAAAAATTCCCCCTGTCCCCCCAGCCCCAACCGCTATATTAGTAATATCAGAAAATGCCCCAAACTTTACTTACCTTCCCTCCGCCGCACTGCTAGGCTCTCTGCTTGCGAGAAAATGCAAGCAGAGGGGCGGGACCGGCAGTCGCGTCTGTGATTGGCTGAGCGGCAGCCAATCACGGATGTGGCTGCCGGGAGTTCAGTGCGGCGGAGGCAAGAGGGAAGGTAAGTATTGTTCTGGGCATTTTCTGATAATTCTAATAGAGCGGTTGGGGCTGGGGGGACGGGGAATGTTTGGTAAAAAGGTTTTTATGGTAGGGGGAGGGAATCCTAATCGGGAGGGAGAGGGAGAGGGAGAAGGGCTGCAGTACGCATGCCAAACTTCTCCCGGAGGCCAGGTAGGAGGCAGAGTCCTATATGGACTCTGCTATCCTCCTAGTGGGCAGTTTTGGGGAGTTCGGGGGGGGGGGACTACAGGAGAACCATATGGAGCTGGGAAGTGAGGTAAGGATTAAACTACACAACACAATGGGGCCAGTAGTGGGGGGATTATAGTTTTGGGGGTGGACATGCCCTTTAATAACAAAAATGTTACACACAGATGACGGACATTTAAACCACATAGATGTTAAAGGGAGATTATACTATCTATAATTGAATACATGTACCAGTAAGTAGCACTTACTCCGATTTGTGTGTGTTGCTGCATGCCTTCAATCCAGCACACATTTTGTTTAGGAGCAGTAACCCCCCCTTCTTCTTTTAACCACTCCCACTTCCATCCGACCTGATGTTTTTTCCCACAAACCAACTGTCAAGCCTGCACACAGCAAACAGAATTCTAACTGTCAAAACTCTGTCACCATTTCAGCTACAGTAAAACTACTCACAGAAGAATAGTTTTTGAGAGCAAGGAACTTGAATGACAGCTGAAATATAAGAAGATTTAGATTGGATATCTAAAGAAATAGGGGGCAGTTATGGAGGTAGCCAATATGCAATTAGAATTGTTTGTGCACTAGAATTCTGTTTTTTGTATGAAATAGGGGGCAGCTCAACAAAAAAATTATACAGTGGTGGTTGGAAAAAATTATAGTTTCCAGTTATGGTCAATTTAAAATAACCTATTTTTCAGTATAGATGCCCTTTAAGATAAAAAAGGATTTCACAGAGAGTGAATATTCCCAATTGTGAATAATTTTGTTACATTTTTAAAATTATTTAGACATAGTATTGCAAAATGTGTACAATTATTAAAACATCTAAAATGGTCATAACAAAGAATAGCCTCAACTTTCTCTGGAAGAAAGGAAAAATGTGGGAAAGTTTTCCATCATTCGACCCCAGGATCCCAAAAATTCACCCAAGCTGGTTTTGTACTGTTCAATGAGATAGGCCTTTAGTAATGGGACAGTTAGGCATTATACAGCCATTCCAAAGACATGGGTTCTTTTCTCCTTCCTTAGTTAATAGGTTATCTAATAAAAACGTATGCTAAATCTCAAGGGAAAGGAGAGGTATAGATACTTTGGACCAGAGTTCAAGGGCTGCAGTGAGATACCAGAATGATTCCAAAATAAAATTTCTCCCATTTTATTGTTTATATATATCCCTCCTATTGTATTAACTATTAACATCTAAATAGTATAGTATTTGAGGTTGAATAAAAACATACGTCCATCTAGTCCAACCCATCTAGCAACATCCTCATTTCCTGCCTAACTGTTGATCCAAAGGACCATAAATAAATGTATATAAAGTAAAGTTCTGACTTATATTAGGTACTAAGTCAAAATATATAAATTTATAAGTTTACTTACACTAGCTGGTACTTCTGTTTTAATATGGAATAGTCAAAATGGAAGGTTTAGCCACACCACTGTCACTGCTAAAATCTCTGCAGGTGTTTAGACATGAGGTTTCTGCTTCCCCTCCACTCCATAGGCAAAAGGATGACTTTCTGGTGGGGTTAGCGTGTGTGTGTGTGTGTGTGTGTGTGTGTGTGTGTGTGTGTGTGTGTGAGTGTTTTTTGTGTGTGGTGTGTGTTGTAAGGAAAAGAGGAGGGAAACTGAAACAAGAGAAGTATGTGTCTGTCCTTATGTCTTTTATTCTGTGTTTGTCTGTCCCTCCCACACATACATGAATTTAAAGGGATACTAAACTCACTTTTGTACATTGCATCTGAATCTATTATTCACAGGGAGGTGAGAACGCTTATTACTACCTCCCAGCGAATATTAGAATGCCCAGGGTAGTGCAAGTTTAAAATGCAAGTTAAAATAACAAGCTCCAGTTCAGGTAACCAAGTGTTTCCATAATAAATATAGCACATACACAATCGTATTAATAAACACTGTCTCCACATATCTGCATACCCTCACTCACACACACGCTATTGCGGCTACGCATAAATCTACCTGATGGTGTTTTGCAACTGTAATAAAATGCTCAGTCTCTGTGGAGGAAGCACGGAAAAGGGCCCCATCATAGTTTTCCTTGGGGGCCCAGTGATTCCTAGTTACGTCACTAATAAAAGTTTGCTACACTTTAGGTAACATAAAAGAGTAATATAACATTGGAGGTTAAATAAATACATAAAATCTAGACCTAACTTTTACCAAACACCCCCACAATGCCTGCTTAACCGTTTATCCTAAGAGATGAGTACTGAAGGATAAGGAGATACCTTTTTATTATGGACTAACAGTTCATTTTTACAGACAAGCTTTCGAGAGATACACACCTCTCTTCTGAGTGCTCAGTCTGTCAATCTGAACTACAGTACATATGAAGTTTAATGTTATAGTAAACTATTAATGTAGGATGTAAAACAAGGAAAGCATATAGGGTGAACATAAGCAATAAGCAAAAAAACAACACAAAGTAAACATTAGGGAACTGTAAATAGGACATAATTAGTGAAAGTAATTATTGGATACAGACAAGGTACAAGCAGACGGAGGGGGGAAGTGGGAATGGATCAAACATATTCCAGATAGTGGCTGAGGATCATTCGAAGTTCAAAGGCTTTCCTTTCCTGGGTGTTTTTAAATTGCCTTTAAATATCAATATTGAGAGGTCCATGTCAGAATGATTGGAAGTGTGAAATGGTGTGCGACTGGTGTGGCAGGTTGTGTTGTTATCCTGGCAATTGGGTTGTTGTTCATGAATGTTTATATTGTGTCTGTGGTTATTCATTCTCTGGCGTAATTCTTTTCCTGTTTCCTCAATATAACACACATTGGGACACTTGTTACATTGGATCATGTACAGTATGATCCTTAAATGGTGAAGGTGCCTTTATCATGTGCTATGTTGGTTGATTCAATGATATGATGACATTGTTTACATTTTTTTTATTGCATGGTTGGGTCCCTACAGTGAGACCATTAAGATCCGAAGGCAATTTTCTGTTTACCAGTTTCTGTCTGAGGTTGAGTGGTTGGCGGAATGCTAAGATGGGAGGGTCTGGATGTGTTTAAGGGTGTCATCCTCCGAGATAATTGGCTGCAATTCTTTAAATATTTTGTGTATTCCCTCTAGTGTGGGGTTGTATGTAGTCACTAGTGGAATGCGTGTGTTTGTTTTTTTTACCTTTGTATTGTAGTAGGTTTTCTTTTGGTGTTTTCAGAGCCTTATTGATGTTTTTGTGGATGATGTTAGGCTTATACCCTTTCTGTGATAGTGACAGTGCTAGCTTATCAAGATGTTTGTTCTGATCCTCTTGGTATGAGCATATTCTGTTGTACCTGATGGCCTGGCTGTGTATTATGGCCTTTTTGCTGTGTACAGGATGGAAACTGGAGAAATGGAGGTAGCTGCACCTGTCTGTAGGTTTTCTATAGATGGAGGTGTGCAGTTTACCATCTTTAATGCAGATTGTAGCATCCAGAAAATGAATTGAATCTGCTGAGTAGTCCATTTTTAGTGGGATGAATGGATGGTAGTTCGTAAATGAGCCGTGAAATTTAGTGAGGTTTTCCTCACCTTGTCCATATTATAAAAATATCATCAATGTAACGATAATATCTGTATGGTTTATGGTGTGAGGATGTTTGAAATTTCTCCTCCAACTCTGCCATAAAAAGGTTTGCGTATTGTGGTGCCATTTTACTTCCCATAGCAGTCCCCATGAGTTGGAGGTAAGTTTCTTTGTGTAATGGGATTATTTTTCGTTTTTTTTAAATCCATTGCGGCAGGTGGTATTCCAGGTTGGTTGAAAAACTCTTTCAGGCGTAGTCTTCTAAAAAACTTCTCCACAATTATTTGTAGTGTATCTGGCTTTGTGGTGGGGTAGAATGTGGATAGAACAGATATTTCTGGCACTGATAGTTGGTGTTCAGACAGGTTAACAACTCCTAGTTGATCTGCCTGGTGGTATGCGCTGCTGTTAGTAATTCCATCCTTATGGGCGACATCATGATGATTGTTAATATTGGTCCCTTTGGGTTTCCATTTTAAATTATGTTGATTAGATTATGCCTACTGCTTATTGTTTTCATTGTATAGTCCCAGTAGTTTCTTATGTTTTCTGTTAATGGTCTGTTTTTGGGGTTTGTTTTGTCGATATTGAATTTCCTCTTCCAGGTGGCTATATCTTTTATCATCTGACGCTTGTAAATTCTGCAGTAACTTGAGTCTGTGTAGTTTCATAATATGTTTTTTGCCGTACAGCTTGTGAATCAGGTTGTTTCGAAGCTTCTCACTTGTTCTTTTGCAGAGTTCTTTCGCATAAATGGAGTTGTGTGTGGTAGCACAGGGATTAAATAGGGACATGGGATTCCTCAGCCACTAAAAGGAATATGTTTGATTCATTCCCACTTCCCCCCCTCCCTGTCTGCTTGTACCTTGTCTGTATCCAACTAATTACTTTTACTAATTATGTCCTATTTACAGTCTTCTAATGTTTACTTTGTTGTTGTTTTTATTGCTTTACTGCTTATAGTTCACCCTGTATGCTTATCCTTGTTTTACATTTGTAACATAATAGGATTTCCAAAAGAAAGGTTGTAACAGATGTGATGTAACTTCTGTACATCTGTAAGGGCCCTAGTCACATTCTGCAGCCTTTTTCCAAGTGCAGTATTTTCTGAATTAACACCAGAATTAAACCAGAAGTAACCTGAAGTGCCTGACACTGAACTCATTTGGATCAGATCATTGGACCCTTCCCATTGTATTATTACCCTATCATCATGTTCCATATAACCTTGCTCCTTACCTGCCTGGTTACCTACCTACTCAGCTCCATAACCTTACTGCAACACCCCACTGTTGGTAAGTCTATTTACATCGCACTCTCCATTTTATCCTCTCCCCTCCTTACCCACCATGAACTCCTTTCCATTGTCAAACACCCCCCAGCCTCCTCCACTACAAGACAAACGCATGGTCCATTTAAATCCCACTCTCACCTCCTCTCTTTCTCTCTCCTGCTTCTACTTGCAGCTGGTGATATCTCCCCTAATCCTGGCCCCACTCCCATACTGCACCTGTATGATCAACCCATCCCCACCCTAATTTCTACTGCCCGTAATGCTCCGTCATCAACTCTTACCCTAAACACACTTAATATCACTTGTGTACCTCTCCTTTCCCTTCCCCCTGCTCCTATATCTGGGGCCTTGTAATAAACTTGCACATGTACATGACCTATTTATCTCTAACTGCTTCACTTTTCTTGGTCTTACCAAAACATGGCTGTCACCCTCTGACTCTGTCTCACCCGCCGCACTCTCGTATGGTGGCCTTCACTTCAACCACACCACTAGGCCCGATAATACATGTTGTGGGGGAGTTGGTATTCTTCTCTCTGAGCTCTGTACTTTCAAACCCATTATGCCCTTACCAGCCCTCTCCCATCTATCTTTTGAGTTCCACTCAGTCCGTGTTTATTCTCCCACGCCCCTGCAGATTGCAGTTATTTATCAACCACCCGGCCCAACCACCACTTTCTTTGACCACTTCTCTGATTGGTTGTTCCACTTTCTATTCACTGACATCCCCTCAATTATCTTAGGGGATTTCAATATCCCCATCGATACCAACACCTCTGCTGCCACTAAACTTCTCTCTCTTACCTCCTCCCTTGGCCTTACCCAACGGTCCTCTGCCCAGACCCATTGTAATGGGTACTCACTCATATCCTCCAAAACCAAAAAGCCTCATATTTTACAGAGAAAATTGAAAACATCCAAAGTGGTTTTCCTGTGCGCCCTAGCTCCTCCCTACAGCTTCCAACCACTACCATTGCCCTGCCCAATCTCCCTTCCATGCTCACCCCCTCCATCTCTACCCCTACCACTGCAATGTCTCACCTCCCTTCATTGGTTAATCCCTTTACTTGCCCCCTAATGAGCTTCACCACTATAACAAAACAGGGTCTTTCATCTCTCCTATCCAGGACACGTCTCACCACCTGCCCCCTTGACCCCATTCCCTCTCAACTTATTCCACCGCCCTCCTCTTCCTTCATTCCAGCACTAACTTCTCTCTTTAACTTGTCCCTATCCACTGGTATTTTTCCCTCTATATTTAAACATGCCGTTGTATCCCTTATACCTAAAAAACCCTCCCTTGACCCGTCTGCTCTTTCCAGCTACAGGCCTGTCTCCCTTCTCCCTTTTGCTTCCAAACTACTGGTAAGACATGTCTATGCTGACCTGGTTAATCACCTGTCTGCCAACTCTCTCTTTGACCACCTCCAGTGAGGGTTCCGCCCTAACCACTCCACGGAAACTGCCCTCACTAAAGTGACTTAGTGCTAAATCTAAAGGTCACTACTCTTTGCTCATTCTTCTTGATCTGTCCTCTGCTTTTGATACTGTTGATCACCCTCTACTTCGTCAGATCCTGGCCTCCTTAGGTATCCAGGACATTGCACTTTCTTGGCTGTCCTCCTATCTCTCTTGGCTATACTCCTCACCCCCTCCCTGTGGGGGTCCCGCAAGGCTTGGTACTCTGTCCTCTTCTTTTCTCCATCTACACTTATGGTCTTGGACAACTCATTAGTTCATTTGGGTTTCGACTGCCTTATTGCCATCTCTGCCTTCATGTCCTCCCGCTTCCTCAAACTAAACATGGACAAGACTGAACTTGTCCTTTTTCCACCCTCACGATCTGTTCCCCTCCCTAGCCTTACTATTAATATTAACAACACACCCATATCCCCATCTCCTCATGTCCGCTGCCTGGGAATAACGCTAGATTCCGATCAATTGACATATCCTCTAGTCTGTAAGCTCTTTGGGCAGGGTACTCTCTCCTATTGTATCATGGTATTGCTGTAAGAAACTCAACACTCTGTTTACTTATATTATGTATTACCTGTGTATGTAATATGTATGACTTTGTATAACATGTATTACCCTGTATGTAATGTATGACTATGTAATTGTAAAGCGCCACTGAAGATGTTGGCGCTATATAAATCTATAATAATAATACCTTGTGTTTCTTAGTACTGCTCGACCTGAGGAAGTGAGAAGTGTATCTCTCGAAAGCTTGTCTGTAAAAATTAACTGTTAGTCCATAATAAAAAGGTATCAACTTATCCTACAGTATTCATCTCTTAGTATATGCTACTGGACTAATAGGCCTACAACCATTTTATCTGTAACCATTTATATAGAGTAATGCCAAAAAAAAACTCTAAGGGAGAAAAAAAAAAAAAAGATTCCTTGCTGACTTTAAATGGTAATCGGTCCAGTCCCTGGATCAACATACAGTATAATACAAAAGTGTCATATTTTATAATGGGAGCTGAAGTGGAATACATTCTTATACAAATCACTTATCTATGTCCCTAAGTGACTTATTTCTTATATTCCACTGCACCTCCCATTTTAGCCTTGTCCCTCTTCCCACCTAAATTTAAAACCCCCAAGCTACCTACTCTAATTTAAAACAGTTGAAAAGCAACATACCAGCCCAGCAGCTATCCAGTTAAAAAAAACTCTTTCTGGAGGAGCTGACAGGAGCAGCATAACTGGCAGTTCCTGACAGGGCCACACGACCACAAAATGGGGGCGCACCGGAGTGACAGTTCTTTGACAGTCACCGTAGCGGCAGTATGTGCCAGTCACAGTGGGCAAACTTGTATGTGCCAGTCACAGTGGGCAAACTTGTATGTGCCAGTCACAGTGGGAAAACTGTTATGTACCAATCACAGTGGGAAAACTTTTATGTACAATCACAATGGGAAAACTTTTATGTACCAGTCACATGGTGGGCAGACTTGCATGTATCAGAAACACAGTGGGCAGACTTGCATGTAACAGTCACACTGTGGGCAAACTTGCATGTACCAGTCACAGTGGGCAAACTTGCATGTACCAGTCACAGTGGGAAAACTTGTATGTACCAGTCACAGTGGGCAAATTTGTACGTATCAGTAACTGTGGGAAAACTTGTATGTACCATTCACACGGTAGGAAGTCTTGCATGTACCAGTCACATGGTGGGCAAACGTGCATGAACCAGTCACACTGGTGGGCTGACCTAACCGTGTCTTCTGAACTAGAGGGCTGATCTAACAGTGTCTCCTGAATTGGAGGGCTAAACTAATTGTCTGCTGAACTCAATTTCCACAGACACCGTTAAGTCATCCCTCCAGTTCACCAGCCACTGTTAAGTAAACTGGAGGGCTGACTTAACAGTGGCTGCTGAACTGGAGGGCTGACCTAACAGTGTCTGGTGTACTGGAGGGCTGACCTAACTGGCTGGTGAACAGGAGATCTGACCTAACAGTGGTTGGTGAATAGGAGGGCTGACCTAACAGTGGCTAGTATCTGTCTGCTGAAATGGATGGCCCACCTACCATTGTCTGCTGAACTGGAGGGCTGACCTACCAGTATCTGCTGAACTGGAGGGCTGACCTACCAGTGTCTGGTGAACTGGAGGGCTGACCTACCAGTGTCTGGGGAACTGGAGGGCTGACTTGGCAGTGTCTGGTGATCTGGAGGGCTGACCTAACAGTGTCTGGTGAACTGGAGGGCGGACCTAACAGTGCTGAACTGGAGGGCTGACCTGACTGGTTGCTGAACTGGAGGGATGACCTAACAGTGTCTCGAAATGGAGGGCTGTCCCGACAGTGTCTGCTGAATTGGAGGGATGACCTAGCAGTATCTACTAAACTGGAGTGCTGACCTAACAGTGGTTGGTGAACTGGAGGACTAAACTAACAGAGTAACAGGGCTGGAGCGTTCAGCAGCCACTGTTACGCCAGCCCTCCAGTTCACCAGACACTGTTAGAAAGTCTGCCACGCCCACCCCCACAGACCACCCCCACCTCCATAGACCTTGCCCACTTACAAAGTACATGCCCCCAATTTTTGCGGTGGCACGCACAGCAGGAAAATGTAGGGGCGGCTTGAAAAGTTTGTGCCTAAAAGTCTAGAAGCCCCCTGGTTCCCTAAAAAAAGTAAAGCATAGTGTGCATGATCACTTTTCTGGTTGTTTATGCCACTTTCTCTCCACTGACATCCCTCAATTATCCTAGGGGATTTCAATATCCCCATTGATACTAACAATTCTGCTACCACTAAACTTCTCTCTCTTACCTGCCATACTCAATGGTCCTCTGCTCAGACACATTGAACCAGGCATATTGTACACTGGATCTGGTTTTCACCAGATATCTGCTCGATATCTAACTTCTCATACTCTCCCTTTCCTCTATCCAATCACTTAATTTTGCATCATCTGTCCCGACCATAACTACTAATAAACAAAGGTACAGATGAAGGGATTTATACAATCTCGACCCCTATTTGCTCTCTAGCCCCCTGCAACAACTTATCTCTATTTGTTGCATGGAAATAACACTAGATTCCGATCTTTCCTTCAAACCCCATGTAAAACTTGCATGCCAACTGTCGGCTTCAACTCAGAAACATCTCTCGCATCCGCTCCTTCCTCTCGCATGATGCCACCAAAATCCCAGTTCATATCCTAATCATTTCCCCGACTTGACTACAGCAACACACCCCTGTGTGGTTTACCAAATAACCGCCTGGTGCCCCTTTAATCCATCCAAAATTCTGCGGCCCAACTCATTCCTTTCTCTTCCAACTTCTCTAATGCCTCTCCTCTCTTGTCATTCTCTCCACTGGCTACCCATCACGCAAAGGATAAAGCACTATCCAATACATCTCAGAGCTGATTCACAGATACCATCCCAGGCACAACGTCCCCCCTTCTAACCACATGCTCCTCTCATCCACCCTTGTCACCTCTTCTCACGACCACATTCAGGACTTTGCTTGTGCTGCCCTTCCCTTCTTTAAACATAACCTCAAAACCCACCTCTTCAGGCAAGCATATCACCTGGCCTGCTAATCAAACTCCACTGCCAATCTAACACAGCCTACCTATTCACCTAACCTTATGTCTCACCCCTATTTAATCTAGACTTTAAGCTCTTTCCTATTGTATTGGGGTATTGCTGTAAATAACTCATCACGCTTTGTACTTGTAATGTATGGTTTACCTTTGTATGCATATGTATGACTTTGTATAATATGTATTACCCTTGTATGTAATGTATGACTATGTTATTCTAAAGTGCCAAGGAAAATGTTAGCGCTATGTAAATCCATAATAATAATATTTTCCATGTATGACTGTCCTGTGTAACCTCTTGCTGAATACTTTATCTCTGGCTTTTGAGAATTCCAGAGCCCTGTTTGGCTCCAGCCAGTCTACCTTTCAGATAAACATTTTGGGGAACCTTTTTATGGGTCCCCTGGAGAATGATCCCTACTCCAAGCTGTTTACATTGGAGAAGTGCAATTGCCGCTTCTCCAATGTAAACAGCTCTAACTTTTCTAATCTGCCTGCACAGGCCCCTCCGTTCTCCTTATTATTTTAGCTGCCCTTCTTTGAACTGCTTCCATTTCCAGGATGTCCCTTTTGTATAAGGGTTTCTAAAACTGCACCGTATATTCCAAATTAGGCCTTACCGGTGCTTTGTAAGAATTGAAGAGTAATATTTTTCTTCCTTGAATCTATTCCCCTCTTTATACAAGACAATCAGGGAGATTCAATTTAAAAACTTAGTCTGTAAAATATCCTTAGCGCTTATGGTATGGTGAAGGGATGTGGGTGGTTGTCGGTCTGCTGCCAAGCTACTCAATTCCACTCTATCTCAAAATGTTTTAGTTAGTTCAATTCCGGTAGCTGCGCTGTCCTCCTCTCACTCCAAGGCACATATAAGACCAAAATATATATTATCAATACCTTATCAGATCAATGCCCAAACACATACAAACCACATACTAAATGTATAAAAGAAAAAGACTTACGTGTTCCAGATGTATAATAAAACACAGCTTTATTTTCCGTTTTTAAAAATAAAAAGTAAAAATAAGATAAAACCGTGATGTGCACACAGCAAGTGCTATATAAATATAGGGAAATCCTAATGTTTATCCTTCTCCTATTGTGCTGCAATTAAGTAGCCTTCTAGGGTAAAGAGATCTATATCCAGGATCTTGTCCTATTTGTAGTTAGAGTTCCCAACGAGTTTCGCTATAATCTATAGCTTTCTCAAGGGTATAATATCGTTCTCCTATTCCTCGTTAAATAGTGACTAATAGTGACTAATAGTGACGGGGTTTTCCTGACTTCCGGGTTCCCTCATGCGTCACATGGGTCATCCGCGCTTGCGCGAAAAACGCGCATGCGTGGTAATTACTTTTTACATTCCTCTCCCGTATTTACGTGATGACGTCTCGCTATTCTAGTTTCTTTGTACTGTCCTAGGGGACACGTATACGCCGTGAGTAACTACCTGGCACGGCTTGCCAGTACCTCCGGATTAAAAACTAAAAAGTGGCTCTTTTTTCATCGGGATTTGTCTTCCATGAAGGCAAGGGGCTCTCTAGACAATCATGCAGATATAGAAAATGTGAATACAGAAAATACATAAAAAACGCAAGTATATATGGATGTGATTAGTCTTCAGAATCATTATGACTCTAGAAACAGTTTGAGAGGTACACATATCAGGGGATTGGGGGTGGGGGGCAGGAAGGGGAGCAGCAAGAGGGCTTATCTATCGAGTTTTTTATAGGAAGCTCCAAAGATCAATATCTTAATTCAATTTAAGTTCCTACCGTTAAAAACTGTGATAATTTTGCTCCAACCAATAAGATGGTAGCTTTCAAATGTTAAATAAGATGTGATTGGTTGGGGCAAAATTAGCACCATTTTTAACAATAAGAACTTTTATTGAATCTCCCTGAATATCTTGCTAGCTCTCCGGCATAGTTTGCTTTGTCTGTTATTTACTAGCACCCAAAAAACTTCCCAACAGAGTCACATAACACAGAGCCTTTTATGGTGTAGGTGAAACAAAATTGTTAAACCCCAAATGCATCACCTTACATTTTTCAACAATGATTAGCATCTTCCACTCATCTTCCCATTTTTATAATACTGTATATCTATTTCTGCTTGCAGCAATTGCACATCATTTGAATTTTCCAAAGCTCTGCATAGTTTTGTGCCATCCGCAAACACAGATCTTGCCCTCGATACCCATTTCTAAGTAATTTATAAACAGATTAAAAAGAACCCTGAACCACTCAACTTTGAACAATAGCCTACATAGATGTAGTTCAATTGACTCTCGGTATGCAATCCAACAACCAATTCTCTATTCATGTACAAACATTTTTTCCTAGGCCAACAGTCCTCAGTTTATACTGTACATATGTCACCTGTACGGCACAGTATCAAAATCTTTATCAAAATCTAAATATTCTACATCCACTGCTATGCCAGAATCTAAATTCTTACTTACCTCTTCATAAAACCAAGCAAGTTAGTCTGACAATATCTGTTTTTCATAAATCCATAGTGACTATTACTTATAAGTTCTGAAAACAAAGTCTAGGATATGATCCAGTAACAAAGTTTCAAGTATCTTCCCTACCACTGATGTTAGACTTACAGGTCTGTAGTAACCAGGCTGTAAACAACTACCTTTTTTGAATATTGGTATTACATTAGCTTTTTTTCCAATCCAGAGGCACATCACCAGACAAAAGTGAATTTAAAAAGATAAGGTACAGATGTCTATATAAAAACTGGACTAGAGCTTCATACACAAGCGATTGAGGGGAACGATAATCGCGCAGTGCACAGGCACTTTGTTGGTCAAAACAAAACAAAATTAATCCCCCAAAAGGCAAACTGTAAATTTATACAACTGCTGTATCAGTATACTATATGATAACTAATCAAAGAAACCTGAATGTATGTATAAAAGAATGGCACTGTTACATAGCTTAGGATGTAAGGATTTAGGATTTAGATTCCAAAAATATATAGTTTGTGGGGGGTATTTCCTTTGAAAAAGTGGAAGCTGTTCAAAATACAGAGCACTTTTTTTCTTATTGTAATTGCACTTGATATTAAATGCATGTGTCTAATTTGGAGTTAGTATATAGCCTGAAAAAAGCAAGTATGCACTTGCATACCAGATGTTATACATTGGCTCCCTTTGAGGCCATTTTCTTGCCATATCTGTGTGCGCATTGATGCATGTGGGATTGATGAAATGGGATCATTTCATTCAAGACATGTAGAAGATTTATATTTAGTAGGAACTTTTATTTGTACTGGAAGGCCAACCTTCTTTATTGCTTTTTCTACAAAGAACTGGGCCTGGAATATTTGAATGAAAGGATTGTATCATTACATGTTCTAAAAGTAAATAGCTGGGGTTATGCATTGTCTCTGTTTGATGCTATTTGCTGGTCATATCTCAGTGTCCACGTCTGGTGCAAGTAGGGTACTGTATTATTCAGGACATGTAGAAGATCAATGCTTAGTGGGAACTTTTATTCGTATTTGAGATTTAGTCAAAATTTCTAGGTCTGAAACTTCTTTGCTGCTTTTTTCTATCTGATAAGATAGAACATTACTACAAAGAACTGCATCTGGAAGTATGAATAAAAGAATGGAAGCATTATATAGCTGGAGGAGTGTGGTTTCCAAAAATATATAGTTTATGTAGGTTGTTTTCAAGAAAAATGGTTAACTTGAAAAAATGAATAGTCGCTCTTAGAGCTAATACCCAAGTTATACTTAGTTGGTGGTAATGCATATGGCTTACTGTTTGATTCAGGACATATGGAAGAATGATATTTAGTGGAGGTTTTACATGTCAATTGGGTTAAGGTAGGATTTCTAACTTTGAATCTTTTTTTTTTCCTTTTTCACAAAGACGCCTAAAACATGGAGTTCTATGGAGAACTGCATCCGGAAAATGTGTATGAAAGGATGACAATTTTACTTAGCTAAAGATGTGTAAATTTGAAAAACATATTGTTTGTTGAGGGTATTTTTAAGTTTGGGGGTGTATCATTTGAAAAAGTGAGCGCTTTGATTTTTTTTCTTATAATTGCACTTGCGTCCCATTTGGAGTTATTTGGTGGTCACGCATATGGCATACTGTTTGATTCAGTAAATGTGGGAGAATGATATTTAGTGTTGTTTTTTTACTTGTCAAGTGGGTTTAGGTAGGATTTCTAACTTTGGATCAGCTTTATCTTTTTCACCTAAGACATGGAGTTCTATGGAGAACTGCGTTTGGAAACCTGTATGTATGAAAGGATGGCAGTATTATTTAGCAGAAGGTTTCCAGATTACAAAAAACAAGTTTGAGGGGGGGTATTTCCTTCAAAAAAAAAATAGAAGCTGTTCAAAAAACAGAGCACTGATTGTGTTTTCATTATAATTGCACTTATGCATGCGTCTCATATGGAGTCCATTGAACATCGCATCATGTACTGTCATGGGCCTCCACCAACACTTGGTGAGTTCATGAACAAGGTAAAGGAGCAAGAAGCAGATCTCTGATATGTTGCATTTCCTAATAAAATTGAGAACTGCTTTAGTCAAAACTACAGCAAAGGGAGGTCAAGGGTGTGACGAAGAAGAAAGCAGATGCTTCGATGAAATAGGAATATCAGCCCCCGAATTATACCTGCTCCACTGCCCGTCTGGAGTGCTTAAATTGTGGGCAGACTGGGCATTGAGTCCATCAGTGTAAAGTACTCTCCAACCAGCTGGACATTGAAAGCAAGATTGGACAGCTATCAAGGAAAAGGTGGAAGTCCTCAGAGTCTGTGGGTCCTGTGCCAGTTTTTGGTGTGGGGAAAGGTCCTGTCTACATGGATGGTTGTCTGGAAGTACAACTACACATCCCTGGATTAGTTGGGAGACTTAAAGTCATTGCTTATGTGAGCCCCCCAGCAGGTGGAAAAAAGTCTACACCTAAGATTGTTGGCTCTAATGTGAAAGCTGTTGAGGAAGCCTTTATTAAGTTTCTACAGCTGAGAGAAGGTACCCCCCTGACCATATTGCCAGTAGCTCCAGAGTTGAAGGAGATTTTCCTGACGTTTGCTCCTGAATCTCCTGGGGGTTGTGTTGGAAACCCATGCGATCCAGTAGAGCTTCCAGTAGGGTGTGTGAAAATCCTCTGTGTCTATGTGGAGATTGTACCTTTTTCAAGCATTTCTTTCTGGTAGAAACTGACCCTGAAGAGGCTTTAAAGAATGGCTGGGAGATAGTTCCGGAGATGAAGGACTACCATTACAAATGGCCTAGAACTGATGTGGTCACTGTAAAAAGCATTACTTCTCATTCCATATTAATTCCAGCCTGGCAGACAGTAGCCCACTGCTACCCTGTGGAATTTTTAGAATCTTAAAAATTTTAATCTTGATGCTTCCGATAACCCCCCGGAACACTGACAGATGCTTGAGAGTAGACAAGCACAGTTCTGAAATGTTTTTTTCCGACAATGATATGGACGTGGGGTGTGCTAAAAATGCTGAACACACCATACAATTAAAAGACAGCACTCCTTTTAGAGAAAGGTCTTAGCCAATACCACCCAAAGATCTTGATGATGTCAGAGAAATGAAAGACCAAAAGATTTATGTGGAATCACAAAGTCTGTATGATTCACCTATAGATATTGTCCAATAGAAAAATGGTAGTGTTTGCTTATGCAAGGACTATAGAACAATAAAAAAGCGCACCATTCCTGATCAGTACACACTGCCACGTATTAATAAAGCACTTGATGCTTTGCATGGCAGTGATTGGTTCTCATTGATGGACTTAAGATCTGGATATTACCAAATGCCTATGTCTGCAGAAGATCAGGAAAAGACAGCTTTTATTTGCCCATTGGGGTTTTACCAATTTACCCAAATGCTTAAAGGGATAAGTGGGTCTAGTTTACCTTGATGACATTATTGTTTTCGGCTCTACCCTGGAGTAGCATGATAAAAGATTGTTCAGCGTGCTAGAGCATCTTCGAAAGGAAGGCCTGAAACTCAATTGACAAGTGTATGTTCACCCACAAATCTGTGCGTTTTGTGGGACACATTGTATCTGGCGAGGGCATTGCCACTGACTCAGAAAAGGTAGCAGCTGTGCTAAATTGGCCACGCACAAGCAATCTACCTGAGCTGAGATCCTTCTTGGGATTTTGTAGTTATTATCAGAGGTTTATTGAAGGTTTCTCTAAAATTGCCTATCCACTAAATGGACAGTTCAAAGGGGACAATATTAAAGATACTCACTAAAAAACTCACAGAAGCACCTGTTCTTGTCTATGCTGACCCACAAAAGCATGTTTTGCATGTAGATGCTAATTACGAAGGGTTGGGAGGCGTCCTTCATCAAAAATATCCTGGGGGATTAAAACCGGTTGCATATGTCAGTCTCAGCCCAACTGAAGGAAATTATCCTGTACACAAACTAGAATATTTGGCCTTAAAATGGTCTGTCACAATAAAGCTACATGACTATCTTTATGGGGCCCAATTTGAGGTAAGAACTGATAATAATCCTTTAACATATATTTTAACCACTGTCAAATTAGATGCTGCAGGGCATCGGTGGTTGGCTGCTTTGTCTAATTACCAGTTTTCTTTAAAATATATGCCAGGCCCAAAGAATGTAGGGGCAGATGTCCTTTCAAGATGCTTTGGACTATCTCCTCAGCAGGAGTAGAGCGAGTGGGAAGAAATCCCAGGTCCAGCAGTGGCTGCTTATTGTTCCACAGCAGCTGTACAAGGAGACTATTGCTTTCTCTGAGTTGCGCCTGGTAGACTCGCTTGGAGGTGGAGAGGACAACGTTCCTATCATGTATTGCTACCCTACTACACTAGGGGTAGGTAAGGATTTCCAACTAAGAACTCAAGATATGATTTTTTGCAAAGGAGTGATCCCATAATTCATCATGTCAGGGAGGCTGTCATTATTGTCATGCAATGTTCCTATTTTGGATGCTTAATATTCTTCCATTGGACTAGTTTACAGCAGTTGCGTAATACAAATCATATCAATCGTCGAACAAATCCAGGTCCAATTGGACTTAGATAATCGTGGGTACCCCTAGCGCTGAATATTTCCTTATTTGGAGACACCACAACCTACAATTTGAATCCACTGTTCCTTATATGGAATGTGATTGCTTACTTGACTGAAGTTGCCAGGTTGAAGTAGAGTTTCTAGGAATTTTAAGGGACTCAAATTATGTCTCTGATGTTACCTTAAAATAAAACTTACCTTCAGGAACCGGACTCTTGGACCCTATAATGACGTATTCATTCTCTATCATGGCTCCTAAACCCTAGCATTATGTCTCTATATACTTTTGTGTTTCTGATCTCCTCAGTGACTGACCTAAGAGACTTTGGACAGATAAGTATTACCTACTGTTAGGTTTTAGTTTGTTGGTTTTAATGTTTTTAACTATTTGCACTGTACTTTCTGTCTATGTTATTTTCCCCAATCATGATGTACCTAATAAAGGGATTTTTTACTATTTTGACACACATTTAGAGAGTGCCAGGTACTTTTTTCCTTGTTATTAGGGATGCTTTCATTAAACAAGACCCTGATTTAATGAAAAATACTCTACCCAAAGAGAGTTTTCTAAGGGAATGGGATAAACTGAAAATCATCCATGGGCTCCATTACAGGGTTCATCTATTTTGTTATCATCCAGGGAGAAGACAATTAGTGCTTAACCAAGTTTACTGAAAGACTGTTTGAGAAGTTTACATGATCAACATGGGCTTCTAGGAACTAAAAAAAACCTATGGCCTTGTTCAAAATTGCTTTCTCTGGCCTCGGATGAGGGAAGCAGTTGCATATTACCACATGAGATATATACCCTGTTTGCAGAGAAAGACTTAGACATAGATTTCATATGCATTGGCAATGATACTAGTGGGATATGTTTTGATTGTGACTGATCATTATACCCTTACACCCAGGGATATCCCACGAGGTACCAAAAAGCTGTCACTGTGGCTAAAATGTTATGGGAAATGTTTCTTTGTGCATTATGGGTTTCCCAAACGAATCCAAGCTGATCAAGGGCGAGACTTTGAGAGCAGATTGATAAAGGAACTGGAAAAGGAACTGTTAAATTTGCTGAGCATCGCCAAGAGTCGCACTAATCTCTACCATCCTGAGGGGGATGCCCTTCCTGAGCGTTTTTACCGGGCTCTGCAAGATATGCTGGGTACCTCTCTGCTCTCTCTCAGCTAAGTAATCCTGGTGTAGCCATGTAGGTGCAATGGTTTATGCATATAATTGCACCCGTCATGATTCCACCAGGTTTTCTCCTTATTTTCTTATGTTTGGGGGAGAGGCTTGATTTCCAATTGACATCCAGTTGGGTGTACCCACTGATGGAGTAGGATGTCAAGATCACTACCAGTATGTGGCCCATCTTCGAGCAAGCCTAAAAAAGGCCAACCATTTGGCTGAGGAGAATGCTGCCAAGATAAATGCTGGGAACAAAAGACAGGGTACGGTACAGAGAGCTGATGCCTGGTGATAAGGTGCTTCTCCGCAACTTGGGTCTAAACTGCCAAATATAAGTTGGCCGAAGATGGACAAATTGCTGACAATGACTTGTTTGCACCACCACTTGATAGCCCTGGACAATCTTTGCAATCTGTGGCAAGTGGTAGTTTGCCTCAGAGGGGTGGATTAAATGCTGATACCCCACCTTTTCAGCCAAGGATAAAAAATGAACTGTCCCATTCCTCTTATGGCTGACAGCCCAAGCACTCCTGCTGACTCTGGTCATGGACCTCCTATACCTATTCCTGGAGATGTGAGAAGGGGTGATCGTATTAGGAGACCTCCCCCTTTCTTCACTTATGACACTTTGGGGAGGCCATGTTATGCAGTGCCTTGTTGTTCTGCTTCACCTTATGCGTTGATGAATCTAATTGATCCTCATGCTAAACTTGTTAATATGATGCCTATGTGCTATTTGTCATACATCTATTTTTCCGACTGTTTAAATGTATTTTTGCTGTCTTATTCCATTTCAGCAGACCATTGTCCAGAGTAGGTCTCTAAATTTAATGTGTAAATAAATGTTTTTGTATTTTTCCTTGCCGGGACGAAAGAAATTCACCAGGGGGAGATTGTAGGGAACTGGTAAACTAGTTATTCTTTTGTCTTCTTGTTCTGGCAGGATTTGGCAAGTAGCGGTTGCTGTGTACAAGCATAAAAGGAAGATAGACCATGCAATCTCTTTCTACTTCCTGGAGTTTCACCAGAGGATAGGGGAGAGCCAGGGGACCTTGTAGGCCCAGTTAATGTGAGATTATATTCTGTTATAGATCACTACAGGGGTGACAGATAGCAGTAGGGTAGCTAGTGAGCAGCCTGAGCTCCAATTAGGAGATTAAGTAAGGACTGGGTATACCACCCAAGAATAGGGTCATAGTGACAGATACAGGGGTAGAAGATTCCACTACAGTGACCTGAGAGCTGGGGTGGCACTAACAAGCGGATTGTTATTTATGCTGTTTCTGATTCCTCTGGTTTGTGAGTATTTATATGATATATGTGCCATGCTATGTCACCTCTATTGTGTTACTTGAAATGCCTTATTAATATTTTTCTGTTAATTAATAAGATACTGTTTAAGTTCAAGAACCACTGGCGCCCACTTATTGCATTCTACCTAGAGTGGTAGTTCAGCAACACCCTGTCTCCAACATATGTGAGGGCCCACTCCTGATAAATAAGAGTCTTGTGCATAGAATTTTCATAAGGCTGACAGTTTCTGGAGCAAATTAAGTACCCCCATTTTACTATCGCCTTACAATTACAAAATTTTAAGTAAAACAAACAAAACCAATAAAAATGGTTAGGTGCTTTGTGAAGCACTGAAACGTTGAGCACATAATAAATATTTGTTCTTTAGTTTTTTGCCCGGGATTCTTTCTATAGATTCTTTCTATAGATTCTTTCTATAGACTTGTAAAATAAATAAATAAATACCTTTGTGTTTTCTTGTATGGCCTTTCTGACTGGTCTTTTTGTGCTCCCTGTTCTGTTTCTTTCCTCTGGTTTTTAAATCTACTGGCTGATGAATTCTATGATTGTAGGATATATGAAAAGTTTGAAGTTCATCTGTTTTTTGCTTCAAAGGGCTTGTCTGTCCGGTTTGGCCAGACCCTTTCCGGAATAAGGAACCAGTCATCTCAGTTGGCAGAAGTTCTGTGTTTGCAATCTCAACTAGAGTTCTGTCTTTCTTTGATATCCCTGATCTTCTGTGACTTCTCTCCTGTGCTTGATGAGACCGTAAGCTATGATCATATTGACCATTTTGTGATATTTTTTGATCCTTAACCCTTGTCTCAAACATGCTCACACAGATGAAGTGACTTGCAATAATATTCAATATTAAGCTAAAGGAATAAATGTATCTTAATAGGGATGCCATTTTTAGTCTTTTCACCTACAAAGAGAAAAAATAAGGTGACAAATAAGAACAAACTAGCAACACATTATGTCAGGTTATACAATAACATATTAAGTAAATGAGTTATATAATAAACATGATGTAAGTTAAATAAAGACTATTGCATAATATTTCCCTTTAACCTCTGCAGCAGTAAATCTTTATCAGTAAAGAGACTGTTAAAGTACAACTCCACACTCATAATAACTTCTTTTTAAAATGTCTGCTATAATCCTGGATTCCTCATGAAAACTTAGGGGCATATTTATAAAGGATTGTCTTTTTCGCCAAATAATTAGCGCAGCACATCGCAGCGAAAATAGCGCCATTTGGGGCTTCGTTTCGCCTTATTTATAAAAAAGCGAAAAAAACACACTTCGCGGCTGAAAAAGGCGAACGGGCGCGATAAAGAGCGCATCTAAGAAGACTGCATTGTGAAAACCATTCGAAACCAGAAAAGCCCACTAGAAAATGATGTCAAGTTCAAAATGGCCACCTCACATTTACCAAGAAGTCAGCCATGTCTTATTTAGTCAATCTTCTTAGAATTTCTCAATTGGAATACAATTTTCTTTTGCACTGCACATTCGCCTTTCTAATGCGCGTTCGCCTTTCTAATGTGCGTTCGCCTTTCTAATGTGCGTTCGCCTTTCTAATGCGCGTTCGCTTTTCCAAGGTATATTCCATTATAATGTGCGTTCGCCTTTCTAATGTGTGTTCGCCTTTCTAATGTCCTTTTCCAAGGCATATTACATTCTAATGCGCGATCACCTTTCTAATGTCGCTTTTCCAAGGCATATTACACTCTAATGCGCGATCGCCCTTCTAATGTCGCTTTTCCAAGGCATATTACATTCTAATGCGCGTTCGCCTTTCTAATGTCGCTTTTCCAAGGCATATTACACTCTAATGCGCGATCGCCCTTCTAATGCGCGTTCGCTTTTTCAAGGCATATTACCCATTAGAATGCCTTTTCGCTCAAACAATGACTTTTCACCACCTTCAGGGTCGCGCTAATCTTTCGCTCCTTTATAAATCGCGTTATGCCTTTTTGCTCCTTTTTCGCTAAAATTACCATTGCGAAGTTAGGCGAAAAGGGTTTAGCGATAGCTCGCGGAAACGGTTTCGCCATTCGTTAACTCTACCTTTATAAATAGCGTTAACTGTCTTTTTGGCGAAAACCCATGCGAAAAGCGAATGCGAAAACATTTCGCTACTTTTCGCTCTTTTATAAATATGCCCCATAGGGGTAGTGTATGTTAACGGCTATATTTGTTCATGCCCCTTTAGCAATTTAGTGAGCTTGATCATGCTCTGAATAAGCATTCAGTCATTGGCTGTCAACGGTCATAAGCATTCAGTCATGTCAACGGTCACATCCACAACTGCTAACTGGAAACAGGGGCAACAGGACATAGTGCAGCATTTCATGTTAGTTTTATGTTTCAGCTTTCAAACCTTGCAGTTTTTGTGTTTAGGAGATTTACCTATGTTTAATTCTTAATTTTTTTTATTTTCCCTTTTTTTCTTTTGAATGTTTTATTTTAATTGCTAATATTGTGTATAATCTCCACTGTAAAAAAAAATCAGATAAATTGTACACTTTCCATTATTTCAGATGCTCTAATTCAAATTTTACCTCCCGTTCAAGGCTCTCTTGTGATTGGATGCTGTTTCTCTTGCAGTGCTAGATTGTTAGACTGGTTGCCAAGGAAATCTAATTATGTATGTATCTCCTCGCACACCCGAACTCCTTTAAATCTTCCGAGGTGCTGCTTCCCCCAACTGCTCAACCATAAGCAGTACAAACCTAATTACCATATAATAGCAGGGAGGCGCACTCAGAAAAGATATATAACGATATTTATTGTGAACAAGCGGTGCACAATGTTTTGAGGCTTCCCCCTTCCTCGGGTGCATATATCATTATATATCTTTTCTGAGTGCGCCTCCCTGCTATTATATGGTAATTGCCAAGGAAATCTGCCTTTGCAGATTCAGATTAGAATAATTTAAAGAGCAGCCCCACTCCCCTCTCACACACACACACACACACACACACATAAACACAAGACCCCCCAAAACACAGCAGACTTCTGAAATGTTGCTCTACAACTAGGGAGATGGAAGATTTGTATAATTTTGCTTGCTCTTAGCCTTCCCAAGCCTTAAGGGAAAAACTGTCAATGACCATTATTAATTAATGAATTAATTAATTCCCTGCTCCTTTTTACATTTTGCTCTTTCTTTTCTGCCTTGTTCTTGTTATTGCTAACTATTTGAGCCCATATGCAATTTTAAGAGTCACTAAACACTAATACAGTCCTTCTGATTAGCAGGGTCAGTCAGGAATGTGACAGTTGACATCACAGCCAATGACTAAATGCTATTCCCCTAGCTGCCTTCTCTGTGCAAATGCAAGTTTGTAAAAGAGCTTGGAGAGAAGACGAAAACCTTTTGAGAAGCAGAGATGAACATTCATCATTATAACAGGTTAGACTTACATATGTCAGCTTTCTAACTATTATGGTTTTAGGGTTTGGGGGTGATTAACTCATATATAATTTTTTATTTGAGAGGTACACACCCTTGGTAGAATGAAATCTAGTATGAGTATCCTATATAATAAAAGGCCCACTGTGTGTCCGTGAGACCGTGTGTGTGTGCGTGACTTTCGGGCTGTGCGCATGTGGTTCGGTTCGTAATGGACAGTGCTGGCATGGAAATGGTAGAGTCTAGGGGGGGAGTTTGTGGGGTTCTGCGCATGGCCGAAACAATGGGTGCATCGGCATCCAATACATACCGCATACCAGACCCGAGAGAGATATCTTGTGCCCGTTATTTAACAGGCTTAACTGTCTACCGTATACACTTGAGTATAAGTCGATCCGAGTATAAGCCGGGGTACCTATTTTTACCTGAAAAAATTATAAAAACTGATTGAATTGAGTATAAGCCGAGGGTAGAAATTAGTTGCCCTTTAAATGGACAGTAGAATTCCCATACATGAATCCCATACAGTAATAGCCACATCCAGTACCAGTAACCTCCAATTCCTTGGCACTCCAGATGTTTGGAAACTACAACTCCCAGTATGCTTTGTTGCTGGGAGTTGCAGTTTCTAAACATGTGGAGTTCAGTAAACTTTTAATTAAGCTTACCATAATTTACAATTCTCCTGAACCCCATATTGTAAAGGGCCCTCTGACCCCCATATAGTAAAGGGCCCTCTGACCCCCATATAGTAAAGGGCCCTCTGACCCCCATATAGTAAAGGACTATCTGACCCCAATAGTTAAAAATGTCACCTGAGAGTTGGTTTCAAGCTGTCATTTGCACTGTACTAGCAGCTGTTTTTTGCCCCAAACTGAGGAGACCCATCAGATTTACAGCATCCAGATGAGCAGTGACAGTGCTGAGTGAGTCCAGCAGCCAGACTACAGGAAGCAGGAACAATTGTTAAGGCAAGAACAGCTCCTGTAACTTTCTATGCAGGTTAACACAGCACCACCTACTGGTTACTATCCGCAATTGCAGAATTTGGATCTAAATTAGGACTTGACCCGAGTATAAGTCGAGGTTAGGTTTTCAGGCTTACTTTAAAGCCATAAAAATTTGACTTATACTCCAGTATAATAATTATTTATATTAATAATTAATTATATGTAGTTATATTATAAAAGGCTCTGCTAATAACATGTTTCTTTAAAATGTATGTAACTGATTAAAACAATGAATATGCCATCATGCCAAAACAAACACTGGTAAGTTATTTTTAGTGTATTGTGTATACACATACAACATTCACAGTCAACTGTGGGATCAGTGTAACTGTGTCACAAGCTGACTAGCTGGCCTAGAGGTTCTTTAGTAATTATAAAAGATAGACAAAAAAAAAAGTGAGGTTTTTCTGGCACCAATACTCATGGGCACAATCTGTGCAAAAAACTGTGCACCAGATTCACATGCAAATTGGATTCATTAATCATCCTGTCTGATTTGAATTTCCTTTTTCCAATTAATTTTTTCCCCTTCTGCTAGACATATCCGCAGAGGAAGCCTCTCCTTTATATTATGAACTCTGCCAGGGCTGAACATCTGCTGTGATTCCTAGATTTCTGCTGAGCTGGTATTCGCAACCAAACCCTTCCCAGCATCACTGTTTCTTGTAGTAAAACCTTTAAATGGCTTTCTTAGTGTTTAATGGTTTAAGGTATTGCCACATTAGTGCGATTGCGCAAGAAATTTGAATAGAATGGAAATCGCGGAACACAAAAATGTCTGCAATTTCCAATGTGCTCTGATTTGCTTATCCATTTCCGTTTTTGTAACGCATTTAATCCCCCCCTTTTTTTAATCGCAGGCGCAATTGCAGACAATAACACACGTGATTGCATGCACGCTTCCAGTGCATTGCAGTGTGGCCTATCTTAGCCTAACTCTGTAATCAAATGCTACAAACTATCAGTCAGTAATCCCATTACAGTACACACTGACCAACAGAATCTTTTAGGCTGGGTAAACACAGTGGCGTAACTAGGAATCACTGTGCCCCCAGCATTACTCTGATGCGTGCTTCAACCACAGTGGTTTTCTGGGAGGAGGCTATATCTATCATAGGAAAAATAGGAAGATGGGGCCCCGTTGGCTCCTGGATCCCCCTGCAGTTGCTCCCCTGGTAGTTACACCCCTGGGTACACGATGGGATCTGTGTAAAACCTGCGACCAGTCGGTCAGGACTTTGGACTGACGGTTGTGGCAAAAGTAGTCATGGTCCATAGAGGACTGCATTATCACCTGTCGTTTTCCAACCCGTTTGATTGCCCATTTGTCTGATTCTGACGGACAAACAGTCAGGCGCCAGATCCGATTCCGGTCTAATATTTGCACAGTCTCAACATTTATTGCCAACAGATTCTTGTACAAGTCATTCTGAATTGAGAAAGCCAGTCGGATGACTAGCGAAACGTCTACAAGAACTAAACTTCAAGTCCAGTTGATCTAATTGAATACAACAGATATACCATGACCTGGATGAATCAGAACCTTCACAAGCATATTTCAAATCATTTTGGGGAGAAAACCCTCAAACATGTATGGCAATATACAGAAACCACCTGCGATTTAACCTCCGATGCAGACAACAAAGGCTAGTACCATGCAGCATACGTCTGGATTCCACAGTTAAAGGCATCAGAGCCAAACAGATACTGCAAAAGGCTCAAACACAGCTCCTAAATGAACGAGTATGACAGACACATTTTACAGCTGATGCTTTAATGCACAACATTAGTCAACTAGAACAGAACCTGGCCGGTGACCATCTGGGAAAGAGTAATGGAGTTTACCAAACAAGCACAGCTTTCTCAGCACTGTAACAGCACTGTAAACAAAGGCAACAGAACAAGTTCTATATTCTGTCATCCCAGATCACCCCCAAAGGAGAACAACTACCTTGGATACAAAAGGAGGAAAGTGTCACTTCATCAAACAAAGAGGAGTGGGTGAGAAACTTGTCTAACCCTGACCCTGACCCAGCCAGAAATGGAAATCCTCGCTAAGGGCTTGAATTTTGCCATCACTCCTAAAGCCATCCCTGTGGTGAATATTATAGCAGCCACAGAAGCCTCAATCCACAATAATAAGGTACCACAGAGTGAAGCAGAACAACTTTGCCTTAAGGTATCTGCAGCCTTAGCCAGTGCTAAAACTCCTTCATCTAACCTCTACCCTGGTGAGGCACATCCATGCATATATGATACATAAGGAAGGGGCACCACTAAGACCTATAGTCAGCAGCATCAACTCTGTAACAAACAAGGTGGCAAAATACCTAGCCAACATATTAGGACCATTGGTGGGAAGTTCTAAGCATCACATTCAGAACTCCCAGGATTTCACCAACAAAATTGAAGATATAGTACTCGGTGCAGAACAAACTATGATGTCCTATGATGTGACATCTCTCTTCACCTGTATACCCACCAAGGAGGCTTTTGACATGGTGAAAAAATGGCTAGGCCAAGACAACACTTTTACCAGCAGAACTGATCTCAACCCAGAACAGGTGTGTTCCTTACTGGACTTGTGCCTGAATACCACCTATTTCAAATACAGGGATAAGTTCTATAAGCAAAAACATGGATGTGCTATGGGATCTCCAGTTTCACCCATTGTGGCCAACCATTACATGGAGAAGGTAGAAAAACAGGGGCTTAATGCCTTTAAGGGCATAGCACCCAGCCACTGATATGTGGATGACACTTGGGTTAAAATAAACAATGAAAATATATAGCAAAAATTCTCAGGAGAGCAATTCCTATCAATTTACCTAAGCTCATTTTTGGACCACAGTTCCCCTTTAATGCGGTAGACCAAAACATCACATTTACAAGGGAAAACAACAAACTGGCTTTCTTGGACTGCTCGGTAGAAGTTAAGGAAAATGGTAAACTGGAAGTAGAGGTTTACAGAAAACCAACACACACAGATCAGTATTTGATGTTTGACTCCCACCACCCTTTAGATCACAAGATGGGTGTCATCAGAACCCTGCAAAACAGAGCAGAGAACATCCCCACTAGCACAGAGGCAAAGGCTAAAGAAATGAAACATCTCAGAGGAGCCCTTAAAACTTGTGGATATCCAGACTGGGCATTTGTCAAAAGAAGTAGAAGCAAAGAAAAGAACACGAATACCAATAGTGAAGGGGGAAAGCAAGATAGGAGGAAGAAAATGGTCATCCCATATGTAGCAAGGGTCTCAGAGAAATTAAGAAGAATTTTCAAAAAACACCATATCCCTATCTGCTTTAAACCGAACAACACACTGAGGCAGCAATTGGTACATCCGAAAGACCCAATACCTAAACACAAGAAAAGCGACATCATATATGCAGTGCAGTGCAGTGAAGAATGCTTTGATTTGTATGTGGGGGAGACCAAACAGCAACTGCATCAACGTATGGCCCAGCACAGAAGAGCCAATTCCTCAGGTACCTGCATCTTAAGGATAAAGGACATACCTTTGAAGATTGTAATGTGTCACAAACTTACCTGCCACTCCGGTCCCGGCGTCCTCCTGGACCCGGCGCCCGTTAGTAGCGTTAGCTACCCCTGGCTCCTTACTCACCTGCCTTGGATCCTACTCTGCTCCTGCTCCTATACTTACCTTGCCTGCCTCCAGTGACCACCTTGCCAGTATCCAGTACTTACCTTGCCAGTATCCAGTACTTACCTGCCAGTATCCAGTACTTACCTTGCCAGTATCCAGTACTTACCTTGCCTGTCTCCAGTGACCACCTTGCCAGTATCCGGTACTTACCTTGCCTGTACCCAGTACTTACCTTGCCGGTCTCCAGTGACTACCTTGCCAGTATCCAGTACTTACCTTGCCTGTCTCCAGTGACTACCTTGCCTGTATCCAATACTTACCTTGCCGGTCTCCAGTGACTACTTTGCCTGTCTCCAGTGACTACCTTGCCTGTATCCAGTTTCCGTCTACTCACCTCATCTGTATCCAGTTACCTACCTTACCTGTATCCAGTATCCAGCCTTCAGTTCCCAGCAGCACCTTGCTCCTGTTTCCAGCCTACAGTTCCCAGCAGCCCCTTGTTCCTGGTTCCAGCCTACAGTTCCCAGCAGCCTCTGTGTCCTGCACATTCCGGACTATCAGCCTCCTCCTAAAAGCGTACTGTAAGTACCCCGGCCGTCCGGCCATTTGTTACAGTACTATCGGGCCATGGAAACGCCTGAGGGGGCTATGGCCGAGTTGAATAAAACTCTCCAAGTTTTGTCCAAACGCATGGACCTGTTCGAACATCATCAGGGCCAGTTGGCTCAGTTCATGGATTCCCTTGCTGTCCAGCTACCCCCAGCTGCTGCCTCTGCTCCGGGTTCTACGCCACCTCCTTCGACAGCCGGATCCGGTGATCCTTCTCTTCGGAGAGAGCCCCGCATACCTCCACCCTCGCAGTTTCATGGTGATGCCCAAGCCTGCCATGGGTTCATTAATCAGTGCAGAATCCAATTTGAACTTCAACCATCTCATTTTGCATCGGATCGTGCTAAGGTGGGGTACATCATCGCCTTGTTGGAGGGCAATGCGCTGGCCTGGGCTTCTCCTTTATGGGAAAGCTACGATCCTCTAGTCTATAATGTTACTGACTTCCTGAGTATGTTTCGCAAGGTCTTCGATGCTCCAGGAAGAACCTCTGCTGCCTCCTCCTGTTTGATGCAGCTCCGCCCAGGGGTCACGTTCCGTGGGTCAATATGCTATCGAATTTCGTACCCTTGCTGCGGAGACTTCTTGGAACAATGAGGCACTTACTGCAGCCTTTTGGCAGGGACTCTCTGATCGCCTCAA
This sequence comes from Hymenochirus boettgeri, assembly GCA_019447015.1. Classification (NCBI taxonomy): domain Eukaryota; kingdom Metazoa; phylum Chordata; class Amphibia; order Anura; family Pipidae; genus Hymenochirus; species Hymenochirus boettgeri. Next base: position 120,557,377 of record CM033475.1, on the reverse strand, counting down.
GGACGAATTACCTGTCCCATTGGAAGACTTGATTACACTATGCATACAAATTGATACCCGCTTTCGTGAACGGCAGGCAGAAAGGTCTGCAGCTCGTTCCAACCTCCCTAAGACCTTTCCTGGGCCTGCTCAGCCCTTTCCGCAACCCATATCTTCGGGTGAAGAGCCAATGCAAATTGGCGGCCCTCATCTATCCCCCGAGGAAAAATCATGCCGACGTACCAATGGACTTTGTCTCTATTGTGCTGGGCAAGGACTGTAAGAAATTGTCCCCAGAAGTCGGGAAACTCCAGGACCTAGAAGTTAAGGAGGAGCTCCTTCTAGGTAACGTTAAGTCTCCTGCCAAATTTGAACCACTGAAACTCTTTCTACCAGCTACTATCACCTGTAATGGTAAAACTTTTCTTCCCAGGCCTTTGTCGATTCTGGTGCCGCTGGAAATTTCATCGATTCTACCTACGCAGCACAATTGGGGCTTCCTCTCCTTCACTTGCAGCAACCCCTTCGAGTTCTGGCTATTGACAATAGCCCGTTGGCTTCAGAATTCATCTCCAAATCTACATACGAAGTCCTATTCCGCATTGGCATATTTCACCAAGAACATTTATCTTTTTTTGTCATCCAAAGCCCTTCTGCTCCCCTAATTCTCGGACTTCCATGGCTCAGACTACACAACCCTGTTATAGATTGGTCTAACAATGAACTCAAGTCTTGGAGCCCCTTCTGTTTCAAAAATTGCCTCTCTACTCATTGCACTACCATTACCTGTGAAAATAAATCTGAGAACAACCTCCCTGAGTGTTATCACGATTTCTCTGATGTGTTCTGTAAAAAGCGAGCTGAGAAGCTTCCACCGCACCGTTCTGGTACTATGCCTCCTCGGGGACGCACATACCCACTGTCTCCCTCAGAAACTCTAGCCATGAAAGAGTACATTACTGAATATTTGTCTAGGGGTTTCATACAACCTTCCACTTCCCCTGCTGGAGCTGGGTTCTTTTTTGTTGAAAAAAAAGACGGAGGTTTACGACCCTGCATCGACTACCGTGGGTTAAATAAAATCACTATAAAGAATCGGTATCCTCTCCCTCTCATCTCTGAGCTGTTTGACAAGATAAAAGGGGCTAAAATATTTACCAAACTAGATCTGAGGGGGGCATACAATCTGATCCTTATACGCCAAGGTGACGAGTGGAAGACCGCCTTTAACACTAGGGACGGTCACTACCAATATCTCGTAATGCCCTTTGGCCTTTGTAATGCTCCAGCGGTGTTCCAAGAATTCGTAAATGACATTTTCTGGGATATGTTGGGAATCTCTGTAGTAGTATATCTCTATGACATTTTAATCTTTTCTCAGGATCTGCCCTCACACCGCATCCAGGTTAAACAGGTGTTACTACGTCTGAGAGAGAATAGCCTATATGCCAAACTGGAAAAGTGTCTGTTTGAGTGTTCACAAGTACCCTTCCTAGGCTACATCGTATCTGCGCAAGGGTTCCAGATGGATCCTGTTAAAGTTTCGGCCATTCAAAATTGGTCTCTTCCTATGGGAACCAAAGTTATTCAAAGGTTCATTGGGTTTGCCAATTACTACAGACTATTCATTCAAGGGTTCTCTTCAATAATTTCTCCGATATTAGCCCTCATCAGTAAAGGTGGTAAGCCTCATTCATGGACCCCTGCAGCCCGCGAAGCCTTCAAACGACTCAAGGAGGCCTTTGCTGATGCTCCTGTTCTAGTACATCCAGATCCTAATCTTCCCTTCTACATCGAAGTTGATGCCTCGGACTTGGGCGCTGGAGCCGTCCTTTCCCAAAGACAAGGCCCTAAAAGGAAACTCCACTATGACGTTGGAAATAGGGAACTTCTTGCCATCAAACTGGCCCTCGAGGAGTGGCGTCATCTATTGGAAGGCACATCTGTACCTATCACCATCCTTACGGACCATAAAAATCTCGAATACATCCAGAATCTCAAAAGGTTAAATCCCCGTCAAGCACGGTGGTCTTTATTCTTTTCCCGATTCAACTTTGTTATCACTTACCAACCTGGTTCCAAAAACAAGAAAGCTGATGCCCTGTCCAGATCATTTGTTGCTTCCGACTGTATTAATGAACATAAGGGCTCCATTATTCCAACCACTAAAATCTTGGCCTCTATATCTCCTCAACTTTGTTCCAAGATCCAAGCCGCACAAGATTCTGCTCCTCCAGAGACACCCTCTGGCAAAATCTTTGTTCCTGTTTCACTTCGGAAAGCTATCCTTCTTCATACTCACTGTTCCAAGCAAGCCGGGCATCCCGGGGTTAACAAAACTTTTAATATTCTTGCCCGTTCCCTTTGGTGGCCCAAAATGAGAAAAGATGTTAAAGACTTTATTCAAGTGTGTACCAGCTGTGCTCAATCCAAGTCTTCTAGAACCCTCCCCTGTGGTCTTCTTCAACCCCTCCCCATTCCGTCCAGACCTTGGACCCATCTATCCATGGACTTTATTGTTGAACTTCCACCTTCTAAGAAAAACACGGTTATATGGGTGACAGTAGACCGCTTCAGCAAAATGGCCCATTTTGTACCCCTCCCCAAACTACCATCATCAACTGAGTTAGCTCAACTATTTATTTCACATATCTTCCGCTTTCATGGACTCCCTTCAAATTGTATCTGACAGAGGTTCTCAATTTGTTTCCAAATTTTGGAGGGCACTTTGTAAGTCCATGAACATCAAGTTACAATTCTCCTCGGCTTACCACCCACAGTCCAATGGGTCTACGGAACGCACTAATCAGTCTTTGGAACAATATCTTCGTTGTTACATTTCCTATACTCAGGATGATTGGGCCGACCTTCTGCCTTGGGCTGAGTTCGCCCATAACAATTCACCTCATGCTTCTACTGGGAAATCTCCTTTTTTGTGTGTGCTTGGGACGAATCCTAGATGTTTTCCTCAGGATTTTCTTTTGACACAAGTACCTGCTGCCAATGACTCGGCGGCTCAGATGACCGCTATCTGACATGCTACGGAAATCAGCCTTCAGAAATC